>OY728127.1:1952868065-1957868065 GCA_963277665.1 Viscum album | reverse complement strand
TAAGAAAATACATGTTTATGATATTTTCCCTTTAATTTAAATTAATTATTATCACATGTCATTATCACTCCAATGTGGATCCATGGGGTCACAAAATCGACCCAAGGATTCCCATGGTCAGTCATATATCATAAAAAATGATTGGGATAGGTGTTAGGGTAGTTTTATATTTTTATAATATTATTTTTACCCTTATTTACCTGATATATCCCTTAACCATGCTAAATAAAAATAATTTCTGAAGTTACTGTTCATAATGTCTGAAAATAAAAGGTACCTATTTAAAAAATTTAGACCTCATGATTCCAAATATGGAATAAATTTTTTCAAAATTCAATAAACATAATTAACATAAATTAATTTAAGATTTATTCCAGTTGTCAAAATCAGAAGGCTGGTTTTTTAGAAGTAATAACTACCAAAACATTGACATGTGTTTAAGTCTAGTTTAAATGGTAAATTACTTAAAATTACCAAAAGTCTATTAAATTATAAAAATATAATCCAATTATAATTTAAAACCAAAAAAATGACAATATAACTATATAAGTAAGTTATTTGAAAAGGGAGTTTTGAATTAAAATGCAGTATTATTCACTATTCATTAAAAAATGAACTTTATTAAAAAATAACCAAAAAACACAACCAAAGTAAATTTTGATATCCCTACTCTATAGAATAAGTTTATTTTGTCAAATATAAAATAAAAAAGTGATAATGAATATATTTAAAAAGGTTTCTCTATCAAAAGTAAATAAAACTACATTATTATTAAAATAATTCTTTTATCTAAAAAAATCAATTTGGTTTTTATATAATATCTAGAAAACATAAATGTTTAATTTAAAAACAATACATTGAATATATAAAATATGTTTTTCATTAAATAAAAATCCAAAAAATGTGTGAAATGATTTTATAAACACTATTATTCTCTTTTAAGGAGGTATTCATAAAAACCCATCCTTTATATTAAATTGGTTTTTATTTCATTTGCAAATAATTTTGGTAACCAATGAATCATTATTTAAACCTATGTAAACCATATTTGAAATTTATTTGATACTATTCACTTCTTAAATTCCAAAGGCTAGTCATTAACTACCACTTAAAAAAATATTTTATTATTTTTCGGTACAACTCAATGTTTTGTGCAACGTAAGATTTCAAAGAAACCTGTTATTATGTGTCAGGTAAGATATCGTAAAAAAGAATCATATTTAACATAAAATTAATATCATATTCATAAATATATATAGAAAGGGAAAGGAATTATTATATAAATACATGATTCATTACATCATTCCCCTCATTTGGAAATTGTGTGCTCGAAATTTTAGAACTGGATAGGAAACTTCATTAAAAATCCCACAATTGAAAAAGGGTTAATAAAAATACCTCTCTAAAATAAAGAAAGATAAGTACAAAGTTAACATGAGATAACAGATATTAGGGTTCCATGTACGAAAAAATGGAAATGGAAGAAAAAACTAACCATCGAGTTCTGATGGAGAGTGATAGAAAACATGATCAGGAAAAAGTTAACTACGAGAAAACAACAAACTTGAGTGGAGTTAAATGGTATTTGATTCCACAGTAGGAAATGTAAACAATTTTTTTGTTTTAAGTTCCTTTTCATAAAGTTTAGGAATTTATTTATGATAGTGACTAATTACATAAGGAAATATACTTACTTTTCAAGTAGATTTTCATTCTTTAATAAATATCTACCTCAAACTCAACTTTTCCCCAAACGATGATTATTAGAGATGATTTTGTCACACTTGAATCACAAGAATCAATTTCTAAAAAATCCCAAAATCCTTAAAATATTAACTATCTATTCATCTTATCTTGAAAAATTAAAAAAACCAAAATCATTAGTACAAGATCAGATAATCCCCAAAAAGTATAATCCTTTATAAAAACAAATATGAATCTTAATCTCCAAATATCAACAAATAATACCAAAAGTTCAACAAAGACCATTTAATAAATAAATGTCCTTAATATTCTTAAAAATAGTCCAAACTAAGATTGAAACTCAAAAATTAAAAGTCTTTTTATTACCTAGACTTCTACGATAAATCTTAACATTTATCTCAAAATAACACCAACTACTCTTAAAGTATCATACATTAAATTTAATTAACCAAATCACATATTCTCTATGATAGGTTAATTGTTACTATAAATAAACCAAATAACCATATGTCTATAGTAAAAACATAGATTATTCCAAAATAAAATTCAACCATTACTCCTCAAATAAAATCCCATACTATTCTATTTTTATTAAGAATATAGGGTTACCAAAATAGAGAATGTCTTCAAGAATAACATTTCTAACATAATCACCAAAACATTTTCCAATACTAATGATATCCATTTTTTAGAGAATATGTTCCCAAAATCAAAGTATTTTTTATCCATAAAATCATTTAACTAAAAATAATAAGTCATAATAACCGAGGACTTCCTTTAGTCTAGCGGTAAGTGATAAATCCCAGTTGCACTTTGTTTGTGGGATCGATTCCAGTAGCTTTGTCTGATTTGATGGGTTGTCACATGGTTTGTATGTTATCATTTTAAAAAAAAGTATAATTTTAATAACATGAAAAAAATGAAACAAAATCCTCAAAAATGACCACAAAATATTTTAACCTCAAAGCTTATCTCATTCCTCAAAATTTTCAACCCAAAATTTAATAATCTATAATTTACTCAATGGTGAATGTATCCAAAAATAACATTAGTCACTTTAATATTTCTGATCATAAAGACTCAAAAGTGGTTTCTAAGACATTGAAATTATGATCTACCTTAATATTATAAATCCATGTTGTTATCAATATCCCTTAAGAAAACATCTTAATGTCCAAAGTTGTTTAATCCTTTCCTCCGATACCAACTATAAGGCCCTAACCTAAAACCTTACATAATGTTGAGTTAAGTCAATATTTTTACTTTAATTCACAGAGAGGATCTTTTCAGGTTTAAATATTTGGATAATTAGGCCGTAAATGACACATAACAACATGAATATTACACACAGATAATTCTACTAACTATACATTTTTTATAAAACAAAAACTCTATAAAAAGAAACATGTCATCATTTCATGTTTTAATAGCATAACATTTCCTTGACCCCATATTTGACCCTATTCATCTTTTTGTCCTGTCAAAAACATTTCAAAACATGGGATGAGCTTAAAAATCTTAGTAAGGGATACACAAAGTAAGAAAACTATTAGTCTTGGGATAACATGAAAACCATTAATACTTTATCAAAATGTAATACTTTTCACCTTTAAGAAGTAGTAAATATAGTTAACTAAATATTAGGTAATTTCTCACCCTTTTTGTAACCAAAATATTACTATAAATCCCATATAAAGAAACATATAACATATAAATGTATCATGGGATATAAAAATACTTAAATGGAATAACCATAAGGTCGACTTCAAAAAATATCACTAAACAGAATAGTCGTAAAGCTAACATCAATACCCAATGCATTGGAGGTTATATCGTCACCAAAAGTCCATGGTTTATCACAGAGCCATCTGTCATTTGGTATATCACTTAACCACCCTTCATTGGTTTATCAAGTAACCAACCGTCAAATGTCCACATTCAATTATATAATCATAACTCATAATATATTTCAACTATCAATGTTTCACTCATAAAATTTCATTTGCAATCACAAGAAATCATTTCAGGATAATGCAATTTTAAATACATTTCCAAAACCATTAAAAACATTTAATAAAGAGAATTTTTTATCAAAGTGTCCCGTAACACTTTGAAAATTTTTAAATAAATTATCATTTCAAAAAATTCATTTCCATATAAGTAAATTCTTAAAATATATTTTGAATACATGTACATGAAATAGAAAGTTTTAAAGTATAAATCTTTAAAACAATTAAAACGATATATAGTTAAAGATTCCTCTACAACTTGAGAAACACTTGAAGAAAAACATTTAGGAATAAAATTATTAAAAACATATAATATCATGAGAATAAGAAGATTCATGATAGAATTTTTCAAAGGGATATATATACACCATATAAATGTGAATTAGTGCATAACAAAAAATAAGTCTCAATGGAATGTATATTGAGACGAAATCCATTAAAAAGATAATATCATTAGATTAAGTATAAATCAATGACATAATTATGTGTGAAAAATATAAATACACTCAATATTAGTGGATATTTGGGGTTAAACAATCAGAGGACATTCACATATATTCTTGGAGAAACAAAACCAATGACATGGATTTTTAACTCAATTGATGGAGATTGAGTTAATATTTACCTTAGAAAGTAAATATAATGGATGTAAGCACATAAGCCTCAGCCCAGTTGGTGAGGACTCCTTAAGTGTATCAAGGAGACCCGGGATCAAATCCAGGAAGAGGCAAATTTCCAGGGTTACTGTAGAAGGTACTATAGCAGGAACTGTGCAGAACTGTAGCAGGTACAGTAGCTGGAACTGTAGAAGGCACTATTTGGCACCGTAGCAGCTGAGAATATTCCCTAGTTTGGGCCTTTGGGCCACCAATTTGGTCCCCAAGTCCTATAAGGCCTTCGGGCCACCCAGGCCTTCGGGTCAGTAAGGCCTTCGGTCTACCTCAAGGGCTTCGGGCCACCTTAGGTACAGATGAAAACCAGACAACCTACAAAGGGACAAAATTCAGGAGGAGGAGGAGCAAGGGGATTTCACCATAGTAGAAACTAAACAGATTGCAAGATTTATAGGGTATTACACCTTTCATTGGGACAAGCCTGTACATGCACGAGAAAGCCTATCCGAACAGCCATGCGATTGTGGAGAGCTGATTTCACGATGAAGATGCTGGGGAGGAGCATTTCCAAGTGGTTAGTTTAGGTTGTATGTAATATTTGTATCCTATGAGAAATGAATTCCTCTAAGGCCTATGGTCCATGTAATACTTATGCCTATGGGTCTTGTAAGGGTTCCACTTCACCCCTTGAAAGGTGGATTATCAAAATCAATAAAAAATGAAGGTCTTCGTGCCATTGGAGGATGGATGTAAGAATTTTTCAATTGGGTGATTATGTGTATCAAAGTATATCCACACTATGGAAATTACAACATAAATAAATAAATAAGTATTTCACACATATTATTTGCTTAATATATTCAATGAAGTATGCTTAAAACCCAATTAGTATAAATTTAGTTTAGAAATTCCCTTACAAAGACCATTTTGTTAATCAAATTGGTTTATTATGTGTATTCACTATAAATCCACATAAATAAAGTATAAATACATGATAGGATATCAAATTTTATTTCTCACATAATCATAATAGGACATAATCAAGAAGTATAAGATCAATACAATGAATGGAAATTCGGTTACGAAGTTCCCTTACCTTGAGTCCGACTTGTCTCATTCGTTGTTTAAAATACTGAATAGTAAACTCATTTTAATTTCTATTTGCATCAAATCCTTTTTAATGTTTATTATTCCTCTTTTATATCACTTATTAACACATTATAAAAATTATATAATTATTTAAGTTAATATCAATTGTTTTGTTGATATTCGGTACTTGAGTCCAAATTGAAATTATTTTGTTATAAATTTTCCATGTAGTAAAAATTACATCATATCCAAAATTATATTCATGATTTAAATATCATATATATACCATATATATGTATTTTTAAGATTCTATAATAGTTTGGGACAGGAAATGAAATGTTCCATTTATGGACATAGTAGGTCATACATATGCATGAACGCTAAATTAATTTCTTTTTCATATTAAATGAATAATAATCAAAGGATATAAATGTATATTATAATAAAAGTATTATTTTTAAGTCATTTATTTTTCATAGGTTTAATAAAACCATCCTTTACATGTTCCATGTACCATATGAATGAGTCATATCACTTTCAGAGGGCAGTTGTCCATACTTCCTCAAATTGAATTATAGTATTTAAACATCATGGAAATCAAAAAGGTATATTGTAAATAAAAATTAAATAATAATAGAGACAATATAAATATCATATATATCATATATAAATATATTACCATCATAATGGCCACTTTGATAGGTGGTAGGAGAAAATTGAACATACATAGTTCCGTGAGACAGTAGGTCACCGTACATAAAATCAGTATGTTTGTATCCAATAAATAGAGATGTGTGTAAGTGTAGTTAGAATAATTCACATAAAAACTTCCTAGTATATTTAGAATACAGGTTTTTTTATTTATTCATAGAATAATAATAGAATAGGGAGTGGATAATGAAGATAATTTAAAAGAACATGAAAGAAGTCATTACCTTTAAATTGGGTAACATCTATTGATTTGAGAAAATATGATTTTTGAATTTCCTTATGTACAAGGTATGTCTTATAGAAGTAATGGAGTTATATTGGGAGCTTATTTGTGCATATTTTGTATGAGATAATGGGCTTGAGAGGTGTGAGTAATTGGGTAGAGTTGGTTGCCTTTTTTAAGAGGGGGAGGGGCACTTGAGAAATGTCTCAAAATATTAATTTATTTTAAATTTAATTTCGATTAAAATTGTTTAAAATGAATTTAATTATAATATAATATGATTTTGGGTTGAATAAACATCGTCCAATAATTTTTAGATAAGTTTTGAATATTTTATTATCCTTATAGTTTGGGTGTAATCCGTATTTTAATCATTTTAATCTTACCTGGATATGATGTTATTTACACATTGTGGGTTAATGTGATTAACATATCATGTAAAATGACCCAAAAATGTCATTTATGACATATTTTAACTTATTTTAACAATTTTAATGAGTCATATATATTTAGGAATTTAATACCATTTAATAAACTATTTTATATTTTATGTTATGAATTTGTTTTGACAGTGAGAATTAATTTTAAATTAAATTTTTCGACTTCTATGTTTTGAATTTGGAAAAATGGATTCCATATTTGGAATCAGGAGGTCCAAATTGTGTAAATACATAACTTTTATTTTTAGACATTATGAATATTTACTTCATTAAATATTTTATTTACCACCGTTAAAGGGAAAATATGGTAAATAAGGGTAAACAAATATTACTATAATAATATAAAATTCCCTAACGTATTTTCTAATACTATTATTTGATACAATTCTGACCATGTGAATCCTTGGGTAGATTTTGGGACCCCATGGGGCCACCTGAGAGTGATAATCTCACTTTATTTTAATTAACTTAAGGTAAAGACAAAAATGACATAAACAAATATCTTTTAGTAAATTAATTTTTACATAGGGTTTTATAAGTTATCTTTTCGACTATAAATATTATATGGAAATTTAAAAATATTTCCTACATCATGGTATTTTTTTATAATTTTTAGACATCAAATAAATTAAATTATTTATGACACAATAATGATGTAGTGTTTACCTCATTAATAAAATATTTAAATAAACAAGATTATAAAGATTAAAATAATATCCAAAACCTATCCAATTCTAATTGGATGATTTTATTTCTACCATGACTCATATTATATTCTACTTTAAATGTTTTGGAAATTTAGAAACCGAAAATCATTATGTAATAAAATAATATTTTCACACTTTCCTAAATAGCCCCTCCAACCTTATAAAAAGCCTTAACCACTAACCCATTCCTCACAACTCTCAAGCCACTTGTATCATCCAATATATACCCAATTAAGCTCCCCACATCTCTCTATTCATTATATAAGCCTTAAAATAGGTATAAAGAACTTCAACAGATCCTTTTGGTTCCAACCAAAGGGAGTTACCTGATTTAAAGGTAACATCTTCTCTTAAGTTATTTTGTTTTTTTACTTCTCCAACCCCCTAAATTTTTTTTATTAAATTATTTCATAACAAAACCAGTATCATAAATATTCTAAGTTGTTTTTATTAGATGGATTCAAACTACACTTACACATACCTCCATCTAATGGGGAAAGAACATAATGTTTCTGTGGATAGAAAACTAATACCTCACGAAATGATGATTGTTAATTTATCTCCTACCGCCTCTAATGGTGGAAATTATGATGGAAATAATTTTATATATGATTTATATTATGTTTATGTATTTTTATGCTTATGTATTATCCATTTATATCATACCTTTATGGTTTCCATTATGGGTAAATGCGATAATTTTATTTGAGGAAGTGCGGACTACTGCCCCCTCAAAGTGATATGACACGTTAATGCCATATGTGGGACGTATAAATGATGGGTTTAATGATATTATATATGATATTAAAATGGAATTATAATATACCTATGTATCATTATGTTTTAATTCCATTAAAATAATAAATAGAAATTAAAGTAGCGTTCATGCGTACATACGACTTAACATCTCCATGAACGGTGAATTTCATTTCTTACCTCCAAATGTTATGTACTATTATAAATACATGTATATACTGGATATATATATATAAGATATATATGATATCTAAATCATGAATATCATTCTAGATATTATGGACTTTTGACCACATGAAGAACTTGTAATTATAAGAAGTCCATTTTTGACTCAAGTACCAAATATCGAAAAAACTACCATTACTAACTTAAATGATTACATAATGTTTATAAAACTATAATAAGTGATATAAAAGGAATAATAAACATGAAAAATTATCTTAATCAGGTATAAATTAACTTTATTTTACTATTCTGGAGATTAAAGAATGAATGGCTCAAATCAGACACGAGGTAAGGGGCTTCATCTTAATCTCTTTTCATTGAGGAATATTTGGTTTTAATACATGTCATTATTTTATACACTGTATAAACACCATTGAATTTTCATTTCATTCAAAGGGAATATTTTTCTATGATGTTTTTATTGAACACCAAAAAAAAGAATGTTTCTATTTAACGTAAGCGGTGACAACGACCTTTTCCGCCACCATGATTATTATTTGATCTATGGATTCCTTAAAAATCCATAATGTTTTCAAAAGGAAAATAAATAACATATACTCTTTTATGTATTTTGTAACTAAAATTTTTTTTGATAATGGTTTTTTTATGTTAATAAAATTAAATGATATATTGTGACTGCAATATGAAAATGTTATCTTTCCTTTATGTTTGTTTTATGTGCTATTAATATGTTATGGTTATTGGGAATTATTTATGTATATGGGTGGTTTGGTGATAAACCTAGGGTAGGTGAGCCCGAGATAGCTCTCCAATGCATTGGGTAACGCAATGGAGGTAAAACGAGAATGTTTTTCCTAAGAGATTTAGGGAAAATACTGTGATGGGTATTCCAAATGTAACTCCCTATGTAGCTGTGATATCTAAAATGTAAGTATGATATGGATGCCACAAGTTACCTTTATGATTTATGATTTCTATGTGTTATTCATAAATCTTATGATTTCATGATGTATGTTAAAGAGCTTATGTTATGTATGTAATGATGCACTAATGTTTTCTTTCATTGTTTTATAACCCTTAATGAGTTTTTTATACTCATCACAAGTTTTGAAATGTTTTTCATATTACTTAATGATGAATAGGGTCAAGGATGGGATCATGAAAAAGTCATTCAGTTTAAAACATTGAACTAGACATGACTCTTTTTTTCAAGAGTTTTTATTTTTGTAAAAAAAAATAGAAACTGAGTAGAAGTGTGTGCTTTGAAATACTTGAGATGTAATGTAATAGTTGTGGCCTAATTCTCTAAAATTCTAAACCTAAAAATATTCAAAATGTGAATTATTAATTTAATTCAATATTATGTAATGTTTTAAGGTCAGGTCCTTATATTTGGTATTAGAGGTCGGTTTAGATAACTTTAGAAGTTAGGTTATTTTTAAATTAATGTCTATAAATTAATTTATGGTACTTTTGAAGTGATATAGCATTTACATATTACCATGTTGACTCTCCTAAGATATTTCTATTTTCAGCATGGTTTTATATAGAGGAAACAGGGCATCTATGATGGGACGACATCAGGGGGAAGAAAACCTTCAAAATCAGTAACCTGAGATGGTCGAAATTAGAACTGAATAGTTTGTTGCAACGATGAAATAATTAACTCAGACTATAAATGGTGGTGGTATCTATGCATGAGATCAGCACGACCAACCATAGAGGAACATGCCAGTAGTGGAGCATTTCATTAGAAAACATCCCCCATCATTCATAGGATCATCTGACCCTCTGCTAGCATAAGGGTGGATTAAAGAACTTGAGAATATTTTTGATGTTATGGGGTGTTCATAACATTAAAAGGTTAGTCTCATTGTTTACCATTTTGAAGGTGAAGCTGATCGGTGGTGGTCGATGATGAAAAATATCAGGGATAGTGAGGATATTGGTTCTCTTGATTGGGATGAAATCAAAGGTATGTTTCTCAAGAAATATTTTCCTAAGGTGATTTTTATTAGTATGGAAAAGCAATTCCTAGAATTGAGGCAGGAGAATGACTTAATGGATGCTTATGAAGCAAAATTCACTCGACAGGAAAGGTATGATCAAAATTTTATTCGGGATCTTGATAGTAAAATCAACTATTTTTTTAATCTGGATTAAATACAAAGTATCAAAGGGATTTAGCTTCTAATGAGTTAAAAAGTTGTGAAAAACTTGATTGATGTGAGGAGAGGGTGGAAATGGAGTTTTTCGATGATCAGGTGTTCTTTGAAAAACAACAGAATAAGAGGTCAAGGTGGTAGGATAAAGGGAAAAACTATTAAAAAAAGTCTGATGACATGTAACTTAAGTTTAATGTTTGTGAAAATGGTGGTAAAAAGCATGTTGGTGGATGTCTTTTGTATTCTAGTAAGTGATACTAATGTTGTAAAATGGGACATCATGCTCGTAATTACACTGAAAAAGATCAGGGTAAGAGTAAGACAAAATCTGATTTACAATCAGAAAAATGTTTTAAGTGTAATGAAATGGGTCATTATGGAAATTAATGTCCAATGAAGAACTCAACTGAGGTAAAGCAACTAGAATACAAGCAGAAAGGGGTGTCAAAATCCTTTACAACTTCTTAAGTAGATGTTGGGCCATCAAATGAAGTAGTATTAGGTACACTTTTTGTTTATTTGGATTATGCCAATGTGTTGGTTGATTCAGGGTCTACACATTCATTCATTTCTAATAATTTTTCTAGTAAATTGGGGATTCCATCTCAAGATATGAATCTTGAACTAATGGTAGAAACACCTGCTAGAAATTTTGAAATAAAAAATTATAAAAACCTTCCTTTTATTCTGTGCAGAAAGAATCTACATGAAAACCTTATTTTTTTTCATCTAGTAGACTTTGATGTTATTTTGGGTATGGATTGGATTTCTGTTTATCATGATAAGATTGACTATAGAGATAAAGAGGTTTCTTTCTAGAAAGATTTTCAGTTTGTGTAAAAGAATTAACCCTTACTTTTGATAACATATCAGGAAGCTAAAAAACTATTAAAATATTGACATGAATGTTAACTTGATCATATTGTTTAAAACAAAGGAACTGTTTAGATTAATTATGCGCCAGTTGTAAATGAGTATCTTGATGTTTTTCATGATGAGTTTCCTAATATGATACCTAATCAGGAAGGTGAATTTATTATTGACTTAGTTCATGATGTTAATCTAATTTCAAAACCCCCTTATCGAAGGGCTCAAATGGAACTTTTAGAGTTAAAGAAGAAACTGTAGGAGTTATTATATAAAGGTTTCATTCGACATAGCACATCACCATGGGGTGCTCATATCTTGTTTGTTAAAAAGAAATATGGTTAAATGGGACTTTTCATTGATTATAGAACATTGAATAACATCACTATTAAGAACAAGAATCCTTTTCCTCATACTGATGATTTCACTAGTAGAAAAATACCATATACCAACAGTTTGAAACCATTGGTATAGGCCTCCAAACCATTGGTATGTTCTATACCAACGGTTTGGAGAACTGTGGCCAAGTAAGTCATGGGGATAGGTCCATTCCCACGGTTTTCCCAAAACCATTGGTATAGACCTATACAAACGGTTTTCATAACCGTTGGTATATGTAATATGAAAAATCTATACCAATGGTTCTTTAAAACCATTGGTATATTTATTTTAAAAAAGAAGCATTCAGTTGGTTTTGATCCCAGTACATCCAATTTATGATTGACCGACCTAACCACTAACCTAAGATGACATTAATGAAAACCCTTTCATAAATAAATATATGATTTATCATAAATATTTTAAATTTTGATTTATTTAATTTTCTCTATAAAAACATTCCATAAAAAATACATGTAACTATACCAATGGCTCTCAAAACCGTTGGTATAGACCTATACCAACGGTTTTGAGAACCGCTGGTATAGATTCTTTGATTTTGGGGCTTATACCAATGGTTTTGGACAAACAGTTTGTATAGGTCCCCCCCTATACCAAAAGTTTGTCCAAAACCATTAGTAAATGTCCAAATTAGTGACCTATACCAACGATTTTTTCCAAACCATTGGTATAGGTCCATATAAGTGAACTATACCAAAGATTTTCCCAAAACTGTTGGTATAGATCTTATTTCCAGTTGTGTTTGTTTGATCAGCTCCTGGGAGCACAGTATTTTTCGAAGATTTACTTGAGTTTGGGGTACCATCAGTTGAATGTAAAGGAAGCAGACACTCCAAAGACCGTGTTTCGTACTAGATATGGCCATTGTGTATTTGTAGTTATACCTTTTGGTTTAACCAATGAACCTTCTGTATTCATGTATCTTATAAATAGACTTTTCCATGATTTCTTGGATAAGTTTTTGGTTGTGTTAAATGATGATATATTGGTTTATTATAAAAGTAAATAGGAGCATGGAAGTCATTTAAGGGTTTTCTGGCAAACCATTAAAGAAAAGAAACTATTTGGGAAATTCAGAAAGTGTGAGTTTTTGGTTACAACAAATTTCATTACTTGGTCACATTGTTTCAAAAAATGGTATAACTATTGATCTTTCTAAAACAAAATTTGTTGAAGAATGGCCAAGATCCACAAATATAATCAATATCAGTAGTTTTCTTGGTTGTGTAGGTTATTACTGGAGGTTTTTTGAAAAATTTTCACAGTTATCTAGTCCAATGACTAAGTTAACTTGAAAAGGTGTTAAGTTTCTTTGGAAAAAATAATGTGATGATTGTTTTCATGAATTGAAAATATGATTGGTGAATGCTCTATTTTTGGCACTACCTTCCCAAAATGGTGAGTTTTTTATTTACTGTGATGCTTTATTGAATGGAATTGGTTGTGTCCTTAGGCAGAATGATTAGGTAATTACTTATGCTTCACGTCAATTGAAACCCCTATGAGTTAAATTACCCTAGACAAGATTCAGAATTAGCTGTTGTTGTTTTTATTTAAGAATTTGGAGGCATCATTTGTATGGAGTAAAATGTGGTATATATACTGACCACAAAAGTTTTAAGTATACATTCACTCAGAAAGAATTGAACATGAGGTGGAGGAGATGGTTGGAATTAATCAAGGATTATGATTTCATGATCCTTTACCATCTGGGAAAAGAAAATAATGTGGCTGATGATTTGAGTTGAAAAAGTAATGCTTTATTAACTATGATACGTTTAGAATGAGATCCTTTGGTTCTTGATTTGATGAAATTTAGCATAGAAGTTGTTGGTGCAAGAAATTAATCTGTTTTGTTTCAGGTGTAAGTGAAATCATCTCTATTAGACAAAATAAAGCATGAACAGAAGGAAGATAGTGAGTTGCAAAAAATGGTAGAGTTGGTTCATAAGGTTAATTTGCCTAATTTTAACATTGATAATGATTGTGTTTTGAGGTTTGGGAAAATATTATGTGTGCCTTGTGATTCATAGTTAAAGAGTTTATTGTTATTTGTAGCTCATAGTTCCATTTTTTAGTTCATCCTGGCAGTACTAAGATGTACAATGATCTTTGGCAGTATTACTTGTTGGATGGAATGAAAAGAGATATTCTTGACTTTATTGTAAATTGTTTGACTTGTTAATAGGTTAAAGCAGAGCAGTAGTTACCGAAAGGGATTCTTTAGTCATTTCCAGTTCCAGAGTGGAAATGGGAAAATATACCCATGGACTTCATTGTGGGATTACCAAAGACATCTCGAGGTAATAATGCAATAAGGGTTATTGTTGATCGATTGACTAAATCTACTCATTTCCTTCCTATTCTAGATACTTTGTCTCAAGATCAACTTTCTCAATTCTATCTTAAAGAGATATTTAGGTTTCATGGTGTTACCCTCTCCATTATACTTGATCGTGGTCCCAAGTTCACTTCCAACTTTTGGAAAGGCCTTTTGAAGTTGTTGGGTATTGAATTAAATTTTAGTACAAGTTTTCATCCTCAATCAGATGGGAAGTCAGAACGAACAATTCAGACATTGGAGGATATGCTATGTGCTTGTTCACTGGATTACCAAGGAAGTTGGTACAAACATCTTTCTTCGGTTGAATTTTCTTATAATAATAGTTTTCATTATAGTATACAGATGGCTCCATTTGAGGAATTATATGGTAAGTGGTGTCGAACTATAGATTTTTGGGATGAAGTTGGTGAAAGGAAGCTTATCGGACCAGAATTGTTAGAAGAGAAGGCAGAAAAAGCTTAGATGATTCAGAAGCACATGAGAACAGCTCAGAGTAGGCAGTAATGTTATGCGGATAACCAGAGGAAGGGTATTTCTATTGAGGCAGGTGATCATGTCTTTCTCAAAGTTTCTCAATGGAAAAGTTAAATGCATTTTGGTAAGAAAGGAAAGTTGAGTCCAAGGTTCATTGGACCTTATGAAATCCTAGAGAATGTTTAATCAGTTTCTTATAGAGTGGCTTTACCTCCATGTTTATCCTAGGTATAAAATGTTTTTCATGTTTCAATATAGTGAAATTATATGCCAGATCCATCTCATGTCCCGACCCGTCCTCGGGGCCCGTCCCGTGACTACCCCAAGCCCGCCTTCCATTGGCCAGGGGCTGGCGACTAGCACCAAAGGCGTAAATCCCGATAACTGGGAATACATTGCCTTAATAAAAGTAAACAAAACACCACAGAGTAAAAATGGAAGTAAAACACTAAGTACAAAGAGAAGTGCTGAAAGGTAAATGGGCCAGAATACAAACCCAAATGAAAGTACAACTACAACTGAACAATAGACAACAGGAAAAGACAAAAGTTGGAAGAACAGAAGCGGCTCCTGGGTCGTCCTCCTCGGATCCTACCTGAAGGGTAGGTACAGATGGCGTAGCTCCTAGATCATCCACCACGAATCCTACTTGAAGGGTAGGTACAGATAGCTTCCACAATGCTCTCGCCCGTCAACCTCCTCTGAGTGTCGTCTCGCCGTGAAGTCCACCTCCAGATACTGACTCGTCGTGTAGTCCACCTCCGGGTACTGACTCGTCATGTAGTCCACCTCTGGGTACCGTCCAGTCCTCGAACACTCGGGCTCCGTCAGCACTGCCCGTCGTCTGCAACCAACACAACGAGGTGCGGGCATAGCCCGTGCAGGGGTGAGTATAACGATACTCATTAGGGACCCTGAGACCCTCAAGGTCTCACTAAAACCAAATGGTTAACCACAAAGAAGATCTCAACAGATAACCTCTACTTAGGTATATGCTCATGCAAATACCTAAGTTATCAAGTAACCCATCTCAATCATGAGGAAAACACCAAGATCATGAAATCAACGGATAACCACTACCCAGGTATATGCCCATACATATACCTAAGTTATCAAGTGACCCATATCAATCATGAGGTAAACACAAAGGTCAAAAGTCTCAGCTCAAACCAAGATTTTTATTATCGAAACCGTAACTGCAGAATAGCCCCGTCTCTGGAGTGTACAGTGGTCCTGTCACGACTCCGAGGTACTGCTCACTAACCTAAGACTGCTGAGGTACTCCTCCTGTCGAGTACTGTGGATCAGCCACCCAAACACAGTAGTGCTTCCCGCTGGGGTATGCCACCCAAACACAGTAGTGCACACCCCCTAGTATCCTGCAGAGGTACTCTCCAGACGAGTACCATGGGTCTGCACTGTCACACAGGTAGTGCTCTGTCCTCCATGGGTCTGCACCCAAACAAAGTAGTGCTCCGTCCACTATGCTAGTCAACTCACTCCAAGTCGAGTCGGTCAAGCAGTCGTCATGTCTCAGTCGGCTACACGGTCTCCGTACTCCACACGCTCATATCTAGGAGGGTCCGCTCCACGAGCTACAGGTCGATACTCCAAGTATCTCAAAGTCCCACGAATAAGTATCTCAAAGGACCGTCTCGTCATAGGGGTCTCAACGCAACAGACGGCGCGTCAATCGGATGCCCGGTCTGTGAGTTATTAGCCTTTTCGTTCCAGGGGCCCGGTTGGTTTCGTGAGCGAACCAACCCAGCCGTATCTCAGCTGTACCCCGAACTCTCATAGGGTATACTTATAGGGATCGTTTCTCAACGTGATCACCAACACCGCTGACGGTTCGTCAAAGGGACGTCCGGTCTGAAAGATATCATCTTTTTCGTTCCAAGGGCCCGGTTGGATTTCGGGTACAATCCAACCCGGCCACTATCCAACTACATACAAAACTCGGGCGAAGTATACCAATAGTTCTGTCTCATCAATAAGAATTCAACTAAACAGACGACGCTTCAATCGGACGCCCGGTCTGTGAGTTATTGGCTTTTTCGTTCCAGGGGCCCGGTTGGTTTCGTGAGCGAATCAACCCGACCATACTTTGACGGCATCCAAACCTTGAGTGGAGTAAGACAAAAGTTTCATCTTACTTAGAGGAATCCATCAAAGTCGACGGCACGTCAATCAGACGTCCGGAACTCAAGATATAAGCATTTCCGCTCCGAGGGCCCGGTTGGTTTCGTATCCGAACCAACCCGGACGAACCCAAAGTATTCCGAAACCTTGATTGAGATATACCAAAACGACCGTCTCGATCCAAGGATCGCATCACCGCTGACGGTGTGTCGATCGGAGGTCTACAGCTCAAGATATGGGCGAAAGACCGACAAGATTCGGTATTAAGGGGTTCGGGCCCGGTCCGACCCGGCCCGATACCCCCACGGTCGGCCCGAACCGGGTCGACCCGAACTAGGTCCGGGTCCAGCCCGCTTGGGTGCAGCTCGGCCCGGCCGGCGCGGCCCGGCCCGGCCTGGGCGCGGCCCGGCCTGGGCGCAGCGCGCCTAGCGCGCTGGCCAGGCGCTCGGCCAAACGGCCGAGCCGTTTGGAGTGGGGGGCTCCTTTCCCCCAGGTTTGTATCCGCGGACCCCCATTAAGGGGGCCATTGTGTTGGCCGGCCGAGGGTTTGAACCCATGGCTTCCTCTTGTCCGGTCGGCCCGCCCTGGCTGGCCGGTTTCTGCCACCACGGGACCGGTGTCGGCCGGTCCCCTCCCTGCTCCGACGCCGGCGGCCCGTCTCCGGCCACTGGTCACCCTGCTTCGCCGCGGCCCGGAACCGGCCGCGGCCTTGGTCGTTCGGTGTGGCATGACGGTGTCGTGTTCTTCCACCGCGGCCCCGCTCCGGCCGCACTGTCTTCGGGTTTCTCAGACACGGCGTGTCGGCGTCGTGACCTTGTTCGTTTCCACGGCGCGGCGCGACGGCGCTGCACATTCCTTGTCGCAGGATCACACGCAGTGCGACGGCACCGCGCCATTCTCGTTTGAAACCACAAAGAATCAAACATGGATAATGGAGGAGGGTCGTCCATGTTTGTGCAGCCCGACCCCCTCTCATTAATCGAGAGCATTTGGTCGTATTTTCACGAAGAATGACAAGGTGGTAAACACGAACAAAATAATTAAATAACCCCTACTTGGATATTTGACGTCGCACGTCGGGTGTCGCGGAGAACGGCGTCGCGAGGTCGGACGTAGATTCCGTGGACGTCGGGGTGCGTCTGAGGAGGAAATGACGTCTCCTCACTTATTGCTATGATAAAGAAAGAAGGTACATTGTCGTTGGAAATGTTCACCCCGGTCGGCGACTTCCCCCTTGTCGTGGAGGAAGATAAAGACAGAAGAATCCGGGTCACCGAGTCTTCTAAGTCAAAGGGTCGATGTTCATCGTCAGAGAAGAACCGTTCTTCACGTTCTTCAACATGGAAGATGAAGTTCTTCAAAGTATAGAACTCTCCCTCTCACAATTCTTCACAGCAAAAACCAAACTGAAATAAAATAAGGCTTTGCCTTATTTTGTTTACTTATGCAAACATTTTCAAAAACTCAAAATCCAAAACACATAACTCACTTAATTAAGTTAATGTGTTGGCTTTGAATTAAAGTGGGGAGAGGTAAAGTCACCCTAATCAATGGTGAGTTTTTAAGGGTTACACACTTAAGAGGGAGTTTTAAGAATTTGAAGGGGTGGGGCTCGTGTGGGCCCCACCTCACAAATATCCTAACAAGAGAAGTTAGGATTTAGTGGGTTGCACCCCAACTCCCTCACATGGAAGTTAAATAACATAGAAGAGAGAAATAAAGTTGTGACACAACTTTATTTCACTTAACACTTATACCTCTTATTAATGAAATAAAATAAAATTGTAAAACAATTATTTTTATTCCTCACATTTTAAACAAATCCTCCCGAGTAAACACAGCTTCGGAAAAGGTGCTCCTAAGCAAATATCGGCGCTGCGATTCCATCGGTGCCCTCGGAATTCGATCCCGAGCACCGGTTCAAAAGTTAGAAAAACCCGCTCGTTCGTTCACTGAACGTACCCGAGCTAAACTTCAGAAATTAATTCCAGGCACACTGGGCCTTGGAATCAGGCGCCGTCAGAAACTGCGTTCTTGTAAAATTCCAAGAAAATTAAGAAAAAATATTCCTTGAAATTTCCAGATCTTTACATTACTCCCACCTCAGGGATTTATGTCCCTGTAAAGCTTCAACACAAACTAGGGTCACAAAAGCGGTATTGAGAACGCATCTGAGCCTTCCGCTCCCATGTGCTTACTTGGAGATTCCCGTACTGCCAAAGAAAGCACACCCGAGAAATCGATTTTCCTCATAGGATCCGCTCCTGTCGATCCTCGATCCCCACTGGAACCTCCGTGAAAGACACCACATCGCCATCGTCCAGCTCCCCATGGTCGATGATATGCTAAGGGTAGATCACGTATCTCCTCAGTTGAGATACGTGGAAGTCGTCATGCACCTGGTGCAACTGAGGTGGATGGGTCAAGCGGTAAACCACTACGCCTACCCAGTTGAGGACCTAAGAAGGTCCACTGAACCTCGGAGATAACTTGCCGCCTTGGCCATATCTCCATAAACCTCGTCGAGGTGAGACCCATTTTAGGACGTGATCGTCATCCTAAAACTCCAGAGGTCTCCAATTCCTGTTAGAACTGGAACTCAAAACGACTGTTATCACGAGGGTAAGGTTGACCGACTCAATAGTGATCGGTCACACCCTCTAATGCATGAGTTATCCTATGCTACCTAGGGTTTACTTTTTTCCGACCAAGGAAAACTCATCCCAATGTTTGCCTAAAACTATCAATTTGAGTATGAACAGTTATTTCCCATTCTATACTCAAACTAACGTCGTAAGGCCTCGACGCTGCCACCAAGAGATTCCAACTGAAACTCTTGCCTCGAGGGTCTGACCACACCATCGGTGTAAGTGTGATTATCGAGTCTCCTCCCAAGGTATCTCCAGACGTGAGGGTCAAGTCCACGGCTTACCAGAAACTCTAGGTCTGGAACAAGATTTTTGAAAGCAAGGAATGATTCATATCGACGTCCGTTACTACAGCAGCTAGTACTAGACACAGACCATCCCTTGAATCATTTTTAGAGACATTGGGTCACACTCCTTGGCCTCATGCAGCCGCACTCTTCCTCCGCCCTCCAGCTCCCTAAGCCTGGCGGGGATAACTAAGGCGGGTGGTTGTAGCATGTTAAAATGTACACCACCTCATGCTGCTCTCCTAGCTCTGCCTCCACGTCTGCTGCTTCGCAAACTCATTTCTCCTTAAAGCATCCTCTTCTTGAAACATTTAACATGCTTGAGTTTCTATGACTGGCGTCGGTTTCCTATTTATTACTACTTTGTGCAGTCTTTATCCGCTCCTGGATGATCTCCACCTTCTTTGCCTACGATCTGAAAGAGCTGCTAAAATTTCTCCTTGTCGAAAAGAGAAACTCAGTCTCATCCCCTGGATGAACCATGCTTATTTCCTAATACAGTCAATCCTGACATGAATGATGTATTCATGCCATGGATGATGTTGTAAGGCCTCGACTTAACTACCAAGATATCCAACCGTCACTCTCGCCTCCAAGGGTCGAGTCATGCTGTCAGCATCAGTTTGAGGTCACTGGGTATCCTCCAGTAGATATATCTAAAGTGAGGGTCAAGTCAACAGTTTTAACCGGAACCTCTCAGTATCAACCGAACAAAGGGACAGGAAAGCATACATCTCAAAGATAAGTGTCTTTTTGTTATTGCAGCTCATAGTAAAAAGACATGAATACAACAGTAACATGGAACTAGAAGTACATGGGATGTATCCACTAGTTCCTCTCATGTCCACCTACTCCTGGAGCTCTACTGCCTTGTCCACTGCTCGGCTATTGCTCAAGCACCAGCCGCTACTTCTATCTTGGTGGCTCCTCCAACACTCGCGGATCAACTGTGTGGGGGTCGTAGAGTCATGTGCCAGGTGACCCTTCCTACCACAGGAGTAACACTGTCTATTTATGGAACGCCTGGCTCTGACCTCACCCCGGGTGCACCGCACCACCGATCCTAAAACCCGAGATCGCCCAACTGCTGGTTTGGTCCTCCTGAACCTCTGCATCGTCTGTTTACTTCCCACAGATGACTCGGCTACTGATCGAAAACCCTACGGCAAAGGAAGAATCTCCTATACATGCTCGGGGTGTAGAGATACTAGCACAAACTCCACCATGAAGAAGGTCTCGATGTCTTCCCATGGGAAGGTCATTCCGTCGCAAAATTTGAACAAGTTGCTCCACCACCTGCCTGCTGATGCCTGAAGAAGGAGAGCAGAAAAGATCACCATGAAGTCTGTTGGCGTCCCCACTAGCCTGAAGACTCTCACCACAGCCTCCAGCCAATCCTCAGCCGCCTGCGGATCCGTCTCTCACCGTAACCTGGGTGGCCTCTGACGCTGGAACTCGTGCAGCGCACTCAAGTGGCGTGCATCGCCTACTGCTGGGGATGGTGGCATCGGTGGCCCAACGTATGGTAGTACCGCTGGTGCCTCCGCTGGTGCCTCAACTGCAAGAGGGCCCTGTACCGAAGCCTTGTCACTTGACAGGCTGTCAGTACGCACATCCCTCTGGGCTCTAGATGGTCGTCCGTGAAAAGGCATCCTGAAAGAAACAACGTGACACGGTCAAACGATTATACCTCGTGATCCGACCTGGTTTGAGCTGTTTTAAGGGAAAACCTTTGAAAACACACACGTAATCAGTGTTTTTGTGCACAAAGTCGGAAATCAGTTGTCAGGGTCCTGGTGTATGGATACGTCGGCTGCCCGCACCAAAACTGGACTCCCTGAACTGAAGACCACACTCGGTACCCTTAACACTATTTCTTCACAGAAAGAAAATATCAGAGTTATATGTTCTGTGGTAGAACCGACTCCTTTGATACCAATTTGTCACGACCCGTCCTCGGGGCCCGTGCCATGACTACCCCAAGCCCGCCTTCCATAGGCCAGGGGCTGGCGACTAGCACCAAAGGCGTAAATCCCAATAACTGGGAATACATTGCCTTTATAAAAGTAAAAAAACACCATAGAGTAAAAGCGGAAGTAAAACACTAAGTACAAAGAGAAGTGCTGAAAGGTAAATGGGCCAGAATAAAAACCCAAATGAAAGTAAAACTACAACTGAACAATGTACAATAGGAAAAGTAAACAGCTGGAAGAATGGAAGCGGCTCTTGGGTCGTCCTCCTCGGATCCTACCTGAAGGGTAGGTACAGATGGCGCAGCTCCTAGATCGTCCACCACGGATCCTACCTCAAGGGTAGGTACAGATAGCTTCCAAAACGTTCTCGCCCGTCAACCTCCTCCGAGTGTCGTCTCGCCGTGAAGTCCACCTCCAGATACTGACTTGTCGTGTAGTCCACCTCCGGGTGCTGACTCGTCGTGTAGTCCACCTCCGGGTACCGTCCAGTCCTCGAACACTCGGCCTCCGTCAGAACTGCCCGTCGTCTGCAACCAACACAACGAGGTGCGGGCATAGCCCGTACAGGGGTGAGTATAACGATACTCAGTAGGGAACCCGAGACCCTCAAGGTCTCACTAAAACCAACAAGGTTAACCACAAAGAAGATCTCAACAGATAACCTCTACTTAGGTATATGCTCATGCATATACCTAAGTTATCAAGTAACCCATCTCAATCATGAGTAAAACACCAAGATCATGAAATCAACGGATAACCACTACCCAGGTATATGCCCATACATATACCTAAGTTATCAAGTGACCCATCTCAATCATGAGGTAAACACAAAGGTCAAAAGTCTCTGCTCAAACCAGGATTTTTATTATCGAAATCGTAACTGCTGAAAAGCCCCATCTCTGGAGTGTACAGTGGTCCTGTCACGACTCTGAGGTACTGCTCACTATCCTAAGACTACTGAGGTACTCCTCCTGTCGAGTACCGCGGGTCATCCACCCAAACACAGTAGTGCTTCCCGCCGGGGTATGCCACCCAAACACAGTAGTGCACACCCCCTAGTAGCCAGCAGAGGTACTCTCCGGAAGAGTATCGCGGGTCTGCACTGTCACATAGGTAGTGCTCCGTCCGCCATGGGTCTGCACCCAAACAATGTAGTGCTCCGTCCACTGGGCTAGTCGACTCACTCCAAGTCGAGTCGGTCAAGCAGTCGTCACGTCCCAGTCGGCTACACGGTCTCCGTACTCCGCACGCTCATATCTGGGAGGGTCCGCACCGCGAGCTACAGGTCGATACTCTAAGTATCTCAAAGTCCCACGAAGAAGTATCTCGAAGGACCGCCTCGTCATAGGGGGCTCAACGCAACAGACAGCGCGTCAATCGGACGCCCGGTCTGTGAGTTATTAGCCTTTTCGTCCCAGGGGCCCGGTTGGTTTCATGAGCGAACCAACTCGTCTGTATCTCAGCTGTACCCCGAACTCTCATAGGGTATACTTATAGGGACCCTTTCTCAACGTGATCACCAACGCCGCTGACGGTTCGTCAAAGGGACGTCCGGTCTGAAAGATATCAGCTTTTCCGTTCCAAGGGCCCGGTTGGATTTCGGGTGCAATCCAACCCGGCCACTATCCAACTGCATCCAAAACTCGGGTGAAGTATGCCAAAAGTTCCGTCTCATCAATAGGAATTCAACTAAACAGACGGCGCTTCAATCGGACGCCCGGTCTGTGAGTTATTGGCTTTTTCGTTCTAGGGGCCCGGTTGGTTTCATGAGCGAATCAACCCGACTGTACATAGACGGCATCCAAACCTCGAGCGAAGTAAGACAAAAGATCTGCCTCACTTAGAGGAATCAATCAAAGTCGACGGCACGTCAATCGGACGTCCGGAACTCAAGATATAAGCGTTTCCGCTCCGAGGGCCTGGTTGGTTTCCTATCCGAACCAACCCGGCCGAACCCAAAGTATTCCAAAACCTTGAGTGCAATATACCAAAATGACCGTCTCGATCCAAGGATCGCATCTCCGCTAACGGTGCATCGATCGGAGGTCTACAGCTAAAGATATGGGTAAAAGACCGAAAAGATTTGGTATTAAGGGGTTCGGGCCCGGTCCGACCCGGCCCGATACCCCCAGGGTCGGCCCAAACCGGGTCCGGATCCGGCCTACTTGGGCGCGGCCTAGCCCGGCCGGCGCGGCCCAGCCCGGCCTGGGCGTGGCCCGGCCTGGCGGACTGTCCCGCCTGGGCGCAGCGCGCCCAGTGCGCTGGCCAGGCGCTCGGCCAAACGACCGAGCCGTTTGGAGTGGGGGGCGCCTTCCCCCTGGTTTGTAACCGCGGCCCACCATTAAGGGGGTCGTTGTGCTGGACGGATGAGGGTTTGAACCCCCGGCTTCCTCTTGTCCGGACGGCCCGCCACGGCCGGCCGGTTTCTGCCACCACGGGACCGGCGTCGGCCGGTCCCCTCCCTACTCTGACGTCGGCGGCCCGTCTCCGGCCGCCGGTCACCCTGCTTCACCACGGCCCGAAACCTGCCGCGCCCTTGGTCATTCGGTGCGGCGTGACGGCGTCGTGTTCTTCCACCGCGGCCCTGCTTCGGCCGCACAGTCTTCGGGTTTCTCTGACACGGCGCGATGGTGTCGTGTCCTTGTTCATTTCCACGGCGCAGCGCGACGCCGCCGCACATTCCTTGTCGCACGATCACACGCGGTGCGACGGCACCGCGCCATTCTTGTTTCAAACCACAAAGAATCAAACATGGATAAAAGAGGAGGGTCAGTCGTGTTTGTGCGTTCCGGCCCCCTCTTGTTAATCGATGTCATTTGGTCGTATTTTCACGAAGAACGACAAGGTGGTAAACATGAACAAAATAATTAAATAACCCCTACTTGGATAGTTGACGTCGCACGTCGGGTGTCGCGGAGAATGGCATCGCGGGGTCGGACGTAGTTTCCGTGGACGCCGGGGTGCGTCCGAGGAGGAAACGACGTCTCCACACTTATTGCTATGATAAATAAAGAAGTTACGTTGTCGTTGGCGATGTTCACCGCGGTCGGTGACTTCTCCCTTGTCGTGGAGGAATATGAAGACAGAAGAATCCGGGTCGCCAAGTCTTCTAAGTCGAAGGGTCGATGTTCTTTGTCGGAGAAGAACTGTTCTTCATGTTCTTCAACATGGAATATGAAGTTATTCAAAGTATAGAACTCTCCCTCTCACAATTCTCCACAGCAAAAACGAAACTGAAATAAAATAAGGCTTTGCCTTATTTTATTTACTTATGCAAACATTTTCAAAAAATCAAAATTCAAAAACACATAACTCACTTAATTAAGTTAATGTGTTGGGTTTGAATTAAAGTGGGGAGAGGGAAAGTCACCCTAATCAATGGTGAGTTTTTAAGGGTTACACACTTAAGAGGGAGTTTTAAGAATTTGAAGGGGTGGGGCTCATGTGGGCCCCACCTCACAAATATCCTAACAAGAGAAGTTAGGATTTAGTGGGTTGCACCCCAACTCCCTCACATGGATGTTAAACCACTTAGAAGAGAGAAATAAAGTTGTGACACAACTTTATTTCACTTAACACTTATACCTCTTAGTAGTGAAATAAAATAAAATTTTAAAACAATTATTTTTATTCCTCACATTTTTAACAACTCCTCCCGAGTAAACGCACCTTCGGAAAAGGTGCTCCTAAGCAAATATCGGCGCTACGATTCCATCGGTGCCCTCAGAATTCTATTCCGAGCACCGGTTCAAAAGTTAGAAAAACCCGCTCATTCGTTCACTGAACGTACCCGAGCTAAACTTCAGAAATTAATTCCGGGAACACCAGGCCTCGGAATCAGGCGCTGTCAGAAACTGTGTTCCTGTAAAATTCCAAAGAAAATTAAGAAAAAAATTTCCTTCAAATTTTCGGGTCTTTACATCTCATGTTTTGAGAAGAGAGATAGTTCAGTTGGAAGAGAATCTCTCTTATGAGGAACAAACTATCCAGAATCTTGACCGAAGAGAGCAAGTGTTGCAGAATAAGGTAATTCACCATGTAAAGGTTTGGTGGAAAACCCATATGGCTTAAAAGGCAATGTGTGAATCTTAAAATTATATGAGGGATAAATACCCCCCTTATTTGATAAGTGAATAAAAATTACGACACAATTTCAAAAGGGGAAAGGATGTAACATCCCAACTAAATAAAGAATAATAAATTTTCATAATTATTAATATTTTTGAATTAAATATTAATTTTATATTAAAGGGGTTTCTATGTTCGATTACATACCCGATACGCAATAATGAGTTTCTTTGAAATCTTACGTTGCACAATAATAATATAATATTATTATTTTAAATGGTTGTCAACGCCTAGCGGTTGTATTAGTGGGAATGAAGAGAACAAACTAAAATATGATTATACATGTTTTCTAAATGTTTTTACATTTATCCAATAAAAGTTAGATGCCTAAAATGGGAATGAATCTGATTTTAAGCACAAATACTCTAATATCTTTTAAAAGGTCGATTTACCACCTTTTGATAGAGAACCCTTTTTAAATCTAGTTTTTGTTTTATTATATGTTCTATTTGAAAAAAAAAATTATTCTTTTGAATCGGGACATCAAAATATAATTTAGATAAAATTTTGGTATTTTTCGGATAAAGTTCATTTTTTAATGAATAGTGAAAATACTGTATTTTAATTCAAAACTGCCTTTTAATATAATTTATTTATATGGTTAGATTATCTTTTTAATATTTTTTAAAGTTTAATTATATTATATTTTTCGAATTTAATCAAATTATGGTCATTATAATTAATTTTATTTTGTAATTGGACATAAACAAGTGTCAATCTTTTGGTAGTTATTATTTCTTAAAAACACGCCTTTTGTTTTGACAACAGGAATTAATTTTAAATTAATTTCTACCACTTCTATGTTTT
Source organism: Viscum album (assembly GCA_963277665.1). Lineage (NCBI taxonomy): Eukaryota > Viridiplantae > Streptophyta > Magnoliopsida > Santalales > Viscaceae > Viscum > Viscum album. The sequence goes on along the minus strand of OY728127.1, from coordinate 1,957,841,392 downwards.
TAATTTAGAAAAAATAGATTCCATATTGGTAATTAAGAGGTCCATATTTTTTAAATAGATAACTTTTATTTTTAGACATTATAAATATTTACTTCAGTAAATATTTTATTTTCCATGGTTAAAGGGAAAATCTTGTAAATAAGGGTAAACAAGTATTACTATAATTATATAAAATTACCCTAACATGAGTCCTAATCCAATTGGTTGATAAAATTCTTACCATGGTCATCCTTGGGTCGATTTTGGGATCTCATGGGGTCACTTGGGAGTGATAATGACACTTTATTTTAATTAACTTAAAGTAAAGACAAAAATGACATAAACAGACACCTTTTAGTAAATTAATTTTTATATAGGGTTATATAAGTTATATTATCGACAATAAATATTTTTTGGAAATATAAAACTATTTACTACATCATGGTATATTTTTTATAATTTTTAGACATCAAATAAAAAAATTATTTATGACACAATAATGATGTAGTGTTTACCTCATTAATAAAAGAATTAAATAAATAAGATTATAAAGATTAAAATAATGTCCAAAACTGGTCCAATATTAACAAGAGTATTTTATTTCGACCATTAGATATCTTATCTTCTACTTTAATAAGTTTTGGACATTTAGAAACCGAAAATCATTATGTAATAAAATAATATTTTCACACTTTCCTAATGATCCCCTCCACCCACTTATAAAAATCCCTCACCTTTAACCAATTCCTCACACCTCTAAAGCCCCTTTTCTCATCCAAACTATGCCTAATTAATCTACCTACATCCCTCTCCTACTCCAATAATCATTAACTTAAGAATAAGGCACTTCAACAAACCCTTTTGGTTCAAATCAAAGGGAATTACCCGATTTAAAGGTAACGTTTTCTCTTAAGTTCTTTTGTTTTATTTTACTTCTCAAACCCCATAAACTCTTTTTATTACATTATTTTATAACAACACTGGTATCCTAAATATACTAGGATGTTTTATGAGAATTATTCTAACTATACTTACACACACCTCCATCTAATGGGCAATGAACAAACTGTTTCTGTGGATGGCAAACTAACGCCTCACGAAACGATGATTGTTCAATTATCTCCTACCACCTCTCATGGTATAAATTATGATTGAACTATATTATATATGATATATATCATATTTATGTTTTCCTTATACTTATTTATTTTCCATTTATAGAAAACCTTTATGGTTTCCATTATGGGTGAATGCTATAATTTCATTTGAGAAAGTGCGGACTACCGCCCCGTCAAAGTGATATGACTCGTTAATGCCATATGTGGGAAATATAAAGGATAGAGTTAATGATATTATATATTTTATTATACTATAATTATAATATACCTATGTATCATTATGTTTTAATTACATTAAAATAAGAAATAGAAATGAAAGTAGCGTTTATGCGTACGTACGACTTACCATCTCCATGAACGGTGCATTTCATTTCCTTCCTCAAAATGTTATGTACTATTATAAATAAAATTATATACTGGATATATATGTTATATATGATATCTAAATCATGAATATATTTCTGGATATAATGGAATTTAGACCACATGAACAACTTGTAATAATAAGAATTCCATTTTTGTCTCAAGTACCAAATATCGACAAAACAACCATTATTAACTTAAATGATTAAATAATGTTTATAACATTGTAATAAGTGATATAAAAGGAATATTAAACTTAAAAATGGATCTTAACCAATTATAAATTATCTTATGTTTATTATTCAGGAGGTTAAAGAACGAATGGGTCAAATTGGACCCGAGGTAAGGGATTTCTTCTCAATCTTCTTTCATTGAGGCATATATTGTTTTAATACATGAATTTCTTTTATATGATATATAAAAACCATTGAATTTCCATTTCATTTAAAGTTAATTTTTTCTAGGAATCATTTTACTAAATGACAAAAAAAAGAGAATGTTTTTATTTAATTTATGCGGTGACAACGACCTTTTTCACCACCGTGAGTATTATTTGATCTATAGGTTCCTTAACAAGTCATAATGTTTTTAGAAGGAAAATAAATAACATATACTCTTATGTGTATTTGGTTATTGAAAATGGTACTGAAAATGGTTTTGTTATTTAAATATATTAAAATGATATATTTTGATCAGAATGTGGAAATGTTATCTTTCCTTTATGTTTGTTTTATGTGCTATAAATATGTTATGGTTATTTGGTATTGTTTACGTATATGGGTTATTCCATGATAAACCTAGGGTTAGTGAGCCAGAAATAGATCTCCAATGCATTGGGTAACGTGATGGAGGTAAAATCTGAATGTTTTTCCTAAGAGATTTAGGGAATATACTATGATGGGTATTCCAAATGTAACTCCCAATGTAGCTATGATAGCTACAATGTCAATATGATATGGATGTCACAAGTTACCTTTATGATTTATTATTTCTATGTTTTATTAATAAATCTTATGATTTCATGAGGTGGGTTAAAGAGGTTATGTTATGTATGTAATTATGAACTAATTTTTTCTTTCTTTTTTTTATAACCCTTATTGAGCTTTTTATGCTCATCCAATGTTTTGAAATGTTTATCACATGACATATAGATGAATATGGTAAAATATGGGATCAATGAAAAGTCATGATGCCTAAAAAATTTAACTAGACATGGCTCTTTTTGTTCAAGAGTTTTTATTTTGGTGAAAAAAATGGAAACTAAGTAGAAGTGTCAACTTTGTAATACAAAAGATGTAATGTAATGGCTATGGACTAATTCTCTAAAATTATAAACCTGAAAGGATCCTCAATATAAATTATTCATTTAATTTAGTTTTAAATAATGTTTTAAGGTCGGGTTCTTATGCTAACTGTATAAATAAATAAGATGAAAAGGAAGTTTTGAATTAAAATTCAATATTTTCACTATTCATTAAAAATGAACTTTTTTAGAAAATTACAAATTATTTATCCAAAGTAAATTTTTAGGTCGTAATTCTATATAATATGTTTATTTTTTGTCAAACATAACATAAAAAAGTGACAAAAACACGATTTACAGAGGGTTCTCTATCAAAATGTGCTAAAACATCATTTTTAGAAATATAATTCTTCTATCTTCAAAATTGAATCATTTCTTATATCATATTTAGAAAAATTATAAGAAGAATTTAAAACATTAAATTGAAAATGTAACATATATTTTTCATTAAATAAAAATCCATAAAGAGTGATATGATTTTACAAACTACATTATTCACTTTTAAGTAGGTTTTCATAAAAACCCATCCTTTATAATCAATTGGTTTTTACTTACATTTCTAATAAATTTGGAAATCAAGAACTCGTTATTTAAAAATGTGTAAACCTTATTTTAAATTCAGTTGATACTATTCATTCCATCCATTCCAATGGCTTGGTGTTAACTAACATTTAAAAAATTACATTTTTGTATTATTTTTCTATATAACTCACAGTTATGTGAAACATAAGATTTCGGGGAAACCTGTTGTTTTGTGTCAGGTAAGATACCGAAAAAAGAATCCAATTTATCATAAATTTAATATATTATTAATAAATAATAATAGAAAATAAAAACTATTATTCTATAAATACCTGGGTCATTACATTAAAATATTTTATAAAAGTATTTAAAAATAAAAAAAAATCATGAAAAATGACATATAGGTTTATATATGTTGGAAAATTTCATCTCTTTTCTATTTTTCAACCAATTGAAACATTATAAGTGAAATTATAAAACATTAATATTTGAAAAATCATTGATATAGTAATGATTAAAATTGGTTATCCAGTCGCTAAACAATAATATGAGGTTTAAAAAGGCACCAAAACCTATCTAAATTCCATTTTATGATTATATTTATACCTTATCCACATATTTGAATCTATGGACATTTAGAATATTTTTTATTATGAATTACATACTTATATTTTAATATTTCTTTTTATTCCATGTGTTTCCTTCACCCTTAAAATGGAAACACCTTCTATATTTAAATTAAACAAGTTTAACCCATCTAGATCAAGCAACCCATACGCAATAATATTCTCAAAATAAATATACATTAAATAGTAGTGTAAGTATTCCTTAAATAACTTTACAACGGACCTTAAGAATAAACTAAATAAGGCATAATGAAAAATATTTAATTGTCCTACCTAATCAATTTCAATTAATTTCTTCCTCTATTTTAATATAAATATTTTCATGTGACATTTGGAAATATATATTGTAAAAAAATTATCCAGGAGCTTATATACCATTTCATTATAATTCCCATCATTCTAGGAATTTTTATTTTAAAAATATTAAAAAAATTTAAATCACATGTCCCCGATTTTCCTAAAAATAATTGAATAACATATAAATGGGAACAAAGATTTGAAATATGAGACCTAATTAGATTATGTAATGGGTATTGTATTGTATAAATGGCATAACCATGGTGTAAATTAGACACAAAGGTTGAGAAAAATCATGGGAATATTAATCAATAAGTCAATTATTTAATTATTTTACCGCCATGGATTATTCCTCTCATTATAAATATCCATGTATGGATAAATATAATTGATATACACATACCCCTAGAGATTTTACTAGAGATAATGGAGGATAATTTGTGGAAAAAAATGGGACAAGATATCATATCAGTATCAAATATATCATTTATGCCAAAAAAGTTCTAGGATGTCACCAATGGCTATGATGAAAATATCTCTCTTCATCATAGATTGATACAAACTGGAGGTAGGAAGTTTTATTCAGTTTTTTATAACAATTTTGATAATTAATGGAAAATTCATATTAATTATACCAATAGCTTTATTTTTCAATCTGATGTTTTTTGCAGGCATTATGACATCCCTAGTCATTATTACACATTAATTCACGTATATTATATAACAATACACATAATAAAACCCATAATACTAATAAATATACTTTCTATGGGTATTTTGGTACATTATATAACAAAATTAAATTTTGTGTACATAGGTATTGTAGAAAAATTCCTTAACACACTAATAAGTTTCCATCACTCATAAAAATGCTTTGGATAACCAGGGGACAAACATAAAAAAGGTGTCTGATATAAAGCGTAGTAAGGGAATAAACAAATAATATCACTAAGAAAGTATAAAATTATAGAAAATGTGAATTTAAATGGGACCTAAAAGGGATGATAATCCTAAACATGAACAAAGAGGTATTATATAAAATTATAACATGAAGGAAACATTGGAAAGTGGAAAAAACATTAAACATGACATCATAAACATACATAATGTATAACCAGAATGAAATCATATCATGGTGTAAAAAGCCCCATTATAGATTTTTCTTACTCTATAACCCAATATATGACATATCATGTGACTAAAACATTACAAAATTCATTGGATCACAACATACTTATGTGTGCACCCATTTTTTTCATATCATATACATCCATATGGCTTCCACATAGATCATTAAAATAAAATATGTATTTCATAAATTTTATATCCAATATCATTGAGCGCAGGTTTCATAAATCTATATCAATAATAAAATATGTACATGTACATCTAGTTTAATATTCTTGACTTGAATTGGGGGAGGATATTCACAACACAATCATTTAACATGAAAAATCGAAGTAAATATTTCATCATCATATCTAGAGTACATAAGGATTCATAAAATGGTTTAATGAGATTGAAATAGTTGTCTTACTATTATTTTACAAAAATTAATTTAATAATGATGTGTAAAAACATGTCGTAACATTAGTAATTGGAAACCAAATGACATTCAATAGAGAAGATGTTTGAATAAATGGAGAAAAACCGATTTTAGCATAGTGACGGATTAGGTAAATGATATAATGAGAGATGATAAATAATATAACTTTATTAGAAAAATAATTTTATAGAGGAGGGATATTTTAAAAGTAATAAAAATATAACCAATTTAGATTCATAAGGATAATTACGAAGAAGTTTCTTGAATTGAAAAAAAAGAGAGAGAGGCCCCTTACCTAGAGAGGGTGATTCCAAAATCATTGATAGATCTTAATGAGAGATGGGAAACCTTGTGAAGACTATTTAGAGGTTATGGTCGATTTAGGAAGAGATCAATGTTTTTTAGTGAATTGGAATGAGAGAACGGTCAGTTTTATATAGGAAAATAGAGGGGAGTTCTTCATTATTTCCCAAACATAGGTTTTGGACTATATATAATAATGTAATAAAACCACAAACCATCCCATGTTTTTCCCATGGTTTCTTCAAAATATGATTTAATTTCATTATTTTATATTTCAAACGTCTGAAAATAATAAAATATTACCCTTGAGGATGTGGAATTTCTCTTGCTTATAAGGAATTCTTTTTTAAATCCTTAAAATATAATATAGGTTTTGGAGGATTTATAATGGCTTTATAAAATTAATAAAACAACCTGAAAAATATTTTTATAATTTGGAAACATATATTTGGTTGTGTATACCATTTAAAAAATTTATTACATCACTTTTGGGTCATTGTGAATTCATAATACACACTGAATTTTATGCCATATTTAATTACTACACAAAATATTGATTATGTGAAAAAGTTACAATACATTACATGTTGGATTGTTTGGATTTTATGATTCCAAAAATAATATTTATTTTATCCAAATAATAATATTGATTTTTAATATTTACTTTTAATACAATAATTGATATTTATTGTGAAATTTTGTGTTATTTGAACAACAGTTTTCAAAAACTAAGAAAAAAATACGCTTGACAACATAACAAATTATATTTTCCTTTATATTTATTTAATATTATACTATTTTATTATTTTATTATTATAAAATTTGTTTCTAAAACTCATTTTTTATTTTAAAAAGAATATCTTAATTTAAATATCCTATTAAATAAATATACAATTTGTGTTTTATTATATCAAAATAAAAATAATTTATAATGTAATGAAAATAATAAGTAAATATATTCATTATTATACATGATATAAAAATTCTTATTATTAGGGTATTTATACAAATATAATTATTAAGCCATAAAAATCCATGAGGGTAAGGTGTGTGATGGAGATATTTTCATGGGGTGGTTAGATGAACATGGTTTGGGTCATGATCTAAATGATATTAAAATTCTGATTTAAACATTATCTTCCATTTTTTATTTGTTGAATATCTTATTGGGATTCATTAAGTAAAAATAATAGTGATGTTATCTCCATAGGAATCTCTAATAGTATTTGATCCTACTGGCTGAGGAAAACACTTACTTTTTTTATCAATTGAATTAATAAAAACCCTATATTTATACAAATCATATGATCATTATTCAACATATATATTATCAATGGCTATAATGGTTGAAGCTATTTTAAATATGATATGATATAATAAAACCAAAAAACTACATGTTCAGTATATAAATATAATATATAATATAGAATTTAATTCATTCAAAATGGTAATTTTATTTATAATTGTTCAGTTGCATATAATCTTCCCCTCTTTAGAAATTTTACGGACAAAATTTTCATTTTATACACTAAAATATATAATGGTAATTTAGTTTCATCCCCACCTATAGTGAGCACATTAATTCTTTAAACATGTGGTTTCTAAAAATGACTTTGTCCAGTGAACATTCTCTCAACACGTCCTCAATATATTATATAGTCTGCTCAGTTTGGCCATCAGTTTATGGGTGATATATCATCTTGAAGGTCAACTAGGTATTTAGATAAATATGGTGAGTCTTTTAAAACATGGATGTAAATATTATATCTCAAAAAAATAAAATTGATAGTGTGGTTATATAAAATCACTCCACTTCTCTATTTTATATCTGTAAAAGTTGATAAGTGAAAATTCCTCTCAAATTTCAAGGAAGTGATTAGTCATTGTAATAAAATCCACCACAACCCATATAGAATTATTTTCTCTTGATGTCTTCATAATAGGAGTAAAAAATTCTATGGTTATTATTTATAATTTACATGTAGGTATTGGTAATGTTTTCATCACACAATTGATTTTTTTTACTTTCTGTCTTTACTTGATGACATATAAGTCACCTTGATTTATAATCTATGATCTCCTTCTTCATATTGTCCTATCAATAGTTCTATCAAAGATCTTGACACATCTTTTTTCTCTCTATATGTAAGGAGATGTTCAATCTATGTGCATAATCCAACATCTTTTTCATTAACTCAGTACTTGATGGTAGCATAGTCATGACCCAAATAATAAAACATCTTATTCATTAAATTTGACCTCATAGGATTCATGTATTCTTATAGATTCCAACATCTTCTGAATTTCTACATCATTAATTTGAGAATATTTTATCTTTTATAGAAGGTATGTTTGAGAAATAATTTGTGAAAGGACTGATGATGTTCCTTCATTTATGATCCCCATGTCTATCATTTTCATGTTCAAGAGAATCAGGTGATTCTCGATTCTCATCAATGAGAAAATTTTGGAATCCTTTATACATCAAGCATCTGAAACTTTATTTTCTATCACATGAGTGTATTAAATTGATTAGTAATAATTTTTAATCATCTCTAACAATCACATTTTTGTAATATTAAACTCAATTTTTTAAAAAAATATACTTGAGGGTCTTATGATCCATTTGTATTCCACTATTCTCCCAAAGGAATAATTCCTCAATAATTTAAATATGAATATTACTGCATCTAACTCAATATCATGTGATAGGTTCTTCCATTAATGAACATTTAACTATCTTGAGGAATACACTGTCACTTTTTCATTCTATATTGGTACACATACCATACCTTCTTTAAAGATTCATTGTGTAACATGAAAAGTTCCCCAAATGTGTGTAGTGTATGTATAGGTGTAGTGATAAGAATCCTATTCAACTCCCTAAATCTATCTTTACATTCATTATTAAATATATACTTTACTCCAATAAGTTTTATCCTTCTTAGAGGGTTTGATAATAAATATAAATTTCTTTCCAATTGTTGATAACAACCATCCAATCCAATGAAAATATACTTATTTTTCACAAATTTAAGCTTCTTTCATCATTAAAGTTCTTCTATAATTGAAGGGTTTATAGATATCTCTTTTCTGGTGATAACATGACCCAAGAATGAGACTACCTTCAACAAGAACACATTTTTTCTATACATTGCATTAATATTCTCCATTAATAATGTCTTTAGCAAAGTGATCATATTCTCCTCGTTATCTTACATTTATATGGAGTATATTATAATATTATTTATAAATACTAACCAAAAAATTTCAAGGTAATATCTAAAGAAACTATTTAACAAGTCCTTGTATATTTCTAGAGAATGGGTGAATCTTAATTGAATTATAATCAATGCATATATCTCATACCATGTTTGGAAAGTTGTTTAGAGGATTTTCTCCTTCTTAAACATTACATTATAATACCCCAACTAAAGATCCCCCTTGAATAAGTATTAGGATCCTTGTAGATTATTGAAAAAGTTATCAATTAATTCTAGGGTATTATTTTTCTTTATAATGATCTTGTATAGTTTGATATTTTCAGTGAAAATTCACATTATCCCATCCTTTTTCTTGATGAAAATCACTTCTGCACCCCTTGGTGAAGCACTTGGGAATATGAACCCTTTAACAAGATTCTCATGTAGTTTCCTCTTCAACTCCTCAAGTTTTACAATATCCATTATATATGAATTTTTTTATAATGGAAACTATCTACATTTAAGAACTATAGAAAATTAAACATATTATCTATGAGGAAAGCTATAAAATTAATTAAGAAACACATCAGTGTATTCTATCACCATGGGCATGTGTCCAAGGATGATATTTTCATTATAATAAATCATTTTATCTGGATATTATTTCATGTAGGAATATAATATTCATTCTTCTAATTTTTGTGAAAAATAATATCTATCCACCTCCTTTCACTTATAAATAATCATAGGATAGTTTTCAAAAGGGAGAGTTATTTCCTTATAAAACAAATTTATATTGGCTCTATGTAATGAAATCCCTTCCATACTAATAATTTCATCATATTCCAATAAAGGGAGTACCAAAAGTTTCACATGGAATTTCATCACACAAATTTTTATATGGGAAGATTTATATATATTGGATGCAATAATTTCCCCATTTTCTATTTTCATATATAGCTCTACTACCATGATTTGTGGTGGTGTATGAATCGTTGTAATAATTTTGGTTGTACGAAGGAATGTGTATAACAGGAATCATAATGTTTTTCACTATTAATGAATGTATAACTAGTTTTACTATCACCAATTCATTATTGGGATCGACCTCAACAATTATGATAGAAAAAGCTCACCCTTACTCCCTTGGAGGTTCTTAGTGTGGACTGTCTCTGACCACCCTTGGCTTAGTGAATTGGTTTGTGAAGTTCCCTTGTTCAACACGTTATAGAAAAATAGAAAATGGGTTGAGGGTTGACAGTATAATTACTCTCTTCCATTAAATTGGTGAGTTTATATGATTATAAATCTCAATCTAGGTGCCCTTTTAACCAAAAACACATTTCCTTGTCCCCTTCAGGACATTTATGAGGTTCTTCTTTCCATTCTTTTGACAAGTGGGATATTCAAATTCCATACCACTATTAAATTTCTCCATCAGACTTCAAGAATTAATCGAAACCATATTTTTATTATCCCCATGAGACCCTTGGTATACATTGATCTCTATTTTAACATTGAGGTCACATCAGATAATTTCCTTCAAGCTATTAAATTATTAGATCACCATATATACTCATAAAACTAGTTTTATTACACCAGAGAAGTGGAATTTTTTTTTCAGAGGTAAGGAAAATGATGGAGGCCTATTATGCATGTCTTAGGAATGTTTCCTCAAATACCTTGACAGGTTAATCTCCTTTATTGAGTGAAAAGAAATCTCTTTCGATTTTAAGACATAGTTTGTGAGTAAAATATTTTTTGAAAAATAATTTTTGGAATTCCTTCCATGTTATCGCTTTGATCTTCTTCTCAGGATTTGTATTCATGATCAAAGTACACCACATATCACCTTTTACCTCTATATGATAAACACCAGAGATAAAATTATAATTCTATAAACATTTAAGCATGGAGATGATCTTTTCAATGGATTTTATCCATTCTTCCATGATTAAGGGATAAAATGATGCATTAAAATTTGGAGGACTTTGTCATATATATGAATCAATTGCTTCATGTTCATTATTATGGAAATTTTTGAAGTCCACATAATACAAGATTATATTTATTACCTAAGCCAACTAGTGGAGTATTATCACAATGTTTTTAATTTCTACTCTCATCGATTCAGGCATCTCATTTGGGAAGTCATCACATTTCCCCTCACATCGGTTTTATACTCGATTCCATTAATTTACATCCATTTCCTATAATAAAGTGAATATTTGGGATGATTAATATTAAATAATTAAAACACATATATATATCCAATAACATTAAATAGTTAATTTATAAAATCCATTTATTCACTAAATTATGAATATAAACTCTTCAATATATGTTATAGATGATCTCTTTCATAACATCGATCTTATGGAAATTGTTTCCCTTAATAATGGTTCTTAATATTCTTGTGAATTAACAAATGAATATCTTTAGGGATAGTTATCCTAATTTTCTAGTAAGGTCCAACTTCATGTACCAGGTGATGATTGATTCAAGCTCAGTACAACCTTTTCAAAATTATTAACCCAATATACCTCTATATTAGAGCCACATCCACATGTAGTATCCAAACATGGATTTATTTCCATGGAAACCACTTACTCTAAAATGTAGAAAAATTTAGTGATTTTTTATGCCTGGTCTTATTCCCAAGGAATTCTATAGAGTTTTCTAGTAATAATCCAAAAAAACTAATCATTCCTCTGATGAAAACTATAAAAACCCTAGTCTATATTATATATTAACTATTTACTTTTACATAATAACACACATAATACATCACAGAATATTTATATAGTGTAACATATTTGTGTAATTTGGTACATTACATAATAACGTATAAAAGGTTGTACATCAACATTATTGAAATCATTCTTTACAGCCTCAAAATTTTCCATGATTCTTAAAACATTTTGGGATAACCTGAGGATATACATAAGAAGGGGGTCAGATATAAAGAAAAGTATGGAAATAAAAAAAGAATAACATAAATAAATTATTACATGAAAGATAATAGAAATTTAAATGGGAAATAAAATGGGTGAGAATCATAAACATGAACAAAAAGGCATGATATAGAATGAAAATATAAAAAAATAAGGGAAAGTGGAATGAACATTAAACATGATATAATAAACATAGGTCGAGGCTCCCCACCTAAATAAAATAACGTAGTGGAAAATTACTTTAATGGATTAGGTTCACTCTTATTCCCCTCTGAATTTCCTCTTATGGGACTAAAAAATACCCCATTCATTAGAGTGTTATATAATTCTATGTCCACCTATCTTTTTCATATCATGTACCTATGTAAGTGTGCCACATAAGTTATAAAACAAAAGGCTTTATTTCAAAAATTCAAACCCCATGATTAACTATTGTGGAATTCCTAAATGAATGTACCCAATAAATTAAGGATATGTTATTCTAGGGGAATAATCATGAGTGAAAATAGGGGTGGATATTCCTGGAATAACCATTTTGCATAAAAAATCATGGTAAAATTTTGGAAGCATAATAGAGGTACCTAAAGATTCATAAATTTTTTTAATGAGAGTGAAATTAGTATCATATAGTTTAGATATCAAAACTAAAGTTAGATTCATGTGTAAAAAAATATTTCAACATTGTGAATTGGAAATAAAAAGACGTAAAATAGAGAAGATACCTGAAAATGTGGAGAAAAAAAGGATTTCTTCATAGTAACGGCTCAGTTAAATTCAATAATTAAAGGGGATAAATGATCTATCATTTATGGACATAAATTGAAAATTATAGCTATCTCTATAAATACATGACAACATAACCAATTGTGATTCAAAAGGATAATTAAAAAGAAGGTTCCTAAATTAATAAGATGAGAGGGAGGTCCCTTACCGTAATATTGTTATTCTAAAATCTTGGGAGGTGATTCTTAAGAAAATGGGAGAACCATGATAGGAAACAAGATAGGGGAGGGAATATTAAGGAAATGATCCTATTTTTTAGTGATGAGGACTGGGAGCAAGTGTGGTTTTATATATGATAATGGAGGGGAGTCCTTTATTATTTCCCAAACATTGGTTTTGGGATAAATATAATAAATTAATCAAAACCAAAATATTTTTGATGGTTTTTAACCATAGATTCTACCAAAGAGGACTACTTTTCATTATTTTATTTTATCAAGGTAAAACTAAATAAAATATTACCCCTAATGATGTGGAAGTGAGTCATGTTTATAAAAAAATGATTTTAAAAACTTAAAATATAATATAGGTTTTGGAGGATTCATAGAGGCCTTGTACAATTAATAAAATAACCACAAAACAAATTATTTTTATGGTAAAACATAGATTTGGTCTTGGATACCCCTTATAGAAAATATTACATTTCTTTTGGTTCATTATGGTGTCCTAATACACACATTATTTTAAAAAATATTAAATATTTACTGAAAAGAATGATCATCTCAAAAATATATGAAACATTCACAATTGGAAAATTTCAACAAGATGATTCAGAAAAATTTACTTTCCCCAATTAATTCTCTAAATTTGGGAATATAATTTTTTTTTAAAATAATCGATGTTTATGGTGAAATGATGGGTTTTTATACAATAACATTTTTTGATCCATTATTGAAAATAAATTTTACTTCATTAAAAACTATATATTCATTAATATTTAATAAATATAATTTAATTCTATTATTTTATAATATATAATTTATTTTTAAAATTCATGAATTCATCCAAAAATAATATTGTCATTGAATTTTTTTTATTACACATAATTGAATTAATGTTTAATCATATCAAGATCAAGATCATTTATAACATAACAAAAATAAAATGTAAATATATTAGTTATTCTATAAAAGATATATATTTATATTATTATGATCTCGATACATATCCCTTTATTACACCAAAAAAAGAATTGAGGGTAAGGTGTGTGATTTTGAGATTTTCTTGGGGTGGTTCATTGAAAATAGTTTGGTTCATGATCTCGATGCGATTGAAATTATATAATAAATGGTTTCAGGGATGATTTAGTTATTGGATCATGGATTGGGAATGATCAAGGGGAAATACATGTGATTCTATCTTCCTTTTAAGCTCTGATAAATGTGCTTCATAAGGTATTATCCTTCTGGTTGAGGTCATCACTTCCTTTTTATGTGAAAATTGGATTTATCAAAATCCTATATTTATACTAATCATATGATCATTGTTAAAATGATATATTTTTAATAGTTATGATGCTTGATGGTATTTAAAATCCAATAGGATATAATAAAACCAAATAAGTGAATGTGTTTTCTATACCAGAGAAGCTCAGTCCGAGGCAAGCCTTTGACTATTTATTAAAGAAAAAAATCCAAACACGCAAGAGCAACAAAGTAACAAAGGACAATTACAGATCATAATAGTCAGATTCATCACCATGTCCATGAGAGATTGCTTCCTCTGTAGTAGCTTATTCCCACTCTGAACCATCATGGTGTTTCAGAATCTTGGTGTACTTCCTTCTAAGATTCAACTTCTCTAATAAAAGAAATTCTTTAGCAGACTGTGCAGCCCATCGTTCCCTCTCAACCGAAGACCTGGTGGACATTGGCTTTGAAATATATGAATAATCCTTCCTCGGCCTTCTTTGTGGTGGGGCAGTCATCGCTTCCTCATTCTCAGACACCTTCTTTTTCCCCCTAGACCACATCACTATAGGAAATCCAGACCATGCCACCATCATTTTCCGTGTCACTATCTAGGCAATCCCCCTCACTTTCCGGATATGCGCATGTCATGGTAACCCTCCACCACTCCCTTTTCCTGATGAGGTTGACTGTTAATGTCAAATATAACAGGAATCACCATGTGACATGTCACATAACATGTGTCTTGAGGTGGGAAGTTCGGCATTTACCCCATGGGTGGATGTCCATGAACATGGCTAGGAACATTGGATGATATATAGGAATGTGCAGAAGCCTATCCATGGACATGTACATTCGAATGTACATAGGCATGTCCAAATATAATATATTGTAGAAAATAATTGAAGTGTATATGGAAATGTACAATAGAACATCCAGGAGTACACAGACACAAGTTAGTGACACCGGGAAAGACATGTCATCGTCTCACTATAATAAAAGGGATATGTGTGATGATCTATTTGTGATGCGGTGGAGTCCCATTTTAAAAAGGCTGTTTGGAGGGATTATTTGTGAGGGAACCAATTTACTGTCGCAAATAAGTTGTTATTTGCGACAGAAATTGGTTTCTCGTCACAAGAGGTTTAGCGTGGGTTGCATGCCAAATAATGGGAAGGGTATTGGCGATAGGTTTTTATACTTATTGCAAATACCCATCCATGTTTTTTAGTATTTGCGATGAGACTCGTCACAAATATATTTTTAATTGACGACCCTAATTAATAGGAGGGTTAGTATTTGTGATGTTAAGCACACAACAAATACTCTAACCTATATATACCACTATCAGATTTTTCTCATTCCACTCCTTTCCCTGCCCTCTCTCCATCTCTACTTACATATTCCCTTTCAAAAAAAATCAAGGTTTAAGATTCTACATCATATCAATATTCAAGTCTTACATCCTACAAAAATATCTATTTTAAGTTATTTATATTTATATTTTAAATTTTAGTAAATTTATTTTATTTTATATTATTTATAGTTATTGTTAATTAGTTGTAAGTAAATTAAATTAGAATTAGATCATATTATTTTTCATTATTTATTTACACAAATAATTGTGTGTGATTAGTATTAATTAGTATTAATTAATAGTTATTATATTAATTATTATTAATTACTATTCCTTATTATTAATTTGATAAAATAATGATAATTATTAATAATTAGCCATAATTAGTAATAATTAACAACAATTAGTAAAAATTAGTGTTAATAAGTAGTAAATAGAAATAAACATTGAAAAATAGGACTAATTAGTATTAATTAGTGATAAGTAGAAATAATTAGTAATAATTAGCGATAAATACTAGATATTAGTAATAATTATTAATAACTAGTGGCAATAAGTAATAATTATCTATAATTAGAAAAAAAATACTAATAATTAGTAGTAATTAGTAATAAATTGTGATAATTAGACACAATTAGTAATAATTAGTCTTAATTAGTAATATTTAGTCATAATTAGTAATAATTAGTAATAAATATGAATAGTTTGTTATAAATAAGAATAATTAGTCATAAATATGAACAATTTGAAATAAATATGAATAATTAGTAATAACTATGAATAATAAGTAAAAAATATGAATAATTTGTAATAAATATGAATAATTAGTAAAAATTAGTAATAAATAAGAATAATTAGTTATACTTAGTAATAAATTTTAATACATAGAAATAATTTGTAATAATTTGTAATAATTTGTAACAGTTAGTAATAAATATGATTAATTAGTAATAAATAGTAATAAATAATAATAATTAGAAATAAATTATTATTACAATTTATTATTATTTATTACTAATATATTACTAATTAGTAATAATTAGTAATAAATAGAAATAAATAATAATAATTAGTATCAAATAGTAATAATTAGTCAGAATTAGTAATAAATTGTAATAATTAGTAATAATTAGTATTAAATAGCAATAATTAGAAATAATTATTAATAAATAGTTGTAATTAATAATAAATAGTAATAATTTGCAATAAATAGAATTAATTTGTAATAATTAGTATTAATTTTTATTAATTTTTATTAATTGTTATTAATTAGTAATAAATAGTATTAATTAGTAATAAATAGTATTAATTAGTAATTATTAGTAATAATTAGTAATAATTAGTTATAATTAGTTATAATTATTAATAATTAGTAATAATTAGTTGTAATTATTAATAATTATTAATAAATAGTAATAATTAGTAATAATTTGTAGTAATTAGTAATAAATTGTAACAATTAGTAATAATGAGTAATAATGAGTAATAATTAGTAGTACTTATTAATAATTAGGAATAATTAGTAATAATTGTCAATAATTAGTCATAATTAGAAATAACTTGTAGTAATTAGTAATAATTATTAATAAATCATCAATAATTGGTAATAATTAGAAATAATTAGTAATAGTTAGGAATACTTACAAATATTTATTAATAATTAATAATAATTAGTTATAATTAGAATTATTAGAATAATTAGTAGTATTTATAATAATTAGTAATAATTAGAATAATTATAATAATAATAATAATTTCAAAAAATAGGCATAATTTCTAGTAGAGTATTAATTAGTAATAAATTTCCATAATTTTTAATAGATTAGTGAGAGATTTTTTGCCTGAAGTCTCATCTCCTTGAAGCATTCTCCCACTAAAAGCGCTATGAAAATTCTTTTCTAACGTATGGATAACCATTTTTGTATGGATGAGAATGCAGAAAAGTGTGGTGGGGCCTCCCTGCTCACTATTCTCATGCATATGAAAATGGATATGCATACATCGGAGAAGATTTTTCATGGTTATTTCAGTCGAAGAATTTACATGGATATGATCTATTAGGAGAAAGTGTTTCCCCCAATTCGCTGGAAATTTTTTCAGCAGTAATTAGTAGTAATTAGTATAAATTAGTTCTGATTACTAATAATTAGTGGTAATTATTATAAATTATTATAAAATAGCATAGTTTAATATAATGTTCTCTGGAGATGTTTGACACATTTTTCAACATTAGGGGGTCATCTACTATGCTTTTGGTTTTCAACCAGATTATGTTTTTTGGTATCAAAATGGTGAACACAATTCTAGAGAAGATTCTAATAATTTGGTTTTGGATCCACCACGGTTTCAAAATTTAGTATATGATGTGGCAGTTTCATCTTTAAAAAAACTGAAACTCGTGATGATATTAATTTAACTATTGAGTTGGAACCATTACAATTTTATGATTTGGTGAGGTCCGATGAGTATTCCTTAGGTCCATGTTTCAATATTAGCAAATTTTAAGCGATTGTAAAATTTTTGGCTATTAAATCAGATGATGGAATGTCAAATAATAGTTTTATTTGATATTCTATTTGGTTAAATCAATGATACCTGAATAAAATGTGTTCCCTACAAATTTATATATGATCATGAGGATGGTTCATAATCTAGGTCTTGGTTATCATAAGAATCATGCATCTTCAAATGATTACATCTTATATTATGTGGAAAATTATTTGTTGGGTAGTTGTCCCACATGTGGAAAATTGAGGTATAAAGAGTCTTAAATAGGGAAATCAATATTTATTCCTGTAAAATAGCTGAGATATATTACACTTACCCCTAGATTGCGGTGTTTATTTATGTTTGAAAACATAGAGGAATTGATTTCATGGAAAAAAACCAACATTTCAACTGGTAAAATCTTAAATCAATCCACTGCTAGTGATTCATGGAATCATTTCAACCATTTGAATACATATTTTTCTTTAGAAGCCCAAATGTGAGATTGAGTCTTTCTACTAAAAGTTTCTATCTATTTGGTTCTTACAGTAGTTATTATTCATGTTGCACTGTCTTTATAACTCTGTACAATTTACCTCCTTATATCTTGATGAATGAGCTATATATCTTTCTGACCTTATTATTTAAAGGAAATCTAAAAAACAATATTGATGTTTATTTTAAATCATTTATTGATGACTTAAATTCATTATAGAGTAATGATGTCATTACATATGATTTTTTAGGGAAACAAAATTTCCTACTAAATGTTGCATGGATGTGGACAAATAGTGACTTCCTAAAAAATGTAATTTTATCTAGTTGGAGTTCACATGGTCCAAAATCATGTATGTACTATATGAGAGACAACTAAGAATTTATTTTCATTAATGAGAAAATCCTTGTTTTTCGACTGTCATCACATATTCATTCCAACTGGTCATCCTTTTCAGATGGAGAAATTTCATTTCAAAAAAGGAACAATTGATTGAGATGGAACTAAAACAATGACCTCAGGTACAAAATTTAAAATCAATTACCTATTCAATATCTCCCAAAACAATTGGATATAAAATAAACCAATAAAAAAGGGATGTATTTGGGAAATAATACAACTGGAGAAAACAAAGAATTGGTTGGGATCTACCATATTAATCTGATTTGTTAGTCATTCACATGTTGGATGTCATTCATATTGAGAAGTATTGATTGGATATTTTATTTAATATAGTTTTTTATATACTAATAATGACCAAAGATAATGTAAAGGCACAATTATATCTTTCCTAAATATGTAAGATACCAGAAAATTATCTATTTAAAAAATTTAGATCATTGAAGATAATGAATAAAAAAAATCATATATGTTGTATAAATAAAATATACTATTATTTGTTAATTGGATTGCATATTTGGTACTTCTAGATGGTTATGCTTCCAATTTGTCCTGATGTTTCAGAAATGGTCATATTTCAATATTAAAAACTCATGAATGTCATGTTATAATAGAAATAATTTTTCCAATTGGATTAAGTGGTTTATTGAATTAAATGATTTTTTTATGTGATAAAAGACATTTCATATTTTTTTCTGAGACATTTGTGCAGAGCCAATATACTATGATTCACTTAATAGAATGTAAGAAGATGTTGTTTTAATTTTAGGTAAACATGAAAAAATATTTTCGTCGGCTTTCTATGACCCAGTGGAACATTTAATATTACATTTTCCACATGAAGAAAAATGTGGAGGTCCAGTACAATATCTTTGGATATTACCATTTGAGAGATGCATACAGAAATTGAAGAAAAAAGGACATAAAAAAGAATCTGTTGATCTCTCAATTTCCGGATATTCTTTATAAGAAGAAATATATTTTTTATGGTCTCATTATTTTCAATATTAATGTCCCTCAAAATACAATATTATGGGATTTAATGAAGGAAATTATGATGATAAAATGAGAAATCAATTATCAGTTTTTAATCAGCCTGAATATGGCTTTGGTTGAGTTCATGAATGCTGGATTTCAGATGATGAACATCACTACGATCATACATATATTTTTCTCAACTATGAATAATTGACACAATTTTTACTATGAGTGATCCTATTACTTATTCCATAATCTTTTTAACTGTAAATTAATATTTTTTATTTGTATATTATCTAATAATCATATCATGAAAGAGCTCCAACAAATTACAGTAACTTCTCTTGAAGAACATCAGTAAAATAATTTTTCCTACCAGTTTCAAAAACTAGTAACATAAATTATTTATGTTTTAACATATAATAACAATTTATTACTTTTTATACTGATAATTTTTTAAAAAAATTAGGTATCTCAACATGATGATAAAATTGATAATCGATTGTGTGTATTTAATAACCCACCATCCAAAATGGTTAAATATTATAATGAGTATATGGTGAATGGTTTTTTATTTCAAACACATGTATATAGGAAATCAAAAAATTATTGAATAGTGGTGTTTGATTCAGAGGATCTCATCATAGAGAAAATAAAATAGACTTTTATGGAATGCTGGAAGAAATAATTTAACTCTCTTATCTGGGACATTATTAGATAATGATGTTTAAATGTTTGTGGTTAGATATTGGGAGAGATTTTCATGTTTATCAGAGCCACATAAACATTGATGTTAAATATTAATGTCATATTGAAGTAAATGAACAATTTTTTTTGGAACATCATGCACATAAATATTATTATGAAAATTATTGTACTACTTCAAGAGAGATGGGCGATTGGTGGAGCATAATAAAAATGAAGTCATGGGAAAATTAGTTTAACTAAATTGAATGAGGTTCCTCTAAAGTGAGAGGAATTGAAATTTTTCAAGGGACTACTCTAAGTCCATCTTTTTCACGAAGAGTCACGAATATTGATGATGACACCACACAATTAAGGGTTGATGGTGATAATGATGTGAATGAAGTTACAAATTGTAACGACCCAATGTTTTATCAATAGAAATTCCCTTTTTTTAATTATTTCATATAATCCCATTAATTCACAATAAAATGAAATACTAAGTACTTTGTGTCTTTGAAGAATAATTTTGATACTTCTATAATTTTTATATTGAAAATATGACACTCACTATTGTGATCAGTAAGATGTTTGCAGTGCGATAAGATGAACATAATTTTTGATGCATATTCACATAACCTTTAGAAATATTAATGTTACACTTATTAATAGTTATATATCCTAATTAATAGTAACAAAACATGTGATAGTATATAAATAAGATTTAATTGAAAGTATGATGTACTTGTATTTTGGAATAAGTAAATAAATGTTTTAAAACTAGTTTTTTAGAATAAATTATGATTTCAATTAAAAATTTAAATTATTAATATTTATAAAATTATTTTAGAATAATGAAGTTAATTTTTGGATTCTATATGTCAAAAAAAATTTAGGGTGTTTTTTTGGGACTTTTCTGAAATATTTGAATGTTAGGTAAATTGTAAAATACGATAATTTGTGATACATGCTAAATACATGAATTATGATGTCATCAGCTAATGTATGGATGAGGTAAGGAAATTATCTCAAATTCACATGCACACATTTCTATTTTTATTCTGGGAATCATCACTATTTCTGGTCTTGAGGGAAAAAAATAAACTGAGGAATTAAATATTAAGAAAACCCTCATACCCTCCACTATAAAAAACACCCACACTCCCCTATTATATTCACCCCACTCAAGCCTTGTTCCTTACATAAATTCTGCCCAAATCACTCAAAAACATCATTCCCCACGTCCATCAGTCTTTTTACTCCTTAAAAGTCCAAAACCTCTCCCCTTAAGAGGTTATCAAAGGAGATAAACCCAAGAGGTAAATTCTTCTTTCCAACTGTTTTATTTTCTTTCAGGTTCTTTTCTTTTCATTTTTCTTTCCTGACCTCCCTTCACCCAAATGGTATGATAACTACAGTAACATATATATAATCAAATTTTGTTATGTTTATTTGATAATTCATTATCATCTATCTTTTACACATCTTTTATATGAACGAAATGAAAAAATCATCTGAGATGTGTTAATTTATCACATTCAAGGATGATAGTTTATCAATTTCTATTACCATATTCTATTATGGTCAAGAATCCATTTTTATGGTTGAAACAAACTATTAAAAATTTATTTTATCTTTTGAGTTGTTCTATAATCCCATTTCACACTTTATGTAAAATAATAATTCAAAACAAGTTAATTATGAGAAAACTACCAAATTAATTCAGGTTTTTATCATTAATGATTTATATAATGATTCAACTTCACTCCAAGTAACAAATTTGAATTTCCAACCATGTAACCTTATGGATTTTCAGTAATAAAATATAACTTCAATTCTATAAAACCACATTTATCATAAATGTTTTTTCAAACATGAATATTAGTGAACCAATCATTAAAACCATGTAAGGAAATATACCCGAACAATGAAATTAAACCTCATAACCAATCAGAATTTTTATAAATTAACTTAAATCGATTATAATAAAAATTCTATATATAGAATATGTCATAGAATTATTAATTAATGAACCTAATTTGACTATTCAGGTCATTTAAATTAGGTGTAGAACCCCATCAGACTTAAGGTAAGGGATCCTCTCTATTTCACTTTTATTCAAGAGTTTCCTCTATGTTTTTTCCTTTTATATGTAACTCCTAGTGATGGGATATTTTTATGAAGCTCCACATACTATAATCATGATTTATAAATGATTTTAATCCCATTTATATCTCTTTTATCCCTCTTATGTACACATGATACCATGCCGATATTTTGTATTGGATTTAATGTAAACCTCCTTTATTCTATCAGGTTTCATTAGAATTCTTTTTAAATAAATGAGGTTGTCTATTCTTCTTATGTTCATATTATATATTCTATGATAGTGTTCTAAGATCATTTATTATGTTTATTTTTTCATTCTCTTTTGGGGATATACATGTTTAAAGTGATTCCCACATAATTACTTCACGATAAGCAGACCTATTTTGGGGGAACTTCCTGAATTTTTACCCCTTTTCATGTGAACTCTATCTTTTTTTAAGACACCATTGTATTTATAAAATGAGTTTTTTGTGTGAAAACATTCCTTTTTCACTTATGGTTTTTTATAATAGATTTTTCCTTTTCTATTTTAAAAGATCTATAGTATTTTTTTAAAACCGCTCACAAATGTTTTTATGCTAAAATTTTGTGAATACCTTTTTTACATGTGGTCACTTCAACTTGACATTAGTTACCATGATATTTTTCTATTTTACCTTATGAGTTTCCATATATATTTTTGTTTCCTTCTTTCATTGATACTTTTATTATATGACCATTTGTTATGCTTTATGCCATGCTTGTGGTACCAAATTCTTTCCTAGGGTAACCCTTATGTTTATGCAAGATTGATTATTTTTTATTCTATATGAGGAAAACATATTCATGAAAAGTTAATATGTTTGTGCCTAGATAGCGCTCCAATGCATTGCGTAAATTCAAGTCTCATGAGATGTTATGTGTGGTGGTCTTGGCGGTTAGCCACAGCTTGTGCTACTATGTGAAACGATCTTGGAGGTTAGCCTTGACTCGTACTGAAGTCATGATTTATGTTTCTAATACATTATTATGATTCACTGTTTATATGATTCCATGTTTATATGTTATGATTACATATGTTACATTTCTTTTTATATCATCAGGTCATGTCTTCTGTCCCATGTGCTAATGATTTGTTCTTATGGTTAATCCCTTACTTGGATTTTTAGCTCATATCATTGTTCATGTTGTCCCCATGTTATCTTATAAAGATATATGAGAAAAATGTATGTTTTGGGATCATTATAGAGACTAAATAAATAAATTTTATATTTAATTCCATGTTTTTAGTTTCATGTACATAGTCTTCCAAGACACTAGAATTTATGATACTTGGATTTTACTCTGATGTATAATAATGCTTAAAATCATATAATGTGAAATGTAAAAGTATAGGGTCTCTATAGTTGGTATTAGTGGATGGTCTAGTTATTTTTTGTATCTTATTAATAGAGAACTTTAATAAGAACCATAACGATAAGATGAAGTATAGGAAACCATACCTAAATTTTGTTAAGTATAGAGTAAGTTGTTTTTCAGGAAAATGCATCCCTGTCTGCATACAAAAAGGTAGATGAGGCTGTTACAGAGATTTATCTAGGAGTGAAAACTCAGAAAATGAGTTTCGGGCCAGACCCAGGGTATCCTGGTAGATATAACATGACTTTATGAACTCTTGGTTTGAAACTCCCAAGGATTATGCTTTGGTAAATTAATGAGATTACAACAAACCATTATTAAGGGAATAAAAAATCCTATAAGAATATAAGCTAAGAAATAGATCAAGGATAACCAAGATTTAAAAATAAAAAATCAGAAGTAATAATATACTTCTCCTTTACAAGTTTATCTTTTTATGTTCATAGTTTCCTTTTTGTTCCCAACAACTATGTATTTAAGCCCCCTAATTGTACGATATTTTTCTTAGTTAATGGCAGAAAATAGACGAACACGTGCCAACAATTAATGTGATATTTATTATGATGATTTATATAATGATATGCTTGATATGATGGGAACGGGTTCTCAAAACATCATGATAATAAATTCTCATCAGGCTTAGATTATTAATAATATCTTGAATCATGTAGAATTCCCTCATCCCTTGAGGAAATATCATGTTTTCATAGAATCCTTCATACAGAAAAGGCCTCCCATGTTTAGCGGATCTTCTGATCCCCTCCTTGTGGAATAGTTTATTAACTCCATTGAAAAGATATTATCTATCCTCTAGTGCATGGAAGAGGAGAAATTTTCACTGGTTTTCAAACATTTTTATGGGAAAACTAATTAGTGGTAGAAACTGATCAAGAATACAAAGTCCCCGGAGGAAATTGATTCCATGGATTGGGAGTAATTCAAGAGGATGTTTTTCAATAAATATTTTCCTTTAACCCTTCATGTATAGATGAAAAGATATTTGCTTAGACTCAAGAAGAAGGAAGATGAATCCATCGAGGTGTATGAAGAAAAAATTTCAAGTTTTTCAAGGCATGCCTTTGGCTGTGTCATGAACTCCAAATGTAAGGTGGATCACTTCTTTATCATATCCAAGCCGAGTATATGAAAAGTGTTGTTTATTAGAGACATCAAAAGTTATTATAATATTTTCCATTTTCCTATCAAGGTTGAAATAGAGACTGGAGAATATCAGTGGTCTCATGGGCCTAGTTATAAGAAGTAGAAAATAATGAACTACATGGGTGGTTCAACAAAAAAATCCTAGGATGGAAAAAAAGACAGACTATCCCACCTGTAAAATATGTGTGAAGAAGCATCTTGGGAGTTGTCTAAAGTGAACAATGAATTGATTCAAATGTGTAATGTTGGGACATTTGGCTAAAAACTTCAAATGAGATACGAAGAATCCTGTTAATGTGGAAAAAGAAAGGAAGGCTCATTTCAATACTAAGTTGGTATTGCCTTGTTACAACTGCAAGGAGCATGGGTATTATTCAATCAACTCCCCAAGACAAGGTTTGTCAGAAGAAATAAACAAAAACCTCCAAGGAGACATGGAAAGGCTTATGCCATCACTATTATTAAGGTGGAGCTGCAAAAATATGTGGTGACTGGTACACTAGTTATTCTTTGAAGAATATATAATGTACTATTTGATTCTAATTCTACACATTCTTTAAAATCCTGAATGCTTAGTATAACTATTCAAACACCACCTCAAAAATTAGAGGATATTTTATCTATGAG
Source organism: Viscum album (assembly GCA_963277665.1). NCBI lineage: Eukaryota > Viridiplantae > Streptophyta > Magnoliopsida > Santalales > Viscaceae > Viscum > Viscum album. The sequence continues at coordinate 1,957,815,290 of OY728127.1, read as the reverse complement.
AAAAGTGAATGGGAGGTTATTGCATCCATGGTTTATAACACCTCCTTAGTAAATGTTTGTGGACTGAACCTCCCTGTAAATCTTCTCATACTTACATTAGTGGAGTTCAATGTTATATTCATTATGAATTGGATATCATTATACAAATCCAACATCAACTTTCGACAAAAGTAGATCACTCTTTACATCCTAAAGCAGCCTCAAATTATTAAAAGTGTATGGAGGAATACTAATCTATTTTAGAATCAATGTCTTGAGTGTGGATATTAATTCATTTTGAGCAAGAATGTCTAGCTCAAATTATTTAGATGAAGGAGAGAATCATGATTGAAGACATGACCATCGTGCGGAATTATACTGGTGTATTCCCTGAAGAGTTGTCTAGTCTTCCTCCTAATTGAGAGATTAAGTTTTCAATTGACCAAATTCATGGATCTCTACATATATCAATGACACCTTATATAATTTCCACCGTATATTTGGAGGAGATAAATAAGCAATTACCGAAGAATCTGGATAAGGGTTTTATGAACCCGAGTGCTTCATCAAGGGGTGCGCCATTCCTCTTTTTCAAGAAGAAGGATAGATCAATGAACCTCAGCATTGATTATTGTGAGTTTAATAAAATCATAATAAAGAACAAGAATCCACTTCCATTTATAGATTACATATTTTATCTGCTTTGTGGGGCCAATTATTTCTCTAAGGTGGAACTTCAGTCGGGATATCCCCAATTAAAGTAGAGGAAGACATATATTCCCCAGAATTCCTTTCAAATGAGGTATGAACACTATGATTTCATAGTGTTTCCCTTAAAACTTAGTAATGCTCCAGAAATTTTCATGGATTTAATGAATATAATCTTTTGATATTACCTTGACATATTTTTGGTAGTTTTTATCGATGATAATATGATATACTCCAATAGAAAGGAGGAACATGAGGAGAATTTGAATATAGTGTTAAAGGATTTGGGAAGGGATAATTTGTACCAAAATTACATTAAATACACGTTCTGGATGGAAGAAGTATCATTCATTGGGAATGTTATGACCAGCTAAGGGATATCTGTGGACCCTTCCAAGATAAAGGCAATTGAAGAGTACCCCAGGGCAACATCTGTAACGGATATCCTCAACATTCTGGGTCTAGCTGGGTATTGTCGACAATTTGTGAAGAAATTTTCACAATTTTCAATCCCAATGACCAAGTTGAATCGGAAAGGATTAATGTTTTTCTAGACCCCAAATTTTGAAGACTGTTTCAAGGAGTTGAAAAAGAGGCTAATCATTACGCCAGTACTGACAGTCCCAATAAGTGGAGAACTCTTTGTGGTGTATAGTGATTCTTAAAAGAAGGAATTTGGGTACATGCTGATGAAAAATGATTAATTGATAGCCTAATCCTCAAGGAAGCTGAAAATAAATGATGAAAACTATCCTATACATGATCTGGAGTTGCCTGCTATGATCATTTCATTGAAAATCTGGTGGCATTATCTCTCTGGGGAAAAGTTTGAGATATATAGTGATCATGAGATTCCCAAATATATATTCATACAGAAAGAGATTAATATAAACTAGTGATTATGGATATATCTCATAAATTATTATGACTACTCAATCCACTACAATACTAGAAAGGAAAACAAGGTAGCAGTTGCTCTTTGTAGAGAGGATCATGCATCCTTATCAATGTTGATAATTTAAAAAGATCCAATATTCTTAGATTTGAAGGGTATAGACATGGGAATCCTTAAGGGAGGAATATCACCAATCCTTTATCAAATGATTTATCATTCATATATCTTGTATAAAATAAATGATTCTCATAGAAAAGATATGGAAATTTAAAAATGGGAAGAAGCTATCAGAAATAGGAAATCCTTCTATTTCAAGATTGACAAGGGAAGAGTTGTAATATTTGTGTCATCATTATTTCTACCATCCAATCTAGAGATAAAGAAGAATATTTTGAATGAATCACAAAGCTAGAACTTCTCTATTCACTTAGGGACAACAAATATGTATTGAGATCTCCAAGAGAACTTTTGGTGGGACAATATAAAGAAACATATTACTGAGTATACATCAATGTTCCTGGTATGTCAACAATCGAAGGTTGAACAACAAAAGTATAAGGGGATGATGAAACCACTACCCATACCATCATGGAAGTGGGAGAACATCACCATTTTCATTGTCACTAGACTTCCAAATAAGTCTATAGGAAATAAATCTATATGGGTCATTTTGAATCGTCTTACAAAAAACGGCTCACTTTATCATGATTTGAGAGGAATTCTCATTGGATCAACATTAAAAGATATATATCAAATAGGTGGTAAGGCAACATGGAGTACCACTAACCATTGAATCCGATCATGATTTGAGATCCACCTCAATTTTTGGGAAAGTATCCAATATTCTCTAAGAACTGAATTGATGTTCAGTACAACCAATAATCCTCAATCAGATGGCGAATCTAAGCGAACTATTCAGACATTGGAAGATATTTGGAGAGAATATTCTATAGACTTTAATGGAGAATGGGATCAACATCTTCTACTAGATAAATTCTCCTACAAAAACTCTTTCCACTCAAGCATCTGAATGGAACCATATAAAGATCTTTATGGGAAAAGGTGTGGAACACCAACATATTGGGATGAAGTCGGTGAGCATAAGTGGCTGGGATATGGAATGGTAGAACAAATGGTGGATAAGGTGGAAACCATTCAATAATATATCAAGTAAGATCAATGTTGAAAGAAGTGTAATGAAAACAATCATTAAATAGAACTTGAGTTCAAGGTTGGATACATGGTATTTATACGCATATATTAATGGAAGAAGGTCCTAAGGTTTGGAAAGAAAGGGAAATTAAGTCCCATGTACACCGACCCCATCGAGATCCTTGATCGAATTGGTGTTTTGGAATATCAATTAGAACTTCCACCTACCATGTCCAAGGTACACAATGTCCTTCATGTATACCTCATAAGGAATTACATACCAGATTATTCACATGTACTCTCTTCAAAGGTGGTATAGTTAGAGGATGATCATTCTTATGAGGAGCAGCCAGGGAATACATTTGATCATTGAGATAAAGTTCTACATAAGAAGAATATTATCCTGGTCTAAGTAATATAGTGGAACCATAAGTATGAGGTGCAAAAATGGGAATAAGATGAAGGAATGAAGGAAAATTTCCTTCACCTGTTTAGGGCATAAAATGTAAAACAAAATTTTGAGGGGGAAATTTCATAAGGGGGGAATAATGTAACGACCCAATTAATTATCAATGGAAATTACCTTATTATAATTATGTCATATAATCACATGAAATAAAAACATAATGAACCACTATGTACTCTGTGACTTTAAACAAAAAATTGACACTTTTTTATATGAATTTCAAAAATATGACATTCACGGTTGCGATCAGTAAGATGTTTAGAGTCCGATAAGGCAAAATTATTTTTTGGTGAATAGTAACATACCATTATGAATAGTAATGTAACCATTATGAATAGTGATATACCCTAATTAATAGTAACCTTACCTATTATTGTATATAAATAATATTTAAGTGAAAGTATGACATACCTATATTTTGTAATAAGTAAATTAATGTTTTAAAACTTGTTTCTGAAGAATAAATTACAATTTTAATTAAAAAATTTAATTAATAATATTATAAAAATTAATTTTTGAAAAATGGTTTCCTTTTTTATATTCATCATGTTGAAAAATGGTTAGGGTTATTTTTTGGGATTTTTCTAAAATACATGAATTTTTGGTGAATAGTAAAATATGATAATTTACGAAAAATTACAAATACATAAATTATGATGTCATCAGCTGATATGTGGATGATGTAAGTCCATTATCTCAAAAACATAAGGAAACATTACTATTTTTGGTTATGCAATCATCACTATTGTTTTTCTTGAGGAAAAATAATAAACCAAGGATTTAAATATTAATAAAACTCTCCTCCCCTCCACAATAAAAAACAACCACACTCCCCTATTATCTTCTTCCCTCTTAAGACTTGTGCCTTAATTAAATTATTCCCAAAAATATATCCAACATCCTTCCCCATGTCTAAAAGCCTTTAATATCCTCCAATGACCAAAACCTCTCCTCTTAAGTGGTTGTCAAAGAGAAAACTAAAGAGGTAAATTCCACTTTCCAATTATTTTATTTCCTTTCAAGTTCTTTTCTTCTCTTTTTTAATTCCTCAGCTCCCTTAACCCAAGTGGTAAGATAACTCCAGTAACATAAATGTTCTATAATTTTTTTATTATAATGTCATATTTCTTTATCATCTCACTTTTCCCCTTCTTTTATATGAAAGAAACGAAAACAGTGTCCGAGATGTGTTAATTTATCACATTAATGGACCAAGGTTTATCAATTTCTATTACCATATTATTTTCTAGCCATAAAAATATTCTTATTTTTGAACAGGAATATTAAATATTTATTTTATCTTATGGGTGTTTTTATAATCCTCTTGCACACTTGATGTAAAATAATAATTTAAAACACATTAATTATGAGAAAATCATCAATTTAATTCAAGCGTTTATCATTAATGTTTTATATGATGATTCAACATCAATTCAAGTAAAAAAAATTAAATTTACCACCATGAAAACTTTTGTATGTTCAATAATAAAATATAACTTTAATTTTGGATACTTTCCATCATCGTACATGTTTATCTGAACACGTATATTAGTGAACCGATAGTTAAAACCAAGTAAGAAAATGGACCCGAACAATGAAACTGAGCTTCATAACCGATAAAAATGGTCATAAATGAACATAAAAAGATTATAATAAATGTTATAAATATTTAATAGGTTCAGAAATTTTTAACTAATGAACCTAATTTGACTATTCTGGTCATTTATATCAAGCGGAGAACACCATCAGACTTATGTTATGGGATCCTCTCAATTTCACTTTTATTCAATATTGTACTCTAGGTTATGACCTTTTATGAGTAATTCCTAGTGATGTGGTATGATTCTGCACATCCCCCATATTATCCTAATGAATTTAAAATTATTATAAACCATTTATCTCTCATTAACCCTTCTTAAGTACACACGATACTATGCTGATATTACGTAAGAGATTCACCCCGAACCTCCTTTATTCCTTCAGGTTTCATTATCTTTATTTTTATCTAAATGAGGTTGTATATTATTATTATTTTTATCTTCTAAATTATATGATAATGTTTCAAACTCATGTATCATGTTAAATTCATCAATCTATTTTGGGAAATACATATTTTTATGTGATTCCCTCCTCTATACTTCCCGATAAGAAAACATGTTTTGAGGGAACTTCCTGAATTCTTAACCAATTTCAAGTGAAATATATATTATTTTTTAAGCCACCACTATCTTTATAAAATTAGTCTTTTATTGTTGAAACCTTCCGAGTTCACTTCATGTTTTCTATAAACGATCATTTCCTTTTTCTATTTTAAAGGCCTTATAGTATTTTTCATAAAACTACTAAAAAAAAATTTATGCTAGAATTTCAGAAATACTTTTCTTACAAGTGTTCACTTCTACTTGATAACAATTACCATGATACACACCTATTTTTCCTTATGAATTTCAATGTATATTTTAGTTCCTTTATTTCATGGACACTTTTTTGATACTAACATTTGTTATGATTTATGAAATGATTGTGGTTCCCAATTCATTCCATGGGTAACCCATATATTTATCTTTGATTGATTATGTATGATTCTTTAGGTGGAAAACATATTCATGAAAATTTGAGATGGGTGCACCCAGATAGTGCAACAATGAATTTGGTAATGTTATGTCTCATGAGATGTTATGTATGATGGTCATGGAGGTTAGCCTTGGCTTGTGATACTATGTGAAACAATCTTGGCGATTATCCTTGACTGAGTCTAAAGTCTTGTTTTATATCTATGCCTAATTATTATGACATTGTGTTTATATGATTCCATTTTTATATGTTATCATTCAATATGTTACATTCCTTTTTATATCAGCATGTTAGGCCTTATATCCCATGTGCTAATTATTTGTTCTAATAGTTATTCCCTTACAGGGATTTTTAGCTCATCCCTTTGTCTATGTTACCCCGGGTTATCCTATGAAGATGTATGAGAACAAATGATGTTAGTGGATCTTTATGAAAAATAAATAAATAAATGTTATATTTAGTTCCATATTTATTGTTTCATATACATAGTATTCTAATAAACTAGGCATTACTATGCTTTCCTTGTACTCTGATGTATAATTATGCTTAAAATCATGTAATTTTAATTGTAAAAGGATCGGGTCGCTAAACAACTAAATTTGAAATGGAAAGAGATGATGAAACTAAAACTCATATGTAAATTGATGATGCTGAGGTGGAAAATGAAGAAATTTACATTGTAGGTGATCAACACTATCAGATTGTGGTCAATATAATTTCTTTTTGAGTTATAAAATTATCTGTAAATAATATTTTAACTATTCTAGTTTTTAATTGAAATTGATGGAGCTTATATGATCGAAACATCTTAGATGCAGACTATGATTAAATATGAGACTAGTGATCAGACCAGTGCATCCAGATTTGATGAGGTAGCATGGATGTAGGTGGCCCAGTATGCCTTTGACAAAGGCTGAGTCGTTGGTGTCAACTCTCGATCGATGCCTAGGAGATATTATGGTACCACTGCGATGCCAGCGTCCATCTAAAGTGGATATCGTGGTGATTCATCATCATCAAATTCAATGTATCATGAGAAACTATGAGCTCAAGGTGAGCTTATAGAGAGTATTCTTAGGGAGCAGGAAGAGATCTGAAGACAATAGATGCAATAACAAGAACAACTCCAGTGACAACAATAGTAGTAGAAGGAGGAGATGTGTCGATGGAGGCAGCTGCCTCACGAGGAGATAATGGAGTACATGCAACGTTTAACTCATGGTTTTGGGATGGAGTTGCCTCCATCATCTCTTCATACTCCTCCAGAAGAACCTCCCCCTCAATGATGTATTTTTTTATGATTAAATATATGAATGTATTTTTTTTTGTAATATTAACTATTTAAATTTATATATAGTGTGTTTTTTATATATTGGTACAAATATTTAATTTATTATTATTCTTTATTTTTTTATTTTCATATGAATTTATTTAATATTTTTATATTTTTATTTTTATTATTTATTATTTTGTTGTTATTTTTATATATTTTTGTGAATATTAACATTTATATTATTTTACAACTATTAATATTATTATTTCATTAATATTATCATTATTATGTAATTATTATTATTATTATATTATTATTATATTAAAATTATATTAATTAATATTATTTTACTATTTTATAATTTTTATTTATTTTAATAATATTAATATTATTATTTCATTAATATTAAAATTATTTTTTTAATATATTAATATTATTTATATTATTAATATTATTTAATATTATTTTATTATTATTTTATTATTATTATACATATTATTTCATTCAATTTTATTTATTTTTTATTTTTTAAGTTATTTGTGATGGGCCAGTTGCAAATACGATTTGTAATGGGCCATCGTAACATTGTATTTATAAAAACTCGAGAATATTATTTATGATGGGCTATCACAATATGTATTTTTTAAATCCTCATGGGATATATTTACGATGAGTGCACATCCAATCACGAATATTTTTTTTTTGCGAAAACCCATTGCAAAAAAATCTATTTATGATGCCCTTTTCTACAACGGGGAATTTTAGACGAGGTCCCATCACAAAAGGTCATTTGCGACGGGACACCTTCTCAAATTCCCTATTGTAAATCTATAATTTTCTAGTAGTGTCTGAATTTTATGGAACATATCATGCACCCCTAGTACATATCGTGTACTTATTCTATTGTAATGTGATTCCCTTTATCTCTTTAGTATAGATAGTAATTCCATGGATGTGTTACCTTTTTAGTTTCGGTTGGGTGCATTCCATCTATCAAACCAGTTTGGTAGTGTTATATTATTCTAGAGTTAGTTTTTTCTCTACCATTCCCCATAAGGGTTTTGTACTACATCTAGTTCCAATCATCAGAATTCAGAACCCTTGTTAGATTAGATAATCTATCCCTTTTAGAGGCATGTATTGATCACCATTCCTTTCATTCTTCCTAGGAAGGTTTTTATGAATTTTCATGACCAACACTACTTGGGTAGTGATCTTTTATCAAGTAGGATAAATAAAATTGGGTTAGGAATCCACCACTAAGCCCCATTTGGGACCAATTATCCTTGTATAAATATCTTTTGAGTTCATTTATGTTATTCCAAATGACTAGGTCCAACTAGCATGACCTCATGGATGATAACCATTATTATTACCTAGATCCAAGAAGTGAGTTCTCATAGAATAAATAATTGTGTCATATACTTAACCTAAATCCTAGGATAATGTGTGGTTTAGTTGAGGACTTTGAGACATGTTTTTTATTTTGAGAAGATCCATAAGTGGGGTTTTTTATTGTAGTTATTGTATGATTTTTCTACTCTTGGTGATTTATATATTTTTACCATAGGGTTTTATAATGGTTATTTTTATACTCATACTTGCATGGTCTCTACCAGAAGGTGTGATGTATTTTTTAGATGATCAAGCTTTGATGGAGTCTTGGGAGGACCGAGATCAGGAAGAGAATAGATCTATGCAAGACACACCAAGGTTTATACTGTTGTTTTCATTGATATTAGTCATCTCCTTTTGAGTATTTTATACTATATTATATTTTTTTAGGCATATATTTGGCCTCGTTATCACTTTTCAATACTCTAATGTGTGATAGATTTTGTGCATGAATTTACGATAATAGATATTTTACTTTTTCAGCTTTGTATGACCATGGAGATTTGTGTGTCTGTGTGTAGTTTCTGAGGATAATTCCTCTCATGTGTGTGATATTCTTATTAAGTGATGTTCGTTATCCTGTGGCATATTAGAGGTAGGCTTGTGGTAGCTATTTCCCAAACCCTAGTAGGTTAGATTATGATAGAGTGGTATCAGAGATATCAGCTCTACCATATAACTTGAGTCTGTGAGATTGGTTAGGGATATAGGGAAAGTGTGTTAAAGTGTTTCATGTGTGTACATGAGAACATGGTGTACAATTTTGTTGTGGAATTAGACGTATACATTCACCAAAAAATTAATAACATTATTGTTGTGTTGATAAAAATATATACTAATTACAGGGAAATAATTGGTACATGTATCACTTATTATTGGGTTGTGATTTACATAACATTATTTAATAAACTCCTCAGATAAGATCATTAATTTTAATGTGTATTGTATTCTTTAATGATTTTTATGCAATGAAAGACATCAAGGTATCCCAAAATATGCATGGTTACAATTTGATGGATGAGAAGACTTCCATGATAAGTCCTGATCAACATGACGTTTTCCTTCTCGGTGGACAAAAGATAATTTTTTCACATATTGATCAGTGTGTAGGCCCACCTCTAGTGATACAGGTGGATGAAGTGTGTCAAACTGCGCCATGGATGTCTCTATTGTTGTTAGATGATGGCGGGTAGGGGTCAAGAATACATCTTGAGCTTATGAGGCAAGAAGAATCTAGGTTCTAGGGTGTGCCGAACCTGCTAACATCAGATGTGTTATATAGGCAATAAAACATTAGTAATTTATTTCCTAAATACCTTGGGGATAGTCTAATCCAATGATGATGGGAAATTGTTTTTTCTTGTGATGATCATGGAAATATCGCATGGTATTTTCCAACCAATCTTATAACTAGAATAGAGTTGGATGATGGTCGATATAGAAAAAGTAAGTGGTAAGACCATGGATGTTCCCAAGGTAGTGGACATGGTGGAAGAGATAGTAGAATAATATGTGTAGGAATATGTTTTGATCTATTTCTACCACCACCTGAAGGAGTTCCATGATTGGTTCCGGGAGCTAGTGGCTAAGATAGTGGGAGGCTTTGAGTATTGGATTCTGTTGAACTAGAGGCTATAGGAGTTTTTAATGGTATACTTTATTTAGTTTCATTTTCGATTCATTAGTGGTATGCAAGAATGAAAAATAATTGTTCCATGCCATCATTAGTTGGAGACATATAACCTACTAGTGTAGTTATTTTCTCAACCACAGAGGATAGAGAATCCTTCATGAGTGGATTTAGTGACCTCAAACTTTATCTGATAGTTACACCTAACCCCTATAGGAGATATTTTCATGTGGGTCCTTTTCATATTCATAATAAAACCTCATGAAGTCATTATCAGTATGGACTTTCTCTCCACAGTTCCAGTGCAGATCGATTACTTTTGTCAAAAGATGTGGTGTGTTTATGGAGATGGGATGCGATATTCCTTTTTTCATAAAGAAGGATGTATTGTTAGAGAAGGATGTGCTGATACACAATAGGATTCCTCTGATTAGTCCTTAGTTGGCTAGTTGGAATAGTGGACGATGTGATATTTTATTTTTCTATAGTTTTTTGAGTGTAATTACATTCTTCCTATGGAAATGTCAGGTATATATTACCCAAAATTGGTTGACTTCTATAAATAATTGATCATGAGGAAGGAATTTATAGATATTATATTATATTGGATGGCTCCTTTAGAGCTTCATGATCTTAAAGTTTTTTTGGAGAAATTAGATATGAAGAAATTGGTGAGATCAAGTGTGTCTCCTTGGCTTGTCATACATTTCATTCTATTTGAATATGGAAGGTAGAATGGGTTTATGTGTAAATTTAAGTTAGCTGAACTATGGGACTGAAAATAATAATTTTCCACTAAAAAATTATGATCTCTTTGACTATATTAATGAAATTATATGGTTCTCAAAGATTGACCTGAGATCGGGTTATCAGCAGTTCAGAGTTAATGAGATGGATATTCTGAAGAAGGAATGTTGATGCCCCAACAACCACTATTAGTACTTGTGGATTCCTCTCATCATTAATAACAGAACAATATTGTTTATGGGACTCATGACCTAGATCATTCATCTCTTATTATATAGGTTCCAATTAGTGTTCTTGGATGATATCATAGTGTACTTGGAACCTAAAGAGAAACATGTGATACACTTGAGGATTATTCTAATTGTACTCTAGGAGAACCATATTTATAGTTAGATATTGAATTGGAACTTCCTAATACAATATTTCCACTTTTTGGGACATTTAATCTCATCATATAGGGTATCAATTGTCCTGGTGATGATTGAGGTCATTCTAGATTATGAGCCACCAAATAGTGAGATCAAGGTAAGAAGTTTCCTTGGGTTAACAAGATACTATTAGAGATATGTGAAAAAATTATATAAAGATTCTAGACTATTGAATGATTTAACATAAAATGGATTACCATCCATGTGGATAGAAATCTTCCATCTGGCTTTTCTGGAGTTTATAAAAAATATGGAAAGTACCCCAATCTTTAGAAAGCCAAATGAGTATGTCGAGTATATAGTTTTCTATGATTCTTTTTGGACTAGTTTGGGTTGTTACTTGATGAATATTCAGGAATATTTTTCCAATGGGGATATTCATTTGATACCCTATGAGAAGAACTGTGTGACCCATGACCTGTATTTAGTAGTGATAGTCATCTACCAAAATATGTGGTGAAACTACCTCATGGGAATGCATTTTATTGTCTAAATTTCTCCATAAGAATCACTTGAATATCCATTCACTTAATGGTCATAATTTGTGGTAGAAGTTGTGCCTTTTTTTCCTCTTGGAGTTTAAATTCAATATATTCTAAACTCTTGTAAATGGGATCATTGTTGTGGATTCCCTCATGTGATATTTTGTTCACAGTTGTTGTGAGAGGTGTCAGAGTAGTTATCCTCATTGAACATTCCCCTTGTATATGAGGATGGAGAAACATAACTTTATTCAATAGTTATTACCCATATGCTTTTATAGATAGTTTGGAAGACACATATTAGATATATCAACTATGAGAACCTATGTTCTCAGATATCCACTGGAATTCCTTCTAATTAATTTTATATAGGTGAGGAGTATATAATTCTATTTAGAGGACAAACGATATTACTAGTTTCATTGAGATAGTTTAGGATGAGTGAGTTTCATTACTTACCCTTAGTGGTGCATAATGGTGTATAAAATTTGTATGAGGACTAACATAAGTAGTTTTCATGTAATGGGATGAAGAGATAAGATACATATTTTTTCCTCGATGTGATACTTGTTAGGAACTGAAGGGTGATCCCCAGGCTTCAACATTTTTAGCACAACCCCTTGATGTTATAGATAGGAAATGGGATGGTATCTATATATACTTAATTACAGAGATCCCATGATCTATTATAAGACACAATTCCATTTAGGAAATCATAAAACGACTCAGCAAGTCATCACACCTCCATGAAATTAGAGGGTATAGTTTAGGTGAAATCAGTTGATGCCTTTATGTGTAGGAGATTATATGAATTCATGGAGTTCCATTAATGATCATTTATTAGTGTGATGATATCTTCATGAGATGATTTTTGATATATTTAAAATATTTGTTTGGGATTCAGTTAAATTTGAGCATGGAATTTCACCCCTAGACTAACAACCACACTGAGCATACCATTTAGGTTCTTGAGGGAATGCTTTTGGAAAGCATTTTGGACTATGTCCATTACTAGGGAGGTTCACCGATAGTAGATATAGTTTGAAAACAATTATTTAACTAATTTAATAGATGGTATGACACAATTCAAGAAATTTTATGGTTGCCCTGTAGGTTACTAAAAAATTAGATAAGTCTAAGAGAGTAAGAACTCATGGGACAAGAGTTCGTGACAGAAATTATAGGGATGGTGCAGATCATCCAGGAGAATATGGGTACATCATAGAGATGTCAAAAGTCATATGTGGACTGAATAAAAATGGATTTGGATTTCGAGGGAGAAAATGTATAATTTAAGGCCTCACATCAGTGAAGGTTCTAGAGATTGGGTAGGGATGGAAACTTATATCTAAGGCTCATTAGGCCTTTATAGATTTTATATAGAGTTATGGAGGTAGAATACCACTTATCTCTACTATTGTAGTTATACCAAGTGCAAATATTCTTCTATGTATCATAGCTGAGGAGGTATGAGCATGACCCATCACATGTTATATATTGGGGATGGCATGAAATCGAGTATGGAGCTATCGTAGTTGAGTACCTGGTGGAAATTGTGTATTTTCATGTTAAGATCCTACATTGGTCAGTTATTCCTTTGGTATAAGTTTGGTGTAGTATATGAATCTTTTGAAGGAAATCCATGAGTAGGAGACCTATAAGCATTCTTTGTACCCTCACATGTTTGAGTATATTTTATTCTTTATTGACCAATAACACTAAGGTTGGAAGAAAGTAACAATTTCTTTTTTCATGTAAATATTTCTAACATATGTATTAATATTTTTTGGATCTAGGAACAGATATGATCATGATTATGATGCCCATTGATCTCCGAATTGATATTTCAACAATATTAAATATTAAAAAATAAAAAGTATATAGTTTTCCTAAAAAAATTTAATAACACTTGAATGAGGACTCAAAGGAGAAATTGTATACTATCATTGAGTCTTAAATGGATGGTTAATACTATCCACAACATAACATTGTAGTGCGTCAGGCATATAGTTTTAGAGGAGATGTGGCTAGATTAATAATTGGTTTTATTTATTTATTTATTTTATTTCGAGGAATAAATTATCTCTTTATATATTTATAGTTATTAATAAATCCAAGGGTTTTCCTCATTACCCATGACTTTTGAGAGGATTCCATAGAGAAGGTTTGGGGGATGACAATGTGATTTAAGATCATATAAGAGATCAATAGATATTCAATGCCAATTATATTCATTGATATTTCAAATGGATATGATTCGAAGATCATACTTCATCATAAATTGACTTAATATCAAGGTAGTTTGTTTTTTTATGGATTTTATCCTCTTTTCGTTTATTCCATAATGAATTCATATCATTTCTACGAATAATTTGATTTTCAGATCAGACATGAATTTTGGATGTATTTTATATTCATTGAAATAGGAATTTGATTTTGAATTGTTTATTTCTCTTAATTTGTCAAATATATGAAAAATAATCAAGTATGGAATGAAATAAAATCAATATTCATTCCTTATGTGATTTTTATATAGTTTTTATCGTCTTTCATTTTTTAATCATCATCATCATTACAAATATTTCTGCGGTTCAACAAATACATGATAGTCAATCACCGTGAAATTGATATTTAGTGCAATAGATCATCACTATGAGTATGATATGGGTATTTTAAAACATGTTTGTTGGTTGCAATTTAAAAAACATATCAATTATTGGTTTGGAGATATTGACATACATATTTGAAATCCTGGTATGGTGGTTCATGGAAGATTCATCCCTGGTCATATTTGATGGCTGGAATCTAGCCATAAGTGGAGGAAAGAATCAGCCGAAGGTATATCTATGTTCTATAAAAATATTTGAGTAAGATAAAGAGGTATTAGTTTCATGAGTGAATGTGTAAAAGGAACTAATGATTCAATGAAAAATAAAACTACCTGGTGTATATTCCAAATAAACCACACCATGTAGGGGACCTGGATGCTTTGGATAGTGTTTCACAAAATATAATGATCACACACCATGTGACACATGTCACACACCATGTTTCCTAAGGCTAATAACTCAACATGAATCCACAGGATGCACATCCATGTATACCGCCAGAAAAACTGGCTAGGACATAGGAATGGGATAGCACATGGGTTGGGACATACCTTTAGGAATGTACAAGGTAAAGGCCTTGTATATGGGAATGTATACTTGAATATCCATGTACACTGGAATAAACATGAGCATTGTAAGGAGTACATGGTAATGTGTCAGCAACACGTGTATGGACAGGACCTGGTTTGACATTCATGGGACACATCGTATATTTTATCCAGGGAAATGTGAGGCCCATTATCAATTTAGTATATGTGAACTATAGAAGGGTGTGTTACCTTTTTATTATCGGTTGGATTTTACCTCTACTATACTAGTTTGTTTATGTTCTTTTATTCTAGGGTGAGCTTCCTATCATCCTACCCCCATGAGGGACTACTATGGAATCTTTTCTCGAGTATTGGACATCATACCCCTCGACAGATTAGAACAGGTATCCCTTTAGGAAGTGATGATCCATCCTCTTTCCCTTCATGCTCCCAAGGTATAGTTTTAGGAATTTTCATGACCAACACTACTAGGGTGTAGATCCACTATCTTATAGGATAAATCCAATTGGGTCATGTTTCCCCTATAAATCCTCGTGTATAAACCCCTATATTTTTATTAAGATAATTGGAGTTATATCATGTTCTTAAAAATGTCAAGGATCAATGAGTATGTCCCCTAAAATGGAAAAAATTATTATTTTCTCTATCCAGAGAGTGCGTCCTACCAAAATTTAGCATGACCTCAAAGCCATGATAAAAATACTAGACTAATGTGTTGTTTGGTTGAGATCATTGAGGCTTGTTTTCTATTTTGAGGATATCTACATCTATGATTTTTATTTTATTATTATTATGATATGATTATAGTTAATGATTTGTGTTTGGTTATTTTAGGGTTTCCTACTAGAAATTTTTATACTCACCCATGCATAAGCTCTACTCTCACATGTTGTGTCTTATGCAGATGAGTGGCCTTTTGATGGAGTCTTGGGAGGACTGAGGGTATGTGAAGAATTGTTTGGGTCCTCATAGACCAAGGTGTATACTATTGTTTAATTTTACATCAGTAATATCCATTTAAGTATGTCGTAATGTTTTCTATTTTGTTTAGGCCTTTTATTTTTCCTCTTCATCCCTTTCCTATACTCTGTTGTTGGATAGATGTCATGCAAGAATTTAAAGTATCAATTTTTTTAACTTATCATCATTTTTATTGTATTTTAAATGTATATTTGTCTATTAAGGTACTTATTATACTTCCTATGATGTATTTTATTTGTCTACTTAGTGTTGGTTTTCTATCATTGGCCTATTGGTGGTGGGTTTAGGGTAGTTATGACCAAGACCCCGATAGATCTGTTCGAGACATCTACCTCTTCTAAATATTTTGTATTCATCTTGATGTAATAACTTATTTATCCTCAATGTATGAAATTTTTATTATGATTATGGAACCACCAATATCAATAATCTATTCTGTCAAATGGGATGTGAATGTATTTCTCTTGTGTACCTGTGGAGTAATAATTCCATGCTGTGATATGATTCAGTTTGTACTAGTATCATTTAGGGAATATTGTTATCATGAGTTAAATATTTATTTATTATATTTATGATATATGTGTAATTATATAATTATAGCATCATGTATACCTTTTAATTATTTAATCAATGGTAAAATAATAATTGTGCTCATGCTTACATGTAAACTACCACCTCCATTAAGTGATGTCCTTCATTTTTTATTTTCACATTATATGGATGGTAATATAGAATATTTAATGAATATATATGATATTTATGATAAAATAATTATTCTATAATGTCATATAATTATATATATTTATTTAATTCCATCTATTGAATTGTGAAAATAGTGTTAAAGTGTACGTACGACTAGCCGTATGCAAGAACAGTGTAATTCATTTTTCAATTTTATACATTATGGATGAATGTAAAATTCTGTAAAATTAAAATATATAATATTTATATTATGGTTTAAATTATATATAATATTGAACCATAGTCAATGTAAAAGGACCAGAACTATTGAACTAGAATTCTCCCAAAAAATGTAACAATTAACAACCAGAAATGATGATTTTAATAAAGAATTATAAAGAAATTGGTGTTATAATCTTATTAGTTTATTATATATCATATAATTTTTTGAAATAACTATATAATAGAATTATAATGACATTATATTTATTATACAAGAGGATAAATAACCATAGTTTCAAAATAATCTTAAGGTGAGATTATTACGTAACAATCTCATTATTTACAGGGATTATTTACTGTTAAATTTCTAATGATAATATTTTATGATCATACCCTAAATAATATCATGTTTTTTTATTCTCTAGTAAATTCTTTATAAAAAGTTTTTTATTTTCATTTTACATGTATTAATAACTCAAGATACCAACAAAATTATTTTTATGAATATCTGACATTATTTCAAAATATGATTAATATCCTCTCTCTTCTATGAAAAATTTTTATAAAAACAATCGAAAATGTTTTAAAATTTACGTGTTATTATTTAAATTCATTTTTACCATGTTCTAATTTTTAAAAATGATTTAAAAGGAATATTCTTATCATCTTCTGAATGAGTTACTTTTTACTTTTTATTGAAAATACAAAAGGAATCCTTGTTTTAACATGAACAACATGAATAGAATTTACCCCATCATAAGAACTAAATGACATAAGTATTTATTTAATGTGTTTCTACATTTCATTTTAATGTGAAATAATTCCTAATATTTAAGAATTTATTAGATTTTAAATATGATAATTAAAATTGAAAATTGTATTTTCTTTAAGAAATATTTATATGATATTTTAATAGAAATCCTTATCTATGGTAACACCCTTATATGTTATGTATTATTTACTAATAATATGATTCAATGATACCATATTTATTATTTCTCAAAAAAAATTATGGTAATGATGCAAAAATATAAATAAAAACTATTTTTCTATCCACATGTTAGGTATTGATGAGTGTTTTTATGATCTTGATGAATACTTATGAATGGATTTATGATTATGTTATCGGTGTGCCTGGAATTATAGAAGACTCTAATGAAATGGATAAAAATTAATTTTCCATCATTTTAATTGTTAAATGGGAGTTTATCCCAATCAAGAAAACAAGTGTATACTAGGGAGGTTATCCCAATCCTAAAATTTGGTACATGAGATGTTATCCCATGACTGAAATAGGTTACATGGAAGGTTAAACCAACCCTAAAGAAGGAAGAAAAGCAATTATCCCTAGCCTAAAATATTTCAAATCACTTAGTGGCTAGCCTTGACATAATAATTATGTTATTATTATTATGACTCACATTATTTGAATACTATATAATATGATCATATTCTAATGTTATGTTCTCAAGGTTCATTTTAATTGTTATTTATATCTTATGAATTTCCAGGATATATTCCCTATCAAATTCGTATGATAAATGAATATATGGGTTTAAATTTTAATTTACAGATTATGAACATATAAACTTTATCCTACTATTATGTTTAAAAGATTATTGATATATCCCTTGTTAACCCATACTGGGAATCTGATCTCACTATTTTTATCTTTATTTTCCCTATGTCATAATGAATTTTTTAGTGTATGTATAAATAGATAAATGTGTGGGAAGATAATTATGGGTTACTTTGAATATATTTCTTTAAATAATAATATTCAGTTTCTAGTTTCAAAATAAACTAATCCTTAATGGTTTTTATATGGATTGTAATTTTATATAATAAATAATCATCTAATATTATGTAATATTAATGTGTAAAAAGATTAGGTCATTATATTTTATATAATAGTTTAGATTAGTTAAACTTTGAAGATAAATATAATAGAAGTTTGTTCAAAAATATGGGGGCCAGTCTATCTGTAGGATAACATCGTAGTGTTTTGGTAAGTAAGAGATTATTGTTTCCTAAAAATAAATACTTTTATAGATACTATATGTGGAAATGGTTTGGGAATAGATTAATATATGATTAATAACCCCGAAAAAAAAAATTATCAAGTATATATCTGTAATGATTCTAGGGCACAATGTATTTTCATTTATGGTGAACTTGGTTTCACACTCATGGGTGGTATGTTTTTACTAATTCACATTTTTTATGAAACATTATAAAGGATTTTAATATATGGTGACCATGAATGACTTAGTTTAATATTTTGGTTTTATATATTTAGAAAAATTTGTCATTATTTATAAATCCTATTAATGATTTTTCATTATTAATCACTCCGATTATTGATGATTGATGGTTACCCAATCCATTTTGGTTTAATTATTTGGTGGAAGATGGAATAATTTTTATGGGGTTGTAATAGGTATGCCAAAATATTTAAGCACCATATTTATGCTTAGTTATATGAAATATTTTATATTAGAAAAAACACCTCAAGGAATGTTAATTCATATCCCTAATAATTTGATCTATAATTATTTTGGAAACCCCCTTATGGTATGATGATCATATCTCAAGCCTGTGATTTTTCTACAATTGATGTTTATTGAAATGTGCCACCTAAAAATATCATTATTCTCCCTCTAGTAGAATTTGATTATATATTTGGCATTTATTGGATTTCATTACATAAATTCTAATTAATTACTATGAAAGTAATGTCAAAATATTAATTCCATAATAGACTATGATTATTTATTAGTGAAATTATAAATTTGAATTCTATAAGAAAATAAAATCCATTAAATGGGACTTGATCACTATCAAAATGTGGTTTGTATCTCATATGATTTGGGAGAAACTAAACATCAATGATATGCCTATTATATGAATTTTTTAAGACTGTATAGAAGAGTTTCCTAGTCCTACAATAATTATTGTAGTTGAATTTTCAATAGAAATCATACATAGTGATAGATACAAATTCAAAGACTCTATATATAATGGTATAGATTATGTTGTAGGAATTAAAGAAGAAACTATAGGATAATCTTGATAAGGGAAAAATATATAAAAGTGAATTTCTATGGGGTACACCTATAATTTATATTAAAAATATAGATGGATCAATGTGACTTAATAATGATTATTGAAAACGTAAACAGATTACTATAAAGAACAAGTATCCTCAACATTGTATTAATGACTTGTTTGATCCATTTCATTAAGCTCAATAATTTTCCAAGACTTTCCTTTATTATTGATATCATCAAATGAGGCTAAAAAATGAGGACATACATATAAAAACATTTTGTATAAGTTATAGACAATGTGAATTTCTAGTGATCTAGTTTGGTATTAATAATTATATCAAACCCATGTTTTTTTTTACAATTTTTTATTATCTTTTTTTCTTTGTATTTTCTCTTGATTCATGGGTCATTTGGATAGGAATTTTTTGATTTGTGTTTTTTTCATTCTTGCATTGTTTATTTTCACGATTAATGGGAAATTGTGTGACCCACTGATATTGAGTCTTATATTAGTTTTTTTCCTCTTGTATGGTTTGTGATTAATGGGAATATTATGGTTATATCCAAATTGAATAGCTCTTATGTGAAACCATGTGTGTCATGGTGTTTCCCTTGATAAGGGGTCATGGTTTGAGAGTTGTTAATCCAAATTGTATGGAAAGCATGTACATGGTTTGTATTTTCTGATAGAACCAAACCATAAAGTTGGGGAACATTTTCCAAAACCATGAATTCATACCATTAGGGTGTACTATAATTCTATTAAGGGAAACATGATTGGTGCATGTTTTCCCAAACCGTGCTACTAAACCATGTAATGTTCCCAGGTCTATTAAAAATGTTTTTTGAATATTTTTTCACGTCTTTGATTTTAATTCAAAAACCCCCTTTTCTCCTCTATTAGATATTATGACCTATAGAGTTCTCTCCCTATATTCCGCATGCCTCTCCTTCTCCTCCCATGGTTTTGGGTGTGACTTCTCAAGGTGTTGAAATCATATCTTCTTCCTCTTCCTCAATATTCCATTTAATTCATATTTATCATTCTCCATTGGTTCATCTACAATAGGGTTCATGTTAATTTGGTTAAATATTATGGTCATTACCTTTTTAATGGTCCTATTATACATTAAAGTCTTTTTGATATCCTTGAAGTCATTTCTGGTAGTTGTTGTTAAAGAGATGTGAGTTTTAGATATCCTCCCTTATGCATTGGCCTTTCAATTTGATGAACCTTTTATTTCATTCCTTTATAACCTTGTTTTTACCAATTAGTGATGATTTTTTAGTATATTTTTTTAATGTAAAATGAATTGAATTCGTACTAGTATATAATTGAATAAAATTATTTCACTAAACATCACAGACTATGTTTTAGATAAAATTCTCCATAGGCCTTTATAAGAGATTTGTGGTTTATAAATATTTTCTTTGGATTTATAATTTTTTCTTGGTTCCTAAATGATGATTCATATTTCTAAAATGTTTTTTGGCTTTATAAGTGGTGAGTTTGGTTCTTTTTAAATGGATTGTCATTTAGAAAATGCATGAGGGTCAATTAGAAATTTCCTAAAATTTATTCTCTTGGAAAACACTCCATAGTAAGTATATCTTTCTATGATGATTGATAAATTGTATAGGTGGTCCTCAAATTGGGAATTACCATCCGACATTATGGTTAGAGGGAATGAATATTATCACATCAGGTGATTCGTTGGTGATTACTTGTTGTGCGGGTTTTTTGATGGCTTGGGTTTGATATATATATATATATACATATATATATATATATACATATATTTATATACATATATATATATACATATATATATATACATATATATATACATATATATATATATATAGTTGTTTGAAATTTCATTGATCACGCCAAATTTATATAGGAAATGGGAAAATATCATATCTAAATGATTATCCAAGAACATATTTCACAATAGTTTATGATTAATCTCATGATAGAGGCCCTTAGTGTGAACTTTCTCTTATTTGGGATTATTCCACTTAGCTAGTGTAGGTAGGATACAACTAATAATAAGGGTTTATAATTGCATAAGGTGGACTAACACGATGGATCAGTGACATTCTATTCTAGATTATACCATAATATCAAAATTACTCCCTTGTTTCCATGTAACTAATTTATCTATATAGGATTATTTAGGTGTCTCGGTTGATTTGGTATCATGTGTGTTGTCTTCCAGTGATCACGTTTTATAGTTATTTCTCCTGCTCCCTTTTCATTATGTACCACATTGGTAAATGTAAATAATTGGCCTTTAAATATTTCATGTAATATAATTTGAACATGTTATACACTCTCTTACCCTTTTTAAATAAAATAATCATTCTTATTATTACCCTTCTCATTTTATAAATTGATAAAGAATCCTTATTTTTAAATTATAAGTGTGTTTTAAATGAAAATTTATATGAACCATGATTTATTTTGTAATGAAATTTTTGAAATCATGTATTTAAAAATCATATATCAAACTATAATTGAATGATTTTTTTTAAAGAAACTTAATTGGGAATAGTTTTATTATGGCACAACTACTATGTTTTAACACACATGTGTATACACTAATTTGTAATTTTAAAATTAGGTGTAGGATCCAACATTATCCTGAATTAATTTTTAATAGTAGGGTTTTGGAATAATATATTAATCCAAAGGTTCAATTGTTTATTTATTATCTATTATGTTTGGATGGGGTTTTTCCTATTTATGGGTATATTTTTGTTTTGTTAATTTATTTATATTGAGATTAAATTTTATATTTAGTTGTTTTGTATTATATTGGGAAAAATAATTTCCATAGTATCTTGTTAATTCCCTTGGTGCATGGAACCACCTAAGGATGATTGGTAACGCACATCAGAGATGTCATAAGCCGGATCAGGTAAACATTTCATCGATATCCCAAGTTTTTTATGAAAAATTCTCCCTATATCATTTTGGATTTAATAAATAAAATATTTAGATATTTCAAAGACTAGTTTATGGTGGGATTTATATATGATATTATTATACATTCAATGAGAAAGGATGAAAAAAATATTTCATGGAAAATGTAATAAATACTTTAAGGAAGAAGTAGTAATATGAATAATTTTAAAAAAATAATTTTGGATATAGAAAGATTCATTTTTGTTCATATAATCATAGGAAAAGTATTATTTGGGGATCCATAAAAGGTAAATGTTACTGAATGTTGTCCTAGATTAAACAATGTGACTCATATCCATAGTTATCATGGAATGGATAGATATTATAAATTATTTTTGGATATTTTATCATTGATATATTATATACACACTATGTTAATTTTAATGGAATCCAAGTTCCTTTATTCAGAGGAATGTAAAGAAAATTTCATAGAAATGAAGAGAAGATTATTCATTGCACCTTTTTTAACATTACCCTAAAGTGGATATGGGATCTTTTATCTATAATGATGTATTGAATAAGGGGCCGGTAAGAGTCCTCATGTTGAAATATTTAATAATATCTTATTAATCACACTAATTGGAGGATTATGAAAAAAAATTACCAACAATAGAACTGGAGATAATTTTGATAAAATTTACATTAAATATCTAATGGTATTATCATTGAAGATAATTGTGTGATATATATAAAAATTATAAAATTAATATATTCAATCAAAAGACGGTGAACATTCACTATAGAATATAATTGGAGTTGATTAAAGAATACGATCTCTCAATACATTACCTCCCAGGGAACATGAACAAAGTGGTTGATGCTTTGACTTGAGAGGATCATGAAATATTATTTATGTTAAGGATAAAAAAAGATCCAATATTTATATATATACAACGTATATATATATAAATAATTAAGTATAGGGAGAAATAATATCTTAAAAATATGAGTTTTTACCAATATATCCATGTGAAGATTTAATATGTTCATGAGGAATATATAGAGTTCAAAAAAATGTGAGAAATGATCTTGAGTTCAACATTGATTATGGTGGAATGATAGTCTTCTAGAACCATATATGTTTCCCATATATACCATATACTAATAAGGAAATATTGGATGAACCTTAATGTTTATCATTTTATTTTCAACCAATAATTACAAAGATATATAGAGATTTGAAATATTATTCTATGATGGACAACCTGAAGATACATATTGAAGACTATGTATCTCATTCCTTGTTATGTATGTAATTTAAGGCTATTTGATATAATTCTAAATAAATATTAAAAAAATTACTCATAAAAGAATGAAAATGGTAAAAACATTACATATTATTTTTTCATTAGACTCACCAAAAGATCTCAATTCCATATTTCTATTTAGGTTATAGCAAATCATGTTATGAAGTCAGCACACATAATTTCTATCAAAGGTGATTTCACTCTAGGTAAGATATATATAATATAAATTAATAAAGTTTTATGGATGTATGTAGTTCAATATTTTATTGTATCTAGTTGGTATATGATGTTTACCTCAATGTTCTAAAAATGTATTTAGCATGACTTAAATCTAGAGTTTAGTTTCTATATTTCTTATCATGCTAATATAGAAGGAATGTGTAATAGAAACATTCCAACCTTATAATATATGTAATGATCTTGTTCTATATATTTTTATTATTTTTGGTATTTGAAACATCTTCTAGTTGAGTTTTCTTTTGATAAAATAGTTTACAGCTATATTTAGATAGCTTTGTATGGAGCTTTCTTTGGAAATATGTGTATAACTCCCACATGCTGGGATGAGTGGAAAAAATAAATTTATTTGGAAATGAGATAGATTAGTGAATTTTTTATAATTTCTAGTCCTATAACAAATCAAAAATTTCATAAAAATAATTAATATCCAATATAGTACATAAACACAAGACTTTAGGATTTTAAATGTATATCGCCTTTGCAGACTAGAAACTAAATCATTTTATTTCTTGAATGATCTTAATCATATCCCATAAAGATCATCTCAAATAAAAATATTCTTAGGCATACCCTACAAAAAAAATTTCATCAAAACCTATAGAAAAGAAACATAATAAAGGGTGATATAATTTTCTCAGTGAGGGTAAACAAGGGAAATACATAAAAATGACACGGCTATAAGGGTATGAGAAGAGTAGAATGACATTTTAAATCCATACCCTAAATATCAAAGATTAGAATCATGAGTCATAGAATAAATATTGGGAGTTAATAAGACATGAATCATAAAAGATATAAAATAACAGGACCCATGAGAGAATAACATTGAAATAATAACTATCATTATGATATATATATTACCATTGAAATTTTTTTCCATAGAAGTTAGGGTTCACTATCAAGGATATCCTTGCGAAATTCGATCACCCCCTAAAATATAATAGTTGTCAAGTTCCAATCCCAATACCAATATTGGGGAAAAAATCTTATGATGGACTAGGTTAGCTCCCTATTCAAATCCTTACTATTTCATTGGATATAAATATTTACCCAATTAATTGGAGGGAGATATTGGCCCCACCCATCACATATATAAAATCATATTTATGTGTGCCAAATGATCATAAAACATTTATCATATGATAACCCATGAAATGAAATGATTTTCATAAAAAATTCTCCATATCATAACCCATCAAAAAGAGATAGTTTTTATAATAATTTCTTCATTTAATTATTTCAACAAACCATAACCTAGTAAAATAGTGGGTTTTATTAGAGTGACCTCATAGTATAACCCGTGGAAGATAATATTGTTTGATAAACATCATTCCATCTTAAAAATAAAAAATTTAGAGAAATAATAAGAATATTATTCCAGAATTATATGACCAGTAAGGAATATGTAACACCAATGAAAGTAATTACAGATGAAAAATTATATTAAAGAATCTTTCAAAACATTACTTGAGTAAAATACAATTTATCATTTTTGAAACATTTTTTTAAATATAATATTTTAATACTTTTCAATAAAAATTAATATTAAAACTTATAAAGGAAAATTTAAAAATCATTAAAAACATTTCCTAGGGAAAATCTCCTTTCCTCTTGGAAAAATAATTTTTAAACCATAAATCATTTTGGAAATCCTTTTAAATAAAATTAACCTTGAAAACATATAAGGGAATCTATAAAAATTATTTAAAACATTTTTTGAGGATAATATCCTTCACTATTTGGAAAACACTTTTTTTAATTAATTTTATTTAAATTGTAAATAATATTTATGACATATAAATTAATCTTCCTTGAAAATAATGGTAATGGTGGTGTGAAATTCCTTTCATGCCTTACATGTGAAATTAGTTTTTTATTTAACATTTTCCAAAAAAATCCAAATGGTAATTGTTTGAAAAATGACAACAACATTTCCTTAAAAATGATTAAGTATAACATGATTAAACATATATTTAATAAATCATTTGAATAATTTTAATGACATTTTTAGAAAATATGGTTCGAGACTAAAAAGTGTCTCTGATCAAAGAGAGAAATAAAGATGATCTTTCTAAAAATTATCATTTCGAACTCTTGAGTGAACAAAGAGAGGAAAATGAAGGGAAAAATGTATTCTCAATAAATAAATATATGAGGTGAAAATTAGTTAGTTTTATGAGAGATAAATCATAATATTTCATCATTGGAATCATAATCATTAACATTCACAATAAATGATGAGATTGTTACATAAAAATATTATAACATTAGTAACATTGAATACTAATCCACATTAAATAATAAAACTAAATTAAACATAAAATATGATTGATAAAAATATATTAATGATATAATATATTCAAGGGGATTTAAATACAATTCATAAAAGAATATCAGTGCATAACACAACATATGTCTCAAAGAAAGAAAATTGAGATAAAAATAAATTATTTCTTTAGTAATCTCCTGAATCATAAACAACATGAAGTAGAGATCCAAAATTTTATATTTAAATCCTCATAATTTAAACAAAAATAATCATAAAATACTATCACTAGATTTATATCCCATAAATAAAATATATTGGTTGTTTATGTTCTATGTGTCTCATAAAGTAAAAAAGTGATATGGAAATATCATAACATAAGTATAGAATACCTTCGTACACATTTAGATATCATATATAATAAATTTTGAGTATTTATAAATATATTAAATAACCATACTTATTTATATAATACCATGTATTATTTTCATATAACCTTTTTATACCTACTTATAAATAATTCCATGTTAATGTCATGTTTTGCATTATAATTGCTTAATTTTTCATGTACCATGTGATTTTTTATTTTTTTTCCTCTTAATTTGATCATGTTTCCATCATATAAAAAAGTTTAAACATGATATAAATTTCATATATATTTATATATATAATTTTACAGGAATCTCTAATATTGAAATATGTAAAATGAAATGCACTGTTCCTCGAGATGTTATGCCTTATGTATGCATAAATGATATATCCATTTTCTATATGGATTGAAAGATAATAATTTAAATATTATATTACCATTATAGAATCATTTTTATGTCATATATATCAAATATTTACAAAAAAGCATCATTATTACCTTCCATTTAAATTGTTAATGAATCGCATCGCCTCGTGAGGTAATTGTCCACCGTAAAAAGCATCGATGTTATCTAATTCCCACTAAATAGAGATTATGATAATGTATGTGATATAATAATTATAGATATATAATAATATAATAAATATAATATATTAATATTTAATATATCATTATATCAATATTTTATTGGTGGTGATGTAAAATAAATAACATTTTCTTGCGAGACAGTAGTCCATTATACACACAAATGATGATTTCATATCCCATGTGATGGAAGAGGATATTTTTTTAGTTAATGAAATTAACATAAATAATCTTCTTATATGGATGATACATAGGTTATTATATCATCTTTTTATAATACCAATTTATGTATTTGGAGGAAGAAATAAAATAGGATGCTCGGTAAGGGGTGTTACCTCTTTTTAGAAACCATATTTTGGATTTCACCAAAAGGATTCTTAGGATTTAATTATGAAAAAATAAATCATATGTAGTGAGATAATAAAATTAAAAAAATTATTTTGTTTGGTATTTTTTGAACCGAAAAATTTTTTAAATGTAAAGACAATATGAGAAGGGGTGGCCTTATATAAGTGAGGTGAGTGGCAAACATATAGTAATTTTGAAAATAAAATCATGTACCCATGTTCCCATGATGAAAAAGTATCCAAAACTAACCATTCTCAAAACTAGAAGGTATATGGTCGAAATATATCCATAAAAATGGTTTTCTGAGATGTTTTTATTTTTATTTATCCCCTATTATTTTTATTTTGACCCCTTAGTAAATCTATTTTTATCTTAAAAGATTTCAATACAATTTTTTCTTTTCAATGTTCATTATAGTAAAAAATTTAATTCACCTTATTCAATAATATATATTATATGTATTAAAAATATAGAATCTATTTTTCCAAATTTCATTTACATAAGTACCAAAATTTAATTTTTAATTAAACCTTTAGACATGATACGAATGTGTTTTCCCAAATAGAAAATGATCGAATGTTTTTAAAATATTATATATAAAAATTCAATGTGAAAAACTTTAAAATGATCAAAATTTTATTAATTTATATTTAATTTAGGTCATTATAATTTTTACTAGGTTTTTTAAAATAATAAACTAAAAATTTCATTAAAAGAAAGTGAATGTTTTCAATAAAAATTAGTATTTTCATTATTCATGGAGAATTTATTATTTTTAGAAAAATAAAAAATTCGCCCTAAACTAATTTTGAAATTATGATTTTAAAAATGATTTTGTATCCAATTATTTTTCTAGAAGTATTAAAAATTTATATTAATGTTTATTACAAAAAAATTTAAAAACATTTTTTGAGAAAATAGTATCTTCAAAACATATAATTAATTTTATAAAAATAAATTAATTTATAATCAATATGTTTTCTTTATATAAAACTATTATTCATATTATTTAAATAGTATGTATTACTTCTCATATTTCTAATTTTAATGACTTGGTTATAATGGTCATGTTTAAATAATAATATTAATAATATATTGCAGTTTTTTAGAACTTAATGTTCTATGTAATGCAATCTATAACTCGTTATTTTTTATGCAATTTATCAATAAAATTAATTTTTTTGAAAAAAAAATTATATATAAAACATCATGGTGTTATATTCCACCCCTGTAGAATAAATGTTTTCTTTCATAATTCTTCACTCTCTTATAAAAAAGTAAGATACATATGCCTCATCATTTCCTCAGGTTCCAATAGAGCTTCTTAAAGCCTGTGGTTTCACCAAAAAATTGACCATGTGAGGGGTATTATTTCATAGAACATTATCTATATAATCCACGAAATTGCATGGTTGTTCCTCATAATGAATACCCTACTACAATAGGATAACTTTTGAGTTCATTACATGTGAATTAATTAGTATGTAATTCCTCACGATAGATACATAGAACACATCATGTACATGAGAGAGGTTTGGTGGAAATTATAACTGATAGTATACCATCTTGATATGATCAATAATTTCATATGGTCCAACATACCTTGGTCAAAATTTTCTATTATATAAAATTTAATTACCTTATTCCATGTGGAAATTAATAGAAACACATTGTCACCAACTTCAAATTCCAAATCACACAGGAAACTGTAAGCATAACATTACTACCACCTCCGAGCTATGTTGATGGACTGATTAACAGCTCTATTCTTGTCTATAATTTCATCCTTTATGTCAGGTTCCAATAGATTTATTTCTCCAACACTATTCCAAATTTTTTGATATCTACACTTAATTTAATTGAGGGATTAATAATGATCCATTTTAATTATCTTGTGAAATATTTAGATGTATAAATACTCCACTAGAGGAATTTGTTAATCCCAATATCATTTTAAATCCATAGAACAAGATCTCAACATATACTCTTCGGTTTTAATTTTTTTATCAGATTAACCATCTTATTAATTATGATATGAAATATTGAAACATAACCACATATCCAAAGAATATTGAATCCTCTTCAAGAAAAATTGAGGTAATCCTCAGTTCATGATCATATACAATCGAATGTGGTAATCCATGCAACCTCACCACTTCCATAATGTATATTTTAGAAATATAATCAATGTAGAAGTCTATTTTTATATGTATAAATTTTTCTTACTTTTTTATGTTGATCTATAGTAACCCATATAACATTATAACCTCTAGAAATTTTGATATGTCCGATGAAAAAATTAATGGTGACGTATTCCCATTTCTATTCTAGTATTGGTAATGGATATATCATCTCTATATTTTTTTTCTCTCAGACATAACATTTTGACTTACCATGCACCATGATACAGACACTACAATATCTATCATCATTTAATCTAAATAAGAATGTTATTTTAAATTATTACACATGTTTTTACTTCTATGATGAATAAATAATGAATAAATATGAGCTTTCTCTAACAACTCCTTTTTCAAATCTAGTATGAATGGAATAGATACATGGTTTTTAAAACTTTTCATTCCCTCATGATAAAGGTTTAACTAAAGAAAATTTCTATCCTTATTTTAAATCTCCATAACCCCACAATCTTCTTATTTAATCATTACTTATATCGATGGTTGAAAATATAACTGAGAAAGTTAAGATTTATCCTCTTTCTTATAGATTCCAAATTCAATTCATTGAAAATCGTGAAGTATTGGATCTTTTATAATCCTAACCCTGGATTCTCTAGCATGATCCTTTCAAATCAAGGCATTAACCACATTTTTTAATTTCCAAAGGTGGTTGTGTATTGAGAATCCATAATGATTAATCATCTATAACTTTCTTCATTGGTGCATAATAAACCCCTTCCATGTGAATATATACATTAATTTTTTTGACTAGTATATATATCACACATTTCTACATTAATATAATTCTACCATATATTTAATGTAAAAAACCCACATGTGACTCTAAATCAAGAGTTAGGATTCTTTTCTCTTGAATCTTCCATTTTCAGGAAGAAAAAACTTTAACCATGTAATTTTGAAAACAAACACATCCCAATGCCTCTATAGATGTATCAAAATATAGTACAAAACATTCTCCACTACTAGGTAATGTAAGAATAAGTTTAGTGACTTATAGTATCTTTAGTTCTATATAATTTTCCAAACACTCATTTTTCAAGAAGAACTAATCCCCATTTCATGTTAAATTTATGATTGGATTAGTTTGTCATGATAAATTCTCCCCAAACCATTGATAATATCCAAGTAAACGAAGAAAAAAATGGTTCTTAGTCATTGTGGTTTGAATGGTCTATAACTTAATATCCCCTTTCATTGATGGATCTAAAGATATACCCTCTCATGGAATTATACGACATAAAATGAAACTTTTCTCAACCAGATTTCAAACTTTTTAAATTTTTCAATATTTTATCCTCCCTTAGTGTCTTTATTATAATTGTAAAATTATCTTCATGATTTTACTTTCTCTTTTAATTGATAATAATATCATATATGAAGACTACCACAAACTGATCACTGTAATATAAAAAGACTCTATTCATTTAAAACATTAAGATATAGGGGTTATTAATAAGACAAAATGTAATCATGATATATTCTTAGTATCAATACCTCATACATAATTCTATCTCATGTATATCCTCTTTCACAACCCACAATTGATGATATCCATAATGATGGTCAATCTTGGAAATATATTGATATCCTCACAATGGATCATATAGGTCATAAATATGGGAGCAGTATAATAATTATTGATTGTGATCTTATTCAACTCCAAAAAATCAATGCATAGTTACATTGATCCATCTTCATTTTCAACAAAACTAATAGGCGCACCCCAAGGTGACACACCAAGTTGAATGAATCCCTTTTTAAGGTTCTCCAAGATTTTAAATTTTAATTCATGTAAATTAATCGAGTTCATTCTATAGGGAGTCATTGAAATTGGTGTGGTACCATGTATGGATAATATTGAGAACTCATCCTCATGTTTTGGTGGAAGTCAAGGACATTATTATGGAGGTACATAAAAAAATTCCACATAGTATGTGTATCATTTATTATGAGTAACTCCCCAAGTTCTTAAGATAAATTCCCCTATAGAATAGGAATCATAATCAATACAATGGATGTGATTTAAATTATAATTTTATATTTATCATCACATAGATAGATGATCATAGGTTGTTTTGGAATATCGAATGTCACATCCATTATTCTATAATTGATGTCATATTTAGGTTCAGAAAACCAATCCTTTCATGAGATATATCAAATTCAACCATAGGAAGAATGAAATGATTTATAGTAGGCATATTCCCACAATAATCAACTGTATATTTAAAATAGACCTTAGATTAGATCATTGTACCATTATTGGTTTTCACTTCAATTTATATGTCTAATAGTTCGGGTAGAATCATTTTAATCTTATATACTTCTTTATATTTTGATGAATGGTATGATATATTATCAAATAAGATATTATCAGTTCTAGAGTGGATGGTAAGTGTACCTTCCATCATGTCGTTATCACACACCTCATCAAAAATATTCATCTCATGAGATTTTATTTTGTATCTCATCTTAAGTGGTTACTATCATCAATCATCATAATTATCCTTCATATTTGGTCATTAGATCACCTAATTTCCATACTCTTCTTATTAGAATCACTGGAGTGTGGGTGGTGAATTATGTAAATCATTATCTCTGTTTTGATAATTAGATAACTTCTTCCCATCACTCCAGAATTCAATTTCCTATTAGTTTTCCCTTCTACACATTATATATTTATGAGTCCCATTAAGAAAATTTCCTTGATGTTTCTTCCCACACGTTGAACATAAAGGAAGTATAACCTTCTTCTCTCCATGGTTTTTATATTTTCTTTTCAATAATTTTTTCCTCTTTATATCAAAACATGAGATTGATATGTAACTACAACCCCCAATTTAACCTAGATAGCATGTCAAACAATCTCTTTATAGCTACTAATATACCTTATGGATTAATCCATTTGATGAATTTTTTTAATCCACTGATGAATCGATCAACCTCATATTCAGGTTGTATGATAATATAAAAATCATACCTCAAAAGACTTGTAAAATTATCTTCATAGGTACTAATGGATTTAGGATCCTTTTAATTTACCTTAGGGAAATACTAATCCATCATTTAATGAAGAATATAAAGAATGTAATTATTGCTAAATAAGTTCCTAAAATCATCCCAATCCATGGATTCAAATTCATCTTATGCAGTTGTATTGTTGATTAGATTACATCATTGATCCATTTTTGCTTCTAAATGATATATGAAAAAATTATCTTTTTCTTTCTATGGGAACTAGAGAATATAAAATATCTTTTTTAAGGTACTATAACTACTAAATCAGAAATTTAAAAGAAAGTAGTTTGTTGTTTCCTGAGGAAAGACTCAGTAGAATTGTGTTGCCTCCTTTTCTCATTTGTAATTTCTTCATTATTCATATCTTTAGAATACACATTGATCGTAGGAACAAGATGTTTCATTTTATCTCCAATAATTTTTGGCATCTCAAGAGTATAATCATTGCATTAACTATTCCACTCATCACTAAAAAAGTTCATTTGGGTTCCATTCATTGTTTATAACCAAAAAATCATGTGTAAGGAACAATAATCATAGGGGAACTAAAAAATATGAAAAAATCACATATATTATGTCTATATCATCACAACTTCTTTTCAATATATAACACCATAGGTTTATTTATGGTTACTCATATTCATCATATATTAAAATCTATTATGATGGTTTTTAAAGAGATTTTAATTTTACAAAAAATGTCTATAGGGATTTTTATACTTACTGTACAGAAAGCTTTATTTTAACGCACCAGGTTATGATTGAGTCCAACTCAATGAAGCCTTTTATAGTCATTACCCATAGGTACCAATTTTCAAGAGACACATCCACTTATAGTATGCAGAAATGAAGTTAATTACATGGAATCCACTTGATCTATCTTTTATGAAAATTACATGGAATTTTCTTATAATTTGACTACTCCTTAGACATATCCTTAGACATTTACTTTTGAATATTATTACATTTTTCTCAAGCTTGTTTCAATAAATTTACTAAACCCATCCTCACATACCACCTATATCAGCCCATGCATTTCATACATAGATTTTACATATTTTTTAATGAAAATTAATTACATTATAGAAACTTGTTATTGATGATTATGAAGGTATAGTGCATTTGGAGACTAGACACAAAATCATTATATTTTGTGAATGGTTTTTAGAATCCCCCATAAATATCTTCACACAAAGTACTATTCATTGAAATACCCTATCTAAAACCTTTTTTTGTATCCCGGGGATTGGAAACATAATAAAGAGTGAGTTTAAATATTTAGTAAGGGTGAAAAAGAGATATATGTAAGAATAAAATTATCATAAGGGTGTGATAACATTATAATAACATTTGTAAACCATACCATTTAAATCAATTATTATAATATTGAGTCATGGAATAAATATTTGTAGTTTATAATATATGAATCATAAGGAAATCAATGAAAATCAACCATTAGAGAATAATATTTCCATAAGAAAAATCATTGTGGAATAAAAATAATAATATAAAATCATTTCCATTTTAGTCAAGGCTCAATTCTAAGGATATCAAAGTGGAATACGGTCTCTACACAAACCATTGTAGTAGTCAAGGTTCACTCCCAAGACCATCATAGTGGATAAAGTCCCTAATTGAACTAGGTTCTCTCCCCATTCTTGTCCTATATATTTAATTAGATATAAGCCTTTTCCCAATGTATTGAAGGGATATATAGGTGCCACCCATCACATAATGAAAATCATATAAATATGTTTCATTAGATTATATAAAATTCATCATATCATAACCCATTAGATTAAATGGGTTTCATAAAATATTCATCATATCATAAACTATAGAAGAATGAAGGGATTCATAATAATTTCATAATTTTATCATATTATAACCCATGAAAAGAAGAAAGTTTTAAAATAATTTCTTTATGGTATAACCTGTGTAAGCCAAATTTGTTTCATAAAAATAATTCCATTTTAAAAATAAACCATTCTGAGAGAGAATAAGAGTGGTATATTTGAATCATATCCCTAGCTGTGCATAAGTAACATCAATGGATTTCATCTTAGAAGGAAAATTATTTGGAATGATATTTTAAAATAGTTCCTAAGAGAAATATCCTTTCCACTTTGAAAAAACACATTTATAAACATAAACAATATTAAAATCATTTTCATTGAAAAAAAATTCAATACATATAAGGGGAGAATGTAAAA
Source organism: Viscum album (assembly GCA_963277665.1). Taxonomy (NCBI): domain Eukaryota; kingdom Viridiplantae; phylum Streptophyta; class Magnoliopsida; order Santalales; family Viscaceae; genus Viscum; species Viscum album. Next base: position 1,957,780,008 of record OY728127.1, on the reverse strand, counting down.
TAATTTCAAACATTTCTTCAGGAAAAAACACTTTTCTCATTGGAAAACAATTTTTAAAGAAGATTTTTTTAAAAAAAATTATTTTAAAATATCCTTCAAACCATATAAATGATGATTTTAAAATCATTTAAAACATTTCTAGATGAAAATATCATTTCATGCTTGGGAAAACAATTTTTCTAAAATAAATAAATTTTACAATCATTTCATTTGAAATTGAAATTAAATACATATAAAGTAATATTCACATCACATAATATTCATGATGGTGGGAAATTCAGTTAATTTCATACACATTAAAAAATATTCTTTTCCCATTTTCAGTAAAATCCATATGAGAATTGTTTAGAAATGAAATAAATATTCCATTCAAAATATTTTTTAAAAATTCAAACCTTAGTAAAATTTTATTTAATAAATAAATGTCAAAATATTCATAACATTTAGAGAACATGGTTTTATATGAAAATGTTTTTTCGATTGAGGAGGAAAATAATGAACTTTTTCATTGAAACAACATTTCCAACTATTGGATACATTATGAGAGTAAAAATATGGGAAAAATTTATTATCCATAAATATAAATATGATAAGATTATTCATAAGATTCATGAGATATATATCATAATATTTCATCATTGGAAACACAATTATAAACAATCCCTATAAATGATGATATCATAACATAAACTTCATAGTAGTTTGGTAACATTGAATCATAATACCCATTGTATAATAACCTTAAATAAAACATAAAATATCATGAATAAAATTATATTAATGTTATAAAATATATATTATGTAGTATAGAGAGATTATAAAAGAAGGTAGGCTCATAACACTACATATGTCTCAAATAAGGAAAAATCGGGCAAAAATATCTTACTTCTTTGGTAATATCTTTAATAATATGACACATGAAAGATAGATAATAAAATGGATATGAAATTAATCATTATTTCAGGGATAATAAAGAAAACAAATTCAATGTAATTATATATACCACATAAAATAAATATGTTGTTAATATGGTATGTGTCTAACCAAAGTTAAAAGAGAGACATAAATCCCATTCCTTGAGTCTCGACATCCATTGTAAACATTAAAACTCCATTTATAATAAATATAAGTTTATATTTGATTTATAAAAGAACCATAATTTTTTATATTGACCTATACTATCATTTAAGTAGGTCAAAGATTATAATTTATAATAATACTTACTAATGTATACATGGAAATCCGGGTCAAACCCACAGGTAAGGAAATTATGGCTACAGTTCTTCTAAAAACATTGAAAAACTCCATTGTTGTCTGTTGCAGAGTGATTTTTCTATTTTTCAATTTTTATATATTCTATTTTTTTTATTTTTTTTATAATAAGTAGAGTGATAGAACATTGTAAAACATGTTTAAAAACTAAATTGAAGGTAGATACAGTTGAAAACAAATAGACACAGAGATATAGCACGCTGAAAAGATAACAATCTATTAAAATGCCCGAGAAAAAATCTCTTTTCTACTGATTATAAAAAATATTCAATTCACTTAAAAGTTGTTTCAGAGTACCACCTTAAAAGGAATGACTCACCTACCCCTCCAAGAGGTAAGTCATGCAATCCAATCAAAGTTAGAGTTCTCCACTCCAAAATTAATCAACTGTGAACAATTAAAAAAATGACAATATGATGAACTCGCCATAAGTTCTGAAGTCTTAAAAATTTATTTACTTTTGAAAGATGTTTTCACAATAAATCTCTCCAAATGAATGTGAAATTTTGAAATTAAACTTTGGTGGAACAATCTAACACTTCATGCTTCTATGGTACGCTTCTCTTTGAATAATAGAGCAGCATGTGTTGTATGCAACTTCGAGTTCTAACACACACCACAACTAATCAAAGTAGCAATTAAGAATAGTAATACCTACTTTTTGAAATTTTATAAATTTTAACTTTCAAAATAGACTTCATTTTTGGATTTGGAATATCTAATTTAGCCTAGGGTGAAATTTTGGAACTTTTCGGATAAGTTTTATATTTTGATGAATAATGAAAATTACTAAATTTTAATTAAAAACAAATTTTTTAATCAAAATAATTAATAGTGATAAATTATACTATTTAGTGGTTTTAAAGTATAATATGAATATAATTTTACCATTTTATCCAATGTTGTTCATTATAATTAATTTCACTTTGAAATTGGATATAAACGAGTGTCAATCTTTTGATATATATTATTTCTTTAAAACACGCTATTTGTTGTGACAGCGGGAATTAATTATTAAATTAATAAATTCAACTTATACGTTTGGAATTTTTTAAAATATTCATCATTTTTTAATTCTGAATATCAATTATAGCTTAGGGTGAATTTTTGGTATTTTTCTGAAAAACTTCAATTTTTGATGAATAGTGAAACCACTAAGTGGTAGTTTAAAAACTAATTTTTCGTGTAAATGAAATATTACCACTTCTGTGATTTTATTTTCAAAAATTGGACATACATGGTTGTCATTAGGAAGAAAAATGTGGTTCAATGGGATTAAAATAATTTTTTGGTGAATAGTAACTTTTAAGTTTTATTAATCGCGATTAAAGGTAATTAGTGAAATTTAAGGTAAAAATGATATTATAAAAATATGAAAATATATTGACACATGTCCTACCCTTATTGAATGAGTCATGGCCGACCTAGAAAATCCATGGGTCAACTTGGGGACCCCATGGAGCCACTTGGGTAAGAAAATGACATTAATAACTTTTTATTTATTGTAAAAATAAAATTGTCACAAACATGTGTTGTTTTACTAAAACAATTATTACATGGGGTTATATAAGTTAAATTTTCAACTATAAATATTCATTGGAAATATAAAAATATTTCCTACATAATGTTAATTTTTTTATAATTTTTAGACATTAAATAAATTAAATTTTTTATAACACCATGATGATGCAGCGATTACCTCATTAATTAATGATTTAAATAAAATGAAAAGATAATGTATAATCTAAGAATTAAAATCATCAAAAACCTGTTGTATGAGTATACTTCGAAGTCTTATCACCTTATCCTCGAAATATATAATAGTGGTACCTTTGAAATCTGAAAATCACTTCATAATAATGTAACATTTCATGACTTTCCAAGAGTGCCCCTCCTCTCCTCTTTTAAAAGGCCCCCACTTATACCACCTTATTCACACCATCAAATCCATTTGGCTCGGCTAAAATCTGCCCAAATACTCTCTCAACTTCCCTCTATTACTCCTAGAAGCTTCACTTTGGGCAGAAGTCTTCCCAAGGAAGCCTTTGGCTCAAATCAAAAAGAGTTACCCGATTTTAAGTTAATGTCTTCTCTTATGTTCTTTTGTTTTATTTTGCTTCTCCAACCCATTAAAATCTTTTTATTAATTTCTTTTATAAAAAAACCAGTATATAAAATATACTAGGACGTTTTTATGAGAAGGATTTGATTTACACTTACACACACCTCCGTCTAATGGTTAAAGAACATATTGTTTCTGTGGATGGCGAAATACTGCCTCATGAAACGATGATTGTTAAATCTTCTTTTAACACCTCTCATGGCGGCCATTATGATGAAAATATATTTATATATGATATATATTATGTTTATGTTTTCCTTATTCTTCTGTATTTTTCATTTATGTCATATATTTATGATTTTCATTATGGGTAAATGCGATAATTTCATTTTAGGAAGTGCGGACTACCGCCCCCTCAAAGTGATTGAATCGTTAATTCCATATGTGGGACATATAAAGGATGGAGTAAATGATATTATATATGATATTATACTGGAATTATAATATAACTTTATATCATTATTATTTCATTCCATTAAATACGAAATATAAATGAAAGTAGCACTCATGCGTACATACGGCTTACCGTCTCCATGAACGGTGCATTTCATTTCTTACCTCTAAATGTTACATAATATTATGAATGAATGTACATACTGGATATATATGATATATATGATATCTACATTATGAATATAATTTTGGATATAATGGATATTTTACCACATGAACAACTTGTAATTATAAGAAGTTTATTTTTGACTCAAGTACCAAAGATTGACAAAACGATCGTTATTAACATAAATAATTACATAATGTTCATAAGTTATATAAAAGGAATAATAAACTTGAAAAAGGTTCTTAAGAAATTACAAATTAACTCTAGTTTATTATTCAGGTGTTTAAAGAACGGTCGAGTCAAGTCGGACACGAGGTAAGGGAACTTCTTAACCCAATTTCCGTTATTTTGGTTAATCTCATACTTTCAAATTATGTCATGATATTATTATGTCCTATATTATATTTGTAATTTATTTTTGTGTACTTATAGTGAATACACATAATAGTTCTATTTTATTTAAAAAATGATCTTTGTAAGGACTTCGTCTCAATCTCCTTTCATTGAGGCATATTTTGTTTTATACACAACTTTCTTTTATACGGTGTATAAACCCTTTTGAGTTTTACGTTTTTCAAAAAGGAATCATTTTATACAAAGCGTTTTACTAAATGACAAAAAGGAATGTTTTTTTTGTCGTACGTATGCGGCGACAATGACTTCTCCTCTGCCGTGTCCATTATTTGAGTTTCGGCTTCCTTTACAAGCCATAACTTTTTTTAAATGGAAAATAAATACCAAGATTTAATTTTCTTTTATTTTGGTATTGAAAAGTGTTTTTATTATATCAATGTGTTGTATTGATATTTTGTGACTGAAATGTGGAAATGTTATGTTTCCTTGATGCATGTTTTATGTGATACGATTATGTTATGGTTTATGATATGTTTAAACCTGTTCATATGAAGAATGTATTGGACTTAATAAGTGATGGGTGGAGCCCGCTATAGCTCCTCGATGCATCGGTAGGTCTCATGAGACAAACAAGTGTCTTTGCACGAGGCCTTGACAAAATCTTATTTGTAGTCTTGGCACGAGGCCTTATCTACGTTATTATGATAGTCTGGTATTATGCATTCCATCATTATGAAAGTGGTTATTGATATTGCATGTGATTATTAGACTAGTAGAATATTCATGTGAATTAGTAAATGGCATTATTTCATTTTATTTTTTCCATATTATGCTGAAGTTCAAGTTTAAAAAGATTTTGTTTTAGTTATACATTTCCTTAATTGTTTATGTTTGTTTATGAAAGTTTCTGCTGTATTGTTATCCTTATTGAGCATCTGAGATCACCCCTTCCAATGTTTTAATTTTTCCAGGATGTGAAGAATTATATTATGAATGACCTGCAGGGATAGTATGGGGGGATATGAAGAAAAGATGTTGTTGTAGTTTTGTTTTCCATTATGATGTAATGTAAGACTTATGAATGTATCTAGTGTTTCCAAGGCTACTAAACTAATCGGTCTTTCAAGACTTGATCTTTTTTTATCATGCCAATGTTACGCAATAAGGCACTGACTCTGGGTAACTGGGCTTGGGGCATTACAGTTGGTATCAGAGGAAGTTTAGTACTAACCTTGGAAGCTAGATTTAGATGAACTCTGATTAGAGCACATAGCCTAATATATACTTTGAGGATTAGTATAGAAGAACTTTCTAGAATTTTGGTATTATACTGATTTTGTGAGTTTTCCAAGAAATACATCCCTGTATGGATACGAGTAGGTAGAGGTGGCTCTGGCACAGATGTACCTAGGGGTAAAACCTGAAAACACCGCTTTGAGCTAGACTCGAATGGGAACTGGTGCACGACAACGGGCCTTGCTGCACTCTTGGTTACGACACTCCCATGGGATATACTTAGAATAATTATCATTTTATTTACAAACCATTATGAAGGGTTTATGAGTATATACTTCCTCAAAGAAAACATTTTTATGATTATAGTTCAATTTATGTTAAGTGTTTTACAAGTATAGAATTATGTATTTTGATTCATAAATTAATATAGTTTATGCCATTGTTTAGAAATGGCGCCTAGTGGGGGGAATGGAAATTGTATCAATGAACACAATCCACGTAGGGATTTCCCTCCTTCTCAAGATAATTATTATGGAGGTGGTGATACAACTGGTGCAGATCAGCTTATCACCATACTGGGACAACTCACTCAGGTTATGAAAAATAACCTTACTCATATGGAGCACCTTGATCTGCAACGCGGAGGATAAATGTTAGATCACTTCATGAGGCAACAACCACCAACATTAAATGGGTGTACAAATCCATTATTAGCTAAGCAATGGATACATTCCTTAGAGAAAATATTTAATGCCTTGGGGAGTGGTGAAAGGGAAAAGGTTATCATGGCAGTTTACCGCCTCACTGGAGATGCTGATCAATGGTGGTCATTGATTCAAAACACAAAGGAAGATGAAGAAGTATCAAGTATGGAATGGAGGGAGTTTAAAAAAATTTCTTAGAAAAATACTTTCCACATGACCATCGAGCAGATATGGAAAGGTAATTTCTGAGTCTGAGACAAAAGGAGGATGAGAATGTCGCAAAGTATGAGGCCAAATTTACAAGGTTAGCGTGGTATGCTGCATATTATATACGTAACCCAAGAAGTAAGATTGATCGTTTCTTTGGTTGTTTAAAACCATTTCTCCATCGAGCTTTAGTATCACAATCCTTCTCATCATACGAAGATATTGTCTCGTGTTTTATCCAGACAGAAAAGTAATTCTATAAGTCTTATGAAACCAAAGTAAAGTAAGAGAATAAGAGAACGGTGGAACAAGAGATAGATAAAGGGGAAAAGGGAAAAAAAGTATTTTTCCATTTTGTGATAATTGTGCGAAGAATCACCCCGGTACTTGCCTAAAAGGAATGGTAGTTTGTTATAAATGTGGAGAAAAAGGTCACCAGGCACGTGATTGCAAGGGAAAGAAAGAGGCTATCAATGTTGAATGATAAAATTGTAGAGAAATGGGGTATTATGCAAATGAATGTCCTAAGCATCCGGGAAACTTACCTCAGAAAAAGCCAAGGTATCAAGGCCAAGCATAAGCTGTTACTACAGATGAAGTTGAATAATTATTGTATTTGAGGTTTTGGACTCAAGAACTATATTTTGGTTATAAGAATAATGGGATATATATAAGTATTGTACTGTAGTACTTTTTGTTTTCATTAAGGTTTTAATATGATGAAGGTAATCATATTTTTAGTATGTGACAATAAGAGAAACTTTACTTTGTTTGGAGAATCTGATGACTTGATTTTGGAATTTAGAGACCTTTTAGAGAAAGTCTGGACAGAGGTATTTTGGATAACTATAAAGGTTGGAATGGATTAAGATGAACTTTGAATAGTATTGTTTAAGGTTAAAAAATTTCTGACGATTATTTTTGGAATATTATAATACTATAGTTTTAGGAAAAGGATAACCTGCAGGTCGGGGGATAACCCATCACGTCGGACAAAGCTGAAAAAATCAAACCCACAACCATAGTACGACATGCCTTTATTACCTACCACTAGCCTACAGGAATTCCCTAGTTATTACAAAATAGTATTACTAATCTAAATGGTATGTGTTAATATTTGGAACCTTGTACGATTAGGATAAATATAATATTTTTGAGTTCTATTATCTTTTTGGAGTGAAAGATGGGTTTGTGGTAAAATATTTATTAAAGAATGAAAGTCTACATGGAAAGTAAGTATATTTCCTTACGTTCTTAGTAAATCTCGTAAATAAATTCCTCAACTTTATGAAAGGTAACTTAAAACAAAAACATTGTCGGTTAACTTTTCCTACTGGGGAATGAATGACCATTTAACCAATCACATGTTTGTGATTTTCTTGTAGTTAACTTCATCCTAATCCTATTTTCTACTACTCTCCATCAGAACTTGACGGTTTTTTTCTCCTCCATATCCATGTTTTCATAGAATCATAGTATTGGCTATCTCGGGTGACCTTTTTACTTCTCTTTCTTTCTTTTAAAGTTATAATTTTATAAAACTTATTTCCGATGTGGGTTTTCCACAAAGGTATTTTCTATTTTCAACCTTTTATTTTCGAAGAACATTTTCAAATTGCGAGGATGAAATGTATTGAAGGAGGGGAGAAAGTAACACCCCGGGCTTCCATGGTACGCTCCTCTTTGAATAATAGAGCGACGTGTGTTGTACGCAACTTCGAGTTCTAACACACACCACAACCAATTAAAATAACCGTTATGAATAGTAATACCTACTTTTTGAAATTTTATAAATTTTATCTTTCAAAATGGACTTCATTTTTGGATTCAGAATATCGAATTTAGCCTAGGGTGAAATTTTGGAACTTTTCAGATAACTTTTATATTTTGATGAATAGTGAAAATTACTAAATTTTAATTAAAAACAACATTTTTAATCAAAATAATTAATAGTAATAAATTATACTATTGAGTGGTTTGAAAGTATAATTAGAATATAATTTTACCATTTTCTCTAATGGTGGTCATTAGAATTAATTTCACTTTGAAATTGGACATAAATGAGTGTCAATCTTTTGATATATATTATTTCTTAAAAACAGGCTATTTGTTGTGACCGCTGGAATTAATTATTAAATTAATAAATTAAACTTATATTTTTGGAATTTTTTAAAATAGACATCATTTTTTAATTCAGAATATCAATTATATCTTAGGGTGAATTTTTGGTATTTTTCTGAAAAACATCAATTTTTGATGAATAGTGAAACGACTAAGTGGTAGTTTAAAAACTAATTTTTCGTGTAAATGAAACATTACCACTTATGTGATTTGATTTTCAAAAATCCGACATACATGGTTTTCATTAGGAAGAAAAATTTGGTTCAATGGAATTAAAATTATTTTTTTGTGAATAGTAACTTCTAAGTTTTATTAATCACGATTAAAGGTAATTAGTGAAATTTAAGGTAAAAATGATATTATAAAAATATGAAAATATCTTGACACTTGTCCTACCCTTATTGGATGAGTCATGGCCGACCAAGACAATCCATGGGTCAACTTGGGGACCCCATGGAGCCACTTGGGTAAGAAAATGACATTAATAACTTTTTATTTAATGTAAAAATAAAATTGTCACAAACATGTGTTATTTTACTGAAACAATTATTATATGAGGTTATATAAATTAACAATTCGACTATAAATATTAATTGGAAATATAAAAAGATTTCCTAAATCATGTTAATTTTTTTATAATTTTTAGACATTAAATAAATTAATTTTTTTATAACACCATGATGATGCAGTGATTACCTCATTAATTAACGATTTAAATAAAATGAAAAGATAATGTATAATCTAAGACTTACACTTGTCAAAAGAATATTGGATGAGTAGATTTAGAAGCCTTATCACCTTATCCTCGAAATATATAATAGTGGGACCTTTGAAATCCGAAAAGCACTTTATAATAATGTAACATTTCATGACTTTCCAAGAGTGCCCCTCCTCTCCTCTTATAAAAGGCCCTCAGCTCTACCACCTTATTCACACCATCAAAACCATTTGCCTCGGCCAAAATCTGGTCAAATAATCTCTCAACTTCCCTCTCTTACTCCAATAAGCATCACTTTGGGCAGAAGTCTACCCAAGTAAGCCTTTGGCTCAAATCAAAAAGAGTTACCCGATTTTAAGGTAATGTCTTCTCTTATGTTCTTTTGTTTTATTTTGTTTCTCCAACCCCTTAAAATCTTTTTATTACATTCTTTTCTAATAACAACAGTATTTAAAATATACTAGTATATTTTTATGAGAAGTATTTGATTTACACTTACACACACCTCTGTCTAATGGTTAAAGAATATACTGTTTCTGTGGGTGGTGAAATACTGCCTCACGGAACGATGATTATTAAATCTTCTTTTAACACCTCTAATGGTGGCCATTATGAGGACACTATATTTATATATGATATATAATATGTTTATGTTTTCCTTATGCTACTGTATTTATCATTTATGACATACCTTTATGATTTCCATTATGGGTAAACGTGATAATTTCATTTTAGAAAGTGCGGACTACCGCCCCCTCAAAGTGATTGAATCGTTAATTCCATATGTTGGACATATAAAGGATGGAGTAAATGATATTATATATGATATTATACTGGAATTATAATATACCTTTATATCATTATTATTTCATTCCATTAAATACGAAATAGAAATGAAAGTAGCATTCATGTGTACGTACGGCTTACCGTCTCCATGAACGGTGCATTTCATTTATTACCTCTAAATGTTACGTAATATTATGAATGAATGTACATAATGGATATATATTATATATATGATATCTACATCATGAATATAATTCTGTATATAATGGATATTTTACCACATGAACAACTTGTAATTATAAGAAGTTTATTTTTGACTCAAGTACCAAAGATCGACAAAACGACCGTTATTAACATAAATAATTACATAATGTTCATAAGTGATATAAAAAGAATAATAAACTTGAAAAAGGTTCTTAAGCAATTATAAATTATCTCTAGTTTATTATTCAAGAAGTTAAAGAATGGTCGAGTCAAGTCGGGCACGAGGTATGGGAACTTCTTAACCCAATTTCTGTTCTTTGGGTTAATCTCCTACTTTCAAATTATGTCAGGATATTATTATAACCTATCTTAAATTTGTACTTTATTTTTGTGTACTTATAGTGAATACACATAATAGTTTTATTTTATTTAAAAAATGATCTTTATAAAGACTTTATCTCAATCTCCTTTCATTGATGCATATTTTGTTTTATACACAACTTTCTTTTATACGGTGTATAAACCCCGTTGACTTTTATGTTTATTCAAAAGGAATTTTTTTATACAAAGCGTTTCACTAAATGACAAAAAGGAATGTTTTTATATCATACGTATGCGGCGACAATGACTTCTCCTCCGCCGTGACCATTATTTGAGTTTCGACTTCCTCTACAAGCCATAACTTTTTTTAAATGAAAAATAAATACCAAGATTTAATTTTCTTTAATTTTGGTATTGAAAATGATTTTGAAAGTGTTTTTATTATATCAATGTGTTGTATTGATATCTTTTGATTCAAATGTAGAAATTTTATGTTTCCTTGATGCATGTTTTATGTGATACGATTATGTTATGGTTTATGATATGTTTAAACTTGTTCATATGAGGAATGCATTAGAATTAATAAGTCACGGGTGGAGCCCGCTATAGCTCCTCGATGCATCGGTGGGTCTCATGGGACAAACTAGTGTCTTGGAACGAGGCCTTGACAAAATATTATTTGTAGTCTTGGCATGAGCCCTTGGCAATGTGGTTATGATAATCTGCCATTATGAATTCCATCATTATGAAAGTGTTTATTGATATTGCATGTGATTATTCAACTAGTAGAATATCCATGTGAATAAGTAAATAGAATTATTTCATTTTATTTTTGCCATATTATGCTGATGTTCAAGTTTAAAAGGCTTTTGTTTTAGTTATACATTACCTTAAATGTTTATGTTTATTTATGAAAGTTTCTGCTGTATTGTTATCCTTAATGAGCATCTGAGATTACCCCTTCCAATGTTTTAATTTTTCCAGGATGTGAAGAAGTATATTATGAATGACCTGCAGGGATAGTATGAGGGGATATGAACACAAGATGTTGTTGTAGTTTTGTTTTACTTTATGATGTAATGTATGACTTATGAATGTATCTAGTGTTTCCAAGTGTACTAAACTAATCGGTCTTTCGAGACTTGATCTTTTATGATCATGCCAATGTTACGCAATAATGCACTGACTCTAGGTAACTGGGTTTGGGGCATTACAAACAATGCAATTGAATGAATTCTGTATCAATCTCGTCAATCAATACTGAATACATCTAAAGATGAAGTGAAAAATAACATTTAAAGGTAACCAGTGGAACTTCAATTTATCCCCGAAATAATGTTTTAGCTAAACAACTTCTTTAATATGTATACCAATATCATTCAATTACAAAGGAGTTGAATTAAAAGAAAACAGAGGAAGTAAACTCCCTCCGCTAGCAAGTACTATTGCTGCTCTTGGCCTCCTCCAGCTCCAAGAAGTGGTTCCAAAGTCGCCCTTTGGTCTCCCCTCTCCAACACTGGCTCCTTGAATGTGTTTTTTCCGAATGAATCACTCTCTCGTTAAATATGCTACTTACTCTTCTTAAGTATCATGCTGTCGAAAACTACATGTCACAGCTCGGTTTTCACCGACTTAAAGATTTCTTCATGTACGCACCGCACACGTTTGTTTTTCTATGACTGGCACGTCGTGCTAGTTTTTCTCACATAACTAACTCCTGTTGAGTTAGTTAAGTGAATCTAGATGTATTCTTGTCTCTTGAATGAACCTATATAGTTAGAACAGAAAAATAAATGAATGAAATAGTGTTTAAATGATATCTTTTATAAACAAATAAAATTTTAATTAAAGAATGATTATATATTATTAAATTTAAATTAATAACTATTAGTTTTTAATGTATTTGATAATTAAATTATTTTAATTAATGTTATTACATGTTATTATTTATATAATTAATTTATTACGGTGATTAATTAGATTAAATTATACTATTAATGTTTAGTTAGTTTTTATATATATATTATTTGAAAATAAATTATTACAATTTATAAAATTGTATATAGTTATTATATTTTATAATTATTTTATTCAAAAAGGAGTAATTTTATAATTATTTTATACATTAAAGTATTTCCTTTTAAAATTTTGTTTTGTTAATAAGTTAAACTTTGGTATTTATACAATTAATTAGTTATTATTATTAATTTACTTATATTATTCATATTATATTTATTTATTATTAATCTAGATTTAGGTTAGTTTTTTTTAGTTATTAAATTTCATTATTTTTTTAATTTAATTTAACTTAACTTCCCCCCCAAATCATGCTGCCCTAAAAGGGGGTGGGTATTTTTGGCACTGCAAACAAGCCCTGCGGCGGCTCTCCTTCAGCAACTCGGCGGTGGAATGGACACCGACTTCTCACTTTAATCATGACCCAGGTAGCTCCTCCTCACATGCATCTAATCCTTCAATCACGACACAATGGAAATACCTGCTTGATTCCTCCTCTAATGAGAATTCAGTGGCGGTGTGGTTTTCCTCGACTCAACATCATGCAGTCGATCAAAGTTTGAGATGGCGCGACTAGTGGTGCTCTTGACACCTCAATTTCAGCTTAGTCGCATTGGATATTCTAGACACTGGTGGTCCTCCAGGTGAGTTTGGATTGCGTATGAGGACAGGTTGACAATGACCAGCTTCTCCCTACTCATCAGTGGCACGACATCCTCTTGTCTTGGCTTCTTCACTAGGTTTCAGTTAGCGGAGGTGTACATCTTACTCCGGTGGTGGCCTCAAGTTCATAAAATCCTCATCAGCTTCTTGGATTCTTCCAGTACATTGGTTCAATGAATACCGCATCCGTGATTCCCCTCCACAGCGGCTCGTACCTCCAGATCTGGGAATATTTTTATTTTGTGAATAGAACTGATTTGGATTTGCTACATTTTAGGGTTTATTCATTTTTGGGTTTTAGATCTGATATTTTGTTAAATTTGAATTTATGGTATGATTCTAGTGTGGTATTGCGATGATGAACTGCGCAGTGAAAAGATAATAGTGGTTAGCTCTGATTCAATATCATGTGGTTACAGTGGGACTGTAAAGAACAAGTGACTAATGTGGTAGTGGCAGTGATGGTAAGAAGAAAGAGAAATGAGGATGAGAAAGTGTTGTGTAATGGTGAGGTGCAGAAGATAAGGCAGGAAAGCGGAATTGTGATAGAGAGGGGTGAAATGGTGAGGTAAAGGGATTGAAGTATGGGAGTGAGGGTCACCGATACCATTAGGTATAAAAGAAAATTGAGGACCAACAGCATGGGTTCACCTTTAGCGAAAAACAAAAGTTCACTGATACATAAAAATCAAATGTCACCTTTTAGTTTAAAATAAATTGTTACTGGTTGATCAAAAATTAAAGGCTACTGGTAGATTTAAAATTAAAGGGATCATGGTTACCGGTAAAAATAATGAAGGTCACCGGTGGGCTGGGTAGCTGTGGGTCACTATTGCAGATAAAAATCCAGGTCACCGTTACAACAAAGGGTCACTGTTAGGAATATAAATGTAGGTTACCAGTATAGTGCTAAATATTAAAGGGTCACCGTTAGTCAAAATAAAAAGGTCACAGTAGAAAAATAAAATAAAATCTTTCCATTAAGAAAAGTGGTCACTGATGGAAATAGAATAAAATCCCACCATTACGCAATAAAAAAAAGGTTCACTGGTACCAATAAGATCACCGATAAAAATAAAGGCTCACCACTAGAACAAAGATAAAGAACTAAGGGTTACCTTCAAAAATTAAAAACACATGAATTAAACATAAAATTATATGTTAACTAAACTAATTATAAAGATTGAAAATAATTAATAAAAAAATGCTAAACATGATTAATTAAAAACTAGATTTTTATTAAACTTTAAAGCATTAAAATTATTAATTGAACACACTGAAATTATAAGCTGAATAATTGTTAAACTAAAATGACAAAAGTCTTAAATTTAAATCATATATAAATAATTATAGGGTAGCAGCAAATGATAAAGGATATCATTGGTGACCCAATAGGTTACCGATAGCTCTTGTCTACCTCACCGGTAGATTAAAATCAAAATAAAATGAATAAATAATATAACTTCATACATAAGAATAAATAAATAATTTTTTAAAAATATAAATTAATTAATTAAATAACTAAGTGAACACATAAAATTAAAACCAAAATAATTTATTTAATTTATAATAAAATTATTATCTTAATTAATTAGCAGGATGATTAGAAAAATTATTTATCATTGTTAACCTATTCTAATGAAACTAAATTAAAAGATAAAATATTAAAATAAAGGAAAAATTAATTAAATAGAATTACAATGATTATATAATTGTTTATAAAAAATGTTAGTTTTTTAAAAAGTCATGCATATTTAAATTAACCAAACTAAATAACACATAATTAAATTAGAAAAGTAAAATAAGATTAAAATTATTAATTTAAAGACTAAAAATACATAATTAATTATAAAAGTTGATTAATTAAAAAATTTAATTATATAAATACAAAAATACAATTATTTAGCATAAAGCACTTAAATAATTAATTAAATCATTAAAAATTAAGTAAAAATGTGTGGCAAAACTATGTAAAAATAGAGCCACATCAAATTCCCCCACAATTAAGCATTTTTTGTCCTCAAACAATCCCATGTTTTATTATCTTTGAAAAACAGCGGACAAAACATAATAGTAGGCTTTTATAAAATGAACTAATCAAATGAATCCCTGACAATAATCAAATTCTCACTGGTAGTCTGGAGAGTAATAAATCATCAAGCAATGAAAGTTTCATGCCTCATAAGTGATACTACTTAGCGACTAATTTCAATCCAAGTTTAAGTCCAAATTCCTAGGGTGACAAGAGCTAAAATTTATGTGGAATTAAAACATAACTAAAGGAATCATTTACTTTGACTCAATCTTAAGGTCCAAAAATAAATAAATAAATATTTGTGAATTGCCTTAATGAAACAACCTAAATGACTCCCATATAAACCAGTTGACCCCTTCTTCA
The DNA here is from genome assembly GCA_963277665.1 of Viscum album. Lineage (NCBI taxonomy): Eukaryota > Viridiplantae > Streptophyta > Magnoliopsida > Santalales > Viscaceae > Viscum > Viscum album. The sequence continues at coordinate 1,957,764,327 of OY728127.1, read as the reverse complement.
TTTGGAATTCATCATTCCCCTAACCTTAATAAACTCAATTTTGACCCTAGACACTTTATTTATTTTTCCCAAGCCATGTATCATTGTGCTAAGCACTGTGCAGTGCACTTATTCAAGGTGAACAGAGGGCTTAAAGTTAACAAAAACGCACCCAACTTCTAGGGTATTAGAGACTCACTGTGGGATCCCAGATGCCCAGAATACTCCAGTTTTAAATGATTTATATCAAAAATAATATATATTGGCTCATTAAGATGATTAATTTTTATAATTAAATGATTAATGAGGCCCCTAGAATCAAAATCAAACTTCTAGTTCCAAGGGTTATGATCATAACTCCACAAAAAGATCACCAAAATCAATCTCCAAAAGTAGTTCCTAAACCAGATTTCCATGAAACCACTAACAAATACCACTTATAAACCATCCAAACTCATCAATTTCATATACAAAACAAATCATCACTACTATAAAGGTACTTATCCTAAGGCAAGACCCTATTGAGTACAGTTTAAAATCTAAAATTATGAGAGAATTTTGAAAAAAAATTAACCATTTTTTACAATAAAATTTTAGTTGCAGTGGGAATTGATAGGCTTTGAATTATGCACAGTTTAGCATAATCAATAATTGACCCCCTCCCCCCACTTAAAACCTAACTTTGTCCCAAAAATTTGACTTCCAAAGTGGAGAATTTTTTTTTGACATTTTATGTTCAAAACAGATTTTCAATAGAGTAGATTGATGATATGTATTAAGGGTCTCTTTGAAGTTAAAAAATATTGTTCTCCACTAAAATTAACTTGTCAGTCGGTTCACAAGCATGTACACCCATTATCATTTATGTTTAATGACACAAATTTTCAATACAGTTCAAAAGTCAATGTGAAGTGTAAGTGTACTATGAATTGGGATGAATGCATGTTTAGCATAATTAATTTAGTGGGGTAATCAACATAGTAGAAAATGTTCAAGCTAAAAACCCCAACCCAAAGAAAATTTAAAAGACTTGCAGCATGTACCCCCCCCCACACATAGTTTCATACAGTGAAAGATTATTTCATTATTTATCAATGAATTCAAATTTAAGTAAGAGGCACATGCAGAATTTTTTAATTCAACTTAGTGACATGCAGCAAAAGTTTTTTAGTATGCAATAAATGTAGAAAATTTCATATAGAATTAATGATTAGAAAAATGAAATAGAAACTAATGAATAGAATACATCCCTAAATAGGTTTATCATTAATCCTCATCTTGGGAATTCCACCCCCTTAATGAAAGTACATCAACATCATTTAATCCTGAAAAAAAAACCAGGAGACAAAGAACAAGCAGAAACAGGTATTTCAAAAAAACAAAACAAAGAAGCAGCACTTTATAAAAGGTTAAAAAGAAACAACATAAAGAAAAAATGAACCATGGGTTTAATCCTATGCAGTGATTTGTTTTAAAGTCTTCAGCCATACTTCATTCAAGATCAGTTTTCCAGCACTGTGAAGGCATCCAATCCCTTCGGATTTCCCTCAAAATACAATTTCACTCTCTAGGAATTAACTAACATGGGTTTATTTTCTTCACCTACAATTTCAAAAGCTTCATTATTCAGAACTCTCACAATTTCTAAAGGTCCAAATCATTTGGACTTCAACTTTCCAGGAAAGAGTTTAAGTCTAGAGTTAAAAAGAAGGACCTTCTCTCCAGGTTTGAATTCTTTGTTTCTATGTTAGATTCATGATAGATTTTAGTCCTCTCTTTATAAATTCTTGAATTATCATAACTCTATATCCTAATATCATAGAGTTCACTCATCTCAAGTAATCTCCTCTCACCAGCACTCTTAAAATCAATGTTCAGAGCCCTAACTGCCCAATAAGATTTATGTTGCAACTCCATAGGTAAATGGCAGCATTTCCCATAAAACAGCTTGTAATTAGACATACCTATTGGGGACTTGAAAGCAGTTCCATATGCCCATAAATCTTTATCCAGTTTAAGAGACCAATATTTCCTAGATTTTGACATGATTTTCTCAAGTATTTGTTTCAGTTCCCTGTTTGAAATTTCCACCTGTCCACTAGACTGTGGATGATAACGAGTACCAGTTTTATGAACACAACCATATTTATCCATCAAAGAATTAAATTTATAGTTCTTAAAGTGTCTTCCATTATCAGTGACAAAGGATTTTGGAACTTCGAATCTATAAAATAAGTTCTTTTTAACAAACTTAATTACATAATTGGATTGATTGTTGAGAAGTTCCACTGCCTCAACCCATTTTGAAACACAGTCTACAGCATCAAGAATATATGAATTCCCATTAGATGATGGAAATGAACCCATGAAATCTAAACCCCAGGTATCAAAAATTTCAACTTCCAGAATTCCTTTTTGGGGTAACTCTTGCTTCCTACCAACATTACCTAGCCCCTGACATCTATCACAACCAACCAAAAAGCTCTTAACATCCTTATAAAGAGTAGGCCACTAGAAACTTGATTGTATAACCTTCTGAGTAGTTCTTTCACCACCATGGTGACCTCCCCAATGTGAGGAGTGGAAACTCTCTAAGATTGAAAGTATTTCTTCCTCAGGCACTCACCTCCTAAGGATACCATCAGAAAACCTCCTAAACTACAAGGGATCATCCCAAAGATAATGCTTAAGCTCAGAAACGAATTTCTTTCTTTGATTATTAGACAAATGTTTGGGAAAAACACATGATGCCCGAATATTGGCAAAATATGAAAACCAAGAAGATTGAATGATTGACACATTAAGAAGCTTCTCATCAGGAAATGAAGATATTATCTACCTAGGATCTTCAGATTGAGTAAGAGGAAGATTAGATAAGTGGTCAACAACTAAATTTTCAGCTCCCTGTTTATCCCTAATCTCTCAATCAAATTTTTGTAATAATAGAATCCATCTAATCAGCCTAGGTTTAGTTTCCTTCTTAAAAAACATGTACTTTAATGAAGAATGATCAGTGAAAACGATGAATTTAGAACCTAATAGATACTGTCTAAACCTTTATAAATAAAACACAATAGCAAACAATTCTTTTTCAGTAGTGGTATAATTCCTTTGGGCCTCATCTAGCATTCTACTAGCATAATACACCACATGTAACTTCCTATATTTCCTCTGTCCAAGGATAGAACCTACAACCATATCTCTAGTATCACACATAAGCTCAAAAGGTAGTTTCCAGTCAAGTTCAGTGATAATTGGAGATGTAGTGAGTTTCTCTTTAATCAGATTAAATGATTTCAAATAGTTGTCATAAAAACTGAACAGTGTATCCTTGACCAGCAATGAACATAAGGGATTAGTTATTTTTTAAAACTCTTTTATGAATATCTAGTAGAACCGGTATTCCCTCAGAAACTTCTAACACCTTTAAAATTTAGTGGAGGAGGTAGTTTTTGAATAACATCAATCTTAGCAGTATCAAATTCTAGACCTCTCTTTGACACTTTATGACCAAGCACAATACCTTATGTAACCATGAATTAACACTTATCCCAATTAAGAACAAGGTTGGATTCAATTCATCTTTCCAAGACTAACTCAGGATTTCCAAGACAAGTATCAAAAGTACTACCCATAATAGAAAATTCATCCATGAAAACCTCAATAATTATCTCAAAAATATCTGAAAATATATCCATCATACTCCTTTGAAAGGTAGCTGGAGCTCCACACAACCCAAAGAGAATCTGCCTGTAAGAAAATGTCCCAAAGGGGCTTGTGAAAGTGGCCTTTTCCTAGTCCTCTAGATCAATAGGAATCTGATTGTAACTAGAATACCCATCCAAGAAACAGAAAAACTCATTTTCAGTAAGCATCTCAAGCATTTTATCCAAGAAGGGAATTGTAAAATAGTCATTCCTAGTGGATGCACTAAGCTTCCTATAATCTATATAGACTCTCCATTTTGTGGCTTTTCTTACTTGGGAATCTTCATTTTCTTCATTTTTAACAACATTGAAACCTCCCTTCTTGGGGAAAACCTGAACAGGGCTAACCCAAGAATTATAAAAAATGGGATATATCATTCTAGTGTCTGGTAGTTTGATCACTTCCTCTCTCACAACTTCTTTCATGTTTGGATTTAACCTTCTTTGATACTCTACCCTAGGGTTATGGTCAGGCTTTATAAGTATTTTATGCATGAAAAATGAGGGAATAATACCCTTTATATCTACTATTGTCCAACCTATGTAAGATTTAAAATTTTTGAAAACACTTAACAATATTTCTTCTTGATTTTCATTCAGTTCAGTAGAAATTATAACAGGAAAAGTAGAGTTATCACCCAGAAATGAATATTTAAGAAGAGAAAGGATTGGTTTTAGCTCAAGAGTGGGTGTTTTTATACTAGAAAGAATAATATAAGGTTTGGAGGTCCAATATCTTCAACATAACTCTTGTATGGAGTATTAAATGATGAAAGATTCTCAATTTCATGCTCAAATTCATAAATAATAGTGTTGTTGTCCAAAATGGGCAGTACACTGTCCAGATTTTCCAAATTAGATTTCAACAAGTTAATCAGAGCATAATCATCATATTGTCTTATAATTTCTCTCTAAATATCATCAAATTGTTCAGAAAGGTTGGTGTTAACAGAAACACCCTCAAATTAACTCAAAATTTCCTATGTTCAAAAATAGTGGACCCTTATACAGTAGAAAATGGACAGTTTTCATGCTATGGAAAATTTTCTAGATTAAGTGCTTGAGTAGAATTTTCTATTTTTAAGACAGATTTCAAAATATTTTTATCTTGAAAATTATTTTCTTTAACAGAGAATTGATTTTCAGATTTTTCAAATTTTCCAATTGAGTTATCATCTTCCAAAGACTCTAGCATTGAACAATTTTTAGAAAACATTGGTCCTTTAACATTTTTAATCACATTGAACTCTTTTTTTTGCTATCCAATTTTAAAAATTAATTGACCCTTAGAAACATCAATAACAGAACTACCTGTGGCCAAGAAGGGCCTACCCAAGATGATGGGAACCTATTGATCCATATCTAAGACTAAAATGCATGCAGGCAAAAATAGCTTACTAAACCCAACTTGGAAATCATCTACCCTACCCACAATATGGGTGAAAGATCTATTAGTTAACTGTTGTATGACTGTGGTGGGTTGAAGGTCACCCAACCTAAACTGTTGAAACATTGAATATGGGAGCATATTAATTCTAGCACCTAAATCACACAAACAATTGAGTTGATTTGAATTTTTTAATGTGCAAGGTATGACAAAACTACCTTGTTCTTTCAATTTAGGTGTGATTTTATTTTGAAGTACTACATTGAACTCTTCCGTGAGGCTGTAAGTAGAAAATTCTTCCAGAGTTTTTTTTAGAAAAATTTTATTCAATTATTTAAAATAATATGGGATTTGAATTAAAGCATGAATTAATGGAATGTTCAATTGATGTTTAGAAAGGAGACCAAGGAACGTAAGATGTTCAGCCTTGGTGTTACTTTGAGGTTTCAGCTTCTCAGGGAAAGGGATTGGTGGGGAAATTTTTTTAAGGACAGTAGGTATATCCCTCACCTCTTCTTCAACTTTTTATTTTCTTTTATTATTTTGATTTTAAGATAAATTTTCAGCTTCAGTTTCAAATGATAAATTCAGATTTTGATCATTTACTTAGCCTTTCTGTAAATTTACAGCATGTGAAAAAAGTAGATTTTTATTTCTAGATTAAAGAAAATTTTCATTTTGGGTTTTTTCATGATCTTTTTCAGCTGCAGTTTGAGTATTATGCCCACTTCTAGTGACAATAGCCATGAATTTCTCACTAGGGTTAAGTTCAGTGGTACGTGGAAGTCTACCTTTTTCCCTAGATGAAAAATCCCTTGGAAGTTGACCAAGTTGTGCATCCATGTTCTGCATTCTAACATCAGTTTTTATTTTATCATACTAATATTGATTTTGATGTTTAGAAATCTGAGTCATGTATCTTTCTTTTTGGGAGTTGATTTTGTTCAAAATTAGATCAAGCTTAGAAGACATGTGACTATCATTGTTCTCTTGTACATTTGAATACTCACACCTTTGTTGATTTTGAATGTTTGGTCTTGGTTGATTAGAGTAATTAGGGGCAGTGGATTGTTTAATTAAGCCTTGATATTTCCAGGACAGAAGAGGGTGGTTCCTATAGCCTTGATTATAATTGTTTGAAAATTGATCTTTTTAGGAGGCATTTTAGGACCATAGTTAACAAAGTTTGAATTCCCTTGTTTTTGAACTGGAATATCAAAGTTAGGGAAAAAATTTCAGTATGCCCAAACATACCACAATAGACACACTATTATCTTAAATATTGGTTGGTATTTTGACATCATAGTTTATTAACAGTTTTCTTTGAAATTTGGTTTATTAAGGATTGATGTTGGTTGGTGATTTCAGCCAGTTGAGCTTAAGTTTCATTTATTGAACCAGTGTTTGGATTAATATTTCTATTGACTCTTTTTCTTCTTGAATTTTTATATTGTGAATCCAGTGCAAGATTATTAAAAATTTGTTGAAGTTCATCATCTATCTTATCATTGTAATTACCCCTAGAAGGTTGGTCAACTAGATTCTTTCCAGAGGAGGACAACCCTTTATAGAATGTATCCATAAGAAGGTGTGATGGGAGTTGATGATGGGGACACTACCTAAGCAGATCCCTGAATCTATCCCAAGCTTCATGAAAAGATTATCCATCCTCTTGATAGAAACTACTTATTTTAGTTCTAAGTTTACTTTTTAATCTTTAGGGATAGAATTTCATTATGAAAGAATTTTACACTTGATTCCAGTTTTCAAAAATGTTTCCATCTAGAATCAAAAACCAATTACAAGCATTACCTAAAAGGAAAAAGGGAAAGAATCTCATTCTAACTTCATTTTATATGAGTCCTAGAAGAGTAAATTATTTCACAGTGTTATAGAAGTTTCTAATGAAGGCAAGGGAGTCCTTATTAGAGAGTCCATTAAAAGTAGGAAATAGGGAAATGTGTGATTGTTTAAGTTCATAATTTTTGTCCCTAGGACTAAACCTAATGGATGATGGATTGCTAGAAACTTGAGGGTGCTTAAATTCCCTCATCCTAGGCCTTTCATTTTCATCTAAGAGTTTTTGTTTATTTTGATAGTTGTTAGGCTCAAGAACTCTATTATCCATGTTTTCCATTTCAGTTTTGTTCTTCTTTCTTAGAATAGTGAGATGTTTGTCTATTTCTATGTTCAGTGGCTCTAGACTAAAAACAGTGTGTCTTGTGATCATACAAATAGGAATAGACAAAACTCAATAGTAACAATTTAGGAATAAGTGAAAAAGATTTTTTACAATTCTCAAATTTTCCAATTTTTTTCAATTTTTATTCTATATGTTTTTTTTAGTTTTTTAGAAGCAATGGCTCATTCCCTCCCCAGAGACGGCACAAAAAACATGACCTATACTATTGTTTAAGTCATTCAAATTTTTGAATTTATAATCCTACTAACTAATGTATATGTGGTAAGCAGGTTCGAACCCAATGGGAAGGTAATTATGACCATAGTTCTTCTAAAAACATTAGAAAACTCCACTGTTGTCAGCAGTAGAGTAATTTTTCTATTTTTTACTTTATATATATATATATATATATTTATAATCAATATAGTGATAGAACATTGGAAAAAATATTTAAAAACTAAATTGAAGCGAGAGACAGTTGAAAATAGAGAGACACAGAGATATAGCACGCAGATAAGAGAACAATATATTGAAATTCCCGGAAAAAAAAATCACCATTCTATTATGCAGATTACCACCTTAAAAAGAATGAATCACCTCCCTCGCCAAGAGTAAAGTCGTTAAATCTAATCAAATTTAGTGTTCACCACTCCAAAATTAATCAACTGTGAACAATTAAAAAAATGAAAATATGATGGACACATAGTAAGTCCTGAAGTCTTAAGAATTTATTATCTTTGGAAAGATGTTTTCACAATCAATCTCGCCAACTGATTGTAAAATTATGAAATTAAACTTTGGTGGAATAATGCAATTGAATGAATTCTGTATCGATCTCGTCGATCAATACTGAATACATCTAAAGATGAAGTGAAAAAGAACATTTAAAGGTAACTAGTGGAATGTCAATTTATCCTCGAACTAATGTTTTAGCTAAACATCCTCTTTAATACATATACCAAAATGATTCAATTACAAAATAGAATAATTAAAAGGAAAAAGAGAAAGTAAACTCCCTCTACTAGAATGAACTATTGCAGCTTCTGGCCTCCTCCAGCTCCAAGAAGTGGTTCCCGAGTCGCCCTCTGGTCACATCTACTCGACACAGGCTCCTTAAATGTGTTTTTCTTTGAATGAACCACTCTTCTATTCAATATGATTCTTGCTCTTCTTAATTATCATGCAATCAAAAACATCATGTTGCCGCTTGGTTTTCACCGACTTAAAGTGTTCTTCATGTACGCATTGCACACGTGCATTTTTCTGCAACTGGCACATCACTCTAGTTTTTCCCACATAACTAACTCCTACTGAATTAGTTAAGTGAATATGGACGTATACTTGTCTCTTGAATGAACCTTTATAGTCAGAACCAAATAATAAATGAATAAAACAGTTTTTAAATGTTAACTTTTATAAACAAATAATAGTTTCATTAAAGAATGATTAGATGTTTTTAAATTTAAAATAATAACTATTAGTTTTTATTGTAATTGTTAATTAACTTATTTTAATTAATGTTATTACATGATATTATTTATATAATTAATTTATTAAGATGATTAATTATATTAAATTAGACTATTAAATTTTAGTTAGTTTTTATATATATTTTTTGAAAATTAATTATTACAATTTATAAAATTTTATATAGTTATTAAATTTTATAATTTTTTATTCATAAAGGAGTAAATTTATAATTATTTTATACATTAAAGTATTTCATTTTAAAATTATTTTTTGTTAATAAGTTAAACATTGGTATTTATTAAATTAATTAGTTATTTTTATTAATTTACTTGTATTATTCATACTGTATTTATTTATAATTAATCTAGATTTAGGTTAGTTTTTTTAGTTTTTAAATTCAGTTATTTTTTTAAATTTAATTTAACTTAACTCCCCCCCCCCCCCCACCCCAAATCACGCTGCCATAAAAGGGGGGTGGGTTTTTAGGCACTGCAAACAAGCCCTGTGGCGGCTCCCCTTCAGCAACCCAAAAGCGACTTGGACACTGGCTTCTCACTTTAATCGTAACCTAGGTAGATCCTCCTCACATGCGGCTACGCCTTCAATCACGGTGCAATGGGAATCGCTGCTTGATTCCTCCTCTGGATAGAATTTAGTGGCAGTGCAGTTTTCCTCAGCTTGACATCAAGCAGCGGGTCGAAGTTTCGGATGGCGCGGCTAGCAGTGCTATCGACTCCTCAATTACAGCTTAGTCTTCGTGGATCTTCTGGACACTGGCTGTCCTCCAGGTGAGTTAGGATTGCATATGGGGACATGTTGACAGTGGCTAGATTCTCCCTACTCATCTGTAGCACGAAATCCTGTTGTCTTAGCTTCTTCACCATGTTGCAATTAGTGGAGATGTACAGCGTGTTCCGGTGGTGGCCTCGAATTCACAGTATCCTCCTCGGTGGCGTGGATTCTTCCAAGCCATTGGTTCAATGAATACCGCATCTGCGATTCCCCTCCACAACGGCTCGCACCTCCAGATCTGAGGATATTTTTATTTTGTGAATAGAACTGATTTGGGTTCGAAACAATTTAGGGTTTCATGGTTTCTGGGTTTTAGATCTTATATTTTAGTTAAATTTGAATTTATGGTAGGATCCTGGTCCGGTATTGCGATGATGAACGGTGTACTGAACATCTAATGGTGGTTAGCTCTAATTCAATATCATGTGGTTACGGTGAGACAGTGAAGAACCGGTAACTAAGGTGGTAGCAGTAGTGATGGTAAGAAGTAGGAGAAATGAGGATGAGAAGGAGTTGTGCAACGGTGAGGTGTAGAAGATGAGGTAGAAAATCGGAACGGTGAGAGAGAGGGGTGCAATAGTGAGTTAAAGGGATTGAAGCAGGGGAGCGAGGGTCACCGATACCGTTAGGTGTAAAAGAAAAGTGAGGAGCAGCGGCCCGAGGTCACCATTAGAGAAAAACAAAATTATTGATACATAAAATAAAAGGTCAACTTTTAGTTTAAAATAACAGGTTACTAGTAGATCAAAAATTAAAGGCTATCAGTAGCTTTAAAAATAAAGGGATCATGGTTAGCAGTAAAAATAAAGAAGGTCACCTGTGAGCTGGGTAGCTGGGGGTCACTGTTTTAGATAAAAATCTAGGTCACCGTTACAACAATGGGTCACTGTTAGGAATATAAATTAAGTTTAACAGTACAATGCTAAATATTAAAGGGTCACCATTAGTCTAAATAAAAAGGTCATAGTTGCAAAATAAAATAAAAACATACCGTTAAAAAAAGAGGTCACCAAAGGAAAGAAAATAAAAGCTCACCATTAGACAATAACAATAAAAGGGTCATCGGTACCAATAAGGTCAACGATAAAATTAGAGGCTCACTGTTAGAACAAAGATAATGAACTAATGGTGACCTTCAAAAATTAAAAAACGGATGAATTAAACATAAAATTATAAGTTAAGTAAACTATATAAAAATATTGAAAATAATTTATAAAAAAAATGTTGAACACCATTAATTAAAAACAGGATTTTTATTGAACTTTAAAACATTAAAATTATTAATTGACAACACTTAAATTATAAACTGGATAATTGTTAAACTAAAATGATAAAATTCTTAAATTTAAAATAATATATAAATATTTACATGGTAGCAGCGAATCATAAAGGATAGCATCGGTGACCCAATAGGTTACAGATAGCTCTTGTCAACCTCACCGGTAGACTAAAATCAAAATAAAATGAATAAATAATATAACTACATACATAAGATTAAATAATTAACATTTTAAAACTCTAAATTAATTAATTAAATAACTAACTGAACACATAAAATTAAAATCGAACTAATTTATTTAATTTAAACTAAAATTATTATCTTAATTAATTAGCAGGACGATTAGACAAATTATTTAACATTTTTAACCTATTATAATGAAACTAAATTAAAAGATAAAATATTAAAATAAAGACAAAATTAATTAAATAGAATTATGATGATTATATAATTGTTTATAAAAATTTTTAGTTTATTAAAAAGTCAAGAAGATTTAAATTAACCAAACTAAATAAATCATAATTAAATTAGAAAAGTAAAATAAGATTTAAATTATTAATTTAAAGAATAAAAATACAGAATTTATTATAAAATTTGATTAATTAACAAATTTAATTAAATAAATACAATAATACAATTATTTAGCATAAATCACATAAATAATTAATTAAATCATTAAAATTAAGTAAAAAGATGAGGCAAAACTATGTAAAAATAGAGCCACATCATATATCATACCATATAATATTTTTACATGACTGTTTATAACCCATTTATTAAACATTTCATGTTAAAGTTGCGTTTCAAGTAATTACTCCTTTGTTTTTCATGCTGGTTTTGATATGTTACTCTTTAATCTAAATATGATTATAAATAAATAATATCTATTATTTTAACCATGATATAAATATTATATATATTCATTATACATTTATTTAAAATAATCCATAATATTTGGGGATAGAAAATTAAATACACCATTCAAGGAGATGTTACGTCGTACGTATGATTGACTATTATTTCAATTATCCCAATAGATTGAAATAATTAAAGAATAATAATATATATCCATTAAATAAAAATTTTATGTGATATATATCACATATTTTAATAAAAACCATCCTTATTACCTTTCTTGTAAGGCATATATGAATCACATCGCATCATGAGGTGACAGTCTATCGTACATTATAACGACATTATCATATTCCCATAGAAAGGAAAGTATAATGGAATATGTGATAAAATAATACAAAAAATATAATAATATCATAAATATAATATATAAACATTTAATACATCATTATATCTTGACTTTATAGGTGTTGAAGAAAAATGAATAACATCAGTTTGCAAAGTGGTAGTCTACCTTACACATGAATAATGATTTCATATCCCATTCTATGGAAGAATATATAGTTTTAGGTCATCAACATAACAAAAAAAATATTATTATATTTTATATAATAATGTTATTATATTGTAATGGCTTAATAATAATCTAATATGGTGGAGGAAGAAATAAAATAAAATACTCGGTTAAAGGGGTTACCTCTTCTTCAGACAACTTCTTTTGGTTTCCCCAAAAGGCATCCAAGGTAGTATTTATGACCAAAATAAGGATTATATGATTGTTGGATGGAATTAAGGAATTTATTTTGTTAGGTATTTTCTAAAAAAATATTTTCTAAGAAATTAGGGGTGAAGTGATGTTGTGTCCTTTTTTGAGGTGTGTAGCCCACTTGTAGTTATTTTAAAAAGAAAAAGGAGTTCCCAATTATTTATCATTAAAAAAGGACCCAAATGGCTAAATTATCAATATTATAAATATAAGAAATAAATATGACCACAATATTTGAGTTTAAAATTTTTTCGGTGATTTTTTATAAATTATAATTTTAGTTTAACCCTTAATAAACCAATTTTACCTTGACTCCAGTAAGTAATTTTTACTATTTTAAATATTTATTATGATAATACATTATGTTTAACTTATTATATTATATAAATTTTTATTATTCCATAAATTCAATCTATTTTTCCTTAATCTATTTATAAAATTTTAATTTTATAATTTAAAATTAATCTTGAAGACGCAACTAGAAAGCAGTTTTCCAAAGAGAAATTATTTTATAGTTTAAAATGTTTTTATATAACAATTCGATATTAAAATTATTACATTGAACTAAATTGGTTTAATTGATATATAATTGATTTAATTTTAATTAATAACTCATTTGAAAATAAAAATGAACCTTATAAATTCTTAAATCTAAAAGGAAGTTTCCAATAAAAACGATTACTTTCGACAATTTATTGGAAAATTAATCATCTATAAAAAATCATTAAAATTATCCATAAGATAACTTTTACCGTATGATTTTAGACAAAAAATTTAGTTTATCAAATTAATTTTCTAAATGTTTCAAAATTTATTTTTGTTACACATCAAAAAAAAATACAATTTTTTTGAAAATAGTATTTTCAAAACATATAAATACATTTCAAAAAATTGAGAACATTTTATATTAATGTGTTTTATTTTATAAAATAATTATTATTAATATTAAAAAATTATTTATTAATAATAATATCTCAAAGATTAATTACTAGGTAAAAATGTTCTCATTTATATGATAATATCAATAATATAACTTGGTTTGTTAAAACTCTATGATTCAGGCAACGTAAGCTAAACTCAGTGTTGTGTTTAAGGATATATATCAATGAAATTTAATCTAATGTAAATAATAAAAATTCATAAAAACACCTGATGTTACAGAGCCCTTAAAAATCATGTCAAGGTATCTGACATTTAATATAAAAGGTATGATGATAATAACTGGCAATATTTGTATTTCCAAGATGGGGATAATGTATTTCTATGAATTCCTCTATGAAAGAAGGATATGATGTTCAGAAGGAAGATTAATTTTATCCTTTGGTATTTCATACCCTTAAAGATTCTTTATCTAGTAGGTGTGGTATCCTATCACTTGGAAGTGCTATCAATCATCTCTTAAGTCCAGGATATGTCCCATGATTCTCTCTTGAGGATGTATCTACATGATCCATTATAAGGACCCCAGATCTATTTACCTAAAGCTGTAGTTACTCTATTATATATTCATGAGAAAAATGTAATTAAATACCAAAAGTACCAAATAGTTTCTTATTCATGGTAAATTAGATACATACTTTAATATTTTATTACATTTGATAAAATAAATTACAACATTGTGAATGTAAATATTCTACATATATAAACTCATTGGAACATTCATTCTTCATATCATGGGGAAAGGGAACAAAATTAGAGTGATCTCAAATACACAGTAAGGGTTTTGTATAGTATAAACTACCATGAATAAATAAATCATAATCTACATAGAATGTTAAATAGCTGAATACACATTCCATTTAATGATTACCAGACTACCATGTTTAGATAAGTCATAATCAATACAACAAGGTAAATAAATGAACACACATGGAATTTAATAAATAAATTCAGTAAAAATGAATACATGTATAATATGAATGTTGTAATATCCTAGAAAATAATAAATTACTTCTTAATGATGTAAATTATTAATATTGGACATTATGAGCTGAGACATCTTGATATCTATACCATAACGACCTTGCACCAAGATAGTTTAAAAATGTGTGTCAAAAATCATTTAATATTAGTATGATAATTTATCAAATGATCCATTCAAATGCATCAATATACTATATAATTTTAGTTTCCACTATTCAATTAATTTATAAAGAATTCCTAATATTTCAAATGATATATTTAATTCATGAGTAATAATATATTTCAATAAATATTTGTATTATGTAATGATAAATATTTATCAATATTGTCCCTAGAAAAAAAAATCAAGGTGAAACACTTTAAATAGAAATTGTAGATTGTATAGTCCATAATAACATCCATGATATAAAAAATACACATTTAGGGTAAATGTAATGTTCAATGATCACAAGAAAGTGAATGTTTCAAAGGATAGTGAAAAGATAAAAATTTAGTAATGAAAGATAATGGAAATACATCCCTAATCAAATTCATCACAAACCATCCAGAGAAAGAATAATTTTGTTATCATTTCAATATATCCCCAATATGAAATATTCAAAATAATAGTTTTTCATTTATGAATATAAATACCATAAAAGTTTCATAAACCATTATTAATGAAAAACACCCCTTTTACTTTGAAAATATCATTTGAAAACTAAAAATAACCAAATTATTAAGATTTTTGTTTCACATAAAATAAACATGAACACTTGTCAAGGAATATTCAAGGAAATAATTTTCTATATTGGCAGGATTATTCTATTCATGTCAATTATATTGGAATAAATATTCTTTTCACATTTTTTTTAAAATGTCAAAAAAGTACTTTATTTGGAAAACTAGAGAGAGATTCCTTTAAAAAATACCGTAAAATTAAAACATGCACAAAAATTTATTTACAAATTATTGGAGAATATTAAAGACATTTCTGATTTTTTTTTATAAATCACGGATTTGTAATAAAAATGAATGTTAATAAAATTGAGAAATGAAGTTATACTTTCTAAATAAAATATCTCAATTATTTTAAGATTCAATGAGTGAAAATGGAAATATTACATGAACGTTTCATGAAATACAAGTAGATAAGAGCATTAAGGGTTTTATTAAAAAAATATAAAGTAATTACCATTAACTCAAATTCAATCATAAAAAATATCATATAAAAGGATATTTTGAAATAAACCCATATAATGATCATAATATTGAATTGATAATTAATTAATGAAGTGATTATATTTATCAAATGTAAATATAGACAAAAAATTGGAAATAAAATGTAAAATAATCAATATTAAGTAGACACATAATCATAAAATATCAACTCCAATGATGAAGTAATATAAACCAATGAAAAGATATTGTGTTATGAAATTCCATCTCATATGGTAACATTAAAGGAAAATTCCCTTGGTTTAAATAATTTAAATTGAAATTTAAAATAAAATTATTTATGAAGGAATCATAATATTAAATTTAAAATGGGATCTATATAATTCATATAAATTAAATTATATAAAAAACATTAAAATATTCATCTGTTAAGTGAAAATGAGATGAAGTCCTTTAAAAATCATACTATTGAAGTGGAATTTAATCAATTAAGTGATTATGTGTATCAAATATAAATAAAAATTAAAAATGAGGGGAAATAAAATAATAAAATCAAATTAAACACATAATCATAGAATATAAAGTACAATGGATATGTAATATAACCCAAGGAAAAAGAATTGAGTTATGAAACACTTATCACTTGATAACATTAATGTCAAAATCCACTGGATGAAATAATATGAACTGAAACATTAAATACAATGATTTATATATCATTTATGATATAATATTAAAAATATTTGTATATACACAACATAAAATAAATTTGGTGAGTAATAATAAATTATTCCTCAATGAGTGTAAATTGAGATGGAATCCCTTACCTTACGCTTCCCTTTAATTGAATATTCCTTTACCTCTAGAATAATTGTTTTAAATGTATTATTAATATCTAACAGAAAACTATTAATATTCAAAATATCTTATATGATCCTCTTATAACATCTTATCACCCATTAGTTAACAATATTTCTTTTATTAATATTTTTCAAGTGTTACATTCCATGTTTTCCCAAGCGTGTTTTTTCTCGGATATTCTAGTTCATGTACAACAGCTACGGATCCATAATCACTAGATTTATAATAATTTTATAAAAATAATTTTTTCTATTCCATACATTTTTATAGCTATTCAAGTAATTTAAAAATGGAAAATGAGTCACATCACTTTGTGGATACGGTAGGTCATATATATACACATGCAACGATATCATTCCCTTAATATGTAAAATGGTAAGGAATTGGATGGTATATTAATTTTTCATAATTAATATCATGTAATATTTTTAATATAAATTAAATATTTACTCTATTATGACTATTCGTGTAAGTCAGTGATATAAAATAAGTTACATCAGTTTATGAGGTAGTAGTCTATTATACATATGAGTAATGGTTTTGTTTCACATGCGATCGAGAAGGAAATTGATATATATTATTCCAAAAACATAATAATTTCTCATTATATGGGAGATACTGGGGAGAGTATATTGATAGTTTTAATAAATAAATAATTGTGGTAAAAAAATATGTAAGTAAGAACAAGCTTACTCAAGATAAGTATTTTGTATTTAAAGAACCTCCTTTGGATCTCTAATTAAGGACCCTAGAGTTTGTATTTTGGGAAAAAGAGAACCTATATTATATTTATAAAGATCTTTGGGAAATATTTTCGAAATTTATTGATATATAAGTCTTCAGTGGTTTGAATAATTGAGGGGATGGATTGACCCTTTTATAAGTGCAAGAAGGGGCCTTCTTTGAAACCACTTGGAGATTTGAAGAAAAAATACAAAATGATAAAGTCATTCCAAAGAAAAATTCTTCAAAAAGAACATATAATCAATGTTTTTCTGGGATAAATATGAAATATATATAGAGAATAGGGTTTTTACAAGTTTAATTGGAAAATATACCATTTTCATTTACTTTAAACCCCTAAAAACCAACTTTATCCTTAACCTCTGTAAATTATTTTTTATCATTTTCAGTATTAATTATAAAAAATTTATGTTGAAATTGTTAACTAATATTAATTTTGATTGTTCAAATTATTGAATCAATTTTACAGAATTTTATTAACATAATTGGAAGTTGTTAATTTAAAGATGAACCTATAAATCGTGTATAAAAATGTTCTCTCAAGAAATTAATTTTTCATACAAAAGATGATCTCATTTTAACTGTATCACTAGTAATAATTATGAAATATATTTACATTAATATAGTTTGATATATAATCTATATATTTCATTTAATTAATTCATTATCATATATTATTCTAATTATTTAAAATGTAGAAACATTATGTACCTAAAATAGTTCATAGAAATATTCATTTTGAATCATAAAAGAATAATAATAATAATAATAATACGACTACTATAAACCTGATTAATATGTAATTAACTATATAAAATATAACAAAATAATATTTATTTTAATTTGAAATAAAATTCATTGAATAATTGGTCATTTTAATTTATAAATTGTTTAAAAGGAAGAAGATTCTTAAAATTTTACCCAAAGATAATATTCATATGGTGATTTCAAAAATTATGTTCATTTTATCACATATATTCTATAAAAGGGGTAAAACTTAATTATATAATTTTCTTACAAATTTCACAAAAAAATCATTTTTTATAAAAATAGTTTTTTGAAGAGTAAATTAACTTTAATAAAAATTGAGTAATTATTATCAATTATTATTTTTTATTTATGACATATATATATTTTAATAATTTTTTAATCTTATTCATACCCTCAAATTCAGTAGATATTTTAAAATGGTCATATTTATGTAATATATTTCTTGGTTTGTTTAATCTTGTTTTTTTGTCATATACTCTATCAAACATAATATTCTTCTATTAAAATCATAAGGTGATACATTCTAACCAAATTAATTTAATTACGCCCTTTAAATATTAACTTTTTATCATAAATAAAGGGTTGCATATCTGAAAATAATTTTTTTAAATCACTAAAATAAGGGTTATGAAAACATTCTATTAAAATAGGGAACGAGAAATAATAACATAATCTTGAATAACACATAAATATTTTTCCATGATTGACGAATTTTTTGGGTGAAAATATAGTTCTAGAAGAACAAAATAATAATCATTAAGAGTGATATAGATCATTGAACACAAAAAAGTGAATGATTAAAAATTATTTAACAATTAAAAAACCATAAACAAAAGAGGCGTGACAGAGACAATTTATTCATCATAAATGAAGGTAATAAGATAAAATTTTCCTTCCAAGACCCAGTTCATAGGGTTGAAAAACCCTATTACCATATAGGTTAATAACATAAGTTTATTTACGTGCTGATATCATTTAATTTAATAAGAAAAATTTCATCATTTGGTAGTACTTCGTTCAATTTCCACTTCTATTTTTACTCTAATAAATGGATTCCAAAAGTGATTTTTTCCCAAAATCCCTAAATTTTAATTTTAACAGACCATAATATCCCTTAGAATATAATAATTTATTCATCACATCATTGAATATTAATTGAAAATGAAGTGTTAACCGCATGGTAAGATAATAAAAAAAATGTTTAAACCTTTATTTTATGAAAAAATAAATTTTACATCAACATTTCCACCAAATATTCAACATATATTATTCCATAAATAAATTACCCCACAACACAATTTATCTCAATATTCTCAATATTTTAAATGGATTCACCTCAAATGAAATATCATTTCTTTTAACATACATCCCTAAAAATTTAATTCCATTCATTCCAAATAACAATTTACATTCTTAATTATCATTCCCTACTACCAAATTTTTTAAGTAAAATTAATTTTATACTAACAAAAATTACATAGTTTAGTTATAGATTGTTTATCCTTATCATCCTTTGGTTGTTGGTTCAAGCCCCACAACCATACCAGACATGATGGGTAGTCACTCAGCATGTGGGTTGTACTTTTTCAAAATATTTTAGAATTTAATAACGAAAAAGTTCAAAAAATTTATTAACCCATAAATACCTCATCATAGAAGATATCATAAACCAGAAAGGTCCCCAAAAAATTTAATCCTATGTCCAAAAAATGTACAATAATTATTTCTTAAATAAATTTTTACTAAAACATATGCTAAACCAATGGGTTGTATAGAAATAAATATACCCAAAAATAACATTATTCTTGATAAAATCTTGTCACATAAATCCTGAAAAAGGGGTATTTAAGACACTGATCATATGATAAAAATTAACCTCATAAACCCATGATGGTCTCCATATCTATTATGTTAATATTACAGGAATACAAATATGCTTCTAAAATTAACAATATCCTTATTTGATTCATGTTTCTTATAACCAAAATTCAAGTGGTAAACATACATCTACAACATTGTTCTTGAATACCAATATGTATTTAAACCCATTTAGTCAAATGATTAGTATATTATAGCACTTTCCATAGTCTATGATTTAACCTTTAAAAGAGGTAATTTCCTTGGATAATTCCCAGGTTGACAATATTTAGGAAAATGAAGTATAAATGTATATCTATAATGAATTTTATTTCCATTTATTGAAATTCTCACATTTATATTGAAATAATTTGCTCTATGCCCTTCCTTTCCAAACATAAAACATTTCCTTACTCCATTGGGGGGTTCTCCTGGGTTCAATTTCTATAATTTTTACTATCAAGACCCCTCCCCTGGGGACTATATCGTGGCTACCCAAAGCTCTCCTTCCGTAGGTTAGGGGTTGGTGACTAGAACAGGAAAGGAATATCCCTAAAATACGGAAGGAATTGCCTCAAAACCTATACACACAAAGGTAAGGCACATTGCGCACAAGTATAACACAATGGAAGAAGAAATGTACAACCACAACCAAAAACATCTACTAAGTGTAAATGTAAGTACTGAAAGTAAAAGGGGCCAGAATACAAGCCCAACTAAAATAGAAGTACATGTAAATGGAAAAAACTGCTTATAAGGCCACATGCCAAGGATCCTACCTAAAGGGTAGGTACAACTTGTCGTTGTGGCTCTCTACGTCAACCGATTACCTCCATACACCATCATGTCTTGGCTCCCCGAGTCTCAGTCAAAGCTGTCCATCGTCTGCACAAGACACAACAAAGTGTGAGCAAAGCCCATGTATGGGTTAGTATAACAATACTCAGTAGGGACCTTGACATCCCCAAAGGTCTATCAGAATTCCAAAAAGTAATAACCAAAAATATTGATCTCAATCACAAATCACAAAGCTATAGATATCTCACACCATGTATAAATTAAGTACATAAGTACAAATGATTATTCATTAAGATAGATAATCTTATTCTGTCAAGAGGCTCTTCTATTGACCCACATAAAATTGACATGCGTGGACCCACATTGGATCATGGAGCACTGACCCACACATGATCGATACGAGCTGACCCACATAGAATCGCTTAGCACTAACAAACACAGGATCTATCCCACACAGGATCGATATGTGCTGACCCACACAGGATCACTGTGCGCTAACCCACACAGGATCTGACCCACATAGGATCGATAGGCGTTTAACCACATAGGATCGCTAAGCACTGACCTACACATGATCATACCCACATAGAATCCATAGGTTCTAACCCACATAGGATGACCCATTATTCTCCATGTCACTGCCATCCACTGGAATCCATCACTTAGCACGCTTGATTCGAGGAGGATCTGCTACCTAAGACATCTATCATACCTCAAAAACCACAATGTCCCACTAATAAGTAACCTGATAAACCGACATGTCATAAGGGTTCCCACGCAATAGGTAGCATGTCAATTGTACACTTGGTCTGTAAGTTATAGGGATTTTAGTGGTGGGGGCCATGTTGGATTTGAGTCCGATCCAAACCAGCCATTTTCTAAAATTCTCCAAAACTAAAGTGGAGTATCTCAAAGGGACCTCAAGGTCCTAATGGTTCTGGAACCACAGATGGTTCTTCCAACGAATGTTTGGTATAGGAGATATTCCAATTTAAGCGAAACTCGACCCAAAAAGGGTCTGAGTCTAGTCTGACCCAACCCAACCCGCTGGACTTTGACTGAAGAGTATGGGATTGGGCTGATTCTTTTGGGTCCGATATGGCCTGCTGGGCCACGGGCTCAGCTTGTTGGCTTCTGCGGGGGTCCGCTCTCCTCCAAAGAAGCTCGGTCGTTCGGGGTCTTCAATCAGCAGCGCCACTCCACCTAGTTGATCTGTGTGGACCGGTCACCTGGGGGACCCATGGGGTGTGGGTACACCCTCTATCATGGCTCAAAGTCATGGACCTCCTCCGTAGCATGTTGTCATCGTTATCATGGTTGGCGTCGGCTGACCGCCTCTGTCTGCAATGGTGCCATCGGGTGACGCCATCTATTCGCTGTAGGTCAGTGACGGCCTCCACTTGCTCCAGTTTCCAGTGTCACTGCACGGACGGAGCTTCCTCGGGCCCCAAGTGAAGTATTGGAGGTCCGAAATTCTTCCCATCTTCACCTAAATCCCTCCATAGACAACACCTACACTGCGTGGCCCACTGTTTCACCTTGCTACTATATTTTTCAGTCTCCCACGAAGTATGAAACCAATATCGAGATCGGTTGAGGGTTTGAGCCTTATTCGTTCTGCCTGGGCCCACTATGTTATCTTTGTAACATGGGAAGCAATTCATGAATGAATAAATCTTAATTAAACAATAAAACCCCCTACCTCAAATATAGCGGTAGATGGTTTGGGTGAGGAAGACGGGTCTGCATTCGAAGCGTGTACGTTGGCGTCCGTTGATCTCCAAATTGAATCCTCAAAGGTGTCGAAACTTTGTTATACGATAGTGGAAGACATCTCTAGATATTCGTTAACAATTCTCCCATGGGTTATCAAAACCCACTCCAAATACTTTTTTAAATAAAATAAAGGAGAGTAAAACATTTCACACAATTAAATTTGTTCATTGATGAATTTAATTAATGAACCCATTAATCTACTAATGGTGTGGTTACAAAACCAAGTGTAACTAACCATTAAATGATATGACAACCTAACGGTGCCTCCACCATCGCTCATCATTTAAAAATAATGAAATAAAATAACTCATGGATTTATTTTATTATTATTTTTGTAAAGTCAAAAAAAAAACTTTTCATCTAACCCTTGCCGGTTGAAGTTAAAATTCGCCTAAGCGAATCTCGATGCTGTGAATTCAACGGTGCCATTGAATTTTTATTCTGTTCACCTGTTCACAAGATAGAAATCATTTATCGCACGTTTACTGAACGTAACATAAAAAAAGTTCAAAATTATGTTCCAGGCTCGCGGGGCCTCAGAATCACGTGCCGTAAAATTTTTTAGACTTGTAATAATTACATTTAATTAAGAAAAATTACATGGAAGTTCTCAGTATTTATATTATTCCCACCATAGGAATTTACACCCCCAAAAGCTAAAATATATGCTATGGAAACAAATGGTGGTACTGGGAACATATCCGAGCCTCCCACTCCCATGTGATCTCTTGGAGGTTCATGTACTGCCCCTGAACTCGTACTAAAGGGATTGACCATCCATGAAGGACCTGCTCCTGTCGATCCTCTATCTCCAACAAGAACTCTGTGAATGTCGCTCCATCATCAATTTCTATCTCTACCTAGTCGATAATGTGTGATGGATCATGCATGTACCTCCTCAGCTACGACACATGGAAAAAATTATGAACATGTTGCATCTGTGAGGGAAGAGCTAGGAGGTATGCCACCTCGCCTACTCTTCCGAGGATCTGGAAAGGTTAGATGAACCCTGGAGATAGCTTGTCGCCCCTACCAAATCTCTGCAATCCTCATCAGGGTGAGACACATAAGAAGACACAATCACCCTCATCAAACTCCAATTGTCCCCATCTTTTATCAGAATAAGAAATTTTCTTGCTCTGTGCAGTCTTCATCCACTCTAAGATATCCTGCACTTTCTGATTGGTAGATTCTACCAACTCTAGAACTATAAGTTATTACTCCCCTGGGTCTGTCCAGCATAGAGGTGATTTACATGGTTTCCTGTACAAGGCCTCAAACGGTGTTGTGCCGATGGTGGAGTCATAACTATTCTTGTATGAGTACTCCACCAAGTGCAATTGGTCCGCCCAACTACAACCAAAATAAAGGACACAAACACAAAGCATGTAATCATGTGTCTGTATGGTCTACTCTGTCTGACCATCTATTAGAGGATGAAAGGTTGTACTCAAATATATATGGGTCATGAACGTCTCTTGTAATCCATTCCACAATCGGTATGTAAAACGAGCATCATGATCTGAGACGATTGCCAATGGAACCCTATGAGGCCACTCAATCTTCTATATGTAGTGGTTTCTCAATACCTCTACTGGTCCCTACTCTCAGATAGGTAGGAAGTGGGCTGACATGGTGAGTCATTCAATGATCACCTAGAAGGAATCGTGGCCTCTAGATGTATGTGATAGTTCTGCCATGAAGTACCTCGAGATACCATACCACATCCATTTACGCACCTCAAGTGGCTATGAAAATCCTGATGGAACCTGATTCTCGGCCTTCACTTTTGGACAAGTGAGGCATCATAAAAAGAACTCCGACACTGCTTTGTTCATCCCTGTCCACTAGTACTAACATCAGAGGTCCTAGTTCATATTTCCACTGTAGGATGCACCGCCAAATGGGATGAGTAGAACTCCCTAATCACCTCCTATTAGAGTGTCACTAGTACCATGGTGTGTCTTATGAAAAGGATGATGTGATCCCCACCTTTAGAAAATACTTTAGTATCCTATCCAAAGGATATCTAATCACATTAGGTCTTGCAGTCTACATCCCCAAGCGATTCCTCCCGAACTCGCTGAAGGAGTGGGGGAGTGACAATCATAGACTGGAGCTAATCTACTCCATCACTATCCATGAAGGATATCTGTAACATAGCTAACTGCTCTCTTTCCTCATTCATCAACTATAGACCAGACCTCCTTTGGAGTGAACCTGCTACTACATTCCCCTTCTGAGGAGTGTAGACTATCTCAAAGTCACAGTCCTAGAGGAACTCCATCCATCATCGCTGTCTCAGGTTTAGGTCCTTCTGTGAGAAGATATACTTGAGACTCTTGTGATCTGAGTAAATAGTAAACCATTCACCCATAAAGTAGTGTTTCCACATTTTAAGTGAAAAAAACCCCTTACAGCTAACTCCAAGTCATGGGTCGCATAGTTCTTCTCTTTTTTCTTCAAATTCTATGAGATTTTGGCAATTACCACTCACTCCTACATCGGGACACACCCTAGTTTAGTCCCTAATGTGTTACATAAGAAAAAAATACCAAACACACTCTTTAGGTAGTCTCAAGTTTGGGGGACTCATCAGTCTTCACCTCATCACTTGGAAACACCATTGGCACCTCTCCGTCCACAAGAAAGGATCTCCCTTCTTCGTCAAAGCAGACATGGGTGATGCTACTCTAAAAAAGTGATGTACAAATCTCTGTTAGTACCCAGCCAATCCCAAGAAACTCTGAACCTCTGTCACACTCTTGGGTGGATCCTAAGCAAGCACATCTTCTATCTTCGTTGGATCCACCACAAATCCAGCTTTTGAGATAACATGTCCCAGAAAGTGGACCTCCTGTATCTAGATCTATCAATTTGAGAGTGTTCCATAAATTTAGTGCTCTTGGAGTGTGTCAAGAAATATCTTTAGATGTGTGGAATGATCCTCCTCTATCACAGAGTATACCAGGGTATCATTAATGAAGATTACCACGAAGCGATCGAGGTAAGGATAGAAGATCCTATTCATGAGTCCCATGAACACTATCGGAGAATTGGTCACACTGAAAGGCATCACAAAGAACTCGTAATGTCCATACTGACATTTTATGGTTGTCTTCAGAATGTCCTCATCTCGTACCCTGAGCTGAAGATAGCCTGATCTGTGGTCTATCTTCGAAAACCACCTTGATCCCTTCAGCTAGTCTAAGAGGTCATCAATCCTTGTCATAGGATACATGTTCTTCACAGTCACCAGGTTCAGGCCCCGATAGACCACGCAAAGCCTCATACCCCCATCTGCCTTTTGGGAGAACAAAATCATTGAATCCTAAATAGAAACACTAGTATTTATGAACCCATTCATCTACATGTCTTCAAATTGTACCCTCATCTCATGAAGATCCATAGAAGCCATCCGATATGTGGCTGTAGATATCGGTGCCATCCTGGGGTATAGGTCGATGTAATAGTCTACCTCTCTATGAGGGGGTAGTCCCCGAATATCATCATGGAAGCCATCTGCATACTGATCTACCACAACATGATAGCTCAGACTCCTCTGATCTACTACTCTAAGGGTGAGGCTAGCCAACTGATGAGTTATCAGATGTACCCTCCTAACAGAATGTCGATCCAATGATGCTGAGGATTCCGTCTCAACGGTGAAGAAAAACCTGATCCCATTCTTGCGGACACACTGCACTTTGCACCTAAAATAGTCAATTTGAGCATGGACTATGGATAGTCAGTCCATAACCAATATGATTTCATAAGGCCTCGATGCTGCTACTAGGAGATCCCAGCAGAAAATCTGTCCTCCAAGAGTAAGTGCACACTACCATCACTAATGTGTAATATTATAATCCTCTCCCATAGGTGTCTCTAAACATAAGTATATAGCCAACAGATCTATCAGAATCTCTGAGATCCAAACGAGTGTCATGGTAATGAAAGAGTGACCAGAATATGTGTCTATAATAACTGTAGGTACTGTGTAATAGACACAGATCGTACCTTGAATCAACTCCGGAATTCCATGGTTATTGGCATCTGCTGCCTAAAGCTGATCTCGACCCATTCCACCTGCTCCTTGTGGTTGGGGTGGACCACCTGGTGGTGGTGGGGATAGAACCTCAAACTGTCATCCACCTCCTATTGAACGACCTACTCCTCTACCACATCCACCACCCTATGGATCTCTTGAATCGAACCTCAGCCGTAGCCTCACTGGTCCCTCTACCGTCTGCTGATAATCAGTACGGCGGGCCAGGCAGTCGCGAGCCATGTGACCTTGCCCGCTACATGTGAAGAACAATCTTCCCCTCTACTAACTCCCTTTGTCTCGTGAGCTCAGCACGTCCAACCCTATATCCTGGGGTCACACTCCAAATGGTTTGGCCTACATTGACCTCTACATCATATACCTATTATGTGCTGTAGATGACTCGACTACCTATCATCTGGTGGTTTCTCTCACTATTAGTGCCTACTCAACAAAAATAACTCTATCAGCAATTCTCACTCAAGCACTCAAGTCTGCATTAGGATATTGTGTGATATCATTGATTATATGATCTCCCATTGGAGACCCTGATCAATGGACCTGTCCTTAAAGAAAGTGTCCCATACCATTTGGTGGAGTAGCGATAGAGGATAGTGAATCTCACCGAGTACTGGGCCACTATCAGCCTGCACTACTGTAAGTGTAGCAGCTTTTGAATATGTAGAGAGCATAGAGTTTCTGGTACAAAATCCACCCTAAAGGGGCATCAAATTTTAATGAGGAGAGTGTCACCTCCTAGTGTGTATGAAGCATCAAGCTCCACCATCTCCCTATTGTGCCCTGAAACAGGCATGAAGATAGGATCACCATATGGTCTTCTGGTGTCTCAACCAAGAAAAAAGCCCATTCCAGAACATCCAACTTGTCCTCCGCTGCATGTGGATTTGTCTCGCCTTGAAACCTCAGAGTCCCCTATCTATATAACATGTGCAACATGCTCAGTCAGCATGCATGGTCTACTGGTGGGGCTGGTGAAAACTACTGCACTACAGGAGGTGGATTTTCTATTACACCACCCGAAGGTGATATCGCCGTAAGAGGGTCCTGCACTGATGCCTCATCACTCGGTGGACCTTCATCAAGATCACTCTCTAGAATCCTGGATGGTTGTCTACATGGTGGTATCCAGAAAGGAACAAGTACACCGCGGTCAATAAGTTCCACTTGGTGAGCTGACTCAAAAGAGATCAATAAAAAAACATTTTCAAAACACATGTACTAGTGTTTTCATATACCGAGTTAGAAAACATAATCTAGGGTCCTGTTTTATGGATAACTCGGCGGTCGGACCATCACTAGACTCCCTAGATAGTAATCTGAACTCATGACACTTAACACTATAGCTCCATTAAAAATACTGACTCTTAGTTATTGTGGTATAACTGACCACCCTTTGATACCAATTTGTCATGACCTATCCCCCTGGTCCCATGTTGTGACTACCCCAAGCTCGCCTACCATAGGCCAGGGGTTGGTAGCTAGCACTAGAATGACATATCACTAAAAAAAGAAGGCATTGCCTCAAACCTGTACACACAGAGACATGGAAAACTATGCACAAGTATAACACAATAGAAGAAGAACGGTATAACAACAACCAAAAACCTCAATTGAGTGTAAAAGTAATTAATGAAAGTAAAAGGGGCCAGAATACAAGCCCAACTAAAATGGAAGTATAGGAAAAATAAAAAATGGATCATGAGGTCACCTGCAAAGGATATTACCTGAAGGGTAGGTATAACTTGTCACTGTATCTCTCCACATCAACTAGTCTCCTCTGTACATTGTCATGTCCTAGCTCCCCAAGTCTTAGTCAAAGATGCTCACCGTCTCCAAAAGACACAATATGGTGCAGGTGAAGCCAATGCATGGGTGATTATAACATTACTCAGTAGGTACCCCGAGTCCTCCAAATGTCTCTCAGAATTCCACAAAGTGATAACAAGAAAGCATGATCTCAATCACAATGCACAAACAAAAAGACATCTCACACCTGGTATAACATAACTACAAAAGTATAAATGATTAGTTGTAAATCTAGATCAACTTATCAGTCAAGAGGCTTAGCTGTTGACACACACAAGTTCGATGATCATTGACCCACACATGATTGATAGGTGCTAACCCACACAGGATCGTTGAACACTGAACCACAAAGGATATGACCCACATAGGATCGATGGGCACTGACCCACATAGGATCGTTGAGCACTGACCCAAAAAAGATTGATAGGTGATGACTCACATAGGATCGTTGAGTGCTGACCCACACAAGATCTAACACACACAAGATCGATAGGTACTGATCCTCATAGGGTTACCCTTCATTCTCTACGTCAGAGCCAGCCACTGGATTCTCGCACTTACCCCGCTTGATTCTGGTAGGATCCAATACACAATCCATCCTTCATACCTAAACAACCATGAATTCCCATAATGAAGTAACCCAATGAACTGCAATGTCATATGCATTCTAATGCAACGGGCGATGCATCAATCGAATGCCTGGTCAGTATGTTATAGATAGTTTAGTGCTAGGGTCCTGGTTGGATTGGATTAAATCCTACCTGACCATACTCCAATATTATCAAAAACCCAATAAGAGTATATCAAATTCACCACCTAGTCCTAAGGGTTCTGGGTCCGCAGATGGTTCGTCAAACGAGCGTACGGTTTAGGAGAGATACTTATTTAAATGAAACTGAGCCCAAAAAGGGTCTGAGTCTGGTCTGACCCGACCCAGCCCGAAGGGGCTGGGCTTGGCCTGGATAAGCTGGGTCTGGTCCGGATGGGTCCGGTCTGGCCCTCTGGGCCGTGGGTTCAGCCCGATCCGCCCAGCTGGGTGCAGCCCGCCGGTCCACAAAGCCGCCCTGCCCGCTGGCTGGCGCTGGTGTCCTATCCCCTCCCAAATGGCTCGGTCGTTCGAGGACATCAATCAGCGGTTCCAGTTATTACCACTCCACCTTGTCGGTCCACATGGACCGGTCACCTGTGTGACCAGTGGGGCACTGTCCACCCTCCGCCGCGGCTCGGAGCCCCTACCCTCCTCTGTAGTGCTCTTTTGCAGCGTGCCACCACCGTCAACGCGGTCTGCATCGGCCAGTCTACCCTTTCCACTATGGGGATTTCGTGCACCACCATCCCTTCGCAGCTAGTGGGAGCTGGAAGCCGCCTCCTCCGGTTGATGGCACCACAACGCCGGTGGGGCTTCCGTAGGCCACTAGTGAAGCTCTGGTGGTCCGACTTTCTTCCCGTCTACGCCTACAGCCCTCCCAGGACGACGCCTACATTGCACAACCCACAGTTTCACCTTGACTCCATGTATTTCAGTCACCCATGAAGAACGCAACCAATACAGAGATCGTCAGAGGGTCTGTGCCTCTTTCGTTCGACCTGCTCCCCATGAGTTAGCATTATAACATGGGAATAAATTCAAGAATGAATAAATCTTAGTTAAACAAAGAAACCCCCCACATCGCATACATTGGTAGAATGTGCAGGTGAGGAATATGGGTCCGCATTTAAAGCATGTTCATTAGAGTTAAATGATCTCTATATTGAATCCTCAAATGTGTCGAAGCACCTTTCTATGATTGTGGAAGGCGTTGTCAGCACTTCGTCAATAATTCTCTTGTGGGTTCTTAAAACCCATGCCAAACTCTTGTTTAAATAAATGAAAGGGTAGTTTAACTTTTCTCACAATTAATGTGGTTCATTAATGAGTGTAATTAATGAACACATTAATTTCCAAATGGTTTGTTCACACAACCAAGTGTAATCGTCCATTAAATGATATAACAAACTAGTGGCCCTACCACCATCGCTCATCGGTAATAAAGAAATAAATAAAAAAACTCAAGGAGTTATTTAGTTATTTTTTGTAAAGTCCAAAAGAAAAACCTTTTTTTTTCTGACCCATCCTAGTCGATGTTAAGATTCACCTAAGTGAAACCCGGTATTAAGAATTCAACGACGCCATCATATTTTTAATCTGAGCATCAGTTCAAATGATAGAAATAATCGCTCACATTTTTACTGAATGTACCTTAAAAAAGATCAAAATTTCACTCCAGGATCTTCGGTCCTCGAAATCACATGCCATAAAATTTCGCAGACTCGTAATAATTCCAATTAATTAATAAAAAAATACATGGAATTTCTCGTTCATTACATTTACATGAAGGAAGTTGATATTTCTTCCCTCCATGGTCTCCACCACTCGATATCCTTGTTCAATCCATCATTCCCTTATTTGGTGAGTTTGATAGTTGGTTTAGGTATATGATGTAAAATATAAATCATTATAACTAATTAGGAATAATAAAAATATATTTCTATAGAGTTATCATCACATTTGGTTTCTCTAAATCACCTTGTTGTTCATCTTATTAGGTCTTAACATCATTCCCCGCTATCTATACTTTTTCAAAAATTGAAAAACATTTTTTGAGAAAAATGTATTACTAAAATAAATTATAGGATTTCTAAAGTGTTTCAACTTATTATTAATATAATATGTGATATTTTTATCCCATTAAAGTCATTGGAATTATATTTTCAATTAATTCTTGATTATTAATAATGAAAATGTAAATTAACAAAAGAATATCCCTCAGGAGTGTCAGAATATGTGTATAGAAAGTCCCATTTTTGGGAACCTTATGATTACCATTTCAAATCTCAAAGTTCTCTTTTCATAGTTATTACCCATAGGTACTACTATTCTTGATCCACTTCCACTTTAAGTATTAATACAGCGATATATTGATATGAAATCCACACAATTTGTTCCTTACAAAATTGTAAATATGTTCTTCTATACGTATCCTCGACATCTTTCATAGGGTTATGTTCCATAATCTATGTTTTCAAAAATATTATTCTCAAGGTTTATAGAAAACCTTCTCTGGTACTAACAGTAACGACTATTACTTCAGTGAACTAGAGTTGGTGGTTACTTTATAACACTCTTATAAGATAAATATGATTATATACCAAATGAACAAATTGGTTGATTGTATTAGTAAAATATATATAATATTGAGTCTCACAATAAATTTTAAAATATAAACAATAACAATGTAAAAGTAAATATTTTTCATCCATGATCTCATTTAAATATTTCTTCCTCATATCCTATGAAAAGGAAAAAAATAAGGGTGTGATCAAATATTTTGTAAGGGTTGCGTATATTGAATGCTATCATGAATAAATAATTCATAATAAAATTTTAGTGGTAAATAACTAAAAAATTAATCTATGAAATAACGTTAATATTGTGATTATATAAATAAAAATCAATATGCATTGGTAAATAACTGAGAAACATGCCATTTAATCAATAACATGAGAGAAAAAAATGAATCGATAGATAATTTCAATTCCATAATTTCAAGGATATTAATATCTAAATTATTATTGGAGGGAGTGATTAATATTGTACATCATGATCTCAGACATCATGATATCTATACACTCAAGACCTTATGCCAAGACAGTTTGAAATTGTGGGTAAACCTTCATTTAATGCTAGATTATTTATTTTTCTCAGGATAAATTGAAATTGATCAAGGGGATACATACATATAGGCCTCACCCATCACATCATTTCCAAATCATTACTCATATATCAAATGATCAACTTAATTGATGAGAAATATGACTTCTCAGTAAATATCTATATTGAGAACAGAATACACATTCTTCATGATTTACCCTAGTCAATCAAATTACATTTAAATTAGAACCCTTTATATATAAATGGTATTCATTTTAAGAAATAATAATATCTATTATACAAGGAATATGTATATTTAGAGAAAATATAATGTTTTTTTATCACAAAAAACTAAATGATTCAAGGGAAAGTTAATGACTAAAAAATTAATGAAGAATGTGAATATAAATACATTTCATGGTTAAAAAAATAACAATACATCAAAAGAAATAAAAATAATGGTATCATTAAAACATATCTCCAGTGGGTTATAAGTAAAATAATGGTTTTTTCATTTATAAATAGAACTACAATAAAAATATCAGAAAAATTATTTTGTGGAAAATAACATTTTCAATTTGAAAGACTCATTTAGAAACTAATAATATATAAAACATCATTAGAAAAAATTTCAATTAAAATATACTTGAAATTTTTTAAATGAATCTTCCAAACAATGATCAGTCATTATTTTTGGAATATTTTGTTCATTTTCTATATGTTAAAGAAACTTTCCTTCCCCGTTTTTAGTATAAACTAAAAAAAAGTACCTTATATGAAAAATAAAGGAAAAACTCCTTTTAAAATAATTCTTAAAATCAAAATGTTATATAATATTTCCTTAATATTTTTTTGTGAATATTAAAATCATTCTAGAAGTTTTTTTAAAAACATTAATTTGGAAGAAAAATCAATTTTTAACTAAACAGATAAATAAAGTCATATTTTATTAGAAACATTGCCTCAATTATTTTAAGTACCAATATGTTGAAAATGGAACTCCTACTTGAAAATTTCATGAATAAACGAAGATCATGAAAATGAAATGGGTTTATTGCCAATGCTAAAATAATATCCCTTAATTTTAAATTCCACTATAAACAAGCTTAATTAAAATGAGATTTTGATATAAACCCTTACAAAGAACATAATGTTGAAGTGAGAGTCAATAAATTTAGATATTCTTTGTGTTAAGTGTAATTCCATATAGAAAAATAGAAATAAAATATAAAATAATAAAATTTAGTTACACACATAATCTCTGAATATAAAATACAATGAAGAAGTTTTGTAATGCAATGATTATAAATTGAGTTATGAACATCCTTGAAACTTTGTAACTTTCAAGTCAAGTCCCCATGGATGAAAAACTTATCATTATATCTCAAAATACCATTAATTGTGAAGGATTAATGACATTAAATGATAATATTGAATTTTATACACCATAAAAAAAGAAATTAGTTTCATGGCCATAAATTATGGCCTAATTAATATTAATTTAGAATATGTCCCATACGAAGATCATACCATTGATGTGAGTTAACAAAAAAATAAATTATTTATATAGGAATTAAATATTAATAAAAAATTTAAATTAAAAATAGAATAAATAAAATAAATTACACATATAGTATTATAATATAAAATAAATTGGAGAAGTAACATAACCCAATTGAAAAGAAATTGTGTTATAAAACACTTATCAATTGGTAAATTTTGAGTAAAAATACCATTGAGGAAATAATGTGAATTGAAAAAAAATTACATTATCTATGAAATCATAGTGATATAATATATGAAATGTAATTACATAAATTTTTTTTAATTTAATTACATGCATAACAATATAATAAGGCCCAATGAGTGTAAATTGTAATGGATTCCCTTACCTCATGCTTTCCTTTAGTTGAAAATGATTTAACCTCATGTATAATGTTTTTAAACATGATATTAATTTATTCCAGAACCATATTCATATTTATAATATCATATATGATCCTATTGTAACATCATATTATTCATTGATTTAAAATATATTATTATTAAGATTATTTCTGATGTTAATTTCCTTGTTTTCTCATACATGTTTTATTGTGGAATATCTAGTTCATGTGAATAATATATCGATAAAAATATCTATAATGATAATAATTTAATATATATAAATTTTATTCCTTATATACCTTTTATAACCATTATTTAATGTTTCACATTAATAGTGAATCACATTGTTTTTTGGAGAGGGTATGTAGTATGAACACAAGATCTATGATTCTATTACATTGATTAATAAAATGGTATGAAATTGGATAGTATATAAATTTTAAATAAATAATATCATTTCATATTTATCATATATATTCATTATATACCTTAATATTACTATCCATGTTATTCGGTGATGTAAAAAATTACATCATTTCTCAAAGAGGTAGTCTGTAAACCACATGAGTGATTGTTTTTTCCCATATGATGGTGGATAATACAGATTAAAATTAATCCTAAAAAATAATCACATATAATTATATTAGAGGTACATGATTTATTATATTGTAACTATTATGAATTAATTTTTTTGTGTTAATGTAAGAAGTAATAAATTAAAGAACATAGTGAAGATAATTAACTTCTCTTAGAAGAAATTCCTTTCGGTCCTTTATTTAGAACCCTATTGTTGGAATTTTGGGAAGACTAACACCTATAAGATGTGGATAAGGATTTTAGGGATATATTTTATTTGGGGTTGGATGAGATAAATTCGGGTATTGTAGTGAATATGTAAGGGGTGGTTATTCCCTTTTATAAGCGGGGGATGGGACCTACATAGAAACCACTTTGAAATTTCGCAAAAGAATGAAAAATGATGACATTGTTCCCAAGAAAAATGAATCTAAATGAAATTATATTAAATTTTGGGATAGGAAAAGGTCAAAATATTTCAACACGATATGATTTATAAAAGTTTAATTAGCATACATACCTGTGTCTTTTGTTTTAACCCCACAGTAAACATGTTTTTAACTTAGTCGTGATAATTAATATTTTCTTTTTCACTATTCATTATGCCAAAAAATTAAGTTGAACATATTTAAATTTTTTAATAATTATTACTACCAAAATGGAATCCATTTTACCCAATTCATTTCACAAAAGTGGAAAATTTAAATTTAAATATGAACACATAATCATGTACAAAACAGGTTTTCAAGAAATATATTATTCAATCATAAGATGTTCTTATATTAACTATATGAATTGTAACAATTATAAGATGAATTAAAATAAATGTATTTAGATATATAATATATATACATAAATTAAATAATTCATCATTAAAAATTACATTGATTAATTGAAATGGAGAAATATTTGTTAATTAAAATAGTTTATAGAATAAATTTGTTTTTAATCCTCAGAGTAAAGTTATAACATAATCCTTTATAAATGTGATTAAATTTAAATAAATTATATAAAATATTACTTAATAATAATTATTTTACTTTTAAATAAATTTAAAATCATAAAAGGACCTCTAAATTACTTTATTTATTTAAAATAAATGGTATTATTACAAAATTTGTTTTTTTACTTTTCATTGAAAATCACTCTTTTTTTTAAAAAAAATAAGAAAATTCCACCCTAATAAAATTTTTCTATGACTATTTAGAAAACACCATTTTTTAAAATACATTTTCTTTAATTGGAAAAAAATATTTATATTATTTTCTCACAAAGATTTGTAAATATAATTTTTTACAAAGAACATTTGTGAAAATTATCACCCAACATTATATAATCCTTTGTTGGGAATTATGAAAATTCATTTTATAATGATGAATATTGGGTGAAGATATAGTACCATATGGGGTGGTGTTTTCACTAATCTTCAATGGTTTTAAATCATTAACCATGTTAAACATTTTGGGGGGTATAGAGAGTCTGTGTCATAATGAGATTTCAATGGATGTGATTACAAATGTATTAGAAATAAACATCATAATATAAATGAAATATTGAGGAGAACCATATATCGATTGATATATTTGGTGATGAAATGATGATCTCTCAAATTTAAAAAAATTGGGTATGCATTGTTTTAGTGATTCAAGGGTGTCTATATTATTTGGATCGGGTTTTGGTGGGTTATTCATAATGTTATGCCATGGAACATGTTGATCATTTATGTTTAAAATGTGTTTGGTGGTCAAGATATTGTGACTGGAGTATTTCATGATAGATGGTAAAATTATTCATTTGTTTTATTAAGGATAAGGATGGCTATAGTGGGGAGAATTTAAAACCATATTTATAAAGAGAGGTTTTAGATTTGGAGGAATTTTTAACTTTTCAACAACTGGGTGGTTTGGAATTATATCATCTCTTTGAAATTGATTTGTGGAGGATTCAACACACCAAAAAAATTATTTAGGACATTTAATGAAGTTATAATTATATATATATGGTTTTGGGAAGCCCTATATAGATTTTGATCTAGCATGGATATAGTCAAC
The DNA here is from genome assembly GCA_963277665.1 of Viscum album. Lineage (NCBI taxonomy): Eukaryota > Viridiplantae > Streptophyta > Magnoliopsida > Santalales > Viscaceae > Viscum > Viscum album. The sequence continues at coordinate 1,957,727,945 of OY728127.1, read as the reverse complement.
AATCACAAGTTCGCTATTAGAAGCCCACTGATAGGTACGTTGGGTGAGCAGAGCCCTAGTGTCACTATTGTGTCCACTAGTTATCTAGTGCAGTTAAATGGGGGGAATTACTATCCATCCCCACCCCACCCCACCCCCACAAATTGTTATGGGGTCTCCCTCTCCTCTAACTCCCATTTTTCCAATTTTTCTAAGGCATCCACCACTTTTCCTCCATATCTTCTCTGATGACCAAGGGATGGAATTATTGTGTGTTTTTTTTATAATTTCATGTTATGTAAAAAATTCCTTCTATATTTTTTATCTTCTATTTCGTATATTATAATTTTTTATCCCCATTTTTGTTTTCAATTTTTTTCCAATATATCTTAGTGGAATTGGTTTTCCGAGGTGGTGATTTTGTTATTCCCATAATGTATATGTTTTTAGAGGTTATCCCTATGTATTTTCACATTATTTCAATAATTGAATGTCATAATGTCTAATTTATTGTTTTTTCCTATTAATAATTAATATATATATATATATATATATATATATATTATTTGAGAAAAATGGTTTAGGTATTTTTTCTAGTTTGATGGTGAGGGAATTCCATGAGTCCATTGCCTAAATTTGGTTATTGTTCCATCATAACAAGGGATTGTGTGATTTAGGACATCATGTGGATAATGGTCGGAAGTTCACTAGATACAGGGATTGAATGAACTTTGGTAGTTATTTAAAACCCTTGGAGTTCAATGGGAAAGCATCAAAATTAGTGTAGACAGTCTTACAGTTTGTTCAGATTCTTTCATTAATTTTTAAAATTCATGTGATTAGACATTTAAACTATTTCAAAATGGTTCCCATAGAATTAATTAAATATGTTATGTAGGAATTATATATATAAATTCCCCATATATTCCTTTTTCTTTAAAGGAATGTGGATCATAGTTAAAAACCTTTTTGATAACATACCCATGTATTTTGTTTAACTAAATTATATTTTAAATAGAAGTGGTAACTTTTAAAAAATGACCATTGAAAAGGTATTTAAAATAGTACATGAAATTTTATTTCAAAAAGAGATTTTTATTTTTTTCTTAAAATAAATTAGTTGAATTGTTAATTGGTTTGGTTTAATTAAATATATTGTTATATTGGGTAAATTATAAATATACATCTTTAAAAAATTTATAATATTGAGTATAAATTCAATATTTTATTCTCATACATTTGAGGATGGTTTTAGGTATAGAGTTTTAAAGAATTAGGTCATAACTCACACATAAAAAATTCAATAAATTAAAAAATAATACACTTCCGATTAATATAAATGTTTTCTATAATATAAAACATATATAACAATTCTTGATTTATTTTCATGAAAAAATATTCATGACATTCAAATAGAGTTCTTCCTCTCTATTACCCATCCTTAAACCCTGTGATTTTTTTAATAAATTTCATATAATCCCAAAAATCATAGTAACTACCATAAAAATGAAGAATTCATTTAGTATAGTGAAAAAAATAAACACCCATGAACATCCTTCCCTTAAAAACATACCGTTTTTCTTGAAATGGAATCATTTTTCATTAAAAAATATCATTATCATTCCTTTTTAAATAAAAATATTCTTATAGAAACTCATTAAAAAACATAGAAAAGTCACGTTTTTATAATGGAACATCATCTCCTAGAACTCTTATATTACTGTTAAAAATTTGAATAACTATAATACCAACATCCAATACAAATATTTGGAGAATATAATATTTAAAAAATGTATCAGAGTGCTATATAAGTGCACCAATCATATAACCTATAACATTTTCACCCATTATTTAAAATGGGACTCAACCTTTTATAAAACGTTCCATAGATAATATCATGAATAAAAAATTTATTATTTCATTTTTTTATCATAAAACATAGGAAAATATTATTAAACTTATATGAAAATCTATTTTGGATATCAAAATACCAATTTCTTTAAAAACACATTTTCGATACCAAAATGCTATTTTATTTAAAAAAAAATTAAATACCAAAATACCAAAAATAAATCAATAGAATTTTTCTTTAAAGAAAAAAATAAAGCTTGTAAATTTAGTCATGCTTCAAAAAATGGTTTTATTAGTGGAAAAATTAATCATCAATGTATACGTTAAAATAGAAAATTCTTTTTGTCATTTGAAAATAAATTAAAACATTCCAAAAAAAATTCTATTTTTAAAAATATTGATATATAGTAAAAACATTATTTTATAAAATCTTCCAATATATAAGAAAATAATTTTTAAAATATGTTCATGAAGGAAAAAAAGATTTATAAGGAAAAATCAAAAGAAAGTATTTTAAAGATAAGTATCATATCACTCTAGAAATATTTGAATCCTAAACCCCAAGAATGAATATTAAAGAAAAACATCCTAAATTAAGATAATAGATAATGTCATGATATAACATGTCAAATGGGATATATATTGACCCTCTAAAAAATATAGGTGCATAACCTCAAAATTTTCTCTATTAAAGGAAATTGGGACAGTTTCCCGTACCTCAGGTTTAGTTTTTCATTTTCATTCATTATCATCCTCAATAATAAACTTATGTGAATTTTTTATTTTATTATTAATATTATTCTTTTTTTTATTATGAATTTTATTTCACTTATTACCATGTTTTATACATTTACATAATTGATTTTGTTTACGTCACATGATTCGACAAACTTTTTCTTATGTGTAAAAAAGACATCGGTAGAATGAATATTATTATAAGATGTCATAATTTCAAGATATAAATAATAAAAATCATTACATATTTATCATATTTAAACATAAATTATACTTTTAAAACCAATCATGATTTTTATGAAAAATGATGTATGTTACGATCAAGGTGATAGTAGGTCATATGTACGCATGAGTAACATTCCCATATTTAAATAATAATTATGTAAAGGATGAAAAATGATAATAATATCATATATACCGTATTATTAATTTATATAAATTTTTATATATAATTCTCATGATTTTGTGATGAAAAAAGAATCTCATTTCAGTGTGGTGGAGGTAGTCCACACGTACAAGAACGAAATAATCATTTTTCAGTGTAATATATAATATTATATATTCTAATTTAAGAATAATAAATATGTAATTTTTATTATTATTAGTTAATATATAATACTTATAATAATTAAAATTTTCATCATTACCATCTATGTAATGTGTTAGAGAAAAAATGTGTCTCATCCCCTCACGAGGTAGTAGTCTGTTGTACACATGAGCAACATTATCATATCCCCCATAAAATGAAAATTAAGAAGGTATATGTGATATCATAACACCATAAGAAAAAATATATTAAAAATATCATATATATATATATATATAATTTAAAACCATTATTAAAATAAGGATTGATAGGTGATGATGGAAAATGAATTAAATTGTTTTGGGAGTCGGTAGTCTACCGTACACATGAATTCTGATTTCTAATCGCATTTAATAGAAGAGGAGATTGATTTAATGTTATCCATTAAAGTAAAAAATATTTAAATAAATAGGATATACTGGTGTTATTATTTAATCGTAATTTAAAACTATTTTATGGAGGTGGAAGAAGAGAAAAATTAATGATGGTCGGTTAAGCACGATACCTATTCTTCAAGAAAATTCCTTAGCTAAGCACTAAGGTCCATCATAGGATAGATTTTGGGTAATAAAAGAATCTATGGATTGGTTTAGGAAAAATAATTTTATTTGGTAAGGTAATGGATGAAAAAAAATCATTGATGTGGTGAATATGAGAGGATTGTGGGTATCCTTTTATAAGTGAGGCGAGTTCAGTACTTGTGATTTTTTAAGGGAAAATGTTGTACCCAGGTTATTTAAAATTCGACAAGCCTCCAAAATATAACATTAACTATAAAAATACATTATAAGGTCTAAATATTTCCATAAAATATATTTTATACAAGTTTTTATTCATTTTAACACATATAAGTTTATTTTTACAACTTTAGAAAATATGTTTTTACCTAAATCATGGTATTTCATTTTTATTGTTTTTAATATTCATTATGGTAAGAAATTACGATGAAATTATTATATAATATAAATTATTATTATGATACATATTGAATTGATGGATCCAAATTCAATTCACATAATGGGAAAATTTTAATTTGAAACAATACTTTTACATAAGAGGAAAAAATCAAGTTTTCATGAAGTGTATTTTTCAAGAAAAAGATGATTTTATATTAAATATAGAACCAATAAAGTACATTATATGAATTTTAATTAATATTTATTTATAATATATATATATATATATAACTTATAACATTCCTAAATAGGTATTATTTTATTAAAATAAATTTTAGAAACATTATGCACTATAAAACGGTTTTCAGAAAAATCCCATTTTAAAAAACACACACAAAATATACTATAATCCAATATAACGTTGATTAAAAAGTAATTAAATAGATTAAATGTACCTAAAACAATTTTGTTAATTAAAATAAAATTATAAACATAATGGGGCATTTAAGTTAATATATTTATTGAAAATAAACGACATTTTTACAAAAATCATTATTTTTCTTTATTTATTGAAAAATAAACATTTTAAGAAAAAAAATCTACGATAATTTCGATATAATGATTTAAAAAACTACATTTTTTTAAAAAAATTTATTTTTTTAGATTATAATTTAGTCTCTAAAAAACCTTATAATAATATAGTTTAATTAAAAGTATTTCTTTCTTGATTTAAAAAATTAAATACTATTTTTATAAATAATATAACTATATTAAAGAAAGGGAAATTTATTTATATTATTATTATCTGGGTTGATTCATTCTTAACCCACATTTTTTAAATTTACTCCACTCATGTTTAATCAATTATTAAAAACTCGGGATATTTTCCCTCATAGCATTTACATATTCCCCTGTTGCCTCTTCAACTGGATGGTTTTTCCATAAAACCATTAAAGAGTGATTCAAAATTTTTTGAAAACATTTATCTATAATGTAAATAATATAAAATGGCTATTTCTCACAAGAAATTCTCTCTTCCAAATGATCTTACTTGGGGCTCAAAACATGAGTAGAAACTCACTCATTTTTTCAACATCAAGACAAGATTAACATTGTGCACTTGGGATAAATTTGGGAGGAAGCCACTCAGTAAGAAAATGATGAAAATTTGTCTCAAATTTCATATGTTAAAATAAAACCCAAAATATCTTTTCATTTTTACAATAATTCATATAACTAGTCTATTAAAATACATTAAGAAAAACATGATCACCTACCCAAAAATAATGGTCCTTCCTCTTGTTATCCACATAAATTTTGTTCCTAATCTAAGAAATCCTCATATGTTTCTAAATAAAATGCACATTTTCAACCATTTACTCTAAAAGCATTAGCCTCATCAACTTTATTTCTCATACTTCATTCTAAATATACATTGTCTAACACCACATTCCATATAATTCCTCAAATGGATCCATTATTATACTGGAATGAAATATATTGTACTAAGAAAACTAAACCAAAAAAATATTTTCATCCCAAATTCCCAAGTATCCCATTGAAAAAGAATGAATAATATCAACCATGGTCTGAATCATATTATTACACAGACCATCAGTGTGACGATTAAAAGTTTTACCGAAATTTAATTTAGTACCCAGATATTTCTGATGATCATTCAAAAAAATAGATGTGAACTTGGGATCACGGTATGATAAAATGGAGAGAGAAACTATATGTAACCTAACTATATACATTATAAATAGTATATAAAAAATATATAAATATATTTTATCTTGAATCCTAAAGAAATTTATTGATTTAGCTGATCAATAAATAATAACCCAAATAAAATTATTACCTCGAGAAGTCCTGGTACTCCCCCATGAAATCAATTAGTATATTTTCCCATTTACAATCTAGTAATAGACAAATATTATGTTTTCCTTCAGTAATTTTTATTCTACTTTTACCTTATGATAATTCAAACACATCAAAGTAAAGTAAAAAATGTCTCTTCTCATACCATCCCACCAATATTACTCTTTATGTTATAGGTAAATATTAGTATACTCTAGATTAATGGAAAATATAGAACTATGAGATTCACTCAATAACACTCTCCAAAATAGTTAATGACAAGGCACACAAAATATTTTTTCAAATTTGGTAACACTATCTTAATCAACATTAAACTCATGAAATATACCCTTCTTCACTAATTAATCCTTTTCATACAAAACATAACCCTCTTTCAAAAATTTATGAATTTTTATACCAAATTAGACTAAACTAAATAGTCATGTTCTAAATGAAACTTGGTTAATATAGATTTATTTTTTCAACTCAAAGCATTTACAACACTATTTGATTTTCTAGTATGGTAAAGAATTGTGAAATCATAATCCTTGATTAGTTCAACAAGGAATTAAAGGTAAAAAAATTTATCTATGATATAAAAACTCTATAAGTATAAATACATCTCAAATATCTTATATATAAATTAAATTAACATTAAAACTGACCATGAGAGGAGATGATAGAATACAAATGACACTTATTCACGAGGTGGTTGTCTTTCATACACAAGAATGATGATTTCGTATCCCATTTAATTGAAGATGAGTTATATTTAGGTTATTAAATTAACATTATAAAATCAAATTATATGGTAGATACTTGTGATTTTATATGAACCAAATTTAATAAGATATTAAAATATGTAAAAATAAATTAAATAAAGACAATATGTTTAGCATGATACCTATTGTCCATGTGTACTCATTAATTTATAACAAAAAGACATCGAGGAATGTATTAATGATTATGATAAGGTAACTATGAAATAGATAGGCAAGTAAGGAACATATTTGGTTGATATTGGATAATCCAATGGTTAGAAAATGTGTAAAGAGGGTAGTAGAGGGGTGGCCTTTTATAATTGATGTGAGTGGCACAATTGAAAATTTTAAAATGAAAAAGGTGCACCAACGTTTTTCAAGTTCCAAAAGGAACATAAAAGAAATATTATTGAGTATTTGGATTAATATTCTCTAAATATTATGGTACACTATATTTTAGAAAAGTTTTTAGGACATTTTTTTTACCTAAATCGTTTTAGTTTAACACTTAATAAATCTGTTTTTATCTTTAAAACAATAATTAATTTTTATTATCTTCACCATTCATTATTGTAAAAAAACTATTATAAAATAATTTGATAATACATATTATTATAGTTTAATATATTGAAACTATTTTACCAAATTCAATCCATATACTTAGAGAATTATAATTTAAAACAATACATGGTGTTGTTATAGAAAAGAAGGTTTTCAAGAAATAAATATATCGAGAAAAATATGATTTTATATTAACTATATTTATAATAATATAATTGTATCAGTAGAAATTAATTTTTTTATGTTTAATATATATAGTACATTTCAAATAATTCCATATTAGGGATTATTTTAGATAATAAAAATTGAAAACATTGTCCACTTTAAAATATTTTTCGCAAAAATCCAATTTTAAATCCAAAAAACAAACCTTTACTAAAATACAATATAATGTTGATTCAAAATTAATTTATTTTTAAAAAATAAATAAAAAATTATTATTATAATTGAAATCATATTAAAAAAATAATTTTACTTTTATATAACTGAATTTTTTGAAAGGAAAATGAATTTTTAAAAAATCAATATTTTCATTATTCTCTAAAAAATAAATATTTTCATAAAAAATCCCATAAATTCCCCCAAAGTTAAATTTGAAATTCTAAATTAAAAATTTAAATTAGTTCTTTAAATTCAATTTCTAAAACTTATAATTATATAATATAAAAACAATTTAATAAATGAATTTTAAAAAACTATTTCATTTTTTATTTAAAAACATACTCAATATTTTCCTAATGAATATAAAAATATTAACAAACATAAATGATATTTTATTCATACATGGGATTTTAAATTATTATGTTTAGTTTTATATTTTTTTTAATTATTATATAAAAGGGTCTTTTGGAATTATTTTCGAAATGGTATTTTGGAAATAAAAAATGACCTTAGTTTGGAAATGTATACTTTAGAAATGATTTGGATAATAGAATATGGATTTATTTTAATTAGTAATTTTAAATGGTCCTTTATTCAAACAAGTATTTATTTTATTTCTTGTAATAATATTTTTTTTTTATTTTGTGGTTTAATTTGATGGTTAAATGTGGGATAAAAATGGTTCTTTGGGTGGACACTGGTTTACGATTAAAATCAGGCTGAACAAACCCTAGGTGGATATTGGTTCATGGTTAAAACTAGAGTGAACAATATCCCTGTGTAAACGCATAGTTTCTGGATAAAATCAAGGGTAACAAGATCCATTAATGGATTAATGGGCTTTAGGGATTGGAATATTATCCCCAAATTCCTGTCTGGATAAGGGATATGTATATTACCCTTGGTCATGAGAGATTATTGGCATGGTCTTCATGAATTGCTGAGAAAAATATTCCAACTAGATGAAATAGGTTTCTACCATTCCCAGGGTGAACCCATCCCTAGTTTATCTTCATGATATTATTTGTTTAATTTTTATATACTTTTACTTTTCATGTTTTAAATGACCACATATATATGCACTTTTCATCAGAATGGTCATATTTTGTGACATAGTTTGTGGTATCCTATTGAGTTGTACTCACACACTATTTGGGCCAACATGGAACTTAGGTTGCCAAGAAGATTCACAATTCTTGTAGGAATATTTTTAACTGAGAAATGGATTTCATAGTTGACTATGATATCTAAGTATCATTTTAATGACTATATGAGGCGAGGCTCAGTGATTATGGTTGATCCTTTTGTACTTTTGTTTCAATTTTTAGTTTATTTTTTTTTCTCTTTTTTATTTGGCTGCATGTTCTTCCTTTTTGAAATCATACATTAAACGTATATATTATTATTTTTAATTTATTTATAGTTTCTATTTTAAATATTTATTTTTTACTATGATTTAATGGTTGGTTTTTAATTTTATGGTTGATTCTGCTAGGACTAATTCTCTGATGCATTGGGTATAGTCTACCTATTTCAACTCTTTAGACTCTTAACTCAATTTTCAGCCTCTAGTTTATGGGGTGTAATGTTAATGGCCATGTGGGGAATTGTTATGACCAATATTTACATAGTGATCTATGTATTTGTATTACAACATAAAACTGTCTCGTAAATATGATAGAGTTTGAACACGCCTATCAACAATTCTAGATTCTTACAAACTAAAAAAAATTTTTAGTATATGTCATCATCATCCAATATTATATGAATACTATATAAATTACTGACATCCTACATAAATATTCCAAATATATGACATTGATGATGTAGAACATTTCTATTCATAATCATTTTGAATATCCAGAATATTTCTTCTTCACTTGAAACAACTCACAATTTCTACAAACAACACATAATAATTATAGGGCTCATCCAGGTAATGCTAATGTGAATGGTACTAGAAACCAATCTATATCAAGTTGAAAAAAATGTAAGGGGGAATAATAAATAAATTAATTCATATATATTGAATAAAAAATTCATAAAACCATGTAGAAAATAGGAATATTATAACTCAAATGCGGTCTGTATTTCTAGGCACTAACAATGTTAAAGCATTCATCTGACCATACCCATCTCCACCACCTCTCAATTACTAATGGCGATTATCTAAATATATAGAATCTTTCCATTTACCTAGAGGATGATTGATATTATGGTTTTTTCATTTTCTTCCCATGTCCCCTATTTTCTAGCCATAATCTAGAACACCCTTATATTACTGCTGTCTCAGATGATATTTTTGATAAGTCTATTCACGAAAAGGGTGACCAACCACATGATTACTACTAAGGAAGGTTAGACACTCCCACATCTAATTTTCCAGAACTCCATAAGAAAAAATATCTCTCGATCCACATGCGGTGGTATGAAATCTTCAATCTGTGATAAAACGAGTGGAAGAAGGAAAAAACATACTCCCTATTAACAAAACATTTTATTCTTTCAAAAAATTTTAAAAAATCCAAATCCCATATCTACTTTCATGACAGTGTTGAAAAATACAATAATTGGACTACCAGAACATTGAAAATGAAATCTTGATGACATCCCCTCCTATATGAACTTCATCATATGACAATAACATAGATGGGGTGGCCTAGAGTGGGAACTATAGATGCAAAGACACCTTGAAATACCTTTAAATAGCCTCCTCATATTGTGTACGGTTCAAAGAAAACTGTAAGATATTATCATAGCCGATACTATACTCATAAATAATAAAAATACATTTCTAAAGAGTATGGATCTCCCACTAAAAGATCAACCCAACAGTTGAATATAGAAACATGTCCTTCAAATAATACCTAATCACCTCCCACTAAAAAACTAACTTCTATAAATCCCATATAAATAAAATATACCATTGTCAATTCAACCCTTGTAGCATCATCAAAACAAAAGATACCATGTTCTATTTCTGAGAATGGATAGAACAAAACTCTATCTCTACCTTTTCTAGAAAATACTATATTTACAAATATTAAATAGATATTCCCAACATCTAAATTCCCTCACATGGGAACAATCAATGATTCCTACATCATGTTTTCTCTCTATTGACCATCACTCTATGGTGATTTCTTGTAAGATGTCACTAAATATCTTAAGTGTGATCCTAATGAACACGTCAACCTTGTACCAAATCGTCAAAAGAGAAAACACCAATAACTCTATACATGGGAAAATATATTTAAGATTATTTAACTAATCCATTATTTAATTTTTACATATTTATGATTATCTACCCAATTTAAAAATTGTCATAGAATATAATAATGATTTTTCCTAACCATGGTCTCTACTCTAAAATCAACATTACTTCACATAGCATGTTTAATAAACATTAAGGTCCTTATTTTGTATCCTATTTTCCCATCAAATCTTATTTATGTGATACTCTCCACTATTTATAGCATTGGATAATATCATTTAAATTTATTTCCCAACCATCCCATGAATCTACAGAAGTTACTTACTTAAAAATCCATCAAATATCTCAACTATATCTTTTGATACCAAACTGTCACAACAATCCATCCCCTCTAATAAAACCAACCTCACATAGGCAAGAAACAAAAAAAGAGTTGAAATAATGTCAGAATATCACCTCCAATAGTCCATGGGTTAGCGAATTGAAGTGAGGATTTATCAGTCACACACATGAGAGGCATTATCCTTTATATATATTACATATTAAAGATAAATTGACAAAACCACCAACCGACTCTTATTTTACACATATAAAAATCAATCCCAATTATGGATTATTTTATATTAAATGAAATTTTTTTTATATCAAAATATACCCAATGAAATTACTATGAACACCATAAACTCTAGACTACTAGTTACCAATACATATAGACTAATAAATTCTATCCCACTCCCCATCCTATCCTTGATATCTTAAAAAAAATATTGATATACATTGGGTGAAAATATCATATATACTCAATAGGATCTTCCATAAAAACTTTCATGAAAAATATGTAATATGAATACTAAATAACAGTAACCTAAAAAGATAAAATAACTCATTACCAAAATAGGTGCTTCTAGTTTCTCATCCACACCATGGATCAATCAACAAGTAAGGAAAAAAACAATATTATTTCAAAATAATATATATATATATATATATATATCACCTTGCTTCCACGTGTCCACTAGTCTATTGCTCGTTTACACAAATTACATATATCTTGATCTTAAACTTCTTATATTTAAGTCACCACTAATGTGAGTTGGGCCTCATTGTAGACTATGTTAGTCACATGTAGAGCCCAAAATCTCTTGTTATCATCAGTCCACATATCAAAATCATTATTATCAACATCCCATCAAAAAAATGGGTATTATTGGAATCCACTACATCCAATATACATGCCTTATACATAAATCAATTATGGTCCATACACAAACACCCATGGAAAGATAAAACCACCATATCTGGATATAGGCATTTGCAACAACTCAATCTATTATAGCCCACACAAAAATGTGTTGCAAATAGTGAGCTATAATAGTCCCTGTAGGAACACACACTATACAATAAGCCATTATATATCAGGATAAAATTAATCATCAATGTCTAGGGGGAGATTAGGGGAGATTGAGAAGTGATTAATTTATTCCCATTTCATCTTAGATATAGAAGAAAACACATACTCGTAAAATTAAGTGAGGATTTCAATATTTATTCTAATGGGAATGTAAATGAAAATCAGAAAATATAAAACATATCACACACAATCTACTATATGGGAAACTAAATATCCTTATAATCATCAACTCCTATCATCTCACAAGACACCCATTCACAACTACTAAGATCGATGTATCAAAAAAATTATTAGAATAAATATTCACAATAATTAATTAACTACATGTTGATTAATTATAACCAATATCATTTCCAAGATTATCATTTTCATCACTTTATGTAAAGTTTTAACAACACTATTAATGTCATGATATATTATAATGTTTTTAACAATCATTATAGAACACCATGAACCAACCCTGTTCATTGATAAATTATATTGTTATTTCATAGCATTTGGGAAATCTATAACTCGTCCTAAACTACCATATAAAAAATAAATTATAGCTAATTACATCAATATGAATTCACTATATAGAGATGATCATATAAATAACATATAGCTATCAAATATTCATCATACAAGAATTATTAATATTAATGAGAAATCCCCATTGTCAATTCATCCCACCAACCTTGGTGTTAATCCCACACTATTATGAAAAATATAAATCATCCACACCATCATTGGAATAATCAATTATAACAACCTCAAGCTCCCTTCCCATAAATTACCACACATCAAAAGAACAACCATACTCTCTCGACCATTTCTCATCAATTCTTCCCATCTATAATGAAGTTAACAATAATTATATATTAAGATCTAGATCACTAAATCACATATACATTTAAAATTTAAAATTCTATAAAAATCAATATTTTTATAAGGAAATAACATTACGTTATTTATGGATTCACAAAATATATTGGTCATTCTCATCAACAAAAATTAACTTCATATTTAATCAAATCCAAGAAGAGATGATGTCATTTTGTAGGTGCATCTTCCATTTATTCATAACATTCGATGGATGTATAATTTTTAAATTTTTATATATTCTGCCATGAAAAAATAAAAAAAATACTACCAAGCATATATAAAATGATTAAAAAAATTAATGGAATGAATAACATCAAACAAATTATAATTTCCCAATCCTATCATTTAAATATCAATTATAAATAAGATTTGAAATTCCACATTTCTATTAATATGTACACATAATTATATAAATAATTCATATTTTAAACTTTAATTAGTTTAACATTGTTTATTGTGATTATTCCATTCTCACTGGTAAATGATTCTATGGTTATGAACTAATATATTTCAATGTATAAATTACAGTTTCATGGTTCTTATTGAATTAATATCGCTAAGATTAAAATATATATAGTTACTATGAATATAAAATAAAAGTGGAATAGAATTAATTTATAACATATAGTTAGGGAAAATTAACTTCTTGAAATAATCATAACAATATAAAAGAAATATTATACACATGAAATTCTACCATATATTCTACATAAAAAATATTAAAATTGTTATACATTAATTTATTTAGGTAATTAGCCTTTAGGATTATTATATCAGTAATGTTAATCGCATTTGGTAAAAAAGGGAAACAATATAGTCATAACATCATACTTTCACAGAATAATGAAATGTAATTAAACCCTATCACTAAAGGATCAATATTTCATGCAATTAAATAATAAAAACAAAGATGGTCATTGGTATACATAAATCACATGATAGAAATCAAACATATAGTTAAAGGGTGACATTTATCCCTGAGGAAATTCTCAGGTACCTCTTCTCATTATAAAATGGAAGCAGGGACAAATAAAGGAAATATCATCATTTATAAATTAAAGATATGAACCTTTTTGTATTTCTTGATCATAGGACAACAATCCATTTAATTATGAAAATAATCAAGTAAGATTAATTATTTTGTAAACAAACATAAAAAATATATGTATATTAAGGAATTAAAGGATACATATATCCTCATCAAAAAAACATTATATAAATATATTTACATAATTAAATCCACATTTATAATTTAATGTTTTTTTTATCAAATTTTGGTAAAAACATGAAATTTAATAAATTTCGTGAAATTTGGATAAGGGATAAACTGACATAATGAACGAAGCATAGTGACAGCCAAAAGGCCACAAGAAAAAATAATTGACTATGTGAAAAACCCAACTGACCAAATAAACAATACAATCTCATGTATGAAGGAAGACACTAACCTACCAAAAGAAGCAACTGACTACATGAACAATCTAACTGATTAAATGAATCACCAAAACACCACATGAAAAGTGAAAATAATACATGAAAAAACAAACTGATAATATGGAAAACTCAAATAACCACATGAAAGAACAAACTCACCATAACAAGAAACCAATTGGCTTTATGAACTAAAAAACATCTGATATGAACAAAAAAACTAACCGAATGAACTAAAAAACTAGATATGTGGTCAAAATTTTAAATATAAATATTTTGAAGGAAAAGGACTCCAAGAACCATCTAGACAACTCCAAAACTCAATAAATATAAAGGGAATGGTTTTTTTTGAAATCTTTCACCATATAATTATCCAATTGTATTATATCAAGGAAAAATTCTTTTAGTTAACCTATTATAAAAACACCATTTCAATGGTAATATTTTTAAATATATTAAATATAGGATGGTATTTTGATTTCTAACCTCCATTCACTTCCTATAATTCCTTGTATAATAAATATACATATATAAAGTTAAATTTTAATTTTCACTATTCATTTCTGAAAATTTTAATTAACCATTTCATTTTACCTGTAACATCATAATAAAACATCCTTTACTTTTTAAAATATAGGAAAAAAATTAACACTTATACATTCAGTCACTATCAATAATAAATTATCTTTTGATCATAATCACCTTTATATAAAAAAATATTTCATATATCATTAAAAATAATATCCAATAAATAGGACAAAAATATATTTATTCAAATATATTTTTCATAATGAGATTTCATTCACGATTTGTTAGAACTATTTTCATTTTACCTAGAAATAGTATCATTAATATTAGTGTGATTAAAATATTTAATTTTACCTCTTTATCATATTTAATAATAGACTAAAATATCAAAGAGTTTTGAAATAAAAAATTATAAATTTATAAAAGTTATATTATTTTTTTAATTACCATAATGATGGGTCACATTTTTATTTAATAGGGATATTATAATTTTATGTGAAAATTAAATTTAATATAACTTCATAGTACACTTCATATAAAAATATATCCAATATACATGGTCATCCAACAAAAAATACATCTTGTACAAAAAAATATTTTCAAATTATATTCCACAAACACCATAATAAGAAAACACATCACTCTAAAATATTGATTCAATTTAAAATTATACATGGAAGGATTTCAACAAATATTTTTTCTCTAATAATGGTTAAATAGAATATTTTTTCTCCAATTATTGAAAAATAGATACAATTAGACTCATTTTTTTAAATGATAATTAATATTTAGTTGAATAAATGGGATTTAAAATCATGCATTCTATAGGATAAATTATATGAAATACATGTATAAGGAGCCGACATCATTACATTAAATAGTCATAAATTTTTTAAAGAATCACTTCCTTACACATTAAAGATATTTTCATGTTTATATATTTATATAAAAGGTACATAACACATTCATGACATTACAAATTAATATAAAATGGATATCATAAAAACAGTACTCATTTCTCCCAATATAAAAAAACTTTTCAAATAAAATATAATTACTTTGACTGTTGTTCAATCATTTAACTTGGATTCCTTATTTGACTTAAAAATATTTATAACATATTAAAATCATTTAAAAAAACATCGGAAGAGAACAAAAAGCTTTATAAGGTATATAAAAAGAAGTAAAGAACACATTAGTCCATGAATACTTGTAACATATGAAATCATTTCCAAAAGACATACATGTCACACATACATACATACATTGTGAAACATGAGATTTATAAAAGATTTACACAATAAATAAGATCATATATATAACTATAGCGGTATCATTGGGCATTACTTACATAATACTGTAACCATCATGACTATATTATAATTTGTAACCCTCACCGCTACCTTAAAATTTGTGTAACAATCACACTTACACATGGAGTAACCATATGACCGACCTCTAACTTACACATACCCAATGAATTGGAGGGATATATAGGTCCCAACCATAATAATAAACAATTCCCAAGAACCATAACATAATCATTCAACATGAATTATAACATAAAAACATTGCTTTTGAATTTTGAAAAACTGATTTTTTTAAAATGATTTTAGAAGGGATGTCTGTTATAAATAACAGATATTTGAAGTGAGCCTTAGTAGAGTAAATGGAATATGTATAAACACTATAAATAAACATAATTCAACATATTATATACAAAAAAAATCACACAAACAATTTTAATACCACATATATAATGAAGTAGAATGTTAACCTAAAGAATGGAAATCGATTTAAGAATTCCCTTACCTCGGGTTTGTCTTACTTAAAACATGTTTAAAAATCATTTATAATGGTTAAAAGAGTCTTAATATTATCTTAAAGAAATATATTCATCTTTATATCATCTTTTATGATTATTTTATAACATCATTTCAACCTTTAATTATTAGTATTTTGTTCCATCCATTGTTTCAGGTGTCTTCTTTACATGATTTCCATGATCAATTCATGAGAGATGTTATTATAGATTGGAATTGAAACTCCATAATTAGAATGAAATGGTATAAAATATTTAAATAACCATAAATTATACCATTTATCATTTTGAATTTGGAAAGGTGGATGATTCATACGTTAAAACATCAAGGATGTTCGTTTAGATCATTTTAGTGGTTCTTTGATAATAATGACCTCATTTTGTTTTATAAATTAAAACCATGAGTACAAAAGGATTACAGAACCATTTATGAGACTTAATAAAAATATTCAAACCTGTTTCAACCATAAAAATGGTTTCATGACCCCACTTGAAGGAATTAAAGCAAATTAAAATCACATCGTCCACTTTGTCGGTAATTCGACACATCACAGACAATGTTTTTATTCTTTGGATAAATGGGAGAGGTGAAAAATAATGATGACAAATTTTCCATGAACACAATAAAATCCATAGTATACAATATTTATTGAGAATTCATGCATCTTGTATAATAGGAGTGGAAGATACTATATTAAAAAAAGGAAATCAAAGGAAAACACATGAAAAAGTAAGAGGATTTCTTACCTTTTGATCTATTCTCCTTGAGATCCTCCTTAAGGACTTTGATTTTGGCCTTTGGGGGAGATCAGTAGGTATTGAGAGTGGGGAAGGATATTGGGGAGGAAATTTGGCATAAATTAGGCAATTCTCAAGGCTTGAGAGATCTGGGTGGAAGAGGAGGAAATGTGTGGTATTTATAGTGGAGGAGGAGAGAGATTTCACATTATTTTAATTATTATTTTATTATTTTTCCTCAAGACATAAAATAGTGAGTATTCCATGAATAAAAATAGTTATAATGGAATTTTATTTCGATATAATGTGCTTACATCTTCAGAACATCATCGATGACACCTCCATGATGTAGAAATTCATTTATTTTTCAAATACAAAAAATTCACTATTCACCAAAAAATAAAGTATTTCAGAAAATTACAAAAAATTCACCCCAACCATTTATAGATTTGTAGAATCAAAAAATGAACTCCATTTTATCCAAATAATTTTATAAATATGAGAAATTTAATTTTTAATTAAAATAATTCTTTAATCCAAAAATAACAATTTTAAAGCATTTATTTACTTTTTCAAAGATATGGGTGTACCATACTTTAAATTAAATCTTATATATACACCATAATAGGAGAGGTTACTACTCATAATGGTATGTAACTATTCACATGGGTAACATTACTATTCATAAGGGTACATTACGATTCAGAAGGGTCAAGTTACTACTCAGAAGGGTACATTACTATTCTTAAGGGTACATTACTATAATTAAGGCTATGTTAATATTCATAAGGGTTTGTTACTATTAAAAAATGATTTGGTCTTATAAGAATCTAAATAACTTATTGATCACAATTTTAGATGACCATTTTCTGAAATTCAAAACATATAAGTAGTAAAATTATGTTTAAAGTCTAGTTATAAATATCTACTTGAAACAAATTTTCATGAACTTAATATATTTTTTATAAACCTTAGGGTGTTACATTATCCCCAACTTCTAGAAATTGTGCCCTTGAAGTTTTATTTACTCATTAAATAAGTGAGGGTACCTTTCCCTCATAGAATTTTCATATTCCCATATTGCTTCTTCAACCATGTGGTTTCTCGACAAATCCTTTACCTGGTGGATAACCTTATTCTGCAATACTTGTTCTCTTCGATCAAGAATCTGAACTGGTTTCTCTTCATAAAAAAGGATCACATCCAGGTGAACTTTTTCTCAACTGAATACATTAGTTGAATCTGGAAAATACATTCTCAACATTGATCCAAGAAAAAAAATGTGTACCTGAGGCAAAATCGAAGGCAAAGCTACTCGGTATGCAACTGGTCCAACTTTTTCTAGGATTTAAAAATGATCGATGAATCACAGACTTTGCTTTCCTTTCTTACCAAAACACATCACACTTTTCCATAGATAAATTTTATGTAAATCATGATCACCTACCTCGAAAGAGAAGTATTTTCTTCCATTATATGCATAATTTATCTGCCTGCTTTGAGCTATCCTCATCTGCTACGGGATCATCATCACTTTCTCAGACACTTCCTCTACAAATTCTTTCCCCATAAACCTTCTTTTAACAACATCATTACAAAATTCTGGAGTATGACACCACTTCCCATACAATTCCACAAAATCTTTCCTCAAATATAGGAATGAAAACTATTATTATAAGAAAACTAAACTGAATAAATATGATTATCCCAACTTCCCTGGTAGTTCATTTAACATAATCGAAGCATATCCTTCAATGTCTGAAACGTTTATTCTGACTTCCCTTCTGAGTGAGGATGAAAAGGTGAACTGAAATTTAATTTTGTGCCCAATGACTTTTGAACTCCCTTCCAAAAGTTAGAAGTGAACTTGGAAACACAGTCAGATATAATGGAAAGATGAACTCCATGTAACCAGACAATCTCTTTGAGCTATAGTCGAGAATGCTGATCCAAAGACATTGTATCTCTAATAGAAATTTAATTGTAGATTTTGTCAGCAGATTAGAAATAACCCAAATCATATTATAACCTCGAGAATTCATTGGTTTTCCCACCACAAAGTCCATGGATACATTTTCCCATTTCCACTCTGGCATTAGAAAAGGCTGAAGCATCTGCTTCGGTAACTACCTCTCTACTTTAACCTATTTACATGTCAATCATTTCATAGTAAAATCAAAGATATATCTTTTCATTCTATCCCAACAATAATACTCCTGATGGTCTCTTTATATCTTAGTACTTCTAGGATGAATTGAAAATATAAAACTATGAGCTTCACACAACAAATATTTCTTCAATTGAGAATCAAAAGGCAAACAATACCTTTTTCCAAATCTTAAAACACAATCTTTGTCAAGGTTAAATTCTAGAAGATTACCTATTTTAAACAATTATACCTATTTATTTAGCTCACAGTCTTCCTTCTACGATTTATTAACTCTCTCTAATAATGATTAATACACTAAAACCAGAAATAAAATAGATGAATTCCCTACACAAAAAAACTTATAAGCCAAAATTCATTAAATTATTAATCAAAATATCATTTTCCAAACGTATCATGGTTAATGATGCATGATGTTTTTGACTCAAGGCATCTGCCACTTTGTGTGCTTTTCCTAAATGGTAATTTATTGTGAAATCATAATCCTTTATTAGTTCAAGCCATCTTATTTGCCTCATTTTTGATTCCTTCTGAGTGAATATATACTTAAGAATTTTATGGTCAGCATATATTTGACATTTGGCTCCTTATAAATGATGCCTCAAAATTTTCAAAGAAAAAACCATTGATTCTAATTCTAAATAATGTGTGGGATAATTTAACTTGTGAGGTTTTAGTTGTCTTGAAGCATAAGAAATTACATGATCATTCTGCATCATAACACAACCATGTCCCTTCAATGAAGAATTAATAGGGATGAAAAACTCACCATTTTGGGAAGGCAAGGCCAAAACTAGAGCATTCACCAATCTCTTCTTCAGTTCCTGAAAACAAACATCATATTCATCTATCCAAAAAAAAATATAACCCATTTTCAAGATAACTTAGTTTTCAGGAAAGATAATCATGCATAGTTCTTAAAAAACGTCTGCAATAACCTACTAATCTAAGAGAATCTACGAATCTTTATAACATTTGTGGGTCTTTTCCATTCATAAACCACTCTTGTTTTGGAAATATGAACTATTATTCCATCATTATTTATCATGTCCCCATGAAAAGAAATATGTTGTAACCCAAAATCACACTTTCTGAATTTTCTATATTGTTTCTTTTCCTTTATGGTTTGTAAAGAAACCCTTAGTTGTTTTTCATGCACTTCATTACTCTTAAAAAATACCAGAATTTTGTCAATAAACACAACCATAGTCATATACAAGAACTCATGAAATATTCTATTCTTAATATCCATGTTAACAATAAGTTCATTAGTTATCCCAAATGGAATAAAAACAAATTCATAATGCACATATCTAGTGCGAATGGATGTTTTATGGATTTCATCCTCCTTCACCTTTAGATGATTGTATCTAAATATCCAATCAATCATGAAAAGTACTGAGCTCCCTGGAGCTGATCATATAAGTCATCGATATGTGGAAAATGATACTTGTTTTTAAAAATGATGTTATTCCAATATCTATAATCAATTCAAAGTCTCATGGAACCATATTTCATTTTAATGAACAAAACAAGAGCACCCCATGGTGAAGTGATAGGAAAAATGAGGCCTTTATCAAGAAAATCCTGCAATTGAATTTTCAATTCATGAAGTTCTATATGAGCTATAAGATATGGGAGTTTTGATATTGTCTTAGAATCATGAACTAAGTCAATTATGCATTCTAATACCCAATCAGGTATGACACTGGGAAACTCATCAGGAAAAACATTAAGGTATTCATTTACCACTAGAACATCATTAATCTGAATAGTTCCCTTGTTTTCAAAAATATGATCAAGATAAGATTTATTTCTATTTTTCAATTGTTTCTCTACATCATGATATTCTATCAATTGTATGGGTTTGTTCTTATATACAAACTAATACTCTTTCGAAAAAACAACTTCATTAGCTCTATAGTCAATCTAAGCATGATAAATAGAAAGATAGTCTATTCACAAAACAACGTCAAACTTGACTATGGAAAAAACAACAAGGCTTTCAGGTAAGGACTTTCCATAGACCAAAATATAAATATTCTTATAATGCTTTTTTTCTATAATATTTCCCCTGGTGTTTCAACAACAAGTTTTGGTCTCATTTTTTTAAGTGATATTTTCAATTTACCTAAAAAATTCTCATAAATGAAGGAATGTATAGACCCCGTATCAAACAAAACATTTGAAAACACTGAGTAAACAAATAAAGTAATTGATACAAATTCGTGGGATGGCTCAGCATCTGCTGATGTAGTCCCAAATGATCTCACTAAACCTTTCTACATATAGTCTGGCTTCTTTACATCATTCAAATCTCTCTTTGGGAAGGAATTTTCATAATGACCTATCTCAACACAATTAAAACACATAATAGTTTGCTTATCAGGATTAGTCTTATGATAATTTTCATTATAATCTCAGGCCACATGTCCAAACATATAACATCGAAAACACTTCCCAGTTTTGGTAAGACATTCCCCATGGTGCTTCTTTCCACACATTTCATAAACTAGAAACTGGATTTTCTTATCATCAGATTTCATTGGTTTATTCTTACCCATCGCTTGCCATCCAGACCTCATCTTCTCCTTATTTCCAAAATTCACATGTTCATCAGAAAATTCCATCTCTTCTCTATCATCATATCGAACAAGTTTCTCATAAAATTGGATTTCACCGAAGGCTAGTGCTCTTCAATACCATGGATTCAGTCCTGAGTAAAAGTGGTTGATTTTTCAATCAGGCTTCAGAATAGGATTTGGAGCATACATCGCCAGTCGGGTGACGTTTTCTTCAAACACAGCCATTGAATCATTCTCCTTTTGATTTAATTTAAGGAAATTCTTCTCCATCCTAAGTCCCACCACCTTAGGAAAATATTTTTCAAGGAAAATAAATTTATATTCATCCCACTCTAAGGAATCAATATCATTTCTATCCTAGGTATTCCATACCATTTACCACCACTGATCTACTTCACCTTCAAAATGATAAATGGAATGACATACCTATTGATTATCTAAATAACCCATTACATCAAATATCATTTCAAGTGCTATAATCCACCATTTAGCTGCTTCTGGGTTATACGATTCATTGAAAGTAAGAGGGTGTTGTCTCATAAAATGTTCCACTATCGTCATGTTCCATTGTGGTAACTCTTGTTGTTCTCTTGAATGGATGGCACCACCATTTATTTCCTACGTCAGTTGATCCATTACTATCACAAACTTCTATGTTCCAATCCCTACCATTCTGGGCTACAGAATCGGTAGGATGTCGTTCTGTCAGTGTCTCTTCTATTCAGCTTCCATGTTTCTTCTACGAATAACCATTTTGAACAAACATATCTTAATTGAAGAAAAATGGTAATCTTTAAATGCTATAACATTTAAAAGTACCCATAGATTAAAAACAATTATGGAATTATATTAACATCATTCTAACCACTAATGTTATCTAAACCATCCTCTGATACCAACTATAAGAAACCAACCTTATTACATTACATAATCTTGAATTCATTAAGGAAATTAATTCCTTTCACCTTGAGGATCTTTTCAATTTTAGAGATTTAGTGAAAAGGGACATAACACATTCATGAAATTACACATTCATACGTAGTGGATACCATAAAAATAGTTCTCATTTCTCATAATATAAAAAACCATTTCAAATAAAACATGATTTCTTTGATATTTCTTAAAATTTTTATCATGAATTCCTTCTTTGTCTAAAACATCCTTATAACCTGTGAAAAGAATTTAAAAAACATGGTATGAGCACAAAAATCTCAGTAAGGGATATAAAAATAAGGAAAGAACACATTATACAATGAATACCTAAAACATATGAAATCATTTTCAAAAGACATATTTGTCACCCATATATACTTAATTTTCTAAACATGAGATTTCCACTAGATTCCAAAAAATACATAAGAACATAAATAGAACCAAAGAGGTATCTTGGGGAATTACTCACATAATATTGTAACCCTCATGACTACCATATAATTTGTAACCCTCATGGGAACCTTACAATTTGTGTAACCATCACAGTTACAAATGGAGTAACCATACGGTCGAACACCAAATTACACATACCCAATGTATTGGAAGGATATATAGGTCCCAACCTTAATCATAAATAATTCACTTGAACCAAAACATAATCATACTACATGAATAATAACGTAAAGACATTGCTTTTTAATTTAGTAAAACAGAATTTTAAAAGAGTATTTTAAAAGGAAAGTCAGTTATAAATATCATATAATTGATGTGAGACTTAGTAGAGTGGATGGAATATGTATACACATAGTAAATAAAAATAATTAAACATATTATATACAAAACCAATAACACAAACAATTTTAATACCACATAAGAAATAAAGTAGAATGTTAACCCAAAGAATGGAAATCGGGTTAAGAATCCCCTTACCTCGGGTTTGTCTTGCTTCAAACATGTTTAAAACTCCTATAAAATATTTAAAAGAGTGTTATTAGTATCTTATAGAAACATATTAATATTTATAAAATCTTATATGATCATTTTATAACATAATTTCATCCATTAATTATTAGTATTTTTTTCCTTCCATTGTTTTGGGTGCGTTCTTTACATGATTTCCATGATCGTTTTATGATGGATATTCTTATCGATTGGAAGTGAAACTACAAAATTGGAATAGAATGGTAGTTACATATTTCTAGAACAATAAATTATACAATTTAACATTTTTAATTATAAATGATGATGATTCATAAGTTAAAACATTAATGATGTTCATTTAGATCATTTTAATGGTTCTTTGATAATAATGACCTCATTTTGTTTTATAAAAAAACCACGTGTAAAAACGGATTCTAGAACCATGGTTGAGAATAATACCTATATTATAATCTGGTTCAACCATAAAAATGTATTAAGGACCAGAATTTAAGTAATTAATGAAAATTGAAATCACATCGTACACTATGTTGGTAATTTGACACATCATAGACAATGTATTTATTCCTTGAATAAGTGGGAGAGGAGAGGAATAATGATGATGAATTTTCCATGAAAATGAGAAAATAAAAAATATACAATATTTATTGAAATTTCATGCCTCAAGGATAAGAGGAGGGTAAGAGACAATAATAAATGAAAAGGAAAGTAAAGGAAAACACATGAAAAATGAAGAGGATTTCTTACCTCTTGATCTCTTCTCCATGAGATCCTCCTTAAGGCCTTTGATTTTGGCCTTTGGGTGAGACCAGAAGGTCTTTGACACGGTTATGGATATTGGGGAGGTAATTTGGTATAAATTTTACAATGATAAAGGCTTTAGAGGTGTGGGAGGAAGAGGGGGAAATGGGAGGTATTTATAGTGGAGAAGGGGAGAGAATTCACATTATTTTAATTATTATTTTATTATATTGCCACAAGAAAAGAAATAGTGCGTCTTCCTTGATTAAAATAAATAATAATGTCATGTTATTTCTATATAATGGGATTACATAATCACCAAATCATCGATGACACCTCCATGTTTTAGAAATTCATTTATTTTTCAAATACCGAAAATTCACTATTCACTGAAAAAATAAACTATTTCAGAAAATTACAAAAAATTCACCCCAACCATTTTTCAATGTGTAGAATCGAAAAATGTACTCAATTTTATCCAAATAGTTTTTTAAATATGTGAAAATTAATTTTTAAATAAAATAACACTTTATTCAAAAATAACAATTTTAAAGCATTTATTTAAATATTCAAAGATATGGGTGTACAATACATTCAATTAAATCTTATATATACACCATCATAGGTGGGGTTTCCATTAATAAGGTTATGTTACTATTCACAAGGTTACCATCACTATTCATAAGGGTAAATTACTTTTCACAAGGGTAATGTTACTACTCAGAAGGGTACATTACAATTCATAAGGGTACATTACTGTTCTTAACGGTATGTTACTATCCATAAGGTTTCGTTATTATTTATAAGGGCATGTTACTATTCAAAAAATATTTTGGCCTTATAATACTATAAATAACTTACTCATCACTAGTTTAGATGACCATTTTTCGAAATTCAAAACAAAGAAGCAATAAAATTATGTTTAAAGGCTAGTTATAAATATCTACATAAAATAATGATTCCTGAATTTCATTAATTTATTTTTTTAAAACCTTGTGGTGGTATAACATGTAAATAAAAAAATATTTTTTTTTATTCCAATATACAACCTTAAATAAATATATATATATATATATCCACAATAAGCCATTTTGAGTACTAACATATGATGATTACTTTTTCTTCATCGATTTAGTTATATTTCTTCATCTAAAATATTTAAGGTAATTTTCCCTAAAAACCAAATGTATTTGTAACACCCCGACACCAATTACCCAAAGTCAGTTAATTATTACATAACGTTGGCATTATAAAAGAAAACATGTCCCGAAAGACCGATCAATTTAGTAGCCTTGGAATTACTAGATACATTCATAAGTTCAACATTACATCATGAAATAAATACATCAACAACATTTTGTCCCCTTTTGATCACACTTATATCCTTATCCTATCCCTACAGGTCAACCATATAATATATCTTCAAATCCTGGGAAAAATAAATCATAGAAAGGGGTGAGCTCAGATGCTTAATAAGGATAACAATATAGCGGAAACATTCCTAAATAAGCATAAACATTTAAGGCAATGTATAAGACTAAAACTAAAGTATTTTAAACTTAAACGTCAGCATAATATGGAAATGATAAAATTAAATAATTACATACACTTACTCACATGGATATTATACTAGTCTAATAATCACATGCAATATCAATAGCCACTTTCATAATGATGGAATGCATAATGCCAGACTTCATAACCACATAGTCAAGGCCTTGTTCCAAGACTACAAATACGTTTTTTTCAAGGCCTTGTTCCAAGGCATTATATTGTCTCATGAGACCTACCGATTCATCAAATAACTATAGTGGGCTCCACCCATCACTTACTAAGTCTAATGCATTCCTCATATGAAAAGGTTTAAACACAACATAATCATTCATATTTAAACTAGCATTCGAAACGTCAATACATTATCTATAAACCATGAATGGTGTAAAAATAACACATCCATAGTCAAACATATAACAAAACCTTCAAAACAATATGGATGTTTTGTATCATAATAAATCAACTTCAAACAAGCTTAAAATCCATCAAAGGATGTTGACATAGATGAAATCAAAACTTTTTTAGAGAAATGTCCTTTTCTATTTTGAAATCATTTAAAATTCATATAATTATAAAAGAAAACATTTATTTTTAGAATGTTATTATAAGCTTCTATGGGATGATTCGACGATGTTATAATGGTGTAAAATAGCCGCACCCTCAGTATAAGTTAAAAAAAGATATTCTTACCTTAATTTTGTCGAAAAGGTCATCAAGTACCTTGTTTGAAAAATGACGGAAAAATTTCATTCAAAACATTTATGTTCAAATAAGGGTATAAATGACTTTAAAACATAGTCTAGTAAATAGAAAAAAAATTTCGAATTACATTTTTATGAAATCACAAATGTGGATGACAAAGAGGTCCCAATAGACACTTACTTATTAACAACCTCAGATAAGTAAAGAGATTATAGAATTAAACTTGACCTTGTACTTTTCCGTAGTTGATGGTTTATTAAAATAATTTATAATAGTTAAAACATTTTTATTAAATTTTACAAGAATCATATACATAAATATGATTTCATATATGATCTTATAATATTTCTTTGTTTATAATATTTTAGTAGTATCATCATTTCGGGTGTTAACTGATTTGTTTTCCTTTATATGCTTGGTTACGTAAGCCATGTTTGTTATGGATAGTATGTATTTGATTCATATTCAAAATGATATTATGTTCATAAAAATTATTTTTAATCATAAAATAAAAATTATTCTTTAATGACTATGAAGGGGAATGAATCTCATCGCGTTCGTGGAGACGATAATCCATACATACGCATAAGCGTCAAGATCATTATATTAATGGTGAAATAATATATAATTGGATGGTATATCATATATAAAGAATCATTAACATGTTATATTTATTATTTACACCATCTTTACTCATTTATACCCATAAAAAATAATGAAGTGTTTGAATAACAAACTACACCACTATGTGGAGACGGTAAGCCGTACGTACGCACATATGGTGACTTTGTCATTTATAGGATGAATAGAATAAAAAATATGGTTGTAAAATATTTGTAATAACATAAAGTTATGTATAAGGTACTGAATTTATTATTTTGGTATGGAATTAAAGAAAAAGGAATTGCAAGAAAAAAAGAACTTGAAAGAGGGTGGTGAAATTATTATCTCTTCTTCGGGTGTTTCCTTTTGAGTTGATCAAAATGGATCCTTAGGATGGATTTCTGATCAAAGTGATGCCTCTAGGTATGAGTGAGGATAGTTTAGATGATATTTGGTTAGGGAATGGCCAAGAAAAATTGCTTTGGAGGTGTGAATTTAATAGAAAGGGAAGTACCCATTTATAAGAGAGGGGAGGGTCACTTTTGGAAAAGCTTGAAAAATTATTTTATAATAAAATAATTTTCAGTTTCTAATGGATCCAAAATGGTTTATTTAGAGGATAAGGTGGGTATTCTTCGAAAAAATCTCAACCAATAGGTTTTATATAGGTTTACGTCACCATATTAACCTTATCTTTTATAATTAACTCTTAGTTAAATAGTTTGACATTCACTATTTCACTTTGTATTTTTATATTATACAGTCAATAAACATACTATAACAAGCCAAGAGAATCCCAAGTGGTTAATTATTAATATATATTACCTTATTTATCTCTTTTTTCCAATAATTATATTTTTAAGAATATTATATCAATTAATAATATAGTATTTGATTTAAAAACACAAGTTTGTTAATTATGACACTATTTAGTATTTAATTTTTGTGAAAAATCATAACAACATGATTACTTAAAAAAAACTATTAAATAAACCCTAAAATGTCATATTAAACTATAAAATTAGTGGAATTCATAAAAAGTCTCAAATTACATTTATTTCTATATTTATAAAAACAAATATTTTAATATTTCATTAATAAGGTAATTATTGCATCATCATTGTGTCACAAATAAATTAAATTATTTAATGTCTAAAAATTAAAAATAAAATACCATTATGTTGGAAACTTTTTTAGATTTATAATGAATATTTATAGTCGAATTTATCTTATTTCTAACTCTGTATTAAAATTTTTTTAGTTATTAAACATTGAATTTAACACTTTTATATCTTCTTTAAATAAAATAATAATAAATGTCATAATCTAATAAAAGTGGAAAAAATGGACCGTATTTTATTAATATTTTATTTTGGGTCGAATTACACTTATCCAATAGAATTAGTACATGTGTTAGGGTAATTATAATATCATTTTTCCCATAATTACCCTATTTACTTATAATCGTTGTAAAAAATCCAAAAGTTACTATTCATCAAAATTATTTTCAATTTATTGAACCACATTTTACATACTAATGTCAACCGTATCTCTCAGATTTTTGAAATTAAACTCACAGATGCGGTAAAATTAAGTTTTTGGAAAATTAATAAATGCTCTTAGAAGGTGGGTAAAAAACGGTAAAAAGTTCAATAAAATTTTTTATATTTAAACTTATTATAAAATGACTCAAATTAATTACATTAAACATATATAGGTATTATGTATCTATTTTGAACTAAAATAAATTAAAATAAAATAACTATTTACATAAATAAAAAGTTGGTTTTAAACAATAACGCAGTGTTTTTCACTATTCATCAAAAATTGAGAGTTTTTAGAAAAATACCAAAAATTCATCCTAAGATAATTTTGATATTTCAAATCCAAAAATGAAGACCATTTTGAAAAATAAAATTTACAAAATTGGGTATTACTTTTCATTACAGCTAGTTTGATTGTTCGTAGTGTGTTAAAACTTCAAGTTAAGTACAACACAAGATACTGCATTATTGAAAGGGAAACGTACCAAGGGAGCTTGAGGTGTTACATTATCCCCTCCTTAAAATAATTTCATCCTAGAAATTTCTAGAACATTACTGCATAAAAATATTTTGGGTGGTTCATCATCATAAGTTCCTCAGATTCCCACGTTGCCTCTTCCATCTTATAGTTTCTCCATAGAACTTTTACCAAACAAGTCGTCCGATTTCTAAGCACTTGTTCTCTGGTATCAAGAATTTTGATAGGCTCTTCACAATAAGTCATATTAGGTTCCAGTTCAATTTACTCATAGGTGAGTACATGCATTGGGTCAGGCATGTATTTTCTCAATAGTGATACATGGAACACATCATGAACTTTGGAGAGACATGGTGGCATTGCCAAACAATAAGCTACAAATCCAATTAATTCTCAAATTTTGAAAGGTCCAATGTACTTGGGACTCAATTTACCCTTCTTACCAAATCGTATAACACCCTTCCCTAAAGATACCTTCAAGAAAACAAGATCTCCTACTTGAAATTCCAAATCCTTCCCCTGATTATCGGCATAGCTCTTTTGCCTTATTTGGGCTACTTTGATGTGGGTTTGGATAATCTTTAACTTTTCCATTATTTCCTCAACATGTTTTGGGACTACGAGTTTTATTTCACATACATCATCCAAAGAATTTGGTGTGAGACATCTCTTTCCATATAACGCTTCATATGGTGCCATCTGAATACTTGATTGGAAGCTATTGTTATTTGAAAACTATACAAGAGGTAAATACCGATCCCACATACCATGAATGTAAACTGAGAAATATCTCAACAATTCTTCTATGGTTTGAATAGTTCATTCTGATTTTTCATCAGTTTGAGGGTGGTAGGGAGTGCTCAAATGAAGTTCAGTATCCAGGGCCTTCTGAAGAATTTTCCAAAAATATTGATGTAAAATGAGGATCACTATCGGAAACAATTGATATAGGTACTCCATGAAGTCTTACAACTTCATTAATATATAGTCTTTCCATACGTTCAAGTGGTACATATTCTCTTATAAAAATAAAATGTGATGACTTGGTAAGATGATAAAAAATTACCCATATTGCATCATTCCTTCTAGGAGTCTTTGGTAGCCCCATGACAATGTCCATCATAATATTATCCAATTTCCACTCAGGTATGGGAAGAGGTTGCGTGACTCCTCTAGGCTATTTCCTTCCAGTCATCACTTGTTAAAAAACCATATGTCTTCACAAAAAATCATTAATCTCCCATTTTATGTTGTCCCACCAAAAATGTTCTTTCAAATCTCTATACATATTAGTGCTACCATGATGTATAGAGAAATTGGAGCTCTGAGCATCATCCAACAATTCCCTTTTTAGATCAAATATATGAGGAACAAAAATTCTCTTCCCAAGTTTCAAAATTACATCTTCATATACAAATTCCATCAATCACCCATCGTTCACAGCTATAATATTCTTTTGAAATTCCTCATCATCAGTCTGAGAACTTTTTATCCTTTCTAGTAATGATGGTTTGGAAACTATTTGAAAAAGCATTGATGTTTCACCTTCAATGGTTATTCCCATATCCATATTTACTAGATCCATTTATATAGGATCCTTTTCAACTCTCATCTTGTTCAAAAGTCGATGATCATTTATACTCAAAGCATCTTCCACCTTATTTTCCTTCCCCAGGCGGTAGTGTATAGTGCAATCATAATCATTGATATGTTCAAGCCATTTCATTTTCCTCATGTTGTGTTCTTTTTTTTTGAGAAAATATACTTCAAACCCCTGTGATCAGTAAAAATATCACATTTTTCACCATAGAGGTAGTGTATCCATATTTCCAGAGTAAATATTACAGTTTATAACTCAACATCATGAGTTGGATAGTTTTGTTCATGAATTTTTAGCTACCGTGATGCATATGAAATAACTATATCATTCTGTATAAGGACACAACCGAGCCCTTTCTTTGAAGCATCACTATAAATAACAAACCCATCATTCCCCGATGGTAGAGTCCAGATAAGAGCATTAACTAATCTTCTCTTTAGTTCTTCAAAACATTCTTCACAATATTTTGTCCAAAAAAATTTAACCCCTTTACATGTGAGCTCTGTTAACGGGTTATCCAATCAGGAAAAATTCTGGAGAAAACTCTGATAATAACCTACTAAACCAATAAAACTACATACCTTAGTTATACTCGTCATTGCTGTCCATTTTGTATTACCATGTTCTTTAAAGGATCAATAGAGATTCCATCTTTAGGGACAATATGTACAAGAAAATAAATCTCTTGAAGCAAGAATTCACACATGTTAAACTTCCCATATAATTTATTTCTTCTAAGATTCCTTAGGATAATGCGCAAGTTATTTTCAAGATATTTATATCTGTTTGATTATTCCAAAGTGTCATCAATAAATAACACTAAAAATTCATCAAGATATTCCTTGAAAACTCTATTCATTAGATCCAAGAAGACAAAGGGTGCATTAGTCAATCCAAAAGGAATAACTGTAAACTTGTAATGCCCATACCTGGTTTGAAATGATGTTTTCAGAATGTTATCCTTCTTCATACACAACTAATGATATCTAGATCAAAGGTCAATCTTTGAAAAATATTGAGTACCATGAAGTTGGTCAAATAAATCAACAATGTGAGGTAGGGGATACTTGTTCTTTATTGTTATAGAATTGATCTCCAAGTAGTCAATGCACAACCTCATAGATCCATCATTCTTTTTAACCAAAAGAACAGGGGCTCCCCATAGAGAAACACTAGGGTGAATAAATACCTTATTACTCAATTCCTGTAGTTATTTCTTTAGTTTCACTAATTCCATTGTGTCCATTCTATAAGGGGTCTTCGATATGGGCCTTGAACCAGGAATTTAATTAATGGAAAACTCAATTTCTAGTTCTGGAGGATGTCCGGGTAAATCCTCTGGAAACACATCAACATATTCATGCACAATAGTTACGTCCTCTATTTGAACATTATATTCCTCACCCATAGTTATTTCATTATCTTATTCCCCAATAATTGAATTTAGTAGAGCTACTGAGGGTGGATCTAGATAAGAATAAAGTGGTGAAATTTTTTCTATAATGATAAGGTACTCCTTATCATTATAAAAAATTGTAACCTCCTTCATCTTACATTACATTTTCACATCATTGTCTGAAATCCAATCCATTATGACAATTATAACAAATTCAACCATGGGTATGATGACGAGATCAGAAGATAAAGAACTTTTATATTCCCTAATGCAAACTGATTCACAAAACATTATTGTGTTGATACTTCCCTTAAGTGTTTTGACTGACTACTCCCTTGTTAAGTCAAATTGAAAATATCTAATTTTCTTAGAAAACTGGGAAGATATGAAATAATTTGATAATCTAGAATAAAATAAAGAATTGGAAAAACATGAGGAAACCATTAAATTACCTACCACCACATCTTTGGGAGCTTTAATCTCAGAATTAGTGATCATATAACCTTGGCCTTTCTCCCATGGCCTTTTCTGGGGTAAGTTTCCTTGCCACGTAGGATATTCATTTTCATAATGCCCCTTTTCTCTATAATTTTAGCATTCAACATTGACAGCCTCTTTATTCCCCTTGCAATCACGAGCTTGGTGGCCTTTTTTTCTACACTTGTAACAGAATCTCATTCCCTTCAGGCAAGTATCAGGGTGTTTCTTCCCCCATTTACCGCAAGACAAGTATTCAACTTTTCCTTTCTTCCCCTTATTCCAATTCCAGAGTGTTTAGTAGATCTCTTCTTCTCTTTCTTTTCTTTAAAGTCATATGACTTAGAGAATTCCTTTTCATTATTGATAGCACATGAGAAAATATCTTCATATGATGGGAAGGATTGTGAGACTAATTATTTATAGAGAAATGTTTTTAACCCAAAAAATAATTGATCAATCTTACTCCTCGGGTTATGTATATAATCTGCTCCATGCCTTTCTATCCTCGTAAATTTAGCATCATACTTTGCAACATTCTCATCCTCCTTTTCCCTCAGACTCAAAAATTGTCTTTCTATATCCACTTGATGGTCAAAAGGAAAGTATTTTTCTTAGAAAATATCTTTAAACTCCCTCTATTACAAGTTCTATACTTCTTAATATTCCTTTGTGTTTTGGATTAATGAACACCATTGGTCTGAATCTCCCATGAGGTGATAAACTGCCATGAAAACTTTTTTCCTTTCGCTACTCCCCAAAGCATAAAATATTTTATCTAAGGAATTTATCCATTGCTCAGATACTACTTTATTTTTACTCCCATTGAATGTTAGTGGTTGTTTCCTCATGAAGCAGTCTAAAATTGATCCTCCATGTTGGGGATCAGGGTGCTCCATACAAGTAAGGTTATTATTCATAACTTGCGTTAGCTGTACCAGTATGGTGATAAGTTGATTAGCACCAGTTAGATCACCAGATCCACTATAATTATCTTGAGTAGGAGGGAAATCCATTCATGGATTACATGGGTTGATAAAATTTCCATTCATTCCTCTAGGTTCTATTTTTAAATAATTCCATAAATTAGATTAGTTTATAAATCACAATACATAATTACAATCTTGTAAAACAGTTAGCATAAATTTATAAATTTATGGATATAATACATAATCATAAAAATATTTTTTTTAGGAAGTATATACTCATAAACCCTTCATAATTTTTCATAATGAAAATGAGAATTATCCTAAGTATATCCCCTATAAGTGTCATAACCAAGAGTGCAGCAAGACCCGTTGTCGTGCACCGATTCCCGTTCGAGTCTAGATCAAAGCAGGGTTTTGGGGTTTTAATCCTTGGTAAATTTGTACTAGAGCTACCTCTACCTGCTTGTATCAATACAGGAATGTATTTCTTGGAAAACTCACAAAATCTATATAGTTCCAAATTTCTACAAAGTTCTTCAATACTAATACTCAAAGCCTATCTTAGGGTAGTGTTCTCTAATCTCAGTTTTTCTAGATCTAGTTTCCAAGGTCTGTACTAAACTTCCTGTAATACCAACTGTAACACCCTGAACCTAGTTTCCCAGAGTTATTGCATTATAACATAACATTTTCATGATACAAGGAATCATGTATCTAAATATCGATCATTTTAGTAGCCTTGGAAATAATAGATACATTCAGAAGTTTTACATTACATCATTAAATAAAAACATCAAAAAAATTTTGTCCCCTTTGAAAAAACTTATATCCTTATCATATCCATGTAGGTCAACCATAAAATAATTCTTCACATCCTGGAAATAGTAAAACATAGAAAGGGGTGAGCATAGATGCTCAGTAAGGATAACAATATAGCAGAAACTTTCATAAATAAGTATGAACATTTAAGGCAATGTATGAGACTAAAACAAAAGCCTTTTAAATAAAAACATCAGTATAATATGGAAAATATGAAATTAAATAATTCCATTTACTTATTCACATGGACATTATACTAGTCAAATAATCACATGAAATATCCATATCCACATTCATAATGATGGAATGCATAATTCCAGACTTCATAACTAACTAGTCAATTCCTTGTGCCAAGACTACAAATAAGATTTTTTCAAGGCCTTGTCCAAGACACTAGTTTGCCTCATGAGACCTACCGATGCATTGAGGAGCTATTTAGGGCTCCACCCATCACTTATTAAATCCAATGCATTCCTCATATGAAAAGGTTTAACCATAACATAAACATTCATATTAAAAATAGATTTTGAAATGTAAATAATTTATCCATAAACCATTAATGGTGTAAAAATAACACATCTATATTCAAACATATCACAAAAACTTCAATACAATATGGATGTTTTGTATCATAATAAATCAACTTCAAATAATCTTAAAATCCATCAAAGGATGTTAACATAGTTGAAATCAAAACTTTTTTTAGAGAAATATCTCTTTATATTTTGAAATCATTTAAAATTCATATAATTATAAAATAAAACATTTATTTTGAAAATATTCTTATAAGATATTATGAGAAGATTCAAAGATGTTATAAGGGCAGAAAATAGCCGCACCCGCCATATAAGTTAAAAAAAGACATTCTTACCTTAATTTTTTCGAAAAGGTTATAAAGTTCCTTGTTTGAAAAACAATGGAAAGATTCATTTAAAACATATATGGTCATATAAGGGTATAAATGTCTTTATCACATATTCTATTAAATAGTAAAAATTATTTTAAATTTCATTTTTAAGAAAACACGGATGTGGATGACAAAGAGGTCCCAGTAGATACTTATGTATTAACAACCTTAGATAAGTAAAGAGATTGTAGAATTAACCCTTACATAGTACATTTCCTCAATAGATGGTATGATAACCTCATGTATAATAGATAATAAATTGTTATAAAACTATACAATAATCATATACATAAATATGATATCATATATGATCTTATAATATTGCTTTGTTTATAATATTTTAGTAGTTTCATCAATTTGGGTGTTAACTGATTCATTTTCATTTATATGCTTGGTTAAAAAATCCATGTTTTTTATGGATCTGATGTATTTGATTCATATACAGAATGATATTATGTTCATAAATATTATTTTTAATAATAAAATGATAATTATTCTTTAATTATTATGATGGGGAATTAATCTCATCGTGTTAGTGGATATGGTAATCCGTATGTACGCACAAGAGAAAATATCATTATATTGATGGTGATGTCATAAGTAATTGGATGATATATCATATGTACATAATCATTATCATGTTATATTTATTATCTACATCAGTTATACTCATTATTATACCCATCCAAAATAATGAAGTGTTTTAATAACAAACTACACCACGACGTGGAGACGGTAAGTCGTACGTACACACATATGGTGACTTTGTCATTTATAGGACGGATAAAATAATGAATATGGTTGTAAAATATTTATAATAACATCACAGTATTTATAAGGTAATTTAGTTATTATTTTGGAATGTAATCAAACAAAAAGGAAGTGGAAGAAGAAAAGAACTTTAAAGAGGGAGGTGAAATTGTTACCTCTTCTTCGGGTGTTTCTTTTTGAGTTAATCAAAAGGGCTCCATAGGTTGTATTTATGATCAATGTAAGGCCTCTAGGTATAATTTAGGATATATGAGAGGATATTTGGGTAGTTTTTGGTCAATCCAATTAGCTTTTGAGGTGTGAATTTAAGATAAAGGGAAGTACCCTTTTATAAGAGAGGTGAGGGTCACTTTTGGAAAAGCTTGAAATATTATTTTATAATAAAATAATTTTCAATTTTTAATGGATCAAGAATTATTTATTTAGTGGATAAGGTGGATATGGGTTGAAAAAATCTCAACTAATAGGTTTTATACAGGTTTTTGTCACCATATTAACCTTATCTTATAGAATTTACTCCTAGTTAAGTAGTTTGACATTTACCATGTCTTTTTGAATTTTTATATTATATGGTTAATAAACATACTATAACCAGACAAGAGAACCCCAATTGGTTCATTATTAATATATATAACCTTATGTATGTCCTTTGTATGAACCCTAGAATTTCAATAATGTTATATTAATTAAAAATATAGTATTTTTTGTAAAAACACAATTATGTCAATTTTGACACTATTTAGTATTTGGTTTTTGTGAAAATCATAACAGCATGATTACTTTGAGAGAAAATTATTTAATAAACCCTAACATGTTATATTATCCTATAAAATTATTGTAATTCATAAAAAGTCTCAAATTACATTTATTTTGGTATTTATAATATCAAATATTTTAATATTTCATTAATAAGGTAATTACTGCAACATCATTGTGTGTAAATTAAATTACGTAATGTCTAAAAGTTATAAATAAAATACCATTATGTAGGAAATAATTTTATATTTATAATGAATATTTATAGTCGAATTTATCTTATGTATAACACTATTTTAAAAATTTTTTAGCTATTAAATTTTGAATTTAACACTTTTATCTCTTCTTTAAATAAAATAATAATAAATGTCCTAATCGAATCCAAGTGGACCTAAAGGATCATATTTTATTCCTATGGTTGTTTCTGGTCAAATTACACATATCAAATAGAATTAGGACATGGGTTAGGGTAATTATAATATCATTTATTCCCTTAATTACCCGATTTACTTTTAACCGTGGTAAATTAAAGCCAAAAGTTACTATTCACCAAAAATTATTTTCATTTTATTTAACACATTTTACTTAATGATGTCAACTGTATCTCTCAGATTATTGAAATTCAACTCACAGAAGTGGTAAAATTAAGTTTTATACAAATTTGTAAGTGCTCCTAGAAGGTGGGTAAAAAACGGTAAAAAGTTTATTAGAATTTTATATATTTAAACTAATTATAAAAATACTCCAATGAATTAAATTGAAAATATATAGGTATTATGTATCTATTTTGACCGAAAATAAATTAAAATAAAATAACTAATTACTTAAATAAAAAGTTGGTTTTAAACAATAATGCAGTGTTTTTCACTATTCATAAAAAATTGAGAGTTTTCAAAAAAATTCCAAAAGATAACCCTAAGCTAATTTTGATATTCGGAATCCAAAAATGAAGTCCATTTTGAAAAATAAAAATTATTAAAGTTCAAAAAGTGGGTATTAAAATTCATAACGGTTAGTTTGATTGGTCATGGTGTGTTAAACTCCAAGTTGCGTACAATGCAAGCTACTGCATTATTCAAAGGGAAACGTACCGTGCGAGCTTGGGGTGTTACAGTTGTCTTCTCAATATCATGTAGAGAATCTCCAATGTGATTATTTTGGTAAACAATTAGGTTAATTTTCA
Organism: Viscum album; assembly: GCA_963277665.1. Classification (NCBI taxonomy): domain Eukaryota; kingdom Viridiplantae; phylum Streptophyta; class Magnoliopsida; order Santalales; family Viscaceae; genus Viscum; species Viscum album. The sequence goes on along the minus strand of OY728127.1, from coordinate 1,957,689,243 downwards.
TTCAAATATACCCTAGAATTTGGTATTTACATCTATGGATAGTTAACCATGAATATGGTAATTAAAATAATGAGTATATTTAATTACGACAGTTCAACAATATTACCATGTATATTAAATCTTTATTTCTATTACATAGATGATATTTACATATCTCTTCATGTGAGGCCAACTATTTTTAATCATTACTTATATAATAATTAATTATATTATTTTTGGTATTTATTTAATTTAATTATTCATTTATTCATTATATTTATAGAATATAAATTCCATTCATTTTGATTGGATGGTTTTTAAATAATCATCAAGAGATAAAAATATTAATCATATTAATATGTTATGGGGTGTTTTTGTGTTAATTATATGATAATATTATTATAATTTCATGGGTTATCATAATTATCCTGATAGAAATTAAAAAATTACTATAAAAATCTTTTTTATATAAGATATTACTAATAAATTATGAACCAAGCTGGTAAATAATGAAATTGAACAATTATATACCAAGGAAAATTTTTCATGAAAATAAATATTTTGAAGATACCCTTATTTATTTAAATTTTACAAATCCAAATTTTAAATGAATTTATTTAAATATATTTCTTTTTTGATATATTTTAAAAATATTTAACCCCAACCCCCCCATAAAAATGTAATTCTATAATAAAAAATACCACCTCTTGATCATCATTGAATTATAGTTCTATTTAGGAACCCAATATTGTTTCACAATATAGTTTTAATTGTCTACTACATAAAAAATTATAAATATAATTTAGTAGTATTGAGAATTTTGGAAAAATAAAATAATATTAAATACCACTTCAAATTGAAATTTTTTATATAAGTCAAAAAAATTATGTTTAATCTATTGTATCACCATTTAATAACATTATTGTGTACAAAAAAGGATATTTTTCTCACTAATAATGCACTATTTGAACTTCAAATGTTCAATTTATTTCATTTGATAAATCACTTTCAATATCAAGGTGTGACCCCATATTCTTATTGAATCAATGTTTCTTTTTCTTATATTATTTATAAATAACTTTTTGTTGAACTTATCATCTTAAAAGGTAATTTTATTATTTATTTGACTTAATAAGGGAGGTGATGTAATAAAATTTTTGATGTCACAAAATTTTTAGGTTATCAAATTACAGTTGGAAAGAGACAAGAGTGGTTGAATTTTCTATCTTAAAACAATCAAGGAATTTTAAACAATAATGAATAATTTAGTGGTTAAAATAAAAAATTATTTAGAAAAAATTAATAAGTTCAATTGAAGTGTAATGGGTGTGTAGATAATAACAAAGAATAAAATAATGAAATAGTTTTATAGTTGTTTAGATCCAAATGATATTACTTTTATAATTCATACTAAAAAAGCAATAGTATAGATATCCACTATAGATATATCATTTTTTAGGGAGAATGAAAACATTTAAAGCACTTCTTCAAATCTATTGTCACAAACCCAAACCTAAAAATTGAATAAGTAAAAAAACCAATACATTTCATGAGATCATACTTAACCCATACTTTCTTAGATTATTCATAAAACAATAACATTTACATGTGTAGGAAATACATATGTCTAAAATTTAAGTTCGGTAATAAATAATATTCATATAAATTTTAATGGACTTATAACTAGTGTGTGAGTTATTTTTCGTAATGATAATAACTTTACAGAAAAATATGATACATCAAAATAAATGAATAGAAAAATACAGCCAAAGAAAGATATATATGGTGTTTCTATTATTGAAACATATATCTTTGTCCCTAAAAAGTTATAAAATAATTATTCACGTGTGATCTAATATTGATACTTATAAACAACTTATCTTTTGAAATTTTCAACACTTTTAGATTTTAAAAGGATATTTTTCACATTATATGTAGATTTGGATTTTATTTGTGAATCTAAAATGGTTAATTACCATTGGTTTAAACTCTATGATCCTTCTTCTTAATGATAAATTATTACACTGCATTGGATTCTCCTAAAATATCTCATCAAACTAAAAAACTATTATAATGATCATAAAAAATATGGTAATAATATTATAAACATAATTTCATTAATAGTTAGTGAATTTATTAGTAATAAACTACAGATAATAATTATTCTCTTCTACATGACATTCACCATTTAAACCATCAGTAAAATATCTAAAAAATTGGTATTAGATACTTTTAATAATCCTTACACTCATAAAAATTAGATACAATGTGTTCAATAATCCTATAACATGTATTTTGAAATTATTTGGTTTAATCAGACATGAGGCCTGATCATTTAAATTTGATGCAACATTTTAGTCTGATGAGGTTAATCTCATGTGACCATCTTTGGATTCATACATGTTCACTAGGGATTCTCACACAAGATACTTAATTAATATAAAAACTGTAGAATATCAGTTTTCATTATCCATCACATACATCACACAATATATTCTTATATAGTGATGTAATGATTATGAGGTAGCTAAAAACATCACCTGATATCATAAAATGGTTATAAATGTATGTATTTATACAAAAGTGTGACCCTGTGAATATATAATAGTCTTAAATTCTGAATCCCATACTTCCAAAAAATCGACTTATAAAATATTGACATATAGAGTCATTCGTCAATATGAAAAATTCACCTCATCAATATATAAGAGTAATTTCATATAATTTAACATTTTTTTCAATACATTAGATTTCAAAATTAACCAAAATAAAATATCATCAATATATATAATGCTTTCATCAATACATAATATACGTCCATTTACCAAAATATCTAAAAAGTAATTTATGTAATCAAATATGTGATACATTTCATTTTCCATATATTGATTTGTAATATACTTATTCATGAATAAAATAAATATTTATGATTTTTTTCCAACTCCAAGGCAATTCCTGAGATTTTATACATTTTAAATTCAAAAAGATCAACATAAAACATATGTGTCCTTAAACATGTGTGTTTTTATTCTATAGATTCTTCATAAATTCACACAAAATATTTCTTCATTTATAAGATTCTATCCATTAAGAAATATTATATACGTATGAAATATTTCTTATATTAAATCCTATATGTATCAAAATTTCTTTCGCAATTAAATATGAATAAAAGGAATAATAATTCTATAATAAAATGGAATATAATAAATAAATAAATTATAAATAATAATTATAGAATAATAAGATTTAATTAATATTAAAATTCTTATAAAATAAAAAATAAATGAGTGAAATATGTAATTATAAATATAAGATAAATAAATGAAAAATAAAGTAATAGGTATTCACTAAACATTCTCTTATTTTTTGATAATTAAAAAACTTGAACACAATTATTCATTTTTATCCCATAAAATAGTTATGAAAACATCTATCAGTTAATGTAGAAAAAATAACTATAAATAATAAAATAAAAATAAACACAATAATTGTATATAATTAATAAAAAATTCCCACTATAATTTAATAATAAAAATAATAGAAAAACATTGATAATGTGAGCTGTAAAAAAGAATTATTATCTAGTATGAAATATCAATAATATAATATAAAACATTCAAAATATATATATCAATATGTAAAAGAATCTATCCCTTATAACTGAGTCATAATAAATGATATACCAACTATTAGTAGAACAAAAAGATAATAAAAATAGTAAAATCCCCCACCCTTAATACAAGGTTTCTCATCTTGGAAATATAACATAGTGAATTTTCCTCGATAAAACTCTACATATACAAAGAAAAAATATAATAAGACATGAAATAAGATAATTATTTTCAATGAATTATAACAAATATAAATATTTTTTAAAAAACTACAAATAGTTAAATAAATTCCATTAATCCAAATAGAAAAACATTAAATAATATATCATTAGAAATAATTAAAAAAATTAAATAATAAATATCATGAAATAATAGAAAATAATAAAACTGTATAGGGTATAGATATTGGCCTTACAAAATACTTTATCTAGGGATTTCAAACACCACTAGTATAATTTTATTTTATGAAGATCATTTTAGAATCCATGTTTTAGATTTTTTGGATAGTAAAATACAGAAAGATTATTTATAAATAATTTTTTTTTCATAGAGATTGAATAATCCTATTAATACATTCACTTTATTAATGAAAAAATTAACCACAATTATAAAAAAATAGCTGAAATAAATTAGATATTAACTTTTATAAAGGATTTTTTTTATACCATGGGTAATATATCCTTATTTCAAAGGCAATCTTTATTCTAATTTTTTATTCATCATTTTCATTTTCAAAAACTCATCCAAATTTTACCTTCAAATTGTTAATTTATATATTTATTCCTTCCGTATTTCTTTATTAGACATCATCAACCCATTTATTTTCTATAGAGCCTCCAAATCATTACACACATTTTCTTTGGTAGTGAAATAATTTATCTTAAAAAAATTATTCAATTTCATTATCTTGTAAATATCATCTATCATCCCATTAATGTTTTATATTTCCACTTATTAATTCATGAAAATAATATCTTTCAACATCTCATTCTTCTTGATCATATTTTTCATCTCTTCTATGAGTTTATAAAATTTCATAATTGAAAACCTTTTTCTCCTTTACCAAACTTTTGTGATACTTATTTAATTTTACATAAAAATCAACAATAGTTACTACACTATCGTGTAACTTATCGACCTTATTTAATAAATATTTTAGATGTGGTTTATGACATCAAAAATCAAATTTATAATAAGAAGATGATGTATAAATGGTGTAATATGGAGATTCTTCATCAATAAATTGGTCCAAAAAACATGTATTACCTGAATTTTTCTCCAAAGTTGAAGACAAACCACAAAATTATAATAATGTTAATTGTTCCTTTCATTTTTTATTATTTTATCTTTTTTACTATATTTTGGCCTCGTGTGTCTATGAGTTATACTTTGAATGAATTTGGTTTCTCTATGGTACATTGAATCTCTAGTGATAAATTAACTTAAATTATTCTCTTTATAAATTCATTATCCATCAATTAAAATCAGATATCTACTACTAAATTTTATAGTCAATAGAAAATGTATAGATGAAAATACAATATTTTAAAAAAAATCAACAAAGAATATAAAAAATCGTATATCTAAACTGTCTTCTTTGATTCAAATTTTGTGGTCTCACACTAGATATTGAAAGAGAAAAGTGGTTGGTGAAATAATTATCTTAAAATAATAAATTTAATTGAAAATTGTAATTTTTAATTCAATGTATAAAAACAATGAGAAATTCAAGTATAAAAATTATTGTTGTTGACGTGAGAAGAGTGTATACAAAATAATAAAGAACAACATAGTGTGGGGGTGTTATATATGTTCAATTGAAATTGTCCGTACTTTTACTATTCAAATTATCAAACCAATAGAGCTGATATACAGTCAAGATAATTCCCATTTTTTGTGGGAGGCAACTCCTTCTATCCTTCACTTTCAACACCAATAGCCAAAATTAAAACCCATCTTATTATGGTATCAAATAAAATCTATCCCTTTCATATGGAGAAGAAAAAATTTTATCATTCTATGTGTTTTCATCAATGAATACCATTACTTTTGGTGTAGATGGATAACAAACCTTTCCTTATAGGAGAGAAATAAGAAACTATGACTTATATTTTTTAGATAATAATTTTCAGACATATAAATTTTAATGAATTTATGACATTGGTGTGAGTAATTTTAAAAATGAATTAAAAATTTATAGTACAAGATAATATAGAATAAAAATTTAATAAATTAATATATCCTTAAATATATTATGATAGTGTCTATGGGGTAGAAACTGAAAGATTAAACACTTCACAGATGTAAAACAATGATGATTTGTTTATTTATCATAGTAGTGTGTAAAAAAATTAGCTTTATAACTTTTCATCATATCTTTATTATAATGTGATACTATTAACACTACTTACAACATTGAATTTTATAGATGAATGGGTAATGGATAATTCACTTCACTTCAAAATCTATGATCTTGATTCTGAATAACCAAAGAAATACATCATGTGAGGATTTCCTGAAATCTATCAACAACCTGAATAACACCCCATAGAATATTCAAATATAATATAGAAATAATAATATCACTATAATTCGAAAAATAGTCATAGAATATATCAGCCATAGATTCTAAAAAATAATTATGAAATTCTCCAAAAAAATCATCATTAAAATCATTATTAAAATCTACATAAATTTTGTTATTAATACAATGAATAATCCTTATAGATTTGACCTTGTGTTTCAACTTCCTAAAATTCATGGGACGTAAATTATAAAAAAAATCCATCATACAAGAGGTATGATTCATTTAATCTAATTCACTATTTTAATCTGATCATATTAATCATACATGAGAATATCTTTATTTATACATTATACCTAGTAATTCGTATAATGGTTCTTGGATTCATACACAATCTATAACACGTTATTCTCCTTATATAGAAAAAAATAATATTTTTTCATATTCATTATTATAATGATTCTGATACAATTAAAAACATAACCTAACTTGGAAAATAGGTTTATTTTTTTGTGGATTCATACATTAAAGTAATACTATGAACACATATGAGTATTAACAACCAAAGACTCAATTTTTAAAACCCCAACTTCTAAAACACAAGTTCATAAGTGTAAATATTCAATATGTGTGATTTATCTCCTCTACTCATATGAGTCATTTTTTTATCATGCAATGTTTTTCTTATATGTAATATTTACTAATAAAATAAAATTATAACCATTATCTTTATAAGAATATATTTAATACCTAACTCACTTATCATTACTATAAATAAATAATCCATAATATATTTCATCCAATAGGTAATATATTTCTTCTTACAAATTATGATATATAATAAAATTATTCATATAGAATATTAATACTTATGATATTTTTATCATCTCAACTATAATGAATGACATTTAATACTTTTCCAAATTCCTGATAGCAACATATTAGATAACTAGGCTTAAATATGTAATATTATCCTCTAGATATTTTTATTCATATGTGTAAAACATTTCTTTACTCATAAGGGATTTTCCATAGTGAAAATTTAAGTATGTAATAAGTATTTCATATTTAAGATCTTGTACATAACAATAAATGATTAGATAATCATATTAATAATCCCATAATAAAAAATAAAAAAATTATATTATTAATAATATGAAATGAGGGAATAATATTAATGAATAAATAAAAAATAAAAAATAAAAAATAAATTTTATTTATATATTTATAAAAATAAAATAATTGAATAAAAAATAATGTGGTATAGATCCCCACAACAATATACCCCCTTAGTTTAATTTGTTTGTATATGGTCTATTTTAAAAAACTAAAATTTTATAGGTTTAAAAGTGTATTGTGGCATGATCCTTTCTTATAAACTAAAGAAATATATATTTATCACAATATTTATTTATAAATTTTTGATAATTAATTATAACCAAATAGTTTTTTTATAATGATTATAATCTAAAATATAGTACATAAAAAATATTATTTAAATTAATTCATAAGCGTATGTTACTTAAATTATTGAATGAGTATTTTAAAAGGTATAGAGATTGTTGATCAGGTAAAGAGTGATAGATTTTTATAAATTTAATTGGTGAATTTGAATTAATGGTTTTATGTATTGATTAAATATTTATAGGAATTTATATTAGAATATGAATGTATTTATGTTTGTATTTATATTTATATTAATATATGTATATATTAAAAATCATATAAAACTATATTATTTCTCACTGTATCAATAAATATAATAATTATAATAAATTTTTAAAAATATTTATAAATTGGTGATAATTCTTTCTAGACATTGTAATTTGTATCATAACTCTCTATCTCACTCAATTATATATCATTTTAATTCTTTTTTAACATTTCACTTCTTATTCCTCCCTCAGTATAGACATGGATTATGAAGGTAGAACACCCAAAATTTTTATTTGATTAAACAATACTTGATATTTTGATATATGAATTTCTATTTTTATATTCATAAAATATATAAACACCATTATACCCTCCTTTTTAACGGTTATTTGAAACTGGTTTGAGAGAAATAATAATTTTCATTTAGATGTAATATTTCATATAAATAATGAATAATTAGTTTTTATATAATTTTCAATTTTACCAAAAAATTGATATGTTCTTGTGCATTACTATTGGATAATGATAATTAATTTATATTTATTGTAATTTTAGGTTATGTTATTGTGGAACATTATCAGTTTTTTTGAAAAAATTGAAATTTACTTTTATGAACGAAATTAATTTATAAATTTAATTAATATAATATATACTTCTATAAGTTTATGAAATTTATTACATAATAATATGCATGTTTAATGTATGAAAATATATATATAAATGTTATTAATAAAATATTCTTAATGTGTCTGTGATATTGAACATATAATAATTAATGAAATTTAATGTGTAATACTATTCATTGAAAATCATTTATATATTTTTAGGATTTAATTTTTCGTAAATGGATATTTATACCTTAAACATCATTTATTGAAAAACAATGGAGGGGAATATCTTATAGGGAGGAAGAAAAAATTCATCCAATTAATAAATAAAAGAAATAAATGTATAAATGAAGGAAAGGATAAAAAGTCATCATAAAGAAACCAAACCCTATTTTGAGGAACTGCTAATTACATCAATTTCAACTCCATTAAATCTACTAATGGATCTCTTTCATCAAAGTCATCCATTTTTCCATATGAAAAATTGTAACAGGAATATATTATTTAATTAGTATCAATAATTTATATATCCACCCATAAATTACATTATCATTATGTTTTACCCAATTAAATAGTTATGTTTATAATTCCATAGTCAATGTACCCTACTTTTTCTATTTACTCCTCCTATTTTATCATTAAAAATAATAACGTTTAGATATTTTATACAATTTTCTTTGGAAAATGTATCAAATACTATAATTATATATAATATTTAAGGATTCGTGTTCTCAAGTTGATAATATTTATTCACAGACCTTATAACTAAAGCTTTCAAAATTTATGAACTATTCTTATTCATACAAAACTTTTTCCTATGATATATTATAAACCAATATTTATCAATTTTAATAATTTTACTCTTATATACCTAAAGTTTTTATTATATATTTCATATTCAATACGACCAATTTATCTCAGCTGTGTCATACTCTATTATTATGAATACTCCATTATATGATTCATCATAATTCAAAAATATATCTTAATGTTATATAATTATTTTTCCTCATTTTGAAAGGAATAGTTGGAAAAAATAGTATCTTCCATTTCACCTCTATAATATTAAATTTCAAACCCACTATAGAACCATCTTCAGACTCATTTTTAATTTGTGCCTAACCAATATCTACAATATCATTATAACTCAATCAAAAAACATCGAGATTAACGATTTCATGAAATCATTCACTTTGTGAGATGGATAAGATAATTTTGTATCACTGTATATAGTTTAGGAGATTCAATATGACCTCTTTGACCATGATAATTATGGGACCATCATGGTGATAAATTTTTTTTCATGATTATCATATCTATATGATTAAATGAAACGTCCTAGCATATAGTAAAGTTGATTCCATTGTCCCACCTCTAATATGTTAAGGGATAAATTTCAACATTATGTTATCCATTTAAATTTATGGGGAGAGTTACCTCTATATATTTCCTATCAATAGTTAACATATAACCATAGAAACAATAATAAAAATGGAAAATCATCCATGTAAAATAATATATGAATATAAAAAATAACTACACCATAAATTATGATAAATAAATGAAACACAATGTATACATATAGATTAATTAATAGAAGTAATTAAGAGTAAAGAATATATAATGACCACCATCATAATGTAAACTCTATGACATCATCTAAAATATCTATCATATATTTCAAGCAATCAAGATCATTGAAATTTTTCTTTTTAACAAAAATTCATAGACTTCCATCCAACCTGGTACCTGAATCGACCATTCATAAGGCCCAAAGTGTGTTCTCATTCCACATAGGATAGAGAAAATCACTAGGACATCAAATGAATAACTTTGGTATTGTTTTTCACCAAAACATAGATAAATATAGTTTAATAAATAAATGCCAGAGCCCAAAAAAATGAATTGTATGACAAATAGGTCTTAACCAACTATTGCAATCTAACCCATTTTTATATACATAATAAGAACATGTATAAACAAGGGGAACTCTAAGAAAATAAAAAATAAAAAAACAACACATAAAAGTGATGATTCAACTCAATCTAAGCCCAAAACATCTCCATGAATCCTATAGTTGTGTGCCACTTCCCAAATCACCTTACATCAGCCACGAAGAACCGTAAGTTTCCAACTAGGTACCTGGAACATGTAATTTTTTAGGAGTGATCTTAAAAGAAAAATTGGTCATCATAACCTGTTGATACTAAAAAATATGTCTCGTAAAGAAATTAATATACTATATTTTTAAAATAAATCTATAATGTAATGTTTCATACATATAAATTTATGGAAATTAAAAAAAAGCTATAAATCATATAAAAAATAGGCCTCTTGGTTTCCCTCTAACACACAAATATTTTAAAATTAAAAGACTACGTTCAATACCGTATACGACAAAAAAAAAAGATTTGAATAGAATTTAATACCCAATAAATTAAGATATATTTCTTTTAGAATATATTTAGTCTCTTAATTAGCTTATGGTATAAGAAACCATATGATTTTTAAATTCTATAACATATAATATATGTAACATCGAGCTTTAACAAAACATGAAATAATACTATTCTAATATGACTATTATAACATTCCCTTTAAATTAGAGGGGTATGAATATCATAAAACAATTTATGAAATATATATATATATATTATAATCAATATAAATTACTGATAATTTAGTAGTAAATAATCAATCAATTGTTTAGTAATGCAATTTTATTCTTCACAAATATAGTTTCTTCAAAAATTATTTTTATTGTATTTCATTAAAAAATATAATTAATGTGTGGAATGTTATAAAAATATATCTGATAAAATGAAATTTTCTTTTTAAAATTTTCATATTAAAATTTATTTTGGGTGAAATATTGGTATTTTTCCAAAAAATATGGATTTTTAGTGAATAGGGAAAATACAGATTTCTTAAAAAAATATTTTCATTTAAATAAATAAATAAATAAATAAAAAGGTACCAATATTTTTTAATATGATTCAATGAAATATAGGTATTATTTTTTATATTTAATCTACATATTTGTTTTATAAACATTAAATTTTATTTTAGATTATGTTTGTTATTGGGTTTAAAAATAATATTTTTCGAAAAACTATTTTAAAATTTAAATTTTTTGTCAAATTTAATTAATTATGAGATTATAAAATAATTAATGTTTTAAAAAAATTTATAATTTATGAATGAAAAATAATAATTCTAATTCCCATACTAATTATAATTTTCCATTGAATTAATATAATATCATATTTTAATTAAAAAAACACTTCTTTATGATGATCTTTTTCATTACACCTAACGATTTAATTTTAAATTTAATTTTCCCAAATTATATAAATTAAATTTAATTAAATGGATTAAATATTTTGAATAATAATAATTTATATTTTATAATATTTTTAACTTATTTTTTGACCATTTTAAATACAGAAAACGTAAAAAATAAATTATCACAGTTATGATGAATACGTGTTTACGGAGGGGTATACTAAAAAAGATAATGGTCAATATGACCAAAATAATTTTCAAAAATTATTTTCATGGATACATTTATACCTTATCATGTATTAATTTATGTAATAATATATTTTTGATTCTTTTTTCATGTGAAAAACATGGTTACACCTTTCTCATTTCAAAAATTTCAAATGTGCCACTCACCTCACATGTATAAGGTCTCTCACTCCCCTTTAATCTTCACACCGTAAAGTACTTTTGGATGATCCAATACCTAAATAGATAACTTCCAAATTTCTTTCCCCTCATTTTATAATCCTTGTTTTTAACAAAAATATATTCTAGTAAAACATTAGATATAATCCTAAATAGCTGGCTTGAGATGAAGTAAAATTCATAACTATGTTTATTTGTTTTATTTCATCTTTATTCTCTATTAAAATTTAATAAAATTTGATAATATGATAAAACTAATATATAATATATAATTATATATTATTATATTAATATAATAACCAAAATAATTAACCTCTTCAATAAATTGGGATATAAAAACATCATTTTTGTATTTAAGATTTCACATATACCTTTTTTACATTTTAATTCACAGATAATATGATAATATTGGTCGTGTGTATGGAGGACTGTTGTCTCACAAAGTGATGTGAATTTTTTTCAATATAGATTTATATAGATGATAATAAGGAGATTGATAATGAATATATCCGATATAAATTAAATAATAATTATATTTATGAAATATTTATCATTCTTAAAGGATAATATATCATTTTATTTCGTAGTCTAGAAAATGTTAACGTCATTCGTGTACGTGCGGAGTGCTGCATCCACAAACTGTTGCCATTCTTTTTTATACCACATCACAAGAATTATATATATATATATATATTGAAATAATATTGTATTAATGGTATTATAATCATTATAGAATGATAAAATAATACATACCTTTTTTCCATAACGATCCCTGAAAATGGAAACATTACTCATGCATACATATGGCATGTCGTCTCAATGATTGCAATCTAGATCACTATTCATAAAAAAATAACTAATGGTTTTAAAATTATAATTTATGAATAAATATGATAATTATTTAATAATTATTTTTGTTATTATGTTTAAATATTTACCTATTTCACTACAGTAAATACATCGAATATATTTTGAAACAATGCACAAAACGACCAAAAAAATAGATGTGGACTTATCTGATTTTCTATAAAAATATTTTATTATAAAGAAATAAAATAAATGATTTATCTAAATGGTTTTAAAGCTTGGAATTTTTCTTAATAAATCAAATAATTTATATAATCTTATTAGACATGAGTTAAAGGGCATGCATGGAATGTCTAGATTAAAGGTAAATCTTTTCTAATATTGCCTTTACTTAGGTGGAATATATTCTATATTAGTAACTTGTTTTTATTAATTTGTGTATATACAGACCCTTTTTCATTAATATCATGAATCCTTCATAAATCATTTTATTTTATATTTCAATTTTAATTATTTCATTTAATTGGATTTGTATTTAATGGTACCAAGTGATGAATAATTTCATAACTCAATGTTTTTCAGTGGGTTATATTACTTATTCATTGTATTTGATATTCTATGATTATGTGTGTAATGAATTTTGATTAAATTAAATTTTATTTGACTTAATTATTTTTATTTATAGTTTTTTTAAATTGTAGATTTATTTACATATTCTCAAATTCAATGGTATTATTTTTTAAGGGTTACTTCTCATAAATTCTCTTTCTTTGAGACATACATTTACCATATTCACCTATATGAATTTATGAGATGTTTATACTTACCTTTGACATGATATATCATCAAAATACTTATATTCATGATATTTAGAATATCATTTTATTTTATTATTTCATGGGGCTTACGCTTATAGAGTTACCAAAGTGTAAAAGCCTTTATGTTAAAATCTCTATTTTTCAGATTGTTTTTGTTAAATCTTATTTTAGAGGAAATAATGTGATATTATTTTCTTAAAAAAATCTCAATTATCATCCTATGGTTAGAAATTTGGTTCAAATAATTAATTTATATTTTAAGCCTTATTCATTTAATCAAAATCATAAAAGTTGATTGTAAGTGATACTGATATTTAATTATATTTTGGATTACGTGTCTCTCTCTTCCATATCACTATTTTCAAAAAAAATTAATTTTTTTCCAAAATGTTCTTTTATAATGGTAAACTATTTTCTAAATGTATTTTATTGAGTCTTTTAACTTCTTTTAATTTTATTTAGATGAAATTTTCAAACATATTCCAAATGAGTCACCATTGACTACATTTTAAAAAATAATTGGAAACTAATTTTTATTTTTAGCATTTCAATATGAACTAATATTCCTACCATCATTAACACTTTTTCATTTAATATTCCTTAATATTTTTCTTTGTTTTTTCGAAATGAAAATAATTTTCACAATATTTTGGGAATTATTATTTATTAAAATCTATTTTTAAAATTAAAATTAAAATTTCCAAAAAAATGATTTTAATTATATTTTAATGGTATTTTAACAAATTAATAATAACAACCCTTGATGTTAATTACACTCCCCTGAGTATATAAGGTAATTATACCATCCATATTCTTTGCCTTTATGAATTATCATATTGTCATTGATCTCTTTTAATTTTCATGGGTTAATAATGTATCAAATAGATTGTTATAGAACCCATTTTTTCAATGGTTAATCATTTTTCAAATATATTGTTATGAAAACAATTTCTATTCCATTGGTTAATCATGTTTCAAAGATATTATTATTGAACCAGTTTATTTCCCATTGGTTAATCATGTTTCAAATAGATTTTTGTAGAACCGTTTTCTTTTCCATTGGTTATTCATGTTTCAATGATATTATTATACAACCCATTTCTTTACCATGTGTTGATCATCTTTCAAAGATATTTTTATGAAACATGTTTCATTTCCATGAGTTAGTCGGGTTTTAAAAATAATAAAGATTTTTTCAATTATTTTATAATAAAACGAATTATTTCTATACTTTATTCTAGATATAGTTCATGTAAATTGCTTACAATGATTGGTGTATTTGATATAAACCAAGGAACGATGATTCAATTATAAACTATGTATTGTTGGTTACGGTATTAATCAAGGATAGGTGGTTTTATGATAATATAAGGATGAATGGTTTTATTCTATCCCATCATGTAATTGGTTACATTAGATCTAGAAGTTAGCCTTATGGGTTTTTCTATTTTAAATTGTGATATGACGATAATGTTCCCAATATACCAATATGTATTATCTATTAATTCAATATGTTTATAATTTTTTTCACAAAAAATATTGATATCACATGGATCAACATTTTTGTTCTCATGAATCATTCCTTTATAAATACATATGTCATTTTTTATTTTTGATGATCATGATAATTATGTTTTTAGATATTATCATTTTATACTTATTGACTTTGATTATGTCCTCATACCCTTATGTTCAACTTATACTCACTGATGAAATTCAATTGTTAAAATTTATGGTCCCCTATACTGAGCATTTTAGATCATCCTTTTATTTTTCTTTTTTCCCAAGTTATAAATATTTAGATTAAATGAATTATTTATAAGTGCGATTTAATATTTAGGATGATGATGAATTAATGTGAAATAGAAAATTTTTCGTTAAGTGGGAGGTATTCTCATTCAAATAGATGGGAACATTTTATATTTGAGTTTTTTCAAATTCTCAAAAAATCTTAACCTAAAAGGCCCTTGAAAATGTAAGTGATTCAATTTTTCCTTTTAATGTTTTAAGGTTTAAATTGTGAAAATTGGGTCATCTTCATCATTATCAAAGGCATAAATGTAATTTTAATGTTTTTAATGTTAGATCTAGGAGTGCAAGTTCTAGGTTATTATAGTTGGTATCAGAGGAAAGGTTTAGATAAATTTATATTTTAGGATTTATTAATGTGATGTTATATTATTTTTTATGAATACTATATTAGCTCTATAAAGACTCGGAATTTCCATGGAATTTTTTTCCTCAAATACATGGGAATTTTAAGAGTTCGTGAAAACTGGTGGCACATCATTCCAAGGCCCAGTGTGCCCAGAAACAATTTCTGAAGTTTTGTTCGGGTACGTTCAGTAAACGTACGAGCGGGATTTTATAACATTAAAATCGGTGCTCGGAATTTAAATCTGAGGGCACTATTGAACTCACAACGCTGATATTCACTTATGAAGACTTTCACCTCGACGACAGTTGGTCGAGGATGAAAGTTAGTTTTTGGGTTTTACGTGGAAATAATAAAATAATTTAAGTGCATGTCTTAATTTATTTTATTTTTTATATCCACCATGTGGATGTTGGAGGTGGGGACCGACACACCTTAACCTCCCATAAGAGGTTATGGTGGTGGGGCCCACCTGAACTCAACCTCCCATGTGAGGATTAATTTGGTGGGGACGACCTGAGGTTATAACCTCTTGAACTTCCCATTAAGTGGGTAGAAACCTCTTGAGCTCCCCACATAATGGTTCCACCACCCTTCACATTAATTGTGCCAACCAAGTGTTAGGAATTCATTTTGAATTTTCTTTCCAATGAAATAATAAATGTTATAATATATTATTTGGCATGTCTATTCACCTAGGTGATCTGAGTTGAGGATTATTGAGAGAAAGATCCCAACGAAGAACGCTCCTCCCAACGAAGAACGACCATCGAAGAATGAAGAATTCTTCATACGTCGATGACAGACAACTTCTTCTTTGATCTCCAACCAGAAAAAGGGAGGAAGCGCCGTCCTTGAAGAACGCCGACGACGTCATCCTTGAATTCTTCATCTTCTTTTCCAACGACATTTAATACAAGGTAGGGGTTCAATATTTGTTAAGTTGTTGCATGTTCCTCATTTTCCGTCATGGTTTATAATTCGAAGCCGCTGATATCACCCTAACACGGATGGGGCAGGTAGAGAAAACACGACCCGACCCCTTTTCCTTTCTTATGGATTTTGACGCCCAACGCGACATGAGTCTGGGATGAGCGTTTCTCATCAACATCGGTTGTAGATCGAAGGAAACATCCTAAGGAGAGTGTGACATCTTTCATAATGATAAATAGGCCATTGGAACTCGTCTGGTGACACGTGAAAGATTCTCCGATAGTCGGAACCGGCGAACTTCACCGACGACAAAGAGAAGGGCGGCCGGTGCTCCAGCCGACCGCATGGAAAGCGGTGGAGTAACTGCACCGCCGAAGGAGAAGGCCGCGGCCGACGGCCCGTGGTGGTGTAGCGGCTATCGGTGCAAGGCCGGCCGCAAAGGAAGAAGGTGGCCCGAGCCGCCTGGTCGCTGGAGAAGGTGCGGTGCAACCCCGCCGCGCGGTGGAGAAGAAGGGGTCGTGGCCACTGGCTGCGGCGGTGCAACGGCAGACCGCGCAAGGATGGCCTTGAGGATGACCAGCGGCCCAATCCGTAGGGTCTCCAGAGGCCGGATGGCGCAATTGTGCCACACGGGAGGCGGTTGGCTGCTCAGCCAGCCGGGAGGAGCTGGACCCAGCGGGTCCCACGTGATGCTGACCGACGCCACAGGTGGCCAGATTTTCCACCACCCGAACGACTTAGTCATTCCGGATCCAGGGGCATGGATTCCCCCTTGGATGTGACTAGGGTGTACACCATGGGCCGTCACCCAGCGCCAGCCACCGGACTGGACCTAGCGCGGGCCGCCGGGCCGGACCTAGTGCCGACCACCAGGCCGAACCCCGCACGGGCTGCCAGGCCAGACGCAGTGCGGGCAGGACCCAGCGCGGCCGGGCCACCCCCATGGAATGAGCTTCCCTTGTGGGCCAGGCTGTGCCCATGGACTGGGTCAGACCCGCAAACCTGGTCGGACCTGCGGACCGGGTCGGTCCGACTGGGCCGGATCAGACCCAGACCCATTTTGGCCTGTTTTCACTTTTTCACAATTAAAATGGGCTACATGTGTCTAATTGAAGAACCGTATGCAGTGACAGAAAGCTTGGAGCATGACAGTTATTTTGGAATACCCCAATTAAGGGTTGGACGTAATTGGAGTATAGTTAGGTTGGATTGAACCTAATCAAACCAGGCCCTTGGAACAGAAATGCCAATAAATTACAGACAGGGCATCTGATTGACGCGTCGTCTGTTGCATTTAGAACCCTATGACAAGGTATACCTTTTAGATACATATTCTTGGGAATTCATGGATGTATCAAAACTCATCTTGAAGAGAAGACCCTCTCAAAATCTAGCATGCTTCATGCGGAACCCTATAGTTGGCTGTACACTAATGATTGTTCCTGGATACTCTGTGGGTTAGATAGCACTGACAACTGTTCCTGGATCTCGTATGGGTTTGACAGCTCTGACTATTGTTCCTGGATCCTATGTGGGTTTGACAGTTCTAACATCGGTTCCTGGATCCTTTGTGGGTTCGGCAGAATAACTGTTCCTGGATCCTATGTGGGTTCGATAGTTCTGATTTATTTTCATGGAACCTGTGTGGGTTAGACATAATAGATGATTCAGTGTATACATCTGATCATCTCTATCTCTCTAGAAAATTTGTATACCTGTGTGAGATGAGTCAGTAACTTGTGTTTACCTCATGATTGAGATGGATTACTTGGTAAATTAGGTATATGTATAGGCATATACCTAAGTGGGGTTATATGTTGATTTCATACATTGTGATTTATCCTTGTTTGATTTTGTGAGACCTTGAGGGTCTCGGGGTCCCTACTAAGTATCATTATACTCACCCCAACACAGGCTATGCCTGCATATCGTTGTGTTGGATGCAGACGATAGATAGTGCAGACCGAGGCTGAGTGTACGAGGATTGGACGGTAACCAGAGGTGGACCTCACGACGAGTCGGTACCTGAAGGAGACTGAAGGATGTGGTGTGATGAAGTGGCTATATGTACCTACCCTTCAGGTAGGATCCATAGTGGATGATCCAGGAGATGCTTTTCACCTTTTAGCTATTTTTTCATTTTGTGTTGTACTTGTACTATCAGTTGGGATTGCATTTCCATCCCCTTTACTTTTTTGCACTCTCTAGTTATATAGTTTTACATCGTGTTTTGTATCCAACTGTGTGCTCTGTTGTATGAGTTTTCAGTCATAAAGGCAATTCCTTCCCTAGTTTAGGGATTTATGCATTTGGTGCTAGTCGCCTTCCCCTGGCCTATGGAAGGCGGGCTTGGGGTAGTCCCGGCACGGGCCCTGGGGGACGGGTCATGACAAATTGGTATCGGAGGAGTCGGTTCTACCACAGAACTTAAGACTCTAATCTTTTCTGTGAAGCAATAGTGTTAAGGGTACTCAGTGCAGTTTTCAGTTCAAGGAGTCTCATGTTGGTGCGGTGGCCGACATATCCATTCACCAGGACCATGACTTCTGATTTCTGACTCAGTGCATGAAAACACTGATTGCATGTGTGTTTCAAGAGTTTTCATAGTGATATATTTGAGTCATCTCACCAGGTATAACTTATAGACCATGGTGCACCTATTTCTCTTCAGGATGGCCCCACGTAGACAGCCATCTAGGGTTCCAGGTTTTGTACGAGATGGCATCCCACCGAGAGATGAGGCCTCGGTGCAGGGTCCTATTACATGGGAGACACCAGCAATACCACTACCAATTGGGCCACCGATTCCACCAGCCCCAACAGTAGAGATTTCACACCACCTGAGTGTGTTTCACGAGTTCCAGCACTAGAGGCTGCCCAGGTTCAGGGGTGAGACAGACCCACAGGCAGCTGATGATTAGCTAGAGGCTGTAGTGAGAGTCTTCAGACTGGTAGGGACACCAGCAGATCTTATGGTGATCCTTACAGTGAGTCTCCTTCAGGGAGCAGCAGGGAGATGGTGGAGCCTGATGCTCCAGGTGCCTGATAAGGTGACACTTCTCTGTGTAGACTTTGAGAGCATATTTCGGGCAGAGTTTGTCCCAGCCAACCTACGTGTGGTGCAGATACAGGAGCTACTACATCTACAGCAGGGTATCATGACGGTAGCTCAGTACTCAGCGAGGTTCACTGACCTCTCGTGCTACTCCATAGATATGGTGTGTGACCCATTCTTTAGGGCTTGGATCTTTGAGTAGGGGCTCAGGCGAGAGATCAGGGCTTCGATGATCTCCCTTAACATCCCGATGCAGGCAGGGGTGTTGGAGCTTTCCCTCTTAGTGGAGAGTTTCCTTGCTGAGCAGTCACCAGCAGCGAGACCCACCACCAGGTGTTAGGTAGTGGAGTCTTCTGCAGCAGGCAGTAGAAAAATGTCGCAGAGGTCCTAGAGAACTAGACCATTAGGTGGACGACGTCAGGACTTCAGTTTGGTTGTTTGAGGCATGCGATATAGAGTCAACCATTCGAGGAACATTCAATGTTTCACATGCGGCGGGCATGGTCACATGGCTCGTGATTATCCGACATGCCATAAAAATGATCAACAGATAGTTGAGGGACCTCCAAGGCATAGGAAAAGGTTTGATCGAGGTGATCCACAGGGCGCATGCAGACGTGGCAGGGGAGCTGGTTGTGTAGCTGGCGGTGGACGACGTTAAGAGGTGTTACCACCACCACCACCAGGAGGTCCAACCCGACCGCAGGGAGTAGGTGGACAGGTGAGAGCTCAGCTCCAGGCAGCTGAGGCTTACGTTCATGATACTCTGAAGATGATTCGAGGTACAATCTATGTCTAATCTACCTTGACTTCAACTCTTATAGACACAAGTTCATGTCACTCTTTCATTGACACTACCATTGTTTGGAGGTCGGAAATTCCGATGGAGCCATTGGCTCAATCTTTATGTAAAGAGACTCCTACGGGAGTAGACTCAATGATCACGCACTGGTGCTGACAGTGTGAGATTACTCTAGGAGGTGAGAGCTTCGGCTGGGATCTCCTCGTAGCGGCGTCGAGGCCTTACGATGTCATCTTGGGTATGGACTGGTTATCTACAGTCCATGCTCATATCGACTGTATTGGGCACAATGTGTGGTGTGTCCACATGGATGGAACCAGGTTTACCTTCACCGATGAGAATAGAGCCTTTGCAGCATAGGACATACTTACTCGAAGGAGGGTGAAGCCAATCTCTAATCATTTGGCATGCCTTACCCTCAGAGCAGTTGATGTGGAAATTACAACTTATCCTGTAGTGGTGGAAAAGTACACAGATGTTTTCACGGATGATGTCCCAGGACTACCTCCTCACAGAGAGGTGGACTTTTACATTGACCTGTACCCTGGGACTGCACCAATATCTACACCAACATATCGGATTGCTCCCGCAAAGCATTGTAAGCCGTGGGTATAGTGGGAGGACTTGTAGGGAAAGGGATTCATCCAGCCCAATGTTTCTCCCTGGGCAGACCTGATTCTATTTTCCAAGAAGGTGGATGGAAGCTTGAAGCATTGTGTCAACTTCCGTCGCCAGAACCAAGTGACCATGAAGAACATGTACCCACTCTTGAGGATTGATGACCTCTTTCATCAATTGAAGGAATCACAGTGATTCTCTAAGACAGACCTCAGATTAGGCTATCACTAGATCAGAGTTCAAGATGATGATGTGTAGAAGACATCCTTCAAATGTTGGTACGACCACTACGAGTTCATTGTTATTCCATTCGGAATAACCAACGCTCCGATAATGTTCATGGGACACATGAATAAGATCATCTAGCCATTCCTTGATCACTTTTCCGTAGTCTTCATCGATGACAGTCTGATCTATTTGACTACTGAGGAGGAGCATGCCTACCATTTTCAGGTAGTACTGGAAACACTCCAAGAGCACCAGTTTTATAGTAAGCTCTCGAAGTTTTAGTTCTCAATCTGAGAGGTTCAATTTCTCGGACATGTCATCATGGAGGATGGAGTTGATGTAGATCGAGAAAATATTGAGTCGGTACTTTCTTGGGATCCTCACATGAGTGTGACGGAGGTACGGAGTCACCTGGGTTTGGATGGATATTACTAGAGGTTCGTACCAGACTTCTACAGAGTTGCAGTACCACTATAAGCCTTGACAAAGAAGGGGAAACCCTTTGTGTGGTCGGAGTTATTCCAGTAGAGATTTCAGGAGCTGAGGCAGAGGCTGACTAGTGCCCCCATCTTGAGGCTTCCAAAGGAGGGCGTATGGTACATAGTAAACTACGACGCATTAGGGACCAGACTTGGGTGTTTCCTGATGCTAGAGAAACCAGTGATTGCTTATGGTTCTCATCATCTGAGACAACATGAGAAGAACTACACTACCCATGACCTGGAGTTAGCAGTAGTGGTCTTCGCCTTGAAGATTTGGTGGAACTATATGATGGGTATGTGTTTCACAGTCTAATCTGACTACCAGAGTCTCAGGTATATCTTCTCTCAGAAGGACTTGAACCTGAGATAGCAGTGATGTCTTGAGTTCCTCCATGACTATGACTTTGAGATAGTCTACACTCCTAGGAAGGGGAACGTTGTAGAAGATTCACTCAGTTGGAGATTTGGTATACAACTGCAAGGAGAGGTGATAAATCAGCTGGATGCTTTGCAGATATCCTTTGTGGACCGAGATGGAACAACTTTCCTTTAGTCTCTTACAATCACTCCTCCACTTCTTTAGTGAGTCAGGGAGGCACAATGAGGAGACATTGACTATGAGACACGTTGTGCTCAGATATCCACAGGGCAGGCACTAGATGGATTTTCTGAAGGTGGGGAGCATGTCATCCTCTTCAGAGGATGTACAATGTTTCCAGTGTCACTTTAGTAGGAAGTGTTGAGGGAGTTCCACACATCACCTTTAGTGGTACATCCAGAAGTTGTGAAGATTTACTAGGACCTTCGACAACAACATTGGTGTCCAGGTATGAAGAAGGAAGTAGTAGAGTTTGTCTCTCCATGCCTCACTTGTCAGCAAGTAAAGGTGGAGCATCAAGTACCACCAAGCATGGTTCAGCCTTTAGAGGTCCCAGAGTGGAAGAGGGATGGGATATCCATGTACATAGTGATGGGTATTCTACATACGTCCAGGGGATATTAATCTATCTGGGTGATCATCGATCGACTCACCAAGTCAGCCCACTTCCTACCGATCAGAGAGTAGGGTTCAGTAGAGGGATTGAGACGCCACTAAATGTAGGATATTGTGCTCCTACATGGAATATCTTCTTCTATTGTCTCCGATCGTGAGACACGATTTACTTCCTGTCTATAGAAGGGGTTACAAGAGGATTTTAGGACGCAGCTTCATCTAAGCACCGCCTTTTATCCTCAAATGGATGGTCAGACTAAGATGACCATTTAGACCGTCAAGGACATGTTGTGTGCATGTGTCCTCAACTTCGGTCATAGCTGGGAGGGTCAGTTACCTTTGGTGGAGTTTTCATACAACAGCAGCTATCACTCCACCAACAGGATGGAACCTTTTGAGGCCTTGTATGGTCAACCTTTTAGATCATCGTTATGCTAGACAGACCTAGGGGAGTCACCACTAGTGGGACCAGAGATGGTATGATCTACCACAGAGAAGATTCAGATCATCTAAGAGAGGATGAAGACTTCACAGAGCAGAAAAAAGTCGTATGCTGATAGGATACAAAGACCTATAGAGTTCGAGGATGGTGACCAAGTCTTTCTACGGGTCTCACCCCGACAAGGTTTATAGAGATTTGGTCGAGGAAGAAAGATATCTCTGCGATTTATCAGACCTTTCCAGGTCCTCAGCAGAGTAGGTGAGGTGGCTTACCACTTGCCTCTTCCACCTTAGTTGCACTGGGTGCATGGAGTCTTCCACGTATCTCAGCTGAGGAGATACATGAACGACCCTTCTCACATAATCGACCATGGGGAGCTGGATGTCGACGATGGGGAGACTTTTACGGAGGTTCCAGTGGAGATTGAGGAATGGCAGGAGCGGGTCCTTCATGGATGGTCGATACTATGGTGCGCATTCGTTGGTAGCATGGGAACCTCCAGGAGAGCACACGGGAGCGGGAGGCTCAAATGTGTGCTCAGTACCCCCATTTATTCCCTTAGTTATAGTTGTATCTTATGGGGATGTAAAGCCCTGAGGTGGGGAGAATGTAAAGACCTGGAATTTCTGTGAATTTTTTTCTTTAATACATGATAATTTATGAGTCTGCGAAAATTGATGGCGCAAGATTTTGAGGCCCGGTGTGCCCGAAATCAATTTCTGAAGTTTTGTTTGGGTATGTTCAGTAAACATACGAGTGAGATTTTATAACTTTTGAACCAGTGCTTGGAATTAAAATCTGAGGGAACCATTGAACTCGCAATGCCGATATTCTCTTAAGAAGACTTTTACCTCGATGGTAGTTGGTCGAGGATGAATATTAGTTTTTGGGTTTTACGTGGAAAAAATAAAATAATTAAAGTGCATGTCTTAATTTATTTTATTTTTTATATCCACCATACGAAATTTGGAGGTGGGGACCGCCACACCTTAACCTCCCATGAGAGGTTATGGTGGTGGGGCCCACCCGAACTCAACCTCCCATGTGAGGATTAATATTGTGGGGACCACCCAAGGTTATAACCTCTTGAATTTCCAATTAAGTGGGGAGAAACCTCTTGAGCTCCCCACTTAATGGTTCCACTGCCCTTCACATTAATTATGCCAACCTAGTGTTAAGAATTATTTTTGAATTTCTAGCCGACGAAATAATAGATATTATAATCTATTATTCGGCACGTCTATTCACTTAAGTGATTTGAGTTGAGGATTATAGGGAGAAATATTCCAACGAAGAATGCTCCTCCCAATGATGAATGACCATCAAATAATGAAGAACAATTTATCCACCGACGACCGACAAATTCTTCTTTGATCTCTAACCAGAACAAGGCAGGAAGCGCCGTCCTTAAAGAACGCTGACGACGTCATCCTCGACTTCTTCATCTTCTTTTCCAATGACAACGAATCTGAGTTTGGGGTACATACTTTGTTAAGTTGTTGCATGTTCTTTGTTTTCCGTCGTGGTTTAGAATTCTAAGCCGCTTGATATCACCCTAATGCAGAGGGTGCGGGCTGAACAAACACAGCCCGAACCCTCTGCCTTTCTTATGGATTTTGACACCCAACCTGGCATGAGTATGGGTTGAGTTTTTCTCATAATCATAGGTTGCGGATCGAAGGAAACATCTCGAGGAGAGTGCGACTTCTTTGGGAATGAGAAATGGGCCACATGAACTCGTCTGGTGACCCGTGAAATATTTGACGACGGTTGGAACCGACGAATGTCACCAGCGATAATGAGAAGGGCAGCCGGTGCTCTGGCTTTCTGTATGGACAGCGGCGGTGCAATCGTGTCATCGGAGGAGAAGACTGTGGCTGATGGGACATGGTGGTGCAGTGGCGGCCGACACAAGGCCAACTATGAAGGAAGCCGACGGCCTGAGCCGCCAGGTTGCCGGAGAAGGTGCGGTACAACCGCACCATGCGGTGGAGAATAAGGGGCTGCGACCCCTGGCTGTGGCGGTGAATTGGTGGCCGGTACAAGGCCAGCCGCGAGGAAGACCTGTGGCCCGATCCACCGGGTCACCGAAGGTGGCGTGGCGCAATGGCGCCGCGCAGGAGGTGGCAGACCACTCGTCCAGCTGGGAGGAGTGGGAAACAGCAGGTCCTGCATGACACGGACTAGCGCCACGTGGCACCAGTTTGACCTCCACCAGAACGGGTTAGCTGTTAGGAATACAGGGGGTGTGGCTTGCCCCTGGATACGGCTAGCGTGGATTCCCCGGGCTTACACCCTGCGCGGGCTGCCGGGCGGGACCCAGCGCAGGCCGCCGCACCGGACCAAGCACGGGCCAGACCCAGTGAAGCTGGGACACCCCCACGGGCCATTCCACCTTCTCGGGCTATTCCTTCCCCGCAGACTGGGTCAGACCCATGGACCAGGTCGGTCCGACTGGGCCGGACCGGACCCGGACCCATTTTGGCATGTTTTCACCTTTTCACCCATAACTTGTGCTACAGGTGTCCGATTGACGAACCATCTATGAATATGGAAAGATTGGAGCAAGATGGTTCTTTTTGGATCACCCCACATGAGGTTTGGACTCAATTGGGATATGGTAGGGTTGGATTGATCCTAAATCCAACCGGGCCCTCGAAACGGAAATGCCAATAACTCACAGACCGGACATCCGATTGACGCGCCGCCTGTTGCGTTGAGACCCCTATGACAAGGCAGACATTTGAGATACATATTTTTAGGACTTCATGGAAATTGATTTATCGACACTCAGCTTGAGGAGCGGACCCTCCTGGAATCAAGCACGCTTTGTGCGAAACCCTGTGGCTGGCTATGCACTGACGACTGTTTCGGGATCCTGTGTGGGTTCGACAGCACTGATGACTATTCTTGGATCATGTACGGGTTCAACATCTTTGACAACTGTTCTTGGATCCTGTGTGGGTTTGAAAGTTCTGACCTCTGTTCCTGGATCCTGTGTGGATTTGATAGAATAAATGTTCCTAGATCCTGTGTGGGTTCGACAGTTCTAATTTCTGTTCCTGGATCCCGTGTGGGTTCGATAGAATATATGATTCAATGAATACATATGATCATCTCTATCTCTCTACAAAAGTTTTATACTTGTGTGAGCTGGTTCAGTAACTTTTGTTTACCCTATGATTGAGATGGATTAATTGATAACTTAGTTATATGTATTGGAATATACCTAAGTGGGGTTATCTATTGATTTCATACCTTTTGGTTTATCCTTGTTCGATTTAGTGAGACCTTGAGGGTCTTGGGGTCCCTAATGAGTATCATTATACTCACCCCTGCATAGGCTATGCCCGCACCTCATTTTGTTGGATGCAGACGACATACAACGCTGACCGAGACTGAGTGTACGAGGACTGGAAGGTAACCATAGGTGGATCTCACGACGAGTCGGTACACAGATGAAATTGATGGATGTGGTGTGCTGAGGAGGCTATCTGTACCTACCCTTCAGGTAGGATTCTTGGTGGATGATCCAGGAGCTTCATTCCACCTTTTAGCTGTTTTGTCCTTTTGTGTTGTACTTGTACTTTTAGTTGGGCTTGTATTTCCGGCCCATTTAATTTTCCGCACTCTCTTGTTATACGGTTTTACTTAGTTTTTTCTATCCAGTTGTGTGCTCTGTTGTGTGTGTTTTCAAATATAAAGTCAATGCCTTCCCCGGTTTAGGGATTTACGCCTTTGGTGCAAGTCTCCAGCCCCTGGCCTATGGAAGATGGGCTTGGGGTAGTGACGGCATGGGCCCTAGGGGACGGGTCATGATAAGGTCTATAAGAATAAGTATGGTCATACATTAATTTACTTGGACACCATTTTTTATCTTATTTAGGATATAGAGTTATTTTTTTAATGATTTAGTTTGATATTTGGGTATTACAATAGAAATAAATATACGAAGTTCTATTCATTATGGGATCTATATTTCCATGTTCAAACCATTTTTTCTTAGTTTTTAATGATAGTTAGAGTATATTTTTATGCATTATATGCTTATCTGGTCATTTATAAGATTATTTTAGTACTTCAAGAGTAAAAAATACATCTTGAATACTAATCATTTGGAGAAAAATATGTGATTATTGTGGAAATTCAAAAAATGATGAAATTATATTCATCAGGTATGTTTATTTTCTTATTCTATTACTATATATGGAAAAGGAATACCTTATCTAAAAGAAAGGGATTTTGAAATAAAATATTATCCAATTAAATTTAATTTTGATAATGTTAAGGATAATTTTCACACATCATTGGTTTATAGTTTTTGGTTCTTAACATTATCTTGAAAATTCAATTTATTTTGATCAATGATCTCTATTACTATATATTATTATTTTTGAATTATAAATATCATCAATGTTTAAATTATCCATTCCCACATGTGTTCTACTATTTATAAACCTTGTATTTGTTATTATAGATGACCTATATACTTCCCATTTCTCTCTTATAAAGTTGAAGTCTTATGAACAATTTTTACGCCGTGGGTTTCAGAAAAATATATCATAAAATATCTAACCTTTTATTATGAAGATAATTTTGAAATTCTGAGGACGTAATTTATTAATGGGGTAGGAAGTAACTCCCTGATATTTTAAATGAAAAAACTATATTTGATAGCATATATGACATGAAATACCAAGCTTATACGAGAATGTAACAGCCTATGAAATGAATATATATTTCATTTTTAATAAATTTAATCACTTAAATATATTGTTTTTACATGAAACCCAAATATGTTTATGCACATTGGGGTACCAAACATGAAACATCAAGCTTTAACAAACCATTAATGTATGTTATTTTATATATGACCATTATAACCATGCCATTAAATTGATGTCCATTAATAGAATTAAATAAATTATGATATATATATATTTCATATCCAAAATAAATTATTTATAATTTTTTTGTAAATATAAAATCAAATTTTAATAAATTATATTTATTCATTAAGAAATATGTTTTCTTCAAAAATTATTTTTATTGATTTTCATAAAACAAATTATAATTAATTTGATAATTTTTTTTCTAATTTATTTGATAAAATTAAGTTCATTTTCTTCAATCAATATTTCAGAATTTAAATTGGGTGAAATTTTGTGATTTTTTAGAGGATGTGGATTTTTCAGTGGATAGTGAAAATACTGATTTTTATAAAAACGTCATTTATTTTCAATAATTTAAGAAATTTAAAATTCATGTTACATTTTTAATATTATTTCATGTAATATGATTATTATGTATTTATATTTAATCCACTATTTTTTAATCAACATCATATTGGACTTTAGTATAATGTTGTTTTTGATATTAAACTGTATTTTTCTAAAAAAAGATTTGAAATGCATAATATTTATCTAATTTAATTAATTAATATAATCAGTAATTATGAATTTTTAAAATTAAATTTATATTTTATATATCATTATATTTTAATTTATATTTCTAATATAATTATTATTATTTTTATAATTCATCTAAAATAATCATTTCCTTGAAAAATAAAATTCTTGAAAACTAGCTTTTTTGTCGCATCTATAGTTTTGATTTAAAATTAAATTTAAAAGTTCAGTGAATAAAAATGAGTAAAATGGATTAATTTTTTTAATAATAATAATAAATTTTATCTAATAATTTAAATATAATTTTTTAGAGAATGAAGACTAAAAAAATGATAAATAAATTACCATGGTTAAGGTGAAAACGAGTTTACTAGTGGATTAAACTAAATAAATAAGGATCCAAATTACCTTAAAAATTATATAAAAATTATGTTATTTAAATATTGGGACCATATAATTTCTAAGTATTGATAATAATTCATTTTTGAGCCATTTGTAATGTGAAAATTTTGGGTATGTCTTTTTATTTTAAAACAATACAAGTATTCTAGTCACCTCATTTATAAAAGGTTGCCCTATATTTTATGTTCATAAAGCCTCAAAAACATTTGGGTCAGCCAATATATTATCAAATAACATAAAAAATCCCTCAAAAGAATCCTAGATGTCTTTTCTTTTTCATAAATTCATTATAGTAATATGAAATGATACAATATAAATAGAATATAATATATACTTATATGTCATTATATCTATTTCACAACCGAATTTCATCTCCTCTTCCATAAAATGGGATAAAAATATAATATTGTTAAAATAGTATCTAATATATACTTATATGTCAATATATGAATTTCATAACCTAAATCCATTTCCACTTAGATAAAATGGAATACAAAATCATCATTCGTCTATACGGATGACTATATCCTCAAGAACTAATGTCATTTGTTTTCCATAATTTCCTCTCAAAGATTTTTTTATTGATGGATTTAAGGTATATATATTTCATATTTGTAAAAAATATATACTTATGAAGTTTATGATATAATATATATCTTTTAAATTTCTAATCTTTAGGGCATATGATATCATCACTCATGAGTATAGTGAACCACAACCTCGTGAATCGATGTGATTCGCTCTTCACTAACTCCTTACGTGGAAGGTAATAAGAATAATGTTAATTCATAAATTTTATATAAATTAAATATTAATGATACAAATTAAAAATTTATAATTCTTAATGTATGATATTTCATTTTTTTTCTTATACTAAAAAATGATAACATAGTCTGTGTACTTCTGGACAACTACCTCCATGATGAAATGTGATTAATTTTTTTATCACGAAATAAAAACAACGATATATATATATATGATTATATTTAAAAAACTAATATGTAATTTATGATATTATTACAATTATGTAAAAATAAAATAATACAGACCTTCTTTCCACGATGATCATTTAAAAATGGAAGTGTTACTCATGTGTGTCTATGATATATTGTGTCCATGATCGCAACATAGTTCATTTTTCAGATTTTTTTAAAAGAATAATTTATGGATAAATAATAATATTATTTAATTATTATTCTTTTTTATATTTTAAAATAATTTCCTCTTTGATCATAGTGAACACATTGTAGCCATTTTGAAATAATGAATCGAACATCCTAAAAAATCCCAACATTGACTTAACTAATTAAGTATTCAAATTTTCTATTATAATGAAGAAAAATAAAATATTTATGTATAATATTATAATCCTATATTAATTTCTTATAAAATAAACTAATTTATATAATCATATTTGTTGGTCGGAGTGGATACTCAAGAGGGGGGTGAATTGAGTTCCAATTAAAATTTCTGTTTAAAATCCTTTACTATAATCCCCCAATTTAAAATACTAATTGAATTGTAGTGAATTTGAACTAAAGAAAACTTTCAGTTAGGATCTCAAGGGATTTATTAATTCCCAGTTAATCTAATCAGAAGATCAGATTAGATTTTGAAACTAACCTAATGATTTGAAAGTAATACAAACACTTTCTAATTCAATTATCAGAGTAACTTTGAAAAACTGTTTAAGTTTTAAAGAACATAGCAGCGGAATAAAAACATTTTAGATAAAACTAAATAAAGCACAACAGATATAACCAAGAGGTTCAGTCTCAAGCCGAGACTTAGTCCTCTCAACAATTTATATAAATTTTATCCACACCCTGGATCGGGGTTCATAACAGTTTACAACTGTCTAGGTCAAAGACCTCTACCGCATTTCTTCGTGGGAAACAAAAACACCAGAAAATACAGCTGTACAGGTCATACACAACCTCTACCACTACCCAAAGTGGGAAAAAATGATGTAAAGAGTTTGAATGAGGATTTAGAGATCCTCTAGTTAAAGTTCAAGAGACAATGTGTGTGTAAATTAAAACTGATGACACACACTGCTCGTAATGTAAACAATAAATCACTGAGCAAGATATAGAGTTTAGAATGGCTCTAGTGATTATAGTGTAGATTTGGACTCCTTCAGATTTGATCAGAAATGGTTCTGAGTCCTCTTATGGTTTCTATCTGGAAAACCTAGTTTCGTCCTCTTGACATACAGGTTCTTAGACAGTGAAAAAGTAATCGATGATGTTCTTCAAAATCTTCGTGAAAGTAAGGAAATTTTCTTGAGTAGGCTTGAGTTTGTATGAGCCTCTGTGTCTTATTGATCGTGCATGAATATTTTTATGATCTCTATATCTCCCTTGTATGTTCTTAGTGTCTTGTATATGTGTCGTCTCTTTTTCTCTTGTGCAGCAACAGGGACTTTTATAGCACGAGCTCCAACAAAAGAAATGATTTCTTTTTGCAGGTATGAGGTACGGTTCCCTGACATACAACAACATTTATTAAATAAATTATAGAGCATTAAAATATACCTGATATGACCGTTGGTTAGATTAAATAAATATAAAGAAATTAAGACAGCGTAAGATTCTTTGGAACAGTAGCTTTGGATATCGGTAGCCTTGTGTATCGGTAAGGCTTTGTATCAGTAACCTCTTGTATAACGGTAGCCTTTCTATCGGTAGACTTAATGTCTGTCGGTAGATTTGATCGGCAGCGGTAGACTTAATGTACCGGTGACCTTTCGTGTAACGGTAGCCATCATGTACTGGTAGCTTCCTTGGTGTATCGGTAGACTTTCATAACAGTGACTTGTCTGTATCGGTAGGCTTGATGTATCGGTGAACTTCACATATCGGTAGGCCTTTTTGTACCTATTACCTTAACGTAACAGTAGACTCATTCGTAACAGTAGACTCATTCATATCGGTAGGCTTTGTTGTACCGGTGACCTTCACGTAACGGTAGACTCGTTCGTATCGATAGGCTTTCACGTAATGGTAGACTTATTTGGTAACTTGTCTGTTTAAGCATTCTATTGGCAGAATGGGTCAAGTTAGAATATATATCCATTCAGTAACTGAATTCTCTGAAGATAATATAAACATTATAATGTATAAATATGTGCATGGTGTACATAAATACTGAAATAAGTAATTAACCATTAATTAATATAGGAACTATCAAACTATACTTGAACATAATTTAGATTATCAAAATATAATTGAGAAGAACTAAAATATGATTGAGAATAGTTGGGATTATCAAAATATAAGTTCAACTAATTGTCCTAGAGAGCTCAACAATCTCCCCCTTTTTGGTAATCACAACCTAGCACAACCTATGCCAAAGTATTAAGAAAATTAAGATAGTTTCAGAGAAAAAATTTACTAATAATAATAAAAAAAATGTGAAAAAAGTTTCTCATTACTGTAAAACATTGTTCTCATTTGTCTCATGTCGCCTTTGGTGCAATTTATCCCCCTTTGTGATTAAAAAAAAGAAGGGCAGAATTTGAGAAAGATCATAAGGCAAGGAAACATAAACACAGTAAAGTGGAGAATATAAGAGTAAATGTCCATTAAAGTAAAAAAGGTACAAACTGATAAAGCCAGTATTACAAAAATAAATACAAGTGAATCCTATAAAAA
Organism: Viscum album; assembly: GCA_963277665.1. NCBI lineage: Eukaryota > Viridiplantae > Streptophyta > Magnoliopsida > Santalales > Viscaceae > Viscum > Viscum album. Next base: position 1,957,656,372 of record OY728127.1, on the reverse strand, counting down.
ACATCCAGAATCACTTAATCTTCCTCTTGAACAGAAGTCTTTCCCTTAGGGTCAGAAGATGGTGCAGGTTAAAATTGAGTAGATGGCTTGGGAATAGCTGAAAAAACAACCGGAGGTTCATCCACTGAAACTGTACCCGATCTGAAATATGTGCTTCTCTGTGTGATCATAGAAGTTAAGCTTCGAATAGCCTGAACTGGGGTCATCTGAGGTGTACTGCTAGAGGAAGTGGTAGGAACGTCAGGAGGGACAATCACAGGTCTGGCATCCACAAGAAATAATGGTAGTAGCAGGTTCCTGAAATACATAATAATACTGCATCCTCTCTCCATTGTTAACACAAAATCATCTCGATTTTCAATGAATTTATCCAGGGCAGGAGTAAGCTCCCTGAGCTTACTAACCTGTTCTCTGAAGGCTTGAGTCACTGGAGGCAACTTCATATTCTCCATCAAAATCTTCAAATGATTGGTCATTTGATGTTTGGTATATACCTTCTCAAAGTAAGCATCCAATTTATTCTTAATTGCCTCTTGAGAGGAAGTAGCTGCTCGTAAGTGATCACGAACAAAACTACTAACTTCCCTGGTGGTAGCAAGGATCTGATTATCTGAGGTACCACTGGTACTGGCCTTCCCCAACTCTTCCTGAATAACAGATCTGATCTGGTCAAGGTTCACAGTGGAGCTAGATGAGGGAAGGGGTTTAACTAAGAAAGCTACTGTTTCCTTGAAAGATTGTGTCAGATTACTAACCACCTTCTGAAAAAGTTCATATTGACTGTTCAAATGTTCATTGACTGATTTCTTAAAATCCTCAAAGACTTCCACAAACTATTTGACTACCTCTTTGATATATCTGATATCAGTATTCACTTGGCTTTGAGAGCTGTTCATGGAAGTCAATGAAGAAATGGATTGTCTGAGAGAAACTACAGCTCATGTCCAACTCTCAATTTGAGTATGGCACACCTTAACTTCATCCATAATTTCCTTTACTGGGCTAGAAATAGCACATCCCATAGATAGATCCAGGGATTACTCCACACTTCTCATTTCATCAACCATACTTTGCTTCAAATCTGCCACTGATTCCCTCAGTGCTTCTTTCAATTCAGCCTTTAAGAACTCAAGGTCCTCCTTGGTTTCCACATTTTCAGCCACATCAGGGAGGATAAATGATTCCTTTTGGGGATGGTCTTCCTCATTCGAATCTCCATAGGAAAGTCCAAGAACCATATATCCTGGATCTGATGACCAACCTTCAATGTCATACAAAACCGATACTGAACCAAGATGCTCCCCCTCACTTAGAACATTCTCCTGAAGAATCTCCTCCAACTGTTCTGCTCGAAGTAATTCTATAACTTCATCTACAACTATAGTAGATTCAATAGCCATTTGTTCTGAGTCATCAATGAATCTCTCATCAACAGATGCAGCTTTTGCTTCCTGAGGAGGCACTGTCGTGACTGCACTATCTATCAGAGGGCTCAAATTGACCTGTTCTTCTTTATTTTCCTAATCATATGCTTCACCAGCAGCCTTATTTTCTCCATTAATAACACGATCAGATTCAGTTGCCTCATCCCCTTCAGAGGCGTCCTTAATAACATACTGACATGCTTCTTCTTCTTCTTCCTCAGTCTCAGTATCATTGTCCTTCAAAATAGTTTCTCTCATTGGTAGTTATTTTGGAGGGCTAGCTGCTCCATAAGAAATATTTTGAGGCATAGGACTAGGAGGTAAATCAGGTTATCCTCCTTCCTCAACTGATGTCTCTTCCTCCTCATCTTCATCATCACTATAGACCGGTTCTGGCTCATCTGGTCCAAGACCAGGATCCCTCACATCCTTTGGTCTAGAAGGATGATCCACAGGAGTGTACATGTCATAGATTTATCCATCATCATTAACCCATGATTTCTTCCAAGGGTTCCAGCTTACTTTCATAAACTTACACACAGTCCCGGTGAGGCAAAAATTATCCTTAACCACAGCAGTTCCATCTTGAGGTCCGACTACCTCCTTTGCTTTCAACATAATAGAAATTAACTTAGAAAAGAAAAGTTCATTGGACTTAGACTTCAGTCTAGTCATATATTCAATCTGAATCATAAGCAATTGACACAAGTTCACCTTTACTCCATGTTTTAACAGATACAACAAATAAATGTCTTGAAATATGAGGGTAACAAAATCTCCTCTCCTTGGACTAATCACATGATGAATGAACTTGAAGAGCAGTTTGTCCTCCCCTGCCATCACTGCAGCAATGACCCTTCTAGGAGTTCCATTTTCTGTCAACTCCAACAAGGTATCCTCATAATCGAAAAATTCACTAGCAGTCGGTATGGATTTTGAATAAAATCCATTATCACCTTCACCAGGAACTCTATGGTTCTCAGCCCATCCAATAGATGAAAACAAAATCTTTTGACCATTTACGTGGGAAATCATCCTGTTCTCCTCTTCTGATGTCTCAAAATAGACAAACTCATAAAAATATTTTACCAGAGCTGGATAGTACGGTCCATTACTGTTCATGAAGCATTCGATCCATCCATGATCTTGTAAAACCTTCAGAATCATGGACTTGCTTACCAGCAACCATTCCGCACATAATTCCTTTTCTACTACAATTTCTCACTTCGATAAATGTGGATTCACAGGATTCATTCGAACAACATCTCTACTACTTCCACTGGCACCAGCATTGGTTGCTTTCTGCTTCTTAGCCTGTGGCGCATCACTCCCTTCATCCACTGAGGGTCACATCACATGGGCCATTTCAGATTCTAAGGCTTAGGGTTTTGGGATCTTGAGAGGTTTAGGTAAAAGGGATTCAAACAGATAGGTTCGCGGTGATTGAGTGATGTCTAGATTCGGGTTAATATCATTTAGTATTCATATATAAAATAAATCTTATATTAAAAAGAAATTTAATGTCTCGGTCTCAATACGAAAATTTAAAACATCGCGAGAGATGTACCGGTGAGGTTTCCTAACGGTGAGGTCTATCCTAACGGTGAGGTTTATCCTAACAGCGAGGTTTATCTAACGGTGAGGTTTATCTAACGGTGAGGTTTATCTAACGGTGAGGTTTATCTAACGTTGAGGTTTATCTAATGGTGAGGTTTATCTAATGGTGAGGTTTATCTAACGGAGAGTTTTATCTAACGGTTTAAGAGTAAATTATCATTCTTAATTCACGTCTAATGAAACTTAATATTTTTGAACTTAAAGTCTTAGTGAAAATATTAGCTAATTGGAGTTTAGTGCCTATAAATTCAAGAGTTATATCACCTCTTTGATAATGATCTCTTAGAAAGTGGTGTCTAACATCAATGTGTTTGGTTCTATAGTGAGACATAGGGTTCTTTGAGATGTTGATCGCACTAGTGTTATCACAGTTAATTGAAACATGTTTAAAATCAAATCCATAGTCCAATAAAGTGTGTTTTATCCACAGAATCTGCGCACAACAACTACCAGCAGCAATATACTCTGCTTCAGAAGTAGATAATGAAACTGGATTCTGTTTCTTACTAAACCATGATACTATGGACTTTCCAAGTAAATGACATGTTCCAGATGTGATCTTTCTATCTAACTTACATCCAGCAAAGTTAGCATCTGAATAACTTATTAAATCAAATGATTGTCCTTTTGGATAAAACAGTCCCAAATTACCAGTATTTTTATGATATTTGAAAATCCTTTTAACAACAAGTAAGTGTGACTCTTTAGGGTTAACTTGAAATCTAGCACACATACATACACTAAACATAATATTAGGTCAACTAATAGTAAGATAAAGTAAACTCCCAATCATACCTCTATAATTAGTTTGATCTACTGGTTTCCCAGTTTCATCAATGTCTAATTTACAGGTGGTACTCATAGGTGTATCACTTCCCTTAATACTATCCAAACCAAAACGTTTTAATAAATCCTTAGTATATTTAATTTGATTTAAAATAATACCATCTTTAGTTTGAAAGATTTGAAATCCAAGAAAGTACTAAGCTCTCCCATTATGCTCATTTCAAACTCATTTTGCATAACCTTCGAAAAATCAGTACATAAATAATTTTTAGAAGATCCAAAAATAATATCATCAACATATATTTGTACTATTAAAACATCTTTTGAAATTATTTTTACAAAAAGAGTGGGATCATCAATTCCTTTTGTAAATACTTTTGAAATAAGAAAATTTGTAAGTCTTTCATACCAAGCTCTTGCAGTTTTTTTTAAACCATATAAAGCTTTAGAAAGTTTTAAAACATGATTTTGAAAGTGAGGATTTGAAAAACCAGGTGGTTTTTCTACAAAAACATCTTCAATAATAAAACCATTTAGAAAATCACTTTTCACATCCATTTGATATAACTTGAAATTCAGATGTGATGCAAAAGAAAGTAAGATTCTAATTGCCTCTAATCTAGCTACAGGTGCAAAGGTTTCCTCATAGTCAATTCCTTCTTCTTGATTATATCCTTGTGCAACTAGTCTAGCTTTATTTCTAATGATGTTTCCAGATTCCTCAACTTTGTTTCTAAACACCCACATTGTGCCTATGGTTAAAGTGTCCTTAGGTCTTTCTACAAATTCCCAGACTTTATTTCTTTCAAATTGATTTAGTTCTTCTTGCATAGGAATTACCCAAAATTAATCATTGATAGCATCATTGATATTTTTAGGTTGTAACTGTGAAGGAAAAGCTTGATGTTTAACCTGGTTTCTTAGAGAAGCTCTAGTCTGTGTTCCTCTATCTAGATTACCTACAACAACATCTAAAGGGTGGTTCTTTAGAATCCTAGTTGGTCTCAAAAAGGTTGGTCTAGAGATTTCAGGTTCATCAACAGGTTGGGAGTCAACAGAAGCAGGTTCTGGAAAATTTCCAGAACTAGATGTTTTGACTATAGGTCCACTGTCTTTATCATTAAAGTTCAAGACAGTGAGATCATCTTCAATATTTTCAAGAGAGGTATTAGGTTCATGTGGATCAGTTTCATCAAATTTGATGTGAACAGATTCCTCCACACATTTGGTTCTCTTATTAAAAACTCTATAGGATTTACTAGAAATAGAATAACCAAGGAAAATTCCTTCATCACTCTTGGATGAAAATTTGTCAAGATTATCTTTGGTATTAAGAATAAAGACTTTGCAACCAAAAACTATTAAGTAGTTAACCTTAGGTTTCCTATGATTCCACAACTCATAAGGAGTCCTCTTACGAACATGTCTAATCAAGACTCTATTGATAATATATCAAGCTGTATTCAAAGCTTCAGCCCAAAAGTAAATAGGCAGGTCATACTCATTTAGCATGGTTCTGGTAATTTCTTGCAGGGTTCTATTTCTCCTTTCTACTACACCATTTTTCTGAGGTGTCTGAGGGGTAGAGAAAATGTGATTATAGCCATTTTGTAAGCAGTGGGATTCAAACTCATGGATTTCAAACTCACGACCATGATCACTTCTCAAGGTTTTAATCTTAATTCCACTAAGGTTCTCTACAGACTTGGAATATTTAATAAAGTAAGAACAAGATTCACTTTTGTGAGCTAGAAAATATACCCAAGTATACCGAGAATAGTCATCTACTAGAACATAGACATAGTGCTTCCCACTTAAACTAGAAACCCTGGAAGGTCCAAACAAGTCCATGTGAACCAACTCAAGAGGTTGAGAAGTTGACACTTCTTTCTTTGATTTGAAAGAAACATTATGTTGCTTTCCCTTTTGACAGGGATTACAAACTTTATCTGCTGGGAATTCATGTTTTGGTAGATCTCTAACTAAGTTCTTCCTAGTGAGTTTTCTAAGTGAATTTACATTGCAGTGTCCTAATATTCTATGCCAAAGCCAAGACTCTTTATGAAAATCATTTAAACAAGTAATATTTTGCATAGCTAAAGAATTTAAGTCAACATCATAGAAATTTTCATTTCGCAAGGTAGAAAATACTAAATCATTTTTAGAGTTTAAAAAGTTGCAAATATCATTATCAAATTTAACATTAAAACCATCATCACATAACTGAGAAATAATTACTAAATTATACTTAAGTCCATAAACCAATATAACTTTAGAAATTAATACTGAGTCAGTGTAACCAATCTGTCATAATCTGATGATTTTCCCTTTAGAATTATCACCAAAAGTGACAAAGCCTCCATTAACTCTGACTAAGCTTTTAAAGCATGAGAAGTCTCCTGACATATGTCTTGAACATCCACTGTCCAAGTACCAAGTATTTCTATAGGAGCCTTTTATGCAGGTTTCCTACAAAACATGTTTATATGAGAAATGATTTTGGTACCCAAATTTTCTTGGGTCCAGACAGGTTATCCAATAAAACTTTAGGTACCCAAACTTGTCTTATGGGTCTCATAAAGTTTATAGAATCAACATATTTTGAAAGATAAAAATTATTAGATCCGTAACTATGAATATAACTGGTTGAAGCATATGAGCTTCCAGAACTATAACTAACCACATTCTGTCCAGATTTAGGAATAAATCTAGTTTTGGTAATTTTTCTTTGTCCAGGTAGGTATTCTATACCAGTAGTATATCTAGGTGAAATCTTCTTACCTAGAATTTGAGTAAGAGTGTCTTTTCCATTTGTAAACTTTTCTAAATCCTTCCTATGTTGCTCATTTGACAATTTCAGTTCAGTGTTTTCTTTAAGCAACTGATCATTCTTTTCCATTTCTATGTCAAGATCAGATTTATGTTTAACAGTTAAAGCGTAATATTTCTTTAAACCTTTGTATTTGTCTTTCATCTCATTACAGGTCTCTTATAACATATCATAGTATTCAAACAGTTCAGATTTTGAAAAATTTTCAGATTCAGAATCATCTCCAGAATAATATGTATTTAAAGAAGGAGTTTCAGATGTTACCTCAAAAGTGTTTTTCATAAAACACATGTTTTACTTATTTCTGTTTTCAGTCACAGAGGCTTCAGATTCACTGTAACTATCCTCAGAGGCACTCCAAGTATCCTTAATGGCTTTCTTATACTTATTGTCACTATACTCATACTTCTTATTGTATTTCAGCTTTGGACAGTCTGCTTTTATATGTCCTTTTCTTTTGCATTCATAGCAGACAACTTCATCAGATTTTTCAGATTTTTTCCAGTCCTTTTTCCAGTGTCCCTTGTTGTCATACTTACCTTTGTAATTTGTTTTTCTGAAAAACTTCTTTTTCCTATAAAACTTCTTAAATCTTATGGCTATGTGGGCCATTTCTGCATCACTTTCAGATGCACCTTCACTTTCTTCACAGCTTGAGCTATCACTTATAGCTTGAAGTTTCTCTTTATCCTTATTCTTTGAAGTAGATGTCTTGAAGGAAACTGAATTCCTTTTTGGTTCATCTTCTTCTTCTTTGTTTACCTTAAGTTCTTATTCATACATCATCAACTTACCGATAAGTTCCTTGACTGGAAGTTGACAAATATCACAAGATTCTCTGATCGAAACAGAAGTACCCCTCCATCTTTCTGGTAGGAATCTCAAAATTGTCATGATCTACTCCTTTGATGAAACGTCCTTTCCCAGTGAGATCATTGTATTGACAATTTCGTTAAACCTGAGATACATATCAGAAATGGGTTCATCATGGTTTATCTTAAAATTATCATATTTAATAGTATGGGTGTTCAATCTCATTTCCTTAGCATTAGTTGTTCCTTCATGAGAAACACTTAAGGTATCCCAAATTTCATATGCAGTCTTACAAGAAGATATTCTATTAAATTCCTCATCACCTAAAGCACAATACAGAGAATTCATAGCTTTACAATTATTATTGTAAGCTATCTTAGTAGCTTCATTCCAAGTAGATCTAACAGTAGTAGGAATTTTATATTCTAATTCTATGGAAGTCCAAATATCAAAACCCATGCTCTCTAAATGAATTTTCATCTTAATATTCCACGGATAATATTTGTTGCCATTGAAAAATGGTGTTCTATTAGTAGCAACACCTTCAAGTCTGTTATCCATGATAACTAGGTTGAAACAAAGAATTTTAAAGAGATAAAATTTAGAAATAACAAATATTTTAAGAACATTAAAATACAACTACAATCACAGTTGAAAAACAGAGTACTTCAGAAAATATTTTAATCCTATGATACCAAATGTTGGTCGGAGTGGATACTCAAGAGGGGGGTGAATTGAGTTCCAAATAAAATTTCTGTTTAAAATACTTTACTAAAATCACCCAATTTAAAATACTAATTGAATTGTAGTGAATTTGAACTAAAGAAAACTTTCAGTTAGGATCTCAAGGGATTGATTAATTCCCAGTTAATCTAATCAGAAGATCAGATTATCTTTTGAAACTAACCTAATGATTTGTAAGTAATACAAACACTTTCTAATTCAATTATCAGAGTAACTTTGAAAAACTTTTTATGTTTTAAAGCACTTAGCAGCGGAATAAAAAGGGTTTAGATAAAACTAAATAAAGAACAACAGATATAACCAAGAGGTTCAGTCTCAATCCAAGACTTAGTCCTCTCAACAATTTATATAAATTTGATCCACACCCTGGATCGGGGTTCACAACAGTTTACAAATGTCCAGGTCAAAGACCTCTACCACAATTCTTCGTGGGAAACAAAAACACCAGCAAATACAGTTTTTCAGGTCATACACGACCTCTACAACTATCCATAGTGAGAAAAGTGATGTAAAGAGTTTGAATGAGGATTTAGAGATCCTCCAGTTAATGTTCATGAGACAATGTGTGTGTAAATTAAAACTGATGACACACACTGCTTGTAATGTAAACAATAAATCACTGAGCAAGATATAGAGTTTAGAATGGCTCTAGTGATTTCAGTGTATCTCTGGACTCCTTCGGATTTGATCATAAATGGTTCTCAGTCCTCTTCGGGTTTCTGTCTGGAAAACAGAGTGTTGTCTGCTTGACATCCAGGTTCAGAGACAGTGAAAAAGTAGTCGATGATGTTCTTCAAAATCTACGTGAAAGTAAAGAACGCTTCTTGATTAGGCTTCAGTGTGTATGAGCCTCTCTGTCTTCTTGATAGTGCATGAGTATTTGTATGAGCTATGTATCTCCCTTGTATGTTATTAGTGTCTTTTATATGTGTCGTCTCTTTTTATCTTGTGCAGCAACAGGGAATTTTATAGCATGAGCTCCGACAAAAGAAATGATTTCTTTTTGCAGGTATGAGGTACGGTTCCCTGACATCCAACAACATTTATTAAATAAATTATAGAGCATTAAAATATACCTGATATGACCATTGGTTAGATTAAATAAAGATAAAGAAATTAAGACAGCATCGGATTCTCTGGAACGGTAGCTTTGGATATCGGTAGCCTTGTGTATCGGTAAGGATTTGTATCGGTAACCTCTTGTATAACGGTATCCTTTCTATTAGTAGACTACATGTCTATCGGTATATTTGATCGGTAGGGGTAGACTTAATGTACCGATGACCTTTCGTGTAACAGTAGCCATCATGTACCGGTAGCTTCCTTGGTGTATCATTAGAATTGCATAATAGTGACTTGTCTGTATCGATAGGCTTGATGTATCGGTGACCTTCACATATCGGTAGGATTTGTTGTACCGATGACCTTCACGTAACGGTAGACTCGTTCGTATCGGTAGGTTTTGTTGTACCGGTGACCTTCACGTAACGATAGACTCGTTCGTATCGGTAGGATTTCACGTAATGGTATACTTGTTTGGTAACTTGTCTGTTTAAGCATTCTATTGGCAGAATGGGTCAAGTTAGAATATATATCCATTTAGTAACCGAATTCTCTGAAGATAATATAAGCATTATAATGTATAAATATGTGCATGGTGTACATAAATACTGAAATAAGTAATTAACCATTAATTAATATAGGAACTATCAAACTATACTTGAACACAATTGAGATTATCAAAATATAATTGAGCATAACTAAAATATGATTGAGCATAGTTGGGATTATCAAAATATAAGTTCAACTAATTGTCCCAGAGAGCTTAATAATATTTTAGAGGAGTCGAAGTATATGTATGAAAATTTCAAAACTCTATGTAAGGGTTTTCTCGTCTATCTTTTACTTCTACGAGACATATGCTATATTCACAACTTTTTTTATATTGAGAAGTATATAAAATAAATTTATAATGTATTATCCTGAATCCATCAAACATATTTGTATTTTATGTTGAAGTTCTTAATTATTTCCCCCATGGATATTTTACATTAAATTTATCAAGTGGGAAATAATTTCATAACTCAATTTCTTTTCATTGGTTTATATAACTTCTTCATTTTATATTATATTATATGGTTATATGTGTAATGAATCATTATTATTTTATATTTTATATGAACTTTTTTATGTGGATTTAAAATTTATATGAATAATCAATTTATTTCTTATATATAAAATTCAATGGAATGATTTTTTAACGGTTATTCATCTGAAATTCTATTTCTTTGAGATATTAGTTTATGATATGATCCTATATTAATTCTTGAGGTATATATACTTCTCATATACATGATATATAAAAATTTCTTTATTTTCATAATATTTAATGAATAATTTTTTGATATTATTTCATTGGGATTACAATTCAAGAGTTACCATTGTGGAAAAGGATTTACCTTCCAATCTCGTTTATTTTAGCATTGTTTATGTCCAAATTTATTTTAGAGGATAAAATATAATATTAGTCTCCAAAGTCACATATCATTTATTATCTTTCAGTTATTAATTTCTATCACACGTTTTTCTTCATTTCCACTATTATATATTTAAGAAACATCAACAAAGTTGATTGTTAGTGACACCTATCATATATTATTTTTCAGATTAGACATATTTCTCTTCTATATACATCTTTCCTAAAAACTAAAAAGTTTTCAAAAAATTTATTTTATAATTTTTTTTCTTAAATCAATTTGAAATTATATTTTATCTTATTTTAAAATTATTTAAATTTAAAATTCCTTACGCCTTCCAAATGTGTCAATTTTGACACCCTTTTACATATTTTTATCAAAAGAATGTTTATTTTTTACATTTACAAAATGAACATATTTTACTTCCATCTTGACTATTTTTGTGCCTGCCATTATATGTTCCCATGTTTGTTTTCAAAAAAAAATATTCACAATATTTTTTGAATTTATTGTTTATAAAACATATTTTCAAAATGAAAAGGTAAATTTCATAAAAAAATGTTTCGAATTATATTTTATTGGTATTTTCATTCATCAATTTTAGAAACCTATGATACAATGTACAATCCAAAAAAAGATTTATGGTAGTGATACCATATTTATTATTTCTATATATGGATTATAATATTTACATAGATCTTGTTTCTTTCCACGAGTTATTCATGTTGCAAAGAGATTGTTATAGACCCCATTTAGTTTACATTATTTAATCAGGTTTTATTGAGATTTTTATGGAATCCATTTTTAATCAAGTAGTTAAATGTGATTCAAATATATTTTTTATCGGATCAACTTTTCTTCCATGGGTTAATCATGTTTAAAATATAATATTTTGGAAATTTTTTCTCTTCTACTAATTAATATTATTTCAATTATATTTTTGTGGAACATGTATATTTTTCATAGGTTAATCTTGTTTCCAAGATATGTTAATGGATCCCACTATTTTTTATGGTTTAATCATGAAATTAAAATAAAACTGGTCATTTTATTTATTTTATGGTGATATTAATTCTCTATGAACATTTTTTATTATATAGTTCATGTAAATAGTTTATATTGTTAGGTGGTTCCATTATAAACTAAGTATGGGTGGTTCGTAATAAACTACAGATATGTGGAAATGTCACTAACCAAGGAATGGTGGTTCTATGATACACCAAGGTTGGTGGGCCATTTATATCCCTCCAATGCATTGCGTACTCTGAATATAGAAGTCAGATATATTAGTAATTCCTTTTCTAAGAGTGATATAATGATAATGTTCCATAGTTTTCATTACGTTTTATCTATGATTTCTATATGATTATAATATTTCTTATGAACAGTATTGAAATCAAATGGCTCATTATTGTTGATTCTGATGAGTCTTTCCTTTGTTAAAACCTTATGAAACATTTCCATGTTTAATGACCCAATTATGTATGTTTATGAATATTTTTATGTTATAATCATAAACATTGAACATTTAATCTGAACCTTATTCTATTCTTATGATCACTTATGATATCCAATTCTTAATTCTTATGTTTACCCTTACACAGCATTTGATACTACCATTCTTATGTTCTTTTTCCCTATGTTATAAAGATTGAGGTTGGAGTTATTATTTATGAAAGGTATTTCATATGGATGATAAAGACTTTATGTGAAATAATAATATTTGGGTCATGAAGGAGAAATTCTCAATCAATGACATGGGTATTTTGTTTATGAGTTTTACCTAATTATATAAAACCCAAAACCTAAAATGTCCCTATGAATGTATTTCATCTAACATTTTCTTTTCATATTGTAATGTTTGGATATAAATTATAGGTTCAACTTCATTATTTTAAATTTTTGAAATGTAAATTTACTGATTTTAGAATTGGGTCTTGGAGTGAGGGTTTTAGGCTATTATATTTCCCAGAAAAAGAGATGTATTGAAAATAAATCCACCATCCAAGTCTATTTCATAACCACCAAAACAATTAACAATTATCAAAACAACACATTAGTTTTTTTTAAATTATATGTTCACATTAAAACACTTAACCGGATGAATACATGTCTAAAATAAACACCCATTTTGAAATCCACCATAAATCACCCACATAAGAGTCTTTAAATTTAAAAATAGTTATTCTATAACCAACATTGAAAATCATTTTCAAAGGAAAAAACACAACTCAAATAGGTTATATTTAACAAAAAATAACCACATGATATCACAAGGCATACCAAAAAATATATGAAAATTTAAGTGTTCCATATAATTTAATGTAAGGTAAATCATTTAAACAAGAATTTGTTCAAACATAAGTCAATCAATAACCCAATGATAAAACAAATGTTTCATGGTTCTAACCAATGTCACTGATATTCCATGAATTTAACTATATAAGGTTATAACCATATAGAACTAGTAAATGACATGTTTTAGAGTGATCTAACTAATCATATAATTAGTAAACAAAAGTATCATTATGATAACTATCCCTTTTATAGTCCTTGTTCATAGAATGAATAGTGTAAAACTTGTCATGTTTCAAATAAGTATAGGAACAATATTGATCATCCACTATGTACTGGGTCTCCCATGACCAATAATTGAAGTGTGGTCTAGTGAAAATGATCCATGTTGAACACATAATTACTAACTATATCTACTCCCACCCCTAAAACTGAATGAGGAAAATCCATGTGTACATAACCTGAAATCAAGTTATAAAAATAATATTCCCACTCAATGGAAACAGACATGAATCACATAGCGATCACAAAAGCATGCAAGGGGTAAAAATAACGGGGAAATAATAGTTACCATGCACATAAACCATTTAAGTCCAAGGTACTAAATAGGCCTTCAACACAGAAACCTTGCTAGGAATGCCAATCCATTTCACATTTCAACAAATAATTTCAAAACACCAGTTGGAAGAAATGGAAAACACGCAAGAATTTAAAATAATTCAAATTCACATGTACTCAAATAACCTCTTATATGAAAATACAATACCTAAAAAGGCATTTTTTCCATCACATTATTCACCAAACTCAAAAAAAAAACAGAGGACTAAAAAATCACCCATTTCATTTGAAAAATTTCAAAGATAAACTTCAACATGTGTCTCTCTCTTTGAAAACCAAAATAAGATAAATGGGCCTACCATTTCTAATATACTAATTTAAATAAGACCACAACGTATTAACAAAGAGGTAAACCAAATACACATTTCCAATAACCATTTCAAATACATTAAAGAATACCTTTAAATGGATTTTATATATAAACACCTCAATTTAATACCAATTTCTATTTAAACAATTTTTTTCACTAATTGATAACAAAAACAGAGTCAAATATAATTGAAAAACATGAAAACCATTTAAAAAAGCCATAATGTATTTCACAGGATGTTTAGTATAATAAAATATTCCATTTTAATCATTAAAAAAGAAATTTTAATGCAAAAACAATTAAGTTGTGTTCAAAAACTTATGAAATGGTTTCAAACCAACACAATTTTCCCATATATAATCAAATATTCAAATAAAAAATTTAGAATGTAGAATAATGCTAATAATTACAAAATGAAACAATTTCATAATTAATCCTTCCATAAAATAGAAAACCATGAAGAAGCACTTCAAAAAATGTTTTCTTTATTAGTTACCTTACTCATGTGATATTCAATGGCTTCTACATCCACTTGAAATCAATGTCCCTATCATTAAACTAATAAAGAACCCTAAAATCGATCCAAATGATAAATATAAATCATTTTATAATCCAGAACCAACAGAGAATATAAAGAGATGGATGAAGATTATAAATAGAGGAATAACTCACATAAAACCTCTTATTAATATCCAATGGAAGTAAAATAATCAATGGTGGATGAAGGTGGTACTATCTCAAGGGATCCCTGGGTTTTTTGATTCGTGTGGGGGATAAGAGTAGTGGAAACCCTTTAAAATCGATGAGGGAAATTTGGGAAATCTTGAATTTTTGTGAACCTAGGAAATTACCATGGTTTGTATGAAAAATTAGGAATATAATGCACCAATATTATGAGTGAAAATACACACCAAAATAGTTATATCTAATGGATACTCTTGAGAGGTTTCATAGTTAGAACAAACCATGTGCCTCACTTAAGAACCACCCTATACATTCCATGACCTCCTAAGCTTCCCCACATGGTTTTATATACCATGTAGGGTCAATTGAAATGGATTTATCAAATATCTTAAATACTACTATATATATTCTACATGGTTTTAAAAAATATCACAAGACATTCACCACACCATAGGAACACAAAGAAACCAAACAGTTTCTCCAATGGGATTCATGGTTTGTACTTGACTATTTGTAGCCCATTCTGAAATACTATGCATAGTTCAAGATAATATAAAAAGTATCCCCATGAAGGGAGGCCACAAATATTCCCTCAAACCATGCACCATAACCATTAATAGAATATAAATACTCAAAAAAATATATGTAAGAGAAAGAACTCCATGGAAACTCAATGTGAGTCTCAACTTTACCAAATAAAACCAATAGATCAGCACTGTGACACACAGAGTGTCACAAACTCCCATCCAAGACACATTCCTCGCCCATAAAGTCCTGGTCAAAATGAGCAAGAAAGTAAATATAATATTCCAAAAAGGACCTCACCAAATGAAATACTTAACATGGATTCACCTTGAGTCAAGAGATCATGATCCTCATAACAAAAAATCTAACAAACAATGAATAACCAAACATCTCCCTTCACAAATGAGATGAAATCCTACAAAATAAATCCCTATGAATCATGAGAGACCTAACATGGTCTCCTCATCATTTATAACCCCTGTAAAATGGTATCCCCACCATTTAGAGTTCAACTAACATGATGGAACAACAGAATAAATAACAAGAAAAGTTATAGAACAACCACAAAGCAATGAAAGAAGAACAAGCCTAAGCACTACTTCTTCCAAACCCAATAGAAGGAACCAACAATTAAAATATACCTCAAAATAATTGAATGTGATCTTAACTTGGTACATTAACCATAAAGATAACCTAGGGTCAACACTACATCACCCTCACATGGGGAATCCTACAAAAGGCATATATTTATATACCAATTAGTACACCACACACAACTGGTTTATCACACATCCTACTTAACCAATCATGCACTCGTAGAACACCCTCAATTCCTTAAAATGATTACCATAAGACTCAAGCAAAAAAATAGGTGCAACCCACTACCATCGAGAGAGGTTTTCTCGAAAAAAAGAGGCTAAAAGAAATATACCTCACATATCAACCACAAAACACCCAATAGAGAGGGAGGTAGGATACATTCTTAAATGAAACAACACATTTCAGAAGCTAAAATACAAATAATCCCTCAAAAATTACAAAAGGATAAATTATATATAGAACACCCAAAAAAGAGAAAACATCCACAAAATCCAATCACATAAGCTGATGGTCCCAGACCATGATCACAATCATCAAGGAAAAAACATCTATGATACAAACCACATAATCACCCACATTATATTAACCCCGAATTAAATTTAAAAACAAATCTAAAAAAACATCTAAATTTGACCCAAATTCCATAATAAAGGAATACTTGAAGAAACATATTCACTTTCTCACTGTTCACACTCCCAAGGAAACACCATTGGATTAAACCTCATATAGAATGATAGGAACCTTAAATTCCACTTATGATAATAAGACCAAAACTAAAATAATTTAATAGATCTCACCCATGAATCTTGAGTGGTCCCATGAGTAAATAGGATCACCTAAATCTATCTGAACACATCTTTGCATCCATGATCGATGAAGGTTCCATGTCCACCACTCCACCTTTAGTCTATGTAGTCACAAAAACTAGAGAAACGTTTTTAATTATTCAGGGGGGCATTGACTAAAAATAGTTGAACTTCCTTGAGTCAAGTCCTGAAGAATAAACAAAAATGATTCATTACCAAGAAAGGAATAAAAAGAATCCCTTAGGAGAGGAAAAACATAACCACATTAAATGAATCATTTCTACCAAGGATCATTGAAATAACACTACACCGAGGTGCAAACCAAAAGCATGAACTATCATATGTTTTAAAACAAAACAACCTCAATGGAACACACACATTTTGAAAATAAGGAAATCCAAAATATTACTTTCAAAATAAAATTTTACATTGAAAATCAAGAATCCAATATTATTTTCAAAACTTGTTTAAATATAAATTAAACACATTAAAAACGTTATTCAAAAACAAAAAATTCCTTCGAAAAGCCTCATTTTTCAAATACAGCAATGGAAACCACCATTATATAAAATATTTTATAAATATTTGTAAAATAGCACTTCCCATTCATTCATAGCTATAGTTTGTAAATAAACATTTTTCTCAAACATTTTTCTCTTCCAGAACATGTTTTAAACCCCTAAGCATGAACAAAGTAGTACAAAAACAACATGTACGGCTCATAAGATCCAAATATCAAAAAAACACTCCTCATTCCACCTCTAACAAGTGGAAACTAGATTTAGAGAAAATATAGAATTCATGTAGCATCTAATAATTATTATTGGAGAGAGGCAATGTTATTCATTCTCGGACCACCATGGTTGGGGTGACCGAGTGGAAACTGTGCAACACACCCTACAAGGAAGGATGAATCGACCATGAGGGCACCACATGGTTTCCCAATATGTGTGGGATAACTATGAAACTCAAATCCCCTAGTATTACGCCCCAAAATCATATTGAGATCCTCAATTTCACAAGAACATTCATAAGGGATATAAAGAAACATCATCACATCAAAATACATCGAATGTAGTTAAAAGAGTCATGAATTTAAAATTTTAAACCCAAAAACACATGGAATATGGAATATATGGATTTGAAAAATCTTTCTAGACACTCCATACACTTACCTCTATATATTTTATAATCTAAATCACCTTTTTACTAGGTGATCCCCAAATAACAAGGGGTGATCAAGAATCATATTTTCTTACTACTGGAAAAGTTAATTCTTTGATGAAATTTTCTAATGAAATGAAAAATATGACCATCCTAATTGGAATCTAACACATAGAATAACAAAGCCTAAAGATAATTCTTGATCACAATGGAAACCAATAACCACATATTCATCAGAATAATATATTTGGGAATGGTTTCATCCCAATAAAATATAATGAAATTAGGGTAATATAATATTGAATAATACATAAACAAACTACCTTCCAAATAGGTCATATCCAAGTACTATGATCCAACACATTTTCATTTACATAAATTGAGTGTCTAAGAAAGAAAGTAATTATAAGTAAATAGAACTATATAAAAAATTAAAAAGAAAAATATCCAATAATAAACACACAACCCAATATAGCTCAGAGCTAGTGTCTTCTATCAATTACGTTGGAATGATTACATGGAATAAAATCCTAAAGGATAAAAGACTTTAGTAGTCCAGGTAAATTAAATACATGTATGAGTCTTTAATAACAAATGAATAAAATAATTAGATTTTTTTAAACAAACAAATAAATTCTAGGCTAAAATTATTCTATCTAGTAAATTCATTCATATCTTTCATAGTAAACTACTTGGTTTCTTAGGTAAAGAATCATAATAAGGGTGAGCTAAAATTCCAAATAAAGATAAAATATAGGTTAATAAATAATGAATTGATGAGATTAAAAATTATGGAATTGTAAATAATATAACAAACATACCATATAATCAAAAAACTAATAAATAAGTGCATAAAATTATGGAAATGTAATTAATGGAAACCAATTCCATTTAAAAAACCAGATAAGGAAAATTCAATATATAAATGTATGAAACCAAAACACATTCCATATAATCAATGAACGAAAATAAAATATATCCTTAGATATATTGATGCAAAATATCGTGGATGAATATTAATAATCAAATTCTCAAAAAATACATTGCTTAATTATTGGATGTTATGTTTCCTAGGCACATGATACCTTTACCATCGAGAGAAAGTTTAAAATTATCACATTTCCACAACTAGTTAATCCCATGAGACTACCAATACATTCAGGGACTTTCATTAATCATTCCACAACTTGTAGATCTTGCATTAATGAGTCTCTAACTCTTGGGTCTTGCAATAACCTATCCCTCACTCGTATATTGAATGTACAAATCATTTAAATAAAAAATATCCCTATAAAATATCTTTATTGAATAAATTATAAAAATTTATAAATATTTACCCAAATAAAAAAATTTCAAGTAAAAAACGTATAAAAAATGCAATATGGTTTATGAAATAATCATATCCATGAAAAATTATGTGGATATTTATGGTAAATTAAATGTCAAATGATCATAGAAAATTGAATATTTTGAGGGGATAAAATAAATCATTTAAGTGAATGTGATTGATATCCTTGGATAAATCAATCATAATCCATCCATATGAATATTAAGGATGGTTTAAATAAAACATACCTAAGTGGAGTAAAATAAAGGGTTATTATCATTTATGAATATAAATGATATAAAAATATCATTTAAAAAAACTTAAGAAAAATATCCTTTTGTTTTGAAAAACGTTTTGAAAAAACATTTCTTTAAAAATCACCAATGAAAACATTTTCTTAAAATTTTAACATTTTAAACATTCAAGGAAGGATTAAAAGAAATGATGTTAGGTTAATTTGTATAAGATTTATGAAGTAAAAAGAACATTCCTTTTTCTAGGTAAAAGGTTATAAAATTTAATTGTTCAGAAAGGGACCAGAATATTTCTTTGAAAAAATTCATAAAAGATAAAAAAAGGTATAAATTTCTGTACCAAATAATTTTAAAAACATTTTTTAATTTTTTTTAATAAAACATGGTTTTTAAAAGAAAAGAGGTCATCCAACTAATGAGAGAATAAAATATGGTTTTCTGAAAAACATTTACAAAAGAATTTTGAGTACTAAGGAGTAGAAAATGGTAATAAAACATGAAAATTGTTATGAATAACCAGATTAGAATGAATGGGTTTGTTGAAAAATTGTTATATAATTTCATCTAATGTAAATACCATTTAAATATCACTATGTTTATTATTGAGGAAAAAACTCTTTAAACATTCAAAAGTGTGTCATACCACTTTGATACATTTAAAAACAAATGCCTCATGAAGGAATAAAATTAAATGAAAGTTATAATATCATTATAAAAAATATAAAATTTATATATCACGTAAAAGGGTATTACATACATCGTATAAAAGAAACTATACACATAACAACAAAAAAAGTCTCAATAAAATGTAAATTGTCATGAAATCCATTACCAAGGTGGTAACAACTGAATTAGAAAACAAAAAGGAAATTTTAATTTATTAAAAAAATAAATACCATTAATATAATATAATTCATGATACTATATGCCAATGTGGTATTATGTACACCTTATATAAGAAATTAGGTGCAAAAAATATATACCTCACAGAACGAAAAGCGAGACAAGAATCCCTTACATAATGTTTCCTTTTGGGTGAATGCCCTTTTGACACATGTATAAGGAGTGTAAACATGCTACTAACTTATTAAATAACCACATTAATATTTATAATATCATATATGATCCTCTTATAATATCATATTACCCATTTGTTAATAACTATTCATTATTTTAACTATTTCAAGGGATAATTTCCTAGTTTTTTGAGTATGTTTTAACATGTTATTAATTTTTATTATTAAATTTTTCTAGGTTTCATCATACACAGAATGTAGAAAAAATTAATAACATAAATATCTATTATATATTTATTTATAGTACTCTAATAATTTGAGATCTGAAATGTAGTGCACCATTCATGAAGACCGTTGGACGTACGAACGCATGACTGCTACTTTTATTTCTTTATTGTATTAGAAGAATCAATGATAAAAGATAAATATAAATATGATAATTCCAGTATGATATCTATTTATATATTTTACATAGTTTTATTAAAACCATCCATTAAAATTTCCATGTATGTCATGAACGAGTCATATTGCTTGGAGGGGCAGTAGTCCACACATCCACAAACAAAATTGTCATATTTAGAAAAGATGAAAATCATAGAGGTGTGTTCTAAAAAAAATTAAGTAGTCATAAATACATTATGAGTATTATACATAACATATATAAAATTATTTTACATCATATTTTTCACCATGATAGGTAGTAAGGGAATATTGAACAATTATCATTTCATGAGACAATAGTTCATCTTACAAAGAAACAGGTTGATTGTTACCCATTAGATTGAGGTGTATTTAATTTTAGGTCTAAAATGAAGCATAATAAAATCCTAGTATATTTATAAATTGGTTTCTTTCTAAAAAAGAATATAATAATAATAAAATGGTGGTTGGAGAATGATAATAAAACTAAAAAACTTGAGATAATATGTTACCTCCTAATCAGGTAACTACTTTTTATTAATAACCAAATGATTCCATGGAAGGATTTATTCCCAAGGGGAGGCTTCAAGGTCAATATTAGGGATTTTTGGAAGATATTTGGGCCAATATTTTCTGAACCTAACTGTATTGTGAGGTTTGAGGAATGGTTAGAGGTGGTGGACCTTAATAATGTAGGAAAATGACTAATATAGACGTTTTTGAAAAACATTAGGTGTACACATGTTATTACATAAATATAGTCATTCCAAATCAACCCAACTCGATAATGGATGTTTAATGGATGAATCAGGTCCATAAAATGGGATTTTTTCAAGTTTCTAGGTCATTTGGCCGCTTAGTTAAATGTTTAGTCCATTATTAAGATTAATTTTTCCTTAATAATTGTAATTAATTTTATTTACATTAACTAATAATTTTGGTCAATTTTTTTTGTTATTATTAATTATAATGTATGATTATTCCAAATATAGAATCCAGTTTTCCAAATTCCAATCATAGAAGTGGTAGAAATTTGTTTAAAATTCACCCCGCATGCGAGATGACAATGAGAGTTTTTAATGTAAAAATATCTGAAAGATTGTTATTTATTGCTAATTAATTTCAAATTAAAATTTAATACATTGAAATAAATTATATGAATTTATAAAAATATTATCTAATTAAACTTTAAAACCAATAAAAATTATAATTTATCCTTATAAATAAATTAGATGATAAACAGTTTGGAATAACAATTCTGTATCTTTAACTTTTCATTAAAAAATGATATGCTTCCAAAAAAATAACAAAAATTCACCCTAACATATTTATTATATATATATATTTAAAAAATGATTTTTATTTTGACATTTTAAATTATGTAATGTGTCAAAATTAATATTTAAAATGGGTTCTCCATTAAAAGGTAATGAAATTACATTTATAAAAATAAAAGTTTTATGAGTAAAATAGAGTTTGTTATTATCCTATGTATATCAAACAAAACAGATAAATATAAAAAACATTTGATTGAATATATAATATATTTATATGACACTAATATCACTCAATGATTTTAATAAATTTAATCTTTTAATTCAAGCGTAAAAATAGTTTTGTATTAAAATATTCACTTTATTGTCAATTAATTATTATATTCATTTTATTTTAATTTGTAACCAATTAATTAATTATATATTTGAATAAAAAATAAATTTTAACAAGATAGTTAATATTATTCATAACTACTAACATAACAGCTAAGTTATATCATATTATATTAAAAAACAATATTTTAATAATATATTATTCCTCATTAAAACTCAGTCTTGTGTGTAATGCAATCCATCAAAGATGGTCTCTCTTATGTGTAAAAAAAGCTATCAAGGAAGGCCACTCTTGCATTTAACGCAATCTAACTCAATGTTCAATGCATTATAAGCTATATTAGGTATTTAATTTTTTATAATATTAAATAGATAGAGGTGTCTCCGAAAATTTTATTACATTACATACTTGGTGATGCATGTTATAAAAACTATTGAATACAAAGATTTACTTTAGAATTTTCAGATGTCATATTCTCCCCACCTTCTTTAAATCCATTCTTCACAATTTAAACTCAATCACAGTGATATATTTTTTAAAACATCGTATTTTTTGAAATCCCACATTGTGAGAAAGGTTTAAAAGTCAACATCTAGAAAAGATATAATAGTATGTATAAAGGTCACATGGACTACCATGTAACTAGTTATCTAAGTAAGATAAAAATAGTGAAAAGTAGAAATATGTACCCAGAGGGAAGGCGTAAATATTTTAAGGGAGTGAATGGGGTCATAAATCACAAACAACTGAATGATTAATAGAAGGTTGAGGGCCTCAAAGCCATAATCTTTAGAGGATTTTAAAGTCAATTAGTTCCATAGAAATTAAGGTATTAGGACACAATTTTATTTCTATGTCATTTACTAATTTTGGGTAATTATTTTACTGACATCGAATATAAGGAAATATTCATACCAGATATGTTTCAATTTCATGTGAACAATACTAAAATTTGGTTGTCCTTTGATAAAATTATAATTCATCCCTTTAGTCCCAAAAATTAATTACCAATGATGAATTTTTTATTTCTATATCACTAAAATATACATTTAAAGGATCATAAAGCCTATAAAAGAGTTAAAGTATAACTATTTTTCTTTAACTATTTTCGAAAACCATTATGGTGTATATATTAATCTCTAATCCTCAAAAGTGATACTACTGGTTCATCATTAACATTTATTCATCAAATTTTATAACTAAAAACAATTAAAATTTAACCAGGACATTGTGTTGGTAAGTGGTTGGTAGGAAACCCTTATCATCCTTCGGTCGTGGGTTCAAGACAATTGGAATTTCCTAATTTGGTTGGTGGTCACTCGACTTATAGGTTTTCTATTTATAAAACCAAATTAAATTAATTTCCAAAATTAATATGATGGACATCCTTGAAATAAGGTTAATCACTAAACATACTTTTTAGCCATGGTTTTCGATACATCCTCAATACAAAAATACTTCATCCATTTAATTCAACATAGGTTTTCACTTTATCTAGGTTTTCTCCAAAATATCATTTCTCTGATTTCTAAATCATGAAAACATATTTTCAATCTAAAATAGTGTATGTTTAACCTAAGATATTCATATACATAATCCATAATAGTGTCTTCTAAAGAAAATTTGAATTATCCTAAGAATATCCCCCAAGATTTTCAAACAATTGGATTAGTAAGGACTATTTTCATGTACCAGGATACCCTTAGTGAGGCCTGGAAAACCTTATCAAAGTTTTTACGTTTAGATACATCTGTGCTAGAACCATTTCCACTTGTAGTATCTAGAAATAGATTTATTTCATAGAATACCCACATAATCTTTAAATTACCAAAATTACATGGTTTTCATCTATAGGTATCCTCAAATTTTACCTAAGGGTTATGTTCTCTAACCTATTTTTTCCTAAATGTAATTATTGATGTTTCTACAAATCTTCATCTGATACCAATTTTAGTGACCCAACCCCAAATTTCCTAGATCCAGTGTCTTATATCAATTAAATTGGAATGATTACAAGGAATCAAAAAACAATAGAATGAAGAGTTCAGTAATCATGGTAAACTAGATACCTAAATGAGTATTCTATTAAAAAATTAATACCCTTATTGGAACATAATTTTTTTTCCTATGTAAATAAATATCTTCGAGTATAACTTGATTACATCTAGTAAATCATTAAATATCATTCATAATATGCTTCTTGGATTCCTTGGGAAAGATACATAATAACGTTGATCTTAAATTCTCAGTAAAGTTAAATTATAATAGAACCATCAATGAATAAATTATATTGATAATTATGACATGGTAAATAATAGATCTAACATACCATATAATAAAAAAAACTGAGAAGAAAGTGCATAAGCAACATGGAAAGGTAATAAATGGAATCATATTCTAGTAAAAAAATTAATATGGAAAAATATAAATGACAAGGTATGGAAAGGAAAGACATTCCATCTAATAAATGAACTGAAATAAAATGTATCCATACATATGTCAACTAAAATCTCATCTATGAATAATAAAAAATCCCAATAATAAAATTCTTAATTATTGGACATCAGCATCCCAAGACACATGATACCTTTACCATCAAGAGACAATTTAAACTTTTCAAATTTTTGAAACTAAATCATCCCTTGACACTAATAATGCCTCAAGGGGATTTCATTAACCTTACAGAAGCTGTATATCTTTTAATATCTAATCTCTAACCCATAAGGCATGAATTAACTGGTCCCCAGCCTATATAGATCATGTCCAAATCATTTAAATAAAAAAAGTGCCTTATAAAATATCCATAATGAATAAATTATAAGAATTCATCAATATTTAACTAAATAATAAAGTAGTATTAAATTAAATACCATATAAAAAAGGAATATGGTTTAGGAAGTAATCATATCCAAGAAAAAATATTTGGATATTTAAGGGAAATTCAATGTCAAGTGATCTTCCAAAATTGAATATTTGAAGGGGATAAAAGGAATCAAGGAAGTTAATGTGAATAATATCCATGGAAAAATCAATTATAATCCATCCCTAGGAATATTAAAGACGTTATCAATACAACATACCCCATGTGGAGTAAAATAAATGGTTATTTTCAATGATGAATTTAAATAATATAAAAAAAATTAAAAACATTCTGGAGAAAATTATCCTTTTTTTAAAGAAAAATTGAAAAAAATTTCTTTGGAAATGACATTTGAAAATATTTTCATAAAATAATAAAATTTTAAACATTCAAGGGACACTTAAAAAAATGGTTTCAGGAAAATCCGAACAAGCTGTATGATGTTAAAAGAACATTCCATTTTGATAGATAATGGTTATAAAAATTCCCTCTTTAGAAAGTGATAAGAATATTCCTTTGAAATAATTGGTAAAATTCAAAGAGGTAAAAAATTTCTTTAAAACTAATTGTAAAAAATTAAAAAATTCTAATAAAACATTTTATTTAGATGAAAATAGATTCCTCATCTAAATAGGGAAACTAATTCGGGTTTTCTAAAAATCATTTACAAAAACATTTTTTGCACCAAAGAGTGGAAAAATGGTATATATACATCAAAATGTTAAATAATAAATATATTATAATGAAAATTTTTACCAAAAAAATTATATAATTTCCTTGAATGTAAATTCAATTGAAATATCATTATGGTTATTATTAAACAAATTAGTCTCTAAACATTCCACAATGTCCCACAACACTTTCAAACATTTTAAATCATAAGCCTCATTAAGGAATACAATTAAATGAAAAGTATAAAATCATGAGAATAAATATATTCATGATATATATTATAAAACGGAAGTATATACACTGTATAAAATCAATTAGGTTTATAACAATAAACAAGTCTCAGTATAATGTAAATTTAGACGAAATTCCTTACCAATGTCGTAACTAATGAATTTGAAAAACCAAAGGTAATAACACCTAAATAAAATAATTAAATACCATTAATATAATATAATTATTGATATTATGAATTAATGATGTAGTATTTACATCATATATAATAAATTAGGTGAACAAAAATAATATATGCCTCACCGAAAAAAAAGTCAGACAAGAATCCCTTACCTAGAGTTTCATTTTGGGTGAATGTACTTTAACCTATTTTATAAGGGATTTATAAATTTTACTAACTTATTTTAAATCCATATTAATATTTATGATATCATATATGACCCTCTTCTAATATCTTATTACTCATTTGTTAATAATTTTTCGTTATTTTAACAATTTCGGGAGTTCATTGCCTTGTTTGTCGATTATGTTTTACCTTTTTATTCATTATTAATTTTAGTTATATCATGGTTTCTTCATATAATTAATTTGAAATATTATTTTAATATCATTTATATTTAAAATTTATTTATTTATAGTATTCTATAACATTTGGAGATTATAAATAAAGTGCACCGTTCGTGGGGAAGGTGGTCCATACATACGCATGCACGCTACTTTCATTTCATTGTCGTATTAATAGAATTAAAGATAAATGATAGATATGTATATTATATATATAGTATCATATTTATTTTATATATATTTCATTGTTTTTTTAAAACATTCATTTACAAGTTGCATGTATGGAATAAATGAGTTATATCTCTTTGAGTAGGCACTGGTCCACACTTCCCCAAAAGAATTTATCACATTTAGACTAGATGGAAAGAACAATGTTCTATTATAAATACAAATTTACAAAGTATAAATACATTATAAATATTATATATAACATATATTAACACAGTTTCCATCATAATGGCCAACATGAGAGGTGGTAAAGGAAAAATGAACAATCATCATTTGGTGAGGTAGTAGTTCATCGTGCGTAGAAAAAGGATTTCTATAACCCATTAGATGGTGGTGTGTATAATTGTAGGTCTACAAAGTATCATAAAAACATGATGGTATATTTAAGATATATGTTTTATAATAAAATAATAGAATAATTAGATATTAGGGGTTGTATAATGGAAATAAAACTAAAAATCGTGAGAGAAGATGTTACCTATTAATCAGGTAACTACTATTGGTTTATAAGAATAGGCTTACTTGGAAGGATTTATGCCTAAAGGGAGGCCAAAAGGTTTAAAGGGGGATTTTGTGATGATATTTAGGTGGATATTGGCAGAAATTCTGTGGTTTGAGAGGTTTTAGGAATAGGTAGAAGTGGTGTCCTTTTATAAGGGAGGAATGGGACTCAATTAGATGTTTTGGAATCAAGTTAGGTGTACACAAGTTATTACCTAAAAAAAGTCATAAAAACAAAAACAAATAAAGGATGTAAGTTTTAGGTCCGAATTATTTCCAAAAAAATGGGTTTTGCAAATGTTTCTTGGTCATTTGGGTCCCTATGTTAATGGTTTATTCCTTCATTAAGATTAATTTTTCTTTTAATATTTTAATTATTGTTAATTACCTTCACTAATAATTTTTTTAAAACAAAACATGGTATTATTATGCATTATAACTTGTAATTAATACAAATATGGAATCATTTTTTCCAAATTCCAATCATATTAGTTGGAAAAAATATTTTAAAATTCTTCCTATAGGTGGGATGTCAATTCAGGTTTTTAAAGTAAAATCATTTGAAAGTTTTATATGTATTTTTAATCAATTTCCAAGTGAAATTTATTCAAAATAAATAAATTTTATTAGTTGTTAAAAATATCATTTAATTAAAATTTAAAAAAAATTAAAATTATCATTAACCATAAAAATAAATTAAATGAAAAATTAGTTTTGAACTACAATTTAGTATTTTTAACTATTTATTAGAAAATGATATGTTTCTGAGAAACATAAAAATTCACCCTAACATAATTATTATGTTTCACTTCCAAATATGGTGTTTATTTTGACATATTAAAATAATTAAACTTTAAAAATTCATATTTAAGATGCGTTCACTAAAAAAAGGTAGTAAAATTGCCTTTATAAAAATATATGATTTTAAGAGTAAAATATAGTTTCTTCTTATTTATATCTATCTAACCTAATGGATAAATATCAGAAAAATTTATTGAATATGTAATATATATACTACACTGAAATCACACACTAATTTTAATTAATTTAATCTATTAATGTAAAAAAACATTTTATGTATAAAAATAGTTTTCTATAAAAATAGTCACTTTATATAAAATTACTTGTTATATTGATTCTTAATTAATTTCTGACCAATTAATTAAATATATATTTGTATAAAAAATAAAATTTTAAAAGATAGTTAATACTATTCATATATTCTGACATAATTTCTATGGTATATCATATTATATTAAATATTAATATTTTAATAATGTATTAATTTTCGGTGAAACTCGGTCTTGCCTGTAATGCAAGCCATCAAATAAGGACACTCTTACGTGTAACACAACCTATCAAGTAAGGTAACTCCTGCATGTAACTCATGATAACTTAGTTTTTCATGCATTAAAATCAATATTAAGTATTTAATTTATTTAAAATCGTAAATATATTGTAGAGTCTTTAAATATTAAATTCCCTTATGTGCTTGGTGATGTGTGTCATAAACACTATAGAATACAAGGTCCTATATTATAATTTTTGGGCATCTAACCAACCAAATAGAATCATGAAGGAACTGTTTACATGAAACATCTTGTTTTGTACCATCACCTTAATCACCCCACATCATCTATGAAGGATAAGAAGGATTCAAATAGTAACCTAGAACCTAAATTTACTTAGGGAAAAAATACCCATAGTTCATTAAAATCTATTGGCCCTATGAAATATGTTTCATATAAAAATTCATCAAATATAGTCTAAAAATAAATCTATAGGATACTCTTGCATACATATAACATTATTGAAATAAAAAAAATCCTTCTACCCTTTACAGAACAATTTTTTTTATTATAAAACCAAACACATGTAGTTTGAAAGCATTTCCACAAAATGATGCTAATTTTAAACAACACATTCCATTTAAATTTCTCAAAACAACACATTTTTTTATTTAAATGAAAATGTCACTTTGAAAATCATTGCTGGTGGAATCCAGGTTTTAAATAAACACCCATTTTGATATTCACCTTAAATAATTGAAAAAAGTGTCTTTAGTGGTTTTCCACAACAAAATTTGAAACTCATGTTCATAAGTAGAAACCCCACTCATACAAAAGATACATCACAAGAAGGTAGTTCAGGATATCACAACACATATAAAAAATTTAATATAAATAAGGATGGATTCCATATCTAGGAAAAAAGGGAAATTATAACAATAAGAACCAAATAAAACACCACTCATTAAAATACTCACTGAGTAAACTAATGTGTCATGGTCCTTCCCAAAGTTATTAACATTCCAAGAATCTATCCTTATACTGTTATTACAAGACAAACCACATACCAACATGTTTTCAATACCACCAACCCATCATCTAACTAACCAATACAAGAATCTTTGGGATGACCATCCACTAACTATACCTTGTTCCTTTTATAATTAGTGGGAAACTATCACTATGTAAACACCCTAGAGTAAAAACAATATAATCAAATTTGTAATATTTTTCCCATGAAAATAAAGGAATTCATGTGTTGTGCAAAGTATCCAAATATAACACAAAAAAGAATAACTATAGCTACCATCACCCCTAAAAACTAATAGTGAAATTAACCTTCCACATAACATAAACTCAAGTAATAAAAAACACTTTCCCAAATAAGGGGAACAAAAAATCAATTCATAGTGATCAAAAACCCACAAAAGGGTTAATCAACAAAGGTTAATTCAAGGGTTCCATAAACATAAACCATATAAAACCAATTCCTTAAATGGTAATTAACTCCAAAAAATGAATTTGAATTCTATTCCATTTGAAATTTCATAAATCACATTCCCCAAACAATTATAAAAATGAGGAAAAATAAAAAACAATTAAAATATCTCTAGTTCACCCTTATATAAGGGATATATTTTTAGTAATGTAAAACTATGAAAAATACCATAATATAAATCACTATTTTCTCCCAAAACTACCGAAAAGAATTTTGGAGTTCCAAAGAAATCATCCATTTCCTGTAAAGTGTTTCTACGCTGCTCTTTGACAGTGGTATTTCTCTTTTAAAAACAGTACACGGCTAAAGGGACTAACATTTCCACCAAAATAATTTAAACAGTAAAACAAGGAATTCCTCCATTTATTAGCCACACACACATTTCAAATTTATATTTAAAATATATTGAAACACACTTTTAAAATCTAGTTATAGGTAAGCTCCTAAATATAAAAACAATTTTCCATTAAAAACATTTTTACATATTAAAATAAAAAAAAGATAAATCCTATTTCATAATATGAAATCAATTTAAAGAATTCATAGTATATTTCATAAGTGTCTCATCAAAACAAAACATTCCATTTCAAGCATGATAATACATAATTTTAAACAAAAATCAAATTTTTCCAAAGTTAGAACATTAATAAATTCTTTCAAAATAACCCTATGTTATAACAAATAATGAAACCAACATAAAAGTTGATTTATAAAGTGAAATAAATCTTATAATTACAAAAAAATAATTTCATTCTAATACCTACCTCAAGGAGAGGAAAACCATGTCAAATCACCTCAAAACACATCTCCTTCAATGGTGTCTCCACCTAAGGGATAATAAATGGTTTCCAAATCCCATTGACACAAAAATGGATATCATTATACCATCCAATAACCATATAATAAAACCACATGTGAACTAGGGTTCATGGGGGAATCCAAAACCCAGATCAAGGGAGGTAGTGATAATAATATTTTAAATAGATAAATAACTCACCCCAATATTCTTGGAAATCACCAAGGGATAGTCAATAATCCAGGTTGGATGAGGTCAAAACTCCTTCATTGTCTCCCAAGGGTCGGTAGACATGTGTGAGGGAGAATATTGGTGAAAGTAACTTAAAATTGATGTGGAATGTTTGGGAAATACCAAATTTTTAGAAACCAAGACAATTCAAATGGTTTAGATGAATTTTTAGGAAAACCATGAGACAATAGTGTGTGTTCCACTAACTATAAAAAATTTGAATCCATATGGTTACTCAAGAGAGGTCTCCCAGTTAAAAAGTACTATAAGCCTCACTTAAGAACCACCCAAATCCTTGAATGTCCTACTTTTTTTCCCCACACTATTTCGCATACCATGAGGAATATGTGAAATTGGATCCATAAAAAATCACAGATTCTACCACAAACATTCCAAAATGTTTAACAAACCATTCTCAAGTCATGCTATACACAACATAAACACCAAGGAACCACATTATTTTATCTAGGGGCCACACAGTCTAGATTAAACCATACATATCCTGTATTTAAAACCCATTTTTAGTTTGGAATTAACTAAAAATAAACCTCATGAAGGGAGGATGTATGGTTTCCTTCTAAACGTGTATGTTAACCATGCACAGATGGAAACCCATAAAATTTTTCTACATTCTGAGCAAAAACTCTATGGAAACTCAAATTGCTATTCCAATTCACAAATGAGAAACTTAATGATAACACTATAAAATAGGAGTGTCACATGTATCTATGGGTCAATCGGAACATAAGAGAGGATGACACACTAGTGCACATTCTAGTGTGACAAATAGTACTATATATGTTTGTCCCAAACAATGATATAACCCATGATTACCTAGAGTCTATGTCAAACATTAATAAATGAGTTTTATAAAAAAATTGCCAAATATCAACATAAAAAATCATATTAATAATTACAATAAATCTATATTAATCTATAAACGGATCAAATTTATCATGATCCCCAAGAAACAACATTTACTAATATATACAAATATAGTTTCCATGTTATATAGTTTTTTATTAATGAGGGACCTCTTTAACATAATCTTGATATTGAATAAAATATAACCAAGCTACATAATTTATTTTAATATGATCCCCAACTTAAGATCTAGGAGTGGAGTAATAATACCAAGACACTTATCCCCATTTTGGATAATCTATCTCTTTAGGGAGGAATTATTATATTAAAAATAATGTTATCTTAAGAATCAACCAAAAACTCCATCAAAAAATATCATAAGTCATTAACACCATCAGTTGATGTAAGTATTTATAGATAAATA
Source organism: Viscum album (assembly GCA_963277665.1). Lineage (NCBI taxonomy): Eukaryota > Viridiplantae > Streptophyta > Magnoliopsida > Santalales > Viscaceae > Viscum > Viscum album. The sequence goes on along the minus strand of OY728127.1, from coordinate 1,957,623,896 downwards.
ACCTTTAATAAATATAATATATCACATTCCTTAAAAATATTTCCCTCTAGATGAATCACCCGAGATGCATAATCTTGAGATGATAGAGATGAACCTCTATATCTATCTCATACTAGAGTGGTAGTTATATATCAAATCTTCCTAAAACCTAGATATTTGGGTTAGAAACTATCGAAATAGTGTTCATCATCATCTCCCTTGATCATAGTGTAGTAGGATTGAATGTTTTGAAACACATGAGTGATCCTTTATATATTCTAATCCCTTGTATTTTCAATATCCCTATCCCAAAACTATGGGAATAAATACCCAAATTTTCTATTGATTCTATAGACCCATAATAACATTGAGAAAGGTAAGCATCATCTTCTGACTCTAACCCATGTTAGTGGTTGTTTTTAATTGGAAAACCAGTAATATATCTATATCAATATTGAATATTTTCTAAACTAAAAACCCACAAATTTGACGAGAAACCAAATTATCACTTTTCCCAAATCCGTGATCAAATTATCATGAATAAGAATTATTCCATTTAACAATCCATGATTTCATTAGGTTTCTATAAATGAATCCTTTTAATTTTTTATTATTGGAATTAAACAAATATATATAAAAAATAGTTATATTATTTATATAATCATAAAATCAAACATATCATGGGTGTTATAAAGTGTTGAAACAGTATTCTATTCATTCCAATATTTATGCTAATATTTCTTCCAGTTGATTTACATAATTTAATTTATAAATAGTCAATCAATATTTATCATTTATCTATATATGAATATTTTCCCATATATTACATATTCTTAACTTCATCACAATGTTACATAATCATTGGGATAATATTTTTTTATCACTAATAATCTCATTATTCAATTTTCTATAATGGATAAATATATTAGAAATATTTACAAATCTTTTTATAATTCATATTCTTAGTTTAATTTTTTCTAATTAATTCAATTCTAGATTTGTGTTTGTGTGTGTTATTAAATTAATTCCACTAAAATCCCCCCAAAATTAGTAATTTAATGTCTCCAAGTATTTAAAAATAATAATATTTATCTAATTGACTCATATGCCTTATGAAAAGAATTTTATCAAAAAAAATTGTGATAGATATATTTTTTCTAAATAATCAATAAACAGATCATCTATAAATTCATGTTGTATTCATCAATATTTTTGTAATTATATCTCTTCACTTTACTATCATTTAAACATGACTAACATGTAACTCTTTTTTAATATCTATAAAATTGAATGAGTTAAATCATTAAGTGTTTAATGATATTTCATTTTCAATTCCATTTATAATATTTATCACTATGGTTTTTAAAAATGAAAATAAAATAATAATTTCATTCCTTCATAATTCCTCTAACAATATCAATTAAATTATCATAAAAAATATTCATTCACATTAACTTTTTCATTTCAATTATTTCATAATAACCAAATATCTTCTTAAGATTAATATTAGTTTTTAATAATTATAATACAATTAATTATCATTATAACATTTATAAAAAATCAATAATAATATTGAATAATTATTATAGGGTTATATAAAATTTATTATTATGTAATTTATATAAGATAATAAATAACATCTAAGTGTAAGTAATTCATTTTCATTTATTCCACATATCAAAAATTAAATTTTTATGGATTTAAAAATAATAATCTACGTGATTCTATTTATTGCTTTGTAACATAGTCTACTAAACAACTTCAAAATTTCAAAAATATTTATCCCTTAGTTCTGGGGAGATGATACGAGTCCGATGAAACTTTTGGTGTCCTAATAAAATCCCAAAAATTTCCCCATGTTGTAACGCCCTAACCCCAGTTACCCATAGTCGGTGAATTATTTCATAATATTAGCATGATACCAGGAATAATTTCTCGAAAGACCGGCCATTTTAGTATTCTTGGATATACTTGATACATAAATAAGTTTTACATTAAACCATGAAATAAAAAAACAACATTGTGTCTCTTTTTAACAAAATCATCTCCCTTAGTCTATCCCTACAGGTCAGTCATAATATACTTCTTCACATCCTGGAAAAAATAAAATATAGAAAGGGGTGATCTCATGTGCTCTATACGGGCAACAATATAGTTGAAACATTCATAAATAAGCATAAACAATTAAGGAAACGTAAACAACTAAAAAAATACATTTAAACTTAAACATGAGCATAATATTGAAAATATAAATCAAATAATGCCATTTACTTATTCACATGGATATTCTACTAGTCGAATAATCACATGTATTATCAATAGCCAATTTCATAATGATGGATTTCATAATGTCATACATCATAACCACATAGTCAAGGTCTCGTACCCAGACTACAAATAAGATTTCGTCAAGGCCTTGTGCCAAGAAACTAGTTTTCCTCATGAGACCTACCGATGCATTGAGGAGCTATAGCGGGCTCCACCCATCACATACTAAGTCCAATTAATTCCTCATATGAAACAATTGAAACATGACATAATCATTTGTATTAACACTAGCATATGAAATGTTAATACATTAACCATATAGCATGACTGGTATAAAAATAAAACATCTATATTCAAACATATCACAAAACCTTCAATACAATATGGATAATTGTATCATAAAAAATCAACTTCAAACAAGTGTAATATTCATCAAAGGATGTTGACATAGATGAAATCAAAACCATTTGAGAGAAATATCTCTTTCTATTTTGAAATCATTTAAAAGTCTCAAAATTATAAATGAAAACATTTATTTTGAAAATATTCGTATAAGCATGTAAGGGAAGCTTGAAAGGTGTTATAATAGCGGAAAATAGTTGTACTCACCGAATAAGTTAAAAAACATTATTTCCTTAATTTATTCGAAAAGGTCGTAAAGATCCTTGTTTGGAATATGACAGAAAGTTTCATATATAAAAATATTATAAAAATTCCAACAAGGGTATAAATGAGATTAAAACATAGTATAAGAAATATAAAAAATGTTTTGAAATACATTTTTAAGAAACATAGATATGGATGATAAAGAATTCCCAGTAGATACTCATGTATAAAAAACCCCAGATAATAAAGAGATTATAGAATTAACCCTTACATTTTTCTTTTTTCCATGATCGAGGGTACGTTAACCTCTTGTATAATAGTTAAATAATTTCTATTAAATTATACAAGAACCACATACATAAATATGATATCATATATGATCCTATAATATTTCTTTGTTAATGATATATTAGTAGTATCATTGTTTCAGTTGTTAACAGATTCATTTTCCATTATATGATTGGTTATTTAAGCCATGTTTTTTATGTATAGGGTATATTTTATTCATATCCAGAATGATATTTAGTTCTTAAACATTATTTTTTATCATCAAATGAAAATTATTCTTTAATGGTTATGATGGGGAATGGCTCTCATCGCGTTCGTGGAGACGGTAATCCGTACGTATGCACGAGTGACAATATCATTTAATGGTGAAATAATTTGTAATTAGATGGTATATCATATATAAAGAATCATTGAAATGTTTTATTTATATTTTACATTAATTATACTCTTTGTTATATCCATTCAAAAAATGAAGTGTTGAACAAAAAACTACACCACGATGTGGAGAGGGTAAGGTGTACATACGCACGTACGGTGACGTTATTATTCATAGGATGGATAGAATAATGAAAATGGTTGTAACATATTTATAATAACATCATTGTATGTAGAATGTACTGGATTTATTATTTTGGTATGGAAAAAACAAAGAAATAAGAAGTGGAAGAAGAAGATAACTTTGAAAGAGGTGATGAAATTATTACCTCTTCTTCGGGTGCTTCCTTTTGATTTGATCAACATGGCTCATTAGGATAGATTTTTGATCAAATTAAGGCCTCTAGAATTAATTTAGGGTAGTTGGGAGGATATTTTTGTAGGGTATATATATCCAAATGGCTTTGGAGGTGTGATTTTGAGAGAAGTGGAAGTACCCTTTTATAATAGAGGTGAGGGTCACTTTAGGAAAAGCTTGAAATATTATTTTATTATACAATCATATTCAGTTTATAATGGCCCAAAAATGATTTATTTCATGTAGAATGTGGGGATGGGTCGAAAAAATCTTATAAAATTTGTTTTACATAATTTTAGGTCACCATATTAACCTTATCTTATAGATTTGACTATTAGATAGATATGTTAACTTTTACCATGTATTTTTGTATTATTATAATAAATGGTAAATAAACTTTCTATAAAAAGAAAATTGAACCCTATCTGGTAAATTAATAATATATATAACCTTATATAATTCCTTTGGACTAACCTTATATATTTCGTAATATTATATCAATTAATAAAATAATATTTGTTTTAAAAACTCATTTATGTCAGTTCTGACACAATTTGGTATTTTGTTTTTTAGAAAGCCATAACAACTTTATCACTTAAAAAATTATTTAATAAACCCTAAAATTTTATATTAACCTATAAAATTAGTGTAATTCCTCATAAGTCTAAATTTAAATTTATTTGGATACTTATCATATAAATTATTTTAATCTTTCATTAATATGGTAATTATTGCATCATCATTGTATCATAAATAAATGTAATTATTTAATGTCTAAAAATTACTAATAAAATAAAATTATGTAGGAAATATTTTTATATTCTAATGAATATTTATTTTCTAATTTATCTTATGTATAACCATATATTAAAAATGTTTTAGTTATTAAACATTGAATTTAACACTTTTAACTCTTCTTTAAATAAAAAATAAGACATGTCATAATCTAATCCAAGTGGACCAAAATAATCATATATTATTTTTAAGGTTGATTTTGGTCCCAAAAAAATTCCACAAGAATTAGGACATTTTTTAGGGTAACTATAATTTCATTTTTCTTTAATTACCCTATTTACTTTTAACGTTGCTAAAAAAAGTCAAAAGATACTATTCAACACAAATTATTTTCATCTAATTGAAACAAATTTTACTTACTGATGTCATCTATGTCTCTCAAATTTTTGAAATTCAATTCACACAAGTAGTAAAATTACATTTTATGCAAATTTTCTAATGCGCCTAAATTGTGGGTAAAAGACAGTAAAAAGTTCAATAAAATTTTATATATTTAATATTATTATAAAATGACTCCAATGAATTAAATTGAACATATATAGGTATTGTGTATCTATTTTGACCTAAAATAAATTTAAATAAAATAACTCATTATTTAAATAAAAAGTTGGTTTTAAATAATAACGTAGTGTTTTCACTGTTCATCATAAAATCAATGTTTTCAGAAAAATACAAAAAATTATCCTAAGAAAATTTTGATATTCCAAATCCAAAAATGAAGTTCATTTTGTAAAATAAAATTTATAAAATTTCAAAATGTTGGTTTTACTATTCATAACGGCTAGTTCGATTGGTCAAGTTGTGTTAGAACTCGATGTTGCGTACAACAAAAGCTATTTTATTATTTAAAGGGAATAGTACCACGGAAGCATGGTGTTACATTATTCCCTCCTTCAAATAATGTCATCAAGGAAATTTCTAGAATATTACTGCATAAAATGATTTAGGCGGTTCTTCATCATAAGTTCCTCTAGTTCCCACGTTCCCTCTTCCATCTTATAGTTTCTCCACATAACTTTCACCAGACGAGTCATCCGGTTTCTCAACACTTGATCTCTAGTATTAAGAATCTTGACCGGCTCTTCACAATAAGACATATTGGGTTTGAGTTCTATATCTTCATAGGTTATTTCATGCATTGGTCCAGGCATGTATTTTATTAATAGTGATAAGTGGAACACATCATGAACTATGGAGAGACTTGGCGGCATTTCCAAATAGTAAGCTACAACTCCAATACATTCTATAATTTCAAAAGGTCAGATGTACTTAGAACTCAATTTACCCTTCTTACCGAATCATAAAACACCCTTCCTTGGAGATACCTTAAATAAAACATGATCTCCTATTTGAAATTCCAAATCATTCATTCGGTTAATAACATAGCTATTTTTCCTAATTTGAGCTTCTTTGATGTGGGTTTGGATAATCTTCACCTTTTCCTTTGTTTCCGAAACAAGTTTTGGGCCTATGAATTTCTATTCACCAACATCATCCCAACAAGTTGGTGTGTGGCATCTCTTCCCATATAAAGCTTCATATGGTGCCATCTGAATACTTGAATGGAATCTATTGTTATAGGAAAATTCTACCATAGGTAAATATTGATCCCACATACCTTTAAAGTCAAGTGAGAAAGATCTCAACTTATCTTCTATGGTTTGAATAGTATTTTCTGATTATCCATCAGTTGGAGAGTGGTAGGTAGTGCTCAAACAAAGTTCTATATTGAAGGCCTTCTAAAGAATTTTCTATAATCTTGATGTAAAATGGGAATCACAATTAGAAACAATAGATAGAGGTACTCCATAAAGTCTTAAAACTTCATTAATATATAGTTTTTCGAGATGTTCAAATAATAAATCTTCTCTTATAGAAAGAAAATGTGCTTACTTGGTAAGACAATCAACAATTACTCATATTGAATCATTCCTTCAAGAAGTATTTGGTATCCCCATGTCAAATTCCATCATAATATCATCTGATTTCCACTCAGGTATGGGAAGAGGTTGCCTGACTCCTCCAGGATGTTGTCTTCCAGCCATAACCAGTTCACAAACCATTCATATTGACACATAATCAGAAATCTCCCTCTTCATGTTGAACCACCAAAAATCTTCCTTCAAATCTCTATACATCTTAGTGCTTCTAGGGTGTATAGAGAAATTGGATCTACGAGCATCATCCAATAATTCACATTTTAGATCATATATGTCAGGAACACAAATTATCTTCATAAATTTACTAATCCCATCTTTATATATAGAGTTGATCAATCTACCATCGTCCACATATTTAATTTTCTTTTGAAACTCCACATCCTTATTCTGAGAATTAATTATCCTTTCTAGTAAAGATGGTTTGACAAACATTTGAAAATTTATTGATGTTTCACCTTCCAAGATTATTCCCATATCCATCTTTTCTAGATCCATGATAATAGGATCCCTTTCAACTCTCATCTCGTACAAAACTCCATGATCATTTCTACTCAAAGAATCTTCCACCTTATTTTCTTTCCTCGGGTGGTAGTGTATAGTGAAATCATAATCTTTGATTAGTTCAAGATATCGTATTTTCCCCATGATGAGTTCTTTTTATGAAAAAATATACATCAAAATCTTGTGATCGTTTTATATCTCACATTTTTCACCAAAGAGATTGTGTCTCCATTTCTTCAAAGTTAAGATTACAACTTCTAACTGAAGATCATGAGTAGGATAGCTTTGTTCACAAATATTTAGTTGTGGTGATACATAGGCATTAACTCTCTCATTCTTCATAAAGTCACAACCAAGGCCATTCTTTGAATCATCATTATAAATAATAAACCCATCATTCTATGATGGTAGATTCAAGATAGGGGAATTGACTAATATTCTCTACAAATCTTCAAAACATTCTTCACAATCTTTTGTACAAACAAATTTAACCCCTTTATGTCTGACCTTGATTAATGGGTTTTCCAATTGAGAAAAATTTTAGAGGAAATGCCGATAATAAAATGATAAACCAATAAAACTACATAACTCATGAATAGTTGTGGGTGCTGGCCATTATTGTATTTCTCTTGTATTAGAAGGATCAAAAAAGATTCTATCATTAGAGACAATATTTCCAAGAAAATAAATTTCTTGAAGCCATAATTCACACTTTCTAAGCTTCTCGTAGAATTCATTTCTTTCGAGGGTTTTCAAAATAGTGCGCAACTAATTTTCATGAACTTCGTAGATTTTTGAGTATACCAATATATCATCAATAAATAATAATATAATGTCATCATTATATTCCTTAAAAAATATATCCATTTGATCAATGAAAATAGAGGGTGCATTAGTCAGTCCAAGTGGCATTTCTGTAAACATGTAATACCCATACCTTGTATGAAATATTGTCTTCAGAATGTCTTCCTTCTTTACACAAAACTGATGATATCCAAATCTAAGGTCAATATTTGAAAAATGTTGATCTCTATGAAGTTGATCAAATAAATCATCAATGAGAGGTAGGGGATAACTGTTCTTTACTGTTATAGCATTGATCTCCCTGTAGTCAATACAAAACCTCATATATCCATCTTTCTACTTAACAAAAATAACATGGGCTCCCCCGGGATAAACACTAGGGTGAATAAATCGTTTATGAATAAATTCCTCTATTTGTTTCTTTAGTTTCACTAATTCCACAATGGCCATTCAATAAGGGGTCTTTGATATGGGCCTTGAACCTGGAATTAAATCAATAGAAAACTCAATTTCTCATTTTGGAGGATATATAGGTTAATCTTCCGGAAACACATTAACATATTATTACACAATAGGTGCATCCCCTATTTGAACATTCCATTCCCCACCTATAGTTATTTCATTCTCTTCCAACTCAATAATTGTATTCAGTTGAGCTACTAGGGGTGGATCTAGATAAGAATCAGGTGGTGATGTTTCTGCTCAAACGATAAGGTTCTCCTTATCATCATCGGAAATTTTAACCTCCTTCTTCTTATAATAAATATTCTCATAATGGTCCAGAAGACATTCCATACCGAGGATTATATAAAATTCAATTGTGGTTATGATGATGAGATCAGTAGATAAAGAACATTTATATGCCCTAATGGCGACCGATTCACAAAAAATTATTGCAATGATACTTCCCTTAATAGATTTTAATGAAAACTTCCTTGTTATGTCAAATTGAAAATGTCTAATTTTCTTAGAAAATTGGGAATATATGGAATAATACGATGATCCATAATCAAATAAATAATAGTCTAAAATTGAGGAAATAGTTAAATTACCTACCACCACGTCATTCAGAGCATCAACCTCAGCAGTAGTGATTGTATAATCTTCACCTTTCTCCCTTGGCCTTTTCAGAGGGAAGTTTCCATGGCTATTATGAAATTCATTTGCATAATTTACCATTTCTCTACATTTTTTGCATTCAACATTGAAATCCTATTTCTTTTCCATATAATCATTAGAATGGTTCCCTTTTTCACCACACTTTTAATAGACTCTAATTCCCTTCAGGAAAGTAACAAGGTGTTTCTTCCCACATTTATCGCAGGATGGAAATATAAATTTTCCCTTATTCCCCTTATTTGAATTTCTGGAGTGTCCTGCAGATCTACTCTTCTCTTTCTTTACTTTATAGTCGTATGAAAAAGAGAATTTCTTTTCTGTCTTAATAGCACATGAGATGATATCTTCATATGATGAGAAGGATTGTGAGACTAATTCTTGATGGAGAAATGGGTTTAAATCATTAATGAATTGATCATTCATACTCCTTGGGTTAGGTATATAATATACTCCATACCTTGCTAACCTTGTAAATTTAGCCTCATACTTTGTGACATTATCATCCCTCTTTTTCCTCAGACTCTGAAAGGGTCTTTCCATATCTTCTTGATAGTCATGAGGAAAGTATTTTTCTATGTATGCACATTAAAATCCCTCCATTCCATATTTGATACATCTTCATGTTTCTTTGTGTTTTGAATTAATGATAACCATTGATCTATATCTCCTGTGAGGTGATAAACTTACATGAAAACTTTTTTCCTTTCGCTACTCCCTATAGCATTAAATATTTTCTCTAAGGAACTTATGAATTGCTCCATTACAAATGGATTTGTAGTCCCATTAAATGTTAGTGGTTTTCGCCTCCTGATGAAGTCTAATATTGTTCTTCCACGTTGTGGATTAGGGCGCTCCATAAGGGTAAGATTATTATTTATAACCTGAGTGAGTTGTCCCAGTATGGTGATAAGCTAGTCAGTACCAGTTGCATCACCAGCTTCACTATAATTATCTTAAGTTAAAGGGAAATCCCTACATGGATTATGTTCACTGATATAGTTTCCATTCCTTCCACTAGGTGTAATTTCTAAAAAATGGCATACAATAGATTAGTTTATGAATCACAATACATAATTCTAAAATTGTAAAACACTTAACATAAATTGAACAGTTTATGGATATAATCCATAATCATAAAAATGATTTTGTTGAGGACGAATATACTCATAGATACTTCATAATGGTTTGTAAAGAAAATGTGAATAATCCTAAGCATATCCCCCAGGTGTGTTGTAACAAAGAGCGTTGTAAGACCAATTGTCGTGTACAAGGATACCCCTGGTCAATCTCTAAAATCCATGTCAGAGTTTTCACCCTAAGGTACATCTGTTCCAGAGCTACCTCTACCTTCTCATATATAGACAGGTAGGTATTTATTGGAAAAATCACAAAATCTATAAATTACAAAAATTTTAGAATTTTATTCTATACTAATCCACAAAGTATATCTTAGGGAAATGTTCTCTAATCAGAGTATTTATAAATCTAGCTGCCATGGTTTGTACTAAACATTATCTCATGCCAACTGTAACTCCTTGAACCTAGTTACCCAAAGTCAGTGCATTATTACATAACATTTTCATGATACAACGAATCATGTCCCGAAAGACTGGTAAATTTTATAGCCTTGGAAGTACTAGATATATACATTGGTTTTACATTACACAATGAAATAAAAAACAACATTATGAATCATTTTAACACAATCAACTCCATTATTCTATCCTTACATGTTAGTCATAATATACTTCTTCACATCTTGGGAAAAATAAAACATATAAAGGGGTGAGCTCAGGTGCTCAGTAAAGATAACAATATAGAAGAAACCTTCATAAATAAGTATAAAATTTTAAGGTAATGTATAAGACTAAAATGAAATCCTTTTAAACATAAACATGAGCATAATATCGTAATGATAAATCAAATAATTCCATTTACTTATTCACATGGATATTCTACTATTCAAATAATCACATGTAATATCAATATCCAATTTCATAATGATTGAATGCATAATGTCAGAGATCATAACCACATAATGAATGCCTCGTGCCAAGACTATAAATAAGATTTTGTCAAGGCATTATGCCAAGACAATAGTTTATCTCATGATACCTACCAATGCATCGATGAACAATACCAGGCTCTATCCCATCACTTACTTAGTCCAATTCATTCCTCATATGAAAAAGTTTAAACATAACATAAACATTAATAATAAAACTAGCATGGAAATGTTAATACTTTAACCATTAATCATAAATAGTATAAAAATAACACATCCATAGTGAAACAAATCACAAAACCTTCAATACAATATGTAATATTTTATCCTAATAAATCAACATCAAACAAGTGTAAAATCCGACCAAGGATGTTGAAATAGAAGAAATCAAAACCATTTGAGAGAAATATCTCTTTCTATTTTGAAATATTTTAAAAGTAACATAATTATAAATGAAAAAATTTATATTGAAAATATTCCTATAAACTTTTAAGGGAATCTTATAAGGTGTTATAATGGAATAGAATATCTGCACTCGCCATATAAGTTAAAAAATCAATCTTTCCGTAATTTTGTCGAAAAGGTCGTAAAGGACCTTGTTTGGAAAATGATGGAAAGATTCCTTTATAAAAATATTATAAAAAGTAAAAAAATGGTATAAATTTCATTAACCCATAGTTTATGGAATAGTAAAAATGTTTTGAAATAAATTTTTAAGAAACATGGTTGTGGATGATAAAGAGGTCCCAGTAGATACTCACGTATAAACAACCTCAGATAATAAAGAGACTGTAGAATTAAACCTTAACATGTACTTTTTCCTTGATTGAGGGTACGTTTACCTCATGTATAATATTTAAATATTTGTTATTAAATTATATAATAACCACATATATAAATATGACATCATATGTGATCCTCTAATATTACTTTATTAATAATATTTCAATAGTATCATCGTTTCGTGTGTTAACTGATTCATTTTCCTTTATATGATTGGTTAGGTAAGAAATATTTGTTTTGGATAGGATGTATTTTATTCCTATCCAGAATGATATTAAGTTATTTAAAATTATTTTTAATCATAAAATAAAAACTATTCTTGAATTTTTATGATGGGGAATGAATCTCATCGCGTTTGTGGAGACAGTAATCCGTACATACGCATGAGTGAAAATATAATTTTATGGTGAAATAGTATGTAATTGGATTTTATATCATATATAGATATATATATAATCATTGACATTTTATATTTATTTTTTAACTCAATTATATTACTTATTATACACATCCAAAAAATGACGTGTTGAATAACAAACTACACCATGATGTGAAGACGATAAGCCGTACATACGAACGTATGGTGACTTTGTAATTCATAGGATTGATAGAATAATGAAAAAGGTTTTACCATATTTATAATAATATCAAATTATGTAGAATTTATTGGAGTTATTATTTTGGTATGGAAACAAAAAAGAAACATGAAGTGGAAAAAGAAGATAACATTGAAAGAGGTGATGGAATTATTACCTTTTCTTTGGGTGCTGCCTTTTGATTTGATCAAAAGGGATCCGTAAGATGGATTTATGACCAAAAGAAAGACTCTAGGATTATGTGAGGGTAGGTGGGAGGATATTTGGGTAGGGTTTGGCCGATCCAAATGGTTTTTGAGTTGTGATTTTGAGAGAAGTGGAAGTACCCTTTTATAAGAGAGGTGAGGGTCACTTTAGAAAAAATATGAAATATTATTTTATTATACAATCATATTAGTTTTATAATGGATAAAAAATAATTTATATAAATTATATAGTGGGGATGGGTCTAAAACCTTCCAAAATATTTGTTTTAGATAGGTTTAGGTCACCATATTAACCTTATCTTTTAGATTTAAATCTTAGTTAAATAGTTTAACTTATACCATGTATTATTTCATTATTATAATAAATGGTTAATGAACATACTATAAAAATACAAGATAACCACAAGTGGTTATTTATTAATATATCTAACCTTATCTATTTCATTTTTCATATCCTTATATTTTTAGGAATATTATATCAATTAATAATATAGTATTTGTTTTAAAAACTCATTTTGGTCAATTTTGACACTATTTTGTATTTTGTTTTTGTGAAAGTCATAACAAAATTATCACTTCGAAAAAAATTTATTTAATCAACCCAAACATTTCAAATTAACCTTAAAAATTATTTTAATTCATCATAAGTCTCAATTTACATTTATATGGATATTTATAATATCAATTATTTTAATATCTCATTAATAAAGTAATTACGACATCATCATTGTATCATAAATAAATTTAATTATTTAATGTCTAAAATTATAAATAAAATAAAATTATGTAGGAAATCGTTTTAAACTTCTAATGAATATTTATAGTCGAATTTATCTTATGTATAGCCATATGTTAAAAATATTTTAGTTATTATCCTTTGAATTTAACACTTTTAACTCTTCTATAAATAAAATAATAATAAATGTCCTAATCTAATCCAAGTGGACCAAATGGATCATATTTTATTACTACGGTTGATTTTGGTCGAAACACACTTATCCAATAGAATTATGACATGTTTTATGGTAATTATAATATCATTTTTTTACCTTTAATTATCCTATTTACTTTTAACCGTGGTAAATAAAAGTCAAAAGTTACTATTCACCATAAATTATTTTCATCTTATTGAACAAAATTTTACTTACTAATGTCAACTATGTCTCTTGGATTTTTTAAATTCAATTCATAGTTTTGGTAAAATTATATTTTATGTAAATTTTTAAATGCACCTAGAAGATGGGTAAAAGATGGTAAAAAGTTCAATAAAATTTTATATATCTAAAATTATTATAAAACGATTCCAATGAATTAAATTTATCATATATTTTTTTTATCCATTTTGACCTAAAATAAATTTAAATTAAAAAACTAATTTTTAAATAAAAAGTCAGTTTTAAACAATAACAAATTATTTTTTACTATTCATCATAAAATGAAAGTTTTCAGAAAAATACAAAAAATTCACTCTATGCTAATTTTGATATTCTGAATCCAAAAAGGACGTCCATTTTGAATAATAAAGTTTATAAAATTTCAAATAGTGGGTATTTCAATTCCTAATGTCTAGTTATATTGGTCGAGGTGTGTTATAACTCGAAGTTGCGTACAACACAAGCTATTTTATTATTCAAAGAGAAGTGTATCATTGAAGCTTTGGGTGTTACACTTGTTCCAGATTCCTTTTGAGATTAACAAGTATCTCCAAATTGAATCATAATTTCAGCCCATACTCATCTGCACTTGTGAAACTCCTGTATGGTATAATATATTTTCATATAAATAAATTTCATGTGTTTGATAGCTTTCTTTACACACAACCCCAACTCAAAATGAACTATGAAATGATAAACCTTTATAAAAAAAACTATTTAATTGTAAATAATGAATAATAATAATAAAAATTATGAAAAATACGTATAATTTTTATAAAACATTTAAACATATTGATTAATTCACAATATCTAGGTACTCAATTTTCATGAAATAAATTTTTTGGTTTAAAAAAATTTCTTCTTCAAAAGGGTTTTTATTGCATTTCTTTATGAAGGTTATAATTAATTTAACCCATTTTTGAAATTTTTATTTGAATAAATAACAAAAATTATTTAAATAATCATTTCAATATTTGTTTAGGGTGAATTTTTTGGATTTTTATAATAAAAAATATTTTTGGTTGAATAAGGAAAATATTGATTTTTGTACAAATATGATTTATTTCCAATTAAAAGTATCATTATAATTATAATATGATATTAAATTATATTAATTCCCAATTAATTATAAATAATATAATTAATTTTATATAAATTATCATTACTCGTTATTTCTATATAAGTTAATTTATCAGTTGAAACACATTTTTTCTAAAAATATGTTTTTATACATAAAATGTATTTTTATTTTAATAAGTTAATTTAATATCTATTTATTAATGAAATTTTTATATGTATATATTATATATAAAATAATTTATTTTCACATTAATTTTATGGTTTTTCTTTAAGGTTTATTTGTGATAATTATGTTCTTTCATTAAAATGTACTTTTTATTAAATGATTTTTCATTGTGGTTTTGAATGATTATTTAAAATTAAACCCTTCCAGTTATAGAAATTTAATCAATTTAAAACTATTCCATATTTTTAATTATAAAAATTAATTGATTTTAATAAACTCATCTTTATTTTTTCAATGTTAAAACTAAAAACGATAAAAAAAATTACCATGGTTGAAGTTTATATTGGTTAACCGGGGTTGTTAATCAATGAGATAAGTGTAGGATTTCCAACCATAACTAACTAATTCTATTTGTTGGAATATATTTCACCTTTTTATTTCCAACATCCACAAATATATCCAATTAGAGGAACATTCACATAAAATTGATGTTATGTCATTTAAATCTTTTAAAAAAATCTATTATGTCCATCCCCTCACTTATAAAATGTAATCTTTTTTCCTCTATTAACCACACATTTTTATACATATATATTAAAGAATTCCTACTCAAAAAATTCCTATATTACTTTCCTTAATCATTGGTATTATCTTTTGATTTTAATATAAAACTTTTAAATCATAAGTTGTATGCCAAAATGGGATCTCAAGAAAGAGGTGTAAATCTTGACCAGGACCTTTCAATTTTTATTTATTCCAAAACCATTTATAAATTTTTTATCCATAATAACATGACTAATACAATATCATAAGTATACTAGGATGTCATTATGATGATTTCACAACCATTTTCCACCCATTCTCCATCAAATAGAAATGAAAGTATCGCTCGAGCATACATTTTGACAACCTACTCCACATAGCGATACAATTTATTTTCCATCACCATATATCATTAGTGGTTGTAATTATGGATTTTAGATTTAAATATGAAATTTATAATGTTATTATATTATATGGTTATTATATATCTCAAACTTATTACCTTCGGATCCATTGGTAATCCATAATGTCGCTCATGCGTATTTGTTGGCTACAACCTCCATGAAGTGATGTGATTTGGTTTCCATTTATAATTTACAAGTATGGAGTAATGACATATTTAATAAAAATATATGATATTTATGTAATAATAATGATTCTATAATTTATATTAAAGGATAACTTGGTTTTGTACCATCAATCTAAAAGTGGAAACATCACTCATATATACGTACAGATTACCATATTCAGGAAGTTATGAAATTTATTTTCCATCAACACTTAATATTAATGATTATAATTTTTCCTTTTATAGTGAATATATATTGAAAATAAATCATAGATAACAATTTATATGGATAAAACATTATGAAATTTCACATATTATAACTACCAATAAAAAAACATACATGAAAAATAACGCAATTAAAATCTAAAATGATGACTTTAATTGATAATTGTTAATAAATTGGTGTTGAAATGATATAAGTAGATAAAATGAGACATTATATTTAATAATTTAATTCTATTAAATAATTTAAATGAATTTATTTTTATTTGTCACGTGGTTAGAGTAATTAAAAATAAAATCATATATTAGGTAAGGGTTTCATCTCAATTTCACTTTATTAGGATAAATTTTAATTTTGTGCACCAATTTCATCTTTCTAGGGTGTATATTCCGAAAAAGAATTTATTTGGTCATAATAAACAATTATATACAATATATTTAAATAAAAAAATCATTTTCATGATTTTAATTACATGTTATTCAAAAAGTACTAAATTCATAAGGGTTTTTTATCTCAATTTTGTTTTGTGGAGAAATATTTTATATTATGCAGCAATATATATTTATGTGTTTTATATAGTGATAAATTGAAAATTTCAACCATTTATCCTTATTAATTCGTTATATATAAATTTCCAAATAAAATTATAGCACCAAGGGGTTTGAATTTGACATTTACCAAAGTTGTAAGGGTTTAAAATCACAAATTGTCTTCTTTGGGACATATGTTATGTTATAGACCTATATTCATTTATGAGGTGAATAAATGTCCACTTTGATATATTTTATCAATAATATAGATATATGTTAAAGGTTTTTTATGTTTCATGTTATGTTATTTATTTCATGGGGATCACAAATAAATAGTTACAAATGGAGTTAAAGTTTAATGATTTATTTTTATTTTAACCAGGACTATTTACGATTAAATTTTGATGAAAAATTTATATGATATATCTCTAAAAAATAATATATATTATATTCTCCCATATATCTTTCTGTACAATACAAACATTCATTTTATTTTTCTGTCTTTATATACTCAACATACTAAAAGAATGTTTTTAGGGAAAACTGATCATATTTTATCTTCGGTCAAGAATATTTTCTTTCATGACAAGGTTCCTAAAAATTCTTTTCAATACTATTTGTACTATTCTAAAAAAATATTTAAATTAATTATTTACTATAATTCACCTTATTTACCATGTTTTTAAAATTAATCTCCGTATCATTTTCTAAACATCGTACTTTTTTATTTATAGTGAAATTGTGAATGACATTTTTGTTTCAATGTAAAATGCATGAATTACTTTAGTCTCCATCAAGAATACTATTTTCCATAATTATTCATTTATAAGTATTCTTCGTTCTTTCTATGAAAATGTTTTCCATAATATTTTTGACATTTTTATATTTTAAATTCATGATTTTTAAATTAAATTTATATATTTCCCATGAAATACTCTAGTGATATTTAAAAGGTATATTTATATATATTACACATTATTTTTTGTTAATTATGATTTAAATAGGGTATGACACAATGAATAAATATTTATTCTTCCTCTAGATGGTTTATGGTTATGATGATGAAATTATTTTGAAAATTATTTTTTCTTTGGGTTAAAATAACATGTAATAATAAATTTTTTAATTATCTTGTTGCATTAATATAAATGGATTATAATTATATGATGATTCATTCCATTATAAAAATTAGAGGGGTGGTAACATTATAACCCAAGGAAATGAACCCCACTATATCCATTCAATTAATTGTGTAATAATGATAGTGTTTAGAAACACCTAATATATGAAAGTGTAAATAAAAACCAAGGTAACGATAGTGTTAACAATATATAAGTTACTCTTATGATAATGACTGAAATGATTGGGTTGACATTTCATGTATTTTACATTTTACATAGTGAAAATCATGGGATTAAACTATCATTAAGTAAGTTATTTTATATACTAATTTGAATGCTAAAAACTTAAATCCTTTTCTTATGATATCTTCTAATTTATCATGATATATTATTTATTATTCTTCACCCTTATGTACAATGCCTTTTGAATGACAAAACAATATTCCATGATTCACGTTTAATGATATTTGACAGATTTTGTATGATTGTTTTAAGTCATGATCATGTTCCCATACCCTAAAACATATCTTATTATCACATATTATCATTAATTTATATCTCTTATATTCATCCCTACTAATAAATTTGATCTAACTATTTCTTATTTTTCTTTACCCTTGGAAATTAGGAAAGAATTTTTGTATGATATTCCTAGGAAGAGTTTTAGTTACGAATAAAATAATTGGAAAGTATGTAGATCATTTATGATCCATTTGTTTGTCTATACATGTTTCCAAATATAGTAAACCATTAATATTATAGTATATATTTCATTAATTTTTTTTATTAATATTACCCTAATAAAATTTAGTATTTATGTATGAACAGTTTATGTCACCATTTTTTATATCAGAGTAATGTTTAGTCATTTTGGGAAATATGGATGAGAAATCATCAGTGAAAAACACATTGGATAATTTTATGTAAAGAAGAATATTCTAGGTTACCATAAATAAATGAGTTTGGTTTCCCCAAGAAAATTAATCCCTCTAAAGATATTAATAACGGAAATGAATTATAATATATGAAACTATGCGTAATCCCATCGAAAAGAGTTGGTCATGTATATGTTGGACATTATTCAATTACATGGATATGGGTACCTTACTGATAACTTGTTTTCTACTCATGGAACTAGTGAAAATATAGCCTTTATCAGTGATAGGAAAAGGCATTAATAATTATAAAAAGAGAATTTAATCAAGGAGAAGATAAAGTACGTCCTGCCTTTATCAGCGCTTAGAAAAGCGCTGATAAATGCCCCTTTTATAAGCTCTTGTTTTTAGCACGGATAAATTTTACAGAAACATTACAAAAATAAAATAATTTTTTTTGCAATTTGGGAGGCTTCAATAGTGCTTGAACCCCCTTTTAACAGCACCCCGACCAGCCATCACCCCCACCTGCACCCTTTAACAACACCCCCTCTTTTATAGCACTAGCTGTTATTCCACCCACACGCGTGCGACCTACCTCTCCTTGGATTCGAACTTTGGACCTCTTGTCTGCGCACCCTAAGCCTTTACCCCTCCACCATATTGCTTTGCTCTTTATTTATTAATATATTATCTTATTAATATATATATTAATTTAGTTATATTTACTCATATATTAATATATATTTATTTATATTTACTCGTATATTAATATATATACATAAATTAACATATATATATATATATATAGTTATATTAATATATATACAAATAATCATATCAATATATATATATATATATATATCTTTATAAATACATATATATATATATCCATATATTAATATATATATATAGTTATATTTATATATTAATATATTTATTCGTATATTAATATATATTTATAGGATCAGTTTTGAATGCATTTATAAAATATTATTTTTATATGTGTTTATAAATAAATAAATACATATATACAGCACACACTCACACTATAAGTATAATTATTCATATTTATATATATTTACAAATATTATATATTAATATGTATATACATATGTTTAGAATATATTGATTATATATATAAGTTTGTCAATACAAACAAACACTAATATATAAATATACACGAACACATTATATATGTATATAAATATTCAGATATTTGTATTGTAAATAATCAGGATATTAGTTTTTTATTAAGATAAATCTTATATATTGAAAAATATATTTTATATGTAAATATGTTTAATTATTTATTTATAAAATTAAATTTTTATATGTGAATTTATAAAAAATATGTATATATTGTTATATATTTGATTATAAATAACAGTACATTATGAAAATTGATAAAATTTCAAATCCATAATAAGAATATGAATGTATTCCATTGAAATAAATTCATTCCCCAGTAAAAAAATGTCAGAAATACCCCCATAAATGTTGCTGGAATTCCATAGAATGTTAAAAAAAATTGGGTATCCAGAATAAAAACTCAATTTTGAGGCTTTTTATGATTTTTTTGACTTCTAAAAATGTGAATAATGTTTCCCTTAAATCAATATTTCATAGATCTCGTCGTAGGCTTCGATTTGATATGTTGTAGAGCCCAAACTGACACTAGGATCAAAATTTATGACTGTTTGAAGATTGAGTTACGTTTTCAACTTATTTTAGATATTTTCTTAAGTTGTTTTATTTTTTCTATCATAAATTGTTATTAAATTATTATTAGTCGATGATAATTATCAAATTATTAATTTATAATTTTTAAAGATATTTTCTATGCCATTTTCACATCATATCAATCATATTAACTGAAAATGTTTATGTATACCTATCTAAAACATATTTATAAAATATATATTATATTTATATCAATATAAATATACTTATATATCAATATATAAATTTTTATGAAAAAAAATTATTTTCGAAATATACATTTTATCAGCACTAAGAAAAAGCGTGGATAATTCACCCCTTTATCAGCACTACTAAACAAATCTTTGTAAAAGGGTTGTGCTATGGAAACCCAGTTTTGTGGTAGTGTGGGGGATATTATTGGGATAATTCGTGTTTTCTCTATAATACATTATGAAGGATTCAAATAAATAATGATCATGGATGACCGAGGTTAATCTGAAGGTGTCATTGATTGAAAATGTGTCATGGTTGAGACATACTATAAAATATTTTGGATGATTATATGATTACACTTTACTATTTCCCATTGTATGAATTGGTTTTCTTTTATGGTTAGAACTAGGAGGAATTTTGCTAATATTGGATTTTATGGATGATGTAATGATTTTCCACATGAGAAACTAAATGAGATGGTATATGGAATGTGAAATCATTTGTTTATTCTTAACTTGATATCTCGTTATATGATTAAAAACATATATATATGTGAGTTCGAAAATGAATTAATATGATAAAAATAATGTTTTTAGAAGATCATGGGGAACTAAGATTCATCATCAAATATGTGGAGAATGTGGGAAGAATCACCCAAGGAAATGATTCAAAGCAACATGAATATTTTTTACCTGTTGAAAAAAAATAGCATCGAGAAAGTACTCGTTGGTGAAAAATAAAGAGTTTAAGAAAAGTAAATTAATTTCATTCTAATGTACCATTCACATTTCAATATCTTTTATTTTAGGAATGAGGTAATTATTTGAATTGATTCTCTAATCAATGTATGAATCCAATTCCATGTAAGGGCTTATGTGATTCCAATTGTTAAGGATAATAATTATACTCTGTGGGTAGTTTTATTTTAGAATTTTGTTGTTGAAGTTTTTTATTAATGATATTTTAGTTGAAATTCAGGAAACTTCAATTGATTTTTCAATTCTAGTTTTACATTAGTTTTTTTATTATATTTTGGTTGGTGTTTATACCCTATAAAAGTTCAATTTTAATAAGGGGCTATGTTGGGAAAATATGTGATTGAGAGATAGGAAACCATAAATATATGCCTAATGTTTAGATAAAAATATTTAGTAAGGATAAAGCATTTATAGATATTTATAATGTATATTGGATAATATTTCTTACCTTGAATTTGATTAATGATTTTCAGAAAATTTGATTTATGTTATATATGATGAATTTTTTCACATTTTTTGGATTTATGGATTATATTGGATAGTCGATTATTTTTTTATGAATAAGGATATATTTTTTTATAATAATACATTTTTTCATTAACATATTTCTTAAATCACATTATTAGAAGGTTTTTGGATAATATAATGTCAAGGTATTAACACGATTGTTTTGTGACATTAAGATATATGTTATGTTGTTTGGGGATTAATTTGAATTGGACTTGGGAACTTGTGTGACCTTTTTTCTATTTTTATGGATTTAAATTTGGGAATACATATTTTGAAGGATTTGTAAGGTTAACTATTTATTGAATGTTTTATATTGATCAATGTGTGTCATTGTTTAATTTTTATATATTAACATATTATTTCATTATATAAAGATTTATCAATATTGGATAATTCAATCAAACCATTGTGATTTTGGTAAATGTATGGAGATATAAAAAATGAATTAATATTATTTTATGGGTATTATGATCCCATAAAAGATAATTTTATTTCATTAATGATTAAAAATTCATATTTAACATTAATTTCATAGATTGAGAGTTGATATATAAGTGTAAATTTATTATATAACAACAAGAGGATGAAATTATGCATATGAAATGAAAATAAAGTCCACTCCAAGCTTCTAGAGATCTTACTCGGTCATCTACTATCAAACTCCATCCTATCAGCACAAATCACGTATTGGAAGTTGTATGCTTCCATTTTTCAATACCTGAAACCATGTAATCTACTCCGAGTACCAAACAGTTCCCAGAGAGGGTGTGAGATAAATCTTAGGGGGCCACCATGAACGGTGTTTGTAACATCCAGCCTGTGAAATGGAATATAGCATTGTGCAGGAATATATGTAAAGTAAATAAAGTAGTACAAAATAACTAAATAACAAAGTACCTAATTGAGTCCTCGGCTGGTGTCTGAACATGTAACCAGTTCATTAATTAATAAATTACCACTTAATGTTAATTGGTCACCTGAGGCATATCCAACACTGACATCACCTTGTGATATTATAAGTAGTGAAGGTCCGAAGATGTAATAAGGAAACCAAACAATGATATCCAATGAGGGAGTTCCTGGGTAAAAAATAAGGTAACGTAAACTCACAAAAGATAACCCAGTAGTATCTGAGTCTAGATAAGGGGTTAGAGTGTAATCCAAGGAGCGTAATCCAAGGAATTATGCAATAAGGCACCTACCGAGTCCAAGATGATCGACCATGGAAAAACGTAGCTAAGAAAAGACATGGGCCCGATGGGCTTTCACCATGGCACCTACTAGTCAATGACGAATCCAAGGAGTGTATCTAAGGTATCCGATAATAAATAAAGGGACCCAATATATGTATACTAGGAATCCAAGGAATAGATAAGAACTGGAGTCTAGGTGGGTATAAACCTTAGAAAACATTATCCTTGAATCAGAATGGGGTTCTTGAGACCGAAGGTATTCTCCTCTCAGAATCCAAGGTGAGCTCATGTCATTCCATTCATATTTGATATTGTAATCATAGAATAATTCATTTGGTTTGATTATTTCCTTCCATTAGTGTGGATAGGTCAAGTAGAGTTCAAACCATTGGTCCAAGCCTTGTCTTCTATTAGTGTAGATAGGACAAGTAGGATTGCAACCACTTAATCAATTATTAGTTAGCCATTAAGGCATAAAAAATTATTTAGGTTCACTCCACTACCTTCCATCAACATGGAAAGGGTTGATACTGACATGTAACCTTTATTCAATATCTTTAAATATGGTAAAGCTATATACTGAGTATACTTTCATTTTACATTTCACATTTCACTTTTAATAAACATTTGGATGCAAATAATTTAGGTGGTTCAAGTGGTGATCATGCATGGTACATGCCATTATGTAATTATCAATAACATTAATCCATTTATTATAAAAAGTCTCACCTTTATAAAGGTCAAGCAAAGGCACACTCGAATGGTGGCTCAAATGTGTCAAAATACTAAAAAATAATTATGGGAGAACCTTTGACATGAGGCGGATTGAGTTGTAGGTGAAACCACTAAAACCCAATTTC
Organism: Viscum album; assembly: GCA_963277665.1. Taxonomy (NCBI): domain Eukaryota; kingdom Viridiplantae; phylum Streptophyta; class Magnoliopsida; order Santalales; family Viscaceae; genus Viscum; species Viscum album. Next base: position 1,957,599,775 of record OY728127.1, on the reverse strand, counting down.
ATATTTGAAAGATCGTAACCATACAATTCTAATTAGTATAATCATGGCATGTTAGTTTAAGAAATGGTTTCTAACAAAATTGGTGGGACCCACACGAATATCTCAAAATCAATGAACTTTAGAGATGAGTTATAGACCACCCACTTTAGGGTTGTATGAGCCTTCACCTCTAGTATCATCACTTAATTTTCCTTATATTGGAGTAGATCTAAGAAAAGGTGAAAACACTCACATGGAAATAACTAGGTCGAGAGTGAAAGAGAAGAAGAACGTCTAAATAATACACTACTACTTACCGCTGTGCATCCAACATGACGAACGAAAGCTTGATCAGGTATCAGATGAATGACATCTCTTGAATCCTTGTTTGGATCTTCAAAATGCTACAAAGTGAGATAGAACTAGCTAAATCCCTCATAAACTCATATTAGGGAGGAAGGGGTTGGCTTAGTATATCCTTAAGGGTGTTTTAAAAATTTTACATAGGTTTTTATCCCACACATAGTTTTTCAAACTGTGCACAAACCTTGTAAGATGGTTATGCCCAAACATTGAAAAAAGGGGAATTAGCACAGTTTGGATGCATAGTTGTGCACCAACTGTGCGAGGTTCCACTGTCTGAAAAAACACAATCTGCATGGTTAGACAAACCACGCGCTAGCCATACACAAACCATGCAACATGGAATGTTTTCCAAAAATAGGTGTTCCATTCTCCAAAAAATCCCCATACACCTTATGAACCTTTGATAACTCATTAGTCATCCATATTAGGTCCAATATAAAGATTTAGAAAAAAAATTAAAGGATCCATACCTTAGTGAATAACTGGGTTCTTACAGTCTTCCCCCATAAAAGAACTCGCCTCCCCCCCTGAGTTCCCCTTATAGGGGTAAGAAAACACAATATGAGAAAAATTCTGGTCATCGTCAAAGGTTTCATTGGAATATTACTCAAATTCCTTTGGATAAAAGGAATGAGATGGGTCAGCATGATATTCATGAAGTTGTGAGACATTAAAGACATGATGCAAGTCACTGTACCACTATGGTAGTTGCAGCCGATATGCTACCAGCTTGACTCTCTCTATAATATCGAATGGCCCGACAAAATGAGGTGATAACTTACCCTTCTTTTGCAACTGTATATGCTCATTCCTGGGTAATATCTGAAGAAAAACATGATCCCCAACCTCAAACTCAAGAGGTCATAGACATCGATCAACATAATATTTCTATATTGACTGAGCAGTTTTCATACGCTTCCTGATCAGCTGGACCTGTTCTGAAGTCTCTTAAACAGGATGATGACCTATTATGGCTACCTCACCCACTTTTAGCCAGCACAAGGGTGAACAACATGGCCTACCATATAAGTTCTAAAAGGAATCTATTTGAATTGTCCCCTAAAAACTATTATTATAGGCGAACTCAATGAGAGGGATATGCTTCTCACAAAAACCGCTGAAATCAAGTCTTCAAGCACTGAGAATATCCTCCAAAACCTGTATTATCTATTCCAATGTTCCATCAGTCTGAGGGTGAAAAAAATAATCTTAGAAGCACCTGAGTCCCCATTGATTTCTACAAACCCTTCCAGAATCGTGAAGTAAAATGAGCATCCCAATCTAAAACTATAGTACATGTAACAGCATGTAGTCGTACGATCTCACAAACATATACTCTTCCCAGCTCATCAATTGAGAAAGTCTTCTAAATAGGAATGAAATGAGATGATTTCAGTAGTCGATCAATAACTACCCAGATAATATCTCTACCCCTTGGAGACCATGGTAAGACAACTACGAAATCCATAGCAACATCTTCCCATTTCAATTCTGGGACTAGAAGTGGTTGTAACAAGCTTGCAGGTCTCTAGTTCTCCGCCTTCACCTACTAATTTGTGGAACACCTAGTGATGATGCTTTAAATTTAATGTTTCATCCTGGGCCACCAATACTAGCACCGCATATGTCTATACATATTCGAGATGACTATATGAACTGCCCATTGGGATGCATGGGACTATTTTATAAACTCCTCTCTAACATCTACAGGAACCCAAATACATCCACGTAGACGCAGGATGTCATCTATGTCTGTTAGGTCCACAAGGCCGAATACCCTGAGAGGGGGGGGGGTGAATCAGGGTATGACTAATTTAAAATTAATGCCCGTTCTGATCTTGTTTCACTATTGAGCAAAACTCTCTTCTCTCTTTTTCCTGTTGCAAAAAGTAAATAGAAAGCGAAGTATGCACATGACACAACAATTTTACTTGGTTCACCGCAAAGGGCTACGTCCAAGGAGCATACGCTGACAAGTTTCCAGTCGTACCAAATTCCACTAATCTTCACTAGCTGTGGATTACAAGGTTCGGGCTAGATCACTTCTATGCCCAGGCTCACTGTCTTTCCAAGTTTAGGGTCAGCTCACTACTTTCCCAAGGGTCACTCCCTGTTTCTCTCTCTCTCTAGCTCACTGCCGGTGGAGAGGATCACCTTCTTCCTCTTCCTAAGCTCACTTCTCTTGGAAGGAATCCACTCACAGTTTATAGACCTGTAGGTCTCTTCATTTGCATGAATGAATGCATCTTCCTCTGTGTGTAGATGCTCTGTTGAAGTACAAATTTCACCCGTAGATGAATATCTCTTTGCACCGAAGGTATCGGGCAACGTACCAGCTTCCACGCAGTCCGAGAATCACTGCTGGAACAAAACCTTACTTGGAGCACAAGTCAAACTCCGTGCGCAAGTATTGGCGCGCAAGTCACAACGGGCATGCAAGTCCTCCTCAGACACTTGTGCGACTCAAGCTTCCTCAACTCCAAACTTGTGCGACTCTCTTTATTTTACGCTCAAACCAATATTGGCGCGCAACTACCAACCGGCACACATCTTCTAACACTGGCGCACAACTTCAACTACTGGCGCGCAAATTCACCTGCGCGACCCACACTCACCACTTGCGCAACCACCACACCTGCGCGACGGGAGCTTTGACTTCTCAAAGTGTTGAACTCCGTTCCGAATGAGGAGGGGTAGTCCAGTATTTATAGGCAATCTGACCACCCTGCGCGATGGCGCGCAAGTCACCTGCGCGACCCAGTTTCGGCGCGCAAGTCCTCTTTCATTTTAGACACTTGCGCGACCAACTCCCAAACTTGCGCGAACCTTTTTCCTTATCCATATTTTGATCTTATGATCTTGAAAAACAAATGGCACGAAAGTTTCCTATACTCCAAGTCCTCGGCGCGCAAGTCCTTTTGCCAAAAAAACTTTTCTTCATTTGCCAATTTTTAGGCCCTAAAATTTGGCAAACACTGGAAAACGGTGCCACCTTGTATCTGTTCTTTTGTACCGCCTCCAGATCATCCATTCCTTTTATCGACGTTCTTGAATCAAACATGGATCGTTGACCTCAGCTCTTGAACTCGACATTCCACCATGAAATCCTCCTTGTCAACAAATTTGTATGTCATTGTTTTTCTTTGTAAACAATCACTACTCAGATGTCCACTTTGTCAACAAACACAAACACCTCAAAAATGCTTCAATGATACCTTGAGGGATTTTTTCCCTACAATCTCCTCCTTTGGGTTTGTTGACAACTCTTCCAAAACAAAGATACGTTATTGATTCTTCAGCCTCCATTCGCCTCATTGAGATTCTGATAGCGATCAAGGATTTACTCAACACATACTCTAAGCCCACTTGAGCAACACTCGGCGTGAGAAACAAGAGTAAATGAAAAGTTCATCAATGAATTACTTTATCTCTGACATCCACTGTTGACACCAAACTGATACCAATTTGTACTAAACTGATACCAATTGTTGATGGGCTTGTTGGAAGACCAATGTTTGGTTTGGAAATAATATTATCACTTTCCAACACCAGTCTTCTGCTTTTATCACGATCCTCAACTGTCGTGATATCTATTATTTGATCGATCACTTCTAGCATTGTTAGATTTAATACTCTCCCCCTTTCTCATTTCTCCCCCTATCTAGCTGCTCTACTGGTCAGCTTCTCCCCGTATCGACCATGATTTATCAAACTTCCACACTGTGTCCCCCTTGAACAATCACTATTTTCTCCCCCTTTGTCAACGAACCCAAAGGACACTCATTTGTAGTCTGTAACATAGTAGAGAACACATATCAGCATATTAGGGAAAAACAAATCATACCTCGGGGAGGGGGGGGGGGTTTCACATCTACACTATTTCAAGTGCAGGAAATCAACTGAACTCCCAGATCCAGTCGATGCCTCTCAAAAGCTTACTTGGGTAAGGCCTTTGTCAAAATATTTGCAACCTGTAACTCTGTAGGCACATACTCCAACTTCACGATGCCCTGCTCAACCTTCTCCTTGATGAAATGATACTTGATCTCAATGTGCTTTGTCCTGGAATGATGGACATGGTTTTTGTTAAGATTTATAGCACTTGAGTTGTCACACTGGATTCCGATCGGAGGCTTCACTTCAACTCCCATATCTTCAAGATGCTGCTTCATCCACAATAACTGCGTGCATGCTTGAGTGGTCGCAATATACACAGCTTCTGCAGTGCTTAATGAAATGAAATCCTGCTTCTTTCTCAACCAAGCAATACATAGTCCGCCAAGATAAAATGCACCTCCAGATGTTGATTTCCTGTCATCTGTTGAACCGGCCCAGTCTGCATCAGTATATCCCAATAAATCTGTCTGAGATTTTCTGTTATATGTCAGCCAGAAGTCCACTGTGCCCTTGATATACCGAAGTATTCTTTTCACTACGACCATGTGACTTTCCTTGGGATTACTTTGATATCTCACTGCTTGGCATGTGGCGAAAACAATATCAGGCCTTGTCGCGGTCAAGTACAACAGACTTCTGATAATTTGCCTATATTCTTTGATATTAACTGCCTTGCCATCCTCATCTCTTGATAATCTCATCCGGGTAGCCACTAGAGTCTTCATCTCCTTGGAATTATCCATTCCAAACCTTCTTAGAACCTCTTTGGAATATTTTGATTGAGAAATAAAAGTGCCATTACTTCCTTGTGTCACTTGTAAACCAAGGAAAAATGTTAGCTCTCCAATCATTAACATTTCAAACTCATTTTTCATGAATTCAGAGAACTGTCTGCATTGAGCATCATCTGATTCGCCGAATATTATGTCGTCAACATAAACCAGCACCATCATCCGTTGATTAATTTCATTACTAAAATAGAGATTGTAATCAACTCCTCCATGCTGAAAACCAAGCTTCTTAAAATACTAATCAAGCCTTGAGTACCATGCTCGTGGTGCTTGTTTCAGCCCATACAATGCCTTCTTCAGCCTGCAAACTTTGTTCTCATCCTCATGAATGAGAAAACCATCTGGCTGCTCAATGTACACCTCTTCTTCCAGAACCCCATTCAAGAATGCAGATTTGACATCCATCTGGAACACTTTAAACTTTCTTTGCACTGCTATGGCCAAGAATAATCTGATTGTCTCCAGCCTTGAAACTGGTGCAAATGTCTCATCAACATCTATTCCTTCGATCTGGGAGTACCCCTTGCACACTAGTCGTGCTTTGTTTCAAATCACAGTTCCATATTCATTCATCTTGTTGCGATAGACCCATTTAGTCCCAATGACATTATTGTCTGCTGGTCTCGAAACGATCTCTCACGTCTGGTTTTTATCAATCTGATCAAGCTCTTTATTCATAGCTTGAACCCAATTTTCATCTTCAGCTGCATCGGAAAAACATTTCAGCTCCACCTGAGATAAAAATGATGTCTGCTGTAATGAATTCATTCTTTGAGTCTGAACTGGTGCTGTCTGATCACCAATGATATTCTGCCTATCAATTTCAGCTCGACTCTTTGGCTTCCTTGCAGATATAGACTTGACACTTTCTTGTTCATCATCAGTATCTTCTTCTGAGTCAGCCTCTGCAACTTCTACTCCCCCTGTGTTGCCTTCCTCATCATCACTTTCATCCAAGAACTGTTCACTGGATCGTTGAGTATTCTATTCATTTTCAACTATAGTGACATCATTGCTCTCAACGATTTTTCCCAGCCTCTTGTTGAAGCATTTATATTCCTTGCTTTTCCCTGAGTAGCCAAGGAATATCCCTTCATCTCCTTATGCCTCAAATTTCCTATGATTTTCTTTTTTGAGAATGAAACACTTACTTCCAAAGATTCGAAAGTATTTCAACGTTGTCTTCTTTCCGTACCATAGTTCATACGAATTCTTCCCTTGCTTTGGACACAACAGAGACCTATTTGAAACATAGACCGATGTTAAAACTATTTCCTTCCAAAATTTCTCTAGTAGGTCCTTATCAATAAATATTCTTCTGGCCATGTTGTTGATGATTCGATTTCTTCTTTCAAACACTCCATTCTGTTGGGGAGTTCTTACTGATGATACTTGATGCCTTATCCCATGCTTCTCGAGATAGTTTTCAACCTGAATGTTTGTAAATTCTGTACCGTTATCAGTACGAAATTTCAGGATTTTCTGCCCAAGCATCTTTTCTGATTCCCTCCTATACTGCTTTATACAACTGAAAACCTCTGTCTTGTGGGTAATGATGAATACCCAGGCCATTCTGCTATAATCATCATTGAAAAGAACATAGTACCTTTTCCCATTTATAGCTCTTGGTGAAATAGGTTCACATACATCAGCATGAACCAATTCGAGCACTCTAGTTGATTTCTGTTCCTTTGGCCTGTATGTCTTTCTGATGATCTTCCCTTGTTGGCAAGCATCACATGTATGAGTGCGATCACGTGATAGTTTGGGAAGGTCTTTAGCAACATCACATTTTACGAGATCCTCCATAGATGGTTGACATAGATGACCAAGTCGCTTAGGCCACAGCTGGTTTTCTTCCTCTCTGGATAAAAGACAAGTATCTTCTTCCCCACCTACAAGGTAGAGATTTCACTTTAACCTTTTTCCCTGCAGAACAGCTGCTCCATATTTTCTTTTCACAACACACATCTTCTTGGTAAATCGGATAGAGTGCCCAGAGTCACATAGTTGACTGACACTGAGTAATTTATGAATGAGACCCTCTACTACCAAGACATCAGCACGTCTCATCTCTTTGCCCCCAAACATGGCTTTCCTTGAGCCAACAATCTTCAGGCCTTCATCATTTCCAAATTTGAAAACTCCTTCTTTGTCATATTTGATGCCTGTAACAAGATCCTTATTACCCATCATGTGGGATGTGCAACCACTATCAAGGATCCAAACACCAGATCGATCTGATGCTTTAAGGGCAATCTCCACCACCACAACCTTCTCATTTTTCTTCTTCTTGGTCCATACTTTTTCTTTCACAATCGGCATGGATTGAGACTTCTATTCTTTCTCAGAGTATGATGGACCACCCTCATCTTGCAGAGCTGCAAATCTGTTCTGAACATTTAACTCACTTGTTGGTTTATTGATCTACTGCTTGCGAACATTTTGATTATCCTTTGTCACATTTATCTGAATGGTTGAAGTGCAATACCTAGCCATGTGTCCAAATCCTCCGCACCAAAAACAGTGTCCTTCAAAATATGTTTAGGAAAACCGTTCTCTGTTTGGCTGCCATCTCTGTTCATGTTCCCTTCTGTATCTCTTGGATATGGAACACACATACTGTGAATGTCCCATTTTCCAACAACAATAACAACTGATATAGGATGCAGTCCCTTGTGATATTTCAGCACTACGATTTTCCCTTTGAGATCACTGAATATTCTGATTCTGTTTTGTGCCCAAATCAACCTTCACTTTCGGGATGAGTGCTTGTGGTCTAACTGCAATTGTCGCAAATTTTTGTTCTTGACTAAGCCCAGAAACGACCTTAACATCTGATCTCAATTGCTGCTTCTTCCCTACTGAACTGCTAGGCTCCGCTTTCATCTTCTCTGTCTTCTGAATGGCCTACTTTTCGGATATCACATTGGGGGTCAAGAGTTTATCTTGATCCTTAAGTTTTTGTCGCAGACTGACCACTTCTTCTTCAAGCTCTTTGATACATCTAACCTGATCCTTTCCTATGTTAGTCAAACAATCAATTTCCTTCTTTTGTTCCTCAATTTTAAGCTTATACTCAACAATATTTTCTGAGATCTCTAGTGTTGAGGATTTCAGTCTTTCAATTTCTTCTAACAGCTCAGACTTTTCTTCATCCTGTTGTTGCATATAGAGTTTGGCATCACGAACCACTTTATTGGCTTTCTTCGTTTTGTCTCTCCAAACATCTATCTCCTCAAGAGCCTCTTCAAATTCAGCTTCCATATCAACTCTCCCTTCAATTTCTTCTTCTTCTTTAGCATTAGCTTCTTCTCCCTTTTGAGAACTACCAATAATTGCCACCAAGGAATTTACCCCACGATCTCTGCAATTTTCTATTTCCTCAAATTCTTCATCCTCAGACTCATCTGAGCTTTCAAATTCTTGTGAAAGAAGATTATTTTTCTTGAAGAAATTTCTCTTGAATTGCTTCTTCCCTTTCACAAAAGCTGAAGTCTTCTTCTTGGGAATTTCAACGTCATCATCATCATCATCATCTTGAAACTTCCTGTGGCATCTTGCCGCAAGATGACAAATCTTTCCACATCTAAAGCATGATAGTGTAAGTTTACCTTCAAAATTTCCTCTTCCTCTTTGTAGATTTGAAGAAAGGAATGACATTACCTCATATGTCTCTTCTTCTTCATTAGAATCTTCCATGGTGAGATTCTTCATGGCCTTAAATGCCACCTCTTTAGACTTCCCCTTTTCCACAGCCTCATTATCATCGTTCCTCATTTCATATTCAACCAAGGTACTATGCAAATTGTCCAATGTCAGCTCTTTTGGATCTTTATATTCTAGTACTGAAACTTTTGGATTGAACCGAGGTGGAAGATTCCTCAAGATGCGCTTTACAATCTTTATGTCTTCAATGACTTCTCCAAGACCTCGCATATCTTCCACAACAATGTTTACCCTGTCAAAGAATGCGTCAACAGACTCATTCGGGTTCATTTTCAGATCTTCATATTTGTTCCACAACACCTGCAGCTTTGCCTCTCTGACTTTTGTGTCCCCTTCATATATAATCAAAAGCTTTTCCCACATGGCATGTGACGTTTTACATGACATCACCTTCGTGTAGATGGGATTGGAAAGGGCTCCCCCTAAGGCATTGATTGCTTTGGAATTAGCATCCAACTCTCTATGCTCATCTTCTGATAAAGCACCACTATTAATATCAGCTGTGATACCATGCATAGCTGCTGAAAACACATCCATTCCAAAGGATTGGAAATAGTGTTGCATCCGATTCTTCCATATCTGAAAATTATATCCGTCGAAGACCGGAATCCCTTTATGATTGGTGACCTCCATTGAGAGAAGAACAACTTTCAACCTTTCCCTCTGATACCAATTGTTAGGTCCACAAGGCCGAATACCCTGAGAGGGGGGGGGGAATCAGGGTATGACTAATTTAAAATTAATGCCCGTTCTGGTCTTGTTTCGCTGTTGAGCAAAACTCTCTTCTCTCTTTTTCCTGTTGCAAAAAGTAAATAGAAAGCGAAGTATGCACAGGACACAAAAATTTTACTTGGTTCATCGCAAAGGGCTACGTCCAAGGAGCATATGCTGACAAGTTTCCGTTCGTACCAAATTCCACTAATCTTCACTAGATGTGGATTACAAGGTTCGGGCTAGATCACTTCTAAGCCCAGGCTCACTGACTTTATAAGTTTAGGGTCAGCTCACTGCTTTCCCAAGGGTCACTCCCTGTTTCTCTCTCTCTCTGGCGCACTGCCGGTGGAGAGGATCACCTTCTTCCTCTTCCTAAGCTCACTGCTTTTGGAAGGAATCCACTCACAGTTTATAGACCTGTAGGTCTCTTCATTTGCATGAATGAATGCAACTTCCTTTGTGTGTAGATGCTCTGTTGAAGTACAACTTTCACCCGTAGATGAATATCTCTTTGCACCGAAGGTATCGGGCAACGTACCAGCTTCCACGCAGTCCAAGAATCACTGCTGTAACAAAACCTTACTTGGCACGCAAGTCAAACTCGGCGCGCAAGTATCAGCGTGCAAGTCACAACAGGCGCGCAAGTCATCCTCAGACACTTGCGCGACTCAAGATTCCTCAACTCCAAACTTGCGCGACTCTCTTCCTTTTACGTTCAAACCAATATTGGCGCACAACTGCCAACCGGCACGCAACTTCTAACACCGGCGTACAACTTCAACTACTGGCGCGCAAATTCACCTACGTGACCCACACTCACCACTTGCGCGACCACCACACCTGCGCGACAGGAGCTCTGATTTCTCAAAGTGTTGAACTCCGTTCCGAATGAGGAGGGGTGGTCTAGTATTTATAGGCAATCTGACCACCCTGCGCGATGGCGCGCAAGTCACCTGCACGACCCAGTTTCGGCGCGCAAGTCCCCTGTCATTTTAGACACTTTTGCGACCAACTCCCAAACTTTCATGGACCTTTTTCCTTAGCCATATTTTGATCTTCTGATATTGAAAAAAAATGGCGCGCAAGTTTCCTATACTCCAAGTCCTCGACGCGAAAGTCCTTTTTCCAAAAAAACTTTTCTTCATTTGTCGATTTTCAGGCCCTAAAATTTGGCAAACACTGGAAAACGGCGCCACCTTGTATATGTTCTTTTGTACCGCCTCCAAAACATCCATTCCTTTTATCGAAGTTCTTGAATCAAACATGGATCGTTGACCTCAGCTCTTGAACTCGACATTCCACCATGAAATCCTCCTTGTCAACAAATTTGTATGTCATTGTTTTTCTTTTTCAACAATCACTACTCAGATGTCCACTTTGTCAACAAACACAATCACCTCAAAAATGCTTCAATGATACCTTGAGGGATTTTTTCCCAACAATGTCCACAGACCAATCAGGAGGTGGGTTATCTCCTGATATAATCTCACTGAGAACCAAGCCTTTAGGATCTTAAAATTGCCTACTCTTCACCTTCTCAAGGAGGGAATAGGTAATTGTTAAGGCAGAGTGGTAATACTGCTCATGACTGTCATGAAACTCTAGATGAATTTCCGAAAAGAGGGACATTAACTATTATTCAACATTGGCTTCCTATATGGCATGCATTTGAGTTTTATGAATCAGTGCATATGCAACCACATTTCCTTTTCCAGGTGCTTAGGTAAGCTCAAAATCAATGGATTATAGGTATTTGACCCATCTTCATTGTCAGAGGTTCATGCCATGATGATAAAAGTTATACTTGAGGCTCTTATGATATTTATACACCACAAAGCAATCACCCAATAGATAGTGTCACTAGCAACGTAAGGCATGGAAAAATGTTTCTAGCTAGAGGTCATGTGTCAGATAATTTCTCTCGTGAGGCCTCAACTGCTGAGATCTGTACGCAATGACTCTGTCTTCTTACATCAACAATGCTCCTAGAAAAATGATTGATCAATTTTGGAAGACGTTATAACCATTAACATATTCTAGAAGAATCAGAATAGGTTCTCAGACAAGCCTCCCATTAAGCTCTAGAAAAGATTGCTCACTTTCTTTTGACCATAAGAACTTAACAGCCTTCTTTATAAGCCCAGTAATAGGTGAAGAAATTTGTGACATGTCTTGTATTAAAGGAATGTAATATCCAAAAATCCCTAAGAAACTCTTGATATCAAACATGTTCTTAGGTTGTTCCCAGGATACTACAACACTACCCTTTTTACAGTAAATAGATAGTCCTAATTATGAAAAAATATGGCCCAAAAATTGGACCTTGTCAATCTAGAAGTCACATCTAGAAAGGTTGGCATAAAGATGATTCTCTCTCAATGTACACAGAATGATCACAAATTGTTTGACATGGTCGTTACGAGTGCACGAATACACCAAGATTTCATCCACAAAGACTACGACAAAAGAGTCCAAATAGGGATGGGAAACCCTATTCATAAAATCTATGAAAATTATAAGTGTGTTTGTAAGACCGAACGACCTAACAAGATACTCAAATAGACCATACCTTCTATGGAGAGTTTTATGAGGAATGTCTGATGGTCCGACTCATACATGATGATAACCTGATCTCAAGTCGATCTTAGAGAACACATTTTCTCCTCAGATATATTCAAAGAGATCATCTATTCAAGGAAGCAAATACTAATTCATGACTGTAAGCTGGTTCAAGCTTCTATAATCCATGCATAAACAGAGAGTTCTATCCTCATTCTAACCGAAAAGAATGGGTGGACCCCAAGAAGATGTACTAGGACATGTAAATCCTTTGTCCTATAAGTCCTTTATCTTCCACTTGAGCTCATGATGCTCTGTAGGTTCCATCCTGTACTGAGTAATGGACACTGGAGCTTATCCTGGAACAAGAACAATTTTAAACTCTACCTCTCACATAAGAGGTAATCTAGAAAATCCAGCAGGAAATACTTCACTGAAATGATCAACTACTATAGGGAAACCAGTTTGAAGAAAACCCTGATCCCCTATGAAAGGATTTTCAATTTGAATGGTCACTTCACCTTTCCCATGATGCTTTGGTCCCGCTCTCCTAGCGTGGACATCCCCCTCACCTTGGAAAATATAAATTCTTCCATTTGGGGATGAAAAAGAAACCCTATGGCGATAATAGTCTACAAAGGCATGATAATGTACTATGTAGTCCATACCAAGAATGACATCGAAGCCCACAATTTCAAGAATAAAGAGATTCCACAAGAAAGGATAACTGCCTCCCTCTAGGGTACAGTCCCTACACTTGAGTATTCACTCATTCTGTATTCCCAATAGTGTATCAAGGGTCATTACACCATAGCGATACAGTATCTCTAGTCTGATAATTTTAACAATAGATACATAAATAAATGATATTGAAGCACCTATATCAAACTAAACAGAGATAATAGTAGATGCTACTAGAATTGTGCCTCATATTGTAGATGTTCCCGTAGACTGATCCTTGTGTATCGGCTATAAGTCATGCAACTAACCTGATCCATGGACCTATGAAACAGATGGACTACCACAATCATGACTGCTCTACTAGCACTACTGGAGATCTGGGATCGAACTACCATGGCAACAATCTCCTCCTCGACCAAACCTGCCGATGCAACACCAACTTCCCACCTGAAACGACACAAAAGAACACACTCCTGAAGGTGGAGTTGAAGCAGATCCTTTTCTACTCGAAGATAGTGGAAAGGTCTTGAAAAAGCATTGAATATGACCCATACGACCACCAGATAAACACTCCATACGGTCTCTATCAAACTGGGGCTTCTAATTCCCTAGTTTTCCACACTGTTGACACACTACAGAGCTATCAAAGTGGATCCTCTGGTAGCCATTTCCCTAATTAAAAGCCTCAAGGGAATGTTTTCTACCACCAAAAGAACAGCTATCTTAACGTGGCACTGATCCTTTAAACCCTATACTTTCTCCATACCTCATATTAATCTCATTAATAATGTCCTGATCCAATATTATAGAGAGTGTAGGAATCTAAAATACATTCACCTGAGTTCAGATGGCGTACTGGAGCACATCCTCAAAACATCCAACACGCGAAAGCTCATCACGTGCTAGAAGTGGTGCAAAGCACTATAAATCCATTAAACATGATGAATATTCCATAACAATCATATATCCCTACTCAAGATGTATTAACTCTCTAGATCTATCATCTCTCAAAGAATGAGGAAAGAACTGGTCATAGAAGACATCCTAGAAGTCAACCAATAACATGCCCTGATGACGTTCGGCCTGGGTAACAACATCCCACCAACCCTTGCCTAAATCCCAAAGAAAGTATGTAGCAAGATTTACTTGATTCTCTAGAGGAATTTCCAAATTCTCAAAGATAGAAAACATTTCTTCTAGCCAAGACATTGCAACCTAAGAGCTGCCATCCCATGAAAAAGATAAAGGATGTTGTTGTTGGAGCTCGTGGGTCAGATCAGCCATCGTAGGTGAAACCCATAGAGCACCAATCATGGACTTCATCATATGTAAGAAACTATCACGGACTTGAGAATCATTGCCCGGATTAGGTACAATGGTTGGGGGCTCAAGTGGAACTCTTGGAAGTAAGACTGGCATCTTAGGGCCCACCATGTCTGTAGCATTATCATCACCACTCTCTTGGAGAACGACACAATGATGACGTGGAGGCATTGGTATACAAATGCCAAGCACACACCTTAAAAAATAAAATAATAAAGGAGATAGAATCACTAATGGAATATAAACATAAAAAACTCACTACCTAAGGCATACTACACAAACTACCTGATTAGACGGCCATGCATTGGTAAGTGCCCAAGTATAAGTTTCATGTAATTTTGTAGTTAATTCTCAGGTTCACTCCATTGCCTTTAATAAACATGACAAGGATGGATAAGGATGTGCCACCAATTGCTTTTTTATTTTAGGATTTACTTTATAATGGATAGTCATTTCTGATAAATTAGTGCCTATACACATATCACCAAAAATGACACCCATTTACTTATAGCATAATGGATTGAATCGATAAATTGCTCATTACAAACCATGAGGGATCATACACCTCATGAATTGAGACGTGAAATCACTCAATAGAAGACAAGGTAATACAAGTACAAGAAACTATCACAATATCACTCAAAAATCACAGGCATATCAAGCAATGGAATGCAGTGAAATTCACATATATGGCATGGAAATATGCATGACATGTGAATTCTAGGTGCCTATAATGATGCATGTAGAAATACTCCATTCCCTCATATAATTGGGATAAGGATGAAATAAATTCCCAAAGTGTAATATTCAACAACACCACACAACATGTGAGTCACCCAATGATGAAATAATATCAACTCTAAAAGGCGAAATAGAACAAACATTGCATTCTGGGTAACTTGGATTTTAACACGAACATGGGTTTGTGGCACCCAATAACATCTTATGACCAAGTCCCATGAATTCCTATTCTCCAATATATTATCTTCAAATAGTAAAGAAATAAAAGATTCCTCCACTGATACAACTTTGTGACAAACCTAACCCGGATGACACTTAATGGTGCCCTGAGTCTGGTGGGCTACATGGCCTCAAGCGCATCTTCCCAAATGCCAAAGCCTACCGACTAGTAGTGAGGTACTAGGGTGCTTCTGTGGGAATACTATTCCTTCATTATTAGAGTGTGGCACTTCAAAGAGATATAAATTAAAATTAAATAGCTAATGATATATATATGAATAGTGGAAGAAAACAGATGTAATAGATAAACAAGAATAACAATAACTGTATCAACTAGAATAGTGATGATGTAGTGTCATGTAACTAGAAAACTTGAACACATGGATATAACATAATAAGCATAACATGTTCCAAAAACTAAAAGAAAACAATGTTCACTCTTAGCATCCATAGATCCTACTTGGTCATCTGCTATCATACTCCACCCTATCTGCATAAATCAAGTATTGCAAGCTGCATGCTTCCCATTATCGATACATGAAACCGCATAATCTACTTCGGGTACCAAACGGTGCCCGGATAGGGTGTGACATAAATATCAGTGGGCCACCACCAAAAGTGTCTATAACATCTTTCCTCTGATATGGAATATAGTAGTTTATAGGCATATCTGTAAAGTAATTCAAGCCGAACAAAATAACTAAATATCCAAGTACCTGCTTCAGCCCTTGGCTGGTGTCTGAACATATAACTAGTGCATTATTTAATCAATTATTATTTAATGTAAATAGCTCATGTGATGAATATACAACACAGACATAACCTCGGGATAGTATAAGTAGTGAAGGTCCCAATACATAACAAGGAAACCAAACAATAATATCCAGTGAGGGAGTTCCAGGGTAACAACCAAGGTAACATAAACTCACGGAAAGATAACCCAGTAGTATCTAAGTCGTGCAGAGGTGTAAGAGTTTAATCCAAGGAGTGTAATCCAAGTCATTCCACAATAAGGATCCTTCTGAGTCCAATGTGATCGACCAAGGTAAAACGGGGCTAAGTAAAGTCATGATCTTGAAGGGATTTCAACAAGGCATGTATTAGTCAACACAGGATCCAAGAAGTGTATCCAAGGTATCCTGTAATAAAGAAAGGGACCCAATGGTAGTATACCAGGCATCCAAGGAATAGACAAGAACCTTATTCTAGGTGGTTATCAACCTAAGAAAACTTTATCCTTGAATTGGAATGGGGTTCATGAGACTCAAGGTATTCTCCTATCAGAATCAAAGGCGGGCTTAGGTCAGTCCTTTCCAATATTATATTGCCATCAAGTAATAATTCAGTTGGTTCAAGTCTTTCCTTCCATTAGTGTGGATAGGTGAATTAGAGTTGAAACAATTGGTCCCAGCCTTGTATTCCATTAGTGGGGAAAGGAAATGTCGCATTGCAACCATTTAATCATGTATTAGTTAGCCATTAAAGAATAATCAATTGTTGAGGTTCACTCTTCTACCTTCCATCAACATGGAAAGGGGTGCTATAGACATGTAACCTTTATTCAATCTCTTTAAAAAATGTCAAATTATATACTTAGTATAATTGTCATTTTACATTATGCTTTTCACTTTTAATAACTATTTTGAAGCACTTACCTTATTAAGGTCAAGTGGTTAGCATACATGGTATATGCCATTATGAAATTATAATAACAATAATAAATTTTTTATAAGAAGTATCACCATTAGAATGTTCAAGTAAAGGAACACCTGACTGATGGCACAAACATACCGAAATAATAAAACCTAATTATGGAATAACCTTAGACATGAGGTGGATTAAGTTTTGGGTGAATCCACTAATAAGTAATCACATATTGGTAAAGACCATAACCATACAATTCTAAAGAGTATAATCACCTCATGTTAAATTAAGAATTGGTTTCCAATGAAACCGGTGAGCCCCACACAAATATCCCAAAATCAAAGAACTTTAGGGATGAGTTATACGCCACCCACCATAGGGTTATATGAGCCTTATCCTCCAGTATTGGCCATTGATTTTCCTCAGATAAGGGTAGATCTAATAAAAGGTCAAAAAACTCACATGGAACTAACTTGGTCGAGAGTCAAAGAGAAGAAAAAATGGCTAAAGTGGACTACAGTTCTTATTGTTGCACATCCAACATGATGAAAAAAATCTCGATCAGATATCAGACAAAGGAGACACCTTGACTCCATGTTTGGATCTTCAAAATGCTCCAAAATGAGAGATAACTTGATCAATCCCGCATAAACTCAGATTAGGGAGGAAGGGGTTGGCTTAATAGATCATTAATGGTGTTTTAGACATTTTACACTGGATTTTATCCTACACATGGTTTGACTGCATGTTTTATCAAACTGTGCGCAAACTGTGCGAGATGGCTCTGCCCGAACCTAGGAAATAGGGGTGTTCACATAGTTTTGGTGCACGACCCAGTGCCAACCGTGCGAGGTGCCACTATCTGAAAAAACAAAATTTGCACAGTCAGACAAACCGTGCGCTAATCGTGCAGAAACTGTGCAACTTGACCTATTTTCCCAAAAAAGGTGTTCTAAGCTCCATGCAATCCCCATACACCCTCAAAAGATCCGATAACTCATTTATCATCCATATTAGGTCCAAAGTAACGATTTAGACAGAAAATTAAAGGATCCATATATGAGTGGTAACTGGGTTTTTACACCTGATTATTCATTATTCAAGTAACCCTTTTCTTTCCCACATTATACTTTCAATGAAATTTTCACATTACCTTTGTATAGTATAGGTTTTCAACAAATGCATTTTAAAATATTTAACTATTGATTACCATGAAAAAACTTTTCAATAAACAAATTTTTTCATGGTGGATAATGTAACACTATAATATTTTATAATATATTTTTCTTTAAATGGATTGCAAGTGTTTGATATCCTATATTACATGTAACCTCTAGTTTAAATGAATTTTGATATAGTAACACTTTGTAACCTATACACTAAATATGAAGGTGTGAATATAATTAAAAACCCTATGGAAATTTTTTATTTTTATTTTTAATATTTCAAAATATTGATTAATTAATAATAATTTGGAAATTAGTTTTCATTAATGTCATTTTATTCTTCAAAAATATGTTTTCATCAAAGATGGTTTTTATTTCATTGGTGCATGAACATTATAATTACTATATAAAATGTTTTGATATTTTATTTTAAAAATAGATACAATTTTTAGAATCATCATTTCAATTATATCATAGTGTTAAATTTTAATATTTTTCTACAAAGATTTATTTTTCATTAAACAGTGAAAATATCGATCTTTTATAAGAATTTGTAATTTATTTTCAAGTAAAATTCACATACTATATTGAATATGATTACAAAGTAACATAAGTATCCATTAATTATAAATAATATTTTTAAATATGTTGGATTCATCATTACACTTTATTTTGGTAATGGTTTGTGTTTGGTCTTAAAAACACATTTGTATAAAAAGTAGTTTCTATGTGCATAAGGTGTTTTTATCATGAAAAATTAAATCAATAACTGTTGAATAATAGTTTTAATTAAATTTATATATTAAATATTAAATAATTTATTTTAAAATTCATGTAATGGTTTTAAAATTTAATGGAATAGATATATATTATGTTTTATGATTCAAGTGTATGTTTTTCAATGGTATTTGAATACGCTTTGTAAGTTTAATTAAATTTAAATTAACAAATATATTGAAATTGAATATTTTAAAATGTATTATAAATTCTTAATAATAAAAATTGATATAGTTTAGCACGTTCAACATAATTTTTGTTCATAGTGATTAATAAACACAGTAAAATGTTGTTATCATGGTTAAAGTTAAAACTTGTTTACTGGGGGTTAAAACAAGAGATAGGGGAAAGATTTCCAAAAAACCTATATAACTATTATTTTGAAATAAAATTAAAATTTATCCTTTAATAACATATAATATTAGTCCATATCCAATATCCAAATAAATGGACATTATATAATTGAAATATTTAAAAAAAACATTCATGTGTGTCCCTCCACTCACTTAAAAAAGGGGATCCTCTTATCCTGGCTTATTAAAACCATGTGGACCTTATACCTCATAAAATAACTAATATAAGATCATCATAGGTTGTTTCAAACAAGCCCAGATCTCATGTTATTATTTAAATATTAATCCTTCATGGCCTAATTTTTAACCCAAAGGTGGATTATCAAAGAAGTGGTATAAATATTGTCCATGGTCTTTCTGTTTTATTTATACATAAAACATATCCAACCCTATTTATAAAAAAATGTTTAATATATTATCATAAATATAATTATATTTTATTATTATGACTACAAAACCATTTTCTAAACCTTATTAATCAAATTAGAGATAAAAGTATAACTTGTGCGTACGTATGAACTATAGTCTTCATGTAACTACACGATTAATTTTTCATTAACAAATTTCATGTATTGTTATAATGATAAATTTTATGTTTATATATAATATTTATAACATAATTATTCTTATTTTAATTATAATATATTATCCACCATCTTACCATCTGACCATTGGAAAATGATAATATTGCATGTGCGTATGTGTTGACTGCGACCTCTGCGAAGGGATGAATTTTTTTTATCATTTCTTATATGAATGGATTAAAAATGTTTAAATTTAATGAAAAAATATGATATTTAATTTATATTAATTATTTTTTTAAAATTTTAATTATCATTTACCTTTCTTTTGTTTCATTCCTCAAAAAGTGGAAACATCACTCATATGAACTTAGAGATTACAATCTCTATGAAGTGGTCTAAATCATTTGTCATAAAAACATAAAATGAATGCTTATAAATATTTATATAATAATTAAATATGATAAATATATCATTTTTAACATTTTATATAAAGATTTATTATGTTAAATGTGAACAGACCATGACTACAGAACTAAAAAATACATGAAAAACAAAGAAATTAACACCAGAAATGACATCTTTAATAGTTATTTTTTAGTAAAAATTTGTTGAAATAATAAATGTGAATAAAATATGATATTATAACAAAAAATATTATTATTTTTTATAATTTTAATGAATATAAAATTTTAATATATGATTTTATAGAACATATAAATTAACTCATATATGGGGTATGCGTTTCAACTCAATTACTCTTCATTGAGGTGTCTATTAATGTTTTCCCTAAATTTATTATTTATAGGCTGAATATAATTCCAAAAAAATTATGGAATAATAAATTATTTATTTCATGGAATTTATATACCCATATGTTTTTCATGGATACAATTACATTTGATTGAAAAATTAGAAAAATCATAATGGTTCTTTATCTTTTTTTGTTTCACTGAATCTTATTTGACATTATTCCCCTCTTTAGTTTTATAATATATATATATATCCATTTACACATTATACCATGGATAATTCTCAATTAATTCTATATAATTTAAATATTTAAATTATTTCATCCAAGTGGTTTTTATATCAATACAACCAATGTGGTAAGTGTTTATTAACTAAAACTCTCTTTTGTTGGACATATCTTATGTTATACACCAATATTATTTTATGATGTGTTTCGACTAGATATTTTATATTTATTATCATTAATATTTTTATTTTCATGGTTTTTAATATTTCATTTTATGTTATTTCTTTTATAGTGTTCATAT
This sequence comes from Viscum album, assembly GCA_963277665.1. Taxonomy (NCBI): domain Eukaryota; kingdom Viridiplantae; phylum Streptophyta; class Magnoliopsida; order Santalales; family Viscaceae; genus Viscum; species Viscum album. The sequence continues at coordinate 1,957,579,035 of OY728127.1, read as the reverse complement.
ATCCAAAGTCACAAAATAATTAAGGGTTTTACATTTTAATCTATTTTTACCTATATTGTTTATGCATAAATTATGATGATGAAATTATTTGATCAATATCTAAAAAATAATATAATATTGATACCCAATATTTATTAATCTATATTACATGTATTAATTTCATTTTCCTATCTCTATGTACTCAATATACTCAAATAATTATTTTTTAGAAAAATCACCTTATTTTCTCGTTTGTCAGGAAACCTTTGTTTTTATTCATATTTTATTCAAGATATATTCAAAAATATTTTAAAATTAATAAAATATTATTTAATTTCATTTTTAACTATATTTGAGTTTATTTACAGTGTTTTAAAAAATAAAAATATTATTGTTCTTCAGATATAGTACTTTCAACCTTTAACCAAGGATTTTAATAAAATTTAGTTTTAACATACACTTCCTAAAAAATTCCCCCACCATCATAAATAATATTTTTCTTGATGATTACTTTATTATTCCATTGTTGATATTAAAAAAATGTTTGCCTTAATATATTTGTAGATTTTAATATTTTATATAAGTGATTTCAAAATGAAAAGGTTATATTTCCTAAGAAATGTTCCAGTGATATTTTAAAGTTATATTTTATCTATAACTATATCATTTGATATTTATTATGGATTAATGGTGAAACCTTCCAATTTAATTTTTTATTATTTATCTATACATTTTATGTTTGTGATGATGAAATATTTATGAAACTTGTTTTCTTTCCTTGGGTTATGCTTTGATGAAATTTTAAATGATTTCATGATCATGTGGAAGGTGTATGAATGGGTAATAATTTTGTGATGGGGTTTCCATTTTAATCCATGGATGAGATGTTGTGATATACACTATGAATAAGACTTTATATTATATCCACACAAGGAATTAAGTAATGACAGATTATTTTAGATTCTATTATGAGAATATGGTGTTTACGAATTCATGTGATCAGATGGAGTTAATTAGATGAGAGTTATTCCAAATATTTTTTTTTGAAATGATCATGTAAGAATTTCCACTATGGGAATGTGACCAAAATCCCAATATTTGGAGTAAAATTTGGTTAAGGTTGTGAGTTTTTTATATTATGTGAATGAAAAAACAAATGTCTTGTGCTTATGATATGTTCCAATTCCTCATGACTGATTATTAGTGAATCCCCACACTTATTGTAAGATTGGTATAGAGTAAGAGGTTTCCAACCTTTGATACCAATTGTAGGATCGAAATAGTATGAGATGATCAATATACAAGAGGGGGGGGGGGGTGAATTGTATACTTTAAAAATTCCTTTGGAACCTTTAAAGTTAGTTATGAATAACTATAGTTTCCTTAAGAAAAGGAAAGGGCTAAGTTTAACAAAGATTTTACTAAGAAAATTCACAACACCTCTAACACCGAAAGTAAACTTAGGAAAGAGATTCCGAAAGTAGGTTCCGGAAATATGGTTCCGGAGATTGAAACTAAACAAACAATTTCAATATGAGATTCTACCTTAAAGCGTATAGAATCTAAATGAATCAGAGTAAGTAAGGAAGTATAAGAAAGTTATACTTTCCTTAAGATACAAATTGCAGCGGAATATAAACAAGTAGTAATACTACAAGTAACAAGATATAAGTCTTTTAACCCAAAGAGAAGGGTATCCAACAACCTTGGATAAAGGTCCCTTGATTTATACTTTCAAGCAAGTCTGTCTTACCCACACCAGGGTAAGCCCTCGATACGAAGATCGGAGTCTCTGTCTTGCTATCCCAGCAAGCCCTCAACTTCAAGGTAGTTGGAAACCTCTGTCTTCCTCAGCAAGGAAGCCCTAGAACTTTAAGGTAGTCGGCACCTCTGTCTTCCTATCCCCGGAATCCCTCGAATGTAATCACCAACATTCAGAGTCGCAAGAAGCTTTGAGAGTTAATAAGAGCCTCTCTCTCTAGAAATCACCTTAAGCAGACTTTTCAGCCTTTCAGCACTTTCATCCGCTATCAGCTCCGAGATCTTTCAAATGAGCTCTTATTTATAGGTAAGGTCGGCTCCTTCTCCAACGGTCATATTTTCCTTAAAGATCGGAGGGACCTGTATACGTGTCACTTAGACAACGGTTAGTTTAAAACAAAACAGACGACATCGTTTTATAACAAAACAAGTGTAACAGAATGTACGACATCGTTTTAAACTCTAACATAAAGGTTTGGAATGAAAACTTCGGAGTGAAGTTTCGGAGTGTAAGGAACAATAGTAAAGAGTAGACAAATTTTAGAAGTGTAAGCAACATAAAAGTTCGGAGTCTAATAAATATATTTTTCGGAGTCTGAATTAATTCAGAGTGTATAAAACAAAGATACTCAAATTCTGTTTAATAGGTGAATTCGGAATGAGAATTCGGAATAGGAATTCGTCATCAGAAATCGTAATGAGAATTCTTCATCAGAATTTGTAATGGGAATTCAGAATGAGATTTCTTCATTAGAATTCATAATGAGAATTTGTCATCAGAATTCGTAATGGGAATTCTTCATTAGAGTTCGTAATGGAAATTCTTTATCAGAATTCGTAATGAGAATTCTTCTTCAGAATTCGTATCCTGAATCTGAATAGAACTTAGTCAGAGTTCATATCCGGAATTCGGAATGAAACTTCCTTATAGTTCTTATCCAGAATCCGAACCCTAAAACATAATGCTTTATATCAAAGTTTCAATGATTCCGAGAAAGTGAATCTGAAACTTATACTTAAGAAATATATGAAAGAAAATATGATAAGGATAATTTTTCTTATAAAAGTGATTTTCCTTAAGAAAGCAATTTTCCTTATAAAATCAATTTTCCTTATAAAATCAATTTTCCTTAAGATAAGGTGTTTGTGATTTTCAAAACAAGAAGGAATGGAAAAGTCATAAGGAAAACCTTATTGACTCAACAATCTCCCCCTTTTTGGAAATCACAAACATCCTTACGAAAAAGAAAAAAATTTCTAAGAAGAAAGAAACATATTAATGCTTATCTCCCTTGCTTTAAGGATATAGATGAATACGACTAACTCCCCCTTAGGCTTTGAAACTCTAAGGATCGTATTCATATTTCCGGAGTGACATTTCATAAGGTCTTTTTTAAGAAAAACTCCCCCTTAAACAAACTCTTATTAGAGTTCTTTTTCCTTGGGTATTTTTTCTTTCTCCCCCTTTGATAAACTCTTATTAGAGTTCCTCTTTTTTCTTAAGGATCTTTTCCTTCTCCCCCTTTGTGATTTTCAAAAAGAATTGGAGGGAATGGAAAAAAAATAAAAAAGTACCTGAAAGATTAGTAATGACAATAATGGAAATGAGATACACAATTTTTATTAGATTTGGAATCTCAGTAACAAAGAAATACAACAAAAAGATCGGATTTGGTTATTTCGGATCTTTCTCCTTCGACATGAGCCCCTTAAGAATAGTCTTGATCTTCTTCAGGTCTTTATGATCTTCTTCAGCTTGCTTCTCTAAGGCAACTATTCTTTCAGATTGAGCTTCAATTTTTTCTTCCTGGGCTTTCAGCTTTTCTTCCTGAGCTTTGATCTTCTCTTCCTGAGCCTTCATCCTTTCTTCAAAATCGATCCGATGATCCCTTTCAAATTTCCAATTATGAGAAACAGAATTCAACTTCCCATTCAGATCTCTCACTTCTTGAATCCGGAAGTTCTTCTCTTCTGTCAGCTTTTCTTCAAAGGAGGAAGTCAGCTCGTTTATTTTCTTGTCCTCGGTCTCAAAGGCATCTTTAACATTTTCTTGAAACTCATCAAGCAACCTCATTTCTTCCACATTTTTCTTCGACCAGCTTGTCATCCTCTTGAAAGATCTTTTATGGGCTTCGTAACCAACAAAGAAAGTTTTGAACTGAGCCTCAATCTCAACGCACTTATCCATAACCATAGATACGGAGTCGGTTTTCTGATTCAATGCATGTTGGAGCATTTGGCATCTTGAATCGATACTAGAGAAGGTTGGAATGGTTCCTACCAACTTCTTTAAAGACTGGACAACAAAATCATGCCCCAATGAGGATGACTCCGAATCCGAAATTTTTCTTGGAGAGTTTTCTTCCTCAATAAGCTCCAACTTCCTTTTAGATGAATCACCATATTCTCTTTTCTTGCTAGCCATTGATTTCGGAGTTTCAAAAAGAATTTTCTTTCCCTTGTCTTTCTTCGGAATTTATTCCTGATCAGGAGTTTTCTGCTCCCCAGTAGATACTTGAATAATCTCATCAACAACTTTCTGAATAACATCTTCCTCATCCTTATCCTTCTCTGGAGTTACTAACTTAGAGGATTCAGCCTCTGAAGTTCAGAGTGATAGATGTTCCGAAGGTGATCCTTTATAATCATCCACTTGTTTCAAGAGATCTCCTGTTTCACCACTTCCTTCAGCAACTTCTTCTTCCTCTCCGACTTGCTGAATTTGTTCAACTTGCTCAACTTGCTCAACTGTAGTTACTTCCGGAAAATCAAGGTTTCTTCCTGGAGTCTCAGGTAGAGATTCCAGGGAGAAAGATCTCAGAACTAGGATGATTCCGGATACTATTTCATTAAACTTTAACAACGCTTGGACTGCCTCGGCTTCTGTCATCTTTTTCTTGAGCTTCTTCTCCTTTGCTTGTTTTTCAAGCTCATCAGTGGTTCTCTCCTTTAACGCCTTAGCTTCCGCAGGGTCCAATCCGAACTGCGGATCCCCTTCTTTCCTTTTCTCTTTGTCTGCTCTCCATTTCACAACGACCTCATCAGGATAGGTCTTCTTCTTCTTTGTTTTGGGAGGTGTGGTTTGAGCTTCCTTAGACTTAGGATCTTCGACTACAACTGCAACTTCCTTCAACTTCCTTTTCTTCACTGGTTTGGATGATTCCGGTTCAGCAACCTTCGGAACCGTTTCTTCTTGATTAGGCAAGTAACCAAACTCTCCAATCTCCTTGTTGAAAGCCACATCCATCCTCTTAAGAGTGTCATCACTAACCAACAAGATTTTACAAACCCTTGGCTTAGATCTGCAAGCTTCCTTGAAAGATTCTAGGCACCGAAATATGATCTTTGACAATATTGCTGGGTACATTACGATCTGAGCTCTGAGATTTCCTTTCTTAAGGTTATCAATAGTTATAAGAATGTGCCTCATAAGGTTAAACTTCCTTAGATTTATCAGGAAATCTAAGATATAGATCTCACTCTTCTTCGGGCTGTCTTTATCACCTTTCCTCGGTACGATAAGTCCTTGCACCCATAATTCAAGAATCCGGAAGTTTGTAGGCAAACTAGAAATCTTCGGAGCCTTGTCATCAGCCAGTCCGAGAGTCTCTAAGGCTTTTTACTTGTTGAATCTACCCTTGGAATCCGGCAACACATGCGAAATAAACTCAACTTCTCCTTCATAAGACAGCCCTACCAAAACTTGCTGCCTTGATATAAGAAAGTTTATAGGTCTTGCCATACGACTTGAAGGAAAAATTCTCCCTATTATCTTCCTAGAATAAGGAAACAGATTCATAAAACTCGACAAGTAAATCTGAATATACTTCATCTTGATTCCCAGTTTTTGATACCGCAACATCTTCCCAGCCATTCAGCTTGATGTTCATAGAGATAAGGGAATCACAGTTGTTGAAGAAATCCGGATGAAGTAACCTTTCTCTGTAAACTAACCACTGAGAAATAGGCTTGGTTGAAGACATTTCTTGAGACGCTAACTCCGCAGACATTCGGATCTGTAATCCTCTAAGAAGTTCGGAACGAAGACAACTGTAGTTCGGAACAGCCTTAAAACAGAGGGGCAGAGCTTCAGGACGCAAGAGCTTGAAACCGATGTGGGACGAGAATTTGGGTCCCCTTTATATAGACAACGAGATGACGGTTCAACTTCCTCAGTTGATCTAACGGTTGGTATGAGATGAGATTAGATCTGACGGTTGAAAACTTGAATCCGATATTTTTGAGGTTTTTATTAAAATAAAGATTTAAGAAAACTATAATCTGAAAACAAAATATAAGAAACTTCCAGCAAGTAAAATACGACTACGAAAAGTTAAGTAGGGAAATTATACCTTTCAGATTGGCTTAGGAGAGTTATTCGTAATGGGTAATATAAAGATGACTACAAAAAAAACTTAATTACGAAAAGACAAAGTTCGCAAAATTTTATTACGAAAAACTCACTACGGAAAAAAAACTTAGTACGAAAACTTTATACGAAAAATAAACTATGAAGGTTCGGTACGAAAATCCGATTATGAAAATACCAGTACGAAATCTTCCATTCCGGATGTTTTCAATATGAATACTTCCATTCCAGAAATATTCTGTACGAAAATATCCATTCTGGAAAATTGTAGTTCCGGAAGTTCCATTCTGGAAATCTTCGTTCCGAAAAGTTTGAAAATAAATTTTGAAAAGAAAAAACTTTGTTAAACAAACAATCAAATGTACTCCCCCTATGAAAAGGAGTTTATTACTGTAAGGAGACTTTTTCAACAGAAAGTTAATTAAGAAAGATTACCTTACGGTTATCATTCCTAACTTCTGTTTAATATATTCAAGTCTATCAGAGGGCAAAGATTTTGTGAAAATATCAGCAAGTTGATCTTGCATTCCGATAAACTGAAGAATAATATCTCCTTTGAGTGTGTGATCCCTAAGAAAGTGATGCCTAATATCTATGTGTTTTGCACGGGAGTGATGTGCAACGTTCTTACTTAGGGCAATGGCACTTGTGTTATCACACAAAATTTGAGTTTTAGTAAAACTCAAGCCATAGTCTGTGAGTGTGTGTTGCATCCACAACACTTGTGCACAACAACTTCCAGCTGCTACATATTCAGCTTCAGCAGTGGAAAGTGCTACAGAATGTTGCTTCTTGCAGGACCAAGAAACTAGAGAATCTCCTAAGAAATGAAAAGTTCCAGATGTACTCTTTCTATCCATTCTACATCCACCAAAGTCAGCATCAGAAAAGCTTTTTAGAACAAAATCATTTCCAGAAGTATAAAATAATCCTAGATCCATGGTTCCCTTAAGGTAGCGAAAAATTCTTTTTACTGCCTTTAAGTGATATTCCTTTGGATTGGATTGATATCTTGCACATAAGCATACTGAAAACATTAAGTCTGGTCGACTAGCTGTTAAGTAAAGTAGACTTCCTATCATACCTCTAAAAGATGTTTGATCTACTGGTTTCCCAGCTTCGTCAAGATCTAAAGAGTTTGAGGTACCAATGGGAGTACTTATACTCTTAGTGTTGTCATAACCATACTTTTTCAGAAGATCTTTAATATACTTATGTTGAGATATGTAGGTTCCTTCTGGTTTTTGAGAAATTTGAAAACCAAGGAAAAATGTTAACTCACCCATCATACTCATTTCAAACTCAGATTTCATTAGACTAGCAAAAGAGTCAGTCAGAGATTGCTGAGTTGAACCAAATATAATGTCATCAACATAAATCTGAACAATCAAAACATTTTTCTTATCTTTCTTTATAAAAAGGGTTGGATATGCATTTCCCTTAACGTAGTTATTTTGAAGCAAAAATCCAGTGAGTCTATCATACCATGCTCGCAGGGCTTGTTTAAGGCCATACAAAGCTTTGGTAAGTCTAAAAACATGATCAGGATGTTTTGTGTCTTCAAAGCCAAGAGGTTGTTCAACAAAAACTTCCTCTTGAACATAACCGTTAAGAAAAGAACATTTCACATCCATTTGGAAAAGTTTGAAATTAAAGAATGCTGCAAAGGCAAGTAGAATATGGATAGATTCAAGTCTAGCTACTGGAGCATAGGTTTCTTCATAGTCTATTCCTTCTTGTTGATTATAGCCTTTAGCAACAAGTCTAGCTTTATTTCTAACAATGACTTCATTTTCATCACATTTATTTCTGAAAACCCATTTTACTCCAATAACAGAAGTTTCCTTAGGTCTATCAACCAAGGTCCAGACTTTATTCCTTTCGAATTCATTTAGTTCATCTTGCATTGCTTTGATCCAATCATCATCACCTAAAGCTTCATCTGTGCTTTTAGGTTCTAATTGGGAAAGAAATTCTAGATGTTCTACTTCATTTCTTAAGGAACTTCTAGTCCTTACAGGTTGGTTTACATCACCAATGATACTATCACTGGGATGGTTCTTAAGAAACACCTGATTTGGGTTTTGTAAAACCTGTTCATCAACATAGGGTAGAAAGTCTTCTGGGGTAAATGTTTCAGAAGTATCTTCTTGAACAATTTCCTTATCAGAAGGTTCTTCTATCAAAGGTTGACAATCAGTTTTTGAAAACACATCCGAAGATGTAAGTTGAGATGGTTTAAAAAAAAGGATCTGACTCATCAAATTTCACATGAACTGTTTCCTCAACAGTACAAGTGTTTTTATTAAAAACTCTATAAGCCTTAGAAGTTGTGGAATAACCTAAGAAAATTCCTTCATCAGATTTTGGTGCGAATTTATGTAAGTTATCTTTAGTATTCAAAATAAATACTTTGCAACCAAAAACCTTGAAGTAGGAAAGTCTTGGTTTTCTACCATTCCATAACTCATAAGGAGTATTATTAAGAAAAGGTCTAATCAAAACTCGATTTATAGTATAACAAGCAGTACTTACAGCTTCAGCCCAGAAATGTCTAGCAATAGAATATTCACTCAACATGGTTCTAGTTATTTCTTGAATAATTCTATTTCTTCTTTCAACTACACCATTCTGTTGAGGAGTTCTAGGTGCTGAAAAATTGTGAGTAATACCTTTCTTACTACAAAAAATTTCAAAATCAGAATTTTGAAATTCTCCTCCATGATCACTATGAATAGTTTTCAATGGAAGGTTTTTCTCATTTTAAACTTGAGCTCTAAAACTTTTAAAATAAGAAAAAGCTTCAGATTTCTTTTCTAGAAAATATACCCAAGTAAATCTAGTGTAATCATCAACTAGAACAAACACATAGTATTTGCCTCCAATACTTCCATTTTGTGTTGGACCAAAAAGATCCATGTGCACTAACTGTAATGCATTGGTTGTTGAGACTTCACCGATTGACTTAAAACTAGATTTATGTTGCTTGCCATATTGACAAGGATCACAAACTTTAGAAGAATCAAATCTAAGCTCTGGTAGATCCTTAACTAGTTTCTTCTTAGAGAGTTTACATAGGTTCCTAAGGTTACAGTGTCCTAATCTTCTATGCCATAACCAAGAATGATCTTCCATTGCACTTAGGCAAGGTAAATCTTGGCTTCTTAGGTCTTCTAAGTTTAAGGTGTAACCATTCTCTTGCCTATTGGCTGAGAGAATAAATTCTTCCTTGGAATTGTGAACTAAACACTTATCATTCCTAAAATTCACAAGATAACCTTCATCACATAACTGACTTATGCTAATGAGCTTGTGCTTAAGACATTTAACAAATAGAACATTTGAAATCAAGGTTTTACCTAAAAGAACAATATTACCAATACCAACAATCTCTCCCTTAGCATTGTCTCTGAAAGTTACCTTTCCTCCTTTCGTTTTGATAATCTTTTCAAAATAGCTTTTGTTACCAGTCATGTGCCGGGAACATCCACTATCCATGTACCATGTATTGTTGCTGGTACTTTCTTTATTTTCCTGAAATCAAGAAGAAAATTAGACTTTCGGAATCCAAACTTGTTTGGATCTGAGATTTCCAGACAATAAAATTTTAGGTATCCACATTTTCTTAGAAAAGTAAGCTTTGTGAAATCCTAGAGATTGGGTTTTATTTAAGGAACAACTTTTTGCCCAGTGACCACCACATTGACACTTGGTACAAAATGGGGCACTTTGAGGAACAAAATAATTGTTACTGAAAATAGGTTTTGCATTGGTATAACCAAATCCAGATTTATTTCTTAAAGGTCGTATTTTGGAATACATCTTATCAAAATTTTCCTTACCATGGGTAAAGTATGATAAACACTTCTTTAAGGAAAAAATTTCGGACTTGAGTTTTACAACCAAGTTTTTATCCTCAAAATCATTAGTTTTAGAACTAGAGTTAGGCTCGAAAACATTTTTATTAGAAATTACTTTTTCTAACTCTTTAGAAAGTTTGTTCTTCTCAGAACTTACTTCCTCAAGATTTTTTGAAATACTTTCAAAATCAGCATTTTTCTTATCAAGATCTTTAGAAAGATCTAATATCTCTTTTGTAAGAATAGAATTCCTAGAGTTTTCTTTGTCAAGTTTCTTGTTGAGTTTGGAATTCTCAATCTCAAGAAGTTCAGCAAACATAGAGACTTCTTCATAAGTAGGTAAAGTATTTTCCTCATCAGAAGATGATTCTTCATTAGAAGAGTTATAATACTTACTATCATTAGAATTTATGGAAACATTTGTCAATGATTCAGCATTTCGTACCTTAGCCATAAGACAATGATTATCAATAGGTAATCTGGCTATAAGACCAAGATTCTTTTGTCCTGAAGATTCATAATCAGAAGATTCATCTGAAGAGTCACCACCACTGGCACTCCAGGTGTCATTAGCTTTCAGAACTTTCTTAGCTTTAGCTTTATAATACTTCTTTCTGTTCCTGTCTGAATTTCTTTCCTTTCTTTCTTTCTTTTTGAGAATAGGGCAATCTGGTCTAATATGTCCAGCTCTTTTACATTCATAACAAGTAACTTCTCCATCTTTCTTATCTTTCCTGTCCTTCTTCTTATACTTAGATTGAAAGTTTCTCTGTCCAGCTATCTTGTTCATCCTTCGAGCAAGATTGGCTAATTCATTTTCTGAAACTTCACTCTCACTAGATTCGGATTGGAAAATGACTTTCTTAGATTTGGATCTGGTAACTCTCTCAGGAGTCTTAGCTTTCATCTGATTTGAAGTTGTAGTAAAAGCCACAGTACCATTTCCATTCTTCTTCTTGATGTTATCAGCATCTCTCTTAATTCTGGTTTCATGTTGTAGAAGAGTTCCAAATAATTCATCAAGAGTAATTTGAGTTACCTTCCTATTCTCATCTATAGCTGTTCTCTTGGATTCCCACTCATTGGGCATAATATCAATTATCTTGTCCACAAGAGCTTCATCATCTAAACCTTTCTCTCCCATAGATTGTAGACTGTTGACAATAGTCATAAATCTTTGTTGAACTTTACAGATAGGTTCTCCATAAGGAAAATTGAAGCCATGATATTCAGCTCTAAGCATAGCTCTTCTAGTCTCAATCACCTTAGAAGTTCCAAAGTGTGTAACTTCTAACTTCTTCCATATACAGTTAGCTGCTTCACAAGAAGAAATTTGGCTATATATATTTCTAGTCATTGAACATAGTAAAGTGTTGCGTACCTTATAGTTAAGTTGATATTCTTGCTTTTCCTGGTTAGTAAAAGTTCTGACTTCCTTGTCAGGAATTTTATAATCACCAGTAAGCATAAAAAATTTGTCTACTCCGGTATTAATAACAAAAGTCTTCATACGATCTCTCCTGTATTCATATTCATTACCATCAAATATACGTGGTCTTGTCGGATTTAGATTGTCAATAGATCCAACATTAATTCCTGCCATACTAGAAATAACTTTGCACACAAACTTGTTAGTAGCAAAGAATCGTAATAACAAAGTTCGGAATGGGAAAAGTTCGGAATGGAAAAAATACGGAATGACAAAGTTCGGAAGAATAAAGTGAGCAAGAAAAACTTGTATGTGAGTACAAGTATTTCAGTAACCGGCTCTGATACCAAATGTAAGATTGGTATAGAGTAAGAGGTTTCCAACCTCTGATACCAATTGTAGGATCGAAATAGTATGAGATGCTCAATATACAAGAGGGGGGGGGGGTGAATTGTATACTTTAAAAATTCCTTTGGAACCTTTAAAGTTAGTTATGAATAACTATAGTTTCCTTAAGAAAAGGAAAGGGCTAAGTTTAACAAAGATTAAACTAAGCAAATTCACAACACCTCTAACACCGAAAGTAAACTTAGGAAAGAGATTCCGAAAGTAGGTTCCGGAAATATGGTTCCGGAGATTGAAACTTAACAAACAATTTCAATATGAGATTCTACCTTAAAGCGTATAGAATCTAAATGAATCAGAGTAAGTAAGGAAGTATAAGAAAGTTATACTTTCCTTAAGATACAAATTGCAGCGGAATATAAACAAGTAGTAATACTACAAGTAACAAGATATAAGTCTTTTAACCCAAAGAGAAGGGTATCCAACAACCTTGGATAAAGGTCCCTTGATTTATACTTTCAAGCAAGTCTGTCTTACCCACACCAGGGTCAGCCCTCGATACGAAGATCGGAGTCTCTGTCTTGCTATCCCCGCAAGCCCTCAACTTCAAGGTAGTTGGCAACCTCTGTCTTCCTCAGCAAGGAAGCCCTCGAACTTTAAGGTAGTCGGCACCTCTGTCTTCCTATCCCCGGAAGCCCTCGAATGTAATCACCAACATTCGGAGTCGCACGAAGCTTTGAGAGTTAATAAGAGCCTCTCTCTCTAGAAATCACCTTAAGCGGATTTTTCAGCCTTTCAACACTTTCATCCGCTATCAGCTCCGAGCTCTTTCAAATGAGCTCCTATTTATAGGTAAGGTCGGCTCCTTCTCCAACGGTCATATTTTCCTTAAAGATCGGAGGGACCTGTATACGTGTCACTTAGACAACGGTTAGTTTAAAACAAAACAGACGACATCGTTTTATAACAAAACAAGTGTAACAGAATGTACGACATCGTTTTAAACTCTAACATAAAGGTTTGGAATGAAAACTTCGGAGTGAAGTTTCGGAGTGTAAGGAACAATAGTAAAGAGTAGACAAATTTTAGAAGTGTAAGAAACATAAAAGTTCGAAGTCTAATAAAGATATTTTTCGGAGTCTGAATTAATTCAGAGTGTATAAAACTAAGATACTCAAATTCTGTTTAATTGGTGAATTCGGAATGAGAATTCGGAATAGGAATTCGTCATCAGAAATCATAATGAGAATTCTTCATCAGAATTTGTAATGGGAATTCAGAATGAGATTTCTTCATTAGAATTCGTATTGATAATTTGTCATCAGAATTCGTAATGGGAATTCTTCATTAGAGTTCGTAATGGGAATTCTTCATCAGAATTCGTAATGAGAATTCTTCTTCAGAATTCGTATCCTGAATCTGAATAGAACTTAGTCAGAGTTCATATCCGGAATTCGGAATGAAACTTCCTTATAGTTCTTATCCAGAATCCGAACCCTAGAACAGAATGCTTTATATCAAGGTTTCAATGATTCCGAGAAATTGAATCCAAAACTTATACTTAAGAAATATATGAAAGAAAATATGATACGGATAATTTTTCTTATAAAAGCGATTTTCCTTAAGAAAGCAATTTTCCTTATAAAAGCAATTTTCCTTATAAAAGCAATTTTCCTTAAGATAAGGTGTTTGTGATTTTCAAAACAAGAAGGAATGGAAAAGTCATAAGGAAAACCTTATTGACTCAACACTTATGTCTAATATCTTTTGATTCACTAAACCTTATTCCATGATTCATGTTTAATGACATTTGAATGATTATTTATGATTATTGTAATGAATGATCATGTTCTCATACCATTATGATTATATTATGAAAACTTATTTTCTTTGATTAATTTATCTTATTTTTACCCATACTAAGAATAAGAAATTACCATTTCATATTTAACCCTTCCCAAAATAATAAAGAATGGTTTTTAGTATGTTGTGTATAAGAAGGGTTCTATATGTGTAAAACCTAATGGGAAATTATATAGATCTTTTATGTATTAGTTTTTTATGTATCCATGTTCCCACAGACACTATACCATTACAGTTCTATCATGGATCCTTTCACAAACCAGATCACATAAAACCCTTAACTAGAATCCTAAACAGTTTTTAGAAAAGGCCTGAAGGGAATTCCAAATCCCCATGGGCTAATGAAGTGAATAAGATCATCACAAGATTAATAAATGGAGACATAGTTTCTTAATAACCATGAAATAAAGAAAATAGATCACAAAACAAGAACATAATGATACAAATGTCACTACTAATAAAAAATATATTTAAAAATATCAAAAAATGAGATACCAAAAACAAACTTCTACCAAACAACAACTATTCTTGTGATCTGTGGACCTATTGGTCATCATCATCAAGAAAACCAACCCTCTCCATGAGAGAACTTGAATGATATCCTAACCCTAAAAAACAATTTTGTTCTATTGATGATGTGTGGAACAAGTAGGGTGTGAGCATCCAACAACTCAGTATGTAATCATTATAAAATCCATAAACGTCTATTCCTAAAATAGACCATAAATATTGGTTTCAAAATATAGTTATAATATATGTTTTTTTATTATTTTAACAAACAAATATATTTCTCCCAAAATCTTCTTCCAAAAAATATGTATTTCCCCTTAATATATATTCTCATTTCAACTTTAGTTTTAAAAATATAATACAATACGAAAACCACAACCCAATTAAGTTAATAATCAATGGAAATCATAAAATAACATAAGTATAAATTTTTGTCAATTTTAAATGCCAAAATAATGGATATGAGACATGATTATAAATAGGTTCAAGTATGTAGATTAATGAAACAAGATTCCAACAAACAATGTTGGAATATATATTTTAAATAGTTGTGGGAATGTCCTAAAAATCACCAGAGGAGACCCATGATGTACTCAGTTTGGAGCCATCTACTGATTAGGATGTTGTTCATCACTTATCACCAACCTGGTTTCTCAAATAGCCTAACACCATTGGTCACACACCATATTCATTATCATACCATGGGGGATCAAGTACATATAATAAGGAACCATAAATTAATTATATGTAAACCCTCTATAAGACATATAGGATCTGATGATGATAGAATTGGTGAAATGTGGGGAGGTCATCACGTGCTAAAAAATAATAATCACCCACAAATGCAAACGTTCAACCCTTTTTGACTCACTAAAACTTTGTTTGTAGATGCCCTCTCCAAGCAGAAGATGACCACCATATAAGAAACATTTCAAATTTTCCAATCAGGACATCACAAATCAACAGTTCAAAAACACCTACCAAAAGAATCTCAAAGTATAAAAAGGTACTTAGTGTTTGAAATAAACAACCACTTCAAAGGAAACACATTTATTTCCAAAACCATTTCCAAGACAAGGGTAATCATCCAATTAGATTTCCAACGTTCCAAACCATCCATTAAATCATGGTTTACAAAAGCAAAACCTATACACATACAATCTATGGTGATTTAGAAACCAAGAAATCCATTTGGAATCCATTGTGAAATATGAAAACCATTTAATAGGAGAATGAAATACTAAGAAAAACATTTTTGGGAAACAAGGTTTTATAATGGGGATATTTAATGGAATTTCCATTAATATGCATCCACACATCTATATATACACATAGGGAACATATTAACATTCACATATCACAGCAGCATATATATGGTCATCCATATGAATTTCAAGGGATCACTCAAAGAATACTGAAAATCATCACAATGAGATAAAAGATTTATTACATAATAAAAAACCCATAAAGTATCCAAAACCCCTAAAAATAACAATTCCACTTGTCCCCCAACATTAAGGAAATCTAATAAGGCCAAAAAACACATTAAAACCCCAATCCTATTTGAAGGTCCAATTGGATTTTTTTCTAAAAAATATCAATAATTTAAATTAGGTACATACATAAATAACTATAGAAGACCATTTAAAACTTCATTTTTAGTAAATAACCAAAATATAAAGAAATAAAAAATATTTATGAAAAAAAGTCAAGAAGAACAAAATAATAAATAATTTATAAATAACAAGAATAACCTGGAATTTAATAGAAACATATTCGACTAAGATACCAATCTCAATAATGTGTTAATGTGATGAAGATCCTAGAATGGGATAAGGAGATCTCAAGAACAAAACCACAAAAACAATATCAAATGAAAACAGAATCCAACATCAACCGATGTCCCCTTAGTTTTTGTCCAAGAGAGAACCAATATATAAAAGAAACAAGGAATAAGATTTATCTTGAGTAAGAAGATTAAATATGGTAAAAATCCAATTAAAAATTAAAAAGAATCTATGGAGGAGATTCAATTAAAAGAAGTGGATCCAAAGGAGGAAGGTTTTGGATCCCCTTCATGCACAAAAACTGAATAGGGGAGGAGATAGTTTGATTTATAAATTTATTTTAGGAGGGGAAACCATAGAATATCATGTTTTTTAGATTATGGGTAAGCCACATGATTTGGATTCAAGAATTTCCATATCCTATGCTAACCATGTGAACCTAACATGAAATAAATTGACCCCTTTAATGATTTGGATTCAGGTTATGTAAACCATTCACTCTACATGAAAACTATCAATTCTAAAATTGTATACAGCCTCACACGCTTTCTAGATGGTTTCCCCTAACTGTGTCCAAGCTGTGTTCTAGCCCCCATACACCCCAAGAAGGGATCATGGTTCCTCCAGAGACTCACATGGTTTAGGATGAACCATTCACTAAACATTCAGGAAAAAACATTCACAATGAAAATGAACTTAAAACACCCTAATGATCAAGTGGTCCCATATCTTTCCTCTAATCCAATCACACTGACAATGCATATCACCATAAATGTACTTGAAAATTCCGATCAATATATATATATATATAAGGATCTAAAATCTAAAACCTACATCTCTATCAAGGAATAATAAAAAACTCATTTTTGGGTGTCACAATTCTCCCCACCATAAAAATATTTTTTCTGTGAGAAAGTAACCACTTCAAAAGCGAGGAACAAAACCAAAACAAGACCTCCAAATTGAACAGTAATGGAACCATCAACATTGGTTTGGCCTCTCAATTCCACAAGTAACACATTTATAGATCATTATAAAACCACAGAGAGATACTTGTTGGGTATCACAACCTTTTTTGAAACAACTATTATGGAACCAACCTCCTTCATTAGAGGATCCTTACCAAACAAAACTCAAACAAGACACTAGATCACAATGATTTATAATTCCATAAGACACATTCTTTTCCAAACCATAACTAGATGAAAAAATATAGAATAAAATGAACTATATAATAATGAAAAATTAGGATGGAATATAAAAATGGGATATATCAAAATATCAATTTGGATAATATAATAGGATCCAAGACCTTGCTAGACTATATTTTCTTCCTTTGAGGTCCAACCCAACATAATTTCTTAAGATGTTTCAGCAGACCACACTAATTGTAGGAACTTAGTGTATTATATAAATTATGCTTATAATTACCATGTAAACCAAAATAATAATCACATGACTGAGTGGTCCTTCTTTTGTGAATCTGAAATGGATAGAGAATACACCTCTAGAATTTGTTCGTCACATTCACTCCTCACTGGATGGGTAAACCTTACAAGCACTAAGATAAGTTGTGATTTCAATTTCTATAGTATTCCCTCTAGAAAATAACATATCCAATATTTCTTCAATCACTAACATTATACACCAATCATTCCCTGATGAATGAACTCCATACTTAAACTCTCGGTGAAGACCCCAAACAAAGAGATGGTATTTTAACATATTACTCAACAATGTATCTAGAGAGAGGAGAACCAACACATTGATGTTCTCTAAAAACCCCTTCAAAATATATTAACCATTATTAAAATCCCTTAGATCTACCATAGTAAGATAACATTTTCAATTTTAGATACTTTTACCTTTAATGTGTTGTTTCTCTTTTTTTGTTCATTTTGATCCTTTTGAGGGTGTTTGGTAACATCTCAAAAATAAAATTTTAGGTTTTATCTAGGAAGACATGGGATATGTAATAGATGATTTAGGGGATTCAAAATTGTGTAATAGTCTCAAAAACAAAAACATATCAAATTTCAATTCCACAACCATTATTGGAATGGATCCAGCATAGTGAAGGCTGTTGTGGCATGTGGTCTGGAGGGGAACATTTGTTCAGTTCTACAAATTTGTAATCCTTTATTACATGGTGTAATAGTTGTCTCATTTTCATATACTGGGTAAAGTGATTATAAATCATGGTTTCTAGAGGATATCTAGAATAGGGTGGTTGTGCCATTGAATGTGGTGGATTGTCCATCGTCTGTAAGTTATCAGCAATACCCCATTGTGGCTATTGGTGGCATTAACTTGGTGAACCATTTCCAAAACATCAATTTCATGGAATGTTTTAAATTCAATAATACCTTATATGGATCCACACTAAATATTATTAATACTAAAGGATCCCAATTTTCATTTTGGATCCACTAAAAACTATTCTTCTCTCATCGATGCTCTAGTTCCTGAATTTGATTCCTATGGGATAAGAGATCTCTCCTCGGTTGTAAACCCATTTCTTCCTCCTCTATATACTTCGTAATGAGGGATATATCATCATTTTATTGATGGATGTATTCTATATTTGGATTGATCTTGATTCTAGTTTTGTTCTCTTAATCTCCTTCACCACCATTCTTATTATAATTCCAATGGTGGGTGTTAGTTGAATCATGTGATTAAAAGTAGGTAGTTTTGTAATTGTTTCCCCCGTTGACTCAGAATATAATTTATTGATTTATTCATAGTTCATTTAAAATTTATTTTCTATATCTTTAATTTATATTTTTTTAATTTAATATTTCAGGGGCATGTGTTAATGAAACAAAAACCCGTTTGTGTGGTATTGTGACATGCATTGATTTATGAAATGCTGAATTTAATGGAATTTTTTCATAACTGTTTTTCTTTTATTTTTGATTATAATTTATTTAAATGAAATATGGTTTTAGAAGGAATGAAATTGATGAAATCCTATTATTATTTTTTAAAATGAAAATACTTATTGATAACGAAAATTGGGTAATTGAACAATTTTAAAATGATTGACTTTCCAAAGACTGATGCATTGATTTTTTGAGGCACATGTGATCCTAGGTAGTTAGTGTTAATTAAGAAACATGATAGGTCTATCACTCTTTAAAAATGGATTGAATATTAAAACAATAACTGATATATTCTTTTAATTATTTCTTGTAATGACCACCCTTATTTGGGTTTATATTTATTTCTCGAAATGCATCCCCTTAGATAGGTTTTCTATTAGAATGTACATACGTATTTAGATATCAGATGATATGTGAGATGTATGATGCCCATATTTCAAGAATCTAACATACCGCAAGTCTTATTAGTTTTTTTCATTGATTTTATGATATGATTATTCACACCAACATGAAATAACTGATTTATTCATTCCAAATGATATATATATGTGTGTGTGTGTGTGTGTCTATTTTATATGCAGTTTTAATTGATATATCTTCCTTATTTTAGACTAAACTCGTGTTTTAATGAAAAAAGTAAATATTTTAACATGACATATTTTATTAAAAACGAAATAATTAATGATTTATCATTGAAGAATTTATTATAGAACACTTGGTGAGACACTACATGTTTTTTTGGAATAGGGAAAACATTTTTATTTTTAGAATTTGTAGATTATCTTATTCCATGTCTATGAGAAGGGAATTCGGTATAAGGAGGTGGTGTGTACACATGATTCATAGTACCTAGAGTGTTTAAGGTGACTGGTGGATAAGTGTTCAACTTGTTAAATGGGTTATCCAATCCCTTAAATGGTATATTTATTTCCTCGTGATGATGTAATATTTCAATATTATTTAACCAATTGAATTTTAGGACATTATCGATGAGCAGTGTTAACAAACTAACTTGTGTTGTTTGTATTCCAATTTTTTGTAAAAAACTCATTCCAATATGATTCTTGTGTGAGTCCAGTTATTGTTCATAAACCTCTACTGATTATGAAATCCCTTGGGATATATCATATCTAGAATGGGTATCAGTGTACCATGGTATTTTGGATGATTCTTGAGAAATATGTATCAAATTTGTAGGTTTTCTATCATTCCCTGATTCCAGTATGTAGTTTGAGATGTATTCATAGACATGAGGTAGTATTGATAGGATATATGAGGTAGTTATGAGTGATTTCCAAGCAATCTAAAAACCTAATGAGGCCTAAGTCACCATGGGTGTTTGGGAAAAGTTCATTTTGGGAATAATATGATCTGATTCTAGTATTTTTCCAACATGGTGTTTTTTATTCCCTTGTGTCCCTTGTTTTAATTTTTTTCATTTGTATTATTTATTATGGTTTAGTGGATTCTATTGATGGTTTATATCATCATTAATTTAAGAAGAAATATTAACATGGAATGGGGTAAGGTACTGGTGAACCATAGTAGGTCTAGTGGACCAAACTCATGGTGAGATAGTGGTGTATGTTTTACATAAACATGGATAGGTACTTATACCCATTCCCATTGAAGTCTCAGTAGTGTAAAATGGAAGGGATGAATATTGGGATCATTATAAATCTATTTTAACCGGAAACTACCATATTGACATTGATTTAATGATTCTCAAGATCTATATGATTTCATAAAAATTATTGACCAACTAGTTGAGTTCATGTTATTTTATTATTCATTTAATGTTAAATTTTTTACCTTCATTAATAAGGGAACTAAAAGGATATTAATGGATTCAATGGTAATGGATAAGAAGAGTGATGAATTTGAGTGAAAAGAATATAATTTTCATTTCATAGATAAGTTCTACCCAGAGTCCAGGATTTTGGAAAATTCTGAAGAGCTCTTTAGCCTCTATAATATTGAGGAGACCATGATAGAGTATACAAACTATTTTTCTAAAATTTTATAGTTTTATACTAATATGGAGATGAATTAATAACTAATGACTTAACTGATTAATATGGGTGTTCATGTTTTCATAAGATATCATGTATTAATGTTAATGCTCACAACTTCGGTTGACATTCTAGATAAATCATTGAAGGATGATCCAGAAATAGATCCTAAGTAAGGGATTATGGGTGTAATTTGTTCTCCCAAAGGAACTTATATTAGTTCCCTTTAAGTAAATGGAAATCATGATGAGTCATATTGTGGTTCTCGATAATATTCCTCGTAGATACCTCATATAGTTCCTCAAATAGGCCCCATGAATTGATTTCAATGTGTCATAATTGGGAATTTGGACTAGGCTTGTACAAAGTTTATAGATACCAAATGTTATTGTGGTCATTCAGGAAATATACAATTTTTCTACCATATATTTTCATATTATGAGTATCTTGTTATGAATTTTGGTCTGACCAATGCTCATATAGTTTTTTATAACTATTGAAAATTATATAAATTGAGAACCTCAACTCATTCATTATGGTATTTCGGTATGATATCCAAGATTACTCAAATAATTTGGTGGATCTTGTGAATCATTTCAGAGTAGTTCTAGAAATATTTAGATAACAAAAAAATTACATAAAACTATCAATATGTAATTTCTATATTTGGGAGGTAAATATCATTGGAAATTTCGTCTAAAAACATAGTATTTATGTGGATCATAATAAGGTGATGTCTTTTATGACATGGGAGAAACCACATATTTTTTCCAATATTTTGATCATCTTGGGTTTAGTGGTGTATTATTGTAATATCATTAAATATTTCTCAAAGATGGATTCTCCAATGATTTCTCTCTCTTTAAAGGGAGTAAATTTATTATGGGATCTAATGTGTGAACATTATTTTGATGATTTGAAATGTATTTTTAATTTTTTACTATTGTTTAATATTCCAGAGGTTGGGAATGGCTATTTGGTATTCTTTGATACATCAAGTTTGGGATTGGAATGTGTTCTTATTCAGAGTGATCATCTGGTAGCCTATGGTTCCTGACATCTTAGGCCTCATGAGAAGAACTATCAAACCCACAATCTTGAACTCATAGCTATGACTCACAAACATAAGAGTTTGTGGTATTACATTTTTTTTATAATGTTTTACAATTTATTGAAATGATAAAATATTAATATATATCTTTTCGTAGAATTATCTGAATCTTTGCAATATAAATCGAGTGGAGTACTATTAGTCTTTTGATTTTGATATTTACTACACTCCTTGTAAGGGTGATGTCATTTCTTATGATTTTATTAGGAAATTTATATCACATTCCATGAAAAAATCATCATAACAGTATAATATGATGGACCTCATTCTCAATTGCATTTGGGACTTTAAGAGCATGATACTAAGATTGTTCTGTAAAATTTTCAGCTGACCTATTCCCTTATGGATATTATTCTTCTAGAGAAGCATTTTAAAGATGAATTTTTTATTCTTATCTCCTCTCATTAAGGTGGGGAGACAATCTGTGAGTGAAAGTTCACTTCAGATGTTGTCCTATGTTTCCAGGAAAGGTATGTTGTTCTTTTTCCTATGAGGAATGATTTAGTGGAATAATTTCATGGTTCTAAATGGGTAGTGAACCCACATAACATGATGATTTTGTTTGATATGCGTTGATGATTTTAGTTTAAAAGTATGATATGAGATATAAATGACATTTTTCTCATTTTTAAACATTTAAATTGGTCAAATTCATGTACCAAATAACTTTGGGTTTCCTTAATCCACATCCTGTGCAGATCTAGATATGGGATGAGAGCTCTATGGAATTTAGGGACTAGTTTCCACATACCAAATTAGGGAAGAATGTGATGTTGTTTTTATCGATATTTTGATCAAATAGGATGAAATTATATCCATTCTAGATAAAATCAAAGCTGATGATCTAGGAAGACTATATGTGATAGAGATTATCTAGATACATGGAGTTTATTTGACTATATTCTCTGATCAAGATATCCATTTTACTAATTGATTTTATAGAGGCCTTAATAAGGATATATGATCCCATATATTTTTTAGCATGGAATATCTTATATAGATTGAAGTATATATAGAACAGTATAAATTGGTCCTTGAGGAAATAATTTTTTCATTCTTTCCCCACTTTGGTAGGACATGACCTCACCATTTTAGACCTATTAGGGTTTTACAATAAGGAAAATTACTAATATTAAATCAATAAGGATCCCTTTGAGTCCTTTTATTGTAGGTCATGTTAGTATTTGTTGTGTTGGTCGAAGAGTGGTGAAAGTATCTTGATTTGGATGATATCTGTCTAATAGATGATGGTGAAGGTTTATTTGGTTAGGTATAGAATGATGAAGGCATAGAGCTAGTGTAAATCATAAGTTAGTTATCATCGATAACCATTATAGATTTCAATCGATGAAGAGGTGTTCTGGAGAGTTAAACCACTGTTGGTCCCCAACGTTATGGAAAATATGGAAAGACTTCACTAATATTTGTTCTTCCTTTTAATATTTTTAACCAGGTGTGGAAACAAGATTACTATTTTTCACTTCCACCTTAGTTGGTTTCGATCCACAATATGTTTCATGTACCAAAACTCAAGAATTATCTTTATATCCCTTATCATTTTTTCAGTTGATAAGATATTCATATTAGAAATTATTTATCCGTGAAAGAGCATCCAAACCTGATTATTAATTTTAAGATGAAACTAATTAATAAAAAGATTATACCATTAGTATGTGAGTTATTGAAGAAGTTTTCTGATTTACATGATACATAAGATCCTGAGGAACTAATTGGAGGGCATTGGTCGTGTATATTTTATTTGGAAACATAATTTCTCGATTTCTTAGGACATAAAGTGTTTAAAGTGGGCAGGTTATAACAAACTCTTATATTTTCAATGTTCATCATCCTTCCTTTTCTTGTTTCTATTTATTTTTAGGGTCTTTTGGGCCTTTCAAGTATGTTTAGAGCTTTCAAGGAATTATAGTAGAATGTTACATCATGGAATCCTTAGGATACGACATGTATTATTTGGTGGATGTTCAACTATGGCATGGGGTATCCACCTGAGGTGGAGAAATATCTATATCCACTTCCATATTATGTAGGGATATAGTGTATAGAAGGTTATTGAAGAATAAGGGTATGATGGATGATTTGGGAAGTTCTTATAATTTTAAAACCCTTATGGGATGGTGTACCTACATCATCATAGTCCTATACCATGTAAATTGGATATTTTCTATGGTTTCCATAGGGAAAATGAATGAGGTTGGTTATGGCATGGTCTAGGGTGGATGTTCTGTGGTCTAGACATTTGTAGCTTCACTTAACTATGTCCATGACGGGATTAATCATGATGTTCTAGTTCTCAAACATAAATTTCTAGAGGTATTTTAAATTATAAAATCCCTTCTCTCGAGACTCACTCAAAATTTTGTCCCTTGAAGGATCCCACGAGGCATTTTGGATTTTATAAACTCTATTATTCTCTTATCAATAGCTTTAGTAGAAAATTTTATTTCTTCTTGGGTAAGAGAACTCTCATTTATGTAAAATAATATATTATTCAGTATCTCTCCTTCTTGGAGGGTGATAGAACAACTTATTATTGAAGGATCTCATCTCTATTTTGAGGGATCATGATTTGAGATTTTATCTCTCAATATCATTCATATCTATTCTCATTATCATTTTGATTGTGGGTGTTGGTAAGATTGTGTGATTAAATGTAGTTGGATTGATAATTTTTTTCCCAAAAATTAAAACATTAATTAATTTATTTATTTAATATGAATTTAAAACTGATTTTATATTCATTCAATAAAAATAAATTTTATGGAGTTTGTGATTGGGAAATAAATCCCCATTTTGGGTAGTTTTTTGAGACATGAAATGATTTAAGAAAATATCTCTTATGATGGAAATATTTTTGATAAAATGATTTTATTTGATTTTGAGAAAAATAAAATTGGATGACTGATGATTTTGGAAAGAAAAACATTTGCTGAAAACCTAGGATTTGGTTGTGAGATTATGGGGCATGTCAAAAATAGAAATTAAGAACCAAATGTTTTATGGAATGAATGATTTTACAGAAATTAATAGATTTTCTATTTGAAGAAAACGTGATCCTCGGAAATTATTTGTAACTAGGAAAATCACTCTATTAATCAGACTCCTTAGAAATTGATTGACGATGACAACACTAACTAAAACA
This sequence comes from Viscum album, assembly GCA_963277665.1. Classification (NCBI taxonomy): domain Eukaryota; kingdom Viridiplantae; phylum Streptophyta; class Magnoliopsida; order Santalales; family Viscaceae; genus Viscum; species Viscum album. The sequence continues at coordinate 1,957,553,964 of OY728127.1, read as the reverse complement.
ATTTCATCAATATTTCCCAAAATGGGATCCCTTATTGGGGGGTTGATTGAATTATTGAAAGACTCACCTTAAATGATGTTTTGATTTGAGTGTGAACACCTATCTTTATCTATGATGATAAATGAGAGGTCAGATGATCCTATTGAAAATATATAACATTCCATAAAAATTTGTAGCATATTTATTTCTTTTTTTATTTGATTTTACCTTCAATTTTTGAAAAACATAGTTATTCATGAAATTTATTTATAAAAAATAATTATAAAATATATATTTAATCCTGTTTTTATATATATTCCATATTTTTAATTGAAATCATTATCATTTTTTAAATATTTAAATGTATTTTCTTATATTTTTTTAGTTAAATTGAAATAATTAATTTTTAATTTTTGTAAATTTTATTATTGAACACTTGGTGAGACCCTACTGGGCTATTTGGTTCACACCCATCTTGTTTCTTCTAGAGTTTGTAGAGTATCTTAATACAGATTCAAGAAAAGGGAATGTGACACTTAGAGGTGTCTAGTGTAATTGATTCATGATACTAAGATTGATGGGGGTGACCTGTGGAGATGTGATCCACAAGTTACTTGGGTTTTTTATCCTTTATTCAATTTATGTTTTCTATTAATTATTAACTATTAGGGTACTATTAAACCTATTTGATTCAGGTAATTTATCATTGAGAAATATAGAAATACTAACTCATATCATTTATATTTAATTTTTTCAAGAAATTTCATGCCCTTTTTATTCTTATTTGATGTTTGGTTCTACTTCCTTACCTTTAGGGATCAAGAATCCACTTAGATCCATTTAAGAGATAGCTTTGGTATTAGTGTAATAGGGTATCTAATATGGTTTTTGATAGCCACATTCTTTAAATTTACCTTAGGAATAAACCATTGGATAAAAGTGGTATTAATATTTCACAATTCCTATCAAATTGTAATGAGGATGGAACTATAAACTTACACTTATTCAAACTTGGTCCTTCAAAACAATCCCAGAACAACTCACAGCCATAATGATTCTGGAGTAACAAAGGACCTAAAAACACATTCAATTTCATCGTTCAAATCTTAAACCTCTAGAAGAACTCAATCTCCATTTAAAATAGTTAATGTTTCCAAAAAAAACTTAATTCCACCACTCCACTGGGATTCTGGGTAGGGCCAACAACCAAGAGACACCCCTTATAAACAATTGGGACCTTTCAAGGATGCATAATTGAAAGAAAATGAAATATAAAACCAATTAAATGTTGAACAAAAAATATATCATTAATATACCTCAAATAAAGCTACCAAGATTGTAAAATAAAACATAACATCAAGGTATATTAGAAACAACCTTTCCCAATTAAAATTCAAAACCATTTTCCACTCCCAAAACAATTTTCTAAATCAATTTTCCAATTACAACATCCAGAAAAATAATTTTATACTTAAATAACACTCACGCCATCCACAACCAGATCAATAGAATGACCCACACTAAAGCCTCTCAAGTAGGGGACTAGTTTTTAGTCATGGATTGTTTGAATGGTTAAATAATAAATTTGAAAAAATTTCTCCATCCAATGGAAGCATATTGAACTTTGCACTCAGGCTCCACATGTGTCACTATGACTTGTATGCTCACTGCGTGAGGCTAACTCACTTCCATTTTCATCCTCCAATATGAACTATCTCAAATAACCAAACGAAAACCAACAAAATACACCCAAAATCAAATCAAATTACTGAAAACAATACTATCTCTAGTATATCAAGGCTTGGGATAAGAAATAGCTCATGATACTCTTCCTTCTCTTACCTATTGAGTTCCAAAATTCCTATCTTTACTTTAAATAACTTCTAAAATAATAAAGGGACCCTCTAATACATTTTTTTCATGAACTAATCTAGATAAACCCCTAGAATTTTGACTTGACCTAGTTTGTTAAAAGGTCCAAAGGGAATCCTCGATCCCCATTGAGTGACATTAACAGTCAGGTTATCACAAGATAAATCGATAAGGACGATATCACCCAAATACCCTGACAAATAATAAAATAGACCATTTTTCATGACCAAAAGGATACATAAATATATTCTGTAGATTCATGGTGGTATCATACTTGGATTTTTTCTGACACCGTACATAAACACAATGGGATTACGAAGACATATTATTAGTTGATGCAGCTAAGTGGAAAGGATCTAGTTATATATGTGTCACATATTGAATCCTTTTTGCATTAATGATGTATTGATTAGGGTTACCATGGGTCATGAGGAGGTAGAATATATAATGTTTTTTTGGGAATACATCCATTTAATTCTTCATTTTGGTTTTCTTTATGTATTATTCACTCTTGATTTTACTTAATTTTTACTATCATATATATATATATATCATGTTTTTATGTCAATTTAATTTTTACTTATAAAGTGATGATTATTATGGTTGGTAACATATACCATATTATTCCATCTTAGTTTTAGTAATTAGATTTAGAAATTTTTATTCAAATGTGCAGTTATCCATCCTATTGATACATAATATGAAATGTTTTGGGTATGATATGTACTGTTTTTTATTTTATTTTTTAGGTTGAAATCTTTACCAATTATTATATTTTATACCTTTGGTTAATTTTTCCATATAGTGGTGATCAATAATATGAATAGATCCTTGTAGTGTGATGAATCAAAGAAACATTGTTTTTTATCCCAAACTGAGACATTATAAAATTTTATTAAATACCTATTGATTCATAAGGAATTATAGTTTATAGAAGATTAGTCCTTCGAAACATCATAGGTAATGCAATGATCGTATACCACCAACCCTTATTAATGTTATACAATGAGTTTCAAGGGGTTTCCATCAATCATGTAATGTATTTGGGCTTTGAATTTGGTATTTTGTAATGATTATATGTGATCCATTGTCATTAAGAGTTTTTTAAGAAAAATATCATGAATATTTTTTTAAAATTTTCATGATTTAAGGAGGATTTGACATGGAATCCATTAGCACGTGTTTCAGTTCCATGATTTATAAATTCATGGGGAAACTATGTGGACCTTCCTTGACACCACCCCTATAAAACATTCACATTTGGTGCATGGTTTGCCAAAAATTGTGCCCAACCAAGTGTAGTAACAATAGGATGTTTTTTTGTTTTAATCCACTAGTTATTTGATATTGTTATTCTTGTTTTTGTTTCTTGTTTATGATCTATTAAGTGGAATTTTTAATGTAACTATTTTTTCATGAAATTGGTATATCTGTTGATTGAGTTTTTTGTTCTCTATTTTATAGATGAGGGATCCCAAAAAGACATCAATGAATCATATTGAGGGGTTGGTGGAAACTTTTCTACTTGAAAACCATCCTATGGACCCTACTCTCATCGAGTCATCTATAGGAAACATTTTATTTCAGATGGAATTTAAAATTAATCATGATTATTTTATCATGTTTTAGAGTTTACTAAGTAAAACCCTCCCATATTCCATAGTGTCTGGATAACTCAAAAACCCATAAAATTGGTGGATATATTTGATTCCATATTTTGTTTTCTTCAAATACCATGAGATGTCCATGTCTAGTTTTTCTATATATATATCGGAGGTACTTAAATATAAATGTTGGGAATCCATTGTGAAATCCATGATGCATGTAGACCATATATGATATAATTTTAATAAAATGGTGAACCTATAGTTTTACCAATATACATTGAATGTGGTTGAGGATAAAATGTTTTAACTCTAGAAAAATATTATCATTTTGGGTTGGAATATTCCACTCAATATTATGAGTTGGTCTCCCTTACACCTAATCATGAAAAAATTTATTATTTCAATAATTTTTAGTTTAATATGTGTTTGAGATAAGAGGACAGATCAAGAATTTTTCTTTTCAACCTATAGACTTGTGTTGATGTGGTCAACAAGGCAACGATGGTAGAGATAGACATGGTTGGGAAGCCCATTTTAAATTGTGCTTCTACAACTATAGGAGGAAGTCAAAATACCTCAAATGGTGAAGACATAATGCAAATGAATATAAATGAGGTAGTAATGTGAGTGTGCATCACCCTTATGATTTACTACCTTGAAAACATTGGGGTGTATGATGTTGGTTTGATTCCAATGTGAAATTCGAGATTTCACAAAACAATACTGTCATGAAGATCCAAATACTTTCCATTAATTTAGGTGATTAGTTAATATGCAAATTTTTTTTAATAAACCTCCTACAAAGAGTAGGGTTGGGACTTCTTAAACTATAGGATCTATAGTATAGTCATCTGCATATAATGTAGTAGGGTTTCATAATTAGAATCTGAAAGAGAATAGTTGGTTGATGGGATATTTTGGTACTTCTAAAAATATTATGAGGGGGATAAATTTGAGTACTTATATATATAGTAGAGAATGTACATTCAGAATTCAATTCCAAGCCTGTGTTAGTTAGTGGTAGGAATTTTATTAATTATTTTATGACCATATATGTTTTCTATTAATGATTATCACATTCTATTATCTCATCAAAATTTAATAATGCATTGTTGTTACATATTGAGGTGATGCTATATGTTATTAATATTTCCACTTACTTAGTAAAGAATAGGAAGTAAGGATTTATGTATTCATTAATCCATGTAATTCATGATGATATGGGCATTTTGGGGTATTATTTAATTATTTATGTGAAAATATTTTCTGTTATATTTATAAAAAACATGATTATAATATTTAATGACCATATTGATTGATACCATCAGATAGTTCTATTCATTTTCCTGATGGAATCACTCCGGACATATATGGAGACATGGATCAAAAAATATGTTGGGTGTTCCTATTATTTAAGATATTATATTAATTTAATGTGAGATATCTGGTCTTTTATTTGATGTTGATGAATAAAATTAAAATTTTTATCCTCTTATAGTGGTGGATAGTCATCATGATGCAATTATTAATTATTTATCAAGGTTTCCCACAATACGATATGTATAATTATTCATCTATATATAATTATACCCATGAAAAAAAGACATAAATAATATTTTAATCATAAAATTCACGTAATATATTTCAAAAAACATTGCCCAACCTAAGGAATAGATGGTTTGGAGTCATAATGATTAACTATATAAATATATTATTTCTCAAAGCATTCAAAAATTTATTTGTAATCATGATCCTATAGAAACATTTATGAAATATAAAATGATAATATTATATACCTAACTTAGGGAATGGAAACATAATAATGTGGTGAGATCAAATTCTATGTAACGAGAATATCATAATATATCAAATTATAAACTCAAATGAGAACACGAGGAAGACAAAAATATCCTTATAAGTTACCATAAGACCATATATGATAATAAATAAGCATGGTATAGAAACATATGGTATTGAAAATATCATTATTCAAGCGTAAAAGTAGTGAATTAGCTCAAAAAACATTTCAATAATCCAAAAACATGTGAGGATAATAAAAAATTGTGGAAAACTATAAATATACAGAGTCATCTAGAAAGACAAGTAATTTCATGGAAATAAAATCAATTTTAAAAACTTGATAAGAAATGAAGAAATTTGTAAAAAACAAAATCATTGAAAAAACATTATGTGAAAAGAAATTATTCTCATGTTTATGTAAACAAACTCATTATGTTTTTATCTAATAATTTGAGAAAAGTCATCATTATCCTTCATATGTGAAAAACTCATTATATTTATACTTGACTATCTTATGAGATATAAACATAAACCAATTCATTGGAGGGTGATATAGGACACCACCCATCATCATCCATACATATGTGTTCTACATAAAAATAATTAACCATCATATCATAAAGAACCCATGTAAGAAGAATGGGTTTATTAAATATTCCCAAAACCTCACATTACATAAAATAAAAATATCACATGATTTCAAAATATCATTCTAAAAAAGTTATCTTATCGAAATAAAATATATAAGATGATAAAAATATCCTTTTGGGGGAGATAAACTATGGATTTAAAATATAATTGAGAAAAAAAATTCACAGAACCTTTTAATCACTTTCATAAAAGATGATGTATAAATTAACTTCAAAAACACTTTTCAAAAGTGAAGGATGTAAATTTTATTGACATATTTATAAATTTTTATAAATAATATTTACGTTAAAATGAAAATGGTTATAAAAAAATCTGGACTGGAAGATAAAAATTTTGATTTTGAAAGGATAGAAAACAATTTTTTAAAAATTTTGGAATACCTTTGTTTGAAAATTTACACCTATAAATAGTATTAAATTTTATTTTCAAAAACTAATAATTATAATTATGAGAATAATAGAAAATAATATATATTATCTTATCAAAATCCAATGGTGAAAATTTTTGGGAACTAAAATATAGACATGGAAGAAAATATTAATTAATGAGAGAAAAGCAATTTACACCAAGGTTACACATTTTTTCAGAAACAATTATCAACGAAGTAATTGTTAATGATAAGAAATAATTTCCAAATATAACAAAAAAGGAACACAATCAAAAATTGGTGAATTTTAGGATAAAATAAATCATGAAAATTATATTCATAAAATAATTACATGACCCAATGAATAATAAATTAATTCAATTAAACTCATACAAAATTTTAACAAAATAATAAAAGGTTCTTTGTAAGAAGATCATTTAAGAGACAGTAAACACTCCTGAAATAAATAAAAAATAATTTTGTTGTTAATACACTATATAAAAGAATTTTTGACACACAATATCAAACATGTATCCTCGTGTAAAAAATGAGGCAAAGAAAATCTTACAATGATTCCTTGCTAAGAAGAATTCAATATAATATCTTGTATAAATACCATAAAGTTATTCATAACTAATTAAATAAAAAAATTCATAATAATAAATATTTATAATTTTTATTTACATTATTTATAATATGTGTACCGGTTATTTTTTTACTTATTTTACCACATTAGGGTTTTTTATTTTTGACTGTTTTTTCTAGTTTCATGGGAGTAGGGTTGATATTTATTTTTCTCGAAAATTTTATCCTTTAAATTTCTTTAATTTTTCTATAATGGATGAATTATAATGATTTATTTTTTTCCCCATTTCATTTTCTAATGTTTCATTCTTTATCCTTGAAGATAAAATTAGTAATAAGGACACTTTAGTGATTTTATTGATCATTGAAAGGTGTTTTATTAATTATTGAGTTAAATATTTATGTACACATTATAAAAAAACTAATAATAATTATTTAAATATTTTTATCACATTACATAATTGATTATGTTTTCATAGAAATCCATGATAATGTTTTTGGCATTATTCTAGTAGGTTGTCAAACCGGCCCAAGGATGAAAATACTACTATTTTGGTATTATTATGAGTTGATTTAGATGAAAGGATACCATACCAATAGAATGATGATAATATTTATTTCTTATTAGTTAAAGATATAAATAATTTTAAGGAACTATAAGATTTAATAGATGTTTAACTATTACATAATAAGAATCAATTATTTTTTCCTTCTTAATTTTTTTATTTAAGACTTATATTTTTATAATGATTACTTATCATTCATAATTTTTATATGATATTAAAATTGTATCAGTAGAGCCTTATCTATATGATAAAAAATAAATTTTTACTTTAAAATAATTCTCATGTCTATCCATGTAAGATGTCGTTGAAATGAAAAAACATAAAATGGTCGTTCAATTGAGGTTTTATTGTACACATATTAATTCGTGATGATTTTGTTTTACATTTTATGTGAAAAATTATTAAAATGGTCTGTCATTAAAAATCTAAATTATTTCAAAAAATACCATAATTTTATATTCAATTATCTTTTAGGACTATCGTTGTATGTTGGTGAAGGAAAATGAAACATGTTTTATCTTAGAGGTGGTAGTCCTCACCAATATTTAGTCTTGTTGTACATTATTCTTAATATAAAAGGGGATAGTGGTTAATGATTATATCATCATTATAATAATATAATGGGATAATATTTATACTTATGTAATCATTATAAATGTGAAAATAAATTTTACGAAGTGTAAAATCATGCAAATAAATACAAAAGTGGGAGGACCTATTTGAAATATAAACCTTAATACATGGGTCATATCTTTTGTGAATGGTGTTTAACCTTTAATGAGTGGCATTTTGAGAATACAAGTACATACTTAAGGTTTATATGAGTATTTATGTCATGTAACACTCCAACCAATGATACCGTAATGAAAGAAGATAGATAATGACCTCTAAGTCCCGCCGCTAGTAGGCCCTAGGTCGAGGACAGGAACCAAGGGAATAAAAATCTCATCTATGGGAGCCAATAACATCTATAAATAAAATAGGTTTAGGATATAGGATAAAACCCACCAAAAAACTCCATTATATACATACTTATAAGTAAATGAAACACCATCCCAAAATAAATGATAAATTTAAATGATACATTAAAATTATATAAAATAAATACAAAAAAATCCCTGTAGATGTGACTCAATAGAAACTACAAATAAAAAGATAGTAAAGTCCATATAGGTCCCAACATTCATCCTAGAAAACTAAAATCTAGATAATATATATGGAGAAGTTATACACGTATACTCAATAGGGCCATACCCAAGGTCTGAAATGCACATGTTAAAATAGAATTTAAATGCACCAGTGAATAATCAGTCGAACCAAATAGAACTTATATAGTTCAAATAACCAATACCACACTATCCAAAGCTCATTCACCAAATAATGTATCCAATATAAAAATATAACATTGAGATCATAATGAAATAAGAAACCTCTTTGTGGCATCCCCATTGATGTTCCACTCTCGTGCTCAAATGTCTAATGCCTTCTTCTCCCATCCCATTCATATATATCACTTCACATAATAGCTATATCTGATGTGGTTCTAGACACATACCTATCTACCCCCATCCTCATAATGTCTAGCATCAATTGAAATCATTATTTATCTCCACATCATGTCCCACCAAATGACACCTAGTCCATCACATTACATGTCACCTAAAAACATTACTCCATCACTACTAATTCATACTAAAAACAACTCAGACATCACTAAAACTAAAAGAATAGTGGAGAAGAGGGGGTTCCAAATAATCTGTATCAACAAAGTCCTAGATTTTGGTTAAAAGACCTAAAACCAAGAACCTCTGATCATTGGTATGGTTATCTAACTATGTTGGGGGTGTATCTAAATAAAATAAAATATATGATATTTAGATAATACACAATACACAATATATGGGTTTAAAAAAACTACACTAGTGCACACTTCCACATCACCACTACACCACACATGAAATGTCCCAACTATAGACACATCTATATGAAACTTACCAGAAAACCACCAAACAAACAAACATTCCCACTTTTAAATTACAGGACATAACACATTCCAGATATAAAAAATTTCCACAGTCATTAATTTTATGAGCCATGTAAATCATATTCACACATCCCATCATTTATTCAATTTGTTGAATTCATTTTCCAACTTTAAATTTATGACCCATTGATATTCGTACCATTTCGAAATATAATTTCTTCCAACTCTAATAGAGAAACAAACACAAACATGAATCATCAAAACTAGACCAACTCCTACAACCACCTCCACAACATGACACATCAACAATTATAATCTCACCACATTAAAAATGCATCTCATCACAACAACCACACCTCAAGAATTACAAAAATATCTAACAACTAAAATTTCACACACAACTTCACAAATCACCACCACAAAAAATTTATAATGTTCACTTCAACCACTAAAAAACATAACCTCACATATTCCCACATTAAACAACTTCCAAATTTGTATCCATTCCATTCAACCACTTTTGAAATTCCCCACTCACAACAAACCCCATCTGGTCAACATAATCTTTTCACAATAATCCAAACACGTTGGGAAATACAGTAAGAATAAAAATACACAATAAAATCACATACCATATTTCATAATTATTATGAGGATTTTTTCACATTACTTAAATGTTTTTCATTGTTATTATATCAAAAAATAGATTCCAAGGGAAAAAAATTATTATACATATAAATGTTCACTAACCATTCATTTAGAGTGAGATTACACAATAACAAAGCAAGGTTCCCAACACATATCATCTACTGTTCTTGTGAAGATCCCAATAGTTGTTATCCCAACAAAGTTAAATACCCAAATTTGGAAGTGAATCCATGTATGATAGATTAAAACAACTACCCCTTCAAAACATGTTTCATCATAAAAAAATATTGTTCTTTATCATTCCCATTGAAATGTATGAATTAAAATGAAATCATGAACAAGTCATAAAGATTTTACTTGGTTCACCCTCATTGATCTATATCTGAAGATCATAAAACAATGATGTTCTAACGTACCAAATCCACTAAGGCTCCCTACCAAATTGAAACCATTGGGCTAGATCACATCTCTGCTTAGGCTCACTACCTTTACAATGTTTATGGTAATATCACTACTTTTCTATGGGTCAATCCATAACCCTCTTTCAATGGATCACTAACAGTGTAAATGACCACTTTCTACCTCTTCCATTGAAAAATTATTAAGAAAGGATCCACATAAAGTTTCTAGACATGTAGGTACATTCACTATCAATAATGAATTCATCCTCAATTTTATGTATACGATTTGTTAAATTTAATTCTTGGCTGGCCCATTAATTCTGTGAAAGCACCTTGATTCAACACTTCTACTTTACAAAAACTTATATCAAACCTATATTTGCTATGGAAACATCAATTACCTCTGTTTTGAAAAGATCGTCATGATATTCTAAGTCATCCCTTCCATTCCGTGAAAGTGGAAGTGAATAGTATCCCTCTACAAGTATTTTTATATTTTTCAGATCCTCCTCCTTCTTCTTATTCATAATTTAGATATGAATAGTGATACAATTCACTAGGCAATCTAGGTGCATATATCTATGCACTAAAATCTAGTATGATACGCCTATGTGAGACCCTGTCACATATCCCCTTGTGTAATATCCTGGAATGAGACTCTGGTGTGAGACCTTGGCAGATACCTCAACATGATACCCTAGTATGAAACCCTAGAACGAGTCCCTTATGCAAGTTAAAATTTTCGTTGTGTGTGAGTCACTTTTGTGAGTCCGCTTTTTCATTGAGCAGAAGTCCCTTTCATGATCCCACCACCCCATGGAGCAAGAGTTCCTAGTGAGATACGTCTTTTTTTCAGTGTATGAGAACCAACTCAAATCATTTGCAATAGTTATGCGATGTAAATCCCATTTAATCCATGATATCTCTCCACAAGTCTCTTTCATGAGATTTCTTCATGATTTTATTTTCCTGATGAGCTTTAGGTCAATATTTTAGGAAAAAATTTATCACTATTTAATTATGGTTTAGGAAGTATTTATAGGAATAAATAAACCTCTTTATTTCCACAAATTGTGGAAAAACATCCATCTCATGGGCATCATGCGCTCTGTGATACTTCGGTATGAAACCCTAGTGTGAACCCTTTTGTAAGTCAACATTTGTACATTGCATGAGTCTCTGATTCTTATCCATGATTTTATTGTGTCCCTAGTATATATTCATTCTTTCTATGATATCTAAGAACAAGATCCAATGGCAATCATGTGATCTTAATGAGATCACATCGCAAGATTAAAGTACAGTCATGAGCATTGTTTGAGATCCCATCGCGGGATCCCATCATGAGATCCAAAGATAGTCGTGTGCTTCACGGGTTTAGTTCAACATTCTCACTTTGAGAAAGACCAGGTCCAACATTTATGATTTTCATGGGATTAGGTTCATCATTCACACTTTTCATGAGATTAGGTTCATAATTCATCATTTGTGTTAGATCAAGTTCCTCATTCACACTTTGTATGAGATCAAACATTCCCACATTGAGTGTGATAAAACATTCATGCAAAATCTTCTAGCCTTCTTTGAAAACTAGAAATCATTAACAACCTCAAACATTTCCAACAAACACCTTCAACCAAAAATAACTATGAGGGGTGATTTTTTCTTAAAAATATACCCCATTTGGTTTTTTGAAAAATCCTCACATTTTGATATCACATTAAAGATTCTTCCATCATCTTCCAAAAAATTACTTATTGAGATTCTGATAGTGATCATAGATTTAATCAACAAACATTGTAATTCCATGTGATCCATGCTCGGTCTGAGAAACAAGTGTATCATTCAATGTTCATCAATAAATCACTTCATTTCAAAACCCAACTAACTTATTTCATCACGAACCTTATCGTTCAGGATTTATAATCTCTCATAGATCTTCTTTAGCATCATTAGATTTAAAGATCCCTATACTTTTTTTCTCCACCTATCAGATTCTCCCCCTATCTAATTACGATATTTTCTCCCATTTAATATCCAAAATTCTTCCCCCTTTTACAATGATCCTAAAGGTCACTTCATGGTTGTCTACAGTAGGATATTGAATACTTACCAACACAGAAGGGAAAAATTCTTACCTCAGGGAGAGGGGGTACCAAATCCATAATTCTCTAAGTGTGAGGAGTCAACTAAACTCCATGATCCATTCGATGATGTTTAAATTATTTTTTCGGTACTTTATTTTTGAGAATTTCTAAAACTTTTAGTTTAGTACGAATGTACTCTAAATTCAAAATCTCCATCTCTTCCTTCACCTTAATAAAATGATACAAGATTTCAAGGTAATTTTTCTATGAGATATGGATGTCATTTTTACTAAGATTTATTGAACATTAATTTTTTCAATTTAATCCAATCATAAACTTAATTTCAACTCTCATATCAACAATCTGATCGTTTACGCATCATAATGGCATGAAAGATTTAGTGGTCGCAATATATTCATCCTCTACGATACTCAACAAAATGTATTCAATTTTCAGTCATAGCTAATAAATAAAAAATCCTAAAAGATATAATGAACCACCTATCATTGATTTTATATGACCATTTGATCCATTCCAATAATCATATTTATAGCCTAATAACTCTTATTGAGGTTTTTCATTCTATAACAAACTGAAATCCATTGTTCCCTTCATATACCGAAGTATTATTTTCACTAAAATCAAGTAGATTTAGATGGCATTTCATTGATACCATGATATTTTCATGGGGGAAAAATAATATCAGATCTTTCCATTTACAAGTACAGTAGACTTCCAATGATTTTCATGTATTCAGTTATATTAACTAAATTTCCATCATCATCTGATGATAGTTCTATTTGGTTAGCCACCAGAGTCTTCATATCCATGTAATTATCCATTATAAATATTCTCAAAAAATTACTTTGTACACACACATATATATATATATTGAGAGATGAATGTATCTTTATTTCAACATCTCACTTGTAAATCAAGGAAAAATGCCAGTTCAACAATCATTGACATTTAAAATTTACATTTCATGAATTCCTAGATTTGAGTGAACTAAGCTTCATTTTATCCAAAAAATATTATGTTATCAACATAAACTTTCACTATCATACATTTATTTATGTCACTATTTAAATAGATATTGTAATCAAATCCACTAAGCTAAAAACCTTGCATTATCAAAAACCGATCTAGCATTGAATATCATGCTCTTAGTGCCTTATTCAACCTACATAGCACCTTATTTAGCAAAAAAAGTTTGTTATCATCTTTATGAATGAGGGAACCATATTGTTTCTCAATATAAACTTATTCTTCTTCTTATTAAACCCCATTCAGAAATATAGACCTGCCATTTGTTTGAAAAACATTAAACTTTCATTTCACTAATATACCAAAGAATAATATTATTGTATCTAGCCTCATAATAGTTGAAAATGTTTCATCAAAATTTATATCCTCTATTTGGGACTACCGTTTTCACACTTGTAGTGATTTTTTTTCAAATTGTTGCACTGTCTTCAATCATCTTATCATGAAATAACCATTTAGTCTTAATGAGATATTAATCTGTTGGCCTTGAATCAATCTGACATGTATGATTCTTTTCAATTTGGTCAATCTATTAATTCATAGCCTTATCCCAATTTAGATCAGAAGCTACTTATTCAAAACATTTATTCACTAACTATGATAAGAATGATTCTTTTTTTAGAGTCTTTATCCTTCTTGTCTACACTCCTATTGTTTGATCATAGATTATTATATGTCTATAAATTTCAGATCATCTCTTCAATCATTTTACAAATAATAGTTTATACTCATCTTTCTCATTATCTAAATATTCTCATGAATCAACCCATTGAACTAGAAAATTCTATGATCTATTTATCTCTTTATCATTATCCTCCGGAGAATGATTATATATTTTTATGAAGATTCTGCACTTTCTCTACTACAGTAACATCATTTCATTCAAATACCCCTACCATTAAATTGTTGAAACATTTATTTTCTTTTATTTTCTTTGATTATACACTATATATCCATTCATCTCCATTGAATTAAAATTTTCATTGTTTCTCATTATTTATAGTGAAACACTTACTTCTGAAGACTCAAAATTACTTTAAATTAGAAATCTTTACAAACCATATCTCATACAGAATCTTCTCTTCCAACATACAAATTAATGATATTTTTTATGGGGAGACAGATGTCATCACAACTTCTATGTAAAAAATCTTTATAATTCCCTTCTCAATGAGAATTATTTTATCCATGTGGTTAATAATTAGATTTCTTATCTTAAATACTTAATTTTTATGGAGTTATTACTACAAAAACATGGTACCTTATCTCATTTTTATCAAGAAAATATTCCACAAGTATTGTTGTGGACTTTGTTCCATTACCTATTTGGATATTTTGGATTAATTAACCCCACATATTTTAAAAATACCTTTGATAAAATTCCATGCAATTAAACACCTCATATTTTTGAGTGATGACTGAAACCCATGAAATTATTTGGAAATAATAAATGAAGAGAACATAATATCTCCTTCTATCAATAGCTCTTATTGAATTAGGTCTGTAGAAATCAATATTCACCAACTCCAAAAATATTTTTGACCTTTCCCCTTTTTCATTTTATGTATTTTTAATGATCTTCCCCTATTGACAACAATAAAATGTATGAGTAAAATCTCACGATATCCTAGAGAGTTCCATAACTGGTTTTCTTCTTCCCTGTATAGAAATCAAATATCTATTTCTCCACTTGTAAGGTAGAGATTTCCCTTTGTACACATTCCCTAAAAAATAAATACTCCATCACTTTCCATGATGACGCATATTTTCATGGAAAATCTTATAAAATTTCATGAATCACATAATTGACTGAATCCTAGTAATTTGTGACTGAGACCATCAAAAACCAAGACACCTGCACATCTTGTCTCTTTTCCCTCAAACATGTATTTTCATGAGCCAATAATTTTCAGGCTTTAATCATTAAAAAAATATTACAATGCCTTTATTTTCATATCTGATTACTATCACCAATTCCTTATTTCCTATAAAATGGGAGGTTCATAAAATATCAATGATCCATATTCTAGTGTGATCTGATTCATTAAAAAAATCATTGTAACTACAGAATTTTCATCTCTATTAGTTTTGAACCATGTTTTTTACATTATGCTCAGTACTGATTAATAATCATGATCTTCTTAATTGTATGATGGTCCAAATTCATCATACAATGCTTCAAACCAATCATTCATTTTCCCTCATTTTATGACAAATTTAATTTCTTCTTATGACCACATTCATTATGCTTCAGCACATTTCTCTTCATTTTTGATGTGCAGTATCTCTCCATGTTCCCAGACCCTCCACACCTGAAATAGTGACCATCAAATTATTTTCTAGAATATTGAGTTTTGCATGGAGGCCTTTTTTGGTCATGTTCCCTTAGATACCTATTTCCTCTAAAATAGACCTTTTTCTAGTTTCCTATCTTTTTTTCAATAAGAACATCTCATAAAAAGTGCATTCCTATGTGGAAATACTACACTACTAATTCTCCATTAGATTCTCTAAATATTATGATTGTTATTTTTACCCAAACGAATCATCGTGAATCAAGTGGGAACATGTGGTATAACATAAATAATTACTATATTATATTTTTTTATCAATTCCCATACCAGTTCTATCATTATGATCAATTTTTTCCCTTTCCTGACACTCCTTTTCCTGCCTCACTGAAACTCTCAATTTTACTTTTTCATTTTCTATTTCCTTTTTATCCTTATTTATTAGAATCAATAGTTTCAATTTATCTTTTTCTTTAATTTTCATATATAGTTTGGCATCATGAACCACTTTATTGTATTTATTCATTTTATCCCTCTAAACATCTACTTCTTCAAAAGAATCTTGTAGTTCGACTTGATGATCATCCATTACGTTGGTTTCTACTTCATCATTGTCACTTTATTCCTTTTTTTGTGAATTTATGAAAACTGGAACCATATAATCTACTTCATGATCCTTTCAGTCCTCCAACTCTTTTGTCTCATATTCTTCTGAATTATCATTTTCTTTTGAAAGCACACTTTTCATTCTCAAGAATTTTTTCTTAAATTAATCTTTCCTTTCACGTAGGTTCAAGAATTCTTCATTTCAATTCCATCTTCCTCCTATTCATATTCATGAATGATTATGGGCACTTTTTTAAAGATTTCAATATTTTCTACCTTGAAAGCAAGAAAGTGGGAGTTTCCCACTGAACTTTCCTCTTTATCTTCGATGATTTGAGGAAATTAATGGAATCACCTTATCAATCTCGTGTTCTTCCTGACTATATTCAATGGTGTGATTTTTAATGGACATAAATGAAACACCATTGGACTCTCATTTTTTCACATACTGATTATCTTAATTTCTCACCTCATATGAGACGAGATTATTGTGCAAGAAATCCAATTTCATGTCCTTCATATCATTATCTTATTATACAAAAACATTCGGATTGAACCGAGGTTGATGTTTTCTTAGGATATTCTTAATAATATTTATATCTTCAATAATTTCATTGAGACCATGAATTTCCTCCACGATAACATTCACCCGATTAAATAATGCATCAACAGACTCATTGGGGTGTCATATAAGATCCTCATACTTGGTACATAGAACATTTATCTTTTATTCTCTAACTTTTATGTCATCCTCATAAATATTCCACAACTTTTCCAATATTTCATGTGACGACTTACACGACAAAACCTTTGTATATATTTCATTGGATAGGGATCCCACTATAGCATTTATTCCTTTGTTGTTTGTATCCAATTCCCTTAAATTATCTTTTTATAAAGAAATACTGTTGATATTGGCAAAAATTCCATTCATCGTTGTAGTAAAGACATCCATTCCTAATGATCAAAAATAGTAATGCATATGATTCTTCCATGATTGAAAATTGTTTCCATCAATGATCAGAAACTCTATGATTGAAAACCTACGTTTCTTCTACTGGTAAAGAACCACTGACTATCAACCATTCCCTTTGATTCCAAATTTTTTCCCAACCAGGTTAAAGAACCTGAGAGTTCTGTGAATCAGGGTATGAAACATTAAAACAACTGACTCATCAGATCTTGTTTCATTATAAAACAAAACAATATTCTCACGCTTTCCCATTACAATGTATTAACATAAATGAAATCATGTGCGAGACATAGGTATTTTACTTGGTTCACCCTCATTGGGCTATGTCTAAGGAGTATAAAAAGATGATGTTTCAATTTACCAAATCCAGTAAAGATCACTTCTAAATTACATGGTTTGGGAAAGATCACTTTTATGCCCATGATCACTACATTTACAATGTTTTTGTTCAGATCACTAATTTTTTGAGGGTCACTCTCTTTTAATGCCTCATTTTTGGTGAAATAGATAACCTTATTTCTATTTATGTACTCACTACTCTAGAAAGGATCCACACACAGTTTATGGATATTTATGTCCCTTCTTTAAAAATAATGAATATATACTAAATTATTGGTAGATGATTTGTTGATGTTCTTTCTAGGACGATCTATCTCTTCTATGAAAATACCTGGATTCAACACTTTTACTTTCTAGAAAACTAGAATAGACTACGATTTTTTATAGAAATAGATATTACCTTTTATTTGAAAAAATATTCAAGAGATTCCATGTATATATTTTGATTCCTTGAATATATATGTGAATACGCCCATTATAAAAATATTATTAAATGGTGAATATCATATATCTTCTTCTTCTCCTTATGAATTCATATATGAAGAATGATACTATTCATAGGAAAATTTTTGCATGTATCTCCTTACACAAAACTCTAGTGTAATGTCCCCATGCGAGAAGATAGAATGTATTACATTGTGAGAGATCTTGGAATGATGCCCTATAGAGAGATAATAGAATGAGAACCTAGCATAAAACTTCTGGGTGAGTCCCTTCCATGAGTCTAATTCCACATTGTGCATGAGTTCCTTCCATGAGTGTAATTTCACGATAAGTGTGTTTCCGTTCCATGAGTCTTCTTTCAGGCTGAGTGTGAGTTCATAGTGTGAGAAAACTTTAATGCTTCGTGAAATACCCTTCTTAGATCATGAACACCACCTACATGATATTAATCACGTATAATCCTTCGTGATATCTCTCCACAAGTCTCTTTTTTCATAAGAGGATCCAACAAATTTTTTATGAAAAACATTTTATATTTTAATGGATGGTTTAGGTGTATTTATAGGCATAAATCCATCCCTTTAAATACTAAAATCATGGAAAACAATCATCCTCATGTCCATCCTTCCCTCCAAAAGATTCGAGCATGGACCCCAAGTGAAACCCCTGGCGTGAGTCTGCATTCGTGCTTTGCATGAAACCTTGGTCTGTATTAACATTTTTCATGAGTCTCAACTCTGTATTAACACTTTATGTGAGAACTGATCATGAGATACAATGATAATCATGAGTGCTCCATGATATCTTGCATTAAGATCCAAAGAAAATCATTATCACTACACAATATATCATCATGATATCCAAAGACAACCACACAATTTTCAATATTGGTTATGCAGTCATGCTTTGAGTAAGATCAGGTCAAGATTTTGTGCCTTTCATGAGATCAGGTTCATCTTTTGTGCTTTGCATGTGATCAGGTTTAGTATATACACATTATATGTTATCAAGATTAGAATTCACGCTTTGTGTGATATCAGGTTCAACAATCACACTTTGTGAGAGATTAGGTTCACCATTCTCACATTGTTTGAGATCTGATATTCATGATTTGCACGATATCAAACATTCATGACAACTCTTCATTCATTAATTGAAATATAAATTTTTTTAAAAACCTTATACTTTTCGACAATCAAAATCTACCCAAAGGAACAATCACAAGTGATTTCATTCCTAGAAATAAGCTACATCAAGATTAACACGTCAATAACAATATCAACGAAGACCAAACATGACATTTATGCCCATCATAATCAATTTTCGTTAATCCAATTAATTATATTTATTATCATGACCCTTCAAATCCTCCCAAATTAAAAAACCATGAATGTTTCACACATATCACGCAAAAGAGTAAGAATAAGGAACCCAAACCTCAAAGAAGCATTCTACTCTCATTGAACACCAAATGGAAAAGAAGAAACATAAAAAACACAATTATACTAAAAAACATGGATCAACCTAAATGAAACTATAGGATCATAAAAAAATCCCAACTCACCCCTAAATTCTGATCAGAATGTCGAATTTGATCCCCAAATAAAGAATGGGAAGAAAACATTAGGGAATAATGAATAAATCGCCACTGAATTCCACAATGTACAATTAATTATATTTATTATGTTGCAAATTCAATATTTATGTATTAAATTAGATGGTGTTAGTGTGTAACAACCATAAAACCATAAATTTATTTTCTAATGAATATCATGGTGTTTTTTCTAGAATAAACTTACACTTTAACTTAGCATTTTACAAAATGATGAAGTTTCATGCTCTACACCTCAGTCATTTACAAGAAATAGACCATCGGCCACAAAATCCGTAAAACACAAACTTAAGATGTAACCACCTACTTAATGGAATTAAATCTTATTGTAGATTTACACTACATAAAAACTCAAAAAAAACCATCTCTAGCCATCTCTTAGACACCTCTAACCACAAAAAATGGAAATGAAATGGGCTCAGAAGGCGCATATAATTATGTTAGATACCTCAAAAATTATTAACTACATCTAGAATAAAAAAACTAAAAAAATGATATCCAAATAACCAACATCTGATATACATCAAATGGTTCTCATTAAACCTCAACACTACCGACATAAAAAGATAAAAAACTGAAACACCCACTCAACATCATTCACAACCACATTACTACCTTTCATTAGTCATAACACTGCATCATCTGAAACCTACCGCAAAACACCTCCTTTTCTCATAAATATATATAAAATCTTATTTACTTCCACATAGACCAAACCAAATACCAACACTTCCAACACACAACACATTCCTGAGAACATAATTCAAGGAATTCTATATTTGATATCAAGATATTATCATCATTGGTAAAAAATTACTTTCTCCAATAGTTTTAATTATGTCATTGAATAAAAAATCTATATTTTGAATTATTTTTTCAATATTTATATTTTTTTAATCATTTTAACACATAAAAAAATCAATGAAATAATACATCACATAAACCAGCATGATCCAAACATTAGGTCCTCAAAATAAAATTGAGCAATGAAATTTTCAAAACTGGTCAATGTAATGGGCATGAATCTTCATCTATCACTCCCAAGAACTCTCCTCCAGACCACCATGCCTCCATGAAACAATAACCAATGTAATGTTTCATCTATGGTACACCTTTTCTTGAAAATATTGTATCTCTACCAGTCGCTCCATGAATATCACATCATCCACAAAATCTTACTCTCCCTAATAAACAATGTTTAATTCATCAGGAAAATATTGATGAAGATGGGACATTATGAACACATCTTGGATCATTTCTAGCCATGGTATAATTTCAAATCAATGGGCCACCTTTCTAACTCACTCCAACACCTCCGAAGGTCCAACAAAATAAGGAAAAAACTTATTTCCCCTATAATTTTTTCCCATATCATGTGGAAGACCTAATAACACATGGTCTCAAATATAAAACCCCATGGACCTATTCATATTATCATCATAGTCATTATAATGATCTTGCGCTTCCCCATCCTCTCTGAAACCAACTGTATCTCCTCAAATGTTATTTGCACCATTGCAAGACCATGCATTGCTGACTCCCCAGCCACTGTCTAGAACAATGTTGATTAAAATGGCCATTATGAATTTCCGAAAATAGAAACATGTAAAATATAACCTCATATGGTTGTATATGTAATTATAAGAAGTCTCCCACTGACTGGTGTTCCCCATGGATATAATACATCCCTAGAACACCTCAGAAAAAACATATAAACCTCTAATTAGTGTAGACATCACTATTAGAAAGGGAATTATCTCCCCATCTAGATCTAAAGTACAGAAAAAATTATGAGAAAAAAGGATTTTGGCACTCGTAAATCATATAGATCAAAAGAAATAGAAGATGATAAACTAATTATGCAGTAAATAAATCCTTTCATTAATTGAATTGTTTCCTCTAGCATGTGAATCTGACCACACCCATCTCCTCTCCCTTTTCTCCAACCTCCATAACTATGTTCCACCCCAGGTCCTTTTGGAAGAGTACCATCATGACCGTGTCCCCTCCCAACTACTCCTAATATCAACAGTTGAATACGAAAAAGAGTTCCCTATTTCTAAAACTATCTTAGAGGTAACTATCACAACTACCTAAAAGAACCCTAATCAAGCACCTAATAATAGAAAACCTAATTGTTCAAACATTGGATTTAGTTGTTTCCATGTCCTCTAATTATGTAGAACCAAAAAAGACATCACTCGGTAGCTTCTCAGAATCCACCTTCCCCAATAGAATAAAAATAGACCAAACACGGTCATATCCACACTATTTGAAACCCTAAATACCTAAACACATGTAGCCCACAGCCTAATGTCATTATCCTTGAAACACCTTTCTAGAAAAACTATTTAGGCTCAAATCCAAATGAACTCTTAATCAATCTATTTCCATGAATGACTTTGAAATATATTATGGAATTCTTTCAAATCCATTCACTGATATAGTGTGAGATTTTAATTCCTCGTAAAACCTGAATTAATATTATAAAATATTAAATATTTTAACATCAAACAAAATTAGTTTTTCTAGATTAAGGTAATAACTTATGAAATAGACATTCAAATCGAAAATATAAGACCATGGTTGATTCTAGGACATTGTTTTTACCCTAGGCATGGCCTATGGTTAGTCGGCAATGGATTTTCCATTAGGGAATTCATTGGAAGTAGAATTAAATTAAAATAAATAAATACTATTTTTGAGTGTTTCTTTAAATTAACTAGTTAATATTCTTAATAAATTCCCTCTAATGATGATTTTACGTGTTATTATTGTGTAACCATTTCAGGATATGAGAGGAGGTTTAGAGCATTCCTCATGAGTGAATCGATATCAAATGATGAATGATGAATGGATTGATGTGGATCGAGAGGTAGTAGATGTAGAGGGTATTTTCATTCTATGGAAGCAATTTATTCACCAATGATTAATAATATTTCAAGGTACAAATCCTTAGCTGTGGATTCCCCTATTGTTATTAAAATATTGATAATTGATTTACATCTACTATTATTAATCAGTATTTCTGCACCCTTCATATGAGCATGTTCAAGGAATTAACTTATTTATTCAATTTATTTTAATTACAAAGTGATTTAACCTTGATATATCCATGTACATGCAATTTGTGGAAATGAAATGTTTTCCAATATTGGTTCCATACTTTTTTATGATGCCTTTCCCCATTTGTTTCTTCATGTTATTCACTATTAACCGATAGGGTCATAGTTTAACCTTCATTGGGCCCGTCTGAGCATTATCAAACCCCCAGATTTTTGGTGGACGTGTTCACAATGACTAGATTTCTGATTTTCATATATATTGGATGATTTTTGGTTAATTATTTGTGGGTCTCATATGTAGAGTGGAAATAGACATTGATATGATATTATATGGGAAATAGGATGTGATACGGTCATTGATCATATCACCAGAATCCATTTTCTGTCCATCATAGGTTGGGAAACAATGACAGAATTCTTTCCCACAATTTTAGAGTTAGATTTTGGCTTATTATCATGAATATAAGAATTTCATGGACGAAAATGACAATATAAGAATACCCTTACTACACGGTGTGTATGAAAAGTGAACACACTTTCTGTATCCACCTAGATGTGATTTTATGGTTCAGGAAAAAGATTAATACCACATACCATGTAGGTTTTCTTATATGTTACATGAATATTCCAAGGATATGTTACATGAATATTCCAAGGTTTCCAATCCATGTTACAACAACACACACCCAGAGCCTCGTGTGGATGGACACTCCATATATAGGAGTACATGGACAAGGCAAGGCATACATGGGAATGAGTTTATATTCTTGGCTAGGACTGTAGGTGGTCATAAATGATGTGTATACTATAGGGAACGCCATGTATAGAGACATGTATACATGATCCGTGTCCACAGAGAACATGGATAGGTAGTGATTTGGGTCCATACGATGTGTGGTCCCCCATACACACTGGGTACTCCCATGTTAATCATCTATCTATTATATCTTCTTCATTTGGACTCATATTTTGGCTTGTGAGTAGCCTATCCTTAGTGTTTTCCAAATAGAGTGTGATGTTGTACTTCATAGTGTCTTTAGAGATATGGTGAAAGATATTCCGTGTGTGACTCCTATTCAGGAAATGCTTAATGATAAAAGTGATTAGGATATATGTTAAAATAGATGATAGGGTCATTAATTCCATGTTACAAAAGGTTATAGGTTCCACTTTCTATTAGAGATATATTAGGGTCTATACTCTCTTATCACACTTGGGAAAATGATATCTAAGCTATCAGTGATATTTTAAGGAAAGTACTCCCCATTCAAATCAGGACATGGGTTCCACATATCCTTTATATAGGTAGGGTGAGTACTCCCCTCACTACTACTAGGTGTGAGTTCTAAAATTATGGATTATTAAACCCCTCTCTTCATGATCTGGTGGTATGTGGGTACTAAATAGGATAAGTGTTCTTCCTCATATATAGATAATATATTTAAGGTGTAGGCCCCTCTACACATATTCTGGTGAGGTTTCATTTTTTGTTGGAAATTGGTGATAGAATATAGTTTCACAGGATTACACGTCAACTTCATCTAGGTTATGAGATAGAGATCCCCTTTATCACTCATTCAGATTTCTTTACGAGCATATATATGTGTACCTAATGTGTTTTTGTTTAGATATTTCATTGTGTTGAGATGACTATTTTTATATCTCTCTATTTTTTGCTTTTGGTAGTAGGGAATCCTTCTACATATGTTTATAATCACCCCTATATGGGTTTTTAAATAAATTTTCTTGTATTATGAAGATGACGGATAGGTCAACAATGATTACGGTGGAGCATAGTGATACCTGGGTGCATTGACCACATATGGTGGTCAGTTTTGGAGATCATGAGTTGGGATATTTATCACCTTAAATTATTTATATTTTTTGTTAGGTTGGGAATTTATTTATAGTTGTGTGTGTGTTTTTTCACTTCACATTTTGGTTTTATTCTTTTGTATACCCTTGAGTTTATTACATTCTATGTTTAACTATTTATGTTATTGTATTTATTTATATTTTTCAGTATAATTCCACTGAAATGGTTGGGTGTGTTCACAAATGTTTGTTAATAAGAGGCATCCACATATAGTTATGTCTTATCACCACCTGTTGTCAGACCCTAGAGGCTGTGAAGTCTTAGAATACGGTAGGATAGGTGGTCCCTTGTGCGTCGGGTCATTACAAAGTGGTATTAGAGTTTATTCATCTTCATGATAGTGTTTGTATTTTTTCCCTTATAAGGATTGGTTTGGAACATAGGGAAATTGTGTCAGGGTATCTGTACATTAGTTTTTAGGCTATGTAATAGAGAGTTAGTGTGGTGGACGAAAAATCCATACATTATGACATTATCTTCCTTCTTTTCGACATTCCATAGTGATACATTGGTTGAAGAAAATAGTGGTACCTATAACATATAGGATTGAGTCATTTTACAATGATTCATGACTCAACTTCCCATATATATATATTATCATCTTACCATGGTATATGCGAATTATTTTAATGATACTTCTATGAAGAAATCCATCCATGTTACTGATTCAGGATTTCGAAAACCATATGATGATTTTAGAGGCCTCGATTCAGGGCCATCCCACAATATTTTCCCCTAGGTGGGAAGGTTTAATCAACCCCACCTATTGATAATTATATAGTACTGATAGTTTAGTATGATTATCCATCCAGTATTAGTGAAATCCATGAGTTCTTGAATCATATACAATTGTTGTTTTATTGTGATCCAAATCGCCAAGAAATGGATTATTGGATTGAGTTGGTGGCTTGAGTCTTCAGGCTGTTTTAGACCCTGAAAAATCAGATGGTTGTGTTATATGTTTTCCCTTTCTATGGAGAAGTTAGGAACTAGTGGGGTTTGGTTATGCATACCCTTGGCAAGATGATTTTTTTATGATCCAACTTCCATCACCTATTTCATGAGGTGTATTACAAATCATTATTTCCTTAATTTTGGATCTAGAAGATTCTTGAGATACATCTCAGATGTATGATAGAAGTCGAGTAATCAGTGAGGTTCACTGATCTTATTAGGTACTCCCTCAACCTGGTGTGGGAAGGATAATTCTATGAGAGGATGTTTGAGCAGTGTATCCCTAGAGAAATTTGAGATGGCGTGGTTTAATTTTGTCTTCTAACTTATTTCGGAGTGTTAGTGTGGGATTTGGTGGTAGAGAGATTCATAGGACAGGTGTGTCTGGTGGTCATACATGGATGTTGGAATCATATGAATGAGCTTTCTTTAGTAGGTAGTAGATATCAAACATCATTTTCTCCGCATAGGTGGAATTTATGGATTCATACACATCTGCCTCTGGCTCAGAGATCATGCAGATGATCCAGTCTTCTTGGGGAGGGGTGATGTTATAGTTTCAATGTGCATGGTCAATTGGATCATGATTTCTTGACCAGTCACACCGGGTAGGAATGGGAGATAGTATAAAAACCTCCACAATAGAGTTATTAGCATGATTTTTGACATTGCAAATTTTTATAGGGTACTCCTAATGGTGGAATTTCTGGAATAGGAGAATGAGAAGCTACAGATGGAGGGGAAGTTGTTGGAGGGTGACATTATGAGCTCCTACCACCCCCACCCCTAGGTGTCCCATGTCAGGATCATAGAGATAATGGTTTGGGCCATGGGTATCTTCTAATCATCAAAGTATATGACGAGGATGTATACTAGATTATTTGAGGTACAATATATTTTTATTCTAATATTAACTCAATACTATTAGATACATGTTTAATTCAATCCTTTATTTCCATATTTTTGGTGCGAGATCTAAAGCTCCTTGTTGGGAACCTATATTAGAAGCTATAGCTAGAGGTTCCTACTGGGGAGATTATTTTATATCACTTATCTAACGATTTTTTGAGTGATATTTTAATATAGAGAGTTTCACAAGGAACCATTTGGAAATCTTGATGAAACCTAATTATGACATCTTGGATAAGGATTATTTTTCTATAGTTCGAGCCCAGATTAACTATCATTGCAGGTGATTCATATTACATCATATTGATGGGATGAGATGATCATTTTGTGGTGAGATATATCTCATGTGGTAATGAGTTGGAGTTTCATGTATGAGGATTCATCCAATCACCCATTAGTTTGTGAGATTATCCATTTCTATAATGAGCTCTCCAAATATCAAGATTCCCTTATTAGTTGAGTAAATTAATGATATGCTGCCTGAGGATGTTCTGATATGACATCTAATGTGGAATATGAATATTTTCATTGACTTACACCATGTACCGTACCAATATCTTTTATGAAATATCACATGGCCCATAATGAGTTCTGGGAGCTGAGGGTATAGTTGGGGGACCTTCTAGAGAAGGCGTTTATTAGACCCAGTGTTTCCCATTGGGAATCTGCTGTTTTGTTTATGAAAAAGGAAAATTTCATCTAGAGTTTTTTTATTGATCATAATCTCCTAAAATAGATCATGATAAAGAAAAAGTACCTATTTTGAGGATAGATAGCATCTTTGATTAGTTTTTATGTATGAGATAGTTCTTAAAAAATAATATTAGTTTTTTCTACAACTAATTGAGGGTTCACAAAGATGATATTCCTTAGATGTAATTGTGATAATGATATAGAAAATATGATTTCATGATGATGCCTTATAGTGTGAATAATTCCCTGACCATGTTTATGCCTTTGTTAAACTAGATCATCCATCCATAATTGGATTGATATGTGGTTTTTTTTCATTGATTAAAAACTTATCTACACTATGTTAGGAGAGGAGAAGTAACATCACTTGATAATGGTCATAGACTTTATTAAATAGTTCCATATTTATAGAAATCTGTCAATGTTCATGTTTTAGAACAACGAGTTCCACTTTCTAGGGCATTTCATTTATGAGCATGGATAATTTGTTGACCTAGTTAAGATTTTTGCAGTGTTTTCTTGGGAGACACCTAAGATTGTGTCATATGTGAGGGGATTACATGGATTTTAGGGTTACTATAGGAGGGTTGTGGATGATTTATTCAAGATTTAAATCCTTTTTTCCACCCTGATGTGGAGAGGGAATCCATTTACCTTGTTAGAGTAGTGTTAGAAAGACTTTTAGGTGTTTTGGATGAGGCTAACTAGGGATCATGTTTTGAGACTACCATATGAGGGTTTGGAGTACATTGTGTTTGACGATGCCTTTTGTGATGGTATTAGTTGGGTGATGATGTAGTGAAATGAAGTTACCAAATATGGGTCAATGATGTTAAGGACTCATTAGAAAAACTAAATGACTAATGACTGGTGTTTGAAGTGGTAGTCTTCTATCTGATGATTTGGAGGTACTATCATTTGGGAGAGAGATTTTTTTCACTCATACCATAAGACTCTTAGGTATGCATCATGATAAGTGTTCTTAACAAATTTAAGAGAATATAGATGGATTTACTATAGTAAAAGGACTTCATGATTGTATATACTCATATAAAGGGAGATAGGGTGGTAGATTCCCTTAGTAGTAATTTTTTCTCTCATTTGGTAGAGGAGGAATTTGAGAAGTTGGATTATTTTCATCTTTCCCTGGTGAAGGTTAGGTAAGAATCTTATCTTTAGTCAGCGGTTTTGAATCCACCTCTTCTCTAACATGTGGGGGAGACTCAGTTTGGATACATCAACAATGAGGTTATCCCTGAAAAGATGTCTTGAGAAGATTCACTAGATGAATTTTCTAAATGAAAGGAACACGTTATCCTTTTAAAGTGATGGAAATTGGTTCTAGTTGGGCTGGTAGAGGTTGTTATGAAGTAATTTCATAGTACTCCACATTTCTACGTCCTGATGTAAGGAATATGTAAAAGGAACATTAGATCTAGTTTTTTGGGTTAAAAGGAGGCTTATTATTTCTGATTTCATCTCTCGATGTATCACATTTCATCTGGTGAAGGATGAGCACCATGGTTTTGAAATTTTGACACATCCTTTTGATAATCTAAACTGCAAATGGGTAGGAATATCAATGGATATTTTTCTATTGATTCATCCGTCAGTGAAAGTCATGAGGATATTTTGTGACATTTGACCATGTTATATTTTCAACACTCTTCCTTCCCATCATGAAGGAGAGATTAATGAATAGTTTAGTAAAAAAATATTGTGGGGGATCTTTTAGCTCTAGGGGGTTCCCCTTATGATTGTCTCTGACTATGATGTTTTTATTATGCCATAATTTTGGAGAGTCAAAAATTAGTCATTAGAGACCCATTTTGGATAAGTTCATCATTTCATTTCCCAAAATATGGGAAAACCAATCACACTATCCAGGTGTTGAAGGATATGCTGAGAGAGTGTGATTTAGACATTATCCATAGATGGGAGTATAAATTTTTGTTGGTAGAGTTGTCTCATAATAATAGTTATCAATTTTTGATTGGAATGGAACCTTTTGTGGTCTTTTAGAGGACGCCCTACAAGTCACCCTTGTACTGAACTGAGATTGGTGAGACATCTCTAGTTGAGATAGAGATTGTGCAAGAAAATTATGTATAATGTTCCGGAGATCCATGAGCATATGATGAAATCCCAGAGTTGATATAGATATTACATTTATTGATTTCATTTACCACTAGAGTTTGAGGAGGGAGACAATATTTTCCAGAGATTATACAAAAAATTAGGAAAAAATATTTTAGGCTGGGGAGTAAAATTATCCACGAGGATCATCTAGAAATTTGAGATCATTGGAAGGGTTAGAGTGGTTTCTTACCACCTAGACTTACCCCCACAGTGTTAGCAGGTGAAGGACATATTTAATGAGAAGAACCTATGAGGATTAATCCTCTATCATGAAGTAACCAGTGGGTATAGTGGATCATAATGGGAATAACTTGTGATGATAAAATATTCCATTGGTTTTTGTGACTTGGTAGTATGGGATAATGCAGTAGAGAACTTGGGAGTATGATATCTAGATGTGGGATCAATATCCCAACCTTTTTGTTTAGCTTTTTCTCTTTTGGGATGAAAATACATGAAGGGGAATAATGTAGTTACCCTATTTTTTACTAGTAATTCATTGAAATATATTGAAGAATACTTTTGGATCTAGACTCCAAGACTACATGAAATTCAAATGTCCAGGAAGCCTGAAATTGAAATTATAAAAATTATATAGATACTAATATAATAAGCTCTCAATTTTTCAAAATTAATGGAATAACATTCTAATGAATCCTCTATTTAAAAATCTAAGAAAAATGTTGATTCTTGGACATGGGGTTTACCCCAAGGGTGACCTATAGTTCTCCTATGTCAAATGTCTGGTTGACATAGCCATTGGATGGTGTGTTTATTTAAAATAAATAAATAAATTATTTATATTTTTTATGAAATTAACAAATTTAAATGCTATATAAATAACCTAATAAGATAATTTCTCATGTTTTATCTATATAAAACTTTTGATATCTAAATTAAGGTTTAAAAAATTCCACATTAGAAAATTTACATTGAACAACAAATGATGATCAGATTGAGGTGGATAGAGAGGAATCATATGCAATAGGTCCTCTACATCACTATAAAATACATTATTTACCATCTACCCATCCTTTTTTGAAATCTGAATTTTTAATTATGAATTTTTTCCTTTATGATAATATAATTGAGAATTTATTTGTATCTTATATTCCTCACATGCATCTTCACAACCTTCGTATGAGCCTATTTAATGAATTAACTTGATTATTAAATTTATTAACTTTATACCAAGATTTTAACATAATATTTTCACTTATATGTTTTATTTTTCTAATAACTCCTTTATTCTATGGTTTGGCCCATTTTCTAATGTATTTCCCCCTTTCTTCCTTTATGATATTCATCCATGATCTATGGGATCATAGTTAGAATTTTTTGTGGAGAGTCTGAGTGCGATCAGACACCTAGATTCAAGGTTTATGTGTGGATGAACACTAGATCATATATTTAAAAATAGATCAATATTTTTTTCTAGTAATTATTCATAGATCATGGATATAAATAGGATATTGGTGGTTATTTTTGGTACTATGGGTGATAGAGGTGATAAAGACTTCAAGCGGATCACTGAATTCCATTTTCAGTCCATCAAAGGCTAGAAAATGATACCCTAAGGCTTTACTAACATCATTTAGTTGATATTTTTTATGATGAGTTTGAGTCGATAAATTTCATGGAAGAGTAGTTCTTTATACAAAAACACCCTACTTCACATCTTATATTGATATGAACACACATCATTTAGACCCCTAAAGGAAATACTATGGTTATTGTAGACGTAGAACAATACACACCATATAGGTGGGCCTACACACTATGTTACCCTACCTAGGTGTCCAAGATGTGTGTTATCCACACACACCCAGGTCCCCAATTTAATGGATATCGTGTACTTGAGTACATGGTCATGGGAAGGAATGCATGATCATGGGTTGAGATGCATGGCCAGGACCCTAGGTTTTCATACACACTGTGTATCCCAGAGGGAATGTTGTGTATAGAGACATGGATTCCTGAGCTGTGTCCAAGAAGAACATGGATGCATAGTAGAGTGGGTCCACACACAATGGAGAACCCTATACATGTTGTTTACTCCTACATTATTATTCTACAAATTGTATATCCTTCATTTGGACTCATATTTTTTACCATGAGTAGAGTATATTCAGTGTTTTCTACATAAACAAAATTGTGTTCTTCATAGTGGATTTTGTAATATGATTAATGATTTTCTGATCAGGACACGTATACATGATACACAAGATCATTGGAATTATCATATGGGGTAATCAGATTAATTCTAGGATCATTACTCCATTGATAAACTGGGGTACAGGTTCCTGATTCTATCAGAGAGATGTATTTGTCATTACTCTCTTGTCACACTAGGTAGTGGGTTCCCCTAGTTATCTGAGATATTTCAGGGTTAGTACTCTCATGTCACATCATAGCGTGGGTTCACCATTTCCTTTATATAGTTAGGTTCAGTAATCCCCCAACCACTATAGGGAACTGGTTTTATAACTACAGAGAAGTACCCACCATCTTCATTCTCTAATGGGGTGTGGGACCTCAAAGGGGGATGTGTTCTCCCTTGTATTTGGAGCACAATTTTTAGGTGTGGGACCCTCTACACATATTCTAGTTAGGTTCAATTTGATAATACAAATCAGTTATAGACTTATATGTAGGACCCTAAAACACCTTGAGAGGGGAGGTCTGAATATGGGTGTCAAAAATATATTTAAATGTGATATATTTTGTTTCCTATTATGGTAG
This sequence comes from Viscum album, assembly GCA_963277665.1. Taxonomy (NCBI): domain Eukaryota; kingdom Viridiplantae; phylum Streptophyta; class Magnoliopsida; order Santalales; family Viscaceae; genus Viscum; species Viscum album. The sequence continues at coordinate 1,957,521,727 of OY728127.1, read as the reverse complement.
GAACTTGTTAAACATGTCTAATGAAATAATGCAGTAATCAAACATTCACATGTAGAGAAACTACACCACAATTTTAAATGGTTCACCACTAAGGTATTTCCCAAGGAGCATATGGATAGAGTGTTACGTTCATATATAAACCCTTTAATCTTCGCTAGTTTTCTAATATATATGTTCAGACAGAGTCACTCCATGCCAATAACACTGCCTTTACATGATTTTTGGATGAGAAAAGTACCTCCCTCAGAAGAATTCTGTCGGCTCATTTGAGAAAACTACTCTATATGAATTATTACTCAACTAAACAAATTTAAGGTCACTATATTATATTGTAATTTAAGTCTTTAACCTTGACTATCTTGAGATTTTTCTTTCATATTAGTATGAATTTGATTCCCTTGAAAGAATTTTCCACTTAAAATAGATGATCAATATTGATGTTCGTAAAGATCTAAACCTTCATAAATAAAACTACCTTCATAGAACACTAAGGAATCAGAGAATAACTAGTCATCATGATACCCCATTTTCTGAGATACCTAAGAATAATCCAAGACTGAGATAGTCTTTTTATTATGATCTAGATCATAATGAATACCTAATTCATGAATCTTTTACCCTTCAAAAATTAAGATATATTCAACCTTTTCTCCAAATATTTTCATGTAAAATGAAGTGGGTGTAGCTAATTATTTATTTCCATAGACCATCCCAAATATTCCATTCCTCAAACAGATTTTTCATGAACCTCCATATTCATGTTCATCATGTCCCATAATTCACAATGATCTAATGATAATATACCCATTATTTAACATTCACATGGTCACGATGAACACTATCAACTCATCGCCCCCTCTCCATGCTTGTCGTGGTCCTAATGAACACCATTTTTTCCTCGATCATTTGTGAAGGTACATACCTTTGTGAAGCTCAATTATTTATGAAATCCAGTTTTCACAAAACCTAGTCATCACAGAACTTATTCCCTTACCACACTTGAGAAGAATCATTTCCAAAAAACGACCTTTCACGATTCTTGCTTCATTATCTTTATTTTGAGCCCAAAAGCATTTCAAAAAAATAGAGAAAAGACAGTACTTTCAGTACTTTAGTCAGTTTTCACTATAAAATAACTTTCCTTGAAAAATCCCTAATCAACCTAGTATCGATCGACAACAATCAAAAACTAGACTCTATTTTCAGAAAAAAAATCATTAGTTATAAATATATCACCCTTTGGTATGTTGGAAATCTATAGATAAATTCATTAAGGATCTAGCCACTATCAAAGCCTCAATGGTGAGAAACAACTCATAAAACACACTAAGTCTACTTGAATAAATCTCACTGTAGAAAACCAGAGAGGAAGCCTGAATTGGGTTCTTGTTCTTTTGAATGATTAATTTTTTTTTTGTGATAATCTAGGGGAAATATATAATATTTCCACAAAAAACCTAATTCTCTCATGTCACAAAAGTATTAAATGGTTTTTTGAAATAATTATTCACATAAACATAGCATGGTTTTTCAAAATCATGCAACTAGAAAACCTTTATGACATTGAATTTCTCTATTCTTCCCCTTCATAAATCAAACTAAAGAACTTGTATTTGTACATGTGGAGATTAAAATAGACTCCACTAGACTATAAATCCCCCATAAACCTACAACACTTTTATAAAAAAAATTAAACATATTTAACAAAAATGAGGAGAAGGAACCAACTGTAACCTTCTCATGAACTGGGATGATGATGAACAACGAGGTTCAATCAATTCTTATTGAACACATGTCCTTACAATGGCTTAGTTTTAATTTTACCAACTTAGAAATAAGTTCCAAAATGCTCTATTTTAATCATAACTTCTTCAATTTTTTCCTTGATGAAGTGATATATGATTTAAAAATCTTTTGTATGTGGGCGTTGAACTGGATTCTTCATAATATCGACCATTCTCTTGTTGTCATAGTGAATTTCCATTGGTTGTTTCACCTCATCATCAATATAATTCAATTTTTTCTTCATCTATAATATCTGAATGGAAATCTATTTAGTAGATATATAATGTGTTGTAGTCGTACTAAGGGAAGTTCATTATGTTTTCTTGCCTATCCATCCCACACATTTAATACCAATAATGAAATCTCCACCACTGTTAGAATTTCTATAAACCGAACCTCTAACCCAATTAGTATAAAAAACCCAATAATTCATTATCTCTTCCAACAACAAATTTGAAGCCAAAATTGAGAGTACCTTCAATATATATCATCATTCCTTTAACTTATTCAAATTGATATTCCATCAGATTTCTTTGAAATCTGACCTCTAAAAATATTAAAAACATGATATCTTTTCATGTTTCATTCATCTATAATAATCTTCTGATGAATCTCTTATACATGGTGGGATCCACAAATGTTCTATCATCACAGTTTCTTTGTTTTTTTGCAATGTCAATCAAAGTCAAAAATGGTTTGGAGTCATTCCTGTTGATTTTTTTAGAAAATATTTTTCTTATTTTCCCATTGAAATGTAGGTTTAATCCATATTTTGAATCACATAAATACCCAAGAAGTATGTGAGTTCACCAAACAAATACATTTTCAAATTCTGATTTCATCTGATTAGAAAATTATTCCACAGATCCCTGCTCACTTTGGCAATAAATAATACTATAAAACCCTGATATTTTATGAGAAGTATATTTTTTTCTATGTCTTATGTTATTTGAAACATCAAAGGAATCATTCACAGCACACAACACTAGCTTGGATTGCGTTACACTCAATCACGACCTTCCTCGATAGCATGTGTAATACACAATACCGAGTTCCACTAAACAACGATATATTATTATAATATTATAAACTATCCGTTATAAATATTATTAACTGAATTTTAAATTTTATAACATTATTATTCATCTTAAATATTTTCTAGAACATTTTATGAGAAAAAATAAATTTTTCGGGTAAAATAAGTATTTTTCAAAAAATGCAGTTTTGCCACCTTTTGATGGCGCACCCAAATTAAATATAGGTTTTGACATTTTTATAAGTTCATTTTGACAAAATAAAATTCTTCTTTGGAATCAGGATATAAAAATTTACTTTGGATAAATTTTTCATATTATTCTGATAACTTTCATATTTAAATGAATTGTAAAAACACGCTATATTTTAATTAAAAACAACTTTTTTCATCGCAATAATTTATATGGTTAAATTATAATATTGTATAGTTTTAAAGTAAAAATTGAATATATTTTTACCCTTTAATATAATTAATTTCATTATCATTAATTTTACATTGAATTCATAGGTAAAAACATTTCAATCTTTGGAAATGTTTTAACTTTTAAAAACCAGTTTTCTTAACAAGGGGATTAATTTTAAATTAACTACTACAACTTATGTGTTTTGAATTTTAAAAATGGATTCCATATTTGGATTCAGTGGGTCCAAATTAAGTTAATAGGTTACTTTTATTTTTTTGAGATTATGAATAGTAACTACGGTAATTTTTATTTACTGCAGTTAAAGGTAAATCAGGTAATTAAGGGTAAATATAAGATTATAAAATTACCCTAACACTTTCCAAAATCCTATTAGATGAATAAAAGTAGACCCATATCACCAAAGGGTCTGAATGGATTCATTTCATGGACTTTTTACCATGAAATAATATAATTATTATTAAAACCAAAGAAAGTGACAACATGTCACTCTCTTAAATATTATAAGTATATTAATTTTAATTTAGTGACAAAATTCATGAATCTTAGAACATGAATAGTCTCCAGAAATATAATAAAATTATCTACATCATATGAATTTATTTATAATTTTTATGAATAAATAGTTATCATTAATTATGACACAATAGTGATGTTGAAATTATTTTATTGATTTAAATATCAAATAAATGATTTTAAAAGTATTAAAATAAATATTATATGAACTATTTAATGAGATCCACTAATTTTATAGATAAATATGAAATGTTATGAATATATTAAATATTTTAGTTCGAACATATCTTCTGTATATATTTTATTTAAACTCAAATAAATGAATAGTGTCAAAATTGACACTATTGTTGATTTATAGAAATTACAAATTATAAAATTGTTTAAAAATCACAAAAAAAATTAAAAATTGTAAATTAAAATATATGTGGTCGATAATGTAATAAAGTTTACAATTATGGAAAATTCACAACATATAAGTAATTATTTATAATTATTTAAAATTTAGAATATTATTACCACTAATAAAATTAAATAGATTATATAAGGATAAATCATGTTGATAATGTTTAAAATAAATTCCCAACATATATAAATTTTATTGGCTAAGGATATTACAACCCTATCTCATCTATGCTTCAGATTTGAGTCATTTTTGGAGGTTTTTATGTGGGGTTGGAATTTATTATAAATTAATATTTCTTATAATTACAATTGTGCCCCTCTCCTCCCTTATAAAAGGGAACCTCCTCCCTCTCCTCCTCACACCACTTTGAGCCTTCAAGCTCAGCCAACCCCGGCCAATTTCTCTTCTCCACTTCCCTAGAAACATCCTAGAGGTCTTGGTTATCCCGACCCGTCCTCGGGGCCCGTGTCGTGACTACCCCAAGCCCGCCTCCCATAGGCCAGAGGCTGGCGACTAGAACCAAAGGCGTAAATCCCAACAGAAGGACACTAAGTAAAACTGGGTACAAAGGAAAGTGCGGAAAGTAAATGGGCCAGAATACAAACCCAAAATGAAAGTAACGTACAACTGGAACGTAAGTACAACAACTGAAAGTAAAGCAGAAACGTTGAGCCATCCACTGGAAGTCCCACCTGAAGGGTGGGTACAGATAGCCACCTTAGCTCCACGGGTTTAGCCGTCCGCTCCATGTACATCCCACCCAGTGGTCCACCTCCAGGTACCGACTACTCTACAAGCCTCAACCATGATCAGCGTTGTCCGTCGTCAGTATCCAACACAACGTAGTGCAGGCATAGCCCATGCATGGCTGAGTATACACTACTCAGTAGGGACCCCGAGACCCCCGAAAGTCTCCCAGAATCCACAAAGGAAAGATACAATCATGAAGTAACATCCACCACTACTTAGGTATATGCCCATACATATACCTAAGTCATAAATTTCAGTTCGGCTCCAACATCAGAGCCCAAGTTTTATCACGTCCACACAGGATAGTACAACCCAATCCACACAGGAAAGCACAACACAATCCACATAGGAAAAAAAGTCAATCATATCGAAGATAATGATTGAAAGTCAAGAATTAACTCACATAGGTATAATTCTTCGTAAGGTGATAGAGATGATCAGATATAGCCACTGATTCATCTAATCTGGGACCCACATAAGATACTAAACCAGCTAAGCTGTCGGACCCACATAGGATACAGACCAGCTACGCTGCCAGACCCACGTAGGATAGAAAGAACAGAGACAGACATTGCCAGACCCACGTAGGATACAATAATAGTAGTCATTTCCGTCGAAACCACAGAGGATTTCAGTACGGTCTTCATCGCTGCCGAACCCATAGAGGATTTTCGTGCAGTCTTCATCGTCGTTGAACCCACAGAGGATTTCAGTACGGTCTTCATTGTTGTCGAACCCACATAGGATTTCAGTGCAGTCTTCATCGCCATCGAACCCACAAAAGATTTCAGTATAGTATTCATCGCTGCTGAACCCACATAGGATTTCAGTGCAGTCTTCATCACCATCAAACCCACGAGGGATTCCAGTACGGTCTTCATCGCTGCCGAAACCGCATAGGATTTCAGTGCAGTTGTCACAGTCGCAGTCGCAGCCAGCTCTAGGGTTTCCGCACACAGCATGCTCTTTTCCAGGAGGGTCCTCTCCACGATCCAAAGGGGTTTGATACATCAACTGACACGTAGTCCAGAGTTGATGTATCCCAAAGTTCCGTCTTGACAAGTGGAACTCAACGTGACAGACGACGTGTCAATCGGACGCCCGGTCTGAGAGTTATTGGCTTTTCCGTTCCAGGGGCCAGGTTGGTTTTTAAGTAAAAACCAACCAGACCGCACTCCAACTGCATCCAAACCTCGAGTGGTGTAAGCCAAGAGGACCGTCTCACTAAGAGGAATCCAATAAAGTCGACGGAATGTCAATCGGGCGTCCGGAGCTCAAGTTATAAGCGTTTCCGCTCTGAGGGCCCGATTGGTTTCGTGTTCAAACCAACCCAACCGTACCCAAAGTTCTCTTAAACCTTGAGTGTAATATATCGAAATGACCGCCTCGTTCCAAGGATTTCCACACAATTGACGGTGTGTTGATCTTAGGTCCGTATCCCATGATATGGGAAAAAGAACGAACTTGTCCGGTTTAGGGGGTTTTGGGCCCGGACTGACCCGCCCCGAGACCCACTGGGTCGGCCCGAACCGGGTCCGGGTCCGGCCCTTTAGGGCGCGGCCCATCCCCACCGGCGCGGCCCGGCCCGATGCGGCCGGTCCGGCGCAGGTACGTCCCGCACTGCCCGCTCGGTGCTGACCGTGCCGTTGGGAAAAGGGAGGGGGGGCGGCTACCCCCCTTGATTGAAGCCGCAGCCCCACGTGGGGGGCCGCTCCCTTCTTCCAGTGGACGTGGTGCTGGGCACCGCGTCTCCCCCATGTCCCGCGAGGCCGCGAGACTGGTTGCCTGCCACCGCCGCTTCAGCCGCGGCGGTCCCTCCTGGCGGCATGCCAGGACGCCGCCGCCTCCGGGGGGCCGTCTGGTGCTGGCCACCGCCCCCGGCCACCGGAGCTGCTCCGGTGGTCCGTTCTTGCTCCCGTCTGCGCCTGGGGTCGTCTCGGGACCCATAGATTACAGCGATGACCACCAATCGCTCAACGGTCCAGTTTCATCATCACCCAATGTTCCGCACATCAAGAATAGAGAATAGTTGGGTTCGGACTTGTTCGTTGGTCCTCACCCACCGCGTTAGTGGTTCAAACGACTTTCACCAGTTTAATCATATGTCGAGGATATAAACCACATAAATTAAATTAAACCAAACCCCCTACCTCAATGAAGTCATTGAACGAGGTTTGTCGTGGGAAAGGGACGTCACAGAAGACTGCATCGTGGAAGGCGGATCGTCGGCATCGTGGTACATGATGTCGTGGAGAAGAGGATCGTCAGCATCGCGGTACACGACATCGCGTCATCGATATCCGAGGAATCAGCATTAATCGCCTTTCTTCGTCAGAGGTCAGCGTTCATCGTCGGTGACGGTGTGTTCTTCGTGTTCTTCAAGGAGGAAGATGATGATTCCATGTCTTGAGGAATTCCTCTCCAATCCTTCTCGCACAACGAAACAACAATTATAAAATAAGGCGTTGCCTTATTTTATTACTCATGCCATCCATTATTTGAAATTCAAAATTAAAACACGATTTAATTAACATGATTTGAGAAATTAATGAGGCTTTTAATAATCCAATTAAATGCAAGAGTTGACTTGGCATTTAAAAAGGGTGTGCGGGTGAGTTACCAAATTAAATGCTTGTGGGAGGTGAAAAGGAAATAAAGGGGGTGGGGCTCGTGTGGGCCCCACCTCACTAAGTAATCTCTCGAAGTTTCAGTTCTGGTGACGTGAGGTATCTTGGGAAAAATCATCTCTGAGGTGGGAGTTGCGGTGGATTCTCCGAAGATCGAGGCAGTGCTAGCTTGGGAGCCACCCAGGAGTGTGACGGAGGTGCGGAGTTTCATGGGTCTAGCTGGTTACTACTGGAGATTTGTGCCAGACTTTTCCAGAGTTGCGGCACCACTCTCAGCTTTGACGAAGAAGGGGAAACCCTACATATAGTCAGACAGATGTCAGCAGAGCATCCAATAGCTGAGATAGAGATTGACCAGCGCACCTATCTTGAGGCTACTGGAGGAGGGAGTAGGGTACCTAGTCTACTGTGATGCATCGGGGACCGGAATCAGATGTGTCCTGATGCAGGAGTGGGTAGTGATTGCCTATGTATCACGATAGTTGAGGGAGCATGAGCAGAACTATGCTACCCATGACCTGGAGTAAGCAGTAGTGGTCTTCGCTCTGAAGATGTGGCGACACTATCTGATGGGCGAGCGCTTTATAGTCTACTCTGACCACCAGAGTCTCAGTTACATCTTCTCGCAGAAGGGCCTGAATCTGAGACATCAGCGATGGCTCGATTTCCTCCAGGACTATGACTTTGAGATAGTCTATACTCATGGAAAGGGTAACATAGGAGCTGATGCTCTAAGCAGGAGGATGGGCATTCAGCTACTCGGGGAGGTGATGGAGTAGCTATCTACTTTGTAGATATCCTTCGTGGATAGAGATGGAGGAGCCTTTCTTCAGTCACTCACAATCACTCCTCCACTACTACAACGGGTCATAGAGGCACAGTGTGGGGATGCTGACTGTGAGACGCGGCATATGCAGACATCCTCAGGACAGGAACCTGATGGATTCTCTGTAGGAGGAGAGAACGTCGTCCTTTTCAGAGGACGTACAATGGTACCAGTTGCTTTACATGAGGAGGTGCTAAGAGAGTTTCACACTTCCCCTTTAGCGGTACATCTAGGAGTGGCGAAGATGTACCAGGATCTAAAACGACAGAACTGGTGGCCAGGTATGAAGAAGGTTGTGGCAGAGTTCGTTTCTCGATGCCTCACCTTCCAGCAGGTGAAGACAGAGCACCAGGTACCAGCAGGCTTGGTACAGCCCTTGGAGGTCCCGGAGTGGAGGTGGGATGGGATATATATGTATTTCGTGACTGGACTTCCACACACTTCCAGAGGTCACGACTCTATTTGGGTGATTGTCGACCAACTCACCAAGTTGGCCGACTTCTTACCCATCAGAGAGCAGGGCTTAGTGGAGATCTTGGGATGCCTCTACATTCAGGAGATCGTATGGATTCATGGTGTGCCATCATCTATCGTCTCCGATCAAGATGCTCGCTTTACTTCCCTTCTTTGGAAGGGGTTGCAGGAGGCATTCGGGACGCAACTACGTCTGAGCACCACCTTTCACCCTTAGACGGATGGTCAGACGGAGAGGACCATTCAAACTCTCGAGGACATGCTCAGTGCATGTGTCATTGACTTTGGTCACAGCTGGGAGGACCACCTACCCATAGTGTAGTTCGCGTACAATAACAGCTACCACTCCACCATCGGGATGGCACCATACGAGGCATTGTACGGTCGGCCCTGCATATCACCTCTGTGCAGGACAGACCCTGGGGAGTCAGCACTTGTGGGACCAGAGATAGTCCAGGCCACGACAGAGAAGGTCCAGGTCATCCAGGAGTGTATGAGGACAACTCAGAGTCAGCAGAAGTCTTATGCGGACAGGAGGCGGAGGCCACTAGAGTTCGAGGATGGTGACTACGTTTTCTTGTGGGTCTCACCTCGATGTGGATTATGGAGATTTATCCGGGGCGACAAGTTATCTCTGCGCTTCATCGGACCATTCCAGGTCCTCAGCAGGGTAGGCGAGGTGGCTTATCGCCTGGCTCTACTGCCTCAGTTGCACCGAGTGCACGACGTCTTCCATGTATCTCAGTTGAGGAGATACGTGCATGACCCGATGCATATCATCGACCATGGGGAGATGGACATTGAAAATGGGGAGACGTTTGCATAGGTCCCAGTGGAGATCAAGGATCGACAGGAGTGGGTCCTACGTGGGTGGTCGATTCCTCTAGTGCACATCAGATGGAAGGACGGGAACCTCCTGGATAGAACTTGGGAGCGAGAGGCTCAGATGCGTGCTCAGTACCCTCATTTGTTCCCCTATTTTATGATGTATCTTTACGGGGACATAAATCCCTGAGGTGGGAGTAATGTAAAGACCTGTAAAATTCAGGGGAAATTTTTTTTTTCTTAATTTTCTTTGGGATTTTACAAGAACGTAGTTTCTGACGGCACCTGATTCCGAGGCCCATTGTGCCCGAAATCAATTTCTGATGTTTAGATCGGGTACATTCAATGAATGAATGAGCGGGTTTTCCTAACTTTTGAACTAGTGCTCGGAATAGAAATCCGAGAACACTGATGACACCACAGCGCCGGTAATTGCTTAGAAAGACTTTTTCCAGAGTTGCGTTTTCTCTGGTGAGGTTATTAATTAATTGGGTTAACTAAAGAATAAAAATAAAATATTGTGCTACAATTTTTTTTATTCCAATTAATGATAACCTAGGAATGGTGGTTGGAGTGGGACCCACTAATACCCTAACTCCTAGCTAGGATATTAGTGAGGTAGGGCCCACACGAACCCCACCCCCTTTATTTCCTTTTCACCTCCCATGAGAATTTAATATGGTAACTCACCCGTACACCCTTTTTAAATGCAAAGTCAACTCTCGCGTTTAATTGGATTATTAAACGTCTCATTAATTGGTCAACGAACGTTAATTAAATTGTGTTTTAATTTTTAATTTCAAATAAGGGATGACATGAGTAATAAAATAAGGCAACGTCTTATTTTATTATTGTTGTTTCGTTGTGCGAGAAGGATTGAAGAGGAATTGCTCAAGACTTGGAATCCTCATCTTCCTCCTTGAAGAACATGAAGAACACACCATCACTGACAAAGAACGCCGACCTCTGACGAAGGAAGACGATTAACGCTGATTCCATGGAGATAGACGACGTGACGCCGTGTACCGCGACGCCGACGATCATCTTCTCTGCGACGCCGTGTACCGCGACGCCGACGATCCTCCTTCCGCGACGCCATCTTCCGCGAAGTCCCTTTCCCATGACAAACCTCATTCGATGACTTCATCGAGGTATGGGGTTTGGTTTAATTTAATTTATGTGGCTTATATCCTCGACATATGATTAAATTTTTGAAAGTCGTTTGAACCAATAACTTGGTGGGTGCGGACCAACGAACAAGTCCGAACCCACTGATTCTCTGTTCATGATGCGCAAAACGTTGGGTGATGATGAAACACGACCGTTGAGGGATTGGAGGCTATCACAGTAATCTACGGGTCCCGAGACGACCCCAGGAGCAGACGGAAGCAAGAACGGACCACCGAAGCAGCTCCGGTGGCCCGCGAACTTCACTGACGGCGCGGGTCACCAGCGCGGCGGCGCTGGCGGTCGGCCACCTAGAGGCAGCAGCGTCTCGGTGTGCCACCAGGAGGGACTGCCGCGACTGAAGCCGCGGCGGCAAGTGACCGGTCCCGCGGCCGCGTGAGACTAGGGAGAGACGCGGCGCCCAGCGCCGCGTCCGCTGGTAGAAGGGAGCGGCCCCCCACATGGGGGCGCAGCTTCAATCAAGGGGGGAAGCTGCCTGCCCTTTCCGCAATGGAATGACCAACACCGAGCTGGCCCTGCGGGGCGCACTCGCGCCGGGCTAACCAAGCGCCCAGGTCGGACCAGCCGCACCGGGCCGGGCCGCGCCAGTTGGGCCGGACTGCACCCACCGGGCCGGGCCGCACCCTAAAGGGCCGGACCCAGACCCGGTTCGGGTCAACCCGGTTCGGGCCGACCCAGGGGGTCTCGGGTCGGGTCGGTCTGGGCCCAAAACCCCCTAAACCAGACATGTTCGTTCTTTTGCTCATATCTTGGGCTACAGACCTTCGATCGACGCACCGTAAGTTGCGTGGAGATCCTTGGAATGAGGCAGTCGTTTCGATATATTACACTCAATGTTTCAGAGAACTTTGGGTATGGGTAGGTTGGTTCGAACATGAAACAAACTGGGCCCTCGGATCAGAAACGCTTATAACTTGAGCTTCGGACGTCTGATTGACGTGCTGTCGACTTTGTTGGATTCCTCTTAGTGAGACAGACCTTTTGGATTACTCCACTTGAGGTTTGGACGTAGTTGGAGTGCGTTAGGGTTGGTTTTGACTTAAAAACCAACCGGGACCCTGGAACGAAAAAGCCAATAACTCTCAGACCGGGCGTCCGATTGACGCGTCGTCTGTCACGTTGAGTTCCTCTTGTCAAGAAGGAACTTTGCAATACATCAAATCCAGACTACATGTCAGTTGATGTATCGACCCCCTTTGGCTCGTGGAGCGGACCCTCCCGAAAAAGAGCATGCTCTGTGCGGAAACCCTAGAGCTGGCTGCGACTGCGACTGTGACGACTGCACTGAAATCCTATGTGGGTTCGGCAGTGATGAAGACCGTACTGGAATCCTCCGTGGGTTCAACGATGATGAAGACTGCATTGAAGTCCTATGTGGGTTCGGCAGCAATGAATACCGTACTGAAATCCTCCGTGGGTTTGACGACGATAAAGACTGCACTGAAATCCTATGTGGGTTCGGCAGCGATGAAGACCGTACTTAAATCCTCCGTGGGTTCGATGACGATGAAGACTGCACTGAAATCCTCTGTGGGTTCGGCAGCGATGAAGACCGTACTAAAATCCTCTGTGGGTTCGACGACAATGACTATTGTTCTTGTATCCTACGTGGGTCTGGTAGTGTCTGACTCTGTTCTTGCTATCCTACGTGGGTTTGGCAGAGTAGCTGGTCTATATCCTATGTGGGTCTGACAGCTTAGCTGGTTTAGTATCCTACGTGGGTCCCATCTTAGATGAATCAATGACTATATCTGATCATCTCGATCACCTTACGAAGAAGTATAGCAGTGTGAGCTGAGTCTTGACTTTCAATCATTATCTTCGATATGATTGACTTGCTTTCCTATGTGGATTCTGTTGTGATTTCCTATGTGTATTGGGTTGTACTATCCTGTGTGGACGTGATCAAACTTGGGCTTGGATGTTGGAGCCGAACTGGAATTGATGACTTAGTTATATTTATGGGAATATACCTAAGTAGTGGTGGATGTTACTTCATGATTGTATCTTTCCTTTGTGGATTTTCCTTTGTGGATTCTGGGAGACCTTCGGGGGTCTCGGGGCCCCTAATGAGTAGCATATACTCACCCCTACATGGGCTATGCCCGCATTACATTGTGTTGGATGCAGATGACGGACATCACTGATCATGGTAGATGCTTGTGGAGCAGTCGGTACCAAGAGGTGGACCACTGGGCGGGATGTACACGGAGCAGACGACTGGACTCGTGGAGCTGAGGTGGCTATCTCTACCCACCCTTCAGGTGGGACTTCCAGTGGACGGCTCGACATTGCTGCTTTATTTTTAGTTGTTGTAATTTATTTCCAGTTGCACATTAATTTTAGTTTGGGTTTGTATTCTGGCCCATTTACTTTCCGCACTTACTTTTGTACCCAGTTTTACTTAGTTTTTACTTCTGCTGGCTTACTCTGTGGTGTTTGTTTACTTTATAAAGGCAATTCCTTCCCCTTTTTGTCAGGATTTATGCCTTGGTGCTAGTCACTATCCCCTGGCCTATGGGAGACGAGCTTGGGGTAGTCACGGTACGGGCCTCGAGGACGGTTCGTGACATTGGTTTTCTTCAAAGACCATCTTTAGTGCCCTAAGAGGAGGTTAAGAAGATGTACTTCAAAGTAGACGTAATGTCCGTTACTGATTCTTTCAACCTTATTTCTTCTTCTAATTAGTCTTCTTCAGTTGTTTAATTATGAAGTAATAACATCAGCATCACTCATATACTAATATGTTATTATAAATATGAAACAACCCTATTTCACCTTCTATCCATCCTATGGAAAACGAAATCACCGCACGTGCGTACGTACAGAATACCATCTCCACGCTGTGGTGTAATCTATTTTCTATCACCACCGTACTTTCATGGTTATAAGGGTGTAAAAAATAACTATATATGATTATTGTAAAGTGATATTGATTCTGAAATAGCATACATACACTTCAATACAATTCCACGATCATGGGATTGATATCATCGCTCGTGTGTACGTACGGCCTACCGTCTCCATGAAGTGATGCGACTCGTTCTACATGATCTTCAATGCATAATGATTATATAAATGAATTTAATTAATAAATATAATATATATTACACTAATACCATTCTTGAAATGAGGTATCTAAAACCTAAAAAGAAGAATATGAATTTATTCGACAAAACACGCATAAGATCAAAAAGAAATAAACACCCGAATAACAAGTAACAATGAAATATTACGAATAAAAATCTTAGAATATGAACATATATGATATCATTACAATGAGTATGATTCTGGAATAATTCAATGACATTATTTAAATCATTATACAGGAGGTTCAGACACGTACAAAGCATATCAGAACTAAGGTAAGGGAAAATCTCACAATCTCATTTTTATCCAAGATTGTTTATACTTCAGAATTTACTGGGAAATATTTATCATCCACATTCATGTTTCATCAATATGTAATATTATTTCTATCCTCCTACAATTTTTTAAATCAAATTTTACCAATTGTTGAGTTTTTAGTAAAAGATATGAATGGAATCTTTTGTCATTTTTAGTATGAGGTACTTTTTGACTTTTCCAGCAAAAGTACGAGAAGAATGGTTTTTTTAACTTATAAGGCATGAATGGAATTTTTAGAAAATTATTTCCATGAAGCTTCCTTTACAAGTTTTCAAGTTTATTTTTAATCGACTTCTTTTAGTTTAAAATTTAATTACATGTTAAGAAAGGAAAAATGTTTTTGAAGTAGAAATGATATTTTCCTCAAAAATGAATTTCAAGTGTTTTATCAAAAATATTTTCCATCTAAGATAATATAGGGTTCTGTTTCTATCCCTATTTTTACATTTATTTGATTATGTTATGAAGGAATTAATTTTATGATGTCCTTTTATCTTACATGTATTATGTTATGATGGCATGAAGTTTAAGAATCCCATTTTTATTACATGGGTTATGCTATGATATATGATTTATGATTTTGTGGCACACATAAGAATTGTATCATTATGAGATGGGTGGGACCTATATCTCCCTCCAATGCATTGGGTAAAGATTTATATCTCATGAGATAGACATGGCTGGAACGACAAGTTAATCCAGCTCAGTGATACAGGACTGGAATGAGGAGTGAACTCAGTTCAGTAATGGAATTTGTCCACTATGATAGTCTTGGAAATGAGTATTGACTAAAATGAAATGATTTTATATGATTATGTGTGTATTCCAAAATGTTTCATGTTTTAAGTTATGATTATTGGGATTACATTTCACCACGATGATTTATCCCATGTTATGATATTATGACCTCTTTTGCAGGTTAAGATATTCAAAATGTTATGTTCTCATGAATATGATATGATTGATATTTCTTTTGTTTACCCTTAATGAGCATTTGAGCTCACCCTTTTGTATGTTTTCTTTTCCCCAGATCAGGAAGAAGGGTATTATGTAGGATATGCCAAAAAGGGAGTCTAGATATGATGAAATAAATGGGAGACAACGTAGATGATTTATGAACCAATTGTTTATGTTTCCTAGTTTCTAAAGACACTATACCTACACGTTCCTTTAATGGTTTTGTTATATGTTGGAATAAGTGTGATTCAATTTTGAAGTAATAATAATGTATGTAAAGTATGAGTCGTTATAGTTGTTATCAGAAGAAAGGTATAGTCAACTTTTAGAAACTAGGATGTGAAAGCCCTAGTAAAAACCCTAAGGATATGTCTAACCATAGACCACAATATTAGTATTTTAGAAATGGCCATGAATAACCTATGATAATATCTTAATTGTAAAATTTTATTCTTGATTATGTGGTTTTCCTATTATGATTAGTGTTTCTCACACTATGCTTATTGGTTTTATTCAATTACTAGAACCCAAAGGAACCGTGTTAAGGATGAATACGACGGGAAATGCAATGATTCTCTCCCCGAGCAATCAAACATTATGGGAACTGTAATGAAACATCTTGTAGCCATGCTCACACAACTTTCTCAAGCTATGAACCATGCAGGACTTCCAAACGAACAAAGGAAGGAGCAAAATTCTGTTGAATCCTTCATGAGTCAGCATCCACCTTCATTCAGCGGGTCTTCTGATCTATTAGTGGTTGAACAATGGATTAGTACCACTGAAAAGATATTTTCAGTTCTACAATGTTCTGAACATGGCAAAGTCATCTTAGCAGTGTATCGTTTGGAAGGTGATGTTGATCAATGGTGGAATCTTATCAAGAATACAAGGTAAAGAGATGAAATTGAGTCCATGGAATGGGACGAGTTCAAGAACTTATTTTTCAATAAGTACATCCCTCGTATTCATCGAAAAAAGATGGAGAAGGAGTTTCTTGAACTGAAGAAAAAGGATGATGAATCTGTTGGTACCTATGAAGCAAATTTTATAATACATGCAAGGTACGCCTCCGAAATTATTATCTAACATGAGAGTAAAATCGATCGATTATTTAGTGGCTTAAAACCAAGTCTTCGAAGGGCGTTAGCCATAAGGGACTTCAATATCTATGAGGAAATTGTTCGATGTGCTCTCAAGGTTGAGATGGAGATTGGAGTAACCCATCAGTCATATGGGTTTGATAAGAAGAGTAAAATGGGATTCAAAGGAAAATCTAAAGACCACACTGAAAATAAGATGAGTTTTCCTTTATGCTCAAATTGTGGAAAGAAACATGGAGGGAATTTTATTAACGGGAAAAGAAAATATTTTATGTGTGGAAAATAAGGTCATCAGGCAGTTGAATATCGAAATAATGGGAAGAAGATGACTAATGATGCGAACAAAGAAAGGGATACACAGAATGCACCTCCTACACTTCAATGTTTCAAGTGGAAGGAGATGGGGAATTATGCCAATCAATGCCCTAATCCAATGGTTGTGAATGATGATCGATTTCAACAAACTGTTAAGGCCAAAGACAAAGGAATGTCACATGAAATTACTATCGACAATGTGGAGTACGATAACAAAGTGGTAAAAGGTACACTTACCATCCACTCAAAAGTAGCAAATGTTTTATTTGATTCTGGATCCACCCACTGTTTTTATTTCTAAAGAATTTTCTAAGGGTATCGTTTTATTACCTCAACAACTAGATGTTGAGTTAGTTGTGACAAATCCTAATGGCACAACGGTCACATCAAAAGTTTATAATTCTTCTCCGATTGAAGTTTGTGAGAAAGTGCTTCCTGTAAATCTCGTGATCCTTCCTATAGTGGAATTTGATGTGATTCTTGGCATGGATTGGCTTTCTTTATATGGAGCTCATATTAATTGAAAAAGAAGGGAAATCACATTTAATATTCTCAATCAATCTACTATCATCTATTGATGCAAGGTTGAATATAACCTTCTAGTAGAAATTTCTTCCATCTTATGGGTCTTGATTCCAATAAATGAAGGTTTTTTATCTCAAATTGTTGGAGAGAAACTCATGATTAAGAATACACCCATTGTATGAGAGTTTGATGATGTATTTCCGGAGGAACTTCCAGGTCTTCCACCAAATCGTGAAGTTGGGTTTTCAATATAACTCATACCGGGTGCTATGCCCATTTCAATGACACCTTATAGAATGGCTCCAATTGAGTTGTAGGAATAGAAGAAGCAACTCCAAGAGAATCTTTATAAAGGATTCATACACCCTAGTGCGTCACCTTGGGGAGCATCTGTTTTATTTGTTAAGAAGAAAGATGGATCAATGAGACTCTACATTGATTATCGAGAACTTAACAAGATCACTATCAAGAACAAATATCCTCTCCCATGCATTGATGACTTATTTGACCAACTACGTGGAGTTCAATACTTTTCCAAGATTGATCTTCATTTAGGGTATCATCAATTAAGGGTCAAAAAAGAGGATATACCAAAGATGGCTTTCCGTACAAGGTATGGACATTATGAATTTATAGTGATGTCATTTGGTCTTACTAATTCCCCTACTATCTTCATGGATCTAATGAATAGAGTCCTTAGATATTATCTTGATCAGTTTTTGGTAGTCTTTATAGACGATATTCTTGTCTATTCAAAGAGCAAGGAAGAACATTAAGATCACTTGAGAATTGTATTGAAGACCCTGAGAAAGGAGAACCTTTATGCCAAATTTACCAAGTGTGAATTTTGGCTTCAAAAAATTTCATTTTTGGGTCACATAATCTCAAAAGAGGGGATATCTATGGATCCAGCAAAAACAGAGGTTATAGAAAGATGGTCGAGACCAACAATAATAACTGAGGTCTGAAGTTTTCTTGGTTTGGCTGGATATTATCGGCATTTTGTGAAAGATTTTTCACGATTATCTAATCCACTCACCAGGTTGACTCAAAAAGGAGTTATGTTCGTGTGGATGAAGGAGTGTGAAGAGAATTTCAAGGAGTTGAAAATGAGTTTATACAGTGCACCTGTGCTCACACTGCCTTGTAGTGGAGAATGTTTTTCGATCTATAGTGATTCATCCAAGAAGGTATTTGGGTGTGTTCTCATGAAAAATGATATGGTGATTGCTTATGCCTCACGATAGT
Source organism: Viscum album (assembly GCA_963277665.1). Taxonomy (NCBI): domain Eukaryota; kingdom Viridiplantae; phylum Streptophyta; class Magnoliopsida; order Santalales; family Viscaceae; genus Viscum; species Viscum album. The sequence goes on along the minus strand of OY728127.1, from coordinate 1,957,503,320 downwards.
TGAAAATCCATGTGAAAAATTACCCAACTCATGATTTGGAGTTGGCTGCGGTAATCTTTGCATTGAAGATTTGGAGGCATTATATTTACGGTGAAAGGTGTAATATTTATACTGATCATAAAAGATTAAAGTATATTTTCACACAAAAGGAGTTGAATATGCACCAAAGAAGATGGTTGGAGCTGATTAAGTATTACGACTGTTCAATTCACTATCACCCTGGGAAAGCAAACAAGGTGGTAGACGCATTAAGTCGACATGACCATCCTAGATTATCCATGATGAGGATCACAAAAAATCCAACATTTATGGATTTAGAAAGGATGGATCTTGGAATTATAATGGAAGGAAAAAAATATTTTCTTTCTCAAATAAATGTTCAACCATCTTTGCATGTGAAGATTAAATAGGCACAAAAATAAGATGTAGAGTTACAAAAGAAGGTGAGAAATGTTCCTGAATCAACCTTGATTGTGATGGGATAATAAGGTTCAGGAATCGGGTTTGGGTTCCTCCCATACCATAATTAAAGAAGGATATGCTAGATGAGGCTCATAGTTCTCTATTTTCAATTCATCCTAGAATCACGAAGATGTATAGGGACCTGAAAGAGTATTTCTGGAGGGATGGCATGAAAAGAGATGTTGCTGAATATGTCTCTCGATGCTTGGTTTGTCAGCAAGTTAAATCTGAGAGACAGAAGTCTAAGGGGATGTTACAACCATTACCCATACCCAAATGGAAATGGGAAAACATCACTATGAACTTTGTCACTGGACTTCCTAAAACATCCAAATGCAATAATTTTATCTAGGTCATAGTTGATCGTCTTACGAAGTCGGAGCACTTCATTGCTATTAGAGAAGATTTCTCTCTCGATCAGCTTGCCAGGATATATGTAAAGGAAGTGGTAAGATTGCATGGAGTACCACTTTCCATTATATCTGATCAGGATCCGAGGTTTACCTCGAAGTTCTGGTAAAGTCTTCAGCATACTCTAGATACAGAGTTGAGTTTCAGCACTTCTTATCATCCTCAGACAGACGGTTAGTCTGAGAGAACAATTCAAACTCTAGAAGACATGTTGAGAGCTTGCTCTATGGATTTAAAATGTGGTTGGGATCAGAACCTACCTTTGGTGGAATTTTCTTATAATAATAGCTTTCACTCCATCATTCAGATGGCTCCTTATGAAGATCTCTACGGAAAGAAATGCTGAACTCCAACTTGCTAGGATGAAGTTGGGGAAAGAAATCTATTAGGGCCTGATCTTGTTGATGAGATGGTAGAAAAGGTCATATATATTCAACAACACATAAGATTAGCTCAGAGTCGACAATAAATTTATGTCGACAACTGAAGAAAAGACATGGAGTTTGAAGTCGGTGATAAAGTGTTCTTACGAATATCTCCTTGGAAGAGAGTAATGAGATTTGGAAAGAAGGGAAAGTTAAGCCCTAGGTATATCGGTCCTTTCGAAATACTGGATCATTTTGGGAAGGTAGCTTACCGATTGGTTCTTCCACAAAATCTCTCTCAAGTTCACGATGTGTTCCATGTATCTCTCCTGAGAAAGTACATACCCGATCCTTCACATGTACTCAGCAAAGAAGTTGTACCGCTGGAACAAGATCTTTCTTATGAAGAACAGCCGATAAAGATATTGGATCACAGCGAAAAAGTTCTACATAACAAGAGCAGTCTCTTGGTGAATGTTTTATGGAGGGACCACCAATTAGAAGAAGCTACATGGGAGCTTGAGGATATGATGAGGCAGATGTATCCTCATCTTTTTGTTACGAAGTGACGAATTTCGAGGGAAAAATTCATTTTAAGGGGGATAGATTGTAACACCTTGATATTTTATGAGAAGTATTTTTTTATGTCTTATGTTATATGCAACATCAAAGTAATCTTTCACGGTGCACAACACTAGCTTGGCATTCATTACACGCAATCGCGACCTTCCTCGATAGCGTGTGTATTACACAATACCGAGTTCCACTAAACAATGATATATTATTATAATATTATAAACTATTCGTTATGAATATTATTAACTTAATTTTAAATTTTATAACATTATTATTCATCTTACATATTTTCTAGAACATGTTATGAGAACAAAATAAATTTTTCTGGTAAAATAAGTGTTTTTCAAAAAAAATGCAGTTTTGCCACCTTTTGATGGCGCACCCCCTTTAAATCTAGTTTTGATATGTTTATAAGTTTAATTTGACAAAAATAAAATTCTTCTTTGGAATCAGGATATAAAAATTTACTTTGGATAAATTTTTCATATTATTCTGATAACTTTCATATTTTAATGAATAGTAAAAACACACTATATTTAAATTAAAAAAAACTTTTTTCATCGCAATAATTTATATGGTTAAATTATAATATTAAATGGTTTTAAATTATAAATATAATATATTTTTTCCATTTAATATAATGTATGTAATTATCATTAATTTTACATTTGAATTCATAGGTAAAAACATTTCAATCTTTGGCAATGTTTTAACTTTTAAAAACCCGTTTGCTTAACAATGGGATTGATTATAAATTAATTACTGCAACTTCTGTGTAATGAATTTTGAAAAATGTACTCCATATCTGGATTCAGTGGGTCCAAATTATGTTAATAGGTTACTTTTATTTTTTTTGAGATTATGAATAGTAACTACTGTAATATTTATTTACTGCAGTTAAAGGTAAATCAGGTAATTAAGGGTAAATATAAGATTATAAAATTACCTTAACACTTGCCGAAATACTATTGGATGAATAAAATTCGACCCATATCACCTAAGGGTCAGAAAATATTCATTTCATGGACTTTTGACCATGAAATAATATAATTATTATTAAAACCAAAGAAAGTGACAACATGTCACTCTCTTAAATCTTATAAGTATAATAATTTTAATTTAGTGATAAAATTCATGAACGTTGGAAAATTAATAGTCTCCAGAAATATAATAAAATTATATACATCATATGAATTTATTTATAATTTTTAGGATTAAATAATTATCATTAATTATGACACAATAGTGATGTTGAAATTATTTTATTGATTAAAATATCAAATAAATGATTTTAAAAGTATTAAAATAAATATTATATGAACTATTTAAGGATATCCACTAATTTTATAGATAAAAATGAAATGTTATGAATCTATTGAATATTTTAGTTCGAACATATATTCTGTATATATTTTATTTAAACTCAATTAAATGAATAGTGTCAAAATTTACACTATTGTTAATTTATAGAAATTAAAAATTATAAAATTGTTTAAAAACCACAAAAATATTAAAAAATTGTAAATTAAAATATATATGGTCGAAAATGTAATAAAGTGTACAATTATGGACAATTCACAATATATAAGTAATTATTTATAATGATTTAAAATTTAGAATAATATCACTATAAATAAAATTAAATAGATTATATAAGGATAAATCATGTTGATAATGTTTAAAATAAATTCCCAACTTGTCTAAATTTTATTAGATGATAATATTACAACCCTATCTCATATAAGATTATGATTTGAGTCATTTTTGGAGGTTTTTAAGTGGGGTTGGAAGTTATTATAAATTAATATTTCTTATAATTCCAAAGGTGCCCCTATCCTCCCTTAGAAAAGGGAACTTCCTCCCTCTCCTCCTCACACCACTTTGAGCCTTCAAGATCTGACAAACCCTTCCAATTTCTCTTCTCCACTTCCCTAGAAACATCCTAGAGGTATTGGTATTCTTCAAAGACCATCTTTAGTGGCCTAAGAGGTGGTTAAGAAGAGGCGCTTCAAAGAAGAGGTAATGTCTGTTACTGATTCTTTCAACCTTATTTCTTCTACTTATTATTCTTTAGTTGTTTCATTATGAAGTAATAAAATCAGTATCAATAATATAATTATATGTTATTATAAATATAAAACAACCCTATTTCACCTTCTATCCATCCTATGGAAAATGAAATCACCGCGTGTGCGTACGTATGGAATACTGTCTCCACGTCGTGGTGTAATCTGTTTTCCACCACCACCTTACATGGATGGGTATAATGGTGTAAAGAATAACTATATATTATTATTGTAATGTGATATTTATTCTGAAATAGTATACATACACTTCAATACATTTCCACGATCATGGGAATGATATCATCGCTCGTGCGTATGTACAACCTACCGTCTCCACGAAGTGATGCAACTCGTTCTACATGATATTCAATGCATAATGATTACATAAATGAATTGAATGAATAAATATGATATATAATACACTAATACCATTCTGTAAATGAGTTATCTATAACCTAAAAATAATAATAAGAATTTATTCAACAAAACACACATAAGAACAAAAAGCAATAAACACCCGAATAACAAGTAGCAATAAAATATTACTAATAAAAAACTAAGGATATGACTATATATGATATCATAACAATGAGTATGATTATATAATAAGTCAATGACAATATTTAAATCATTATACAGGAGGTTCAGACACGTACAAAGCATATCAGACATAAGGTAAGGGAAAATCTCGCAATCTCATTTTTATCTGAGATTGTTTATACTTCAGAATTTACTAGGGAATATTTATCATCCACATACATCTTTCTTCAATATTTAATATTATTTCTATCCTCCTACAATTGTTTAAATCCAATTTTACCAATTTTTTAGTTTTTAGTAAAAGATATGAAATGAATCTTTTGTCGTTTTTAGTACGAGGTACTTTTTGACTTTTCCGGCCAAAGTACGAGAAGAATGGTTTTTTAACTTATACGGCCTGAATGGACTTTTCAGAAAATTATTTCCATGAAGATTCCTTTAAAATTTTTCAAGTTTATTTTTAATCAACTACTTTTAGTTTAAAATTTTATGACATGTTAATAAAGGAAAAATGTTTTTGAAGTAGAAAGGATATTTTCCTCAAGAATGAAGTTCATGTGTTTTATCAAAAATATTTTCCATCTGAGATAATATAGGGTTCTGTTCCTCTCCCTATTTTTACATTGATTTTATTATGTTATGATGGAATTAATTTTATGATGTCCTTTTATCTTACATGGATTATGTTATGATGTCATGAAGTTTAAGAATCCCATTTTTATTGCACGGGTTATGCTAGGATATATGATTTATGATTTTGTGGAACACATAATAATGGTTTCATTATGAGATGGGTGGGACCTATATCTCCCTCCAATGCATTGGGTAAAGATTTATATCTCATAAGATAGACATGGTTGGAATGGCAAGTTAATCTGGTTCAGTGATACAGGACTGGAACGAGGAGTGAACTTGGTTCAGTAATGGCCTTTGTCTGCTATTATAGTCTTGGAAATGAGTCTTGACTAAAATGAAATGATTTTCTGTGATTATGTGTGTATGACACAAAGTTTCATGTTTTAAGTTATGATTATTGGGATTACATTTCACCACGATGATTTATCCCATTTATGATATTATGATCTCTTTTGTTGGTTAAGACATTCAAAATGTAATGTTATTATGAATATGATATGATTGATATTTCTTTTTTTTTTACCCTTACTGAGCATTTGAGATCACCCTTTTGTTTTTTTCATTTTCCCCAGGTCATGAAGAAGGGTATTAAGTAGGATATTCCAAAAAGGGAGTCTAGATATGATGAAATAAATGGGAGACAACGTAGATGATTTATGAACCAGTTTTTTATGTTTCCTAGTTTCTAAAGACACTATACCAACACAGTTATTTCATGGTTTTGTTATATGTTGTAATACGTGTGCTTCAATTTTGAGGTAATAAAAATGTATGTAAAGTATGGGTCGTTATAAATACCATCCACATACACAAACACTATGAATTTATCTTTCTGAAAATTAATCACATAAAGATTATAGTAGACACCTCGTATTTTAAATTTTATCTTCCTCAAATAACCATCCAATTGAGAATAAAAAACTTCGGGTGGGTGCATCAGTGTATATAGTTACTTGTTTAGTGTTTATAAATTCATTTCATAATTTCCATTAAAAAATCACGCATTGTTCCATGTAGAACTCCTTTTCAAGAACACCATTTAAGAATTAAATTTTTACATCTATATGATAATACTTATACCTTATTCAAATTTACATGGAAGTAAATATCCTAATCAGATATATTTTATCCACTTGAAATAATGTTTCTTCGAAAACAACACCTTCAATCTGTGAATAGACTCTAACTGCATCACATGACGTGTTTCGATACACATTTCAATACACATTGAATTTGATTTTAAATATCACCATTGTTCTAATCACATTTTGATTTTTAGCTCTCTTAACAAGATCCCATGTCTAGTTCTTATCATTTTAATCCATCTCTTCATTGATGGACTTAACCCATGATTCATCCATCAATGCTTCTTCAAATGAGGTTAGATCCATAATTGATAGGATAGAAAAAATTGTGTCATTCCTCATTCTCCTAATCTGTTTAGGTTATTTCCAATCCCCAATTATGTTGCATTGATCAATTTCTACTCTTCTATTTCTCCTGTGAGTTTTTAAGGATGTTCCTTCATCCATGGTCCCCTATTATAATTCTACCTCTGAATCATGATTACTTTGTAAGCGCTGATTTTTTTGAAATCCTACCACTATTACTTCATTTGAATCAGTCCATTTTACACATTCATATTCATCTTATATCATATCATCATATGAACTCTTAGAGGTGTTGGATCTGAATCTACAGATTATACACAAGAGGGGGCTGAATTGTGTCTTTTGCAATTTTTTGATAACTCTTTTCTTGAACGCATTCTGTCCTTTATACTTTATAAGATTTGATCGTGTAGTGGAATAAGTAAAATCAAGAGCACAAATATGTATAGTGGTTCGGGGAACATAAGGCCCCTAGTCCACTCCACCAACGCTCAACTCCACGAGCTTGGTGATTTTCACTATCTGGTCCTCTTTTCTACAGACCGATTCACAACTGAGTACAGGCAGTTGACACCTTTACAATCTAAGGAAAAACAAAGCCTTCTAGTTCAAACAAAAACCTACACAGCTTAGAACGAGAAGTTGGTTACTCAAGAATAAAAAGAATTTTGGAAAGAAATTTTCCAATTTATCTTCTCAATTGCAACAGAATGTAATTGACAACAGATGGATCAAAGTCTCTAAAAATATTGATCTTCAAGACGAAGCAGTTCTGAGTTGATCCAGTTGCAGTAGATATAGAGATATAGTTCACAACATCAACAGTAGTAGATCCACAATATATATTCGATGTAGAACAGGTGAATCTTCTATCGAGTTCCTTCTTCTTGAACAAACAGAGCTTTAACGCTCCTTTTGAGTCAGCAGATCAATGTGAATAGTTGCAATGTCTTTTTTCCACCTTTTTCAATAATAGATTGATCACATACTCATGTACCTAGTGTTTCAGAGAGAACATATATAATATAGCATATCTCCTGCACATTTAGATCCATAAAAGTCGCCTTCTGATTCGCAATATTCAAAATTTTGAATTTACAGAGAAGTAGTAACTTCCCTTAAGACTCGTCATAAAAATATCCTTTTAATTATATTTTAAATCCATTAATAAAACGGCTTTGAATCAGTAAAAGTTGTACTTTAGAAATGACTTTAAATCTGGCTTGAAATCTGCCCAGAAATCAGCTTACTGATCACTACACATAAATATCATTTGTCAAAATTTCCAACGCCAAACGTAAGGTTAATGACGTGGCCTCAAAACGTAGGGTTAAAAACATAGTCTTCAAACGTATGGTTAAAAACGTAAGGTTGAACACAAACGTAGGGTTGACAACATAAGGTTGAACACAAACGTATGGTTGATCATCAATAATTTTTCTTCAACACTCAAATGTACAGTAAAAGATCCATACTTTTACTTAATCCATACTTTTCCAAGAACGTATGGTTGTTTAAAAAAGTAAGGTTGATGAACCATACATTTGAGAAACAAACGCAACGCTTAGAATTTATGTACGGTTGTCCTTCCATACTTTCCTGATAACCAAAACGTAAGGTTCCTTACTAACATAAGGTTCTCCTTCCATACTTTTCTGGAAATGTATGGTTGTTTAACCATACTTTTCTCTTATCTCAAAAAGTATTCACTCTTTTCATCCTTACGTTACGTTTATCCACGTAGGGTATGAACAGTGATTCCAGAATGCACTAAAGCAGATTATGCGCTATATTTATCTACGTAAGGTATGAACAGTGATTCCAGAACGCGCTAAAGTAGATTCCGAATAACTAATAAATTCTCGTTATTTCAAGATTAAAATAAATTAATAAATTCCTGCAAAATACTAAATAAAATCATTAGAAAATAACTAAGGGTATTTGTCAGCATCAAAATTATCATAAAGGGACAGAGTATTATTTTCAATAATCTCCCCCATTAAATAGCATTAACAAGTATTGTTGAAAACAATACTTTTATCAATAATCTCCCCTTTTTTTATGATCACAAAACCCATAAAATAATTAAAATTATTTAAACAAAATTAACTTTCAAAATTAGTTATAAAGTTTTAAATAAAAACTTCTCCACCAAAAAGATAATTATAAATCCAAATTTCTCATTTAATTATCCTCCTAAATAAAATGTTGAGGTTTTGATTTTGTGTTTATCCAAATTCTCCCCCTTTTTGTGATATAAAAAAGAATGAAAAATCATGGATTTTAACACTTTTAATATTTCACTGAAATGTTAGTAAATGCTATTATGAACTGTTTATCAATAATTAAATCTGGAGTACTGGCATATCAAAAAAAATAAAGTCAATAAAACAAATAAAAAAAGAAACAAATAAACAATGAAGGAAATTATCATTCAAAAACAGCAGTATATACATGACAATGATATACACAGGAATCAAGGTTTGGGTAAGATAGGCAACAAGTTCTATCTCCTCTTAATTGCAGACTTGATTTTTGTAAACTATTCCCGAAGTCTCTTCATCATCCCATCTCCAAGATTGATAATGATCTCTCTGTTCTCTTGAGTTATATGAATATCCTCAATTAAATTGACTCTAAAAAATTCATGCATCCTTTCCTCTTTTTCAAAAAATACTGACAGCTTCTCTGATAACTGATTTAACAAAATTCTGATCGATGGCTCACTAGATGTATGTTGATCCACTAAGAACTTCTTATTGTCCAGCAACACTAACAAAGGAGCACTGTTACATTGAAGATCTTGTATCCTGTCATTCATGTTGCTCATCGCAGCTGTGATAGCCTGAAACCTTCTGATTAAATCAGGTGAAGTACTTGATCCACTAACAACATTATTTGCAATTGATGCAAATTGGTTCTCCATAAAAAAACATCAAATCTGATAAATCTGACTTCATAACTATTTCAGATTTCAGTTGTGTAACAACAGTCAGCATATCCTCTTTAAACATTTCAACTTCTTGCCTTTAAACTGTACACTTCTTCAGCTTTTGAAGCTTCAAATGTTCTAAGTCTAAGGAATTTCTCAGAGAAACATTCTCAGATTCCAACTGAGATACCTTTCTGTACAGTTCTTCAACTTCTTCTTTCCTTGAATCAGATGCACCCTGTTCTTGATTCATAGTCTCAGGTTGATGCAGCAGTACCAAATGGAATAATTCAGCATCAGATTTTTCTTATTCTCTATCCTGATAAGGTTGGTCCACATATTTTTCCTTAGACTTTTCAAACTCCTCCATAGAAAAATCCTCTTGAAGTACCTCTGTTTGAGCTTCAGAAGCATGCTCATCACATTCATCTGCAACTTTTTCAGCCACTATAATTTCAAGAACACTATTTTCAGTAGTTTCTTGAGGTCTGGCCACTTCTTCACTAGGCACTTCTTCCATCTCTTGTTCCTGTTGAAGTGAAACCTCAACATCAGCTATAATCTGTTCATGATTCTCCATTTGAGCTTCTTCTGGAATGCCTAATACCTCTAATGGTGATTTTCTTTCAGTAACCTCTTCCATGGTCTTATCAACAACATCTTACCTTACAAAAGAATAATAAAATAAAGCTTCTGTGGTTGTTTCCAAAGTAGGGGAATTGACTTCCTCATTTACTGGCCTCTTTCTTTTTTATTGAAGTCCCTCCTGACTTCTGTCTTCTTCAACATCTGCCACTTCAAAGCGAATCCTTCATGCTACATTGTTGACCCTAGATCTAGCTTGTCCCTCCTTGGACTTATCAGGTTGAGCCTGATCACTCTCTGAGTCTTCCTGAGCTCCTACTGGCAAAAGTTATCCTTTAATTATGCTCAAGAAATATCCAACTTTCCTCAAAGTTCCAGCATTAAACGTATTACTGTGATGACAGTTAACTCGAGCATCCACTAATCTCACCATGTCTTTCTTAAACAACAGTTTAGAAATAAATCAACCAAAAGGGTAGAAATTCATCCGGTCCTCGCTTTGACATCAGTAACTGATATATCTTATCATGTATCTTGGAAAGTTTAACTTAATATCCCTTAACAAAAGAATCATTATATACATATCTGGGTACAAAATCTTTTCCATTTCTTCCATCCATGGATCTATTCCAGTCTGAATAAATTTGACCAAAATATTTTGATCAGGCTCGAAATCCTTGAAAAACATTTTATTTATTGTATTAGTACCAAAAAAAAAGACATGATGTCTTCAGATTTATGCACAGAATCTCCAATATTTTTCAAATCGAAATGAAAAACTCCCTCATGAGGGAAGTTGAGAATCTGAATAATCTCTACTGAAGAGATTGAGAAATCCCTATCCTCTATCTTAGCCAACATACTGTCCTCGGTATCTCCCAGACTAAACTGTACAGATTTGAAGAAGTATCTAAGTTCTACTTCATACAGAAATTCCGTATTTTCACTGTTGAACATTTGTTCAAGATTCTGAAACGACAACACTTGCTTCACTAATAGATTTGTCTAAAATAACCAGTCGAGATCGATTACCTTTCCTTGTAATATTTTTCTTCCCTCGGTGTATTGTCTCTTGGAATTACGTTGCTAGGATTCACTGGCTCTTTTATTCCTTACCATTTCTACGAGAGTCTCTGATGGTTTTAAGGTTAGGGTTTCAGAGGTTCGAAGGTTAGGGTTTAGGAGAGGAAGTGCGATTTTCAGATGTCGAAAGGGTTTTGATAGAAGTGAAAGGGTTTAGAAGTCTAAAAGGATCTGATAGCCTTGATTCCCGTGTAATCACTAATCATTACATATATTTAAAACAAATCAAATTTTCATACTGAGAAAGAAATAAAATCTTAAATAGTATTCAATAAACAAAATAAAATTTACATAAATAAATAAAAGTAAATTAAAAATAAAAAATATTTAAAATTAAATAAACCTATCTCCCCCTTAATAAAATCAAACCTTGCAGTGGGAAGTGGTTTAGTAAAAATATGTGCTAATTGAATTTCAGTATTTATAAATTCTAAAAATATATCTTTCGTGAATAACATGATCTCTTAAGAAGTGATGCCTTATTTCAATGTGCATATTTCTAGAATGACTAATAGTATTTTTTGAAATATTAATTGCACTTGTATTATCACATAAAATATGTGTATTATTAAAATTCAATCCAAAGTCCATAAGAGTGTTTTTCATCCACAACACTTGTGCACAACAACTGCCAACAGAAACATATTCTGCCTTAGTTGTTGACAGGGAAACTGAATGTTGTTTCTTACTAGACCATGATACTAAAGACTATCATAAAAATTGACATGTACTTGATTCACGTTTTCTATCTAATCTATAACTTCCAAAGTCATCATCTGAATATGAAATGAAATTGAAATCAGAAGTTTTTGGATAAAGAAGAGATTGAAAAACAGTTCCTTTTAAATATCTAAAAATTCTTTTAATAGCAGTTAGATGGGATTATTTAAGATTTGATTGAAATATAGCACAAAGACATACTGAATACATTATATCTAGCCTACTAGCATTAAGATATAACAAACTACCAATCATACCTCTATATATCTTGTTTTCAACTAATTTCCCAGTTTCATCCAAATAATGTTTTATATTAGTACACATAGGAGTTGTAAATGGATTGTTGTTTTCAAGTCCAAATTTCTTAAGTAAATCAATAATGTATTTTCTTTGATTTAAAACATTTCCAAAATCTTTTTAAAATATTTGAAGACCCAAAAAGAAATTTAAATCTCTCATCATACTCATTTCAAATTCTTCTTGCATTAATTTTTAAAATTCATGACAAAGAATTTTATTAGTTGATCCAAAGATTACATCATCAACATAAATTTGAACCAATAAATCATTATTTTTCACAGTTTTCATAAAGAGTGTTGGTTCTGCCATTCCAACAGTAAAATCATTTTTCAAAAGAAAAGAACTTAATATTTCATACCAAGATCAAGGTACTTTTTTAAGGCCATAAATAGATTTAGTAAGTTTAAAAAAAGAATCAGGTTTTTGAGAGTTTTCAAAACCAGGAGGTTGCTCAACATAAACATCCTCCATTAAATAACCATTTAAAAAGGCAGGTTTAACATCCATCTGAAGTAATTTAAAATTCATATAAGATGCATAGGTTAAAAGGATTCTAATGGCTTCAAACCTAGCTACAGGTACAAAAGTCTCATCATAATCTATTTATTATTCTTAATTATATCCTTTAGCTACTAATCTTTCTTTATTTCTAGTTATTGTGACTTGGTCATCCTATTTATTTCTAAATACCCATTTGGTTCCTATTATAGGATAATTCTTATGTCTTTCCACTAATTCCCAAACTTCATTTATTTTAAACTGGTTTAATTCATCTTGTATTGCTATTACCCAGCTTTAATCATCTAAAGCTTCTTCTATAGTCTTGGGTTCTTATTGAGATAGGAAGGTAGAGAATTCCACTAAGTTTCCTAAGTTTCTTCTAGTTTGAACACCAGTTTCTAGGTCACCTATTACAGTTTCTAAAGGGTGATTCTTTAGGGTTCTAGATTGTCTTGGTAATATATTTAATGGTTATTTAGTATCAAGTTCCTCTGAACTGGACTGAATTTCTTTTATATCATTTTCAAAAGCATTTTTTAAATTCTCAAGTCTCATGTTATCATTAGAGTCAAGTTCATCCATTTGTTCTGTCCTTTTCTCAAAGGGAAGAGATTCATCAAATTTCACATGAACTGATTCTTCAACAATCCTTGACTTCTTATTATAAACTCTATAAGATTTGGAGGTAGTAGTATATCCTAAGAAAATACCTTCATCAGATTTTGGATCGAACTTACCAAGATTATCCTTGGTGTTTAAGATGTAAACCTTGCATCCAAAAACTTTAAAGTAATTTACTTTAGGTTTCCTATTATTCCATAGTTCATAGGGTGTCTTTTTCAAAATAGGTCTAATTAAAACTATAATAATTATATGACAAGATGTATTCACAGCTTATGCCCAGAAATATATAGGTAGGCTATATTCATTTAATATAGTTCTAGCCATTTCCTGAATAGTTATATTTCTTCTTTCTACAATCCCATTTTGTTGAGGTGTTCTTGGTGGAGAGAAGGCATGTTTAATACCTATATTTGAGCAAAAGGAATTAAATTCCAGATTCTCAAATTCTCCACCATGATCACTTCTCAATGAGATAATATTGATCACTTTTTCATTTTGAACAGATTTAAAGAAACATTCAAATAAAGTAAAAGCTTCATTTTTAAATTTCAAAAAGAAAATCCTTGTAAATATTGAATATTCATCAACTAAAACATATACATATAATTTACCAGCTAAGCTTTCTACTCTTGAAGGTCCAAAATAATCCATATGAATCAGTTATAGAGGTTTAGATGTAGCAACCTTATTAACATATTTGAAGGATGATTTGTGTTTCTTTCCAAGTTGACATGCATCACAAAATCTGTCACTTTCAAATTTGAGACTTGGTAAATCAGAAACTAAATGTTTCTTAGATAAATTATGTAAAACATATACATTTCAGTGACCAAGTCTTCTATGCATGATCTAGGATTCACTTACTTTAGCAGTCAAGCAGTTTACTTTTTGTTTATACAAGGAATTTAAATCCAAAGTATAGACATTTTCAGTTCTTGGTGCTTTAAATTTAAACAGTTTATCTTTAGAAATAGTACAAAAATTGTTAGTAAAATCCACAGTATATCCATCATCAAAAAGTTGAGAGATACTTATCAGATTGTGTTTTAGTCCTTGTACATAAAGTACTTTGTTGATTGAGACTGTTTTTGGATCTCCAACAGTTCTAATTCCAATGATTTTTCCTTTGGTATTGTCACCAAATGTGACAAGTCCTCCTTCCTTTTGAGTTAGTGAAGAAAAATTAAATTATTTTCCACACATACATCTTGAGAAGCCACTGTCCATGTACCATACATCTTTTCTTCTCTGGTGGCCTACTACCTGCAAAGACATTCCAACAAATTGCTTTAGTACCCATATTTTGTTGGGTCCATGGGTGTTATCTAGCAATGATCTGGGTATCCATATTTTCATTGTTCTTTTAAAATTAGCAGAATCATATAAGTCTTTTGAAATATAGGCTTTCATAATACCAATAATTTGAGGTTATCTTAAGAAAATGTTTTTAGCTACATGTCCCTTTGTCCCACAAAAATTACAACTAACCTTTTTAGAGCTAGGAAAAAAATAATTTTTATATAGCTTTGGTTTTTCTCCTTTACTGCTAATTCCAAATATCTCCTTTTTAATGACAGTTTTTCCATGAATTTCATTTAATGAATTCTCTCCTTTTTTAAAACCCAATGCAGCCTGTTTGTAAGATTCTACTTCATCCTGCAGTGTTTTTATTCTTCATTCAAAATTAATATAGTTATTGTTAATCGAATTGTATTTATCATTTAATTCCTTATGTTGTTTAATAATTGTATCTATTTCATAGGAAACGGAATTATGTATATTTTTTAGTGACTTATGTTTCTTAAATAGTGAGTCATATCTTTCTTCAATAATATTGTAGTAGGCTGCAATTTTTTCATTTGTGTAGCTTGATTCAGAATTTGATTCAGAGGAGTAATATGAGTGTACCTCATCAATTTCTGCCATAAAACACATTTTTTATTTTATATTGAATTCTTCTTTCTCTGAGCTTGATTCAAAAGAGCTACTGGAGTCTTCAGATACACTCCAAGTGGCTTTCATAGCTTTCTTGTCTTTCTGCTCAATCTCATTTCTTTTGAAGAATTTCTTCTTCTTCTTTGCATCCTTCAATTGTGGGAAATCTGGTCTGATATTCCCCATCTTTTTTCATTCATAACATCTTACTTCCTTATAATATCCCTTAAAGGATTTTTTTAAGCCTCTTTTATTACTGTAGAATTTTCTAAATTTTCTGGCTTGCTGAGCCAGTTCTTCATCTAAATTGGATGAATCAGAGCTTTCTGATTTAGCTTTGACTTCTTTGTTCTTCATCTTTCTATTCTTTTGTTGTGAAGTTACCTTCAAGGCAGTATCTTCTCTTTTGATAAGCACTTTATGTTCATTAGCCTCATCTTTCATTTCATCTTCATACATTATATGTGTGCCAATCAGCTCTCTCATAGTTAGATCCTTGACCGTTGTTGATTGTATGATTGCAGCAGAGATACCATTCCATCGAGTAAGAAGTACTCTCAGTACTTTTAATGCTTATCAGCCTTCTTGATAGGTTCTCCTAGAGTAGTTATGTTATTGAAAATATCTGTCAATATCCCATTCATTTGGGTAATTCTCTCACCTTTAACCATTCTGAAAGTATCAAATTTCAATTTGGCAGTTGCATATCTCATTTTCCTCACATTGTATTTTCCTTCATATGCCACAGCTATTGTTTTCCACATCTCATATGTTGTCGGGCACTGAGATACTCTGTTAAATTCATCTGGTCCTAGACCGCAGATAATTGCATTCATATCCTTTGAGTTCATATCATACTCTGCCTCTATAGCATCATTCCATGTCTGAGGATTTTTTGGAATTTCATAAGGAGTCAGAATCCTTGAATAGACTCTATATCCGAGGTTTTTCAGATATATTATCATGCGCGATTTCCAGCAACCATAGTTGTCTCCATTAAAATATGGTACTCTGACCATCGTCATCCCTTCTCTTGTATTAGTCATGATGCTTTGTTGTATAATCCTTAAATGCTTCTAACTTGCTAAGGCTCTATTAGAAGCTACACCTCTGATACCAATTGTTGGATCTGAATCTACAGATTATACACAAGAGGGGGGAGGGTTAATTGTGTCTTTTGCAATTTTTTATTGAATGAGTTCTGTCCTTTATAATTTATCAGATTTGATCGTGCATCGGAATAAGTAAAATCAAGAACAAAAAGATGTATAGTGGTTCGGGGAACAGAAGGCCCCTAATCCACTCCAGCAACGCTCAAATCCACGAGCTTGGTGATTTTCACTATCTGGTCCTTTTTTCTACAGACCGATTCACAACTGAGTACAGGTCGTTGACACCTTTACAATCCAAGGCAAAACAAAGCCTTCTGGTTCAAAAACGAACCTACACAGCATAGAACGAGAATCTAGTTACTCAAGAATAAAAAGAATTTCAGAAAGAAATTTTTCAATTGATCTTCACATTTGCAACAGAATTCAATTGACAACAGACGAATTGAAGTCTCTAGAAATATTGATCTTCAAGAAAAAGCAGTTCTGAGTTAATCCAGTTGCAGTAGATATAGAGATATAGATCAAACCTCAGCAGTAGTAGATCCATTGTAGATATTTGATGTAGAAGAGGTGAATCTTCTATAGAGTTCCTTCTTCTTGAACAAACAGAGCTTTGACACTCCTTTTGAGTCAGCAGATCAACGTGAATAGTTGAAATCTCCGTTTTCCACCTATTTCAATAATAGATCGATCACATACTCTTATACATTGTGTTTCAGAGGGAACATATATAATAAATAATATCTCCTACACATTTAGATCCAGAAAAGTCACCTTCTGATTCGCGATATTCAAAAATTTGAATTTACAGAGAAGTCGTAACTTCCCTTAAGACTCGGAATAAAAAGCTTCTTTTAATTTGATCTTAAATACATTAATAAAATGGATTTGAATCAGTCAAATTCGTACTTTAGAAACGACTTTAAATCCAGCTTGAAATCCGCCCAGAAATCAGCTTACTGATCGCTGCACATAAATATCGTATGTCGAAATTTCTGACGCCAAACATAAGGTTGAGGACATGGCCTAAAAACGTAGGGTTAATAACATAGTCTTCAAACGTAAGGTTAACAACGTAAGGTTGAACAAAACCGTAGTGTTGAAAACGTAAGGTTGAACACAAATGTAGGGTTGATCATCCATACTTTTTCTTCAACACTCAAACGTATGGTAAAAGATCCGTACTTTTACTTGATCCATACTTTTCCAAGAACTTAAGGTTGTTTACAAAAGTCATGTTGATGAACCATAATTTTGAGAAACAAACGTAATGCTTAGAATTTACGTACGGTTCTCCTTCCATACTTTACTGATAACCATAACGTAAGGTTCCTTCCTAACGTAAGGTTCCCCTTCCATACTTTTATGAAAAGATATGGTTTTTTAACCATAGTTTTCTCTTATCTCAAAAAGTATACACGCTTTTCATCCTTACGCTACGTTTATCAACGTAGGGTATGAACATTGATTATAGAATGCACTAAAGTAGATTCCACGCTATATTTATCTATGTAAGGTATGAACAGTGATTTCAGAACCCGCTAAATCAGATTCCGAATAAGTAATAAATTCTCATTATTTCAAGAGTAAAATAAATTAATAAATTCCTGCAAAATACTAAATAAAATCATTAGAAAATAACTAAGGGTATTTGTGAGTATCAAAATTATCATAAAGAGACAGAGTATTATTTTAAATAATCTCCCCCTTTAAATAACATTAACATGTATTGTTGAAAACAATACATTTCTCAATAAGAGTTATTTATGGTTTTATCTTCTATTAACTTGACATCACTACTTTCCATGATTATTCCAAGTCGATTTCGTTAACATATGTAGGCTTTAGTCTTCATCCAGTATCCAAAGAATATCCCTTCATCTACAACATCAATATAATTCCCTTGACATCATTCATTGTTTTTTATGAATCATTTACTCCCAAACACATGAGAATACATCAGAGAGGGCTTCCTTCTAACCCATAACTCATATGGTGTCTTGGTTTCTCCAATAAAAATACCTTTTTTATTTTGAGTATACACTTCAAATTGAACTAACTCTTTTTAATAGGCATGGAAAATACAACTCTTAATTATCATAGTTCTAGCCATGTTGTTCACCTATAAATTTATCCTTTCTACAATTCCATTTTTCTTTGGGGTTATCACTACAACCACCTCATGATTTATTCAATGTTTTTTAGATGATTTTAAAATTAAAATGTTTTGGATAATCCTCCATTGTCAAATCATATAACCTTAAATGTGTGGCCAGTTTCATTCTTAGAAATTTAGAGATGACTCTTCATAAAACAAAACACTTGTTTTTTCCTCTACGTAATCATTACACATACCATTATACTATAATCATCAATAAAAATAATGAAGTGCCTATATCAATA
The DNA here is from genome assembly GCA_963277665.1 of Viscum album. NCBI lineage: Eukaryota > Viridiplantae > Streptophyta > Magnoliopsida > Santalales > Viscaceae > Viscum > Viscum album. The sequence continues at coordinate 1,957,484,678 of OY728127.1, read as the reverse complement.
TGTTCTAACCACATTTTTTGGACCACATACATCTCTGTTGATAAGATCATGTAGATTTTATTCCCCTTTGTTATTTGGTCGATATGAACTATCAACCATCTTTACTCTCATTAAATAATCACATGTATTATCTCATTCACTCTTTATATTTGAAATATCAAAGACTATATTCATATTAGATTTCTTCTCTATGAACTGTTGATTAATGTGACCTAACCTTTGGTGTCCCAAGTTTTTTTCTTCTTCAACTATTAAGTAACAATGTTCCCTTTACTATCAACCATTTATAGATTGGTATTTTTTATGCATAATTTCATGAGAGAATTTATTGTGTTTACTTTAACAGTGAACCCCTTTTTATTAAATGTAACCAGAATTCATGAGTCATAGAGTTGACTCACACTCAGGATATTGTGATTCCAGATCATCCACATATAGATTCTCAGTTTTTAAAACTCTTCATTTTTCAGTTCTGTACATCCATTACCTTTAATCATTATAGCACCATCATTTCCGAACATCACTTTTTCATCAAACTTTTTCTTTAAATTCATAAATAAACATTAATTACCCATAATATGGGATGCACATCTTTGGTCAAGAATTTTTGTTCTACTATTCGTTATATATTTTAGATCAATTTATGAATGGTTGTTTTTCTCTATTCTATTCTTTTCCTTCTATGAGATATTTGATTTATTTGTGTATGAAGATGTACCTTACTATATATTTTCTATATTCATGGTTTTTTCATACCCATACATTTATTCTATAGGATAATACCTTTATAAAAGATAAAATTTTATTAATTGGTTGGTATTGAATTTTCTCTGACTTCTGTAAGTACTATTCATGCCTTTTCTATGGATGCAATGAATAACATCATGGGAAAGATAAAAAAGTGAAAAAAATATCCTTAGAATATTTTTTTATAATATGATGAATGATATTATTTCATTATATTTTTTGACATCCAAGAACATCCATGTTTAGATAGCTCCTCACATCTTCACAAGATGACATGGTATGGCCCATAAACCCACATCACTGAAATTTTGATAAGAGGAAATTTCATCTCACTTACATTACTCCTCATGTCCACTTCATTTGTAAAATAATTTGACTGAATATTATCTTTGGATGCATGAGTAAAATTTTATTCTCTATTTTTTGTTTGATTTGAAGCTTCATTTGTTAGGGCATTGCGTTCCTCTATGATATTCCCAACTTTCAACATCCCTTTATTTTTACTCATCTCATTTATGGCCTTTGATGTTTCAACATCATAGACAATTCCTATTTTTCCCATACATTTGGATCAATAATTATTCAAGTACTATAATACTTATTCATAACCATGTTTATCTCTTTTTAATATCTCTTCATCCAATATTATTTCATGCAGTAATTTCATACTAGATTCCCCTGCTCTAGATTATGCTTCTTGTTTACTCATTATAGTAATAAATTCTTGTCAGAATACCTCAAAAATATTATCCTTCCCCTCTAGTATGCATTTAAGGTCATTGTTGACTATTTCATGCTATTAAATCCAAACCTTACATTCCACAACGTATTCTGAGATTTTAGGAGTTGAATGATGTTCTAGTACTATAACGACCCACACTTTACATACATTGTTAATACTTCAAAATTGAAGGACACTTTTTACAACATACGACAAAACCACAAAGGACCGTATAGGTATAGTGTCTTTAGAAACTGGGAAACATAAACAACTGGTTCATAAATCTTCTACAGTGTCTCCCATTTATTTCATCATATCTAGGGTCCCTTTTAGCATATTATACTTAATATCCATCTTCCTGACCTGGGGAAAAGAAAACTTACAAAAAAGGGTGAGCTCAAATGCTCAGCAAGGGCAAATAAAGGAAATAAAAATCATATCATATCTTTTTGAAAATCATAACCTGCAAAAGAGATCATAATATCTTAAAATGGAATAAATCATAGAAGTGAAAATGAGATCCCCATAATCATAACATAAAACATGAAACTTTTTGGCATGCACACATAATCATGGAAAATCATTTCTTGTTAGTCATGACTCATTGCCAAGACTATCTTAGCGGACAAAGTCCATTTCTGAACCGAGTTCACTCCTCATTTCAGTCCTGTATCACTGAACCGAAATAACCTTCCGTTCCAGCCATGTCTATCTCATGAGATATAAAATCTTTACCCAATGCATTGGAGGGAGATATAGGTCCCACCCATCTCATAATGATACCATTCTTATGTGTGCCACAAAATCATAAACCATACATCATAGCATAACCCATGTAATAAAAATGGGATTCTTAAACAACATGGCATCATAAAACAATTCATATAAGATAAAGGAATTCATAAAAATATTTCCATCACAAAATAATCAAATCCATGTAATAATAGGGATAGAAACAAAAACCTATATTATCTTAGATGGAAAATAATTTTGATAAAACACTTGAACTCCATTCTTGAGGAAAATATCCTTTCTACTTCAAAAACACTTTTCCTTTCTTAACATGTCATAAAATTATAAACTAAAAGAAGTTGATTAAAAATAAACTTGAAAACTTGTAAAAGAAGCTTCTTGGAAATAATGTTTTAAAAATCCATTCATGCCGTATAAGTTAAAAAAAAATTCTTCTCGTACTTTTGTCGGAAAAGTCAAAAAGTACCTCGTACGAAAAACGACAAAAGATTCCTTTCATATCTTTTACTAAAAACTCACCGAAGGGTAAAATTGGATTTAAATAATTGTAGGTGGATGAAAATAATATTACATATTGAGGATACATGGATTTGGATGATAAAATACACCCCAGTAAATTTCAAAGTATAAACAATCTCAGATAAAAATTGAGATTGCGAGATTTTCCCTTATCTTAGGTCCGATTTTCTTTGTACGTGTCCGAAGCTCCTGTATAATGGTTTAAATAATGTTATTGACTTATTCCAGAATCATACATATTTATATGATATCATATATGGTCATATTATTATCTTCTTATTAGTAATATTTCATTGTTACTTGTTACTCAGGTCTTTATTGCCTTTTGTTCTTATGCGTGTTTTTTCGAATAAATTCTTATTATTCTTTTAAGGTTATAGATACCTTATATCCAGAATGGTATTAGTGTAACATATATCATATTTATTCATTCAAGTCATTTATATAATTACTATGTAATGATGATCATGTAGAACGAGTCGCATCACATCGTGGAGACGGTATTCCGTACGTACGCACGAGTGATGATATCGTTCCTATGATCGTGGAATTGTATTGGAGTATATGAATAGTATTTCAGTATCAATATAATTTTATAATAATCATATATAGTTACTCATTACACCATTATACCCATCCTTGTATGGTGATGGTGGAAAATAGATTACACCACGGCGTGGAGACGGTATTACGTACGTACGCATGCGCGGTGATTTCATTTTTTCGTAGGATGGATAGAAGTTGAATTAGGGTTGTTTCATATTTATAATAACATATTAGTATGTAAGTAATACTGATGTTATTACTTTATCATGAAACAACTAAATAAGAAGAATTTGAAGAAGAAAGAAATTGAAAAGATCGGTAATAGATATTACCTCTTCTTTGAAACACCTCTTTGAATCCTCCACTTAGGGAACTAAGATTGGTCTTTGAAGAAGACCAGGACCTCTAGGATTATTCTAGGGAAGTGGAGAAGGGATTTTGGCAGGGTTTGGCCGATCTTGAGTGCTCAAATTGGTGTGAGGAGGAGGGGGAGGAGGTGCCCTTTTATAAGGGAGGAGAGGGGCACCTTAGGAATATCTCAAAATATTATTTTATATTAAAGTCAAAATCGGTTTATAATGGTTCCAAAGGGTCTTATTTCGAAGGTAAAGTGGGGATGGGTCGAAATCCTATCAACCAATAGGATTTATACAAGTTTAGGTTATTATTTTAACCTTATCAATTAGATTTAACTCTAAGTTAAATAATTTAACTTTTACCGTGACTTTTTGTTTTCTTACACCATATGGTTAATACACTTACTATAACATGCCAAACGAACCCCAAGTTGTTTATTATTAATATATATATCCTTATCTAAGTCATTTGGCCGAACCTTAGATTTTTAGGAATAAAATAACAATTAATAATATAATATTTGATTTAAAAACTATTTTGTGTCAATTTTGACACTATTTGATATATGATTTTTGTGAAAGTCATAACAGAATTATATGTTCGAACCAAGTTGATTAAATCAACACTAATATATCATATTAACCTATAAAATTAGTGTAATTCATAAAAAGTCTCATATTACATTTATTTGAGCATTTATAACATCAATTATGTTAACATTTCCTTAAAAGGGTAATTACTGCATCATCGTTGTGTCATAAATAAATTAATTTATTTAAAGTCTAAAAATTATAAATAAAATATAATTATATATTAAATCTTTTTATCTTTCTAATGAATATTTATAGTTGAATTTATCTTATGTATAACCCCATATTAAAAATGATTTAGTTATTAAACTTTGATTTTAACTATTTTAACTATTCATTAAATAAAATAATATTAAATGTCATAATCTAATCCAAGTGGACCTAAATGGTCATATTATATTCATAAGGTTGATTTTGGTCGAATTAAACTTATCCAATAGAATTAGAACATGTGTTAGGGTAATAGTAATATCATATTTACCCTTAGTTACCCTATTTACTCTTAAACGCGGTAAAAAAAAGTAAAAAGTTACTATTCACCAAAAAATTATTTTTATCTCATTGAACCACATTTTACTTACTGATATCAACCGTGTCTATTGGATTTTAGAAATTCCATTCACAGAAGCGGTAAAATTAAGTTTTATACAAAATTCAGTTTTTAACCTACCACTTAGTGGTTTCACTATTCATCAAAAATTGAAAGTTTTCAGAAAAATAACAAAATTTCACCCTAGGCTAATTTCGGTATTCCAAATCCAAAAATGAAGTCCATTTTGAAAAATAAAATTTATAAAATTTCAAAAAGTGGTTATTACTATTCATAATGGCTAGTTTTAATAATATTTTAATAGCATATCGTTGTTTAGTGAAACTCGGTATTGCGTACAACGCAAGCTATCGAGGAAGGTCGCGATTGCGTGTAAAGTAAGTCAAGCTAGTGTGTAGTGAAAGATTTCTTTGATGATATATATATAACATAAAAACAAAATATTACTCATAAAAATCTCGGGTGTTACATTCTACCCCCCTTAAAAAGAATTTCGCCCTCGAAATTCGTCACTTTGTAACAAACAGATGAGGATACTTCTCCCTCATCATATCCTCAAGCTCCCATGTAGCTTCTTCAAGTTGGTGGTTCCTCCATAAAACATTCACCAATCGAGTGGTCTTGTTTCGTAGGACTTTTTCGCTACGATCCAGAATCTCTATCGGTTGTTCTTCATAAGAAATATCTTGCTCCAGCGGTATAACTTCTGAGCTGAGTACATGTGAAGGATCAGGTATGTACTTTCTCAGGAGAGATACATGGAACACATCGTGAACTTGAGAGAGATTCGGTGGAAGCGCCAATTGGTAAGCTACATTTCCAACATGATCCAGTATTTCGAAAGGACCGATATATCTAGGGCTCAACTTCCCCTTCTTTCCAAATCTCATAACCCTCTTCCAGGGAGATATTCGTAAGAACACTTTATCACCCACTTCAAAATCTAGGTCTTTTCATTGGTTGTCGGCATAACTTTTCTGTCGACTCTGAGATGCTCTTATGTGTTGTTGAATAGATCTGACCTTTTCTGCCATTTCATCAACAAGATCAGGTCCTAATAGCTTTCTTTCCCCAACTTCATCCCAGCAAGTTGGAGTCCTGCATTTCTTTCCATAGAGAGCTTCATAAGGAGCCATCTGAATACTGGAGTGAAAGCTATTATTATAAGAAAATTCCACCAAAGGTAGGTGTTGATCCCAACCTCCTTTGAAATCCATAGAGCAAGCTCTCAACATATCTTCTAGGGTTTGAATTTTTCTCTCAGACTGACCGTCTGTCTGAGGATGATAAGCAGTGCTGAAACTCAACTCTGTATCTAGAGTATGCTGAAGACTTCGCCAGAACTTCGAGGTAAATCTCGGATCCTGATCAGATATAATAGAAAGTGGTACTCCATGCAATCTTACCACTTCCTTTACATATATCCTGGCAAGCTGATCTAGAGAGAAATCCTCTCTAATAGAAATGAAGTGTGCAGACTTTGTAAGACGATCAACTATGACCCAGATAGCATTATTGCATTTAAATGTTTTAGGAAGTCCTGTGAAAAAGTCCATAGTGATGTTTTCCCATTTCCATTCAGGTATGGGTAATGGTTGTAACATCCCCTTAGACTTCTGTCTCTCAGCTTTAACTTGTTGACAAACCAAGCATCGAGAGACATATTCAGCAACATCTCTTTCCATGCCATCCCACCAGAAGTACTCTTTTAGGTCCCTATACATCTTCGTTCTTCCAGGATGAATAGAGAATGAAGAACTATGAGCCTCATCCAGCAGCTCCTTCTTTAATTTGGGGATGGGAGGAACACAAACCCAATTCCTGAACTTTATTATCCCATCACAATCAAGGTTGAATTCAGGAACATTTCTCACCTTCTTTTGTAACTCGACATCTTCTTTCTGCGCCTCTTTAATCTTCATATGTATAGATGGTTGAACATTCATTTGAGAAATATAAGATTTTTCCCCTTCCATTATAATTCCAAGATCCATCCTTTGTAAATCCATAAATATTGGATCTTTTGTGATCCTCATCATGGATAAACTAGCATGGTCTTGTGGACTTAATGCATCTGCCACCTTGTTCGCTTTCCCAGGGAGGTAATGGATTGAGCAGTCATAATCCTTAATCAGCTCCAACCATCTTCTTTGATGCATATTCAGCTCCTTTTGTGTGAAAATATACTTTAAACTTTTATGATCAGTATAAATATTACACCTTTCACCATAAAGGTAATGCCTCCAAATCTTTAATGCAAAGATTACCGCAGCTAACTCCAAATCATGTGTTGGGTAATTTTCCTCATGGATTTTCAACTGTCGTGAGGCATAAGCTATTACCATATCATTTTGCATAAGAACACACCCCAATCCCTTCTTGGATGCATCACTGTAGATCACAAACCTTTCTCCACTACAAGGTAGTGTGAGCACAGGTGCACTGGATAACCTTCTTTTCAACTCCTTGAAATTCTCTTCACATTCCTCTTTCCAAACAAACTTAACTCCTTTCCGAGTCAACTTGGTGAGTGGGTTAGATAATCGTGAAAAAGCTTTTACAAAACGTCGATAATATCCATCCAAACCAAGAAAAATTCGGATCTCAGTTATAGTTGTTAGTCTCGACCATCTTTCGATAACCTCTGTTTTTGCTGGATCCACAGATATCCCCTCTTTTGAGATTATGTGACCCAAAAATGCAACTTTTTGAAGCCAAAATTCACACTTGGTAAATTTGGGATAAAGATTATCCTTTCTCAGGGTCTTCAATATAATTCTCAAGTGATCTTCATACTCTTCCTTACTCTTTGAATAGACAAGAATATCACCTATAAAGACTACCACAAATTGATCAATATAGTCTCTAAAGACTGTATTCATTAGATCCATGAAGATAGCAGGGGAATTAGTAAGACCAAATGGCATCACTATAAATTCATAGTGTCCATACCTTGTACAGAAATCCGTCTTTGGTATATCCTCCCTTTTGAACCTTAATTGATGATACCCTGAACGAAGATCAATCTTGGAAAAGTATTGAGCTCCGCGTAGTTGGTCAAATAGGTCATCACTGCACGAGAGAGGATATTTGTTCTTGATAGTGATCTTGTTAAGTTCTCGATAATCAATGAAGAGTCTCATTGATCCATCTTTCTTCTTAACAAATAGAACAGGTGCTCCCCAAGGTGACGCACTAGGGTGGATGAATCCTTTATCAAGATTATCTTGGAGTTTCTTCTTCAATTACTACAATTCAATTGGTGTCATTCTATAAGGTGTCTTTGAAATAGGCAAAGCACCCGGTACGAGTTCTATTGAGAACTCAACTTCACGATTTGGTGGAAGTCCTGGTAATTCCTCCGGAAAGACATCATCAAACTCCCGTACAATGGGAATATTCTTAATCGCGAGTTTCTCACCAACCATTTGAGATAAATAACCTTCATTTAGTGGAATCAATACCCATAAAATGGAATAAATTTCCACTAGAAGGTTATGTTCATCCTTGCATTGATAGACGATCATAGATTGATCTGGAATATGAAATGTGACTTCCCTTCTTTGGCAATTGATATGAGCTCCATATAAAGAAAGCCAATCCATGCTAAGAATCACATCAAATTCCACTAAAGGGAGGATCACAAGATTTTCAGGAAGCACTTTCCCACAAACGTCAATTGGAGAAGAATTATAAACTTTTGATGCGATTGATGTGCCATTAGGTGTTGTCACAGCTAACTCAACATCTAATTGTTGAGGTAATACGGTGATATCCTTAGAAAATTCTTCAAAAATAAAAGAGTGGGTGGATCCAGAATCAAATAAAACATTTGCTACTTTAGAGTGGATGGTAAGTGTACCTTTCACCACATCGTTATCATACTCCACATCGCTGATAGAAATTGCATGTGACTTTCCTTTGTCTTTAGCCTTAAGAGTTTGTTGACGTCGACCATCATCATCAACCCTTGGATTTGGGCATTGATTGGCATAATGCCCCATCTCCTTGCACTTGAAACATTGAAGTGTAGTAGGTTCATTCTGTGTATCCCTTCCTTTGTTTGCATCATTATACATCTTCTTCCCATTATCGCGGCATTCAAATGCCTGATGACCTTCCTTTCCACATTTTATACATTTACTTGTCCCTTTAAGACAACTCCCTCCATTTTTTTTCCACACTTTGAGCATAAGGGAAAGCTCATCTTCTTTTCAGTGTGCTCTTTATATTTTCCTTTGAATTCCATTTTCCTCTTCTTATCAAACCCATATGACTGATGGGTTACTCCAATATCTATCTCGACTTTGAGAGCACATCGAACGATTTCCTCGTAGCTATTGAAGTCCCTTATGGCTAACACCCTTCGAATACTTGGTTTTAAGCCACTAAAGAATCGATCGATCTTACTCTCATGTTGGATAATAATACCAGAAGCGTACCTTGCAAGTCTTGTAAAATTTGCTTCATAGGTACCAACAGATTCATCATCCCTTTGCTTCAGTTCAAGAAACTCTTTCTCCATCTTTGTTTGGAGAATAAGAGGGAAGTACTTATTGAAAAATAAGTTCTTGAACTCGTCCCATTCCACGGACTCAATTTCATCCCTTTGCCTCGTATTATTAATAAGATTCCACCATTGATCAGCATCTCCTTCCAAACGATACACTGCTAGGATGACTTTATCATGTTCAGAACATTGAAGAACTGAAAATATCTTTTCAGTAGTACTAATCCATTGTTCAACAACTAATGGATCAGTAGACCCGCTGAAAGAAGGTGGACGCTACCTCATGAAGGATTCAACAGAATTTTGCTCCTTCCTTTGCTCGTTTGGAAGTCCTGCATGATTCATATCTTGAGAAAGTTGTGTGAGCATGGCTACAAGATTTTTCATTCCAGCTCTCATATCGTTTGGTTGCTCAGGGGGACAATCATTGCATTGCCAATCGCATTCCGCATTAACACGGTTCCTTCGGGTTCCATCCATTGACTAAAACCAAGAAGAGTGTGAGCAACACTAATTATAATAGGAAAACCACATAATTCAAGAATAAAATTTTCACGATTAAGGTCTTATCCTAGGTTATTCATGGCCATTTATAAAACACTAAGATTGTGTTCTATGCTTAGACTTATCCTTAGGGTTCTTACTAAGGATTTCACATCCTAGTTTCCAAAGGTTGACTATACCTTTCCTCTGATACCAAATATAATGACCCACACTTTACATACATTGTTAATACTTCAAAATTGAATCAAACTTTTTACAACATACGACAAAACCACAAATGACCGTATAGGTATAGTGTCTTTAGAAACTAGGAAACATAAACAACTGGTTCATAAATCTTCTACAGTGTCTCCCATTTATTTCATCATATCTAGGGTCCCTTTTAGCATATTCTACTTAATATCCATCTTCCTGACCTGGGGAAAAGAAAACATACAAAAAAGGGTGAGCTCAAATGCTCAGCAAGGGCAAATAAAGGAAATAAAAATCATATCATATCTTTTTGAAAATCATAACCTGCAAAAGAGATCATAATATCTTAATATGGAATAAATCATAGAAGTGAAAATGAGATCCCCATAATCATAACATAAAACTTGAAACTTTGTGGCATGCACACATAATCATGGAAAATCATTTCTTGTTAGTCATGACTCATTGCCAAGACTATCTTAGTGGACAAAGTCCATTTCTGAACCGAGTTCACTCCTCATTTCAGTCCTGTATCACTGAACCGAAATAACCTTCCATTCCAGCCATGTCTATCTCATGAGATATAAAATATTTACCCAATGCATTTGAGGGAGATATAGGTCCCACCCATCTCATAATGATACCATTCTAATGTGTGCCACAAAATCATAAACCATACATCATAGCATAACCCATGTAATAAAAATGGGATTCTTAAACAACATGGCATCATAAAACAATTCATATAAGATAAAGGAATTCATAAAAATATTTCCATCACAACATAATCAAATCCATGTAATAATAGGGATATAAACAGAACCCTATATTATCTTAGATGGAAAATAATTTTGATAAAACACTTGAACTCCATTCTTGAGGAAAATATCCTTTCTAGTTCAAAAACACTTTTCCTTTCTTAACATGTCATAAAATTATAAACTAAAAGAAGTTTATTAAAAATAAACTTGAAAACTTGTAAAAGAATCTTCTTGGAAATAATTTTTTAAAAATCCATTCATGCCGTATAAGTTAAAAAAACATTCTTCTCTTACTTTTGTCAGAAAAGTCAAAAAGTACCTCGTACGAAAAACGACAAAAGATTCCTTTCATATCTTTTACTAAAAACTCACCGAAGGGTAAAATTGGATTTAAATAATTGTAGGTGGATGGAAATAATATTACATATTGAGGAAACATGGATTTTGATGATAAAATACACCCCAGTAAATTTCAAAGTATAAACAATCTCGGATAAAAATTGAGATTGCGAGATTTTCCCATACCTTAGGTCCGATTTTCTTTTTGCGTGTCCGAAGCTCCTGTATAATGGTTTAAATAATGTTATTGACTTATTCCAGAATCATACATATTTATATGATATCATATATGGTCATATTCTTAGCTTCTTATTAGTAATATTTCATTGTTACTTGTTACTCGGGTCTTTATTGCCTTTTGTTCTTATGCGTGTTTTGCCGAATAAATTCTTATTCTTCTTTTAAGGTTATAGATACCTTATATCCAGAATGGTATTAGTGTAACATATATCATATTTATTCATTCAATTCATTTATATAATTACTATGTAATGATGATCATGTAGAACGAGTCGCATCACATCGTGGAGACGGTATTCCGTACGTACGCACGAGTGATGATATCGTTCCTATGATCGTGGAATTGTATTGGAGTATATGAATACTATTTCAGTATCAATATCACTTTATAATAATCATATATAGTTACTCATTACACCATTATACCCATCCTTGTAAGGTGATGGTGGAAAATAGATTACACCACGGCGTGGAGACGGTATTCCGTACGTACGCACGCGCGGTGATTTCATTTTTCCGTAGGATGGATAGAAGGTGAATTAGGGTTGTTTCATATTTATAATAACATATCTGTATGTAAGTAATACTGATGTTATTAATTTATCATGAAACAACTAAAGAAGAAGAAGTTGACGAAGAAAGAAATTGAAAAGATCGGTAATAGATATTACCTCTTCTTTGAAACGCCTCTTTGAATCCTCCACTTAGGGAACTAAGATTGGTCTTTGAAGAAGACCAGGACCTCTAGGATTATTCTAGGTAAGTGGAGAAGGGATTTTGGCAGGGTTTGGCCGAGCTTGAGTGCTCAAATTGGTGTGAGGAGGAGGGGGAGGAGGTGCCCTTTTATAAGGGAGGAGAGGGGCACCTTAGGAATATCTCAAAATATTATTTTATATTAAAGTCAAAATCGGTTTATAATGGTTCCAAAGGGTCTTATTTCGAAGGTAAAGTGGGGATGGGTCGAAATACTATCAACCAATAGGATTTAGACAAGTTTAGGTTTTTATTTTAACCTTATCAATTAGATTTAACTCTAAGTTAAATAATTTAACTTTTACCGTGACTTTTTGTTTTCTTACACTATATGGTTTTTACACTTACTATAACATGACAAACGAACCCAAAGTTGTTTATTATTAATAAATATATCCTTATCTAAGTCATTTGGCCGAACCTTAGATTTTTAGGAATAAAATAACAATTAATAATATAATATTTGATTTAAAAACTATTTTGTGTCAATTTTGACACTATTTGATATATGATTTTTGTGAAAGTCATAACGGAATTATATGTTCTAACCAAGTTGATTAAATCAACACTAATATATCATAGTAACCTATAAAATTAGTGGAATTCATAAAAAGTCTCAAATTAAATCTATTTGAGCATTTATAACATCAATTATGTTAACATTTCCTTAAAAGGGTAATTACTGCATCATCGTTGTGTCATAAATAAATTAATTTATTTAAAGTATAAAAATTATAAATAAAATATCATTATGTAGGAAGTCTTTTTATATTTCTAATTAATATTTATAGTAGAATTTATCTTATGTATAACCCCATATTAAAAATGTTTTAGTTATTAAACTTTGATTTTAACTATTTTAACTATTCATTAAATAAAATAATATTAAATGTCATAATATAATCCAAGTGGACCTAAATGGTCATATTATATTCATAAGGTTGTTTTTGGTCGAATTAAAATTATCCAATAGAATTATAACATGTGTTAGGGTAATAGTAATATCATATTTACCCTTAGTTACCCTATTTACTAATAACCGCGGTAAAAAAAAGTAAAAAGTTACTATTCACCAAAAAATTATTTTTATCTCATTGAACCACATTTTACTTACTGATATCAACCGTGTCTATCGGATTTTCGAAATTCCATTCACAGAAGCGGTAAAATTAAGTTTTATGCAAAATTCAGTTTTTAACCTACCACTTAGTGGTTTCACTATTCCTCAAAAATTGAAAGTTTTTAGAAAAATACCAAAATTTCACCCTAGGCTAATTTCGGTATTCCGAATCCAAAAATGAAGTCCATTTTGAAAAATAAAATTTATAAAATTTCAAAAAGTGGTTATTACTATTCATAACGGCTAGTTTTAATAATATTTTAATAGCATATCGTTGTTTAGTGAAACTCGGTATTGCGTACAACGCAAGCTATCGAGGAAGGTCGCGATTGCGTGTAAAGTAAGTCAAGCTAGTGTGTTGTGAAAGATTCCTTTGATGATATATATATAACATAAAAACAAAATATTACTCATAAAAATCTCGGGTGTTACAAGTACCCCTATGTCCAATCGATCAGTTTCTACATCAAGATGAACAACATACTAAAATGAATCTTCTAGAACATCTCCCATATTTCAATTTATATATTTTTAGTTTAAATATTATCAAGATCATCTTGAAGTTTCTCCTTGGGATAAAAAACATCAATAAAGATATAACCTTTATCTTTTAAAGGTTCTACATTTTAAAAAGTATCCATCATGGATTGAGGGGTTTTATATTTAATCTTTGGTTTTTAATCCTCAAAAAAATCATTATCATATTTTTCTTCTTTATAGAGGAAACTCATTCTCTATAATTTATTTCTTGATATTATGTCTACCTATTGGGTAAAAAATTATGAGGCTTATTCATGATACCATATTCACTTTATTCATCATCAATCATTCTTATGAATCGATAGGCAATGTTCCCAAATCAACCACATGGAAAAGAGGCTAAAGGAATCATTCCTTCAAATCTCCCTCGTCCTATATTGAATTTCAAGGAAAATGAAAAATAATATCACCTTCCAAATTATCTTCATCAACACTATATCTGGAAACCTCATGCTTGCCCCTCGCTAAGAATTACATTTCCTTGTGTACATGTGTTATTGCATCTTCTTGCTTGAGTCACATTTCATAATCAACCCGACTACTTAACAAATCATGAAGAGAAAGTTTAAACATATATCTTTCCTCAAGGGTTGACACTATTGGATTGTAAAAATGTGGAATCCTTCTCAAAATTTTCATTAAAATTTTAGTATCTTTAATTTATTCACCAAGTACTCTAATTTCTACAACAAAATCATTAATTTTGTTAAAAATATATCTTCTTTTTAATTAGGATTCATTTTTTGATCATCATGACTGTTGTGAAAAACATTGAATTTAGCCTTCATTACACTGTTATCACATTCATTTATATTTTATAATTTATACCAGATAAACTTGAATGAATTTAAACACTTCACCTTCTAATATATTTGATAAGATAGAGATTTATTAATAGAATTTTATGCATTGTAATATGCATCATGAATTTTCCTGTCTGTTTCAGTCATAGGTGGACCTATCACATCAATGAAATAAATCCCTTGAGTAGTGGAGAAAATAACTTCAATACCAAGAGATATCATAGGATATCTTATACTATTCTTCCAAATATGGAAGTTGCTTCTATAAAATAGGGGGACTCCCCTAACATTCAATGAATTCTCCAAGAACACAATAGAGGACAGATTTATCCCCACCAACATGTATGCTTTAAAACCAATTATATGAATCTGGAACACTATGAGAGGGGAGGGGACAACCATGGGGTCCAAATATTCTTTTAATTTGACGGATCATGCTCCCACATTGGTAGGAACTTGTTAAACCTATATGATGAAATTACCTAGTAATCAAGTGTTCACACAGAGATAGACAATGCAACAACTTTACTTAGTTAAAAACCAAGGGAATGTCTAAAGAGCATATGATGACAGTGGTTCGGCCATACCTGAATCCACTAATCTTCAATAGTTGTGGAATACAAATGTTAAGAAACATTCACTTTTTTCTAATAACTTCTACTTTTCAATATTTTTGGGAAATCACAATATGTCCCTTGAAACACATCCTTCAACTCCCCCAAGATCACTACTTTGGGAAATTTATTACCCAGTTTAATGACATAAATGTCCCTTCAGTAGATTAGAATTTATGTATTTGTACATGAACAGAATGAGACTCTTCATGTACTATTATTCAAAATTGATTCACTTGAAATAATAGTTAAATGAAACAATATGATCAATACTATTGTCTAAAAAGAATCTTCACAAAGCTCACAACGTTCAAAAAGAAGAATGTCATCACAGAACACAAAGTCATCATAGAATAATTAATCAGAAAAACACTCAGTTTTCGGAGATATCCAGGTATTAGTCAAGAATAGGACATCATTTTCATAATGCTCAGGCACAAAATGAATACTTGATTCACAAAGATCTCATCCTTTAGGAATTTATAGTGATTCATCTTTTTCTCTAAATATTTCCAGGTCAAATAAAGTGGGTGTATCTTACTATTTATAAGAATAACCCTTCCTGAATATCCAATGCCTCTAACAGATTTTTATTAAGTCTCTAAATTTATGTCCACAATGGTCCTTCATTTTTGAAGAAAAAATGTAATTTTAACCATTCCAAAATATTCTTGTAGTCCTGAAGAACACTATAAAATCATGGTGCACTCATGATACTTATCGTAGTCACAAATAACATCTTCTTTCCATCATTGGTCCTCTAAGATACATACCTTAAAAAACACATCATTTTATGAAACATAATCTCCAATAAACCCAATCATCACAAAACTTATTCCTTTACCATATTTAATAAAAGTCAATTCCAGAAAACTACCTTTCATGAATCTTGCTCTATCCTCCTGATTTTGAGCCCAAAAATTTCCCAAACATTTGGAAAAGACCCCACCTTAAACACTTTTTTAATCTTGTACTATATGATCACATTCCATGAAAAATACATGATAAAATCAATGTGAATTGACAAAAAACACAAACTAGACTCTATTTCCAACAACAAAAAAGTCTTGGTTCCAGCAGTCTACATCTATAGGCATACCCTCAATGTCAGTTGGGCTATGATATGAAGAACCCCCTTCTATATTGATTAATTTTCTATATGAACATATATATTTATACCTAATATGTTTTCATTTTCATATTTATTTGGATTCACCTTACTGTTATAGTATCTCATTATTACTCCCATTTGTTTTGGTGAATCTAACATGGTATATATATATTCATCCTTATATGGTATTTGATAGCATGTGTCCTGTCTTATATAGAAAATGGAAATATCTGGGGGTGATTATGATGGATCATAGTGATACCAAGGTGCTTTGACCAAGTATAGTGGTTAGGCTTGGAGATTATGAGTAGTTCTCTCTCTCATCATTAAGTATTTCAACTTGTAGTTGGGTTGGGATTTCATTTCTAGTTTGGAATTTGTTATCTCCCTTTTCATGTTGGTGGTATTATGTTGCAATCCATTATATTCCATTGAATGTATTACACGAATGTTTTATCTATAGACGTTACATTATTTAATTTATATTCCTATACACTATTTTATGTAGATGGTTGGGTGTGTGTGTGTAGTTTTATTTGGAAAATGATTCCCATTATAGTTATTAATACTTATAAATTGTCACTAACCCCTAGCCTATTGCAGATGGGATTAGGGATGCAATAGTTCGACCTTCAATAGGCTAGGTTGACACTTGGGCATTGGGTTGTTACGGAAAGTATCTTCGTGATAACCCCCGCCATTTCTTCCTCTAGGTACGTAGGAAGTGTAAACGGAGGGACTATATACCTGATCACTGGGTGAAAATAATAATCCCAACATCATTATTTGGACTTCACATCTGGAAAAACATCTGGAGAAAAGTACAAGATGTATTTGAACCTCATCCAAAGCTCCCACACACTCATGATCCCTTATTGAAGGGAGATACAATCATGCCACTTTTCTTTCCTCATCATCGATGATGTGTATTGAAAATGGAAATCATTTTAAATGTCTATACACAACAAATATTCCACCATATGGTCACTAAGGTATAATTTCAATCAATAATATAAAGACCCCCACATCTGACTAATTTCCAAAAGAAAATAAAAATTAATCTATTTTCATATTATATTATATTTGATCTCATTCTCCTCCATACATCACTCTGTCTCCAGATTATTGAACACACTAACAATATATTAAAAAAACATCCCTCTTAAAGGAATTTAGGTCCATTTACCATTCCCCATCCTCATATATTGGTTAAAATCTTAAAAAATAAAATAGATCAACCTACTGATCCTTAACATCCTGAACTACTTGGAGAAGATGACCAAGATCCATTTTTTCAAACAAATGAGAACATCCTAAGCCCAGTATCATGGAATTTTATGATATGTTTATTTAATTTATTCATTATAATTTCCATCATTCACCCAATTCAAAGTCAAACACAGTATATGATGATGCATGTACTTATCCTAGGTATCTACCCTAAAAAATTTCAACCCCAATTGTTTGTTTGATAAACTCAGAGTTCATACACTATATCACAGGGGTGCCTGAAATACTATATCTTAACCGGTCACCCTATACTTTTCCATGCCCCAAGATCAATGGGAACCATTTACCTAACAACTAATGGAATCATCACAGTCCCTAACTCCAACATCCTTTATATATCTATACCAATATCATTGATACCAGACTATCATAACCCCTCCTTAAAAAGATACTAGAATGAATTAAGAGAGATAATGACCCCTGAGTCCTGCCTTTAGTTGGCCCTGGGTTGGCGACCTGCACTAAGGGTATGAAAAGTTCACATATAAGAGGAATTAACCACAACAAATAAAACTGTATTAAGATATTGGATAAAAACACAAACTCCAGCACATATATATATACCAGTAAAAAAACACCATCCTATAATTCTTAATCATGGTAAAAGAAACTTATAAATTTCTACAATATAAATACCCAAAGACAATCCATATACTAGTGACTCAAAAATAGCTCCAAATACCAAGAATTTAATGCCCAACTAAATCCTAAAATTCCTCCTCAAAGACTGAAAAATATTTCATATACATACAGTGATCAAACAATTATACTCAGTAGGATCACTCCCAATGTCCCAAGTGCACATGTAAAAAAAGCATGAAAATATGCTAGAGAAAAAATAGAATAATAAAAAAGCACATATACATGTAGAAAAACGATTTCTGGCCTCACCATGGCTCTCTAACCAACTCAAGTCTCTAATATAATAATATAATATTGGGATCATAATGAAACATGGTGACTTGTTTTCACTTCCCACTCATTTTCCTCTCTCTTTCCACAATTTAGAACATCATTTGATCCCATTCCATCTCAATATATCATGTCACATACCATCCATCTTTTACATGGGTCGGGATGCCTTATTACATACCCCACTATTCAACATCTAGCATCTAGTGCTAGCATCAGTCAACAACAGAACTCATCTCGCCTAAAGACACATTCATCAATACATCACACCACGCATGAAAACATCGGGTTTGTCACTACACATCACACCTGAAAATACCTGGTCTATCACTACATGTGGAGTAAGTGTATGTAATAGGGGGTATATAGAGATCAACATCACCACCATTGTGAATTTGGGGGAAAAAACCCATAACCCATAACCTATGGTCATTAGTAGGACAATCTAATTCATGTGGGAACATATAAAAATATTATAAAATACATGATATATAGATATAAAAAATTACTAAACTCTGGGGTTCCCTGAAAGTGCACTAAAACACACCACCACCACCCCAATTCACCAAACATCAACCATAACAACCACTACCTCCACTATATTTAACTCACCACATGATCACCACACAAACAATAAATAACCAATATTAAATTACAGGTTCTACCAGTTTCAAGATATAACACATTTTCACATTATTTTATATACTAATCCACTTTATTCATATTTACGTAGCACATAATTCATTCAATTTATTTAATCAATTTACCACACATAAATTTACATCATGTTCATATTCATTTCATATGTAATCATAATTTATTCCATTCTTAACCAAGAAACTAATAGAACTAGACCTCTTCAAAATTACACCTACTCGTATGACCATTACTATAACTCCATGCACCCACCATCATTATCATGCCACATAGATCAATCCATCTCATCCAAATAACCACGCATCACACATCCCAATTACATCTCACAACACAATAATTTCACACCACAACCACACATCATGTCCACTACTCACCATAACTACAGTGTAAAATAACCTAACAAATACCCATGTCGCACAACTTCCCATATCACATCCATGCAATACAACTACCTCATCAAAACTCCATGAAACAATTTCCCATCTAGTCACCTACATCACCCAACCAACATGCCAAACAGCATAGGGATATACAATAAGAATAATCATAAAAAAACATACACCATATTGCACAATTATTCATGGGATTTTATCACATTACACATTTATTTATCTTGGTTATTATATCACAAACAGGATTCCATGAGAATAAAATTTATTATCATTATATACATTCATTATTATTTTACTCATGGTGTGACCAAATATAAACATGTCAATGGTCTCAAGGAATATCATCTGTTGTGATTGCATGGGTCCTACTAGCTACTATTTTTTATATTCCAAACCTGAGGTATAACACATAAACAATAATATTAAAGGAATCCAAAACATGATATATTTATCCATCTACAAAAATTGTATTAGTGATAATTAATCATCACTATTATTATATATTATTTTATCCACCCAAATGGATGAAAAATCATTAAATCCTAACACATATCTCTTAATGGTGTGAGAACAAGGATCCCCTACATGAAAGAAGATTTATAATCTCACTAAGCACCATAGGGAGAAGAAGAAAAATCTAGAAACTAAAAACACCACAATGAAACATGGAACAACCTATTTCAAACTATGGAACCATAAAAACAATTCCCATATCACCCCCAAACCAAAACCACAACACTATAGTGGATACCCGAAATAATAAAAGAATGAAAAAACTGGGAATGAATAATAACCCGCCATTGAAAAAAACAAAATCATTTTAACCCAAAGATCAAATAAATAAAACAGTTGATGGAAGGTCCCCCAAAACATCCTAGACTTCATCCATAAGTTAATACAAAGAGATGGCTAAATGAGAGGATAATCCATCAAACTGTAGATTATAAATAGGCTATAGTTCACATCATTTACCACATAAATTCCATGTTTAAATAAAAAAATCCACAGTGTATGTGGGATAAAATCCCAAAAAATGATATTTAGTTCATAAATTAATTTTCTTCTTAAAATCCAGGTTCTTAATCCAGAATAAAGTTACATCTTAAATAACACATTTATGATTTGAATTTATTTCCCACACTTCACAAAAGATACATAATATCCATAAACCACTAACCACACAATCTATTAAAAACTAACATACACTGTAAACCCTTCCTTTATGGTGTATATAAGCCTATTGTTGTAATACTACAACTCCAACCTCCAAAGAACTTCCTAAATAATTCTCCTAGATACCCCCAACCAACAGAATTGGAAAAGTAATAGGTTGGGTGGGCAATAACCATTATGGTTTATGATATTTTTGGGTGTAGTCTCGGCTAATATTAATTTCTTTTGGTCTTGGGGTAAGGTAGGTGAGGAGTGTAAATTTTATATGTGAAAATAGAATAAATATTTTTAAATACCAAATACATTTCAAAAATTGGAAGTCACTATCAATGAAAAATGAACCAAAATTGAGAAATAATGTATAGAACAAGAGATAAGGATGATCCAAAACTCAAACACTCAATTAATACATGTAATTAAAATTTTATGACCTTTAACTCTTAGGATACTCATTTCTACCATTTTTTCATCGAATTAACTAGTTTTTACTGATGTAATTTATCCTCTATGATAAAAAGAATCATCTTAATTATAAATTTTGGATCTAATGATTCCAAATTTGAAATCCATTTATTTAAATTTTTAAAATAGATGAAAATTATTTTTAGAAAACTCTATTTATAATGTATTAATAAAAAATTAAAAAATATAACATGTGTTCTAAAATTTAAAATATGATTTTATAAATTAAAAAGAATTTTTTTGAATTATATATTCAAATATACAACACATATTTGTTTTATAAAAAAATTCTATAAATTTACAATTCATATTTATACACTAATAATGTCATAAAATCTGTTCTATTTGTAAAAATGATATTTTCACTATTCAGATAAAAATAAATGATTTTAGAAAATATAAATTTTTTTAAGATAATATTTAAAAAATTAATACAAAAATGAATTTACGTTCTTAAAATTCACATCCTAAAGTTTTTAATTTTTTAATAAAAAATATAATATATATAAATCAAATTTTTAGAGGATAATAAATTTTGGTTTGTTAACTATTCTTTTCCCTATAAATTAAAAAACAACCAACTCTTTATATTTTGACAAATTATTGAAGAAATATATATTTATTTCCAAGAAATAGAATTCAAATTATTGAAAAATACATTCTTTTAAGAATAAAGTAAATTTTCAAAAACTATTATTAAAAAATTATAAAATTTGATGATATATCTATAAATATAAATATTATTTTTGTTTTTATATAATACCAATTTCTTCTTATATAAAATCTTATGATCTCCAAATAAAACAAAAAAAAATAAATTATATTTTAGTTGTGTTTTAGGTGGTGATTCAGCTAGCAAGGACCTTGTACAAATCTCCCTGAGCTAGAACTTCTCATGTATACATATTTTCTAAAACCATAATTGTGCGTGTTTGGATTGTAATTGGTCAGCGGAAGACCTATATAAGATACCTCCTTTATGAGTATCAATAAATCATATTCAAATGGATGTTTTTTATCAGGATGTCATTTCTTTTGACATTATTAATGATTTTTTATTATGGTTACAGACATTTATACCATCAAATTTAATGAATATTTTTTAATAGACAAATTATTAATCAAAATATATCAATGTTTTTAATCTTAGTTATGTATTTTGTGTTAAATAATTTATTTCATATATTTTTTATTTATGGATAATATAAAGAGAAATAACAAGTCATTACAATCTACTCCTAAGTATAATTCCCCGTATATTTTTATCTAATCGAATGACACTAGTCACGATTATGCAAATGAAGATACCTTTAGAATATCATAATAGTATGAGGTTTATTCATCCTAGTATGTCACCATGAGAATCACTAGATTACTTTGCAAACAATTCAAAAGGAATTCTATAAATTTTCATTAATTATTGAAAGATCTGTCTCACCCGGACATTGCGCTACGTCATGTTTTTAATTTTAATTTTTATCTTATAATTTTATCTTCTTATAATAATAATAATAATAATTATTATTATTATTTATATATGTGAAATGCGGGCTGGGCCCGACTGGGGTTTTGTGCTCTTGCATTGATAAATGAGCATTTTCGCATGGAATTCGTCCAGAGCACCATGGTCAAAGCCACACGACCTCACCTGGGTCATCATGAAACCTCACCCGGTTCACCGCACACACTGTTCGATGGTTAACTAATTAAATAAAATGAAATAGTAATAAAGAAATAAAATTATGTGAATAATAAAGTGGAAATAAAAATAAAATATGAAAAATGTAATCAACATAATGAATTGTTTTAATTGCAATAATAATAATAGTATTTGGGGATATTATTAATTATCATTGAGTGTTATTATTAATAATAATATTAGTGACAATGATTAAGTTATTTTATTATTTATTATTACTTTTGTTTTAGTTATTATTTATATTATTACTATTTTCATTATTATCTTTTTCTTTACTTTTTATTTTGTTTGTTTTATTTATTTTTCTCTCATCCTCTTTTAGGTTTGAGGCTCCTTCCCTTTCCCTCTTCCGCATCACCCTCTTTCCCCTTCAGCAGATCTTGGCGGACCCCCCTCCCTCTCCCAGCCAACACCACTTTCGTGCCACCGCTTCACCCCTCCCACCGAGCTTGTCACGCCGCCTGATACCCAGCAAAACACCCTATAAATCCTCCTAACCAGCCAGCTTTGTTGTGTCACCCACACCCCTCCTCGGATAGTCCTAGACTCCCTCTATGTCGCACACTGCTCGGCCCTCCGCATCATACCCTACTCCACTCTGATCCCCCCACACTACATGGCCTTTGCACCGCCAAGATGCCACCTGGCCTCCCTGGTTCTCACCTAGATGATCTCTCTATCTTCTCCAAAACCATCCACCAGACTGCCCGACCTCCCGATCATTGCCGTCATGCCACCGTACCCCCCCAGATAAGTCTCTCATCTTTCTCTTTAAATTTTGGGTTTTTAAATCTTGTAGGATGTTTCTTTTTAGGTTCAATCTTGAATTTTTTGTCTGATCCTCTTGTTTTTGGGTTGCTCTAGGTTTCTTATGGTGCCGATGGGGTGAGAGTGTAGTTTTGCGCAATCTTATGGAGGAACCTTCATGCAAGGTAGGTGGTTTCGTGCGATATCATCATTAGATGATTTTAATTGCTTCTTAATTAAATTATAATGTGTTCTAATGATAAATATCACGATGCGAATTTTATTTCAGACGTGCTTTGATATGCATATTTGATGAATTTTAATTGTTTTTAAGTAAATGCCAATGTATTTCATCTGCGCTGTGTTGTTGAAATCTTTATACGTGTTTTTAGTTAATTGTTTAAGGTGTGAAAATTTTGTTTTCAAGAACTCTAGAGGTGAAGGTGTGATTAAATCTAGTTTTTATTAATAAGAGAAACTTTTTTTGACGTTTTGATTTTTATTATGAACCTTGAGTATGTTCTAGGGGTTTGAATGGGGTTTTAGAAGGGTTGGGATGTGCAATTAATTTGAAAATGGATATGGCATCCAAAATCTGTCTGTTTTAAAGTGAGGCCTTGTGGTATGCATGTGTGATGTTTTATTAATTGAGAAACTTTTTATTAAGTGGCATTTGAGATGAAAGACATGGTTGGGAAGGTTTTTTATGTTGTTTGGTAGGTGCAAAATGTGTTTGCAAGTTCTTTGAGGAGTGTGAATATTTAAATGTGGGTTTTCAATGTAAAAATAATCATTTTGGGTGTGTTGTCTTGTTGTGAACACTTGAAATTTAATTAAAAACTATTAGAATAATATAAATCATGTTTTAATTTTGTTACCATGACTATTTGTTTTTAAATTGACGTCTATATATCGGATAAAGTGGTTTTTGGTGTAAAGTTTTTTTTGGTTTATGTTGAAATGATTTAACAAATATTTTAAATGATTTATTGATTTATTGAGTTGGCACAAATGTATTATTTAGTAAAAGTTGAATATGCATTTGTATTTAAAGTAGAATGTTTATATAAATTGAGAAGTTTTTCTGTAAACCCACATTGCGTCGCTTGGTGGTGTTTTATATGTTGTGAAAATGGTTCAGTTAATTATGTAGTTCGTGCGAAACATGTTTTGAGGATAATTCAATAAGAAAGTTGTTTGAAATAAATCTCTTATGGGTAATTGAGAATGTTCATTATGTTGTCTCTTATTGTGTTATTTAAATAATGCTTTCTAAGTTGTGTGAATTGTTTGTGTTCTTTGAGTGTTTCCAAATGGGGATTTTCAAAATGATTAGGTAACGAAAAATATATTTTGGAAAGGCATTTTGGTGTGCATGAGCTTTTGAAATGTTTTTTGGGTATGAAAATGTGAATTTTGTGTGTAATGTCTTGTTTGGTCTTGGATATGAGAAAGTAATATTCTATATGAATGTGAAAAATTATTGAGCACAAGGGAAAACCCTGGGTATCTAGCTGGGAGGACAAGAACTAGTGTTCTATTGATCTGAAGTGGTATCGTCCCTATTTGAATTAGCTAGATTGATGATTGCAACACAAACTAAACATTTCAATTCTGAGGGTTGTGGTATTCTAAGTAGATTTTCTGAGGGTCATGGTATTCTAAGCACATTTTCTGAGGGTCATGGGTTTTTAAGTCACGTTTTCTGAGGGTTGTGGTTTCTAAGCAACGTTTCACCGAGACATGAGGTTCTAGAGTCTCACTTGAGCTAGAAAAAACATAGGGTATTTACCCGCAATGATCTACTATTCATGTCATGGTGCCTTCCATCAGAATATGGAGGACCAATTGAGTATTTTCATGTTCCTTATAAATTTTCCCTTCCATTTTCAAGTAGTATTGTGAAATGGTTTTTTTTCTTTCAGTACTCTTTTCTATTCACTTTCAGTTTTTAAATTTTTTCCTTAAAAGAGATTTAAAAGTTTGGTTTTAAATAATCATGTTAAATTATCTTTTTGATGTTGTGGCATGAAATCTTTTAATTGGGTGGTATCCTACTAAGCTCTTGGCTCACACCCTATATACACCTTTGGGTGTATGTAGACCCTTTTATTTGTGTGTCATTGGTTGAGGTTTCATTCTTAGTGATGGTGGTTCTGGTTGCTGATGGTCTTCACTTAGAGGTTGGTATTGGAGTTTTAGTTCTCTATATTTATTGTTGTTCACTTTGGGTTTCAGCTGAATTGTAAACTTTAAACCGGTTTATAATTTAAAGGCGTGTTTGGTTTTCTGTTTCCAGTTTCAATTTTTTTATCTTATTATTTTTCTTTCTTTCTTTTATTTTGGGTAAATCATTCCGATGTAATGTTTTTATACCTATGCACTTGTGCCGGATCGTGGGGATCAGGACCGCCCTTCGGGCCTTGTCGCGGATCGGGTCGGGTGTCGGGTAAGACGGTGGCCCGGTCTTGTTTGTGACAAATGGTATCAGAGTGGTTTTGCTTCTTGGGCCATGTTCTTCTAGGATATATTTAGGGTAGATCAAATTTAATGGTGACAAAACTCAATGTTCTAGATACGAGCAAGGTGTTTGGCCAGCACACTTTGTGGCGGGAATCGAGTTTCTAGAGTAACTTGAGGTTTGTCTGAGTTGTTGGTCATTGTAAATAATCTTTTTAGGGGAAATGAATTGGGAGTAAGGCCAGTGGTCCCTGTGATCTCACAGGGTCTGGAAAGCCTTTGGGAGTCTGGGATGCAAACCTAGAATACTATCTATTCCAGTGGCGTGATTGGCGTATGTCCATCAACCAAATGTCTCAGTCACCCAACGACACTAGTCTTCTCTTGCATCATTCCTTGTCTCTTTGTTTTAGATTTTTGGAAATCTGGTTTCTAAGTAAAAATGATTTGGTCTTGGAAAATGTTTTCAAATGTTGATCTTAAAAAATGAAATGATGTGTAAGGTTTGAAAAGTGTCGGTTGAATGTTTGGTTTTGAAAATTGGAAAGGTCTTGTTTTGATCCTTGGAGCTCTCATGGGAAACCACATGTATGAGTGTATATGAAAAGGGAAATGGTTAATGGCACTGATGATGAGTTCCGAGATGGATATGAGGTGGGTGCCGGTGTGGCATGACAATATGCATGTGCGAGGCCCCTGGGACACCATTGGTGTTTGCGCAACCCACTAGCTACGTTTATTTTCAAAAAAAAATTCTAAAGGAAAAAAAATTGGTGTTTAATAACTGGTGATTGTGTGTTGTGTCCTTGTTTTTTGGTAATGTTGGATGTGAGGCATTTCAGTCCAATATTCCTTTTTTATGGATTCATGTTTTGAGTTTGAGTTCTTATTGGTAGGTTGGTGTGAAAGCGTGTGGTTAGTAGTTTCTTTGAAAAGTTCTTCGAAAGCCCCTGTAGTGGTTCCCCCTACACGTTTAGTGTTTGTTTGTGGTATGTATTGGCCACTGGACCAATATTATTGGGTCCATGGTTTTCATTCCTGACTAGTGCATTCCCCCCCATAAAAAGTTAACATGTGATTGAAGTGTGGCCATGGGTAATTCGTCATTGGTCAACCATCTAGTTGATCGAAGGACTCCCCCTTTTTAGTTATCTTGCTACGTCTATCCCTTTTTCCTTTTTTGTTAAGTAGATCCTCTCATAGAAAAACATCATATATGAGGTATGTTTAAGGGAGTTTTGGTCTTTTTGAGTTGTATGACTCGTCAAGTATGAAGTTTGACACCGTTGCGTCGGAAGGTTTTCCCCAAAAAACGGTGAAACGAATTCCAGCAGGGAACGGTGAAGGAGGTTTAGAAGTACTAGTGCTGACTGATGTCTTTAATGGCATGTATGCATTCATCATATGTGAGGGTCATGATTGGTGACGTCTTGCGGTGTGAGTTCTCTTTGAAAGCTAAAGGTGTAATTCGTAGGATCCTTCAGGAATCCCTGTTTTCATAGGAGTGTGTCCTCTCAGGGAGCTCTAATTTTTCTATTCAAAGCGTAGTGTTTTTCATTCATCTGTCCTTCTTATGTTTCATGGTGAATGTGAAGAGGTGATCCATGTCCATCATCTAAACCTCTGTTCTGGTGGATATGTCGTGAGAGAGTAGTTCTATGTCATGGTGTGTTGGGTTGGTTGGTGTGGTCTTAGTTGCGGTGTGGTTGTGTGTGATAGAAAAGGGATAAGATCCTTTAGGGAGTCTTTATTGCCTAACTATGAGGAAGAAGATAATTCAAACATCAGGGCTACAGTCATAGGCCTCAGAGTGAAGATGGCATGTGGTCAGAAACCCTGAGAGTGTATGGGAAACCGACCTTATTTCTGTCATCAGTGTTGAAGGAGGAGTGAGTTTAAATCGTTTCCTGTAGCTGTTCGGTTCCGGATGAATCATTCAGGTGCATGAAGTTTCCTATAGCTAAAAGGAAGTGTTGTCGTCTCATTACCTTAAAGGTTCGGGGGTGGCATCTCACCGAATGTAATAACTTTTAGTGGTCTTTATGCGGTCAATTAGGTTAATCAGCCTCAGATTTGAATAGTGTTCATCCAGGGATGTTGAGATGTTGGTTTGTCTTCAGTTGTGGTTTTGACGCCCGATGGTTAGGCCCCTCACTCCCCACCCTTTTTGGTGGGTTGCTGGGTTAGTGTCGGGAAGCCTATGAGTTCTAGTGTTTTCATTGGTGCTAACAGTTGTGAGACCCATTGGGGATCGCTAAAAATCCCCAAAAATAAACCAAAATTACCCAATTCTTACGGTGGGGAGTCCGCTCGGGCCTCCTTGTGTAGGTTTCCCAATCTCATCTTGGGCGTTAGTAGGTTTCTAATGGTGGGGAACCCCTCAGGCTTTCCTCAGTTGGCCTTTTAGTTATGTTCCAAGAGATGACATGGTGGTTGGTGATCGAAGTGTTCCTTGGATGTGCTTGACCTTGTTTGTTCATTCCAGTCAAACGAAAGGGTTATCATTAAATGGTGTTTGAGGTGTTCTTAATTGTGAAGTTGGCTTGCTTGTGTGTGATATTTTTTTCCTTGATCAGCCAATTGGAGGCGTTTGAGCTCTTTGGGGTAGGAAACACACATCAGAAAGTTTTTTATGAGCTTCTTGAAGATGCATTTGAGTAAGTTTCTCTGGGCATGATGCTTTTGACTCCTTTCACTTGTTGACTATGGGGATCCTCTTTGAACCTTAGTGGGGTATCAGTTTATTCTTTGAGTCTCAACCTTAGTTGTGGCTCTTCGGGGATAGATATATTTATGGAGGGGAGAATTGTCAAACCCAGACATTACACTGCATCATGTTTCTAATTTTTATTTTTATCTTATAATTTTATCTTCTTCTAATTATTATCATCATCATCATTATTATTATTATTTATATGTGAAATTCGGGCCAATCCCGACTGGGGTTTTGCGCTCTTGCGCTGATAAATGAGCGTTTTGGCCTGGACTGCATGCAACACATCGTAGTCGAAGCCACGCAGCCTCACCTAGGTTGTTGTGCGACCTCTCCAGGTTCACCGTACACACCGCATGATGGTCAACTAATTAAATAACATAAAATAGTAATAAAGAAATAAAATTAAGTGAATAATAAAGTGGAAATAAAAATAAATTAAGAAACATGTAATTAACATAATGAATTGTTTTAATTGAAATAATAATTATAATATTTGAGGATATTATTAATTATCATTGAGTATTATTATTATTATTATTAGTGATGATTATTAAGTTACTTTATTTATTAGTATTAATTTTGTTTTAGTTATTATTTATATTATTACTATTTTATTTATTATCTTTTTCTTTTCATTTTATTTTTTTTGTTTTATTTATCTATTTTTCTCATCCTCTTTAGGGTTTGTGACTCCTAACCTTTCACTCTTCAATGTCACCCTCTTTCCCCATCAGTAGATCATGGAGGACTCCCCCTCCCTCTCCTGGACAACACCACTATCATGCCTCCGCTTCACTCCCCTCCTACCGAGCATTTCGCGTCGCCTGATACCCAGCGCAACCCCCCGGAACTCCTCCTGGTCGGCCGACTTTCTTGCGTCACCCAGACCCCTCCTCAGCCAGTCCCAATCTCCCTCCGCGTCGCGCCCTGGTTGGCCCTCCGCGTCGCAACCTACTCCACCCCGACCCCTGCACGCAGCACGACCTTCGCACCGCCAAGCTGCCACTCGGCCTCCCCAGTTCTCACCTGGATGCTCTCTCCATCTTCCCTAAAACCAGCCGTCGGACCGCCCAACCTCCTGACCATTCCTGTCATGCCGCCTTACCCCCCAGATATGTCTCTCATATTCCTCTTTAAATTTTTGGTTTTTCTAGCTAGTATGATGTTTATTTTCGGGTTCAATCTTGACATTGTGGTCCGATCTGCTTGTTTTTGGGTGGTTCTAGGTTCCCTGTGCTATAGATGGGGTGTGTGTGTGGTTTTGTGCCATTATCTAGAGGAACCTTCATGCAAGGTAGGCAGTTCTATTCCATATCATCTTTAGATGATTTGAATTGCTTCTTAATTAATTTATAATGCGTTCTAATGATAAATTGTGTGATGAAAATTTTATTTTAGACGTTCTTTGATATATATTTGATGAATTTGTGTTGTTTTTAAGTAAATGAAAATGTATTTCAAGCACATTGTGTTGTTGAAATATTTAGACATATTTTAGTTAATTTTTTAAGGTGTACAAATTGTCTTTTCAAGAACTCTTGAGGTGAAGGTGTGATTAAATTGTGTTTTTTAAGAATATAAACTTTTTTTAAACTTTTTATTTTTATTATGAACCTTGAGTATGTTATAGGAGTGTGAATGGGGCTTT
Source organism: Viscum album (assembly GCA_963277665.1). Lineage (NCBI taxonomy): Eukaryota > Viridiplantae > Streptophyta > Magnoliopsida > Santalales > Viscaceae > Viscum > Viscum album. The sequence goes on along the minus strand of OY728127.1, from coordinate 1,957,454,252 downwards.
AGAAGGGTTGGGATGTGCAATTAATTTGAAAATGGTTCTGGCATCTAAAATTTGAGTGTTTTAAAGTGAGGCCTTGTGTTATGAATTTTTAATGTTTTATTAATTGAGTAATTGTTTAATTTAGTGGAATTTTAGATGCGAAAAATGGTTGGGAAGGTTTTTGAGGTTTTTTAGTAGGTGAGAAATGTGTTTTCATGTTCTTTGATGTGTGTGAATATTTAAATGGGGGTTTTCAAAGGAAAATGCGTCTTTTTGGGTGTGTTATCTTGTTTTGTACACTTGAAATTTAATTACAAACTATTTGAAGAATGGAAAACATGTTTTGATATTGTTACCTTTCATATTTGGTTTTATAGTGACGTCTCTATAAGGGATAAAGTGGTTTTTGGTGTATTGTTTTCTTTGTTTATGTTGAAATGATTTAAAAAATAGTTTAAATGATTTATTGATTTATTGAGATGGTACTAAAGTAGTATTTCAGAAAAGTTGAATATGTCTTTGTATTTAAAGTAGCAAGTTTATATAAAATGAGTTGTTTTGGTGTAAACCCACTTTGTGTCACTTGGTGGTGTTTTATAAGTGGTGCAAATGGTTCAGTTAATTGGGTAGTTGGTGTGAAACTAGTTTTAAGGATAATTTAATAAGAAAGTGGTTTCAAAGGACTCTCCTATTTTTAATTGAGTGTGTTTGTTGTGTCATCCCTTGTTGTGTTATTTAAATAATCCATTTTACGTTGTGTGAATTGTTTGTGTTCTTTGAGTGTTTCAAAATGGGAATTTTTGAAATGATTAGGTAACACAAAATATATTTTGGAAAGGCATTTTGGCATGCATGCGCTTTTGAAATGTTGTTTGGGTATGCAAATGTGACTTTTGTGTGTAATGCCTTGTTTGGTCTGTGATGTGAGAAACAAATATGATATATGAAGGTGAAAATTGATTGAGAACAAGGGAAAACCCTGGGTATATAGGTGGGAGGACGAGAACTAGTGCGCTAGTGATCTGGAGTGGTATCATCCCTATTTCACTTAGCTGGATTGATGACTGCAACACTAACTAAACATATGAATTCTGAGGGTCGTGGTCTTCTAATCCACATTTTCTGAGTCTCGTGGAATTTTATGCAATGTTTTCTGAGGTTTGTGGTTTCTATCCAACGTTTCACTGAGACACGAGGATCTAGGGTCCCACTCGAGCTACATAAAACTTAGGGGATTTACCCACTGTGATCTACTATTCATGTTGTGGTGCCTTCCATCAGCATATAGAGGACCACTTGTGTATGTTCATGTTCCTTATAAATTTCCACTTCTATTTTAAAGTAGTATTGTGAAATTTTTTTGTTTCTTTCAGTACTCATTTCTTTTCACTTTCAGTTTTTAAATGTTTTCCTTAAAAACTTTTTAAAAGTATGGTTTTAAATAATCAAGTTTAAATTATATTTTTGATGTTGTGGCATCGAACCTTTTAATTGTGTGGTATCCTACTGGGCTCTTGGCTCAAACCCGACATACACCTTTAGGTATATGTAAACCCTTTTCATTGTGTGTCCCAGGTTGAGGAATCGTTCTTAATGATAGTGGTTCTGGTTGCTGATGGTCTTCACTTGGAGGTTAGTATTAGAGTTTTAGTTCTCTATCTTTTTTGTTGTTTACTTTTGTATTTAGTTGAATTGTAAACATTAAACCTGTTTATAGTTTAAAGTCGTGTTTTGTTGTATATTTTTAGTTTCAGTTTTTTTATCTTGTTAGTTGTCTTTCTGTCTTTTATTTCGGATAAATCATTCCCATGTAATGTTTTGATACCCGGGCACTTGTGCAAGACCATGGGGATAGGGAACTCCCATGGAGCCTTGTCGCGGACTAGGTTGGGCACCGGTTCGGATGGCGACCCGGTCTAGTTCGTGACAAGATCAATAAAGTGACTTCCATGTATTAGTACATGTTTCCCTAGTCCAAGGATCTCTTTAACTAACTCATGGGCGTGAGATAGTTTCCAAATATTTTCCTTATATTTGGATATCATCACATGATACAGAAGGAAGAACAGATTCCTGTGAATACATTTTGGATATATTATATGTATTATGTATACTTTTTGGTCATTTAGTTTTACCAATTCTATGGCCGTCTTTATATCTTTTATGGAATTAATTATTCACCAATTTCTAAAAATATTTCACATTGTGTTCATCTATGATATATTGGTTTACTATAATATAAAAATAGGTAATAAGGACTATTGTGACATTTTTTAGATCTTTGATGGAAGATCACCAATATTTAATGATTTCTACGAGTTGGTTTTTGATCTAGAAACTAAAATTCTTATGTCATGAGTTAATAGGGAAAGGAATTTATGTGGATCTTAAGAAGATATAATTAGTGAAATATTTGGAAATTCCCAAAAATATATATATGATCATATTTTTTATTAAATCAGATGGATATTATAGGTTTATTCTTCAAAAAACACTATGTTAGTGTCTCCCTTCATGGATATAACATGGAAGAAAGTGATATTTTAATTGGATGAGAAATTTCATATATCATTGGATGAATTAATGAAATGGTTGAAATCACCTCACAATATGATTCTTTATGATCATAAGAGTGGTAATTCAGTGTATTTGGATGCCTTTTATATAGGTTTGGTTTATGTTTTTTATTAGAACCATGTTTTGGAATATAGATAAAATTTGTTACACCTAGAAGAGAAGAACATCCCCACCACCGAGCTAGAGTATGTGATGGTGATACATGCACATATAACCTAGAATCATTATATCTTTTGAATGATGTTCACCTTTTGTACAAATCATAAAATGAAAAATTATATATATTTTTAAAGGTACTTGAATCATTCATATAGATACTAGGTGAAATATCTATAGAACATTTATTTTTTTATCTTGTACCATTAGGAAACTGAATGTGGATGAATATAACATAAGATGGACGTTACTAACCCTGAAAGGGAAATAATATGAAAATGAATAACATTTTATGTTATTATTTATCAAGATTTTTTTGATATAAAAAAGTATAATAATGTTTTATTGACTATTGTGAAAGTCTCACCATCCATGGATGAATAGATTCATATAGATAATATATCATATTTTTATTACCATTGTAAAGGAATAATTTTTAATCATGATGAGGTCATGTGAGTTTTATTTCGATATTATAATCATGTTGTTTATTTAAGTAGTGCTTATGATCACATTGACCTTTTGGAAAGAGGTTTTTATAGTTGATCTCTATTTCAATTGGGATGTACACACATGTACAACCAAGATGTTTTATGACATCATATGGTATAATTTAAGGCCTAGGATGAATCATGATGTTTCTAAATAAATATTTATTATACATACTTATTAAATGATAAAATATATGAATAAAAATTCAATGTTATCATTGAAATATATTCTATAGTCAATGTGGATGTGTGATGAGATCTATGAGGATTATTTTATTGTATTTCCTCAAACACCTAATTGGAAGAATTTTATATGGGTGATTATTGAATTATTAGTGAAATTGACAAATTTTTTTCATATAAATGATTCTTTTAAACATAAATAACATTTAAACTTATATATCAAAGAGAGCATAAAGCTATAAAATTTTCCATGGACTATTGTTTATGATCAATACCCAAGATTTAATTCTTAATTTTAGAAGGTAATTTTTGAAGCAATGGGTTCTCAGTTGAAGAGGATAATAACATAGCACCTTTAGACTAATGAAAAAATCCAGAGTATTATTTAGATTTATAAGGATACTATAAGAGAATGTGTACTCAATTTTTTTGAATCATGTTGTAAAAAAATTATTGATAGAGTCTTATTATAGTAAATTTTCTCAATACATGATAAGTATTCCTCACATTGGAATCAATTTATATGTGTCCAAATAATCCCCCAATTTCCTTGATAGAATTGGGCGAGTTTTCCATATTGGTATCAAGAATTAATAAAAATAAATCTAGTAAACGTTTTCTAATTTATAACTATTTGGAATTGGATTATTGTCACTAAAAAATATATTTAAATTATAATCCTCATCCATTGGAATTCATCATTAGTTATAAGGTATTCCTTAGTGTTTTTCGTCTAGTATTAAATTTTAAATTTGATAAGTATGTTAATTTCTTTCCCTGGTATGTGGGGTTATTTGTGATCATTGAGCATCTTAGGAAAGTGTAATAGTAGCTAGACATACAATCATTGATGATGTTTAATCATGATTTTTTCGCATATACAATTTGAAAAAGAATCATCTTAATGTATCTAAATTTTTTGAATGAGATTATATGGATTCAGAACCAACTTCCACCTTGGTTTAGTATCCAATTTGTATTATGGGTCATCTGGATAATGTTTTTTGAGGTAAATATACTCTAACATTGAATGTGAAATGGAATTATGGTTATGATAAACTAGATGATTGGGATTATTATTTACTAATAAAAATAAATATCCTCCATTATTTTTTTAAAAAAATTTGAGGACATTATAGTTGGTGGAAAGTGGTAAGGTGGGGAGATTTATAACAACCTGGGGTCACTTGTATGTATTAAATTTTTTTATTTAATAAATTTATTTTATTAGAATATATTATGGGAGATGGATGTTAAAAACATGAAATATAGGGTAATAGAATATGATTCACTTTTAATACCAATTTTTACCTCATCCATGTGAAGGAGGTAAGATTTTTCTGTTGGAAAATTCATGGTCGATAGATGAGTCTCCAAAAAATGCATCTTTGGATAAAGCACAAGGTGACATAATCAGATAAAAGTTGGTGAATTGATATTATAAATCATTTTCTTCAATCATATTTATTAATTTTACAATTTAAAAAACTAAATCTATGTTCTTAGTTCACTGAAAAGTCATGGTTACTCCAAAATATGATGATCCCTCGTATATAATGTGAATTACATCCCAGTTATAACTGCATGTGTAACATCCATACAACTTGGATCCATTCAAGAATAGTTGAGTGGGGGACACATGGAATCATACATGACACCCTACTGTCAAAATTTTACTAACTAGTGGTTATGGCCTATAATAGTTGTTGGGATACTATGCCTATAAAAATAATTACCAGGGGTTACGTATGAATCTATCAAAAATTAAGCATGAACATTTCTTATAAAGAATAATCCAAATAATGTGGACCATAAAAAGGGATCCAATTAGGTTATAAATTCATAATATAATTTATTAAAATATTTCATATGGTGAAACAAGGAATAATAGAGTAGAAGTAGAAATAAATTTATATCAAACATCACATATAAGAAAAAGTTACACGATTTCGAGTACATGATGAAAAATATCAAAATAATCTTCACTGGCCTCTCGGCCATCTTAAAAACTCATTCTTCTATTTCCTTAGCCTCTACTTCCCACTAAACCAAATACATATTTCCAACCCTGATAACTAATTTTTCCTAATAGAAAAAAAATGGTTTTCCTACATACATTGAAACCTAAATCATTTATATTGGAAGTGATGAGTCCAAAAACCCTATAGGAGTACTTAATACCTCCAAAACAATATATTATAATGTTGTAAAGTGGATGTGAATGCAATAAATATATTTGTGGAATTCATTCCTATGTAACACATCCAAATAGAAATATAATACAAAATAAAAATACAAGCATACACGTTTGGTTTTAATGTGCTAACCAGGCAACCACTAAACTAGAACATGCCTATTTTAGACAATACTAGAAGAAAGAGAGTCACCTCGAACCAAAATTATAAATCACACCTTAAAATTTATGGTGAAAATAATATAAAGTTCATTGATCATCCCTAATCACCCAAGGGCTATTGCACAATGAGTACCCTGGATTATTCCCATCAAGTAAGGACCCACTAAATAACACCCTGGTCAAATGCATCTATATAAAAGGGATAACAAAATAAATCATAAGTTAATCCATTAGAGGGATGTAATCACTATGTTGATCCCAACCCAATCCCCAATAGGATGGGCATTCTGAATAGTACTGATGCCACTACCTATAGGCAAGACTTCAAAGAGAAGAACCCAATCAATATCCACTAATGAGGGGGGTCACACTATATTGTACCTAGTCTATACATCCTTAGGAAATAAAAACTAGTTGGCCTAATAAATCTATAAATACATGGGGGAAGTAGTCGATCTTCGGCAAGTCCCTCCATCTAGTATCCACACAACAATTACCAGCACATAACAGAAAACATGCCACACAACCCGTCCTAAAAGCTCATGTTCTCATTATAATGGTTCTAGTAACTCAATAACTATTCCAACATCTCTCATAACCAATATAAATTAATAGACTAAAAACACTACCCCATTTTGGTCTTCTATTCACAACATACAGAACCCATCATCATTCTAATCTCTCATATAAATGGATTCTGTATTATTATTCAGGGCCATATCTAACATCTAAGTTGTCATGCACAACATCTCAAACCAAACTATTCATTGATACCAAATAGAACATCAATAGATGATGGAAAAAAAATTCATCCTCGTGGAACGACATCCTAGTAGAATATAAAAGAAAAAATAAAATCCAAATTAACCAATACTTTAGATAATATGTAATATCAAACAAGAGGTTAAACAAACCAAAAAATATCAACCATGACCTCGTAGATTAACTTAAAAGAAAAGTAAAATACCCTTTTTAATCTATATAAAAAAGTAATCACAACTCGTCAAACTCATAACACTTCCTTGGAAAAAACACAATTAATTTTTTTATAAAACCCCACATCACATTTAAAACCCATTTCAAAACCCATTTCTCAAATCACCACCATTCATTTGAATCCCATGTTTATCAACACATTTTTTAAATCACATTTTAAAAATGAATCCATTTATATTCTAAAATTTCAATGCATGCAACCAAAAAATCAATAGAGAGGGTCACCATCCCCCATTTAACCATGATACCACTATTAAACCATTTAGTACTCTAGCATCTAGTATTAAATTATTAGGCTATATGAACCCATCCCAATTTATTGATAAAATATCTTATATACTATGTAACATAATCAAGAGTAATAAATATGAAACATTGACATAAAATTACCAAATGATAAAGACACTAAATAAATTATAGGTCACCTATATCAACCAAGGATCCATTAATAATTCCTGATTTCAAACCTACCACCTATGAGCCCATCATCAAATATATCATCCAAAAACATTAATTAATTAATAAAATCAACACATAAAACTGAAAACCAAAATCATCATAACCCACATGTAAAAAATTGAGTAAAATGGTAGTTTAAAAACTATATGAAAGAGGTTGTAATCCACTCTTGAAATGCATTGAGACCTAACCCAAACATAATACCCAAATTAATTAAATTAACTGACATCCAATTTAACCCAAATTTACCTTAAACCCTTAAATAAATATGTGGTCCAACATAACTCAATGAAATGGATGAATAGTGTTATGAAAATCCTCTCTCAAAACTATTTCTAAATTCCAACCATGTAATACCCAGGAAACAGGATGATTACACCATGTTGCGGTGGAAAATTCTCTAAAAAATCCTAAATATAAAACCAATGAACATTGGAAAATAAATGGGAATCAATGAAGAAATGGTTAAAAATGTTATAAATAAAAAACATGTTGAAACATTCTAAATCAATTAAATCAAGATAGGGAAAGGGAGAGGAATAAGGGGTCGTGTATTTCAACCTCCCTACCCCCACTCATACGTCAACCGTGAGGATGTCTAGTGAAAATTCTAATTTAAAATCCCTCTAAAAAGATTATCATGCCTCTTTAAGAAATATTATGCAACCAATCATAGCCTGGTCCAAATAGTTATATCCAAATGCATCCTTCACTGGGCTATGTTATGGTGTGACCCCTCATGGTTAATAATCCCATGTAGATGGCTAGAAAATATCCAAAAACAATCAATATACTATACCTTAATGTAATTCCTTGAATTCCTTACCTAGTAAAATGATCACAAAACCATGTATTTATCATCATGTAACTCTCATATATCATGTTTTGAAACCCTTTCAATACTAAAAATCAACTTCCAACACCTAAGGACATATTGATGGTGTTCTCCCAAAAAACTATCACACTTGATAAATCCCATAAATTATGTAAAACATTATAAAAATACCTTTTCCTTGATCCAAGTTAAAATTTTCAATCTCCCATTCAAAAACAAGACTCATAAATTTATGCATAATTATATTAGATTTGGCACACAGTTTCCAAAATCATCTGAATTCCCCATATTTTAAAAAATTTTAATTTACCTTTATACCTATATTCAATATTAACCTTATTTTAATCCCTCTTCCCCATTTAAATGTCTTATAAGCTTCATTTGTTTCGTGGATATTATCAATCAATCTCCCATAGGGATGTTAACTGGGTTATAGTAGATGTATTTATTTTATCTCTTGATTTCCACTGATTTTTTTCACTATCTTATGTTATTTTATTATTTTTATATTCTTACCTTAATACAATTCACTATATATACTTTTTATTTTACTAGTGATGGTTTTAAAATTGAATCATTTTTCTCTTATGATTTATAATGTTCCCATTCTTTCTAATATTTTTGAATTTGAAGAGGGAAGTAATGTTATTACAAAATTTATGTAAGTAACACTACATAATTATATTTACGTTGGAATTCTCTTAGTACATGATCTTTTAAATTTCTCTTCAAATCATAATATAATTCAAATATATTATAATCAGGTGATTCATACTTATTCATTATATTTAAAAGACTTCATGTGTGAAAATTTATGGATTTTACATTAATTTTAATTTAAAACAAATATTACTCATAAGTGGTGTTTTGTAACATGTTTTGAAGTGATTTTTTATTAAAAATGGATTTAAAAATTAATTTTGAAGGATAATTTTTTTATAAAGTATATTTATATTATTTCGGACTCTTTTCATGTAAATTCTTTATTTTTTGTTACTAATTGTTGTGGTCTTTGTTTATTGTGTTGAACACATTTCTATGTGATTTTATGTGATTCTTGATATGTTTAAATGTTATTATCTATGTTATTAAAATTGGTTATTGATGGGTTTTAAATTGGAAACCGTGGATGTGTTTTTCATTAATTGGTATGAGTGCAACACTAAAATAGATTATGGTACCATCTCTTTACCATAGTAATGTTCATGCAGTAGCTAGGTGATGTACCCTAGAAAGACCAAGATGGTATATTGGGTTTCAGTTTCTATCTTGTACAAAATGATCAATTTTGTTCCATGAGTAAGGACCTATGTTACCCCTTTATTTTATTTATATAACAAAAATATGAAAGATAAAGTAATTCACTGTTTAATCATGTTTAGATATTGTGATTAATTACACATACTTATTATATGATATAATATTTAAATGAATTACTTTGTGATGATTATATTAAAATAACATTTATTACATTCCCATTATCCTTGATCTTAGATACTTATTTATAGGTTTGTTTTTGAAAACATAAGAAACATAATTTTAATTCCTAACTCTTAATTTATAAAATTAAAATGGTATTTCTAGAATGGATTTATCAAGATAGTGATAAGAGTAATCTTTTGGAAATAAATTTTTCAGATTCATGGTGGCATCCAACTGGAATTTTTCTCAAACCCTATATACACCCATTGTGTTTATAAAGGCTTTGTATTAAATATTGTACATAAAGGGAAATGTGATAATTTATTTGGGTCCACATATTGATTTTTTCTTAATATTTTATGATGTGGGGATTAGTAGTAATCATGGGACATATGATGGCGATTGAGGTACAATGTTTTTTTATCTTTATGCGAACAATTATGTTTTTGCGTTTTTTATGTATCAATAACTCTCTTCATTGCATTATTTTCATTGTCTTGTATATATTATATTTTGGTATCACATTACTTTTGGTTTATAAATTGTTGGATTTATTGTTTTTTTATTTATATCATATTTTTATAATCTTGGATTAGTCCTTATAGTTTTAACTATTTACTTCATTTCATGGATTCCTATCATATAGATACATCATTATAGATTTTCACAAATGATCCATTACTTGAATTATATGATTTTGAGTGTTATTTTTTTTTAATTTTATATTTTTTTCACTCAAATATTTTCACCAACCAGTTGGGATCATAAATGCACTTCTATCCTTGTAGAGGGTTTTCCAATGGAACAATGTAGACAAGATCATGATAGTTTCTTATAGACTCTCCGATATCCATCAAATTCTCAAGCACTTTTTGTGGAAACCTTGTAGATATAATCTTTTACAAACCATAGTACCTATAAATTTAGATAAAGGATTAATTTATTGTGATAGTTTAGATTAAAAATCTATTTTTTAAATATTATTTAATAAACCTCCACCAACAATGAATATTAAAAAAATTACATGATAATTATAAAAAATATTATACCAAAGCGTAAAATTCTAGAGTAAATGAAAATTTAATTTTTCCACTCTAAAACTCAATTTAAGAGGAATTTACTATTTTAACCTTCTACCTAAAAAATAAATATTTCCATCTAAAATAACCCATGTTGTTAAAAGAAACAATAAAAGGACATCATTTAATTAAAAAAATGTTTCTAAATTTAGTGAAACATATATTTGTTTCAAAACATATGTACATAAAAATTTATTTTTAGATAAAAAATAATACTATTAAATTTTAAATATAATTAAAAATGAACCTCACCTATAGTTTCATTTGATAAAATTGTAGCTCTCATATTAGTAAGAGATCACTAAGAGGGGTAGGGGTGAATCGTTGAACCATTTTTTACAAATATTTCCATTTCAGTTCAAAGTATATGGATAATTTAACCACAATTCCATTAATCATAAGTCACTAAGTCTCCCTTTAAATAATGAAATAATTTAAAGGAATCCAAAACTTGGATTTTTACATGGTTTGTTATTATAACCTACTATATACTGTGATCAAACTATGGTTGTTTCAATGATTTTATTTCACTATAAATTACAATAAAAAGAAATTCTTATAAATTGAATACATTATTTGATAGGTCAATCCACTCACTGTAAATTATTGGTGGAATTGTTTATACTAGTACACCCATTCTTCAATAGTTTTTTATATATCCACCACAAGTTCATCGATGATATTTATGGATGATCAACTATATGATGAGTCTATAAGATTCCTCCACAATATTATAGGATCAAACTTGCTTGTGTGCTTCCCCAATATCTTCATCAATGTGGGTCTTGATACATAAACTCATATACATTGGGTCATGTGATCAAATTCTTTATGTATTAACTCATCTATTTCTCTTTATTTCATTCATACACGTATGTATCATGTTATTTATCTTCAATAGATATTATAATAGTTTTTTTCAACATTTCTCAACAACTTCATAGAAATATTTAGATAGAAATGTGGTTCATGGGGATGTCAATTATTTCATGATTTAAATTACTTCATTTAAATAATCAAATTATCTCTATCAATAATTATTCAAATTTTATTTCTTTTTTTAAATAATAATACCCAAATGGGAATGTGTATTATAATTTTATTCTCATTTTAATACCCCATAATTTTTTGGTATCACCATCTCTATGTAGTGAATTCAATATACCATAGAGGTGTATCTTTTTTTTCATTTTAAATAAACCATTGTGATGTCTGTATTAATTTTCCATATTTTGATTACCCCATAAATTTTGGGTATTCATTTTTAAATGGAACTCATTTAGAAATGCCTGAATGGATGGTTGTTTAGGTATCTCAAATTCTCATTTTTGTATTAAATTTATTCTTCATTACATGGGTAACTGATCACAAACAGATCATTCCAAACACCCAAGGGATTAGAGTTTTCTTCTTCTTCTCATGTGACAATGTCACTTGTGGATCACCTGGAATGTACTCATACATGAATTATAATGTTGTATTCATCAATATTGTATCATTAATTCATTTGGAATTAAAAATAACCGCAACTATCTATATTTTCTTCATGATTTAAATGCTTGAGACTTGGGTTCATTATTCTTCACGTGATTGTAAAGATCACCAAAGATCATTACCAATTTGATCTATGCCTGAGGAATGCCCTAAAGTTTCAGGTATCATTTTCTCTTTCTTTTAGATAATAATATTCCCCATATTTAAAAAAATGAATAAAATGGTCTCCCTATTCATTATCCTTCATTTAATTTTATAACATGTAAGGAGGAACTATATGCATGACCATTTTCAATCACTCATGTGTATAATTACAATCATTTATATTCATATAATGGATCTACAACATTATGTGATCATAAAACCTAGGTTCTTACTTTTCACGAATCTACATGCAAGAATGTCATGTGTGATAGGATCTTTCATCTCTCCTTGATCATTGTAGTTCTTCATGACCATCTCACAAGATTTCCATGCCTCAGCCCCAATTTCAAGGCCCATAAATGGTGAAAAAACCATGCAAGTATAAGATCTGGATTTTCATTTTTAAACCCTCTCTGTGTAGAAGATTTGATGGTCCATATTAATGGGATCATATATCTCTCTTTATGTCCTTCCATTTTAAGGCAGGTGAACTTTGTCTACTCCTTCATATCACATTATTTTTTCATCTGGTATATGGAATGTTATAAAAATCAACTAAAAGTTCTAGTTTACATAATTCCCAAACTAACTCAAGTACCACCACTACTAGATGACCCTACTATCATGTTTCCCCGTATGGTGGCACCACTGTTACTTCCATACATTCTGCATGAGTGTGCTCTCTATTGTGGTCCTTATACATGGTCCATCTTCACTTCCACCCATGTTCTTTACAGGTATTATACCCTTGGGTGAGGTTGACCTCTATATCCCTCATGAGCCCAAGGTCATGTTTCCCTTGGCTTCCTTGTGGGTTGGCCTTAATTTTAATTAATTATTCTATTAAAAAATTTCCTTGAATAATCTAAGTATCAAATGAAATAAAAATACATAATAAATTAAAATTCCACTCACATTTTTTCTATGAAAGAATTATATGGAAATATATTTCTTCAAGGATTTCATCAATTCAACAACATCAGGAACTTCTTCTTTAATACGGAAATAAACAATTTTGAATGGAATCTTCAACTCACCATGAAAATAAATATTTTTATTTTCTTAACTTGTTTTATTCATTGTGAAAACTTCTTAAGAGAAATATTTATGTTATATATATTACCAAAAACAATCATTATAGGTGATATCATTCACATATTTATTTGATTGGAAACAAATGAAGCATGGGATCAACCATCTCCCCTTTTTATTTTTTTCAATATCTCTTCAGAGATTCAAAATTCAATATGTGTGATCAATATTTTATCCCCCTTTGACAATCAAATGAAAGGGAACGTGGCGGATCGTCTCATCATCATCTATCTTATAAAAAAATCTTCACATAATTTTAGAATAAATGGGTGATATCACATGAAACATAGAAAAGAGACATTATCTAGTCAACTCTATGTCTATTGGGCTTACCTAGTAAAGAGAATTATTGTGAAAGAACCGTGGTTTTATAATAAATCCACAACACATACGAATATGTGATATCATGCTCGGAGTTTATCAATTTTCAATATAGAGATTCCAAATTCAAAAATTTTCAATGAAATGAAAAATCCTACACACTTCAATAAACACATGGGAATGTTTGAGTCCACATGAATAAATCACAATTTTTCTCAATTTCTCATAATCCAAGAACTCACATTAATGAATATAGTTAAGAAAAAAGTTATTAATGTGTGATTTAAATACATCATGTCTCCTAAAAGATCCCCCTAAATGGATTCACTCATCATTATCATCATGGAAATTAATAAAATCCATGGTGAACAACACATATCCTTTAATTCCATGCATGTTAGCTTATAAAACATAAAAATAGTGAATAAAGAGGAACCTATTTATTCCCTGATGTGAACATCAAGGTTGAGATGGTTTTCTAAACCAGGATGCTCAACATTGTCCAGTCTTCATGTTTCAACATATTGTTTTCAAATCAAATTTATCATTTGGAAACATGGATCTTATCACACCTAATATTTTATTGTGTGAGATATTTTTTCTATTTTTATCCATAAAATCATATGAATATACTAATGAAAGATTCATTTATTCAATACTTATTCTTATTCTTGATCAATGGTAAGACATATTCTTGAATTGTGTCCTTATTTATTTCACCTCTCACAGAGATCATCTTAAATTAAATAATTGTGCTTTGTATACCACCTATCAAATAATTCGTATTCTTCATGTGAGGTATTCATATTACATTTAGAACAAGTTTTTAATTATTCTTATACTAACTTTATGGATTTCTCTAAATCAATTGTAAAAATTTGAAAAATTTATTTGTCAATATAGACATATTGTTTTATGTTTCCACATGTCTTTAAACGATCTCCATTATTCATAACTTTATTTTGAGATGTTTCACTGATGTTTATCTTCATGTAAAACATCATAAGATTACTTTGATATACTAAATTTTCAGATTTATACCCATGGATGACTCTTTTTTCACTTTTGGTATTCTCTTTCCATTATGTCTCATTATATGTTTTTCATCCTTTGATATTGCAGATGATCTCCGTTTATTCTTCTTGTGGCAGTTGGCATAAGTGTATTCTTTTTTAATTCTAATATCAAGAATAACTTTCACCCTATTTGTTTAGCTTCCTTCTATATTGTTGTCGTCCAATTTTTACATCAACAGATGATTTGTGCGTTATTGTAACATACCATGATTTATCATAAAAATTACCACTCTTATTTCCATATTCATATATATCTTCAAGATATTCATATATTTTTTATAGATTTATTCCTTTATTAAGAATTATTATTTTTTTGCAGGTTTCCTCTTCTTATTAACCTTGATCTGGCCAAATATATGAATTATGTAATTTACACACAATGAAATATTGTTCCAAAAATTTATTTACTAATACCATAACATGTAACATCAACATAAGTTTCCATAAAATGATAATTAATTCTTTTTTGACACATTCTAGTTCTTTCTTATATATTTTTCATTCTGGAAAATACACTTTATATTTTTTAATTTATTTTGGGAATATGAATTCTTGAAATTCATCACATCTACCTTTGAAGATATAGTATACTCATGAGAATCCTTATTTAACCATTTTTTCTATATTTTAACATTGAATATATACTAACAGTCCAAAAGTAGTAATCATATATTTATTAGTACAGTGGGTTATCTTTTCCAATGAGCATAAAGTAGATTTATACATATATAATTTCATGATCTTCCTGCGACTAGATTTACTATTTTCAGAAATATGAATCTTATGTGATGAATTCTTGGTATTAATTAATTTATCAAAAGATTTAGAAGTCTCATCTTGTGTTTCTTCAAAATTTTCCAATGTAACTTCTATTTCAATACATTTTATATTGACAGAAATATTATCATCTTCAATTGATTTCATTCTTTCTTCCCACTAAATCTACAACATATAACTCTAATCATTTATTGAGGAATATTTAATTCATCTAGACTGTTCAATAAAGGTTTTTTTATTTTTAGTCTAACATTTATCCTCTGGAATATTCTAGGTTGAGGAGTCTTAATAAACTTTTCTACATATCATTTTTTTATTGTTCGAATAGTCAAATGAAAAATTTACAATATTCCCAAAATTAAAACATTTTAATGGAACCAAAAAATAAAATTTTCCTTTTCTATTTATGATGACTGATTTCATACTCTCCATCTTAAGTCTTTTGTAATTATTTGTTATTTTTAGAGAAAACCTACCATATGATATAACTTTTAGATCCTAGATCATTGTTAGATCATAGAGAGGGGGAGGGGGTAAAGCAGTTGTCTGTTTTCTTTTTAAAATTCTATAGTTATCAATTCATCTTATTTTTACATTTAAATCCTTGAACCATTATTCTTGAGTTACTAATAATCCTTTCAAATAATTATATAAAATAAAGGAACCCAACATTAGAATTTTTACATGTTTTAGCATTAAGACATATCATTTCCATGATCAAACTTTGGTTATTACATGGATTATATTATCACTATAAATTGAAATGATTAAAAATTCCTATAACTAGCATACATTGTTAGATATTTAAATACACCCCCTATAAAGGATTCATGGAATTCATTATAATGGTGCCACCGGTCTTCAATGAAATAGATTATACTTATACCACCATTCAATCAATGATATTAATGGTTAATCTAGTATAGGATGATCCTATGATATTCCTCCATAAGCTTTATGGGTAAACCATTCTTATGTCCTTCCACAAGATCTTCATCAATAGTTGTCTTAATACTTATTTTCAAGTTATAAGGTTTATGTGGCCATTTTATTGAAAATTTAACCTAGATTTTGGTCCATCTTACATGGATAAAAAAAATGTGTTAAGATGTTTAAATTTAATTGATATTGAAATGGCCTTTGTCAAAATTTCTCAACACCTTCATGCATATATTTATATGAAAATTTGGTTCATGGGATCTCAATAATTCCAATGATTTAAATTCATTCATTGAAATCCTCAAATTACATTCGTTAAGAATTAAACACATCTAATTTATTTCTTAAAATAATAATACTTGAATGACCATGGGTGTTATTATTTTATTCTCATTTTAATACCCAATAAATTTTGGGTATTACCATATCCATTCAGTGCTATCAAAATACTTGAGAGGGTATCTTCATTTCTCATTTGAAATACCCCATTGTTATGTGGGTACTAATTTTTCAAATTATGAATACCCCACATAAAATGTGTATTATCTTTCCAAGAAACTCATTTTGAAATTCATGATTGAATTTTTGTTTCATGTATCAGAAATACTCATTTTTGTTTTCACTTTCTTCTTCCCATGGGTAAGTGGTCACCCACAACACATTATGAACATCCGGGTAATTCATGTTTTCTTCTTCTTCTCACATGGAAAGTTCACTAATGTCTCACCATGAATTAATGCATGCATTCATGAATTCCCATGTTGTCATCATGTATAGAATCTTATTCCCTTACAAAATATTATAATTACACTAGGATCAATCTATTTTCTTCATGATGTAAATTTCTAAAGACTGAGGTTCATTATTCTTTATGTGACTATAAAGATCACTAATGGATCATCACTTCCATTATGCATTCATGAGGAATAGTAAAAAGTGTCGGGTCTCCTTTTATCCTTCACACATATAATATAGTTCCCCACATTTCATCACCTAAATGATTAGACTTAAACATTCATTATCCTTCATTATATTTTCATCCATGCAATGCGAAGGTGGATGAATAAATTTTTTTGATCATGTTTGTGCTTAAATATTAATATCTAACATCACCTTAAGGCTCTATATATAAGGACGTATCGCTAAGAAATTACATAATATTGAGATCAGTCAATAATTTAACTTTAATTCACATTGATGATATTTTCAGGTTTAGAGTTTTAAAGAATAAGTCCTTTAGTAATACATAACATCTCAAATATTACAAAGTAGACAATTAGACTCTCTCTAATTTTTCACACAACAATAAGAATCCTTAAATAGATGAAGAATTATTTTATTGAAAGAAATATTCTTGAATTCTTACTTTATAAGACCCTTACTTAAAACTTGTTAAAAACAATTCCAAAACATAGGATAAGCATAAAAATCTTAGAAAGGGTTATAAAATAAGGAAAGAAATCATTTGTCCATAAATACATACAAATAAATGAAATCATACTTTTCACTCATAAAAAATAAGATCATTAAAATACCTCAGGAAATAATAAGATATATTAATAAAAAATAGAAATCATAAATCATAAAGGTAACATGTGACAACCATATCATACTTACATTATATCTTTCATAGCTACATTGGGAGTAAACTCCATGGTTATGTTTGGAATACCTATCACATTATATTTCCTAAACCTCTTAGGATAAACCTTAACGATTACCTCCTTCATGTTACCCAATGAATTGGAGAGATATCACGAGTTTATCCACCATCAATTTATAATGGAACCACCCATATACATAATCAATTCCAAAGAACCATAACAAAATCATAAAAAATGAACAATCATAAAGGTAAAAACATTTCTATGTTGAAATCACAAGAAATAATTTCAAGATATTGATATAATAAATCTATTACAAAACCCATTTTCAATAAATAAGTACCTAAAAATTTATTATTGTATTTACTTTTCTTTTTACAAAAATTATGTCTTGTAGAGGAACTCAAATACCAAATAATGCTTGTGGTGGCGGAAAGGTTATTGTCATTGATTATTTGAAAAAGAAATATTTTTTTATCATTTAGTAAAACACCACATAAAAAAAATTTCCTTTTAAAAACCGTTGAATGAAATAAAAAGTAAAAGGGATTGATTATACACTGCATAAAAGAAAGTCTTATATAAATCAAAATATGCCTTATTGAAAGGATATTGAGATGAAGTCTCTTACCTTGAATCTGACTTCTCTTATTCATTCTTTATATTAATAAATAACAATATTAGGTTAATTTATACTCTCTTCATAACAATTTTCATTTTTATTGTTCCCATTACATAACTTGAAAACAGTTATAATAATTAGTTATTTATTTGAGTTAATGTTAGACATTTTGTCGATACTCAGTTCTTGAGTTGAAAATGATCATGGTTTGATGTCACAATCCATGTGGTCATAAGTCTATCATATCCAGAATAGTATTAATGTAATATTCATCACTTTTACACATAAACCATATTTTTAAATTTAAACTATTAAATATATTTATGAAAAATGAAAAACTTTATAATAATGGAGATAGTAGGTCATAAGTACGCATGAGTAACATTTCCATTTTTCATTGATCATTATGAAAATAAGGTAATTATAATTTTATCATTCCAGAATGATAACGATCTTAATAAAATTATCATAATCATTTAAATATACTTATTTATACCATAAAATTTATATAATGAATAAAAATGAGTCACACCGCTAAGTGGAGATGATAGTTCACATGTACGCATGAGCGACGTTTTCATTTTTATAAACACGGAAGTAAGAATTTAATTGATATATTATTATATTATAATTATTTAAATGTCATTAATATCACATATAAATATTAATTATATCATTATAATCCTTCTTAATATACATTAATGGGAAATGAACTAAATTAGTATGTGGAGGTGACAATTCACATGTAAGCACAAATGATTAATTCCTTTCCCATTTGATTGAAGTAGAGATGGATTTAGGGGCTAATATTAACATAATAACATCTCAATTTATTTATTATATCAGAGTTATTATATCATCACCGTTGGGTGAGATTAGAGGAATTGGATGAAGAAACAAAATAGAAAAACATAAAGAGAACAACACCTCTTCCTCAGTTTATCACCTTTAAAGAACACATAAACACCTCTATGATGGGTGTTAGGAATAAACTAAGGCATAAAGAATGTGGTCAGTAATTATATAAAGAGTCTTGTATAGATCTTGGATTAATTAAAAGGATTTTTATGTTTGGTTAATAGAGAGGGATATGGGCCTTTTTATAGGATATTGGAGGGGAACCCTTGGAAAGTATTTAAATATTAAATTAATATAAGTTATTTTTTTAATCCAGGTAGAAAAAATGATATATGTATAATATAAGATGAGTATAGATTTATATCCTATCATAATATAGTTTTTAGAAATGTATTGAGTTTATTTTAATTTTTATCTTTTTGGTTCACCCTTAATTATTCTCTTTTAATTTCCAAAGTTGTAACATTATTTTAATTGTTAATAAGTTATTAATTTTATGAATATGGGTTCAATTACCCATAACTGGAATCATAATGAACTTCTAGTACATATCATAATATAATTTTGAATATAAATTATATTTACGATATTTAAATATTTTATTATTTTATTATTTTTATAAAGAACCAATTATGTATATTTTTACACTATTCATACTATTTAATTTAAATTAAATCCAAATAGATATATAATTTCGAACCTAACCATGGAAGAGTATAATAACATGTCTTAATCATATATAAAATTCATAGATGAAATAAATTATGTCAAATATAATTTATTTTAATATTTATAATGTCATTAATTTGAACCCTTTATTAATGAAGCAATCACTACATCATCATTAGGTCATAATTAAATTTATTTATATAATCTATAAAATTTATATATAAAATAACATGGTTTATTAAATATTTATAGACTTATAATTACTATTCACAGTTGAAGATATCACTTATATATCCCCACATTAAAATTGTTTAAGTAAACAGATACATGTTTATGTTATATTTTCATTTATATTAAATTGATTATTATAACGTGTCATTTTGACACCCAAGTGGCCCCCAAATTCTAAAAGTTCAGCCTAAGAATTATATTTGTCTCCCATGATTGACCAAATAATATTTGTACATAGGTTATGGTAGTTTTATATTATTATAATTTTATTTTTACCCTTATTTACCAAATATACATTTTAATTATGGTAAATAAAAATAATTACTGACGTTACTATTCATAATATCCAAAAATAAAAACTACCTATTTACATAATTTGAATCTTATGATTCCAAATATAGAATCCATTTTTTTAAAATTCAAAACAAATAAGTTTCATTAATTAATTTAAAAATAATTCTCATTATCAAAACTAGAAAGCGGGGTTTTTATAAAATAAAAACTATCAAAAGATTGACATGTGTTTATGTCTAATATAAATGTAAAATTACTTCCAATAAAAAAAATTGGATTAAATGATAAAATATAATAAAATTAAACTTTAAAAACAATAAAAAATATAATCTCACTATATAAATAAATTAGATGAAAATGCAGTTTTGACTGAAATAGAAGTATTTTTCATTATTCATTAAAAATGAACTTTATCATAAAATTACAAAAAATATCCAAAGTTACATTTAATGTGCCGATTCTATAAAAGAAGTTTATTTTTCCAAATATAACAAATACAAGTAATAAAACTAGATTTAAAAATGGTTCTCCATCGAAGGTGATAAAACTACCATTTAAAAATACTAGAGTATTTTATGCTTAAAATTAGAATCATTCTTATTTTATGCCTTTAAAATGATTGGATAAATTTATAATCTTTTAAAAAACATGTGTAATCATAATAAAGTTATTTCTATTTATTCTCGCCTATACAATGACTTTAGGATAACTACAATTCTATATAATAATAATAATAATATATTATTTTTTGATATGACTGAGTATTGTGTGCCACATAGGATTTTAGAGAAACCCAATATTGTGCTTCAGGTATTCTATCATACATAAAATCCCATATAAGGTAAAGATAATATTATATTCAAAAATATTAATAGATATCAAAATGTATTATTCTATATATACTTGGGATTTTACATCTTTCCTGCTTTTGGAAATTGCAACCTCACTATTTTATTCACTAATAAAATAAGTGGGGGTATTTATCATTAATAGCATTTTCATATTCCCATATTTCATATTATACCATATGGTCTTTTCAAAAAACCATAACCTGATGAATCACCTTATCCCACAACACTTTTTCTCTATGGTCAAGAATTAGGACCGGTTGTTTCTCATAAGAAAGGTTCTCTTCCAACTGAACTACCTAAAGACTAAAAACATGAGATATATCAAAAATGTAATTTTTCATCATTTTAACATGAAAAAAATTGTGTACCAGGGATAAATGTCGAGGTAAATACACTCGGTATGCAACTAATCCAACTTTATCCATGTTTTCATAGGGTACAATGAACCACAGACTCATCTATCCCTTCATACCAAAACACATCACACTTTTCCATGGAGAAACATTGAGAAAGACAAGATCACCTACCTGTAAATAAAGATCCTAGATCTAGTTATCCATATTACTTTTATGAATTCTCTAATCTGTCCTCATGTTTTTCTAAATTAGCAGAAGTTTTTCTTTAATATTTTCTACAAATTCTGGTCCCGTCAACTTTCTTTCACCTACTTCATCCCAAAAATCAGGATTTTGACACCAATTTACATATAATGATTCAAATAGTTCCATTTGCATACTATAATGAAGAATTTTATTATAAGAAAACTCAACAAAAGAAATATTTGATCCCAAATTCTCTAGTAATCCATTGAACAAGCACCTAGCATATCCTCAAAGGACTAAATTGTTCATTCAAACTGCCCATCTGATTGAGGATGAAAAGGTGTACTAAAATTTAATTCAGTTCTCAATGATTTCAAAAGGCCTTTCCAAAAAGTATATGTGAACATATGATTATGATCAGATACAATGGATAGGGTGACAATATTTAAGTAGAAAATCTCTTTAATATACAATCAAGAAATTTAATCTAGAGATTATGTATCTCAAATTGGATGAAAATGAGAAGATTTAGTTAGTCGATCAACAATAACCCATATTTCATTATTACCTGAATATATATTTGGTTATCTCACAATGATGTTCAAGGTTCTATTTTCCCATTTTCACTCTAGTACTAGAAAATCATGATTCATCCCATTTGTTAATTTTCATTTTTCATTCACCTATTGAAAAGTCAAACACATCATAGAAAAGTTTGAAAAATCTCTTTTTATTCCATCCCACTAGTAATACCCATAATGATATTTCTACATATTTATGCTACTAGGATGAATAGAAAATGGGGAACTATGAGTTTCACACAAAAACACTTTATATAACATTGAATCACAAGGCACACATAATCTCTTTCGAAACCCCAAAACACAATCTTTATCAATATTAAATTAAGGAAACTTACCATTCTGAATAAATCCTACCTTATCCTGCAACTCATAGTATTCCTTCTTCACTTGATTTATTCTATCCACTAGAGACGATTACACTGAAACCTAAAACAAAATATAGGAATTTCTTGTACCAAAAAATAACACATCAAAGTATATTAAATCATTTATCAAAGGGTCTTGTTCCAAACATCATCTTGTTAATGTATCATTACTTTTTTGACTCAAAGAATCAACCACTTTGTTTTCTATTCCATGATGGTAATGAATCTGTCCATCATAATCCTTGATTAATTCTAGCCGTATTATCTATCCCATGTTTAGTTCTTTCTAAGTAAATCTATACTTAAAACTTTTATGGTTAGTAAATATTTCTCATTTTACCCCATAAAGATGATGCCTCCAAATTTTTAACAAAAAAACAATAGTAGATAACTCTAAATAATGTTTTGGGTAATTAACTCATGAGGTTTCATCTAACATAAAGCATAATCTATTATATGATAATTTTTTATTAGTACACAACTATGTCCTTTCAATGAACCAACACTATAGATAACAAATTCACCATTTTTGGAAAGCAGTTCCAAAACTAGTGTATTCACTAATCTTCTTTTCAATTACTGAAAACATTCATCCCATTCATCTGTCCAGATGAACTTAACACCATTTCGAGTTAACATAGTTAGTGGGATAGATAACTATGTGAAATTTTCATCAAACCTCTAGAAATAACCTACTCAACCAAGATAACTATGAATCTCAGTTATATTTTTGGGTCTTCTCCATTCTACAACAACTTTTATTTTAGCATGATTAATAATTATTCATCATTAGAAACAATGTGACCATGAAATGAAATTTATTGTAAGAAAAACTCACACATTATGAATTTCCCAACCCATTTATTTTCTTTTATTATTATCAATAAAACCCTATATGACTTTCATGCTCCTCTTTACTTTTAGTATATAACAAAATATCCTCAATAAACACAACCAAAAACATATCCAAGAACTCACAAAAAATTATATTCATATGATCCATGAATATAGTTGGTGAATTGGTTAACCCAAAAGGAATAACTAAAAATCATAATGGCCAAATATAGTATGAAATTGGGTCATTAAAATGTCAACTTACATTACTTTCAACAGATGGTACCCCAACCTCAAGTTAATCTTTGAAAAATACTGAGCTCCCTAGAGATGATCAAAAAAATCATTGATATGAAGAAAATAATATTTTTTCTTAATAGTGATGTTATTCAAAGCTATATAATCAATTCTATGTTTTATTTAACCAACTTTTCATTTAACAAATAAGTCATGAGCACCCCATGGTGATGTGTTTGGTCAAATGAAAATTTTATCTAATAACTCATAGAATTTATTTTTTAACTCTAAAATATTAATTTGAGCCATTCAATAAGGGTTTTTTGAAATTGGTTTAGAATTAGGAACCAAGTCAATAGTAAATTGAACTTTTTGATATGGTATTATACCATGCAACTCTTCAAGAAAAACAGTAGGATGCTCATTTAATACTAGAACATCATTGATCTGAATAATTCCTTTATTTACAACAATATGTGCAAGGTAACACTAATTTCCATATTTTTCTAATTTCTTGGATTCCTAATATATAATGAATAGTAAGGGTTCATTCCTGTACAAAAATAGAAATTATTTCTGAAAAGAAACATCTTTATTTCTATAGTCAATACTAACCTTATAAACGTAAATCCAATCCATACCGAAAATAACATCAAACTGTACTGGAGGAAAAAATGGTTTGTAAGAAAATTCATTCCCCAGATAAGGATAGGAAGATGATTATATTTTTTTTGTCTCAACATTTACGCCACATTTTTTACACAAAGTTCAAGATTCATTTCATGAGATTGAATTCCCAATTTACAAGAAAATTAATCAGAAATCCAATAATGTGTAGAACCAGAATCAAAAAACACATTGGAATAATATGAATAAACAAAAAATGTTCATGATATTACTTCATTGGATAACCCAACATCCACTGATGTAGTTTCAATGGATTTCTCCACCCATTTCTGCTTGTTTTCCAGCTGCTTTCCATCGTTTGAGTTCCTCGTCGGACACTCATTTCCATAATGACCCATCTTATTGCACATAAAAAAATTTACGGATTGTAAATAATTTTTTTTCCACTACCCGGATCTTTTTCCCAACAATTGTGATCCTTATGTCCCATTTTACCACATCATAAGCACTTAAAATAATTAAAAATAGATTCCCCATTATGGTCTTTACTGCAATTTCCACAAACTTTAAATTTATGTTTCTTACAATCAAATTTTTTTAAAGAGGTATTCCCATTCATCTTCCACCTCGACCTCTTATTCTATTATTTTTCAAAGAACACATGATCAAAAGTAAACTCCATTTCCATATTCTCTCAAAATCAAACAAGTTTTTCATATCGTTTGAACACATGACAAGTTAATTCCCTTATATAATTTGGATTTATTTTTGAGTAAAAATGATTGATTTTACTATCAATATCCTATATAAATTTTGGAGAATACATTGCCAGTAATGTGAATTTTACTTTATAAGATGGCACTGAGTCATCCTTCGACCTCAATTATAAGAATTTTTTTCCATTATATATAGTACCTTCATAGGAAAATATTTATCAAGTAACCTACCTTAGAATTCATCCCAATCAAGAGCATAAATATCCTAACTGTCCATGATATTATTAACCATTGACCACCACTGATTGGATTCACCTTAAAAACAATAAACAAAAAGACTATCCTTTTGATGTTCTGATCACCCCATGACATCGAACTACTTTTCCTATGCTTTAATCCACCCTTTAGCTAGAACATGGTCTGATGATCCTATGAATGATGGGGGATGTTTCTCCATGAAATGCTCCACTACTAACATGTTTCTATGGGGTTGATATGGTTGATCTCGTGCATTCATACCACAACCATTTATAGCCTGAGTCAACTATTCCATTATGGCAACATACTATTCAGTTCTAATTCTGACCATCTATGGTTACTAGTTTGGTTGGTTGTTTTCATATTGATATCATCCTGTAATAGCTACCATGTTTCCCCTATAGAAAACCATTCTGAACACATATGTATCTTAGACAAAGGAGCATGGTAATCTTCAAAAGATATATCATTTCAATTTTATTTAATGATATTCTATCAAAAATATCCTAACTCATAATTTTATCTAAACTGTCCATTAATAATAACTATAAGGCCCCAGCCTTAAATTATTACATAATCTTGAGATAATTCAATAATTTTACTTAAATTCAAAATGAGGATGTTTTAAAGTTTATAGTTTTAAATAATTTGGCCATTGTTAATAAATTACATATTAAATATTTCAAAGTAAACACTTCTACTCTATCCCATTTTTTCACCCAAAAAAAACTCCCTAAATAAAACAATAATTCTATACATTAGATAAATCTTCTTGAATTATTCCTTTATCTTACCCATTCTTATACCCTGTGAAAAAATTTCAAAAACCTAGGATGAGCATAAAAAGCCCAGTAAGGGTTATAAAATAAGGATAGAAAACATTAGTCCATGAATACATAAAACTCATTGAAATCATACTTTTCACTCATAAAACATAATATATTTAACATACCACATGAAATCATAATATTTATGAATAAATCATACAAATAATAAATCATAAAGGTAACTTGTGGAAACCATAACATACTTACACTGTTGTTTTGATAGCTACATAGGGAGTAACCTTCATGGATACGTTTGGAGTACCCATCATAGTATATTCACATAATCCCGTAGGAGAGACCTTAACATTTTTCTCTTTCATGTTACCCAATGCATTGGACAGATATATTGGGATCACCCTCCCATAGTTTATCATGGAACCACCCATATACATAATTAATTCCCAACAACCATAACATATTCATAACACATGAACAAGCATAAATAAAAAATAACATTTCCATAATGAAATCATAAGACATCCTTTCAAGATATTGATATTATAAATCCATTATCAAAACCATTTAAATAACAAAACACCTAATAATGGAATATGGTATTTACATTTCTTTTTCCAATCATTGTGGCCTGTATATGAATCCAGTACCAAATAATTCTTGTTACATCAGAAAAGTTATTCTTACTATGTACATTAAAAAGAAACATTTGTTTTTTTGTTTTGTAAAATTATTTATAAAAAGTATTCCTTTTTAATTTTTTTTAAATAAATTAAAATTCAATTGGTTTATTATACACTGTAAAAAGTATTATCATATATACATAAAAATATGTCTCAATGAAATGGGATTGAGATGAAGTCCCTTACCTAGATTATGACTTGTCTTGTTCATTATTTATCTTCCTAAATAATAAAAACAGGTTAATTTGTACTTGCTTCATAACCTTTTTTAGTTTTATTATTCCTATTAAATCACTTATGACCATGTTATAATAATTAGTTAATTATTTGAGTTCGTGTCGGATGTTTTATCGATAATCGGTTCTTTAGTCGAAAATGAACATAGTATGATGTCACTAGTCTAGGTGGTTAAAGATCTATCATCTAAAAAATAGTATTGATGACATACTAATCAGTTTTAAACATAATTCAAACTATTTAATTTAAACCATTAAATATGGATGTGGAAAATGAACAACGCCATAATCATAGAGATAATGGGTCGTACATACGCATGAGTAAAGTTTCCATTTTTCATTGATCATTATGGAAATAAGGTAATTATAATTTTATCTTTCTGTAATGATCATGATATTATTAAAATTGTCATAACCATTTAAATATAATTATATATATCAAAAAAGTAATATAATGAATAAAAACGAGTCACACCGCTTAGTGGAGGTGATTGTTCACATGTACGCACAAACAACGTTATCATTTTCATGCTCATGGAAGTAAGAATTTAATGGATATATTATTCTCTTATAATGATTAATATGTCATTAATATCACATCTAACTATTAAATACATCATTATAATTAATCTTAATATACATTAAGGGAAAACAAACTAAATTAGTTCGTGGATGTGATAATTCACATGTATGTAGGAATGATTAATTCCTTTCTTATTTGATGGATTTAGAGATGGATTTAAGAGATGATATTAACATATTATATCTTAGTATATTGATTAAATTGGATTTATTATCTCTTCATGGTTCGATAAGATTTGAGGATGTGAAAGAAGAAACAAAATAGACACACTTAAAGAAAACGATACATCTTCTTTGGTTGATTGCCTTTGAAGAACACTGAAACACCGCTATAAAGGGTGTTCTATCTAAAATAAGGCTTTGATAATGTGGGGAGGGATTATATGAATATCCTTGGATATATTTTGAACAATCTAAAAGTCTTTCAAAGTTTTATTAATAGAGTGGGATGGTTTCCTTTTTAAATAAGAGGGGACGACCACCCTTGGAAAGTATTTAAATATTAAATTAATATAAATTATTAATTTAATCCAAGTGTCACAAACCTGAGATATTAAAAACATAATATGGGTATAGATATAAATCCTCTCATATAATTTTTTTTAGACACATATTGAACTTATTTTATAACTTATCTTTTTGGTTTACCATTAATTACTCTATTTTAAATTTAAAGTGGTAACAAAATTTTAATTGTTAATATGATTTTAATTTTACTTATATAGGGTAAGTTTCCCATAATTGGACACTTAATGAACTTTTAGACTATATCATAAAAAAAATTAATTTTTAAATATTTTTATTATTTTTATATAATTTTTAAAAAAAATATTTTTATAAAACATCAATTATGTCAATTTTTACACTATTCACTTTATCGAATTTAAATAAAATCCAAAAAGAGATATAACTTAGAACCAAACCATTTAATAGACTAATAAAATTTCATAACATCTAGAAAAAACATTTATGGCAGAAATTATGTCAAATAATTTTTATTTTAATATTTATAAATTCATTTATTTGAATCCTTTATTAATGAAGCAATCATTGCATCACCATTGTGTCGTAATTAAATTTTCATTATTTAATCATTAAAAATTATAAATAAAATACCATGATGTAATAAATTGTTTTATATTTATATTGAATATTTATAGTCGAAAGTATCACTTACATAACCCCACCTTAAAATTTTTTAAGTTATATTTTCCATTACTTTAAATTAATTATTATAATATGTCATTTTCTCTCTCATGTGGCTCCCAAATGCCAAAATTTTGGAATAGGCATTTTTTCATTTCCAATGACTCATAAAATAATATTAGGACATGTGTTAGCATACATCTATATTATTTTATGTTATTTTTACCATTATTTACCAACTTTACCCTTTATTCATCGTAAATAAAAATAACTACTAATGTTACTATTCATAGAATCCAAAAAATAAAAGTTACCTATTTAAATAATTAGTACATTAGGATCAAAATTATAGAATCCATATTAAAAATTAAAAACACTGAACTTTCATTAATTAATTCAAAATTAATTCCTTTTGTCAAAATTGGAAAGTAGATTTTTAAAAAAATAAAAACTATCAAAAGATTAACATGTGTTTATGTCCATTTTAAATCTCAAATTACTTCCAATGAAAAAAATTATATTTAATAATAAAAAATTAATTCAATTACACTTTAATACAAACAAAAAAGATAATCTATCTATATAAATAAATTATATGAAAAGGTAGTTTTGACTTGAAATGTTTTATTTTTCACAATTTATTAAAAAACTAACGTTTTCTGAAATTTACCAAAAATTTATACAATGAAATATTTGATGTCGTTATTCTATAGAAAAAGATTTTTTTTCATATAGTACATATAAATGTGACATAAACTAGATTTTAATAGGGTTCTCCATTAAAGGTGGTAAAACTACCTTTGAGAAATATTAGAATATTTTATGCAAAAAATTGGATTCATTCTCATTTTAAGACTCTAAAATTTATTAGATAAATGTAAAAACATTTAAAAAACATGTGTAAACATAAAATAGTTACTTCAATTAATTCTGTCCAATACAACAGCTTGGAATTAACTACCATTTAGAATAATAATAATAATAATATATTATTTTTCGATATGACAGAGTGTTGTGGGCAACATATGATTTTGGAGAAACCCATTCTTGTGTTTCGGGTATCCTATTATACAAAAAAACCATTTAAAATTAAAATTAATATTAAATTCAAAAAGATTAATATATATGAAAATTTATTATTTTATAAATACATAGGATTTTACACTACTTCATCAGTCAATCTTCATGCTTGGGTTCATATTATCCAATCATGTCCATCTAAGAATATCATGTGTGAAATGTACATGGATCTCTCTTTAATCAAATGAGTTCATCATGGCTATATAAATTGAGTTAGTGGCCTCAACCATGATCTTTATGGATTATCAATATATAGAAAACTTCTTAAGAAGAAGATGTGGATCCTCGTTTTAAACCTTTTTGGTGTGGGAGATCTAACATTCCAGATTAGTGGGATCATACATCCCTTGTTACATCTGTCCATTTTGAGGAGGTTGATTAATGTCAAATCCTTCATCTCATATTAGGTTTTTATCTAGTCTAGAGTGTGGTATAATAATAAGATACTGCATTCAACATCCATATTTCTCGATCTCCCCTCAACACTACCTCATACTGATTCTTCATGCCACCATGCTGCCAGACATAGTGGTTCTACCACTTCATCAATGATATCTTTGTGAGAACACTCTCCTATTTATCCATTATACATAGTCCCTCTTCTCTCCCACCCATGTGCATTCCAGGGTTGTTTAACTTAGTTTTGGTTGACCTTCAGGTCCCACATGATGCTATGGTCATGCTGGACTTGGTTTCCTTTTTAGGTGGACCAAATTTTTTATTAAGGCCTCTAGGATGAATAACATGGAATAATCTCTGCGTCAATTGATATAAAAATCCATCCTCAATAAAAATTCTATGACAAATTCATCTCAATCCTCCTTTCTTCTTACTCACTTATTCTCCATAAAATATATATATACTTCTATTTTTTCATGATTCTCATAAATTAATGATCTATATTCCTTTCATCAAGTATATGGACTTAAACAATTATTTATGGCATCCATAATTCACTGTGAAAATAAATAATTTTCTGGTCTTCACTTGTTTTATTCATTGTGGAAACTCTATTGAACATGTCTTATAGAAATAAACATCAACACAAACAATCATTATATTTGATATCATCCATATATTAAATTTAATGAAAATAAATGATTCATGGGATCAATGGAAACCATAAAAATTTAAGTGGCAAAATAAATATTTTTTTAAATTATTCTTTTAGAGATCTAACATCGCTATTGAACTTCAATACCTTTGTATTTTATAACCACACCTATGTGTCCTGAGTATAGAAAAAAGATAATGATTAATGGATCAAAAGACTACACTCAAACTAGTTAATTGGAAATTTATCATGAATTATATTTTAGGAAACTAATTATATGCCATTTCTTATTTATTATTTTGAAGGTCACTCTATTAACACATCCTTGTCCATCTAGAAATAATAAAAATAGAGGCTAATATGAATTTAGTTTTTGCGTAAATTTTAATGTCATTTTGTTAGAATATTGTGATTGTCCTAAGAGTCAAAAAATTAAAAGAAGGATAAGAAATATAGTTCAATCAGTGCATTCTAAAACCATCAGCACGTGAAAACCACATTCCCAATCCAAAGGAAATCATTGTCCTTTTATTTTAAATCTATTAAATATCCAAATTTCAATTATCCAATAATAATAAAATTATTCCTCAAATTATTGATGGAAATTTCTTTCCTTAAAAGAATTTATGTTCACATAGGTGACCAAAAGAAACTCAAAATAATTTTTATGAAAAAATAATAAAGATATAATGAAACATAAAGTGACCCAAAATAGAAGAGAAAGATCCAAAATTATCAAAAAAATGTAATCTTTCACGAAAACTACCTATAAAATTACTAAATAAAAAAGTTTTCATAGAAGGGATGGAAGGGTCTCCTTCTGAGGAACTATTCGTATTATAATTAAAAATGAAGAAAAATTCTAAATAGATTTATAATGTTATTCTACATTCATGGATGATATTGGGTAAAATCCAAAACAGATATCTAGAGGTAGGTGGGGCTAGGATGTTAGTGGCAGAATATTTTTACATTTCTTAATTTTTTTATTCATTGGATGTTTATTTCATGTAAATGATGGATTTTGAGAACCCCAATTATAAATTTTAACCATTTTATATAAATTTTTAACTATCATGGTACCTGGTATAAATAAAATTAGATAATTCATGATCAAAATTGAATTAAATATTAATCAATAGTTATATAAATATTTTTATTATCTATAAATCAAATATTATGTTATATAATAGTTAATTAGGTAATTATGGGATAGTTAAAATAATATATGAGAAAAAAATATGAAGGTTAAAAGTGGTTGCCCTTTTATTTTAATTAAATTTGATAAATTAATAATTATATGTTCCTTCAAACCACTTTAAGAGTATGAATATATAAATAAATTATAAAATTAATTAATATGAATACATTATCAAAATTCATTACTGTTATATATTATAATCCCATTATAAAGATTAAATAAAAATTAATCATCTAGTAAATCATATTATAACATGGAATATTTCAAACATTTAAGAAGAAATGATAAATAGGATAACATATTCATAGTGATATCATTGAAATAATTATTCAAAGTAAATAATATTTTTTGTTTTTAGTGTTTAAAAAATATAAAAAAAACAATTTTACATTTAGAAAATAGTATAAAATTATGTTTATCTATTTATTTGATTATTTAATAAGTCTGTTTTATAAATTTAAAGTTATTCTAACTTTTTAGTAAAAATAGAATATTTTGTGTGATTTATATTTTCAATGTGATGTGGATTCTAGTTATGTGAGTTATATTTTGAATTTAATATAGGTTTTTATGTAGAATGTCACAATTATAAAATTACCTTTATCTAATTTAATAGTGATTTTTTAATATTTCCTTATTTATGATGTTGTATAATTCTTGTAAGTTGAGAAAAATTATCTTATCAAATAATATTATAACCTTAATAGTTTGTATTTCATTAGTTCATTTACTATTATATCATTGGAAATAGATTAATTTGAGGTATCTGATTTATTAGTGTTCTTAATGGGGATAAGGATCATGAATAAAGAATGAGAGAAGAAGAATGGGTGAAGAAGAAAATAAGGGCAATGAGCAGTTATGGTATGTGACTCAATACCATTAATAATTTTATTTTATAAGGATAAAAAAAATTTATGATATTTATGAATGATGTGATATAAATAATAACATAGATAAATAAATATTTATATTTAGGGAATATAATGAATTTTGAGGATTTCAAAGAATAAAAATACTTTTAAAATGTATAAATTATATGAGTTATTATTGAATAATTATTATTTTTAGTGTATGATTCAGGTAGTTTAATTTAATAATGGTTTCTAATTATAGTCTATAAGTGTGATCATGATGATTGTGGGATGTGAACTCTTTATTTTGAGAAACCAAAATGGACTTTATGAATATGGTCGACAAACCACATTTTGAATATTGATTTATAATATTATCAAAATATCATTTTATCATTTGTATTCCTTAAAATTTTCTTGACACAATAGTCAAAACTCATTGATTTTAGGATATGGTAATATAGTATAGTGTTATGTTCATTAGCTAGATAGTTACAAGGATTGATTTAACCTGGATACAAGTTTAAAGGAGTGATACATATTAATTGGTGATTTTGAAGAGTGATATGGCTAAGATACTTGTTCTAGAGATTTATATAACCAATCTATTGGTTTTATAGTATTTAATATAAAAATAATTATTATTATTGATTTTTTTCCATACATTAGTTTTTATAATGTGAGGGTATGAATAAAATGTTGAATTTTAATTTCGGATATATATAAATGGGGGATAAATTACTTATGGGTCATTAATTCAAGTTAATTATTAAGATATTATAATTACTAAGGGTACTTTTAAAATTAAAAAAAAAATAATTTTTTTTGGATTTCATGTTGGTATATATTATGGGTTTTGTGATTTCTATTAATCTATGATATTTATCAATGATGCTTATATCTAATTATCAAATGTGAACCAATTAGATTTTGTTATTGTGCTATAGATAAATTTCTAGTGATATTTTTTTGTTATTTTCAACAGGGATAACTATGTATTAAATAATGGTGAATATTTGGAAAATAATGGTGGATTTTTTTAAACATATTTATGATTGTTGGGGGTAAATTTTTTAAATCATCAATGATTCAACCATGTGATTCTTTATTGTTCTTAGTGTTGAATTTTTTAGCAATTACAAATCATATATCTTGCTTATTCTCTAAATTGATAATCCCAGGTAGTCATAACTACTGTTGTTTCTTACTTATGTGGATTAGATACATAATTTTTTTGGATTTACTAGAGTGGTAATTATTTTATACTTTTTTTTATATTGTTTGTGAGGTAATTAAAACTTATCATATTCTACACTACCACCACCCAATTATAGAGGTTGATTTTAAATAACAACCAATGATAGATATAAATTACTGGATTGGAATGTAGTTTATTTATCACCCGTACACATGATAGCATTCAAGATTTGGATGTGTGACATTTAACATTGGGAGCTATATCGAGATTTTTGTTGTGTGTTTTTATGTGGGGACACTTACTTTAATGATTATTTATGATGTTGGTTATATATAATATGATTTTATGGTGATAGTTTTTATGGTGATATAGGTGTAGAAAATTTAACCTTGAAGTGGTTTTTTTATTAAATTCCAATATCTCCCAGAAGAATTAATTTTATCTAGACACATTCATATGTGTTGGTTTGGGGAAGTTACCTTATAAAAATATATAGTATCAACACACTTCTATATATGATATTTATTATGTTTCCTATAGTATTTTGTTGAGTTTTTGGGAATCATGTGGTTTACATATAACTATTGTTTTATAGATTTTTTCTGTTTTATTTAATTTTCATTAATTTTTAATATATTTAGTTATTTTTTTGTATGAACCATTTTATTCTCTCATATGTTGATTCTTTATTTTTTGGACTAAGTCTTTACTTTGGGCCTAATATGGATACCTAATGAGCTAGTAAAGGTTCTTACGGTGTCTGGGGATTTTTCGGAGCCTGACGCCCATTTTTTGGAGAAAAAAGACTCTGTGCACTGTTTGGTGTGAATCATGCGGAATTCTGCATGGTTTGGAAAACCATAAAGATGATGTTTTTTCAGATAGAGCCACCCCAAATAGAGGGCACATAGTCGTGCATGTTAACTATGTGAGCTCCCCTTTTTCCGATGTACCCATCCATGGGTTGCACAAAGTTTTAAAACCCATGAAAACCAAACCGTTCGGGTCAACCCGTCCCACACTGTCTGTGCACAATTTGACAAACCATGAAGACAAACAGTGCACATGCGTTTTTGGGTAATTTTTTAGTTTTTCAATTAATGGTTTATTAAGCTACATTCTTGCTCCATAATTTGAGTTTATATGTGATTGAACTATTTATCTCTCAATTAGGGGATTTTTCAATATCAAAACATGGAATCAAAAGATATTCATCATTTGACATCTTATAGAGATTCAGTTCAATATGTTGGATGAGAAACAGTAAGTACTCGAAATATCTTTATCAATTATTTTCCTCTCTTTCTCTTGACCAAGATATCACCATGTGAGCATTTTTCACATTTTATTAGATCTACTCCGATCTGAGGCCAATAAAGGGCTGATACCAAAAAATAAGGATCGTACAACCCTATGTTGAGTGGTCCATAAATTATCCCTAAAGTTATTTTTTTTTGTAATGTTCATGTGGGGCTCACCAATTTCATTTGAATCTATTTTATAAATTAACATTCCATGATTACACTTGTTAAAATCGAATGATTATGCTCTTTCTAATTATGTGATTAGTTGTTATAAGTTATTCCCACAAATCAATTTCTCTCATGCTGATGGTTATGACATATTTGGATTTTTAATGTTTCGGGATGTTTGTTCCATAATTCGGGTGTTCCTTTGCTTGAAATTCATAAAGCTGAACCATTCAAAAACAAATGACTTGTTGTTAATGAGAATCGTATAGTGGCATGTACCATGTATGATCACCACTTGGACTGCCTAGGGAAAGTGCTTCCAAATTATTATTATATAAGAAATGTAAAATGGAAGTATACCATGTTTATAACTTGGACTTAACAAATGATATTGAAAAAAGATACATGTTTGTATCACCCCTTTCCAATTAATGGAAGGTAGCGAAGTGAGCCTCTCTAATTGAATATGCCTTTATGGTTAATTATGACTTTATTAAAATGTTGCAATGCTATGTGTCTTATCCACACTAATGGATGACATGTCTTGGACCAAAAAATAAATGGTTGAAACTCTACTTTACCTAACCAAATAATGGAAGGAAATACTTGAACCTAATGAATTATTACCTGATTACAACATCAAATAGGAAGGTAATGCCTCGGGCTCACCTTGGATTCTGAGAGGAGAATACCTTAGGACTCGGGAAACCCATTCTGATTCATAGATACAATTTTCATAGGTTGATACCCACCTAGACTCCAGTTATTATCTATTCCAAGGATTCTCAGTATGCTATTATAGGGTCTATTTCATATTACAGGATACCTCGAATAAACACCTTGGATATATCATTGACTAGTAGGTTCTATTGTGAAATCCCATTTGGTTCTGTCTTTTCTCAGACCTGTTTTACCATGAACGGTCACCTTGGACTCTATAGGCACCTTATTGTGGAATTACTTGGATTAAGGTCCTTGGATCACACTCTTACCCTTTATCTAAGCTCTGATACTATTATGTCTGTGTTCCATGAGTTTTATGTTACCTTGGTTATTTCCCTTGAACTCCCCCACTAGATAACTTTTTCAAGTTGCATTGTTAAGTCTTCGGACCTTCACTAATTATAATATCACGAGGTGATGTCATTGTTTTCTATGCCTCACGTTAACTATTAACATTAAATGGTGTTTTATTAATTAATGAATTGGTTACATGTTCATACACAAGCCGAGTACTAAAGAATATACTTGGGTTTTTAGATATATTGTACTAATTTTCATACTTTATATATGCAAGCACACACACTCCAATATTCCATTACACGGGCCAAATTTTATAGAAAATGTAGGTGGTGGACCATTGAGATTTATCTCACACCCTCTTTGAGTTCCATTTTTAAAATAGAGTAGATTACATGGTTGTAGAGATTGAAAAAAGAAAGTATACAACTTCAAACACATGATGGCATGTTGTTATAATGGACCTTGATAGCAGACGACCGAGTAGATATTGGGATGCTTGGAATAGCCTTGTCTTATTTTACTTGTGGAACATGTTATCCCTAATTTCTTGTATTCATGATTCTATTTTTCTTGTGAAGTTTCATTACATCGTCATTTTTTCAATTGATACTATTATTATTATTCACATTTATCTATTCCATCAGTTTTCTTCCATTGTTCATTTACACTATTTATATTGCTTCTACAATTTACTATTCCTTATTACTCCTTCCACTATTATACACTTTACTAATGGGGGAATACTCATCCCACATACATACACTAGTACCTTACTACTAATCAGACGTCTATGGCGTTCGAGAAGATGCGCTTGAGGCCATGTGGCCCACCGGTCTCCGGACACCTGTTAAGTGGCATCCAGGTGCGGGATGTCACAAAATGGTATCAGGGTTGGTTTCTTTTCTTGAATTACTATTGGGTGGCAATATATTGGAGAGTATGAATGTTTTTGGACATGGTCATAAGTTGTGTTTGGGCGCCATGAACCCATGATCGGGGTAAAATCCATGTTACCCAAAATGTAATTATTGTTATACTTTTCCTATTTCTATTGATATTAATTCACCATTGTGTGACACACATGTTGTTAGGTGTTGTTTATTATTATTATATTTTTTAATTTTTTTCATCCTTCTCCCAATTATATGAGGGTAAGGGCATTGTTACATACATCAATATGGGCACCTAGAGTTCACAAGTCAGGAATATTTTCATTCCATAAATGTGCATTTCACAGCATTCATTTCTTGGTATGCTTGTGATTGTTGATTGATGTTGTGATAATTGCTTGTACATGTATTACTTTCGCCTTGATTGGGTGATTTCATGCCTCATTTCACAAGGTGTATGGGCCCTCATGGGTTGGGATGATTAATTTACTGATTCAGTCCAATATACTATAATGAAATGTGTGTCGTTTCTAGTGATAAGTGTATGGGCACTTATTCATTTGAAATGACTATCCATTATAAAAAAATGAATCCTTGAATCTATAATGAATTGGTTTCACATAATTATCCCTCCTTTTAATGTCTATGAAAGGTAAATAAGTGAACATATAAATTAACTATGAAATGACATGAAACTTATATATGAGAACATACCAATACCTAGCTATCTAAGATGGTAGTTTGGGGTAGTATACATTGGGTAGTGAGTTTTCTTACATTTATTTTCACTAGTGATGCTATCTTATGCTTCTAATATTGTTCTGAGGTGTGTGATTTGCATTTGTAAACCAATGCCGCCATGACGTCCTTCTGTTATTCGCCATGAGGATGGTGATGACCATGCTCTGGACATGGTGGGCCCTATACCACCAGTCTTACATCCAAGAGTGACACTTGAGGAACCGACTTTTGTACTTGATCCAAGAACTGATGCTCAAGTCCGTGATAGTTTCCTACCTCGGACGTTGTCCATGAAAGGTACTTCGCAGGTTGCACCTACGATGGCTGATCTAACCCATGAGTTCCAGCAGTAGCATCATCCTACTTTATCACGGGATGGTGGTTCTCAGGATGCTGAGCCTTGGATATATGCCATGTTGTCTAAATTTGAGAATCTATAAATGCCTTCAGATTGGAGAGTCAATATTTCTACATACATGATTCGTGATTCGGCCAAGAGTTGGTGGGATGTGGTAACCGAGGCCGGTGCTCATCTGAGCATGTTATGGGATTATTTCCAGACTTCCTTCTATGATCAATTATTTCATCAGGAACTAAGAGATGATAGAGCCATAGAGTTCATGCATCTCGATTAGGGTTCTAATTTTTTTATGGTATATTAACCACATTTCAATGATTTATAGTACTTTTCACTACTTCTAGTCGGTGATGAGATTTCACGTTCGATATATTTTGAGGATGGGATCTAGTATTCCATCCAAACACTGGTGAATGCATTTAACCTTCCAAATTATTATGCAATAGTTTATGAGGCCCTTATCACTGAGCACAACCTGAAGGATGTCACAATTACTAGGTTTAAAGGATTATCATCGCGTCAGGCCAGATGTTCTTCCTGTGGCAGGAAACGTTCCCTTAAGGTTTTTCGTCAGGTCAGTGGTAGTATGAGAATCCAGTTTGATAGCTTAGTGATGTGTCATTAGTGAGGAGGACCGGGGCATAATAATCCCCAATGTGATAGAAACCCTATGGAGTTCCAAGCATACAACTATAGCATCCATCTTCAGTATTTCTACATGACCTTTACCCCAGCTACTAGTGGAAAAGGATCCGCATCTACTCCACCTACAGGAGAAAGTTTTATTACCACATGTAAGGAAAGGATTTGGAATAGCCCCGACAGGTCTGTCTGAGGAGGAGTTCGTGGCCATCATAGACCAATTCATGATCACAAACATCGCCAGCAGTGAAGTCATGATCGTTGTATTCAATCAGTTCCACAGGGTCATGGATTATGTCAGTTGCATGCTTTACAGTAGATACATGAGGATCAGGCTGCAGTACCATCTACAGTACGAGGTACTATTCTAGTAGCCTCTACTATTGTCTCTTTTTTGTTTGATACAGGTGATTAAATCTCTTTTATATCTATATCTATTGTGGAAATTCTTGGAGTAGAGATACAATATCACTATAGTGTAATGACCCTCGATACACCATTGGGAATATGGACGGAGGGCATACGCCAGTGCAGGGACTGTCCTATAGAGGTATGAAATTACCCTTTCTTGTGGAATGTTTTTGTTCTAGAGATTATGGGCTTCAATTTCATTCTTTGGTTTGAATGGTTAGTCAACCATCATGCCTTCATAGACTGCTATCATTATATGGTCTCTTTTACTTCACTAGAAGGTAGTAGTTATCTCTTTAATGGTTATTGGGATGTCCAGGTGAGGATAGATGGAATGAAACATCATGGGATAGGTAAATGGACTTCTTATATTTCAAACCTTTTCATGGAGGATCAGGGTTTCTTTCAAATTGATTTCCATCCTACTGTTGATCTTTTCAGAGATGTCCATCCTGATGAATTTTCTAGATTACCTTGTAGGAGAGAGGTAGAGTTTACAATAGAGCTTGTTCTAATATCATATTTAGTGTGTATTCCTCCAAACAAGATGGAACTTACTAAGATTCAGGAGACCAAGTGAAAGATAGAGGACCTAGAGGGAAAAAGGCTTCATTTGGCCCAGTACAGCCTCATCGGGTTCAGTAGTGATTTTTTCTTAGAAGGTAGATTGTACACTTAATCTATTTATAGATTACAAAAGGTTGAACCAGATTATTTTCAAGAACCGTTGTCCACTTCCTTGAATAGATTATTTCATTGACCATATACAAGGATAAAAGGTGTTCTCTAAGATCAACCTGATATTTGGTTAACATCAGGAGTGATTCATACCATTAGACATGCCTCATATGTCTTTTCGTAGCTGGTAAGGTCTGTATTATTTTTTGGTTATGTCGTTTAGTATTACGAACGTGCGAACCATTTTCGTGGATTTGATGAATAGGGGTTTCCACCCGTATTTGGATGCTTCTGTTGTGGTCTTTGTGGATGAAAACTTGGTGTATTCTCTCACTCATTATGACCATTAAAAACATCTTGAGATCATTTCAAGTGCACTAAGAGAGAATCTGATTTACTCCAAGATTTCTAAATGAGACTTCTGGACAGACAAGGTCAACTTATTATGTCATATAATCTCAAAATCAAGATATTCTATTGATGCTATAAAGGTTGGTGTTGTAGTTTCCTAGTATCATCCCAAAAACATGTTTGATATCTAGAGTTTCTTAAGGATCACTAGATATTACAAGAATTTCATACATTACCTTTCTCATCTTTCATAACCTCTTACTGGTATTACAAAGAAGGGTGTCAAGTTCAAATTGTTAGAAGCATGTGAGAAATCCTTTTAGGAGGTAAAATATAGGCTTGTCTCGAGACTAATTCTAATTCTTCCATAACCTAGAAAAGGATATTTCAAATTTTATGATGGATCAAGAATTGGACTAGGAGTAGTGTTGATGTAGGAAGAAATTTTTTTATGTATGGATATTGGCATTTTCATCTCACGAGAGAAATTACCCAATGCACGACCTCAACCTAGAAGCTATTGTCCATGTCTTACACTGATGGACACACTATCTATTAGGTAATCCCTAGTGTATAAAGATCAAAAAATCATCAAGTATATATTTTCTCATCCTGAATTTAGCCTAAGAAAACAGAGATGGGTCGAATATATACAATACTTTTATTTTGAGATTTTCTATATTCCATGAAACAACAAATGTTCGCTGATGCACTGAGTGGAAACACTCAAACGTAGGACATATAGAAATCCATGATGAATGGAAGTTAATGGACCTATTTTCTAAACATCATCTAGAGTTTTATGAGAGTCACGAGAAACCTTAACTATTAGCCTTAACATTTACCTCCTCCCTCCTTGAGAAGGTGAACAATATGAAGTTTAAAAATATTGAGGGTTAGGTTCTCTATGAGAGTATATTAGGAGATAAACCACCTTCGGATTAGTCTATGGATAGAGATAATGTCCTGCATCTAAGTGGACATATCTATGTTCTGACAGACATGAGAGAGGAGTGGATGAAAGAGTCCCATGTTTCTCAATGGGTAGTTCATCTAGGATTCTCAAAGATGTATTGAGATTTGTGATTCTAGTATTGGTGGCCTGGAATGAAACATTAGATTGGAGGCTTCATCACTTGGTGTTCCACCTATCAGCGGGTGAAGGCAGGGAACCAAAGACCTACATGCTTGTTATGGATTTTGTAGATGGATTACCTAGGTCACTGAGGGGTAGAAATACTATCTGGGTAGTCATTGAATGACTAAAGAAATCATAAAACATCATTACTTTTTGGGAAACTATATCAATTTATGAACTAGGAATATTGTATGACTGTGAGATCCTACGACTATATGGGGTTCCTCTTAATGTAATTTTAGATCAGGACTCTCATTTCACATCACAGTTCAAGCAGGGTTTGGAGAAAGATTTGGAAACTCAGGTGCTTCTATGTACAGATTTTCACCCTCACACTAATAGACAATCGAAACATATGATATAGGCTCTAGAGGATATTCTCCGAGCATCTGCCCTTGATTTTAGCAGTTCTTGGGAGAAGCATATCCCTCTCATCATGTTCTCTTATAATAAAAGTTTCCATGAAATTATTCAAATGTCTCATTTTGATGCCTTATATGGTAGGCCATTCAATTCACCCTTGTGTTGGCTAGAGGTCAGTGAGGTAGCCTTAGGAGGTCCTCATTTTATTCAGGAGAATTTTGAATAGGTTCAGCTGGTCAGGAAGCACATGGATACTACTCAATCTAGAAAAAAAATATTATGTTGATTTCCATCTATGACCTATTGAGTTCGAGGTTGGGGATCATGTTTTTCATCAGGTATTGACCAAGATAGGGCATAGATGGTTAAGGAATCAATTAAAATTTTCACCTCGTTACGTTGGGTCTTTTGATATTCTAGAGAGAGCCATGCTGGCAGCCTATATGTTCCTACTAGCTCAGAGGTATCATGCCACGCACGATGCCTTTCATGTCTCACAACATCGCCAATATCATGCTGACCTATTTCAATCCGTTTATCCCAAGGAAGATGAGTTATATTTCAATGTTATCATTGAGGAATATACTGTACACATCATTGATTGAAGCAATAAATCTCTCTAAGGAAATTCAGTCCCTCTCATACGGGTGTTATTGCAGCAAAGCCGAGTATAAGATGAGAATTGGGACATGGAATATGATGTATGTGCCCAATGTCTAGAGTTATTCCCAAACAATTTTCCTTTACTCTTGGAATGTGAACTCAGGGGGCGAGTTATTTTAAGAGGAGAATAATGTAATAACAATGTTTTTCCCTCATCTATGGATCTTTTATTTTTTAGTTTAAATATTTACTTTGGACCTAATTTGGATTCCTAATGAGTTAATAAAGGTTAAGAGGGTGACTGGTGCTTGTTCGTAGCCCTAAAACCATCTTTTTTGGAGAAAAAAGACTATGCACATAGTATAGTGTAAACCATGTAGAATTCCTCATGGTTTGGCACACAGTGCATATGGTGTTTTTATAGATACAGACACCTCAAATGTTTGGTGTAGGGCCATGAATCCTAACCAAGAGAGTTCCCATTTTCCCTAGGTACCCGTGCATGGGTTGCACACAATTTGAAAAACAGTGTGGACTAAACCCTTCGGGTAGATCCATTCCACAAGGTTGGGCATAGTTTAACAAACCGTGCGGCAAACCATCTGTGGGCTAGTTTTCTTGGTAAATTTCCGATGTTTCCCATAATGATCTATTATGCTCCCTCCTTCCTCCCTAATCCGAGTTGATGTGGGATTGACCTATTTCTCTCCCAATTTGGGGCATTTTGATGATCTAAACTTGGAATCAAGAGATCTCCATCATCCAAAATCTGATCGAGCTTCTACTTTTCACATTGGATTTTCAACTGTATGTACTCGATATCTCATTACCATTATTATTCTCTATTTTCTTGAACTAGATATCTCCATGTGAGTGTTTTTCACCTTTTCATAGATCTACACTAATCCAAAGAAAATCAATGGCCGAAACCATATGATAAGGATCATACAACCCTAATGTGGGTGGCCTATAACTTATCCCAAAAGTTCGTTGTTTTTAGAATGATCATGTGGGGCCCACCAATTTTATCAGAAGCCGTTTCTTAAATTTACATTACATGATTATAATTGTTATAATTTTATGGTTATGCTCTTTTTAATTATGTGATTTTTTCTTAGCGATTATACCCACAACTCAATCTGCCTCATGTCAAAGGTTATTTTGTATTTGGGTTTTTAGTGTTTTGGTGTGTTTGAGCCACCATTCGGGTGTCCCTTTGGTTGACCTTCCTATAGGAGAGACTTTCCCTCATAAGTGACTTGTTATTAATGAGAATCACATAATGGCATGTACCATGTATGCTCACCACTTGACCCAACAAAGGTAAGTTCTTCTAAATGATTATTAAATAAGAAATGTTAAATGGAATGT
Source organism: Viscum album (assembly GCA_963277665.1). Classification (NCBI taxonomy): domain Eukaryota; kingdom Viridiplantae; phylum Streptophyta; class Magnoliopsida; order Santalales; family Viscaceae; genus Viscum; species Viscum album. Next base: position 1,957,409,727 of record OY728127.1, on the reverse strand, counting down.
ACACTATGTAAATAACATGGCCTTAACAAATGAGATTGAATAAAGGATACGTGTTCCTAGCACCCATTTCCATGTTAATGGAATGTAGAGGAGTGGACCACTCTAATTAAATATGCCTTTATGATTAATTAAGACTTGATTAAAAGGTTGAAATGTTACTTGGCCTATCCAAACTAATGGATGAAAAGAAATGGAATAATAAATAAATGGTAGCAACTCTACATGACCTATCCAAACTAATGGAAGGAAAGACTTCAACATAATGAATAATTACATGATTAAAATATAAAATAGGAATGCACTACCTCGATCTCACCTTGGATTCTGAGAGGAGAATACCTTGGTACTCAGGAACCCCATTCCGATTCACGGATACAGTTTTTGTAGGTTCATACCCACCTTTTATCTGATTCTTTTCTATTCCTCGGATTCCTGGTATACTATAGTAGGTTCCTTTTCATTATTACCAGATACCTCAGATTCACTCCTTGGATCCATCATTAATTATTAGGTTCCATGGTAAATTCCCATTGGGTACTATCTTTGCTTATCCCCATTTTACATTTGATGATCACCTTGGACTCAGTAGGAACCTTATTGTGGAATTCCTTGGATTACATTCCTTGGATTACACTAATACCCATTATATAAGGTCAGATACTACTATGTTATAATTTCATGAGTTTTACATTACCTTGGTTATTACCCTGGAACTCCCTCACTGGATATCATTATTAGGTTTCCTTCTTACCCTTTGGGAGCTTCACTACTTATACTATCACGAGGTGATGTTAGTGTAGGCTATGTCTCACATGAAATATTAAAACGAAATGATGTTTACATAATTAATATATTGTTTACATGTTTGGACACCATCTAAGGGAAGAACTTGGTACTTGGGTTTTTAGTAATATTCTATTACTTTCCTTACTTTATATATGCATGCATGAACTCTTCTAAATTCCATTACAGGGGTCGTATTTTATATACACCACTGGTGGTGGCCCACTGAGATTTATCTCACTCCCTCTCTGGGTGACATTTGGTACTCTAAGAATATTAAATGGTTGTTGGGATTTTCAAAGGGAATTATACAGCTTCCAATACTTGATTTCATGCTGATAGGATAGTGCTTGATAGCATATGACCGAGTAGGATATTAGGATTCTTGGAGTAGCCTTGTTTTCTTTAACTTGTGGAACATGTTATTCATGTTTTCTATTATCCATGTTTTCCATTTTTCTAGTGACATGTCATTACATCATCATTTTTTCTGTTAATATAGTTATTTTTGTTCAAATTTATCTGTTGCATCAGTTTTCTTCTGTTGTTCGTTTATACTATTTAAATTGCTTTTGTTGTTTACTATTACTTATTACTCCTTCCACTATTATATACTCTGCTAATGGAGGAATTTTCTTCCCATGGACACACCCTAGGCCCTTACTGATAGTCGGAAGCCTCTGGTGTTTTGGAAGTTATTCTTGAGTCTATGTCGCCCACTAGGCTCGGGGCACCTGTTTGGTGGAATACAGGTCTGGGACATCATAGTATTTAATTCATTTGAAAAATAGGGTCTCAAAATTTATAAATTCGCTCATCACATATATTTGATATATAACCACCATAGTATTCACCAACTCCATACTTGTTGGAGGAAATCATGGTGGAAATGCACAGCCACATTACTAATTCATGAGGGTACTCATTGTGGTTGGATCCTAAATTGTTCACATGGGTCTACGTAAGTGGGTTGTTTGACATAAGGAAATAACTCGGTGTAATCTAAATATAGCAGTCCAAATATTGAAATTGATGTTTAATTCAAAAATTCAATTAATAATATAATTAATGACATCGGAATATTATAATAACAAAGATGGTGTGGGATGAATAAGTCAATCCTAAAACTTTTATCATTATAAATTAATTTATAAATATTTCTTGAATTACATCTTTTCTATCAATTAAAACAATCGATACCCTATTCATGATTCACTCACCAATAATTTTTTCAAGAAAATAAATAAATTAATATATATGTAATATTTATATATGGTTCAAACTCAATGTGATTGGTTGATCCATGATATTTTAGGTCATTTTAAAAACACCTATCAACTGTTATCACCAAGAGTTTACATTAAAGGGTAAGGGTCTCTTTTTAACGCTATCAAAATAATATTATTTTGAAAAGTTTGACATGATAAAATAATATTATAATAAATAATTGTAATAAAATTATAATCAGATACTAAAAATTAAATGATTTTATTATATTAAATATTAATTTTATTCTTCTCAGATGATTAATTCAATGGAATACACTAAGATCTAATTAATTATAACAATAACATTCCAGCATCATATTTTAGTGATCTATATTTTCTATATCAATATTATTCCACCATAAATATTAAAAATTATATATCTTAACCTTATAAAAATTATCTTCTTGATAGCCCTTATTCAAAATGTATTTTATATTCATTGTATCTCTATATGTATTCGATAAGATTCATAATTTTAATTTCATGAAATTATCTACCAAATCTAATTCATAAAATATAACATACCCATTATATATAAGTTCATTAATTTTGATTTTCATTAGGTGAGTTATCATTTTAATAAATAACTAATTGATTGTTATCATATATGGTTCATTTTTTATACTCATTAGGTTCCTATTTCATGTGTATAAAAATTATGTTAGTCTGTTTTCTTTTATTGCGTACCCATTATGAATCCACAAATCACATTATTTAATCACCAGAGAAAAAAATCAATATTTTTCTTATCCACAAATATTTTTTTTCTATATCCACTGTGTTCACAACATATCAACTAGTGAATTATTTTTCTTTTACATGTACAACCTAGTACATAGTGAACTTCTAACTTCTAAAAAATTGATCCTTGTATACAACATCATAACACAAAACTCTTATTTTTATTAAAAACTCATATACACTTATTTTAATTAATTTACATCATATAAAACTACACCAATAATACCTAATAATCCTCTAAGGTCACTATTTATAATAAATCTAACAAACCCCATGAGCATGTGGGTTTCCATCCCATCAAAGAATTTCAAAAATACACCATTAATTTTTTTTAAATAAATGATCATAATAAATCCATTAATTCATAAATCAATAATAATAAAATATTACTTCAAAATCAATTAAAATTTATACTTTCCTTCATAGAGTATTAATTAAAAAAATTGATACTAAATTTATAAAAGTTTATGAAAACATATGAAGTCATTAAAGGAAGAGTTTCTTAGAACATGGATCTCAAGAAAAAATTGGTCAATAGAATAATTTATACTAGAATTAATACTTTCCCATATTCAAAATGACTATGAAACAACATAAAAATAATCTATATTTATTTAAGTCTTTATTTTTATTTTTGAATTATAATTTATACCAGGAATTTATAATATAAATTCCCTATTTATCAAAAATTATTTCATTAAATTTATGAAGTTACTGCCCCTTTAAATAAAATGAAAAAAATGAAATATAGAAAAATAATGGAACAAAAATAATACCTCATCTGAGGAGTGCTGAGAGTAAATCGTTTAAATTCAACCTCAAATTCCAAAAACAATACTTTAAAAATATTTTTTTAAATATAATTTCCACTCTTTCTTTTTCAAAAAAACATCCAAATTCCCTTCACCTTTCTATAATTTTTCCTTAATTAAATGAAAATTGGTATCAATATGTCTTAATTAATTGTCTGAGTAAATATGGTAAAATGGGGGTAAATTTCCATTAAATAAGTTGTATATATTAAAAAAATATTTGATAAATTTTAAATAATTAATGTGAGAAATAAAGTTAAAAGAGTTAATGTTTGGAATAAATATAAAATATAAGAAAATGCACAAGACTATAATAAAATAGTTTTGAAACAATCCTCAAATAGATTCCTACATCTCCTCCACTAAATTATATATGAGTTCTCATTAACCTTTAGATTCAATTGTTTCCATGAAACAAATTTATAAGAAGTAAAAAACCATAATCATTAATTGTTGAATCATGAAACCAACTATACATTATGGGTTTTGTTTTGAAACCGAGTCCCCCAAATATTAATGATGTTTTTCACAAAACCCCTCACACATAAATGGTAGTGGTGATCCAATCTCTCTCACTTAATATTGAGATCACAAAATACATCACACACAAAAGTAGTGATCACTAATCAAAATAATTAAATAATAGACTTAATTTATGTAATCGCTATGAGTAACACTCTGTGCTCTCCAGAAATAATGCAATAATATATTGTATAGGAATAGAGACACAAGTTAACTATATAAAAATAATGATTAAATGAATCACAATGAGATCAAGACGGATATTTATGGTAACCAGTACAATCCATGTACCCTTGGGGTGTACTTATATTCTCCAAATCCAGTAGGATTATTCAATAATTGTTGGGGGTCATAGAGAGCCATTGGGATTATAATAAAAAATCTAGGGTCTCATAAAAATATATAGTAATCTTCTCTATCATGGAACCATCAAATAGTTAGTGGGTATCATTTACAAGTACGTGTCACCTATACAAAACAGCAGTTCCATCCATATCACATTGTCCCACAAGTGGAATGTTCATAGAACTTGCACTCTTTGTAGGTTTCACCAGCCATCTGGTGTGGTCCACTGGGTAACCACTAGTACATCCTGGTGGAGGAATTAATAAAGGTCCACAATTGCCTTATTGATCCCTCTCTTTGTTCTTGAAGAATTATGGACAAATTTCTATATTATATATGATGAAATTTCTAAACTAAAATGGATAGAAATGAAATTGATTGTTTTTGATCATTTAATCCTCAAAAGAGAGTGTGGTGCAACATTATTCATCAATGATGAACTATATTCTTGGATAATTGTTTTGAAATTTGACTATCATAAAAAATAAAAAAAGGGAATCATATATCCCCCATGAATTTTTATGTTATTATTTTACACACAAAAAACAAGTATAAATTTGAACCATGTCTATGGTTTTTTCTTCAATAACACTAAAATAAATCAAAAAATTTATATTCTAATTAAATATACCCATATTCAATCCAAAAATTATTTATTATTCTCATGTATAGTTTCCATTATCAAAACTGGAATGAAAATTTATATATATATATATATATATATATATGTATGTATGTATATTTAACCTGATTATTTCAAATTTGTCTCACTCATAAAACAATCTAGGAATTTTTGTTACATATACTATAATTAATAATTACATAAATAAATAAAGTTTTAACCTATATAAAATATTTATGTGATGAAATATTAAAAAGTGAATATCCCTTGTTAACATCATATTGTACATTGTTACAACACAATATAAAGAGGTCCCTGAGATAGGAATATGAAAGCTCTTGTGAAATGATCCTCATGAGTTATTCTAAATAAGAGTTCATGAAAAGTAAATGAATGAATATGTAATATAAATTCCCTCATATATGAAAAAATAAGATAGGATTAGTTAATTACAATATATTAATAATGTGGAGTATCAATATGTAATAAAATAATACCTCACATGGGAAAGGATTCTTTCAAAAAACATCACCCAATATAGTGGTGTGGCCAAAAGAACCTATTTAATGGATTAGGTTATAGATTTTACAGTATTATGAAGATATTAGTTCATGTATACTAAATCAATATTTCTCTTTCAGTGTGTATGTGTGTTTTGGCTATATATATAAATATTTTGGTTTTATATGTACCTATGATATTTTTATCAAATCTATTGTATATTTTAGGATGAAAAATGTAATTTGGTGAAAGATTTGTTGTTAGGAACTAGGTGATCTATATGGGATATTTTTTTTCCAATCCAATTATGGTTTCATGAAGGTGTTTTATAACCAAGGGAGAATTTCTATAGTGGGGATGTTTTCCATTTTTTGAAAAATTTATTAGTCTGAAAATTACGAAATAGTCAAATGTTAATATATAGGGAAAAAAGATATTTCCAGTGATATTACTGATTTTATGGTAGTTTCAAATTCAAGTTTTGGGTTCTCGGGAGGTTTTTCACTTTGTTAGTCATCTGTATCATTCAATAATGGTTTCAGAATTAAAAAATTAGCTGTTGTTATAGTGGATCTTGACAAATGATGTTCTGTTAAATTTGGAGTTGTGAACTGAGAAAAGTTGTGTGTTTTGTAAATAAATTCCTATAAAATATCATCATATTTGTGTTAATGAGATCTAAGATAAGGATTTTTAGGCTTTATCTTCATGAAAGTCTCACCCGAGAGAATTGGATTTTGTCGACGTAATTGGGTTTGGAATTAATGCGATGAAAGAAATAACATGGGTGGTTTCCTGAATCTTACCCAAGTATGAATATTTGAGAAAACTAATCTAATAATAGGTGTTATTAAAAGATAAATTGAGAGAGTTAACCTGACCACACCAAAATCACATTAAGGGATAAGGGTGAACTATTTAGTGAGAAACCATACAAGGGAAAATTCGTATTTTGGTGAATTAATACATGGTAAAAGCCAAAGACTTAGGTGAATAATACCAGGTAAGATCCTATAAAATTATAGAATGACATGGGAAAATTTGCAGGGTCGTTTGAGGAATTATATGCTTTAATGATTCTCACCCCATACATCCTATATTTTATACAAAGTAGGTATAGAACATTCCTCATATATGTTATATTTTGTACTTGGGAAGAATGAAACATGTCTCAATTATCGTATATATCATACATGGGGGGATGAAAATTTCTACATACAACTAATATATCATACATGGGAGTAATAGTTCCTATCCTATATATATAATATAATATTTTTGGGGGAATGATGCCCACCCCATACATCTCATATATAATACTCAGGGAATTGAAACTTCCATATATATCGCCTATATCATACTCTGTGGGAATGGGGATTTCCCTATATATATCATATATCATATTCATTTGGAATGACACCAAACCCATATATATCATAGATCATACCAGGTGGAATGGAACCCTCCCTTTGTAATTTTTATATTGTATGTGGAGTGAATTGTTCTCGATGTATAATTACATCCTAAAAATATCAATTATAATGTATTCTCACCCATAATATTGTCTTATACTCAATTATGGGAAAGCATCCCCCTGTAATACCAAACTATATCCAAAAAACATGGGTCAACCACATGCCAGAGCCCAAAGCACATTAAATTGTTTGAAATTTTAAGAATACAACCTAACCCCATCTCTATGTTAATACATTTCTATAACCATGACAACCTTCATTTGCTAATACTCCACATATTCTACACCAAACTAGGGAAAACAACATGGTCCCCAAGGTTACATTAAAGTCATAACACCCTAAATGGGCTCATTTTATCTCATTTAAACCGTTAGGGTAGAATCCCAACACTTTGAGGGAATGATGTTCCACAATACAGTCATTATCACATAATGGATAAAATTACCATATTTATGATGCAACATAGGCATTGCACAAAAGAAAAGGAATTAATCATATTTACATGCAAAGTTGAACTAGATATTCCCTCTTACCAAACGAACATTAAAAACCTTTGCATGGTATCCTCACTCAAATACAAATGTGTACTAGTGGGGGAAGAAGAACTCACCTCACACACAAATAAACTAGGCCAAATTCTATCGAATACTCAAGATCTAATGTGGCCTATCTGTAGGCCAACTATTTTCATTCTATCACCATCTCTCACTTATTGGGGACCAAATGAAACTACTGTAAAGTCAATTATATTAATTTATTTAATTTACACACATTTAGAGTCAATATAAAATATAGAAAACATTTATTTTCAACACCATGGCCATTGGAAACCATAGAATTTGGTTCATATTCAAGGTTCTATATTGACTCAAGACACTTATTTCTACACATAGCAGTTCAAACCATTAATTTTCAATTTAAAGTTTATCACACACAAGTTGGGATACCACATAGCACATGTACATAACTAAATGTACAAACCATCAGGATATTTTTAGGAACCTCCTTCCATATACAGTTTCATTCCCTTGAATTGAAGCTTGTCCAACATCGCCTAAGCTCATACAATCCTCATCTACACACATTTTACCACCCAAGATCCTATATAAAGCTATCACAATAATAAATTTAGTTTTAAATACTTTATAATGAATTATTCAATTAAATTTAATAAAGAATGTTTACTTAAAACTCACTAATAATCATATACACATTAAAACCTCAAACAAATAAATTCCAACATCCCATGACATACAAATGGAATCCCTAGGAATGAAATCCCAATTAAGATACGTCCTCCAATAAACCAAATATGTTCCAATATGGAATAAAACCCTTGAAAAATAATTGGTTGGATTAACACTAATGAAATTGATGGAAACAATGTGAATTATACCAATTGAAACATCCTCTATCCAATTTATGTAAAATAAAAATCACATTATTTGAAATTTATAATTCTTAATTCAAATATGATTCTAAATCATAGCTTAAGTCATCCCAAATAAATATGCGATGACGGTCATAATAATATAATAAAATATGAAAAATAATACCACAAATTATAAATGTAATGCACAATAACAATCCCTCTTCAAGGTGGATTTTATAGGAAATGATGGAGGTTTGATCTTCTCATAAATGTACTCTCTCAATGCCCTAACAAGCCTAAAAAATAATGGGTTCCTACCCTAAAATGATGAATTGACCCCTATTTTTAAGGAGTGGAAAATTAAAATGTCACTGGATGGCCTAAAATGTTAATGGTGTGACCAATATGGGCCACTATGTGACATCCACCTAAAGTCACACACCATAGTGTGGATCAATGGATCCTGTTGTAACCCTTGGGTCCGTGTTTGATGTACCTCTCACAACTAGAACTCAAAAAACACATATCCAAACCTCTCATAATATCGTATATCTCTCATAGGCATAACCAAAATTTGGCACCCTATATTTCATGATGTGGCCTCCCGCATCCATTTTATGACCACCAAATATATTCATGGCCTTCTTCTTTCGGGGTCTTGGACATTGTGACCCATATCTTGACATCCTTCATGGTAGGTATCTTAAAATGAACCTTGTGGTCATTATGTGATCGACTATTCCATGGAAAAAATATAATGGAAAAGTATACAGTTTTCCAAACCCATGCTTAAATTTCTTTATCATAGAATGATACCCCCTCCATCGTGTAATGACTATATATAAGTATTTCTAATTATTGAATAACTACACACAAAATTCAATTTTTCATGAAACCTACTGGTCCTAGAGTGACCATATTCCTGTAATTTTAATCATAACCTACAACTACACAACAATGAATACCAATAGTCATGAAAAAACCTCTATCCTATACACCATGGAAAACTAGGGTTATGGTGAGATTACAAAATAATCCCCCTTAATGGAACGACCTTCCCCTATCATGGCATGATAAGCCATATGCAGTGGACTTTTAGTAATGGGTCTTTCTGACCCAAATCTCACATCCACCCAATCACATAAAACAATTATAATTTCTATAACCATGTGTAAAAACATCTCTTTAATATGTTCAAAATCATGGAACCCCAATCCAAATCTTGGTTATGAAAAAATTTCTACACTAGAAAAAAAATTTAAAAATTTAACTAATTTTCCAAACAAACAATGAATTGCGTTATTAAAAACTCCCCCACCCATCATAATTCCTCTTACCTTTGAGGATCAAAAAAGGTCAATTTTGGAAAACCTGAATCATAAATTCACTAATAACTCACTTTTTTAGTTTTTAAACACGAAATGATCTTATCTTGCACAAGTGCAAGAAAAAATAACATTATTCACCAAAAACTAAGCTACCAAATCATCACCAACACCAATATTGAGATAGTTCTCAACTACAACCATCTATTTTGAGGCACCAAACCTTCTCCATCGTATTTGTACTTAATATTACGGTTCTACACAATATAATACTAGGCTCAAAATGACAGATCATGAACTATAATGCATCCCATCATAAGAATCACTTACCAAGAATACACTTCTGATTATCCATCATCACCCTCAATTTTGTGCCAACCACACCATACCCAATTTATGAAAAAACACTATTATGTCATCCCCTGAAAAACCTCTCCCAAAAACCATCAAGTACAACCACCAATGTGTTATCACATATCTGATGATGAATCCTTAATTCAATGTTGTATCATAGAATCATTCAAATTCCAACACAACCTTAATGACTCCAAAGAATGTTTAATTCCTTATTTTTATCCCCAACCATCCAAAAAATCTTTATACTCACCACATGCACTAGGGAACCTATAATCCAACCCAATATTGAATTACAAAAAATTTCATCATGGGATTGACAACAACACACATAATCCTACAAATATTGTCTCTAAATAATTAATCTAATATTCTCTATGAAACTATAAAAAAACATATGGACCTGCTCACTGACATATTGGTGTCAACTCGATCACCCCCCATCAGACTCACCTCATCCACGAACCTTCCAAAACTAAATTTATACCTATTCATATGAGAAGATTTCCCCCACTATATAATTTTCCTTATCATCACCTCACTAAACCTAAATATTTATCTATATTTAACATGCTCCTTCCATTATCGCTTGTAATGAGAGGAAATGAAACACCATCCCATACCAAGGCGCCAAAAATAAATTTCATTCATTTCCCTTTCCTTAATCACTAGGAATATCTTATTTAGTATATTAAAAAATAATACCTTCAATAAGGGTTGTACCCTCCAATGGATAATGGTTTATTCCCCACCAAAGATTTTAAATTACACTTATCCTCAATAACCAACCCAAATAGATCCAATTATCACATATTCTTCACACCTCAAGATATATTCTCATCCATTATGACAACCCATATCAAGGGAATAAATGATATTGACTATACCATGGTCCTCCAATCAATCCATAAGGTCACTTATTCATTATAGGGAAACATCTCAAATCATAACCCTAAATGTTGATCCACTATTACTACACATGTTAAATAAAATATATCAATCCCATACATTCATACAGCTTCTCATTTATCCATAACCCAATGGGAGTTGTAGATAATTAGATAACACCTTCCCTCACACATTGAGGCCTTTCAAAAATTCCATCTTATCCCACATGCTTATTTTAACAAGAAATATGACCCTCAATAGAACATCTCATGGGTTTTCACCCATTATCCAATTCAATCTCATATTAACTCCGTAGGTGTATGATCTTATGCTATACAATTAGAAAACCCTGATCATATTTTCATGTGTCACACATCATAAAACCTAGGCTCATGTGTATATGACATTGAATATTCCCCACTACATGTCAGCCTCATCTATCCAAAACAAATTGTGCTCTTATTCTAACAAACCTATATAATCACACTCATTCTAAGGTTGATCACATCAGATCCCACTATATTAGAGTCACTCTAAATATTGAGGAATCTATACAATGTCTAAAAATCCTATATATGACCATTCAGGATCATTAATCAATATTTAATCTACAATGACACCCAAAATCAATAATTAAATCAATCACATTGAACCTATACTCAAATTAAAACACAACTGAAAACATCAAGGTTTAGATATACATATTTTCCAGGAAACTCACACACCCTGTATAGTTTTAACTTATATATGTATCCAGAATCCCATGTCTAATTAATCCACCCACTCTTGGGAGCCAATCCTTACAAGGAATCCATAGACCAGACAAACCCTTTGAGAAAAAAGTAACAATTATGTTTTGTAAAAACATAATCCTATAATTATTTATATCGATTATAACTAAAATCATATTATTTTGTGAAGTATAAAACCATGAATTCATATGGGAAAACATCATATAGGTTATTGTTGACACTATAATTAACCAACCCCTATTTTTCTTATAAAGTCATCCAATCTTAGAGACTAACTGTATATTTATTATTAGAGAGTGTAACACATGGGATCTACATTACAATAATTAAAAAGGACAGTATGTTTTAACTAAGTATAATTATAAAAACAATTTATATGGTAAAATACCATAAATGTTTTTCACACTTTGTATAATTGAACCCTCTATCATCAGTGAAATAAATCACATACTATAATAAAAAAAATATGTGAGTCCTATGTACCAAATTTGAAACATTTATACAAGCCTTTTCCACTATGATCTAAGACACAAACCACAATTAAAATCATAGTTACACATGTCATACTTGAATAAATATCTTAAATATACATCAAAAACCAATAACAACAGTCACATAACCTTAGTAACCTTGAAACCTTATGTAAACAATATTCATGACTAACTATTCTAGGGTCTAACACAAGCTTAAACTCATTACTACTCATTTTCTACCATAATCTGGAATTTCAAGTCCACAAAAAAATATTTGATAGTCATTTCTAAGGCACCCATCCTTATACCACTCCCTATTGTCCAGGTAAGAGTTTCAAGTGACATCAGGTGTTGTTCCTCATACACCCTAGTCTATTGACTAGTATAGAGGGTGTATGGAATTACTATAGAGAGACTATACCCTCATTTAATAACTATAAAACAACAAACATAACCTAAAAACATCTATAGTAAACAATCATGGTGTATAGAATCAGTAAAAGGCATCCATGTGATAAGAAATGAAATGTTGTAATACAAGTGTACAATCATACATTAAGAGAACATATACAGGATTGATTATAAATAAAATATAATCAAAATAATGAAATTTCTATGAGGAGGAATTACTTCCATTATTTAGTCACACATCCTACCTAAATCTAAGCAATCCTACTCAGCAATGCAATATGAGCCCTTCGTTGTGACACTCTGATGTTTTTGAATATATTTTCCTAAACAAATACTATGTTGGATAGCTTATTCCAAATGCAACACTAAACTCAAACACTGAGATCTATTAGATTAAAATTATTTTGGAAAATATAATTATAATAATAAAACATCTAGTAGATTAAATGAAAATACCCAACAAAAGTTTCTTATATTTATAGGGTAAATAATTAAAATAATTTAATATTCAAATGTTTTTTTTCAAATAAGTGTTTCTTAAGTATTTCATATTTTTCCCTATAAAATTGAATTGGAAAATTTTTATAATAAATGAAATAATATATTAACATTATTTAAATTATAAATTAATACTAGATAATATTACAAACTCATGAAAATGGAATATTTAATTACAAATTATTTTCATTTATATATTCTATTTTTTATTTACAAAACTATATATATATATATTATAATAATATATTTTTAAAATCAACTAAATTTGTGAACTCCAAATTCCATGGTTATATAATTATGATATTATGATATTTTTGTGAAATTATTTCCAATTAAGTGAATATAGAAAATAATTTAAAAAAAACAATAAATGTTTTGAATTTATTACTATATAATTAAGAAATAAAATTTTATAAAACCATTAAAATGAAATAATTTTACTTTTATGAGTAAAATAATTTATTTTAAAATAATATTTTTATTTTAAAAAACCTATATTTAATATTATAGGAACATAATTAATATTTTCGATGTTGTTTTTATTTTATTTTAATTAAATATTATTTTGGAAAAATTGGGTGGTTTTTATGATTTTTACACAAGATACCATTATTTTTTGTTTTATAATAATTAAATTAATTTTGTGAACATCAATGAAAATAATTATTTTATCCTGTACATTAATATTCCCATAAAAATATGTTTTTTCTAAAAAATCATTTTCTATGTTATATGTATTTATTTTGAAATTAAATTTTCTCACACAATGAAATATTATTTAGTAAATTTATATTGAAATTATAAATCATAAAATTCATATTACTTAATAACATTAATCTTAATTATTATCACTAAAACCAATTATCAAGGTTAATAAATAATTTTTGTGGAAAATGTTAATTTAGTTAAAATATAAAATTAACAAAATATCCAAAAAACCAAACAATGGTTATCTCAAAAATAAATGGCTAAGATGAATGTATAAGTTTACTTACCCAATAATTTTCCTCTTAAATTTTATTTTACATTATTGGATCCATTTTATCCATAAATAGTGGCTTTACATTTTATATTATTAAAAAAATGTCACTCACCTCACATATAAAGGGGGACTTCCACCACTCCTTCATGGATCCTCCAGTTTCGATTGACAGATGAACCTATGAACTTTTTTACTTCCACTATGTCTCAATATTTCATTTTCAGTCCCCTTTATCCATGTAAAATCCCTATTTCCTCTATTGGTAAGAAGTAATTCAATAGAAATTTCATATTTTCAATACATACAATATTCACTATACAATATGTTTCTTTATTTATGATTCTCCTCCCAACATATATTACCCATTGAAACATTATAAATTATTATAATACATATATTTTTATATTTTTATGTTTATATAAAAAAATTCGTTACATTTTTCCTTTTCCCGTAGAAAAAATGAAAATATCATTCGTGTGTACTTGAAGAATATCACTTCAATGAAGGGAACTATTCTATTTTTCATAACCACCATACATGGATGCATAAAATGGGTATTAAGAACATATATATTGTATTTATATCATTTTTTATTTTAAATATATAAACCATTCCATAAAATTTCCCCATTCATCGGAAAATGAAAACATCAGTAGTGTGTATGTGGAGAGTACCATCTCCCTGAATTGATATATTTCATTTTTCATCACTTTAGTGTGTTATTATTTATATAAAAATAATGATATATGATTAAAAAAATTATAAATATAAATAAAACCATTATAATTCTTTGATAATGATATTATTCAAACAAAATCACATTCATAACTACACTCATGCAACGATTGTAGAAATTTATAGATTGGGTCAATTTAACCACCTATGGGAATAATGCTCTAAATTTTTATTGAGGATATCATTGGAAACATAAATAATGATTTTATTAGAAATTAATGGTAAAATAATTTCGGATTTATGGTGTCAGAAATGTTATATTAATATTTAACCCATTATTATTTTACAGTTTTTTTGTTAAATAAAAATTACCAAAACAAGCTCATCACCAACTTCGTCATTATTATACATATAAAATACATATGAAAATAATTTAGAATCTTATAAATAATTATAATACTTATATTAAATTACCTAAAAATATATTTTAAGGATTAACATGAAATATATAAATAAGAATCAACATTGTCAATACCAAACTAGTAATAAATAATAATTGAAGCTAATAACATCTCATGATGAAAATAAATTAAAAATAACTAAAATTTTTATAATAAATTATTATAACTGATTTATATAAGAGGTTACAGGTATGAATAAGTTTTCAAAATAGTTTATTAATATAATCATTTTTGTTATATAGTATTTTATAATACTTTCAAGTAATTTAGGAATTATGTATGGTTTTTTACATCTCAATTTTGATTCATTCATATATAATGTGTATTCACCACATGTTTCATTTTTTTGGTGTATATATTAGCCATATATACCCTTTATAATAGTTTTTTATTAAATATAATCGATTTGAAAATATTTCTTCATTTCTAACATCTATGGATTTTCAATTCAAAATATTATGGTTTTGTAAGTGTTATTCATTAACTCAAACCCACTTTATTTGAGTTATAATGTTTATTTATAAACTTTTATGTACATTCTTTGTTTTATAAAAAAGTGATTTTATATTTAATTTTCTATTTCTCTCTATGAAAAAAATGGGAATCTTTATTGAACTCATCATTATCAAGGAGTTTATTCCCATAAAAGTGTGACTTTGTTATTAATAATCCTCATCTATCCCTAGTAAGCCCATTTTCTTCATTGTCCATGTTTTAAGTTCCAATTAATGTTCTTATTTATATCATATTTGGGTTGTAGCCTACTGGAAACACAACCCACATTCTTTCACCTTATCCTAGGAGCAAATCCTATTGTAACCGCAATATTATTGGTGTAGATGAAATTTAGTCATGTTAAAGGTAGTTTGTTGGTATGGTAAGGTCCCATGGTGGATTCTAGTGGAGGGAGGTAGATCATTGGTAGGTCCTAGACAAAGGTTTAGGTCATCGGTATATACCTCTATCGTTAGGTCAGTCCCTTTGGAGGTCCTTGATGAAGAAAGTGGCTCATGTGTGGTGACATATGATGGGATTGGGATAACGAAAACTTGCACATTGTGGATGTAATTCACGCACTGAAGGAGAATTGTGACAGTGGATGGATAATCTTGGAATATGGTGGTGGTTAGAAGGAACAATGTTCATAATTTTGAGGGGTTCACATCCCTTGATTCTATAAGTGCAGTTCCAAATGAGGGATTCAAATAATCAACTCCAAACACTACAGCACCACCATATTAGAAGAATGAGAAGGTATGACATCGTCCATTGGTACCTTGAACCATCCATATCTATATAGGGGAATACTATGTATGATTCCTTGAATGATTCTAAGTAGAGGCTAATGTATTAACTACTCTTGGTGGGGTCTATTCTAGTGGTTTTCGGTATTTAGTGCCTTCAGGATCATGTTTTGGCCAAACACCAACTAGGCCTACGAGTCATGTAAGTTTCCACATTAACCCAATTAAAAAGGTGATTATTTGTAAAAATAAATAAAAATATAAGGACATTAGTATTTTAAGAGTTTTCTCCTATATATTTAGAAACCTAGATCTTGGCTATATCTTTTTAACTTCACATATCCCATTTACTCATTTCAAAATAATGTTTTATTTTCCCTTTTTATAATGTCGGTCTCAATAGAGGTATTTTTAAAATATTAAAAAGTTTTTTACAATTATGATCATATGTTTTATTTTCCACACCATGATTCATTTATCTCACACTGCTATATTTTTCATGAACCCATTACAGATGGATCATTTTAAAATGTAAAATTTCTCAGATCTCCTTTATAAAAATTAATTTAGAATATGAACCATAGCATCCTCTTTTATAAAAAAAGGAAAAATTTTCTAAAAAATATTTTATGATTTACCCTACTATTATGAGTTTTATTATTTATGAGGATTCCATTAAATGTTTTAAAATAATTATGAAAATTATTTTGAATCCTATTGATTTTGTACAAAAAAATTAAAAATACATATATATTTCAAATTCGAAAGTTTTATTTCTGAAAGTAATTGTTGATTTGAACAAAATTATTTCAATAATCTGTGTTTATAATATATAAACAAACTATGTTTTTGTGCCTTCTAATTGAATATTGTTGAAAACAACATTCTCTAATAAATTTTGTTCTATAAAATATCTTTTTGGGTTTTGAATAATTATTTTATTAATCATTGTTTGTTTCATTATAATAAGAACATTTTTAAGGATTTTTTAACCATTTTATAAAAATGAATATTTCCTCTCATTTTTATTTTCATTTATCCATTAATCGTAAAATAAATATTTTCATCTATGTCAACATTATTAATACACATTATGATACACTATTCCTATTTTTAAACCACCATGAAAATTATTAATCTTGATGGATTTTGGAATGTTCAATGAATGATTTCATGAAGCTCGTCTTTTTACATGGATTAATTAAGTAATTTTTAATGTAAGAATTTTTTCAATTTATATGGGAACATATATGTATAGATGATTATTATTTGATAGTGGTTCTTATATAGATCTTCAATGTATTGGGTAAAGTATTATATTTCATGAGATAATAAAGTGAGGTGAGTTTTTATTTTTTATCCACCAAGGGAAGAGGGTATGAAATTATAATACACCATGGTATAGAGGTAGTTAAGGATAATATAATAAGGGAAAAATCTTGTATTATTAAATACACCATTTGAATAGTTAGTGAATCCTAATACACCAAACAAACTGGTAGTGATTCCTAATAAATTCAAGGAAATATGTTGTTATGTATGTTATTCATTGTTATAATTATTATTCTTTTTATTATACAAAATTTATATGTTATATTCCTATCACTAGTGCAGAAAACATTTTTTACGCCGGTTATTTTTCATTATTTACGTCGGTTTTTAGGCGACGTTAATACGGACGACGTTATAAATAACGTTTTTTACGTCGGTTATTTAAAACCCGACGTAACATCCCTAACATCACGGTGTTTATCACGTCGGTTCATATAATAACCGAAGTGATAAATATGCGCAGGGGGGGGGGGTTTATCACGTCGGTTATTTTCTAAACCGACGTGATAAAACGCCTGGGATATAGTTTATCACGTCGGTTATGACATAACCGACGTGATTAACCCTTCCCCGGGCCTATTATCACGTCGGTTTCTTAAATAACCGACGTGATAAAAAGGCCTGGGAAACGTTTTAGCACATCGGTTGTCCAAGAACCGACGTGGTAAATCGATTCCCAGGCCTTTTAGCACGTCGGTTATATTAAGAACCGACGTGATAAAAGGCCCGGGAACGGTTTAGCACGTCGGTTCTCGAAAAAACCGACGTGATAAACCCCTACCGATTTATTTACCACGTAGGTTATAAAATAACCGACGTAAAAGCAATATATATATTTTTTTAAAATAATTGCACTGCTCTCACCAAAAAGCAACCAGAAACCAAACAACAAAAATAACCATGCCATCCCTCCCCCAAGCCCCAACTGAACCCCACCCTCATCTATACCCACCTAACAACCTGGCCAGCCCTCCCCCACCACATTGGAGCCCCACCACAACCCTTGGACACCCCCCCACCCCTTGGACAGCCCCCACCCTCATTTGCACCCCCACGACCCCTAGTAATGTCTCAAACACCCATTGGACACCCCTCCCATATCCCTTGGACACCCCCACCCCTTGGACACCCCCCACCCCTTGGACAGCCCCCCACCCTCATTTACACCCCCAAGACCCCTATTACAGCCTCAAACACCCATTGGACACCCCCGCACACCTTGACAGCCCTCCCAGACCCCTTGGACACCCCCCCCCCCCCGACCCCTGGACACCCCCCCAAGCCCTTGGACAGCCCCAAACACCCCTTGGGCACCCCTCCCATATCCCTTGGACACCCCCCACCCCTTGGACACCGCCCACCCCTTGGACAGCCCCCTCACCCTCATTTACACCCAACCGGCCCCTTGGACAGAACTCCCAGACACCTTGGACACCACTCCCATATCCCTTGGACACCCCCCCACCCCTTGGACACCCCCCACCCCTTAGACAGCCCCCCACCCTCATTTACACCCCCCGAACACTAGGACAGCCCCAAACACCCCTTGGACACCCCTCCCATATCCCTTGGGCACCCCCCCCCACCCCATGGACACCCCCCACCCCTTGGAAATCCCCCCACCCCTTGGACAGCCCCCCCCCCCCCACCCTCATTTACACCCAACCGACCCCTTGGACACCCCCAAACACACCTTGGACACCCCTCCCATATCCCTTGGACACCCCACCCCTTGGACACCCCCACCCTCATTTACACCCCCCCGACCCCTAGGATAGCCCCAAACACACCTTGGACACCCCTCCCATATCCCTTGGACACCCCCCAAACACCCACCCACCCCCTTGGAACCTCTCCCCCCATACCAAAATCCAGACCAGAAAAACCATCAACAGTAGACCAAAACAAGAAGTAGAGAAAAATTAAACATTCACTTATATAACATTCAAAACTTACACTGTCAACTTCAAAAAAAACTAAATCCAACCTAAACGACTATGAAATACACAATTACATTGACAATATTCAAAATTACATTTTACATTACAAAAAACTAAAAGTCAATCAAACCTGTAAAATAATTTGACCACTCCACTTGTAAGTGTTTGATATCTTCAGCAGTAAAGGGTTGAGGGTCATCAAAAAGCTACAAAGGAAAAGGATAGTAGTCAACGTGTATAATGAATAAATCAAATTGAAATATTATGAGAAAGAGGAAATCTTACCAGGTCAAAACTCAGAACTGTCCCAGTTGTTATTATTTCATACATAAATCTTAACATGTAATATCCGCATTCGATGATGCCTTGTTGCTCATGACATTTCTGTTTGAATGAGTGTAAATTCAATATATTATTTTTATGTAATAAATCAAAATGTACAAATTATAAATGGATATTTACCTTCGCATGTACATATTTGATCTTGAAATTCCTTTTCTTTGCGCTTTTTCGAAAGTGGACCCATGCCCTGTTAGAAAATAATACGAATGGGGTAAATTTAAAATTCATTATAATATATAAAACTATTGTGAAATTGAAACTTACGTTTCCAATATATTCTTAAAACTTTCTCGCACATCATCATGGTGAGAGCATATCCAATAAAGTGCTTTCTCCCTAGGGCAAAAAACCCCTAACATCCAATGATCCCTGATAAAAGGAAATTTAACGTTAGTGGTTTTTTATGTTAAAAGATAATTAACTCTTTGAGAGGGATGTGTTTCATACCTCTCACAAAAAGGCATCATCCAACACTGTGTGATTACATTCTTTTCAAATCTATCAGCAATATAAATCATTCTTTGTTCCTCATCCAATGCACATGCTTCAGGGGAAATAAATTGTGGGTCCACGAATCCATATACATCTGTCAGCTCATTCCTCTCACAAATTTTATACAGATACCTAATACAAAGCAGACATAAGTATACATTTTTAATAAATATAACACAAGGAGAAGGTGTTAAGACTTACATGATAAAAATTTTCACCACGTTGATGCCCAACTTATCTCCAGTGACAAACTCCATGATATCAGTTTTCATAATCCCCACACTTAATTCACGTCCACAGACATGAGCTTCCATTGTAAAGTCATAATGATCCGCCAACAAATTTGAATATCTTGACAATTTGTCAAGACTGCTAGTATCTGCATCTGATGTCATAGCTATCTTTCTTTGTTGTTGTCTATACAGTATTTCTTTACCTTTGAAGTATTCCTGTAAAAATAAATTGAAAAATATATTAGTTTTCAAATGATAAAACATTAATAAAAATATAAAATAAAAGATATAACATCCATACCTCTATGGTAATGAGTCGAAGAAGTCTGGATGGCCAAAGTAAAAAATGGCCGATACTATGTCCAACTGTCGTCACCTCATCTGTAGGTAATGGTATCCGAGCTGATCTATCTATAATATCCTGTACAGTGACCCTCTGATTCTCTACCTCTAACTGTTGATGATGAACTGTATCTCCTATACAATATATCATCCCATATGCAACTATATGATGTTGAGGATCATCAACATACATCTCACAATAAGTAGGTAGCTGCGGCGGAGGAGGAGGATCAAAAATGGGGTCCGCAGGCTGAGGTGGGGGAGTGGGAGCTACTAGGAGAGGTGGAGTGGGAGCTGCACCCTGAAATTGTCTTTGCAAGTCTGCAAACATAACCTGCACCGATGCTCTAATCTTGTCCTCCATTGTCGCATTAATATTATGGACTTCAGCCTCCAAGGATTCTATTTTTTTTATAAACTCCCTCAATGTTAGAAGTTGAGGAACGTGGCAACACTTTTCTTACCGATACACCTGTCGGATATCCTCTTACACGGCCAGGATGTTCGGGCTTTCCCAATGCCACAGATAAAATATCTTCCCTCCCAGATGGTGTAAATGTCCCCTGTGAACTCTGCTCCTCAAGAGAGTCCTGTAATAATTAATTGAACATTTCTATAATGATTGGAAATATATGATGAAAATAGTAAACTTAAATAAATAAAATAGATATCT
Organism: Viscum album; assembly: GCA_963277665.1. Taxonomy (NCBI): domain Eukaryota; kingdom Viridiplantae; phylum Streptophyta; class Magnoliopsida; order Santalales; family Viscaceae; genus Viscum; species Viscum album. The sequence continues at coordinate 1,957,387,869 of OY728127.1, read as the reverse complement.
TACAATCCTCTCAACTACGAGTCTCGATTCTTCCGAAAGATATTGTCCTTTTTTTCCCTTCCGAGCTCTTTTCCATTTCTCATGTCTAGATGGAGGGGATGGAGGGGCCACCTCTCCAGAGCTTGAAGTCTCAGCTCTTAGTTGTTGAAATTTTTCTGCCATCATTTGTTCTTCCAATAATGCATACCCTCCCCGAGATAAACTATGAGGGTATACATTTTTAGATTGGATCTCTTGATGATCTTTCCTTGTTTGCTGTAAATTAAGAATAAGTAATCATTAACAAAACAATAATAATATCATTTATATAAGAAAGCTTATTAAAGTTTACATTGCCCTTACCAAAAATGATTCTTTTCTTCTACTTTCAAAAAATTGTCTCCATGTGTCTTCATCTATAAAAGGATATATACGACATGGATTCTCACGACTCCTATGACCATAAATGAAATCAGATGAGAGGGTTGATTTGAAATCCCTCCATCTCCTAGCAGCCAATGATAAGCATTTCTTCCTGACTCCTCCAGTGTCAGGAATATCAAATGTCATCTGATAAAAAAGAGGTTAAAAATATTATATATACTAGAAACATTTAAAGAACAGTCAAACAATAGCAAAAGATCTTACCAAAATGGTCACCCACAGCTGAGAAATTATTTCCTTATCCACACTTCTCCAATCATCATAGAGAATGCTTACTTTGCTCTTAGCCTGAGTTGCTACAAAACCCTTAAAATCTTTAGCATTTGGACCTCTAGGAAGATCATCATCATCAAACTCCACGACTATCCTCTCCTCCTTCGTACGGGCAAGTGATAATTTTGGTAAACGTGTGCACCCACGCTTACCAACCTTTGAACTCTTTTTCGTAATAGGAGCTTGTGAATGTTCCTCCCCAGATGTATGACCAATATGCTCATCTCCAGAATCATGTGGCTGATCAACTGATTGATCTGTCATTTTCCTTCAAATCAAAAAAACAAACATTAGTTCACAAATATACAAATTCAAATATTGTAATACTACTTAATCAGAAAATAGAAAACTGTACTAAATTACATATTAGTAAACATTGGTAATATGGTAAGCATGTTAAACAATGATAAACATGGTAAACACAGTCTGTTGTACCCCTCTATCTTGGATTTTAATGATCACAATCACTCTTATTATGTTCTAACTTGTTTTCAAGTGTTTTTGTTGATAAGAAAAAGGTTGCCAAGGAGTTGGCCCAAGAAAGCTGAAAAGTGGACTCACTGAGTCCACCGGTCAGCCGGTGTGAGCTCATCGGCCAGCCGGAGGACCCAGGCAGTAGACTTGCCCACTGCCTGGTGTCACCGACCGGCCGGTGGACCAGACAACCTTGCTCTGTCTGGGCCACCGGCCGGCCGCTGGCTCACCACTGGCCGGCCGGTGACACCAGACAGAGAGCCTTCCTCTCTGTCTTGTCCACCGGCCGGCCGGTGCTGATCCAGCGGCCGGCCGGTGGTCCAGACAGAGATCCTTCCTCTCTGTCTGGACCACCGGCCGGCCGCTGGATCATCACCGGCCGGCCGGTGGACCAGAGAGCTTTGCTGTCTGGACCACCGGCCAACCGGTGATCCCCCACCGGCCGGTCGGTGCGCCCAGGACTTCTCCTCTTTACGGTTTTTACTGTTTTATCATTTCGGTTTGATACATGTTTTAATAAGTAAAAAATTTACAATATCTAACATTATATGAAAAAACTAAATGTAAACAAGAAATAAACATGTGTTACCTGTAATTTTAGGAATGTACAGTTGGATTGTTCTCCCAAATTCCTTCGTCGTGATCGTTCCTTATGGCACAAACCATGTCTTCAACATACTCATCATTATGTTCTGTTAATCTTTCCATGGAAGTCGGGATCTCACATAAATCAGCATCTTCATCAAATTCATCCTCACCAACATATTGTTTTTTCCCTTGTAAAACAACAGCCCACTGCATATCTGATTGATCTACTACATAGAAAATTTGTTTGGCATGTGTTGCCATTATAAAAGAATCAGCTGTGTCTTCCAATCTATTTAGATTAACAAGTGTCATTCCAAATTCATCGTGTCTGACACTGTTGTTACCGATAAACCATTTATAGTTAAAAACAGGAACTCTAATTTTAAAGTAATCAGCCTCCCATATGTCTTCAATCACTCCATAATATGCACTTGATGCCGAAATTGGGTTTCTGTCTTTAGCACTCGAAAAATGCATTGCTTCTGCAAACACCAATACACCACTATTCTGAACTGCACTTCTGTTGTCCTGAGCTTTCGTATGAAATGTATAGCCATTAATGTCATAAGAGGACCATGTTATCACATTTAAAGATGGACCACCCACTATCCATTTTAATGTCTCTGATACAACTGATCTACCAAGCAAGGTCTTTTTAAACCATGGCAAAAAAGTTTTGTTGTGCTCATTCAAAATCCACATTTCTTTCTTCTTTGGATGACATTGTTTCAACTCATTAATATGCAATGTGATATACGGTTGAACATCAGCTATGTTATTCAAGATGTATGATTCTAACTTCTTCATATGTTCAGCTGACAATGATTTGACTTTCAAGCCACGAATCCCCTTTCCCTCATTATTAACCCATTCATGGCGAGATGGAGGCAAACCTATGTGTTGCGCCGTAGCCAAGTAGCTCGTACAAAACTCTGCTACCTCCTCAGAAATATACTTTTCAATAATGGAGGCTTCAGGTCGATATGGATTTTTAACATATCCCTTTAATATTTTCATATACCTTTCAAAAGGATACATCCAACGAAGATATACAGGTCCACAAAGCTTTATTTCTCGAACCAGATGAATCATTAAATGCACCATCATATCAAAAAAAGTTGGAGGAAAATACATTTCCAAATCACAAAGTATAAAAATTTCATCCTTTTCCAAAAGGTTCAAAGCATTCACATCAATCGCCTTGTTACAAATTGAATTGAAAAAATAACACAACCTCATTATAGTCTTTCTGACACGGATGGGCAATATTCCACGCAGTGCAACTGGTAGAATTTGTTGCATCATGACGTGACAATCATGTGATTTCATACCTATCAACTTCAAGTCTTTCAATGAGACAAAATTTTTTACATTTGAAGAATAACCTTGAGGCACTTTGATATCATGAAGACACTGATAGAAGCTACTTTTCTCCCTCTTCGATAATGTATGACAAGCCGGGGGAAGAAATGTTCGTCTTCCTTTAGGAGTGGGAGCTAACTCCAAACATATTCCCATTGAAAGTAGGTCTAACCTTGCATTCAACCCATCTTTTGTCTTTCCTTTAATATCTAGAAATGTTCCGATCAAAGAATCACAGATATTCTTCTCCACGTGCATGACATCAATATTATGTTTGACTTCATGATACCTCCAATATGGTAGCTCAAAAAATATTGAACTTTTCTTCCAAATATGTCTATCATTACCAGATTTTTGTGTCTTTCCCAATGTCACATCAAGGTTTTTCACCCTATCAAAATACAAATATGGGGATAAAGGTTTTGGAGCAGTATCAAATTCTTGTGAGCCATTGAATGCCTTTTTTAGTCTTCTATAAGGGTGATCCATAGGCAAAAACTTTCGATGACCCATGTACACTGTTTTCCTCCCATGATGCAATTGACAATATGACATCTGTTGTTCGCAAAGTGGACATGCTTTATGCCCTTTAACACTGTATCCAGACAAATTTCCATATGCTGGGAAGTCATTTATAGTGAATAGAAGCACTGCATGCAGTTGAAAATATTCCATTTTATAAGAATCATACACCCTAATACAATCAGCCCATAACAGTTTCAAATCATCAATCAGTGGTGACAAGTATACATCAATATCATTGCCGGGTTGCTTTGGACCAGAGATCATGATACTCAACATGACATATTTTCGCTTCATACAAACTTCAGGAGAGAGGTTGTAAATTACCAATAAAACAGGCCATGAACTATGTGTGCTACTGAGGGTTCGGTATGGATTCATTCCATCTATGCACAAGCCTAGTCTCAGATTTCTAATTTCATTTCCAAATATAGGGTACTGGGCATCAATTTTCTTCCATTGTGGACAATCAGCTGGATGACGTATTTTTCCATCACATACCCTCTCATCAGCATGCCATCTTAACCTTTTTGCATCATGTGAATTAGCAAATAAACGTTTGAAACGAGGAATTATAGAAAGATACCAAAATACCTTTGAAGGGAGATTTGTAATCTCTACATCAGCTTGTGATTTTTCTTTCACCTTATACCGTGATGTCCCACATTTAGGACACTCTTTCAGAAATTCATATTCCTTCCTATATATAATGCAGTCATTCGGACAGGCATGTATTTTCCTGTATCCCAATCCCATCGGGCATAATATTTTTTTGGCCTTATAATGTGAATCTGGAAGATCGTTATCTTTTGGAAGAATGTCTTTCATCAATTGTAGTAGCTCTGTAAAACTTCTGTCACTCCATCCATGTTTCGCCTTCAGGTTAATCAATCTTAACACCGCCGACAAAACCGTAAAATCTGTACAACCAGGATATAATGGTTTTTCGGCATCACCATATAGACGTGCAACTGTCGGTTCTATCTCAATTTGTTCTGCTACAATATCGCGAATCATTTCTTCAATTCCATCGGAGTTACCATCTTGCGATTCATTATCATCAGTGACATTCTGTCCAGCTTCGCCATGCCAAATCCAAGGGTTGTAACTCGGATTGAAACCACGACAAATCAGATGATCTTTTATCTCTCTACTTTTCAACTTCTTCATATTCAGACATTTCAGGCATGGACAGAAAAAAATGTCACTACTTCGAACATTTCGTTTAGAAAATTCCAAAAAGGCATCAACACCTTCCTCATATTCATTGCTCATTCGATGTGCCGTAATCCAACTTTGACTCATTATTACCTATAACAAATAGTAAAAATATATATATTTTTTAGATAAGAAAAATATATGTTTATATGAAAAAAAATCATAATTTGAATGTAAATAATTTTGAAATATAAAACAAATCGATGTGTAAACCCCCCTGGACACCCCCCGACCCCTCTGGACAGCCCCCCACCCCTCCTGGACACAACCCCCCACCCCCGACCTGCTTGGACACCCCCTTGGACACCCCCCAACCCTCTGGACAGCCCCCCACCCCTCCTAAACACCACCCCCCACCCCCTACCCCCTTGGACACCCCCCTGGACACCCCCCAACACCCACCCACACCCTTGGAAAGCCCCCCCACACCCACCCACCCCCTTGTAAACCCCCCTAGACACCCCCCGACCCCTCTGGACAGCCCCCCGCCCCTCCTGGACACCACCCCCACCCCCTACCCCCTTGGACACCCCCCTGGACATCCCCCAACCCTCTGGACAGCCCCCCCACCCACCCGGACAACCCCAAATACCCTCTGGAGAGGTCTCTGCCCACTTGGACAGCCCCCCACACCCATCCAACCCCTTGGACACCCCCCCTGGACACCCCACCGACCCCTCTGGACAGGCCGCCACCCCCTTGGATAGCCCCCCACACCCACCCATCCCCTTGGACACCACCCTGGACACCCGCCGACCCCTCTGGACAGCCCCCGACCCCTCTAGAAAGCACCCCCACCCCTCCTGGACACAACCCCCCACACCGACCTGCTTGGACACCCCCCTGGACACCCCCAACCCTCTGGACAGCCCCCCACCCCTCCTAAACACCACCCCCACCCCCTACCCCCTTGGACACCCCCCTGGACACCCCCCAACACCCACCCACACCCTTGGACAGCCCCCCACACCCACCCACCCCCTTGTAAACACCCCTGGACACCACCCCCCACCCCATACCCCCTTGGACACCCCCCCTGGACATCCCCCAACCCTCTGGACAGCCCCCCCCCCCCCACCCACCCGGACAACCCCAAATACCCTCTGGAGAGGCCGCCACCCACTTGGACAGCCCCCCACACCCATCCAACCCCTTGGACACCCCCCTGGACACCCCACCGACCCCTTTGGACAGGCCGCCACCCCCTTGGACAGCCCCCACACCCACCCATCCCCTTGGAAACCACCCTGGACACCCCCCGACCCCTCTGGACAGCCCCCGACCCCTCTAGAAAGCACCCCCACCCCTCCTGGACACAACCCCCCACCCCCGACCTGCTTGGACACCCCCCTGGACACCCCCCAACCCTCTGGACAGTCCCCCCACCCCTCCTAAACACCACCCCCACCCCCTACCCCCTTGGACACCCCCCTGGACACCCCCCAACACCCACCCACACCCTTGGACAGCCCCCACACCCACCCACCCCCTTGTAAACCCCCCTGGACAGCCCCCGACCCCTCTGGACAGCCCCCCCGCCCCTCCTGGACACCACCCCCCACCCCCTACCCCCTTGGACACCCCCTGGACATCCCCCAACCCTCTGGACAGCCCCCCACCCACCCGGACAACCCCAAATACCCTCTGGAGAGGCCGCCACCCACTTGGACAGCCCCCCACACCCATCCAACCCCTTGGACACCCCCCCTGGACACCCCACCGACCCCTCTGGACAGGCCGCCACCCCCTTGGACAGCCCCCCCCACACCCACCCATCCCCTTGGACACCACCCTGGACACCCCCCGACCCCTCTGGACAGCCCCCGACCCCTCTAGAAAGCACCCCCACCCCTCCTGGACACAACCCCCCACCCCCGACCTGCTTGGAGACCCCCCTGGACACCCCCCAACCCTCTGGACAGCCCCCCCACCCCTCCTAAACACCACCCCACCCCCTACCCCCTTGGACACCCCCCTGGACACCCCCCAACACCCACCCACACCCTTGGAAAGCCCCCCACACCCACCCACCCCCTTGTAAACCCCCCTGGACACCCCCGACCCCTCTGGACAGCCCCCCGCCCCTCTTGGACACCACCCCCACCCCCTACCCCCTTGGACACCCCCTGGACATCCCCCAACCCTCTGGACAGCCCCCCCCCCCACCCACCCGGACAACCCCAAATACCCTCTGGAGAGGCCGCCATCCACTTGGACAGCCCCCCACACCCATCCAACCCCTTGGACACCCCCCTGGACACCCCACCGACCCCTCTGGACAGGCCGCCACCCCCTTGGACAGCCCCCCACACCCACCCATCCCCTTGGACACCACCCTGGACACCCCCGACCCCTCTGGACAGCCCCCGACCCCTCTAGAAAGCACCCCCACCCCTCCTGGACACAACCCCCCACCCCCGACCTGCTTGGACACCCCCCTGGACACCCCCCAACCCTCTGGACAGCCCCCCCACCCCTCCTAAACACCACCCCCACCCCCTACCCCCTTGGACACCCCCCTGGACACCCCCCAACACCCACCCACACCCTTGGACAGCCCCCCACACCCACCCACCCCCTTGTAAACCCCCCTGGACACCCCCCGACCCCTCTGGACAGCCCCCCACCCCTCCTGGACACCACCCCCACCCCCTACCCCCTTGGACACCCCCCTGGACATCCCCCAACCCTTTGGACACCCCCCTGGACACGCCCCAACCCTCTCGAGGATTTATAGAAAACGATGAAAAATTAGTGAAATCATAAAATTAGTCAATATTGCAAGTCGAACAAATAGATCTAGGGATGATAAATAAGATTATGGTGCCAAAACGAGTTAAAAGGGTTCGCAATCAAAGAATCTTAGCTAGTTTCAACAAAAAAATCACAACACATATATATATACTATCCGCGAAAAAAAAACGAACGAGTGGGAGGATTACCTTAGTGCTGTGAGTTTAGATGATTGATCCGAGGAGATTAAATATGAGAAACGATGATCGCAAAACGAATCTAAACCAACGAAATGGACGAGCCGATTCGGGTTTACGCGCGAGAGAGACGAGTCGCGACTGTCGAAGGTAAACTCGCGAATGACAATCCACGGGTCTGGGTAAATTTTTAAATGAGTTATCACGTCGGTTATTCAATAACCGACATTATAATTTTTTTAAAAACATTTATAACGTCGGTTATTCAATAACCGACGTAAAAACCTTCCTCCGATTCTTTTTTTACGTCGGTTATTTTGATAACCGACGTTATAAATGGCTCAAAATCCGCGTTTTTTTACGTCGGTTATTCCATAACCGACGTCAAAAACATCTGCGGATTCTTTTGTTACGTCGGTTATAAAATAACCGACGTAAAAAGGCCTTCGGAAACCGCGTTTTTTACGTCGGTTATAAAAATAACCGACGTAAAAAACGAATCCGCGCGATTTATAACGTCGGTTATAAAAATAACCGATGTTATAGGTGTACCGAACACAGGTTTTTACGTTGGTTATTAAATAACCGACGTAGAAAACCTCGTTTTACATATTATGACGTCGGTTTTATATAACCGACGTAAAAAATGGTGACGTAAAAAACGTTTTCTGCACTAGTGTATGATTATGAAAAATGGATCATATTTAATATCATATACTCTTTTTACATGGTACATATTTTTTCATTTAAGATTACATTTCCTCTAATCATGACTTATAGATAACACTTATTATTCGATGATCTTTGTAATAATACATTTATCTCCAATTAATTTTTTACCATATTATTATAATATATAACTTTACAATATATTCACAAGATTTTTACTTACTGAACATTTGAGCTCACCCCGTTCTTATTTTTTCATTCCCAAGGTTATAAAGATGAGTATAACATGTGAGAAATCTAGATGGGATTCTAGTGTGGTTTGATTATAGATGAATAATCATGAGTATAACAAAATAAGTTTCTCATGTGTTGGTACTCAAAGACAATAAAACATAAATTACTAGGAGAGTGTTTTTGTTGTTATATATAATTCTTAACTTATGTAAATTGTTTTAAATGAAGATATATATATATATATATATATAATTTTTATTTTAATAGAACCATTTTATAAATAATATTCATTGAAAAAAAATCTGGGGGAGTGGGTCTAGGCGACCTCAATTAGTATCAGATCATGCTTTACTTATTTTGAGAATGAGTTTTCTATTGTTGGATTATTATTTTGATATGAATTTATTTAAACTTCTATGTATAATACTAAGTATGATAAATATTTTCGATGTTTGTTAATTTTTGAACTATGTTGTTTTTCAAGAAATTGCATCCATGTTTGGATACTAAAAGGATGATGTTATTGTTAAATAGATACAACTATATATAATCAACCATAAAAGGATGGTTTATTATCAACTCAGTCTTCACTCGGTGTATGATGAGTGATCCTAGGACTACCCAATAATCTGAAAAATGATGTTTGAAATGAAGGTTTTATAGGATAATAAATATTATGATGGAGTTTTCATATTCATATTGTCAATTCAACTAATTTTATTTGATATCATAATAACCATTTCAGTTTCAAGGTTTAGAAGGAAATATGATCTTGAAAATCTTGTTTTAAAAGGTTTCTCTCAAAAAACTCCTAAAACAAACATGGAAAGCGCATTTGATATAAATTGTTTAGATAAAAGAAAAAACTTAATATAATGGAAATGATGAGCCTCTTAATATATATGATTATGATATTGATATCATTGTATAATATAAATCTTATTTTCTATATGGATCCATAATATTTATTCATTAATTAACATTTATTAAAATTGTGATGATGTAATCTATTTTATGAGGAGTCTAACACTGTTAGATTTTGGAAAATATTATTTAAAATTAAAACCATGTCCAATAGCTTGTTAAAAACATAAAAACAAAATAAAATATGAAATGAAATAATTGATTGATATTATTATTAAAATTATATTAATAATAATAAATATAGTAATCAAAAAAACATTACTCAACTAAAATTGATTATATTTACATAATATATAATTGATATGATAAAATATTAAAATAGATTTTCCTTTAACAAAATACATATTTTTTTTAATTATTGTATGTTTTATCCAAATAATGTAAATTAGACACTTTTTATAAGGTATAAGATAATATATTAACATTATATAAACAATAAAACAATGTGAAATAATATTACTAACACTTAAAAATTGTATTTTTCAAAAAAAAATATATTTTTTATTTTTTATTTTAAAAACTAAATTTATAAAATTTAGAAATTTCATTGTCAAAACACAACTTATTTTTCTAACTCATGCTGTCAAAATTGTCTCTATATGAATTTTTTTTCTAAAATAATTTTTTATGGGAAAATTGACAGATAAATTTGTACCAAAACTATAACTCTTCTGACAATATTATATTATATATAAGACCTAAAAGTTTTTATATTAGATCCTAGCCATTTCTGGAGTTATCTCGAGTGCAATTTCAGGTACTTTTGGTTTTTACTTAAGTACCTTTGATGGGAGTTATGGGTTGGGGTGGATTTGGGTGATGTCTATGAAATATTTTAGAGAAAAGAGGTTGTGCATGGTTGGCGCATAGTTTTTAAACACTGTGCGGATTCGTAGGATAAATCATGCACTCTGGACTTTTGAGGTAGTGGCTTCAACACAGTTAAAGCACAGTTTGAGGGTCCATACGAGGTGTTTGTGAAAAGTTCACCGTTGATGTATTATCTAACACATTTTTAGCGCACGATTTGTCTAACCGTGTGACTAAACCACACGAGGGCTTACATTGATATCCTAGAATTGTGGATCTCACTCGTTTTCAACTTTTAATGAAAGTTTTCACATCTTATACATCCCTAACTAATGATTTAAATTTTTTAAGGGTAATGGAAGGGTCTCAAATCAAATCATAAGGATTCCAATGCCTTACAAACACCATTCTTGGCGATCAAAATCTGAAATTTAAGATTCTCTCTTCTCCCAATAAGTGGATTTCATCCTGATGCTTCTCCCATTATTTATTCTATCATTCCATGATCTTTCCATGTAATATATCCTTTTTTTTCTTAGATCTAATCATATGTGGTGAGAAATAAATCTATTATTGTGTAATGATATCTAGATTTATGAGATATTGATGTCTTTGATATTGATTTTAGTTTAGTGATTTAGATTTGAAACTCATATCAACATTGTTGTGATTCTCAGATTTTGGGGATTTTTGTTTTTCAAGCATTCATAAAAAAATAGAGTTATGTGGTCTAAGTATTATTCCCATAGTTATGTATTATATATATATATATATATTCAAGATTGTATAATTTCTAGAAACCTTTATCAATTTATTTCCTTGAATTAGGTTAATTATATTGACCAATTGAGTTATTGGTGTTTTGTTGAAATAGGTTATTAACTGGGGAATTAATCATGAGCTTAATGGGTTGTCATATTGGATAATTAATTTAGGGAAAATTTGTTATAATATATTGGAGTGGTAATCTTGATAGTTAATTGGGAAATTAATTATGAGATATTGAAATGTCTAAGTTGTGATAATTAATTGTGAATTATTTCTATGCTTTGGGATTATGATCAAGATAATTAACAATAAAAATAATCATGAATATTTATGATTTAGAATGAGATAATTAATTCAATAAAATTAATTACGGGAGATGATTTGTGGTGTTGGTTAACTAATTAATGAATTAGTTAATGATATTGAGGCATTTTGTTAAATGATCTGTTAACTAATGGTTTTGATGTGTTTAACTAATTGTTAAATTAGTAAGGGAATTGATATGGATAATTAATTTATGAATTAATTATGTTTTTATGAATAGGAACATGTTCATTCTAAATTGATAAGTACAAATGGTAACATGGTCATTATAATTATGAGTAAAATGAATGGGAACATGGTCATTGTAAATTGAGAGGTATACATAGTAACATGGTCATTATACTTTTGAGTAATGACAATGGAAACATGGTCATTATATTAAGGAGTAAGCATGGTAACATGGTCATCATACATACATTTGAGATATTGGTAACTTTTTCAATGTGGGTTATAATTGGGAAATTAAATAATGAAAATAATGACACACCGAGTTATAGCCTCAACTAAGAATATTAGAAATCCATCATGATTCGAACCAAGTACTATGATATCATAGAACCTTTAATACATTGAAATTTGTTGATAAATAGGTATTAAGATATGATATTAACTAGGGAATACTTTAGGGTCTGGTAAGAGATGAAGATATTATTGAGGTATGAGTATCTGGAACCCTGGACTTAATGTAGTAATATAAGAATAAATTAAATGTGATAAATTATTTATTTTTTCATTTTACTTATTTACTTATCAAACTGCATCCACTATCTTTTGACTGGAATTTTTATATACACTATTGTTGGTGGCTTACTGAGTTATACTCATACCCTATTCGGGATTCTTGATAGGTACCAGAATAGATTATATTGTTATGAGATGGGATAAGGGAAAAGTCCTTGGGATAGGTGAATGATTAGGGATGGAGCTTGTAGAAGGGGACCGTACATGGTTGGGAACCTGATTGGGGAGTCATAGTATCTTTATTTTCAGTTTCATTATAGACACATCATACTTATATTATTATATAATGTTTTACATTTTAGTTATGTATTGTTTTCCCATTTGGTTATCTTATGACAGGAGTATTTTTATGGTAATATATATGCTTCCTATTTTTTATTCTACGGGCATTTTACACTGATAAATGAGGGAATAGTCACCCCATTAATGACATACTGGACACTCTCTACTAGTTGGAAGCCTCAAGCATATGGGGAGGCATGCATAAGGTCATGTGGTGAATCAGATCACAGAATCGTCATGTGGAACCTAGGTTGGGACATTACAAAGTGGTATCATATGATAATTTTCTTCTTCTTCAGTTGCCTTATAATTTTGAGGATGTTAGACATGATACTATGTAGAGACGTGAAGCTTAACGTATATGGACATTACATTACATTTGCGGAATACTTAGTACATAACAGAAACACACACACAAGGATCGTAATAGTTTAGTGTCTTTGGAAACTCGGAATATAATCTTCTAATCGTGGTGAATGATCTTCAAAATCTCCCATAAAGATATTCCTTTTTATTACCTAAAACCATTCTTTATATCCTGGGGAAAAGAAAACATAAAAGGGTGAGCTCAAATGCTCGGTAAGGGTAAACAAAAGAAATATCAATCACATCATATTCATAAGAACATAACATTTTTGAAATCTTAACCAGCAAAAGAGAGCATAATTTCATAACATGGGATAAATCATAGTAGTGAAATGAAATCCCAATAATCATAACTTAAAACATGAAACTTTGTGGCATACACACATAATCATAGAGAATCATATCTTATTAGTCAAGACTCATTGCCAAGACTATCTTAGTGGACAAAGTCCATTTCTGAACCGAGTCACCCTCGTTTCAGTCCTGTTTCACTGAACCGGTATAACCTACCATTCCAGCCATGTCTATCTCATGAGAAATAAAATCTTTACCCAATTCATTGGAGGGAGATATAGGTCCCACCCATCTCATAATGATACCATTATTATGTGTGCCACAAAATCATAAATCATACATCATTGCATAACCCATGTAATAAAAATGGGAATCTTAAACATCGTGACATCATCAAACAATTCATATAAGATAAAGGAATTCATAAAAATAATTCCATCACAAAATAATCAAATAAATGTAATAATAGGGATAGAAACAGAACCCTATATTATCTTAGATGGAAAATAATTTTGATAAAACACTTGAACTCCATTCTTGAGGAAAATATCATTTCTACTTCAAAAACATTTTTTCCTTTCTTAACATGTCATACAATTTTAAACTAAAAGAAGTTGATTAAAAATAAACTTGAAAACTTTTAAAGTAAGCTTCTTGGAAATAATGTTTTAAAAATCCATTCATGCCGTATAAGTTAAAAAAACATTCTTCTCGTACTTTTGTCAGAAAAGTCAAAAAGTACCTTGTACGAAAAACGATAAAAGATTCCTTTCATATCTTTTACTAAAAACTCACCGAAGGGTAAAATTGGATTTAAACAATTGTTGGAGGATGGAAATAATATTACATATCGAGGAAACATGGATGTGGATGATAAAATACACCCCAGTAAATTTCAAAGTATAAACAATCTCGGATAAAAATTAGATTGTGATATTTCCCTTACCTTAGGTCCGATTTGCTTCGTAAGTGTCCGAACCTCCTGTATAATGATTTAAATAATGTCATTGACTTATTACAGAATCATATTCATTGTTATGATATCATATATGGTTCATTTATGACTTTATATTACCCGTTCTTTTGTAAATTCCATGTTAAAGAGTGTTTTGGGTAAAATTGTTTCATTTGTCGTCCGTGTTTTGACTTGTAATTATTCATATGATTACTTAGATCATGATTACTTAATTCCAGAATATAAAACATAATTTATATATATATATATTCAGAATATACATATATATAATAAATCAGTAAATGGAAAGAAATACACCGTTCATGGAGACGGTAGGTCGTACGTACGCATGAACGTTGTTTTCGTTTCCTTATTGAGTTGAACGGAATTAAGTAGATGACATACATATATATACAAATAAATCCATTATCATTATTATTTCATATATTTCATGATTACTTATTATATATACTTTATAAGCATTCATGAATGGTTAAAGTGGAGAATGAATCTCATCGCGTCATGGAGACGGTAGTCCGTACGTACGCACGAGCGATGATATCGTTCTCATGATCGTGGGACTGTATTGGAGTGTATGTATACTATTTCAGAATCAATATCACTTTAAAATAATAATATATAGTTATTATTTACACCATTATACCCATCCAAGTAAGGTGGTGGTGGAAAATAGATTTCACCACGGCGTGGAGACGGTATTCCGTACGTACGCACGCGCGGTGATTTCGTTTTCCATAGGATGGATAGATGGTGAAATAGGGTTGTTTCATACTTATAATAACATATCAGTATATGAGTGATACTGATTTTATTACTTCATAATGAAACAACCTAAGAAGAAGAAGTGGAAGAAGAAATAAAGGTGAAAGAATTGGTAACAGAAATTACCTCTTCTTTGAAGCGCCTCTTTGAGACCTCCTCTTAGGGAACTAAAATTGGTCTTTGAGGAAGACCAGAACCTATAGGATGTTTCTAAGGAAGTGGAGAAGAGAAATTGCCAGGGGTTGGCCGATCTTGAAGGCTCAAAGTTGTGTGAGGAAGAGAGGGAGGAGGTTCCCTTTTATAAGGGAGGAGAGGGGCACCTTTGGAATAACTAAAAATATTATTTTATTATAAAGTCAAGTTCGGTTTTAAATAGATCCAAATTGATTTATTTAGATTCTAAGGTGGGGATGGGTCTAAATACTCTCATCCAATAGAATTTAGACAAGTTTAGGTTCCTATTTTAACCTTATCATTTATATTTAACTTTAAGTTAGATAATTTTACTTTTACCGTGTCTTCTTGTTTTTTTACACTATAAGGTTAATAAACTTACTATATCAAGACAAACGAACCCCAAGTTGTTTATTATTAATATATATAACCTTATCTAAGTCATTTGGCCGAAACTTTGATTTTTAGGAAGAAAATAACAATTAATAATATAATATTTGTTTTAAACACTATTTTATGTCAATTTTGACACTATTTAGTAATTGATTTTTGTGAAACTCCTAACAGAATGATAAGTTCGAAAAAGGTTAATTAAATACATACTAACATGTCATATTAACCTATAAAATTAGTGTAATTCATAAAAAGTCTCAAATTATATTTAGTTGGGTATTTATAACATCAATTATGTCAATATTTCATTAATAAGATAATTACTGCATCATCGTTGTGTCATAAATAAATTAAATTATATAATGTCTAAAAATTACAACTAAAATACCATTATGTAGGAAATCTCTTTTTATTTATAATTAATATTTATAGTCTAATTTATCTTATGTATAACCCCATATTAAAAATTATTTACTTATTAAACTTTGATTTTAACTATTTTAACCCTTCTTTAAATAAATTAATAATAAATGTCCTAATCTAATCTAAGTGGGCCTAAATGGTCATATTTTATTCCTAAGTTTGTTTTTTGTCGAATTACACTTATCCAATAGAATTAGGACATGTGTTAGGGTAATAATAATATCATCTTTACCCTTAATTACCCTATTTACTTTTAACCGTGGTAAAAAAAAGTAAAAAGCTACTATTCACCAAAAAATTATTTTCATCTCATTGAACCAAATTTTACTTACTAACATCAACCATGTCTCTCGAATTTTTGAAGTTCCACTCACAGAAGCGGTAAAATTAAGTTTTATGAAAAATTCAGTTTTTTAACTTCCAATTAGTGGTTTCACTATTCATCAAAAAATGAAAGTTTACAGAAAAATACCAAAAATTAGATCTAAGCTATATTTGATATTATGAATTAAAAAATGATATCTATTTTATCAAATTCTAAACATATCAGATGCATTAATTAATTTAAAAATTAATTCCCATCGTCAAAACAAATAGCGTGTTCTTAAGAGATAATAACTATCAAAAGATCGACACTTGTTTATGACTGGTTTAAATGTGAAATTACATCCAATGACCAACATTGTATTAAATTGTAAAAATATATTCTAAATATACTTTAAAACCACTCAAATTAATAATTTATCACTATTAATTATTTTGATTAAAAAAAGTTGTCTTTAATTAAAATTTAGTAATTTTTACTATTTATCAGAATATGAAAGTTATCCGAAAAGTACCAAAATTTCACCTTAGGATAAATTCGATACTCTGAATCCAAAAATGAAGTCCATTTTGAGAGATAAAACTTCAACAATTTTAAAAGGTGGTTATTACTATTCATAACAGCTAGTTTTAATAATATTTTAATAGCATATCGTTGTTTAGTGAAACTCGGTATTGCATACTACACACGCTATCGAGGAAGGTCACGATTGCGTGTAATGCAAGGTAAGTCAAGGATGCGTGTTGAGAAATCTCCTTTTGGTGTAGCGTACAACACAAGACATTAATGAAATTAAAAAGAATATTTTTTCATAAAATCTCGGGGTGTTACATTCTACCCCCCTTAAAATGAATTTCTCCCTCGAAATTCACCGGGGTTATAAATGGTTTACTATTCGAAAGTTTCTTTAACAGAAACCCACATCGTAAAAAGGAATACCAAAACCAATCTTCAAAAACAAAAGTATGAAACATAACGGTTACCCAAATAAACTAATCACTGGGTTTCCACATAGGAGAACATAGGTGAAATTATGGATATGGAAGAAAAATCTAACTATCATGTTCTGATGGAGAGTGGTAGAGAACATGGCTACGAAAAAGCCAACAATCGCAAAGCCATAAATTTGTGATGATCTAGGGTACCATCTGATTCATCAGATATAAGATCACCAGGATAACATTTTTGGTTTTCAATATCATTTACCTAAAGTTGAAAATTTTGAATTAGAAGAAATACTTACTTGATTTTGGTACAATCTCACTGTTGTTCGTGCTTTGAACAATTTCCACTTCATCTCTTAAAAAAATGAAGTTGAATTTGTTATTCGTGAAGTGTTAACAGATCATGTGATAGAATGATGGGTCATTCCATCTCTCTCAAACAAAAGGTTAGAAAAGTTATCAAAAAATACATAAGTCCATCAATAGTGAGATTAATCATATATGGTTCCTAAAATGGACGTATACTTCATATATCATACTGCATAATATAATAAAACTAGTTTCTACTAAACAGGGACTTCCTGTAGGCAAGTGGTAGGCGATAAAGGCTAGTCGCACTTCGGTTGTGGGTTCGATTCTCACAGCCTTGTCCGACGCGATGGGCTGTCGCCCGTCCTGCAGGTTGTCCTTTTTCTAAAACTATATTACTGTAACATCCCATCAATAATATCGAAAAACTTCTATCCTTAAACAATACTAACTTATGTCCAACATAATCCATTCCAATCTTTAGGCTTATCCATAATACTTCAGTCCACTCTCATAATATAGTGAAAATGATTACCTAGAGATTTAATACCATCATTGATCCCCAAATATCATAAGATATGTCTTGTTGGTCACATTCTAAACATTCAAAGGCCTCAATCATGTATTCTCTTGAATACCCATTGAACCTTAGTGAAAACATGAATGCAGTTAAACGTTAACACTTTCCACATACCAAAATCCTCAAAATTCTATATACTCAAACCATGATATAAACTTATCCTTATATCAGTCACGAGCTCATGAATACTATCAAACATTTAATTTTCTCCTTATCCCTTCATTATGCGCATATCATCTACATTCTAAAAATATTTGAATAACCTTTCATGGATACTGGTAACATTAATCATACACTTTCAAAACTCAAGGAAAGACAGCAGTGTAACAATCCTTAGATGTCTCTTTATTCCATAGTACCATGAGATTACTTATACAACATTACACATGATAAAAATGTAATCATTCCACTACATTCTTAAACCATTGACCGAGCTTCAACAATTCTTTCATATCACATATCATTTGTAGTCTCTTCAACATCATCCACATAAATACTACCCATAGGACCATACTAATTCTCTTCATGAGACTTTACCTTAGGGAATTGGTTTGCATAATGCCCGTAAATTCCACATTTAAAACATTTAACCATTGTTGATGTCGTAGAAATACCATTATCCTAATCCCTGGTGTTAACTGAACCTTTTCCTTTGCACTTACTGGCTTTGTGTCCTTCCTTTCCACACCCAAAGCATCTTCCAGTTCCTTTGAAAAATTCTCCTTGATGCCTCTTCCCACATGATTTACATAGGGGAAATTGAACTTTCTTTCCTCTATGATCATCATGAAACTCTATCTTTCTCTTATTAGCCGAGTCAGGAAACTTACCAAATTTGAGTTTATTGATAATATTATGAGATTGCTGATTCGGCATAATAATGATGGTTGGACTTCCAAATCCCATTTCATTTTGTTTCTCATGAAGAATATCATTCCATTTCCCATAATATCCTCCATTATCGTGAATCATCTTGTTTCCAGCCATTTTATAAAATCCAAAAAAGAATAGTGTGAGAGGCAAAAATCAAAATAAAGGGGGAGTAACTTCAATATATAACATCTTAGGTTAAATTCTATGATCGTTACCATAGTTCTAGGACTATATCCTATACGTATACTTATCCTTAGAGACATCCCTAGACATACCTTAGAAATATCTCTAGGGATCTCACTAACGTTCTCACATCCTAGTTTCCAAAGGTTGACTAAACCTTTCCTCTGATACCAACTGTAGAGACCCGAAGCTTAACGTACATGGACATTACATTAATTTTTCGGAATACATATTACATAATCGAAACACACACACAAGGATCGTAATAGTTTAGTGTCTTTGGAAACTCGGAATATAATCTTCTAATCGTGGTGAAAGATCTTCAACATCTCCTATAAAGATCTTCCTTTTTTTACCTAAAACCATTCTTTATATCCTGGGGAAAATAAAACATAAAAGGGTGAGCTCAAATGCTCAGTAAAGGTAAAAAAAAGAAATATCAATCACATCATATTCATAAGAACATAACATTTTGGAAATCTTAACCAGAAAAAGAGAGCATAATTTCATAACATGGGATAAATCATAGTAGTGAAATGAAATCCCAATAATCATAACTTAAAACATGAAACTTTTTTGCATACACACATAATCATAGAGAATCATATCTTATTAGTCAAGACTCATTGCCAAGACTATCTTAGTGGACAAAGTCCATTTCTGAACCGAGTCACCCTCGTTTCAGTCCTGTTTCACTGAACCGGTATAACCTACCGTTCCAGCCATGTCTATCTCATGAGATATAAAATCTTTACCCAATGCATTGGAGGGAGATATAGGTCCCACCCATCTCATAATGATACCATTCTTATGTGTGCCACAAAATCATAAATCATACATCATTCCATAACCCATGTAATAAAAATGGGAATCTTAAACATCGTGACATCATAAAACAATTCATATAAGATAAAAGAATTCATAAAAATAATTCCATCACAACATAATCAAATCAATGTAATAATAGGGATAGAAACAGAACCCTATATTATCTTAGATGGAAAATAATTTTGATAAAACACTTGAACTCCATTCTTGAGGAAAATATCATTTCTACTTCAAAAACATTTTTTCCTTTCTTAACATGTCATACAATTTTAAACTAAAAGAAGTTGATTAAAAATAAACTTGAAAACTTGTAAAGGAATATTCTTGGAAATAATGTTTTAAAAATCCATTCATGCCATATAAGTTAAAAAAAACATTTTCTCGTACTTTTGTCGGAAAAGTCAAAAAGTACCTCGTACGAAAAACGATAAAAGATTCCTTTCATATCTTTTAATAAAAACTCACCGAAGGGTAAAATTGGATTTAAACAATTGTTGGAGGATGGAAATAATATTACATATCTAGGAAACATGGATGTGGATGATAAAATACACCCCAGTAAATTTCAAAGTATAAACAATCTCGGATAAAAATGAGATTGTGATATTTCCCTTACCTTAGGTCCGATTTTCTTTGTAAGTGTCCGAACCTCCTGTATAATGATTTAAATAATGTCATTGACTTATTAAATAATAATATTCATTGTTATGATATCATATATGGTTCACTTATGACTTTATATTACCCGTTCTTTTGTAAATTCCATGTTAAAGAGTGTTTTCGGTAAAATTGTTTCATTTGTCGTCCGTGTTTTGACTTGTAATTATTCATATGATTACTTAGATCATGATTACTTAATTCAAGAATATAAAACATGATTTATATATATATATTCAGAATATACATATATATAATAAATCAGTAAATGGAAATAAATACACCGTTCATGGAGACGGTAGGCCGTACGTACGCATGAACGCTGTTTTCGTTTCCTTATTGAGTTGAACGGAATTAAGTAGATGACATACATATATATACACATAAATACAGTATCATTATTATGTCATATATTTCATGATTACTTATTATATATACTTTATAATCATTCATGAATGGTTAAAGTGGAGAATGAATCTCATCGCGTCGTGGAGACGGTAGTCCGTACGTACGCACGAGCGATGATATCGTTCTCATGATCGTGAGACTGTATTGGAGTGTATGTATACTATTTAATAATAAATATCACTTTAAAATAATAATATATAGTTATTATTTACACCATTATACCCATCCAGTTAAGGTGGTGGTGGAAAATAGATTTTACCACAGCGTGGAGACGATATTCCGTACGTACGCACACGCGGTGATTTTGTTTTCCGTAGGATGGATAGATGGTGAAATAGGGTTGTTTCATACATATAATAACATATAAGTATATGAGTGATACTGATGTTATTACTTAATAATGAAACAACCTAAGAAGAAGAAGTGGAAGAAGAAATAAAGGTGAAAGAATCAGTAACGGAAATTACCTCTTCTTTGAAGCGCCTCTTTGAGACCTCCTCTTAGGGAACAAAAATTGGTCTTTGAGGAAGACCAGAACCTATAGGATGTTTCTAGGGAAGTGGAGAAGAGAAATTGTCAGGGGTTGGCCGAGCTTGAAGGCTCAAAGGTTTGTGAGGAAGAGAGGGAGGAGGTTCCCTTTTATAAGGGAGGAGAGGGGCACCTTTGGAATAACTAAAAATATTATTTTATTATAAAGTCAAGTTCGGTTTTAAATAGCTCAAAATTGATTTATTTCGAGGCTAAGGTGGGGATGGGTCGAAATCCTCTCATCCAATAGAATTTAGACATGTTTAGGTTCCTATTTTAACCTTATCATTTATATTTAACTTTAAGTTAGATAATTTTACTTTTACCGTGTCTTCTTGTTTTCTTACACTATAAGGTTAATAAACTTACTATATCAAGCCAAAAGAACCCCAAGTTGTTTATTATTAATATATATAACATTATCTAAGTCATTTTTCCGAACCTTAGATTTTTAGGAATAAAATAACAATTAATAATATAATATTTTTTTAAAAAACTATTTTATGTCAATTTTGACACTATTTAGTAATTGATTTTTGTGAAACTCCTAACAGAATGATAAATTCGAAAAAAGCTAATTAAATAATACTATAATGTCATATTAACCTATAAAATTAGTGTAATTCATAAAAAGTATCAAATTATATTTATTTGGGTATTTATAACATCAATTATGTCAATATTTCATTAATAAGATAATTACTGCATCATCGTTGTGTCATAAATAAATTAAATTATATAATGTCTAAAAATTACAAATAAAATACCATTATGTAGGAAATATTTTTATCTTTATAATGAATATTTATAGTCGAATTTATCTTATGTATAACCCCATATTAAAAATAATTTACTTATTAAACTTTGATTTTAACTATTTTAACCCTTCTTTAAATAAATTAATAATAAATGTCCTAATCTAATCCAGTGGGCCTAAATGGTCATATTTTATTCTTAAGTTTGTTTTTTGTCGAATTACACTTATCCAATAGAATTAGGACATATGTTAGGGTAATAATAATATCATCTTTACCCTTAATTACCCTATTTACTTTTAACCGTGGTAAAAAAAAGTAAAAAGTTACTATTCACCGAAAAATTATTTTCATCTCATTGAACCACATTTTACTTACTGACATCAACCGTGTCTCTCGGATTTTTTAAATTCCACTCACAGAAGCGGTAAAATTAAGTTTTATGAAAAATTCAGTTTTTTAACTACCACTTAGTGGTTTCACTATTCATCAAAAAATGAAAGTTTACAGAAAAATAACAAAAATTAGATCTAAGATATATTTGATACTATGAATTCAAAAATGATGTCTATTTTATCAAATTCAAAACATATCAGTTGCATTAATTAATTTAAAAATTAATTCCCGTCTTCAAAACAAATAGCGTGTTCTTAAGAGATAATAACTATCAAAATATTAACACTTGTTTATGACTGGTTTAAATGTGAAATTACATCCAATGACCAACATTGTATTAAATTGTAAAAATATATTCTAAATATACTTTAAAACCACTAAAATTAATAATTTATCACTATTAATTATTTTGATTAGAAAAAGTTGTTTTTAATTAAAATTTAGTAATTTTCACTATTCATCAGAATATGAAAGTTATCCAAAAAGTACCAAAATTTCACCTTAGGCTAAATTCGATACTATGAATCCAAAAATGAAGTCCATTTTGAGAGATAAAATTTCTACAATTTTAAAAGGTGGTTATTACTATTCATAATGGCTAGTTTTAATAATATTTTAATAGCATATCGTTGTTTAGTGAAACTCGGTATTGCATACTACACACGCTATCGAGGAAGGTCGCGATTGCGTGTAATGCAAGGCAAGTCAATGATGCGTGTTGAGAAAGCTCCTTTTGGTGTAGCATACAACACAAGACATTAATGAAATTAAAAAGAATATTTTTTCATAAAATCTCGGGGTGTTACATACTAGGAAGATTTGGGGCTTAGTAATGAGCTAATGTCTTAGAGTTGCAAACCCATTTATGGGGAAAACCCAAGTACTCAGGTTCATATTGTTGTTATTTCTGGTTACTATTACAGAAAAATATTATATCACCTTGGGTGATGCACTTCTGATGTGATGTGATGTGATTATTATTTATAAAATTTTTGTTATTATTGTTTCGTGGCCCATAATGGCATGAGAGTGGAGTATGCATACATCATTCTAGGAACTCCATGTTATTGTGTCATGCATCAATTTAGGAATTCATGGGAAAATGGTTTATCGGTAAGTTATTGAACATTAATTTTTCCTATTTTTGAGATTAAAATGAAAAATGGTTCCTAACATGAATTGAATAATTTTGTAAAAAACCATGTAATATGGGAATAATTGGGTGTCTAAATGAGAAAATTGATTATGATTATGTGTTTACCATGTTAACCAAACCCAATGAGTAATATTCATAAGGGTAGTTATAGCGCCTCCGTTTTAACTACATGGAGAGGTGGGGGGAAATACATTTTGTTTTTATTTTCCTCTTATATAAATTTTATAAGGTTGAGTTATGAGACGTATGATGTTCTTTGGGACATTTAAAGGGTATTCCTCCACAACACGTGTGGAGGGGATTACCGAGTGGTCAACCTAGGAATGTTTTTCCAGTTAGGGAACCTGACACACCAATCATTCGATTATAAGATGAATGGGGGATGTTTGGAGAAAACTTCACATGCTTCATGCAATTCATGGAAAGAGATCTAAGGTGGGTAGAGAAAAGTATGTCTGAGTTGAAAAGGGAATTTCAGTTTTAGCACCCTCCAACTTTTATAGGAGATGGTGGATCTGAGGGAGATGAATTATGGGTTGAGTCTATAAAGACTATACTTGACGATTTGGAGTCTTTGACTGGGATGGGGGTCAAAATTTCCTCTTACATGCTCTAAGGATCAGATAAGGACTGGTTGGACATTGATGCGTAAACTGGGTAGATTGACGATATTTTATGGAATGAATTCGTGGAGATTTTCTTAGATAACTTTTATCCAGAGATGGTAATACAAGATAAAGAGACCGATTTCATGCATATTACATAGGGTAGAATGTCAGTTATGGACTATGATGGACACTACAATGATCTGTAACAATTTTGTCCAACTTTATTAGGGGTTGAGGCAGTTATGGTGAAACATTTTTAAGTTGGACTTAAGGGTAATATTAAGTCCTAGGTGAATAATTTTATGCTAAAAAAGTTTATAGAGGTGTTAGATCAGGCTCACCTAGTAGAAGGGAACTTGAGGAAGGATTCTAGTACTGAATGGGTATTTGTTACTGGATGATCATAACATGATACTTCCAAGAGAAAGAATCATCATTATGAAAACTTTATCCTATGTAGTGGGAAGAAAAGTATGAAGACATGAGGTTTGGTTGGTCAAGACCTTATTGGGTTGATTTGTCATCATTTTTTTATTCAGGGAACTATAATCAACAATATTCATGACCACCAATAGAGTGTCTATCATGTCATAATGTGGGACATCTACAGAAATTCAGTAGGTCGCAGTGAATGATTGGTACTAAAGGAGAAGCTAGCAAGAGTCATACAATATGAAGTGGATCATCTATATGAAATCAGGATGGAAGTAGGAGATATACTATATGAGGTGGTAGAGGTAGTGGATGTGGTTCTTCTGGGCAGGAGTGCCCACATGAGTAGGGTGGTGCTATTGAGGGGAGTCAAACAACGTCAGAGGGAAGAGGGGTAGCACAATTACATGTTGTACAACCTACACTATGGGTAGCGAGGTTGTATCATTTATAGTGAGAGGTACTATTCTAGTATCTTCTATTGTAGCTAGTGCCTCGTTTGATACTGATTCCTCTCATTTCATTATATCTATATAAATATTTATCGGTTTGACCCTGACAGTGGATTTTGTGAGTGGGGAAATGACTATAGATGCACTATTGGGAGTCTGATCTAGAGATATATGACTTTGACAGGTTTGGTCACTAGTGATTAGGGAATATCATTTCCTATGAGATATATATGTTCTTAATATGATGGGATTTGACACAATTATATGGATGGATTGGCTAATCCCCTATCGAGCCCATATCGATTTGAGGGTGACCAGTATATTCATTATAGAGAGTGGGATATCCAGGAAGGCCGAGAAAGGCCAATTATTCAACAACTTGGAGAGATATCAGCCAATGTTACTATCCTTTTGATGAATGATGGGGTTGTTAGTCAATAAGTTTCACGACCCACCCTCGGGGTCCGTGCCGTGACTACCCCAAGCCCGCCTTCCATAGGCCAGGGGCTGGCGACTAGCACCAAGGCGTAAAATCCCAGTAAAAAGGGAAGGCATTTCCTTAATAAAGTAAACAAGCACCTCAGAGTAACAAGCGGAAGTAAAGCAGTACACAAAACTAGAGCAACTGTGTTGAAGTAAAGGGGCCAGAAATACAAGCCCAACTGTAAAGTAAAGTACAAATCGAAAGGGAAAACAGCAACTGAAAGTACAAGCGGCTCCTGGGACGTCCTCCTCGATTCCTACCTGAAGGGTAGGTACAGATGGCTCAGCTCCTGGATCATCCACCACGGATCCTACCTGAAGGGTAGGTACAGATAGCTCCACAACTCCTCGGGTCCAACTGTCCGCTCCGAGCACGTTCCGCTCAGTGGTCCTCCTCCGGGTACCGGCCTACTCCGTAAGCCTCAACCGCAGTTAGCGCTGTCCGTCGTCTGCAACCAACACAACGAAGTGCGGGCATAGCCCGTGCAGGGGTGAGTATAAGATACTCAGTAGGGACCCCGAGACCCTCGAAGGTCTCCCGAAATCCACAAAGGATAAACCACATGAAGGATACAATCACGAAGTAACATCCAGTATTGATTAGGTATATGCCCATACATATACCTATGTCACCAATTTCCGTTCGGCTCCAACACTGAGCCCAAGAACAACCCAATCCACAAAGAAGAGTAAACGTAATCCACACAGGATAACAGTACAAGTCCACACAGTTTACAACATGTTTATGAAATCAACGGATAACCATTACCCAGGTATATGCCCATACATATACCTAAGTTATCAAGCGACCCATCTCAATCATGAGGAAACACAAAGATCAATGACTCATCTCAAACCAGGATTTTTATTAACGAAACCGTAACTACTGAAGAGCTCCGTCTCTAGAGTGTACAGTGGTCCTGTCACGACTCCGAGGTACTGCTCACTAACCATAAGACTGCTGAGGTACTCCTCCTGTCGAGTACTGCGGGTTTGCGGCCAACTACCGGGCGCTCCGTCCGCTGAGGGTCTGTCGCCAAATACCGGGCGCTCACCCAAATAGCCTATTGAGGTACTCCTCCTGTCGAGTACCGCGGGTTTGCTGCCAACTACCAGGTGCTCCGTCCGCCGTGGGTCTGCTGCCAACTACTGGGCGCTCCGTCCACTGGGCTAGTCGACTCACTCCAAGTCGAGTCGGTCAAACAGTCGTCAGGTCTCAGTCGGCTACACGGTCTCCGTACTCCACACGCACGTCTCCACCGTCGCGGGTCTGTCGCTACAACCAAGCGCACACACTCCGTAGAGTATCGCAGGTCCGCCGCTACAACCAAGTGCTCCACCGCCAAGGGTCTGCTGCTGCATCCAAGCGCACCACCACTGTCAAGTACCACGGGTCCGCCGCTACACCCAAGCGCTCCCCCGCCCGCTCGTCTCCGGGAGGGTCCACTCCACGAGCTACTGGTCGATACTCCAAGTATCTCAAAGTCCAACGAAGAAGTGCCACATACGTCCGCTTCGTCAAAGGAGTCTCAACGCAACAGACGGCGCGTCAATCAGACGCCCGGTCTGTGAGCTATTAGCCTTTTCGTCCCGAGGGCCCGGTTGGTTTCGTGAGCGAACCAAACCCGGCCATATCTCAACTGTATCCAAAACTCGGGTGGAGTATGTCAAAAGTTCCGTCCCACTTAGAGGATTCCATCAAAGTCGACGGCATGTCAATCGGACGTCCGGAACTCAAGATATCAGTGTTTCCGCTCCGAGGGCCCGGTTGGTTTCGTGAACGAACCTACCCGGTTGTACTCCACCTGCGTCCAAACCTCGGGCGGAGTATACCAAAAGATCCGTCTCACTAAGAGGTACTTATCAGAACTGACGGCACGCCGTTCGGACGTCCGTAGCTCAAGATATGAGCGTTTCCGCTCCGAGGGCCCGGTTGGTTCCGTGTACGAACCAACCCGGCCGAACCCAAAGTATCCGAAACTTTGAGTGAGTTATACCGAAACGACCGTTTCGATCCAAGGATCGCGTAGCCGCAGACGGTTCGTCATTCGGAGGCCCGTAGCTCAAGTTACGGGCAAATAACCGTTCTGGTTCGAGAAGGAAGGGGTCCGGGCCGACCCGGCCCGAACCGGCCCGGCGGCGCGCGGCGGCGCGCGGCGGCGCGCGGTGGTGCGCTGAGGCAGCGCGACGGCGTGCGGGGCGCGCAGGCGGCGCGCGGGTGAGACCCCCGCCCCCCCCGTTTTCCCCCCTGGCGGCGCGGCACGGGCCGCGCCGGTTTCAAAATGAAACCGCCCCCTCACATGAGGGGGCCTGCTGGACGACACGGGGGGGGGGGGGGGGGGCGCTGCCCCCCCCCCCTTCTAAAATTAACCGGCCCCCAATTTAATTGGGGGCCATTAACGGCTAACCGGGGAAAATAAATTTCCCCGGTTTGACTTCCTTCCGGCCGGCCCGACCAGGCCGGCCGGTTCCCTTTCGTCTTCCGACACCGGCGGCCCGGTTGGCCGCCGGTCTTCTCAATCCGCCGCGGCCCGGAACCGGCCGCGACCTTCGTCGTCCGGCGTGGTGCGAAGGTACCGCGCGCCTTCGCCGCGGCCCCGCTCCAGCCGCGGTGCCTTTGTTTTCTCCTCCGATGCGGCGCGGCGGCGTTGCATCCAACGGTCGCACTTCCTTTACTCCGCCGCGGCCAACGGGCCGCGCCTCATTGCTCCGGCGGCTTGGTCAATCCGGCCGTGGGAGACCACTACGTCCCTCGTCGTCCGGAGTGGCGCGTCAATCTCGCGCACTCCCATGAACCCCTTGCGTCCAAGCGCGGTGTCACAACACCGCTCCGCCTCTTCTTCGAACCACGAGTAAAAATCCAACAACAAGGTTTGGGAGGAGGATCGACCGTGTTTGTGCGGTCCGATCCCCTCCCATGTTAAAGATAACAAGCGGTCCAATAATTTATTTACAAAGGCGTAAATTAAATTAAGAAATAAGGTACAACCCCTACCTCGAAGGAAGCTCGCGGAGCTCGTCAACGATCCGCGAAGGACGAGCGTCGCGGAGGTCGGACGTCACGGAGGAAGATGTCGTCGGCATCGCGGTTATGACGTCGCGGTAGACGGACGTGGGTTCGCCGCGAGAGGCACGTCGCGGAAAGTGCGTTGCGGCGTCGGACGTAGGTTCGCCGCGGAAAGCACGTTGCGGAAGAGATGACGCGGAAGAAGTACGTCGCGTCGCGGATACGGTGTCGCGGATGGACCGTGTTCTTCGGCGGAGAAGTTCTTCGTTGAAGAACGGCGTTCTTCGCGTTCTTTGTTGAGTTTGAAGAAGATGAAGAAGACTTCCCTACTCTCTCAAGGAGATAAAATTCTAACAAAATAAAATAAGACTCTTTCTTATTTTATTCACACAACCCAACCTCTTTGAATTTCAAAGGTTTGAAATTCAATAACCACACACAACTCACCTCATTAACTCATTACATTTAAGTCATAGGTTTATAACTTAAGTTAACATAATTTAAGTGGGAGTTGAGGGGGTTTTAGAGGATATGAAGGGGTGGGGTTCGTGTGGGCCCCACCACCCTCATAACCTCCCATGGGAGGTTGGGTGGTTACCCAACTTCCAACAAGAGATAACATTTAGAGTAAAATAATAAAAATTGTAGTGTAATTACAAAGTAAACATCCACAATTTTTATTATCAACACTCGCAAGTACGCAACTCCAGAACAGGAGTTCCTAAGCGTAAACCGGCGCTACGGTTCCATCGGTGCCCTCAGAATTCGATTCCGGGCACCGGTTCAAAAGTTAGAAAAACCCGCTCGTTCGTTCACTGAACGTACCCGAGCCAAACTTCGGAAAATGATTCCGGGCACTCCGGGCCTCGGAATCAGGTGCCGTCTGAAACTGCGCTCTTGTAAAATTCCAAAGAAAATTAACAAAAAAAATTTCCTTGAAATTTCCGGGTCTTTACATTACTCCCACCTCAGGGCTTTACGTCCCCGTAAAGCTTCAACTCACACTTAAGGGAAACAAAGTAGTACTGAGCACGCAACTGAGCTTTACGCTCCCATATGCTCACCTGAAGATCTCGTGCTACCCGTGAAGCACCCCAGAGGAAGCAACCGTTCATGTAGAACCTGCTCCTGTCGATCCTCGTTCTCTACTAGAACCTCTGTGCTTGTCGCCCTGTCGTCGACGTCCAACTCCCCGAGGTCGATGACGTGTGAAGTAACATACACGTATCTCCACAGCTGAGACACGTGGTGGACATTATGCACCCGGTGCGACTGAGGTGGTAGGGTCAAGCGGTAAACCTCCTCGCCTACCCTGCTGAAGATCAAAAGGGTCCATCGAACTTCGGAGATAACATGCCGCCTCGGCCTCATCTCTGAAACCTCATCGGGTTGAGACCGTATAAGAACGTGTTCGTCACCCTCGAACTCAAGAGGTTTCCCTTTTTAGGTTAGAACTGAAACTCAAAACTCTTGCTGCCACAAGGTTAGGGTTGACCAACTCAAGAGTGATCGGTCACACCCTCTTATGCCTGAGTTTAACATGTGTTGCCCAGGGTTTCCTTTTCGCCGACCAAGGAAAACCCATTCCGACGTTTGCCTAAAACAGTCAACCGGGGTATGATTTGTGAATCAAAACCATACCCAGATCAACGTCGTAAGGCCTCTACGCTGCCACCAAGAGATTCCATCCGAAACTCTCACCTCGAGGTCAAATCACACCGTCGGCGTAAGTGTGATTATCGAGTCTCCTCCCAAAGGTATCTCCAGACGTGAGGGTCAAGTCTACGGCTTACCCGAAACCTCTAGGTCTGGGACATGATTCGTGGAAGGGTAGAATGATTGGTTCCTATGTCTATAGATATGGCAGCTCGTAGTAGAAATAATTCGTACCCCAAATCATTCTTAGAGCTCTTGGGTCACACTCCTTGACCGCAATGCAGCTACTCCCCTCCCCAGCCCTCCTGCTCCCTGAGCCTGGCGGGGACTACTAAGTCGGGTGGTCGTAACATGTCGAAATGTACACCACCACATGTTGCTCTCCATGCTCCGCTTCCACATCTGCTACCCTGCAGATTCATCTGTCCTTAGAACTTCCTCCTCCTGAAACATTTTACACGCCCGAGTCTTTGAGACTGGTGCTAGTTTCCTGCCTTTCACTGCTAACGTTCACAGGCTGTAACTGACTAGCCCAAGAACTCACAACCACAAAGGTTCTCTCTAGCATCCTACCATAGGTAGGAATGCATAGAGGAAAAGTAATGGTTCGGATGTCCTTTAGACACACTTCTCTCAGAAGTTCGAGTCTAAAGAACTGATCACAACGTAACCAACGAGTACCAAGATTGATTGGTAAGCCACGTTGAGTGCTCTGCTTCCGACATGTCGTACTGTCGAAGCTGTATTAGCTCCAGAAAACTCACAACCACCTCCTCAAGCCAGTCCTCAGCCGCCTACGAGTCAGGCTCACCTCGAAACTTGAGGGATATCTGGTGCTAAAACATATGTAAGGCACTAAGCCTGTGAGTCTCTGCTACCGGTACCGCCGGTAGTGTCTGCTGACCAACAGGTAGTGACATAGCTGGCGCACTACCCGTAGGTACTATCCCAGGTATCAGTTCGCGTAACAAAGCCTCATTACTATAAGGACCAACCTCATGGTCACTCACTGGAAACACCAGGAGCTAAGATCATCATCCGCTCTACTAGTATCCAAGCTAGGCGTAGAACTCTAGCAACCGCCTCCATCCAGTCCACTGCTGCCTGGGAAATCTGTCTCGCTTCGTATCCTCAGAGGCCTCTACTGCTGGAACTCATGCATCGCGCTCTGCTAGCGTGCACTGTCAGCTAGTGGCATCTGCAGCCTAACGGGTGGTGGTGCTGCTGGTACACCACCCGAAGGTTCCAACACTGAAAAAGGGCCCTGCACCGGAGTCTCGCTGCTCGGTGGGCCATCATCGAGAACTCTCTCGGAACTCCAGCTAACTATCTGCATGGTGACATCCTAAACAGTTGTGTCACGGTCAACGATTTATACCTGGCGAGCTGACCTGGTTTGAGCTGACTTTAATCCTTTTGGGAAACACACACGCAATCAGTGTTTTCGTGCATTAAGTCAGAAATCAGAAGTCAGGGTCCTGATGTACGGATACGTCGGCCGCCGCACCAACACTGGACTCCCTGGACTGATAACCACACTCAATACACTAAACACTATTGCTTCACATAGAAAAAAGATCAGAGTCTGCCGTAGAACCGACCCCTCTGATACCAATTTGTCACGACCCACCCTCGGGGTCCGTGCCGTGACTACCCCAAGCCCGCCTTCCATAGGCCAGGGGCTGGCGACTAGCACCAAGGCGTAAAATCCCAGTAAAAAGGGAAGGCATTGCCTTAATAAAGTAAACAAGCACCTCAGAGTAACAAGCGGAAGTAAAGCAGTACACAAAACTAGAGCAACTGTGCTGAAGTAAAGGGGCCGGAAATACAAGCCCAACTATAAAGTAAAGGAAAACAGCAACTGAAAGTACAAGCGGCTCCTGGGACGTCCTCCTCGATTCCTACCTGAAGGGTAGGTACAGATGGCTCAGCTCCTGGATCGTCCACCACGGATCCTACCTGAAGGGTAGGTACAGATAGCTCCACAACTCCTCGGGTCCAACTGTCCGCTCCGAGCACGTTCCGCTCAGTGGTCCTCCTCCGGGTACCGACCTACTCCGTAAGCCTCAACCGCAGTCAGCGCTGTCCGTCATCTGCAACCAACACAACGAAGTGCGGGCATAGCCCGTGCAGGGGTGAGTATAAGATACTCAGTAGGGACCCCGAGACCCTCGAAGGTCTCCCGAAATCCACAAAGGATAAACCACATGAAGGATACAATAACGAAGTAACATCCAGTATTGATTAGGTATATGCCCATACATATACCTATGTCACCAATTTCCGTTCGGCTCCAACACCGAGCCCAAGAACAACCCAATCCACAAAGAAGAGCAAACAGTAAATCCACACAGGATAACAGTACAAGTCCACACAGTTTACAACATGTTTATGAAATCAACGGATAACCATTACCCAGGTATATGCCCATACATATACCTAAGTTATCAAGCGACCCATCTCAATCATGAGGAAACACAAAGATCAATGACTCAGCTCAAACCAGGATTTTTATTAACGAAACCATAACTACTGAAGAGCTCCGTCTCTAGAGTGTACAGTGGTCCTATCACGACTCCGAGGTACTGCTCACTAACCATAAGACTGCTGAGGTACTCCTCCTGTCGAGTACTGCGGGTTTGCAGCCAACTACCGGGTGCTCCGTCCGCTGAGGGTCTGTCGCCAAATACCGGGCGCTCACCCAAATAGCCTACTGAGGTACTCCTCCTGTCGAGTACCGCGGGTTTGCTGCCAACTACTAGGCGCTCCGTCCGCCGTGGGTCTACTTCCAACTACTGGGCGCTCCGTCCACTGGGCTAGTCGACTCACTCCAAGTCGAGTCAGTCAAGCAGTCGCCAGGTCTCAGTCGGCTACACGGTCTCCGTACTCCGCACGCACGTCTCCACCGTCGCGGGTCTGTCGCTACAACCAAGCGCACACACTCCGTCGAGTATCGCGGGTCCGCCGCTACAACCAAGCGCTCCACCGCCAAGGGTCTACTGCTGCATCCAAGCGCACCACCACTGTCAAGTACCACGGGTCCGCCGCTACACCCAAGCGCTCCCCCGCCCGCTCGTCTCCGGGAGGGTCCACTCCACGAGCTACTGGTCGATACTCCAATTATCTCAAAGTCCAACGAAGAAGTGCCACATACGTCCGCTTCGTCAAAGGAGTCTCAACGCAACAGACGGCGCGTCAATCAGACGCCCGGTCTGTGAGCTATTAGCCTTTTCGTCCCGAGGGCCCGGTTGGTTTCGTGAGCGAA
Source organism: Viscum album (assembly GCA_963277665.1). Lineage (NCBI taxonomy): Eukaryota > Viridiplantae > Streptophyta > Magnoliopsida > Santalales > Viscaceae > Viscum > Viscum album. The sequence continues at coordinate 1,957,354,094 of OY728127.1, read as the reverse complement.
CCAAACCCGGCCATATCTCAACTGTATCCAAAACTCGGGCGGAGTATGTCAAAAGTTCCGTCCCACTTAGAGGATTCCGTCAAAGTCGACGGCACGTCAATCGGACGTCCGGAACTCAAGATATGAGTGTTTCCGCTCCGAGGGCCCGGTTGGTTTCGTGAACGAACCAACCCGGCTGTACTCCACCTGCGTCCAAACCTCGGGCGGAGTATACCAAAAGATCCGTCTCACTAAGAGGTACTTATCAGAACTGACGACACGCCGTTCGGACGTCCGTAGCTCAAGATATGAGCGTTTCCGCTCCGAGGGCCCGGTTGGTTCCGTGTATGAACCAACCCGGCCGAACCCAAATTATCCGAAACTTTGAGTGAGTTATACCGAAACGACCGTTTCGATCCAAGGATCGTGTAGCCGCAGACGGTTCGTCATTCGGAGGCCCGTAGCTCAAGTTACGGGCAAATAACGGTTCTGGTTCGAGAAGGAAGGGGTCTGGGCCGACCCGGCCGGTTCGGCCGGCGGCGTGCGGCGGTGCGCTGAGGCGGCGCGGCGGTGCGCGGGTGAGACCCCCGCCCCCCCCGTTTTTCCCCCTGGCGGCGCGGCACGTGCCGCGCCGGTTTCAAAATGAAACCGCCCCCTCACATGAGGGGGCCTGCTGGACGACACGGGGGGGGGGGGGGGGGGGGGGGGGGGGGGCGCTGCCCCCCCCCCTTCTAAAATTAACCGGCCCCCAATTTAATTGGGGGCCATTAACGGCTAACCGGGGAAAATAAATTTCCCTGGTTTGACTTCCTTCCGGCCGGCCCGACCTGGCCGGCCGGTTCCCTTTCGTCTTCCGACACCGGCGGCCCGGTTGGCCGCTGGTCTTCTCAATCCGCCGCGGCCCGGAACCGGCCGTGGCCTTCGTCGTCCGGCGCGGTGCGACGGTACCGCGCGCCTTCGCCGCGGCCCCGCTCCGGCCGCGGCGCCTTTGTTTTCTCCTCCGATGCGGCGCGGCGGCGTTGCATCCAACGGTCGTACTTCCTTTACTCCGCCGCGGCCAACGGGCCGCGCCTCATTGCTCCGGCGGCTTGGTCAATCCGGCCGTGGGAGACCACTACGGCCCTCGTCGACCAGAGTGGCGCGTCAATCTCGCGCACTCCCATGAACCCCTTGCGTCCAAGCGCGGTGTCACGGCACCGCTCCGCCTCTTCTTCGAACCACGAGTAAAAATCCAACAACAAGGTTTGGGAGGAGGATCGACCGTGTTTGTGCGGTCCTGATCCCCTCCCATGTTAAAGATAACAAGCGGTCCAATAATTTATTTACGAAGGCGTAAATTAAATTAAGAAATAAGGTACAACCCCTACCTCGAAGGAAGCTCGCGGAGCTCGTCAACGATCCGCGAAGGACGAGCGTCGCGGAGGTCGGACGTCACGGAGGAAGACGTCGTCGGCATCGCGGTTATGGCGTCGCGGTAGACGGACGTGGGTTCGCCGCGAGAGGCATGTCGCGGAAAGTGCGTTGTGGCGTCGGACGTAGGTTCACCGCGGAAGGCACGTCGCGGAAGAGATGACGCGGAAGAAGTACGTCGCGTCGCGGATACGGCGTCGCGGATGGACCGTGTTCTTCGGCGGAGAAGTTCTTCGTTGAAGAACGGCGTTCTTCGCGTTCTTTGTTGAGTTTGAAGAAGATGAAGAAGACCTCCCTACTCTCTCAAGGAGATAAAATTCTAACAAAATAAAATAATACTCTTTCTTATTTTATTCACACAACCCAACCTCTTTGAATTTCAAAGGTTTGAAATTCAATAACCACACACAACTCACCTCATTAACTCATTACATTTAAGTCATAGGTTTATAACTTAAGTTAACATAATTTAAGTGGGAGTTGAGGGGGTTTTAGAGGATATGAAGGGGTGGGGTTCGTGTGGGCCCCACCACCCTCATAACCTCCCATGGGAGGTTGGGTGGCTACCCAAATTCCAACAAGAGATAACATTTAGAGTAAAATAATAAAAATTGTAGTGTAATTACAAAGTAAACATCCACAATTTTTATTATCAACACTCGCAAGTACGCAACTCCAGAACAGGAGTTCCTAAGCGTAAACCGGCGCTACGGTTCCATCGGTGCCCTCGGAATTCGATTCCGGGCACCGGTTCAAAAGTTAGAAAACCCCGCTCGTTCGTTCACTGAACGTACCCGAGCCAAACTTCGGAAAATGATTCCGGGCACTCCGGGCCTCGGAATCAGGTGCCGTCTGAAACTGCGCTCTTGTAAAATTCCAAAGAAAATTAACAAAAAAATTTTCCTTGAAATTTACGGGTCTTTACAATAAGTCCTTCCACCAGTATAGGTACTATTTCAGGATATCTTTCTTTAAGACTTCTCCAGGTTACCACCTGACAGATATGTGGAATTCACTATTGATCTCATAATGAGGTCTGATCTAGTAACTATTACACCATACATAATAGAACCGAGTGATTTTCTAGATCTTAATACTCAATTGGAGTTGTTGGAGGATAATCGGTTTATCCATACAAATATGTCTAATTGGGGATCACCTATTTTTTTTGCAAAGAATGATGATGGGAGATTACACTTATGTTTCTATTACCAAAAATTAAAAAAATGAATATGAATAACATATATCATCTTCCATGTATCAATGATCTGTTTCTTTATTTCAAGGGATCTTGTGTGTTCTCAAAGATCTATTTGAGATCAGGTTATCATTAGTTGAGATTACAGACTTTAGATATACCGAGGACTTCATTCAAAACAAGGTATGGCCTTTTGAGTTTATGGTAATGTCATTTGGGTTGACAAATGAACCAATAGTGTTTATGGATTTTATGAACATGATCTTTTATCCATATTTGGACTAGTTCATGGTGGTGTTTTTGGACGACATTATGGTTTAATCCAAGACTGATGATGATCATTCCAAAGAACCGGACATCGTCCTGGGTAAACTGAGAGAGAATTGATTATATTCCAAGCTATCTATGTGTCTGTTTTGGATTGACTATGTACACTTCTTGGGTTTATCATCTCTGAGGAAGGTGTTTCAGTGGAACCACATATTTTTTCGATAGTGGTTTCTTAGGAGAAACCTAATAATGTTTTTGATATTTGAAGCTTTTTGAGATTAGATGTATATTAAAATAGATTAATCCAATACTTTTCCCATTTGGTAGTGCTACATTAAGGCATGGCCAAAAAGTTAGTAATGTTTGAATGATTAGAGGCTTGTGAGAAATATTTTTAGGAGTCAAAGAATCCTTTAACATCTACACCAATTTTGGTCCTACCTGAGTCAGCTGAGTAGTATATGGTTTATTGTGATGCTTATGGGATCAGACTTGGATCTATATATGTGCTGGGAGATAGAGTTGTGGTTAATGGGTCTCTCTAGTGGAGGCCTCATGAAAGGAATTACTCTACGCATGACCTAGAGTTGGAAGTAATGGTTTATGTATTTAAGTGTTGGTGACACTATACTTTTTAGAATTGTCTACAGTCTATATATATACCTAGATCATGAATTATATATTTTTAAAGCATGATTTGAATCATCAGTAGAAAGAGATGGGTTGAGTATGTGAAGTATTTCGATTTTGAACTAGCATATGAACCCAGGAAGGGAAATAGTGTGGCTGATGTCTTGAGTAGGAGAACTCAGGCTCAGATGGTTCAGGAGTCTAGTGTATAGTGAAATATTATGACCTTACTGGCTGAAATGCATGTGGTGGTTCAAGAGAGTCAGGAGCAGATGACTCTGGTTTCAGTTATCAGGGATTCTATGCTTTTGAGATTAATTAGGGATAGATTGTATGAGGATCTAGAGGTATTTTCCTTGATGGAAATATTTGAAGGTGGGGAGACATCATTATACTTATTGATATATGAGGATGATATCATCTATGTGAGGAATTGAATTTTTGTGCCTATGAGCATTCAAGAGGAGCTCATGCGGGAATTTTATACATTGAGGTGGGTGGTGCATCATGGTGTAACCAAAATGTACCATGACCTATGATGGAAATTTTGGGGGCCAGACATTAAAAATGAGATAGTAGTTATTGTGACAATATTATTCACTTATCAGTAGGTGATGGTAGATCATCAATGAAAAATAGGTTTACTACAACCATTTTGTATTCCATAATTGAAGTTGGATAACATGACCATGGATTTTTTAGTGGGTATCCCAAATATTATTAGGATGAATGACCCTATTTGGGTGAATTTTTATTGACTAAACAAGGTGGAACATTTTCTACCTATATGGGAAACCTTTACATTAGAATAGTTTAGAGAATTATATGTTCGAAAGATAGTTCATCTGCATGGAGTGCCACAGACTAGAGATTCATATCGTGATTAACTCATTACTTCACACTTATATAAGGTCTTGTAGAAAGGGCTTGGGACACAGAAATTATTTAGTGTGGATTTTCACCAACAAATAGATGGTAAGTTGGAATATACTATATAGGTGCTTGAGGATATGCCACAAGCATGTTTTCTTGACTTTAGTGGATATTGGGAAAAGACTATGGCATTGGTGGAGTTCACCTATTTAAAAAAAATTCATGCAACTATACAAATGGCACAATATGAAGATCATTATGGTAGGCCATGTATATCACTACTATACTAGATAGAGGCTGGTGAGACAGAGTTGTTTGGACCATGTCTCATGTAGCAGCCAACATATCAGGTACAGTTGATTAGGAAACATATGGCTATGCCTCTGAGTAGCCAAATGTTGTAAGTTGACAGATGGGGATGACCCCTAGATTTTATGGAGTTTGATCAAGTGTTCCTTCAAGTGTCACCTATGTTGGGTCACTATAGGATATGGAGGCACCTAAAGCAGGCACCGAGGTTTGTTGGACTCTTTGAGAGAGTGGAGAAAAATGGGCATGTAACGATGCAAAAATTCATGAATAAAATTCCCTTTCTTTTATTTAATTAAATGTCATATGGATATAGAAAACACATGAATTTTTTTATTGTGTCTAAATAACTGTTATGTATCATTAAAATTGACAATATAGTCCTTGAATAGTGATCACATGACTAATATATATAGGGTTTTAAAAAATCTTTTTGACACATGAAAAGGAATTGATGACCTCGACCAGTAGAATTGTTCCCTTTAAATCCCATTTCTCAGATCTTCTGAGGGAGATAGCATTTCTGGTCTTTTCCCCATACCAATCCAAAGCTAAGATCCAGAAACTTAAGCTTGAGCGAAACCGTTTATGGGAGAATTTCATGCTCATCAAAATCACGACCCAAACCATGTTCACCAAATGACCCCTAGAAAGCCCCACCATCACATACGATATTCTTAGGGCATATTCTGGTGTAACAAATGGATTTGTAACAAGACCCTAACATTATAATTAGATGGATTATTTTTTTATAGAATAAATAATATACATTCATTTTATTATTGTTACATTCTTAATGATTTTTAAAGAACAAATAGATTTTTTAGTTAAATTTCGAATTCAATTAAGAAATCAACTTTTTTTTGAATTAATGGATTATATAATTAAATAATATTTATATAAAATATTACAAAAAAATTTAATTTTGTTAAATTTAATTGATCATATAATTTTTAGGAATACAATTGTAATTTTTATTAAGGTTTGAAAACAATTCCAGTCAAAACCCATGTCCTTTCAATAAATGTCAGTTTTAATTTTAAAAGAGAAAATTCACATATTTAGAAAAATATTTATAAAAAATGAATATTTTTTTTTGGAATCATGATGTCAAATTTATATAATACAGAATTTTTCATTATCTTTTAAGGTTGTCAAATTTTTGGATAAAAATTAAATACCATTTAAATATATATTGTGTTTTATTACATCATAATGAACCAATATTGATGTAATAAAATAATATAAAAAGGTTATTTAGAAAATATATGTTTTAGCTTTAAAATCATGTTATTTTATACTTGTTTTATTAATTTTACAATTCCTTAGTGGACCCACCAGGACTTATAAAATATTTTAACATTTTAAAATGATTTCCTTTAGAGTGTGAATCACCGCCCCAAAAGAATGCCAAATAAGTTCATCTATTGGCCTTATAAAATAATGCTTCTGCTTACCTTTGGAAAAAACCATGGGAAAAAACCCATGGGATGGTTTGTTTTTTTTGAATATTTAATTATATAGATTCCAAAACCTAAATTATTGAAATATTAAAGAATTCCACTCTCTTTTCCTATATAAGAAAAACCATGCTCCCACTTCTCATCACTCATAATCCTTGGTTCATGTACCAATTATACCCTCCTATCTCTATAAACCTCCAATGTCACCCCATTCTCTCAAGAATCACCTCCTCTAGCTCTTAAAGTCACAAACTCAAGTAAGGGATCCTCACGTTCCTCTTCTCCATTCAAATTCAAGCATCTTACTTAAAAGTAGTTCTTCTAATTTAGAGTTATTATATTGTAATTATTTTATAATAATTATATTCTTTCAATTTGATGTTATTTGAATGAGGAATTATTTATCCTCCCTCATTTGGACCCTTACCTAATCTGTTACCATACCAAATTTTCAGAAGGGATTTCTTCCATTCTCATTTTTTTCCATGTTTCTTTATATTGTTATACCCTTTTATTTTAAATTACAAATGTTTTATTATGATTGTGAATCTCCCCCATACTTTCCTTATTATGTTTTAATTATTTAAGACCTCTTTCCCTCTCATTAATCAATCCCATGTTGACTTGTTACCATGATGAATTTTCATAAGAGTTATTCCCCTTCTCATATTTCATGATGTTTCTTTATTATGTAACACCATCTATTTACAAATTTCTCGTGTTGGGAAATGTATCTGTATTAACCAATTATTGTGCATTTCATGAAAATGTGATGATATATCCCTTTCTTTCTCATCAACTATTTTTATGTATTATTATGTCACACCGCTACGCTGCCGAAATTGCACGGTGTTTTTCTATGCCAAATCGTCGTATAGTGATTACCATACCCATTTTATATTAAGGGTATTCACCTTTATGAACATATACATATTTAATGGTAATTACATGTATGTATTCTACATTACTCAATTTCAGAATAACTTATGATGTTGAATTATTTCTTGTTATGTGATCTATGTGGAACACTTATGCGTGAAATGAAATGTTTTGGAAGGGTGCGCCCTTATAAAACTCCAATGCATTGGGTAATGTTTAGTATCATGATACTTCATGTTCAATAAGGGTTTAATCATGCTAATTCAAGGGAAATTAGGGTTTAATCATTCTAATTTAAGTGAAATGAGGGTTTACTCAAGCTAATTCAAGTGCAATGAGGGTTTACTCATGTTAATACATATGAAATGAGACTTTTCTCTTACTAATATCATGTTGAATATCGTTTCCACATTTCCATGTTACGATAATCATTCTCTATCATTCCTTATGTCCATTTTTCTCTTATTCTCCATTGATATTCCTATTTCCTAACATGTATTGTATTTTTCGTGTTATGCCTTATTAACTCCATTACTGGGATTTATATCTTACCCTTTTTATATGTATATCTTGAGGTTATCCCATGAAATGTTAAGTATGATGGAATTATGTGGTCATGTGAAAGAAGATTTCAATAATGATACTTTATTTTATGTTTTAAGTTGTTATATAATGTTCCTAATTTTTCAAGACACTAGACCTATCAATCCTAAATGTTGTCTTAAGTGAAAATCTATGTAATAAATCATGTTTAAATATGTAATAAAGATCAGGGTTGTCATAATAGTTATCTAAGGATAGGTATAGTTATTTCTAGGATTAAGATTAGAATACCCTAGTGAAATACATAGCAATAATACAAAGTATAATAAAAACATACCAAAATTTTGGTAAGTATAAAGTAATTGGTTTATAAGAAAATAAATCCCTCTCTAGATACAAAAAAGTAGAGGTGGCTCTGGTGCATATGTATCAAGGGGTAAAACCTGAAAACAATACTTTGTTCTAGACTTGAATGAGATCTAGTGCATGAAAATGGGCCTTTCTACACTCTTGATTCAACACTCCTAAGGAATATGGTTTTGTAATTCATAAGAATAGTATGAACCATTACTAGGGAATAAAAAAATGCCTCAAAGAATATTTGTTGGGATTTATATCATGGATAACATAGATTGAAGACTATAAATATATAAGTTAAGGAAATAAATTTAATTTATAAGCTATCCCTTTTTTCATTGTATTCCCCTTTATGTGTTACCCTTAACTTCCATTTTATTACAACCAATGATCGGTAATAAGAGGAATCGGGTTAAAAATTGATGCGAAGATCAATGTGATGACTATTCTAGTGAGATACCCAATCTGATGGGAGTGGGAATCAAAATTTTTTTCATGATACCCTCTCAGTTAACAAATTTTTTGAATAGAAACATAGGTCAAGAGGAACTTCCACCCCCCCAGAGATAAGTATCCACAATCGAGAGCTTCATAAGACAAAGGCCACTTATTTTTAATGGATCATTTGATCCCTCAATCTCCAAACAATGGATCAACTCTATTGAGAATATCTTCTACATCCTTAAATGTTCCGAACAAGAGACATTTTTTCTGGCTAGTTATTTTAAGGATGGTGAATTTGATCAATGTATGAAATTGATCAAAAATACAAATCCAGATGAAGAGATCGAGGTGTTGTAATGGAAGGATTTTTGGAAAAAAATTGATAAATATTTTCCTCGCACCCTCTAACATAATATGGAAATGGAATTTATTGCCCTAAAAAAAGACAAAGAATCCATTGAATCGTACTAGGTAATATTCACATGGCTTTAATGATATGCCTATAGACTTTTCATTACCCTTTAATGCAAGGTTAACCACTTATTTAGTGGGATAAAACCTAGCCTATGAAAATCCCTAGAGATCTATGACCTCGATTACTATGAGGAAATTGTCCGATGTGACCTCAAAGTCGAAATGGAAATCAGAGAATCTCAGGGGTTTCATGGAGATAAGAAGTGGAATGTGGAATTTAATTCTGGTGGTCCAATTGATAAATCCAAAAGTTATAAGAAATTACAGCACCCCACTTTCCAATGGTGCAAAAAAAGCACCCTAGAAATTACCTGAAGGGGATGAGAAAATGATTTAGGTTTGGAAGAGAAGGGCACCTAGACATTAATGGCTGATAAGAAATACCCGCTGTTGTGATAGAAGAGAGGAATTATCCATTCGACCCTCAATTAATTGGTCATTGCTTCAACTACAAAGAACCAAGGAACTTTGCAAACCAGTTCCCAAAGATAAGGGTTTTTGGAGGTAACCAACAACCTCCAAGGTAGAAAGGTAATGCTTTTTCCATCACTAAAACTGAAGGGAATCCCAAAAACAAATAAGTAATGGGTATGCTAGTCATTCATTCAGGAATAGAGAACTTAATTTTTTATTATTTCTCTATGAATTATTTTATATCCTAAAAGTTTTGTACAAAATCCCATCACCATGACAAATTATGGAAGTAGAGATGTCAGTGAGACTGGAAAATGGGTAAATTTTTGCATCACATGAATATAACTCCTCCCCTGTCACAATTTGATGATTTAACTTCCTAGATAACCACATCATACACTCTCTGGGGAGTTTTATGTAATTATTGGAATGCCTTAGCTTTCCTTATATTGATCCAAAAAATATTTCTGTGAGAGGAAAATTCCTATCCATGTGGAAAATCGACCCCTTATTCTTTACAAGTGCAAGGAGGAGGATGAATATTTTTTAGCACCATCATCTCAAGCATGGATATTACTACAATATAAGCACATGTATCTTGCTCAAATGTTTGAGACTAAGGGAGGAACCATCCTTAAAGGAATTCCTATTATAATGGAATTCCATGAAGTGTTACTCAAGGAAATTCATGGTCTTCCTCCAAGAAGATATGTTGAATTCTTTAATGATCTTATAACTGGGGATTTTCCAAAATCCAAGACTCCATATATAATTGATGTTGTGGAGCTTGAGGATCTATAGAAACATCTACAGAAGAATATGGATAAAGGGTTTATATACCCAAGTGTTACCTAATGGGGTACACTAGTCCTCGTCATCAAGAATATGGATGGGTCCATATACATTTGCATTGATTATAGTGAGCGCAACAAAATGAAGATAGAGAACCTGTATCCTATGCCATGAATTGATGACTTGTTTGATTAGTTACGTGGAGAAAAATAATTCTCACTACTAGAAATTAGACCAATAGAGTCCTTTATTTTCCATCATGATTGTCTTTAGAGACTACCAAAGGTGGTGGCATTAGGCCCATGTTGTAGTTCTATAGGGACTGCCAATGGCAGTCTCTGTAGGTGATCTATAGATCATCCGAATAGCGGTCTCTATTAGTTCGAGCTATAGCGACTGCTACTAGTGTCTTCTATAAGTGGCCTTAAAATCTCCGTACAGTGACCACCAATAGAGGTCACTTGGCTATGAAAAAAATCCATCCATTAGTGACTGCCATAGGTGGCCACTAACCTGGTAATTTTTTTAAAAAAATTACAATACAACTTATAAAAAAGATGAAATAGAGGTAAAATCTAAAAATAATAATTCAAAATAGCATAAACATTAGGATCCTCAAAAACAATAAATGACAGACATACTTCTTCACATATCCAGTGATCCAAACAGATCCAATCCATTCCAACATTCTGCTTCAATAAACCTACAATAAAATTCAAAAGAAACCTCTAAACAAAGAAAATTAAAATTGGACATTTTTATTCAGTTAGTATATATATAATAATCAAATTGGGTAGTTAGGCTATTTGAAAATTTGGAGAATTGGCCAGACTCCATTTAGCCAATTGGAAATTAGTCCATTTGGTCATTAGGCCAATAGCTAAATATTTCATTAGGCCAATATGACAATAGTTAATTAGGACAATAGTCCATTTAGGAAATTGTCCATTAGGTTGTTAGGCCATTGGGTCGTTGGGATGTTGTCTTGTTGTTGGGCTGTTGTTTGTCCCTTGGGTTGTTATTAGTTTATTTTTGGCCCTTGGCCGTTGTTAGGTTGTTGTTCCATTTTTACACTACAATAAAATAGGTAAGGGAAGCACTACCCCATTATCAGTGCTGATAAAGGAGGGATTTATCAACTCTTTTTCCTACTGCTAATAAATTTTATGTTTCAAGAAAAATCATGAAATATAAAATGTTGTTATATAAGTATATTTATATTGATATAAATATAATATTTATTTGTTAAATATGTTTTAGATAAGTATAAATAGACTATTACATAGAATATATAATAAAGATCATGAAAATGGCTTTAAAATATTTTAAAAAATATTATTAATTAATAATTTTCAAATTATTATTGATTAAAAATAATGTGATAACAATTTGAAGGCAAACAAATCAAAAAAATTAATAAAATATCTAAAATAAGTTTAAAATGTAACTCAAACTTCAAACGACCATAACTTTTGATCCGCGTGTCTGTTTGATCTCTACGACATATCAAATAAAAGCCTACATCGATCACTACATGCTAATGACTGATGAAAATCTTCTGTCACATTTTTCAAGGCCCAAAATGCCCCAGAAGGCCTCCAAAATTGAGTTTTTAGTCGGGATACCCCGATTTGTTAACATTCAAACACGTATAATGTATGATCCAGATGTCCGTTAGGCTTGTACCAAATATCATATCGAATAATTTTTTTTTCTTAAATTTAACTATTTGTGGAGTTGAAAAGGTTGTTTGGATTATATGTTATGGTTGTTTTAACATTCTATGGATTTTCAAATACACATATATATGTATTTATTCGTAAATATATATGTGTATGTGTGTGTGTGAGTCTGTGTCTGTGTGTGTGTTATATATATGTATGTATGTATGTATTTATTTATTTATAAGCACACACAAAAAACATATTTCATAAATGAATTTAAAACTAATCTTATAAATATATATTAATATACAAATAAAAATACGGATAAAAAATTATAACTGAAAATATATATATAAATAAGTATAAACATATATTAATAAACGAGTGAATATATATATAATAATATATGAATAAAAGTTTTTATATTAATATGAATATATATTAATATACTAATAAATATAACTATATATATATTGATATATCATTAAATAGAGAAAAAAGGAAATGGTGTAGTGGTAAAGGTGCAGTTGCGTAAGGGGGGAGGTCGCGGGTTCGAGTTCTAGTGGATACAAAGGGGTGGACTTTTGTGGGGATGTGCGAGAAGGGAAGATTTCGAGAGAGTGTGAGGGGGGGGGGTCAAGCATTGTTAAACCACCCCCCCTACATTATATAATTATTTTTTATTTTTTTGACATTTATCTGCTCTTTTTTAGCGCTGATAAATTTGACCTTTATCTTCTCTTTTCTGAGCGCCGATAAAAGTGACCCCCCTTTATCCTCACATCGATTAACAACACTTTTTTATCATTGTTAACCAACATTTATAGCACTTATCAATGCCATATTTGTAGTAGTATTAGGATGTTGGGCCATTTTTAGGCCATTTGGATGTTGTTAGGATATTGGTCCGTTGTAAGGTCATTGGGATGTTGTTATGTCATTGGGCCGTTGTTAGGTCGTTGGACTGTTTGGCCTTTCTTCCTTTCGGGAATTAGGGAATTAGGGAGTTAGGGTGTTATTGTGCTAGGTAGTTTGGCCGTTAGGGCATTATCCGTTAGGGAGTTTTGTCCATTTGGGCATTTCTGAATTTGGCCAATTGGCCAAGTCTCTATTTGGACAATTGGCTGTTAGAACAATAGTCTAATCCATCATTAGGCTATTTGGTCATTACGTCAATATAATAATATGAAATTAGTACAATAGTACATTAGTTAATTAAGAAATTAGTTAATTAGGATAGTAGTCCATTTGGCCAATTGTCTATTCGGTCATTAGGCCGTTAGGTTGTTGGGGGCGTTAGGGCGTTAGGGTGTTAGGCCATTTTGGCATTTGGCTATTAAGGCATTTGACCATTTGGGCATTTGGCCAGTTGGCCATGTATCCAATTTATCCAATTGGCCATTAGGAAAATTTTGACAATAGGTCATTAGAATCACTACTCTACTCTAGTAGGGACCTATAGTGTTGCTCGTACGCAATGAGGTGGTTTGAAAAGAGTTTTGGACAACCATTCGGCTGAGTTCGCTCGACATTGAACTATATAGAGTAAAGTTCAGTACTGAATATACCCCCCTAGATAGTCCAATCTGAAACCCCTATAGTCCCCACAATCCCCCCACCTAAATCTCCCCCTAGATAGCCCCTCACCCCCCACCCCTAGATAGCCCCCACTCCAAACCCCCCGGACAACCCCACTCCCAACCCCCTGGATAGCCCCACACTGAACACCCCCCTCCACACCCTAAAACCCCCCATATTCACCCCGGATACCCCCAGCCACCCACCCCCTGGACTCCCCCCACCCACTCACCCCGGACAGCCCCCCACCACGGATAGCCCCCACTCCCACCCCCACCCCACAGTCGGCCCCCACCCCCGGACAACCCTCACTCCATCCTCCCCGGACAGCCCCACCCTCAACACCCCCCCTATACCTTGAACATCCCCCACCACACACTCACCCCAGACAACCCCCCCATCCCCTCACCCCTAGAAATCCCCCCCCAGACTCACCTCGAACAACCCCCCACCCCAAGACAACCCCCACTCCCCCCAAAACTCCTTCAGGATAGCCCCCACTCCCACCCTCAGACCCCCCCCCCCCCCAGAGAGTCCCCACCCTGAACATCCCCCCCACACACCCTGAACACCCCCCACACAGTTCCCCCCCTAGACACTCATCCTCTCCAACTCCCCCGGGATAGCCCCCTACCCCCAGAAAACCCCTTCCACATCCACACTCTGAAAACCCCCCCAAACAACACCCACTCCCAACCCCCCCCCCCCCCAGACACCCCCACCACTCACCCAATACAACACCCCACAGATAGCCCCCCCGGATATCCCCCCATCCCTAGATAACCCCCCTGTAATGCCCCAACCCCTATTATATAGAGTCTGTGAATTAGTACATAAAATTGGCATGATACATGGAATCATGTCTCAAAAGACCGGTCAGTTTAGTAGCTTTGGAAGAACTAGATACATATATAAGTTTTACATTACATCATGAAATAAAAAAGACAACATTGTGTCTCCTTTTAACACGATTATCTCCCTTAGTCTATCCCTATAGTTTAGTCATTATATACATCTTCACATCCTGGGAAACATAATAATAGAAAGGGGTGAGCTTAGGTTCTTAGTAAGGACAAAAATATAGAAGAAACAATCATAAATAATCATAAACATTTAAGGAAATTTATAAGACTAAAACACAAGCCTTTTAAACTTAAACATTTGCATAATAAGGAAAAGATAAATCTAATTATGCCACTTACTTATTCACCTGGATATTCTACTAGTCCAATAGTCACATGTAATATCAATATCCAATTTCATAATGATGGAAGGCATAATGTCAGACATCATAACCACATAGTCCAGGCCTCGTGAAAAGACTACAAATAAGATTTTGTCAAGGCCTTGTGCCAAGAAACTTGTTTTTCTCATTAAACCTACCGATGCATCGAGGAGCCATTGTGGGCTCCAGCCGTCACTTACTAAGTCCAATGCTTTCCTCATATGAAAAGATTGAAACATAACATAAACATTCGTAATAAAACTAGAATAGAAAATGTTAACACATTAACCATAAACCATTAATGGTATAAAAACAATAGATCCATTTTCAAACATATCACAAATCCTTCAATAAAATATGGAATATTGTATCATAATAAATCAACTTCAAAAAAGTGTAAAATCCATCAAAGGATGTGGACATTGATGAAATAAAAACCATTTGAGAGAAATATCTCTTTCTATCTTAAAATCATTTAAAAGTCACATAATTATAAATGAAAACATTTCTTTTGAAAATATTCTTATAATCTTTTAAGGGATTCTTCTAAGGTGTTATAACAAAAGAAAATAGTTTCACTCGCCGGATAAGTTAAAAAAATTCTTTATTTTTTTTTGAAAAGGTCGTAAAGGACCTTGTTTGGAAAATGATAGAAAGAATCCTTTATAAACATATTATAAAAAGTGAAACAATAGTATAAATGAATTTAACCCATAGTCTTGGAAATAGTAAAAATGTTTTGAAATATATTTTTAAGAAACAAAAATGTGGATGATAAAGAGGTCCCAAAAGATACTCACGTATAAACAACCTTGGATAATAAAGAGATTGTATACTTAACCCTTAACTTGTAAATTTTCCATGATTGAGGGTACTTTAACCAACTGTATAATAGTTAAATCATTTTTATTAAATTATACAAGAACCACATACATAAATATGATATCATATATGATCCCCTAATATTTCTTTGTTAATAATATTTCCTTAGTACCATCGTTTCGGGTGTTAACTGATTCATTTTCATTTATATGCTTAGTTACATAATCCATATTTTTTATGGATATGTTGTATTTTATTCATATACATAATTATATTATGTTCTTAAACATTATTTTTAATCATCAAATTAAAATTATTCTTGAATTTTTATGATGGGGAATGAATCTCATCACGTTCGTGGAGATGGTAATCCATACGTATGCCTGAGAGACAATATCATCTAATGGTGAAATAGTATGTAATTGGATGGTATATCATATATAAAGAATAATTGACATGTTAGATTTATTATTTACATCAATTATACACTTTATTTTACCCATCCAAATAATGAAGTGTTGAATAACCAACTACACCATGACGTGGAGACGATAAGTCATACGTACAGTCGTATGGTGACATTGTTATTCATAGGATGGATAGAATAATGAAAATGGTTGTACCATATTTATAATAACATTACAATATATAGAAGTTACTGGATTTATTATTTTGGTATGGAAACAACAAAGAAATAGTAAGTGGACGATGAAGATAACTTTGATAGAGGTGATGAAATTATTACCTCTTCTTCAGGTGATTCCTTTTGATTTGATCAAAAGGGATCTATAATATGGATTTATGATCAAATAAAGGACTCTAGGATGAAGGGAGGGTAGTTAAGAGGATATTTGGGTAGGTTTTGTCCAATACAAATGGCTTTAGAGGTGTGATTTTGAGATAAGGGGAAGTACACTTTTATAAGAGAGGTGAGGGTCACTTTAGGAAAAACTGGAAATATTATTTTATTATACAATCATATTCGGTTTTTATTGTCTCAAAAATAATTTATTTAGAGGATAAGGTGGGGATGGATTGAAAAACCTTCAACCAATAGGTTTTAGATAAGTTTAGGTCACCATATTAACCATATTGTTTATATTTAAATCATAGTTAAATAGTTTAACTTTTACCATGTATTCTTATATTATTATAATAAATGGTAAATAAACAATATATTAATAGCCATGAGGACCCCAAGTGGGTTATTATTAATATATCTAACCGTATATATGTCCTTTGACCAAACCTTATATTTTTAGGATTATTAAATAAATTAATTATATAGTATTTTTTAAAAAACTCATTTATGTTAATTTTGACACTATTTGGTATCTTATTTTTGTGAAAGTAATAAAAACATTATCACTTAGAAAAAAATTTCTTTAATCAACCCTAACATATCATATTAACCTAGAAAATTAGCGTAATTCATCAAAAAGTCTCAATTTTCATTTATTTGGATTTTTATAATATGAATTATCTTAATCAATCATTAATAATGTAATTAAGGAAACATCATTATATCATAAAGAAATTTAAATATTTAATGCCTAAAAATTATAAATAAAATACCATTATGTAGTAAATATATTTATACTTCTAATTAATATTTATAGTCAAATTTATTTTATGTATAACCCTATATTAAAAATGGTTTAGTTATTAAACATTGTGTTGGTAGGAGTGGATACTCAAGAGGGGGTTGAATAGAGTTCCAATTAAAAAAAATTTGTTTAAAAGATTTATATTGAAATCCCCCAATTTAATTAACAAGCTAAACTGTAGTGAATTTGCAATACCGTAAAGGTTCATTTAGGTTCCCAAGAGATTGTTTAGTTCACAATTAATCTAATCTGAAGATTATATTAGCTTTTGAAACTAACCTACTGGTTTATAATAAATAAAAACACTTGATAGTTTAACTATGAGAGTAACTTTGAAATAGATTTTATATTTAAAGTATTTAGCAGCGAAATATTCAAAATAGGTTTAACTAAAATAAGCATTCACAACAGATTTAACCAAGATTTTTAGTCTCAAACTGAGACTTAGTCCTCTCAAACAGTTTATATAAAACTTTGATCCACACCCTAGATCGGGGTTTACAACAGTACTCAGACTGTCCAGGTCCTCAGACCTCTACCACAGTTCTATGTGGGAAAGCAATAATAATAATAGATCATTGGATGTCCAGGTCTTTAGAACTCTACCATTATCTACAGTGGGATAAAAGAGTGTACGGGAATGATTGAGTGAGGATTTAGAAATCCTCATGTTCAGCTTAGGAGTTAGTGAGTTCTCAAACAGATAGAATCACACATTGCTCGTAATGTAAAGAAAAGGATGGTCACAGTCGAGCAAGAATATAGAGATGAGTTTAGAATGATCTTGTGTGATGCCAGTGCAGTTCTGGACTCCTTTAGATTTAAGTAGATGTGGCTTTGAGTCCATTTCTGGAAATAGTGTGGAAAACAGAGTGTCGCGATTCTACTTGTGTTCTTCGTGAGGTTCAGTCGAGTGAAGATGTTCTTTTGGATTAAAATATTCTTCGTATGTGCTCAACCTTATCGAGTTGCATGAAATGTGCCTTTCTTCTGAAACTTCCTCCAAGTAAGTTCTTCTTTCTTGTCCTCACTTCCTTAATTTTTTATTCTGTATCGCACTCTTTGATTCTTTGTCACACTTTTCTTTTAACTTATAACACATGTGTTGGAGTTGACAGGTTGCATGTGTTCTGCACCTCGTACCTCGTACTGTATGATGATATGTCTACAATGAAACATTAATTATGTGAGTTCATTAAAGTATTCAAATATGACCATTAGAAATTAAATTGAAAATGAAAAAGAGGTTTAGGAAATAGTGTCATAGTAAGTCATGGAAACGGTGTCTCCTTCACATGGTGTATAGGTTGATCACTATGTCTGAGTGTCACAGTGTCTTATTCTCGGTGTCTCAGGGTCACAATGTCTCAGGGTCACGGTGTCCTGTTCGCGGTGTCTCAGGGTTATGGTGTCTTGTTCACAGTGTTTGGCTTCATAGTGTATGGCTTCACGGTGTCTAGCTTCACGGTGTCTGGCTTCAGGGTGTCTGGCTTCACGGTGTCAGAAGTACATAGCCAGTGGTAGACTCACGGTGTCTTATACTTTCCAAGGAAACTATGTGCAGACTTATATAAAGATAATAATAGAAAATATTATACTTAAGCATTTGTTAAATAAGGTATTCTGAGGGTAGATTAAAGATAGTATAAAGTAAGTAAACTGAATATAGAGCAATTTAGATCTTTCATGGCTCTACTTAAAGTATGAGAAAAATTTAGACATAAATACCCATGATCTAGATTGAATAATATATAGAATCATTAATATATTATTAGATAATATTTGTGATCATTAAAACATGGTTATAACATGATGAGTCCAACAATATCCCCCTTTTTGATGATCACAAATCATATAATTTTAATGTGAATATTACATTCAACCATAAAGATAAATTGATAACATAATATATAGAAACTTATCCCCATTTTGGGATTATAAAAAAGATGATCTAAAAAAGGGAAAAAAGATTCATAGTCCATTAAGAGCAAATAAGGGATAGTACACAACAAGATTAATACAAAAACAATAGAATCTCTATCAAAAAGAGTAAACACTATTCTTCTTCAAGGGTTGGCCTTCTCTTTTCCTTTTGCTGTAATAGAAGTGGAAGGCATAGGTGCAGTGGTTGAGATAGAAGAAGGCAGAGATGTGGTTGATAAAGAGGGTAAAGGAAGGCCTTCAAATACTAAGGGATCCAAGGTAGGATCAGTAGAAGATCTAGGATATTGCTGATCAAGAATTTCAGGCCTGATCTAACTGAGTTCTTGGCTGAAAGACATGGTGGTTGAGACTTGGGCAGAGGTGAAGGTAGGTAGCCCTGGTCTGAGAGGTGCAGCTGCTGGAGCAAAAATGGATGAACTCTGAACATGAAGATATGTCCTGAGGAGTTTTATGAAATCTGTAATGATCTCTCCACCGTACTACATGGCCTTCACAAAATATTCCTTGTTCTCTATAAACATGTCCAAGAAACGAGTAAACTCTGTGAGTTTCTGGACTTGGTTATTGACAGCTTGAGTCACAGGAGGAATCCACATATTTTCTACAAGGTACATGAAATGGTTTGTCATATCAGTCTTGGAGAAAATTCTATTAACTAGAAATCCAATTTCTTGGAAATCTCTTACTGGGCATAATTTTAATTTTTTTAGTGAATTTGTACTAAGTCAATAACTATATCACTGTTTTTGACTACTTCAGATAAAGAAGCTTCATTAAAGCCACTGAAGACATTGTGAAGCTATTCTTTAACTATAGATCTAAGAAGATCACTATCCAAGGAAGGTTTAGAGGATTGACTAGATTCTTTGACAGATGTGGTCAGGGATTTTAGTTTATTCAACACCTTTTGAAGACATCATGTGTACTCATCAGGGAGTTTATTGAGGTTGGAAACATGATCTTTCATTTCCTTTACAATTTACTTGTTCCTTGTAGTAATCTTTTCATCTAAGGATGAAAGATAAAGTTGAATCTGAGACACAACAACTTGTGGGATTTGAGGAGCAACAGATTCTACCGGAGGAGAAATAGATTCAGATCCCGAATGCACCTCTCTCTATATGTCTTCAACCATACTTCTTAGGGTCTTAACATTATTACTGAGAAGTCTATTTTCAACTCTTAACTCTTGAATCTCATGGAGCATATTAGGTTGTATTTTCCAAATAATATTTTCCAATAATAGTGAGGAATCACTCTCACATAAATTTGTCATAGGAAGAGGTTGGGTATTATTGATTTTCTCAACTCTAGATAAGAGAGTATCTCCAAATTCCTTCAGATCATTCTTACTCACAAAGGATGGCTGTTCAGATAAGGTTTCAGGAGAAGGAACGAGTATAGGTTCAGGTTTAGGTTCCTTCTCAGGTGCAAAGTTTGTGATTGATTTCAACTGAAATAGGGAGAAAATATCAAGCCCAGTTGTAGTAACCTGCTGAGACTCTCTCACATCATAGAAACTAGTAAATTTAAACTGAATGTCTAAAGGAATTGACTCAGTTGGATGTGAGGCTTCAGAAAATTCAATATTTAGGATTTTCTCCTCCTCAACAGGTGCCTCCTTCTCATGATTGGGAGACTTAGGAGCTTGATCTAAATCCACAAACTCAGCTCTAAGTTCCTCGCTCATTTCTAGTCTAGCTTGATAAAAAGCTATCTCCATCCATTCTTCAGCAGAGGGTATGATTTCAGAAACAGATTGTTCCACCGGGAGTTCCTCAAGATTGGACACTTACAGAATAGGTAACTCTTCCACTATAGGATCTTCTATTGTATTCTCTTTCAAGGTATTATTTTCTGAGTCTTTGGAAACTAATTCTGTTATAGCCTCAGGTTGAGTTTCCAAACTAACAGCTTCTTCAGGAGTAGGAACTTATTCTTCAAGAACTGCATGAGAAACAGTAGTTCTATCTTTCTGAATAACAACAACCTCCTTAGATGGCACTGCAAACTCTTCTTCCTCTTCTTCAGAATACTCAAAAAGGACATCTGGTTCCAAACCAGGTTCAGAAATTTCCTTCGACCTTGAGGGTTAATCCATAGGATTGAATTTTTCATAAATCTTATCATTGTCTTCCACCCATTTCCTTTTCAAAGGATTCTAGTTTATCTTCATTCTCTTGATGGTAGCTTTTGAGAGATAGTACTCATAGTCCATAATTACTTCCTCATTAGGTCTAACCACACATTTTGAAAGAATAATGGATAATATAATCCGAGAGTTGAACAGAGAGGGGGAATTGGATGTGACTTTGATCAACTCACACATGTGGTGTATGATATACTTGCACAGGTTGATCTTATGTCCATTTTTCATGAGGTGAATCAAAAACACATATTGATACTTTAACACAACGAAATAAACTTTCCTTAGACTTACCAAATTCTGTAAAAACATAAACAGAAGCCTTGTTTCTCCATCTAATTCAGTAGTGACGGCTCTTCTCTGGGTGCCATTTGTACTTAATGTTTTCAAATCATCTTCCAAATCAAAGAAATCGGTTGATGGTGGAGGCCCTCTTTGATAATCATAACAAATAAACTTAGGAGGTATCCTAATGAATACAACCCATAACCTCAAAGAGAATGAACATCTCTAGACATTGACCCAGCTCCTTACAACAAAAATTTCACCAGAATCAAATTAGAACTATATGTACTTGTAAAATTGAGCCACTAACATAGGATAGATGGGTATATCCTCCTTTGATAACCATTCCAACAAACATTGTTTTTCTAACACTTTTAGTACCAAAAACTTACTGAACAAAATCCACATCGGGCAAATTTATTTTTCAGGTACAACACTGTGGTTTACTAGATTCGGATTTAAAGGCCCTTTAGGTGTCAGCTTAGGTGCAATCTTATTCTTCTTTGAGTTGCGCTTCTCAGGTGTTGATGATGATGGACGATTCATCCGTGGAATTCACTGACAGTTCGAGTGAGAGAAATTTTGCAAGGATGAAGAAGGGTACGAAAAGAGTAGTTAGAAGAAATATCGAATGAAGAATCGAGTGATACTTGCTTTTTTTATCATTTAGGAATACCAAACGTCGCTAAAAGAAAAATGAGGGAAAATAAAAGAGGTGAAATAATAATTACCGAAATACGGGTTTAAAGAAAAACATAAATATTTTTTTATGGTGAGACCATGAGTGGTCATTATGGTGATACATTGAGTGAGTTTCACAATGAGACCGTGAGTGAGATTTTTAGTGCGTGTTATGGTGAGACAGTAAACGTCAGACCATAATTACAAAATGCTAACGGTGAGACCATAAACATAAAACGTTACGGTGAGACAGTAAACACGATAAATAGTAACTGAGAAACCACAATCATGAAATAGTAAAGTATAACACAGTAAGATATCACACAGTAAGACCTGAAACAGTAACAAGAAAGATCCCTATTTGAGATTTATCAAGCCTAGTACATGTATGATGTTGTCTACTCTCTCAAAATTTAATGGTTTAGTGAATATATCAGTAAGTTGATATTTAGTACCAATGAATTCCAAAGTGATATCAACTTTTTGATAATGATATCTCAAAAAGTGATGTATTACATCAATATACTTTGTCCAAGAATGTGAAACAGAATTATTTGAGATGTTAATAGAACTTTTGTTGTCACAATTTATAGGTACATGTCTGAATTGATATCCATAATATAGTAATGTGTGTTTCATCCAAATAATTTGTTCACAACAACTACCAGCAGCTATGTATTCCGCTTCTACAGTAGATAATGTAATAGAATTTTGTTTCTTTCTACACCATGATACTAGTGAATTGCCTAAAAGTTGACATTTTCCAGATGTGCTATTTATATCTAACTTACATCCACTGAAGTCAACATTAGAATAACTAACTAACTCAAATGTTTTCCCTTTGGGATAAAACAATCCTAGATTGGGTGTATGCCTGAGGTATTTGAAAATTCTCTTTACAACATTTAAATGAGATTCCATAGGGTTTTCTTGAAAACGAGCACATATACACACACTAAACATAATGTCAGGACGACTAGAAGTTAAGGAAAGTAAACATCCAATCATCCCTTTATAAGTGGTTTGATCAACAGATTTTCCATCTTCATCAAGATCCAACATACAAGTGGTTCTCATGGGAGTGTCACTACTTTTAGTGCTATCCAATACAAAATGTTTTAGAAGATCCTTTGTATATTTACTTTGAATTAAAATAATACCATTTTCATTTTGAAAAACTTGAAATCCAAGAAAATATTTGAGTTCTCCCATTAAACTCATTTCAAATTCATTTTGCATCATTTTAGAAAAATCAACACATAATGAAATTTTCGAAGATCCACAAATAATATCATCTACATTCATTTGAAAAACAAAATAATCATTATAAATTCTCATTATAAAAATAGTAGGATCAGATATCCCTTTTGTTAATATTTTAGAAATAAGGAAAGCACATAATCTGTCATACCAAGCTCTTGGAGCTTGATTTAGACCATATAAATATTTTTATAGTTTAAAAATATGATTTGGAAAATGAGGGTTTGAAAATCCAGGGGGTTGTCCAACAAAAACATCCTTAGCTATATACCCGTTTAAGAATTCACTTTTAACTTCCATTTGATATAGTTTGAAATTTAGATGTGCAGCATAGGCAGCTAGGATCCTGATAGCTTCAAGTCTGGCTACAGGTGCAAAGGTGTCTTCATAGTCAATTCATTCTTCTTGACTATAGCCTTGTGCAACAAGTCTAGCCTTGTTTCTAACTATATAACTAGATTCATAATCTTTATTCCTAAAGTCCCATTTAGTGCATATGTTTAAAGATTCCTTAGGTCTTTCAAATAATGTGTAGACTTTGTTTCTTTCAAATTGATTTAATTCTTCTTGTATAGTCATTACCCAAAATTCATCACTAAATGCATCGTTGATATTTTTAGGTTCTAGCTGTGAAAGAAAATCTTGGTGTTCAACCGGGTTTCTTATATATGCTCTAGTTTTTTTCATCTATCTAAATGTCCTACTAAAGCATCTAAAGGATGGTTTTTAAGAGTCCTAGTTTGTCTAGAAAAGATAGGGCTAGAGATTTTAGGTTCATTTATAGGTTCATTTTCAATAGAAGCAGATTCTGGAACATTTCAAGAGCTGGTTGTCTTAACAACAGGTTCACTATTCTTGTCATTAAGATCTAGAATGGACATATCTTCTTCATGATTTTCAAGAGGATTCTTAGGTTCATGTGGATCAGTTTCATCAAAATTTATGTGTACATATTCTTCTACACATTTGGTTCTCTTATTGAATACTCTCAATGCTTTACTTGATATTGAGTATCCTAGGAAAATTTCTTCATCACTTTTGGAAGAAAATTTGTCAAGATTATATTTAGTATTAAGGATAAATACTTTGCAACCAAAAACACTGAAGTAGTTAAACATAAGCTTCCTATTGTTCCACAGTTCGTACGAGGTCTTTTTAAGAATTGGTCTAATCAAGACTCTATTGATAATGTAACAAGCTGTATTAACCGCTTCAGCCCAAAAGTAAATTGGTAAATCATATTCATTGAGAATTCTCCTAGAAATATCTTGAAGAGTCATATTTCTTCTTTCTACTACACTATTCTATTGAGGTGTTCTAGGAGAAGAGAAGTTGTGACTATAGCCATTATGTGAGCAATAAGATTCAAACTCTTGATTTTTAAATTCACGACCATGATCACTTCTCAAGGTCTTGATCCAAAGTACACTAAGGTTTTATGTAGACTTAAAATATTTAATAATTTAATAACTGTCTTCACTTTTGTGAGCTGGAATATATACCCAAGTATATCTAGAAATGTCATCTACAAGAACATAGACATACTACTTCCAATTTAAACTAGAAACTCTATAAGGTCCAAATAAATCCATGTGGGCCAACTCGAGAGGTTGAGAATTTGAAACTTATTTCTTTGATTTAAAAGAAAATTTATGTTGCTTTCCCTTTTGACTGGGATTACAAACTTTGTCTGATGAGAATTAATGTTTAGGTAGGTCTCTAACTAAGTTCTTCCTAGTCAGTTTTCTATGTGATTGTATATTGCAGTGTCCTAATCTTCTATGCCAAAGCCACGATTCTTTATGAAAGGCATTTAAACAGGTAATATTTTTTCTAGCTAAAGAATTCAAATTCATAGCATAAACATTTTCATTTCTCTGTGTAGTAAATAGAAAATCATTTTTAGAATCAAATACATTGCAAGAATCATATTCAAATTTAATATTGAAACCATTATAACACAATTGAGAAATGCTTAAGCGATTATAATTTAGTCCATCAAAAAATAAAACTTTGGAAATTAAAATTGAATCAGTGTTACCAATCTAGCCTAAGCCGATGGTCTTTCCTTTTGAGTTATCACCAAAGGTGACATATCCTCCATAAACTTTTATTAAGTTTTTGAAGCATGAAAATTATCTTGTCATGTGTCTTGAACATCCACTATCGAAATACCATGTATTCCTATAGGAAATTTTTAAGTATGTTTCCTACAACACAATTTTAGATAGAAAATGATTTTGGTACCCATATTTTCTTGGGTCTAGATAGGATAGAAAGAAGAACTTTTGGTACCCAGATTTATCTAATGAGTTTCATATAATAATTAGTTTTAAAATATTTTGAAAGATAAACTTTGTTTGATCTATAACTATGTGAGTAGCTAGTTGAGACATAAGAATTTTCATAACTAGAACTAGCATCATACTATCATATTTAGGAATAAATATATTCTTTTCAATATGTCTATTTCTAGGCTGATATTCTAAACCAGTAGTATATTTTGGTTCTACTTGTTTTCCGAGAATTTGTGTAAGCTTGTCATTTCCATTAGTAAATTTTTCTAAATCTTTCCTAAGTTGCTCATTAGACAATTTCAGTTCAGTATTCTCTTTGAGTAGTTGAGAATTCTTTAACTTTTCTACTTCAAGTGTAGAATTAATAGTGCTAGTTAAAGCATGTTATTTATTTGAGGCTTTATACATGTCCTTCAGCTCATTGCAGGTATCTTCTATCATATTACAATATTCAAATAATTCTTCACTAGACATGTTTTCAGCATCAGAATTAGAATTATCTCTAGAATAATAAGAGTTTAAAGTAGCAGTATCCAATGTTACCTTAGATGTGTTATTCATGAAACACATATCAACATTTTGAGATTTTTCATCCTAAGTGAAATTAGAATCACTTGAACTATATTTTGAATCACTCTAGGTTTCTTTCATAGATTTTTTGTATTTTTTCTCCTTGTACTAATATTTCTTCTTATACTTTAACTACGGACAGTCAGCTTTCACATGTCTTTTACTCTTGCATTTTTAGCAGACTATATCATCACTTTTATCAGTTCTCTTCCAATCCTTCTTCCAATGACCTTTATTTTCATACTTTCCCTTGTAATTTGATTTTTTGAAAAAATTATTTTCCCTATATAACTTATAAAATCTTCTGGCTATCTGAGCCATTTCTGGATCAATTTCAGGTGCACTTTCTTCACTACTTGAACTGTCACTCGCATCTTGAATTTTCTATTTTTCCTAGATTTTTGAAGAAGAGGTCTTGAAGGAAACTGATTTCGTTCTTGGTTCATCATATTCTTATTTGTTTACTTTCAATTCTTCCTCATACATCATTAACTTAACAATGAGTTCCTTGACAGGCAGAGCACCAATGTCATAAGATTATCTAATTGAAATTGATGTGCCTCTCCATATTTCTGGCAAGCATCTGAGTATTCTCATGATTTTCTCCTTTGCTAGAATAACTTTTCCCAGTGAGCACATTGTATTAACTATCTCATTAAACCTGAGATACAAATCAGAAATAGATTCATCAGATTTAATTTTAAAGTTATCATACATAATGGTGTATATATTTAGTCTCATTTCTTTAACATTTGTCGTTCCCTCATAGAAAATATCTAATGTATCCCCAATTTTCAAAAGCAGTTTTACAAGAAGATATTCGGTTAAATTCTTCATCTCGTAAATCATAATACAGAGAATTCATTACTTTACAATTATTATTGTAAGCGGCTTTAGTAGGTTTATCCCAAGTAGTTCTAACAGTTTCTGGAATCTTATATTGAGTCTCTATAACAGTCCAAATGTCAAATCCCATACTTTCTAAATGAATTTTCATTTTGATTTTCCATTGGGAATAATTTACACCATTAAAGAAGGGTGTCCTGTTGGTAGCCACACCTTCTAATATATTATCTATAATTATATTTTAGAAAATATATTTATAGAGATAAAATTTATAAATAATATAAATTTAAGATCTTTAAGATACAAATAAAATCATAGTCGAAAACTTTTCACAAGCAAAGAGTTTTGAAAACTGTTTAACAATCCTCTGATACCAAATTCTGGTCAGAGTGGATACTGAAGAGGGGGTTGAATTGAGTCCTAATTACAAAATTTCTGTTTAAAATATTTATATTGAAATCCACCAATTTAAATAACATGCTAAACTGTAGTGAATTTTCATTACAGTAAAGTTTCAGTTAGGTTCTCAAGAGATTTATTATTTCTCAGTTAATCTAATCTGAAGATTAGATTAGCTTTTGAAACTAACCTATTGGTTTACTATAAATACAAATACTTTCTACTTTAACTATCAAAGAAACATTGAAATAGATTTATATTTATTTTATTTAGCAGTGGAATATTCAAAATAAGTTTAACTGAACTAAGCATGCAAAGCAGATTTAATCAAGAGGTTCAGGCTCAAGCTGAGACTTAGTCCTCTCAAATAGTTTATATAAAACATTGATCCACACCCTGGATTGGGTTTTAAAACAGTACTCAGACTGTCTAGGTCCTCAGACCTCTACCACAGTTCTATGTGGGAAATTAATAATAACAATATCTCAAAGGATATCCAGGTCCTCAAACATCTACCAATATCCACAGTGGGATACAAGATTGTAATGGAAAGATTGAGCAAGGATTTAGAAATCCTCCAGTTCAGCTTAGGAGTCAGTGAGTGTTCAAATAGAGAGAAGCACACACTGCTCGTAATGTAAAGAAAAGGATGGTCACAGTCAAGAAATAATAGAGAGATGATTTTATGATTCTCTCGTGTGATTTCAATTCAGTTCTCAACTCCTTTGGATTGAAGCAGATGAGGCTTTTAGTCCTTTTCTGGAAGTCATGTGGAAAACAGAGTGTCGCGATTCTGCTTGTATTCTTCGTGAGGTTGAGTCGAGTGAAGATGTTCTTTAGGCTTCAAATATGCTTCATATTTGCTCAGCCGTATTGAGTTGCATCCAGTGTGCCTTTCTTCTGAAACTTATTCCCTGTATTTTCTTCGTTCTTATCCTTACATACTTTTTGTTTCTGTAACGCGCTATTTGGTTCTTCGTCACACTTCACTTTTGACTTGGAATTCATGTGTTGGAGCCGGTAGGTTGCATGTGTTCTGCACCTCGTACCTCGTACTATCTGATGATATGTCTATAATGAAACATTAATTATGTCAGTTCATTAAAGTCATCAAATATGACCATTAGAAATTAAATTGAAAATGACAAAGTAGTTTAGGAAACGGTGTCCCAGTAAGTCATGGAAATGGCGTCTCCTTCACACGGTGTCTAGGTTCATCACGGTGTCTGAGTGTCATAGTGTCTTGTTCACGATGTCATGTTCATAGTGTCTCAGGGTCACGGTGTCTTTTTCATGGTGTCTTAGGGTCATGGTGTCTTGTTCACTATGTTTAGCTTCATGGTTCCTGGCTTTTCGGTGTCTGGCTTCACGGTGTCTGGCTTCACGGTGTTTGGATTCATGGTGTCTGGCTTCACAGTGTCAGAAGTACATAGCCAGTGGAAGACTCATGGTGTCTTATACTTTCCAAAGTAACTATGTGCATACTTAAATAAAGATAATAATATAATGGATTAGACTTAAGCATTTGTTAAAGAAGGTATTTTGAGAGGAGATTAAAGATATTATAAAGTAAGTAAACTGAATATAGAGAAATTTAGATCTTTCATGGATCTACTTAAAGTTTGAGAAAACTTTAGATATAAATACACATGATCTAGATTGAATAAGATGTAGAATCATTAATACATGATTAGATAAGATTTCTGATCATTAAAACATGATTAAAACATGAGGAGTCCAACACATTGAATTTAAAACTTTTAACTCTTATTTAATTAAAATAATAATAAATGTACAAATCTAATCCAAGTGTACCAAAAGAATCATATTTTATTACTAAGGTTTATATTGGTCTAAATACACATATACAATAAAATTAGGACATGTGTTAGGTTGATTATATGATTATTTTTTACCTTTAATTGCCTAATTTACTTTTAACCATGGTAAATAAAAGTAAAAAGTTACTATTCACCAAAAATTATTTTCATCTTATTGAACCACATTTTATATACTGATGTCAATCATGTCTCTCTAATTTTTGAAATTCAATTCATAAAAGTGGTAAAATTATGTTTTATGTAAATTTTCAAATGCACCTTGATGGTGGGTAAAAAACGGTAAAAAGTTCAACAAAATTTTATATATCTAATATTATTCTAAAATGACTCCAATGAATTACATTGAACATATATAGGTATTTTTTATCTATTTTTACCTAAAATAAATTTAAATAAAATAACTAAATATTTAAATAAAAAATCGGTTTTAAACAATAACGTAGTGTTTTTCACGAGTCATCAAAAATTGAAATTTTTCAGAAAAATACCTAAAATTCACCCGAAGATAATTTTGATATTCCGAATGTCACGACCCGCCCTCAGGGTCCGTGCCGTGACTACCCCAAGCCCGCCTTCCATAGGCCAGGGGCTGGCGACTAGCACCAAGGCGTAAATCCCAGTAAAAAGGGAAGGCATTGCCTTTGTAAAGTAAACAAGCACCACATAGTACAAGCGGAAGTAAAACACTAAGTACAAAAAGAAGAGCTGAAAAGTAAAAAGGGGCCGGAAATACAAGCCCAACTGTAAAGTACAACTCGAAAGGGAAAACAGCGACTGAAAAGTAAAGCTGCTACGCTGAGATGTCCACTGGAAATCCCACCTGAAGGGTGGGTACAGATAGCTCCTCTGCTCCTCGGGTCCTGCCGTCTGCTCCAAGTATGTCCCGCCCAGTGGTCTGCCTCTGGGTACCGCCTCGTCGTATAGTCCACCTCCAGGTACCGTCCAATCCTCGAACCTTCGGCTTCTGTCAACACTGTCCGTCGTCTGCAACCAACACAACGAGGTGCGGGCATAGCCCGTGCAGGGGTGAGTATAACGATACTCAGTAAGGACCCCGAGACCCTCAAGGTCTCACTAAAACCAACAAGGATAAACACAAGAAGATCTCAACAGATAAACTCTACTTAGGTATATGCTCATACATATACCTAAGTTATCAAGTAACTCATCTCAGTCATGAGGAAACACAAGGATCATGAGATCAACGGATAACCACAACCCAGTTATATGCCCATACATATACCTAAGTTATCAAGTAACCCATCTCAATCATGAGGAAACACAAAGGTCAAAAGTCTCAGCTCAAACCAGGATTTTCATTATCGAAACCGTAACTGCTGAAGAGCTCCGTCTCTGGAGTGTGCAGTGGTCCTGTCACGACTCCGAGGTACTGCTCACTAACCTAAGACTGCTGAGGTACTCCTCCTGTCGAGTACTGCGGGTTTGCGGCCAACTACCTGGCGCTCCGTCCGCTGAGGGTCTGTCGCCAAATACCGGGCGCTCGCCCAAATAGCCTACTGAGGTACTCCTCCTGTCGAGTATCGCGGGTTTGCTGCCAAGTACCTGGCGCTCCGTCCGCCGTGGGTCTGCAGCCAAATACCGGCGCTATGTCCACTGGGCTAGTCGACTCACTCCAAGTCGAGTCGGTCAAGCAGTCGTCAGGTCTCAGCCGGCTACACGGTCTCCGTACTCTGCACGCTCGTCTCCGGGAGGGTCCGCTCCACGAGCTACTGGTCGATACTCCAAGTATCTCAAAGTCCCATGAAGAAGTATCTCAAAATTCCGTCTCGTCACAGGGGTCTCAACGCAACAGACGGCGCGTCGATCGGACGCCCGGTCTGTGAGTTATTAGCCTTTTCGTCCCAGGGGCCCGGTTGGCTTCGAGAGCGAAACCAATCCCGGCCGTATCTCAACTGTACCCCGAACTCCCATAGGGTATACTCAAAGGGACCGTTACTCAACGTAACCACCAACGCTGCTGACGGCTCGTCAAGCGGACGTCCTGTCTGAAAGATATCAGCTTTTCCGTTCCAGGAGCCCGGTTGGATTTCGGGTACAATCCAACCCGGCCATACTCCGACTGTAACCAAAACTCGGGCGGAGTATGTCAAAAGTTCTGTCTCATCAAGAGGAAGTCAACGAAACAGACGGCGCGTCAATCGGACGCCCGGTCTGTGAGTTATTGGCTTTTTGGTCTCCGGGGCCCGGTTGGTTTTTAAGGCAAAACCAACCCGACCGTACTCCACCTGCGTCCAAACCTCGGGCAGAGTATGCCAAAAGATCCGTCTCACTAAAAGGAACACAACGCGACTGACGGCGCGTCAATCGGACGTTCGTGGCTCAAGATATGAGCGTTTCCGCTCCGAAGGCCCGGTTGGTTTCGTGAACGAACCAACCCGGCCGAACTCAAAGTAATCCGAAACCTTGAGTGCGATATACCGAAACGACCGTCTCGATCCAAGGATCGCGTTACCGCAGACGGTTCGTCGTTCGGATGTCCGAGGCTCAAGTTATGAGCCAAAAACCAAATCTGGTTCGAAACGGGGGGGTCCGGGTCCGGGCCGACCCGGCCCGACCCCCCCACCCCCCCCCCCCCCCGGGGCGGCGCGGCGGCGCGGCGGTGCGGCGGCGGCGGCGGCGGCGGGCCGCGGTGGCGGCGGGCCGCGATGGCGGCGGCGGCGGGCCGCGGCACACGCGGTCGGCTTGCGGGGAGCAAAGCTCCCGCTTTGCTGGAGGGCGGCGCGGCAATTAGCCGCGCCGGTTTGTAAAAACCGCCCCCCCCCCCCCCCAACGTGGGGGGCTTGATTGAAGGGCGGCGCGGCTATGCCGCGCCGTTATTATTTTTTTAAAAACGCCCCCCTCACGTGGGGGGCCTGCTGGTGCGAACCGAGGGGGCCGGCTGCCCCCTCCTTCAAAGAAACGCCCCCCCCCCTCTTAAAGAGGGGGGTTTTATTGAGGTGGCCGGGGAATTAAATTCCCCGGTTTTAAAGGTATCCGGCCGGCCAGCTGGCCGGCCGATTTTCTCTAACGGGACCGGAAATTCCGGTCCCCCTTCGGCTTCCGACGCCGGCGGCCCGGCCGCCGGTCTTCCTTTCCGCCGCGGCCCGGAACCGGCCGCGGTCTCCTCGTCCCGCCGCGGCTCGGAACCGGCCGCGGTCTTCTCGTCCCGCCGCGGCCCGGAACCGGCCGCGGCGTTCGTCATCCGGCGCGGTGCGTCGGCACTGCGCCCCTTCGCCGTGCTTTGATAATCATTCAACGCGGCGCGACGGCGTCGCGTTTCTGTTGTTTCTACCATGGTGCGTGCGACGGCATCGCGAAGATATCTGCACGTTCATCCGCGTGGTGCGACGGCACCACGCCACTTGCTTCCTCCCACAAGATAAATCAACATAAACGTTGGAGGGGGGTTCGGCCGTGTTCATGCGGTCCGACCCCCCTCACGTTAAATAAAAACTCAACATGCACATTCAAAGCCTCATGTTAGACATGCCAGATCCACGTTCAAGAAAAAGGAATAATTAAAGAATGAAACAACAAACCCCTACCTCGGGTATAAGATTCGAAGATTCGTCTACGTTCCGCGGAAGACGGCGTCGTGGAGATCGGGCGTCGCGGTAGTCGTTCGTCAATTCCGTTGACGAAGAGATACGTCCGATGTGACACGTCGTTGGCGAATCCTTGTACGCCGACGAAGGTTGTCCGAGGAAGGTGCGGTGTTCTCTCTCGTTGACACCGAAGACGAAGAAGAGCGGAGCGGCGTTCTTCGTCGAAACTTGAGCGTTCTACGTCAAGTCTTGAGGAAAGTCAAATAAGAAGGGAACAACAAACTCAAGAACCCCTACCTCGATAGTCGCACGTTGACGGAGTCGTGGAATATCGGTGTCGATTCCTTTGACGTCGGAGGAAGAGTCGTTATCGAAGGCGTTCGTCGCGGAAAACCGTCGCGGAAGAGATGACGCAGAAGAAGTACGTCGCGTCGCGGATACAGCGTCGTGGATGGATCGTGTTCTTCGGCGGAGAAGTTCTTCGTTGAAGAACGACGTTCTTCGCGTTCTTTGTTGAGTTTGAAGAAGAAGAAGAGGAGCTCTCCACCTCTCAAGAAGACAAACGATCAACCCAAAATAAAATAAGATAACATCTTATTTTATTATTACAAAACATAAAATAATTTCAAAAGTTTGAAATTCAAAAGAGTTTAACCCCCAAAATTAATTAAGAGTAACTTAAGCCAATTAAGAGGGGGGTTAAGGGAACTTGAAAAGTCTAGGGGTTCGTGTGGGCCCCACCACACTTAATCCTCCCAAGGGAGGTTAAGTGGGTGTGGGTCCCACTTCCAACCTCCTTTGGTAGGTTTTTAATAAGTTAAAATAAAATTTGTCTTACACAAATTTTATTTAACTCAACTGAAAAACCCAAAACTAACTTTTAACTCGCAACAAACGCAACTCCTGAAAAGGTCTCTTTAAGCGAATATCGGCGCTGCGAGTTCATCGGTGCTCTCGGATTTCAATTCCGAGCACCGGATCAAAAGTTAGGAATTCCCGCTCGTTCGTTCACTGAACGTACCCGAGCCAAACTTCGGAAATTAACTCCGGGCACTCCGGGCCTCGGAATCAGGTGCCGTCTGAAACCGCGCTCTTGTAAAATTCTAAAGAAAATGAAGAAAAAATTTTCCTTGAATTTTACGGGTCTTTACATTACTCCCACCTCAGGGCTTTACGTCCCCGTAAAGCTACATCAAAAACTAGGGAAACAAAAGAGGGTACTGAGCACGCATCTGAGCCTCCCGCTCCCATGTGCTCTCCTGGAGATTCCCGTGCCGCCATCTATTGCTTACAAGAGGAAACGATCGCCCATGTAGGACCCGCTCCTGTCGGTCCTCTATCTCCACCGGGACCTCCGTAAAAGTCACCCCATCGTCAACGTCAATCTCCCCATGGTCAAAGATGTGTGTCGGGTCGTGCACGTATCTCCTCAGCTGAGACACGTGGAAGACGTCGTGCACCCGGTGCAACTGAGGTGGTAGAGCCAGGAGATAAGCCACCTCTCCTATCCTACTGAGGACCTGGAAAGGCCCGATGAAGCGTGGAGACAACTTGCCGCCTCGGCCAAATCTCCGAATACCACGTCGAGGTGAGACCCGCAAGAAGACGTGGTCACCATCCTCGAACTCTAGTGGCCTCCGCCTCCTGTCAGCGTATGACTTCTGCCGGCTCTATACTGTCCTCATCCGCTCCTGGATGACATGGACCTCCTCTGACGTGGCCCGGACCATCTCTGGTCCCACAAGAGCTGCGGGATTTCTTCTTTGCCGATAAGAGAAACCTGGTCTCATCCCCTGGATGAACCACATTCTTTGCCTAAAACAGTCAATCCTAACATGGATGATACTAATCCATACCAAGGATGACGTCGTAAGGCCTCGACGCTACTACTAAGAGATCCAACCG
Source organism: Viscum album (assembly GCA_963277665.1). Lineage (NCBI taxonomy): Eukaryota > Viridiplantae > Streptophyta > Magnoliopsida > Santalales > Viscaceae > Viscum > Viscum album. The sequence goes on along the minus strand of OY728127.1, from coordinate 1,957,319,444 downwards.
TTACTCTCGCCTCCAAGGGTTGAGTCACACTGTCGGCATCAGTGTGTGGTAACTGGTCTCCTCCAGTAGATGTCTCACAAGTGAGGGTCAAGTCAACAGTCAACTGGAACCTCTTAGTAACATCACAAAAGAGGACAGGAAAGAAAACATCACAAAGGATGCGTCTTTTATTATTGCAGCTCATAATACAAGACGCTACACAAAAGCAACATCAACATGGAACTAGAAGTACAAAAGACGTAACCACTGGTTCCTCCCCTGTCCACCTGCTCCCAGAGCTCCAACATTTGTTGCTGCCTCAACCTCGGTGGCTCCCTCCAAGCCTGCGGATCGAGGAGTCGGACAGTCACGTGCCAGGTGACCCTTTCCGCCACAGGAGTAACATTGTCCATTTCTGGCACGCCTGGCTCTGACCCCACCTCGGGTGCCCCGCACCACCGGTCCTAAAACCCGAGATCGCCCAACTGCTGGTCTGGTCCTCCTGGACCTCTGCATCATCTGTCTACTGCCCACAGATGACTCGGCTTCTGATCGAAAAACACGCGGCAAAGGAAGAATCTCCTGTACACGCTCGGGGTGTAGAGATACTGGCACAAACTCCACCCTGAAGAAGGTCTCGAAGTCTTCCCATGCGAAGTTCATCTCATCGTAAAACTGAAACAAGTGGCTCCACCACCTACCTGCTGCTGCGTGTAGTAGGCTCGCAGCGAGGATCACCATGAGGTCTGCTGGTGTCCTCACTAGCCTAAACACTCGTACCACTGCCTCCAGCCAGTCCTCTGCAGCCTGGGGATCCGTCTCCCCGTGAAACCTGGGCGGTCGCTGGCGCTGTAACTCATGCAGTGCGCTGAGGCGACGTGCATCGTCAGCGGCTGCTGCTGGAAGCATCGGGGGCTCGGCGGGTAGAGCTACCGCCGGTGCCACTGCTGACAAAGGGCCCTGCACCGAGGCCTCGTCGCTCGGTGGGCTGTCGTCACGTTCGATTCTCGGAACCCTAACTGGCTGCCGTCGTGGGGCCATCCTGAAAGAAACAACGTAACACGATCAAACGATTATACCTGGTGAGCTGACCTGGTTTGAGCTGTTTTAAGGGGAAAAACCTTTGAAAGCATACACGCAATCAGTATTTTCGTGCACAAAGTCGGAAATCAGTTGTCAGGGTCCTGGTGTATGGATACGTCGGCCGCCCGCACCAACACTGGACTCCCTGAACTGAAAACCACACTCGGTACTCTCAACACTATTGCTTCACAGAAAGAAACATCAGAGTTATAAGTTCTGCGGTAGAACCGAACTCCTTTGATACCAATTTGTCACGACCCGCCCTCGGGGTCCGTGCCGTGACTACCCCAAGCCCGCCTTCCATAGGCCAGGGGCTGGCGACTAGCACCAAGGCGTAAATCCCAGTAAAAAGGGAAGGCATTGCCTTTGTAAAGTAAACAAGCACCACAGAGTACAAGCGGAAGTAAAACACTAAGTACAAAAAGAAGAGCTGAAAAGTAAAAAGGGGCCGGAAATACAAGCCCAACTGTAAAGTACAACTCGAAAGGGAAAACAGCGACTGAAAAGTAAAGCTGCTACGCTGAGATGTCCACTGGAAATCCCACCTGAAGGGTGGGTACAGATAGCTCCTCTGCTCCTCGGGTCCTGCCGTCTGCTCCAAGTATGTCCCGCCCAGTGGTCTGCCTCTGGGTACCGCCTCGTCGTATAGTCCACCTCCAGGTACCGTCCAATCCTCGAACCTTCGGCTTCTGTCAGCACTGTCCGTCGTCTACAACCAACACAACGAGGTGCGGGCATAGCCCGTGCAGGGGTGAGTATAACGATACTCAGTAAGGACCCCGAGACCCTCAAGGTCTCACTAAAACCAACAAGGATAAACACAAGAAGATCTCAACAGATAAACTCTACTTAGGTATATGCTCATACATATACCTAAGTTATCAAGTAACTCATCTCAGTCATGAGGAAACACAAGGATCATGAGATCAACGGATAACCACAACCCAGGTATATGCCCATACATATACCTAAGTTATCAAGTAACCCATCTCAATCATGAGGAAACACAAAGGTCAAAAGTCTCAGCTCAAACCAGGATTTTCATTATCGAAACCGTAACTGCTGAAGAGCTCCGTCTCTGGAGTGTGCAGTGGTCCTGTCACGACTCCGAGGTACTGCTCACTAACCTAAGACTGCTGAGGTACTCCTCCTGTCGAGTACTGCGGGTTTGCGGCCAACTACCTGGCGCTCCGTCCGCTGAGGGTCTGTCGCCAAATACCGGGCGCTCGCCCAAATAGCCTACTGAGGTACTCCTCCTGTCGAGTACCGCGGGTTTGCTGCCAAGTACCTGGCGCTCCCTCCGCCGTGGGTCTGCAGCCAAATACCGGTGCTCCGTCCACTGGGCTAGTCGACTCACTCCAAGTCGAGTCGGTCAAGCAGTCGTCAGGTCTCAGCCGGCTACACGGTCTCCGTACTCTGCACGCTCGTCTCCGGGAGGGTCCGCTCCACGAGCTACTGGTCGATACTCCAAGTATCTCAAAGTCCCATGAAGAAGTATCTCAAAAGTCCGTCTCGTCACAGGGGTCTCAACGCAACAGACGGCGCGTCGATCGGACGCCCGGTCTGTGAGTTATTAGCCTTTTCGTCCCAGGGGCCCGGTTGGCTTCGAGAGAGAAACCAATCCCGGCCGTATCTCAACTGTACCCCGAACTCCCATAGGGTATACTCAAAGGGACCGTTACTCAACGTAACCACCAACGCTGCTGACGGCTCGTCAAGCGGACGTCCTGTCTGAAAGATATCAGCTTTTCCGTTCCAGGGGCCCGGTTGGATTTCGGGTACAATCCAACCCGGCCATACTCCGACTGTAACCAAAACTCGGGCGGAGTATGTCAAAAGTTCCGTCTCATCAAGAGGAAGTCAACGAAACAGACGGCGCGTCAATCGGACGCCCGGTCTGTGAGTTATTGGCTTTTTCGTCTCCGGGGCCCGGTTGGTTTTTAAGGCAAAACCAACCCGACCGTACTCCACCTGCGTCCAAACCTCGGGCGGAGTATGCCAAAAGATCCGTCTCACTAAAAGGAACACAACGCGACTGACGGCGCGTCAATCGGACGTTCGTGGCTCAAGATATGAGCGTTTCCGCTCCGAAGGCCCGGTTGGTTTCGTGAACGAACCAACCCGGCCGAACTCAAAGTAATCCTAAACCTTGAGTGCGATATACCGAAACGACCGTCTCGATCCAAGGATCGCGTTGCCGCAGACGGTTCGTTGTTCGGAGGTCCGAGGCTCAAGTTATGAGCCAAAAACCAAATCTGGTTCGAAATGGGGGGGTCCGGGTCCGGGCCGACCCGGCCCGACCCCCCCCCCCCCCCCCCCCGGGGCGGCGCGGCGGTGCGGCGGTGCGGCGGCGGCGGCGGCGGTGGGCCGCGGTGGCGGCGGTGGCGGGCCGCGATGGCGGCGGCGGGCCGCGGCGCACGCGGTCGGCTTGCGGGGAGCAAAGCTCTCGCTTTGCTGGAGGGCGGCGCGGCAATTAGCCGCGCCGGTTTGTAAAAACCGCCCCCCCCCCCCAACGTGGGGGGCTTGATTGAAGGGCGGCGCGGCTATGCCGCGCCGTTATTATTTTTTTAAAAACGCCCCCCTCACGTGGGGGGCCTGCTGGTGCGAACCGAGGGGGCCGGCTGCCCCCTCCTTCAAAGAAACGCCCCCCCCCCTCTTAAAGAGGGGGGTTTTATTGAGGTGGCCGGGGAATTAAATTCCCCGGTTTTAAAGGTATCCGGCCGGCCAGCTGGCCGGCCGGTTTTCTCTAACGGGACCAGAAATTCCGGTCCCCCTTCGGCTTCCGACGCCGGCGGCCCGGCCGCCGGTCTTCCTTTCCGCCGCGGCCCGGAACCGGCCGCGGTCTCCTCGTCCCGCCGCGGCCCGGAACCGGCCGCGGTCTTCTCGTCCCGCCGCGGCCCGGAACCGGCCGCGGCGTTCGTCATCCGGCGCGGTGCGTCGGCACTGCGCCCCTTCGCCGTGCTTTGATAATCATTCAACGCGGCGCGACGGCGTCGCGTTTCTGTTGTTTCTACCATGGTGCGTGCGACGGCATCGCGAAGATATCTGCACGTTCATCCGCGTGGTGCGACGGCACCACGCCACTTGCTTCCTCCCGCAAGATAAATCAACATAAACGTTGGAGGGGGGTTCGGCCGTGTTCATGCGGTCCGGCCCCCCTCACGTTAAATAAAAACTCAACATGCACATTCAAAGCCTCATGTTAGACATGCCAGATCCACGTTCAAGAAAAAGGAATAATTAAAGAATGAAACAACAAACCCCTACCTCGGGTATAAGATTCGAAGATTCGTCTACGTTCCGCGGAAGACGGCGTCGCATAGATCGGGCGTCGCGGTAGTCGTTCGTCAATTCCGTTGACGAAGAGATACGTCCGATGTGACACGTCGTTGGCGAATCCTTGTACGCCGACAAAGGTTGTCCGAGGAAGGTGCGGTGTTCTCTCTCGTTGACACCGAAGATGAAGAAGAGCGGAGCGGCGTTCTTCGTCGGAACTTGAGCGTTCTACGTCAAGTCTTGAGGAAAGTCAAATAAAAAGGGAACAACAAACTCAAGAACCCCTACCTCGATAGTCGCACGTTGACGGAGTCGTGGAATATCGGTGTCGATTCCTTTGACGTCGGAGGAAGAGTCGTTATCGAAGGCGTTCGTCACGGAAAACCGTCGCGGAAGAGATGACGCAGAAGAAGTACGTCGCGTCGCGGATACAGCGTCGCGGATGGATCGTGTTCTTCGGCGGAGAAGTTCTTCGTTGAAGAACGACGTTCTTCGCGTTCTTCGTTGAGTTTGAAGAAGAAGAAGAGGAGCTCTCCACCTCTCAAGAAGACAAATGATCAACCCAAAATAAAATAAGATAACATCTTATTTTATTATTACAAAACATAAAAGAATTTCAAAAGTTTGAAATTCAAAAGAGTTTAACCCCCAAAATTAATTAAGAGTAACTTAAGCCAATTAAGAGGGGGGTTAAGGGAACTTGAAAAGTCTAGGGGTTCGTGTGGGCCCCACCACACTTAATCCTCCCAAGGGAGGTTAAGTGGGTGTGGGTCCCACTTCCAACCTCCTTTGGTAGGTTTTTAATAAGTTAAAATAAAATTTGTCTTACACAAATTTTATTTAACTCAACTGAAAACCCCAAAACTAACTTTTAACTCGCAACAAACGCAACTCCTGAAAAGGTCTCTTTAAGCGAATATCGGCGCTGCGAGTTCATCGGTGCTCTCGGATTTCAATTCCGAGCACCGGATCAAAATTTAGGAATTCCCGCTCGTTCGTTCACTGAACGTACCCGAGCCAAACTTCGGAAATTAATTCCGGGCACTCCGGGCCTCGGAATCAGGTGCCGTCTGAAACCGCGCTCTTGTAAAATTCTAAAGAAAATTAAGAAAAAATTTTCCTTGAATTTTACGGGTCTTTACACCGAATCCAAAAATGAATTCCATTTTGAAAATAAAATTTAAAAAATTTCAAAAAGTGGGTATTACTATTCATAACGGCTAATTTTATTGGTCTAGGTGTGTTAGAACTCGAAGTTGCGTACAATTCTAGCTATTGTATTATTCAAATTGACGCATATCATGGAAGCTTTGGGTTTTACATTATTCCTTCCTTCAAATAATTTTTTCCTCGAAATTTCTAGAATGTTACTGCATAAAAAGATTTGGGTGTTTCTTCATCATAAGTTCCTCGGGTTCCCACGTTGCCTCTTCCATCTTATGGTTTCTCTATAGAACTTTAACAAGATGAGTCGTCTGGTTTCTCAGCACTTGTTCTCCGGTATCAAGAATCTTTATAGGCTCTTCAAAATAAGATAGATTGGGTTCTAGTTCTATTTCTTCATAGGTGAGTACATGTGTTGGGTAAAGCATGTATTTTCTTAACAGTGATATGTGGAACACATCATGAACGTTGAGGAGGCTTGGCGGCATTTCCAAACGGTAAGCTAAAACTCCAATTCATTTAAAAATTTCAAAATTTCCGATGTACCTAGGACACAATTTACCCTTCTTACCGGATCGTAAAACACTCTTCCATGGATATAACTTCAAAAAAACATGATCTCCTATTTGAAATTCCAAGTCCTTTCTTCAGTTATTGGTATATCTCTTTTTCCTACTTTGAGCTACCTTGATGTGGGTTTCGATAAAAGTCACATTTTCCACTGTTTCTTAAACAAGTTATGGGACTATGAGTTTTCATTCACAAACATCATCCCAACAAGTTGGTGTGTCACATCTCTTTCCATATAACGCTTCATATGGTGCCATCTGAATACTTGAATGGAAGCTATTGTTATAAAAAACTTCTACCAAAGGTAAATATAGATCCTGAAGGTACCGGGTGCAATGGAATCTCGTGGGTGGATGTGACCACTTGGCTTTTTTATTAGCAGCGATCAATCCGGGATCAATATGACAATAAATTCCAGTCTCCACAGATCGAATCACAGAAATAGAAAAAGAAGAAGGATGGTCCCGAAATGACAAATGAGGAAAGTCAAAGGTTGATTATAATTAATTTAATTAAATGATAAGAAGTACCTTTTTATGTTATTTCTTTGTTGATATTTCTAATCACATTTCGATGTGATTCGTCATTGCGTCGCAGAAGCCAAAGATAGTATTCCTCTAGCGGTGATCCACACGTGCACCATGTATCTATGGACGTTGCCAAAGGATTCTCAGTGTGATAGCATAGAGAAACCTTTGCTTGCATTGCCCGCCTTAGATCTCCTAGATCTGAGGGAGGAGGATCGCTCTCCATCGGGCGATCGTTCTAGAAGGAATGAGTTCTTTCGGTCTTGGGATAATTATCCAGAATTATTTTGCACAACGATTAAGGAAAAGTGTTGGGGTTGTGAGGAAATTTATAATCGGGTTTGAGGTTATAGAGTTATAACAATAAATAAACACGTTACGTGTTTTATTTATTTCATTAACTCTTATAAAAAAACCCCCATGTTAAATATTTAATTCCTTGACATGCGCTCATGCTGATTATAATAAATATCATTTAATAAAAAAAATTATATCCTCAAAATCCCAACTGAAAAAACTACACAGTGTGTAATCATTAATACACAACGTGTAATTGTTTTTCATAAAAAACTACACGGTGTGTAATCATTAATACATGAAATGTACATGTTTTTCATTTCCTTTCCAAAATTAAAACTACACGGTGTGTAATCATTAATACACGGTGTGTACTTGTTTTCAAAATACAAAACTACACGGTGTGTACTCATTAATACATGGTGTGTACTTGTTTTCATTTTAATCTTTCTCCAACATTAAAACAATTAAGGCTTCCTTAAATAATTAGTAAACCATGTATGGGAATAATCTTTATTCTACTTGAGATACTTGAATACACTTTGTGTGTGACCATCTAGGCCTCTTTCACATTGGTATTAGGCCGGTTTTCCTAAAGTCCAATATTACTTTCTTGCAATGGGTCAAGGCACCCAAGAGATTGAAGTTGACACTGCATTGGTGTATCACCTCAGACAAATGCTTACCATGTAATTTAATCCATTTGTCTCAATATCTCATCAAGCAAGTTTCATGGCAGTGTCATAAACCTATATGCTTGATCTGTCATTCTTTGACTTCCAGAAATAAACTCTTCGTTACACCAGGGCCGTGGAAATTGGGCAATAGTTTTGTTTCAATCAAAGGGCCAGAGATATCTACTTCCATAAATATAGAAGGGACAAATCCTTCATCGACTTATCCATTAACAACATGTCATTTGTGACGCACCCAACGTACCTTACATCCTGCCAACTATCTTCGTGATGTTTTTGGTCTAAAAATCTATGTGCGCGAGTCATGACATGAGTTAATGATAATCTTCCAGTCTAAGGACCATTACACACGATTTTATATAGCAATTTCCGATGACACCAAGACATGAAAAATTGCTACTTGTGGGACTGTTCTCATAATCTCCCATCTTGGAGATTACCAAGTGTGAACTCCATGAGAGAGAGTCTCGTCTTCTTACGAGTACTCGCACATGATAGTCTGTATAATATGTTTCCTATCATAGTATGTCATCCAACCATAGAACTTTATTTAAGAATATTGTTATACAATTTCATGGTTCTCATCATAGAAAGGATCAGCCAAGAACTTATTAATGCAACCAATATTCCAGGACATTATTATATTATAGTCATATAGAACAATGCAAAATATATAATAAGTGTAAATTCATGTAATTAAATTATAAACAGTTGGTTCTAAGGACACTAAGTCTAACGAACTTTCACCTGGACTAGAGCCAACTGCCTGCAACTTTTAGTCTGCTAGACCTCACATGATGATCATGTTTCTGTTGAGTCAAGGCTTTAGTCAAGTGGTCCTCCACGTTGTCTTCTATGGAAATACAGCTCACTACAACTTCGCCTCTCTAAGAAAAATCCCTCAAGAGATGATACTTTTGAAGTATGTTGTTTGTCTGCTAATGCGACGTTGGTTCTTTAGCAAGTGCCACCACTGCAGTATTATCACAATAGAGTGTGATAGGATCTTTACTTATAGGTACTACATCCATCTCTTGGATGAATCTTCACATCCATGATTCTTATTTAGCTGCCTCAGAAGCTGCGATATATTCGGACTCTGCTGTAGAATTTGCGACCACACCTTACTTTGAGCTCTTCCAGCTCCCTGCACCTCCATTCAAACTAAATATGTATCTAGTCTGCGACTTCATGTCATCTTGATCAGTCTGAAATCTTGCATCTTCATGTGTAAGAAACATCTAGCCTTGTACATAGCATAACATAAATGAATAAGCCAATCGCGGATGCATAATGGATCCTTGCAATTTTCTTTCTTTTCTCATGTGTCTGAGGATACATTTTCTTGGAAAGATGAATACCATGTCAAACTAGCAACAATTCCCTCTTGGATTGTTCCATACAGAATCTCTTCAGTATCTTGTCAATGTATGTACTTTGACTCAGGCCCATCATTCCCTTGGATCTATCACGATGGATCTTGATCCCAAGAATATATGCTACCTCACCCAAGTCTTTCATAGGGAAGAATTTATCCAACCATACCTTAATTGACTGTAAGATAGGTATTTCATTTCCAATTAGTAATATGTCATCAACATATACTATTAGGAAAATGACCTCACTTACACTAAACCTTTTGTAGACACAAGGATCACATTCATTCTTAACAAAATGAAATTCCGTTACGGCTTCATCAAAATGAATGTTCCATGACATTAATGATTTCTTTAATCTATAAATGGATTTATGAAACTTTTATACCTTGTTGGAATCCTTTGGAGTCACAAACCCTTCAGGTTGGGTCATGTAGAAATCTTCCTAGAGGTTCCCGTTAAGGAATTCGGTTTTGACATCCATTTTCCAAATTTCATAGTCATGGTATGCGACAACAGTCGATAGAATTTTGATGGATTTTAGCATCACAACCGGTGAAAAGGTTTCACCATAGTCAATTCCATGATATTGTCTAAAACCTTTTGTAACCAGTCATGCCATATAGGTGAAAACTTGTCCCTCCATGTCCAGTTTCTTCTTGAATACCCATTTATAACCAATAGGCTTTACATCAACTTGAGGATCTACTGAAATCTAGACTTGGTTTTGGTACATGGAGTCCATTTCAAAATTCATGCCTTCTTGCCAGTTGGAAATGTCTGTGCCTTCAACTGCTTCCATGTAGGAAAGAGGATCATCATTGTCAACCAATAATGATTCACCATCCTCGGTGACAAGAAAACCATATTTTTCTTGTTCTCTCACCTATCTCATGATCATACGTAGTTCTTGTGTCTCTGGAACAGATTGCTCTTCCACAAGGCTTTGTGGAATCTATTCTTGTACCAACTCCTATGTATCTTGAGGCTCAGCTTCATCGAAGTCTATCTCGCTCCCACGATCTCTTTTGGATATGTTCTCCCTCTCAAAGAATATGGCATGTCTTTCCATTGTATCCTTTTTATCCGAGGGTTGTATAGGTAATATACCCTTTTTTCCTTGGGATATCCTATAAAGATACACTATGTGCCTCTGGGTGCAAGTTTGTAACCTGAAGAGGCCTTAACAAATTCTTCGCTACCCCACACATGTAAATTCGATAACATGGCTTTGCATCCATCCCATAACTTGTATGGAATACCATTTATCAATTTTGTTAGTACTCAATTTAGTATGTGTGCTACTGTTTGTAATTCATATCCCCAAAAGGATAATGGAAGACTCGCATGAATAATCATTGATCTCACCATGTTCAACATGGTGCGGTTCCTCCATTCACTTACACCATTCCACTGAGGTGTGTAAGGAGGAGTAAGTTGAGATAGAATCCCAAAGTCTAGTAAGAAATCAGTGAATTTATGATTAAGATATTCTCCTCCTATGTCTGAGTGAAGTTTCATAATCTTCTTATGAAGACGGTTCTCTACTTCATTCTTGTATTCTTTGAACCAATCAAAAGAATTTGACTTATACCCCATTAACTAAATATATCCATCTCTACTAAAATCATTTGTAAAAGTTATGAAGTACAAGAATCCACCCCTTTCTTCAACTGGAAAAGGTCCACACACATCTGTGTGAAATAATTCTAAAATCTCTTTAACCCTTTCACCTTTCCCACTAAATGGGGCTTTGGTCATTTTTCCTTGTAGACACACATGACATACACCAAGTGGTTTTATTTTGAAAGAATATAAATACCCATCTCGATGTAATTTTGTATAATGTTTCTAATTGACATGACCAAGCCGGTGATGCCAAAGATGGGTGTGGTATGAGTCATGTGAATTAACTTTGTCCTCAATTTCCATTACTTGGTTTGTGTAGTCTAACACATAATGGTTGTTATATAAATTCACCCTACCAAAACAAATGCTATCATTATAAAAGTAGCAACATTCATTTCCAAACTTTAAGATGAATCCATCAGTATCTAATCTGGATACTGAAATAATGTTTTTGGTTACAGAGGGTATATAATAACATTCTCTCAATACCAAGACCATCCTTGTAGGTAACGTGAGTTGGTAGTCTCCGACTACTACTATAGCGAGTCTGGCTCCGTTGGATGCTCACAGATCCACCTCACCTCAGTCAATCTTTCTGAATCTACTTGGTTCCTATATTTGGATACAGATGTGAGCACCACAAGCAGTATCTAATACCCAATTAGTAGAAATAGGTTAATTGCATTCGATAAAAAATGAACCTAAAGCTTCCCCTTGCTTCCTTGGCTGGGTGCAGTTTTTCTTCCTATGGCCCTTCTTACCACATGCGATACAAATAGCCTCCTGTTCTCTTGCCTCCCATTTGATCTTCCTTTTCTTGGAAGGCATTGAAGAAGCTTTGGGCTTGAATCTCTTCACCACCCCTTTCCTTTTTTTCACCATAAGTACAGAAGGCTTTTCATGCTTCATATCATTGTCCACTTTGCGAATGAGGATAATGAGATCAGATAGAGACTTCTCAATGTTGTTCATGTTGAAATTTATAGAAAAGTTAGAGAAGCTCTGTGGGAGTGATGCAAGAATGAGATCGATACCCAGTTCTTCGAGGATTTTAAACCCTATAACCTACAAGCGTTCAATGTAGCCAATGAGATTGACTACATGAGGCCTAGCTGGGGCACCCTCTCCAAGCATGCACTGGAATAGAGCCTTGGAGATCTCAAACCTTTCCTATCTTTCTCTCTCCTAGTATAGACGATAGAGGTGATCGAGCATGCTATGGGCATCCATGTCTTCATGAGACTTCATGATCTCACTATACATTGATGATAGCATCAAACATTGAACGTCGAGTTCATCGTTCAAATGTTGATCATAGACCAGGAAATTTTCATCACTCGCCCCATGGGTGGGAGAATCAGGAAGTGAGGACTCCAGCACGTAAAACTTTCGTTCATGGATTAGGATAACCCAAAGGTGCCTAAACCATTCCTGAAAGTTAATTTCAGTGAGGATATTGTCTTTATCTAGAATTGATCACCGAGAAAATGTGGTTGATGAGTTTTTCATATTGATTCTACAATTTAAAAGAGAAGATTTATTAGTACCTTTTGATTACATTTTAGGAAAAATAATAAATGAATTTATTAATTCGCCCACTATTTTATCAAGTCACAATGGCCCTCACCATTGAACTTGGAATGTCCATTTTCTGTTACATTCTATTGGAAAGGATCCATATTCCCCATCGTATAACCCCATCAAGGGTTGGTTAAGCTATTTGAAGGTATTTAGGTGGGCAGGTCTTTTCCAACTGTGAACTTACAGTTCCTTGATCTGTTGAGTGGACTCCCCAATCCTGAAATCCTGACTTGGATTTCCACAACACTTTCTTCCATTTTACAACAAGTCTAGAAAGGGATACTCCTCTTGATGTAAAATGTTTAATTCAACCTGACACTTTCATAAGAGCTTCCTTTATAAAAGTAAGTGTCCCAAAAAGGGTTCGTCCAACACATAGATTTATTGAGTCTAGCCCTTAATCATGTAATGGAAGGATTGGTCTGACTTAATATGGTATTTGAGGAATTTTATTCTTTATTAGTAGTATTTCATTATCACATGATTTTTAATATTAAGTGATTATTGCATAAGTGATTAACCATGTTCTGATAATGTTTACGCATAGTCTGTTTTTTATTTTATTCCATATTTTCATGATTTTTTATTTCATTAATTATGTGATTGTGACAACACATACATAATAAATAAACCATGACAACAGACAGAAATAAAATAAGGTGGCATGATCATGAGCTTCTATTGGTTAGCTTATCTAGCGCTTTTGATAAGATAACCCTAACCTGGGAAAAAATACCTTGAACCTCATGGTTCGTGTTTTTCAACTCCCACATGTACACCTTTTTATATTCTTGGGTTGGTTTCACCTCAGCTTCGGGTTTTGAACCATCTCTTCTGACTTGGGAGATCCTCCATTACACGGGGTTTACATTAAAGAAACCATGGGCACGCTGTCCTAACATATTATTGGAAGAAGACTCAGAGGCCAACGAATTTAAATTAAATAAATTTAAATGAAACCATACACACCCAAAGGGTCTTTAGTCTATATCATGATCATCCATAGCATGCAATGACATTTACGCATATTTAGAATTCAAATTATTTTAATCGTTCTTTTATTTAAGATAATTCACACATGAATTCAATTAATTATGATCTTATAATTAATCAATTATTTATCTTAAATTCCATTCTGAATTTCCTTGAGATTCTTCTCATCTATACTCCTTATACATGTCTTTCTAATTTTGTAGGAAACCTGCTGAAATTCCATTTCTGGAAAGTACATGGCGTGTAGGATATATTACACGGCCTGTATTTTTCACCCTTTATCCAAAGTACATGCTGGGGGATTTGGGGTATTTTCTATACTTTGGAAATTTTGGAGTACACGACATGTATATTAATCTAACACGACATGTAATTCTTTGTTACATGGTTACCCGACTGGAAATCCCATGTACATGGTACTTGGCTTCTCCTTGTACATGGTTTCACCTGGGTTGGATTGGACTACATGGGGTGTTGATTCAACATACATGCCGTGTATTCCGGTTTCCATGCGTTGTTTAATTCTGGTAAACACGATGTAATAAATACTTAGGCACGCTTAATTAACACGATGCGGTTTGGTAGACTAGTACTGTTTCATTGAAATTAAGTACACGGCGTGTATTTTTCATTACACGTCGTGTATTCTTGTGTAGTACGGACAAAAATAGCGGATCCTATAGATGTGTTCTTCATTTTTATTCTAATAAAAATTAAAATTAAAAATTTGTTCCTGTGATGTGAATCAAGAAACGAAGGAGGAAGAATATATCTCATTAATTCAGTTTTATAGAACGATTTATCTTGAATTAAATCAAATATAAATGTTTAAATTAGCAACAATAATTAAATAACTATAATCAACATTGTAACCTCCCTCTGATACCATTTGAAGGTTCCAGGCACAGCAGAAGCTCGTGGGTGGATGTGCCCACTTGGATTTTTGTCATTAATAATGGTCAATATGGGATCAATTCGATGATAAACGTCACTCCCCACAGATCGAATCACAGAAATAGACATAGAAGAAGGATGGTCCCGGAACCAAAAATGAGGATCGTCACAGGTTGATTATAATTAATTTAATTAATTGACAAGAAGTAACTTTTCATTGTTCTTTCTTCATTGATATTTCTGATCACGTTTCGATGTTATTCGCCATTACATCACAGAAGACAAGGATAGAATTCCTCTAACGGTGATCCACATGTGCACCACGTATCTCTGGATGTCACCAAATGATTCTACGGGTGCTAGGGTGGAGAAAACATTGCTTGCGTTATCCACCTTAGATCGTCTAGATCTAATGAAGGATGATCTATCTCGGTCATGAGAGCGTTCTTGGAGGAAGGAGTTCTTTCGGTCTTGAGACAATTCTCCAGAATTATTGTGCACAACTATTAAGGAAATGTGTTGGGGTTGTGAGGATATTTATAATCAGGTTTGAGGTTATAGAGTTATGACAATAAATAAACGCGTTACGCATTTTATTTATTTCATTAACTCTTATTGAAAACCCCCATGTTGAATAATTAATTCCTTGACATGGACACATGATGATTATAATAAATATCATTTAATAAAACAATATTATATCCTCAAAATCCCGGCTGTAAAACAACATGGCGTGTAATCATAAGTACATTTCATGTACTTGTTTCTCATAAAAAACTACACGGTGTGTAATCATTAATACACGTCATGTGATTTTTTTTCATTTCCTTTCCAAAATGAAAACTACACAACGTGTAATCATTAATACACAGTGTGTACTTGTTTTAAAAATAAAAACTACATGGAATGTAATCATTAATACATGGTGTGTACTTGTTTTCATTTTATTATTCCTCCAACATTAAAATGATTTAGGCTTCCTTGAATAATTATTAAACCACATACAGGAATAATATTTATTCTACTTGAGATACTTGAATACACATAGTGTGTGACCCTCTAGTCCTCTTTCTCATTGTCATTAGGCAAGCTTGCCTAAAGTCCAAGATTACTATCTAGCAACGGGTCAAGGCACCCAAGAGAAAGAAGTTGACACCACATTGATGTGTCACCTCATACGAATGCTTACTGTGTAATTTAATCCCTTTGTCTCAATATCTCATCAAGAAGGTTTCATGGCAGTGTCATAAACCTATATGCCTGATCTGTCATTCTTTGACTTCCATAAATAAACTCATCATTACACCATGGCCATGGAATTTAGGTGACAGTTCTATTTCAATCAAAGGCCCCAAGATATCTAATTCTATAAATATTGAAGGTAAAAATCCTTCCTAGACTTATCCATTAACAACATGTCATTCGTGACACACCCAACACACCCTAATTCCCTCCAAATATCTTCATGACGATTTTCTTCAGCAAATATAAGTGCGCGAGTCATGACATGAGTTAATGATAATCTTCTATTCAAAGGACCATTACACATGCTTGTAGATAGAAATTTCTGATGACACCAACACATGAGGAATTTCTAATGGCGAGTCTGTTCTTATAATCTTCCATCTTGGGGATTACCAAGTGTGAACTCCATGAGAGAGAGTCTCATCTTCTTATGAGTACTCGCACATGACGATCTGTATACTATGTTTCTTATAATAGTATGTCATCCAACTGTAGAACTTTATTTAAGAATATTGTTATATCATTTCAAGGTTCTAATTATAGTGGGGATCTGCCATGACCTTGTTAATGCAACAAATATTCCAGGACATTATTATATTATAGTCATGCAGAACAATGAACAATATATAATAAGTGTACATTCATGTAATCAATGTACAAACAGTTGGTTATCAGGACACCAACCCTAACATATCCCACATTCCTTGAAAGTCAAGTGAAAAAAATCTTAACATGTCTACTAAGGTTTGAATAGACCATTTCAATTGTCCATCAGTTTGATGGTGGTAGGCAGTGCTCAAACGAAGTTCAGTATCCAAGGCCTTCTGAAGACTTTTCCTGAATATTGATGTAAAATGGTGATCAAGATCAGAAATAATCAATTGGGGTACTCCATTAAGTCTTACAACTTCATTAATATATAGTCTTGAAAAACATTCATGTGGTAAATGTAGTTGGGGTTTGAATAAGTGGTAAGCACCCTGTAATCCTACATGTAAAATGGGGGGTTCAAAACCCATTGGGCATAGGTACTGTAGTAGCAGTGGCACTATAGTGGCGGAAGGTCACTATAGTAGTGGCAGGTACTATAGTGGTGGCATAGCACTATAGCGGGGCGGGTACTATGCGATACTACAGCAGTACGGGTACTGTAGCAGTACTATTCAAAAAATGGGCCTTGGTACAAAATATTGGGCCTACGGGCCTTGTAATGGGCTAAATGGACACAGGGACTTCGGGCTATGTAATGGGTCTCTCTCTACCCAGTTAAAGATATCTTTGATTTGATTTAACAATAAATGAGGCATCAGGCCCAAACTCTTTTTAAAAAAAATTGTAACATCATCCCATATAGCATGAATTTTTTTTGACTTGGTATGACGGTCAATAATGACCCATATTGCATCATTCCTTCTAGGATTCTTTAGAAGCCCCATGAAAAATTCTATCGTAATATCATCACATTTGCACTCTTGTATGGGAAGAGGCTGTACGACACCTCTAGGATGTTGTCTTCCAGCCTTAACCTGTTGAAAAACCATACATCTTGACATATAATCAGTAATATCTCTCATTATGTTGTCCCCCCAAAATTGATCCTTCAAATATATATACATCTTAGTGCTACCAGGGTGTATAGAGAAATTGGATTTATGAGCATCATCAAATAATTCCCTTTTTTATATTAGGTATGTTAGGATCAGAAAGTCTCTTCACAAAGTTCGAAATCCCATCTTCAAAAACAAAGTCAATCAATCTCCCACCATTTACAGCTGTAATTTTCTTTTGAAACTCCTCATCATCTGTATGAGAAATTTTTATCCTTAGTAGTAAAGATGGTTTGGAAACCATTTTAAAAAAATTGATATTTCACCTTCCGTGATTATTCTCATATCCATCTTTACTAGATCCCTGAACATAGGATTCCTTTCAACTCTCATCTTATTCCAAACTCTATGATCATTTCTTCTCAAAGCATTTTCCACCTTATTTTCCTTTCCTAGGTGGTAGTGTATAGTGAAATCATAATCTTTGATTAGTTCAAGTCATCATCTTTACCTTATGTTGAGTTCTTTCAGTGAGAAAATATATTTCAAACTCTTTTGATCGGTATATATCTCACATTTTTTACCAGATATAGTGTCTTAATTTCTTCAAAGGAAAGATTATAGTTATTAACTCAAGATCATGAGTAGGATAGTTTGTTCATGATTTTTTTTCTATCATGATGCATACACAATAAATCTATCATTCTGTATAAGGACCCAACCATGTCCTTTATTTGAAGCATCACTATAAATAACAAACCCATCATTCTCCGATGGTAGAGTCAAGATAGGATCATTGAATCATCTTCTCTTCATTTCGTCAAAAATTTCTTACACTTTTTTGTCCAAAAAAATCTAACCCATTTACATGTGAGCTTGATTAATTGGTTTTCCAATCAAGAAAAATTCTAGATAAAACGCTGATAATAACCTTCTAAACCATTAAAACTGTGTACCTCAGTTATAGTCGTAGGTGCGGGATATTCTTGAATTGCTCTTTTCTTAGAAGGATAAACATAGATTCAAACCTTACAAACCATATATCCAAGAATAGATATTTCCAGAAGCCATAATTCACACGTGAAAAACCTCCCATATAATTCAATTCATCTGAGGGTTTTCAGAATAGCGAATAAGTGTCTTTTTTGATCTTCATAGAATTTTTACTATACCAAGATATCATCAATAAACACTACTACAAATTCATCAAGATATTCCTTGATAACTCTATTAATTAGATCCTTGAAAATAGTGGGTGAATTAGTCAGTCCAAAAGTCATTACTCTAAACTCGAAATACCCATACCTAGTACGAATGTTTTTCTTTGGAATGTATTTCTTCTTTACCCACAACAAATGATATTCAGATCGAATGTCAATCATTGAAAAATATTGAGCTCCATGAATTTGATCGAATAAATAATCAATGCGAGGTAGGGGATACTTGTTCATTATTTTTATAGCATTGATCTCCCAATAGTCAATGAACAACCTCAAGGATCCATATTTCTTCTTAACAAAAAAATAGGGGCTCCCCATAGAGAAACACTAGAGAGAATAAATACTTTATTACTCAATTCCTCTAGTTGTTTCTTTAGTTCCACTAATTCCACAATGGAAATTCTATAAGGGGTATTCGATATGGGCCTTGAACTAGGAATTAAATCAATGGAAAACTCAATTTATCATTCTGGAGTTTGTCCAGGTAAATCCTCTGGAAACACATCAACATATTCATGAACAATAGTTACATCCCCTATTTAAACATTCCATTCCTCACCAACAGTTATTTCATTCTCTTCCACCCCCCAATAATTGAATTTAGGTGAGCTACTGGGGGAGGATCTAGATAAGAATTAGGTGGTGACGTTTCTTCTCAAAAGATAAGGTACTTCTTATCATCATTGAAAATTATAACCTCTATCTTCTTAAAATAAATATTCACATCATGGATGGAAAGCCAATACATATTGAGTATTATATCAAATTAAATCTTGGGTATAATGATGAGATCTACAAATAAAGAACATTTATATGCCACATTTCTCTATAATTGTAGAAATCAACATTAACAACCTATTTCTTTCCCTTCCAATCACGAGTTTGGTGACCTTTTTCACCACATTAGTAACAGTCTCCCATTCCCTTCAGGCAAGTACTGGGTTGTTTCTTCCCAAATTTACTATAGGATAGAAATTCAACTTTTCCCTTATTCCACTTATTTCCATTTCTAAAGTGTTCAGAATATATATTCTTTTTTTTCTTTAATGTTGTAAGAATTAGAGAATTCTTTTTCTATCTTGATAACACATGAGACAATATCCTCATATGATGCGAAGGATTGTGAGACTAATGCTTGATGGATAAATAGTTTTAACCCATCAAAGAATCGATCAATATTACTCCTTGGTTTACGTATATAATTTGATGTTCGACACACAAAACATAACACACCGAAGATGACACACTGAAGATGAAACACCGAAGATGACCCAAAAAACATAACACACCGAAGATGACACACCGAATAAGACACACCGAAGGTGAAAGACTGATGCGAACATACCGAATAAGGAAGATCGATGCAAATGACTCGCTAATAGTCATAAATAACTGTTTCATTTTTATTAATTCATATTTACTTCTAATGGTCATATTTTGACAAAATAATATCTCTAATATTATTTAATGTTTTCTGTAGGACTATCCATAGATAGTATAAGGTACATGTATGTGCGGATATCTTCATGCCTACTGGACCTTGAAGTATAAAATTATTACAAGAATAATAAAAAAACAGAGTCACTGAACCCACTAGGAAAACAAAAAGGATAGCTATGTGAATATGAAAGAAATTTCTAATATAATAACTTGAAGTTTGAGTATACAAGAAGTTTAATATTATAAGATCCATCCTGTTGAAGCTCACTAAACACCCGAACATCAAATAAATGAAACATCACACACTTAGAAGCTACATTACAGATACTATGATACTCTGTTTTGGATAAAACTTCCAGAATTGGACTCGAATATCATTTTCTCTACATCCATTGAGTCCAGAGCTTTAATACACAACACACAGAGATTTATAAACTATTTTATTAATTTAAAACACTATTGTTATCTTGTGGTTAGTTTTTTAGTTGTGTGTATATCTGTTTGTATCAAAAACTGTCTCTTGAGCATAACTGGCGGATACCAAAACGTCCTCAATCTCAATCCCTTTTTACTATTTTATCCCTTGAGGAACTATGGAAGTGATCATTTGTGATCTATTAGTACGTTTTTCCCCCATGAATAACTATTGTAGAGGTCAAGTGTGACCTGTACAACCCTGTGTGCTATTGTGAACCCTGATCTAGGGTGTGGATCAAAAGCCTGTTAATATAAACTGCATAGTGGTAGGTGATCACCAAGTGAAGAGGACAAAGTCTTAGCTTGAAACTGAACCTCTTGTTTTAACTATTATGTTGTTTGTCTTATATTTTTATCTGTTATGTATTTCTCACATTATGATAAATTGAACTTCGATAGTTATTTTAGAAAGTGTTTATATCTGTTTTGATTCAGTAGATTAGTTTCAAAAGTTTAGTTAATCATAGATTTGTAAAACTAAGAACTAATCAATCTTCAAAGAAACTAATTGAACTTTCATGACATATATAAATTAACTACTAATTTAAATTGATTTTATTCTAATAGGGGATGTTATTTTAATAAACCAATTTTTAACAGAAACATTTATAGATACTCAATTCACCCCCCTCTTGAGTGATCTACTCCGACCAACATTTGGTATCAGAGGGATTTAAATAGTTATTGTTAGTTTTCAAAAAAAATCAACTATGATTATAGTTGTTTTTCAAAGATCTCATAATTTCTATTATTAGTAAATTTTTATCTTTTTGAAATTCCTCTACAATCTATATCATGTAAAATAGACTAGAAGGTGCTGCTCCCAATAGACCACCTTTCTTTAATGGAATTAATTATGGTTAGTGGAAGCCTAAGATGAATATATTTATAGAAAGAATGGGATTTGAAATTTGGACTACTATTGAAAGTAAATATGCAATTCCTAAAACTGCTTGACACACTTGGGATGAACCTACCAAGACCGGCTATAATAATAATTGTAAAGAAATGAATGCTATGTACTGTATACTAGGAGATGAAGAGTTTAACCCTATCTCTATATGTAAAACTGCACATGAAATTTGGGACACTCTATATGTTTTCCAAGAGGAAATATCTAATGTTAAAGAAATGATATTAAATACTTATACTCTTAAATATGACAAATTTAGATTGAATCCTGATGAGTCAATTTCTGATATCTATCTCAGGTTCAATAAAATTGTGAATAACACGATTTCCTTAGGAAGATAAGAAATAACCAAAGAGTAGATGATTAGGATTTAGTGATTCTTACTAGAAGGATGGCATGGAATGTCTGTATCAATCAGATAATCATGCGATATTTCTAAGATGCTAGTGGAGGAATTAATTGAAGAATTAATGATATATAAAGATAAATTGAAGGTAAATCAAGAAGAGGATGAAACAAAATGAATGTATGTAGCCATCAAGTCAATTTATTCTAAAAGTAAAGACAAGGAGAAAGTTCAAGATTCTATTGAAAGCTCAAGAAGTGATGATGTAGCTTCTAATAGTGCTGAAGAAATGGCCCAATTTATTAGAAAATTCAATAAATTCTATAGGAAAAAAAAGTTTTTCAAAAAACCCAATTACAAAGGAAAGTATGATAACAATGGAAATTGGAAAAAGGATTGGAAAAAAATGAAAAATCAGAAGAGATCATTCACTATTAATGTAAAAGTAAAGGACATGTCAAGTATGACTGTCCAAAGATAAAATACAAGAAAAAGTATGAAAATAATGAAAGAAGGTATAAGAATGAAATGAAGGCCACCTGGAGTCCCTCCATGGATAGCTCGAGTGAATATGTCTCTTCTAAAAATGAGAAATATGATATGGATAATATGTGTTTTATAACAAACACAACTGAGGTAACATTAGACTCTACTATACATAATTATTATTATTCTAAAAGTGAGTATGAGAATATGAAAAATGATGAATTATTCGAATATTGAAATATTCTATAAGAAACATGTAATGAGTTGAATGATAAGCATAAATATTTGAGGAAAAAACATGCTCTTACTATGACTGTTAACTCTAGACTTATAACAGAAATAGAGAAAAATGCTCAACTACTCAAGGAGAACAATGAGTTAAAAATGTCTAATGAGCAATTAAATAATGACTTAGAAAAGATTACTAATTAGAAACATACTCTTACCCAAAGGCTTGGTAAACAAATAACTCCTATGTATATATCTGGGATAGGATATCAATAAGGAAAAAGGAATTTATCCTATTCCCGTTTTGTAACTACATCTAGAAAATATGCTACCTTTTTCAAAAACTAGAATTTTACAACAAGTTCCAGTTCCACAAATTCTTGTACTACATCTAATTCTTTAGGACCCAACATAGTTTATTTTTTGAACACTCTATATTTTTCATATAAGAAACCCATAATACAGTTATGGGTACCTAAAGCTTATATTACTAATGTATGTGGACCCAAACAAATATGGGTACCAAATCTATTTCGTGGTTAAACTATTTTGTAGGTAAAATACCTAAAGAGATCCTATAAAAAGTTATGGAACATGGAATGTGGTTGTTCAAGACATATGACAAGGGAATATTAAATCTTTAAAAGTCTTATCAGGAATGATGGAGGACATGTCACATTTGGTGAGAATGGTAATGTAAAAATCATCGGCTTAGTATGTAACCCTAACATTGTTTCAATTTATAAAGTGTTGTATATTGATGAATTAAAGTATAACCTACTTAGAAAATCTCAATTGTGTGATGATGGATTTCATGTTAACTTTAAAAATTTTGCATGCCATGTTTTTGATTCCAAGAGTTATTTAGTATTTACTGCTTTTAGAAATTATAATGTATATGCTATTAATCTAGACAGACTAGCCTCACAGAATGTCTATTGTCTAAATGCCTTTCAAAATGAGTCATGGCTCTGGCATAGAAGACTAGGACATTGCAATATAAACTCTCTTAGAAAGTTTAATAGAGAAGGCCTAGTTGGAGACTTACCAAAATTAGAGTTTCTATACAATAAGTTCTGTAATCCTTGTCAAAAAGGAAATCAACATAAAATCTCTTTCAAACCAAAGAAAGAAGCAACTACTTCTCAACCCCTCGAGTTGGTTCACATGGACTTGTTTGGACCATCTAGTGTTTCGAGTCTCAATGGGAATCACTATGTTTATGTTCTTGTAGATGATTTATCTAGGTACACATGGAACTTTTTTCTAGCTCATAAAATTGAATCATGTTCAAATTTTAACCAGTCTACTAGGTCTGTAAAAAATCTCAATGGTTTTAATATTAAATCCTTAAGAAGTGATCATGGCTGTGAGTTTGAAAATCAATATTTTGAATCTTTTTGCTCACAAAATGGCTGTAATAATAATTACTCCGCTCCTAGGACATCTTAATAGAATGGTGTGGTGGAATGAAGAAATAGAACAATACAGGAAATTTCTCAGACTATGCTTAATGAATATGATCTACCCATTTATTTCTGGTCTGAAGCTGTTAATACAACTTATTGTATAATAAACAGAGTCTTAATCAGACCCATCCTTAAGAAAACTCCTTACGAGTTATGGAATAATAGGAAACTCAAAGTATGTTATTTTAATGTATTTGGATGTAAAGTTTATATTCTATACATTAATGATAATTTAGATAAAATTTCCACCAAATGTGATGAAGGAATGTTTCAGGGATATTCTACATCAAGAAAAACCTATAGAGTCTTTAATAAGAAAACCGAATGTGTGGAGGAATCTGTACACATCACGTTTGATGAAATATATCCCCATGAGCCTAATAACCCACTAGAAAATATTGAAGTGGATATGTCCAATATGGGCAGTAATAATACAACATCAAATCATCAAATGAAGGAATGTGTGAAAACATCCAGTTCTAGAAATTCTCCAAATCCTAACCATGATGAACTAGATCAACCTAACCACCCTGAAATATCAAGTCCTACCTTCTCTTGACCAACTAGGACCCTTAATAATCATCCCATAGATGATGTTTTTGGAGATTTAGATATTGGAACACAAATGAGAGCTTCCTTGAGAAACCGGGTTAAATATCAAGCTTTCTTGTCCCAACGTGAACCTAAAAATATCCATGATGTGATCATAGATGAATTTTGGGTAATAGCCATTCAAGAAGAACTTAATAAGTTTGAATAAAATAAAGTTTTGAAACTTGTTGATAGACGAAATGATAATTTTACCATAAGAACCGAATGGTTATTTAGAAATAAAGTAGATGAAGCTGGAAATATTTTTATAAATAAAGCTTGACTACTTTCACAAGGATATAATCAAGAAGAGTGAATTGATTATGAAGAGACCGTTGCACCAGTAGCAAGACTTGAATCAATTAGGATCTTAATTTCCCATGCAGTTCATTTGGATTTTAATCTTTATCAAATGGATATCAAGAGTGAATTATTAAATGGTTATATAGTCGAGGATGTTTTTTAACAACCCCCAGGTTTTACAAATACTTTTTTCCAAATCATGTGTTCAAATTATCGAAAGATTTATATGGTTTGAAACAAGCTCCAAGAGCATGGTATGAAAGGTTGAGTAATGTTCTTATTTCTAATGGATTTACAAAAGCACTCACAAATCCTACTTTATTTATAAAATGAATTTTGAAAGAAGTTTTAATAGCCCAAATATATGTATATGATATTATCTTTGGATCTTCTAAAATCTTTTTATGTAATGATTTTTCAAACATAATGAAAAGTGAGTTTGAAATGAGTTTAATGGGTGAACTTAAATATAGTCTTGGATTTAAAATATTTCAAAATAAAGAAGGTTTTTATTTTAAATCAAAGTAGGTACACTAAAGATCTTTTGAAAAGATATGTCTTTGATATCATTAAGAGTAGTGAAACTCCTATGAGTTCTACATGTATGTTAGATCTTGATGAAAATGTAAAATCAGTTGATCAGACTAATTACAGAGAAATGATTGGGATCTTGCAATACTTAACTTATTGTAGGCCAAATATTATGTTCAGTGTCTGTATGTGTGCAAGATTTCATGAAAACCCAAAAGAGTCACATTTTAATGTTGTTAAAAGAATTTTCAAAATACCTCAAGTATACAACTAATTTAGGATTGTTCAATCATAAAGGAAAACATTTTGATTTAGTTATCTATCCAGATGATGATTTTGGTGGATATAATTTAGATAGAAAGAGTACCTCTAGAATATGTCACTTTTTGGGAAAGTCACTAATATCTTGGTGTAGTAAAAATAAAAATTCAGTTTCATTATCAAATGCTAAAGGAGAATACATTGCTGCTGAAAGTTACTGTGTAAAAATTTAGTTGATGAAACACAACTTATTAGACTATGGATTTCAATTCAGAAATATCCCCATAAACCATGACAACACAAGTGCTATTAACATTTCGAAGAATAAAATTTCTCATTCTAGAACAAAGAATATTGAAGTAAGACATCACTCTTTGAGTGATCATTATAAAAATGGAGATATAAGTGTTGAATTTATGGGGAATGAACATTAGCTTGTAGATAAATTCACTAAACCCCTATAGTATAATAAAATGAACTACATCCGACATGAACTTGTAATGATAAATCTCTAAGATCCTTGAAACTAATCTACTCAAACTGATCCTTGAAACCGATCTTGTCAAACCGATCACCTGAAACTGATCTCCAGTAAAACCGATATCCTTGAAACCGATCATATGAAACCAATCTCCTTGAAATTGATTCCTGAAACTGATCTCCTTGAAACCAAACTCGTGAAACCGATCTCCTTGAAACCGATTCCAGAAACCGATCTCCTTGAAACCGATCTTGCGAAACTGATCGTGTGAAATCGATCTTGTGAAACCGATCTTGTGAAACTGATCTTTGAAACTGATATTGTGAAACTGATATTTGAAACCGATCTTGTGAAACCAATCTCCTTGAAACAGATCTTTGAAACCGATCGTTTAAAATTGATTCAATAACACCAATGTATTTAGTGTTACTTTTGTAATTCTATATGTTTTTTAAAAAATGAAGTAGTTTTGAATTATTTTTGTTGCATTCAAATTTTATGTTTTATGATTTTCAATCCCTAAAAGATATGTTAAGTTCAATCCATCCCAACCTTTCACCTTCCCACTACCATAAAGCCTTCTACCCCATTGTCACTCTACCTCTCTACCCTCATCCTCAAATCTTTTGGAATTCAAATCCTTGACATAGAAAATGCCAAGCGCGCTATGGAAGAACCAAGAAAATCCCCTTCTGCTAAGCATCAGAAAGGTGAGTCCAGTGGGATTGCAAAACCGAGATTTGAAAGCCGAGTGGTTACGACTGAAAGTGAAGTGTCTGCTGAGTGGATTCTGTCAAGAAAGTCATTTTTATTTAAAGTACTGGAATCTCAAGGGTGTATGAGATGGTTTTCTAACAATTAAAGACCTTATTATCCCTAGCTAGTGCATGAATTCTATCAGCATTTGAACATATCACAGTATGAAGCTGAGGAAACAAGAATGAAGTTAGTAGTAAAGGGAAATGAAGTATATTTTCTGTATAAGGAGTGGGATGAGTGCATGCAGATGCCTCCTGAAGGTGTCTATACATATTATCCAGGTAATATTCCACATTCCTTTGATTTTTTCTCTTATAAATATTCTCTGAAGGAGCTAACTAGAAATGGAGAATCTAGGATGACTATTTAAAGTGAGTTTCAAGAATAAATAAGATTATTGTTTATGTTTATACAACATCAAATATTCCCATGGAAAAAAGATTTATCTACTGTGAAGTATCACAATGTATTCTTGATCTATCTATTGAAACATAGGATAAAAGTAAACCTGTGTAGGTATCTAATGGTGAATGTCTCCAATTTGATAAATCCATCCAAGAAGGAAACATTTTTATACTATCAAAGGATGATCTATGCCATGTTAATAAGGTTCGGTTGTGTGGGAGATGGAGATGATGTGATAAATTCATGTAGTGGTTAGTGTATTCAAAAAGATATTTGTAAAATGATGAAGATCTTCTGGAACCTATGAAAGAAATGCTGGGTTGGTGATGAGAAAAGATGGTATGAGGATTTTAATCCAATTGACCATCCTACCAGACCAAAGGATCAGGTTGACCCAGGTCTCAAACCAAGAGAAGAACCTATTTATTCTAATGAGGAAGCTGAGCCTGAAGTGCCAATAAAATAAGGATCTCCTTTTGATGATAGGAGTGATCCTGACATTGATGAAAGCCCCAAGGACATGTCTTATGGACCTAATAGTCCACCTTTAGACTTACCCTCAAGAGAATACTTGTTGGTTGATGAGGATGAGGAGGAGACTGAGGTTAATGGAGTTGAAGGATATGTAAGTAAATCAGATGAAGAGTCTGATGATGATGATGATGATAAAGGGTGAAATGATGAGCATGTAAGTGATTCTTTAAAAGTGGTACAACAAGTGAGGGATATATCCCATGATGAATTTGTATATGGAGCTGGTGATTATATTGAGCATGTTGAACAAGAGGTTGTTGGTCATAGATATGCTAAAAATGAGGACATATCACCCCATCCTAATGATGAAAATCAAGAAATCATTCAAGAATTGAATGAGCTTATGGCTGGTTGGCCTGAGGAAGGATCTGAGGATCAAGTAACTCAAATTGAAGAAATTCCTAGAGAAGGTGAAGTGGATAGATATATTTCAAAACCTAATGTTTAGTTGGTTCTTGTACCCAAAAATGTTGTTATGTCTAGAGGACGAGATAAAGGTGTTGATAAAGATAATGTTGTTCTTGAACCTCAAGGAAGAAGGATCAGGATTGACTCGATTGAGCCAAGATATTGTACATGTACTAGATAGTGGAATAACAATCCAGGATAAATTATTTTAGGTTTGGAGTATGAAATAGTTGAGGAGAGGGTGCCTCCTCCTCCAGTTCCACAAGTTCATGTTGAACCAGAACCTGTTTTGACTATTCCACCAGTTTCACCTGCAGTAGTATAGCCAGTAGCACAAACCATTCCTAGTGAATATGTCACTAAGGTTGATTTGGAGCTATTCAAAAATGATATATGTCAGTTTGTTATAGCCTCATTTTGATCCAAAAGTGAAGCATCCACTTTAATACGTATTTCAGATGCGGATTTAGGGAATATTGCAAGAATAGTGATCCAAGAGATTCAACCGAATCTCATTACCATAGAAGAAACCATTATTAGGAACAATACATTTCAGAGAGAAGAAGTATGAAACATGATAAAAAGTTAAATTCTCAAACCTATGACTTCAAGACCTCCTTCAGTGGTGTCATGGAAGATTTATACCAATCATGACCTCATAAATATCTTCATGTTTCTACCAAAAAATCACAGAATACCTCCTATCACCGAAGACTTCAAGAAGCAAGTTACTCAATTGAAGGAGTTTACCCCTTTACTGAAGAAATTCATGGAGAATAAGGATGACTTCAAGAAAGGTATGAAATATGGTGGTGAAATCATTAATGATTTCATCAATCTCTTTAATCCATATCTGCATGTCTAGGCTGAAGCCATTATGAACCCTCCTGCAGCTTCCATTGGTACTGCATCTCGGCCTCCTGCTCCAATGACTATATCTGAGTCTCTTTCCCATATTTGACCTGTAATTACATAGAAAACCCCCAGTCGTGTGTTGTTAGAAAGAAGGCCTAGCCATGAAGAAAATATACCTATAGGTGTTTTCCCACTTGGTGTTATCTTCAGACCACCTCCATCCTCTTCCACTCCCAAACCTTCTCCTCCTCCTTCAGATCCTTCAGTTAAAGGAAAATCCCCTCAAAATCCAAACCCTTAGTGATGGATTGTATATTTGATAAGGATTTTTTCTTTTATTTTGGCTTGAATGTTTCTACATTTTCTTTTATGATATTTCTTCTCTTATATTATGCTACTATTTTTTGGCTAATCCCAAAAGGGGGAGAAAAGGAATAAGGCATACATTATTAATCTAAGGTATAAGGAATACATTATTAATCTAAGTGGGAGAAATTATGGCACAAGACACATGGCATGTCCTCAATATAATACATTTATTGAGGAGGAGATTTGTTTCAAAAACTCATACAAGGGATGTGTTTAGTTATATTGAATAATCAAATTTAGTAATGATTATGCTAAGTCCAGTTATTATTATTCCTTATATTTACTTGTATGCCATAATTTGTGATTATCAAAAAGGGGGAATTGTTGGACCCTCTATGATATAGATGTTTTCATAATCAAAAATAATTTCTAACTACAGATTCTACTCTTTCAATCCATTTAATATCTATAAGTAAATCAATTATATCATACTGAATATTATACTTTAATAAGGCAATAAATTATATTTATAAATCCATATGTTTATAAGTGTATTTTTACATGTATTTTTGGATGTCACTTAGTCGTAAAATGTTATGTATAAGACAGACTCTTCATAGGCTTTTATAGTTCCTAGAAATGAACCGATGTTCAACAAACTGATGTTCGACACAATGACGTTCGACACACTACTGTTCGACATACCGATGTTGGACACACCTATGTTCGACTGGCTGATGTTTGACAAGACGATGTTTGACACTCTGATATTTGACACTCCGATGTTCGATACACTAATGTCGTCACATCGATGTTCAACATGCTGATGTTCGACACCTCGATGTTTGACATGCTGATGTTCGACACACCGAAGATGACACACCAAAGATGATACACCCAAGATGACACACCGAATATGAAACCACAAACAAAACACACCGAAGATGACACACCAAATAAGACATACCGATGATAACAGACCGAAGAAGATAGATCGATGTAAATGACTCACCGATAGTCATAAATAACTATTTCATTTTATCAATTCAAATTTATTTCTAACGGTCATATTTAGACAAATTAATGTTTATGACATTATTAAATGTTTTCTGTAGGACTATCCATAGACAGTACAAGGTACAAGCACATGCAGAGATCTTCATGCCTACTGGACCTTGAATTATAAAATGATTACAAGCTTACCCTAAAAACAGAGTCACTGAACCCACTACAAAAAAAAGGATGGCTTTGTGAATATGAAAGAAATTTCAAATAGAATAACACAAAGCTCAAGTATACAAGAAGATTAATATTACAAGATGCATTCTGTTGAAGCTCACTGAACACCCTGACATTGAAGAGAAGAACCTTCACACACCTAGAATCTAGATTACAGAGACTACGATGCTCTATTTTAGAGCCAACTTTTAGATGAGGACTCGAATATCATTTTCTCTACATCCCTTGAGTCCAGAGATTTACTACATAACACATAGAGATATATACTCTTTTATTAATTTATAACTCTGTTGTGATCTTCTGGGAAATTTTTGAGTAGTGTGTATATCTATTTGTATCACACACACTATCTCCTGAGCATAACTAGAGGATACCAAAATATCCTCACTCTCAATCCCTTTTTACTCTTGTATCCCACGAAGAACTATAGAAGAGATCATGTGTGACCTGTTTATTAGTTTTTTTTTTCAACAAATAACTATAGTATAGGTAAAGTGTGACCTGGACAACCCTGTGTGCTATCGTGAACCCCAATCTAGGGTGTGGATCAAATGTTTGTTAATATAAACTTCTTGGTGGCAGGTGATCACCAAGTGAAGAGGACTAAGTCTTATCTTGAGACTAAACCTCTTGTTTTAACTACTATGATGATTGTCTTATATTTTTATCTTTTATGTATTTCTCACATTAAGACAAACTGAACATTGATTGTTTGTTTAACAAGTGTTTATATCTATTTTAATTCAGTAGATTAGCATCAAAAGTTTTTCTAATCTTTGATTGGGAAAACTGATAACTAATCAATCTTCTGAGAAACTAATTGAATTTCAAAACGTTTATAAATTCACTACCAATTGTATTTGGTTTTATTTTAATAGGGGATGTTATTTTAAAGAACCAATTTTTTACAAAAACTTTTATAGATACCCAATTCGAACCCATCTTGACTGATCTACTCTAACCAAGACTGGTTATCATTGTAAAGTTAGCCTCATACTTTGCGACCTTCTCATCTTCATTTTTTCTCAATCTCAGAAATTGTCTTTCAATATACACTCGATGGACATGAGGAAAGTATTTTTCTATGATAATATCTTTAAACTCCCTCAATTCCATATTTGATTCTTCTTTTTCTTCTTTTGTGTTTTGAATTAATGACCACCATTGATATGCATCTCCCATGAGGTGATAAATTGCCAAGAAAAATTTTCCTCTTTCTCTACTCCCTAAAGCATGAAATATTTTTTCTAAGGAACTTACACATTGCTCTGCTACAAATGGATTTGTGGCCCCATTGAATGTTAGTGGTTTCTACCCCATGAATCTGTCTAACATTGATCCTCCGTGTTGTGGATCAGGGTGCTCCATATAGGTAAAGATATTATTCATCACCAGAGTGAGTTGTCCCAGTATGGTGACAAGCTGATCAGAACCAATTTCATAACTAGCTTCACTATAATTGTCTTGAGTAGGAGGGAAATCACTAGATGGATAACGTGCATTGATACAGTTTCCATTCCTTCCACTAGGCTCCATTTCTAAATAATGGAATACATAATATTAGTTTATGAACCACAATACATTGATCAAATCTTGTAAAAAACTTTATATAATTTGAACAGTTTATAGATATAATCCATAATCATAAAAATGATTTCTTTCAGGATGTATATACCCATAAATCCTTAAAAATTGTTTGTAATGAAAATTTGAATAATATTAAGCATATCCTTCCAGAGTGTTGTAACCAAGAGTGAAACAAGGCTCGTTGTCGTGTACCAGGATACCCCAGCCCAAGCCTGAAACTCCTTGTCAGTGTTTTCACTCCTAGGTACATCTGTGCCAGAGCTGCCTCTACCTGCTCGTATCCAGACAAGGATGTATAACATAGAAAAATCACAAAATATATACATTACCAAAATTCTAGGAAGTTCTTCTATACAAATCATCAAATTCTATCTCAGGGTAATGTTTTCTAACCAGAGTTTTTCTAAATATAGCTCCCAAGGTTTGTACTAAACTTCCTATGATACCTACTATAATTCCCCGACCCCAGTTAACCAGAGTCGGTGAATTATTACATAACATTGGCATGATACAAGAAATCATGTCCCAAAAGAATGATTTGTTTAGTAGCCTTGGAAGTACTAGATGCATACATATTTTTTAAATTACATCATGAAATAAAAAGCAACATTGTGTCCCATTTCAACACAATCATCTCCCATAGACTATCCCTGAAGGTAAGTCATAATATACATTTTTGCATCTTGGGAAAAATAAAATATAGAAAGGGGGGAGCCTAAGTGCCCAGTAAGGATAACAATATAGCGGAAAATTTCATAAATAAGAATAAACAATTAAGCCAATGTATAATACTAAAATAAAATAATTTTAAACATAAACATGAGCATAATATGGAAAATATAAATCAAACAATTCTATTTACTTATTCACATGGATATTCTACAAGTTGAATAATAACATGTAATATCAATAGCCAATTTCATAATGTTGTAATGCATAATGTCAAACATCATAACCACATAGACAAGGCCTCATGCCAAGACTACAAATAAGATTTTGTCAAGGCCTTATGCCAAAACACATGTTGTCTCATGAGACCTACTGATAAATCGAGGAGTTATAAAGGACTCCACCCATCACTTACTAAGTCTAATCCATTCCACATAATAAAAGGTTAAAACATAACATAAACATCCATATTAAAAATAAGATACTAAATGTTAATTCTTTAACCATAAACCATAAATGGTATAAAAATAACACATCCACAGTCAAACATATAAAAAAACCTTAAATACAATATAAAAGATTTTATCATTATAAATCAACTTCAAACAAGTGTAAAATCAATCAAAGGATGTTGACATAGATGAAGTCAAAACCATCTATGAGAAATATCTATTTCTATTTTTAAATCATTTACAAGTAACATAATTATTAATGAAAACATTTATTTTGATAATATTATTATAAGCTTATAAGGGAAGATTTTAAGGTGTTATAATGATGTAAAATACCCGCACTCGCTATATAAGTTAAAAAAACATTCATTCCATAATTTTTTCGAAAAGGTCGTAAAGGACATTGTTTGGAAAATGACAGAATGATTTTTTATAAGAATATTATAAAAATACAAAAGGGTATAAATTATTTAATCCCAAAGTCTAGGAAATAGTAAAAATGTTTTGAAATACATTTTTAGGAAACACAGATGTGGATGATAAAGAGGTCCCAGTAGATACTCACATAGAAACAAACCTCGGATATTAAAGAGATTGTAAAATTAACCCTTACAATGTCATTTTTCCTTGATAGAGGGTACATTAACCTCATGTATAATAGTTAAATCATTTTTATTAAATTATTCAAGGACCTCATATATAAATATGATATCATATATGATCCTAAAATATTTCATTCTTAATAATATTTCAGTAGTATCATCGTTTCAAGTGTCAACTGATTCATTTTCCTTTATATGATTGGTTAAGTAAGCCATGTTTTTTATGGATAGGATGTATTTGATTCAAATCCAGAATTATATTATGTTCTTAAAAATTATTTTTAATCATAAAATAAAAATTATTCGTGAATGGTTACGATGGGGAATAAATCTCATCGTGTTTGTGGAGACAGTAATCGGTAAGTACACGAGGGATAATATCATTTGATGGTAAAATCATATATAATTGGATGTTATATCATATATTCAGAATAATTTATATGTTATATTTATTATTTACATCAATTATACTCCTTATTATACCCATCCAAACATTGAAGTGTTGAATAACAAACTACACCATGACATGGAGATGGTAAGCCGTACGTACGCACGTATGATGACTTTATTATTCATAGGATGAATAGAACAATGAAAATGGTTGTTCCATATTTAGAATAAAATCAATGTATGTAAAAGGTACTGGATTTATATTTTTTTATAGAAACAACAACAAAGGAGGAAGTGAAATAAAAAGATAACTTTGAATGAGGTGATGAAATTATAATCTCTTTTTGGGGTGATTTCATTTCATTTGATCAAACAGGATCCATAGGATGGCTTTATGATCAAAGGAAGGCCTCTGGGATGATTTTTTGGTTGTTGGGAGGATATTTGGGTAGTGGTTTGTCGAGGAAAATGGATTTCGAAGTGTGATTTTGATAGAAGGGGAAATACCCTTTTATAAGAGAGGTGAGGGTTACTTTAGGAAAATATTGAAATATTATTTTATTATACAATCATATTTGGTTTTTAATGTATCCAAAATGATTTATTTCATGGATTAGGTGGGGATGGGTCGAAAACCCCTCAACAAATTGGTTTTATAAAGGTTTAGGTTACCATTTTAACCTTATATTTTAGATTTAACTCTTAGTTAAATAGTTTAACTTTTACCATGTATTCTTGTATTATTATAACAAATAGATAATAAAATTACTATAAAAAGACAAGAGAACCCCAAGTGGTTCATTATTAATATATCTATCCTTATCTATGTCCTTTTTCCAAACCTTATATTTTTTGGAATATTATATCAACTAATAATATAGTATTTGTTTTAAAAAATCATTTATGTCAATTTTGACAGTATTTGGTATTTTATTTTTTACTAAAGTCATAACAACTTTATCACTTCAAAAAAAGTTATTTAATTAACCCTAACATGCCATATTAACTAGAAAATTACTGTAATTCATCAAAAGTTCCAATTTACATTTATTTGGATATTTATAATATCAATTATTTTAATCATCATTAATAAGGTAATTACTGCATCATCATTGTATCATAAATAAATTCAATTATTTAATGTCTAAAAATTTTAAATAAAATTCCATTACATAGGAAATATTTTTATTTTTCTAATTAAAATTTATATTCTAGTTTATCTTATTTATAACCCTATATTAACAATGGATTATTTATTAAACATTGAGTTTAACATTTTTAACTCTTCTTGAAATAAAATAATAATCAATGTCTTAATCTAATCCAAGTGGACCCGAAGGATCATATTTTATTCTGAAGGCTTATTTTCATCGAAATACACTTTTCCAATAGAATTAGGACATGTGTTAGGGTAATTATAATATCATTTTTTACCTTTAATTATCCAAATAATTTAACCCCTGGTTAATAAAAGCCAAATGTTACTATTCACCCAAAATTACATTCATCTTTTTGAACCACATTTTAGTTACTGATGTCATCCGTGTCTCTCGGATTTTTGAAATTCAATTAACAAAAGCAGTAATATTACGTTTTATGCAAATTTTCCAGTGCACCTAGAAGGTGGGTAAAATACGGTAAAAAGTTCAACCTAATATTATATATCTAATATTTTTATAAAATGTCTCCAATGAACTACATTGAACATATATAGGTATTTTGTATCAATTTTGACCTAAAATAAATTTAAATAAAATAACAAATTATTTAAATAAAAAGTTGTTTTTAAACAATAACAAAGTGTTTTTCACTACTCATCAAAAAATGAATGTTTTATGAAAAATACCAAAAATTCACTCTAAGCTAATTTTGAAATTCTAAATCTAAAAATGAATTCCATTTTGATTAATAAAATTTATAAAATTTCAAAATGATTTTATTACTATTCATAATGGCTTGTTTGATTGGTCGAGGTGTGTTACAACTTGAAGTTTCATACAACACATGTTGTTGTATTATTCAAAAAGAAGCATACCGCGGAGGCTTGGAGTGTTACAACCCCCCAATCTCTCTCCCGATTCCGCCCCCACACACTCGCCCCGAATATCCCCCACTCCTGGATGACAGATATTAAATATACAGATCTCCTAGTGTTGTAGAGTGGTCAACTGGAGTCTTCTCCAAGGAGGTCTTATATTAAATTTACTGAAATTACATATTATTATTTTAGTTTTGTTTTTTTTATGATTCAAACAATTATAAGTATAATAGAACAGGGGGTTTAGTTATGTGTGGTAAAAGGAAGAGAATGAAAATACATGTAGTCTAATCTAACATAGTTTGATAATAACAGATATATCCAAGGTGTAATGACCCATTTCATTATAACATGTGAAAATCTTGAGAAATTTTTTAAAAAAATATCCCAGAGAGGGATTCATTTTTGGAATCGGGATTCATATTATAATTCCCAGGATTTCAACATCTTGGGTGTATTTTGGATATGTATAGAGGAATGAGAGGTGTTATGGGATCTTATGTGGAAAATGGAGTAGGGTTGGGGAGGTCCTACAGTTAAAATTGTAGCAGGAGGAACCAACCCACCTGGATAGCACCCCCACCCCCACCCACACCCCCCGAACAACCCGCACTCCTAACCGTCCCCCCAAACATTACCCGGACAGCCCCCCCCCTAAAGAGCCCCTCCCCCTCCACCCATCATCCCCCAACAGCAGATTAATTTTCAATTACAAAATTTAATGTCTTTAATTTGATTATTATCAAATTATAACCAACACCTGATTCAGTAAACACGACTCTTAATAGGCCAATAGGCTAACATTGTTCATTAGGTTATTTGTTAGTTTTTCATTTTGGAAAAAGGCCATTGGGCCATTTTTTTCATTAGGACAGTAGGATAATATTCCATTAGGACAATAAGACCTTAGTTAATTATTACATTAGTCCATTTGTCTAACTGTTCCATTGAGTTTCTAGGTCGTTGGGCCATTGGGGCATTAGGCCATTGGGGCATTAGGTCATTGCATCATTCAGTCATTGGGGAGTTGGTGCATTGTGCCCTTGGGACGTTAGTTGTTTGGGTCATTCGGTTGTTGGGGCGTTGTGATTTTGGGTCATTGGGTTGTTAGGCCGGTTGGGCATTAGGCCATTGGGGCGTTTGGACATTTGGGTCATTGGGCTATTATAGAAATAGGTTATTAGGACAATTTGATAGTAGGCCATTCATCCATTAGGACAATAGGTCATTAGGACATTGTACCAAAAGGCCATTGGGCCTCCTAGCTTAATTCCTATCCTCCAATGGGGATTCAAAGAAATTATCTATCACAATATTGTATCCAATTAATGCTCATACTCTTAAAATAAAAAAACATTAGAGGTTTTAAAAACATAAAATGTTCAAATCTCAAACAATTATACATTTACATTCTAAATAATCATATAACATTAATTCGATAATAAATATAAAAGAAACACACCTTGTGAATATGTTGTGTCATGCGTGGTCATGGATGCTACCTCCATCCAGTGTGTCAGAGGCCTACAAAAAATAAAAAATAAAAAAAATTTAATATTGAAAATAATATAATGTAAATAAATAAATTCAGTATAAACCTGCATTGTATGATCCCATGTACCATCACCTGGATGTACATGTTCCTGCAGTGTTCTATCCTCAGCGATCAATTGTGCACTTACCTCCTCAAAAGCGCGCAACTGTGACTCAAAATCTAATTGTTGTTGTGTCATACAAGAAACATCAGGACTGAAAACCTCATTGTGTGATGCTACAGAACAAAGAATCTCCATTCTATAGGTCAAACTTTATGCATGCTTTCCACGACCAATAATGTGATGGAATATCTCATCCCTTGGCATGGGAAGCTCTCGCTGGTCACCTGGATGTTGTTCTAACTCAGCTTCAAATTGATCCTATGAGATATTAAAATATATATACATATATATTTTTATACACAGATTCATGTAAGTATTGGTAATGGGTACAAGAACTTACTATAAGAGCTGCAGTCTATGGATCATTTCGATCATGAGTTCTCATCCACACCAATATTTTATCAGTCGATGCACCTTTATCTTGTAACTGTATACCAATAAAATATAAAAATATAACAGAAAACCATTTTAAATAAAAAATTAATAATAAACACATCATGTTGGATCTAATACATGTGACGAGTCCTGAGCCTGTGAGGTGGTCCCTACAATGCTCGATTCTCGAAATGGCGTTCTCACACCTCCTACATTCAATTAATTCAAATTTCAAATAAATACAATGTCACAAATTCTTGAAATTATATATACCAAAATAAATATACTAAACAAAATGGCCTCAGTAGACAAATATGCAACTATGTTGTGCCATGGAGATGGGAGAACACCTCTCAGGACTTCTTCCAGAATGTAAGGGGCCGCCACATTTGGTACCCAGTGCTCCCTCTTGATTTTTTCTTTAAAATATTTCCACATATTACAACATTTTCCCAAACACACCGGTCTATACTCATCATGGCACACTTTAATATTATCCTATTAGGAAAAAATCAGACATGTTACTGTTTTTTAAACAAAGTAAAGAATCTAAAATGGCATTCTTTCATGAACTTCCCTCTAAAGTCAATCTAATGTATCCTGAGGAATAGAATCCCAGTCACGTTTGGTCAATGGAACTCGATGTGGGTTGCATATGATATGACCCATATGATGGATCAATTTAGTTGAAGTTAGTCCCAAAGGATGAAATCTCTTATCAAAGGAAACATCAATTGTCATGTCAGAATTCCATGATGAAATGCCACGACTAGGGCCTCTCTTGGGAGAGAAAGATGCGGTCGAGTCCGATCCTCTTGAAAACAATTTTATACATAATTTGATAGATGTGTATATATATATATAAATATATATATATTTATTTATTTATAAATTGCATAAAAAAAATAAACACAATTACATTCAAACATACCTCAACCATCAGACGTAGATGGTTAAGATGGATAGTGTGGATGTGCTGCTTGTTCCCTTGACGAGCCTGTAGTCATTGAAAACATTTGTAAGGGGACCATCGAAAGTGTTAAAAAGATAAATTGGATTTAAAAAAAAAAATAAAACTTGTATAGTTGTTAATAAAATAGAAAGGGATATAATAATTAGTTGTAAATGGATTTTAAAAATCAGAAACCTAACAGAATAGAAATAAAATTATGTACAAAAAAATTATTGGATTTAGAGGGTATTTTAAAGGTGAAGTGATTTACTATAGTGTAATATTTTAACTAGTTATTAAACAGTATTATAATAGAATACTTCTTACCTTTTCCAGTTGAAATATCTTTCTAAATTTATAGTAAGAAGTTAAAAATTATTTTATCATGGGTTGGTGTGGGGCTGTGAGGGGGTTGTCCTAGGGGGAGGGTGGCTGTGTGAGGGGAGTATTGGTGGGTGGGATTTCTGGGGAGATTTGTTCTTGTGGGAAACTATCCAAAGGGGGTTTGGGAGTGGGAGGGGCTGGGGTGGGGCTTTCTAGCGGCTAGGGGGCTATTTGGGGGGTGTTTTGGGGGGTGCGCTTTTTGGGAGGAGGGGGTTGTCCAGGGGGGGATGTTCGGGTGGAGGGGCTATGGTATATCTATGGGGGTATCCAAAGGGGGGGGGGGGGGTTGGGAGTTAGTTGGGGGGGGGGGTCCAGGGTGGGGCTGTCCAGGGGATGGGGGGGCTATTCTGGGGGACTTTTGGGGGGTGGGCTATTCTGGAGGAGGGGCAGTTGTCCAGGGGGTTGTCTAGGTGGAGGGGATGTGCAGGTAGGGGTGGAAGGGATGGGGGCATTTCCTAAAGGGATTTTGGTAGTGGGAGGGGTTGAGGGTTGGGTGGGGCTATCCAGGGGTTGGTGGAGGGGGGTTCTTGGGGGGGGGGATTTGGGGGTGGGTTTTCCGAGAGGGGGCTGTCTAAGGGGGGTGGGGGCTATCCAGGTGGATGGGTTATGTAGGTGGGGGTGAAGTGGGGGATATCCAAGGATGGGTGGGGGATGTTAAAGGTGGTTTGGGATTGGGGGTTGTCCAGGGATAGGGGTGGGGGAGGGGGGGTCTGTTCGTGGGGAGTTTTGGGGGGTGGGCTGTTTGGGAGGGGGGCTATCCAAAGGGGGTTGGGAGTTTTGGTTGTCTGGGGCTGGGGGGTTGTCCAAGTTGAGGGGGAGGTTTAGGGATGTTTTCTGGGATGGGGTTGTCTAGGGGGGTTTCCAAGTGGAGGGGGAGGGACTGTGTAGGTGGGGTGGGGGTGGGGTGGGGGGGTTGTTCGGTTGGAGTTTTGGGGGGTGGGCTATATGGGAGGGGGCAGTACATGGGGGGTTGGGAGTGGGGGTTTTCCATTTGGAGGAGGGGCTGGGGTTGGATATCTAGGGGGGTTGTCCAAGGATGTTGGGGACTATATAAGGGGGTGGGGGCTGTCCAGGCAGAGTTGTTGTGTAGATGGGGGTGGGGTGGGGGCTGTCTGTGGATGGGGGCGGGGGTTATCCAAGGGGGGTTTAGAGTGGGTGTTGTCCGAGGCTAGGGGGTGTCCAGGTGGGGGAGGGGGGCTATCCAGAGGGAGTTTTGGTGGGTGGGTAGTTCGAGAGGGGTGGATTTCCAAGGGGGGGGGGGGGGGGGGGTTGGGAGTAGGGTTGTCTGGGGCTTGGGGCTGTCCAGGTGGGGGGGGGGAGGGATGAGGGGTTGTCCAGAGGTTGGGGGTGGGGTGGCTGTCTAGGGGGAGGTGGAGGGGCTGTGCAGTAGGGATGGGGGGGGGGGGGCTACCCGAGAGGCATTTTGGGAGGTGGGTTGTCTGGGAGGGAGTCCTTACAAGGGGGGTTTGGGAGTGGGGGTTTTCCGGGGCTGGGGGTGGGGGTGTCCAGGTGGAGGGTGGGGGGAGGGGGTGCTGGGGGGCAGTCCATGGGTTGTGGTGGGGGGATGTCTAGGTATAGGGGTTGATTCTGACTATTAATAATTAAAAATTCTTATGTACTAAATTAGTTTTTGGTTGTTTTAATCAGTTTTAAATAATGGATTTAAACTGAAGATCAGGAAAAAAATTATACCTTTCATTAAACATGCAAATCGACTGTTCCTCCTTCAAAAAATTCTCTATCCCAAAAAATATATTCTCCACATTGAACAATGGTATGTTGATCAAGCTATTATGAAACAAAGGGTATAGTCTTGAGTTAATCTTGTTCAAATAAAAACACTCCTCGTTCAGAAATTTTTACAAAAACATGCCAACTAGGATTCGAAGGCAATGTAACAAAGAATACTTCTCACTATTGTGATGTAAAAATAGAAGGTTCATTATCAAATAGTTCATTTCTATATAAAATATAGTTAAAATTAAACAAGGTAAACTAATACTAATTGAATTTTCTTAGATTCACTAGATCAACATGATTACACTTTAACAATATGTGCTTCATCCTGTGTGCATATATAACATCAATGGTGTCTATCTATTGACCATAGTAATTACCAGAATCGACGAATGGACAACCGATGCCACTGTTTTTTGTTTCTCATTTTTCATAAACATCTTTAATGAAAAATAGAAATCCATTAGCATATATATCTTTATAACGACTAGCTGTTATAGATGGACCCTCAACTTGTTGGATAAATTCTTTAGTTAGTGTGGGATCCCAAAACTCCATCAGGTTATGACCCTACATAATTCATAGAATTCAAAAATTATTTTTGTAGAAAGAAATTAGTATAATATTTCACTCATAATGAAAATAAATTTATACATACAAATTCCTTGAACCATCCTGAAATGACGCATAATGAGATTGTTGATTTTGATACTCAATCGCACGAGACATCTCTTCTTTTAGCTTATTAATTTGTTTCCTATAAATGATAACGTGGTGTTTAAAATATTATCTTATGCAAAAAAACATGTAAAAGTTAAACAGTAAAAGTGATAAGACACTTACTGCACTATTGGTGAAACTGATGGAGTGCTGAACAAGATATATCAATGCACTTGTATCCACACAATGTTTTTCATGTCAAATATGGTTCCTTCTCCAGATGGACCATCATGAATCTGAGATGGATTATCTAATTTTGTTTCAACATCCATATGATATTCCACACAAAATATAGTACACTCATCCATCAAATAACCATTGGTTATTGATGCATCCAGATGAGCTCTGTTGCACACAAATCATTTCAATGTATTCAGATACTGCTCAATAGAATACATCCACATGAATTGCGCTGGACCAACATCCATTACTTCATTAGTTTGGTGCACTATCAAGTGAACCACAACATCAAAAATTGTGGGGGAAACAATTTCTGAAAGTGAAAAATAGTAAGTACAATTCGGTCATACAAACTTCTTAAATCACACATTTGTTGACTTTTTAAACAAATATGTCCAGAAAAGTAATCATCTCAGTCAACTATTGAACAAGATTTGGGGATAAACAATCAAAAAATTCGACTAGAATCAACTACTACACTAGTATGTGATTGTCATGACTTTTCAAACCTTGCAATGTCCTGATCGTCAAATTCACACAGTTTGAAATATTAGAAGAGTAACCATCATGCACCTTGATCATCTTCAAAATGGAAAAAATGTCACTTTCTCTTTTGTATTCATCGTATATTGTTCAAAAGGTAGATAATACTTATTTCCATTATCTAACTATAAATGATACTATATCCTTAAACACATTTCTTCCAAATCATGACATGCATTAACATGGTCATTTGATTTTTCACTAACACATTAAATGGTCCACAATATATTATCAGAAACAATTTTTTCAATGTGCATGACATCCAAATTATGGCTTAGCATGTTCGTTTTCCAATAGGGGAGATTGTAAAAAATAAATTCATTTTTTCCAATTGTGACTTCACTATCTACACGCATAACGAATATTAGGTAATGGATGAGCCACCATATCCTGAAAGTCATATACCGTGTGG
Organism: Viscum album; assembly: GCA_963277665.1. Classification (NCBI taxonomy): domain Eukaryota; kingdom Viridiplantae; phylum Streptophyta; class Magnoliopsida; order Santalales; family Viscaceae; genus Viscum; species Viscum album. The sequence goes on along the minus strand of OY728127.1, from coordinate 1,957,276,634 downwards.
ATGTTTTTTCCTCAATTTGTAGTAACATTTTAACTCATGTCTTGATCTTTGGTGCTCGATAGAACTCTCTAGAACCGTCAAATATCACTCTGTCCTTTCTAAACTTATTCTGAGGGGGGATAAAATGTTTGTGACATGGTTATACCAATTTTCTGGAATGGTTAAACCAAAATGGTTTTTTACTTTTATTACAACAATGGCATAAAAACTCCACTTTCGTACTCTATCCTAATAAATTTTCATAATCCAGGAAGTCATTGATTGTCCACAATAAAGTAGCCAGTAGTTTGAACATTTCATTCATTTCATGAACCTTATGGATTTTTTTTGGGATCACAAACTATATTCATGGATTCATTACCTATAATATAAACTTGACCACCATCACCTAAACTCATAAATTCCTTTCCCAAGCTCATACCATTACCCATGATTCAATCTCAATAAATCACATCCAAAATAGTTAATTTTAACAATTTATAATTAATTTTTGAATTTAAATAAAGGGGTAACAATCAATTAGAAATGAAAAATATGTACCTACTCATACAATCCATAAGAAATAGAACATAAACATTCGATGAAATACATTAGGTATCCATGTGAACAAAATCTCTAACACGCTACATCAACACAGAAACCAACTCTAAGAAAATTTGGTTGAAAACATATAAAATTTAATCAAGTGACACACCTATGACGAAAAATTGTGAAAAAGTGTAAAATATCACTCTTGAGACATCCACTAGTCATTCCATGAAAAATTACCATTATAGTAACTGGATTCCACAATTCAATAGTTGAATATGTCTCAAAACCCTAGCCAAAATCATCCCAAATGAAATGTAGAGAAACAAAATATGAATGTAGTGGAAAAGGAACAATCATACAATGAAGCAAAATGGAAAATAATAAATAATCATAAATATTAAAAGGGGATGAAATTGTGGATGAAGGGGAATGATCCGACTAAGAATGGAATCTCCCGAAACCATGTTATTCTAAAAATAAAAGTGGTTTCATCGTAAAATGATTATTTTTCCACCATTATAAGAATATGAAAAATCACCTATATTGCATAACATACATGAGTCACGACATGAATCCCTCCCTAGGGAAACCATTCCCACATAGATACATAGATCACGAAGTGTCCCAATGGGATATGGTGTTCTGTAGCTTCCACCACAAAAACTCCCAAACCCAACAAACTAAGACCTTATGGGGTGACCCTTATTCTCAGGGTGGCTAATCCCACTCAAATAAAACCAAAATCTAAGGCACAAAACTTCATGTCGTTTTATCAATCAATAGTGGTGTTTAAATTTAACATTGTGTCATCCTCCTTCCTTTATGGTCATGGCTATCACACCCCACACTATTACTACATTCATATTATTTGTCACAACGTGACCCAACTCATCATAGAATAAGTATCAGTTCCCCAAGAAAAAATACCAAGGAAAATCATAAAATTTTGCTAAATAATGGATAAGTTTCTTCATCATAACATGAGACCCTCATCCATTGTGTGAAATGTATATGTAAGGATTTTTCCTTAATGAAAACACCCAAAATAAAACTCATATCATTATGAAACCTACTAATAAATACATGACCCATCTTCCCATTGTTGTCAATGATTCATGACTCCATCACACCATGGCTCCCATAGGTCATGTAATGACCTCCATAATCCACATAATAGATCCTCTGTGTTAATGGAATTACTCCTCAATCATTCATCTTTTCGGAATAAATTACCATATCATAGTGTGATAATCCATATATACAATAACATCATAAAACTGTCATCTAAGATCTACTCTGACATCTACATAAGAAAATTAAACACTTAAAATACCTATAACTATTTCCAAAAATATATAATTGAGATTCTCCCACTCTTGGAATCAATATCTAAATATTAATTCTCAAAATATCTCGTACTTCGGGACTAGAAATTAATATTTCCCCAAATTTTCCTGTAACACCCCGAGATTTTATGAAAAATATTCTTTTTAATTTCACTAATGTCTTGTGTTGTATGCTACACCAAAAGGATCTTGCACAACACGCATACTTGATTTGCCTTGCATTACACGCAATCACGACCTTCCTCGATAGCGTGTGTAGTACGCAATAACGAGTTTCACTAAACAACAATATGCTATTAAAATATTATTAAAACTAGCCGTTATGAATAGTAATAACCACCTTTTGAAATTTTGTAATTTTATTTTTCAAAATGGAATTATTTTTTGGATTCATAATATCGAAATTATCTTAGGATGAAATTTTGGTGATTTTCGGATAACTTTCATATTTTGATGAATAGTGAAAATTACTAAATTTTAATTAAAAACAACTTTTTCAATCGAAATAATTAATAGTGATAAATTATTAATTTGAGTGGTTTTAAATTATATTTAGAATATATTTTTCCAATTTAATACAACGTTGGTCATTGGATGTAATTTCACATTTAAACCAGATATAAACAAGTGTCAATCTTTTGATAGTTATTATCTCTTAAGAACACGCTATTTGTTTTGACGAAGGGAATTAATTTTTAAATTAATTAATGAAACTGATATGTTTTTAATTTGGTAAAATAGAAATAATTTTTGAGTTCATAATATCAAATAAAGCTTAGGCCTAATTTTTGGTATTTTTCGGAAAACTTTCAATTTTTGATGAATAGTGAAACCACTAAGTGGTAGTTAAAAAAAACTGAATTTTTCATAAAACTTAATTTTATCGCTTCTGTGAGTGGAATTTCAAAATGCCGAGAGACACGGTTGATGTCAGTAAGTAAAATGTGGTTTAATGAGATGAAAATAATTTTTGGTGAATAGTAACTTTTTACTTTTATTTACCACGGTTAAAAGTAAATAGGGTAATTAAGGGTAGAAATGATATTATTATTACCCTAACACATGTCCTAATTCTATTGGACAAGTGTAATTCGACCAAAAACAAACTTAGGAATAAAATATGACCATTTAGGCCCACTTGGATTAGATTAGGACATTTATTATTAATTTATTTAAAGAAGGGTTAAAAGAGTTAAAATCAAAGTTTATTTACTAAAACATTTTTAATATAGGGTTATACATAAGATAAATTCGATTGTAAATATTCATTAGAAATCTAAAAAGATTTCCTACATAATTGTATTTTGTTTGTAATTTTTAGACATCAAATAATTTAATTTATTTATGACACAAAGATGATGCAGTAGTTATCTTATTAATGAAATATTGACATAATTGATGTTATAAATACCAAAATAAATGTAATTTAAGGCTTTTTATGAATTACAATAATTTTCTAGGTTAATATGACATGTTATTATTGATTTAATTAACTTTTTTTGAACTTATCATTCTGTTATGATTTTTACAAAAATCAATTACTAAATAGTGTCAAAATTGACATAAAATAGTTTTTTAAAAAAATATTATATTATTAATTGTTATTTTATTCCTAAAAATATAAGGTTCGGCCAAATGACTTAGATAAGAATATATATATTAATAATAAACAACTTGGGGTTCGTTTTGCATGTTATAGTAAGTGTATTAACCATATAGTGTAAGAAAACAAAAAGACACGGTGAAAGTTAAATTATTTAACTTAGAGTTAAATCTAATTGATAAGGTTAAAATAATAACCAAACTTGTCTAAATCCTATTTTCTGATGGTATTTCGACCCATCCCCACTTTACCTTCGAAATAAGACCCTTTGGAACCATTATAAACCGATTTTGACTTTAATATAAAATAATATTTTGAGATATTCCTAAGGTTCCCCTCTCCTTCCTTATAAAAGGGCACCTCCTCCCTCTCTTCCTCACACAACTTTGAGCCTTCAAGCTCGGACAAACACTGAAAAATTATCTTCTACACTTCCCTATAAACATCATAGAGGTTCTGGTTTTCCTCAAAGACCAATTTTAGTGCCCTAAGAGGAGGTCTCAAAGAGGCGCTTCAAAGAAGAGGTAATTTCCGTTACCAATTCTTTCACCTTTATTTCTTATTCCACTTATTCTTCTAAGGTTGTTTCATTATGAAGTAATAACATCAGTATCACTCATATACTGATATGTTATTATAAATATGAAACAAATCTAATTTACCTTCTATCCATCCTACGGAAAAAGGAAATCACCGCGCGTGCGTACGTACGGAATACCGTCTCCACGCCGTGGTGTAATCTGCTTTTCCACCAACACCTTACATGGATGGGTATTATGGTTTAAAAAAATAACTATACATAGTTATTATAACATAACAGTGATTCTGATATATTGTATCATCCACTCCAATTCAATTCAATAATTATGGAAATGATATCATCGCTCGTGCGTACGTACGGACTACCGTCTCCACGACGCGATGAGATTCATTCTCCATGTTAACCATTTAAGAATGATTATAAATTATATATAAGCAATAATAATGAAATATATGACATTATAAAGCTACTGAATTTATGTTTATATATATGTATGTCATCTACTTAATTCCATTCACCTCAATAAGGAAACGAAAACAACGTTCATGCATACGAACGATCTACCGTCTCCATGAACGGTGTATTTCATTCCATTTACTGATTTATTATATATATGTATATTCTGAATATATATATATATAAATAATGTTTTATATTCTGGAATTAAGTAATCATGATCTAAGTAATCATATGAATAATTACAAGTCAAAACACGGATGACAAATGAAACAATTTTACCCAAAACGCTCTTTAACATGGAATTTACAAAAGAACGGGTAATATAAAGTAATAAGTGAACCATATATGATATCATAACAATGAATATGATTCTGGAATAAGTCAATAACATTATTTAAATCATTATACAGGAGGTTCAGACACTTACAAAGCAAGTCGGACCTAAGGTAAGGGAAAATATCACAATCTCATTTTTATCCGAGATTGTTTATACTTTGGTATTTACTGGGGTGTATTTTATCATCCACATCCATGTTCCCTCAATATGTAATATTGTTTCCATCCACTTACAATAGTTTAAATCCAATTTTACCCTTCGGTGAGTTTTTAGTAAAGAATATGAAAGGAATCTTTTGTCTTATTTTTCGTACGAGGTACTTTTTTGACTTTTCCGACAAAAGTAAGAAGAATGTTTTTTTAAACTTATACGACATGAATAGATTTTTAAAACATTATTTCCAAGAAGCTTCCTTTACAAGTTTTCATGTTTATTTTTAATCAAATTCTTTTAGTTTAAAGTTGTATGACATGTTAAGAAAAATGGTTTTGAAGATGAAAGGATATTTTCCTCAAGAATAGAGTTCAAGTGTTTTATCAAAATTATTTTCCATCTAAGATAATAAAGGGATCTGTTTTTATCCCTATTATTACATTGATTTGATTATGTTTTGAGGGAATTATTTTTATAAAGTCATTTACCTTATATGATTTGTTTTATGATGTCATGATGTTTCAATAATCCCATTTTTATTACATGGGTTATGCAATGATGTATGATTTATGATTTTGTGGCACACATAAGAATGGTATCATTATGAGATGGGTGGGACCTATATCTCCCTCCAATGCATTGGGTAAAGATTTTATATCTCATGAGATAGACATGGATGGAATGGTAGGTTATACCGGTTTAGTGAAACAGGACTGAAACGAGGGTGACTCGATTCAGAAAGGGACTTTGTCCACTGAGATAGTCTTGGCAATGAGTCTTGACTAACAAGAAATGATTCTCTATGATTATGTGTGCATGCCACAAAGTTTAATGTTTTAAGTTATGATTATTGTGATTACATTTCACTGCCATGAGTTATCCCAGGTTATGAAATTATGATCTCTTTTATAGGTTAAGATTTCCAAAAGTTATGTGCTTATGTATATGATGTGATTGATATTTCTTTTGTTTACCCTTACTGAGCATTTGAGCTCACCCTTTTATGTTTTCTTTTCCCCAGGATATAAAGAAAGGTTTTAGGTATTAAAAAAAAGGGAATATCTTTATGGGAGATGTTGAAGATCTTTCACCAGGATTAGAAGATTATATTCCGAGTTTCCAAAGACACTAAACTATTACGATCCTTTTGTGTGTGTTTTTGTTATGTACTAAGTATTCCGCAAATGTAATGTAATGTCAATGTACATCAAGCTTCGGGTCTCTACAGTTGGTATCAGAGGAAAGGTTTAGTCAACCTTTGGAAACTAGGATGCGAAAACGTTAGTGAGATCCGTAGATATATTTCTAAGGTATGTCTAGGGATGTCCCTAAGGTTAAGTATACGTATAGGTTATAGTACTAGAATTACGCTAACGATCATAGAATTAAACCTAAGATGTTATATATTGAAGGTACTCCCCCTTTATTATGTTGTTTTCCCTAGGATTATTTTTTCCTCTCACACTATTATTTTTGGGTTTTAGACGATGGATTGAACCCGAAGGAACCGTGTTGATCAATGCAATGGACAATGCAATTATTGCCCTCCTGAACAAACAAATTTTATGGGAGATGGAGTGAAAAATCTTATTTCTATACTTACACAAGCTATGAATCATTCTGGACTTCCAAATGAGGAGAGAAGGGAACAATATTCTATTGAGTCCTTCATGAGGCAACGTCCACCTTCTTTCAGTGGGTCTTCCGATCCACTTGTTGCTGAACAATGGATCAGTACCACTGAAAAGATATTTTCAGTTCTTCAATGTTCTGAGCATGATAAAGTCATCTTAGCAGTATATCGTTTGGAAGGTGAAGCTAATCAATGGTGGAATCTTATCAAGAATACGAGGCCAAGAGATGAAATTGAGTCCATGGAATGGGACGAGTTCAAGAACTTTTTTTCAGTAAGTACTTCCCTCGTATTCTTCGAAAAAAGATGGAAAAGGAGTTTCTTGAGCTGAAGCAGAAGGATGATGAACTTTTTGGTATATATAAAGAGAATTTTACAAGACTTGCAAGGTATGCATCTGGCATTATCATCCAACCTAAAAGTAAAGTTGATCGATTTTTCAGTGGCTTAAAACCAAGTATTCGAAGGGCATTAGCTATAAGAGACTTCAGTAGCTATGAAGAAATTGTGCATTGTGCTATCAAGGTAGAAATGGAAGTTGGTGTTACATATCCATCTCATGGTTTTGACAAGAGACGAAAGATGGAGTTCAAGGAGAAATCTCAGAATAATGGTGAAAAGAAGATGAATGTTTCCGTATGCACAAAGTGTGGAAAGAAGCATGGTGGAGATTGTATTAAAGGGACTAGAAAATGTTTTAAGTGTGGAAAAGAAGGTCATCGAGCAGCTGAGTGTCGAAGTAATGGAAAAAGGGTTTATAATGATGTGAACAAAGAAAACACTATAGAGAACGCACCACCAACACTTCAATGCTTCAAGTGCAAGGAAATGGGGCATTATGATAATAAATTCCCTAATCCAAGGGTTAGTGATGATCGACATGAGCAACCGCTTAAGGCAAAGGACAAAGGGAAGTCACATGCGATCACTATTGGCGATGTTGAATATGACAACGATGTGGTGGAATGATTAAGTGTTTATGTAATGGGATTCCAAAATAATTATGTATCATGGAGTATTGGGATATTTATGTATTGGTCTAATGTGGTATTCAAAGTGATTGGGATATTTTTGGAAATAAGATGATATGCACATAATGAAGGTAAAACGATAAAATGAAATGTTTAACAGTATTCATGAGCTCATGATTGATATAAGGACTAAGTGATATCATGGTTTGAGTATATAGAATTTTGAGGATTTTGGTATGTGGAAAGTGTTAACTTTTAACTGCATTAATGTTTTCACTAAGGTTCAATGGGTATTCATTCTTCAAGAGAATACATGATTAAGGTATTCACATGTTTGTAATTTAACCAGAAAGATATATCTTATAATATATGGGGGATAAATGATGGCATTCACGTGATTGTTCTGTGACATTTCAAGTAACCATTTTCTTTATACTATGAGCTTGGACCGAAGTATTTTAGATAATCTTAGAATGGATTATGTTGGACATAAGTTAGGATAAAACGTTTTTTGATATTATTGATGGGATGTTATAGTAATATAGCTTTAGAAAAAGGACAACCTGCAGGACGGGCGACAACCCATCGCGTCGGACAAGGCTGTGGGAATCGAACCCACAACCGAAGTGCGACTGGCCTTTATCGCCTACCACTGGCCTACAGGAAGTCCCTCTTTAGTAGAAACTAGTTTTATTATATTAAGAAGTATGATATATGAATTATAAGTCCATTTTAAGAACCATATATGATTAATCTCACTATAGAATGACTTATGTATATTTAATAACTTTTGCTAACCTTTTGTTTGAGACAGATGGAATGACCCGTCATTCTATCACATGATCTGCTAACACTTCACGAATAACAAATTCAACTTCATTTATTTAAGAGATGAAGTGGAAATTGTTCAAGGTGCGAACAACAGTGAGATTGTAGCAAAATAATGTAAGTATTTATTCTAATTCAAATTCTTCAACTTTAGGGAAACGATCTTGAAAACCAAAAATGTTGTCCTAGTACTCTTATATCTAATTAATCGGATGGTACCTTAGATCGTCACAAATTTATGGATTTGTGATTGTTGGCTTTTCCATAGCCATGTTCTCTACCACTCTCCATCATAACATGATGGTTAGATTTTTCTTCCATATCCATATTTTCACCTATGTGGAAACCCAGTGATTAGTTTATTTGGGTAACCGTTACGTTTCATACTTTCGTTTTTAAATATTGGTTTTGGTATTCCTTTTTACGATGTGGGTTTCTATTAAAGAAACTTTCGAATAGTAAACCATTTATAACCCAATGAATTTCGAGGGAGAAATTCATTTTAAGGGGGGTAGAATGTAACACCCCGAGATTTTATGAAAAATATTCTTTTTAATTTCACTAATATCTTGTGTTGTATGCTACACCAAAAGGAGCTTGCACAACACACATCCTTGATTTTCCTTGCATTACACGCAATCACGACCTTCCTCGATAGCGTGTGTAGTACGCAATAACGAGTTTCACTAAACAACAATATGCTATTAAAATATTATTAAAACTAGCCGTTATGAATAGTAATAACCACCTTTTGAAATTTTGTAATTTTATTTTTCAAAATGGAATTCATTTTTGGATTCATAATATCAAAATTAGCTTAGGAAGAAATTTTGGTGATTTTCGGATAACTTTCATATTTTGATGAATAGGGAAAATTACAAAATTTTAATTAAAAACAAATTTTTCAATCGAAATAATTAATAGTGATAAATTATTAATTTGAGTGGTTTTAATGTATATTTAGAATATATTTTTACAAATTAATACAACTTTGGTCATTTGATGTAATTTCACATTTAAACTAGACATAAACAAGTGTCAATCTTTTGATAGTTATTATCTTTTAAGAACATGCTATTTGTTTTGACGACGGGAATTAATTTTTAAATTAATTAATGCAACTGATATGTTTTCAATTTGGTAAAATAGAAATCATTTTTTATTTCATAATATCAAATAAAGCTTAGGCCTAATTTTTGGTATTTTTCTGAAAACTTTCAATTTTTGATGAATAGTGAAACCACTAAGTGGTAGATAAAAAAAACTGAATTTTTCATAAATCTTAATTTTACCACTTCTGTGAGTGGAATTTCAAAAATCTGAGAGACACGGTTGATGTCAGTAAGTAAAATGTGGTTCAATGAGATGAAAATAATTTTTGGTGAATAGTAACTTTTTACTTTTATTTACCACGGTTAAAAGTAAATAGGGTAATTAAGGGTAGAAATGATATTATTATTACCCTAACACATGTCCTAATTCTATTGGACAAGTGTAATTCGACCAAAAACAAACTTAGGAATAAAATATGACCATTTAGGCTCACTTGGATTAGATTAGGACATTTATTATTAATTTATTTAAAGAAGGGTTAAAAGAGTTAAAATCAAAGTTTATTTACTAAAACATTTTTAATATGGGGTTATAAATAAGATAAATTCGATTGTAAATATTCATTAGAAATATAAAAATATTTCCTACATAATGGTATTTTATTTTTAATTTTTAGACATCAAATAAATTAATTTATTTATGACACAAAGATGATGCAGTAATTATCTTATTAATGAAATATTGACATATTTGATGTTATAAATACCAAAATAAATGTAATTTAAGACTTTTTATGAATTACACTAATTTTATAGGTTAATATGACATGTTATTATTGATTTAATTAACTTTTTTCGAACTTATAATTCTGTTATGATTTTCACAAAAATCAATTACTAAATAGTGTCAAAATTGACATAAAATAGTTTTTTAAAAAAATATTATATTATTAATTGTTATTTTATTCCTAAAAATCTAAGGTTCGGCCAAATGACTTAGATAGGGATAAATATATTAATATTAAACAACTTGGGGTTCGTTTGGCATGTTATAGTAAGTGTATTAACCATATAGTGTAAGAAAACAAAAAGGCACGGTAAAAGTTAAATTATTTAACTTAGAGTTAAATCTAATTGATAAGGTTACAATAATATCCTAAACTTGTCTAAATCGTATTGGTTGATAGGATTTCGACCCATCCCCACCTTACCTTCGAAATAAGCCCCTTTGGAACCATTATAAACCGATTTTGACTTTAATATAAAATAATATTTTGAGATATTCCTAAGGTGCCCTTCTCCTTCCTTATAAAAGGGCACCTCCTCCCTCTCTTCCTCACACAACTTTGAGCCTTCAAGATCGGCCAACCCCTGAAAAATTATCTTCTCCACTTCCCTAGAAACATCATAGAGGTTCTGGTCTTCCTCAAAGACCAATTTTAGTTCCCTAAGAGGAGGTCTCAAAGAGGCGCTTCAAAGAAGAGGTAATTTCCGTTACCAATTCTTTCACCTTCATTTCTTCTTCCACATCATATTCTAAGGTTGTTTCATTATGAAGTAATAATATCAATATCAATCATATACTGATATGTTATTATAAATATGAAACAACTCTAATTAACCTTCTATCCATCCTACGGAAAAAGGAAATCATCGCGCGTGCGTACGTACGGAATACCGTCTCCACGCCGTGGTGTAATCTGCTTTTCCACCAACACCTTACATGGATGGGTATTATGGTGTAAAAAAATAACTATACATAGTTATTATAACATAATAATGATTCTGATATATTGTATCATCCACTCCAATTCAATTCAATAATTATGGAAATGATATCATCGCTCGTGCGTACGTACGGACTATCGTCTCCACGACGCGATGAGATTCATTCTCCATGTTAACCATTTAAGAATGATTATAAAGTATATATAAGAAATAATAATGAAATATATGAAATTATAAATCTACTGCATTTATGTGTATATATATGTATGTCATCTACTTAATTCCATTCAACTCAATAAGGAAACGAAAACAATGTTCATGCGTACGAACGGTCTACCGTCTCCATGAATGGTGTATTTCATTCCATTTACTGATTTATTATATATATGTATATTCTGAATATATATATATATAAATCATGTTTTATATTCTGGAATTAAGTAATCATGATCTAAGTAATCATATGAATAATTACAAGTCAAAACACGGATGACAAATGAAACAATTTTACCCAAAACGCTCTTTAACATGGAATTTACAAAAGAACGGGTAATATAAAGTCATAAGTGAACCATATATGATATCATAACAATGAATATGATTCTAGAATAAGTCAATAAAATTATTTAAATCATTATACAGGAGGTTCAGACACTTACAAAGCAAGTCGGACCTATGGTAAGAGAAAATATCACAATCTTATTTTTATCCGAGATTGTTTATACTTTGGTATTTACTGGGGTGTATTTTATCATCCACATCCATGTTCCCTAAATATGTAATATTGTTTCCATCCACTTACAATAGTTTAAATCCAATTTTACACTTCGGTGAGTTTTTAGTAAAGAATATGAAAGGAATCTTTTGTCGTTTTTTTCGTACGAGGTACTTTTTTGACTTTTCCGACAAAAGTAAGAAGAATGTTTTTTTAACTTATACGGCATGAATGGATTTTTAAAACATTATTTCCAAGAAGCTTCCTTTACAAGTTTTCAAGTTTATTTTTAATCAACTTCTTTTAGTTTAAATTTGTATTACATGTTAAGAAAAATGTTTTTGAAGAAGAAAGGATATTTTCCTCAAGAATGGAGTTCAAGTGTTTTATCAAAATTATTTTCCATCTAAGATAATAAAGGGTTCTGTTTTTATCCCTATTATTACATTGATTTGATTATGTTTTGAGGGAATTATTTTTATGAAGTCATTTACCTTATATGATTTGTTTTATGATGTCATGATGTTTCAAGAATCCCATTTTTATTACATGGGTTATGCAATGATGTATGATTTATGATTTTGTGGCACACATAAGAATGGTATCATTATGAGATGGGTGGGACCTATATCTTCCTCCAATGAATTGGGTAAATATTTTATATCTCATGAGATAGACATGGCTGGAATGGTAGGTTATACCGGTTCAGTGAAACTGGACTGAAACGAGGGTGACTCGGTTCAGAAAGGGACTTTGTCCACTAAGATAGTCTTGTCAATGAGTCTTGACTAACAAGAAATGATTCTATATGATTATGTGTGCATTCCACAAAGTTTAATGTTTTAAGTTATGATTATTGTGATTACATTTCACTACCATGAGTTATCCTAGGTTATGAAATTATGATCTCTTTTACAGGTTAAGATTTCCAAAAGTTATGTTCTTATATGATGTGATTGATATTTCTTTTGTTTACCCTTACTGAGCATTTGAGCTCACCCTTTTATGTTTTCTTTTCCCCAGGATATAAAGAAAGGTTTTAGGTATTAAAAAAAGGGGAAGATCTTTATGGGAGATGTTGAAGATCTTTCACCAGGATTAGAAGATTATATTCCATGTTTCCAAAGACACTAAACTATTACGATCCTTGTGTGTGTGTTTTTGTTATGTACTAAGTATTCCACAAATGTAATGTAATGTCAATGTACATCAAGCTTCGGGTCTCTACATGTCCAAACCAGTTATGAAGAGGGTCATCAAAATAATTAATAACAATAAGGTATCAATAATATTTTGGCAGTAATTTCTAATAAATATGACTTGTAAATTATTAATATTAATTATAATAATTGTACAATTAAATAGACAATATTATAAAAAATAATATATATATTAATGTTTCCATCATATAATTTAAGTATTGAAATAAATATAAACTTAAAAATAATATATCCATAATAGATGTGACGAAAAGTAAAAATAAAAACAACTAAAGTTGATATAGTCATCTCAAAAAATTCTTCAGGATACCTTTTATCAAATATCATGTTATTGTCTATCCTACAAGATCATCCATAAACTGTATCTTCTTGTAATCATGATCACGATAGTATAAAACACACAACGATGCATGTAGGGGACATAAATAACACTCATTATGCTATTCCCATGTAGTGATACAACCTCCATAAAATATTAAATTCTACATGAATACTCAAAATATAGTTTATTCAAAAGTAAATACTAAGAAAAAAATATCTTCAATTCAACGAATATTTATAATATGTTCTTATCAAACAACCCCTAGCTCACTAACAACATGAACATTAAATGGAAATGTGTATATACATATACATGTATATAATATATTAATTTTAAAATATCATAATAATTTGGGTTTGAAAAACTTTATCCTAGTAGATTCCACTATGAACCCAAGACGTAGACCCTCAACTCATTCTAGCTATCAATTACCCAAAGATGGGTAACAATCATATCACTCTAACAATTTATTGAATCAAGATATTCCTCCCATAATAGATATTGTAACTCATCAAAAATAAATGATAGTGGAAATGAAAAAATAGAAAAAACATATCACTAAACAATAATATAATATGATTGCCTATAATTATTTTAACATCCTATGAATCACAAAAAATGAACCATTGTCTCATTCAATAGATGTACCTTTAGTAATTGTTTTATAGGAATCCTGGTTTTCATGGTCTTAACCTAACTAATTCTTGAGTTAAACAGTCATAATCCTTATAAAGGTAAAAATGGTAAATTTAACATCATAAAAAATTCTAGGGAAAGCAATTTAATATATCATTTGTCTCTAGATATGGTGTATACCATTGAATTTGATCTTTTTAAACATTCAATCTAATTGATTTTTAAAACATATTTGGTGCTTATTTGAAAAATTAGTATTTATCCTTTATATGTGAGTTGTTTTATAATAAAAACCGTTTCATGTATTGTAATTTTTTTCCTCAAAATATTGCTTTTACCTAAAGGGGTTATAAATTTCGTTTTTGATATTTACCTCCCAGACTGAGATTTTTGGGTTATTTCAATATTATACATGATGGTCCATCATTAGAAATATAAATTCCACCCTATTTATTTTTCCCCAGGGTTAGACATAGATGATGACACAACTTTAAGGGGATAAAAAAAGTTTTTCTATTAGATCACTCACCATGGGATCACATATTGATGATTGGTTTGGAATCATTAGTGAATCAACATCTAGGTGGAATATGGTTATCATTATTCTCAAATCGTATGATTGTTATAAATGACCAATAAATTCAAATAATATACTATATTTATAATTTGAATAACAGAAAATTGTGATAATAAAGGTGTTAATAGATTCAAAAACCGAATGGGGTTTTAAAGCTACAATAGTGATCCAATGATGTAGGAAATCATTATTTCATTTTATGACCCACTATTCATGTAATTAAATCTATTTATCTTTTGTGTAATTTATTTGATGTAATCTAGAATTATTTTCATTATGATTTCTAAATTATTATTCTGATAAATTTTTTGTTTTCTATTCATACTATATTGTTTCTAATGATTTTTAAAAAACTTTTTTTATCATTTAAAATTCTTTTTAAATATTCATCAATGATAATCCTTGGGATTTTGGAGCTAATAGGTTTTAAATGGTTTATGGAAAAACATTATTCAATGAAATTTTTAATTTTCATCATGAATTATTTTCATATAAAATATTATAAGAGTGACATTCCCTCTGCATATAAACTATTTACTCTACTGAAAATCCTATCAAATAAATTCTTAAATGTACATGGTTGTGAAAATAATTTTTGTGATTGAGTTCTAAATAACCACCGTTCGATATTTTTATTCTCCATTGACATTCATTACATTGTTATCCAAAAGATACTTGGGTAGCTGAAATAATGGATTATGGTGTATTGGATCTTTTTCATGCGCATAAATAACTAAAAACGGTATTTGGTGTGAAATTATTATGTCAAAATCAGAAAGGTTCGGTTTGATGATAATACAAGTATGGGATTGTTAGAAATGGTTGGTGTGAACCATAATTGTGATTAATAGAGGAAAAATATACCCAAATAAGGAAATCTAACTGTAGATACCTGAAGCTTAACGTACATGGACATTACATTACTTTTGCGGAATACTTAGTACATAACAAAAACACACACACAATGACCATAATAGTTTAGTGTCTTTGGAAACTCGGAATATAATCTTCTAATCGTGGTGAAAGATCTTCAACATCTCCCATAAAGATCTTCCTTTTTTTCTACCTAAAACCTTTCTTTATATCGTGGGGAAAAGAAAACATAAAAGGTTGAGCTCAAATTCTAAGTAAGGTTAAACAAAAGAAATATCAATCACATCATATTTATAAGAACATATAATTTTGGAAATCTTAACCTGCAAAAGAGATCATAATATCATAACATGGGATAAATCATAGTAGTGAAATGTAATCCCAATAATCACAACATAAAACATGAAACTTTTTGGCATACACACATAATCATAGAGAATAATTTCTTGTTAGTCAAGACTCATTGCCAAGACTATCTTAGTGGACAAAGTCCATTTTTGAACCGAGTTCATTCCTCGTTTCAGTCCTGTTTCACTGAACCGGTTTAACCTGCCGTTCCATCCATGTCTATCTCATGAGATATAAAATCTTTACCCAATGCATTGGAGGGAGATATAGGTCCCACCCATCTCATAATGATACAATTCTTATGTGTGCCACAAAATCATAAATCATACATCATTGCGTAACCCATGTAATAAAAAATGGATTCTTAAACATCATGACATCATAAAACAATTAATATAAGATAAAGTAATTCATAAAAATAATTCCATCACAACATAATCAAATCAATGTAATAATAGGGATAGAAACATAACCCTTAATTATCTTATATGGAAAACAATTTTGATAAAACACTTGAACTCCATTCTTGAAGAAAATATCTTTTCTACTTCAAAAACATTTTTCATTTCTTAACATGTCATAGAATTTTAAACTAAAAAATGTTGATTAAAAATAAACATGAAAACTTGTAAGGTAATATTCTTCGAAATAATTTTTTAAATATCCATTCATGCCATATATGTTAAAAGAAAACATTCTTCTCGTACTTTTGTCGGAAAAGTCAAAAAGTACCTCGTACGAAAAACCACAAAAGATTCCTTCCATATCATTTACTAAAAAATAACCGAAGGGTAAAATTTGATATAAACTATTGTATAAGGATATAAATATTACATATTGAGGAAACATGGATGTGGATGATAAAATACACCCCAGTAAATACCAAAGAATAAAAAATCTTGGATAAAAATGAGATTGTGATATTTCCCTTACCTTAGGTCCGATTTGCTTCGTAAGTGTCCAAACCTCCTGTATAATGATTTAAATAATGTCATTGACTTATTACAGAATCATACTCATAGTTATGATATCATATATGGTTCACTTATGACTTTATTTTACCCATTCTTTTGTAAATTCCATGTTAAAGAGCATTTTGGGTAAAATCGTTTCATTTGTCGTTCGTGTTTTGACTTATAATTATTGATATGATTACTTAGATCATGATTACATAATTCTTAGTGTTGAATTTTTTAGAAATTACAAATCATATATCTTGCTTATTCTCTAAATTGATAATCCTGGGTAGTCATAACTACTATTGTTTCTTACTTATGTGGATTAGATACATAAATTTTTTGGATTTACTAGAGTGGTAATTATTTTATTCTTTTTTGTTTATATTGTTTGTGATGTAATTAAAACTTATCATATTATACACTACCACCACCCAATTATAGAGGTTGATTTCAAATAACAACCAATTATAGATATAAATTACTGGATTGGAATGTAGTCTATTTATCACCTGTACACATGATAGCATTCAAGATTTGGATGTGTGACATTTAACATTGGGAGCTATATCAAGATTTTTGTTGTGTGTTTTTATGTGGGGACACTTACTTTAATGATTATTTATGATGTTGGTTATATATAATATGATTTTATGGTGATAGTTTTTATGGTGATATAGGTGTAGAAATTTTAACCTTGAAGTGTTTTTTTATTAAAATCCAGTATCTCCCAGAAGAATTAATTTTATCTAGACACATTCATATGTGTTGGTTTGGGGAAGTTACCTTATAAAAATATATAGTATCCACACACTTCTATATATGATATTTATTATGTTTCCTATAGTATTTTGTTGAGTTTTTGGGACTCATGTGGTTTACATATAACTATTGTTTTATAGATTTTTTTCTGTTTTATTTAATTTTCATTAATTTTTAATATATTGAGTAATTTTTTTGTATGAACCCTTTTATTCTCTCATATGTTGATTCTTTATTTTTTGGCCTAAGTCTTTACTTTGGGCCTAATATAGATGCCTAATGATCTAGTAATGGTTATTACGGTGTCTGGGGATTTTTCGGAGCCTGACGCCCATTTTTTGGAGAAAAAAGACTCTGTGCACTGTTTGGTGTGAATCATGTGGAATTCTGCATGGTTTGGAAAACCATAAAGACGATGTTTTTTTCAGATAGAGCCACCCCAAATAGAGGGAACATAGTCGTGCATGTTAACTATGTGAGCTCCCCTTTTTCCCATGTACCCATCCATGGGTTGCGCAAAGTTTGAAAACCCATGAAAACCAAACCGTTCAGTTCAACCCATCCTGCACTGTCTGTGCACAATTTTACAAACCATGTAGAAAAACAGTGCACAGGCGTTTTTGGGAAATTTTTTAGTTTTTCAATTAATGGTCTATTAAGCAACATCCTTGCTCCATAATTTGAGTTTATACATGATTTACCTATTTATCTCTCAATTAGGGGCTTTTTCAATATCAAAACATGGAATCAAAAGATATTCATCATTCGACATCTTATAGAGCTTTAGTTCAATAAGTTGGATGAGAAACAGTACGTACTTGAAATCTCTTTATCAATTATTTTCCTCTCTTTCTCTTGACCAAGATATCACCATGTGAGCATTTTTCACATTTTATTAGATCTACTCCGATCTGAGGCCAATAAAGGGCTGATACCGAAAAATAAGGATCGTACAACCCTTTGTTGAGTGGTCCATAAATTATCCCTAAAGTTATTTGTTTTTGTAATGTTCATGTGGGGCTCACCAATTTCATTAGAATCTATTTTATAAATTAACATTCCATGATTACACTTGTTAAAATCGAATGATTATGCTCTTTATAATTATGTGATTAGTTGTTATAAGTTATTCCCACAACTCAATTTCTCTCATGCCGATGGTTATGACATATTTGGATTTTTAATGTTACGGGATGTTTGTTCCATAATTAGGGTGTTCCTTTACTTGACCTTCATAAAGGTTAACCATTCAAAAGCAAATGACATGTTGTTAATGAGAATCGTATAGTGGCATGTACCATGTATGCTCACCACTTGGACTGCCTAGGGAAAGTTCTTCTAAATGATTATTATATAAGAAATGTTAAATGGAAGTATACCATGTTTATAACTTGGCCTTAACAAATGAGATTGAAAAAAGTTACATGTCTGTATCACCCCTTTCCAATTAATGGAAGGTAGCGAAGTGAGCCTCTCTAATTGAATATGACTTTATGGTTAATTATGACATTATTAAAAGGTTTCAATGCTATGTGTCTTATCCACACTAATGGATGACATGGCTTGGACCAAAAAATAAATGGTTGAAACTCTAATTTACCTAACCAAACTAATGGAAGGAAATACTTGAACCTAATGAATTATTACCTGATTACAACATCAAATAGGAAGGTACTACCTCGGGCTCACCTTGGATTCTGAGAGGAGAATACCTTAGGACTCAGGAAACCCATTCTGATTGATAGATACAATTTTCTTAGGTTGATACCCACCTAGACTCCAGTTATTATCTATTACAAGGATTCTTAGTATGCTATTATAGGGTCTATTTCATATTACAGGATACCTCGAATAAACACCTTGGATCTATCATTGACTAGTAGGTTCCATTGTGAAAGCCCATTTGGTTCTGTCTTTTCTCAGACCTGTTTTACCATGAACGGTCACCTTGGACTCGATGGGAACCTTATTGTGGAATTCCTTGGATTAAGGTCCTTGGATCACACTCTTACCCTTTATCTAAGCTCTGATACTATTATGTTTGTGTTCCACGAGTTTTATGTTACCTTGGTTATTACCCTTGATCTCCCCCACTAGATAACTTTTTCAGGTTGCATTGTTAAGTCTTTGGACCTTCACTAATTATAATATCACGAGGTGATGTCATTGGTTTCTATGCCTCACGTTAACTATTAACATTAAATGGTGTTTTATTAATTAATTAATTGGTTACATGTTCATACACAAGCTGAGTACTAAAGCATACACTTGGGTTTTTAGATATATTGTACTAATTTTCATACTTTATATATGCAAGCACACACACTCCAATATTCCATTACACGGGAAATATTTTATAGACAATGTAGGTGGTGGCCCATTGAGATTTATCTCACACCCTCTTTGAGTTCAATTTTTAAAATAGAGTAGATTACATGGTTTTAGAGATTGAAAAAAGAAAGTATACAACTTCAAACACATGATGGCATGTTGTTATGATAGACCTTGATAGCAGATGATCGAGTAGATATTGGGATGCTTGGAGTATCCTTGTATTATTTTACTTGTGTAACATGTTATACCTAATTTCTTGTATTCATGTTTCTATTTTTCTTGCGAAATTTCATTACATCGTCATTTTGGCAGTTGATACTGTTATTATGATTCACATTTATCTATTCCAACAGTTTTCTTCCATTGTTCATTTACACTATTTATATTGCTTCTACAATTTACTATTCCTTATTACTCCTTCCACTATTATACACTCTACTAATGGGGGAATAGTCATCCCACATACATACACTAGGACCTCACTACTAATCAGACGTCTATGGCGTTCGAGAAGATGTGCTTGAGGCCATGTGGCCCACCGGTCTCAGGACACCTGTTAAGTGGCATCCAGGTCCGGGATGTCACAAAATGGTATCAGGGTTGGTTTCTTTTCTTGAATTACTATTGGGTGGCAATATATTGGAGAATATGAATGTTTTTGGACATGGTCATAAGTTTTGTTTGGGTGTCATGAACCCATGATCGGGGTAAAATCCATGTTACCCACAATGTAATTATTGTTCTACTTTTCCTATTTCTATTGATATTATTTCACCACTGTGTGACACACATGTTGTTAGGTGTTGTTTATTATTACACTATTTTCTAATTTTTTTCATCCTTCTACCAATTATATGAGGGTAATGGAATTGTTACATACATCAATATGGGTACCTATAGTTCACAAGTCAGGCATATTTCCATTCCATAAATGTGCATTTCACAGCTTTCATTTCTTGGTATGCTTGTGATTGTTGATTGATGTTGTGATAGTTGCTTATACATGTATTACTTTCACCTTGATTGGGTGATTTCATGCCTCATTTCACGAGGTGTATGGGCCCTCATGGGTTGGGATGATTAATTTACTGAGTCAAGCCAATATACTATAATGAAATGTGTTTCGTTTCTAGTGATAAGTGTATGGGCACTTATTCATTTGAAATGACTATCCATTATAAAAAAATGAATCCTTGAATCTATAATGAATTGGTTTCACATCATTATCCATCCTTTTAATGTCTATGAAGGGTAAAGAAGTGAACATATAAATTAACTATGAAATGACATGAAACTTATACATGAGAACATACCAATACCTAGCTATCTAAGAAGGTAGTTTGGGGTAGTATACATTGGGTAGTGAGTTTTCTTACATTTAGTTTCACTAGTGATGCTATCTTATGCTTCTAAGATTGTTCTGAGGTGTGTGATTTGCATTTGTAAACCAATGCCTCCATGACGCCCTTCTGTTATTCGCCATGAGGATGGTGATGACCATGCTCTGGACATGGTGGGCCCTATACCACCAGTCTTACATCCAAGAGTGACACTTGAGGAACCACCTTTTGTACCAGATCCAAGAACTGATGCTCAAGTCCATGATAGTTTCATACCTCGGACGTTGTCCATGAAAGGTGCTTCGCAGGTTGCACCCACGATTGCTGATCTAACCCATGAGTTCCAGCAGTAGCATCATCCTACTTTATCATGATATGGTGGTTCTTAGGATGCTGAGCCTTGGATATATTCCATGTTGTCTAAATTTGAGAATCTATAAATGCCTTCAGATTGGAGAGTCAATATTTCTACATACATGATTCGTGATTCGGCCAAGAGTTGGTGGGATGTGGTAACCGAGGCCGGTGGTCATCCGAGCTTGTTATGGGATTATTTCCAGACTTCCTTCTCTGATCAATTATTTCATCAGGAACTAAGAGATGATAGAGCCAGAGAGTTCATGCATCTCGATTAGGGTTCTAATTTTTTTATGGCATATTAACCACATTTCAATGATTTATAGTACTTTTCACTACTTCTAGCCGGTGATGAGATTTCACGTTCGATATGTTTTGAGGATGGGATCTAGTATGCCATCCAAACACTAGTGAATGTATTTCACCTTCCAAATTGTTATGCAATAGTTGATGAGGCCCTTATCACTGAGCACAACCTGAGGGATGTCACAAGTACT
This sequence comes from Viscum album, assembly GCA_963277665.1. Lineage (NCBI taxonomy): Eukaryota > Viridiplantae > Streptophyta > Magnoliopsida > Santalales > Viscaceae > Viscum > Viscum album. The sequence continues at coordinate 1,957,254,515 of OY728127.1, read as the reverse complement.
AGGTTTAAAGGATTAGCATCGCGTCAGGCCAGATGTTCCTCCTGTGGCAGGAAACGTTCCCTTAAGGTTTTTCGTCATGTCAGTGGTAGTATGAGAATCCAGTTTGATAGCTCAGTGGTGTTTCATCAGTGAGGAGGACCGGGGCATAATAATCCCCAATGTGATAGAAACCCTATGAAGTTCCAAGCATACAACTATAGCAGCCATCTTCAGTGTTTCTACATGACCTTTCCCCCAGCTACTAGTGGAAAAGGATCCACATCTACTCCACCTATAGGAGAAAGTTATATTACCACATGTAAGGAAAGGATTTGGAATAGCCCCGACAGGTCTGGCTGAGGAGGAGTTCGTGGCCATCGTAGACCAATTCATGATCACAAACATCGCCAGCAGTGCCGTCATGATCGTTGTATTCAATCAGATCCACATGGTCATGGATTATGTCAGTTGCATGCTTTAGAGTAGATATATGAGGATCAGACTGCAGGACCATCTACAGTACGAGGTACTATTCTAGTAGCCTATACTATTGTCTCTTTTTTTGTTTGATATAGGTGATTCAATCTCTTTTATATCTATATCTATTGTGGAAATTCTTGGAGTAGAGATACAATATCACTATAGTGTAATGACCCTCGATACACCATTGGGAATATGGACAGAGGGCATACGCCAGTGCAGGGATTGTCCTGTAGAGGTAGGCAATTACCCTTTCTTGTGGAATGTTTTTGTTCTAGAGATTATGGGCTTCAATTTCATTCTTTGGTTTGAATGGTTAGTCAACCATGATGCCTTCATAGACTGCTATCATCATATGGTCTCTTTTACTTCACTAGAAGGTAGTAGTTATCTCTTCAAAGGTTATTGGGATGTCCAGGTGAGGATAGATGGACTGAAACATCATGGGATAGGTAAATGGACTTCTTATATTTCAAACCTTTTCATGGAGGATCAGGGTTTCTTTCAAATTGATTTCCATCCTACTGTTGATCTTTTCAGAGAAGTCCATCCTGATGAATTTTCTAGATTACCTTGTAGGAGAGAGGTATAGTTTACAATAGAGCTTGTTCTAATATCAGCTTTAGTGTACATTCCTCCAAACAAGATGGAACTTACCAAGATTCAGGAGCCCAAGTGAAAGATAGAGGACCTAGAGGAAAAAAGGATTCATTTGGCCTAGTACAGCCTCATCGGGTTCAGTAGTGATATTTTCTTAGAAGGTAGATTGTACACTTAATCTATTTAAAGATTACAAAAGGTTGGACCAGCTTATTTTCAAGAATCGGTGTCCACTTCCTTGAATATATTATTGCATTGACCATATAAAAGGATAAAAGGTGTTCTCTAAGATCAACCTAATATTTGGTTAACATCAGGAGTGAGTCACACCATTAGACATGCCTCATATGGCTTTTCGTAGCTGGTAAGGTCTGTATTATTTTTTGGTTATATCGTTTAGTATTACGAACATGCGACCCATTTTCGTGGATTTGATGAATAGGGGTTCCCACCCCTATTTGGATGCTTCTGTTGTGGTCTTTGTGGATGAAAACTTGGTGTATTCTCTCACTCATTACGACCATTAAAAACATCTTGAGATCATTCGAGTGCACTAAGAGAGAATCTGATTTACTCCACGATTTCTAAATGAGACTTCTGGATAGACAAGGTCAACTTATTATGTCATATAATCTCAAAATCAAGAGATTCTATTGATGCTATAAAGGTTGGTGTTGTAGTTTCCTAGTATCATCACAAAAACATGTTTGATATCCAGAGTTTCTTAGGGATCACTGGATATTACAATAATTTCGTACATGACCTTTCTCATCTTTCATAACCTCTAACTGGTATTACAAAGAAGGGTGTCAAGATCAAATGGTTAGAAGCATGTGAGAAATCCTTTTAGGAGCTGAAATGTAGGCTTGTCTCGACACTAATTCTAATTCTTCCATAACCTAGAAAAGGTTATTTCAAATTTTATGATGGATCAAGAATTTGACTAGGAGTAGTGTTGATATAGGAAGAAATTTTTTTATGTATGGATATTGGCATTTTCGTCTCACAAGAGAAATTACCCAATGCATGACCTCAACATAGTAGCTATTGTCCATGTCTTACACTGATGGACACGCTATCTATTAGGTAATCCCTAGTGTATAAAGATAAAAAAATCCTCAAGTATATTTTTTCTCATCCTGAATTCAGCCTAAGAAAACAGAGATGGGTCGAATATATACAATACTTTTATTTTGAGATTTTCCATATTCCATGAAACAACAAATGTTCGCTGATGCACTGAGTGGAAACACTCAATCGTAGGCCATATAGGAAGCCATGATGAATGGAATTTAATGGACCTATTTTCTAAACACCATCTAGAGTTTTATGAGAGTCATGAGAAACCTTAACTATTAGCCTTAACATTTACCTCCTCCCTCCATGAGACAGTGAACAATATGAAGTTTAAAAATATTGAGGGTTAGGTTCTCTATGAGAGTATATCAAGAGATAAACCACCTTCATATTAGTCTATGGATAGAGATAATATCCTGTATCTAAGTGGACATATCTGTGTTCTGACAGACATGAGAGAGGAGTGGATGAAAGAGTCCCATGCTTTTCAATGGGCAGTTCGTCTAGGATTCTCAAAGATGTATTGAGATATGTGATGCCAGTATTGGTGGCCTGGAATGAAGCATTAGATTGAAGGCTTCATCACTTCATGTTCCACCTGTCAGCGGGTGAGGCGGGGCACCAAAGACCTATATGCTTCTTATGGATTTTGTAGATGGATTACCTAGGTCACTGAGGGGTAGCAATACTATCTGGGTAGTCATTGAATGACTAAGGAAATCATAAAACTTCATTACTTTTTGGGAAACTTTATCAATTTATGAACTATGAATATTGTAAGATTGTGAGATCCTATGACTATATGGGGTTCCTCTTACTGTAATTTTAGATCAGGACTCTCATTCTACATCACAGTTCAAGCAGGGTTTGTAGAAAGATTTGTAAACTCGGGTGCTTCTATGTACATATTTTCACCCTCACACTAATGGAAATTCAGAACATATGATATAGGCTCTAGAGGATATTCTCCGAGCATCTGCCCTTTATTTTAGCAGTTCTTGGGAGAAGCATTTCCCTCTCATCATGTTCTCTTATAATAACAGTTTCCAGGAAATTATTCAAATGTCTCATTTTGAGGCCTTATATGGTAGGCCATTCAATTCACCCTTGTGTTGGATAGAGGTCAGTGAGGTAGCCTTAGGAGTTCCTCATCTTATTCAGGAGAATTTTGAATAGGTTCAGCTGGTCAGGAAGCATATGGATACTACTCAATCTAGAAAAAAATATTATGTTGATTTCCATCTATGACCTATTGAGTTTGAGGTTGGGGATCATGTTTTTCATCAGGTATTGACCAAGATAGGGCATAGATGGTTAAGAATCAAGTAAATTTTTCACCTCGTTACGTTGGGTCATTTGATATTCTAGAGAGATCCATGCTGGAAGCCTATATGTTCCTACTAGCTCAGAGCTATCATGCCACGCACGATTCCTTTCATGTCTCACAAAATTTCCAATATCATGCTGACCTATTTCAAACCTTTTATCCCAAGGACGATGAGTTATATTTCAATGTTATCATTGAGGAATATACTGTACACATCATTGATCGAAGCAAGAAAGCTCTCTATGGAAATTCAGTCCCTCTCATATGGGTGTTATTGCAGCAAAGCCGAGTATAAGATGAGAATTGGGACATGGAATATGATGTATGTGCCCAATGTCTAGAGTTATTCCCAAATAATGTTCCTTTACTCTTGGAATGTGAACTCAGGGGGCGAGTTATTTTAAGGGGATAATACTGTAAGAACATTGTTTTTCCCTCATCTATGGATCTTTTATTTTTTAGTTTAAATCTTCACTTTGGACCTAATTTGGATTCCTAATGAGTTAATAAAGGTTAAGAGGGTGACTGGTGCTTGTTCGTAGCCCTAAAACCATCTTTTTGGAGAAAAAAGACTATGCACATAGTATAGTGTGAACCATGTAGAATTCCTTACGGTTTGGAACACAGTGCATATGGTGTTTTTTTAGATACAGACACCTCAAATGTTTGGTTCAGGGCCATGAATCCTAACCAAGAGAGTTCCCATTTTCCCTAGGTACCCGTGCATGGGTTGCACACAATTTGAAAAACAGTGTGGACTAAACCCTTCGGGTAGATCCATTCCACAAGGTTTGTGCACGGTTTAACAAACCGTGCGGAAAACCATATGTGCGCTAATTTTCATGGTAAATTTCTGATGTTTCCCATAACGATCTATTATGCTCCCTCCTTCCTCCCTAATCCGAGTTGATGTGGGATTGGCCTATTTCTCTCCCAATTTGGGGAATTTTGATGATCTAAACTTGGAATCAAGAGATCTCCATCATCCAAAATCAGATTGAGCTTCTATTTTTCACATTGGATTTTCAACTGTATGTACTTGATATCTTATTACCAATCTTATTAGCTATTTTCTTGAACTAGATATAGCCATGTGAGTGTTTTTCACCTTTTCATAGATCTACACTAATCTAAAGAAAATCAATGGCCGAAACCATATGATAAGGATCATACAACCCTAATGTGGGTGGCCTATAACTTATCCCTAAAGTTCGTTGTTTTTGGAATGATCATGTGGGGCCCACCAATTTTATCAGAAGTCGTTTCTTAAATTTACATTACATGATTATACTTGTTATAATTGTATGTTTATTCTCTTTTTAATTATGTGATTTTTTCTTAGCGATTATACCCACAACTCAATCTACCTCATGTCAAAGGTTATTTTGTATTTGGGTTTTTAGTGTTTTGGTGTGTTTGAGCCACCATTCGGGTGTCTCTTTGGTTGACCTTCCTAAAGGAGAGACTTTCCCTCATAAGTGACTTGTTATTAATGAGAATCACATAATGGAATGTACCATGTATGCTCACCACTTGACCCAACAAAGGTAAGTTCTTCTAAATGATTATTAAATAAGAAATGTTAAATGGAATGTACACTATGTAAAAAACATGGCCTTAAAAAATGAGATTGAATAAAGGATACATGTTCCTAGAACCCATTTCCATGTTAATGGAACGTATAGGAGTGGACAACTCTAATTGAATATGTCATTATGATTAATTAAGACTTGATTAAAAGTTTGAAATGTTACTTGGCCTATCCACACTAATGGATGAAAAGAAATGGAATAATAAATAAATGGTAGCAACTCTACATGACCTATCGAAACTAATGGAAGGAAAGACTTCAACATAATGAATAATTACCTGATTAAAATATCAAATAGGAATGCACTACCTCGATCTCACCTTGGATTCTAAGAGGAGAATACCTTGGTACTCAGGAACCCCATTCCGATTCACGGATACAGTTTTCGTAGGTTCATACCCACCTTTTATGCGATTCTTGTCTATTCCTCAGATTCCCGGTATACTATAGTAGGTTCCTTTTCATTATTACCAGATACCTCAGATGCACTCCTTGGATCCATCATTAATTATTAGGTTCCATGGTAAATTCCCATAGGGTACTATCTTTGCTTATCCCCATTTTACATTTGATGATCACCTTGGACTCAGTAGGAACCTTATTGTGGAACTCCTTGGATTACATTCCTTGGATTACACTAATACCCATTATATAATCTCAGATACTACTATGTTATAATTTCATGAGTTTTACATTACCTTGGTTATTACCCTGGAACTCCCTCACTGGATATCATTGTTAGGTTTCCTTGTTACCCTTTGGGAGCTTCACTACTTATACTATCACGAGGTGATGTCAGTGTAGGCTATGTCTCACATGAAATATTAAAACGAAATGATGTTTACATAATTAATATATTGTTTACATGTTTGGACACCATCTAAGGGAAGAACATGGTACTTCGGTTTTTAGTAATATTGTATTACTTGCCTTACTTTATATATGCATGCATGCACTCTTCTAAATTCCATTACAGGGGTCGTATTTTATATAAACCACTGGTGCTGGCCCACTGAGATTTATCTCACTCCCTCTCTGGGTGACATTTGGTACTCTAAGAATATTAAATGGTTGTAGGGATTTTCAACGGGAAGTATACAACTTCCAATACTTGATTTCATGCTGATAGGATAGTGCTTGATAGGAGATGACCGAGTAGGATATTAGGATGCTTGGAGTAGCCTTGTTTTCTTTAACTTTTGGAACATGTTATTCATGTTGTCTATTATCCATGTTTTTCATTTTCCTAGTGACATGTCATTACATCATCATTTTTTTGTTAATATAGTTATTTTTGTTCAAATTTATCTATTGCATCAGTTTTCTTCTTTTGTTTGTTTATACTATTTAAATTGCTTTTGTTGTTTACTATTACTTATTACTCCATCCAATATTATATACTCTTCTAATGGAGGAATTGTCTTCCCATGGACACACCCTAGGTTCTCACTGATAGTCGGAAGCCTCTGGTGTTTTGGAAGTTGTTCTTGAGTCTATGTTTCCCACCAGGCTCGGGGCACCTGCTTGGTGGAATACGGGTCTGGGACATCATAATATTTAATTCATTTGAAAAATAGGGTCTCAAAATTTATAAATTCACTCATCACATATATTTGATATATAACCACCATAGTATTCACCAAATCCATTCTTGTTGGAGGAAATCATGGTGGAAATGTACAACCACATTGCTAATTCATGAGGGAACTCATTGTGGTTGGATCCTAAATTGTTCACATGGGTCTACGTAAGTGGGTTGTTTGACATAAGGAAATAACTCGGTGTAATCTAAATATAGCAGTCCAAATATTGAAATTGATGTTTAATTCAAAAATTCAATTAATAATATAATTAATGTCATCAGAATATTAGAATAACAATGATGGTGTGGGATGAATAAGTCAATCCTAAAACTTTTGTCATTATAAATTAATTTATAAATATTTCTTGAATTACATCTTTTCTATCAATTAAAATAATCGATACCCTATTCATGATTAACTCACCAATAATTTTTTCAGGAAAATAAATAAATTAATATATATGTAATATTTATATATGGTTCAAACTCAATGTGAGTGGTTGATCCATGATATTTTAGGTCATTTTAAAAACACCCATCAACTGTTATCACCAAGAGTTTACATTAAAGGGTAAGGGTCTCTTTTTAACGATATCAAAATAATATTATTTTGAAAAGTTTGACATGATCAAATAATATTATAATAAATAATTGTAATAAAATTATAATCAGATACTAAAAATTAAATTATTTTATTATATTAAATATTATTTTTATTCTTCTCGGATGATTAATTCAATGGAATACACTATGATCTAATTAATTATAACAATAACATTCCATCATCATATTTTAGTGATCTATATTTTCTATATCAATATTATTCCACCATAAATATTAAAAATTATATATCTTAACCTTATAAAAATTATCTTCTTGATAGCCCTTATTCAAAATGTATTTTATATTCATTGTATCTCTATATGTATTCGATAAGATTCATAATTTTAATTTCATGAAATTGTCTACCAAATCTAATTCATAAAATATAACATACCCATTATAGATAAGTTCATTAATTTTTTTTCATTAAGTGAGTTATCATTTTAATAAATAGATAATTGATTGTTATCATATATGGTTCATTTTTTATACTCATTAGGTTCCTATTTCATATGTATAAAAATTATGTTAGTCTGTTTTCTTTTATTGCGTACCCATTATGAATCCACAAATCACATTATTTAATCACCAGAGAAAAAAATCAATATTTTTCTTTTCCACAAATATTTTTTTTCTATATCCACTGTGTTCCTAGCATATCAACTAGTGAATTATTTTTCTTTTACATGTCCAACCTAGTACATAGTGAACTTCTAACTTCTAAAAAATTGATCCTTGTATACAACATCATAACACAAAACTCTTATATTTATTAAAAACTCATATACACTTGTTTTAATTCATTTACATCATATAAAACTACACCTATAATACAAAATAATCCTCCATGGTTACTATTTATAATAAATCTAACAAACCCCATGAGCATGTGGTTTTCCATCCCATCAAGGAATTTCAAAAATAAACCATTAATTTTTTTTATAATAAATGATCATAATAAATCCATTAATTAATAAATCAATAATAATAAAATATTACTTCAAAATCAATTAAAATTTATAATTTCCTTCACATAGAATGAATTAAAAAAATTGATACTAAATTTATAAAAGTTTATGAAAACATATGAAGTAATTAAAGGAAGAGTTTCTTAGAACATGGATCTCAAGAAAAAATTGGTCAATAGAATAATTTATAATAGAATTAATACTTTCCAATATTCAAAATGACTATGAAACAACATAAAAATAATCTATATTTATTTAAGTCTTTATTTTTATTTTTGAATTATAATTTATACCAGGAATTTATAATATAAATTCCCTATTTATCAAAAATTATTTCATTAAATTTATGAAGCTACTACCCCTTTAAATAAAATGAAAAAAAATGAAATATAGAAAAATAATGGAAAAAAATAATACCTCATCCGAGGAGTGGTGAGAGTAAATCATTTAAATTCAAGCTCAAATTCCAAAAACAATACTTTAAAAATATATTTTTTAAAATAATTTCCACTCTTTCTTTTTTCGGAAAAACATCCAAATTCCCTTCACCTTTCTATAATTTTTCCTTAATTAAATGAAAATTGATATCAATATGTCTTAATTAATTGTCTGAGTAAATATGGTAAAATGGGGGTAAATTTCCAATAAATAAGTTGTATATATTAAAAATATATTTGATAAAATTTAAATAATTAATGTGAGAAATAAAGTTAAAAGAGATAATGTTTGGAATAAATATAAAATATAAGAAAATGCACAAGACTCTAATAAAATAATTTTGAAACAATCCTCAAATAGATTCCTACATCTCCTCCACTCAATTATATATGAGTTCTCATTAACCTTTAGATTCAATTGTTTCCATGAAACAAATTTATAAAAAGTAAAAAACCATAATCATTAATTGTTGAATCATGAAACCAACTATACATTATTGGTTTTGATTTGAAAACCAGTCCCCTAAATATTAATGATGGTTTGCACCAAACCCCTCACACAAAAAAGGTAGTGGTGATCCAATCTCTCTCACTTAAGATTGAGATCACAAAATACATCACACACAAAAGTAGTGATCAATAATCAAAATAATAAAATAATAGACTTAATTTATGTAATCGCTATGAGTAACACTATGTGCTCTCCAGAAATAATGCAATAATATATTGTATAGGAATAGAGAAACAAGTTAACTATATAAAGATAATGATTAAATGAATCACAATGAGATCAAGATGGATATTTATGGTAACCAGTACAATCCATGTACCCTTGGGGTGTACTTATATTCTCCAAATCTAGTATGATTATTCAATAATTGTTGGGGGTCATAGAGAGCCATTGGGATTCTAATAAAAAATATAGGGTCTCCTAAAAATATATAGTAATATTCTATATCATGTAACCATCAAATAGTTAGTGGGTATCATTTACAAGTACGTGTCACCTATACAAAACAATAGTTCCATCCATATCACATTTTCCCACAAGTGGAATGTTCATAGAACTTGTACTCTTTGTAGGTTCCACCAGCCATATGGTGTGGTCCACTGGGTAACCACTAGTACATCCTGGTGGAGGAATTAATAATGGCCCACAATTGCCTTATTGATCCCTCTCTTTGTTCTTGAAGAATTATGGAAAAATTTCTATATTATATATGATGAAATTTCTAAACTAAAATGGATAGAAATGAAATTGAGTGTTTTTGATCATTTAATCCTCAAAAGAGAGTGTGGTGCAACATTATTCATCAATGATGAACTATATTCTTGGATAATTTTTTTGAAATTTGACTATCATAAAAAATAACAAAAGGGAATCATATATCCCCCATGAATTTTTATGTTATTATTTTACACAAAAACACAAGTATAAATTTGAACCATGTCTATGGTTTTTTCTTCAATAACACTAAAATAAATCAAAAAATTTATATTCTAATTCAATATATCCATATTAAATCCAAAAATTAACTATTATTCTCATGTATAGTTTCCATTATAAAAACCGGAATGAAAATTTATATATATATATATATGTATGTATATTTAACCTGATTATTCCAAATTTTTCTCAGTCATAAAACAATCTAGGAATTTTTGTTACATATACTATAATTAATAATTACATAAATAAATAATTTTTTAACCTATATAAAATCTTTATGTGATGAAATATTAAAAAGTGAAGATACCTTGTTAAAATCATATTGTACATTGTTACAACAAAATATAAAGAGGTCCCTGAGATAGGAATATGAAAGCTCTTGTGAAATGATCCTCATGAGTTATTCTAAGTAAGAGTTCATGAAATGTAAATGAATGAATATGTAATATAAATTCCCTGATATATGAAAAAAGAAGATAGGATTAGTTAATTACAATATATTAATAATGTGGAGTATCAATAATTAATAAAATAATACCTCACATGGGAAAGGATTCTTTTAAAAAACATCACCCAATATAGTGGTGTGGTCAAAAGAACCTATTTAATGGATTAGGTTATAGATTTTATAATATTATGAAGAGATTAGTTCATGTATACTAAATTAATATTTCTCTTTTAGTGTGTATGTGTTTTTTGGCTATATATATAAATATTTTGGTTTTATATGTACCTATGATATTTTTATCAAATCTATTGTATATTTTAGGATGAAAAATCTAATTTGGAGATAGATTTGTTGTTAGGACCAAGGTGATATATATGGGATATTTTTGTTTTTTTTTTCAATCCAATTATGGTTTCATGAAGGTGTTTTATAACCAAGGGAGAATGTCTATAGTGGGGATGTTTTCCAGTTTTTGAAAAATTTATTAGTCTGAAAATTACGAAATAGTCAAATGTTAATATATAGGAAAAAAAAGATATTTCCAGTGATATTACTGATTTTATGGTAGTTTAAAATTCTAGTTTTGGGTTCTCGGGAGGTTGTTCACTTTTTTAGTCATCTGTATCATTCAATAATGGTTTCAGAATTAAAAAATTAGCTGCTGTTATAGTGGATCTTGAGAAATGATGTTCCGTTAAATTTGGAGTTGTGAACTGAGAAAACATGTGTGTTTTGTAAATAAATTCCTATAAAATATCCTCATATTTGCGTTAATGATATCTAAGATAAGGAATTTTAGGCATTATCTTCATGAAAGTCTCACCTGAGAGAATTGGATTTGGTCGACGTAATTGGGTTTGGAATTAATCTGATGAAAGAAAGAACATGGGTGGTTTCCTGAATCTTACCCAAGTATGAATATTTGAGAAAACTAATCTAATAATAGGTGTTATTAAAAGATAAATTGAGAGAGTTAACCTGACCACACCAAAATCACATTAAGGGATAAGGGTGAACTATTTAGTGAGAAAGCATACAAGGGAAAATTCATATTTTGGTGAATTAATACATGGTAAAAGCCAAAGACTTAGGTGAATAATACCAGGTAAGATCCAATAAAATGATAGAATGACATGGGAAAATTTTCAGGTTTGTTTGAGGAATTATATGCTTTAATGATGCTCACCCCATACATCCTATATTTTATACAAAGTAGGTATAGAACATTCCTCGTATATGTTATATTTCGTACTTGGGAAGAATGAAACATGTATCAATTATCTTATATATCATACATGGGGGGGGGGGTGAAAATTTATACATACAACTAATATATCATACATGGGAGTAATAGTACCTATCCTATATATATAATATAATATTTTTGGGGGAATGATGCCCACCCCATACATCTCATATATAATACTCAGGGAATTGAACCTTCCATATATATCGCCTATATCATACTCAGTGGGAATGGGGATTTCCCTATATATATCATCTATCATATTCATTTGGAATGACACCAAACCCATATATATCATAGATCATACCAGGTGGAATGGAACCCTCCCTTTGTAATTCTTATATTGTAAGTGGAGTGAATTGTTCTCGATGTATAATTACATCCTAAAAATATCAGTTATAATGTATTCTCACCCATAATATTGTCTTATACTCAATTATGGGAAAGTATCCCCCTGTAATACCAAACTATATCCAAAAAACATGGGTCAAACACATGTCAGAGCCCAAAGCACATTAAATTGTTTGAAATTTTAAGAATACAACCTAACCCCATCTCTATGTTAATACATTTCTATAACCATGACAACCTTCATTTAATAATACTCCACATATTCTACACCAAACTAGGGAAACCAACATGGTCCCCAAGGTTACATCAATGTCATAACACCCCAAATGGGCTCATTTTATCTCATTTAAACCGTTAGGGTAGAATCCCAACACTTTGAGGGAATGATGTTCCACAATACAGTCATTATCACACAATGGATAAAATTACCATATTTATGATGCAACATAGGCATTGCACAAAAGAAATGGAATTAATCATATTTACATACAAAGTTGAACTAGATATTCCGTCTTACCAAATGAACATTAAAAACCTTTGCATGGTATCCTCACTCAAATACAAATTTGTACTAGTGGGGGAAGAAGAACTCACCTCACACACAAATAAACTAGGCCAAGGTCTATCGAATACTCAAGATCTCATGTGGCCTATCTGTAGGGAAACTATTTTCATTCTATCACCATATCTCACTTATTGGGGACCAAATGAACCTACTGTAAAGTCCATTATGTTAATTTATTTAATTTACACACATTTATAGTTAATATACAATATAGAAAATATTTATTGTCAACACCATGGACATTGGAATCAATAGAATTTGGTTCATATTCAAGGTTCTATATTGACTCAAGACACTTATTTCTACACATAGCAGTTCAAACAATTAATTTTCAATTTAAAGTTGATCACACAAAAGTAGGTATACCACATAGCACATGTACATAACTAAATGTACAAACCATCAGGATATTTTTAGGAACCTCCTTTCAATATATACTTTCATTCCCTTGAATTGAAGCTTGTCCAACATCGCCTAAGCTCATAAAATCCTCATCTACACACATTTTACCACCCAAGATCCTATATAAAGCCATCACAATAATAAATTTAGTTTTAAAAACTTTATAATTAATTATTCAATTAAATTTAATAAATAATGTTTACTTAAAACTCACTAATAATCATATACACATTAAAACCTCAAAAAACAAAATTCCAACATCCCATGACATACAAATGGAATCCCTAGGAATTAAATCCCAATTAAGATACGTCCTCCAATAAACCAAATCTTTTCCAATATGGAATAAAACCCTTGAAAAATAATTGGTTGGATTAACACTAATGAAATTGATGGAAACAGTGTGAATTATACCAATTGAAACATCCTCTATCCAATTTATGTAAAATAAAAATCACATTATTTGAAATTTATAATGCTTAATTCGAATCTGATTCTAAATCATAGCTTAATTCATCCCAAATAAATATGCGATGAAGGTCATAATAATATAATAAAATATGAAAAATAATACCATAAATTATAAATGTAATGCACAATAACCATCCCTCTTCAAGGGGAATTTTATAGGAAATGATGGAGGTTTGAGCTTCTCATAAATGGAATCTCTCAATGCCCTAACAAGCCTAAAAAATAATGGGTTCCTACCCTAAAATGATGAATTGACCCCTATTTTTAAAGAGTGGAAAATTAAAATGTCACTGGATGGCCTAAAATATTAATAGTGTGACCAATATGGTCCACTATGTGACATCCACCTAAAGTCACACACCATAGTGTGGATCAATGGATCCTGTTGTAACCCTTGGGTCCGTGTTTGATGTACCTCTCACAACTAAAACTCCAAAAACACATATCCAAATCTCTCATAATATGGTATATCTCTCATAGGCATAACCAAAATTTGGCACCCTATATTTCATGATGTGGCCTCCTGCATCCATTTTATGACCACCAAATATATTCATGGCCTTCTTCTTTCGGGGTCTTGGACATTGTGACCCATATCTTGACATCCTTCATGGTAGGTATCTTAAAATGAACCTTGTGGTCATTATGTGATCGACTATTCCATGGAAAAAATATAATGGAAAAGTATACAGTTTTCCAAACCCATGCTTAAATTTCTTCATCATAGAATGATACCCCCTCCATGGTGTAAAGCCTATATATAAGTATTTCTAATTATTGAATAACTACACACAAAATTCACTTTTTCATAAAACCTACTGGTCCTAGAGTGACCCTATTCCTGCAATTTTAATCCTAACCTTCACAGCTACACAACAATGAATACCAAAAGTCATGAAAAAACCTCTATCCTATACACCATGGAAAACTAGGGTTATGGTGTGATTACAAAATAATCCCCCTTAATGGAACGACCTTCCTCTATCATGGCATGATGAGCCATATGCAGTGGACTTTTAGTAATGGGTCTTTCTGACCCAAATCTCACATCCACCCAATCACATAAAACAATTATAATTTCTCTAACCATGTGTAAAAACATCTATTTAATATGTTCAAACTCATGGAACCCCAATCCACATCTTGATTATGAAATAAGTTTCTACACTAGAAAAAAATTTAAAAATTTATCTAATTTTCCAAACAAACAATGAATTGGGTTATTAAAAACTCCCCCACCCATCATAATTCCTATTACCTTTGAGGATCAAAAAAGGTCAATTTTGGAAAACCTGAATCATAAATTCACTAATAACTCACTTTGTTAGCTTTTAAACACGAAATGATCTTATCTTGCACAAGTGCAAGAAAAAATAACATTATTCACGAAAAACTAAGCTACCAAATCATCACCAACACCAATATTGAGATAGTTCTGAACTACAACCGTCTATTTTGAGGCACCAAACCTTCGTCATCATATTTGTACTTAATATTACGGTTCTCTACAATATAATACTAGGCTCAAAATGGTAGATCATGAACCATAATGAATCCCATCATAAGAATCACTTACCAAGAATACACTTCTGATTATCCATCATCACCCTCAATTTTGTGCCAACCACACCATACCCAATTTAGGAAAAAACACTATTATGTCATCCCCTGAAAAACCTCTCCCAAAAACCATCATGTACAACCACTAATGTGTTATCACATATCTGATGATGAATCCTTAATTCAATGTTGTATCATACAATCATTCAAATTCCAACACGACCTTAATGACTCCAGACAATGTTTAATTCCTTATTTTGATCCCCAACCATCCAAAAAAGTCTTTATACTCACCACATGCACTAGGGAACCTATAATCCAACCCAATATTGAATTACAAAACATTTCATCATGGGATTGACTAGGACACACATAATACTACAAATATTGTCTCTAAATAATTAATCTAATATTCTCTATGAAACTATAAAAAACCATATGGACTTGCTCACCGACATATTGGTGTGAACTCGATCACCCCCCATCAGACTCACCTCATCCACGACCCTTCCAAAACAAAATTTATACCTATTCATATGAGAAGATTTCCCCCACTATATAATTTTCCTTATCATCACCTCACTAAACCAAAATATTTATCTATATTTAACATGCTCCTTCCATTATCGCTTGTAATGAGAGGACATGAAACACCTTCCCATACCTAGGCGCCAAAAATAAATGTCATTCATTTCCCTTTCCTTCATCACTAGGAATATCTTATTTAGTATCTTAAAAAATAATACCTTCAATAAGGGTTGTACCCTCCAATGGATAATGGGTTATTCCCCACCATAGATTTAAACTTACACTTCTCCTCAATAACCAACCCAAATAGATCCAATTATCACCTATTCTTCACACCTCAAGATATATTCTCATCCATTATGACAACCCATATCAAGGGAATATATCATATTGACTATACCATGGTCCTCCAATCAATCCATAAGGTCACTTATTCATTATTGGGAAACATCTCAAATCATAACCCTAAATGTTGATCCACTATTACTACACATGTTAAATAAAATATATCAATCCCATACATTCATACAGCTTCTCATTTATCCATAACCCAATGGGAGCTGTAGATAATTAGATAACACCTTCCCTCACACATTGAGGCCTTGCACAAATTCCATCTTATCCCACATGCTTCTTTTAACAAGAAATATGACCCTCAATAGAACATCTCATGGTTTTTCACCCATTATCCAATTCAATCTCATATTAACTCCATAAGTGTATGATCTTATTCTATACAATCAGAAAACCTGGATCATATTTTCATGTGTCACACATCATAAAACCTAGGCTCATGTGTATATGACATTGATTATTCCCCACTACATTTCAGCCTCATCTATCCAAAACAAATTGTGCTCTTATTATAACAAACCTATATAATCATACTCATGCTAAGGTTGATCACATCAAATCCCACTATATTAGAGTCACTCTAAATATTGAGGAATCTATACAATGTCTAAAAATCCTATATATGACCATTCAGGATCATTAATCAATATTTAATCTAGAATTACACCCAAAATCAATAATTAAATCAATCCAATTGAACCTATACTCAAATTAAAACACAATTGAAAACATCAAGGTTTAGATATACATATTTTCCAATAAACTCACATTTTAACACTCCCTATATAGTTTTAACTTATATACGTATCCATAATCCCATGTCTAATTCATCCACCCACTCTTGGGAGCCAATCCTTACAAGGAATCAATAGACCAGACAAACCCTTTGAGAAAAAAGTAACAATTATGTTTTGTAAAAACATGATCCTATAATTATTTATATCGATAATAACTAAAATCATATTATTTGGTGAAGTATAACACCATGAATTCATATGGGAAAACATCATATAGGTTATTTTTGACACTATAATTAACAAACCCCTATTTTTCTTATAAAGGCACCCAATCTCAGAGACTAACTTTATATCTATTATTAGAGAGTGTAACACATGGGATCTACATTAAAATAATTAAAAAGGACAATATTTTTTAACTAAGTATAATTATAAAAACCATTTATATGGTAAAATAAAATAAATGTTTTTCACACATTGTATAATTGAACCCTCTATCATCAGTGAAATAAATCACATACTATAATAAAAAAAATTATGTGAGTCCTATGTACCAAATATGAAACATTTATACAAGCCTTTTCCACTATGATATAAGATACAAACCACAATTAAAATCATAGTTACACATATCATACTTGAATAAATATCTTAAATATACATCAGAAACCAATAACAACAGTCACATAACCTTAGTAACCTTGAATACCCATGCAAACAACATTCATGACTAACTATTCTGGGGTCTACCACAAGCTTCAACTCATTACTACTCATTTTCTACCATATCCTAAATTTCAAGTCCATAAAAAAATATTTGATAGTCATTTCTAAGGCACCCATCCTGACACCACTCCCTATTGTCCCGGTAAGAGTTTCAAGTGACATCAGGTGTTCTTCCTCATACACCCTAGTCTATTGACTAGTATAGAGGGTGTATGGAATTACTATAGAGAGACTATACCCTCATTTAATAACTATACAACAACAAACATAACCTAAAAACATCTATAGTAAACAATCAAGGTGTATAGAATCAATAAAAGGCATCCATGTGATAAGAAATGAAATGTTGTAATACAAGTGTACAATCATACATTAAGAGAACATATACAGGATTGATTATATATAAAATATAATCAAAATAATGAAATTTCTATGAGGAGGAATTACTTCCATTATTTAGTAACACATCCTACCTAAATCTAAGCAATCCTGCTCGACAATGCAATATGAGCCCTTCGTTGTGACACTCTGATGTTTTCGAATATATTTTCCTAAACAAATACTATGTTGGATAGCTTATTCCAAATGCAACACTGAACTCAAACACCGAGATCTATTAGATTAAAATTATTTTGGAAAATATAATTATAATAATAAAACATCTAGTATATTAAATGAAAATACCCAACAAAAGTTTCTTATATTTATAGGGTAAATAAGTAAAATAATTTAATATTCAAATGTTTTTTTTCAAATAAGTGTTTCTTAAGTATTTCATATTTTTCCCTATAAAATTGAATTGGAAAATTTTTATAATAACTGAAATAATATATTAACATTCTTTAAATTATAAATTAATACTAGATAATTTTACAAACTCATGAAAATAGAATATTTAATTACAAATTATTTTCATTTATATATTCTATTTTTTATTTACAAAACTATATATATAAATATTATAATAATATATTTTTAAAATCAACTAAATTTGTGAACTCCAAATTCCAAGGTTATATAATTATGATATTATGATATTTTTGTGAAATTATTTCCAATTAAGTGAATATAGAAAATAAATTTTAAAAAAAACAATAAATGTTTTGAATTTATTACTATATAATTAAGAAATAAAATTTTATAAAACCATTAAAATGAAATAATTTTATTTTTATGAGTAAAATAATTTATTTTAAAATAATATTTTTATTTTAAAAAACCTATATTTAATATTATAGGAACATAATTAATATTTTCGATGTTGTTTTTATTTTATTTTAATTAAATATTATTTTGGAAAAATTGGGGGGTTTTTTATGATTTTTACACAACATAACATTATTTTTTGTTTTATAATAATTAAATTAATTTTTCGAACATCAATGAAAATAATTATTTTATCCTGTACATTAATATTTCCATAAAAATATGTTTTTTCTAAAAAATCATTTTTCTATGTTATATGTATTTATTCTGAAATTAAATTTTCTCACACAATGAAATATTATTTAGTAAATTTATATTCAAATTATAAATCATAACATTCATATTACTTAATAACTTTAATCATAATTATTATCACTAAACCCAATTATCAAGGTTAATAAATAATTTCTGTGGAAAATGTTAATTTAGTTAAAATATAAAATTAACAAAATATCCAAAAAACCAAACAATGGTTATCTCAAAAATAAATGGTTAAGATGAATGTGTAAGTTTACATACCTAATAATTTTCCTCTTAAATGTTATTTTCCATTATTGGATCCATTTTATCCATAAATAGTGGCTTTACATTTTATATTATTAAAAAAATGTCACTCACCTCACATATAAAGGGGGACTTCCACCACTCCTTCATGGATCCTCCAATTTCGATTGACAGATGAACCTATGAACATTTTTACTTCCACTATGTCTCAATATTTCATTTTCAGTCCCCTTTATCCATGTAAAATCCCTATTTCCTCTATTGGTAAGAAGTAATTTAATAGAAATTTCATATTTTCAATACATACAGTATTCACTATACAATATGTTTCTTTATTTATGATTCTCCTCCCAACATATATTACCCATTGAAACATTATAAATTATTATAATACATATATATTTATATTTTTAAGTTTATATAAAAAAATTCTTTACATTTTTCCTTTTCCCGTAGAAAAAATGAAAATATCATTCGTGTGTACTTGAAGAATATCACTTCAATGAAGGGAAATATTCTATTTTTCATAACCACCATACATGGATGCATAAAAATGGTATTAAGAACATATATATTGTATTTATATCATTTTTTATTTTAAATATATAAACCATTCCGTAAAATTTCCCCATTCATCGGAAAATGAAAACATCAGTTGTGTGTATGTGGAGAGTACCATCTCCCTGAATTGATATATTTCATTTTTCATCACTTTGGTGTGTTATTATTTATATAAAAATAATGATATATGATTGAAAAAATTATAAATATAAATAAAACCATTATAATTCTTTGATAATGATATTATTCAAACAAAATCACATTCATAACTACACTCGTGCAACGATTGTCGAAATTTATAGATTGGGTCAATTTAACCACCTATGGGAATAATGCTCTAAATTTTTATTTAGGATATCATTGGAAACATAAATAATGATTTTATTATAAATTAATGGTAAAATAATTTTGGGTTTATGGTTTCAGAAAGGTTATATTAATATTTAACTCATTATTATTTTACCGTTTTTTGTTAAATAAAAATTACCAAAACAAGCTCATCACCAAATTAGTCATTATTATACATATAAAATACATATGAAAATAATTTAGAATCTTATAAATAATTATATTACTTATATTAAATTACCTAAAAATATATTTTAAGGATGAACATGAAATATATAAATAAGAATCAACATTGTCAATAACAAACTAGTAATAAATAATAATTGAAGCTAATAACATCTGATGATGAAAATAAATTAAAAATAACTAAAATTTTTATAATAAATTATTATAACTGATTTATATAAGAGGTTACAGGTATGAATAAGTTTTCAAAATAGTTTATTAATATAATCATTTTTGGTATATAGTATTTTATAATACTTTCAAGTAATTTAAGAATTATGTATGGTTTTATACATCTCTATTTTTATTCATTCAGATATAATGTGTATTCACCACATGTTTCATTTTTTTGGTGTATATATTAGCCATATATACCCTTTATAATAGTTTTTTATTAAATATAATCGATTTGAAAATATTTCTTCATTTCTCACATCCATGTATTTTCAATTCAAAATATTATGGTTTTGTAAGTGTTTTTCATTAACTCAAACCCACTTTCTTTGAGTTATAATGTTTCATTATAAACTTTTATGTACATTCTTTGTTTCTTAAAAAACTGAATTTATATTTAAATTTTTATTTCTCTCTATGAAAAAAATGGGAATCTTTATTGAACTCATCATTATCAAGGAGTTTCTTCCCATAAAAGTGTGACTTTGTTATTAATAATCCTCATCCATCCCTAGTAAGCCCATTTTCTTCATTGTCCATGTTTTAAGTTCCAATTATAGTTCTTATTTAAATAATATTTGGGTTGTAGCCTACTGGAAACACAACCCACATTCTTTCACCTTATCCTAGGATCAAATCCTATTGTTACCCCAATATTATTGGTGTAGATTAAATTTAGTCATGTTAAAGGTAGTTTGTTGGTATGGTAAGGTCCAATGGTGGATTCTAGTGGAGGGAGGTAGATCATTGGTAGGTCCTAGACAATGGTTTAGGTCATCGGTATATACCTCTATCGTTAGGTCAGTCCCTATGGAGGTCCTCGATGAAGAAAGTGGCTCATGTGTGGTGACATATGATTGGATTGGGATAACTAAAACTTGCACATTGTGGATGGAATTCACGCACCGAATGGGCATTGTGACGGTGGATGGATTATCTTGGAATATGGTGGTGGTTCGAAGGAACAATGTTCATAATTTTGAGGGGTTCACATCCCTTGATTCTACAAGTGCAGTTCCAAATGAGGGCTTCAAATAATCAACTCCAAACACTACAGCGCCACCATATTGGAAGAATGAGAAGGTATGGAATCGTCCATTGGTACCTTGAGCCATCAATATCTATATAGGGGAATACTATGTATGATTCCTTGAACGGTTCTAAGTAGAGGCTAATGTATTAACTATTTTTGGTGGGGTCTATTCTAGTGGTTTTCGGTATTTAGTGCCTTCAGGATCATGTTTTGGCCAAACACCAACTAGGCCTACGAGTCATGTAAGTTTCCACATTAACCCAATTAAAAAGGTGATTATCTGTAAAAATAAATAAAAATAAAAGGACATTAGTCTTTTAAGAGTTTTCTCTTATATATTTAGAAACCCAGATCTTGGCTATATCTTTTGAACTTCACATATACCATTTACTCATTTCAAAATAATGTTTTATTTTAACTTTTTATAATGTCGGTCTCAATAGAAGTATTTTTAAAATATTAAAAAGTATTTTACAATTATGATCATATGTTTTATTTTCCACACCATGATTCATTTATCTCACACTGCTATATTTTTCATGAACCCATTACAGATGGATCATTTTAAAATGTAAAATTTCTCAGATCGCCTTTATAAAAATTAATTTAGAAAATGAACCATAACATCCTCTTTTATAAAAATAAAGGAAACATTTTCTAAAAAATATTTTATGATTTAACCTGCTATTATGAGTTTTATTATTTATGAGGATTCCATTAAATGTTTTAAAATGATTTTGAAAATTATTTTGAATCCTAAAGATTTTGTACAAAAAAATTAAATATACATATATATTTCAAATTCAAAAGTTTTATTTTTGAAATTAATTGTTGATTTGGAAAAAATTATTTCAATAATCTGTGTTTATAATAAATAAACAAACTATGTTTCTATGCCTTCTAATTGAATATTGTTGAAAACAACATTCTCTAATAAATTTTGTTCTATAAAATATCTTTTTGGGTTTTGAAAAATTATTTTATTAATCATTGTTTGTTTCATTATAATAAGAACATTTTTAAGGATTTTTCAACCATTTTATAAAAATGAATATTTCCTCTCATTTTTATTTTCATTTATCCATTAATCATAAAATAAATATTTTCATCTATGTAAACATTATTAATACACATTATGATACACTATGCCTATTTTTAAACCACCATGAAAATTATTAATCTTGATGGATTTTGGAATGTTCAATGAATGATTTCATGAAGCTATTCTTTTTCCATGGATTAATTAATTAATTTTTAATGTAAGAATGTTTTCAATTTATATGGGAGCATATATGTATAGATGATGATTATTTGATAGTGGTTCTTATATAGCTCTTCAATGCATTGGGTAAAGTATTATATTTCATGAGATAATAAAGTGAGGTGAGTTTTTATTTTTTATCCACTAAGGGAAGAGGGTATGAAATTATAATACACCATGGTATAGAGGTAGTTAAGGATAATATAATAAGGGAAACATCTTGTATTATTAAATACACCATTTGAATAGTTAGTGAATCCTAATACACCAAAAAAACTGGTAGTGATTCCTAATAAATTTAAGTAAATATTATGTTATGTATGTTATTCAATGTTATAATTATTATTCTTTTTATTATACAAAATTTATATGTTATATTCCTATGAGTATGAACAATGGATCATATTTAATATCATATATTCTTTTTACATGGTACATATTTTTTCATTTAAGATTACATTTCCTCTAATCATGACTTATAGATAACACTTATTATTCGATTATCTTTGTAATAATATATTTATCTCCAATTAATTTTTTACCATATTATGATAATATATACCTTTACAATATATTCACAAGATTTTTACTTACTGAACGTTTGAGCTCACCCCGTTCTTATTTTTGCATTCCCAAGGTTATGAAGATGAGTATAACATGTGAGAAATCTAGATGGGATTCTAGTGTGGTTTGATTATAGATGAATGATCATGAGTATAACAAAATAAGTTGCTCATGTGTTGGTACTCAAAGACAATAAAACATAAATTACTGGGAGAGTGTTTTTATTGTTATATATAATTCTTAACTTATGTAAATTATTTTAAATATATATATATATATATAATTTTTATTTTAACAGAATCATTTTCTAAATAATATTCATTGAAAAAAAATCTGGGGGAGTGGGTCTAGGCGACCTTAATTAGTATCAGATCATGCTTTGCTTATTTTTAGAATGAGTTTTCTATTGTTGTATTATTATTTTGATATGAATTTATTTAAACTACTATGTATAATACTAAGTATGATAAATATTTTCGATGTATGTTAATTTTTGAACTATGTTGTTTTTCAAGAAATTGCATCCATGTTTGGATACTAAAAGGATGATGTTATTGTTAAATAGATACAACTAAATATAATCACCCAGAAACAGGTGGTTTATTATCAACTCAGTCTTCACTCGGTGTATAATGAGTTATCCGAGGACTACCCAATAATCTGAAAAATGATGTTTGAAATGAAGGTTTTATAGGATAATAAATATTATGATGGAGTTTTCATATTCATATTGTCAATTCAACTAATTTTATTTGATATCATAATAACCATTTCAGTTTCAATGTTTAGAAGGAAATAGGATCATGAAAATCTTGTTTTAAAAGGTTTCTCTCAAAAAACTCCTAAAACAAACATGGAAAGCGCATTTGATTTAAATTGTTTAGATAAAAGAAAAATCATAATATAATGGAAATGATGAGACACTTAATATATACGATTATGATATTGATATCATTGTATAATATAAATCTTATTTTCTATATGGATCCATAATATTTATTCATTAATTAACATTTATTAAAATTGTGATGATGTAATCTATTTTGTGGGGAGTCTAACACTGTTAGATTTTGGAAAATATTATTTAAAATTAAAACCATGTCCAATAGCTTGTTAAAAACATAAAAACAAAATAAAATAAGAAATTAAATAATTGAATGATATTATTATAAAAATTCTATTAATAATAATAAATCTAGTAATCAAAAAAACATTACTCAACTAAAATTGATTATATTTACATAATATATAATTGATATGATAAAATATTAAAACAGATTTTCCTTTAACAAAATAACTATTTTTTTAATTATTGTATGTTTTATCCAAATAATGTAAATTAGAAACTTTTTATAAGGTATAAGATAATATATTAACATTATATAAACAATAAAACAATGTGAAATAATATTACAAACACTTAAAAATTGTATTTTTCAAAAAAAATTATATTTTTTATTTTTTATTTTAAAAACTAAATTTATAAAATTTAGAAATTTCATTGTCAAAACACAACTTATTTTTCTAACTCATGATGTCAAAATTATCTCTATATGATTTTTTTTTCTAAAATAAATTTTTTTATGGGAAAATTGCCAGATAAATTTGTACCAAAACTATAACTCTTCCGACAATATTATCTTATATATAAGACCTAAAATTTATATATTAGATCCTAGCCATTCCTAGAGTTATCTCGAGTGCAATTTCAGGTACTTTTGGTTTTTAATTAAGTACCTTTGATGGGAGTGATGGGTTGGGGTGGATTTGGGTGATGTCTATGAAATCTTTTAGAGAAAAGAGGTTGTGCATGGTTGGCGCATAGTTTTTAAACACTGTGCAGATTCGTAGGATAAATCATGCACTCTGGATTTTTGAGGTAGTGGCTTCAACACAGTTAAAGTGCAGTTTGAGGGTCCATACGAGGTGTTTGTGAAAATTTCACCCTTGATGTATTATCTAACACATTTTTAGCGCACGATTTGTCTAACCGTGTGACTAAACCACATGAGGGATTATAGTGATATCCTAAAATTATGGATCTCACTCATTTTCAACTTTTAATGAAAGTTTTCACATCTTATACATCCCTAACTAATGATTTAAATTTTTTAAGGGTAATGGAAGGGTCTCAAATCAAATCATAAGGATTCCAATGCCTTACAAACACCATTCTTGGCGATTAAAATCTGAAATTTAAGATTCTCTCTTCTCCCAATAATTGGATTTCATCCTGATGCTTCTCCCATTATTTATTCTATCATTCCATGATCTTTCCATGGAATATATCCTTTTTTTCTTGGATCTAATCATATGTTCTGAGAAATAAATATAGTATTGTGTAATGAGATCTAGATTTATGATATATTGATGTCTTTGATATTGATTTTAGTTTAGTGATTTAGATTTGAAACTCATATCAACATTGTTGTGATTCTCAGATTTTGGGGATTTTTGTTTTTCAAGCATTCATAAAAGAATAGAGGTAGGTGGTCTAAATATTATTCCCATAGTTCTGTATTATATATATATATATATATATTCAAGATTGTATAATTTATAGAAACCTTTATCAATTTATTACCTTGAATTAGGTTAATTATATTGACCAATTGAGTTATTGATGTTTTGTTGAAATAGGCGATTAACTGGGGAATTAATCATGAGATTAATGGGTTGTCATATTGGATAATTAATTTATGGAAAATTGATTATAATATATTGGAGTGGTAATCTTGATAGTTAATTGGGAAATTAATTATGAGATATTGAAATGTCTAAGTTGAGATAATTAATTGTGAATTATTTCTATGCTTTGGGATTATGATCAAGATAATTAACAATAAAAATAATTATGAATATTTAAGATTTATAATGAGATAATTAATTCAATAAAATTAATTATGGGAGATGATTTGTGGTGTTTGTTAACAAATTAATGAATTAGTTAATGATACTGAGGCATTTTGTTAAATGATCTGTTAACTAATGGTTTTGATGTGTTTAACTAATTGTTAAATTAGTAAGGGAATTGATATGGATAATTAATTTATGAATTAATTATGTTTTTATGAATAGGAACATGTTCATTCTAAATTGATAAGCACAAATGGTAACATGGTCATTATACTTATGAGTAAAAAGAATGGGAACATGGTCATTGTAAATTGAGAGGTATACATAGAAACATGGTCATTATACTTTTGAGTAATGATAATGGAAACATGGTCATTATATTAAAAAGTAAGCATGGTATCATGGTCATCTTACTTACATTTGAGATATTGGTAACTTTTGCAATGTGGGTTATAATTGGGAAATTAAATAATGAATATAATGACACACCGAGTTATATCCTCAACTAAGAATATTAGAAATCCATCATGATTAGAACAAAGTACTATGATATCATAGAACCTTTAATACATTGAAATTTGTTGATAAATAGGTATTAAGATATGATATTACCTAGGGAATACTTTAGGGTCTGGTAAGAGATGAAGATAGTATTGAGGTACGAGTATCCGGAACCCTGGACTTAATGTAGTAATATAAGAATAAATTAAATGTGATAAATTATTTATTTTTTCATTTTACTTATTTCCTTATCGAACTGCATCCACTATCTATTGACTGGAATTTTTATATACACTATTTTTGGTGGATTACTGAGTTATACTCATACCCTATTCAGGATTCTTGATAGGTACCAGAATAGATTATATTGTTATGAGATGGGATAAGGGAAAAGTCCTTGGGATAGGTGAATGATTAGGGATGGAGCTTGTAGAAGGGGACCGTACATGGTTGGGAACCTGATTGGGGAGTCATAGTATCTTTATTTTCAGTTTCATTATAGACACATCATACTTATATTATTATATAATGTTTTACATTTTAATTATGTATTGTTTTCCCGTTTGGTTATCTTATGACATGAGTATTTTTATGGTAATATATATGCTTCCTCTTTTGTTTATTTATTTCTACAGGCATTTTACACTGATAAATGAGGGAATAGTCACCCCATTAATGACATACTGGACAGTCTCTACTAGTTGGTATCCTCAAGTGTATGGGGAGGCATGCATAAGGTCATGTGGTGAATCAGATCACAGAATCATCATGTGGTACCTTGGTTGGGACATTACAAAGTGGTATCATATGATAATTTTATTCTTCTTCAGTTGTCTTATAATTTTGAGGATGTTAGACATGATACTAGGAATATTTGGGGCTTAGTAATGAGCTAATGTCTTAGAGTTTCAAACCCATTTATGGGGGAAAACCCAAGTACTCAGGTTCGAATTGTTGTTATTTCTGGTTACTATTACAGAAAAATATTATATCACCATGGGTGATGCACTTGTGATGTGATGTGATGTGATTATTGTTTATAAATTTTCTTTATTATTGTTTTGTGGCCCATAATGGCATGAGAGTGGAGTATGCATACATCATTCTAGGAACTCCATGTTATTGTGTCATGCATCAATTTAGGAATGCATGGGAAAATGGGTTATCGGTAAGTTATTGAACATTAATTTTTTCCTGTTTGTGAGATTAAAATGAAAAATGGTTCCTAACATGAATTGAATAATTTTGTAAAAAACCATGTAATATGCAATAATTGGGTGTCTAAATGAGAAAATTGATTATGATTATGTGTTTACTATGTTAACCAAACCCAAGGAGTAATATTCATAAGGGTAGTTATAGCGCCTCAGTTTTAAGTACATGGAGAGGTGGGGGGAAATACATTTTGTTTTTATTTTCCTCTTATATAAATTTTATAAGGTTGAGTTATGAGATGTATGATGTTCTTTGGGACATTTAAAGGGTATTCCTCCACAACACGTGTTGAGGGGATTACGGAGTGGTCAACCTAGGAATGTTTTTCCAGTTAAGGAACTTAACACACCAATCATTCGATTAGAAGATGAATGGGGGATGTTTGTAGAAAACTTCACATGCTTCATGCAATTCATGGAAAGAGATCTAAGGTGGGTAGTGAAAAGTATGTATGAGTTGAAAAGGGAATTTCAGTTTTATCACCCTCCAACTTTTACAGGAGATGGTGGATCTGAGGGAGATGAATTATGGGTTGAGTCTATAAAGACTATACTTGAAGATTTGGAGTCTTTGGCTAGGATGGGGGGTCAAAATTCCTCTTAAATGCTCTAAGGATCAGATAAGGACTGGTTGGACATTCATGCATGAACTGGGTAGACTGAAAATATGTTATGGAATGAATTCTTGGAGAGTTTCTTAGATAACTTTTATCCAGAGATTCTAATACAAGAGAAAGAGACCGATTTCATGCATATTACATAGGGTAGCATGTCAGTTATGGACTATGATGGACACTACAATGATCTGTAAGAATTTTGTCCAGCTTTATTAGGGGTTGAGGCAGTTATGGTGAAACATTTTTAAGTTGGACTTAAGGGTAATATTAAATCCTAGGTGAATAATTTTATGATAAAAAAGTTTATGGAGGTGTTGGATCAGGCTCACCTAGTAGAAGGGAACTTGATGGAGGAATCTAGTACTGAATGGGTATTTGTTACTGGATGATCATAACATGATACTTCCAAGAGAAAGAATCATCATTATGAAAACTTTATCCTATG
This sequence comes from Viscum album, assembly GCA_963277665.1. Lineage (NCBI taxonomy): Eukaryota > Viridiplantae > Streptophyta > Magnoliopsida > Santalales > Viscaceae > Viscum > Viscum album. The sequence continues at coordinate 1,957,225,524 of OY728127.1, read as the reverse complement.
AAGTGGGAAGAAAAGTATGAAGACATGAGGTTCGGTTGGACAAGACCTTACTAGGTTGATTAGTCATCATTTTTTTATTCATGGCACTATAATCAACAATATTCATGACCACCAATAGAGTGTCTATCATGTTGTAATATGGGACATCTACAGAAATTCGGTAGGTCGCAGTGAATGATTGGTACTAAAGGAGAATCTTGGAAGAGTCATACTATATGAATTGGATCATCTATATGAAATCATGATGGAAGTAGGATTTATACTATATGAGGTGGTAGAGGTAGTGGATGTGGTTCTTCTGGGAAGGAGTGCCCACATGAGTAGGGTGGTGCTATTGAGGGGAGTCAAACAACGTCAGAGGGAAGAGGAGTAACACAATTACATGTTGTACAACCTACACTATGGGTAGCGAGGTTGTATCATTTATAGTGAGAGGTACTATTCTAGTATCTTCTATTGTAGGTAGTGCCTTGTTTGATACAGATTCCTCTCATTTCATTATATCTATAAAAATATTTATCGGTCTGAGCCTGACAGTGGATTTTGTGAGTGGGGAAATGACTATAGATGCACTATTGGGAGTCTGATCTAGAGATATATGTCTTTGACAGGTTTGGTCACTAGTGATTAGGGAATATCATTTCCTATGAGATATCTATGTTCTTAATATGATGGGATTTGACACAGTTATATGGATGGATTGGCTAATCCCATATCGAGCCCATATCGATTTGAGGGTGACCAGTATATTCATTATAGAGAGTGGGATATCCAGGAAGGCCGAGCAAGTCCAATTATTCAACAACTTGGAGAGATCTCAGCCAATGTTACTAGCCTTTTGATGGATGATGGGGTTGTTAGTCAATAAGTCCTTCCACCAGTATAGGAACTATTTCAGGATATCTTTCTTTAAGACTTCTCTAGGTTACCACCTGACAGATATGTGGAATTCACTATTGATCTCATAATGAGGTCTGATCTAGTAACTATTACACCATACATAATAGAGCCGAGTGAGTTTCTAGATCTTAATACTCAATTGGAGTTGTTGGAGGATAATCAGTTTATCTATACAAATATGTCTAATTGGGGATCACCTTTTTTTTTTGCAAAGAATGATGATGGGAGATTACACTTATGTTTCTATTACCAAAAATTAAGAAAATGAATATGAATAACAGATATAATCTTCCATGTATTGATGATCTGTTTCGTTATTTCAAGGGATCTTGTGTGTTCTCAAAGATTTATTTGAGATCAGGTTATCATTAGTTGAGATTACAGACTTTAGATATACCGAGGACTTCATTCAAAACAAGGTATGGCCTTTTTGAGTTTATGGTAATGTTGTTTGGGTTGACAAATGAACCAATAGTGTTTATGGATTTGATGAACATGATCTTTTATCCATATTTGGACTAGTTCATGGTGGTGTTTTTGGACAACATCATGGTGTAATTCAAGACTGATGATGATCATTCCCAAGAACCGGACATCGTCCTGGGTAAACTGAGAGAGAAATGATTATATTCCAAGCTATCTATCTGTCAGTTTTGGATTGACTATGTACACTTCTTGGGTTTATCATCTCTGAGGAAGTTGTTTTAGTGGAACCACATATTTTTTCGATAGTGGTTTCTTGGGAGAAACCTAATAATGTTTTTTATATTTGAATCTTTTTGAGATTAGATGTATATTAAAAGAGATTCATCCAATACTTTTCCCATTTGGTAGTGCTACATTAAGTCATGACCAAAAAGTTAGTAAAGTTTGAATGATTAGAGGCTTGTGAGAAATATTTTTAGGAGTCAAAGAAGCCTTTAACATCGACACCAATTTTGGTTCTACCTGAGTCAGCTGAGTAGTATATGGTTTATTGTGATGCTTATAGGATCAGACTTGGAGCTATATAGGTGCTGGGAGATAGAGTTTTGGTTAATGGGTCTCTCTAGTGGAGGCCTCATGAAAGGAATTACTCTACGCATGACCTAGAGTTGGAAGTAATGGTTTATGTATTTAAGTGTTGGTGACAATATATTTTTTAGAATTGTCTACAGTCTATATATATACCTAGATCATGAATTATATATTTTTAAAGCATGATTTGAATCATCAGTAGAAAGTGATGGGTTGAGTATGTGAAGTATTTCGATTTTGAACTAGCATATGAACCCAGGAAGGGAAATAGTGTGGCTGATGTCTTGAGTAGGAGAACTCAGGCTCAGATGGTTTATGAGTCTAGTGTATAGTGAAATATGATGACCTTACTGGCTGAAATGCATGTGGTGGTTCAAGAGAGTCAGGAGAAGATGACTCTGGTTTTAGTTATCAGGGATTCTATGCTTTTGAGATTGATTAGGGATAGATTGTATGAGGATCTAGAGTTATTTTCCTTGATGGAAGTATTTGAAGGTGGGGAGACATCATTATACTTATTGATATATGAGGATGATATCATCTATGTGAGGAATTGAATTTTTGTGCCTATGATCATTCAAGAGGAGCTCATGCGGGAATTTTATACCTTGAAATGGGTGGTGCATCATGGTGTAACCAAAATGTACCATGACCTATGATGGAAATTCTGGGGGCCAGACATTAAAAATGAGATAGTAGTTATTGTGACAAGATTATTCACTGATCAGTAGGTGATGGTAGATCATCAAGGAAAAATAGGTTTACTACAACCATTTTGTATTCCATATTTCAAGTTGGATAACATGACCATGGATTTTTTTAGTGGGTATCCCAAATATTATTAGGATTAATGACACTATTTGGGTGAATTTTTATTGACTAAACAAGGTGGAACATTTTCTACCTATATGGGAAACCTTTACATTAGAATAGTTTAGAGAATTATATGTTCGAAAGATAGTTCATCTGCATGGAGTGCCACAGACTATAGATTTATATCGTGATTAACTCATTACTTCACACTTATATAAGGTCTTGTAGAAAGTGCTTGGGACACAGAAATTATTTAGTGTGGATTTCCACCAACAAACAGATGGTAAGTTGTAATATACTATATAGGTGCTTGAGGATATTCCACGAGCATGTTTTCTTGACTTTAGTGGATATTGGGAAAAGAATATGGCATTGGTGGAGTTCACCTATTAAAAAAATCATGCAACTATACAAATGGCACAATATGAAGATCTTTATGGTAGGCCATGTATATCACTACTATACTAGATAGAGGATGGTGAGACAGAGTTGTTTGGACCGTGTCTCATGTAGCAGACAACATATCAGGTACAGTTGATTAGGAAACATATGGCTATGCCTCCGAGTAGCCAGATGTCGTAAGTTGACAGATGGGGATGACCCCTAGATTTTATGGAGTTTGATCAAGTGTTCCTTCAAGTGTCACCTAGGTTGGGTCACTATAGGATATGGAGGAACGTAAAGTAGGAACCAACGTTTGTTGGACTCTTTGAGATAGTGGAGGAAAATGGGCTTGTAACGATGAAAAAATTCATGAATAAAATTCCCTTTATTTTATTTAATTAAATATCATATGGATATAGAAAACACATGAATTTTTTTTATTGTGTCTAAATAACTATTATGTATCATTAAAATTGACAATATAGTCCTTGAATAGTGATCACATGACTAATATATATAGGGTTTTAAAAAATCTTTTTGACACATGAAAAGGAAGTGATGACCTCGACCAGTAGGATTGTTCCCTTTAAATCCCATTTCTCAGATCTTATGAGGGAGATAGAATTTCTGGTCTTCCCCATACCAATCCAAATCTAAGATCCAGCAACTTAAGCTTGAGCGAAACCATTTATGGGATAATTTCAAGCTCATCAAAATCACGACCCAAACCATGTTCACCGAAAGACCCCTAGAAAGCCCCACCATCACATACAATATTCTTAGGGCATATTCTGGTGTAACAAAGGGATTTGTAACATAACCCTAGAATTATGATTAGATGGATTATTTATTTATAGAATAAATAATATACATTCATTTTATTATTGTTACATTCTTAATGATTTTTAAAGAACAAATAGAATTTTTAGTTAAATTTCGAATTCAATTAAGAATTTTTTTCTGAATTAATGGATTATATAATTTAATAATATTTATATAAAATATTACTACAAAATTTATTTTTGTTAAATTTAATTGATCATATAATTTTTAGGAATACAATTGTAATTTTTATTAAGGTTTGAAAACAATTCTAGTCAAAACCCATGTCCTTTCAAAAAATGTCCGTTTTAATTTTAAAAGAGAAAATTCACATATTTAGAAAAATATTTAGAAAAAATGAATATTTTTTTGGAATCATGATGTCAAAATCATATAATACATAATTTTTCATTATTTTTTATGGTTTTCAATTTTTTGGATAAAAATTAAATACCATTTAAATATATATTATGTTTTATTACATCATAATGAACCAATATTGATGTAATAAAATAATATAAAAAGTTTATCTATAAAATATATGTTTTACCTTTAAAATAATGTTATTTTATATTTGTTTTATTAATTTTACAATTCCTTAGTGGACCCACCAAGACTTATAAAATATTTTAACATTTTAAAATGATTTCCTTTAGAGTGTTAATCACCGCCCCAAAAGAATGCCAAATAAGTTCATCTGTTGGCCTTATAAAATAATGCTTCCACTTACCTTTGGAAAAACCCATGGGAAAAACCCAAGGTATGGTTTGTTTTTTTTTGAATATTTAATTATATAGATTCCAAAACCTAAATTTTTGAAATATTAAAGAATTCCACTCTCTTTTCCTATATAATAAAAACCATGCTCCCACTTCTCATCACTCATAATCCTTGGTTCATGTACCAATTATACCCTCATATCTCTATAAACCTCCAATGTCACCCCATTCTCTCAAGAATCACCTCCTCTAGCTCTTAAAGTCACAAACTCAAGTAAGGGATCCTCACGTTCCTCTTCTCCATTCAAATTCAAGCATCTTACTTAAAAGTAGATATTCTAATTTAGAATTATTATATTGTAATTATTTTATAATAATTATATTCTTTCAATTTGATATTATTTGAATGAGGAATTATTTATCCTCCCTCATTTGGACCCTTACCTAATCTGTTACCATACTAAATTTTCAGAAGGGATTTCTTCTATTCTGATTTTTTTCCATGTTTCTTTATATTTTTATACCCTTATATTTTAAATTACAAATGTTGCATTATGATTTTGAATCTCCCCCATTCTTTCCTTCTTATGTTTGAATTATTTGAGATCTCTTTCCCTCTCATTAATCAATCCCATGTTGACTTGTTACCATGATGAATTTTCATAAGAGTTATTCCCTTTATCGTATTTCATTCTGTTTCTTTATTATGTAACACCATCTATTTACAAATTTCTCGTGTTGGGAAATGTATCTATATTAACCAATTATTGTGCATTTCATGAAAATGTGCTGATATATCCCTTTCTTTCTCATCAACTATTTTTATGTATTATTATGTCACACCGCTATGCTGCCGAAATTGCACGGTGTTTTTCCATGCCAAATCATCGTATAGTGATTACCATACCCATTTTCTATTAAGGGTATTCACCTTTATGAAAATATACATATTTAATGGTAATTACATGTATGTATTCTACATTCCTCAATTTTAGAATAACTTGTGATGTTCAATTATTTATTGTTATGTGATCTATGTGGAACACTTATGCATGAAATGAAATGTTTTGGAAGGGTGCGCCCTTATAAAACTCCAATGCATTGGGTAATGTTTAGTATCATGATACTTCATGTTCAATGAGGGTTTAATCATGTTAATTCAAGGGAATTGAGGGTTTAATCATTCTAATTTAAGTGAAATGAGGGTTTACTCAAGCTAATTAAAGTGTAATGAGGGTTTACTCATGTTAATACATGTGCAATGAGACTTTTCTCTTACTAATATCATGTTGAATATCATTGACACATTTCCATGTTACGATAATCATGCTATATCATTCCTTATGTCCATTTTTCTCTTATTCTCCATTGATATTCCTATTTCCTAACATGTATTGTATTCTTCGTGTTATGCCTTATTAACTCCCTTACTGGGATTTATAGCTTACCCTTTTTATATGTATATCTTGAGTTTATCCCATGAAATGTTAAGTACGATGGAATTATGTGGTCATGTGAAAGAAGATTTCAATAATGATAATTTATTTTATGTTTTAAGTTGTTATATAATGTTCCTAATTTTTCAAGACACTAGACCTATCAATCCTAAATGTTGTCTTAAGTGAAAATCTATGTAATAAATCATGTTTAAATATGTAATAAAGAGTAGGGTTGTCATAATAGGTATCTAAGGATAGGTATAGTTATTTCTGGGATTAAGATTAGAATACCCTAGTGAAATACATAGAAATAATACAAAGTATAATAAAAACATACCAAATTTTTGGTAAGTATATAGTAATTGGTTTATAAGAAAATACATCCCTCTCTAGATACAAAAAAGTAGAGGTGGCTCTGGTGCATATGTATCAAGGGGTAAAACCTGAAAACACTACTTTGTTCTAGACTTGAACGAGATCTAGTGCATGAAAATGGGACTTTCTACACTCTTGATTCGACACTCCTGAGGAATATGGTTTTGTAATTCATAAGAATAGTATGAACCATTACCAGGGAATAAAAAAATGCCTCAAAGAATATTTGGTGGGATGTTTATCATGGATAACATAGATTGAAGACTATAAATATATAAGTTAAGGAAATAAATTTAATTTATAAGATATCCCTTTTTTCACTGTATTCCCGTTTATGTGTTACCCCTAACTTCCATTTTATTACAACCAATGATCGGTAATAAGAGGAATCAGGTTAAAAATTGATGCGAAGATCAATGTGATGACTATTCTAGTGAGATACCCAATCTGATGGGAGTGGGAATCAAAAACATTTTCATGATACCCTCTCAGTTAACAAATGTTTTGAATAGAAACATAGGTCAAGAGGAACTTCCACCCACCCCCCCCAGAGATAAGTATCCACAATCGAGAGCTTCATAAGACGAAGGCCACTTATTTTTAATGGATCATTTGATCCCTCAATCACCAAACAATGGATCAACTCTATTGAGAATATCTTCTACATCCTTAAATGTTCCGAACAAGAGACATTTTTTCTGGCCAGTTATTGTAAGGATGGTTAATTTTATCAATGTATGAAATTGATCAAAAATACAAATCCAGATGAAGAGATCGAGGTGTTGTAATGGAAGGATTTTTGAAAAAAAAATCGATAAATATTTTCCTCGCACCCTCTAACATAATATGGAAATGGAATTTTGTTACCCTAAAAAAGACAAAGAATCCATTGAATCATACTAGGTAATATTCACATGGCTTTAATTATATGCCTCTATCCTTTTCATTACCCTTGAATGCAAGGTTGACCACTTATTTAGTGGGATAAAACCTAGCCTATGAAAATCCATAGAGATCTATGACCTCGATTACTATGAGGAAATTATCCGATGTGACCTCAAAGTCGAAATGGAAATCAGAGAATCTTAGGGGTATCATGGAGATAAGAAGTGGAATGTGGAGTTTAATTATGGTGGTCCAATTGATAAATCCAAAAGTTATAAGAAATTACAACACCCCACTTTCCAATGGTGCAAAAAAATCACCCTGGAAATTACCTGAAGGGGATGAGAAAATGATTTAGGTTTGGAAGAGAAGGGAACCTAGCCATTAATGGCTGATAATAAATACCCGCTGTTGTGATAGAAGAGAGTAATTATCCATTATAACCTCAATTAATTGGTCATTGCTTCAACTACAATGAACCACGGAACTTCACAAACCAGTTCCCAAAGACAAGGGTTTTTTGAGGTAACCAACAACCTCCAAGGGAGCAAGGGAATGCTTTTTCCATCACTAAAACTGAAGGGAATCCCAAAAAAAATAAGTGATGGGTATGCTAGTCATTCATTCAGGAATAGAGAACTTAATTTTTTATTCTTTCTCTATGAATTATTTTATATCCCGAAATTTTTGTACAAAATCCCATCACCATGACAAATCATGGAAGTAGAGATGTTAGTGAGACTGGAAAATGGGTAAATTGTTGCATCACATGAATATATCACCTCTCCTGTCACAATTTTCTGATTTAACTTCCTAGATAAACACATCATACACTATCTGGGGAGTTTTATGTAATTATTGGCAGGCCTTAGCTTTCCTTATATTGAGCCAAATAATATTTCTGTGAGAGGAAAATCCCTATCCATGTGGAAAATCGACCCCTTATTCTTTACAAGTGCAAGGAGGAGGATGAATATTTTTAGAACCATCATCTCAAGCATGGATATTACTACAATATAAGCACATGTATCTTGCTCAAATGTTTGAGACTAAGGGAGGAACCATCCTTAAAGGCATGCCTATTGTAATGGAATTCCATGAAGTGTTCCTCAAGGAATTTCATGGTCTTCCTCCAAGAAGATATGTTGAATTCTTTAATGATCTTATAACTGGGGATTTTCCAAAATCCAAGACTCCATATATAATTGATTTTGTGGAGCTTGAGGATCTATAGAAACATCTACAGAAGAATATGGATAAAGGGTTTATATACCCAAGTGTTACATAATGGGGTCCACTAGTCCTCGTCATCAAGAATATGGATGGGTCCATATACATTTGCATTGATTATAGTGAGCGCAACAAAATGAAGATAGAGAACATGTATCCTATGCCATGAATTGATGACTTGTTTGATTAGTTACGTGGAGAAAAATAATTCTCACTACTAGAAATTAGACCAATAGAGACCTTTATTTTCCATCACTATTGTCTTTAGAGACTAACAATGGTGGTGGAATTAGGACATATGTTGTAGTGCTATAGGGACTGCCAATGGCAGCCTCTGTAGGTGATCTATCGATCGTCCGAATAGCGTTCTCTATTAGTTAGAGCTATAGCGACTGCTACTAGTGACCGCTATAAGTGGCCTTAAAATCTCCGTACAGTGACCACTAATAGAGGTCACTTGGCTATGAAAAAAATCCATCCATTAGTGACTGCCATAGGTGGCCGCTAACCTGGTAATTTTTAAAAAAAAATTACAATAGAACTTTTAAAAAAGATTAAATAGAGGGAAAATCTAAAAATAATAATTCAAAATAGAATAAACATTAGGATCCTCAAAAACAATAAATGACAGACATACTTCTTCACATATCCAGTGATCCAAACAGATCCAATCCATTCTAATATTCTGCTTCAATAAACCTACAATAAGATTCAAAAGAAACCTCTAAACAAAGAAAATTAAAATTGGACATTTTTATTCAGTTAGTATATATATAATAATCAAATTGGGTAGTTAGGCTATTTTCAAAATTTGGAGAATTGGCCAGACTCCATTTAGCCAATTGGACATTAGTCCATTTGGTCATTAGGCCAATAGCCGAATATTTCATTAGGCCAATAGGACAATAGTCCATTTGGGAAATTGTCCATTAGGTTTTTAGGCCATTGGGTCGTTGGGCTGTTGTCTTGTTGTTGGGCTGTTGTTTGTCCCTTGGGTTGTTATTAGTTTATTTTTGGCCCTTGGCCGTTGTTAGGCTGTTGTGCCATTTTTACACTACAATAAAATAGGTATGGGAAGCACTACCCCTTTATCAGCGCTGATAAAGGAGGGATTTATCAGCTCTTTTTTCTACTACTAATAAATTTTATGTTTCAAGAAAAATCATGAAATATAAAATGTTATTATATAAGTATATATATATTGATATAAATATAATATATATTTTTTAAATATGTTTTAGATAAGTATAAATAGACTATTACAAAGAATATATAATAAAGATCGTGAAAATGGATTTAAAATATTTTAAAAAATATTATTAATTAATAATTTTCAAATTATTATTGATTAAAAATAATCTGATAACAATTTGAAGGCAAAAAAAAATCAATAAAATCAATAAAATATCTAAAATAAGTTGAAAATGTAACTCAAACTTCAAACGGCCATAACTTTTGATCCGCGTGTCTGTTTGATCTCTACAGCATATCAAATAAAATCCTACATCGATCACTACATGCTAAAGTCTAATGCAAATCTTCTGTCACATTTTTCAAGGCCCAAAATGCCCCAGAAGGCCTCCAAAATTGAGTTTTTAGGCAGGATACCCCGATTTGTTAACATTCAAACACGTATAATGTATGATCCAGATGTCCGTTAGGCTTGTACCAAATATCATATCGAATAATGTTTTGTTTTCTTCAATTTAACTGGTTGTGGAGTTGAAAAGGGTGTTTGGATTATATGTTATGGTTGTTTTAACATTCTATGGATTTTCAAATACACATATATATGTATTTATTCGTAAATATATATGTGTATGTGTGTGTGTGAGTCTGTGTCTGTGTGTGTGTTGTATATATGTATGTATGTATGTATTTATTTATTTATAAGCACACACAAAAAAAATATTTCATAAATGAATTTAAAACTAATCTTATAAATATATATTAATATACAAATAAAAATACGGATAAAAAATTATAACTAAAAATATATATATAAATAAGTATAAATATATATTAATATACGAGTGAATATATATATAATAAAATATGAATAAATATATTTATATTAATATGAATATATATTAATATACTAATAAATATAACTATATATATATTGATATATCATTAAATAGAGAAAAAATGAAATGGTGTAGTGGTAAAGGTGCAGCTGCGTAAGGGGGGAGGTCGCGGGTTCGAGTTCTAGTGGATACAAAGGGGTGGGACTTTTTGGGGATGTGCGAGAAGGGCAGATTTCGAGAGAGTGTTAGGGGGGTCAAGCACTGTTAAACCACTCCCTACATTATATAATTCTTTTTTATTTTTTTGACATTTATATGCTCTTTTTTTAGCGCTGATAAATTTGACCTTTATCTTCTCTTTTCAGAGCGCCGATAAAAGTGACCCCCCCTTTATCCTTACATTTATTAAAAAAACTTTTTTATAACTTTTAACCAACATTTATAGCACTGATAAATTCCATATTTGTAGTAGTATTAGGATGTTGGGTCATTTTTAGGCAATTTGGATGTTGTTAGGATATTGGTCCGTTGTAAGGTCATTGGGTTGTTGTTATTTCATTGGGTCGTTGTTAGGTCGTTGGACTGTTTGGCCTTTTGGCCATTCGGGAATTAGGGAATTAGGGAGTTAGGGTGTTTTTGTGCTAGGTAGTTTGTCCGTTAGGGCATTATCCGTTAGGGAGTTTTTCCATTTGGGCATTTCTGAATTTGGCCAATTGGAAAAGTCTCTATTTGGACAATTGGATGTTAGACCAATAGTCTAATCTGTCATTAGGCTATTTGGTCATTAGGTCAATAGAATAATATGACATTAGTACAATAGTACATTAGTTAATTAAGAAATTAGTTAATTAGGATAGTAGTCCATTTGGCCAATTGTCTATTCGGTCATTAGGCCGTTAGGTTGTTGGGGGCATTAGGGCGTTAGGGTGTTAGGCCATTTTGGCATTTGGCCATTTGGGCATTTGGCCAGTTGGCCATGTATCCAATTTATCCAATTGGCCATTAGGAAAATTTTGACAATAGGTCATTAGAGTCACTACTCTACTCTAGTAGGGACCTATAGTGTTGCTCGTACGCAATGTGGTGGTTTGAAAAGAGTTTTGGACAACCATTCGGCTGCGTTCGCTCGACATTGAACTATATAGAGTAAAGTTCAGTACTGAATATACCGCCCCTAGACATTCCCCTATGAACCCCCTATAGTCCCCACAATCCCCCACCTGAATCTCCCCTGGATATCCCCCCACTCCAAACCCCCCCCCCCGGACAACCCCACTCCCAACCCCCCTGGACAACCCCACACTGAACACCCCCCTCCACACCCTAAACACCCCCCATATTCACCCCGGATACCCCCAACCACCCACCCCCTGGACTCCCCCCCCACTCACCCTGGATAGCCCCCCACCCCCGGATAAACCCCACTCCCACCCCCACCCCCCAGTCGGCCCCCACCCCCGGACAACCCTCACTCCATCCTCCCCGGACAGCCCCACCCTCAACACCCCCCCCTCTGTACCTTGAACATCCCCCACCACACACTCACCCCAGACAACCCCCCATCCCCTTACCCCTAGAAATCCACCCCCCCCCCCCAAACTCACCTCGAACAACCCCCCACCCCAAGACAACCCGCACTCCCCCCAAAAATCCCTCAGGATAGCCCCCACTCCCACCCCCAGACCCCCCCAGAGAGTCCCCACCCTGAACAGCCCCCCCCCCCACACCCTGAACACCCCCCACACAGTTCCCCCCATAGACACTTGTCCTCTCAAACTCCCTCAGGATAACCCCCTACCCCCAGAAAACCCCTTCCCCATCCACACCCTGAACCCCCCCCCCCAACAACACCCACTCCCCCCCCCCGAGACACCCCCACCACTCACCCAATACAACACCCCCCAGATAGCCCCCCTGGATAGCCCCCCATCCCTAGATAACCACCCTGTAATTCCCCAACCCCTGTTACATAGAGTCGGTGAATTAGTACATAAAATTGGCATGATACATGGAATCATGTCTCGAAAGACCGGTCAGTTTAGTAGCCTTGGAATAACTAGATACATATATAAGTTTTTCATTACATCATGAAATAAAAAGACATCATTGTGTCTCCTTTTAACACGATTATCTCCCTTAGTCTATCCCTATAGTTCAGTCATAATATACAACTTCACATCCTGGGAAAAATAATAATAGAAAGGGGTGAGCTTAGGTTCTTAGTAAGGACAAAAATATAGCAGAAATAATCATAAATAATCATAAACATTTATGGAAATTTATAAGACTAAAACAAAATCCTTTTAAACATAAACATGAGCATAATAAGGAAAAGATAAATCTAATAATTCCACTTACTTATTCACCTGGATATTCTACTAGTCCAATAGTCACATGTAATATCAATAGCCAATTTCATAATAATGGAAGGAATAATGTCAGACATCATAACCACATAGTCCAGTCCTCATGAAAGGACTACAAATAATATTTTTTCAAGGCCTTGTTCCAAGAAACTTGTTTGTCTCATTAAACCAACCGATTCATCAAGGAGCTATTGTGGGCTCCAGCCGTCACTTACTAATTCCAATGCTTTCCTCATATGAAAATATTGAAACATAACATAAACATTCGTAATAAAACTAGAATAGAAAATGTTAACACATTAACCATAAACCATTAATGGTATAAAAATAACAAATCCATTTTCAAACATATCACAAATCCTTCAATAAAATATGGAATATTGTATCATAATAAATCAACTTCAAAAAAGTGTAAAATCCATCAAAGGATGTGGACATTGATGAAATAAAAACCATTTGAGAGAAATATCTCTTTCTATATTAAAATCATTTAAAAGTCACATAATTATAAATGAAAACATTTATTTTGAAAATATTCTTATAATCTTATAAGGGATGCTTCTAAGGTGTTATAATGAAAGAAAATAGCTTCACTCGCCGGATAAGTTAAAAAAATTCTTTATTTTTTTTTGAAAAGGTCGTAAAGGACCTTGTTTGGAAAATGACAGAAAGAATCATTTATAAACATATTATAAAAAGTCAAACAATGGTATAAATTAATTTTACCCATATTCTTGGAAATAGTAAAAATGTTTTGGAATATATTTTAAAAAAACAAAAATGTGGATGATAAAGAGGTCCCAAAAGATACTCACGTATAAACAACCTTGGATAATAAAAAGATTGTATACTTAACCCTTAACTTGTAAATTTTCCATGATTGAGGGTACGTTAACCACCTGTATAATAGTTAAATCATTTTTATTAAATTATAAAAGAACCACATACATAAATATGATATCATATATGATCCCCTAATATTTCTTTGTTAATAATATTTCAGTAGTATCATCGTTTCGGGTGTTAACTAATTCATTTTTATTTATATGCTTAGTTACATAATCCATATTTGTTATGGATATGATGTATTTTATTCATATACAGAATTATATTATGTTCTTAAAAATTATTTTTAATCATCAAATTAAAATTATTCTTGAATTTTTATGATGGGGAATGAATCTCATCACGTTCATGAAGATGGTAATCCATACGTATGCATGAGAAACAATATCATTTAATGGTGAAATAGTATGTAATTGGATTGTATATCATATATAAATAATAATTGACATGTTACATTTATTATTTACATCAATTATACACTTTATTTTACCCATCCAAATAATGAAGTGTTGAATAACCAACTACACCACGGCGTGGAGACGATAAGCCATACGTACAGTCGTATGGTGACATTGTTATTCATAGGATGGATAGAATAATGAAAATGGTTGTAACATATTTATAATAACATTACAGTATATAGAAGTTACTGGATTTATTATTTTGGTATGGAAACAACAAAGAAATAGTAAGTGGACGAAGAAGATAACTTTGATAGAGGTGATGAAATTATTACCTCTTCTTCAGGTGATTCCTTTTGATTTGATCAAAAGGGATCTATAAGATGGATTTATGATCAAATAAAGGACTCTAGGATGAAGGGAGGGTAGTTAAGATTATATTTGGGTAGGTTTTGTCCAATCCAAATGGCTTTGGAGGTGTGATTTTGAGATAAGGGGAAGTACACTTTTATAAGAGAGGTGAGGGTCACTTTAGGAAAAGATGGAAATATTATTTTATTATACAATCATATTCGGTTTTTAATGTCTCCAAAATGATTTATTTAGAGGATAAGGTGGGGATGGATTGAAAACCTTTCAACCAATAGGTTTTAGATAAGTTTAGGTCACCATATTAACCATATTTTTTATATTTAAATCATAGTTAAATAGTTTAACTTTTACCATGTATTCTTATATTATTATAATAAATGGTAAATAAACAATATATTAATAGCCAGAAGAACCCCAAGTGGGTTATTATTAATATATCTAATCGTATATATGTCCTTTGACCAAACCTTATATTTTTTGGAATATTAAATAAATTAATAATATAGTATTTGTTTTAAAAACTCATTTATGTTAATTTTGACACTATTTGGTATCTTATTTTTGTGAAAGTCATAAAAACATTATCACTTAGAAAAAAATTTCATTAATCAACCCGAAAATATCATATTAGCTTAGAAAATTAGCGTAATTCATCAAAAAGTCTCAATTTTCATTTATTTGGATTTTTATAATATGCATTATTTTAATCAATCATTAATAATGTAATTAAAGAAACATCATTATATCATAAATAAATTTAAATATTTAGTGCCTAAAAATTATAAATAAAATACCATTATGTAGTAAATATATTTAGACTTCTAGTAAATATTTATAGTCAAATTTATTTTATGTATAACCCTATATTAAAAATGGTTTAGTTATTAAACATTGTGTTGTTCGGAGTGGATAATCAAGAGGGGGTGAATAGAGTTCCAATTAAAAAAAATTTGTTTAAAAGATTTATATTGAAATCCCCCAATTTAATTAACAAGCTAAACTGTAGTGAATTTGCAATACAGTAAAGGTTCCTTTAGGTCCTTAAGAGATTTTTTAGTTCACAGTTAATCTAATCTGAAGATTAGATTAGATAATGAAAGTAACCTACTGGTTTATAATAAATAAAAACACTTGATAGTTTAACTATGAGAGTAACTTTGAAATAGATTTTATATTTAAAGTATTTAGCAGCGGAATTTCTAAAATAGGTTTAACTAAAATAAGCACGCACAACAGATTTAACCAAGATGTTTATTCTCAAACTAAGACTTAGTTTTCTCAAACAGTTTATATAAAACTTTGATCTACACCCTGGATCGGGGTTTACAACAGTACTCAGACTGTCCAAGTCCTCAGACCTCTAACAAAGTTCTATGTGGGAAAGAAAAAATAATAATAGATCATTGGCTGTCCAGGTCTTCAGACCTCTACCATTATCCACAATGGGATAAAAAGTATACGGGAATGATTGAGTGAGGATTTAGAAATCCTCATGTTCAGCTTAGGAGTTAGTGAGTTCTCAAACAGATAGAAGCACACATTTCTCGTAATGTAAAGAAAAGGATGGTCACAGTCGAGCAAGAATATAGAGATGAGTTTAGAATGATCTTGTGTGATGTCAGGGCAGTTTTGGAATCCTTTGGATTTAAGCAGAAGTGGGTTTGAGTCCATTTCTGGAAATAGTGTGGAAAACAGAGTGTCGCGATTCTACTTGTGTTCCTCGTGAGGTTCAGTCGAGTGAAGTTGTTCTTTTGGATTAAAATATTCTATGTATATGCTCATCCATATTGAGTTGCATGCAGTCTGCCTTTCTTCTGAAACTTCCTCCAAGTAAGTTCTTCTTTCTTGTCCTCACTTCCTTAATTTTTGATTCTGTATTGCGCTCTTTGATTCTTGGTCACACTTTTCTTTTAACTTATAACACATGTGTTGGAGTTGACAGGTTGCTTGTTTTCTGCACCTCGTACCTCGTACTGTATGATGATATGTCTACAATGAAACATTAATTATGTGAGTTCATTAATGTCTTCAAATATGACCATTATAAATTAAATTGAAAATGAAAAAGAGGTTTAGAAAATAGTGGCATAGTAAGTCATGGAAACGGTGTCTCCTTCACATGGTGTATAGGTTGATCACTATGTCTGAGTGTCATAGTGTCTTATTATCGGTGTCTCAGGTTCACGGTGTCTCAGGGTCACGGTGTCTTGTTCACGGTGTCTCAGGGTTACGATGTCTTGTTCACGGTGTTTGGCTTCATAGTGTCTGGCTTCACGGTGTCCAGCTTCACGGTGTCTGGCTTCAGGGTGTCTGGCTTCACGGTGTCAGAAGTACATAGCCAGTGGCAGACTCACGGTTTCTTATACTTTCCAAGGAAACTATGTGCAGACTTAAATAAAGATAATAATATAAAATATTATACTTAAGCTTTTGTTAAATAAGGTATTCGGAGAGTAGATTAAAGATAGTATAAAGTAAGTAAACTGAATATAGAGCAATTTATATCTTTCATGGCTCTACTTAAGGTATGAGAAAACTTTAGATATAAATACCCATGATCTAGATTTAATAATATATAGAATCATTAATATATTATTAGATAAGATTTGTGATCATTAAAACATGATTAAAACATGATGAGTCCAACAATCTCCCCCTTTTTGATGATCACAAATCATATAATTTTAATGTGCATATTACATTCAACCATAAAGATAAATTGCTAACATAATACATAGAAACTTATACCCCTTTTGGGATTATAAAAAAGATGATCTAAAAAATGGCAAAAAGATTCATAGTCCATTAAGAGAAAATAAGGAATAGTACACAACAAGATTAATACAAAAACAATAGCATCTCTATCAAAAAGAGTAAACACTATTATTCTTCAAGGTCTGGCCTTCTCTTTTCCTTTTGCTGTAACAGAAGTGGAAGCCATAGGTGTAGTGGTTGATATAGAAGATGGCAGAGATGTGGTTGATAAATTGGGTAAAGTAAGGCCTTCAAATACTAAGTGAGCCAAGGTAGGAGCAGTAGAAGATCTAGGATATTGCTGATCAAGAATTTCAGGCCTGATCTAACTGAGTTCTTGGCCGACAGACATGGTGGTTGAGACTTGGGCAGAGGTGAAGGTAGGTAGCCCTGGTCTGAGAGGTGCAGCTGATGGAGCAAAAATGGATGAACTCTGAACATGAAGATATGTCCTGAGGAGTTTTATGAAATCTGTAATGATCTCTCCACCGTACTGCATGGCCTTCACAAAATATTCCTTGTTCTCTATAAACATGTACAAGAAACGAGTAAACTCTATGAGTTTCTAGACTTGGTTCTTAACAACTTGAGTCACAGGAGGAATCCACAAATTTTCTACAAGGTACATGAAATTGTTTGTCATATCAGTTTTGGAGAAAATTCTATTAACTAGAAATCCAATTTCATGGAAATCTCTTACTGGGCATCATTTTAATTTTTTTAGTGAATTTGTACTAAGTCAATAACTGTATCACTGTTTTTGACTACTTCAGATAAAGAAGCTTTATTAAAGCCACTGAAGACATTGTGAAGATATTCTTTAACTATAGATCTGAGAATATCACTATCCAAGGAAGGTTTAGAGGATTGACTAGATTCTTTGACAGATGTGGTCAGGGATTTTAGTTGATTCAACGCCTTTTGAAGACATCATGTGTACTCATCAGGGAGTTTATTGAGGTTCGAAACATGATCTTTCATTTCCGTCACAATTTACGTGTTCCTTACAGTAATATTTTCATCTAAGGATGCAAGATAAAGTTGAATCTGAGACACACCAACTTGTGGGATTTGAGGAGCAGCAGATTCTACAGGAGGAGAAATAGATTCAGATCTCGAATGCAGCTCTCTCTATATGTCTTCAACCATACTTCTTAGGGTCTTAACATTATTACTGAGAAGTCTTTTTTCAACTCTTACCTCTTGAATCTCATGGAGCATCTTAGGTTGTATTTTCCAAATAATCTTTTCCAATAATATTGAGGCATCACTCTCACTTAAATTTGTCACGGGAAGAGGTTGGGTATTAATGATTTTATCAACTCTAGATAAGAGAGTATCTCCAAATTCCTTCAGATCATTCTTACTCACAAAGGATGACTGTTCAGATAAGGTTTCAGGAGAAGGAACGAGTATAGGTTCAGTTTTAGGTTCCTTCTCAGGTGAAAATCTTGTGATTGATTTAAACTGAAATAGGGAGAAAATATCAAGCCCAGTTGTAGTAACCTGCTGAGACTCTCTCACATCATAGAAACTAGGAAATTTAAACTGAATGTCTAAAGGACTTGACTCAGTTGGATGCGAGGCTTCAGAACATTAAATATTTGGGGTTTCTCCTCCTTAACAGGTGCCTCCTTCTCATGATTGGGAGACTTAGGAGATTGATCTAAATCCACAGACTCAGCTCTAAGTTCCTCGCTCATTTCCAGTCTAGCTTGATAAAAAGCTAGCTCCATCCATTCTTCAGTAGAGGGTATGATTTCAGAAACATATTGTTCCACAGGGAGTTCCTCAAGATTGGCCTCTTGCAGAATAGGTAACTCTTCCACTATAGGCTATTCTATTATATGCTCTTTCAAGGTATGATTTTCTAAGTCTTTGGAAACTGATTCTGTTATAGCCTCAGGTTGTGTTTCTAAACTAACAACTTCTTCAGGGGTAGGAAATTATTCTTCAAGAACTGCATGAGAAACAGTAGTTCTATCTTTCTGAATAACAACAACCTCCTTAGATGGCACTACAAACTCTTCTTCCTCTTCTTCAGAATACTCAAAAAGGACATCTGGTTCCAAACCAGGTTCCGAAATTTCCTTCGACCTTGAGGGTTAATCCACAGGATTGAATTTCTCATAAATCTTATCATTGTCTTCCACCCATTTCCTTTTCAAAGGATTCCAGTTTATCTTCATTCTCTTGATGGTAGCTTTTGAGAGATAGTACTCATAGTCAATAATTACTTCCTCATTAGGTCCAACCACACATTTTTAAAGAATAATGGATAATATAACCCAATATTTGAACAGAGAGGGGGACTTAGATGTGACTTTGATCAACTCACACATGTGGTGTATGATATACATGCACAGGTTGATCTTATGTCCATTTTTCATGAGGTGAATCAAAAACACATATTGATACTTTAACACAACGAAATAAACTTTCCTTATACTTACCAAATTCTGTACAAACTTAAACAGAAGCCTTGTTTCTCCATCTAATTCAGTAGTGACGGCTCTTCTCTGGGTGCCATTTGTACTTAATGTTTTCAAAGCATCTTCCAAATCAAAGAAATCGGTTGATGGTGGAGGCCCTCTTTGATAATCATCACAAATAAACTCATGAGGTATCCTAAGGAATACAACCCATAACCTCGAAGAGAAAGAACATATCTAGACTTTGACCCAGCTCCTTACAACAAAAATTTCACCAGAATCAAATGAGAACTATATGTACTTGTAAAATTGATCCACTAACCTTGGATAGATGGGTCTATCCTCCTTTGAGAACCATTCCAACCAACATAGTTGTTCTAACACTTTTAGTACCAGCGACTTACTGGACAAAATCCACATCGGGAAAATTTCTTTTTCAGGTACAACAATGTGGTTTAATAGATTCAGATTTAAAGGCCCTTTAGGTGTCAGCTTAGGTTCAATCTTCTTCTTCTTTGAGTTGCGCTTCTCAGGTGTTGATGATGATGGACGATTCATCCGTGGAATTCACTGACAGTTCGAGTGAGAGAAATTTTGCAAGGATGAAGAAGGGTACGAAAAGAGTAGTTAGAAGAAATATCGAATGAAGAATCGAGTGATACTTTTTTTTTATCATTTAGGAATACCAAACGTCGCTAAAAGAAAAATGAGGTAAAATAAAAGAGGTGAAATAATAATTACCAAAATACGGTTTTAAAGAAAAACATAAATAATTTTTTACGGTGAGACCGTGAGTGGTCATTATGGTGATACATTGAGTGAGTTTCACAGTGAGACCGTGAGTGAAATTTTTAGTGCGTGTTATGGTGAGACAGTAAACGTCAGACCGTAATTACAAAATGCTAACGGTGAGACCATAAACATAAAACGTTATGGTGAGACAGTAAACATGAGAAACAGTAACTGAGAAACCACAATCATGAAATAGTAAAGTATAACACAGTAAGATATCACACAGTAAGACCTGCAACAGTAACAAGAAAGATCCCTATTTGAGATTTATCAAGCCTAGTACATGTATGATGTTGTCTACTCTCTCAAAATTTATTGGATTAGTGAATATATCAGTAAGTTGATATTTAGTACCAATTAATTCCAAAGTGATATCACCTTTTTGATAATGATATCTCAAAAAGTGATGTATTACATCAATATACTTTGTCCAAGAATGTGAAACATGATTATTTGAGATGTTAATAGAACTTGTGTTGTCACAATTTATAGGTACATGTCTGAATTGATATCCATAATATAGTAATGTGTGTTTCATCCAAATAATTTGTTCACAACAACTACCAGCAGCTATGTATTCCGCTTCTACAGTAGATAATGAAATAGAATTTTGGTTCTTTCTACACCATGATACTAGTGAATTACCTAAAAGTTGACATGTTCTAGATGTGCTATTTCTATCTGACTTACATCCACTGAATTCAACATTAGAATAACTAACTAACTCAAATGTTTTCCATTTGGGATAAAACAGTACTAGATTGGGTGTATGCCTGAGGTATTTGAATTTTTTTTTTACAACATTTAAATTAGATTCCATAGTGTTTTCTTCAAAACGAGCACACATACACACAGTAAACATAATGTCAGGACGACTAGCAGTTAAGTAAATTAAACATCCAATCATCCCTTTATAAGTGGATTGATCAACAGATTTTCCATCTTCATCAAGATCCAACTTACAAGTGGTGCTCATGGGAGTGTCACTACTTTTAGTGCTATCCAATCCAAAATGTTTTAGAAGATCATTTGTATATTTACACTGATTTAAAATAATACCATTTTCTTTTTGAAAAACTTGAAATCCAAGAAAATATTTGAGTTCTCCCATTAAACTCATTTCAAATTCATTTTGCATCATTTTAAAAAAATAAACACATAAAGAAATTTTCGAATATCCAAAAATAATATCATCTACATAAATTTGAAAAACTAAAACATCATTATAAATTCTCATTATAAAAAGAGTAGGATCAGCTATCCATTTTGTTAATATTTTAGAAATAAGGAAAGCACATAATCTGTCATACCAAGATCTTGGAGCTTGCTTTAGACCATATAAAGATTTATATAGTTTAAAAATATGATTTGGAAAATGAGGGTTTGAAAATCAAGGGGGTTGTCCAAAAAAAACATCCTTAGCTATATACCCGTTTAAGAATTCAATTTTAACTTCCATTTGATATAGTTTGAAATTTAGATGTGCAGCATAGGCAACTAGGATCCTGATAGCTTCAAGTCTGGCTACAGGTGCAAAGGTGTCTTCATAGTCAATTCATTCTTCTTGACTATAGCCTTGTGCAACGAGTCTAGCCTTGTTTCTAACTATATAACTAGCTTCATCAACTTTATTCCCAAAGTCCCATTTAGTGCATATGGTTAAAGTCTCCTTAGGTCTTTCAACTAATTTTTAGACTTTGTTTCTTTCAAATTGATTTAATTCTTCTTGCACAGTCATTACACAAAATTCATCACTGAGTTCATCATTGATATTTTTAGGTTCTAGCTGTGAAAGAAAATCTTGGTGTTCAACTTGGTTTCTTATATAAGCTCTAGTTTTTTTTCATCTATCTAAATGTCCTACTAAAGCATCTAAATGATGGTTTTTAAGAGTCCAAGTTTGTCTAGAAAAGATAGGGCTAGAGATTTTAGGTTCATTTATAGGTTCATTTTCAATAGAAGCTGATTCTGGAACATTTCTAGAGCTAGTTGTCTTAACAACAGGTTCACTGTTCTTGTCATTAAGATCTAGAATGGACATATCTTCTTCATGATTTTCAAGAGGATTATTAGGTTCATGTGGATCAGTTTCATCAAAATTTATGTGTACAGATTCTTCTACACATTTGGTTCTCTTATTGAATACTCTCAAGGCTTTACTTGAAATTAAGTATCCTAGTAAAATTCCATCATCACTTTTGGAAGAAAATTTGTCAAGATTATATTTAGTATTAAGGATAAATACTTTTCAACCAAAAACACTAAAGTAGTTAACCATAAGCTTCCTATTGTTCCACAGTTCGTACGAGGTCTTTTTAAGAATTTGTCTAATCAAGACTCTATTGATAATGTAACAAGCTGTATTAACAGCTTCAACCCAAAAGTAAATTGGTAAATCATATTCATTGATAATTCTCCTCGAAATATGTTGAAGAGTCATATTTCTTCTTTCTACTACACCATTCTATTGAGGTGTTCTAGGAGAAGAGAAGTTGTGACTATAGCCATTATGTGAGCAATAAGATTCAAACTCCTGATTTTTAAATTCATGACCAAGATCACTTCTCAAGGTCTTGATCCAAAGTCCATTAAGGTTTTATGTAGACTTAAAATATTTAATAAAGTAATAACTGTCTTCACTTTTGTGAGCTGGAAAATATACCCAAGTATGTCTAGAAATGTCATCTACAAGAACATAGACATACTGCTTCCCATTTAAACTAGAAACTCTATAAGGTCCAAATAAATCCATGTGGACAAACTCGAGAGGTTGAGAATTTGAAACTTCTTTCTTTGATTTAAAAGAAACTTTATGTTGCTTTCCCTTTTGACTGGGATTACAAAATTTGTCTGCTGAGAATTAAAGTTTAGGTAGGTCTCTAACTAAGTTATTCCTAGTCAGTTTTCTATGTGATTGTATATTGCAGTGTCCTAATCTTCTATGCCAAATCCACGATTCTTTATGAAAGGCATTTAAACAGGTAATATTTTTTCTAGCTAAAGAATTCAAATTCATAGCATAAACATTTTCATTTCTCAGTGTAGTAAATAGAAAATCACTTTTAGAATAAAATACATTGAAAGAATCATATTCAAATTTAATATTGAAACCATCATAACATAATTGAGAAATGCTTAAACGATTATAATTTTGTCCATCAAAAAATAAAACTTTGGAAATTAAAATTGAATCAGTGTTACCAATCTGGCCTAAGCCGATGGTCTTTCCTTTTGAGTTATCACCAAAGGTGACATATCCTCCATAAACTTTTATTAAGTTTTTGAAGCATGAAAAGTATCTTGTCAGGTGTCTTTAACATCCACTATCCAAATACCATGTCTTCCTATAGGAAATTTTTAAGCAGGTTTCCTACAACAAAATTTTAGATAGAAAATTATTTTGGTACCCAGATTTTCTTGTGTCTAGATAGGATATAAAGACGAACTTTTTGTACCCAGATTTATCTAATGGGTTTCATATAATCAGTAGTTTTAAAAGATTTTGAATGATAAAATTTGTTTGATCTATAACTATGTGAGTAGCTAGTTGAGACATAAGAATTTTCAGAACTAGAACTAGAATCATACTATCATATTTAGGAATAAATATATTCTTTTCAATCTGTCTATTTCTAGGCTGATATTCTAAACCATTAGTATATTTTGGTGCTACTTGTTTTCCTAGAATTTGTGTAAGCATGTATTTTCCATTAGTAATTTTGTCTAAATCTTTCTTAAGTTGCTCATTAGACAATTTCAGTTCAGTATTCTCTTTGAGTAGTTGAGAATTCTTTAACTTTTCTACTTCAAGTGTAGAATTAATAGTGCTAGTTAAAGCATGTTATTTATTTGAGGCTTTATACATGTCTTTCAGCTCATTGCAGGTATCTTCTATCATGTTACAGTATTCAAATAATTCTTTACTAGACATGTTTTCAGCATCAGAATTAGAATTATCTCCAGAATAATAAGAGTTTAAAGCAGCAATATCCAATGTTACCTCACATGTGTTTGTCATGAAACACATATCAAAATTTTGAGATTTTTAATCCTATGTGAAATCAGAATCACTTGAACTATCTTTTGAATCACTGCAGGTTTCTTTCATAGATTTTTTGTATTTTTTCTCCTTGTACTCATATTTCTTCTTGTACTTTAACTACGGACAGTCAGCTTTCACATGTCTTTTCCTCTTGCATTTTTAGCAGACTATATCATCACTTTTATCAGTTCTCTTCCAATCCTTCTTCCAATGACCTTTATTTTCATACTTTCCCTTTTAATTTGATTTTCTGAAAAAATTATTTTTCCTCTATAACTTCTAAAATCTTATGGCTATCTGAGCCATTTCAGGATCACTTTCAGGTGCACATTCTTCACTACTTTAACTATCAATTACATCTTGAATTTTCTATTTGTCCTAGATTTTTGAAGAAGAGGTCTTGAAGGAAACTAATTTCTTTCTTGGTTCATCATATTATTATTTGTTTACTTTCAATTATTCCTCATACATCATTAACTTAATAATGAGTTCCTTGACAGGAAGAGCACCAATGTCATAAGATTATATAATTGAAATTGATGTGCCTCTCCATATTTCTGGAAGGCATCTGAGTATTCTCATGGTTTTATCCTTTGCTGGAACAACTTTTCCCAGTGAGCACATTGTATTAACTTTCTCATTAAACCTGAGATACAAATTAGAAATAGATTCATCAGATTTCATTTTAATGTTATCATACATAATGGTGTATATATTTAGTCTCATTTCTTTAATATTGTTCGTTCCCTCATAGAAAATATCTAATGTATTCGAATTTTCAAAAGCAGTTTTACATGAAGATATTCGGTTAAATTCCTCATCTCGTAAATCATAATACAGAGAATTCGTTACTTTACAATTATTATTGTAAGCGGCTTTAGTAGGTTTATCCCAAGTAGTTCTAACAGTTTCTGGAATCTTATACTGAGTCTCTATAACAGTCCAAATGTCAAATCCCATACTTTCTAAATGAATTTTCATTTTGATTTTGCATTGGGCATAATTTACACCATTAAAGAAGGGTGGCCTGTTGGTAGCTACACCTTCTAATCTATTATCTATAATTATATTTTAAAAAATATATTTATAGAGATAAAATTTATAAATAATATAAATTTAAGATATTTAAGATACAACTAAAATCATAGTTGAAAACTTTTCACAAACAAAGAGTTTTGAAAACTGTATAACAATCCTCTGATACCAAATGCTGGTTAGAGTGGATACTGAAGAGGGGGTTGAATTGAGTTCTAATTACAAAATTTCTATTTAAAATATTTATATTTAAATACACCAATTTCAATAACAAGATAAACTGTAGTGAATTTGCATTACAGTAAAGTTTTAGTTAGGTTCTCAAGAGATTTATTATTTCTCAGTTAATCTAATCTGAAGATTAGATTAGCTTTTGAAACTAACCTACAAGTTTACTATAAATACAAACACTTTCTACTTTAACTATCAAAGTAACTTTTAAATAGATTTATATTTATTTTATTTAGCAGTGGAATATTAAATATAAGTTTAACTAAACTAAGCAAGCAAAGCATATTTAATCAAGAGGTTCGGTCTCAAGTTGAGACTTAGTCCTCTCAAATAGTTTATATAAAACATTGATCCACACCCTGGATTGGGGTTTAAAATAGTACTCAGACTGTCCAGGTCCTCAGAGCTCTACCATAGTTCTATGTGGGAAAGCAATAATAAAATAGCTCAAAGGCTATCCAGGTCCTCAAACATCTACCACTATCCACAGTGGGATACAAGATTGTAAGGGAAATATTGAGCAAGGATTTAGAAATCCTCCAGTTCAGCTTAGGAGTCAGTGAGTGTTCAAATAGAGAGAAGCACACACTGCTTGTAATGTAAAGAAAAGGATGGTCACAGTCAAGCAAGAATAGAGAGATGATTTTATGATGCTCTTATGTGATGTCAATTCAGTTCTCGACTCCTTTGGATTGAAGCAGATGAGGCTTTCAGTCCTTTTCTAGAAGTCATGTGGAAAACAGAGTGTCGTGATTCTGCTTGTATTCATCGTGAGGTTCAGTCAAGTGAAGATGTTCTTTAGGCTTCAAATATGCTTCGTATTTGCTCAGCCGTATTGAGTTGCATCCAGTGCGCCTTTCTTATAAAACTTATTCCCTGTATGTTCTTTATTCTTATCCTTACTTCCTTACTTTTTGTTTCTGTATCGCGCTATTTGGTTCTTGGTCACAATTCACTTTTGACTTGGAATGCATGTGTTGGAGACGGTAGGTTGCATGTGTTATGCACCTCGTACCTCGTACTATCTGATGATATGTCTACAATGAAACATTAATTATGTCAGTGCATTAAAGTC
This sequence comes from Viscum album, assembly GCA_963277665.1. Taxonomy (NCBI): domain Eukaryota; kingdom Viridiplantae; phylum Streptophyta; class Magnoliopsida; order Santalales; family Viscaceae; genus Viscum; species Viscum album. The sequence goes on along the minus strand of OY728127.1, from coordinate 1,957,198,567 downwards.
ATCAAATATGACCATTAGAAATTAAATTGAAAACGACAAAGTAGTTTAGGAAACGGTGTCCCAGTAAGTCATGGAAATGGTGTCTCCTTCACACGGTGTCTAGGTTCATCATGGTGTCTGAGTGTCATAGTGTCTTGTTCACGATGTCATGTTCACAGTTTCTCAGGGTCACGGTGTCTTGTTCACGGTGTCTTAGGGTCATGGTGTCTTGGTCACTGTGTTTAGCTTCATGGTGCCTGGATTTACGGTGTCTGGCTTCATGGTGTCTGGCTTCACGGTGTCTAGCTTCATGGTGTCTGGCTTCACAGTGTCAGAAGTACATAGCCAGTGGAAGACTCATGGTGTCTTATACTTTCCAAAGTAACTTTGTGCATACTTAAATAAAGATAATAATAGAATGGATTATCCTTAAGCATTTGTTAAAGAAGGTATTCTGAGAGGAGATTAAAGATATTATAAAGTAAGTAAACTGAATATAGAAAAATTTAGATCTTTCATGGATCTAATTAAAGTATGAGAAAACTTTAGATATAAATACACATGATCTAGATTGAATAAGATGTAGAATCATTAATATATGATTAGATAAGATTTTTTATCATTAAAACTTGATTAAAACATGAGCAGTCCAACACATTGAATTTAAAACTTTTAACTCTTATTTAATTAAAATAATAATAAATGTAAAAATCTAATCCAAGTGTACCAAAAGAATCATATTTTATTACTAAGGTTTATTTTGGTCTAAATACACATATAAAATAAAATTAAGACATGTTTTAGGTTGATTATATAATTATTTTTTACCTTTAATTGCCTAATTTACTTTTAACCATGGTAAATAAAAGTAAAAAGTTACTATTCACCAAAAATTATTTTCATCTTATTGAACCACATTTTATATACTGATGTCAATCATGTCTATCAAATTTTTTAAATTCAATTCATAGAAGCGGTAAAATTATGTTTTATGTAAATTTTCAAATGCACATTGATGGTGGATAAAAAACGGTAAAAAGTTCAACAAAATTTTATATATCTAATATTATTCTAAAATGACTCCAATGAATTACATTGAACATATATAGGTGTTTTTATCTATTTTTACCTAGAATAAATTTAAATAAAATAACTAAATATTTAAATAAAAAATCGGTTTTAAACAATAACGTAGTGTTTTTCACGAGTCATCAAAAATTGAAATTTTTCAGAAAAATACCTAAAATTCACCCGAAGATAATTTTGATATTCCGAATCCAAAAATGAATTCCAATTTGAAATTTTTTTTATAAAATTTAAAAATGTGGGTATTACTATTCATAACGGCCAATTTTATTGGTCTAGGTGTGTTAGAACTCGAAGTTGTGTACAATGATAGCTATTGTATTATTCAAATTGAAGAATATCATGGAAGGTTTGGGCTTTACATTATTCCGTCCTTCAAATAATTTTGTCCTCGAAATTCCTAGAATGTTACTGCATAAAAAGATTTAGGTGTTTCTTCATCATAAGTTCCTCGGGTTCCCACGTTGCCTCTTCCATCTTATGGTTTCTCTATAGAACTTTAACAAGATGAGTCGTCTGGTTTCTCAGCACCTGTTCTCCGGTATCAAGAATCTTGACAGGCTCTTTACAATAAGATAGATTGGGTTCTAGTTCTATTTATTCATAGGTGAGTACATGTGTTGGGTAAAGCATGTATTTTCTTAACAGTGATACGTGGAACACATCATGAACGTTGAGGAGGATTGGTGGCATTTCCAAACGGTAAGCTACAACTCCAATTCATTTAAAAATTTCAAAAGTTCCGATGTACCTAGGACACAATTTACCCTTCTTACCAGATCGTAAAACACTCTTCCATGGATATAACTTCAAAAAAACATGATCTCTTATTTGAAATTCCATGTCCTTTCTACAGTTATTGGTATCTTTGTTTTTCCTACTTTGAGCTGCCTTAATGTGGGTTTGGATAAAAGTCACCTTTTCCACTATTTCTTAAACAAGTTCTGGGACTATGAGTTTTCATTCACAAACGTCATCCAAACAAGTTGGTGTGTCGCATCTCTTTCCATATAACGCTTCATATGGTGCCATCTGAATACTTGAATGGAATCTATTGTTATAAAAAACTTCTACCAAAGGTAAATATAGATCCTTAAGGTTCCGGGTGTAATGGAATCTCATGGGTGGATGTGCCCACTTGGCTTTTTTCATTAGCAGTGATCAATCCGGGATCAATATGACGATAAATTCCAGTCTCCACAGATCGAATCACAGAAATAGACAAAGAAGAAGGATGGTCCCAGAATGACAAATGAGGAAAGTCAAAGGTTGATTATAATTAATTTAATTAAATGAGAAGAAGTACCTTTTGATGTTCTTTCTTCGTTGATATTTCTGATCACATTTCGATGTGATTCATCATTGCGTCACAGAAGACAAAGATAGTATTTCTCTAGAGGTGATCCACACGTGCACCATGTATCTATGGACGTTTCCAAAGGATTCTCAGGTTGCTAGCATAGAGAAACCTTTGCTTTCGTTTCCTACCTTATATCTCCTAGATCTGAGGGAGGAGGATCGCTCTCCGTCATGCGATCGTTCTAGTAGGAATGAGTTCTTTCAGTCTTGGGATAATTATCCAGAATTATTTTACACAACAATTAAGGAAAAGTGTTGGGGTTGTGAGGAAGTTTATAATCGGGTTTGAGGTTATAGAGTTATGACAATAAATAAACACGTTACGTGTTTTATTTATTTCATTAACTCTTATCAAAAACCCCCATGTTAAATATTTAATTCCTTGACATGTGCTCATGCTGATTATAATAAATATCATTTAATAAAAAAATATTATATCCTCAAAATCCCAACTGGAAAACTACACAGTGTGTAATCATTAATACACAACATGTAATTGTTTTTCATAAAAAACTACACGGTGTGTAATCATTAATACACGAAATGTACTTGTTTTTCATTTCCTCTCCAAAATGAAAACTACATGGTGTGTAATCATTTATACACAGTGTGTACTTGTTTTCAAAATAAAAAACTACACGGCGTGTACTCATTAATACATGGCGTGTACTTGTTTTCATTTTAATCTTCCTCCAACATTAAAACAATTTAGTCTTCCTTGAATAATTAGTAAACGATGTACGAGAATAATCTTTATTCTACTTGAGATACTTGAATACACTTTTTGTGTGACCATCTAGGCCTCTTTCACATTGGTATTAGGTCGGTTTGCCTAAAGTCCAATATTACTATCTTGCAATGGGTCAAGGCACCCAAGAGATTGAAGTTGACACTTAATTGGCATATCACCTCAGAAAAATTCTTACCATGTAATTTAATCCCTTTGTCTCAATATCTCATCAAGCAGGTTTCATGGCAGTGTCATAAACCTATATGCTTGATCTGTCATTCTTTGACTTCCAGAAATAAACTCTTCGTTACACCAGGGCCGTGGAATTTGGGCAACAGTTCTATTTCAATCAAAGGGCCATAGATATCTACTTCGATAAATACGGAAGTTACAAATCCTTCATCGACTTATCCATTAACAACATGTCATTTGTGACGCACCCAATGTACCTTACATCCTGCCAACTATCTTCGTGATGTTTTTGGTCTGAAAATCTATGTGCGCGAGTCATGACATGAGTTAATGATAATCTTCCAGTCTAAGGACCATTACACACGCTTGTATATAGCAATTTCCGATGACACCAAGACATGCAAAATTGCTACTTGCGGGACTATTCTCATAATCTCCCATCTTGGAGATTACCAAGTGTGAACTCCATGAGAGAGAGTCTTATCTTCTTATGAGTACTCGCACATGATAGTCTGTATACTATGTTTCTTATCATAGTATGTCATCCAACCATAGAACTTTATTTAAGAATATTGTTATACAATTTCATGGTTCTCATCATAGCGAGGATCATCCAAGACCTTATTAATGCAACCAATATTACAGGACATTATTATATTATAATCATATAGAACAATGAAAAATATATAATAAGTTTAAATTAATGTAATTAAAGTATAAACAGTTGGTTCTAAGGACACTATGTCTAACAAACTTTCACCTGGACTAGAGCCAACTGCCTGCAACTTTTAGTCTGCTAGATCTCACATGATGATCATGTTTCTGCTGAGTCAAGGCTTTAGTCAAGTGGTCCTCCACATTGTCTTCCATGGAAATACAGCTCCCTTCAACTTCGCCTCTCTGAGAAAAATCCCTCGAGAGATGATACTTTTGAAGTATGTTGTTTGTCCGCTAATGTGACGTTGGCTCTTTAGCAAGTGCCACCACTGCAGTATTATCACAATAGAGTGTGATAGGATCTTTACTTCTAGGTTCTACATCGATCTCTTGGATGAATCTTCGCATCCATGATGCTTATTTAGCTGCCTCAGAAGCTGCGATATATTCGGACTCTTCTGTAGAATTTGCGACCACACCTTACTTTGAGCTCTTCCAGCTCCCTGCACCTCCATTCAAACTAAAGATGTATCTAGTATGCGACTTCATGTCATCTTGATCAGTCTGAAATCTTGCATCTGCATGTGTAAGAAACATCTAGCCTTTTACATAGCATAACAAAAATGAATAATCCAATCGCAGATGCATAAGGGATCCTAGCAATTTTCTTTCTTTCCTCATGTGTCTGAGGATACATTTTCATGGAAAGATGAATACCATGTCACACTAGAAACAATCCCCTCTTGGACTGTTCCATACAGAATCTCTTCAGTATCTTGTCAATGTATGTACTTTGACTCAGGCCCATCATTCCCTTGGATCTATCACGATGGATCTTGATCCCAAGAATATATGCTACCATGCCCATGTCTTTCATAGGGAAGCATTTATCCACCCATACCTTAATTGACTATAAGATAGGTATTTCATTTCCAATTAGTAATATTTCATCAACATATACTATTAGGAAAATGACCTCACTTACACTAAACATTTTGTATACACAAGGATCACATTCATTCTTAACATAGTGAAATTCCGTTATGGCTTCATCAAAATGAATGTTCCATGACCTTAATGATTTCTTTAATCCATAAATGGATTTCTGCAACTTGCATACCTTGTTGGAATCCTTTGGAGTCACAAACCCTTCAGGTTGGGTCATGTAGAAATCTTCCTAGAGGTTCCCGTTAAGGAATTCGGTTTTGACATCCATTTTCCAAATTTCATAGTCATGGTATGTGACAACAGTCGATAGGATTTTGATGGATTTTAGCATTGCAACCGGTGAAAAGGTTTCACCATAGTCAATTACTTGACGCTGTCTAAAACCTTTTGTAACCAGTCGTGCCATATAGGTGCAAACTTGTCCCTCCATGTCCAGTTTCTTCTTGAATACCCATTTATAACCTATAGGCTTTACATCAACTGGAGGATCTACCGAAATCTAGACTTGGTTTTGGTACATGGAGTCCATTTCAAAATTCATGCCTTCTTTCCACTTGGCAATGTCTGTGCCTTCAATTTCTTCCATGTAGGAAAGAGGATCATCATTGTCAACCAATAATGATTCACCATCCTCAGTGACAAGAAAACCATATTTTTCTTGTTCTCTCACCTCTATCATGCTCCTAAGTAGTTCTTTTGTCTATGGAATAGATTTTTCTTCCACAAGGCTTTGTGGAATCTATTCTTGTACCAACTCCTATGTATCTTGAGGCTCAGCTTCATCGAAGTCTATCTCGCTCCCACGATCTATTTTGGATATGTGCTCCCTCTCAAAGAATATGGCATGTCTTTCCATTGTATCCTTTTTATCTGAGGGTTGTATAGGTAATATCCCTTTTTTTCCTTGGGATATCCTATAATGATACACTCTGTGCCTCTAGGTTCAAGTTTGTTACCTCAAGAGGCCTTAACAAATGCTTCGCTACCCCACACATGTAAATTCGATAACATGACTTTGCGTCCATCCCATAACTTGTATGGAATACCATTTATCTATTTTGTTAGTACTCGGTTTAGTATGTGTGCTGCTGTTTGTAATGCATATCCCCAAAAGGATAATGGAAGACTCGCATGAATAATCATTGATCTCACCATGTTCAACATGGTGCGGTTCCTCCATTTACTTACACCATTCCACTGAGGTGTGTAAGGAGGAGTAAGTTGAGATAGAATCCCAAAGTCTAGTAATAAATCAATGAAATTATGATTAAGATATTCCCCTCTTATGTCTGAGTGAAGCTTCATAATCTTCTTACGAAGACGGTTCTCTACTACATTCTTGTATTCTTTGAACCAATCAAAAGAATTTGACTTATACCCCATTAAGTAAATATATCCATCTCTACTAAAATCATTAGTTATGAAGTACAAGAATCCACCCCTTTCTTCAACTGGAAAAGGTCCACACACATCTGTGTGAAATAATTCTAAAATCTCTTTAACCCTTTCACCTTTCCCCCTAAATGGGGCTTTGGTCATTTTTCCTTGTAGACACACATGACATACACCAAGTGGTTTTAGTTTGAAAGAATCTAAATACCCATCTTAATGTAATTTTGTATAATGTTTCTAATTGACATGACAAATCCGGTGATGCCAAATTTGGGTGTGGTATGAGTCATGTGAATTAACATTGTCATCAATTTCCATTACTTGGTTTGTTTAGTCTAACACATAATGGTTGTTATATAAATTCACCCTACCAAAACAAATGCTATCATTATAAAAGTAGCAACATTCATTTCCAAACATGAAGATGAATCCATCAGTATCTAATCTGGATACTGAAATAATTGCTTTGGTTATAGAGGGTATATAATAACATTCTTTCAATACCAAGACCATCCTTGTAGGTAATGTGAGTTGGTAGTCTCCGAATACTACTATAGCGAGTCTGGCTCCGTTGGATGCTCACAGATCCACCTCACCTCAGTCAATCTTTCTGAATCTACTTGGTTACAATATTTGGATACATATGTGAGCACCACAAGCAGTATCTAATACCCAATTAGTAGAAATAGGTTAATTGCATTCAATAACAAATGAACCTAAAGCTTCCCCTTGCTTCCTTGGCTGGGTGCAGTTTTTCTTCCTGTGGCCCTTCTTACCACATGCGATACAAATAGCCTCCTGTTCTCTTTCCTCCCATTTGATCTTCCTTTTCTTGGAAGGCATTGAATAAGCTTTGGGATTAAATCTCTTCACCTCCCCTTTCCTTTTTTTCACCATAAATACAGAAGGCTTTTCATGCTTCATATCATTGTCCACTTGGAGAATGAGGATAATGAGATCAGATAGAGACTTCTCAATGTTGTTCATGTTGAAATTTATAGAAAAGTTAGGGAAGCTCTCGGGGTGTGATGCAAGAATGATATAGATACCCAGTTCTTCGAGGATTTTAAACCCTAGAACCTACAAGCATTCAATGTAGCCAATGATCTTGACTACATGAGGCGCAGCTGGGGAACCCTCTCCAAGAATGCACTGGAATAGGGCATTGGAGATCTCAAACCTTTCCTATCTTTCTCTCTCCCGGTATAGACCATAGAGGTGATCGAGCATGCTATGGGCATCCATGTCTTCATGAGACTTCATGATCTCACTATACATTGATGATAGCATCAAACATTGAACATCGAGTGCATCGTTCAAATGTTGATCATAGACCATGAAATTTTCATCACTCACCCCATGGGTGGGAGAATCAGGAAGTGAGGACTCCAGCACATAAAACTTCCGTTCATGGATTAGGATAACCCAAAGGCACCTAAACCATTCCTGAAAGTTAATTTCAGTGAGGATATTGTCTTTATCTAGAATTGATCACCAAGAAAATGTGGTTGAAGAGTTTTTCATATTGATTCTACAATTTAAAAGAGAAGATTTATCAGTACCTTTTGATTACATTTTAGGAAAAATAATAAATGAATTTATTAATTCACCCACTATTTTATCAAGTCACAATGGCCCTCACCATTGAACTTGGAATGTCCATTTTCTGTTACATTCTATTGGAAAGGATCCATATTCCACTTCTCATAAACCCATCAAGGGTTGGTTATGATATTTCAAGGTATTTAGGTGGGCAGGTCTTTGCCAACTGTGAGCTTACAGTTCCTTGATCTATTGAGTGGACTCCCCAATCCTGAAATCCTGACTTGGATTTCCTCAACACTTTCTTCCATTTTACAAGAAGTCTAGAAAGGGCTACTCCTCTTGATGTAAAATGTTTAATTCAACCTGACACTTTCATAAGAGCTTACTTTATAAAAGTAAGAGTCCCAAAAAGGGTTCGTCCAACACATAGATTTATTGAGTCTAGCCCTTAATCATGTAATGGAAGGCTTGGTCTGACTTAATATGGTATTTGAGGAATTTTATTCTTTATTAGTAGTATTTCATTATCACATGATTTTTAATATTAAGTGATTATTGCTTAAGTGATTAACAATGTTCTGATAATGTTTACGCATAGTCTGGTTTTTATTTTATTCCATATTTGCATGATTGTTTATTTCATTCATTATGTGATTGTGACAACACATACATAATAAATAAACCATGAGAACAGACAGAAATAAAATAAGGTGGCATGATCATGAGCTTCTATTGGTTAGCTTATCTAGCGCTTTTGATAAGATGACCCTAACCTGGGAAAAAATGCCTTGAACCTCATGGTTCGTGTTTTTCAACTCCCACATGTCCACCTTTGTATATTCTTGGATTGGTTTCACCTCAGCTTCGGGTTTTGAACCATCTCTTCTGACTTGGGAAATCCTCCATTACACGGGGTTTACATTAAAGAACCCATGGGCACGTTGGCCCAACATATTATTAGAAGAAGACTCAGAGGCCAACGAATTTAAATTAAATAAATTTAAATGAAACCATACACACACAAAGGGTCTTTAGTCTAGATCATGATCATCCATAGCATGCAATGACATTTACACATATTTAGAATTCAAATTATTTTAATCGTTCTTTCATTTAAGATAATTCACACTTGAATTAAATTAATTATGATCTTATAATTAATCAATTATTTGTCTTAAATTCCATTTTGAATATCCTTGAGATTCTTCTCATCTATACTCCTTATACATGTCTTTCTACTTTTGGAGGAAACCTGCTGAAATTCCATTTCTAGAAAGTACATGGCGTGTAGGATATATTACACGACTTGTATTTTTTACCATTTATCCAAAGTACATGTTGGGGGCTTTGGTGTATTTTCTATACTTTGGAAATTTTTGAGTACACGACATGTAGATTAATCTAACACGACATGTACTTCTTTGTTGCGTGGTTACCCGACTGGAAATCCCATATATGTGGTACTTGGATTCTCCTTGTACATGGTTTCACCTGGGTTGGATCAGACTACATGGCGTGTTGATTCAACATACATGCCGTGTATTCCGGTTTCCATGCGTTGTGTAATTCTGGTAAACACGGTGTAATAAATACTTAGGCATGCTTAATTAACATGACGCGATTTGGCAGACCAGTACTGGTTCATTGAACTTAAGTACACGACGTGTATTTTTCATTACACATCATGTATTCTTGTGTAGTACGGACATAAATAGAGGATCCTATGGATGTGTTCTTAATTTTTATTCTAATCAAAATTAAAATTAAAAAGTTGTTCCTATGATGTGAATCAAGAAACGAAGGAGGAAGAATATATCTCATTCATTCAGTTTTATAGAATGATTTATCTTGAATTGAATCAAATATAAATGTTTAAATTAGCAACAATAATTAAATAACTATAATCAACATTGTATCCTCCCTCTGATACCATTTGAAGGTTCCAGGCACAACAGAAGCTCGTGGGTGGATGTTCCCACTTGTCTTTTTGTCATTAATAATGATCAATCTGGGATCAATTCGATGATAAACGTCACTCCCCACATATCGAATCACATAAATAGACATAGAAGAAGGATGGTCCCAGAACCAAAAATGAGGATCGTCACAGGTTGATTATAATTAATTTAATTAATTGACAAGAAGTACCTTTTCAGTGTTCTTTCTTCGTTGATATTTCTGATCACGTTTCAATGTTATTCGTCATTTCATCACAGAAGACAAGGATAGACTTCCCCTAACAGTGATCCACATGTGCACCACGTGTCTCTGGACATCGCCAAATGATTCTCCGGGTGCTAGGGTGGAGAAAACATTACTTGTGTTATCCACCTTAGATCGTCTAGATCTAATGGAGGAGGATCTATCTCGGTCATGAGGGCGTTCTTGGAGGAAGAAGTTCTTTCGGTCTTAAGACAATTCTCCAGAATTTTTGTGCACAACTATTAAGGAAAAGTGTTGGGGTTGTGAGGATATTTATAATCAGGTTTGAGGTTATAGAGTTATGACAATAAATAAATGCGTTACGCATTTTATTTATTTCACTAACTCTTATTGAAAACCCCCATGTTGAATAATTAATTCCTTGACATGGACCCATGATGATTATAATAAATATCATTTAATAAAATAATATTATATCCTCAAAATCCCGACTGGAAAACAACATGGAGTGTAATCATCAGTACATTTCATGCACTTGTTTCTCATAAAACAACTACACGGTGTGTAATCATTAATACAATTCATGTGATTTTTTTCATTTCCTTTCCAAAATGAAAACTACACAGCGTGTAATCATTAATACATGGTGTGTACTTGTTTTAAAAATAAAAAATACATGGAATGTAATCATTAATACATGGCGTGTACTTTTTTTCATTTTATTCTTCCTCCAACATTAAAATGATTTAGGCTTCCTTGAATAATTATTAAACCACATATGGGAATAATATTTATTCTACTTGAGATTCTTGAATACACATAGTGTGTGACCCTCTAGGCCTCTTTATCATTGGCATTAGGCAGGCTTGCCTAAAGTCCAAGATTACTCTCTAGCAACGGGTCAAGGCACCCAAGAGAAAGAAGTTGACACCACATTGATATGTCGCCTTATACGAATGCTTACCGTGTAATTTAATCCCTTTGTCTCAATATCTCATCAGGAAGGTTTCATGGTAGTGTCATAAACCTATATGCTTGATATTTCATTCTTTGAATTCCATAAATAAACTCATCGTTACACCATGTCCATGGAATTCGGGTGACATTTATATTTCAATCAAAGGCCCCAAGATTTCTAATTCTATAAATATGGAAGGTAAAAATCCTTCCTAGACTTATCCATTAACAACATGTCATTTGTGACACACCCAACGCACCCTAATTCCCTCCAACTATCTTCATGACGATTTTTTTCAGCAAATCTAAGTGCGCGAGTCATGACATGAGTTAATGATAATATTCTAGTCTAAGGACCATTACACATTCTTATAGATAGCAATTTCTGATGACACCAACACATGCGGAATTGGTACTGGCTGGTCTGTTCTTATAATCTTCCATCTTGGAGATTACCAAGTGTGAACTCCATGAGAGAGAGTCTCATCTTCTTATGAGTACTCGTACATGACGATCCATATACTATGTTTCTTATAATAGTATGTCATCCAACTGTAGAACTTTATTTAAGAATATTGTTATAGAATTTCAAGGTTCTCATCATAGTGGGGATCTTCCATGACCTTGTTAATGCAACAAATATTCCAGAACATTATTATATTATAGTCATGCAGAACAATGAACAATATATAATAAGTGTACATTCATGTAATCAATGTACAAACAGTTGGTTCTCAGGACACCAACTCTAACAGATCCCACATTCCTTGAAAGTCAAGTGACCAAAATCTTAACACGTTTACTAAGGTTTGAATAGACCATTTCAATTGTCCATCAGTTTGACTATGGTAGGCAGTGCTCAAACGAAGTTCAGTATCCATGGCCTTCTGACGACTTTTCCTGAATATTGATGTAAAATGGGGATCAAGATCAGAAATAATCAATTGGGGTACTCCATTAAGTCTTACAACTTCATTAATATATAGTCTTGAAAAACATTCAAGTGGTAAATGTAGTTGGGGTTTGAATTAGTGGTAAGCACCCTGTAATCCTACATGTAAAATGGGGGGGGGGGGGGGTTCAAAACCCATTGGGCGTAGGTACTGTAGTAGCAGTGGCACTGTAGTGGCGGCAGGTCACTATAGTAGTGTCAAGTACTATAGCGGTGGCATAACACTCTAGCGGGGGCGGGTACTGTGCGATACTACAGCATTACGGGTACTGTAGCAGTACTATTCAAAAAATGGGCCTTGGGACAAAATATTGGGCCTACGAGCCTTGTAATGGGCTAAATGGAAACAGGGACTTCGGGATATGTAATGGGTCTCTCTCTACCTAGTTAAAGATATCTTTGATTTGATTTAACAATAAATGAGGCATCAGGCCCAAAATCTTTTAGAAAAATTGTAAAATCATCCCTTATATCATGAAAATGTTTTGACTTGGTATGACGGTCAATAATGACCCATATTGCACCATTCCTTCTAGGATTCTTTGGAAGACCCATGAAAAATTCTTTCGTAATATCATCACATTTTCACTCTCGTATGGGACGATGCTGTACGACACCTCTAGAATGTTGTCTTCCAGCCTTAACCTGTTGACAAACCATACATCTTGACATATAATAAGTAATATCTCTCTTTATGTTGTCCCCCCAAAATTGATCCTTCAAATATATATACATCTTTGTGCTACCATCGTGTATAGAGAAATTGGATCTATGAGCATCATCCAATAATTCCCTTTTTATATCAGGTATGTTAGGATCACAAAGTCTCTTCACAATGTTCGAAATCCCATCTTCAAATACAAATTCAATCAATCTCCCACCATTTACAGCTGTAATTTTCTTTTGAAACTCCTCATCATCTTTATGAGAAATTTTTATCATTAGTAGTAAAGATGGTTTGGAAACCATTTTAAAAAAATTGATATTTCACCTTCCATGATTATTCTCATATCCATCTTCACTAGATCCATGAACATAGGATTCCTTTCAACTCTCATCCTGTTCCAAACTCTATGATCATTTCTACTCAAAGCATTTTCCACCTTATTTTCCTTCCCTAGGTGGTAGTGTATAATGAAATCATAATCTTTGATTAGTTCAAGTCATCATCTTTACCTTATGTTGAGTTCTTTCAGTGAGAAAATATATTTCAAACTCTTTTGATCGGTATATATCTCACATTTTTTACCAGATATAGTGTCTTCATTTCTTCAAAGAAAATATTATAGTTATTAACTCAAGATCATGAGTAGGATAGTTTGTTCATGATTTTTTTGCTATCGTGATGCATACACAATAACTCTATCATTCTGTATAAGGACCCAACCATGTCCTTTCTTTGAAGCATCACTATAAATAACAAACCCATCATTCTCCGATGGTAGAGTCAAGAAAAGATCATTGACTCATCTTCTCTTCATTTCTTTAAAAATTTCTTACACTCTTTTGTCCAAAAAAATTTAACCCATTTACATGTGAGCTTGATTAATTGGTTTTCCAATGAAGAAATATTCTAGATGAAATGCTGATAATAACCTCCTAAACCATTAAAACTGTGTACCTCAGTTATAGTCATAGGTGTGGGACATTCTTGAATTGCTCTTGTCTTAGAAGGATAAACATAGATTCAAACCTTAGAAACCATATATCCAAGAATAGAAATTTCCAGAAGCTAGAATTCACACGTGAAAAACCTCCCATATAATTCAATTCATCTGAGGGTTTTCAGAATAGCGCATAAGTGTCTTTTTTGATCTTCATAGAATTTTTACTATACCAAGATATCATCAATAAATACTACTACAAATTCATCAAGATATTCCTTGATAACTCTATTAATTAGATCCTTGAAAATAGTGGGTGCATTAGTTAGTCCAAAATTCATTAATCTAAACTTGAAATACCCATACCTAGTACGAAAGGTTTTCTTTGGAATGTATTCCTTCTTCACCCACAACAAATGATATTCAGATCGAATTTCAATCATTGAAAAATATTGAGCTCCATGAAGTTGATCGAATAAATAATCAATGTGAGGTAGGGGATACTTGTTCATTATTTTTATAGCATTGATCTCCCAATAGTCAACGAACAACCTCAAGGATCCATATTTCTTATTAACAAAAAGAATAGGGGCTCCCCATAGAGAAACACTAGGGAGAATAAATACATTATTACTCAATTCCTCTAGTTGTTTCTTTAGTACCACTAATTCCACAGTGGCAATTCTATAAGGGGTATTCGATATGGGCCTTGAACTAGGAATTAAATCAATGGAAAACTCAATTTATCATTCTGGAGTTTGTCCAGGTAAATCCTCTAGAAACACATCAACATATTCATGAACAATAGTTACATCCCCTATTTAAACATTCCATTCCTCACCAATAGTTATTTCATTATCTTCCACCCCCCAAATAATTGAATTTAGGTGAGCTACTGGGGGAGGATGTAGATAAGAATTAGGTGGTGACGTTTCTTCTCAAAAGATAAGGTACTTCTTATCATCATTGAAAATTATAACCTCTATCTTCTTAAAATAAATATTCACATCATGTCCAGAAATCCAATACATATTGAGGATTATATCAAATTAAATCTTGGGTATGATGATGAGATCTACAAATAAAGAACATTTATATGCCACATTTCTCTATAATTGTAGAAATCAATATTAACAACCTCTTTCTTTCCCTTACAATCACGAGTCTGCTGACCTTTTTCACCACATTAGTAATAGTCTCCCATTCCCTTCAGGCAAGTACTGGGTTGTTTCTTCCCAAATTTACTATAGGATATAAATTCAACTTTTCCCTTATTCCACTTATTTCCATTTCTAAAGTGTTCAGAATATCTATTCTTTTTTTTTCTTTAACATTGTAAGAATTAGAGAATTATTTTTCTCTCTTGATAACACATGAGACAATATCCTCATATGATGTGAAGGATTGTGAGACTAATGCTTGATGGATAAATAGTTTTAACCCATCAAAGAATCAATCAATATTACTCCTTGGGTTACATATATAATCCGATGTTCGACACACAAAACATAACACACCGAAGATGACACACCGAAGATGACCCACGAAACATAACACACCGAAGATGACACAATGAAGAAGACACACCGAAGATGAAAGACCGATGCGAACAGACCGAATAAGGAAGACCGATGCAAATGACTTTCCGATAGTCGTAAACAACTATTTTATTTTTATTAGTTCATATTTACTTCTAATGGTCATATTTTGACAAATTAATATCTCTAATATTATTTAATGTTTTCTGTAGGACTATCCATAAATAGTATAAGGTACTTGTACGTGCGGATATCTTCATGCCTACTGGACCTTGAAGTATAAAATTATTACAAGCATAATCAAAAAACAGAGTCACTGAACCCACTAGGAAAACAAAAAGGATAGCTATGTGAATATGAAAGAAATTTCTAATAGAAGAACTTGAAGCTTGAGTATACAAGAAGTTTAATATTATAAGATCCATCCTGTTGAATATCACTAAACACCCGAACATCGAAGAACTGAAACATCACACAGTTGGAAGCTACATTACGGATACTACGATACTCTGTTTTGGATAAAACTTCCCAAAGAGGACTCGAATATCATTTTCTCTACATCCATTGAGTCCAGATATTTAATACACAACACACATAGATTTATAAACTATTTTATTAATTTAAAACACTATTTTTATCTTGTGGCTAGTTTTTTAGTTGTGTGTATATCTGTTTGTATCAAAAACTGTCTCTTGAGAATAACTGGCGGATACCAAAATATTCTCACTCTCAATCCCTTTTTACTATTGTATCCCTTGAGGAACTATGGAAGTGATCATGTGTGATCTATTAGTACGTTTTTCCCCCATGAATAACTATGGTAGAGGTCAAGTGTGACCTGTACAACCCTGTGTGCTATTGTGAACCCCGATCTAGGGTGTGGATCAAAAGCCTGTTAATATAAACTGCATAGTGGTAGGTGATCAGCAAGTGAAGAGGACAAAGTCTCAGCTTGACACTGAACCTCTTGTTTTAACCATTATGTTGTTTGTCTTATATTTTTATCTGTTATGTATTTCTCACATTATGATAAATTGAAGTTCGATAGTTATTTTAGCAAGTGTTTATATCTGTTTTGATTCAGTAGATTAGTTTCAAAAGATTAGCTAATCATAGATTTGTAAAACTAAGAACTAATCAATCTTCAAAGAAACTAATTGAACTTTCACGACATATATAAATTCACTACTAATTGACGTTGATTTTATTCTAATAGGGGATGTTATTTTAATGAACCATTTTTTAACATAAACATTTATAGATACTCAATTCATCCCCCCCCCCCTCTTGAGCGATCTACTCCGACCAACATTTGGTATCAAAGGGATTTAAAAAGTTATTGTTAGTTTTCAAAAAAAAAATCAACTATGATTATAGTTGTTTTTCAAAGATCCCATAATTTCTGTTATTAGTAAATTTTTATCTATTTGAAATTCATCTACAATCTATATCGTGGAAAATAGACTAGAAGGTGCTGCTCCCAATAGACCACCTTTTTTTAATGGAATTAATTATGCTTAGTGGAAGCCTAAGATGAAAATATATCTAGAAAGCATGGGAATTGAAATTTGGACTACTATTGAAAGTAAATATGCAATTCCTAAAACTGCTTGACACACTTGGGATGAACCTACCAAGACCGGTTATAATAATAATTGTAAATAAATGAATGCTATGTACTATATACTAGGAGTTGAAGAGTTTAACCCTATCGCTGTATGTAAAACTGCACATGAAATTTGGGACACTCTATATGTTTTCCAAGAGGGAATATCTAATGTTAAAGAAATGAGATTAAATACTTATACTCTTAAATATGACAAAATTAGATTGAATCCTGATGATTCAATTTCTGATATGTATCTCATGTTCAATAAAATTGTGAATAACATGTTTTCCTTAGGAAGATAAGTAATAACCAAAGAGTAGATGATGAGGATTTAGTGATTCTTACCAGAAGGATGGCGTGGAATGTCTGTATCAATCAGATAATCATGCGATATTTCTAAGATGCTAGTGGAGGAATTAATTGGAGAATTAATGATGTATAAAGATAAATTGAAGGTAAATCAAGAAGATGATGAACCAAAATGAATGTATGTAGCCATCAAGAAAATTTCTTCTAAAAGTAAAGACAAGGAGAAAGTTCAAGATTCTATTGAAAGTTCAAGCAGTGATGAAGTAGCTTCGAATAGTGCTAAAGAAATGGCCCAATTTATTAGAAAATTTAATAAATTCTATAGGGAAAAAAAGTTTTTCAAAAAAACCCAATTACAAAGGAAAGTATGATAACAATGGAAATTGGAAAAAGGATTTGAAAAAAAATGAAAAATCAGAAGAGATCATTCACTATTAATGTAAAAGTAAAGGACATGTCAAGTATGACTGTCCAAAGATGAAATACAAGAAAAAGTATGAAAATAATGATAGAAGGTATAAGAATGAAATGAAGGCCACCTGGAGTCCCTCCAAGGATAGCTCGAGTGAACATGGCTCTTCTAAAAATAAGAAAGATGATATGGATAATATGTGTTTTATAACAAACACAACTGGGGTAACATCAGACTCTACTATACATAATTATTATTATTCTGAAAGTGGGTATGAGAATATGAAAAATGATGAATTATTCGAATATTGAAATATTCTAGAAGAAACATGTAATGAGTTGAAAGATAAGCATAAATATTTGAGGAAACAACATGATCTTACTATGACTGTTAACTCTAGAATTATAACAGAAATAGAGAAAAATGCTCAACTACTCAAGGAGAACAATGAGTTAAAAATGTCTAATGAGAAATTAAATAATGACTTAGAAAAGATTACTAATTGGAAAAATACTCTTACCCAAAGGATTGATAAACAAATAAATCCTAAGTATACATCTGGGATAGGATATAAATAAGGAAAAAGGAATTTATCCTATTCCCGTTTTGTAACTACATCTAGAAAATATGCTACCTTTTTCAAAAACTAGAATTTTACAACAAGTTCCAGTTCCACAAATTCTTTTACTACATCTAATTCTTTAGGACCCAACATAGTTTATTTTTTGAACACTCTATATTTTTCATATAAGAAACCCATAATACAGTTGTGGGTACCTAAAGCTTATATTACTAATGTATGTGGACCCAAACAAATATGGGTACCAAATCTATTTCGTGGTTAAACTATTTTGTAGGTAAAATACCTAAAGAGATCCTATAAAAAGTTATGTAACATGGAATGTGGGTGTTCAAGACATATGAAAAGGGAATATTAAATCTTTAAAAGTCTTATCAAGAATTATGGAGGACATGTCATATTTGGTGATAATGGTAATGGAAAAATCATCGCCTTAGTCTAGATTGGTAACCCTAACTTTGTTTCAATTTCTAAAGTGTTGTATATTGATGAATTAAAGTACAACCTACTTAAAAAATCACAATTGTGTGATGATGGATTTAATGTTAACTTTAAAAATTATACATGCCATGTTTTTGATGCCAAGAGTAATTTAGTATTTACTGCTTTTAGAAATTATAATGTATATGCTATTAATCTAGACACACTAGCCTCACAGAATGTCTATTGTCTAAATGCCGTTCAAAATGAGTCATGGCTCTGGCATAGAAGTCTAGGACCTTTCAATATAAACTCTCTTATAAAGTTAAATAGATAAGGCCTAGTTGGAGACTTACAAAAATTAGAGTTTCTATACAATAAGTTCTGTAATCCTTGTCAAAAAGGAAATAAACATAAAATCTCTTTCAAACCAATGAGAGAAGAAACTACATCTCAACCCCTCGAGTTGGTTCACATGGACTTGTTTGGACCATCTAGTGTTTCGAGTCTCAATGGGAATCACTATGTTTATGTTCTTGTAGATGATTTCTCTAGGTACACATGGTACTTTTTTCTAGCTCATAAAATTTAATCATGTTCACATTTTAACAAGTCTACTAGGTCTGTAAAAAATCTCAATGGTTTTAATATTGAATCCTTAAGAAGTGATCATGGCTGTGAGTTTGAAAATCAATATTTTGAATCTTTTTGCTCACAAAACTGCTGTAATAATAATTACTCCGCTCCTAGGACACCTTAATAGAATGGTGTGGTGGAATGAAGAAATAGAACATTACAGGAAATTTCTCAGACTATGCTTAATGAATATGATCTACCCATTTAATTTTGGTCTGAAGTTGTTAATACATCTTGTTGTATAATAAACAGAGTCTTAATCAGACCCATCCTTAAGAAAACTCCTTACGAGTTATGGAATAATAGGAAACTCAAAGTATGTTATTTTAATGTATTTGGATGTAAAGTTTATATTTTATACATTAATTATAATTTAGATAAACATTCCACCAAATGTGATGAAGGAATGTTTCAGGGATATTATACATCAAGAAAAACCTATAGAGTCTTTAATAAGAAAACCAAATGTATGGAGGAATCTGTACACATCACGTTTGATGAAATAGATCCCCATGAGCCTAAGAACCCACTAGAAAATATTGAAGTGGATATGTCCAATATGGGCAGTAATAATACAACATCAAATCATCAAATGAAGGAATGTGTGAAAACATCTAATTCTAGAAATTCTCCAAATCCTAACCATGATGAACTAGATCAACCTAACCACCCTGAAATATCAAGTCCTACCTTCTCTTGACCAACTAGGACCCTTAATAATCATCCCATAGATGATGTTTTTGGAGATTTAGATATTGGAACACAAAAGGAGCTTCCTTGAGAAACTGGATTAAATATCAAGCTTTCATGTCCCAACTTGAACCTAAAAATATCCATGATGTGATCATAGATGCATTTTGGGTAATAGCCATGCATGAAGAACTTAATCAGTTTGAATAAAATAATGTTTTGAAACTTGTAGATTGACCAAATGATAATTTTACCATAAGAACCAAATGGGTATTTAGAAATAAAGTAGATGAAGCTGGAAATATTTTTATAAATAAAGCTTGACTACCTTCACAAGGATATAATCAAGAAGAGTGAATTGATTATGAAGAGACCGTTGCACCAGTAGCAAGACATGAATCAATTAGGATCTTAATTTCCCATGCAGTGAATTTGGATTTTAAACATTATCAAATGGATATCAGGAGTGAATTCTTAAATGGTTATATAGTCGAGGATGTTTTTAAACAACCCCCAGGTTTTACAAATCCTCTTTTTCCAAATCATGTGTTCAAATTATCGAAAGCTTTATATGGTTTGAAACAAACTCCAAGAGCATGGTATGAAAGGTTGAGTAATGTTCTTATTTCTAATGGCTTTAAAAAAGAACTCGCAAATCCTACTTATTTATAAAATGAATTTTGAAAGATGTTTTAATAGCCCAAATATATGTATATGATATTATCTTTGGATCTTCTAAAATCTTTTTATTTAATGATTTTTCAAACATAAAGAAAAGTGAGTTTGAAATGAGTTTAATGGGTGAACTTAAATATTGTCTTGGATTTCAAATATTTCAAAATAATGAAGGTATTATTTTAAATAAAAGTAGTTACACTATAGATCTTTTGAAAAGATATGGCTTTGATAGCATTAAGAGTAGTGAAACTCCTATGAGTTCTACATGTAAGTTAGATATTGATGAAAATGTAAAATCAGTTGATCAGACTAATTACAGAGAAATGATTGGGAGCTTGCAATAATTAAATGATAGTATGACAAATATTATATTCAGTGTGGGTATGTGTGCAAGATTTCATGAAAACCCAAAAGAGTAACATTTTAATGTTGTTAAAAGAATTTTCAAAATACCTAAAGTATAAAACTAATTTAGGATTGTTCAATCATAAAGGAAAAACTTTTGATTTAGTTATCTATCTCGATGCTGATTTTGGTGGATATAATTTAGATAGAAAGAGTACCTCTGGAATATGTCACTTTTTGGGAAAGTCACTAATATCTTGGTGTAGTAAAAAGAAAAATTCAGTTTCATTATCAAATGCTGAAGGAGAATACATTGCTGCTGAAAGTTACTGTGTAAAAATTTAGTTGATGAAACACACCTTATTAGACTATGGATTTCAATTCAGACATATCCCCATAAACCATGACAACACAAGTGCTATTAAAATTTTGAAGAATAAAATTTCTCATTCTAGAACAAAGAATATTGAAGTAAGAAATCACTTTTTGAGTGATCATTATAAAAATGGAGATATAAGTGTTGAATTTATTGGGAATGAACATTAGCTTGTTGATATATTCACTAAACCCCTATACTATAAGAGAATGAACTATATCCGACATGAACTTGTAATGATAAATCTCTAAGATCCTTGAAACTGATCTAGTCAAACTGATCCTTGAAACCGATCTTGTCAAACCGATCACCTGAAACTGATCTCCAGTAAAAAGGATCACTTTGAAACCAATCATATGAAACCAATCTCCTTGAAATTGATTCCTGAAACAGATCTCCTTGAAACCGATTCCAGAAACCGATCTCCTTGAAACCGATCTTGTGAAACTGATCATGTGAAATCGATCTTGTGAAACTGATCTTGTGAAACTGATATTTGAAACAGATATTGTGAAACCGATATTTGAAACTGATCTTGTGAAACTGATCTTGTGAAACCAATATTGTGAAACCCATCATGTGAAACCGATCTTGTGAAACCAATCTCCTTAAAACAGATCTTTGAAACCGATCGTTTAAAATCGATTCAATAACACCAATGTATTTAGTGTTACTTTTGTAATTCTATCTGTTTTACAAAAAATGAGGTAGTTTTGAATTATTTTTGTTGCATTCAAATTTTATGTTTTATTATTTACAATCCCTAAAAGATATGTTAAGTTCAATCCATCCCAACCTTTCACCTTCCCACTACCGTAAAGCCTTCTACCCCATTGTCACTCTACCTCTCTACCCTCATCCTCAAAACTTTTGGAATTCAAAGCCTTGACATAGAAATTACCAAGCGCGCTATGGAAGAACCAAGAAAATCCCCTTCTGCTAAGCATCAGAAAGGTGAGTCTAGTGGGATTGCAAAATCGAGCTTTGAAAGATGAGTGGTTACGGTTGAAAGTGAAGTGTCTGTTGAGTGGCTTCTGTCAAGAAATTCATTTTTATTTAAAGTACTGGAATCTCAAGGGTGGCTGAGCTGGTTTTCTAAAAATGAAAGACCTTATTATCCCTATATAGTGCATGAATTCTATCAGCATTTGAACATATCACGGGATGAAGCTGTGGCAACAAGAATGAAGTTATTAGTAAAGGGAAATTAAGTATCTTTTTTGTCTAAGGAGTGGGATGAGTGCATGCAGATGCCTCCTGAAGGTGTCTATACATATTATCCAAGTAATATTCCACATTCCTTTGATTTTTTCTCTTATAAAGATGCTCTGAAGGAGATAACTAGAAATAGAGAATCTAGGATGACTATTTCAAGTGAGTTTCAAGAATAAATAAGTTTATTGTTTGTGTTTAAACAACATCAAATCTTCCCATGGAAAAAAGATTTATCTACTATGAAGTATCACAATGTATTATTGATCTATCAATTAAAACATAGGATAAAAGTAAACCTGTGTAGGTATCTAATGGTGAATGTCTCCAATTTGATAAATCCATCCAAGAAGGAAACATTTTTATACTATCAAAGGATGATCTCTTCCATGTTAATAAGGTTCGGTAGTGTGGGAGATGGAGATGATGTGATAAATTCATGTAGTGGTTAGTGTATTCAAAAAGATATTTGTAAAAGGATGAAGATCTTCTGGAACCTATGGAAGAAATGCTGGGTTGGTGATGAGAAAAGATGGTACGAGGATTTTAATCCAATTGACCATCCTACCAGACCAAAGGATCAGGTTGACCCAGGTCTCAAACCAAGAGAAGAACCTATTTATTCTAATGAGGAAGCTGAGCCTAAAGTGCCAAGAAAATAAGGATCTTTTTTTGATGATAGGAGTGATCCTGACATTGATGAAAGCCCCAAGGACATGTCTTATGGACCTAATATTCCACCTTTAGACTTAACCTCAAGAGAATCCTTGTTGGGTGATGAGGATGAGGAGGAGACTGAGGTTACTGGAGTTGAAGGATATGTAAGTAAATCAGATGAAGAGTCTGATGATGATGATGATGATGAAGGGTGAAATGATGAGCATGTAAGTTATTCTTTAAAAGTGGGACAACAAGTGAGGGATATATCCCATGATGAATTTGTACATGGAGCTAGTGATTATGTTGAGAATGTTGAACAAGAGGTTGTTGGTCATAGATATGCTAAAAATGAGGACATATCACCCCATCCTAATGATGAAAATCAAGAAATCATTCAAGAATTGAATGAGCTTATGGCTGGTTGGCCTGAGGAAGGATATGAGGATCAAGTAACTCAAATTGAATAAATTCCTAGAGAAGGTGAAGTGGTTAGATATATTTCAGAACCTAAGGTTTAGTTGGTTCTTGTACCCAAAAATGTTGTTATGGCTAGAGGATGAGATAAAGGTGTTGATGAAGATAATGTTGTTCCTGAACCTCAAGGAAGAAGGATCAGGATTGGCTCGTTTGTGCCAAGATATTTTACATGTACTAGAGAGTGGAATAAAAATCTAGGATACGTTATTTTAGGTTTGGAGTGTGACACAGATGAGGAGAGGGTGCCTCCTCCTCCAGTTCCAAAAGTTCATGTTGAACTAGAACCTGTTTTGCCTATTCCACCAGTTTCACTTGCAGTAGTATAGCCAGTAGCACAAACCGTTCCTAGTGACTATGTCACTAAGGCTGATTTGGAGCTATTCAAAAATGATATATGTCAGTTAGTTATAGCCTCAATTTGATCCAAAAGTGAAGCATCCACTTTAATACGTATTTCAGATGCGGGTTTAAGGAATATTGCAAGAATAGTGATCCAAGAGATTCAACCGAATCTCATTACCATAGAAGAAACCATTATTAAGAACAATACATTTCTAAGAGAAGAAGTATGAAACATGATAAACAAGTTAAATTCTCAAACCTATGACTTCAATACCTCCTTCAGTGGTGTGATGGAATATTTATACCAAGCATGACCTCATAAATATCTTCATGTTTCTTCCAAAAAATCATAGAATACCTCCTATCACCGAATCCTTCAAGAAGCAAGTTACTAAATTGAAGGAGTTTACCCCTTTGCTGAGTAAATTCATGGAGAATAAGGATGACTTCAAGAAAGGTATGAAATATGGTGGTGAAATCATTAATGATTTCATCAATCTCCTTAATCCATATCTGCATGTCTAGGCTGAAGACATTATGAACCCTCCTGCAGCTTCCATTGGTACTGCATCTCGGCCTACTTCTCCAATGACTATCTCTAAGTCTCTTTCCCATATTTGACCTGTAATTACATAGAAAATCCCCAGTCGTGTGTTGTTAGAAAGAAGGCCTATCCATAAAGAAAATATACCTATAGGTGTTTTCCCACATGGTGTTATCTTCAGACCACCTCCATCCTCTGCCACTCCCAAACCTTCTCCTCCTCCTTCAGATCCTTCAGTTAAAGGAAAATCCCCTCAAAAGACAAACCCTTAGTGATGGATTGTATATTTGATAGGGATTTTTTCTTTTAGTTTGGCTTGAATGTTTCTACATTTTCTTTTATGATATTTCTTCTCTTATTTTATGCTACTCTTTTTTGGCTAATCCCAAAAGGGGGAGAAAAGGAATAAGGCATACATTATTAATCTAAGGTATAAGGAATACATTATTAATCTAAGTGGGTGAAATTATGGCACAAGACACATGGCATGTCCTCAATATAATACATTTATTGAGGAGGAGATTTTTTTTAAAAACTCATACAAGGGATGTGTTTAGTTATATTGAATAATCAAATTTAGTAACGATTATGCTAAGTCCAGTTATTATTATTCCTTATATTTAATTGTATGCCATAATTTGTGATTATCAAAAAGAGGTAATTGTTGGACCCTCTATGATATAGATGTTTTCATAATCAAAAATAATTTCTAACTACAGATTATACTCTTTCAATCCATTTAATATCTATAAGTAAATCAATTATATCATACTGAATATTATACTTTAATAAGGCAATAAATTAGATTTATAAATCCATATGTTGATAAGTGTATTTTTACATGTATTTTTGGATGTCACTTAGTCGTATAATGTTATGTATAAGACAGACTCTTCATAGGCTTTTATAGTTCCTAGAAATGAACCGATGTTCAACACACTGATGTTCGACACAACGACGTTCGACACACTACTGTTCGACATACCGATGTTCGACACACCTATGTTCGACAAGCTGATGTTTGAGAAGACGATGTTTGACACTCCGATATTTGACACTCCGATGTTTGATACACAAATGTCATCACGTCGATGTTCAACATGCCGATGTTCGACACCCCGATGTTTGACATGCTGATGTTCGACACACCGAAGATGACACACCAAAGATGATACACCCAAGATGACACACCGAATATGACACAACAAACAAAACACACGGAAGATGACACACCAAATAAGACATACCGATGATAACAGACCGAAGAAGATAGATCGATGTAAATGACTCGCCGATAGTCATAAATAACTATTTCATTTTATCAATTCAAATTTATTTCTAATGGTCATATTTAGACAAATTAATGTTTATGACATTATTAAATGTTTTCTGTAGGACTATCTATAGATAGTACAAGGTACAAGCACATGCAGAGATCTTCATGCCTACTGGACCTTGAAGTATAAAATGATTACAAGATTACCCTAAAAACAGTGTCACTGAACCCACTACAAAAACAAAAAGGATGGCTTTGTGAATATGCAAGAAATTTCAAATAGAATAACACAAAGCTTGAGTATAAAAGAAGTTTAATATTACAATATTCATTTTGTTGAAGCTCACTTAACACCCTGACATTGAAGAGCGGAACCTTCACACACTTGGAAGCTGGATTACAGAGACTACGATGCTCTATTTTAGAGCCAACTTTTATATGAGGACTCGAATATCATTTTCTCTGCATCCCTTGAGTCCAG
The DNA here is from genome assembly GCA_963277665.1 of Viscum album. Lineage (NCBI taxonomy): Eukaryota > Viridiplantae > Streptophyta > Magnoliopsida > Santalales > Viscaceae > Viscum > Viscum album. The sequence goes on along the minus strand of OY728127.1, from coordinate 1,957,172,418 downwards.
AGATTTACTACATAACACATAGAGATATATAATCTTTTATTAATTTATAACTCTGTTGTGATCTTCTGGGAAATTTTTGAGTAGTGTGTATATCTGTTTGTATCACACACTATCTCCTGAGCATAACTGGAGGATACCAAAATATCCTCAATCTCAATCCCTTTTTTACTCTTGTATCCCATGAAGAACTATGGAAGAGATCATGTGTGACCTGTTTATTAGTTTTTTTTTCAACAAATAACTATAGTATAGGTAAAGTGTGACCTGGACAACCCTGTGTGCTATCGTGAACCCCAATCCAGGGTGTGGATCAAATGTTTATTAATATAAACTGCTTGGTGGCAGGTGATCCCCAAGTGAAGAGGACTAAGTCTTAGCTTGAGACTGAACCTCTTGTTTTAACTACTATGATGATTGTCTTATATTTTTATCTTTTATGTATTTATCACATTAAGATAAACTGAACATTGATTTTTTGTTTAACAAGTGTTTATATCTGTTTTAATTCAGTAGATTAAAATCAAAAGTTTTTCTAATATTTGATTGGGAAAACTGAGAACTATTCAATCTTCTGAGAAACTAATTGAATTTCAAAACTTTTATAAATTCAATACCAATTGTATTTGGTTTTATTTTAATAGGGGATGATATTTTAAAGAACCAATTTTTTACAAAAACTTTTATAGATACCCAATTCGGACCCCTCTTGAGTGATCTACTCTAACCAAGACTAGTTATCCTTGTAAAGTTAGCCTCATACTTTGTGACCTTCTCATCTTCCTTTTGTCTCAGTCTTAGAAATTGTCTTTCAATATACACTCGATAGACATGAGGAAAGTATTTTTCTTTGATAATATCTTTAAACTACCTCAATTCCATATTTGATTCTTATTTTTCTCCTTTTGTGTTTTGAATTAATGACCACCATTGATATGCATCTCCCATGAGGCGATAAACTGCCATGACAAATTTTCCACTTTCTCTACTCCCTAAAGAAAGAAATATTTTTTCTAAGGAACTTATCCATTGCTCTGCTACAAATGGATTTGTGGTCCCATTGAATGTTAGTGGTTTCTACCCCATGAAGCTATCTAACATTGATCCTCCGTGTTGTGGATCAGGGTGCTCCATACAGGTAAAGATATTATTCATCACCAGAGTGAGCTGTCCCAGTATGGTGACTAGCTAATCAGAACCAATTTCATCACCAGATTCACTATAATTATCTTGAGTAGGAGGGAAATAACTATATGGATTAAGTGCATTGATTTGGTTTCCATTACTTCCACTAGTCTCCATTTCTAAACAATGGAATACATAAGATTAGTTTATGAACCACAATACATTGATCAAATCTTGTAAAACACTTTATATAAATTGAACAGTTTATAGATATAATCCATAATCATAAAAATGTTTTCTTTCAGGATTTATATACCCATAAATCCATCAAAATTGATTGTAATGAAAATTTGAATTATATTAAGCATATCCTTCAGGAGTGTTGTAACCAAGAGTGAAACAAGGCTCGTTGTCGTGTACCAGGATACCCCAGCCCAAGCCTGAAACTCCTTGTCAGTGTTTTCACTCCTAGGTACATCTGTGCCAGAGCTGCCTCTACCTGCTCGTATCCAGACAAGGATGTATAAAATAGAAAAGTCAAAAAAATATATAAATTAACAAAATTTTAGGAAGTTCTTCTATACAAATCATCAAATCCTATCTCTAGGTAATGTTTTCTAACCAGAGTTTTTCTAAATCTAGCCCCCAAGGTTTGTACTAAACTTCCTCTGATACCTACTGTAATTCCCCGACCCCAGTTAACCAGAGTCGGTGAATTATTACATAAAATTGGCATGATACAAGGAATCATGTCCCAAAACAATGATTTGTTTAGTAGCCTTGGAAGTACTATATGCATACATAAGTTTTAAATTACATCATGAAATAAAAAACAACATTGTGTCTCATTTCAACACAACCATCTCCCATAGACTATCCCTGAAGGTAAGTCATAATATACTTTTTTGCATCTTGGGAAAAATAAAATATAGAAAGGGGGGAGCCTAGGTGCCTAGTAAGGATAACAATATAGCAGAAAATTTCATAAATAAGAATAAACAATTAAGCCAATGTATAATACTAAAATAAAATAATTTTAAACATAAACATGAGCATAATATGGAAAAGATAAATCAAACAATTCTATTTACTTATTCACATGGATATTCTACTAGTTGAATAATAACATGTAATATCGATAGCCAATTTCATAATGATGTAATGCATAATTTCAGACATCATAACCACATAGACAAGGCCTCGTGCCAAGACTATAAATAAGATTTTGTCAAGGCCTTATGCCAAAACACATGTTGTCTCATGAGACCTACTGATAAATCTAGGAGTTATAAAGGACTCCACCCGTCACTTACTAAGTCTAATCCATTCCACATAATAAAAGGATGAAACATAACATAAACATCCATATTAAAAATAAGATACTAAATGTTAATTCTTTAACCGTAAACCATAAATGGTATAAAAATAACACATCCACAGTCAAACATATAAAAAAACCTTAAATACAATATAAAAGATTGTATCATTATAAATCAACTTCAAACAAGTGTAAAATCAATCAAAGGATGTTGACATAGATGAAGTCAAAACCATCTATGAGAAATATATATTTCTATTTTGAAATCATTTAAAAGTAACATAATTATTAATGAAAACATTTATTTTGATAATATTATTATAAACTTATAAGGGAAGCTTTTAAGGTGTATTAATGATGGAAAATACCTGCACTCGCTGTATAAGTTAAAAAACATTCATTCCATAATTTTGTCAAAAAGGTCGTAAATGAAATTGTTTGGAAAATGATAGAATGATTTTTTATAAGAATATTATAAAAATACAAAAGGGTATAAATGATTTAAACCCAAAGTCTAGAAAATAGTAAAAATGTTTTGAAATACATTTTTAGGAAACACAGATGTGGATGATAAAGAGGTCCCAGTAGATACTCACATATAAAGAAATCCTCGGATATTAAAGAGATTGTAAAATTAACCCTTACAATGAAATTTTTCCTTGAAAGAGGGTACGTTAACCTCATGTATAATAGTTAAATCTGTTTTATTAAATTATTCATGAAAATCATATATAAATATGATATCATATATGATCCTAAAATATTTCATTCTTAATAATATTTAAGTAGTATCCTCATTTCATGTGTCAAATGATTCATTTTCCTTTATATTCTTGGTTAAGTAAGCCATGTTTTTTATGGATAGGATGTATTTGATTCAAATACAGAATTATATTAAGTTCTTAAAAATTATTTTTAATCATAAAATAAAAATTATTCTTGAATGGTTATGATGGGGAATGAATCTCATCGTGTTTGTGGAGACGGTAATCGGTAAGTACACAAGGGACAATATCATTTGATGGTAAAATCATATATAATTGGATGTTATATCATATATTCAGAATAATTGATATGTTATATTTATTATTTACATCAATTATACTCCTTATTATACCCATCCAAACAATAAAGTGTTGAATAACAAACTACACCATGACATGGAGATGGTAGGTCGTACGTACGCACGTCTGATAACTTTATTATTCATATGAAGAATAGAACAATGAAAATGGTTGTTCCATATTTAGAATAAAATAAAATTATGTAAAAGGTACTGGATTTATATTTTTTTATAGAAACAACAAAGAAGGAGGAAGTGAAAGAAAAAGATAACTTTGAAAGAGGTGATGAAATTATTACCTCTTTTAGGGGTGATTTCATTTCATTTGATCAAACAGGATCCATAGGATGGATTTATTATCAAAGGAAGGCCTCTGGGATGATTTTTTGGTTGTTGGGAGGATATTTGGGTAGTGGTTTGTCGAGGAAAATGGATTTCGAAGTGTGATTTTGATAGAAGGGGAAATACCATTTTATAAGAGAGGTGAGGGTTACTTTAGGAAAAGATTGAAATATTATTTTATTATACAATCATATTTGGTTTTTAATGTATCCAAAATGATTTATTTCATGGATTAGGTGGGGATGGGTCGAAAAACCCTCAACCAATTGGTTTTATAAGGGTTTAGGTTACCATTTTAACCTTATATTTTAGATTTAACTCTTAGTTAAATAGTTTAACTTTTACCATCTATTCTTGTATTATTATAACAAATAGATAATAAAATTACTATAAAAAGACAAGAGAACCCCAAGTGGTTCATTATTAATATATCTATCCTAATCTATGTCCTTTTTCCAAACCTTATATTTTTAGGAATATTATATCAACTAATAATATAGTATTTGTTTTAAAACTCATTTATGTCAATTTTAACAGTATTTGGTATTATATTTTTTATTAAAGTCATAACAACTTTATCACTTCAAAAAAAGTTATTTAATCAACCCTAACATGCCATATTAACTAGAAAATTACTGGAATTCATCAAAAGTCCCAATTTACATTTATTTGGATATTTATAATATCAATTATTTTAATCATCATTAATAAAGTAATTACTGCATCATCATTGTATCATAAATAAATTTGATTATTTAATGTCTAAATTTTTTAAATAAAATTCCATTACATAGGTAATATTTTTATTTTTCGAATTAAAATTTATATTCTAATTTATCTTATTTATAACCCTATATTAACAATGGTTTATTTATTAAACATTGAGTTTAACATTTTTAACTCTTCTTGAAATAAAATAATAATCAATGTCTTAATCTAATCCACGTGGACCCAAAGGATCATATTTTATTCTGAAGGCTTATTTTCATCGAAATACACTTTTCCAATAGAATTAGGACATGTGTTAGTGTAATTATAATGTCATTTTTTACCTTTAATTATCCAAATAATTTAACCCCTGGTTAATAAAAGCCAAATGTTACTATTCACCCAAAATTACATTCATCTTTTTGAACCACATTTTATTTACTGATGTCAACCATGTCTCTCGGATTTTTGAAATTCAATTAACAAAAGAAGTAATATTACGTTTTATGCAAATTTTCAAATGCACCTAGAAGGTGGGTAAAAGACGGTAAAAATTTCAACCTAATATTATATATCTAATATTTTTTATAAAATGTCTCCAATGAACTACATTGAACATATATAGGTATTTTGTATCAATTTTGACCTAAAATAAATTTAAATAAAATAACAAATTATTTAAATAAAAAGTTGTTTTTAAACAATAACAAAGTGTTTTTCACTACTCATCAAAAAATGAATGTTTTATAAAAAATACCAAAAATTCACCCTAAGCTAATTTTGAAATTCTAAATCTAAAAATGAATTCCATTTTGAATAATAAAATTTATAAAATTTCAAAATTATTTTATTACTATTCATAATGGCTTGTTTGATTGGTCGAGGTGTGTTACAACTCGAAGTTTCATACAATGCATGTCGTTGTATTATTCAAAAATAATCATACCGCGGAGGCTTGGGTGTTACAATCCCCAATCTCTCTCCTGATTCCCCCCCCCCACACACTCACCCCAAAGATCCCCCACCCCTAGAGGATAGATATTTAATATACAGATCTCCTAGTGTTGTAGAGTGGTCAATTGGAGTCTTCTCCAAGGAGGTCTTATATTAAATTTACTGAAATTACATATTATTATTTTAGTTTTGTTTTTTTATGATTCAAATAATTATAAGTATAATAGAACAGGGGGTTTAGTTATGTGTGGGAAAAGGAAGATAATGAAAATACATGTAGTCTAATATAACATAGTTTGATAATAACAGATATATCCAAGGTGTAATGACCCATTTCATTATAACATGTGAAAATCTTGAGAATTTTTTTTTAAAAATATCCCAGAGAGGGATTCATTTTTGGAATCGGGATTCATATTATAATTCCCAGGATTGGAACATCTTGGGTGTATTTTGGATATGTATAGAGGAATGGGAGGTGTTATGGGATCTTATGTGGAAAATGGAGTAGGGTTGGGGAGGTCCTACAGTTAAAATTGTAGCAGGAGGAACCAACCCACCTGGATAGCGCCCCCACCCCCGCCCCCCCCCCCCCCCCCCCGAATATCCCGCACTCCTAACCCTCCCCCCAAAAATTCCTCGGACAGCCCCCCCCCCCCTACAGAGCACCTCCCCCTCCACCCATCATCCCCCAACAATAGATTAATTTTCAATTACAAAATTGAATGTCTTCAATTTGATTATTATCAAATTATAACCTACACCTGATTCCGTAAACATGACTCTTAATAGGCCAATAGGCTAAAATTGTTCATTAGGTTATTTGTCAGTTTTTCATTTAGGAAAAAGGCCATTGGGACATTTTTTTCATTAGGACAGTAGGATAATATGCCATTAGGCCAATAAGACCTTAGTTAATTAGTACATTAGTCCAATTGTGTAACATTTCCATTGAGTTGCTAGGTCGTTGGGCCATTGGGGCATTAGGCCGTTGGGGAATTAGGTGATTGCATCATTCAGTCATTGGGGAGTTGGGGCATTGTGCCCTTGGGACGTTAGTTGTATGGGTCATTCGGTTGTTGGGGAGTTGGGATTTTGGGTCATTAGGGTGTTAGGCCGGTTGGGCGTTAGGCCATTGGGGCGTTAGGCCATTAGGCCATTTGGGTGTTTGGACATTTGGGTCGTTGGGATATTATGGCAATTGGTTATTAGGCCAATTGGATAGTAGGCCATTCATCCATTAGGACAATAGGTCATTAGGCCATTGTGCCAAAAGGCCATTAGGCCATTAGGCCATTGGGCCTCCTAGCTTAATTCCTATCCTCCAATGGGGATTCAAAGAAATCATCTATCACAATATTGTATCCAATTAATGCTCATACTCTTAAAATAAAAAAACATTGGAGGTTTTAAAAACATAAAATGTTCAAATCTCAAACAATTATACATTTACATTATAAATAAACATATAACATTAATTCTATAATAAATATAAATGAAACACACCTTGTGAATATGTTGTGTCATGTGTGGTCATGGATGCTACCTCCATCCGGTGTGTCAGAGGCCTACAACAAATATAAAATATAAAATTTTTAATAATGAAAATAATATAATGTAAATAAATAAATTCAGTATAAACCTGCATCGTATGATCCCACTTACCATCACCTAGATGTACATGTTCCCGCAATGTTCTATCCTCAGCGATCAATTGCGCACTTACCTCCTCAAAAGCGTGCAACTGTGCCTCAAAGTCTAATTGTTGTTGTGTCATACAAGAAAACTCAGGACTGACAACCTCATTGTGTGATGATACAGAACAAAGAATCTTCATTCTATAGGTCATACTTTATGCATGCTTTCCACGACCAATAATGTGATGGAATATCTCATCCCTTGGCATGGGAAGCTCTCGCTGGTCATCTGGATGTTGTTCTAACTCAGCTTCAAATTGATCCTATGAAATATTAAAATATATCTATATTTTTTTTATACACAAATGCATGTAAATATTGGTAATGGGTACAAGAACTTACTATAAGAGCTGCAGCCTATTGATCATTTCGATCACGAGTTCTCATCCACACCAATATTTTATCAGTCGATTAACCTTTATCTTGTAACTGTATACCAATAAAATATAAAAATATAACAGAAAACCATTTTAAATAAAAAATTAATAATAAACACATCATGTTGGATCTAATACATGTGACGAGTCCTGAGCCTGTGAGGTGGTCCCTACAATGCTTGATTCTCGAAATGGCGTTCTCACACCTCCTACATTCACTTAATTCAAATTTCAAATAAATATAATGTCACAAATTCATGAAATTATATATACCAAAATAAATATACTAACCAAAATGGCCTCAGTAGACAAATATGCCACTATGTTGTGCCATGGAGATGGGAGAACACCTCTCAGGACTTCTTCCAGAATGTAAGGGGCCGCCACATTTGGTACCCAGTGCTCCCTCTTGATTTTATCTTCAAAATATTTCCACATATTACAACATTTTCCCAAACACACCAGTCTATACTCATCATAGCACACTTTAATATTAGTCTATTATGAAAAAATCACACATGTTACTGTTTTTTAAACAAAGTAAAGAAACTAAAATGGTATTCTTTCATGAACTTCCCTCTAAAGTCAATCTAATGTATCCTGAGGAATAAAATCCCAGTCACGTTTGGTCAATGGAACTCGATGTGGGTCGCATATGATATGAACCTGATGATGGATCAATTTAGTGGAAGTTAGTCCCAAAGGATGAAATATCTTATCAAAGGAAACATCAATGGTCATGTCAGAATTCCATGATGAAATGCCATGACTAGGGCCTCTCTTGGGAGAGAAAGATGCGGTCGAGTCCGATCCTCTTGAAAACAATTTTATACATAATTTGATAGATGTGAATATATTTATATATATATCTATTTATTTATTTATAAATTGCATAAAAAAAAAAAGAATAAACACAATTACATTCAAACATACCTCAACCATTAGACGTAGATGGTTAAGATGGATGGTGTGGATGTGCTGCTTGTTCCCTTGACATGCCTGTAGTCATTGAAAACATTTGTAAGGGGACCATCGAAAGTGTCAAAAAGATAAATTGGATTGTTTTTTAAAAAATAAAACTTGTATAGTTGTTAATAAAATAGAAAGGGATATAATAATTAGTTGTAAATGGATTTTAAAAATCAGAAACTTAACAGAATAGAAATAAAATTATGTACAAAAAAATTCTTGTATTTAGAGGGTAATTTAAACGTGAAGTGATTTACTATAGAGTGATATTTTCACTAGTTATTAAATAGTATTATAATAGAATACTTATTACCTTTTACAATTGAAATATCTTTCTAAATTTATAGTAAGAAGTTAAAAATTATTTTATCACGGGTAGGTGTGGGGCTGTGAGGGGGTTGTCGAAGGGGGAGGGTTGTCGAAGGGGGAGGGTGGCTGTGTGAGGGGAGTATTGGTGGGTGGGATTTCTGGGGAGAGTTTTTCTTGTGGGAAACTATCCAAAGGGGGGTTGGGAGTGGGAGGGGATGGGGTGGGGATTTCCAGCGGCTGGGGGCTATTTGGGGGGTGTTTTGGGGGGTGCACTTTCTGGGAGGAGGGGGTTGTCTAGGGGGGGGGGATGTTCGGGTGGAGGGGCTATGGGATATCTATGGGGGTATCCAAAGGGGGGTTGGGAGTTGGTGGGGGGGGGGGTCCAGGGTGGGGCTGTCCAGGGGATGGGGGGGGGGCTATCCGGGGGGACTTTTGGGGGGTGGGCTATCCGGGAGGAGGGGCAGTTGTCCAGGGGGGTTGTCTAGGTGGAGGGGATGTGCAGGTAAGGGTGGGAGGGATGGGGGGTTTGATAAAGAGATTTTGGTAGTGGGAGGGGTTGAGGGTTGGGTGGGGCTATCCAGGGGTTGGTGGAGGGGGGTTCTTGGGGGGGGGAGATTTTGGGGTGGGTTTTCCGAGAGGGGGTTGTCTAAGGGGGGTGGGGGATATCCAGGTGCATGAGTTATGTAGGTGGGGGTGTAGTGGGGGCTATCCAAGGATGGGTGGGGGCTGTTAAAGGGGGTTTGTGATTGGGGGTTGTCCAGGGATAGGGGTGGGGGAGGGGGTCTGTTCGAGGGGAGTTTTGGTGGGTGGGCTATTTGGGAGGGGGGCTATCCAAAGGGGGTTGGGAGTTTGGGTTGTCTGGGGCTGGGGGGTTGTCCAAGTTGAGGGGGAGGTGTAGGGAGGTTTTCTGGGAGGGGTTTGTCTAGGGGGTGTCCAAGTGGAGGGGGAGGGGCTGTGTAGGTGGGGTGGGGGTGGGGTGGGGGGGGTTGTTCGGTTGGAGTTTTGGGGGGTGGGCTATATGGGAGGGGTTGTACATGGGGGGTTGGGAGTGGGGGTTTTCCATTTGGAGGAGGAGGGGATGGGGTTGGCTGTCTAGGGGGGTTGTCCAAGGATGTTGGGGACTATATAAGGGGGTGGGGGCTGTCCAGGTAGAGTTGTTGTGTAGATGGGGGTGGGGTGGGGGATGTCTGTGGATGGGGGCGGGGGTTATCCAAGGGGGGTTTAGAGTGGGTACTGTCCGAGGCTAGGGGGTGTCCAGGTGGGGGGGGGGGGCTGTCCAGAGGGAGTTTTGGGGGGTGGGTAGTTCGGGAGGGGGGGGGGCTTTCCAAGGGGGGTTTTGGAGTAGTGTTGTCTGGGGCTTGGGGATGTCCAGGTGGGGGGGGGGAGGGATGAGGGGTTGTCCAGAGGTTTGGGGTGGGGTGGCTGTCCAAGGGGAGGTGGAGGGACTATGTAGTAGGGATCGGGGGGGGGGGGGCTACCCGAGAGGCATTTTGGGGGGTGGGTTGTCTGGGAGGGAGTCCTTACAAGGGGGGTTTGGGAGTGGGGGTTGTCCGGGGCAGGGGGTGGGGGTGTCCAGGTGGAGGGAGGGGGGAGGGGGTGCTGGGGGGCAGTCCATGGGTTGTGGTGGGGGGCTGTCTAGGTAGAGGGGTTGATTCTGACTATTAATAATTAAAAATTCTTATGTACTAAATTAGTTTTTGGTTGTTTTAATCAGTTTTAAATAATGGATTTAAACTGAAGATCAGGAAAACAATTATACCTTTCATTAAACATGCAAATCGACTCTTCCTCCTTCAAAAAATTCTCTATCCCAATAAATATATTCTCCACATTGAACAATGGTATGTTGATCAAGCTATTGGGAAACAAAGGGTATAGTCTCGAGTTAATCTTGTTCAAATCAAAACACTCCTCGTTGGGACATTTTTACAAAAACATGCCAACTAGGATTCGAAGGCAATGTAACAAAGAATACTTCTCACTCTTGTGATGTAAAAATAGAAGGTTCATTATCAAATAGTTCATTTCTATATAAAATATAGTTAAAATTCAACAAGGTAAACTAATACTAATTGAATTTACTTAGATTCACTAGATCAACATGATTACACTTTAACAATATGTGCTTCAACCTGTGTGCATATATAACATCAATGGTGTCTGTCAATTGAACATAGTAATTACTAGAATCGACGAATGGACAACCGATGCCACTGTTTTTTGTTTCTCATTTGTCATAAACATCTTTAATGCAAAATCAAAATCCATTAGCATATATATCTTTATAACGACTAACTGTTATAGATGGACCCTTAGCTTGTTGGATAAATTATTTATTTAGTGTGGGATCCCCAAACTCCATCAGGTTATGACCCTACATAATTCATAGAATTCAAAAATTATTTTTGTAGAAAGAAATTACTATAATACTTCACTCATAATGAAAATCAATTTATACATACAAATTCCTTGAACCATCCTAAAATGACGCATAATGAGATTGTTGATTTTGATACTCAATCACACGAGACATCTCTTCTTTTAGCTTATTAATTTGTTTCCTATAAATGATAACGCAGTGTTTAAAATATTATTTTATGCAAAAAAACATGTAAAAGTTAAACAGTAAAAGTGATAAGACACTTACTGCACTAATGGTGAAACTGATGGAGTGTTGAACAAGATATATCAATGCACTTGTATCCACACGATGTTTTCCATGTCAAATATGGTTCCTTCTCCAGATGGACCATCATGAATCTGAGATGGATTATCTAATTTTGTTTCAACATCCATATGATATTCCACACAAAATATAGTACACTCATCCATCAAATAACCATTGGTTATTGATGCCTCCAGATGAGCTCTGTTGCACACAAATCGTTTCAATGTATTCAGATACTGCTCAATAGAATACATCCACCTGAATTGCTCTGGACCAACATCCATTACTTCATCAGTTTGGTGCACTATCAAGTGAACCACAAAATCAAAAATTGTGGGGGAAACAGTTTCTGAAAGTGAAAAATAGTAAGTACAATTTGGTCCTACAAAATTCATAAATCACACATTTGTTGACTTTTTAAACAAATATGTCCAGAAAATTAATCATCTCAATCAACTATTGAACAAGATTTGGGGATAAACAATCAAAAATTGCGACTAGAATCAACTACCGCACTAGTATGTGATTGTCATGACTTTTCAACCCTTGCAATGTCCTGATCGTCAAATTCACATAGTTTGAAATATTAGAAGAGTAACCATCATGCACCTTGATCATTTTCAAAATGGAAAAAATGTCACTTTCTCTTTTGTATTCATCGTATATTGTTCAACAGGTAGATATTCCTTATTTCCATTAGCTAACTATAAATGAAACTATATCCTTAAACACATTTCTTCCAAATCATGACATGCATTAACATGGTCATTTGATTTTTCACTATAACATTAAATGGTCCACAATATATTATCAGAAACAATTTTTTCAATTTGCATGACATCCAAATTATGGCTTAGCATGTTCGTTTTCCAATAGGGGAGATTGTAAAAAATAAATTCATTTTTTCCAATTGTGACTTCACTGTCTACACGCACAACAAATATTAGGTAATGGATGAGCCGCCATATCATGAAAATCATCTACCGTGTGGATGTTTTCTTCCTCAATTTGTAGTAACATTTTAACTCATGTCTTGATCTTTGGTGCTTGATAGAACTCTCTAGAACCGTCAAATATCACTCTATCCTTTCTAAACATATACTGTGGGGGGAGAAAATGTTTGTGACATGGTTATACCAATTTTCTGGAATGGTTAAACCAGAATGGTTTTTTACTTTTATTACAACAAGGGCATAAAAACTTCACTTTCGTACTCCATCCTAATAAATTTTCATAATCCAGGAAGTCATTGATTGTCCACAATAAAGTAGCCTGCAGTTTGAACATTTCATTCATTTCATGAACCTTATGGATTTTTTTTGGATCACAAACTATATTCATGGATTCATTACCTATAATATAAACTTGACCACCATCACCTAAACTCATAAATTCCTTTCCCAAGCTCATACCATTACCCATGATTCAATCTCAATAAATCACATCCAAAATAGTTAATTTTAACAATTTATAATTAATTTTTGAATTTAAATAAAGGGTTAAAAATCAATTAGAAATGACAAATATGTATCTACTCATACAATCCATAAGAAATAGCACATCAACATTCTATGAAATACATTAGGTATCCATGTGAACAAAATCTCTAACACGCTACATCATCACAGAAACCAACTCTAAGAAAATTTGGTTGAAAACATATAAAATTTAATCAAGTGACATACCTATGTTGAAAAATTGCGAAAAAGTGTAAAATATCACTCTTGAGACATCCACTAGTCATTCCATGAAAAATTACCATTATAGTAACTAGATTCCACAATTCAATAGTTGAACTTGTCTCAAAACCCTAGCCAAAATCATCCCAAATAAAACGTAGAGAAACAGAATATGAATGTAGTGGAAAAGGAACAATCATACAATGAAGAAAAATGGAAAATAATAAATAATAATAAATATTAAAAGGGGATGAAATGGTGGATGAAGGGGAATGATCCGACTAAGAATGGACTCTCCCGAAACCATGTTATTCTAAAAATAAAAGTGGTTTCATCGTAAAATGATTATTTTTTCACCATTATAAGAATATGAAAAATCACCTATATTGCATAACATACACGAGTCATGACATGAATCCCTCCCTAGGGAAACCATTCCGACATAGAAACATAGATCATGAAGTGCCCCAATGGGATATGGTGTTCCGTAGCTTCCACCACAAAAACTCCCAAACCAAACAGACTAAGACCTTATGGAGTGACCCTTATTCTCAGGGTGGCTAATCCCACTCAAATAAAACCAAAATCTAAGGCACAAAACTTCATGTCGTTTTATCAATCAATAGTGGTGTTTAAATTTAACATTGTGTCATCCTCCTTCCTTTATGGTCATGGCTATCACACCCCACACTATTACTACATTCATAGTATTTGTCACAACGAGACCCAACTCATCATAGAATAAGTATCAGTTCCCCAAGAAAAAATATCAAGGAAAATCATAAAATGTTGCTAAATAATGGATAAGTTTCTTCATCACAACATGATACACTCATCCATTGTGTGAAATGTATATGTAAGGATTTTTCCTTAATGAAAACACCCAAAATAAAACTCATATCATTATGAAACCTACTAATAAATACATGACCCATCTTCCCATGGTTGTCAATGCTTCATGCCTCCACCAAACCATGGATCCCATAGGTCATGTAATGACCTCCATAACCCACATCATAGATCCTCTGTGTTAATTGAATTACTCCTAAATCATTCATCTTTGCGGAATAAATTACCATATCATAGTGTGATAATCCATATATACAATAACATCATAAAACTGTCATCTAAGCTCTAATCTGACATCCACATAAGAAAATGAAACACTTAAAATACCTATAACTATTTCCAAAAATATATAATTGAGATGCTCCCACTCTTGGAATCTAGATCTAAATATTAATTCTCAAAATATCCCGTACATCAGGACTAGAAATTAATATTTCCCCAAATTGTCCAAACTAGTTATGAAGAGGGTCATCAAAATAATTAATAACAATAAGGTATCAAGAATATTTTGGCTGTAATTTCTAATAAATATGACTTGTAAATTATTAATATTAATTATAATAATTGTACAATTAAATAGCCAATATTATAAAAAAATAATATATATATTAATGTTTCCATCATATAATTTATTTATTGAAATAAATATAAACTTAAAAATAATATATCCATAATAGATGTGATGAAAAGTAAAAATAAAAACAACTAAAGTTGATATAGTCATCTTAAAAAATTATTCAGGATATCTTTTATCAAATATCATGTTATTGTCTATCCTACAAGATCATCCATAAACTGTATCTTCTTGTAATCATGATCACGATAGTATAAAACACACAACGACGCATGTAGGGGACATAAATAATACTCATTATTCTATTCCCATGTAGTGATACAACCTCCATAAAATATTAATGTCTACATGAATACTCAAAATATAGTTTATTCAAAAGTAAATACTAAGAAAAAAATATCTTCAATTCAATGAATATTTATAATATGTTCTTATCAAACAACCCCTAGCTCACTAACAACATGAACATTAAATGGAAATGTGTATATACATATACATGTATATAATATATTAATTTTAAAATATCATAATAATTTGGGTTTGAAAATCTATATCCTAGTAGATTCCACTATGAACCCAAGACGTAGACCCTCAACTCATTCTATATACCAATTACCCAAAGATGGGTAACAATCATATCACTCTAACAATTTATTGAATCAAGATATTCCTCCCATAATAGATATTGTAACTCATGAACAATACATGATAGTGGAAATGAAAAAATAGAAAAAACCTATCACTAAACAATAATATAATATGATTGCCTATAATTATTTTAACATCCTATGAATCACAAAAAATGAACCATTATCTCATTCAATAGATGTACCTTTAGTAATTGTTTTATAGGAATCCCGGTTTTCATGGTATTAACCTAACTAATTCTTGAGTTAAACAGTCATAATCCTTATAAAGGTAAAAATGGTAAATTTAACATCATAAAAAATTCTAGGGAAAGCAATTTAATATATCATTTGTCTCTAGATATGGTGTATACCATTGAAATGGATCTTGTTAAACATTCAATCTAATTTATTTTTAAAACATATTTGGTGCTTATCAGAAAAATTAGTATTTATCCTTTATATGTGAGTTGTTTTTTAATAAAAACCGTTTCATGTATTGTAATTTTTTTTCTCAAAATATTGCTTTTACCTAAAGGGGTTATAATTTTCGTATTTGATATTTAACTCCTAGACTGAGATTTTTGGTTTATTTGAATATTATACATGATGGTCCATCATTAGAAATATAAATTCCACCTTATTTATTTTACCCCAGGGTTAGACATAGATGATGACACAACTTTAAGGAGATAAACAAAGTTTTTCTATTAGATCACTCACCATGGTATCACATATTGATGATTGGTTTGGAATCATTAGTGAATCAACATCTTGGTGGAATATGATTATCATTATTCTTAAATCGTATGATTGTTATAAATGACCAATAAATTCAAATAATATACTATATTTATAATTTTAATAATAGAAAATTGTGATAATAAAGGTGTTAATAGATTCAAAAACCGAATGGGGTTTTCAAGCTACAATAGTGATCCAATGATGTAGGAAATCATTATTTCATTTTATGACCCACTATTCATGTAATTAACTCTATTTATCTTTTGTGTAATTTATTTGATGTAATCTAGAATTATCTTTATTATGATTTCTAAATTACTATTCTGATAAATTTTTTGTTTTCTATTCATACTATATTGTTTCTAATGATTTTTAAAAAAACGTTTTTTATCATTTAAAATTCTTTTTAAATACTCATCAATGATAATCCTTGGGATTTTGGAGCTAATAGGTTTTAAATGGTTTATGGAAAAACATTATTCAATGAAATTTTTAATTTTCATCATGAATTATTTTCATATAAAATATTATAAGAGTTACATTCCCTCTGCATATAAACTATTTACTCTACTGAAAATCCTATCAAATAAATTCTTCAATGTACATGGTTGTGAAAATAATTTTTGTGATTGAGTTCTAAATAACCACCGTTGGATATTTTTATTCTCCATTTACATTCATTACATTGTTATCCAAAAGATAGTTTGGTAGCTGAAATAATGGATGATGGTGTATTGGAACTTTTTCATGCGCATAAATAACTAAAAACGGTATTTGGTGTGAAATTATTATGTCCAAATCACAAAGGTTCGGTTTGATGATAATACAAGTATGGGATTATTAAAAATGGTTGGTGTGAACCATAATTGTGATGAAGAGAAGAAAAATATACCCAAATAAGGAAATCTAACTGTAGAGACCCGAAGCTTAACGTACATGGACATTACATTTCTTTTGCGGAATACTTAGTACATAAAAAAAACACACACACAAGGACCATAATAGTTTAGTGTCTTTGGAAACTCGGAATATAATCTTCTAATCGTGGTGAAAGATATTCAACATCTCCCATAAAGATCTTCCTTTTTTTCTACCTAAAACATTTATTTATATCCTGGGGAAAATAAAACATAAAAGGGTGAGATCAAATGCTAAGTAAGGGTAAACAAAAGAAATATCAATCACATCATATTCATAAGAACATAACATTTTGGAAATCTTAACCTGCAAAAGAGATCATAATATCATAACATGGGATAAATCATAGTAGTGAAATGTAATCCCAATAATCACAACTTAATACATGAAACTTTTTTCCGTACACACATAATCATAGAGAATCATTTCTTGTTAGTCAAGACTCATTGCCAAGACTATCTTAGTGGACAATGTCCAAATCTGACCCGAGTTCATTCCTCGTTTCAGTCCTGTTTCACTGAACCAGTTTAACCTGCCGTTCCATCCATGTCTATCTCATGAGATATAAAATCTTTACCCAATTCATTAGAGGGAGATATATGTCCCACCCATCTCATAGTGATACAATTCTTATGTGTGCCACAAAATCATAAATCATACATCATTGCACAACCCATGTAATAAAAACTGGATTCTTAAACATCATGACATCATAAAACAATTAATATAAGATAAAGGAATTCATAAAAATAATTCCATCACAACATAATCAAATAAATGTAATAATAGGGATAGAAATAGAACCCCTTATTTTCTTATATGTAAAATAATTTTGATAAAACACTTGAACTCCATTCTTGAGGAAAATATCCTTTCTACTTCAAAAACATTTTTCCTTTCTTAACGTGTCATAGAATTTTAAACTAAAAAAATTTGATTAAAAATAAACTTGAAAACTAGTAAGGTATGCTTCTTGGAAATATTTTTTTTAAAATCCATTCATGCCCTATATGTTAAAAGAAAACATTCTTCCCGTACTTTTGTCGAAAAAGTCAAAAAGTACCTCGTACGAAAAATGACAAAATATTCCTTTCATATCTTTTACTAAAAAATCAACGAAGGGTAAAATTTGATATAAAATATTGTATAAGGATATAAATATTACATATTGAGGAAACATGGTTGTGGATGATAAAATACACCCCAGTAAATACCAAAGAATAAACAATCTCGGATAAAAATGAGATTGTGATATTTCCCTTACCTTAGGTCTGATTTGCTTCGTAAGTGTCCAAAACTCATATATAATGATTTAAATAATGTCATTGAATTATTCCAGAATCATACTCATTGTTATGATATCATATATGGTTCACTTATGACTTTATTTTACCTGTTCTTTTGTAAATTCCATGTTAAAAAGCGTTTTGGGTAAAATCGTTTCATTTGTCGTCCGTGTTTTGACTTTTAATTATTCATATGATTACTTAAATCATGATTAAATAATTCCAGAATATCAAACATGATATATATATATAATATATATTCAGAATATACATATATATAATATATCAGTAAATGGAAAGAAATACATCGTTCATGGAGACGGTATGAACGTTGTTTTCGTTTCCTTATTGAGTTGAATGGAATTAAGTAGATGACATACATATATATACACACAAATCCAGTATCATTATTATTTCATATATTTCATGATTACTTATTATATATACTTTATAATCATTCATAAATGGTTAACGTGGAGAATGAATCTCATCGCGTCGTGGAGACGGTAGTCCGTACGTACGCACGAGCGATGATATCGTTCTCATGATCGGGGAATTGTATTGGAGTGTATGTATACTATTTAAGAATTAATATCACTATACAATAATCATATATAGTTATTTATTTAAAGCATTATACCCATCCATGTATGGTGCTGGTGGAAAAACTGATTACACCACGACGTGGAGACAGTATTCCGTACGTACGCACGCGTGGTGATTTTCGTTTTCCGTAGGATGGATAGATGGTGAAATAGGTCTGTTTCAAAATTATAATAACATATCAGTATATGAGTGATACTGATGTTATTACTTCATAATTAAACAACTAAAGAAGAAGAAGTGGAAGAAGAAATAATGTTGAAAGAATCGGTAACGGACATTACCTCTTCTTTGAAGCGGCTTTTTGAAACCTCCTCTTAGGGTACTAATATTGGTCTTTGAAGAAGAACAGAACCTCTAGGATGTTTCTAGGGAAGTGGATAAGAGAATTGGACAGGTGTTGGCCGAGCTGGAATGCTCAAAGTGGTGTGAGGAAGAGAGGGAGGAGGTGCCCTTTTATAAGGGAGGAGAGGGGCTCCTTTGGAAAAAATAAAAATATTATTTTATTATAAAGTCAAGTTCGGTTTTAAATAGCTCCAAATTGATTTCTTTCGAAGCTAAGGTGGGGATGGGTCGAAATCCTCTCATCCAAAAGAATTTATACAAGTTTAGGTTCCTATTTTAACCTCATCATTTAGATTTAACATTAAGTTAAATAATTTTACTTTTACCATGTATTCTTGTGTTCTTATACTATAAGGTTAATTAACTTACTATAAAAAGCTAAACGAACCCCAAGTTGTTTATTATTAATATATATAACCTTATCTAAGTCATTTTTCCGAAACTTAGGTTTTTAGGAATAAAATAACAATTAATAATATAATATTTGTTTTAAAAACTATTTTATGTCAATTTTGACACTGTTTAGTAATTGATTTTTGTGAAAATCATAACAGAATGATTAGTTCAAAAAACATTAATTAAATAAATACTAACATGTCATGTTAACCTAAAAATTAGTTTAATTGATAAAAATACTCAAATTACATTTATTTGGGTATTTATAACATCAATTTGTTCAATATTTCATTAATAAGATAATTACGACATCATCATTTTGTCATAAATAAATTAAATTATTTAATGTCTATAAATTACAAATAAAATACCACTATGTAGGAAATCTTTTTAGATTTATAATGAATATTTATAGTCGAATTTATCTTATGTATAACCCTATATTAAAAATTATCTACTTATTAAACTTTGATTTTAACTATTTTAACCCTTCTTTAAATAAATTAATAATAAATGTCCTAATCTAATCCAAGTGGGCCTAAATGGTCATATTTTATTCCTAAGGTTGTTTTTGGTCGAATTACACTTATCCAATAGAATTAGGACATGTTCTAGGGTAATAATATCATTTTTACCCTTAATTACCCTATTTACTTTTAACAGTGGTAAAAAAAGTAAAAAGTTACTATTTACCAAAAATTATTTTCATCTAATTGAACCACATTTTACTTAATGACATCAACTGTGTCTCTCAGATTTTTGAAATTCCACTCACAGAAGTGGTAAAATTTTGATTTATGAAAAATTCATTTTCTTAACTACCACTTAGTGGTTTCACTATTCATCAAAAAATGAAAGTTTCCAGAAAAATACCAAAATTAGGTCTAAGCTATATTTGATATTATGAACTCAAAAATGATGTCTATTTTACCAAATTCAAAACATATCAGTTTCATTACTTAATTTAAAAATTAATTCCCATCGTCAAAACAAATAGCGTGTTCTTAAGAGATAATAACTATCAAAAGATTGACACTTGTTTATGTCTGGTTTAAATGTGAAATTACATACAATGATCAAAATTGTATTAAATTGTAAAAATATATTCTAAATATACTTTAAAACCAATCAAATTAATAATTTATCACTATTAATTGTTTCGATTAAAAAGGTTGTTTTTAATTAAAATTTAGTGATTTTCACTATTCAGTAGAAAATGAAAGTTATCTGAAAAGTACCAAAATTTTACCCTAAGCTAATTTCGATATTCTAAATCCAAAAATGAAGTCCATTTTGAAAAATAAAATTTACAAAATTTCAAAAAGTGGGTATTACTATTCATAACGGCTAGTTTTAATAATATTTTAATAGCATATTGTTGTTTAGTGAAACTCGTTATTGCGTACTACACACGCTATTGAGGAAGGTCGTGATTGCGTGTAATGCAAGGAATGTCAAGGATGCATGTTGTGAAAGCTCCTTTTGGTGTAGCGTACAACAAAAGACATTAATGAAATTAAAAATAATATTTTTCATAAAATCTCGGGGTGTTACATTCTACCCCCCTTAAAATGAATTTCACCCTCGAAATTCGTCGGGGTTATAAATGGTTTACTACTTGAAAGTTTATTTAATAGAAACCCACATCGTAAGAAGGAATACCAAAACCAATCTTTAAAAACAAAAGTATGAAACGTAACGGTTACCCAAATAAACTAATCACTGAGTTTCAACATAGGTGAAAATATGGATATGGAAGAGGAATCTAACCATCATTTTCTGATGGAGAGTGGTAGAGAACATGGCTATGGAAAAGCCAGCAATCACAAATCCAAAAATTTGTGACGATCTAAGGTACCGTCTGATTCATCAGATATAAGAGCACTAGAACAACATTTTTGATTTTCAATATCATTTCCCTAAAGTTGATGAAATTGGAATTAGAAGAAATACTTTCGTTATTTTGGTATAGTCTCACCGTTGGTCGTTCTTTGGACAATTTCCACTTCATCTCTTAAAGAAATGAAGTTGAATTTGTCATTCATGATGTGTTAGCAGATCATGTGATAGAGTGATGGGTCATTCCATCTGTCTCAAACAGAGGGTTAGAAAAGTTATCAAAACTTACATAAGTACATCTGTAGTGAGATTAATCATATATGATTCCTAAAATGGACTTATATTTCATATATCATACTGCTTAATATAACAAAACTAGTTTCTACTAAACAGGGACTTCCTGTAGGCTAGTGGTAGGCGATAAAGGCCAGTCGCACTTCGGTTGTGGGTTCGATTCCCACAGCCTTGTCCGACGCGATGGGCTATCGCTCGCCCTGCAGGTTGTCCTTTTTCTAAAGCTATATTACTATAACATCCCATCAATAATATCGAAAAAAGTTCTATCCTAAATTATGTCCAACATCATCCATTCCAATCTTTAGGATTATCTAAAATACTTCGGTCCAAGCTCATAGTATAAAAAAATGATTACTTGAAATGTCACATAACAATCACGTGAATTCCATCATTTATCCCTCATATATCTTGTTGGTCACATTCCAGTCATGTGAATACCTTAATCATGTATTCTCTTGAAAAAATGAATACCCATTTAATCTTAGTGAAAACATGAGTTCTGTCAAAAGTTAACTCTTTCCACATACCAAAATCCTCAAAATTATATATACTCAAACCATGATATAACATAGTCCTTATAATAATCATGACCTCATGAATACAATCAAATATCTCATTATCTTCTTATCCCTTCATTATGCACATATCATCTGCTTTCCAAAATATTTGAATCACTTTTCATGGTTACCGGTACCATAAAATTATTGAAAACCACAATAAAAAATATTCTAATACACCATAAAAGTACCTCAACAACATTATTCTTGAATACCAATATATAAACACTTCAATCCATCATCTTCAATGATTGTCCCGGAATAAGTCCTTCCTTGATTTAGAAGTAACTTTTTAGGTCAGGGCATTGAGTTGGGTAATGCCCATGTTCTCTACAAATAAGACATTGAACACCATAACATTCTCTCACTCTATGACCCTTTTCTCCACACAGATAACATATGTCCCTCCATTTGAGGTATTCCTCAAGGTTCTTCTTCCCTTATTTAGAAATCTCAATCTTCCTTTCTTTATGCTCCTCAACATGCGAACATGCATAAAAGTATATTTTCCTCTTTTTTGATGAATTAGGCATACCACTAAATTTCACCTTGTTAATCATATATCGCGATGTCTGATTCGGCATAATCACAATATCTTTCTCTCTAGGAATTACATAATCTCGTTGCTCATAGTCACCAATTTGTCCGTTGGATTCAATGTTAACCGAATTCCTTCTAGTTCCCTCCATTGACTAAAACACAAAAAGGATTCTGTGAGAGGCAAAAATCATACAAGGAAAATAACATACTCAAGGGGGAGTACCTTAAATATGTAACATCTTAGGTTAAATTCTATGATCATTACCATAGTTCTAGGACTATATCCTATACGTATACTTATCCTTAGGGACATCTCTAGACATAACATAGAAATATCTCTAGGGATCTCACTAACGTTTTCGCATCCTAGATTCCAAAGGTTGACAAAACCTTTCCTCTGATACCAACTGTAGAGACCCGAATCTTAACGTACATGGAAATTACATTACCTTTTTAGAATACTTAGTACATAACAAAAACACACACACAAGGACCTTAATAGTTTAGTGTCTTTGGAAACTCGGAATATAATCTTCTAATCGTGGTGAAAGATCTTCAACATCTCCCATAAAGTTCTTCCTTTTTTTTCTACCTAAAACCTTTCTTTATATCTTGGGGAAAAGAAAACATAAAAGGGTGAGCTCAAATTCTCAGTAAGGGTAAACAGAATAAATATCAATCACATCATATTCATAAGAACATAACATTTTGGAAATCTTAACCTGCAAAAGAGATCATAATATCATAACATGGGATAAATCATAGTAGTGAAATGTAATCCCAATAATCACAACTTAAAACATGAAACTTTGTGGCGTAAAAACATAATCATAGAGAATCATTTATTGTTAGTCAAGACTCATTTCCAAGGCTATCTTAGTGGACAAAGTCCATTTCTGAACCGAGTTCATTCCTCGTTTTAGTCCTGTTTCACTGAACCAGTTTAACCTTCCGTTCTAGCCATGTCTATCTCATGAGAAATAAAATATTTACCCAATGAATTAGAGGTAGATATAGGTCCCACCCATTTCATAATGATACAATTCTTATGTTTTCCACAAAATCATAAATCATACATCATTGCATAACCCATGTAATAAAAATAGGATTCTTAAACATCATGACATGATAAAACTATTCATATAAGATAAATGAATTCATAAAAATAAATCCATCACAACATAATCAGATCAATGTAATAATAGGGATAGAAATATAACCCTTTATTAGCTTAGATGGAAAATAATTTTGATAAAACACTTGAACTCCATTCTTGAGGAAAATATCCTTTCTACTTCAAAAACATTTTTCCTTTCTTAACATGACATAGAATTTTAAACTAAAAGAAGTTGATTAAAAATAAACTTGAAAACTTGTAAGGAAAGCTTCTTGGAAATACTTTTTTAAAAATCCATTCATGCCGTATAAGTTAAAAGAAAACATTCTTCTCGTACTTTTTTCGAAAAAGTCAAAAAGTACCTCGTACGAAAAACGACAAAAGATTCCTTTCATATCTTTTAATAAAAAATCACCGAAGGGTAAAATTTGATATAAAATAATGTAGAAGGATATAAATATTACATATTTAGGGAACATGGATGTGGATGATAAAATACACTCCAGTAAATACCAAAGAATAAACAATCTCGGATAAAAATAAGATTGTGATATTTCCCTTACCTTTGGTCCAATTTGCTTCGTAAGTGTCGGAACATCCTGTATAATGATTTAAATAATTTCATTGACTTATTACAGAATCATACTAATTGTTATGATATCATATATGGTTCACTTATGACTTTATTTTACCCGTTCTTTTGTAAATTCCATGTTAAAGATCGTTTTGGGTAAAATCGTTTCATTTGTCGTCCGTGTTTTGACTTGTAATTATTCATATGATTACTTAGATCATGATTAAATAATTCCAGAATATAAAACATGATTTATATATAATATATATTCAGAATATACATATATATAATATATCAGTAAATGGAAAGAAATACACCGTTCATGGAGACGGTAGGCCGTACGTACGCATGAACGTTGTTTTCGTTTCCTTATTGAGTTGAATGGAATTAAGTAGATGACATACATATATATACACATAAATCCAGTATCATTATTATTTCATATATTTAATGATTACTTATTATATATACTTTATAATCATTCATTAATGGTTAACGTGGAGAATGAATCTCATCGCGTCGTGGAGACGGTAGTCCGTACGTACGCACGAGCGATGATATCGTTCTCATGATCATGGAATTGTATTGGAGTGTATGTATACTATTTCAGAATAAATATCAATTTACACTAATCATATATAGTTATTTATTTACACCATTATACCCATCCATGTATGGTGGTGGTGGAAAAACTGATTACACCACGGCGTGGAGACGGTATTTCGTACGTACGCACGCGTGGTGATTTTTGTTTTCTATAGGATGGATAGATGGTGAAATATGGTTGTTTCAGAATTATAATAACATATCAGTATAATAGTGATACTGATGTTATTACTTCATAATGAAACAACTAAATAAGAGGAAGTGGAAGAAGAAATAAAGTTGAAAGAATTGGTAATAGACATTACCTCTTCTTTGAAGCGCCTTTTTGAAACCTCCTCTTAGGGCACTAATATTGGTCTTTGAAGAAGACCAGAACCTCTAGGTTGTTTCTAGGGAAGTGGAGAATAGAATTGGGCAGGGGTTGGCCAAGCTTTAAGGCTCAAAGTGGTGTGAAGAAGAGAGGGAGGAGGTTCCCTTTTATAAGGGAGGAGAGGGGCTCCTTTGGAAAAACTAAAAATATTATTTTATTATAAAGTCAAGTTCGGTTTTAAATAGCTCAAAATTAATTTATTTCAAATCTAAGGTGGGGATGGGTCGAAATAATCTCATACAATAGAATTTATACAAGTTTTGGTTCCTATTTTAACCTTATCATTTAGATTTGACATTAAGTTAAATAATTTTACTTTTACCATGTCTTCTTGTGTTCTTATACTATAAGGTTAATAAACATACTATAACAAGCCAAACGAACCCCAAGTTGTTTATTATTAATATATAAAACCTTATCTAAGTCAATTGGCTGAACATTAGATTTTTAGGAATAAAATATCAATTAATAATATAATATTTGTTTTAAAAACTATTTTATGTCAATTTTGACACTATTTAGTAATTGATTTTTTTGAAACTCATAACAGAATGATTAGTTATAAAAAAGTTAATTAAATCAATACAAACATGTCATATTGACCTATAAAATTAGTTTAATTGATAAAAAGTCTCAAATTACATTTATTTGGGTATTTATAACATCAATTTTTTCAATATTTCATTAAAAAGATAATTACTGCATCATCTTTGTGTCATAACTAAATTAAATTATTTAATGTTTAAAAATTACAAATAAAATACCATTATGTAGGAAATATTTTTATATTTCTAATTAATATTTATAGTCGAATTTATCTTATGTATAACCCAATATTAAAAATTATCTACTTATTAAACATTGATTTTAACTATTTTAACCCTTCTTTAAATAAATTAATAATAAATGTCCTAATCTAATCCAAGTGGGCCTAAATGGTCATATTTTATTCCTAAAGTTGTTTTTGGTTGAATTAAACTTATCCAATAGAATTAGGACTTGTGTTAGGGTAATAATATCATGTTTACCCTTAATTACACTATTTACTTTTAACCGTGGTTAAAAAAAGTAAAAAGTTTCTATTCACCAAAAATTATTTTCATCTCATTGAACCACATTTTACTTACTGACATCAACCGTGTTTCTCGGATTTTTGAAATTCCACTCATAGAAGCGGTAAAATTAAGTATGAAAAATCCATTTTTTTAACTACCACTTAGTGGTTTCAGTATTCATCAAAAAATGAAAGTTTCCAGAAAAATACCAAAAAATAGGCCTAAGCTATATTTGATATTATGAACTCAAAAATGATTTCAATTTTACCAAATTCAAAACATATAAGTTTCATTACTTAATTTAAAAATTAATTCCCATCTTCAAAACAAATAGCGTGTTCTTAAGAGATAATAACTATCAAAAGATTGACACTTGTTTATGTCAAGTTTAAATGTGAAATTACATCCAATGACCAAAATTGTATTAAATTTTAAAAAAATATTCAAAATATAATTTAAAACCACTCAAATTAATAATTTGTCACTATTAATTATTTCAATTAAAAAGGTTGTTTTTAATTAAAATTTAGTGATTTTCACTATTCATCAGAAAATGAAAGTTATCCGAAAAGTACCAAAATTTCACCCTAAGATAATTTCGATATTCCGAATCCAAAAATGAAGTCAATTTTGAAAAACAAAATTTACAAAATTTTAAAAAGTGGTTATTACTATTCATAACGGCTAGTTTTAATAATATTTTTATAGCATATTGTTGTTTAGTGAAACTCGTTATTGTGTACTACACACGCTATCGAGGAAGGTCGCGATTGCGTGTAATGCAAGGAAAGTCAAGGATGTGTGTTGTGAAAGATCCTTTTTGTGTAGCGTACAACAAAAGACATTAATGAAATAAAAAAGAATATTTTTCATAAAATCTCGGGGTGTTACACTAACAATGATGGGTGTGTTCTAGTGAGGAATGTTTGTGGGCCCCAAACATTTTTTAGTACTAAAATATATCATAATGGTTGACACATAGGGAAAATATTTTTTAAGTGTTGTTAATGTTAATGATTCAATGTATGGAGAAGTTTCCAAACTATAATACATTTCTTATCTAAGACATATATCTTGTATTGTTTTTTATATGGTTCTACGATTTCCATGAATTTATTAATATCATAAGATGTGTGGCTAAAAGTTTAATTCTAGGTATAGTGGACCTTTTTTTTCTAGTGTGTATCTTTGTACACACATTGGTTTGTTTTAGATTCCACACATCATGTGGGTCCTAGAAATTGCATGTATACTGCCGATTTTACATATACTCTCATGGAAGTACATGACTGGTTATCCGGAACATCCCATGTATAGAGCACCATTATTATAAATTCCATGTTGTTTGAACCTAGATGGACTATATATTGTTAGTACATTCCCAACTACTATAGATTCTCCCTCACCATGTCCAGGGATGTAAATTTAGTATAGTATGTATTTTTAGAGTTTTTTTGTATCTTTTCGTCATACTATTTATAAGAAACATGAAAAGTATACTTTAATTATTTTTCTTTATAGATTGTGCTAGTGGATATCTATTTAACTTCTATAGATTACGTATGGTTTACTTCGGATACATGATATTCCTATATTCAAAGAGATAGTGATCAGGTCTGGGTGATGTGTCTTGAGTAGACACGATGTTAGTATCCTAGAGAAAAAAAGTAACACAAGATAATGGGAAATCCATACAAATGTTTGTCTAGGTAACCAAATTTTTTATGGTGTTACAGTCCTCCACTATGGGAGTAGGTAACCCCCTTGGTCGATACATGTCCCACAGTGAATGAAGTGTGTCACCTATAGAGTTTGATACCACATCAACTCATATAAAATATTCAGTGACATTTGGGTCTCCAATTATAAGTGGAATTGGCATTGAATGTTAGAAAATGAGTGGTTAGAGTTATTACATACCAATTTTTTGGGATATTCAACTATGTAGTGGTTTTTATACCATTAATATTTAATAATTTCTTTTATAAGGCACAATTATCCACTAAAATTTTAGAGTGACCATGTGGGGTCTATTGGAAACTTGATATCTTAGAAAAAAATTAATATATGAAATTATTTGGTTTTGTTTAGTACATGAACATTTTGGGTCTAGAATAAACTAATTTTAGGTTCTTATAATGATCTTTATTTGTATCAAGATATGAATAATAGTAGTTCGGATGATAATGGACTTTTCAAGTAATATAGTTTTCTAAGAATATCTAGTTGAAAACAAAGATTGATTCTTAGTGAATATAGGTTTTGAATTTTATAGTTGATATTTGATTACAAATACTACCCTATGTTTTAGGGTTTCTAATTTGTTAATAAAATCATGAATTTTTCTTTATGATTTCCCTTTTAATCAAATTATTAGATGACTTTTTTTCCTACTAAATTGTTTTTAGGGTATCGTATTGGGTATGGTTAAACTTACCAATAAATGGGATTTAGTCTGATTTGTGTTGTGTCAATGAAGATGAAACTCAATCCCATGATGATACTACAATATTTGGAGTTGATGAATCTTGTTTGGAGTTAACATTTTGCGGTGTTTGGTGGTTCTAGATCATGGAGGATGCAATTAGGGAGATCTTCTTAGGGTTCTTTTTTTAAGAAATATCTTCAATTATCATTCATGTTTTTTTATTTACTTTATATTTATTCCTTTTAAGGGCTCTCATATATGGAATTTTATCAGATAGTTTTTGTCACATGCATGTATTTTATATATTTTTCATATACATAAAAGTATGCCATCTTAGTCGTTAATTATAATAGTCTTGAACCCACACTCACAAATCCAGTGCTTGAAACATAAACATTTAATTTCTGTAATTCATACTAAAATGGATGTTCTAATTTTAATCCTCCAAAATTTATAACAACAATATAAAATATTTAATCACTTATATACCTAAGGAGATTTTATTTTTCGTTTCTTATAGAATTAGGAAAATGTCTTTTAATGTTAAATTTCCACACAACATCAATTTTTTCTACATAATAAGTTATTTATAAATACACTATTTCTCAATTAAAGGTAACTTCCATTTCTAGAGCTACGACCTTATTAACCTTTCTACTCATCCTTAAGTCTTGTGTACAATCATTTTAATAAAAGGTATGAGAGAAAAACCTCAATATGGAACATATAGAAAAATAAACGAAGCTTGTTGGTCCTTTTCAGAAACTTGTGGTGATATGAGATATTTTTTCATTTAAAATAATTAACTTTATGTTAAAATATTGATTCACATACACTTGAAATCGGTGTTACTACATTATATTTTTCATAAAACTGTTTATAATAAACCATAAATGAAATATCATAATCATGAGATTTTATTAGAAAATATGAGGACCAAGGAAAAAAATTTCCATAAAAATACACTATTAAATCAAAAACATCATAATCATACCATTAAAATAGAATAAAATTACCTTACCATCTGAAATCAAAATATTTCCTTGAAAAATCCTTAAAACGAATGGAAAACTCATGTTCATACCTTGGGTCATCATGTTTATATAAATATTATAATAAATCAAACAAATTAAATTTACTATAACTTATATTCCAATAATCACTTAGGATAAACCTATATCTAGTTATATATGTCCCTTTAAAAAATGATTTGGGGATCTATATTAGGTCCACCCATCAACATAAGAGATATTGGGAACACCCTTCATCATAAATAACGTCCAATAATCATAAAAAATAATAAATCATGAAATATTTCCTTTACATCATCATACTCGTAAATATAATGTTTTGAAACTATAATAAAAACATTTGTGGATTTTGATATATCTATTTTATTTAAAACCTAATTTTTAAAATTAATATACCCAAAATAATGAAATGGGGCGTCTTTCACTGACTAATACATGGAACCATGTAATGTAATCCAAACACAAAATAATGATTATAGTGGAGGTAAAATCCATTAATGTTTTATATTTTAAAATAGAAGATTCATTTTTATTTTTATAAACAAATTCAAAACATTCAATATAAAATATGTAACAAAGTATCTCTTTGAAAACCCCCGAATGAATGTAAAAGGAGACATAAAATATCCTTTATAATTAATTTTAATCCATATAGATGCATTAATAAATGAAATTAAATAATATGAACAAGGAATATAATGTTAAAATGAATATCTTAAATAGTTTTACTGAATCCATTATTGTAAATTTTCCCTTACTATGAGTCTGACATGTCACATAAATTATTTATCTCCTCTTCATTGGAAAACCTCCTTTTCATTACACCATAAAACCACTAAAGATGGTATTATTCCCAAAATAATCCCTATATGACATGGGTAAGGATTTTAGGAAGGTATTTTTTTGGGGATTGAAATAACTAGATGGATCAAAAGCTATGAGAAATATAAGATAAGTGGTTCCCATTTATAATTTAGGGGAGGAACACCCTTGGAATTTGATAAAGTATAAAATTAATATCAATTAATTTTCTTATAGAAGAGTCCCTAAATTAATAAATTTTTTATATTGTCTATGTATGAGTCAAAATACTCTCATAAAATAAATTTTTTAATGTTTAGGTGATGTTTTCACCGTTACCACTTTTTTTAATCCATGTGTTAACTATTTTTATGATTTCCATGGTATTTGTGGTTTTTAATTTATCGGGTTATGAAAGACACTATTAAAAGAGAAGGGAAAAATAAATGTAAAATTGTTTTTATGCTAGAAAATATCCTATTCACAAGTTCAAATATAGTATTTTTATCAATTTTAAATAATTTAATAAAATATTTATCATAAATTATCATTAACGTCATTATTGGTATAGTTCATTTAATTTGATTTTAATTTCATCAAGATAACAATGGATTTTGAATATAATACATTTTACGATCAATGATACATTTTTATTAACTAAAAAATTCATGTGGCACAATAATTCATCAAAAATACATTACATTAAATTTCATAAAGATATTTACTTTTATTTTTTTACTAATTTCACAAGAAGTTTGTCGACGTTTTATAAGAGTTTATGGTAATTATATAATCAATAATAATTAGAAACAAATTACCATTCCAAACATAATATTATTATGATAAAAATTAACATTATTATTAATTAACAAAAACTTTATCCCTATGTGAACATATAAAAAAATTATATTATAAGAGGGTAACATTTTGAATTTTTCATTACATAAAATATTATATCGGTCATTATAAAAGTAAAAAAAGAATCCAATAGTGAATAAATTAGAAGAATATATTATGATAAATAAAAAAACTCATGATATAGGGAAAATTGATGTGTTTGGTATATTCTATGTCCTTTTCACATTAGTTTCAATGTTAATTAACCACATTAACACTTTATTGTGCTTATAACAATTTTGCATAGGAACTATTCATATGGACTAAAATGAGAATTATTTTATATATATTAATTAATAAAATTATAAATATAGAATCCATATTTCCAACATCAAATAATATAATTTGAATAATTTAATCTAAAATTAAACCAACAAATGCAGTGAAAAGCAATCTTCTAGAAAAAAATTTCTTTTAAGTACACTTTTTTATAGAAAAACCGGGAATAAAATTGATTATAATAAATTTATTTAAATAATTCAAAATATAAATGAAATAATTTTATTTGAAACCAATTTAAAAAATATATAAAATTTTAAATTCTTGAAATGAAATAATAGTTTTCAATAAAAAATAGTATTTTTCACTATTCATATTAAAATGAATATTTTCAACAAAATATAGAAATATAATCCTATGATAATTTTAATATGATTATTTCAAAAGTTATATCCTTTTAATAAAATAATATTAATAAAATTGAAATTATTTAATTAGAATATACAATCACAAAAAATATATTTCTACATTGAATAAAACGTAGCTTGGAAGAGTAAAATAACTTCTTGAAAATTTGTGTTCTTATTTACTAATTATTTATCGACAATTTTTTATTCATTTAGAATATAATACATCATTCATAATTTGGTATCTTCTATTAATACCCAAAAACTAAACGGATATGTTATAATTATCATATTTATATAATAATATTACTTGGTTCATTTAATCCTAGTGTTGTTTATCGAATACGATATCGAACATTGTGTTCATTTAATAAAACATCTTGGATTTACATTATTAACCAATTAGATAAATCTTTTCTTATAAATTTTATATCATTACTAATAAAAAATACTTTAAAATATTTTATAAGAAATTCAATAATAGTGAGTGGATGATAACACATATTATTCTGAAAGAACAAAAATAATACATTAAAAAATACCTTTGGTGAAAACCAACAGAGTAAAAGGATATAATAAATATTAAATT
The DNA here is from genome assembly GCA_963277665.1 of Viscum album. Taxonomy (NCBI): domain Eukaryota; kingdom Viridiplantae; phylum Streptophyta; class Magnoliopsida; order Santalales; family Viscaceae; genus Viscum; species Viscum album. Next base: position 1,957,139,544 of record OY728127.1, on the reverse strand, counting down.
TGTGAATAACTTAATGAAAATAATAAGGTTATCATGATTAAGAACAAAACTTGGTTCCCAAATATGATAAAATTATTGGGAAGTAAAAAATAAGTACATGGAGGAGAAAAGTAATGTCTTAGTGACTGAAAGTGGTAGAGAATAGAGTCACCAAAAAGTCCATAACCACATTATTATAAATAAATAAGAGATTAAGAAGACAATAAATTCATTATAGATTATGTTAATAAGAAAATATATTTTTTAAAATTTCATTTTCCAAGAGTTGAGAAATTCATTTACTCTTTATACAAAGAACATAAGTAAATATACCTACATGATTTTCTTAAAATACATAAACATAACATAATCATTCAGTTGCATGTTTAAATCAGTTTCCCCCTTTATCACATATTTTTATCAAAATTAGGAGTATGAATATATAATTATTGAATCATAATCAACCAATGATTGATCATCATTTCATTGAATGGATAAAAATCTATTCTTCTAGACTTTAGAGAATAACGAAAAACAAAATTATTAGCACAAGGTATGATAATATCCAATATTAATAAGTTTTTATATGAATAAATAAAACATTAATTTTAAAAGCATAAAAAATAATTAATTTTCAACCTAAATTATTTGATGAATAAAAATCCTTAAAATCTATTAAAATATTCTTATATGATATTTAAAACCACATATTATACTGATTTGATCAAAAATTCTTCCATGAAAAATTGAAAATTTTCTCCAAATAACATCAATCAATATTAAAGTATCCTTTAAAAACATTATATTCATTGATCATATATTTTAAAAAATATTCAAATCATTTCCCAAAATAAAATAAAAATAAAATCATATATTTTTCCAAAGGATAAATAGAAACTTTATACCAGAAATAAAAAACATATTAGAAAAATTATTTATATTTACCTTAATCATATAGTGTCCCAAAAATAATGAAATTCTTCAGAAACAAAATTATTCACACAGTCACTAAACCACTTTCAAATCCCATGGTTATCTATATGATAAATGTTGTGTTCTTATCATGTAATAACCATTTTATCCCAATTGACCATATTTTCCTCAACAACAATGATCGTCTTAACAAAAAAAGGTTATCGATCCATTTAAACATATTTCTACAAAATATAAAAGAATTATTCAAAAAATATTATTCTCACAAAAACACATACTAAAGCACACAGGTTTTATTACCATAAATATCTCCTAACATAATCTTAATCATCATAAAATCTCAATACCTAAAACATACAATGGGGTGTTTATTCTATTTAAATTATGATTTACCATAGGCTTATAAAAAAATCAAAAACCTAACTGTTAATTTAACCACACTTGAAAATAGCCTAATATTAAATTTTATATAAAACTTACTCTAATACCAACTATAATATACCTGAAACCTTACTCCTATACATGATGAAAAAAAATATTTAAATTTATGGCTTTGATATAAAAGAAACATGACCTAAATATGATGATCCAAAGAATATAAAATCAATAAAAATATTAGGATAGTTACATACCCAAAGAGCTTTTAGGTTTATAGTTTTAGATAATTAAGAAAAATTCCCTCAAAGTATAAATTTCCACAATATATCTCTTTTTACCGTAAAACAAGACACATTAAAAGACACTAATTCTTCTTTCAGGGTAACTTCTTTATTTGGAGATCTGAGTTTTTTAACATTTCTAATCATCCATAATCCATGTAAAAAATAATTATACATTTTCTTATGACAAAAAAATCCATTTAAGGGATATATATAAAAATAAAGAACTTAATTTGTCCATTTCATAACATTATGATCATATAAGAGTATTTTTAATTTAACATAATAACCTTTTAGATCATATGTATTTTACTTAGACACGAAATCATATGTACTACATAATGTTTTTCATAAATTATATTTTAATAAAACATAAATTAAAAATCATTATCTTTGAGATTTCATTGAAAATATTATAACACTTGCAAATATATATACTTAAAATCATACCTTTCTAACCAAAAGGTTATAATATTTCCATTAAAATAAAATATCATTATATTACCTTGTTAAATAAAAATAAAATTCCAAGAATACTCATTAGAAATTATAGAAATACCATGCAGGAAACATGGGACATCCTTTTCATATAACTCTTATAATCAATCTTACAAGTGGAATTACTTACTTTAATATTCCAAAAATATATTAGGACAAAATTAAAACTAATTTACTCCATCCCTTTACCCAATGCATTGTAGAGCTATATATTTATCACCCATAACTAGGAGTTATATTGGGATTTCCCATCATTATACATAAATTTATATAACCAAAACATATAAAAACACATTAATTCTTGAATTTACATCATCATAATCATAAAAATATACTTTTTAAGTCAAAATGAAAAAATTTCTAACATTGATATATCACATTCCATCAAATTAAAATTTTCACAATTAATATCCCAAAATAAAGGAAATGGGTGTTTTTCTTTTAATAAACCAAGTAATGTTATAAATAAATATAAATATAAAATAAATCTCATAGTGGTCGAAAAATATATCGATTTCATACAATCTAATTTATAAATTTCCATTTTTCCTTTTGTAAATAAAATGAAAATGTTCAGCATAAAATACATAAAAAGATTCATTTTCCAAACAATTAAAATAAATTATAAAGATAATTAAAATTTTCTTTAAAATCAATGTGTGTTCATAAAGATATATTTATGAAATAATTTTATGAATATGGATGTTTAAGAAAAATATTTAAAAAAAATCATTAAAATATTTAAAATGAGGTTTTTATAGTAAAGTGTCTATTACATTTTATCTCACTTTTCACTTATGTAATTAATCTCATATTATTAAAAAAAATCATTTTATATTCATCTTAATCCAAATAAGACTGGTATTATACATAAAAAATACATCGAGGTCATGGGTAGGGATGTTAAAAAGGTATGTGATCTGGGATTTTCTATACTAGGGTGTTCAAGAATTATGAGGAAGAGAGAAGAGGAGGATCCCATTTATAAGTATGGGGAGGGAAACCCTAAAATTTTTATCAAGTATTAAATTTATATAAAATAATTTTAATGTGAAATATTAGAATAAAATTAGATATTTTAAATATTTTATGGGGATTATTCTAAATTTTCTCATCTAATAAAATTTATACAACTTTACTTGATATTTTCACCCTTATCTCTTTGTTTTAATCCCCTTTTTTCCTTTTTATCACTATTATAAGTTTTTACTATTTATGGGTAAATAATTTTTCTATAAAAGGTAATGTGAACCATAAATGATAAAATTTTGATATTATCTACCATACCCCATTCAGTTGTCCAAAGATAAATTTTTCATATAATTTTGTTTATAATAAAATATCATTAATGCAATTTTTGGAACTATTCATTTAATTTGATTTTAAATCCTTCAAGTAAATAATGGAAAAATAATCTAGTAAATTTATAAATATTTCTTACATTATTTATAAATTTAAAAATAATACGGAATCATAATTCATCCATGTTACATTACTTTTAATTTTATTTCAATTATTTACAATGATGTTTTAACTGCTAGGACAATCACTATATCAGTGTTGTTTATTCATTTAAGGTAATTAAATAATCACTAAAAATTATAAATGAATTATCATAATAAAAATAATTTCATTATTCTTATAATAACCATTTATATCCATTTTGAAATTATTTTATCCCTCTGTGAACATATAAGATAAATTTAAAAGTAAGAGATTGAAATTCTGTATTTTTATTGACTTAAAATATTATATTAGTCCCAATCAAAGAAAAAATAATCAAAGAGACTATACATGAGAATAAAACAATTAGGATATATGAAATCCACTCATCCAATAAGTTAAAGGAATGTTTCATGGAGAGTTTAATGTCTTTTTTTTACTTTACTTTTACCATTAATTAACATGATTTACACTTGATTGTGGTTATACCTATTTATCATAGTTACTATTAAAAATGACGAATAAAAGGGACCAATTTAAAAAATATTAATTATAATTTTTATATATCTGGAATCCATTTATAAATTCCAATTCATAGAAAAAGTATAATTAAATTTAAAATTAAACCTAAAAACTCGACCAAAAGTGGTTTTCCAAAAAAAAGTATTCTTAAGTATAATTGATTTAAAAAAATTTCTAAAATAAAATTTATTCGAATGACCTTAATAAAATTATTCATAATATAAATTAATTTATATTACTTTTAATCCATTATAAAAAAATTAACTATCTAAAGGCTTGAAATAAAAAAGACACTTTTCAATAAAAATCCTTATTTTTTCACTATTCACAAAAAAACATTTTTTTAGAAAAAAAATAAAGCTACTATAAATTGTGTATTATCATTTATAAAAGTATTTTTTTTTATCAAATATTTCTTTCTAAAAGGTTTGTAAATTATGTACAATGTTCTATCAACAAAAGTGGTGAAAATTTTTATGACGAAAACATATTTTCAAAAAATAAAATGAATTTAAAAAATTGAGTGCTTATTTATTAAGAATTCATAAATAATTTTTTATTAATTTTGAAATTTAAATATGTTTCATAATTTGGTTATTTCAATTGATACCTGACAATTGAATAGTTATTTTATAACTATAACATTTAAATAATATTATTCCATGGTTTGTTTAAGCTTAATGGTGGGTATTTTATATGTTATAGAAGATAATATTATTTTAAAAAAGTATGACGGTGTTATATTAATGATAATATTGTGTATTTTTTTCAAATATTTATTGAAGGTAAATATATTCTATGCACCTGTACCCTATATTTTATACCTTCTTGGTGATAATAATCAGTCGCAGCCTATTTGCGGCGGCATTGGGGTGGTACACTAGGCATACCACTGGTCAATGTATATCTCTAGTGGGACGAGTCGTATTTTAATGATATTTTATTCATGTTGAGTCTTATGGATATATTTTGAAGTTTTTATCAATGTGGTTTTTGGTTTGAGAAATATAATGTAGTGATATCTAGGGGATTTTCTCTTTAGTTATTAAGCAGGAGAATGCAGTATAGGCATACAGGCACATGTATCCTTTCTCTAGGAATCTCATAACCTATAAGAAGCCCAAATTTCTATGGAACTATTTTCATGGTAAAATTAAGTTTATTCATGAATTATTTTATTGTAAATAAAATCTCCCATGACATTTCTTTTTCATCTCACCATGATAAGCTTATTAATTATCGGTTCAACCAATCTAATAGATTTCTTCATGCATTGAATGAATGCTCAGATTAAAATGTAGTTTGATGATTAATTCATATGATTTATTGATCCTCACACCCCTAATCTGTTTAATGATGATGGATTAATTAAATAATCCTATTAAGGGGTATTTTTCTAATATGTATAAGATGATTCTCTTCTATTTATACTTATAACACGACTTTATGTATAGTATATCATAATTCCCACTAAGGTAAACATGTATAATCATTTGATAAATAAGTGGGATGTTTTCTAGTTATAGAGTCCTTATATGTTTTGAGGAAATCATGATTCTTAGATAATAGAGGATTAGTGATAGTAACATGTGATTATTTCTAGTCATGAAAATAAACTAAAATTTTGTCATTATTGCGCTGAGTTCTTGTCCTAGTGTATTGGGTTGTTAGAATGCATTTTTCATATTATACTACAAGTCTTATTGACCATATGAGTTACTCTATTTAAGTGATTATCAACGAATCATTGTGAGCCCAAAAAATTGAGGGAGGGTTTGAAATTAGTGTTTGAGACTATTTTTCATGTATTTACCCACATATATGTTATATTAAATGAGAATTTTAATAATGAGGATACTTGAATAGGGTGTGTTAAGTGTGGTTTGAGGTAAAATAGATGTATTTTCCACATTTCCTAATATAATATTTCACCATGATGTCATCCTTTACTTTAAGATTATATATTTGGATCAAGGGAAATAAATTCTAGTATATCCACTTTCTGGAACATTCTAACTGCTGTCTTATACAAATATAGATCACCATATCCCTCACATATAACCAAAGTGAGAGAATATTCCATGTGGAAAGTGTTTTTATGTGGTTCCATCACATCAAGATGAGAACTTGTGACCTTTATATTAAAATTTATCAGTTATTTATATACCATATTGAGTGGATTTATATAGTAGAAAGGTTTTTTATTGATGGATGTATAGGACAAAATTCACAACCAATAGGGAGTCAGGCCCTCATATAATATATATAAATCCAAAGTTATATAAAATGAACCCATATACTCTATAATATGTGACATTATATTTATATACTATAGATACTTTTGAGGGTTCGTTCTATATATTGGTAAAATTATGTATGGATATTTATACAGGAGATAATCTAGGGTTTCCCGGGTCGACTGATTGATTTTTTTTCTTTGACTTTTAACATTAAAAAACATATATATCATCAATAAATTATAATTTTGTCTAATATAACTCACGTAAATTATTGTATGTAAATAAAAAACATCTACATAAAATTTTTTGTGGGCCTAGTGTAACACCCCAAGCTTCCATAGTATTCTACTCTATGAGTAATATAATAGCTTCTATTGTACGTATCTTCGAGTTCTAACACACCTCGACCAATCCAACTTGCCGTAATGAATAGTAATACCCACTTTTTGAAATGTTATAAATTTTATTCTTCAAAATGGACTTCATTTTGGGATTTCGAATATCAAAATTACCTTAGGGTGAATTTTTGGTATTATTCTGAAAACTTTCATTTTTTGATGAATAGTGAAAAACAATGCATTATTGTTTAAAACCAACTTTTTATTTAAGTAATTAATAATTTTATTTATATTTATTTTAGGTAAAAATAGATACAAAATACCTATATGTGTTCAATGTAATTCATTGGAGTCATTTTTAAAAAATATTAGATATATAAAATTTTATTGAACTTTTTACTGTCTTTTACCGACCTTCGTGGCCCATTTGCAAACATGCATAAAACATAATTTTATTGCTTCTGTGAATTTAAATTCAAAAGTACAAGAGATATGTTTGAAATTAGTAAGTAAAATGTGATTCAATAAGATGAAATTATTTTTTTGTGAATTGTAACTTTTGACTTTTATTTACCACGGTTAAAAGTAAATGGGGTAATTAAAGATAAAAAATGATATTATAATTACCATAAAACATGTCCTAATTATATTGGATATAAGAATTTCGACCAAAATAAATCATAGGAATAAAATATTATCCTTTTGGTCCATTTGTTTTAGATTAGGACACTTATTATTATTATATTTTAAAGAAGAGTTAAAAGTATTAAATTCAACGTTTAATAACTAAACCATTTTTAATATAGGGTTATACATAAGATAAATACGACTATAAATATTCATTATAACGATAAGAAGATTTCCTACATAATGGTATTTTATTTATAAATTTTATATGTTAAATAATTAAATTTATTTATGATACAATGATGATGAAGTAATTTCCTTTTTAAAGAAATATTAAAATAATTGATATTATAAATATCCGAATAAATAGAAATTGAGACTTATGATGAATTTCATGAATTTTATAGGTTAATATTAAGGGTTTATTAAATAAATTTTATTCGATGTGATAAAGTTGTTATGACTTTCACAAAAACAAAATACCAAATAGTGTTAAAATTGACATAAATGAGTTTTTAAAGCAAATACTATATTATAAATTGATATAATATTCCTAAAAATATAAGTCTCGGCCAAAGGACATAGATAAGGTTATATATATTAATAATTAACCAGTTGGTGCTCACTTGGATTTTTATAGTATGTTAATTAACCATTTATTATGATAATACAAGAATATATGCTAAAACTAAAACAATTTAACTAAGACTAAAATCTAAATGATAAGATTTATATGGTGACCTAAACCTATCTAAAACTTATTTGTTGAAAGTTTTTAGGCCTACACCCACACTATTCTCTAAATAAATCATTTTTATCTATTATAAACAGAATATTATTTTATAATAAAACAATATTTCAAGCTTTTCCTAAAGTGACCCTAACCCCTCTTATAAAAGGGTACTTCCCCTTCACTTAAAATCACACCTCCAATGCCATTTGGCTCGGCCAAAACCTACCCAAATATCTTTTAAACTACCAAAACTTCTCCAATAAGCCTTCCTTTGATCATAAATCCATCTTATGGATCCCTTTTTATCAAATCCAAAGGAAGCACCTGAAGAAGAGGTAATAATTTCATCACCTCATACAAAGTTAACTTCTTCTTCCACTTCATTTTTCTTTTTTGTTTACAAACCAAAATAATAACTCCATTACCTTACACATACATTTATTTTTTATTAATATTATACAACCATTTTCATTATTACATCCATCCTATGAATAACAAATTCACCATACATGTGTATGTACGGCTTACCATCTCCACTTCATGGTGTAGATTGTTATTCAAAACTTCATTATTTGCATGGGTATAATAATGAGTATAATTGATGTGAATAATAATGATAAAATTTCAATGATTCGGTATATATGATATTCCATATAATTACATATGATTTCACTATCAAATGATATTTTCTCTCGTGCATATGTACGGATTACCGTCCCCACGAGCGTGATGAGATTCATTCCCCATCATAAAAATTCAAGAATAATTTTCATTTAATGATTAAAAATAATGTTTAAGAACATAATATGATTCTGGATATGAATAAAATACATCCTATCCATAACAAACATGTCTTAGTTAACTAGGCATATAAAATAAATGGAATCAGTTAACACCTGAAACGATGATACTACTGAAATATTATTAACAAAGAAATATTAGAGGATAATATAAGATATTATATTTATGTATGAGGTTATTTTATAATTTAATAAAAATTATTTAAATATTATAAAGGAGGTTAACGTACCCTCAATAAAGGAAAATATACAAGGTAAGGGTTAATTCTATAATATATTTATTATCTGTGGTTTTTTATACGTGAGTATCTACTATGACCTCTTTATCATCCACATCCGTGTTTCTGAAAAATGTATTTCAAAACATTTTTACTATTACCTAGACTATGGTTTCAAGTCATTTATACTATTTTTTTGACTTTTTATAAGATGTTTATAATGTAATCTTCCCGTTTTTTCGAAACATTGTCTTTTATGGCCTTTTCAACATAATTAAGGAATGAATGCTATCTTAACTTATATGTTGAGTGATACTATTTTACACCGTTATAACACCTATAATGATTCCCTTAAAATCTAAAAATAATACTTTCAAAATAAATGTTTTCATTTATAATTTTGGGACTATTAAATTTTTTCCATATAGAAAGAGATATTTCTCTCAATTGGTTTTGATTTCATATATGTCAACATTCTTTGATTGATTTTACACTTGTTTGAAGTTAATTTATTATGATACAACCTTCCATAATGTATTGAATGTTTTGTGATATGTTTTAATTTGGATGTTTTATTTTTATACCATTCATATTTTATGTTTAAGGTATTTCATATTCTAGTTTTAATACTAATTTTTTTTATTGTTTCAACATTTTCATATGAGGAATGAATTGGAATTAGTAAGTGATGGGTGGAGCCTGCTATAGCTCTTCGATGCACAAGTAGGTCTCATGAGAAAAACTAGTGACTTGGAATAAGGCATTGAAAAAATCATATTTTTAGTCTTCAAAGGAGGTCTTGACTATGTGGTTATGATGTCTGGCATTATGAATTCCATAATTATGAAATTGGATATTGTTATTACATGTGATTATTCGACTAGTAGAATATCCATTTGAATAAGTTAATTACCTTATTTGATTATTCTCTGCCATATTATGATCATGTTTAAGATTAAAAGGCTTCTGTTTTAGTCTTATACATTTCCTTAAATGTTTATGCTTATTTATCAAAGTTTCAGCTATATTGTTATCCTTACTGAGCACCTGAGCTCACCCCATTCTATGTTTTATTTTTTCCAGGATGAAAAGAAGTATATTATGAAAGACCTTCAGGGATAGTCTAAGGGAGATGATAGGGTTAAAAGGAGACACAATGTTGTTTTTTTATTTAATGATGTATTGTAAAACTTTTGTATGTATCTAGTAAATCTAAGGATATTAAACTGATCAGTCTTTTGGGACATGATTCCTTGTATCATGCCGATATTATGTAATAATGCACCAAATCTAGGTAATAGGAGTCGGGGAATTACACCCAAAGAACCCATCCATTGAACTATGGTATGTTATGGGGTGATTCTTGGAAGTTTATGATAGATCTTGTAATAATTATTATGTGGTTCAAGAGGTAAATTTTTTAAAGACATTAATAAGATTTTACTATAGATAATGGGCATCCCTAAAAGTGTCATTGGGAGTAAGTAATGTCCCTTTTGTGGTACTAGGATCCATGAACCAATTTGGATGGTATTTATTAATGGAGCCCTTATATAAACCAGATATAATGGAAATAATTCATTGTGTTTAACTTATTGTCTATGTTTAATTAGATAATGAGAGTTGTATGATGTAACAACAAATTATAGTGGGAAATTAGTGAGATAATTTATTTTAAGGGGTTTCATATTTTTTTGCAGAGTTGATGTTCTGATTTTTTTAAGGATGTGATGGATTAATCATTTAGATTGAAGTAATAGTAACATCATCATTAATAAATATTGTAGAAAATTATATTATAAAATAACGATGAAGGTGATTAAGAAAAAAAAACTTATTGTGGTTTATTTTGATGGGAAAGGGTGATAGTAAAAACTAATAAATTTTTGGGTTGTTTCATTTTAGACGAATTTTTAATTTTAATCCTAGAGAAATGTGCATTTTGTGAATTGGGATTTATATTAGTAATATATGAATTGGAACATAACTCTAAGATTTTTTTGATGAGGAATAATGAATATATGTCTTTTCAAAGGTATAGATAGGAACCGAAGAATGTCCAAGATCCCTTTCTGAAATGTTACTACAACAGTTGGTAATGCTAAGACTCAGAGGTCCCACAAATATAGACTATAGAAGACTATCATACTATAGAGGTTTTAAAGTTATTTATGTGATATAGGTATGATAATGTATATTCTATATACATAGGGTATCCATGTTATGAACCACGGGTCACATAATGAAATTGTTGGATGAAGGTGGGAATTATGTTGTGATCCTCCAAGTCATGACATGTTTAATGAATGGTTGTGTTCTCTAGTTTAGATCTAATCCATCCTTTTTGTTTTTACCACTTTTGATTTTTTGTTTGTGGAAAATTGTTTCCTAGAGAGTCCATTCAAAATTACTTCCTCTACCCTCCATCTCATGTTTCAATCTCTCATTCTTGGGGGATGACCGATTTGATGTTTAGTATTGGTTTAAAGTTATGTGATTACTTATTTATTCATCTATTCTATTTTTTAATCATTATCTATTTATTTTAGTGAATTTGGATAGAGTTTTATTACTTATTTCTTTAAATTATATAGGAATAAATAAAGGATCATAGGTATTTTTCTTTGCATGACTAGAGGGGGTCTTGAGAGGTTGATCGCAAGTTGTAAAAATTGATTTTGGTTTAATAATGACATGTAATGATTATTTATAAGATTATTCATATCGAATTGGTTTTGGAATTTTTTTTATAAATAATTATAATTATTTATTTATTTTATATTGTGTGAGACATTCTCTTGGGGGAATAGAGAGCTTGGATATGTCATGATGGTTCTTTCAAAGAGTTAACTTCATGATCACGATGGCGGTCCCCTATTATAAAAAAACATGCACATGTTTATTTATGAACAATCATTCCTAAATTTTTATGTGGGTTAATCTATGGGGATTTGGGATTGAGAGATTAATGGATATAATATGTTTGATGGAGTTGGGATCCACGTGCTTGGAATAAGTTCTATTTATGACTTAGGTAATTTGGGATACTCATGTAACTATGTTTCCAAAGGGAAATGGTGTTGATTAAGTTGATTTTAAACCTTTAGAAGGTATTGGGGTTCTATTTGTGACACATAATTTCCTTGGTTTATACCCTATTGTTTGATAGAATCCATAAGAGGAAAGGGTTTGAGATATAAGACCCTAGTTTCCCCAGTATAACTCTCATTATGTTTTGTAACCCTTTTAGTGTTAGGTATAATTTTTTTAGAATCAAGTATAATTTTTTTAATGAATATATTTTTTGGGAATTGATATAGAAGAACTAGAAATTATAATCCACAGAACAAAGTTATTACATAAATATTAAATTTACAGCCGAGATTCTTTATCCTGGAAAACCCAGTAAAACAGTTTCTAGTTGTATATTCATAAGGGAAGACTAAAATACATAATTTACTCAGAAAAATATGATTTTCAACATAAAAGTGGTTTTATTATGTTTTTAATCCAATGTTATTTATTTTTTGGTAAAAATATCAATCATGGGGTTTACAACATCAACCCATGATTTATGTTATAATTTAGTTACACCTAGTTTTAAAACACCCAGGCCATAGTGAATTTTGATAACACATGTCACCTATCTCATTTCAAGACCCATCAATATATGAAGAAAAAATATCATCTTCGATCTATAGATTCATTTTTATTTGATCATCATGTTCTAAATCATGAGGTTAAAGCATAAATATTCTTCAATGAAGGGAAGGAATAGGTAGCATGAATTTACGTTTAATGCTTAGAATTTTCAGTATCTAAACTACTCAAAGCTAGTTGGTCTGAAACATCTCCATAAAATTCAATTTTCATCTCTCAAAGTATATAAACTTTCTTTTATCTTCCTAGAATACCAGGAAAATGACCTATCAAATTGAATAAACAACGGTTTATGATAAATTCTATTATATAATAATTTAACAGATCTTTTTGGATCCATTAGTGTGGAGAATGGGATTGCATCCAATTACGAAGAGATACTACCCCCAAAATCTTATGGAACCTTCGGTTTTACATTTCATATTTTGGCATATCAATGTGACTATAATACTATCTTAGTGAGATGAATTATATTAACACCTTAATTTTATTGATTGTTTATGATAAATCACATGGAAGAAAAAAATATATGTTTTGTGTACTCTATTTATAATGTTCAGTTATTTCATTAAATCTATAATGTCATGATAATAAACACAAGGTTAAATGAAAATTGGAATGGGAGTTTGTATATTTATCATTAAAAATTGGATCTTTATCGTAAGGAAATATAAATTTCTAGATGAATGGTGATTATGCTAAATAACCATTAGAGAAAGATGATTTATTTATTATTCTTCGTTATTTTTCATATGAGATAATTTCTAGTATCCTATATTGATATGATACCATTATGATGGATTTCAGATGGTTGGTAGTTACATAACATGTTATGTTCTTGTTTTGACATAAAATGTTCTTATGTTTGGTTCTTGAGATCACATAAGAAACACTTGAGGGAAAGTTTCATGGTTATGTTGATTCATGAAGGTATGTTTTATGGGATAAAAATGCCCTGAGGGAAATTTTAATAGTCACTAAATTATTATGGGTGGGATTTCCTCTCTACGTATGGGATAGATTCTTGCTTTCATGAAAGAAAGACCATTTTTATGTTATGATATGTAAAAATTATCCTTGGAAGGAGAATATTCCAATGACTTGGGTGATCCATTATAATATAAAACGATCATACATTTGAAAGAGACATCTAGCATAGATTTGAAATAGGTTTTTCCATCCTTGTATATCAACCTAAAACCTAAAGTTTGATTGAGTTATTTGATTTAATGTTATAATTTGTTAATTAATACCTCTATTATTCAATTTATTTCATAAAAAAATTATTCAAAAAATATATTTTTAGATTCCACCATTAGAAGCCTAACTAGTTATTATCACAGCCTATTTGGTCTGTAATATTATACCCTAGCCGATTATATTGATACATGCGCAGACAATGGAAAGGGACCCTATTGTTAATTGTTGTTGGTTGTATGGGTTATATTTTTGAGTAGGACCAAAATGAGTCTCATGAATAGGGATGTTGGTGTGTTTTATGGTTACAATTTTTCATTAATTTTTATTACATCAATTATATCATTAAGATACATTTCATCCAAAAATTAAAAGATTCTTGGTTACTATATTATTTGTTTATCTTTTATTCTAATATGGTGTTGTATGAATCATTGTTCTATTTCCCCTATTTCTGCTACACTATTATTATTTCCACTATTATTGAAACTTTTTACAAGGTGTTATAGTCTCCCAAACATATTCCTTACACCCTTTACACTAATATACCTCATTTGGAATATGAGGATCTTTGTTTGAGGTCTCATAGCAAACTCAGCACCATTGTGTGTGGGAGTATCCGGATAGGGGTGTTACAAAGTTGTATCATAGGATATTTCGTTATTTTTTATTTAATATTTTTAAAAAATTAGTAAAAGAGACTATGAAATTTTGGGTCTTAGTAATGAGATCATGCGAGGGAGTATGTAACCCAAGCATATTGGAAAAATCAAGTGCCCATGGATGCAATTTTTTTTCATATTGTTTGATTATTATAGTTTGGATTCTATTTCACCCTGAGTGATGAGATCATTTTGTGTGTTACTATTTCATGATATTTTAATCATGGGGTGGTATGGAATTATATGTGTATAAATTAATCATAGTAGGAATGTAGGATTATATTTTTTACATGAATTTCACAATATAGGGACATATTTAATGCATGTGATATATATACCCATTCAAATTATGAAATATAATCCCTTTGTTTATTGCATAAATATAAATGAAAAAAACTATTGTATTATAATAATACACATGTTAAAACCAGTATAGAGGAACCTCGGGATACTGGTTATCTTTAAAATTACACTATTGAGGTTGATCTCATTGGGTAACTTGTTTTCAAATGAGTGTGTTAAATTTGATAACTCATATCTTCAATAAAATTTATTTCATGATTTTTTACATAAAGGTAAATATAATACAACCCCTAATGATCGTGAGGACTAGTGTCATAGAAAAATTATCTAAAATACATAATAACATTGAACATGATTACAATATCATTATTTAAAAACTATATAATGTTTCCTTCTATTCCTTGGATCTTCTGAAACTTCATAGGATAACCTGGGGATATACATAAAAATGCATGAGCTATAAATCCCAATAAATAAATAATAAAATCAAAACAAGATGAAAGTAATAAATGGGAGTCAATATGTATATCAATGAGACATAAAAAAGGTGAGAATCATAAAAATCAATATTGAATCATGATATATGATGATAACATGAAGGAAACATAGGAATGTGGAAGAAACATAAAACTTGTATTCATAAGAATAGGCAAAGGATAACTACCAAGACATAATAACAAAGTGTTCTTAGGATAACCTCCCATTCACTATAAATTATTCTCATGAGATAAAATCATTACCCAAAGCATTGGTGGGCTAAGTAATTTCTGGTCCACTAGTAAATTTCATATCATGTACATGCACAAGTGTGCCACATAGATCATACAACATATGGATTTCATTCATTACATTTAATCCCCATGGTAAATGAATAAATGATATAAATATAGAAATCAAAATCTATCAAGGATAGGTAGATCTTGGTAAATACCCTTGAGTGAAAATGAGGAGGGGTATTCATTACACAACTGATTATCATGGAGCTTCATATGATACTTCTTGGTAGCATAATGGGTGCCCATTAAGGTTTGTAGAAATGGTGAATGAGAGTCAAAGGGGTATTTAGAAACATAAGAATAATAATTATAGTAACAAATATCTGTAAACATTTATCCCATCTTGAACAATTGGGAAAAAAATGCATTATATTAAGAAGGAACTTGAATCATGAGGATAAAGATAGGATCCAATACATTGACAAGGGGCATCTAAAATCTTGGGAGGTTATTCTTAAGACCTTAGGGGAAAATTGAGAGGGCTATATAGAGGCCTGGATTGAGAAAATTAATGCTCGAAAGGGTTTTTAGTGAAATTAAATTGGATTTTTGGTGTGTTTGTACAAAAAAATGGGTTAATTATTTATTAATTTCCAAATATAGTTTTTGGCATCTATATGAAATATTAATGAAAAAAAACATAACATGGTTTCTACTAAATAGGATTGGTTTTAATTAATTTATATGTCTATGAACTGAAATCATATACATAATACTCATGGCGATATAAAAGTGAGCAATTTTTATAGATAATTTGTTTTAAAACCATAGAATATAATATAGGTTTTGGAGGATTCATTAAAGGTTTATAAAATTATTCAAATAAACTCAATAATTCATTATGTTAATTTTAAAAAATAATTATTTCCATAGAAACTCGTTATATTATTTATTACGTCACTTTTAGTTTTTTATGATGTCATAATATACACCGTATATTTTAAGGTATTTAATTCTGATCCCGAAATTCTTTAGTCTTCGAAAATTATTAATAATTAACCATTTTATAATTCTGTCATACAGATTGAAAAAATTATATTTATTTTCTCCAAATTGTTCTCTATTTATTATAATTTAAATTTTTAAATAAAAAATATACATTAATTGAAAAAAAATTATTTTTCATGATAATAAGATTTTTCTAGGCCTTACAAAAATTTATTTTTTTACTTCTTAAAATTATATTACATTTTTTATTTAATAAATATTATTTGAAAATAATATTTTACTAAACCATCATATATTTAAGAAATTATTTAATTAAATAAATTATAGTGTTTTAATTTAAATAATATGATTCCCAAAAAAAATCGTTTCAATGTACTGAAATCTTACAGTTTAATTATTGTAATGTAATAAAATATAAATATAATCACTATTTTATTCAAAATTAAGTTATTTGTATTTTTATAATTAGGGCCTAGATACATATCCCTTTTTTACTCCATCAAATTCCCTAAGGGTAAGGTGCATGACTATGATATTTTTATGGTGTGGTTCAATGAACATGGTTTTTGTTGTGATCTCAAGAAGCTTAAACATCTCCCATAAATGGTTTTGATTTTAATTTAGTTGTTGAATATCTACTTGGTTATCGTCAGGGGAAAATCTGAATGATTCAATCTCCCTTAGAATATCCTATGTATGGGCTACATAGGGTAAGATCCTACTAGTCAAGTTTATCTCTTTATCTTGGTCAAATGGATTTATCAAAACTATATATATATAAAATAATAAAATTATCATTATAATGGTTATTCTATTAATAGATATGTTTTCTAAAGAACTTTTAAATCCAATAGGATATGACTTATAATATTCTAAATTACTAAATTAGTTCATGCGTTTTCTATAACTAGATTATATAATAATTCATTTATTCATTCAAAAGATGATTTTCATTTATAAGAAGTTGGGTCATTACATTCTTCCTGAATTTAGAAATTTCACCTACAAAATGTTCATTTTATACATTAAAATGGATCATGGTAATTCTATTTCATTTCCACTTCTGGTTCCCACATCCCTTGGAATTTTTATTACGTTATAACACTTTAACCATGTGAGTAGTCTTCTGTCATAAAACATTATCTCTATAATCTAAGATCTTTATCGGATTATCTACATGTAAAAGTTCATTATCGAATTTAGCTTCCCTTAAATTCAGTACATTTGCGGGTAATGTATGTTCCTCCTCCAAATGGATACAAAGAAAATGTGATGTACTTAAGATATGTTAGGTCTAAGTTCAAAAAAATAGGCCACCTCTCTGATGTTATCAAGGATCTCAAATGGATTTATGTATCTAGGACTAAGAGTTCCTTGTTCGCAAACATCAATCCTTTCTTCCATTGTGATATAAAATGGTACAATTTATCTCCATCATCAAGATTCATGACTCATTGATGATTTTATGCAAATATTATTATCACATTTTTTATGATTTTGTATTATGGTAGATGGTTTTAACATTATCTATCATCTCTTGTACAAGATCAGGTCCCATCAACTTAATCTCTCTAAATTCATTCCATCATGTTGGATTCCAACACCTCTTCCCATACATAGAATAAAAATGTCCCATTAGAATGAAATAATGAAAACTTTATTTAGATGATAAATCCACTTGGGTAATTGTGTGATCTAAATACACTTGGAAATCAATTGAATGTGGAATCAACATTTCCTCCATATTTTTAATGGTTCTTTCAGACTAACCATTGATCTATGAGTGATAAGTAGTGATTAATCTCATCTCCTTTTCCAATTATTCATGATGGATTCTCTAAAACAACAAATTAAACCTTACATATTGGTTAGTTACAATGTATAGTGGAACTACGTACAATCATACCACATATTATATGTATATATTGGTGAGTTGGTCAATATAGAATTATTCCTTAAAATTAATGAAATATGCTATCATGGAAGGGATATCAACTACCACCAAGAAGGTAATGTTTCCTTTAGGGGTCCTAGGGAATTCTTATTGAAATACATAGTTAATTTATCCTTTTACAATACTAGTATGGGAAATGGTTGCATCATACCACTACAATTATATCATTTTTTTACATATTGGAATAGTCAGCATTGAGGTATAAACACTATAATATCCCTCTTCATGTTATCCAACCGAAATATTTTCTTAAAATATAAATACATATAAGCACTTATTAGATGGATATAGATGTATGAGATATTTGAATAATCTAGAATTTCCTCTTTAGTTTTGGGTTTTATGGAACATAAACCCAATTTCAAAACCATATAACTCTATCTTTTCACACTTTTATCTCTGTAATATTCTATAGAATTTTTTTATCTCTTTATAATATTTATAAGCATCCTCGATCATATCAGTAATGTATGTTTGAGTATTCATTTAAGAAAGGTTGGATGGAGATCCTATTATTATTCAAATATCCATCCTTTTAATGTCCATGAATATTTGATCCCCTTATATCCTCACCATGGATAAGGTTGTGAGATCATTTATACTTAGAGAATCTGCCAATTATTTTGCATTCCTAGGATTCTAATAGATTGAAAAATAATAATCCTTGACAATATTTTGAAACCATTATTAGTTCATTTATTCTCCTTTTATGTAAATATATAATTTAAGATTTTATCATAAATTTATATGAAACTTTTCAATGTATAGATATTTCTTTATGTATTCAATGAAAATATCACTACATCCAATTATAGATCATGATTTTGGTTGTTGTACACATTTATACATAATTTTAGGGAGGTATAATCAATCAATTTTTCATCATGTGTGATTATTCATTCTAATAAATTTTTGGATGCATCACGGTAGATGGAAAATCATTCCCCATTAGAGGTTACTAGAAGTACAAGTATGGTGATTATAATCTTATTCAACACTTTAATGCTACATTCATATTCCTCAATCTATAAAAATGTGACACTAATGTAACTTATCATGGTTTCTGGTCCTATAAATCATGAAAATTGTATCACAAATCGATGATAGTTCCCATATAGTACAAGTAAAATTATATTTCCATCACAAATGTTGGAATTTTCTATCCTCAAATTGCCTCAATTTTTTTATGGATACATAGATATCCCTATGTTGGTGATAACATGAACCAGGAAATTTACTTTCCCCTTCTAGAACATGCATTTAAAATACACCACAAATATAATTTACCTTATCAATGCCGTTATTATAGAATTAAAATTCTATCCATGTTCTTAATTTATTTTGGAGTAAACAAGAGTATTGTTTATTAAGACTACCTAAAATATATCATGGTCATTAAAAAGTAATATACTCGTCAAGTACATGAATATTGTTGGAGCATTATTGTGCCCAAATGGAATAAAAATGAAATTGTAGTTATCGTACCTTGTATGAAGATAAGTCATTTGTATATCCCACTTATTCACCTTTATATATATTATCATGATCAAAGATCCACCTTAGAGAAGTAGTAGGCCACACATATCAAATAGAACAAGTTATCAATTCTTAGAAAAGAACACTTTGTTTATTGTGAGTTTTTTCAAATCATGATAATTAATTCAATTTTGCATTGACCCATCAATATTCTTCACAATAGGATTAGTTCACACCATGGTGAATCACTTGGGAATATAATTTTTTATCCAAATTCTCCCTTATTTTATTCTTCAACTCCTCAACATCAATAGTGTCCATTAGACATGGTGTATTTGATATTGAAAAAACATTGGGTATAAGCTCAATTGAGAACACAAAATATCTGGTAGAAGGAGGACTTTGAAATTATTCAGAAAACTCCTCAACATATTCCATCACAATTGTAATGTCTTCAAGGATGATCTCTTCATTAGTCTCAATCATTTGAGAAAGATATTCTTGCTCAAAGGGTCATAATATCTATGCCTCAGATGATGATATTAAGGGAGATTAATCATACCCCTTTCAGTTGTTTAGAATCAATGAACGATTCTCAATACGGAGGTTTATTTCATTCTATCAGAAATTTACAGTGTCTTTTTATAAGGAAATCCAATCCATACCCGTAATTGAATCAAATTTTACTAAAAAAAGTATCACAAGGATTACTAGGATGTTTATCCCATAAAAAATTACATGTGATTACTTATATTCTTGGGATGAAATAATTGACCCATTCATCACCTTCACTAACTACTCTACTTCAATGTTTTTATGTACTATTTCAATAGTTCTACTAAACTTGTGTGATAATAAGGAATGAACATAACCATATTAAAATAAGTACATTTGATGTTTATGAATGGAAAATAAGCCCCTATTTCACAATTTTACATTGGTTCAAATAATTTACATTATAGACTTTTGGATGAGAATTTTGAAAGAACTAAAAACCAAATAGGCTAACTATGAACATTTAAGGAATAACTTATAAATGGAATATATTTCATATCCTATGAATTTCCAGCTTTCAGTCTAAGCTATTGAGGATCTATTTCTTAATATAAAATCTCATGGGAATTTTTTCCATTCATAATGGGTTTTAAGAAGATTTTTAATATAAAAAAGTATATCCCTCTCATGTTTCAAACCAGGTGTGCATCAAGGATCATTATTATACACCAGGTGATGATTAATCCCATCAAAAATCCCCCTTTTCAAGGTTATTACCCCAATATAAAATTATTCTAGAGCCACTTACTATTATATATTCCATACATGGATATACTTTATTATATACCACTTAATTAATACTTTACCAAAATTTATGGTTGTGTTCTTTTGTTTGACCTTATCCATATGGATTTCAATATATTTTTCTAATCCTAATCCCCCAAAATAACTATATTTCCCTCAAATAAAAACCATGAAGACCCATATCTTTAACACACTTTATTTGATGATTTATTATATAATTATATTCATATTACAAAACTACAAGATAGGTAGGTTAGTGTATCTTTTAAATTAGTTTCATGAAAAATAACATAATACATGAGTAAAAAATCATTATTTAAAAACTCTGAAACACTCTATTATATTCCTTGGATCTTCTAAAACTAAACAGGACAATGTGGGGGTGTACCTAAGAAAGGGGTGTGATATATATCCCTGTAACAAAATATTCAAATCATAACATGATGAAAGTATTATATGTGAGTCAATTGGAATATCAACAGGTTATAAAAGGGATGAGAATCAAAAACATGAACATTGAAGAATGATATACTATGATAACCTGAGGGAAACATGGGAATGTGAAAATAACATAATAAATGAAATTATAAGAATAAGTCGATGATAACTACAAATAAATCATATCACGAAGTGATTAGGACTATATATAATGCACTATACATGTTATATCAAGAGATTAAAACATTTTCCAATTCATTGTAGGGCTATATAATTTGGGTCCACCTGTTACATTCATATCATGTACATACATAATATGACATATAAATTATAAAACAAAAGGATTTATTCAATCCCATTAAACAAAAATGTTATGGAGTTAATGTTATATAGATTTAAAACCAAAATCAATGAAGGGTATGTAAAAATATGTGAATACCCTTGAGTGGAAACAGAGATAGGTATTCAATACACAAAAACTTTTCTTAGAAAATCGATGGATAATTTTGGCAACATAACTGGTTTAGTTAAAGATTTATGGACGTGGTTAATGAGTGTAAAGGAGGTATCTAATCAAATTGACCACATAAAAATGTAATAGGGATTTGTAAAAACATATACCAAGTTCAGAAATTGGACAAAAAATACATCATATATAGATGACTGATGACTAAAGCGAAGAATGTGGGGATTTCTTACACTTAGAGGGAAATTCAAAAAAAAATCATTTGACCTTCATAAGAACATCAAGGTACCTTAGTATGGATCTAGAGATGTAAATATAGAGTAAAATAATTATATAAGGGTTTTGAGTGAAGAGTAATGTGATTTTGGGGATTTTTATATAGATAAAGATAGGATAATTCTTTATTAATTTCTAAATATAGGTTTTTGTACTCTATAAGATAATTTAACAAAAAACAAAATATTTAACATATTTTTTCAATAAATATTATTCCAAATATGATTTTTTTATCTTGTTTAATAGGTCCATTAATCAAAACCATTAAATTAATGATAACATAGCGACACACTATTCACTTCCACCCTTACACCACAATTTTAAGCTGGGTTTTAATTAATATTCCAAATATATTAATAATTTGAACATAATGTTTGATCAAATAAATTAATTTTTATCACTATTTAATAGGGAAATTTTACTTATTTCTGTGTTTATATTGTAGGAGGAGGTGATTTGGAGAGCTTGTGAAGGAATTTATGCAGAATGGGCCAAATAGGTGAGAGCCCAAGCATGCATGTGAACATAAATATGTATTATGGATAATCCATGCATAAAATTGGGATGAAAATGGGTATATTAATGGAAAAACATGGGAATACATTTCTCTATAAGACCATGGAGCCCAAATCACAGATTTGGAGGCCAAAAATAGGCGCGTAATGTGAAGAAATACTGGATGAGTTAGATTGGATTAGCCTCCTATTTTTGGGTCATAAATGAGGCATCAGAACTCCAATTAGGATGATTTTACCTCCATTGTATAGATAAAAAAATTTACAACATCTAAAAAATATTTAAATTCATTTTCACACGTTGTGTCCAGTAAAAAACTCTCATAAATAAGGAAGAATAAGTCTACATTGAATAGTCACCGAGTCCTTTAGGCACTTGACTTATTTTGTGGAAAGTGTGATATATTTTTTCATAAAATCACCCCTTTACATAATTCTATCATAGTTAATGATCAGAGATAAGGGTTATTCTAACTTGAGATCTCTCTTCTCCCATTTTAGTTATATTCTCCCTTATGTACTTCTAAGACTATTAGTGATCAAATTGGGGGATGTACTTTATTGTAATCCGGAGCTCCATACATATAATATTCATAAGGTAATTGAATTTCCTAGTTTTTTACTATTGTTATTAATTTATACATTATGAATTCTTTTTTATTCTGGTATGAACAAATAAAAAAGGAACAATATTCCTCATTCTTTCAAGCATAAATCGGATATTTTGATCATTTGAGCATGTTCGTCTCTTTTCTAACCCCATCCCTTCCATGATAATTTGGATGGATAATATCAATTGATACAATAGAGAATATATCAACCATGAATATGTATGTTTATTTCCGTTTGGAAATATTGTGATTGGAAAACAATATAGTCATCACATCATTTTGTTTATTTGATGCCTTGATTGAGTTATCTTTTTTACATCGATTCAGTAGTGTTGATTTTTTATTGTCATTGATAATCAATATAGTTGGTCAATAAAATCATAGCTGGTAACCTAGTAATAAATTCCATAAAACACTAATTTTAGTGTGTATCAAATCAAGTAACACATTTCCCTTCTCATTCCCTTGAGAGCGATGATAGACTGGGCATCAAGGGACACCTGCTTGGGTAAATCATGATTTATCCATCTTGTTTCTCTAACTTAGTAATATTGTTTCAATTTATATTTTAAAATCAACAAACCCCAAGATTTGTAAATTCTCATTCCCCTTTTATTTTAATAATCATAACCTTTTAAAAAAATTATGATCTATAACCCCGTCAAGAGACGGGCTTGGGTTGCAGCTATGCCATTGAAATTCTAGTTAAAAATAATCATCTAATTTCACGCTCTCGACAACATGATCAAATTTAGTAACCATTTATGGGGATCCAAGATAATTTTTTTCTTTTACTCATTTATTTTCTTTTTTAATCTTTTAAATAAACCCCTTCCCATTTTATTGAATTTTATTTGTTTTGGTTTTTTTTGTATGTTCTTCCTCTCCCTCATTCTCTTTCTCCTATATCTCTCTCTAAAATTATATAATATAACATTAAATTTTATTTTATTATTTTATTATCCTTAAATTTTTTATTTTATCCATCATCCATCACAAAAAGAAAAAATACAAAAAAATACAAAAAAAACAAATTTCACAACTTATTTGTGTGACCTAATCAGGAAAAAACTGTTCAAAATAGATCTTGATATTTAAAGTACACATCACTCACAAATTAGGTCATACATTGAAGGAAATTATAGTAAAATAGAGGAAACCATTTCTGAACCTCAATTGTTCCCAAACCAATCAAACCCAAGAAAAAAAGTCCACAAATAACTGGTCCTTAAAAGAACTGACCACCACATATTTGGAGCACAAACCTGAGTACATCCAATATCCTAAGGAAGATTCCAACTTTGAGTGGATATTAGGCCTCATCCAGCTCCTTTCCAAATTCCATGGTATTCCTGTTGAGGACCCACAAAAACATTTCAATGATTTTCACATATTTTTCTCCATCATGAAACCAAAATATCTATTTGAGGACTTAGTTATGTTTAGTGTCTTTCATTTCTCCATTAATGGTGTATAAAAAGACTGGATATACAATCTTACTACCACAATTGTTGGATGGAATGAACAAAAAATACTCTTTTTAGAGAATATCTTCCCTCTCTACTAAACTATAATAATTAGGAAACAAATATTCCACATTAGGAAATCACAATTAGAGTCCCTTCATGAATTCTTTGAGATATTGAAATGATTTTTCCCAAGATTCCCCACCACCAGATTAGTGAATGATTTTTCATCCAATGATTTATGAGGAACTTATCCCCAAGGATCATGGAATGATTGATGTAGCATTTATAAGTTCCCTAGTTTATAAAACTTCTTCCACCACTCATGACTTAATAACTAACATGGCTTAAAATTCAAAACAATTTGGTAGAAAATATAATGCACCAGCCTGAGGAGTTCACGAGGTAAGACATTAATCCCTAGAATAAAAGGTATACAATAAAATTTATGAGATTCATACACTTATTAGGAAATTTGGTCATGAACAAGGTAACTCTCGCTCTTCTTCATTTACATTACATTTTCAAATTCATTTTGAAAAAAAATCATTTTTCTAACCAATACACACAACTTCAAGATTCACCTATGTCATGTGAGATATTGTTCCCAGGTCATCCATTCCAATAAGAACCTCCATTCAAGAAAGAACCATTCTGGAGAAATCAAACCCCAGGGTGGCAAGCCTAACAATAGTAGAGATAAGGAGGGTACTCAAGCTAACTCATATAGAATTTGTATTAATAAGGCCAAGGTATACAACCCTCTTATACTTCACCATGACAAAAAATCCTCATCTACCTCCTCCTACCAAATCTGAACCAAGCCTCGAGGATATGGTAAAGAAAATGGCATCCCATAACCTCCAATTCTAACAGACCACAAAATCCTCTATTAAATTCCTACAAACTCAAGTTGGACAATTGGTGAACACCATCGGTGAGATAAAGATGCATGGTTCTAGAAAATTACATTCCAAACATATTTACAATCCAAAAAATAAATTTAATGTTTATTCAATCACACATCAATGTGGTAAGGAATATACTTCATCCAATTATTCTACCCCTCAGGTATGTCCCCTCTTGAAAACACTCTCTATCCACCCATAGAAGATTATAATGATGAAAAACACACCAGAATGTGTATTCATATTATCATTGATGATTCAAATAAAGAATTAATTCCTCTTCCACTCCCAAAAGACTCTCAAAATATAAGAAGAATTTCGATAATGAGATTGATAAAAAAATCATAGAAACATTTAAAAAGGTTCAAGTTAACATTACTTTAATGGATTAAGTTAAAAAAATCCCTCAATATGTAAAATTTATTAAAGATAATTGAACCCATTAATGAAGGCTAATGGGGAAACAGAGGGTCATCCTGGGAAGGAATGTCTCTTCCTTGATTCAAATAGAAATTCTATCCAAATTCAAGGTCCTTTGCACATTCAAAATTCATTGTACCATAGGGGAAACATTATTTTCAGATTCTATTTTAGATTTATGTGCTTAAAGTAATGTAATGTATCACTTTATATTTACTTCTCTAAAGTTTGGAGATCTTCAAATGATAGGAATTGTTGTTCAACTTGACAACTGAAGCACTACACACCCAATAGGAGTGATTGAGGCTATCCTTATTAGAGTGAAAAATATCATCATCCCCATAAAATTGTACATTATTATGATGAAAAATACTTGAAACAAAGGACATAATCTTCTCATACCTAGATGTAAATTCATTACAATAGTACGAGAAGATAATCATTGTTCACAGTGGTATGTTATCCTTTCCTTTCAGTAGAGAAAAGGTAAGTTTTAACATCCTTGACTCATTGAAACACCAAATTGAATAATAATATACTATTCCTATATATTTAATTGATGTTCTCTCTAATGAATCACGAATATATATAGAGAGAATTCTCTCCTCAAACCATACTCAAACTCATTTTCCTCTTATTCACCCTTGGATGATTTGGGGTTTGATTAATGTTTTGAGCAATGTGTGGGTTATGAAAAATGTAAAATTTGTGCTTTAATTGGTGAGTGTGTTGATTCTAAGGTACCCAAAACTGTCGATGATTTTGAAATCTCATTTCGATAGATTTTATATTCTTAGAGAATAAATATGAGAAAATAGACAATTTCATGGACCTCACTCCACCTAAAACAATACCTCAATCCAAAAACCACAAGTGTTAAAACAAATATCACATCCTTATATTTTAAATTATTTTTATCTTAGGGGTATTGAATAATTTACCTTCATTATTTCCAATATCCTCTCTCTATAGTGGGAATCAAAACTGGTCAACCTTTTGAGAGAGTGTAAAAAGAAGATCGGATGGACATTGGATGATATTCCCACGATTATCCCATATATTTTTACTAACCATATACTTATATATGATGAGGATAATACCATAACAAATCTAAATTCCGGTTTAATCCCCTATCCATGAAGTGGTAAAATTTGAATTTGGTAAATTACTTACTACTGGGATAATTTATCCTATATATTATAGTAAATAGGTTAGCCCAATTTCAATTTTACCTAATAAAACTTGAATAAAATTTATGTCAAATTAATGAGATGAATTGGTCCCAAAATGTGTCCAATATAGTTAGAGAGTCTTCATTTACTACCTTCTACTAAATCAAGCTATGCGGAAGGGCCACTTTCCTATACCGTTCATTGAAAAAATGTTAGAATGACTAGCTAGTAAGTCCCATTAATGATTCCTATATGGATATTCTAGTTATTTTGAAATCCATATATTCCCAAAGTATTAATAAAATACAACATATACATGTCCATTCGGTACATATTCATACAGAATATTGCCTTTTGTTCTATGTAATGATCCTTGTACATTTCAACAATGTATGTTGAGTATTTTTTCTGAGAACTTTTATAATTTTATGGAAGTATTTATGGATGATATCATGTTATATAGATATTATTTTGATGACCATTTGGTACAACTGGGTTTTTTTCCTCTAATATATTGAAAAATATCTTGTATTAAATTATAAAAAATGTCATTTCATGTTTGAACAAGGGATAGTTATTAGGAATTTTATTTAGAATGGGGGAATTCAGGTTGATAAATAAAAAATTGAATTAATTTAAACCCTTCTATAAACTAAATGTGTTCACGATGTAAGATCATTGTTGGTTCATGATAGTTTTTAACATCGATTCATTAAACACTCTAGTATGATCACATATCCATTATCTCGGTTGTTACAAAATGATTCTGAGTTTTTGTTTGATAAAATTTTTGAGGATGCATTCAATTCAATAAAATGGAGTATCACATCACCTCCCATGGTAAAACCACCAAGGTGGGATGTACCCTTAAAACCAATGTTTGATGCCTCTATCTTTTCAGTTTGGGTAGTTTTATAACAAAGCGATGTGAAGGCTCCTCATGTCATTGTGTATGCCTCATGTACCCTTCAACCTAAGGAGGTAAAATACACAACCATTGAAAAAAAACTCATTTCTATTATGTTTTCCTTTGAAAAATTTAGTTCATATATTCTTGTGTAAAGATTCATTATGATTTCTGACCATGTTTCCCTTTGATTTCATTTAATGAAACCCGATGCTAAGCCCCACCTCATTTGGGGGATGATCCTCCTCCAGAAGTTTCGCCTTGATATTAGTGATAATTGGGGAGTGTTAAATATTTTAGCTAACCACATTAGTTGGATTTCTCCACCATTAGACCACCATGTTGACTCGTCCCTCTCTATTTGAGAATTCATCCCTCATGAGAACCTTTGTGATGTTGTGTACCTTACCCCCTAGTATGTAGAAAATGGGAACTTTCTAGCAACATCTAGGGTCCCCATTAATATAACCACTTTACAAGACCAATGTTTTAATAATTAATCTATGTGGAATTTTTGGGATGACCCATATTTTTGGAGAATTGTTTTTGAACAAGTGGTCCATCGGTGTGTCCCTAACTATGAGTTCACCTCCCTTTTGACCTTCTTTCATAGTTTGGCTTGTTGGGTACACTTTGGATCTCAACCTATAGCTAAAAAGGTCCTTGACTAAAGACAGTATTATACAAAAATTTATAGGGATGCCAATAAATTTTGAAATTCATGTAATCATTATCAATTCATAGGAATATCTCCAAGTGGAACGAAATGTTCCAATAGCCCATGTTATTCTTTGAAATCTTTGATGCATGGGGAATTCAGTTCCCAGGGAATTTTAAAAATTAATTTGGCTTCATGTATATCTTGTTATCAATTGAATACATGTCTAAATGGGTGGAGGAGAAGGATACTAGGGATGATGACTCTCGAGTTGTATTTTATTTCGAGAGGTCCTAAATTTTTAGTAGGTTACGTTTGCCGAGATTCATCATTAGTGATCACGGTTCACAATTTTTCAATCAAAACATGAAAAATTATCTTCATAATTATGGGGTTGGTCCTAAATTATCCACTGAATATCACCCCTAAAATAATAAAATAGAAGAAATCTAAAATCAGGAAGTTAAGAAAAACTTGAAAAAATGGCCCAACCCAACAAGAAATATTAGTGTTTGTACATAGAAGATTCACTTTTGGTGAATCAAATAGCTTCTAAAACCCAAATCAGAGTGTCACCAATAAGGATTGTGTTTAGAAATTCATGTCACCTCTCTTTGGATGTGGAAAAACATTAATATTGGGCTATTAAATAGTGTAATATGAATCATTCATATTCAGGTGAGAATAAGAATATAAAGATTCAAGAGTTGGAACAAATTCAATGTGATGATTATGAGAACTCCCGAATCTATAAAGAAAAGACATAGGCTATCCATGATAACATGATTCATTAGAATAAGTTTCATGTTAGTGATAAGGTACTCATGTACAATTAGATGCTAAATCTTGACCAAGGTATGATTGATTACCAGTGGATCGATCCTCATACAGTTATTAATGTTCACCCTTTTGGTGAAGTACAGGTTCTGCATGAGAAAAGTAGAAGAAGTGTTACTGTCAATTGGAAATGATTTAGACACTTATATTAGAATTTTATAAAGAATCTTGAAAAGGATATCCACCTTATAGAAGAAACATACCAGTAAAACACAATAGTTTTTATCATTCCTTCTCACATACCCATTAATTACAGTGCGGAAACTACACATCCTATGTGTTTGGGTGGATATATTCCTCGGATCATTTGTATTTTCATCGTATTTGTTATTTATTCTACATTTCACCATATTTTTAGTATTTTCATATTTCACCATCTTTTTGAGTTCATTAGGATTTTTATACTCTTTCTTCTTTCTTAAATTTTTATCATTTTTATGGTATTTTACACCCCCCCCCAACTTAAGGTCACCAAATCATGAAACTTACTGAAAATTCATGTTGAAGTTTTAGATTCCATGTGGTTTTAACATTTGTAGAAAACCTGTATTGTAACGCCCCGACCCTAGTTGCCTAGAGTCGGTGCATTATTACATAACATTGGCATGATCACAAGAAAGATCAAATCTCGAAAGACCGATTGGTTTAGTAGCCTTGGAAACACTAGATATATTCATAAGTTTTACATTACATCATAAAATCAAAAACTACTACAAAAACATAATCTTTCCACAGTCCACACTACAATCCCCTCATAATATCCCTGCAGGTCATTCATAACTTACATCTTCACTTCCTGGGAAAAATAAAACATAGAAAAGGGGTGAGCTCAAATGCCCAGTAAGGATAACAATATAGCGGAAACTTTCATCAATAAGAATAAACATTTAAGGCAATGTATAACTAAAACAAAAGCCTTTTAAACATGAACTTTCAACATGGTATGGCATAAATAAAATGAAATAATGCCATTTACTTATTCACATGGATATTCCACTAATCGAATAATCACATGCAAAAATAAATAACCACTTTCATAATGTTGGAATGCATAATGCCAGACTATCATAACCACATAGCCAAGGCCTCGTGCCAAGACTACAAATAAGATTTTGTCAAGGCCTTGTGCCAAGACACTAGTTTGTCTCATGAGACCTACCGATGCATCGAGGAGCTATAGCGGGCTCCACCCGTCACTTATTAAGTCCAATGCATTCCCATATGAAAAGGTTTAAACATAACATAAACATTCGTATTAAAACTAGCATACGAAATGTCAATACTTTCACAATAAACTATGAATGGTATAAAAATAGCACATCCACAGTCAAACATATCACAAAACCTTCAATACAATATAGAAGTTTTGTATCATAATAAATCAACTTCAATTAATCTTAAAATCCATCAAAGGATGTTGACATAGATGAAATCAAAATTCTTTTTAAAGAAATATCTCCTTTTATTTTGAAATCATTTAAGATCCATATAAAATAAAACATTTTCTTTGAAAATATTCTTATAAGCTTGTAAGGAAAGCTTTGAAGATTTTATAACGGCGTAAAATAACCGCACCCGCCGTATAAGTTAAAAAAAACATTCTTACCTCAATTCTGTCGAAAAGGTTAAAAAGGACCTTGTTTTGAATACGACGGAAAGATTCCTTTATAAACCTCTTATAAAAAGTCAAAAAAAGGTATAAATGACTTTAACCCATATTCTTGTAAATAGTAAAAATGTTTTGAAATACATTTTTAAGAAACATGGATGTGGATGATAAAGAGATCCCAGTAGATTATTACATATAAACAACCTCGGATAATGAAGAGATTGTGAAATAACCCTTACCTTGTACTTTTCCTTGGTTGGGGTAGGTTAACCTCCTGTATAATGGTGAAATAGTTGTTATTAAATTATACAAGAATCATATATATTAATATGATATCATATATGATCTTTTAACATTGATTTGTTAATAATATCTTAGAATTATCGTCGTTTCGGGAGTTAACTTACTCATTTTCTTTTATATGTTTTGTTACATAAGCCATGGTTGTTGTATCTTATTCATATCCAGAATGATATACAGTCCTTAAACATCATTTTTAAACCATCAAATGATAATTATACTTGAATGGATACGATGGAGAATGAATCTCATCGCGTTCGTGGAGACGGTAGTCCGTACGTACGCACGAGCGACAATATCATTCTTTTGATATTAAAATAATATATAAATGGATGGTATATCATATATACAGAATCATTAACATGTTATATTTATTATTTACATGAGTTACACATCATTATTATACCCATCCAAAAAATATTATATTGAATAACAATTACACCACGACGTGGAGACGGTAAGCCGTACGTACGCACGTATGGTGAAATGTTATTCAAAGGGTGGATAGAATACTGAATATGATTGTACCATATTTATAATAACATCACAGTATATGTGAGATACTGGAGTTATTATTTTATAATGGTAAGAACAAAGGAAGAAGAAGTGGAAGAAGAAATGAACTTAGAAAAGGGTGGTGAAATCATTACCTCTTCTTCGGGTTCTTCCTTTTGATTTGATCAAAAGGGCTCCTTAGGTTGTCTTTCTGATCAAACTAAGGCCTCTAGGTTGTATTGAGGGATGTTGGGAGAGTATTTGGGCAGAGTTTGGCCGAACCAAAAGGCTTTGAAGGTGTGAAGAAATGAGAAGGAGGAGTGCCCTTTTATAAGAGGGGTGAGGGGCACCTTTGGAAAAGTTAGAAATATTAATTTATAATAAATTCATATTCGGTTTACAAAGGTTCCAAAGTTGACTATTCAAAGGATGAGGTGGGGATAGGTCGAAAAAAACTCATCCAATAGAATTTAGACAGGTTTGGGTACTTATATTAACCTTATCTTTAAGTATTAACTCTAAGTTAATTAGTTTCACTTTCACAATGTCTCTTTGTATTTTTATATAATATGGTTAATAAACTTACTATATACATCCAAGAGACCCCCAAGTGGTCCATTAATGAGGAACCTATCATAATATAAGTCTCTTGGCCGAACCTTAGATTTTTAGGAATTTAATATCAATTAATAATATAATATTTGTTTTAAGAACTCTTTTATGTCAATTTTGACACTATTCAATAGTTGATTTTTGTGAAACTCCTAACAGATTGATTACTTCGAACAAAGTCAATTTAATCAATCCTAATATATCATATTATCATAGAAAATTAGTTTAATTCATTAAAAGTTTCATATTATAATTATTTGGGTATTTATAAGATCAATTATTTTTATTTTTCACTATTTTAGTAATTACTGCATCATCATTGTGTCATAAATAAAATAAATTATATAATGTCTAAAAATTATAAATAAAAAATCATTATGTAGGAAATCTTTTTAGCTTTCTAATGAATATTTATAATCGAAAATCCAACATGTATAACCCTATGTAAAAATTGTTCTTCTAAAAGATGTAAGCTTATGCCATTTTTATTTTTATTTTAACTTTATTAATATAATGTGTCATTATCACTTACAAGTGGATCCATGGGGTCCCAAAATATACCCAAAGATGCCCATGGTCGACCATGTATAAACCAATAGGGTTAAGACACGTTTTAGGGTAATTTAGTATTATTATAATATTATTTTTTTTAACCCTTATTTACCGGATTTACCCTTTAACCATGGTAAATAAAATATTTACCGCAGTAATTATTCAAAATGTGTAAAAATAAAAGTTGCCTATTTACACAATTTGATCATCCTGATTCCAAATATGGAATCCATTTTCCTAAATTCAAAACACAGAAGTGGCAGAAATTAATTTAAAATTAATTCCCGCTGTCAAAACAAAAAGCGTGTTTTTAAGAGATAATAACTATCAAAAGATTGACACTTGTTTATGTTCGGTTTAATTGTAAAATTATGTCCAATGATAAACATTAAATTTAATGGTAAAAATATATTCTAAATATACTTTAAAACCACTCAAATTCACAATTTATCACTATTAATTATTTTGATTAAAAAAGTTGTTTTTAATTAAAATTTAGTAATTTTCACTATTCATCAAAATATGAAAGTTATCCGAAATGTACCAAAATTTCACCCTAGGCTAATTTTGATATTCCGAATCCAAAAATGAAGTCCATTTTGAAATATAGAATATATATGATTTCAAAAAGTAGGTATTACTATTCACAACAGCTAGTTTAATTAGTTGTGGTGTGTGTTAGAACTCGAGGTTGCGTACAACACACGCTATCACATTATTCGAAGGGAAACGTACCGTAGAAGCTTGGGGTGTTACATTCTCCCCTCCTTCAAATAATTGCGTCCTCGCAATTTCTAGGGTATTACTGCATAAAAATACTCGGGTGGTTCTTCATCATAAGTTCCTCGGGTTCCCACGTTGCCTCTTCCATCTTATGATTTCTCCACAAAACTTTTACCAGACGCGTCGTCCGGTTTCTCAGTACTTGTTCTCTTGTATCAAGAATCCTGACGGGCTCTTCGCAATAAGACAGATCGGGTTCCAGTTCTAATTCCTCATAGGTGAGTACATGCGTTGGGTCAGGCATGTATTTTCTCAACAGAGATACATGGAACACATCGTGAACTTTGGAGAGACTTGGCGGCATTGCCAATCGGTAGCTACAGCCCCAATTCGTTCTAGAATTTCGAAAGGTCCGATGTACCTGGGACTCAATTTACCTTTCTTACCAAAACGTATGACTCCCTTCCACGGAGATACCTTTAGGAAAACATGATCACCGACTTGAAATTCCAAATCCTTCCTTCGATTATCGGCATAGCTCTTCTGCCTACTTTGAGCTGCTTTGATGTGATTTTGGATTACCTTTACCTTTTCCATCGTTTCCTCCACCAGTTCTAGACCTACAAGTTTTCTTTCACCGACGTCATCCCAACAGGTTGGTGTACGACATCTCTTTCCGTATAACGCTTCATATGGTGCCATCTGAATACTCGAATGGAAGCTATTGTTATAGGAAAATTCTACCAGAGGTAAATATTGATCCCACATACCCTGAAAGTCAAGTGAGCAAGATCTCAACATGT
The DNA here is from genome assembly GCA_963277665.1 of Viscum album. Lineage (NCBI taxonomy): Eukaryota > Viridiplantae > Streptophyta > Magnoliopsida > Santalales > Viscaceae > Viscum > Viscum album. The sequence goes on along the minus strand of OY728127.1, from coordinate 1,957,104,511 downwards.
CTTATAAGGTTTGAATAGTCCGTTCTGATTGTCCGTCTGTCTGAGGGTGGTAAGCAGTGCTCAAATGAAGTTCAGTATCCAGGGATTTCTGAAGACTTTTCCAAAACCTTGAAGTAAAACGGGGATCACGATCCGAAACAATTGATAGGGGTACTCCATGAAGTCTCACAACTTCATTAATGTATAGTCTTGCTAGACGTTCCAGGGGTAGATCTTCTCTTATAGCAAGAAAATGTGCTGACTTGGTAAGACGATCAACAATAACCCATATTGCATCGTTCCTTCTAGGAGTCTTTGGTAGCCCCATGACAAAGTCCATTGTAATATTGTCCCATTTCCACTCCGGTATGGGAAGCGGTTGCATGACTCCTCCAGGCTGTTGCCTTCCAGCTTTCACTTGTTGACAAACCATACATCTTGACACAAAATCAGCAATCTCCCTCTTCATGTTGTCCCACCAAAAATGTTCCTTCAAATCTCTATACATTTTGGTGCTCCCAGGGTGTATAGAGAAATTGGAACTATGAGCATCATCCAGCAATTCCCTTTTTAGATCAGGTATATTGGGAACACAAAGTCTCTTCCCGAATTTCAAAATTCCATCTTCATACACAAAGTCTCTCAATCTCCCATCATTCACAGCTTTAATCTTCTTTTGGAATTCGTCATCATCGGTCTGAGAACTCTTAATCCTTTCTAGTAAAGATGGTTTGGCAACCATTTGAAAAAGAATTGATGTTTCACCTTCCCTGGTCATTCCCATGTCCATTTTCACTAGATCCATGAAAATTGGATCCCTTTCAATTCTCATATTGTTCAAAACTCCATGGTCTTTTCTACTCAAAGCATCTGCCACCTTGTTTGCCTTCCCCGGGTGGTAGTGTATCGTACAATCATAATCCTTGAGTAATTCAAGCCATCTCCTTTGCCTCATGTTGAGTTCTTTTTGTGAGAAAATATACTTCAAACTCTTGTGATCAGTATAAATCTCACATTTTTCACCATAGAGGTAGTGCCTCCATATCTTCAAAGCAAAGATCACAGCTGCTAACTCAAGATCATGAGTAGGATAGTTTTGTTCATGAATTTTCAACTGTCGTGATGCATAGGCAATAACTCTATCATTCTGCATAAGGACACAGCCAAGTCCTTTCTTTGATGCATCACTATAAATAACGAACCCATCATTCCCCGATGGTAGAGTCAATATAGGAGCATTGACTAATCTTCTCTTCAGTTCTTCGAAACATTCTTCACACTCTTTTGTCCAAACAAATTTAACCCCTTTACGTGTGAGCTTCGTTAATGGGTTAGCCAATCGGGCAAAATTCTGGACGAAACGTCAATAATAACCTGCCAAACCAATAAAACTACGTACCTCAGTTATACTCGTAGGTGCTGGCCATTCTTGGATTGCCTTGGTCTTAGAAGGATCAACAGAGATTCCATCTTTAGAGACAATATGGCCAAGAAAAGAAATCTCCTGAAGCCAGAATTCACACTTGCTAAACTTCCCATATAATTCATGCCTCCTCAGAGTCTTCAAGATAATGCGCAAGTGATTTTCATGATCTTTGTAGGTTTTGGAGTATACCAAGATATCATCAATAAATACTACCAAAAATTCATCGAGATACTCCTTGAAAACTCTATTCATCAGATCCATGAATACAGAGGGTGCATTAGTCAATCCAAACGGCATTACAGTAAACTCGTAATGCCCGTACCTGGTTCGAAATGCTGTTTTCGGAATGTCTTCCTTCTTTACACACAACTGATGGTATCCAGATCAAAGATCAATCTTTGAAAAGTATTGAGCTCCATGCAGTTGGTCAAATAAATCATCAATACGAGGTAGGGGATACTTGTTCTTTATCGTTATAGCATTGATCTCCCTGTAGTCGATACATAACCTCATAGATCCATCTTTCTTTTTAACAAAAAGAGCAGGGGCTCCCCATGGAGAAACACTAGGGCGAATAAATCCCTTATTACTCAATTCCTCTAGTTGTTTCTTTAGTTCGACTAACTCTACAGTGGCCATTCTATAAGGGGTCTTCGATATAGGCCTTGATCCAGGAATCAAATCAATGGAAAACTCAACTTCTCATTCTGGAGGATGTCCAGGTAAATCTTCCGGAAATACATCTACAAATTCTTTCACAACAGGTACACCCTCTATTTGAACATTCCTTTCCTCACCGATAGTTACTTCATTCTCTTCCTCCCCAATAATTGAATTAAGTTGAGCTACTGGGGGTGGGTCTAAATAAGAATTAGGTGGTGACGATTCTGCTCTTAAAATAAGGTGTTCCTTATCATTATCATCAAGAATCGTAACCTCTTTCTTCTTACAATAAATCTTCGCATCATAGTCCGAAAGCCAGTCCATACCGAGGATTATATCAAACTCAATCATAGGTATGACGATGAAATCAGCAGATAAAGAAAATTTATGTGCTCTAATGGGGACTGATTCACAAAACTTTGTTGCAACGATACTTCCCTTAGGAGTTTTAACTGACAACTCCCTTATTAAATCAAATTGGAAATATCTAATTTTCTTAGCAAACTGGGAAGATATGAAACAATGCGATGATCCAGAATCAAATAATGCATTTTCTAAACTTGAGGAAACCATTAAATTACCTGCCACCACGTCTTTCGGAGTTTCTACCTCAGCAGTAGTGATAGCATAAGCCTGGCCTTGATCCCTTGGCCTTTTCTGAGGTAAGTTCTCCTGACGCTTAGGACATGCATTTGCATAATGCCCCATCTCCCTGCAATTGTAGCACTGAACGTTGGTAGCTTCCTTCTTCCCCTTGCAATCATGAGCTTGGTGGCCTTTTTCACCACACTTGTAACAGACTCCCATTCCCTTCAGGCAAGCACCGGGGTGTTTCTTCCCGCACTTACCACAAGATGGATATTCAACCTTTCCCTTCTTCCCCTTATTTCCATTCCCAGATTGATCAGCAGGTCTCTTCTTCTCTTGCTTTGCTTTAAAGTCATAAGACTTAGAGAATTCCTTTTCGGTCTTGATAGCACATGAGACAATGTCTTCGTACGATGAAAAGGATTGTGAGACTAATGCTCGACGGAGAAATGGTTTTAACCCATCAAAGAAACGATCAATCTTACTTCTTGGGTTGCGAATATAATCTCCAGCATACCTCGCTAACCTTGTAAAGTTAGCCTCATACTTTGTGACATTCTCATCCTCCTTTTGTCTCAGACTCAGAAATTGCCTTTCCATATCTGCTCGATGGTCGCGAGGAAAGTATTTTTCTAAAAACAGATCTTTGAACTCCCTCCATTCCATGTTTGATACTTCATCATCTTCCTTCATGTTTTGAATCAATGACCACCATTGATCAGCATCTCCAGTGAGGCGGTAAACTGCCATGGTAACTTTTTCCCTTTCACTACTCCCCAAAGCCTGAAATATTTTCTCTAGGGAAAATATCCATTGCTCAGCTACTAAGGGATTTGTACTTCTATTGAACATTGGTGGTTGTTGTCTCATGAATCGATCTAACATTGATCCTCCACGCTGCGGATCAGGGTGCTCCATACGGGTAAGGTTATTATTCATAACCTGAGTAAGTTGTCCCAGTACGGTGATTAGCTGATCAGCACCAGTTGCATCACCAGCCCCACTATAATTATCTTGAGCAGGAGGGCAATCCCTACATGGAGTGCGTGCATTGATACAGTTTCCATTTCTTCCACTAGGCGCCATTTCTAAACAATGGCATAAACTAGATCAGTTTATGAATCAAAATACATAATCCCATACTTATAAAACACTTAACATAAATTGAACTATCTGTGGATATAATCCATAATCATAAATATGTTTTCTTTGAGGAAGTATATACTCATAAACCCTTCATAATGATTTGTAAAGAAAGTGAGAGTTATCCTAAGCATATCCCCCGGGAGTGTCGTAACCAAGAGTGCAGCAAGGCCCGTTGTCGTGCACCAGTTCCCGTTCGATTCTAGCTCAAAGCGGTGTTTTCGGGTTTTACCCCTAGGTACATCTGTGCCAGAGCCGCCTCTACCTGCTCGTATCCAGACAGGGATGTATTGCTCGGAAAACTCACAAAGTCTCTACAATACCAAAATTCTAGGAAGTTCTTCTATACTAATCCTCAAAGTTCATCTTAGGTCTATGTGCTCTAATCAGAGTTTATCTAAATCTAGCTTCCAAGGTTTGTACTAAACTTCCTCTGATACCAACTGTAACGCCCCGACCCTAGTTTCCTAGAGTCGGTGCATTATTACATAACATTGGCATGATCACAAGAAAGATCAAATCTCGAAAGACCGATTGGTTTAGTAGCCTTGGAAACACTAGATATATTCATAAGTTTTACATTACATCATAAAATCAAAAACTACTACAACAACATAATGTTTCCACAGTCCACACTACAATCCCCTCATAATATCCTTGCAGGTCATTCATAACTTACATCTTCACTTCCTGGGAAAAATAAAACATAGAAAAGGGGTGAGCTCAAATGCCCAGTAAGGATAACAATATAGCGGAAACTTTCATCAATAAGAATAAACATTTAAGGCAATGTATAACTAAAACAAAAGCCTTTTAAACATGAACTTTCAACATGGTATGGCATAAATAAAATGAAATAATGCCATTTACTTATTCACATGGATATTCCACTAATCGAATAATCACATGCAAAAATAAATAACCACTTTCATAATGTTGGAATGCATAATGCCAGACTATCATAACCACATAGCCAAGGCCTCGTGCCAAGACTACAAATAAGATTTTGTCAAGGCCTTGTGCCAAGACACTAGTTTGTCTCATGAGACCTACCGATGCATCGAGGAGCTATAGCGGGCTCCACCCGTCACTTATTAAGTCCAATGCATTCCCATATGAAAAGGTTTAAACATAACATAAACATTCGTATTAAAACTAGCATACGAAATGTCAATACTTTCACAATAAACTATGAATGGTATAAAAATAGCACATCCACAGTCAAACATATCACAAAACCTTCAATACAATATAGAAGTTTTGTATCATAATAAATCAACTTCAAATAATCTTAAAATCCATCAAAGGATGTTGACATAGATGAAATCAAAATTCTTTTTAAAGAAATATCTCCTTTTATTTTGAAATCATTTAAGATCCATATAAAATAAAACATTTTCTTTGAAAATATTCTTATAAGCTTGTAAGGAAAGCTTTGAAGATTTTATAACGGCGTAAAATAACCGCACCCGCCGTATAAGTTAAAAAAACATTCTTACCTCAATTCTGTCGAAAAGGTTAAAAAGGACCTTATTTTGAAAACGACGGAAAGATTCCTTTATAAACCTCTTATAAAAAGTCAAAAAAAGGTATAAATGACTTTAACCCATATTCTTGTAAATAGTAAAAATGTTTTGAAATACATTTTTAAGAAACATGGATGTGGATGATAAAGAGATCCCAGTAGATTATTACATATAAACAACCTCGGATAATGAAGAGATTGTGAAATAACCCTTACCTTGTACTTTTCCTTGGTTGGGGTAGGTTAACCTCCTGTATAATTGTGAAATAGTTGTTATTAAATTATACAAGAATCATATATATTAATATGATATCATATATGATCTTTTAACATTGATTTGTTAATAATATCTTAGAATTATCATCGTTTCGGGAGTTAACTTACTCATTTTCTTTTATATGTTTTGTTACATAAGCCATGGTTGTTGTATCTTATTCATATCCAGAATGATATACAGTCCTTAAACATCATTTTTAAACCATCAAATGATAATTATACTTGAATGGATACGATGGAGAATGAATCTCATCGCGTTCGTGGAGACGGTAGTCCGTACGTACGCACGAGCGACAATATCATTCTTTTGATATTAAAATAATATATAAATGGATGGTATATCATATATACAGAATCATTAACATGTTATATTTATTATTTACATGAGTTACACATCATTATTATACCCATCCAAATAATATTATATTGAATAACAATTACACCACGACGTGGAGACGGTAAGCCGTACGTACGCACGTATGGTGACATGTTATTCAAAGGGTGGATAGAATACTGAATATGATTGTACCATATTTATAATAACATCACAGTATATGTGAGATACTGGAGTTATTATTTTAGAATGGTAAGAACAAAGGAAGAAGAAGTGGAAGAAGAAATGAACTTAGAAAAGGGTGGTGAAATCATTACCTCTTCTTCGGGTTCTTCCTTTTGATTTGATCAAAAGGGCTCCTTAGGTTGGCTTTCTGATCCAACTAAGGCCTCTAGGTTGTATTGAGGGATGTTGGGAGAGTATTTGGGCAGATTTTGGCCGAACCAAAAGGCTTTGAAGGTGTGAAGAAATGAGAAGGAGGAGTGCCCTTTTATAAGAGGGGTGAGGGGCACCTTTGGAAAAGTTAGAAATATTAATTTATAATAAATTCATATTCGGTTTACAAAGGTTCCAAAGTTGACTATTCAAAGGATGAGGTGGGGATAGGTCGAAAACAACTCATCCAATAGAATTTAGACAGGTTTGGGTACTTATATTAACCTTATCTTTAAGTATTAACTCTAAGTTAATTAGTTTCACTTTCACAATGTCTCTTTGTATTTTTATATAATATGGTTAATAAACTTACTATATACATCCAAGCGACCCCCAAGTGGTCCATTAATGAGGAACCTATCATAATATAAGTCTCTTGGCCGAACCTTAGATTTTTAGGAATTTAATATCAATTAATAATATAATATTTGTTTTAAGAACTCTTTTATGTCAATTTTGACACTATTCAATAGTTGATTTTTGTGAAACTCCTAACAGATTGATTACTTCGAAAAAAGTCAATTAAATCAATCCTAATATATCATATTATCATAGAAAATTAGTTTAAATCATTAAAAGTTTCATATTATAATTATTTGGGTATTTATAAGATCAATTATTTTTATTTTTCACTATTTTAGTAATTACTGCATCATCATTGTGTCATAAATAAAATAACTTATATAATGTCTAAAAATTATAAATAAAAAATAATTATGTAGGAAATCTTTTTAGCTTTCTAATGAATATTTATAATCGAAAATCCAACATGTATAACCCTATGTAAAAATTGTTCTTCTAAAAGATGTAAGCTTATGCCATTTTTATTTTTATTTTAACTTTATTAATATAATGTGTCATTATCACTTACATGTGGATCCATGGGGTCCCAAAATAGACCCAAAGATGCCCATGGTCGACCATGTATCAACCAATAGGGTTAAGACACGTTTTAGGGTAATTTAGTATTATTATAATATTATTTTTTTAACCCTTATTTACCGGATTTACCCTTTAACCATGGTAAATAAAATATTTACCGCAGTAATTATTCAAAATGTGTAAAAATAAAAGTTACCTATTTACACAATTTGATCATCCTGATTCCAAATATGGAATCCATTTTCCTAAATTCAAAACACAGAAGTGGCAGAAATTAATTTAAAATTAATTCCCGCTGTCAAAACAAAAAGCGTGTTTTTAAGAGATAATAACTATCAAAAGATTGACACTTGTTTATGTTCGGTTTAATTGTAAAATTATGTCCAATGATAAACATTAAATTGAATGGTAAAAATATATTCTAAATATACTTTAAAACCACTCAAATTCACAATTTATCACTATTAATTATTTTGATTAAAAAAGTTGTTTTTAATTAAAATTTAGTAATTTTCACTATTCATCAAAATATGAAAGTTATCCGAAATGTACCAAAATTTCACCCTAGGCTAATTTTGATATTCCGAATCCAAAAATGAAGTCCATTTTGAAATATAGAATATATATGATTTCAAAAAGTAGGTATTACTATTCACAATAGCTAGTTTAATTAGTTGTGGTGTGTGTTAGAACTCGAGGTTGCGTACAACACACGCTATCACATTATTCGAAGGGAAACGTACCGTAGAAGCTTGGGGTGTTACATGTATCTATTATGGAATTAATATTTTTATGAATTTAACATAATGGAGTGGTTTTTAGTAAATTTTTGACCTGTAAATGAAATAAATGGTTATATCTCTAGGTTACCACTGAGATTATTGAAACCCATTATGTGAGTTGTTTTTTGGAAAACAATGACACTAATATCTCCACACATTTTTTCACCAAACCACAAAGAGTTAATATTTATTAAAAAAATATATGGAAAATATATTTTAGGTTAATATTTATAATATTTATAAAAAAAGTCTTCCAGATGTTCATTCCTTATACAATCAGTTTAATTAGTGTACAGGATTGACCTATGCGTGTGCAACTAATATCCGAAAATTGTACTCCCTAAAAGAAGAAAAATAAGAAAAAAAGGGTTGTTTATTGGGAAGATAAATAAACACTCCTACTAAACCTATGATCATGTTATAATGATTACAATTACTATCTTGAAGATATCAAAAGATGGTTGAGAGGTGACTGTGATATTTGTTTCAAATTTATCTTCTGAAAAAAAAAACAGAAAATAATAAAAATTGAGGGGAGTGATGAAATGTGAAACATATGGAGATATTTGTGTATGAGGATTATATTTTTACTTCAAGTAATTATTTATTAAGTGGGTCTTGAAATTTGATTGCAAAAGATGTAGGTCATGTTTGGTAGATAAAACCATTTAAGATGAAAAATGTTAAAATAGCCTATATTTACTAGACAAAAAGTGGAAAGAATAGTATGGAATTGATTTCACACACACAAACAGAGAGTTAGTGGAATGGCTTAATTATAAATTCCTTTCTAAAATTTTTATCATGAATCTATTTTAATTTTATTGTTATATAATTTATGAGACATCTTTTTCAATTTTCACTAGGAAGAACTCCTTGGTGGGGTTTGTGCATTGATCATATTACATTAAGGAGTTAAAATTTAATTATTGTTAAATCCTCATGATTTTGGGAATATATACATGAATAATTATTTTGTATATGTGACTTTTCATAGGTGTGAAAATTATTAGGTTTGGGGTGTGATCACATAGTGAATCACTATTCATTTTCAACCTTACACCACTATTTTCAATTAGTTTTATAATGAATATTTATAATATAATAATAAATTTAACTTGATATTTGATTCAATTAATTAATTTTTATCACTATTAAATTGGGAAATTTTACTTGTTTAAGATTTTACATTTTTGGAGGATTTAATTTGGAGAGCCCGTTATGGAACTAAAGCAAAATGGGCCAAACTGTACAAGAGCCCAGTTTGTATATGGACATAAATATGTAATAAGATAATATATTCACCCCATTTGGATAAAAGTGGGTGTAGTAATGAAAATCCATGTGTGATAAATTTTTATATATGACCATAAAGTCCAATTCGTCCATTCAGGAACCCAAAATATGTCCACAATGTGAAGAAATATTGCACGGTCCAGATTGAACCACCCTTCTGTATTTATGCCATAACATGGGCCTTAGAACTCCAATTTGGATGATTCCACAACCATTGGATATATAACATGAAATCTCACCTCCTTGCCAAATGTTTTTTCATATTAATCCTTCTAGATAAATAAGGAGGAATATTTCTTCATTGAATAGTCACATAGTCTCTTAGGCAATTAACTTCTTTTGTGGAAAGTGTGATGTATTTCTCTATAAAATTACCCATTTCCGTCTTTCTCTCAGGTTGTAATATGAGGATTAAGGGTGATACTCACATGATATACATCTTCTCCCATTTTATTTCTCTTCTCCCTCATGTAATTCTAAGACGATTAGTGATCTATTTGGGGGGTTTCCTTTTTTGTAATTCTGAGTTCTATGCTTATAATCATCAAAAGGTAATTTAAGTTTCAGTTTTGTGGAATATTTTTATTCATTTATACCATCTATATTTTTTTTATTTTGGTATGAACAAATAAAAATCATAGTAACAATAATCCTCATGCATAACCAGGATCTTGTGATGATTTGAGCATGTTCATCTCTGTTCTCACCCCTTCAATTTCATGAGTATGTAGATGGATCTCATTGGTTTATTAAATACTGAAGATAAAAACCATGAATATGAATGTTTTTTGTCTTGTGTAAATATTATCTTTGTCAAAAATCCGATCATCTCAACACATTGTTGAATTCATGTCTTGATTGAGTTCGGTTTTAAATCGATTCAATAGTGTTGATTTTGAGTGGTCACCAATAAAAAATATCATTGGTCGATCAAATCCTAGGTCATAATATAGTAATAAATCACATAAAAGACTAGTTTCATTGTGTATAAAATCAAGGAATAAATTATCCTTCCCATTCCCTTGAGAGTGGTGACAGATTGAGTATCCAGGGACACTTTCCTAGGTTGATCATGATTTATCCAACATGTTTCTCTCACATAGTAAAATAGTTTAAATTTTAGTTTTAAAATAAAAAAACCACAAGATTTATAATATATAATTCTCATTTTATAAAATCATAATGGTTTTTTAATTTGATGATATATGGCTGCGTCGAGAGATGGCCAAGGGTTGTTGCAATACTGTGGAAATTCTATTTAATAATAAACATCTAATTTGACTTTCTAGACAGCATGATCAAATTTTGGAACTATTTATGGGGATACAAGATCAATTTTTCCCTTTTAATGTTTTTTTCTTTTTTTACCGCTTAAAATATTCCCTTCCCATTTGATTGTTTTGTTTTAGTTTTAGTTTTAATTTTTGTTTGTTTTTTTGTTTTCTTCTTCTCCCTCTCTCTCTTCCTCCCCTCTCTCTTTAATTCTGTAATATATCATTATATTTTATTTTATCTTTTAATTACTCTTAAATATTTTTATTTTATCCATCATCCATCAAAAAAAGAAAAAACAAAAAAAAACAAAAAAAAACTAAATTAAAAAATTATTTGCTTGACCCGATCAGGAAAAAAACTATTTGAAATAGATGGTGTAATTGAAAAGACACTTCACTCACAAATTAGGTCATCTAGAGTAGTAAAATCATTTAAAATAGACGAAACCATTGTAGAACCTAAATTTTACCAAAAACCAATCAAATGTTGAACCAAATCAAACCTAAGAAAATATGGGTGAAAGTAAATGTACCTTAAAAGTATTGACCACCCCAGAATTGTTTCACCAACCTACATACATCCAATATCCTAAGGAAGAATCTAACATTAATATTAGATCTAGAATCATACGCCTCCTTCAGAAATACCATGGTATTCCTGGTGAGGACCCTCACAAACAACTCAATGAGTTTCACAAAGTGCGCTCCACCATGAAACCCCAAAATGAGTCTGAGGACCTAATTTAGATTTAGGGCCTTCCATTTCTCCCATGATGGTTTATCCAAATACTGGCTATACAATCTGCCAACCACATTTGGTTGATATAATGACCTAAAAAATCTATTTCTAGAGATATTCTTCCCTATCTCCCGAACAACATCAATTAGAAAATAAATTTGTGGCACTAGGTAATCACAATGAGAGACACTTCATAAATTCTAGGAGAGATCCAAAGACATTTATCAAGATTACCCACCACCATATTAGTAAAAAAATATTAATATAATACATCTATGAGGTACCTATCCCCATGGATCATGGAATGATGGATGCTGTATCTGGTCATTCCATAGTTGATAAAACTCCTTCCACCACTCATGACTTCATAGGAAACATAGATCAAAATGCAAAAACAATTTGTACGCCAGCTGTTTCTCCAACCTGAGGACTTCATGAGGTAAGTCATTCATCCATAAAATAAAATGTAGACAAAAAACATTATGTTATGCATACCCTTTTATGTCAAATATCTCAAGCACAAGGTAACTCCCATATTCTTCAGTTCCATTACACTATTGAATTTTCTTTTACAATACTCATTTTTATAAAAAATTCCCAAAACATCAAGATTCACATAATTCTTGTGCAAAAATGTTCCAAGAGATTCCTTTCCAATAAGAAACTCCCTTCCAGCAAGAACAATTCAGGACAAATCCAAACCATGGGTGGAAAGAACATCCATAGTACCAACATGGGGGAAGCTCAAGCTATCCAAAGTAGAATTGGTATTAACAAGGCCAAGGTATGCAACCTTCGTATCATTCCCCATCTGAAAACAATATTCCTCCCCATCCTTCTAAATTTTATCCAATACTCAAGGATATAGTGAAGAAAATGTAAACCTAGATCTTTTAGTTCTAATAGACCACAGAATCGGCTATTAAAGACCTACAATGTCAAGTGGGACAATTGGCGAACACCATCGGTGAGATAAAGATTCAGGGTTCTGGAAAATTATCTTCCCAACCTATTTACAATCCAAAAAATAAAGGTATTTTTTTTTCAACCACACTTGATAGTGTTAATGATGTTTCTTAATCCAATGATTATACCCAATAGGTATGTCCCCATCTTGAAAACACTCTTTATATGCCCATAAAAGACTCAAATGATGAAAATAAAATAAAAAATTGTAATCATATTATCATTGATGATTCAAATCAAGAATCCATTCCTCTTCCTTTCCCCCAAATACACTTTAAATACAATTAAAAAATTGTGATGACATTGATAAATAAATAATTGATACATTTAAATAAGTTCAAGTTAACATTACTTTATTGGATGTAGTTAAAAAATCCCTAGACATGAAAAATTTATGAAAGATATTTGTACCGATAGACAAAGGATAAACAGAAATGAGAGAGTTAACCTAGGAAGGAATGTCTCAGCCTTGATTAAACCATTAATTCCAAATAAATGAAAGGAACTGGGAACTTTCAAGATACATTTTACCATAGGGGAGACATTATTTTAAGATGCTATGTTATATTTAATTACTTACATTAATTTATTTCCTCACTCTCTGTATACTTCTATGTAAGATATAGAGCTTCAACCGATAGGCATTATCATGCAACTTGTGAACCGGAGCACTATGCACCCAATAGGAGTGATTGAGGATGTCATTGTAAGAGTTAAGAATCGCATATTCCCTACTAAATTATACATTATTAATATGGAAGATACTCAAACCCAAGGATATGATCCTCTAAAACTTGGTAGGCCATTCATTAAAATAGAAAATATGATTATCAAAGTTGATAATGGCATGTTGTCCCTAGAATTTGGTGTATAAAAGGTAAATTTTAACATCCTTGATGCAATGAAACACACTGTTGAAGAGCACTCAACTCTTCCTTTATATTCAATGGAAGTTCTATCAAACGATACACACTCACAAAATTATATCCTCGACCCATACTCTTACACATTATCCTCTTCATCGCCCTTGGATTATTTGAGTTTTGTTTCATGTTTTGAGTGTTTTGTGGGATTTGAAAAATGTAAATTTTGTGCACTAATTGACGAGTGTGTTCATTTTGAGGTTCACATAACCATCTATGATTCTCATAATATCATTTCAAAATATTCGCTATCTTTATGAAATAGACATGATCCAATAAATATTTTCATGGTCCTATCTCCCCTTAAACCACCTAATCAATCAAAACACCACTGGTGATGGAACTAAAACCACATCCTTCTTATTTAAAATATTCTAATCTTGAGGGTGCTGAACCATTTCCCATTATTATTACCACTAAGCTCTCTCAATAGTAGGAATAAAAAATCCTCAAAATTTAAAGACAGTCTAAAAGATGTGATAGGATGGACATTGGCTTATATTCTAATGATTATCCCATCTATTTGTATGCATCATATATTTTTAGATGATGTGGCTAAGCCCATAAGACAATCTCAATCCCAGTTGAATCCCACTCATCTAGATGTGGTAAAATTGGATGTTACTAAATTACTAATTTTTAGGATAATTTATCCTATATCTGATAGTGAAAGGGTTAGCCCTGGAAAAATTAGTCCTAATAAACTAGAATAAAAGTTCTGTCAAATGAACTAGATGAATTGGATCCAACACATGTGAAAAACAGTTGGTGAGTCTGTATTAACTACCTTCAAATAAATAAAGACACACATAAGGACCAATTTCCTCTAACATTCATTGACTAAATGTTATAACGATTGTCTGGTAAGTCCCATTATTGTTTACTTGATGGATATTTTGGTTATTTCGAAATTCATATAGCCCCTGAGGATCAAGAAAAGTCAATATGAACCGATAAATTTGGTATATTTGCATACAGAATAATGTCTTTAGTTCTATGTAATTCTCCTGGTATATTTCAATGATTTATGTTGAGTATTTTCTTTTCTGAGTACCTTTTGAATTGTACAGATGTCTTCATGGATGATTTCACGGTATATGGATCTTCTTGGATTGTGTTTTTGGAAAACCTAGGTTCTGTCCTCCACTTCTGCATTGAAAAATATCTAGTAATAAATTATGAGAAATGTAATTTCCCGGTTTATTGGGGAATATTTCTTTGGAATTTTCTTTAAAATGAGGGAAATTTAATTGGAAAAAACAAAAATTGAATTAATTTCAACCATACCATATCCAAAATGTGTCTATAAAGTAAGATATTTATTGGGCCTTCCTGGTTCTTACTGTCGATTCATTAAATACTTTAGAATAATCACACTTCCATTGTACCAATTTTTACAAAAACATTCTAATTTTTTGTTTTATATAATTTTGTGTAGGCATTCAATTAAAAAAAGGAGTCTCACATCACCTCCCATCATTCAACCATGAAGGTGGTATCTCCCCTTGTAACTTATGTTAGATGCATCGAACATTATATTTGGGGTACTTTTATCACAAAGGCTTGAGAAGGATCCTCATGTGATTGGTTATTCTACACAAACCCTTCACCACGAAAAGGTAAACTACACAACCATAGAAAGAAGAACTCATTTATATTGTGTTTTCCTTGAAAAAAATTCATTCATATCTTCTTGGGTCAATATTTATTATGTTTGGTGACCATGAAACCCTTTGATTTCTCCTAAAGAAACCCAAAACAAATCCCCACCACATTTTGTGGATACTCCCCCTCTAGAAGTTTGACATTGAGATTAGTGATAAGAGTGGAGTGGAAAATATTGTAGCTGACCATATTAGAATAATTTCTCCACCACTGGACCACCATTTCCACTCATCCCTCCCCATTATAGAATTCTTTCCTCATGAGAACCATTGTGATGTTGTGGACCATACCCATGGTATGTGGAAAAAGTGAATTTTATAGAAACATCTAGGGTCCCCTTTGATTTAAGCACTTCATAATCCCAGAGACATAAACATTATTCTTGTTGGTACATTTGTGATGACCCATATTTGTGGAGAATTTTTAGTAACCCAGTGGTTCATCGGTGTGTTCATAACTATGAGTTCACCTCTGTTTTGAAGTTATGACACACTTTGGCTTGTAGGGAAACTTTGAATCTCAATGTATAGCTCGAAAAGTCCATGAATAAGGACTTTATTGCCACCATTTTATAGAGATTCCCATAAAATTTTCAAATCATGTATTTATTGTCAATTCGTACAGAATATCTCCAAGAGGAGTGAAATTCCCCAGTAGTCTTAGTTATTCTGTGAAATATTTGATGCATGGGGAATTTAATTAATGGGGCCTTTCCCAAATTCATTTGGCATTATATAAATCTTGTTATCTGTTGAATATGTGTCTAAATTGGTGGACGAAAAGGCTACTAGGACTGATGACTCTCAATTTGTTGTTGATTTTGTGAGGTCCTAGAATTTCAGTAGGTTTGTTTAGCGAGATTCACCATTGGTGATCAGGGTTCACATATTTTCTATCATGACATAAAAAAGATTATTTTTATGTATGGGGATATTCATAAAGTATCTACTGCATTTCACCCCCAAACTAATAGGCATGTAGAAATCTAAAATCAGGATGTTAAAAGACACTGGAAAAAACAATACAAACCAATTGGAAAGATTGTATTTTGTGCTTGGATGATGCACTTTTGTCATACCATATAGCTTTTAAAACCCCAATATTAATTTTATCAGACAATATTGTTTTTGTAAAGGATTTTCACCTCTCGGTGGATGTAAAACACCAAGAATATTGGGCTGTTAAATAATGTAATATAAATCTTCCATATTCAGGTTAGCAAAGGAACCTTCAGATTCTAGAATTTCTAAGAAATGTTATTTGATGCATATGAGAACTCACAGATATATAAATAGAATATAGATGCTATCCATGAAAAAATGATTCATCCACAGGAGTCCCATATTTGTGAGATGGTCCTCAGGTACAATTACAGGCTCTAGCTATACCCAAGTAAGCTCTGTTCCTGATTCCTAGGTCATTATATTATTAATAATTCTTACACTTTTTGTGAAATAAAGGTTTTGCATTACTAGAGTGGACCAAGTATTACCTATAATGGGAATTGATTTAAAACCTGCTATGATGATTTTCCAAAGCATCTGGTGGAGGAATTCCACCTTCTAGAAGCAACATACCATTAAAACACACCATGTTTTATCCTTCCTTCTCACGTTATCATTTATTACATTGAGGACACTTCACATTCTAGGTATGGGGGTAGGATACATTCTTGCGTTCCTTAATATTTTCATTATACTTTTTATTTCTTCTATTTTTTTCATTATTAATGGTATTTTCACTTTTCCACATCTTTTTGAGATCAAAAGGATTTCAATAATCATTATTATTTCTTCACTTTATTTTCCTTATTTATGGTATTTTTACCCCCCCCCCATATGGTCCCCAAATCTCGGAACTTCCTGAAAATGGATGTTGAAATTTTTATTCCATGTTGTTTTATCATTTGATGAAAACCTATTTCTATTAGGGAATGAATATTTGTATGAATTTAACATCATGGAGTGATTTTTGGTAAATTAGTTTTATTTTAGTGATATAAATGATTTTATATCTATGAAAGATTTGTGATTATTGATACCTCTTATGTGAGTAGTTTTGGGGAAAAATGTCTCACTGATATCTCCACACATTTTTGCACCAAACCACAAACTGTGAATATTTCTTACATAATATAAATTAAATATAAATTAAGTTAATATTTACCATCTTTCTAAAATGATTTTTCCATACATTCATTCCTGATCCAATCTCTTTCATTACTATATCGGAATGACATATGTGGGTGTACCTGATAAGCGACTATTGTACACCATAAAAATATAAAAAAAATAGAAAAAGGGGTTGTGTCTTGAAAGGTCAAAAAAAACACTCCACCACAAACTTTTATTTTTTTCATAACTATAACAGTTATTTTTGTGACAAAATAAAACTAGGATTGAGAGATGAATGTGATTTTTTTTTCAAATCCTACTTTTGAAAAAAACAATGAAATTAAAAAATGAGGAGATTTATAAAATGTGCAACATATGGGGATATATAGGTTGAGAGAATATGGTTATACTTCCAGGAATTCTTAAGTGATTGGGTCTTGAAATATAATTTCAATGGATGTAGGGCGTGTTCGGTGGAGAAAATCATTTAATTTAAAAAAATGATAAAATAACCTATATTTACTTGATAGAATTTTGAATGAATAGAATGGAATGGTTTCCACACACACAAATTAATATTTTGTGGCATGGAAAACTTTTAAATTCCTTTATCAATTTTTTTCACAAATCTCTTTAAATTTCATTGTGATATAATTTATGAGATATTTTTTTCATTTTTACTAAGAATAACACCTTGGTGTAGTTTGTGCATTGATCACATTACATTAATGAATAAAAATTTACTCCAATGTTAAATCCTCATGATGTTGGGAATGTATACAAGAATCATTTTTTTTGATAGATTAATTCTCTCAGGAGTGAAAATGTTTAGGTGTGGGGGTGTGATCACATAGTGATTAACTATTCATTTCCACCCTCACACTAGTATTTTAAACTAGTTTTGTAATGAATATTCCAAATATAATAATAAATTTAACATATTTTTTGATTCAATGAATTAATTCTTTTTACTTTTTATGAATTAAATTTTACTTTTTGAGTGTTTACATTGTATGAGGAGGTTATTTGTAGAGCCCATGATGGAATTCAAGAAAAATTGGTCAAACTGCACGAGATTCCAAGAATGCATGTGGACTTAAATATGTACTATGGATAATATGTGCATCTAATTGGTATAATAATGGGTTTATGAATGAAAAAATGTGTGGTAAAAATTTATATAGAATACTATGGAGTCAAATTCATCCATTCTGAAGAAAAAAATAGGCCCACAATGTAATGAAATTCTAGGCGGGACAAATTGGACCACCCTTATATATTTGGGGCATAACACTATCCTAGGAACTCAAATTGGGATAATTACACCTACATTATATAGATAACTCTAATTAAAACCTCTACACATTATTTTAAGTCATGTTCACTAGTTTTGGTCAGTCAACCATTCGGATAAAGAAGGAGGATGTTGTCTTCTCTGAATAGTCACCTTGTCCCTTGGGAACTTAACTTATTTTGCATAAAGTGGGATGTAGTTTTTCATAAAATACCCCTCACCATAATTATTTCATGTTTCAATACCAGGGAAAATATCCATTGCTCAGCTACTAAGGGATTTGTACTTCCATTGAACGTTGGTGGTTGTTGTCTCATGAATCGATCTAACATTGATCCTCCACGCTGCGGATCAGGGTGCTCCATACGGGTAAGGTTATTATTCATAACCTGAGTAAGTTGTCCCAGTACGGTGATTAGCTGATCAGCACCAGTTGCATCACCAGCCCCACTATAATTATCTTGAGCAGGAGGGCAATCCCTACATGGAGTGCGTGCATTGATACGGTTTCCATTTCTTCCACTAGGCGCCATCTCTAAACAATGGCATAAACTAGATCAGTTTATGAATCAAAATACATAATCCCATACTTATAAAACACTTAACATAAATTGAACTATCTATGGATATAATCCATAATCATAAATATGTTTTCTTTGAGGAAGTATATACTCATAAACCCTTCATAATGATTTGTAAAGAAAGTGAGAGTTATCCTAAGCATATCCCCCGGGAGTGTCGTAACCAAGAGTGCAGCAAGGCCCGTTGTCGTGCACCAGTTCCCGTTCGAGTCTAGCTCAAAGCGGTGTTTTCGGGTTTTACCCCTAGGTACATCTGTGCCAGAGCCGCCTCTACCTGCTCGTATCCAGACAGGGATGTATTGCTCGGAAAACTCACAAAGTCTCTACAATACCAAAATTCTAGGAAGTTCTTCTATACTAATCCTCAAAGTTCATCTTAGGTCTATGTGCTCTAATCAGAGTTTATCTAAATCTAGCTTCCAAGGTTTGTACTAAACTTCCTCTGATACCAACTGTAACGCCCCGACCCTAGTTGCCTAGAGTCGGTGCATTATTACATAACATTGGCATGATCACAAGAAAGATCAAATCTCGAAAGACCGATTGGTTTAGTAGCCTTGGAAACACTAGATATATTCATAAGTTTTACATTACATCATAAAATCAAAAACTACTACAACAACATAATGTTTCCACAGTCCACACTACAATCCCCTCATAATATCCCTGCAGGTCATTCATAACTTACATCTTCACTTCCTGGGAAAAATAAAACATAGAAAAGGGGTGAGCTCAAATGCCCAGTAAGGATAACAATATAGCGGAAACTTTCATCAATAAGAATAAACATTTAAGGCAATGTATAACTAAAACAAAAGCCTTTTAAACATGAACTTTCAACATGGTATGGCATAAATAAAATGAAATAATGCCATTTACTTATTCACATGGATATTCCACTAATCGAATAATCACATGCAAAAATAAATAACCACTTTCATAATGTTGGAATGCATAATGCCAGACTATCATAACCACATAGCCAAGGCCTCGTGCCAAGACTACAAATAAGATTTTGTCAAGGCCTTGTGCCAAGACACTAGTTTGTCTCATGAGACCTACCGATGCATCGAGGAGCTATAGCGGGCTCCACCCGTCACTTATTAAGTCCAATGCATTCCCATATGAAAAGGTTTAAACATAACATAAACATTCGTATTAAAACTAGCATACGAAATGCCAATACTTTCACAATAAACTATGAATGGTATAAAAATAGCACATCCACAGTCAAACATATCACAAAACCTTCAATACAATATAGAAGTTTTGTATCATAATAAATCAACTTCAAATAATCTTAAAATCCATCAAAGGATGTTGACATAGATGAAATCAAAATTCTTTTTAAAGAAATATCTCCTTTTATTTTGAAATCATTTAAGATACATATAAAATAAAACATTTTCTTTGAAAATATTCTTATAAGCTTGTAAGGAAAGCTTTGAAGATTTTATAACGGCGTAAAATAACCGCACCCGCCGTATAAGTTAAAAAAAACATTCTTACCTCAATTCTGTCGAAAAGGTTAAAAGGACCTTGTTTTGAAAACGACGGAAAGATTCCTTTATAAACCTCTTATAAAAAGTCAAAAAAGGTATAAATGACTTTAACCCATATTCTTGTAAATAGTAAAAATGTTTTGAAATACATTTTTAAGAAACATGGATGTGGATGATAAAGAGATCCCAGTAGATTATTACATATAAACAACCTCGGATAATGAAGAGATTGTGAAATAACCCTTACCTTGTACTTTTCCTTGGTTGGGGTAGGTTAACCTCCTGTATAATGGTGAAATAGTTGTTATTAAATTATACAAGAATCATATATATTAATATGATATCATATATTATCTTTTAACATTGATTTGTTAATAATATCTTAGAATTATCGTCGTTTCGGGAGTTAACTTACTCATTTTCTTTTATATGTTTTGTTACATAAGCCATGGTTGTTGTATCTTATTCATATCCAGAATGATATACAGTCCTTAAACATCATTTTTAAACCATCAAATGATAATTATACTTGAATGGATACGATGGAGAATGAATCTCATCGCGTTCGTGGAGACGGTAGTCCGTACGTACGCACGAGCAACAATATCATTCTTTTGATATTAAAATAATATATAAATGGATGGTATATCATATATACAGAATAATTAACATGTTATATTTATTATTTACATGAGTTACACATCATTATTATACCCATCCAAATAATATTATATTGAATAACAATTACACCACGACGTGGAGACGGTAAACCGTACGTACGCACGTATGGTGACATGTTATTCAAAGGGTGGATAGAATACTGAATATGATTGTACCATATTTATAATAACATCACAGTATATGTGAGATACTGGAGTTATTATTTTAGAATGGTAAGAACAAAGGAAGAAGAAGTGGAAGAAGAAATGAACTTAGAAAAGTGTGGTGAAATCATTACCTCTTCTTCGGGTTCTTCCTTTTGATTTGATCAAAAGGGCTCCTTAGGTTGGCTTTCTGATCAAACTAAGGCCTCTAGGTTTTATTGAGGGATGTTGGGAGAGTATTTGGGCAGAGTTTGGCCGAACCAAAAGGCTTTGAAGGTGTGAAGAAATGAGAAGGAGGAGTGCCCTTTTATAAGAGTGGTGAGGGGCACCTTTGGAAAAGTTAGAAATATTAATTTATAATAAATTCATATTCGGTTTACAAAGGTTCCAAAGTTGACTATTCAAAGGATGAGGTGGGGATAGGTCGAAAACAACTCATCCAATAGAATTTAGACAGGTTTGGGTACTTATATTAACCTTATCTTTAAGTATTAACTCTAAGTTAATTAGTTTCACTTTCACAATGTCTCTTTGTATTTTTATATAATATGGTTAATAAACTTACTATATACATCCAAGCGACCCCCAAGTGGTCCATTAATGAGGAACCTATCATAATATAAGTCTCTTGGCCGAACCTTAGATTTTTAGGAATTTAATATCAATTAATAATATAATATTTGTTTTAAGAACTCTTTTCTGTCAATTTTGACACTATTCAATAGTTGATTTTTGTGAAACTCCTAACAGATTGATTACTTCGAACAAAGTCAATTAAATCAATCCTAATATATCATATTATCATAGAAAATTAGTTTAATTCATTAAAAGTTTCATATTATAATTATTTGGGTATTTATAAGATCAATTATTTTTATTTTTCACTATTTTAGTAATTACTGCATCATCATTGTGTCATAAATAAAATAAATTATATAATGTCTAAAAATTATAAATAAAATATCATTATGTAGGAAATCGTTTTAGCTTTCTAATGAATATTTATAATCGAAAATACAACATGTATAACCCTATGTAAAAATTGTTCTTCTAAAAGATGTAAGCTTATGCCATTTTTATTTTTATTTTAACTTTATTAATATAATGTGTCATTATCACTTACAAGTGGATCCATGGGGTCCCAAAATAGACCCAAAGATGCCCATGGTCGACCATGTATCAACCAATAGGGTTAAGACACGTTTTAGGGTAATTTAGTATTATTATAATATTATTTTTTTTAACCCTTATTTACCGGATTTACCCTTTAACCATGGTAAATAAAATATTTACCGCAGTAATTATTCAAAATGTGTAAAAATAAAAGTTACCTATTTACACAATTTGAAAATCCTGATTCCAAATATGGAATCCATTTTCCTAAATTCAAAACACAGAAGTGGAAGAAATTAATTTAAAATTAATTCCCGCTGTCAAAACAAAAAGCGTGTTTTTAAGAGATAATAACTATCAAAAGATTGACACTTGTTTATGTTCGGTTTAATTGTAAAATTATGTCCAATGATAAACATTAAATTGAATGGTAAAAATATATTCTAAATATACTTTAAAACCACTCAAATTCACAATTTATCACTATTAATTATTTTGATTAAAAAAGTTGTTTTTAATTAAAATTTAGTAATTTTCACTATTCATCAAAATATGAAAGTTATCCGAAATGTACCAAAATTTCACCCTACGCTAATTTTGATATTCCGAATCCAAAAATGAAGTCCATTTTGAAATATAGAATATATATGATTTCAAAAAGTAGGTATTACTATTCACAACAGCTAGTTTAATTAGTTGTGGTGTGTGTTAGAACTCGAGGTTGCGTACAACACACGCTATCACATTATTCGAAGGGAAACGTACCGTAGAAGCTTGGGGTGTTACAATTATCCTTTCATATTTTTGAGTAAATCAACAATTTCTGGAAGGGGATAGAGGTTCGTCACATTCACTAGTTTCAAGAGACAATAATTGATACAAATACTCAATCTTTCATACACCTTCTTTATGAAAAAGACCAATGAACCACAAGGGCACACACTCGTCTGAATAAAACTCCACTACAATATATCATTGAGTTTTACTCAAAGCTTATGAGGGGCCATCATATACAGGGACATCGAGATTGAAAAATTTCATGATTATAGATTTTCCACAAGGGTGATATATCATTAGAGATGTGGCACTAAAAACTCCTTCGAAAAAAATCAAGGTACTCTTCTACATCCCTGGGAAAAACCATTGTCTAAACATATAATGAACAAAACATCATCTCATCCATCAAGAAATATAGTATGGAACATGCCTCAAACCAATATGAGGGTCAAAATCTATAGAAAATATTGAACACTATCTATCAGTATAATAGAATATCACATACCACATAAAGAAATCATCAACATACTTCACTAAATACATCCAACTGATAATGAGGATAATGTCATATCGTAGTATCCCTGAACATAGGGAGTCTCCCCAATAGAATTTTTTCCTCATCACTAGCTAACAATCTCTATATACATCATATTGAAAACCTCAACCACCAACTAGCCATGTCAATGATAAGGGAACTAAAAGTATCTTTACCCCAAGTACCAAATAATTCATGAGGGTAGGTGATATTAAATATTTTATATCTGTTGAATAAAATAAACCCTAAACCAAAGTCGAAAACAAGTATAGGGTACCTTGAATGACATCTCAATCACCTGGTGATAGAAACGCCAGTGCATGAAACTGGCAATGACCTACTCAATGGAATCTATAACCTTGATTAAGACCACCTATATGGTTTATCTCTAATATATAGGGATGAGGAGCATCTTGGGGTTATCCTTTATTCACCCAATCCCTAGTCTTTAAATCCTAAGATGAATTATTCTCATACTCCTTCCTTAGATCAAACTACATCAATAGATGATCCTAAAGTGGAACACCAGGAGAACATTTCCTACTTATAAAGTTTGGGTACTCTCACCACTGATGTCTTCATCCTCCACGTGAAAAAATGAATTTTATTATTTTTTAAATTCCTAAGTGTCTACAACCCTATTGAAACAAGATGATGAGGTCATGCACCTTCCCATCACTGAATGGACGAAATTTTGTACAGGCAATTGGGAACCTTGGACCATATCTCTACTTCAAGGAGAATCTTAATGACACCCCTATCATGATGATGTTGTTTTATCCAACTTCATCTCAAAATATTTTACTAAACTCACCACCTCTAGATATGTCGGCAACATAAACAGCAAGACATGGAACTAGATTAATGGACACAAATTCACCTATAAATTCCATACACAGATATCCTCATATGGAAATAGGTCTGAAACATTTCAGAAAGGGTCGTAAAATTGATATGAAACTCATGTGTGTTGTAACTCTCCTATAAAAGGGTATGAAGATCTAGATAGCATGAAACCATTGTAGTTTAAGAAATAAACTCTACTCAGAAATTCTCCATGAGATTCTCCCATGAGACCACTGAATCCTTATGATTCATGAAGAAAAGTATCACCCACATACATTCTACACCATGAAACATTATCCTAGCCAATGAAACATAGTCATTATTAGGAGCATGATTCAAAATGAATGTTATCTCAACATCCTCCATCCATTTCTATGTGAATGAGTTTCAAATGAAGCACTCATACTTCTAGAGACTCTCGAATTGAAACTCTCATAGTTTCCCCATCCAAGTGTCAACAACTTTTTAACTCTACTCTATAATGATCTGCTAGAACATCTTACAGAACATCCTTGACATAAACCTGATGAGGACTTCAACTTGGATCCATAGCTATAAAACAAAAAATCATTAATGGATCCTGAGTGTATAATATGGAATATTTAAAATTAATTATTTATTAATTTTAATTCTTTATATTCTAACCTATCCCAAGGTCTATCAGTTTTAGTCAAAGGTGAAAAGAATATTGATGCATGATCTTTTCCTAATAATCTAACCCTCATCATGTATAACTTCATTTATTAGGATTAGTAAACATAAAGATCCATGCCTTAGATCCCAGGGGGACCAAAATACTAATGTCTCTGTAGTTCTACCATGTTTTCACCACTTACTGTACCTATTTGACATCATTTTCCACCAAACCATGCAGCTGTCACCTGTTCCTAACTCTAAACTCGATCATATTCCACAACTTTCACCTTGTATAAAACTCTATCATGACCCCTCCCTCACCCAATGTTCCCCTATTAAGCCAGAAATTATAGAAGGATTGTGATCTCTTGATTCTCACATCCATTAGGCCCCAGGATGGTCACTAGCACCAAAGGTATATCATACATTCAAATAGGTATCATTAACCTCTAATGTCACATGAGTAATTGATAGATAAGACAATTACACAAATAAAATCTTGTTGATAATGATAAAAGAGATCCCAAGTGACTACAGGTAATGTCTTACAAGACTAAAAAACTAGAAAGGAAAATACATGTACAAAAATAGTAACTCAGTAGTGACCTATAATATCAAACAAATCCTCAAAACACAAGATATATTATTATTCATCCTAATATTCAACCTTCTCCTACTAACCTAAAAAATTATATATACATAGGGTGAGGATAACATGAATACTCAGTAGGATCCTCCCATGACCTCTCATGAAAAAGATGAAAAAGAATACTAGATCCCAAAGAATAACAAATAAACTAACTCATCACATAAATGATTATACTAATTTCCCATCCTCTCTGTGTTTATCTATAAATAAGTATCACATATAACAGATCATATTTTCAAGTAATGGTGTAATAAGGGTACCATTCTATCATGCCCCCATTTTTTTAGTACTCTTCCTCAATAGTGTACATCCCGAGTCATCTGTCTTCAAAAGTAAGATAACCCATAAACACCTGGGATACATATCGCAACATTCATATTGTACATCACATAATATCTTAGTCCCATGACACATCTCTATATAGTAGTTGAGTAGTTTATGGGTTCCACTGAATCCCAAAAATCATGTATTATACATTGGGTAGTATTCTTCAAGTCATCATGGCCCACACACTGAGTAAGGTACCTCAATCCATCGCAACCTATACATTTAACACCAATAATAATCCTTTGGATATTATATTTGTATATCCATGTGTATGAAATAACCAGAATCCAATATATACCTCTACACACATATATGGGAAGACTAACGACCATGCATTCCATCAGATAATAATAAAAGGATAAGAGAATGTGACACAGGGAGTAGTCAACCATCCATCCTCAGCACTATGATATTGGGGTAAACACCCTCCTAGAGTCTACTGTGTGTCCCCATCCCTACCAACAATGTTGGGGTAAAAGATGAAATTATAAAACATATAGGATATAATATAATTCATAGCCACACTATGTGAATAACCTAGTATTTGTATCAACTGCAACAATGGTCACTCAGACTCCCAATTTCCACTTCTAAGGAATATTTATCCTATAAGTACACAAGAATTTGAGGAGATACATTTAAATTACTTATTTCATTTTTATTTTTATCATTTTGTAAATTTATTCATTATCCACTAATTAACATTGTTCAAAACCACAGTTCATTAACCATAAATTAACATTGATTAAACCCCACCTTATTATCCTCAATTGAATTTTCTTCCCTTAGGGAATAATAAAACTAATACCATTGTTCCTATAGATATTAAATTCTTTTCATTCTAGAAAGAACCAACCCCATGGGATAAAACAATTTTTGATAATTATTTACCATTCCATATTTCTAGGTACATTAAGAAATATACTATTCTACCATCAAAGAGATAAATAAAAAATCACTCAAAGCTCTATCAAGTAGTGGGAAATCAAATGAAGATAAATAAGAAACTCTCCCATCATCCATTTAACACATTCATTCACAATATAGAATTAAATACTTTATAACATCAATATGAATATCTAGATTCAAATCATTCCATAATCTATGGTTCCATCTCTGACACCATCATGCATATCACCATTCATCGCACCATCACATGAGTTAATTACAACCACAAGATTTGAACTCCATGCCTATATCGCATCATCCATCCCAGGAACAAATCTTGTCTTATAGAAATTATCACATAAAAATCACACAAAAGGATTCAAAGAACAAATAAATCAACATGGAAACTTATCCATAAAATAAGGAATCAATCATTTACATGAAAATGGGCTCTTATGTCCCCCAAAAGAAGTCACTTAGACATCAAAAGAAAATCAGAAACTATGGCCCAATAAATTTATATTTTTTAAGAAAATTTTTCTTATTCTATATAAAATTTACTAATTCAATTATCATTGGTTCCATATTTTGTTATCTTAATCCATCTACCATAACAGTTTCATTAAACATTTTTTTCATCAATTTTATTATCATAAAATTATAGGAAGTACAATTTTTAAAAAACATACCTTTTATTTAATTCATTATCCAACTAAAATATTATTCCTGTATTTATATTCCTTATATGATTTTGTCATGATCTACATTTTAAACCTAGCACAAAAACACTCTATAGAAATCCTAATGTAGATAACACATTATCATTATGAAAAATAAGAAAATTTTCATCACTATAGAATAATACAAGATCACTAAAAATAAATAGATTCAGAATTAATCTTGTTTAATAATTCATTATGTTAATTTCTCCACCATCACAAAGTGATAAAAATTGATAAAATTAGAATTAATTGTAAATAAATAGGTAAATTATGAATACCCACCCTCAAACATCCAATTATCTTGAAATGGAAAATAAATTCTAAGGGGATCTCCAATCACTTATCCTCCAAGGAAATTATATCCCCCAAGGATTTCACATAATGAACACAAAAAAAATGTAAAATAAAACTCCATTAGAATGATAGAGATCAAACTCCAAATCATGTAAATAAAATTTGGAGGGAAATGAAAATGAAAGAACGACAAATTACCAAAAAAGAGGAAGAACCAAGAAAGGATCACCCTGGATAGTCTCTCGAAGATGGGGATTAATCTCGATTGAAAGGGGATTCGAAAGATTTGGAAAATAATTATGGGGTGCCAATGTTTTTACAGGATGATATAGAGGAAAATTTTATTTACATTTCATAGGGTATTTATAGGAATTTAGTAATTTATAAGTCCATCAAAATTCCCCTATATCTCTGATTCCGAACTTCCTGACACGGGGTATACTATAGCATACCCTAAGGGATAACATTATAGCCCCTTTTTCACTTTATATATTAGAGGAAAATGATATAGAACCATCCAAATTAAATGTTCCTAGGGAGAGAATACAAAGAAACCTATAGCCCATTGCACAATCACCCACAATTTGGTAGAACTACCCAAAACCCTTACATCACAACCTCTCACCCCACATCAAAGTGGTCAAAACTGAGGAAGAGCATAGGCTACAGCCAACAACAATGGCTTTGTTACCCTAAAAATGTATGAAACCTCAAAATTCCTCTTTAGTTTCATCTATGTTTTAGATGAAGCTCCACACCCATAGAATCCAAATTGACTTTGCAAAAATGGACTATCTGAAAACTCATCCTAGGTCTCCATAGACCATAATTGGGATCTATATGCTAGAAAAATATTTTTCAAAAAAGGTGACATCTACATGCTAGAATAACGTTTTTTATTATGGTAAATTGTACCGAATGAAAAATATTGATCCCAAATTCCCTGATAATCCAAAGAGAAATCCTAAAGAAAATATTCTAAAGTCTATATTTTTTCTCCAAATATCTATCAGATTTGGGACAAAAAGATATACTAATATTTAATTCATGGCCTAATAATTAAGAGATTGACTCCATGTTATCTGACTATCTCATTCTGATAAATTCTAGAAAGTTGTTCTGCAAACATGGTATCATTAATAGGAAGAATTTTTTTTCAAATTTACATAGGCAATCAACAATATCTCAAATCTCATTATTAACTCAAGATATATTTAGTAATTCTACTATTAAATCAATTTATATGCTCTAAAATTTCAATTTAAGCTGAGAGAAGGATAAAATATAACCAACTTTAATTACACTCATATTTATCATGTTCAAGAGTTAAATATTTCAAATTAAAATGAGTACTATCTTTCTTAACCTCACCTCAATTATAATAATCATGAAGGTCCAAATTCATTTTATCACTATCGGGATGAATTGAAAATGGATAGTTTTGGGCTTTAGTTTTAAATTTCTTCCTCAACTAGAAATCACATGACACATACGACCTATTTCAAAATCATATAACACTTTGTTTATCAATCTTAAATTTAGGAAAATTACCCTAAATGATAAATTATACCATCTTTTGATAATCATGATATTCCTTTCGAGTATTATTCTTTCTATCAAACAAATACTATTATACTAACACTTAACCCAAATAGAGAGAGTTATATTATAATTAATTACTAGTATAACATTCATCAAATAATTTACTAATGTATTGTGTTCCAAATGTAACATACCTAATGATAAATTTTTCGGACTCAAGGCATTGATTACCTTGTTTTAGTTTCCTAGATAATAGTGGATTGTGAAACAATAATCATTTTTTAGTTCCAGCCAAATTATTTTCCTCATATTGAATTATTTTTGAGTGAATACATTCTTTTTATGGTTAGTATATATATAACATTTTAACTCATATAATAAACTATTAAAAATTTTATAAAGGAATTGAATCACTACAAGATCAATATTATGTGTTGGGTAATTCCTCTCATGGTGTTTTAATTTATTTGAAGCATATACAATTTCCCAAAAATCTTACACCAAGAAACAGCCAATCACTTTTAATGAGGAATCAATATAAATAAATACACCAACATTTCTTATTGGTAGGGCTATCACTAGACCATTACCCAATAATGTTTTCAATTCCTAAAAACATACATCACATTCCTTTATCTATATGATTTTTCCTACTCTTTAAGATAAATTAGATATTTTTCTAGATAACTAAGAAATTTTTTCAAAAAAACATCAGTAGTAACCCATTAATACCAAAAAACATAAAATATTTGTGATATTTTTAGGTCTTGACCACTCTTCTACCACATTAGTTTTATAAATATAAATAATTAATCCATATTAAAAAGAAATATTCAAATGGAAATAAATATATTATAACCAAAATTCACATTTAATAAATTTGTCCTAAAAATTATTTGCATTCAATGTCCCCATAAAAATTGTCATATGTTTATCATATTCCTCATAAATCAAACAATAAAGTAAAATATCATCTATTAAAACAACCAAAAATTTATCCAAATACCCATGGATCAATCTATTCAGAAGAAAAATAAATAAAATGGGTTAATTCTTCAACCCTAAAGGCATAAACACAACCTTATAGTGAACATAACAAGTATAAAACTCCATACTTTGAATTTATTCCTAATTCACTTTCAGATGTTGATACCAAAACTATATGTCAATATTATTAAAATACTAGGAATTATATTACAAACCAAACAAGGCTTCAATATATAGTAACAGATACGTGTCTTTAATAATAAATTAATTAATTAATCTATAATAAATTCAAAGTATCATGCATCCATCCTTATCTAGAAAAAAATACAAGAGAACCCCAAGGTGAAGTAATAGGCTATATTAACCCTTTGTTAGGATACTATTTTAATGGTTTTTTCAATTCATAAATTTTTACTATAGGCATTCAATAAAGCAGTTTTGAAATTATATTAGAATCAGAAACTAATTAAATTTTATATTCAACCTCTTATCCAATAATAAGAAAAAAAATTATTATGAAATAAATATATATATTCATTGACTACTAGTACATAACTAATTTGAAAATTTCCTTTATTTTCAGAAATATTTGAATGTTAACATTCACCTATATTTTTTATCATTTTTTCTATTTCATAATATGATATCAAATGTATAAATTCATTAAAATATACAAAGTGGAACTCATTCTAAAAAATAACACATTTACCTCTATAATTTATCTCATCACGGTAAACTGAGAGATAATCCATACCCATAATAAAATCTCACTCTAAAATTATAAAGATAACATAGTTTTTAAGAAAAACCCTTCCGCATATGACAATGGTATTATTAATATAACTTTTTATTGTATTTATTCTACCCCTATTAGTTTTTATCCTAATATCTAACTTAATTTATTGATATATTAGATCCTTTTTATATGAAATATTTTAAGATATAAAATAATTTTTAGATCTAAAATCAAATAAGACATCAGTATAATATGAATAAATAAGTAATGTACCTATCACCACATCATTAGATGGTCACACATCTGTCATTATAAATGTTATACTCATTATTAATCCATTATATTCTCGATAATAATGATTCCCATAGTGATAAAAAATCTTTAGACATGAATTTTAATAATGTGCCAACTAATTATAGTTAAAATAACTTACCATTGTATGACTATCTACTTTTTTAATAATATTCTGATCTAAAGTCATTTCCATACTTTCCCAAAGATTATGATTAATCTTACCTCATTGGTAAAACATTTATAATCACGTAAAATATTCATTAAATGTATTTTACTTCATTTGGAATACTTGGGGGGATTAACTCCAAATTTTTTGGTTGACATCTCTTTCATTGGTTTACATATAGACCGCTTCTTAGTTTTTCTTTCAAGAATTAAATAGGTTTCATAAAACACAATCATAACTTTTTTAATCTAACAAACAACTTGTTTAAAAATTTTAAAATCATGAGTGTCCAATTCCCTTCATAAACATAGTTTCAAACCTATGTAAAATCGATTAATTTTAATCTCATGGTCAAAAACAAAATTTGGTGTATACCTAGGTAGTATTGAAAATTTTCTTCATAAGTGACTAATGATTCTTCATTACTTTACTTAAAATCCATAAATTGTTTTTCCTTTCTTAGTAAATAAACATTAAGAAAGTAATTATAATGTAATTTATCATTAAATATTATACACTCCATGAAATCAATCCCAACATTTTCGATGATATTCTTAATAATAGAACACCATTGATCAACTCCAACTTCAAAATAGTAAATAGAAAGAATTAAATTTTTATGTTTCACACATCCCTAGATTATGAATATCTTCCACAATGTATTTTTTCATTTTTATAGTTCACTAGGTCTAAATATCCACCTAAGGATGAAGAGTGTTGTTTCATGAAATTCCCAAAAATAGACATGTTCCTCTACGATTAATTATGTCAATATCTTTTATAGTAACCACTATTATTATACTATGTAAAATAATTTTAAACAACCACTGATTATTTTTTCTAATAATTTGAGGTTTTTTATTTTTAGGTTAATATCCATCTAGCGCCTTCCTACTACATCTACCATGTTTCCACTATGGAAAACAATTCTGAACAGACATACATTAAATGATGAAATAAGGAAATCTTAAAAATATATCTCATGATAACATAGTCCTAAATATGAATCTCTTAAGAGTTTCTTTTCACATTCTCCTAACTTATGAAGGCATCTAACCTCTTCCTCTGAACCCAAAAATAATGCCCCATAAAATAAAAAATTTTAATTAAATGTTTTGCAATAAAAATTTCACCTTATTATATTTCCAAGATCTTTTGGGTTTATAGTTTTATATTATTAGAAAAACACATTACATAAAAAAATAGGAAACTATAATATAGTGAACTTTTTTCATGAAAATAGGGCATTATGTTTATAGCCATATTTCATTAAATATTATATTAATCATTTAATATGTTTCACCATTATAAAAATATTCACCTTTCCAAAATTCAAACTGAAACTTAGATCAAGTGAATAACACTAAAAAATGTGGGACAATAAAAAAATATCAGTACGATATATAAAAATAAAATCATCGCATTATTCTTGTGAAAAAAAATTAAATCCATACAGATGTTTACATTTTTATTAATAAAACGTTGATCACATAAAAAAAACATTTATACATGTGAAAATAAAAATTTCTTAAAAAAACATTTGAGAAATAATTATTAAGAATAATAAAATCATTATGGAATCTCTAGAAATAAGGGATCTCATGAAAACATTTCAAACCTTTCATATTTAAAAAGTTTAAAACAATTCCTCACCTAATGAATTCAAATGTTTTAAATAAATCCCATTTATGTAAGTGTAATATAGGTTTCTTAGATATTTATATTCACAAAATGTGTTAAAACTTGTTTAAATTATGTTTTAATAATAGAACCCTACTAAATTCCATATGAGTAACAAACTTGGTTATCTATCCCATTATTTCATCCAAATACTATATCATTACCAAATGCATTAGAGAGAAATATTGTGGCCACCCATAATCATCAGCTATATCGGGCTCACCCATCATCATCTATTATTTTAAATTACTATATCATTCACATAATATTTTCAATCATTCACTTTTAAATTATAAAACCCTTTAAAAACTCATTTAAACCCATAAGAAAAAATCATGTTCCATTTTTACATAAAATTACGTAGAAATATACTTTCCATTTTAAAATATTTAAAAAACATACAAGCATATATATAACATGATATTATTTGAAAAAAACACATTATATTATAAATAAATATTAATGGAAAAAATCAGCTATGATGGAAGTAAAAGGCAGTCAAACCATAGACATTAAATAACATTATTTTTGCAGTTTTATAAAAATTAAAAAATATCCCATGTTGAAAATTTTGAAATGATTTATTTTTAAAACATTATAAAGTAAAATATACTATAAAATGACCATTATAAACCTTTCAACAACAAATAATAACATTCTAAAAACATTTAAAATATCATATATAAGGAGAATTAAACCTTTATAACATTTAAAACAACATTTTAAAGGAATCCATGTTACCTCTTGTCCGGAATTATTTCATTATTATATCAACCCTAAAAATTAATAAAACAGAATTAGTATTTTATTTTATTAAGAAAATTTTTCATTTTAATTCCAAAAAATTCATTCCCTTTAAATTATTTTTTATAGTTTCTTACTTAGTTACGAAAATGGTTATGTTCACGTTGGTCATTTTGAGGATGTTTGGTTTATAATCGTAAAATAACTTCAGTGCATTGACTATGGTTAAAGAGGGTTATAAATACCATAAATTAAAAAACTACAGATTCCAATATTATAATATTTATCAATTAAATAATATTATAAAAAACCTTGTAGGGTGATTATGAAAAATGAACCACATCATTTAATATAGATGGTGGTCCATACATATGCATGAATGACGTTATAAGTTTTCTAATCAATGGAAACATAATTAATTGGATAATTTTTTAATTTTATAGAATATTAAAAATTTAATATAATTAATATAAATTAATTATTCTCATCCTTATTAACATCCTTTTAAGGAGTAAATTAAAAAAAATCACATCACTTTGTAGAGGTGGTAGTCTACACATACACTCGAGTGAAGTTTTCATTTTCCAATTCAAAGTTGGGTAAGAATGTAAGTAATATAATATCTTTTTTATACTCAAAATTAGATTATAAATATCATATATATTTATTTTATACCTCATTTCAATAATCCATGATATATTGTGATGAAAAACAGAAACCTCACTTCGTGGATGTGGTGGTCCACACACATGCACTAGTGATACATTCATTTTCCATTGGATACAAATAGAGATTAAAAAGGGTTTCACCATAATAATAATAAAATTAAATTTTATATAATATATTGATTATATTATTTCATCGTGTTTCAAGAATATTTTATGAAGGTATTATAATAAATAATCATGGAACACTCATTTAATATTTATATATCTTCTTTAAAATAATTCCCTTGGCTTACACCATAAGAATTTTAAGGTCGTTCTTTCAATGATACCAAGACCTCTAGGAAATTGGGATTGATGTTATTAAGAACTTTATTTAGGTATTGGTCAACCTAAATTTATCAACTTGTGTTAATAAATGAGCATATTGTTTTATCTTTTATATGTGAGGGTAGTGACACACTTGTAAACAATTAAAACTTCTTAATATACTATATGAATCTCATAGAAATGTGGAAGAAAAGGAAAAAATATTAATGAACATATATGGTAACATAAAATTACACTCATCCAATCATATATATCTAAATTTTATAGATATTTGTCCTAAAAATTATTTGCATTCAATGTCCCCATAAAAATTGTCATATGTTTATCATATTCCTCATAAATCAAAAAATAAAGTAAAATATCATCTATTAAAACAACCAAAAATTTATCCAAATACCCATGGATAAATCTATTCAGAAGAAAAATAAATAAAATGGGTTAATTTTTCAACCCTAAAGGTATAAACACAACCTTATAGTGAACATAACAAGTATAAAACTCCATACTTTGAATTTATTCCTAATTCACTTTCAGATGGTGATACCAAAACTATATGTCAATATTATTAAAATACTAGGAATTATATTACAAACCAAACAAGGCTTCAATATATAGTAACAGATACGTCTCTTTAATAAAAAATTAATTAACTAATCTATAATAAATTCAAAGTATCATGCATCCATCCTTATCAAGAAAAAAATACAAGAGAACCCCAAGCTAAAGTAATAGGCTATATTAACCCTTTGTTAGGATATTATTTTAATGGTTTTTTCAATTCATAATTTTTTACTATAGGCATTCAATAAAGCAGTTTTGAAATTATATTAGAATCAGAAATTAATTAAATTTTAAATTCAACCTCTTATCCAATAATAAGACAAAGAAAATTATTATGAAATAAATATATATTAATTTACTACTAGTACATAACTAATTTGAAAATTTCCTTTATTTTCAGAAATATTTGAATGATAACATTCACCTATATTTTTTTATCATTTGTCCTATTTCATTATATGATATAAAATGTATAAATTCATTAAAATATACAAAGTGGAACTCATTCCAAAAAATAACACATTTACCTCTATAATTTATCTCATCACGGTAAACTGAGAGATAATCCATACCCATAATAAAATCACACTCTAAAATTATAAAGATAACATAGTTTTTAAGAAAAACTCTTCTGCATATGACAATGGTATTATTTATATAACTTTTTATTGAATTTATTCTACCCCTATTAGTTTTTATCCTAAGATCTAACTTCATTTATTGATATATTAGATCCTTTTTATATGAAATTTTTTAAGATATAAAATAATTTTTAGATCTTAAATCAAATAAGACATCAGTATAATATGAATAAATAAGTAATGTACCTATCACCACATCATTAGATGGTCACACATCTGTCATTGTAGTTGTTATACTCATTATTAATCCATTATATTCTCGATAATAATGATTCCCATAGTGATAAACAATCCTTAGACATGAATTTTAATAATGTTCCAACTAATTATAGTTAAAATAACTTAACATTGTATGACTATCTACTTTTCTAATAATATTATGATCTATATTCATTTCCTTACTTTCCCAAATATTATGATTAATCTTACCTCATTGGTAAAACATTTATAATCATGTAAAATATTCATTAAATGTATTTTACTTAATTTGGAATACATGGGGGGATTACCTCAAAATTTTTTGGTTGACATATCTTTCATTGATTTACATATAGACCGCTTCTTAGTTTTTCTTTCAAGAATTAAATAGGTGTCATAAAACACAATCATAACTTTTTCAATCTAACAAACAACTTCTTTAAAAAATTTAAAATAACAGGTGTCCAATTCCCTTCATAAACATAGTTTCAAACCTACGTAAAATCTATTAATTTTACTCTCATGGTCAAAAAAAAAATTTGGTGTATACCTAGGTAGTCTTGAAAATTTTATTCATAAGTGACTAATGATTCTTCATTACTTTAATAAAAATCCATAAATTGTTTTTCCTTTCTTAGTAAATAAACATTAAGAAAGTAATTATAATGAAATTTATCATTAAATAATATACACTCCATGAAATCAATCCCAACATATTCGATGATATTATTAATAATAGAACACCATTGATCAACTCCACCTTCAAAATAGTAAATAGAAAGAATTAAATTTTTATGTTTCACACATCCCTAGATTATGAATATCTTCCACAATGTATTTTTTCATTTTTATAGTTCACTAGGTCTAAATATCCACCTAAGGATGAAGGGTGTTATTTCATGAAATTCCCTAAAATAGACATGTTCCTCTATGATTAATTATGTCAATATCTTTTATAGTAACCACTATTATTATCCTATGTAAAATAATTTTAAATAACCACTGATTATTTTTTCTAATAATTTGAGGTTTTTTATTTTTAGGTTAATATCCATCTAGCGCCTTCCTACTACATCTACCATGTTTCCACTATGGAAAACAATTCTGAACAGACATAGATTAGATGATGAAATAAGGAAATTTTAAAAATATATCTCATGATAACGTAGTCCTAAATATGAATCTCTTAAGTGTTTCTTTTCAAATTCTCCAAACTTATGAAGGCATCTAACCTCTTCCTCTAAACCCTAAAATAATGCCCCATAAAATAAAAAATTTGTAATTAAAGTTTTTGCAATAAGAATTTCACCTTATTATATTTCCAAGATCCTTTGGGTTTATAGTTTTATATTATTAGAAAATCAAATTACATAAAAAAATAGGAAACTATAATATAGTGAACTTTTTTCAAGAAAATAGGGAATTAAGTTTATATCCATATTTCATTAAATATTATATTAATCATTTAATATGTTTCACCATTATAAAAATATTCACCTTTACAAAATTTAAACTGAAACTTAGATCTAGTGAATAACACTAAAAAATGTGGGACAATAAAAAAATTTCAGTACGATATATAAAAATAAAATCATCTCATTATTCTTGTGAAAAAAAATTAAATCCATGAAGATGTTTACATTTTTATTAATAAAACATTGATCACATAAAAAAACATTTATACATGTGAAGATAAACATTTCTTAAAAAAACATTTGAGAAATAATTATTAAGAATAATAAAATCATGATGGAATCTCTAGAAATAAGGGATCTCATGAAAACATTTCAAACCTTTCATATTTAAAAAGATTAAAATCATTCCTCACCTAATAAATTCAAATGTTTTAAATAAAGCCCATTTATGTAAGTGTAATATAGGTTTCTTAGAGATTTATATTCATAAAATGTGTTAAAACTTGTTTAAATTATGTTTTAATAATAGAATCCTAGTAAATTCCATAGGAGTAACAAACTTGGTTATCTATCCCATTATTTCATCCAAAGACTATATCATTACTCAATGCATTAGAGAGAAATATCGTGGTCACCCATCATCATCACCTATATCGGGTTCACCCATCATCATCTATTATTATAAATTATTATATCATTCACATAATATTTTAAATCATTCACTTTTAAATTATAAAACCCTTTAAAAACTCATTTAAACCCCTAAGAAAAAATCATGTTCCATTTTTACATAAAATTACGTAGAAATATACTTTCCATTTTAAAAGATTTTAAAAAAATACAAGCATATCTATAACATGATATTATTTGAAAAAACACATTATATTATAAATAAATATTAAAGGAAAATATCAGCTATGATGGAAGTAAAAGTCAGTCAAACCATAGACATTAAATAACATTCTTTTTGCAGTTTTATAAAAATTTAAAAATATCCCATGTTGAAAATTTTGAAATGATTTATTTTTAAACCATTATAAATAATGTAAAATATACTATAAAATGACCATTATAAACCTTTCAACAAAAAATAATAACATTCTAAAAACATTTAAAATATCATATATAAGGATAATTAAACCTTTATAACATTTAAAACAACATTTTAAAGGAATCGATGTTACCTCTTGTCCCGAATTATTTCATTATTATATCAACCCTACAAATTAATAAAACAGAATTAGTATTTTATTTTATTAAGAAAATTTTATATTTTAATTCCAAAAAATTTATTCCCTTTAAATTATTTTTTATAGTTTCTTACTTAGTTACGAAAATGGTTATGTTCACATTGGTCATTTTGAGGATGTTTGGTTTATAATCGTAAAATAACTTCAGTGCATTGATTATGGTTAAAGAGGGTTCTAAATACCATAAATTAAAAAACTACAGATTCCAATATTATAATATTTATAAATTAAATAATATTATAAAAAACCTTGTAGGGTGATTATGAAAAATGAACCACATCATTTAATATAGATGGTGGTCCATACATATGCATGAACGACGTTATAAGTTTTCTAATCGATGGAAACATAATTAATTGGATAATTTTTTAATTTTATAGAATATAAAATATGTAATATAATTCATATAAATTAATTATTCTCATCCTTATTAACATCCTTTTAAGGAATAAATTAAAACAAATCAAATCACTTTGTGGAGGTGGTAGTCTACACATACACTCGAGTGACGTTTTCATTTTCCAATTCAAAGTTGGGTAAGAATGTAAGTAATATAAAATCTTTTTTATACTCATAATTAGATTATAAATATCATATATATTTATTTTATACCTCATTTCAACGATCCATGATATCTTGTGATGAAAAACAGAAACCTCACTTCATGGATGTGGTGGTCCACACATATGCACTAGTGATACATTCATTTTCCATTGGATAGAAATAGAGATTAAAAAGGGTTGCACCATAATAATAATAAAATTAAATTTTATATAATATATTGATTATATTATTTCATCGTGTTTCAAAAATATTTTATGAAGGTATTATAATAAATAATCACGGAACACTCATTTAATATTTATATATCTTCTTTAAAATAATTCCCTTGGCTTACACCATAAGAATTTTAAGGTCGTTCTTTCAATGATACCAAGACCTCTAGGAAATTGGGAGGGATGTTCTTAAGAACTTTTTTTAGGTATTGGTCAACCTAAATTTATCAACTTGTGTTAATAAATGATCATATTGTTTTATCTTTTATATGTGAGGGTAGTGACACACCTGTAAACAATTAAAACTTCTTAATATACTATATGAATCTCATAGAAATGTGGAACAAAAGGAAAAAATATTAATGAACATATATGGTAACATAAAATTACACTCATCCAATCATATATATCTAAATTTTATAGATATTTGATACCATATCTCTTATTTTAACCCCCCCCCCCTCCATCATTAACTCTTTTACCTTTACCAGGGTGATAAAGTTTTACCATGGTTACGATTCATAATGAAAAAAAATTAGTTCACCTTATTATCAATTTTTAAATTAATTACTCCAAATATGAAATTAATTTTACCATATTCAATTTTATAAATTATTAAAAAAATTGATATAAATATGTAAAGCATAATGAAAATACTTTTTAGAAAAAAAATCCTTTTTAGCATAGAACTGGTTTTATAAAAAAATCAATCGTAATATTTATAATTTTGGAATTAATTAAATTATTTTATTTAAAATATGTGTAATTAAACCATAAAAATAATTTTTAATTGAATATATCTTTTATAAATACTTGAAAATAATTTTAATTGTAATTATTATTAGTATTTTTCAATATTCACAAATCAAAATAAATATTTTTTGAAAAATCTAAAAAAATAAACCTAATATAAATTAAATAGAGTGATTAAAAAATAATGCCCTTTTTATAAAATTATAATTATAAAATGTAGAAATTTATATTTTAAATAAACCATGTAATACATGGAAAAACAATTTCATTATATATAAAAAATTAATTTTTCATTTAAAAAATCAGATAAAATTATTTATAAAACAATAGAGAATATGAATCCATAAAATGAATACATATAAATGATAATATTGATTAATTTCTCGAATTACATAGGTTCTCAAATCTAGGTTGATTATAATGGCTCACTCATCATACAACTATCCCAGGTGGGGACCTAGTGATTTGAATCATATTAATTATCATACTAGAGAAGCAACTCAATGATAAATTTATCACAAACCTGATGATGTGTGTGAGAAAATTGAATTTACATGTTTTATCACCATTCACATTGATAATATATTTTGTAGGAGATTATAATTTTAAACACTTTGGTAAATCAAAATCTATCTTAAACCTTGGTTATTTTTTTAGATTTAGAATGAATAATAAATTTTAGCATTATTATCCTCTAACTGGGTTAGTGGGTAAACAGAATTAATATTTAGGTGAAACCATCTTACTATAGCCCTTTTTAATAGGTGATTATGAATGATCCATTTAGTGCATTGTTACCATCAATTTTCACCAACCACTAGACTATAACAAACATACAAAGTAAAATGTGTAAATAAAGGATCCACACTAATTAGACAATAATAAATATATCAAACATAATAAACTCCTAAATATTTTTCATATTACTCAGTATGATTTTATATATCCTTATCATATTTAAATATAATAATCATTCAGTATCATTCATTGGATTATTCAATTAATTAATTCAACTTAATATTAATATCAATATCTACCAAATATAATCTTTTCCAAATCATCATAATGATATAAATCAATGTAACTATATCTATTGTTTTACCATTACACTTTATCAATATCATTATCATATAAAACCCATCATATCAATTGATTTGATTCATTTAATCTTTATAAGATTTAGTAGTCATCTAAAAATTATCATAACCTCTTTATCAAGATATAATATTGAAAATAGTATATTTTCTTGTCATCCTTGGGATTAATATTTTTCTTCACTAATAATAAGTATTATTAATTCACAGTGTCATCATAATAAATATTTATTATATATAATGTTTCTTTGTATATAACATTAACAAATCATAATAAAAATCATTCCATGAGAGAAAACATGAATTTTTATTATCTATTGAAAATTAATACCCGCAATCATTAGTATAATTACCATCACCTTATTCATACACATCCTATTAATTCAAATTATTTCAATAATTAATATGTTCATACAATACCAAAAACATCTCAATTGAATTTTTCATTATTCATTCCATCATTTTTAAAATGAATTTTAAACTAATTACTCTAAATTTATTATTTAATTAATTCATGATTTCAACTATCCACATCATCATTGAAAATTCATTATATTCTATAACATTTTATAGTGATACCAATTAACATTAGTCAACTAAATATTCCAATTCAATTATTTTTGGAGATTTAGTGATAATTTTATTGATCCAATTATTAAATTCAATATACCAAAAATAATATATAAAATAATTAATATAATTAACATATATCCCTTTTAAGTAATCAGTAGTATATAATGGAGATCATATAATTTATTAGAAACCCCCAATATTTCAATATAATTCTAATCACTATTTATTCATAAATCATTGAATTAACTATTTGATTATATATCACTTAATTTATCTTGTTTATCATATAATAAAAATAATATTATTTTCCCCTATTGAATGACAATGTTAAAGAAATTGAATCCCTATATCATTAATTGAATTATTACATCTTATCAGGGAATGATAAAAAGTTTATACATGCACATAATATATTATTAATGTTGTTTAAATAAATTAGCCAACAAAAATTCACTAAAATGGACCAAGAATGTTTATTTTAGGTTTTTATGTTTGAAATAAGTCTATAAAAGATTTAATTATTTAAAAACCAATTCCACATGCACCCCCATATGCCTCTCGTGTTTCAGGATAATTTGATGATGCCATGTGGAACCCTCATGTGCTAACACGATCCCCTAACTTACCCCCCAAATCCTTCACTAAATTGATTCTAAAACACTACCAATGTATTTAGATCCTATTCTTCCAATATAATATTAGACGATCCACATTGAAAAGGATAGTCTGAGTAGGAACTTCTCCAACATGTACACCTAGATACATGGGCCTCCTTTTGATCATGCAAATTAGAAAGAAATGTGGTTCCAACACTACAAGACATGGATCCATAATGCTTGTATCATTTCACATGGTACCATGGCTCCACCTCTATTTTTTTTTGAGTTCCCCTATATTCAACTGATCGTTGATAAAATACCTTGATATTTATTATCACCCACAGACATGTCATATTCACACATCACTATCTAATATCATATGTTCTCTAATACCTAAAGAGAGAAAGTTTCCAAAATTATATATATATTTACAGTAGCTTCATCTTATCATGACGATAATATTAATGTATATTTTATGTAGTTAATTAAATAAATAATCCAAGATAAGTTTTAGAAGAGGTAGAAATCAAGGAAACTTTTCTAGTAAAATAAATTGTAATCCATACATAAGATTTATGTGTTATTATTCACATTAGAGTCATTTCATATTAAGAAAAAAAATAGCATTTCATTTAAAAATTAATTTTTCATGGCTATTGGTTATTCTAAATTTTATCGAAGTTGTTTTTAAAAAATATCTTTAATATATATATATGTAACCATAATTTGGTTTTCCACAAATATTTTGTCATTAGACAGATATTTAGAGATTAAATTAAAGTACATAATCATTTAAAAATTATTTTTTTATTTTCCACTTCAAATATTATAATGTTTTTTGAAATTTTCATGAATCTTCCCAAATGGGCCCATGTTGTTACTCCCCAAGCCAATCTCCAAATGGATAGGGGAAGGCGACTAGCACTGAGTAGGCATGTCACTAACATGCGAGGCCTTAGTCTAAGTAAATGTACACATGCATGAATCTCCAAACCCATAAAATTCCAAAATGTAAAAATAATTGAACAAAAATACATGAATATATCTAAATCCCACAACCATAGTATTATAGGAAGTAAAGGAATGTAAACAACAAAAAATACAACCCCACCATAAAGACTTTGAAAAAAGTCCTACGTGAAAGTAATACTGAGGACTACTATCTAGATAATACAAGAACAAACCTCATTCAATTTAAAAACAATTGAAGAAACATGCGTGAATACATCTAAATACCACAACCATAGTATTTCTAGAAGTAAAGGAATGTAAAAAAGGACAAATACAACCCCACCACAATGATTCTGAAAAAATTCCGACTTGAAAATAATATTGAGGACTACTGTTAAGATATTTTAGGAAGACACCTCGGTTAGTCTAGTCTCACTAAGAACCTTATAGTCCAGGTATTTCTTGAAATTTATTAAAAGGATGATCATCTGCACAAGACATGACACGTGTACACAAAGCACGTGTAGGGGTCAGTATAACAATAAACATTAGAAAACACCGGAAAAAAAGTATGCAAAAAATAAATACAGTCAACACTACATAGGTATATGTCAATAGTACATATAACAATAATAT
Organism: Viscum album; assembly: GCA_963277665.1. NCBI lineage: Eukaryota > Viridiplantae > Streptophyta > Magnoliopsida > Santalales > Viscaceae > Viscum > Viscum album. The sequence continues at coordinate 1,957,059,922 of OY728127.1, read as the reverse complement.
CTAGATATAATCAACAAGATACATAGTCTAATGGTATGTCACAACCATAATACTATCCTAGGATTCTAACTTGATGGTTATGTATATAAGTCTTCTAGGGGAACACACTCTATGAGTCTGATAACAGTGTTGGCGTTAGTCTGAGAGGTAATTCTTGTCGAGTCTTGCCATTATAAGTATATGGTAAAAGTTCAAAGAGATATGATACATAGATGAGGATCACACCTAAGGCAATGGGGTGTGCCAAAAACTCAATCTTTTTAACCCACTCACTACAGGATCAACACTCATGTAGTCATGGTCATGACGATACCAAGAACTCCACCTTGGGAACAAATATGTATAAAGGATCTCACTTTATGCCTCATGGAAGGATTCCAACAACTCTATCCAAGATGTCCTTCTGAAGGGATCGTAGTCCAATGTATAGGATGTGATTCCATACTAACCCTCAAAGAATTTATATGGGGAGTGTACCCTAAAAAACTTGTCCAAGATATAGAGGAAAAGGATCCAATCCATCTTGAAAGAAGTACACGGTGTGTAGTAAGATCATGCATCGTGTCCCATTGACCCCAAGTCCTTCCCATGTAAATAGCCAGTGTCCTGTGTTTGTGTCCATATAACAGTACATGGCATATCAGATTCCCATTTACTCTTCTTGTGTACCAGTAAATGGGTATACCCATGTACACCTATCCAAGTCATGCCTTTGGGGGAGTACAGTGTTTGACCATTTTTTTTACTCTATCCCATGTGTGTATAACCTTTGAGGTACACACAAAACCATCAGGGAGAGTTAATAAATCGTGTCACTGGGTCACAACTCATGTGATCCGTAAATTTCTCCCAAAACCCAAGTCACCACTATGATGGACCCACATGGTGTGTGGATCCATGTTACATATCGTGTACTGAGAAATTTTACTGATTTATAAATCTATTTTACACATCATCGTCCACTATTCAAATGCTTGGATCTTCCACTATCACTGACAATCATGACCATGTAACTCAAATCTAGAAAATCTGAGGTCTAACATTTTCTGGGAGATGATTTCTAGTGGCCTCATTAATTATGGAATCATCCTGAACCTCCACCTTCACCATGTGTCCAACAACCACACCTGTACATGTCAAGATGGTCCTGATCCTCTTACTATTTTCATCATCACATGATCTAAATTCCATAATATGTTAGAATTAATGATATCAAATCATTTCTATAAGAAACTGGGGCATAAGGTTCAATTCCATGGTATTTGGGTTGAATCACTGTGAAAATGAAGTAATAATAATGAACATACAAAGAAAAATGGTAGAAAACCACAAAACATGAAAAAATAGGAATAAACCATGGTTTTTTTCATTTGGCCTCAATTATTTATCATTAAGAAGACAAGTGAAGAACCAAAATAAAAAAAAATCCCAATTAAAATCACATAGAATAATCACATCGCACAATACAGACAATCCTAAGATCAACCGATTGTTTTATTTATCTAGGTTCCTCATAGAAATAAAAAAACAAAATAAAACAATGTCATAACTCAATTTAGATGGACTTTTTATGAATAATGGTGCTACATTGTGATCATTGGAAAGATTCTCTGAATTCTTCTTGATCCAATCATCAATCTCTGGTTTGGTCATGAACCACCAACAAAATTTAATTCGACATGTTTCCAATAGTGCCTAGATCTCTAGGTTTTATCATCTAAACCTAGGAATTCCCATAAAATATTATTTAAAGACACTTTATCTAGTGCATCAATGAAATAAAAATAGAATAATTAAATTAATTATTTTATTAATGTTGGGACCACGATGAATTTTTCACAAATTCCCCAAGATGACATGGATTATATCCCGCATAGGGTAAAACCTATATTTTTAACTCAATGATTCTCTTGGATTTTGGATTCGAACCCCCATTTAGATGATATTCCACTTTTTCATGAAAATTTTACATGTGAACTATTTATAATATTTCAAATATTTCAAACATTTATTCTAGGAATACTGGACCTCTGAATTGCATTTCATCTTAGAACCTAGTCTTGAAAATAATCCATATTGTATAAAAAATAATACTTGAAAAATTTGAGTCAATACATTCTCCCAACCTTTGGGTTTTATGTCCCAAAAATCCAAAATAAGGGCTACACAAAGATATATGGGTATTAATCATGAATCTCAGCCTCCCTCTCCCAATTTCTCTAATATAGATTCCTGTTCTTCCACCAGAGATGAACTAATAGAATCTATAACCCATGAATAATTCTCTCCAGCCAATCCTCAATCTCTAATAGCTTCTCAATAAAGGTTGCTCCATCCTCAATGTCCAGTTCTCCCCAGTCGATAATGGGTTATGGTTCATTCATGTACCTCATTAGTTGTGACACATGGAAGACATGATGTACCTGATCTAACTATAGTGGTGGAGCTATGTGGTATTTCACCTTTCCTACCCTATGTAGAATCTAGAAAGTACAAATTAATCTTGATGATAGATTGTTTCCCCATCCAAATCTCTTCAATCTGCATCGAGATGAAACCCTAGGAACACTTGGTCAGCCTCTTAGAACTCCAAAGGTCTCCATCATCTGTCAGCATAAGAATAATAATAGATTTGTGTAGTCCTCGTCTAATCCTAGATGATCTTCACCTTCTTAATGGTTTCTCACACTAGCTTTGTGCTCGTGAGTGTTGAATCTCTTGGGTCAGTACAACAAACCAGTGACCTACAAGGTCTCTCATACAAATACTATAATGGTTACATACCAATGGGGGGAATGGTAGTTGTGGTTATACAAAAACACCACCAGTGGTAGGTGATCCTCCCAACTATGGATAAATTCTAAAATGAAATCCAATAGCTTTTCCACCATGACCTGAATGGTCCACTCAGTTTCACCATTTTTTTGGAGGTGAAACATTGTTCTTAACTGTAACTAAGACCTAATAGCCTATTTTAATCCCTTCCATAATCATGATATGAATATATAATCATGGTTAGAAATGATAATCAATGTAACTCCATTTATTTATACTATTTTATACACATAGAATCATTTTAATCTCTCTATTGAACTCTGATCCCAAATATCTATGAAATGGGTTGACTAGGTGAGTTAGTCTATGATCATCCAGATTGAATCATGTCCCATATACATATGTGGTAATCACATTACAAAGTCCATAGATATCTCATCCCACTTCCACTCTATCCCCTCAAGGGGTTGAGAAAAACCTGTTATAACTTGGTTCTCATCCTTTACATGTAGACAAGTTAGACATCAAGTGATGATCTCAATAACTTATTTATTCATCCATGGACACCAAAAATGATGTGGGATGTCCTGGTGCATCTTTTCCAACCTGTATGTACCACAAAATTAGATGTTTGAAACTCTCTAACAAGCTCCTCTCAAAACATCACTAGTACTTTCATGCATCTTAAGAAAATAATGAAATTCTCCCCATATTCAGAAAACTCATCATGAGCATTTCTGTTGGATATTTGATTGCATAGGGTCTCACAGCCCAAATTCATAAGTTGTTCCTCATCAAATAAATGCAAGAGAAGAGGGGTGACAACCATCACCTGGAGGTAATAATCTCTATCTTCATCCACAAATTATAACTACAATGAGTTCAAATACTTTAATATGTCATTCAACAACTTCCAATAAGATATCTTACTAAGCGTATCTGCTACTACATTTCACTTTCCAAGAGTATATACAATCATTAAGTCATAATCAGGGAGTAATTCTATCCATATACTTTGTCTCATTTTAATATCCTTCTTATAGAATATACACTTGAGATACTTATGATTAGAATGTATCATAAACTGCTCGCCCATCAGGTAGAGTCACAAAATCTTCATTGTGATGAATACCACTGCTAACTCAAGATCATGGGTCACATAGTTCTACTCCCATGGAATAAAGTGATATTCACTATAGGAAATCACCACCAACATCTAAATTAGGAAAAAAATAGGTATGGTTCCTAATGAATTGTAGAAAACTACGTACTCAAAACCTACAACTATAAATCTTAGGATGGGAGCACTCATCAATCTCTACATCAACTACTAAAAATCCTGATGGAACTTATTTATCCAAAATAAAGGATACCCTTTTGATTTCAATAATGTTATGGTATCTTATTTCATGGAGAAATCAATTGTGAATATCTAGTAATAGACTGCCAACCAATCAAAGCTTCACACCTCTGTCACGATTTTAGGTGCATCCCCAGTTATCACTTCCTCGCAAGTGTTTGGGTCCACTACCAATCCAACTATTGAGATAACATATGCCATAAATAGGGCCATCTGAATCCATAAATGAAAATTTGACATATTTATGTAAATCTATTGCTTCTCATAGTATGTCTAGAACTATCCTTAGGTGTCTCGCATGCTCCTCCTCAGATGTCGAGTAGACAAGGATATCATCAATAAAGACTACCATAAACCAGTTTACAAATGACTGAATGATCTATTTCATGAGTACAATGAAAATTTCTTGTGCAATTAATCATGCCAAATAGAATCACTAAGTACTCATACTGATCTTATCGAGATCTAAATTCCATCTTCAGTATTTCCTCATCTCATACTAGCAATTGGTTATAGTTGGAATCAAGGTCAACCATTGAGAAAAATCGTATCCCTCTCAACTGATCAAAGAGGTCATCAATCCTTGTTATTGGATACTTTTTCATAACTATAACCTGATTAAAGCATCCATACTCCACACATGACCTCAAGCTCCTTTATTCTGTCTTACAGAACAAAACTAGGGATTCCCAAGGTAAAACACATTGTATAAAAAGTCCATTCCTCTGTAAGTCCTAAAACTTCACCCTCAGCTCATGAAGCTATCTAGGATCCATCATATATATTGGAACAAATATTTGTGTCATCTAATGTGTAGATAAATGTATAATTGTATCTCTTCGTGGGGTGGTAAACCATGAACATCCTCAGGAAAGATGTCATCATACTAAACCACTTGTTTAGGGAATTGAAAACTCATAAAATCTACTCTACCAAGGGTCGTGTTATCTAATTGATGAGTATTAAGTTACACCCTCATATTCATGAGTCCATCATTTTCTTCTTTTGTTTCATTTTCACCAATATAGAAGAAACTATTTTCATTACTACGGAAGAACCTAATGCTCTTATGGAAACCATTAATATAATCCAGAATTGTGGATAACCATTCCACGCCTAAGATGATGTGGTAAGGAGTCATCACTTCTACAAATAAATTCCATAAAAAACTCTCACCTCTATGATTCAATTCACAATATCCGCACAAGTATTTAATCGCTGATTCATCTCCAGTGGGAGTCTCTAATAGAAAGGGTTGATCCAATGGCTTAAACAAAATCTATAAGTCTTGAACAAGATATGTGAAAAGAGAATAATTACTAGAACTTATGTCTATAAGAACTATAAACAATGTATAAAAGACATATATTATACCTAGAATGTTTCTCATGGCATGTATTTCATAAGAATTGATTTACTACAGCTTCCATCACCATTTTCCTTCTGTTCTCTGAGCCTAGTGTGCATCACTATGGGTGGTGTTTGTAACAAGTAAAATCACCTATGACCTCAATATTCTCTCCCTACTCCTCTAACACATCCTCCACCTTGAAAATATGTCTTCTCATATCACTAGCTCTATAATGGTTTCTTACCCATGATATCTAGGTCATTTGTACGGAAGGTTGGACAATATCGAGAAATATATCTCATGAAATCACATGAGTAACACTACCTCTCTCTAGGTTTATTGGACCAACTTTGTAATTCTTGAAACACATAACCTATATCCTAGGACTTCCTCCTAAAACATCATTCACATCCATTTACTTGTTAATAATTCCATCTCCCTACTTCCTAGGTCTCTACTCTTTCTTTCCCGCTATTGGAAACCACTGGTTATGTTTTCTCATCCAAGAAACTCTCAACCATAAAATCTCTCTCAAACACCGCGACATAGGTAATAATTCACAGTTGCATTTGTTTTCAATGGGAGGTCAATATGTGAAGGAAAGGTATTGAGAAAGAAGTTGGTGAAGCCTTATAGAATTTTTGTTGATTCAAAGCATTGAATGATACAATTGATCAATTCTCTAATAGGACAACTCTGATGATTATTAAACTAGTCTTAAGTTCACATACTTGTATTAAGTTGATACAATGTTACAACACTTGAAGAAGCACATGCGATACTCAATTTGAAAGGAATGAAGTGAAATCCATCAATAGTCACAAAGTGTATGAAGTGATGAAGGCCATGCATTATTTTTTAATGCACGAGGAATGAAGACATGGTCCACGCATCATCAATGATTGGATTACAAGAATTTACTGAAGATGTTTGGGATTTGTGATAAAAAAATAAGGGAATGAATGATGATTGAAGATGAAGAGGAGTGTATAATGGTATTTGAATGTAGAAGTAAGGTTTGGAATTTTAAGGGGATATTAATACTTGGTTACTTAGTTTTTATACTATATACTTAATATTATTACTTTACCAAAAAATGACCCAACCATGTAGGGCCAACCGAGGTTCTCACCTCAATACATTGCGAGACCCGAGGGTCAACCGCGCTCAAAGGAAGCCGTCGAGGCCCACCCCACATGAGGCATGTGTGTGTGGGCCATGTGTAAGCTCATAGGTGCCACACGATGATCTACCTATGCATCATGGGAGCTAGGCGCATGCCCAGAAGAGCAGAGTGGGTGCTTAGAGTTCACCTGTTGGGGAATCGGTGCGGGCTGGCACCAGAGGGGGGAGAGGGGAAATCTGGCGTCAAGGCGGCAAGATTTGATTGTTAAACCATGATAAAACCGTGACCTGTTTAGATGTGGGGTGACTTTTTAAATAAAGTTAAACTAATCTTGGTCGTCCGTCTGATCTCATGCTCGATCATAGCCACATAATCCATCCAGTGACCCAAGATCTAATCACCAACATCTGTGATTAATTTGAGTTGATCCAATGGACGTGGCATCATCTTCAACATCAGATCGCATGGAGGGCCACCCAATGTGGATGCTCACCATCACCACTACCAATCAATCGATATCGAGCTCCTAACCACCATTGAAGCTCAATGTATGTGCAAGATGATCATCTAGATGAACCAAATACATGCATGCATTAGAAGTTTCATGAATGGAACAAGATGATGTAATTTGAAGGAGCCTAAGGAAAACGATGTTGTCGAGGGTGCAATACCCATTCTATGTACAAGAAATGGTTTCCATGTGTCCTTAAATGCATGCACGTGATGCAGTCATCGAGAATGAAGGATCCCACAATTGAAAAAAGAAAAAGTAAACAATTGATATTTGCAGGATATCTCATTTTCATTTGAATATATTAAAAGTCAAAGATCTTGGATATTGAAAGCATTGGATCTTACGGTATCTCACTTGGATTAAAATGGTGTTCCATGCCAATAAATACAGAGCTCTCAGTCGAGGCACTATTTTTGAAAATATTAAGAGAACACTTTTGTTTCTCTGAGAAACAGAGCACTGTACGAAGGGTTCTGCATTGCCTTGTAACACGATGGAGAACTGCAAAAATCATGCGCGAAGTAGTCCCATTCATCCCTTGCACAAAGAGAAGAAGTTTAAACCACCCTAGTTCATGATATAGGATGTATAAACCCTCTATGAGAAGCTACCCACAAGTGTGTGACAGGCTCTTTGAACCCTTGACATGTCTTCGTGGATATAATCTCACGGGTTAAATAGTCGATGCCTCGACACCCTTGTTGCACCTTCAGGAAGACATAGCTGAGAACCATTCTTGGTTCAAAGGATATGAATTGATCCCTCCTATTTGCATGATGAAGATGAAGACCCTCCTGTAAATATATATATATATATATATATATATATATATATATATATTCTTTTTTGAGTTTTCAAGATTCAGATTTTGTGAAGACAACACCCTCTGCGTGAAAACAAGGAAATGATAGTGTATAAATACACAACCCTAGGATAATAAGAAAGAACCTGATGATTAATTTTCTCATGAAGGAAATAGGATAATTCTTACATGATGCACATGCATTAATATGCATGATTTGTAACACCCAAGTGTCTAAGAACAATGTGAACCATGGGCATCACTAATTTAGACTTGAAGAAGACCCATGAAAAAGCAAATAAATTTTAATGAATTAAAAAAGAAAAGTGTGTGAGCCCTTGGACACAAAATAAGAAGATAAATATAATAAGAGAAAGGGATAAATAAAAAGAGAAGAGATTTTGTGTGTGTTCAAAGTGTTACACCCATTGTGGTTTTCGCACAAGAAAGTAAAAAAATAATTGAGCATGCATGCATTCATCCACATGCACATGTAAAGAAAGAATAAAAAGTGTGTCTGAATCATGAGAAAAGAAGAGAAGACAGTGCACATTCAAAATAAAGAGACCCATGCATGAAATCATGCATGAACACATGCTCGTGTTTTAATTCAGATGGTGAAATGTGATCTCATCTTCAGTTTTTGAATAATCACATAAGTTTATGTGATTCTTTCCAAGTTAAAAAGAATAAATTTTAGTGAATTCATCTATTTCACTGTGGAAGAAGAATTTGATATACCCATGAAATATATGCATGAAGTGAATGTGAACTAAGACTGAAGCCAGATTGAATTAAAGAATCTCTTGTATATGAGTGTTCAGTAATTGAGAATCCAAGAAGAGAGACAGTTTCTGATATTGTGAATGATCATTATTATATATTATATTCATGAAAAAGTTTTGCGCACAATTGGAACACATCTCAGTGATTCCAGGTCTTCATTAAAAGAATAAATAATTGTCTGGGAATTTTTGAGACTAGGAACTGATCAACTCAAGTGATCAGAAATATTGAGAAAGGCCAACAACCCTTATAAATGGTTGTTGAAGATCCTTAAACAAATTCATAAGAAAGTGTCATTCAGCATGCCTGTGTGAGGAGATCAGAATATCATCTACAGTTAATCAAAGAAGAACATAGAGAAAGAAGTTTCTCAAGTGACTCGAGAGCTAGAAGAACCCTATAAGATTCTATGAGGAGAACAATAACTAAGTGAGAATCTGGAGCAGACTTTTGTGAGTCTAGTAACAATGTGTGAAGTAGTATAAAGAACCTCCTATGGGACTCCATAGAGATACAATGTTACTCTATATCGACCATTTTAATTACTAACAGAATTATAGTGAATAATCTGTGTTGGGGAGAATAACCAACATGGAAAAGAGTAGGTCATTGAACCAAACCTTGTATATCCTTGTGTTCAGTGCCTTTACATTTACAGCATCATTCTAGGTAAGGCTAACAGACAAAAGAAGAGTGTATCAAGGCTTTAACCATCCATAGAGGTTTATTCAAGATGAATAAATTTGTAAACATACTTAAAGGGATCACTGATTCACCCCTACCCCTCTCAATGATTCAAACTGATCTAGGCACTTCAATTGGTATCAGAGCGAAGGTAACCTCTAAAAGATCCATGGGAGTCTTTATAAAGTGCATATTTCAAGATATGAGTGAACAACCTCAAATGGAGATATCTGTCAAGACTCAGGAGAACAGAAAGGAGAAACAAGCAATGTACATGAAAAAGAAGCTTACTACTACTAGACAGACACCTTCTACTGAAGTTAATCTAAAAGGTACAACATGTGATAATACTTATTATTCTTCAAACGAAGCATGACCAAGATCTGATGATGATATATCAATTAGTGATCTTTGGACTACCCTCAAAGATCATCTAAAGAAAGTCCCTAGATAATTGGCAAGACACATTACTGCAAGCATTCTTCAAGATGAAAAATTATAGCTGGAAGAATAATCTAATTCCATGGAAGAAGCATTGTAAAAAAGGGTTGGTATGTCCAACACTCTCAAAAAACTAGTGAAGGCAAAGGAAGAAATAATTTCACTTTGCGATGAAAGATATTCTTAAGTTACTTAATGATTTCAGGGAAGTATTTGTGAGAAATAATTCATTGAGATTGTATATGTAGAAGCTTTCCATACATTTGAAAAGTTGTACAAAGTTTCTATGTTTGTCAAAGCATCTCAACTAAAAGAAAAATCCAACTAGCTAAAGGGGCTTAGCATATCTTTGAAAAAATTATGAAATTTTCATGAAGAACAAATAACAATTTTGAAGAATAATTGGTAAAGTAAGCAGAGATCAGTTGAGGATGAGAAGAACTCTCTCAACTGAAGTTTTTAGAGCTATAGGTGAAATTGAAGAATCGCCAATCACTCCAAGTTGGAACTTCCTAATTAGCTGGAAGAATAGATTCTGCCACTCATGTTTTCATTGAAGAATATGATATCCATATGAATATAGAATTATCCACTAATCCAATGGCAACATCCTCCAAGAAGAAGGTATCTCGTAACCCAGTTACTTTTGTTTCTACTAATGGAATTTCAACTGCAAGTACATGTACAAAGCCAAAATCTAGGAAGATGTGGATTGATAAAAATGTCAATACATTCATCAAAACATCAAGGGTGGATATAGGAATGATTAAAAATAGAAACTCCCAGAAGGATTCACCAAAGAAAGAAAGACTATTCCAAAAACAAAAATGCACTAAATCTAGCTAGACTGATACTACAAGTAAAAGAAGGATATTTGTTGGCTATTTTTGGTGTTGTTCAAAGTCTAGGAATCAAGATAATGATTGCGGGAATAATATGTCAGCATATAAAAATTATGGAAGGTATACATTCAGGGAAATTAGATTTGAAGAAATGAAGCAACCTTCAAAGAAAAAGCAGAATGCACAGATGAAAAAGAATTTGTCTACTAATAATATATTTTAATGTCATGAAGACTTTTAAGACAATTGAAATAGAAGTGGTCATAGTCATGATGAGTGCTGGTTTAGTCCTACCATATCACAAGAATATGCTGATAAGAGGCATAGACCACAACAAAGGTAGGATAAAGAAAAAAGAGTAGAAAGGTATTCCATTGGGAATATGCAAAACAATGAAGTCAAGAAAATAGTGAAAGAAATTATTTCCAATAATAAGTTTAAACTGGATTCCAAAAATGTCATCTCAATCAAGAATAGATGTTTTTACACTAGAAAGAATGGTCAGACCAAGGTTCACTACAAACAAGCCATGTAAATGAATGTAAGAAAGCTGAAAATAAAAATAGAATCAATCCAGAAGAAGTTGGGATTGACTGAAGACATTCCCTAGGATAATATTAATAAGTTTCTTAAGAAAGGTAACTTGGAGACAATGAGGAAGCCATGTGGAAGCTCTAAAACAGAAATGGTTAAGAGTGTTTTGTTATCTGGCCTAATCATTTTAAAATTTATAAAGAACTGCAAAGAGATGAAGATGAAATACTAGCTAAAGATAAGGAAAAGGGAAAACAGGTCATTCCACATGAAAGAGAACTCTAATTTCATGAGAGGTTGTCAACACATGATAACCCAAGTGTCTCACAACTATTGTTTGGAAGGTGAAAGAATGTTGGACATCATGAAAACAATTCTTTCATTATTTTACCAGGCCATATAGAGAAAATTGAATAACATGCACCAAAATCTACTTCACTACTGATAGGGGTGAAGAAAAACAATACACACAAGTTGAAGGTGAATGTAAGTAAATAAACCATGCTGAAAATGAAAAATAAAAACTCCAAATGGAGAGGAGACATCGGCATAAAGAGTACCAAACACTATAGAGCTGCGTGGAAAGGAGTTATTGGGCTGAGTGAAAATTATCATCCCTAGTGGTTCAATTAAGAAGCTCACAAGTGTTCTATATCATTCCCTTATAATTTTTTTATACATGTGTGCTAACATTGTAGGGAATTGAAGATGAAGGTAATTATTAAAATTATAGTTGAATGAGAAAAGTGGAGAACTACAAGTTGAACTCATTATTCATGTTTTGGTAATTACTTGAAGTGATCCATAGTGGAAGATTATAAACATTAATATTTTCATTATTATTTGAGGATATTATCTGCCAAGGAAATTTAATGGTAGTTCACCGCTTGAGGGGTAGAAAATATGAAAGAGATGATATCAAGGATTATTTCATGACAAATCATGAAATTCATATCATCTCAGGAAGCTGAAACTGAGGTTATCAAATCACACTTTCATCCTTTGGTCTTAATTTTATTTATCATAACAATTAAGGGGGGGTTCTTGACTGAGGAAAAGATGTGATGAAAGTGGGATATTTATCTTTTCACTTGATTTTTTTAATATGTTTGGAAAATTATGTGAATTATTTATCATTTCATTGATAAATCTTATTTTTTATCCCCTGAGATAAGAGTTGATACATTTTAAGCATGATTTCACATATATGGTGGTTTATGGATGGCACTGAAAACCTTTGTCATATCTCTCTTGTTTTCTACACTAGGTTGACTGAAGCATACATAGAGTTGATTAAATAGAGGATCTTTTCTAAGTGAACCATGTAACATCATCCCTCTCTCAGAAACATTCCAAAGGATATTATTCAAAGGATGGAGGACATGTTTTTGAAGAGACCCCACTAAATCCTTTGCATTTGGTTTCCAATAGGGGGAAGTTTGTCACACATATTGACCCATACAAAGTGTTCTTAAGTGATATTTAAAACAAAATAAAAAGGGGGAGATTTAAGTGCATAAGAATATAATTTTTTTCAATATGGATTGAAGTGTATAAGAGTTGAATTTTTTTTCAATGAGAAGTCAATATGTGAATGAAAGTTATTGAGAAATAAGTTAGTGAAGCCTTGGATAATTGTTGTTGAATCAAATCATTGAATGCTACACTTGATCAATTCTCCAAGTGGACAACTCTGACGATTGTTTCACTGGTCTTAAGTTCCAAGACTTGTATCAAGGTGATACAATGTTACAAAACTTAAAAAAGCACATGAAATACTCAATTGCATATGGAAAGAAGTGACATCCATTAATATTCAATAAGTGGATGATGTGATGAAGTCCATGGATTATCTTTTAATGCATGAGGGATGAATACATAATCCATGAATCATCCATGATTGGATTAAAAGAATGTATTGAAGATGTTTGGTATTTATGATCTAAAAAGAAAGTAATGGATGATGTTTAAAGATGAAGAAGAATGGAGAATGGGATCTGAATAAATAAGTATGGTTTGGAATTTTATGGATAAATTAATACTTGGTTACTTAGTTTTTATACTATGTACTTAAGACTGTTCCTTTACCAAAAAATGAGCCAGCCATGGGGGGCCATCCGAGGTCCTCACCTCAAGAACTTGCGGGACCCGAGGATCAACCATGCTTAAAGGAAGCCCTCGAGGCCAGCCCTGCATGAGGCATGTGTGGGCGTGTCGTCTGTAGGCCCACAGGTACCACATGGTGATGAACTCGTGCAGCATGGGGCCTAGGTGCGCACTCGGTGGAGCAGAGTGGGCACTAAGAGAGCACCCAGAGGAGAACTTGTGTGGGGTGGCATCGGAGGGGGGAGAGGGGAAATCTGGAATCAAGGCGGAGATAGTTGATTGTAAAATGTGAGAAAAATGTGGCCCGTTTTAATGTGGGATGGATTTTTTTAAAAAAAACAAGGAATTAATCCTGACTGTCCATCTGATCATGTGCCTGATCATAGTCAAACAATCCATCATGTGACCCACAATCTAATCACCACCATCTATGATTAATTTGATCCAATGCGATGGACGTGGCATCGCCTTCAACCTCAAATTGCATGGAGGGCCACTCGATACGACTGCTCTCTATCACCACTTTCAATCAACTGAGTTCGAGCTCCAGACAACTGTTGATGTTCAATGTTTGTGCATGATGATCATTTGAATGAAACTAACACATGCATGCGTTAGAAGCTGCACACAAGCAACGATATAAAGAAATTCAATGGATCCTAAGGAAAACAAAGTTGGAAAGGGTGCACTGCCATTCAATATACAAGGAAATGTTTTTCATGCATCCTTAATCACATGCACGTGATGCACTCACCAAGAAAGAATGATCCCGTGGTTTAAAAATAAAAAGAAAACAACTGAGATTTATGGGATATCTCATCCGCATTTGAATATATTCAAATCCAAATATCTTGACTATTGAATGATATGGATCTTGCGACATCTCACTCATATTTTAATGGTTTACCTCACCTATAAATACAATGCTCTCAACCAAGGTTTTGTTGTTGAAAATATTAAGAGAAAGATTTTGTTTCTCTGACTAATAGAGCATTGTGAAAAAGGTTCCGCGTAGCCTGGCTATGCGAAGTAGAACCGTACAACTCTTGGGTGAAGTAGTCTTGTGAGTCCCTTGTATGAAGAGATGAAATGAGATCCACCCTGGATCGTGAAAGAGGATATCTACACCATCTGTGTGAAGCTACCCACAAGCACGTGACAGGTTCTTTGAACCCGCGCAGTGTCTTCATGGAAGTAATCCCATGAGTAAAACAACTGGTTCCTTGAAAACCTTATTTTACCATCGTGAAGATAGAGTCGATAACCATTCTTGGTTCTATGAATAATAATTGTAATCTCCTATTTTCATGAAGAAGATGAAGACCCCCTATCAATATATATATATATATATTCTATTTTGTGTTTTCAGGATTCATATTTTGTGAAGACTACACCCTTCGCATGAAAATAGGAAAAGGACAATGTATACATACACTACACTAGGAGAAGAATAAGGCACCCGAGGTTTTGTGTTCTCATGAAGGAAAGAGAATAATTCATGAATGATGCACATGCATTCATATGCATGAGTTTTGACACCCCAAGTGTCCAAGAACAAGGTGAACCATGGGCAGCACTAATTTGGGCTTGAAGAATACCCTTGCAAAAAACACATAAAATTGAATGAATTAAATATGAAAAGTGTGTGAGGTATAATAACCAAAATAAGAAGAGAAGGATAAGAAGAGAAAGATAGAAAAAGAAAGTGAAGAGATTTTTTGTGTGTTCAAATTGTTACACCAATTGGGGTTTTCACATAGAAAAGTAAAAAAAATAATTGTGCATGCATGCATGCATGCACATGCACATGTAAAGAAAGAATCAAATTTTTATATAAATAGTGATAGAAAAAGAGATGACAATGCACGTTCAAAAGAAATAGACTTGTGCATGAAATCATGTATGAAAACATGCACATGTGTTATTTCAGATAATGCAAATTGAGCTAATATTCAGTGTTTGAATAATCACATAAGTGTATGTGATTATTTCTAAGATAACAAGAAGAAGTTTTAGGGAATTCAGTTATTTCACTAAGGAATAATAATTTGAGATACCCATGAAATCCATGCATGAAGTGAATGAGAACTGAGACTAAAGCCCAACGGAATTAAAGAAGCTCTTGTATATGAGTGTTCAGTAATTAATAATCAAAGAAGAGAGGCAGTGATCATATTGTTTAATATCATTCTTGCATATTATATTCTTAAATAAGTTGTGTGCACCATTGGAACACATCATAGTGAGTCCAGGTCTTCATTGGAACAATAGATAATTGCTTGTGCATTGTTGGGACTGAGAACTGATCAACTCAACTGATCAGAAATATTGAGCACGACCAACAGACCTTATTAAAGTTTTTTTGAAGATCCCTGAATAGATTAAAAGGAATGTATAATTGAGTATGAATGTGTGAAGAGATCATAAGACCATCTAAAATGAATCAAAGAAGAACTTAAATGAGGAAGTTGCTCGTGTGACTGGAGAGCTAGAAGAACCCAGTGAGATTCAGGGAGGATGATAAGTCTTTAGTGAGACTCTGGAGCAGGCTAGTGGGACACTAGTAACACTGTGTGAAAAAGTATAAAGAACCACCTATGGGAATCATGAGAGATACAGTGTGACTCTATATCCACCACTGTAATTAAAAACTGAATTATAGTGGATAATATGTTTCCGAGAATAACCAACACATCTAGGAGTAGGTCTTTGAACCGAACCTTGTAAATCCTTGTGTTCAGTGCCTTTACATTTACAGCATAATTCGATGTAAGGAAGAGAGACACTAGAATAGTGGATCAAGGCTTGGACCATCCATAGGGGATTAATTGATAATAATCAAATTGTAAAAATATTTAAAGGGATAACTGATTCACCCCTCCATCTCTCAGTGATTCACACTGATCTTGTCACTTCAATATGAATTCATCACTGAAAGGTATTATCCATGGAGAACTAGCCACAAACTATATCCATTGAGTACCTAGAGACTTCAGTAAACCATAATGACTACTTAGCTGCTATCATGATGCCCTTCTAGAGCTGAAAAATCTCCTAAATACATAAAACCCTCAACATATCTAGAGTGGACTCTTATCTGAATAGATTATCAAAATCTAATCGTGGTAGAGTCTCCTAGACATAAGATAGTGTCACTAACCACCACCATCATCCTACTGATCCAAGGAGAAGGCTCACCTCCAGGACCAGAATCTGATGTAATGGTGTCCCGACTAGAAGAAAACCCCAGTCATCGCCTCAAGATTGTCCTCATCCACATGTGGTCAGGCTCACCTCAAAACTTAAGGGGTGTTTATCACTGAAACTCATAATGTGAGATCAGAATGTTCACCTCATATATTGGTATTTTGGGTACCATGTTCTACTCTACAGGTGGTGGTATATTCAGTGCCCCACCTTGAGGTAACATCTTTGGGACTAGTCCCTGTATCGACACCTAATCACTGAGGGGGTCATCCTTGTGATCCTGATGCTGAATCCTAGATATAATAAATCAAAAAGGTATCTTGAAAGTCAATAAGATGTACAACGGTAAATGGGTATATCTGTATAGATGACTCTATAAGGACAAGGAAACCAAAATCCATTATTATATGATAAAGGTACCATTTTTTCCATACAACCAGTGTTCTCATGTACCGATATGAAATGTAAGGTGATTATAGTCCTAGTATATACATACATCGGCCACCGCACCAACCCTAGATGCCAATTCTTTAAAGATGAACTCAAAACACTTAACCATATTTCCCTAAACCAATATCACATACTTCGGTCCTATGGTTGAACTGACTCTTTTGATACTACTCTTTCATGACACATCCTAAAGGGGGCCATAAAGTGACTCTCCAAGCCTGCCTCCATTTGGAAAGGGGCTGAAACTAGTGTCAAGTAGGCATATCACTAAAATAAGAGGCCTTATCCTAAATAAATGTAAAAACACATCTCAAAGACCATACAATGATGAAATGTAAAAAAACTGAACAAACATGCATGCATACATCTAAATACCCCAACCAAACATTGAGAAAAATTAAAGGAAATTAAGAATATACAAATAATATTCCACCAAAATGAGTCTAAAAAGAAGCCCAACTTGAATGTAATATTTGGGAATGTTGTCAAGATACCATAGGAACACCCCTTAGTGAGTCTATTATCAAAAAGCACCATATGGTCCTAGTTTATCTTGGACTCTGTCAAAAGGTCAACCATCAGCAAAAGACATCACACATGTGGGGAAATCCTGTGAAGGGTTGAGTATAATAATACTCAATAAGACACCATGAAACCACAAATCATATAATAAATAAATACATTCATCTCTACATAGGTATAATTCTACAGAACATATCAAAAGAATATCCATATATACTTAACAAGACACATAGTCTAAAGGTATATAACAACTGTAATGCCTTCTTAGGATTCCATCTCAATGTTTCTGCATATCACTCATCTGAGAAACATAGTCAATGAGTCTGATAACACAAATGAGATCAGTCTGAGAGGTAATTTTTGTCAGTCCCTCTATTATAAGTACATTTTGAATCTCCATTAAGATATGATACATAGATAAGGAACACTCACAAGGCTATGGGTTATAACAAAAACTCAATCTGGATTAACCTGCTAAGTAGAGGATCAAGGCCCATATAGTGTTTGTCAAAAAGATACTAAGAACTCAAACAAGGGAATGAAGATGAGTAGAGGATCTCACTTTGGGCCTCACTAAAGGATTCAACAACTCTATCCAAGAAGTCCTTTTCATTATCTTATATGTAGGAGGAAATTACAAACTAACCTTCAGGTAATAGATATGGGGAACTTAACCAAATGAAACATTTCCCAGATATAGAGGATTTGGGCTCCAAGACAAGATAAAGGAATTAAATGGAAAGTAGTATGGTCAAACATTGTGCCTCTTTGGCCCCAGGTCTTACCTGTGTAAACGGCCTGTGTCCCGTGTATGTGTCCATCTAATAGTACATGGTGTGTTGGATTCCTATATACCAATACATGAGTATACCAATGTACACCAGAACAAGTTGTGTCTCTGTGAGATTACAGAGCATGCCCATGCTCGTGTACTCCAACATGTGTCTATGTACCCTCTAAGTTACATGTCGATCCACTGGGAAGAGGTAACACACCATGTGATAGGGTTGCAGGTTGTGTGATCCTTAGGTTTCTTCTAAGACCCTAGCTACCAGTAAGAGGGACCAACATGGCGTATGGATTTGTTTTACATGACACGTAGTGTGGAACTATCTCGATTTCTAGATTGGGTTCACACATTATTTTCTATTAATCCACCACATGGATCCATGATCTTCACCACCAATCATTCCCCTAGAACTGGGATATGTGTCAACCGAGGCCGATAAACACCAAAGAAATGATTTTAGGTGGCCTTGTTCATTTTGTAATCTTCACAAACCCCTATTGTTACCACACGCCCAAGAACTGAAATTGTGTGCACCAAACTCAACTCGATCTACTATCAGTTCATGTCATCACAAGATCCTCATCCCATAATAATTCCATACCAACGATATTGAGTAATTGTTCCATGAAATGATTGTGAAATGTTCTATTGCTCGGTATTTGGGTCGAATCACTAGGAAAATGAAACCGAGATGGTGAAATCATATAGATCAATGGGAGAAAAACATGAAACATGAAAAAAATTAAGAATGAACCTTGGCTGTGTTGGATTGGACTCAATTAATTTATATTATAAAAAATAATGAAGAAACAAAAACACTCCTAATGAAACTCTCATAGAATAATCCCACACTGTTATGCACACAATCCATGAATCAGTCTATTAGATGATTGATCTGTGTTCATATTAGGAATAAAAAATGGGATAGAAACCAAATCAAATTAAATACTACCATGATTTGGAACAATATCTAAAAATGAATGGAACTACACCATGATCATTGGAGAAATCCTTAGAATTCATCTTACAATGATTGTCGATCTATGATCTAGTCGTTTTCCATCCAATGGAACCACATTTGATTGATCTTCAATAAACCTCTAGATCTCAAAGATTTAGAATCTAGAATTAGGAATTACCCGTAATCATTTTTTTAAATACATGTCAGTTGGTACATAATCAAATTGAAAATAAAATAATTCAATTACATATTTTATTCATTTCATGTCCGCTATGACGTTGACACAAACTCCCTACACCAACCCAGGTTATGTCACACCTAGGGTAAAACCCACATTCTAAATTCAATGGATCTCATGGATTTCAATGCTATGTCACCCATTTATAATTTATTACACTTTTTCAGGAAAATAATATGCCTGTGATATTTAATATATTTAACATATTTAAAACATTTATTTTGGGCACACCATGCGTCATAATCACATGTCTTCTCAATGATTGGTCTCAAAAATAATGCTATAAAATACAAAAATAATATATGGAATATCTAAGTCATATAAGGATTCATTAAACTTATCACTAATAAATGCCTAAATTGGTACCTTAAAGTGATGTAATTACTATATCACTATTTAATATTCATTATATAAGAATTATTAAAAATTGAATTGTTAAATTTATTTGATAAATATTTAATTTTATATCTTTAAAACAAAATGGTATCGAATTCAAAGAACTATAATTATTTTTTATTAATATCTAAATACTTGGTGAACTCTCTACCTCTGATGAATACTTCAATAAAGAGTAATTAAAAAACACTATCTCCTATTAATAATTATCTAAAATATTCTTATATGGAAAACTTCAGTCTGAAAATAAACTTCTAGACTAATATAACACTCATTTAAAAACACTAAATAATTACCCAAACATATCAATGGTGTCTGGAAAATTTTCATATTATCATCTTAGTGGAAACTCTATATTTTAGACTCAATGATAATATTTTATTCTCAATCTAATAATCTCTTAAGGAGAAAATTTAAATTTTACAATTCCAATTCAAAATTTAATTATTTATTACAAATATTAATGTGTTATTTAACCAAACAACTAAAATAACTCATTTAATAAAAATTAATTGCAATAAATAAAATGAAACAAAAAAATGTTTTCCAAATTTCAGTGTATCGGAAAATCCTTTATACAAAGAAACCAGTATTATTAAATTTTTCATACATTTAAAACTTTTCACCCATAAAAAGAAAATAAAAATTAAATTACTTGATAATTGTATCTATTAAATCAACCCTTTCAACTTAGAAATTATAATAAAATTAATCATCCATCTCCTAAAAATGGAAATTTGAAAACAAATAATATGATATTTAAATATACTATTAAACATCCTATAATCATATTAAAACATATCCAAATTATGATATTAAGGTAAATTAATCTTCATAAATATTTTATATAATTTTAAATAATATTTATATTTTTACTAAAAATTAAACATCATTTTTCTGTAAAAAATACATATAATAGAACTCATTTTTACGAAAAGAAATATCTATACTGGTTACCATATAAAACTCACTAAAAAATGCACATTTAGTTTCACTGTCAAAAAATACAGTTCCACAGTATATAAAAACACATATGTGAGAATTTTTAATCATGGATTAGGAAATAAAATATTAAGAATATATAAATATATATAATGTATTAATTGTTTTCTCAAATCACAATTATAAATCTACTAATTTATTAACTAAATAGATTTATTAAAAATCTAAAATAAAAACCAGTATGAATGGATTATTTTGATACCACCAGAAATCATTAATGAATATGGTATTTTCATTACCATATCAATAGAAAATAACATAATCACTATTATAAAATTACTCACCCTTATCTAAGATTTAAAATTTAGTCTTTTCACCAATAAATAAAATTATAACTCTAATTTCCTGATAAAATTTAATGAAATGGATAATTAATACATCAACACATATGAATCTCACAAGTTTTTAATCATAAAAATTTAATATATATATATATATATATTCACAATATTCAGAATATCACTATTTTAAAGTCTAAAACATTCTCAATTTTGTGTACAATAACTCATAAATATTCACCATTTATCCTTGAAAAATAGAATCAAACTCTTTAACATTAAGAATAAGGTTCATTGACTTCCACCATAGAAAATTTTACCATAAATAATATCCTCTTCAAACACTTACTAAAACATTACAACTCAACATTCTGTAAAACATAGAACAACCTAATAATCAGAACTTCATGAAAACTAAAATAGTTAAACCTAAAAATATCACACAATTTTACTTCAATAAACTAAAAATTATTGAAATTTCAAAATGATTTAAATAATGAGTAAAAATTATATCTCTTTTCATTTATAATTCATCACTTAAAACCCTCAACCTCTCATGTAGTTCACACTAAAATGGGGAGTGTATTGAAGAAAAATGGGATGTCATATACAATTATTATGGTACCAATGAATTAATATTGATAATAATATATGTAGAATTACATATATTATCAATATTAAATCAAGGGAAGGTTTTATAATATATTAATACTAGATAAAAAATACAAAATAAACCAATATATCTATATAAATTGTTTCATCACTTCATTTTTACTACTCATAATGAATTATTTGATTCATGGTCTATCTCTCAACATAGTAAATAAAATTATACATGCTTCATTATAACCCACGAATTTATTTTTAAAAATAAAGGTACAAATCAATTAAATTTATATTTCTTAAATTAAAATATTAGTCACAAAATAAATTATTTTTTTTCATTTGGATATTCACATCGTGGTGTAAAAGATTTTTTTGGGGTTAAATAATATCATTCTTATTTACTTTCCATTGTGATTATATGAATATAATCTAAATGTACTCTAAAGAATTATGATAAATTCATCATTCCTCTTCGTAAAATATCTATAAACTGGTTTCAATTAATTTTATCCATTATAACCATATATAGATATAAAAAAAATTGATTTTAATTAGATATTATTTTCAGCCCTTCCAAAAGTTATCTTGATTTAATCCTTTTTTCTTTACTGTGGAAGCTATTGTAAAAGAGTTCTAGAATGAAAAAAAGTATATTTCAATGTCCCTAATATGGAAAATATTACTCTATCATTAATGATAAAGTTCTTATTCATTCATGATTCATTTTAGAGGGTTTTAGAAGGTTTAAGTGGTTAAAGAGGTTGTAGGGGGGTCATAGGCTCTTTCTAGGGTATTTCCCTTAATAGGGTAATTATATATAGTGTAAGTAATTCCATAAAAATTAGGATGGAATTCCACTATATTTTTATTAGGGTTAGAATAGGTTTTTATCCTACCTTTCATAATTTAGTAGGACACCATACGAGTTCTATTATAAACTCAGTGCCATTTTATATGTGGAATAAATGGTAGTTTTTAATATTAAACCTTAAAAATAAACACATTTAATCCCTATTAAATTTTTTCCTCCTATTTATTCATGATTACCTCTCTCCAAATATATCCTATATTTCCATTCCCATTCGATGAGTCCATCCATTTTCCTTGATTCAAGCTCTCTGGTTAGTCCCAAGGGTTATTCCCCCAAAAAAATCCTGAAAAAACTAATCTAATATTATTCTTCCTATTTTTATTAAGAATAAATTTCCCTAATATCTCTACTTTGGATTAGGATATTGGAATAATTTATAATTTGTTTTCTTCCATGTGTCTTTATAAAATATAGGCCCTGTATAGGTGAATTTTAAGTAAACATGGGCATTATCTTTTTGGAATTATCTCCCTAAATCATATTAGTGTTTCCATAAATTATAGCATTTTTTGGATGGTCTAGTTAAGATACTTGGCATAACCCCTCTTCTTTTTGGAACCCAAGAAAGGTATCTATATTTATTTTTTATGAAATATACCAACCCCTCCTATATTACTCATAAATATTTGTCCATACAGGATTTTGGGACTGTGTGGATAAATTAAAAAATAAGGGATCAATTTTAGTAAATGATTTTAATTAAAAATATTATAGCTAAAAATAATTATCATGCCTATTATTTATTCCATTTCCTGGTTATAACATTATGTATTCTAGGTCACCTGACTCCACTTTATTTTTTCCACTTGGTTATTTTTTCAATATTCCTACTATTTAAATTCATATTAATAAATCATTTTGGAGGTTATTTATACTATTATTAGCTATTATCCATTAATTTTTAATGTTTTTATTTTTAAACCTTTTAATACATGCCTATAAAACATGTTAGAACTAAATATTTTATTCTTTTCATTGGAAAAATTTTATTTTTTATCTTTGTGTAAATATATAATGATTTATAATATTTTTTAGATACCCCTTGATGATGTACATGTTGCACAAATTGGATGGTAATTAATAACTAACTCATTTCACCCATTCCCATTTTCCCTAGGATGGGTTGTGAGATTTTCAAAAGTGGATAAGCCAAATTATTTCCTACTTGGATGGGTTTCTTGGAACCATATTTATTTTTACTCATCTACCCATATCGGTGGGTGTATAAGAATACATATGTAATATGATAAATTTACTTATGATTCGTCTCATAGGGGATGGTTTGAGACATTTTTATATAGTCTTAGTTGAGGCTATAAGTAGATCAGGAGGTTTTGATAATCCCTTTTACATATTTGTTTAGATATATGAAAAGTATAGGTTAGAATTAAATATATACAATGTTCTTGATCTTTTACCTATTCCTAACAATTTATATTTTTATAGAAAACTCTCTTCTTTTCTAAAGGTTCTTTATAGTGTTGTGGAAACCACCTACAATGTAGGCATACTCATTCCCCACATAGTCTCTTCTCAGGAAATGTGCATAAACATTTATAATTTATATAGGTAAGGTAAAAGCATCTGACTAGGAGATCTAGAAATGAACATGGATGGTAGAGAATGTGTGTTGATTTTTTTGTTTTTTATTGCATGTCTTGGTCGAGTGTGTGTCGGACAACCAAAATTACAATTTGGAGAAGATTCTCTCCTGAGATCCAAACTTTTTGGTCATGATAATAGTTTATCATTCTTAATTTATGTATATAGGGTCTTTTTTAGGATTCAAATGCATAGAATTTTTTTTGAGTTTATCGTGACTTAATTATACATGGAAATGAAACCACATATCCTGTAATACCATTTTATGTCATCTAATGTTTACCCACTTCTGATTGTAATTGATACTTGTTTGTAGTTAACTCCACCACTTATTTTAAACCATGGTTGGTTACCATATTTATAAATGTGTAAAGTCACAGCCCATTATTGGGTCACTAAATCCACATTATTTATTCAAGACACTTGAAACTGGTCAGTTTGATTGAGGTATTATCATGGAATAAATTGGGTGATGTATATATTTTTTGGTCAAAGTTGTTACAAAGTGTTATGATTGAAACTAAGGGAACTTAATTATGGAAATTGAGAATATAAAGTAGGTTAGGTCCATAGATAATCGGTAAGTAACTCATAAATATTACTAGATAGCATAATTTTGTTATAACAATAAGTCTACAAGGACGTTCTATTTATTATATTTTTATTGGAACTAATTGAAGACTTATATTTAGAAAAATGTTGATAATAAATAAATGGTTTGATCCCAAATATTTATTGTTTATTAGTAGGATAATATTGTTTAGAACCTAATTCCTCTGACTGATAATTTATTTATATCTTCTTGGTTACGAGATTCATTTTTTAGACATAAATAATTCTTTTACTTATCTATAATTGATTTTATGACAATGTGTATTATTTTCAAACGATTTTCATGGGTTTTTATATTTAAGAGTGTTTTGATAAATGGAAGATAGGGTGAAAGGAGTGGTGATACTCATTATATAAATAGTACAACAAAGACTTAAAGGTTTATAGTTTATGATGAAAGTATTGATATTTTTCTATAACTTTTTATATAATATTCCACCTAGAAAATCACCTCTTTGTGACCATTAATGGGTCATCATGAAATAATTTTCATCTGGATTAACAATAAAAAATCTTCTCTTAGAAGGGATTACTCAACTTATTTATATTTTCAATTAATGAGCTCCACAAAATGATCCTATGGCCTCTAAAATCACTAAGGATTTTGTGTTTCATAATCCCCAGATTTTCTTGTGTGTTGTATCTCATAGGGGGCATAGGTAGAGGATAAATCATCTCCCCAACTTCTTCATTAGCATTGAAACACATGAGTAACACTGAATTTACCTTCAACCTTCATGATATAAAAAATAGCATGTTGAGGGCGGGACATGATGCTTAAGTCTGTGAAAAGTGAAAGAGAAGGATTTCATAAACCATTAATAAGTTTTTATATCAGCAATTAAATACAACACTACTTTTACAAATCTTATCTATTTCACTATAGATTTGAGAAAGGATGAGGAATCCAAAAAA
Organism: Viscum album; assembly: GCA_963277665.1. Taxonomy (NCBI): domain Eukaryota; kingdom Viridiplantae; phylum Streptophyta; class Magnoliopsida; order Santalales; family Viscaceae; genus Viscum; species Viscum album. The sequence continues at coordinate 1,957,034,151 of OY728127.1, read as the reverse complement.
ATTGTTTTAATATGGGGATTAATTGGCCTCTATAAAAAAAATTATGTTATTTAACCTATAGTTATTCAATGAATGTTGTTATAAAGGCCATTATTATAGAGAAAATTTATAAATAAGGATTAAGGTTTAGAGGTAAAAAACATAATCATAACCCCAGTGATAGCAATTTGAATATTCAAATGATATGGAAATATTTAACTAGGACATGTGCCTCTTAAAAGGTAAGCCATAGTAGTGATGTACCTTTAGATACTAGTAGAGAAAAATAATCTATTTAGTGCCACAAATGTGGATAACTTTTCCACATCAGGACTATCTAAAATATTATGGAGAATAAATTCCATTTTTATTATCAGTATGACCATCCTTAATGTTTCTTAAAGTAAGGTATGTTTTACAGTGCTGGATTGTAATCTCATCAGACTCAGCCATACTAGGAATAGTCAGTTATACATTCTTTTGGAAGAAGAAACCAACATCTAGATAGGCTGGATTAAGATTTTGACTTGGTAGTCAAGTATTTTTTGCGACAATATAGTCATCTAAGTAGTTATTTGTACCTTATGGTATATTTGAGGAGGCATGAATTATATATGTAGCATTACAACATGTGGCTAATTTTAGAGATGATCCTTCTACTCTATGAGGTTTTATCCACATATATTAAACATTAGTATGTTATCTCTTTGATTCATGTGCATTATATTCTTTCATTTCTGATAAATTAGTCATTATTATGGAGATTAAATTGGGCTCACTATATTAAAATATCATCCTTTATAAAAATTTGTGAAGTAGAGTACATAGAATTTTGAAATTTTCAGCATATTCTATGGATATGGAATTATTGAAACTTCTCTATGATCTCATGATTCTTGATATGTGATCCTTTAACATAATCCTATGTATGGATTGGTAAAATATATATTTATATCTAAGCTACCATTACAAAAAGATTATTTTTTTCATCTCTTTATGGTATTCTATACACTCTTTATAGAGAGTGGAAACTCAAGGTTGGTTGAGTCGGTCATGATCGATTATAGGTTACAATAATTTTGTAAGATATTGATTCACTTATTCTTATTTTGGTGGATTCTATGGAGTGAAATGTCTTGAAACATATAATATATTTGTATAATGATTTGTTACTTGATGAATTTTGAAGTTGCCAACCTAAATAAGAAAGTATATTTTATAATCAATTTAATTAATATAACTAAACTGACCCATATTCCTCCTTATCATATAGATACCACTAATCTAAGTGAATTAAATACTTGGTTGTATGATCTCAATAAAAAAGGATGAATTCATCCATGAACATCCCCAGAGGGCTATTCAATCGTTTTTTAAGGAAATTTGATGGAAGTATCCAATTATGTGGGAACTACCAGATGTTAAATTAGGTCATGATTAAGAATCCCTACCCATTACCAAAAAATGATAATATTTTTTATTCGTTTAAAGGTTTGATATAGTTTTTTTATTTACAAGTGATCTGGATTCCATAAAACTTGAGATAGGATAGAGGACATTTCTAAAATTATTTTTCAAAATTGGTAAGTGCTGAATAACTTGTCATTCCATTTGGTCTAACAAATGCTTCTATTGTATTAATATCTCAAATGAATAAGAGTTTTGATCTATTTTTAGACACCTTCAAGGTGATTTTTATGGTTTTTGTCCTCATATAGTATTGGTATCATGTTTAGTGTGGTCAATAACTCTATTTTTTATACCTTATGGTAACATGAACTCTATGAAAATTTCTCTAAATGTCCCTTTTAATTTAAAAAGTCAAATTTCATGGGAAAATTGTATTAAAAGTTAGTACATATAAAGATCCTAGGATAGTGGGGTTAGTTTGGTATTGAATTTAATAATGAATGTGTTTGAGTTTTAGATTTTTCTTGGGATTTAATGGAATTATTGCAACCTCATTATGAAAATTTCAAATATTTCCACTCCTATAATACATTTAACTAAGGAGGAAAATTTAATTTGGTTTGATAAATCTGACTAACATTTTCAAGAGATAAATATTCATTGATTTAATCTATTATTATTATTATTTTATAATATAATTTTGAGGGATTTGAGGAATATTTTTATTCATCTTCAGTGGTATTTGGATGTTTCCCTTTGTAGAATCAATAAGCAGTGGCATATATTTCTAGAAAATTATGAGTGCATGAACAGAACTACCCTACTCATGAACATGAATTTTCAAATGTCATTCTTGTCCTAAAGTGAAATATAAAATACCTATATGGTGAATTATTTATAGTGTTAATATAATACCAAAGTGTTAAACTCTTATTTTCATATAATGACTTGAATCTTAGGAATCATTTTTGGGTGGAATATTTTCAGTCTTTTTTTACAATATCTACTACACTCTTTGTATGGTAAATTTTATTGTAGATTCTCTTATCCAAAAATTTAATCCTAAAAAAGTGGTGAAATATATTGATTATTCATGATTTATATCTCTTATGGATAAACATGACCTATATGTGGTCGATAATCAGAGGGGAATGTACTTCTACAATATCAACCTTACATCTTCAATCATAGAAGTAGTTAAGGGCTCATAGATTCTAGATCGAAATTATACCATTTTTAGAATGACTTGGTTATGGTGAGGTCCTTAATAGATGACTCAAAGATTCACAATCCCTATTATATATCCATGTAATAATAATGTTTCAAATAAATATGATGGAAATAGTGATGAAGAAGTATTATGCATCCCATTGGGCTATGAAAACTAGAATAATAAAATGTATTGTGATATTTGTTTCCAATTTTAGAGGTCAGTTATAATGAAATATATCAATGTTCTTATTTATATATGCCATACCAATTAATAATGGAAGATATAACAAAAAAAATCCACTATTAGATCTTCAGTCATTCTCATTGTTGGTATCAATGTGGGATGAAATAAACATGCATTTCTAGACTGAATTCACAAGAACCCTAAAATTTTAATCATTTTATGGGTTATTATGTAATATCTTGAGAATAATGATCATTTCATACCAATCAAGGAGTATTTTTTAGTTGGTGAACTTAGTAAGATATATGTAATAGATATAGTGAATCTTTATTGTCTTTTATCTAGAAACATATTTGATAGCCACCCTTGATTCACATCTCTACTCTGACAATGATTGCAATGGGATCTAGCATCACATGTGAAGATGAACGGTACTTTTCTCCCATATACAAATTGTCAATATAAGTGAACCATGTGTATTTTTAAATATTTGATTCAAACATGCATTCTTGATTTCAATGGATCAAGGGAGAATCACTTCATTCTATTGAAATTGTCTTATATTTAAAAATACATGTCTTCTATTCAGATAGTTCCCTTTCGGGTTTATATAAGGAAAAATTTATTCCCCATTATTATAGTGAACTATATCTGGCTAAGAAAGATGGTAACATAATCTAGAGTTCAACATGAGCTAAAGAAAATTCTTTATGTCCAGAGGCTGGAGATAAGAACTAGGTCATAAAAGATAACCATTTGGGAATCGTTTCACCCTTGAAAAAAGCCGTCCATGAATTAGATAACATGAAAAAATATAAATATGCACAAATAGATATAAATATACAGAAAATTAAACACAAAAATAACAAAAATAAATTATCATAATATCATCCTATTACTATTCCTAAACAAGTAATATATATATATATATAAGATATCCATAGTCAAACATAAAAATAATAAATTTAAAAAAAAAGTTGAATATATAATAATGCAATGATAGAAAACCTAAAACCTCTATATAATAGATAAAATCTAAATGACCACATATCAACCATCTCAAAATGATCATATACATCTTTAATCAAGAATGGACAATAAATTTCAAGGTTCCATTTCCCTTACCTATGTCCTGTAAAACAAGGTCAGCATACACCCAAATTCATATCCATTATGTAAAGAAAAGAGCCCAGTATGATAAGAATATGAATATATATAGGGTATTTAACCATCAAAACTATCAAGTCTTGTTTTGAAACCTATTTTCAAAACAATTTTCACCTTTTGAAAGCATGTTCACTTGAAAAAAACACATTAAAAATCCATTTTATTTTTCCAAAACAAACTAACTTCTCAAAAAAATTGAATAGAAGAATCAAATAAAGAAATGAATCAACCTAATATAAATATACTCAACACACTATAAAATGGAAAAAATATGGGCATAACTATAAGCAAAATAATATAAAAAATAATTGAAATGATCATCAATATAAAAAATCACAACCATACAAGGAACTAATATCATGCATTAGGCATATAAAAACTGAATCATACCAAGTAATATCCTAAACCTTTTTTTAGAAGTATTAGACTCATTTATAAGTACTATTTTACCCTTGTTTTGGTGTTTTTCTGTTTAACTTTGGTGAGATTTTGGATAAAATTAAGGGATTTTGGATGGAAGAGGGGAAATGAAAAGCTGGCATACTGTTTTCCCTAACCATGTGACCAAGACTGAAAACTATATGAAACCAAACAGTGGGGATTCATATGTCTAGTGTATGGGTTTTACAACCATAATTCCACCTAATAGTAACTGTGTGACCCCCAGGAGGAGGCGTATAGTTAGGTATATGCTTAAGGAAAACTGTGTGCCCTATACACGAAACTATGAATGTGAAATAATAAACACTTGAAAATTTATTAAAATTTATTTAACCTATGTATTATATTACTAATCACCCAAGATCAATCCAAACTCATTTCCTATGATTTTTGAGGATTATGGATGGGTTCTAAGGGAATACAAACTCCATTCTTGAGGAATCGAAAACTGGATTGAAGAATCTGCACCTTTACCAATAAGGGATTCTCATCCTGATTGGTTTCCTCCCTCTTTTCTATAATTATCTCATATTTAGAATTGATATTTTCTTATTTTGGTTATGGATATAGATATAGGTTTTTTATATCATTAATAATTAAATTTTGGATCTAGGTTTTGAATCAAGTTCTCATTCTTCACATTACAATTTAATGTTCCTCTTTAGTTTGGGGATTTCTATTAACAATCATCCATCCGTGGTCTTGAGGTAGGTGGTCTAAATTGAAAATAACATAGTCTTCATTTAATTAATTATATGTAATTCTGAAATTTTAAATTTCCATTATTAGAGAATTATATGGAGATGGATTTGATTTAATTAAATTTCAATGTTATAATTAAATAGGTTGAGTTTGGGGTTATTTTACTTGGTTGAATTAGTTTAGTTAATTGGTTATTTATTTAATGGTATGATGTGATTATAGAATTTATGGAATATTGGGATTTTTGAATTTTTCAATTAAATGGAATTTTGTAACTATTTAATTGTTGATATATGATATTAATTAATATTTGGAATAAAGGGGTGCTTGGAATAACCTTAAAGCGTTAATGGGTTATGTGAGTAAATGAAAATAATAAGTTTAAAGATAAATCGATCATATTCTTCCCTGTGATTTAAATAAATAATTATAGTTGCTGGGAAAATTGAAAGGTTAAAATTTAATGAGAATGCTTGATAAGAATGTTAATCATGTATAAACATGGTGTATATGACATTGTGATTCATGTCATATTGAAAATTTTGTGATATATGTGTTGTTGAGGTTACAAATATACATATGTGTTAGTAATTTTTGGATAGAGACTGAGGATCCAAATACCCATTTGACATTTAGGTGTAGGACATGGACTAAGGCTCCAAATACACAATTGTATTTGTGAGTGTGGGATAGGGAAAAAGGCTCCCAATACCCATGTGAAATTGAGGTATGGGATAGGGATAGAGGCTCTAAATATCCATGGGGTGTTAGAAACAATGCTCTATGCCATGATATTGGCATTGGGCTATAGTTCCAAATGGTCATGAGATGAATTTAATTTAATTGAAATTATTAATGTTATATATGGTATTGTGATATGTGATATCCCTTGATGGTAGTTCATTATTTTGAAGGGGCCAAATTAGGTCAAAATTGTATGGTTTTCATCACGAACCCAAGGTTTTTTGTGGTTAAATCTGGAATAATGAATTGTGATAACTATTACTTTATGTATTTTACATTATTATTTATAAAACCTAATACATTGTTATTGACTGTATATTGCATTAGGTTCCATTGGTGGTGGCCTACTAAGTTGTACTCACAACATACTTGGGTTTTCTAGTCAAAACATGAATAGAAATCATGTTTTTTGGATAGTGTATGGGAAATAGACTTATGTTATATTGATGATTTGTAATGGATCATGGACGTGGGAATGGGACATGGTTTTGGGACATGATCGAGAGTTTTCATCATCATTATTTATGTTTTTCATTTTGAAACATGATGCTTATTTGGAATGACATATATATTATTTAGTTATGGATATTGATTTCAATTTTGGTTTATCATGTGATACTGTTTGGTTCTGGTAATTTTTTTATTCGGTTTGTTTTTTATTATTAATTGGTTATTTTTTAGTTATTTCAAATATTGTGCTACTTTGATAAAGATGGTATAGACTCCCCATGTAGATATATTTGACCCTCACTACTATTTGGAATCCTCTAGAATATGGAGAGGCATGCTTGAGTTCATCTAACCAACCGGCTTGGGGCATCAGTGTGTGGAACATGGGATTAGACATTACAAAGTGGTATAAAAGGGGGTTTTTCTTTTATTTTATTTATTTTATTATTTGGGAAAGGTATACATGAGAATAGGAATATTTGGTCCTTGTAAATAACAAAATTAAAGGTAGTATATATCCTAAGTATGAAGTAAAACCCAAGTACCCATGGTGGGATTATTGTTATTGTTGTTTCTGTTACGATTGAATAATATTTCACCTTGAGTTATGAACCTATTGTGTGATGTCATTATTTTCTCTGAGATTTCCAATTATTTGAATCATGGACCGGTATGGTGCAATAGTTGAGTATGCCTGAATCATTCCAAGAACTCAAAAATTATGGTGACGTGAATCATTTTTTAGGCACACATAGAAAATCAGGTTTTTGGTAAGTTTTTGAAAATGAATTTTTTTCCCTAACTTGTGTATTTAACTAAAAATGGTGCCTAATTTAAAATTTAATGTTTTAAAATAATGGAAAACGTGAATAATTTAGTTTCTAATGAGAGACTATAAAATGAGAATTTGTTTACCCTTTTTAACCATGACCTAGATGTAGGATGGTTAAGGTTAGTGATAGTGCCATGGTTTTGACTATGTGGTAGGAAAAGCGGGTATGAATTGTTGTTGATTTATATGGATCCCCCTTTAATAATTCTAATAATGTTGTGTTATGTTTCCTAATACATTTTTTTGAATTATAGAGATATGTATCCATGATTACACTTGTTTAAGGGAAGATAGAAGGATATGGCCCAGCAATGGAACCCAGTGCACCATTATTTTCAGGTAAAGGAGTGGGAGATAACATTCATGATAACTTTTCTTTATTCATGAATTTAAAAGGAGAGAGACCTAGTAAGGGTTGTGAAGAGTGTATCTAACCTGAAATGGGAGTTTCAGTTACAAAAACCTCTGACTTTTACTTGAGAGGGTGGACTTGAGGCAGTTAAGTGCTAGATTGAGTCCATGCAGACTATACTTGACCATTTAGATACGTTTTCACAGAAGAGGGTAATGTTGGTTACTTATATGTTATGAGTATATGTGAAGAATTTGTGGGATTTTTAGGCTCTAACTAGGTAGTAAGAGGGTATGGTATAGAATTAATTTTTTATTGATGTTCCCAGAGAACTTTTATCTAGATAAACAGAGACATGACAGGGTAGCTGAGTTTATGATGTTGATGTAAAAACCCATAATCCAACATCTTGAAGTCGGTGACTTACTTTATTACACTATAATAAGATACAAGAAATCACATCTCAAAGGAATGAACAGTTTAGAAATCTTAGTAAACATGATACATGTTTTAAATTCAAATTAAATTTCAAACATAAAATAAAAAAAATATTTTCTTTGAGAACACCATTATTCTCCTAATGTATCTCCACATATCAATCATAATAAACTTTTTGGAATCCTGGGGAAAAATAAAACATATGAAATGGATGATATCATATGATCATTAAGGGTACATAGTGGAAGAATTCATAAATAAGCGTAAATGATTATTGAAAGGTAGTAAACTAAAACACATTAAAATTAATCAATAACATGAGCATTATATGGAGGGAATATAAGATGATTAAATAATTCCATATAAATAATAATATGAGCTTGAACATGGATATTATAAAAAATTTAATGATCATATTAATTATTAAAAATGATGGAATTAATAATATTGGACATCTAAACTATCTATATATATCCTCTCGATATTTATTATCAAGATAAATCATCATGCTTGTTTAATTCATTGGGAAGAAACTCATATGATTATGCCTGGAAACAAATGTGACGGGTTTTTCACTAACTAGTTTCTCTCATGATACCTATTGTTTCATAGAAGGGATTTCATTAACTGGTCCCCAACCCATTTCTTTTATGTCTAAATCATTCCTCATATATCGAATAATTGATTTAAAAAGATATGTTTAATTAAAGTTTCCCATACCACTTTGAAATATTTGAATCGTAAGAATCATAAAATTAAATAATTATAAAAAGAAACATTTAATAAAATGATGACAAAGAAACTCATTACATGATATATTAGAAGGTTGGTACACCATACCTAAAAAATAGGTGGTGTATAAGGCATATCTCCCAAAATTAAAAATGAGATGAGAAAAACCCTTACTTTTTTCTTTCCTTTAATTAAGAATGATTTTTCCTCTAGTAAGATGGATCAAAAAAAGTAAATAATTTTTAAAAGAACCATATTTATATTTATTATATCTTATATGATCCTATTATATCATTTTATTACTCTTTTCTTAAAAATATTATATCATTATCTATGTTTCTGGTGTTAACTTCTTCATTTTCCTATCCATATTTTTTGTGTATGGACTAGTTTTTTTCCTATGATATAGTTACATCATGAATAGAATGATATTATGGTCATATATATCATATTTATTTACTATATACAGTTTTATAATCATTATAGAATGTTGAACAACACAGATGAATAGCATTGCATTGTGGATAAGGTAGGTCATACATATGCATGAGTGACGGTATCATACCCATAATGGTGAAAGGGTAAGGAATTAGATGGTATATTGACTTTTTTAAGAATAAATATCATGTAATAATATTATATGTATCCAATATTCCCATCATTACACCCATCTAAGTAAATTGGTGAGTAAAAATAGATTACACCACAGTGTGCAGACCGAAAGTTGTACGTACGTATGGGCACTGATATCATTTTTATTAGGATGGATAAAATTTGGAATATGTATATAAAATAATCACAATAAAATATCAGAATATATATGATACTGAATTTATTACTATTTTATATATACAACATATGAAAAGAAATTGGAAGGAAAAAAGACATGAAAGAGTCGATAAAGACAATTACCTCTTCTTCAGCGGACTCTCTTTAATATCTTCTAAGGTGATATAGGGTAGGAATTTTGGAATGAACGGAACCTCTATAACATAAATAAGAATGTTTATAAGATAAGTGGGTAGGAATTGGTTAATAAATACGGATAAAAATGTTTTGAATAATTGAGGAAGAAGGTGTCTATTTATCATTGAGTTGAGGAGCACTTTCAGAAATTCTCAAAATATTAAAATATAATAAGGCTATTCTAAGGAAAAAGACTTCCAAATAGCCTATAAATTAATATTGTAAGACCTTTTAGACCATATATTATCTCATTTGGTATTATATTACATTTTGGTTATTTTTATATAATTTAATAATATATTAATTCAATAAAATATCACTATTGTGAAATTTGGTCGTATTCATTTAATTGGACATCAAATACGTTAAGAAAAAGTGACAACTCAAATATAATTCTTTAAAAAATATCTAATATATCCTATAGATATATAAAATTCATTATAAACATTTAATCATATCAAATATATTAAAATTAATACATTTAAAATTATTTATTTTATTTTTTTGTTGACTAAATAAATACTTTTTTAGCATTGAAGATGAATTTAAGGTAATTGTATATTTTATAAAAAAATAAAAAATTTAATTTAATTTAATTTAATTAATATCAAAATGTACATTTATTTTCATTTATATTTTGATTTTCCCCATGTAGACACATAAAAGATATTATATACATAGAGAGTGACATTATTTTAACTATCTTTGATTTATATAATATATAAGTTATTTTCATTGAAAAGTGTCCCTTAAAATACTAAAATTTGGCATTAAAGGTATAAGGTTATAATACCCTTTATACAGTAATTTTTTATATGTTTAGTTCATATTCTTTACCCTTACTTTTGGTTTTAAACCTCATTTAATCACATTAAATATTATTGTGACAACATGGATTTTTACTCTTTAAGGGTCAATATTGTAAATATAAAATTAAAAATTACCATAAATGAATCATGTATGAAATTTTTAACCTTATCAAAATAGGTTTCACCAATATTATATTTTTATAAATTTAATATCATTTAATAAAATATTATTTATTTTAATATGACATCATTTTCAATTTTAACACTATCTGTTATATTGATATTTACAAAAAACAATAAAAAAAATAAATAATCTAAAAAACTATTTTAACAAGTCACTAAAACCTAAAAGTTATATAGAAAATTTTAATGACATTAATTATTTCAAATTATATTTATTTTAATATTTTTAATATCATTTATTTTATATTTTCTTTAATTAAACAATTATTACATCATAATTATGTACACATTTATGTTAATTAATCTTTTCTAAAATTTAAAAATAAATTAAAATGATTAATATAAACATTTTATCTTACCAAATACAATTTATAGTTGAATATATCCCCTAGCTAACACTATATTAAAATATTTACCTTCTTAAAAGAAAAAGTATGACATCATTGACTTTTCTTTAAAATAAAATACAATAAATATCATAAACTCATCAAAGTGGCTCCAAGAGCTCAAAAAACATAAAAATGATTATTATTGTTAAAAATAACCCATAAAATAAAATTTTGACAATTTTTAGGTTAATTTTATAATACTTATAATATTATTTTTACACTTAATTACCAGATTTATCTTTAACTATAGTAATAAAACTTACTAAAGTTACTATTAATATTGTACAAAAATAAAAGTTAACTTTTTAATAAATATAGATTTTATGATTTCAAATATGGAATCAATCTTTCAAAATTCAAAATACATAATCGTATAAAATTAATTTAAAATTAATCTCATTGACGGGGTGAAAATGGGTTGTTAAAGTGAAACGTTCAAAAGATTTAAATGTTTTTATATGCAAATTTATTGTGAAATTGATTAAAATTACCTATATTGGAGTAACAGATTTAAAATTTATCTAAATATACTTTAAAACTAATAAAAATTATAATTTACCAATATAAACTATTCAGATGAAAAAGTTGTTTTTAATTATAATATGGTATTTCTCAATATTCCTAAAAACATGAAACTTATCAAAAAAATATAAAAAAAATTAACCAAAGTAAATTTTAATATTCCTATTTCAAAATGATGTTTAATTTTTCAAATATAATTTATAAAAAATAAAAAAAATATTTTAAAAAAATGTGCCCCATAAAAATATGGGAAATCTAACTTTCAAAAAAATAGATTTTTATGCATAAAATAGGATTTGTTTTTATATCATATCTATAAAAAACATAAAATGAATTTTTAAAATTATATTTAAAATATAATATATAAATTCTATAATTTTTTAATATTGTTAATTTCTTCTATTTAAATCTATGTTATAATAATATTTCATTGTTCGTTTATACTAGGTGTTGCATGCAACGTCATCTTTCAGAAATATTATCTTTAAAGAGTGTCATGTAATAAAATATTGAGGCCTCACATTCTCCCCTATACCAATAATATTTCTCTTGACAATTTGAAATTCCAATTCAAAAATCAAATGTTGATAATCTAAAATTCATTTTTGGGAACCCCACATCAGAAATATGGTTAATAAAATAGCCTCTTAATAATAGGGAAATATAAATGAAAAGGTCACCAAAAAATTAGGCTTTGAAATAGGAAAACATTATTGGGATATGGAAACATGGACATGGAAGATAAATCTAACTATTATGTTCAGATAGAGAATGATATATTACATGGTCATAAAAAATTTAATCATCACAAAACAACCAATATTATGATTGGTTAAAATACCATTGATTTCATAGTATGAAAATTAAATAGATAACATTTTTATTCCAAAATAATTTTCCATGAGTTTATGGATTCTTTTAATATATAGATAGTAACTTGATAAAGTAAACATACATGATTTACTTTCATTTTATACGAATAATATCATCCTCTAGTTGTTCTTAAATCTAATTTCTCTTCCTAACATACACTATGAAATTAATGTTCATGATGAATTTTTTCATGACTAATGAACTTTTAATGAATCATATGTTCCATAGGTAATTCCTCTATCCTCTAAATCATTATTGAAACCAAACATGGAAGTACATATGATCCAATGAATCATACTTCAACCTCAAATAATAATATACATATTTCAACTTAATCTATTCCAAAAGTAGTCACATTTTGACTCATTCAAAATAAATTATTCAAAATTAAAAGTCCAAATATTTAGAAGTATGTTCATTAAATTTTCAAAATCAAATTAACATTAAATTCCCTAAAAAACATAATGTCGATCTTATTATAACATACTAAATATTTTATCAACTTGAAACCATTAATTAAAATGTTTATGCTTCCAAATCCATAAAGAATACGTATTATAGTACAATACTTATATATCTAATGATTTTTATATCCATTTCATCATTGAGGAAATAATTCCTGAATCCAAATATGAAATAACTTTAATCATTCAATTTTATTCTTAAACCATTAACTATGCTTTATAATATTATTCCTTAATACATCATTCATTTAATTTGTTTTCTATAGTCTCTTCATCATCTTGTTTATAACCATTACATGTATAAAATTACAGATTCTAACCATTGACCATAACCCAAATCACAATTTGAATAACACGAATCATAGTGATATAGTCATGAAGAATCATTTATAGGATGCCTAAATCTTGACATATTCTTCTCAATATAATAGTCCAAATTTTTTACCTAGGATATCCATAGTATTTAGAAATCTATAGGATGATATACTATACTTATACTTATACTCAATGTCATTCATAGGGTTGTGTTATATTATCAATGTTTTTTCTAAATTTAGTTCCCATATTTTCTTCTAAAATTGCATTGATACCAACTGTAAATACCCAGAATCTAACAACCTTGAGCTCGTGCCTTTCTTTATTACATTGTAATATGATAAAATAAATTATATCCCAAAGGACCTAATTTTTTAGTAATCTTGGAAAAGTATATATATATATATATATTTGAAATTCAAATTACTTTTTAAATACAAAAATTATTTTATTTGAGAACACGGTTACACTCCTTGATTAACCCTAAATATCTGTCATAATAATCTTCTTGAAATCTTATGGAAAATAAAACATAACAAATGTGTGATCTCAAATTCATAGATAGGTTATAAAGTTGATGGTACCAAAAATAATGATAAAATTTATGGAAAGTTAATTAAATTAAACACATTCCAATTAATCAATAACTTGAGCATTGTATGCAAGGAGTAAAAGATGATCAAAGAATACCATATAAATAATAAGATGAGAATGACCATAGATATTCTGACTTATAGAATGATCATCTGGAATATAAATAATTATTTAATTCATAATATAGTATGTATGGACTATTAAGATATATCTTTTAGATAGTTACTATCAAGATAAATCATCTTTCTAGTTTATGTTTGTCGGTATAAACTCATCTGATTCTTCTTGGAAATAAACTTGAATGGTTTTTCTTCAACTTGTTGGTCTCATGAGAATTTTCAATGCATCAAGTTTATTTCATTCACCATTCCCCAAACTATTTCTTTAAAATCTAAATAATTCTTATTATATTGAATAATTGATTTAAAAAGATAATTTTAAATCAAAGTGTCTCATACCACATTGAAATATTTGAATCATATGCCCCATAAAAGTAAATAATTATAAAATTAATCACTAAATTAAATGAAAATAAAATGTCTCGTGATATGATATATCAAGTGGTAAGTACACCACAGATAAAAAATAAGTTGGGAATAAGACATTTCTCATGGAAATAAAAGGGATATGAGAAGAACCCCTTATATTGATATTTCCAGTAATTGAACATATTTTAACCTCCTATATAATGGTTTAAATCATGTAACTAATTTATAATGTAAAAAACTTATTTTTGATATCATATATGATCCTCTTAAATCATTTTATTATTTTTTTTGTTAATAATATTTCATTTTTATCCATATTTTGGGTGTTAACTGCTTCATTTTCCTATGCATGAATTTCCATGTGTGTCCCTATTGTTTTCAATAGGATATAGTTCCCTCATCTTATGAAATATATTAAGGTGTAGGTATTATTGAATTTTAGACATGGTAAATGAATCGCATCGCATCTTAGAGATGGTAAGTCGTACGCACGCATGAGTGATGGTATCAACCACTTAATGGTGAAAGGGTAAGGAATTGGATTAAATATTAGTTTTTTAATAATAAATATATTGTAAAAATTATTATATATATTCATCATTTCCATCATTATACTCATCTAATAAAATTGGTGATGAAAAATAAATTGCCCCATGGCGTGGAGATAGTAAGTCGTTGGTATGCATGTGTATTAATTTCATTTATTATATGATGGATAAAAGGTGTAATATGGTTGTCCATTAATAATATAAATATATATATATATATATATATAATACTGTATTTATTACTTTATCAAGGAAAAAACAAATAAATATGAAGTGGAAGAAGAAACAAACATGAATGAGTCGTTAAAGACGGTTACCACTTCTTCGGTGGACTTCTTTTAATATTTTCTTAAGTAATCTAGGGAAGGTATTTTGGAAGTACTGAAACATATAGAACCTATCTAAAGATGTTTTTAATATAAATGGGAAGGAACTGGTCGAAAAATAGGGCTCAAAGTGTTGAGAATAAGTGATGAAGGAGATGTTCTTTAATAATTGAGGTGAAGAGCACTTTTGGTAATTCTAAAATCATTTAAATTTAATAAGGATGATCTAGAGAAGAAGACTTACTAATGGCCTATAAATTAATATGGGAAAAAAATTAGACCATATATTATGAACTTTTTTATTATTTTAATTTTTTTTTATTTTTAAATAATTTAATAATATATTAATTCAATAAAATAACATTATTGTCAAATTTGATACTATTCATTTACTTTGACTTCCAATACATAAATAAAAAGTTATAATTCAAATAAAATGATTTCAAACATCTTTTATATATCCTATAGATCTATACAACTAACTATGCACATTAATTCATTCTACATATATCGAAATTAATAGTTATAAAAGTAATAATTTTATTTTTCTATTTTTTAAATAAATATTGGTTTATATTTTGAGAATATTTTTAGATAATTATATAGTTTCTAAAAATTCCAAATAATTTTCTATAATGAAAGTAACTTCTTTAATATTAAAATATACATTTATTTTCATTCAAAGTTTTATTTTATTTTTCTATATGGACACATAAAAGATATTAAATACAAAGATTATGACATTTTTTAACTACCTTTGATTTAAATAATATATAAGTTATTTTCATGGAAAAGTATCCATTAAACACTAAAATTTGACATTAATGTGATAAGTGTCAAATAATATTCATGAAATAATATTTTTACATGTTTTGGTCAAATTCTTATCCACCCTATCTTTTGGATTTAACCCTTAATCCATTTAACACTTACCTTGACAACATGGATTTTTACTCTTTGAGGTTCAATAATGCTATAATAAAATAGAAAAATAACCGTAAATAAATTATGTAAGATATTTTGAACATTATCTCCATAATTATTATAAAATTTAGGTTTTTATAAATTTTGAATCACTTAATAAAATATTATTTATTTTAATATAGCATTAAAGTCAATTTTGACAATATTCATTACATTTTCATTTACAAAAACCAATAAAACAAGATATCTTCAAAAAAATATTTTAAAACATCACTAACATGTCAAATATATTTATTAAATTCTTATATGACATTAATTATGTCAAATTATATTTTTTTTATTTTAAATATCATTTATTTGATATTTCCATTAATTAAACATCAACTTCATCATCATTGATCAAGCCTTTACGTTGATAATTTTTTTCCTAAAATTTAAAAATAAATTACCATGATTAATATATACATTTTACGTTTTTAAATTCTATTTATAGTCGAATATATCCCCTAAGTGAAACCTTATTATAAAATTTAACTTGTTAAATACAAAAGTATAACATCTTTGACTTTTCCTTAAAATAAAATATCATAAATGGATTAAATTCTTCAAAGTGGATCCAGGTGACCAAAAAAATAATTTTAAGGATTATTTTGGTTTAAAAACTCATAAAATAAAATTAGGATAATAATTGGGGTAATTTTATAATATTTATAATATTATTTTTACCCTTATTTATCAGATTTATCCTTAACCATGGTAATAAAACATGGAAAATATATTATTAATATTTTCCAAAAATGAAAGGGCCCTACTTACTAATATTTTATCATTTTATAAAAATAATGGAATCCATTTTTCAAATTTCAAATTGTATGATTGGATAAAATTAATTAAAATTAATCTCGTTGATGGGGAGACATAATGGGTTATTAAAGTAGAAATGTTCAAAAGATTGAAATGTTTTTATATCCAAATTCATAATAAAATATATTCTGATGAATTAAATTGGATTAACTGGTATAAAATTTAAGTAATTATACTTTAAAACCAATAAAAAATATAATTTAACAGTATAAATTATATAGAAAAAAAGTTATTTTCAATTAATATATAGTATTTTCCCTATTCATGAAAACATGAAATTATCATAAAAATACCAAAAATTCAAAATAAAATTTATATTAAACAATAAAAAATAAATTTTATTTTATAATATATAATTTATAAAGGTGTAAAAATTTTACTTTCATAATAAATGAACCATCAAAAGGTGGCAAGACAACCATTAGAAAAATACATACTTTTTGTGTAAAAGTAGATATGTTTGTATATAATTTATAGAAAACACAGAAGTTGAATGTTAAAAATTATATTGAAAATATAATATATCAATTTAAAAATTTGTTTAATAATATTCATTCCGACCAATTTATGTTCTAAGTTATAATAATATTTAATTTTTATGTTAACTTTGGTGTTGTGTGCAATAAAAAATTTCAGAAAGATTAACTTTATATAGACACATAAAATAAAATCATGGGGTGTTATTGTTGAACTTGGTTTGTATGTATATGATGGAATATAATAGTCACATTACTAACATTATGTTATTTTATCCATCATGGACACGAGATGAGGCAGTTACGACAAGTCATTTTCAGGAATGACTTAAATATGATATTAAGTACCAACTTAACATAATTAGGACAAATAAGTTTGTTGAATTAGTTCATTAGGATATAATATATAATAAAATAATGAAGGGGTTTTCCAGTGGAGTAAATGTGGTTTCTTCAAGAGGATCAAGTGGTATGCCTTTCGAGACTAAGAAGCGTCATTATGATAATGATAACCAAGGTAGTTGGAAGAAGAGTGACCAGGGGGAGGGTCGGTAACTCATGATCTTACCCGAGTGATTTCCATCAGTGTGGTAGTATAGGACAATTTGTTAAACATTTTCCCCGACCACTGATAGATTTTTAATCCTGAGGTGGGATATGACATCTACAGAGGTTCTGTTGAAACCCATGATAGATTGGTAATGATGGAGTAGCTAAGTAGAACCAGAGTATAAGAAGGGGATCATCTACATTGTATTAGTCTGGAAGTTGTTGTTCTACTATCTATGGATGTAGAGGTAGTGGATGTGGTTATTCTAGGTAATATCCTCTGTATTATCAGAGTGGTGAATCTTATCGGACTCATCATGCATCATAGGGAATAGAGGCAGGAAAGTTGCATGTAGTTCATCCAACACTTATGGATAGCAAGGTTGGACTGTTGAAAATTATTTGTAAAGTTATTGTATATTCTATGATTTTAAGTAGAATATTTGATATTTATGCCTTTTATTTTTTTAAATCATCAGAAATTTTTAATGGTTTTAGCCTAACACTAGAGTTTCTGAGTGGGGTTATAATGATCGATACACCTTTGGGAGTGCAGCCGAGACCCATCTGTTTGAGTAATGGTGTTCTCTTGAGTTTGGGGAGTATTTTCTATTCAATGATATTTAAATACAGGATATTTGAATATTTAAACAAATTATGTGTATGTATTGGTTAGTGGCATATCGTGTCTACATATATTTTTACCATGGGATAGTGACTTATACGTCTCATAATGGTTAAAATTATGTTCATCATGGAGAGTGAGATATCCAAGGGGGAAATGTAGGGAAAATTCTTCATCAATTAAGGGAGATCACCACCCATTTTTCTACTCTATTTTTGGATGATGGGGGTGTAAATAATTATTTATTTCCACTCATATTTGAAATTTTCCAGGATGTGTTTCCTGAGTACTTCTTTAGGATACCACTTGATATAGGCGTGGAGTTTGCGATGGAGCTCTTATTAGGGGCTAAGCCAGTTTCTATTCTACCATATAGAATGGAACAAAAAGAGATTCAAGATCTCAAGACTCTTCTAGAAGAGTTTATGGGTAAAGGATTATTTGTCTCAATACATCACCTTGGTGTTCTCCATTTTTTATAATAAGGCTAATGGAACATTGCACTTATATGGTGATTGTCGGAAGTTCAACCAGATGATTATGAAGAACTTTTATCCATTTCTACACTTTGATGATATTTTTTTCTAGTTGGGAGGATCTTGGGTTTTCTCCAATATTAACATGATAATGAGGAATCACCAGTTTATGTTTCTTTCTTTTGAAATACCTTGCACTTCTTTCATAAGCAAGTATGGTTTATATGAGTTTATCATGATGTTGTTCGTGCTGACGAATGCACCAATAGTGTTTATGTCCTTGATTAACTGAATCATCCTTCTAAACGTAGATCAATTTTGTCCATGTTTGTTGATAAAATCATTGTGTACTCCAACCCTCATGAAGATCATGCCAAACTTCTTGAACTCTTTCTAATTACATTGATTGAGAAATGGATATATGCAAAAAATATCAAAGTGTCAATTTTAGATAGATCATGTACATTTCTTAAATCAAATAATCTTAGAGGAAAGTGTGTTAGTAGACCTAGAGAGTTTTTATGTAGTGGTTTCTTAGGAGAATCCCAAAAAAAAATTTATATTGATAGTTTTATGTGGTTGTAGGGTTATTATCGTAGTTTCATCCATTACATTTCCATATTGTAATCACACCTTTCAGGTTTGACCAAGAAGGGAGTTAAGTTTGAATGGTTCGAACCATTGTGATGATTTTTTCATGGAGTTTAAGAACCACTTGACAATGTCACCTATCATGATCCTACCCAATCCAGGGGGAGTACATGGTATTTTTGATGCTTTGGGGTTTTCTCCTGGACCATTTTTGATGTAGGGAGATGGATTTGTGGAATGTGGGTCACAAAAGTTAAGGCCACATCAATGGAATTATCCTACTCATGACCTCATGTTAGATTCAGTGGTTAATGATCTGAATTGTTAGTGGCATTATCTATTGGATGAAAATTTTACTGTATAAACTAATAAAAATAGTTTAAAGTATATCTTTCTCAATGATATTTTAATCTCTATTAGTAATGATGGGTTGAATATATGTAGAAATTTGATTTTGAGATAGTATATATGCATGGGAAGGGAAACCATTTTTCTAATGGTGTAAGTGGAAAAAATCACACTCAAGAAGTTCAAGAGTCTAGTTCAGAGTGGAAGATGATGAATCTGCTAGCTGAGATTTATGTTGTGGCTCAATATGGTCAAGAGGAGATGGCTTCCATATTATTTTTAGCATAATATACACATTTTAACATGATAAGGGAGTGGTATAATTAGGATTCCAAAATTTTGGCCTTGAGAGAAATCCTTAAAGCTGGGGAGTCGCCTTTATATTAGACTAGAGATGAGGATGATATAATCTATTACAAGAATTAGGATCTTGTGCCTATGAGTATGTGAGATGAGCTAATGCATAAATTTTATTATTTGAAATGGGTGGCACATACAAGTTTTTCCAATATGTACCATGACCTATGTCTATAGTTTTAGTGGCTGGGAATGAAAAAGATATTGTAGGGTTTCTGACAAGATGCTACACCTTTCAATAGTTGATATCCAAGCATCAATGATCTGGTGGTTTAGTACATATGTTGACCACATTGGAATGGAATTTGGATAATGTAACTATGGATGTTGTGGTTGGAATCCCAAGGGAACCTTGTAAGAATAACGTTATTTGGGTGGTTGTGAACCAACTACTAAAACTATCACATTTATTTTCTATATGGGAGATTTTCTTATTGGAATAGTTGGGATATTTATACATTTGAATGATATTATATCTATATGGGGTGCCATATTGTATAGTTTTAGACTATATCTAGAGTTTTACTTCATACTTCTATCATGTCCTGTATAAGGATCTTGTTACACAAATTTTATTGAGTACTAATCCCACCCACAGAAAGATGGGCGGTCATAGTGTATAATTCAGGTGATAGAGGATATTCTATGAGATTTTGTTATAGGATTGTTTGTGTCATAGGATAATATCCGAGAATTAGTTGAGTTTTCCTATATCAAAAGTTATCAGGATGATATCCATATTTCATCATATGATTCTATTTCTGGTAGGCTATATAGATCACCTCTATGTTGGATGGAGCCGGGTGAGTTCGGGTTGTTGGGACTGAGTCTCGAGTAGGAGAAATCAGAGTAGCTTTAGAATATTCATAAGGATATGTATATATCTCAGAATGTTTAGAAATCATATGTAGATAGACATTGATAACCCCTAGAGTTTGTAGACAGTGATTGTGTGTACCTTTAGGTGTTGCCTATATTGGGTCTTTGTAGGATTCCGAGGTAGGAAAAGTTGGCACCCAATTTTATTGGGCCTTTTGTGGTTGTGGATATAAATTTTCTAGTGGAATACCAATTTGATCGTATTTAGAGTTATAGTTCTATACATGATTTTTTTCATGTGTCACATCTTCAGGAAAATCATCCTGACAATTATTGTGTTATTGATGTGGATGATGTTGATCTTGAGACTGATGTGTCCCTTGAGGAGCATCTGGTATGTGTTTTGGATCAAAATGAGAAAGTTTTGTGGGGAAATAAGGTGATGATAGTTCATGTATTATGGAAACATGTCTGTATTCAAGAAGAACCATGAGAGAGAGAAGCGTATATGTGGGCTCAGTGGCCTAATCGATTTACCTTATAATCTTAGTGATGATTTGGTGTACATCTCAAGGATGATCTATTATTAGGTTGTGTGATTGTAAAATCCTTGAATATTTTGGATATGTATCAGTCTCCTTTGCAGGTACAATTTTACCTTTTTCTAGTTCTTTTATGTTGGGTTTTTCTTTGGGGATAATTGGGGTGAAATTGGATAATTGTTTAAGTAAGAGTGGCAGTGCGAGGTCGGTGCATGGTTTTCCCTAACCGTGTGCCCATGCCAGGAAACTATCCAACCTAAAAAGTGTGGATTTAAATGGTTGGAACATGCTTTTTCCAATAGTTCCCATATTAGTAGAAACCATGTGACCCTATGGGAGGAGGCACATGTTTATTAACATGGTTAGGAAAAATCGTGCACCCTATACCAGAAACCATGCATGTGGAAAAATAACCCCTAAAAATGGAATTAAAATTTTATTGAACCCCCGTATTATATCCCTAAACACCATTGATCGATCTTAACTCAATTACTATGATTTCGGTGTCTTCTTAATTTATTCCAAGGGATTATTAACTCCATTATTGATTAATTAATGATCATATTGAAGAATATGCACCACTCCCGATAAGCGATTCTCATCCTGATTAGTTTCCTCACTCTCTACCATCTTTCTCCCGTATCTTTAATGAATTTTTTTCCTCTATTGTTGGTGGATCTAGATCTTTTTTTTATATCAAAATACTTTAAATATTGGATCTATATTTTTGATCTAGATATAATTCTTTATTGTGAAATTGAATGTTCTACTTCAATTTGAAGATTTTTATTGTTGAGTGTTCACCAACGATCATGAGGTATGCGGTATAAATTAGAAAACCCATAGTATTGATTTAATTAATTGAATTTTTTTGTGAAAATTTAAATTTCCATGATTGGAAAATTTCATTAGGGATTGATTTTATTTATTGAAATTTTCATGTGATAATTAAATGGGTTGAATTTTGGTACATTATAATTGTTTTAATAGGATTAATTAATTGGATAATTAATTATTTGAATGATGTGATTATGGAATTGATGGGAAATTGGGTTTTTATAATTATTAAATTAAATATAATTTTATTTTTGTTTAATTTTTTATATATGAGATTGATCGATATTGTGAATAATGTTATGCTTGGATTAACCTTGAAGGGTTAATTGGTTTTGTGATTAAATGTTAATAAATGGTTTAATGATGAATTATTCATTTTATTACTTGTGGTTGAAATAAAGAATTATGGTTTTTGTGATAAACATAAAGTGTACACTTGTAACACCCCAAAATTTCATACCATGTTATCTCTTTAAAGTAATTCAATAACTTGTGCAACACATAATACCGAGTTCGAGCTCACCATGACTTACAAAACTTACCATTCCAAAAAAAGATTATGAATAGTATTAAAAGAATTCTAAATTTTTTATATACTCCATATAATTTTAACATCCATATTATGTGTTTCTTAGAAATAATATAAAAACAAATTCAATTTTTCAGATAAAGTAATTATTTTTCAAATAATACGATTTTACGGCATTTTAATGGAAAAACTTTTTTTATAAAACATTTGACACTTCTATATATTAAATTTGAAAAAATAAACTTATTCTTTTTAATATGAACAAAAAAAATTTAGTTTTGGTAAATTTTTTGTGTTCTTCTAATAACTTTCATATTTTGATAAATAGTGAAAAATACTAAATTTTAATTTTAGAACAACTTTTTTAATAAATATAATTTATAGTGTTAAATTATAAATTTTAATGGTTTTTAAATATAAATATATTTTATTTTTATCATTTAATCCATTTTTGGTCATTAGAAGTAATTTTACAATTAAATTGGACATAAACACATATCAATCTTTTGATAGTTTTTACTTCTCAAAAACCTTCTTTCTGGTTTTGAAAATGAGAATTAATTTTAAATTAATTAATGAAACTTTTATTTTTTATAATTTTTGTAAAATAGAAATCATTTTTGAATTTGGAATATCCAAATTATCTTAGGGTGAATTTTTGGTATTTTTCAAAAAACATTCAATTTTTTATGAATAGTTAAAAACACTACATTAATGTTTCAAACTGAATTTTTATTTCAATCATTATTTTTTTATTTTAATTTATTTTCCATAAAAATAAATACATAAAACCT
This sequence comes from Viscum album, assembly GCA_963277665.1. NCBI lineage: Eukaryota > Viridiplantae > Streptophyta > Magnoliopsida > Santalales > Viscaceae > Viscum > Viscum album. The sequence continues at coordinate 1,957,010,300 of OY728127.1, read as the reverse complement.
ATATTAATTTAATTTATTTAATTAGAGTCATTTTATAATAAAATTATATGTATAAAATTTTATTAAACATTTTAACGACTTTTACCAACCTTCTAGGCACATTTGAAACTCTGCATAAAACGTAATTTTACTGCATTTGTAAATTTAATATCAAAAATAGGAGAGACATAGTTGACATTAGTAAGAAAAATATGGTTCAATATGATGAAAATAAAAAAAAAATTGAATTGTAACTTTTGAATTTTTTTTACCATGGATAAAAATAAATAAGGTAATTAAAGGTAAAAATGATATTATAATTACCCTAACACATTTCATAATTCTATTGTATAAGTGTTCTTAAACCAAAATAAATCTTAGGAAAAAAATATGATCCTCTTTGATCCACTTGGATTAGATTATGACATTTATTATTACTTTATTTAAAGATGAGTTAAAATTGTAAAATTCAAATTTTCAGAACAAAAAAAATTAATATAGGGTTACACATAAGATAAATTCAACTATAAATATTCATTATAAGGATAAAAATATTTCATATATAATGGTATTTTATTTATAATTTTTAGACATTAAATATTTAAATTTATTTGGGACACAATGATGATGCAATAATTAGCTTATTAATGAATGGTTAAAATAATTGATATTATAAATATCCAAATAAATGTAAATTCAGTCTTATGATTCATTCCAAAAATTCTATGGTTAATATGACAGGTTAGGATTGATTTAATGTATTTCTTCCAAATTAATCAAGTTTGTTTTTACTTTCACAAAAACCAAATACTAAATAGTGTCAAAATTGACATAAATGTGTTTTTAAAACAAATAATATATTATTAGATGATATAATATTCTTAAAAATATAAAGCTCATCCAAAGGACTATTATAATGATATATATTTCATTAATTAACCACATGGGTTTCTCTTTGAATTTTATAGTAAGTCTATTAACCAAGTAATATAAAAATACAAGAAGATATTGTAAAAGTTAAACTATTTAACTATGAGTTAAATATAAAATATAAGTATAATATGGTGACATAAACTTATTTAAAACCTATTTTATGAGATTATTTATATCCATACCCACCTTATCCACTAAATTAATCAATTTGGATCCATAGTAAACCAAAAATTATTTTACAATCAGATAATATTTCATGATTTTTTTAAACTGACCCTCACCTCTCTTATAAAAGGGTACTTCCCCTTCTCCCAAAATCAGTCTTCCAAAGCCATTTTTCTTGGCCAAACCCAACTCAAATATCCTCCCAAATACCCTCAATTAAACCTAGATTCCTTACTTGGATTATAAATCCAACCTAAGGTTCCCTTTTGATCAAATCAAAAGAATACACCCGAAGAAGAGGTAATAATTTCACCACCTCATTCAATGTTCATTTCTTCTTCCACTTACTCTTTCATTGTTGTTTCCTTACTAAAATAATAACTCTAATACCTTATACATACTGTGATGTTATTATAAATATGGTACAACCATATTCATTATTCTATCCATCCGATTAATGACAAGTCTCCATACGTGTGTATGTATGGCTTATCATTTCCACGTTGTGGTGTAGTTGTTATTCAACACTTCATTATTTTGATGGGTATAAAAATGAGTATAACAGATTTAAATAATAAATATAACATGTTAATTATTCTTTATATATGATATACCATCCAATTACATACGATTTCACCATCAATAAAATTATATTTTTGCTCGTGCGTACGTACGGATTACCATCTCCAAGACGCGATGAGATTCATTTCCACATTCACCATTCAACAATGATTATAAAAATACATATATTATTAATAACTATGTAATAAATGAAATAATAATGATAATTGATATATATATATATATATATTCAAGTATGTATTTACATATACAACATTCACTTCCATTCAAAATGATATTAAAACGTAAACGACATTTTTTATGTGCCTACGACCTACCCTCTCAATAAATTTATTTCCCATTTCATATATCTATCATTTATAATTATTTATATTCTGAATATATATGATACTTAAATAATTTTTTATATTCTGGAAGCCATTATACAATGATATAAGTGATAAAATTTAGAATAACAAGTTAAAAAATATCCGATAAAGAAAGTGATTATTACCTGAAATGTTATTTTAACATAGAAATTATTATTAAATGGGTAGTATAAAACTATAAATGAAACATGTATGATATCATAAATATGAATATGGTTGCGGTATAATTTAATAACATACTATTTTCAGTATAAAAGAGGTTAAACATACCATCGACCAAAGGAAAGTACTAGGTAAGGGTTAATTCCTCAATCTCATTATTATCCAAGATTTTTTATATGTAAGTATTTAATAGGACATATTTATTATCCATGGCTAAGTTTCATAAAATAATTTTCAAAAGGATTCTTTTTAGGGGACTCATTAACTAAAACATCAATTTAAATAGTTAAAATATTTATTCTTCTAAATAATTATCATTAATGTCCATGTTTTCAAAATGGTTTTAAGGATTTATTTATACAGACATGAATGTTTTAAAATGTTAATTCCTTTAAAAAGTTCCAAAGTGGTATGGAAAACTTTTATTAAAAAATTTCTTTTAAATTTCATCCTCTCTAAATTTTTTGACTTCTAAATTATTTCATGAAAAAGTGATTTTTCTCTCAAAGAGTTTTACTGATCATTTTCAACTATGTAAACATCCTTTACTAGATATTATGCATGATTTAGGTTTATTTATTATAATACAATATTATATATTGTATTTAATGTGTTATGATATGTTTGGATATATATGTGTTGTTTTTATACAATTTATGGTTTATGGTTAAGGTATTGGCATTGTATATGCTTGTTGTAATATGAATGTTTATGTTATGTTTCACCCTTTTTATATGAGGAATGCTTTAGTCTTGGAATGAGACCATGACTATGTGGTTATGACGTCCGACATTATACATTACCTCATTATGAAATTAGTTATTACATGTGATTATTAAACTAGTAGAATATACATGTTTATATTTATATGGTAATGTTAGATATATTTTTTCCATATTTTGGTTAATTTTATGTTTAAAAACCTGTTGTTTTTATTAAAAAAAATCATTAAAATTTTATAGATTCGGCTAAATTATTTACCATTATTGAGCATCATAGCTCACCCAATTATTATGTTTTTTCCCAAGATTCCAAGAAGTGTATTATGATTTATATGAAGGTTTATGATAGGGGAATAATGGAATTATTAAAGGATTATTTATGTTTTGTTTTATGTTTGAATGTGTAATGTAATGTCCATGTATGTAATATATTTTCTAAGACTGCTAAACTGATCGGTCCTTCAGGACATGATTTCATGTAATCATGACGATGTATTAAAACATTGCATCGGCTCCAGGCTTCAAGGGTTGGGGCGTTACAGTTGGTATCAGAGGAAGTTTAGTACAAACCTTGGAAACATGATTTAGATAAACTCTGATTAGATAACATTACCTTAAGAATGACTCTGAGGATTAGGATAGAACAATATCCAAGAAATGTGGTATTTAAAATATAATGTGGGTTTTATAAGAAATACATCCCTGTCTAGATATGAGTTAGAAGAGGGAGCTTTAGCACAAATATACCTAGGTGTGGAAGCTCTAACAAAGAAATTAGGGCTTGACCTGGGGTATCATGGTGTAACACCCCAAGCTTCTACGGTACGTTTCCCTTCGAATAATGTGATAGCGTGTGTTGTACGCAACCTCGAGTTCTAACACACACCACAACTAATTAAACTAGCTGTTGTGAATAGTAATACCTACTTTTTGAAATCATATATATTCTATATTTCAAAATGGACTTCATTTTTGGATTCGGAATATCAAAATTAGCCTAGGGTGAAATTTTGGTACATTTCGGATAACTTTCATATTTTGATGAATAGTGAAAATTACTAAATTTTAATTAAAAACAACTTTTTTAATCAAAATAATTAATAGTGATAAATTGTGAATTTGAGTGGTTTTAAAGTATATTTAGAATATATTTTTACCATTCAATTTAATGTTTATCATTGGACATAATTTTACAATTAAACCGAACATAAACAAGTGTCAATCTTTTGATAGTTATTATCTCTTAAAAACACGCTTTTTGTTTTGACAGCGGGAATTAATTTTAAATTAATTTCCGCCACTTCTGTGTTTTGAATTTAGGAAAATGGATTCCATATTTGGAATCAGGATTTTCAAATTGTGTAAATAGGTAACTTTTATTTTTACACATTTTGAATAATTACTGCGGTAAATATTTTATTTACCATGGTTAAAGGGTAAATCCGGTAAATAAGGGTTAAAAAAAATAATATTATAATAATTCTAAATTACCCTAAAACGTGTATTAACCCTATTGGTTGATACATGGTCGACCATGGGCATCTTTGGGTCTATTTTGGGACCCCATGGATCCACTTGTAAGTGATAATGACACATTATATTAATAAAGTTAAAATAAAAATAAAAATGGCATAAGCTTACATCTTTTAGAAGAACAATTTTTACATAGGGTTATACATGTTGGATTTTCGATTATAAATATTCATTAGAAAGATAAAAAGATTTCTTACATAATGATATTTTATTTATAATTTTTAGACATTATATAATTTATTTTATTTATGACACAATGATGATGCAGTAATTACTAAAATAGTGAAAAATAAAAATAATTGATCTTATAAATACCCAAATAATTATAATATGAAACTTTTAATGAATTAAACTAATTTTATATGATAATATGATATATTAGGATTGATTTAATTGACTTTTTTTGAAGTAATCAATCTGTTAGGAGTTTCACAAAAATCAACTATTGAATAGTGTCAAAATTGACATAAAAGAGTTCTTAAAACAAATATTATATTATTAATTGATATTAAATTCCTAAAAATCTAAGGTTCGGCCAAGAGACTTATATTATGATAGGTTCCTCATTAATGGACCACTTGGGGGTCGCTTGGATGTATATAGTAAGTTTATTAACCATATTATATAAAAATACAAAGAGACATTGTGAAAGTGAAACTAATTAACTTAGAGTTAATACTTAAAGATAAGGTTAATATAAGTACCCAAACCTGTCTAAATTCTATTGGATGAGTTGTTTTCGACCTATCCCCACCTCATCCTTTGAATAGTCAACTTTGGAACCTTTGTAAACCGAATATGAATTTATTATAAATTAATATTTCTAACTTTTCCAAAGGTGCCCCTCACCCCTCTTATAAAAGGGCACTCCTCCTTCTCATTTCTTAACACCTTCAAAGCCTTTTGGTTCGGCCAAACTCTGCCCAAATACTCTCACAACATCCCTAAATACAACCTAGAGGCCTTAGTTTGATCAGAAAGCCAACCTAAGGAGCCCTTTTGATCAAATCAAAAGGAAGAACCCGAAGAAGAGGTAATGATTTCACCACCCTTTTCTAAGTTCATTTCTTCTTCCACTTCTTCTTCCTTTGTTCTTACCATTATAAAATAATAACTCCAGTATCTCACATATACTGTGATGTTATTATAAATATGGTACAATCATATTCAGTATTCTATCCACCCTTTGAATAACATGTCACCATACGTGCGTACGTACGGCTTACCGTCTCCACGTCGTGGTGTAATTGTTATTCAATATAATATTATTTGGATGGGTATAATAATGATGTGTAACTCATGTAAATAATAAATATAACATGTTAATGATTCTGTATATATGATATACCATCCATTTATATATTATTTTAATATCAAAAGAATGATATTGTCGCTCGTGCGTACGTACGGACTACCGTCTCCACGAACGCGATGAGATTCATTCTCCATCGTATCCATTCAAGTATAATTATCATTTGATGGTTTAAAAATGATGTTTAAGGACTGTATATCATTCTGGATATGAATAAGATACAACAACCATGGCTTATGTAACAAAACATATAAAAGAAAATGAGTAAGTTAACTCCCGAAACGACGATAATTCTAAGATATTATTAACAAATCAATGTTAAAAGATCATATATGATATCATATTAATATATATGATTCTTGTATAATTTAATAACAACTATTTCACCATTATACAGGAGGTTAACCTACCCCAACCATGGAAAAGTACAAGGTAAGGGTTATTTCACAATCTCTTCATTATCCGAGGTTGTTTATATGTAATAATCTACTGGGATCTCTTTATCATCCACATCCATGTTTCTTAAAAATGTATTTCAAAACATTTTTACTATTTACAAGAATATGGGTTAAAGTCATTTATACCTTTTTTTGACTTTTTATAAGAGGTTTATAAAGGAATCTTTCCGTCGTTTTCAAAACAAGGTCCTTTTTAACCTTTTCAACAGAATTGAGGTAAGAATGTTTTTTTTAACTTATACGGCGGGTGCGGTTATTTTACGCCGTTATAAAATCTTCAAAGCTTTCCTTACAAGCTTATAAGAATATTTTCAAAGAAATTGTTTTATTTTATATGGATCTTAAATGATTTCAAAATAAAAGGAGATATTTCTTTAAAAAGAATTTTGATTTCATCTATGTCAACATCCTTTGATGGATTTTAAGATTATTTGAAGTTGATTTATTATGATACAAAACTTCTATATTGTATTGAAGGTTTTGTGATATGTTTGACTGTGGATGTGCTATTTTTATACCATTCATAGTTTATTGTGAAAGTATTGACATTTCGTATGCTAGTTTTAATACGAATGTTTATGTTATGTTTAAACCTTTTCATATGGGAATGCATTGGACTTAATAAGTGACGGGTGGAGCCCGCTATAGCTCCTCGATGCATCGGTAGGTCTCATGAGACAAACTAGTGTCTTGGCACAAGGCCTTGACAAAATCTTATTTGTAGTCTTGGCACGAGGCCTTGGCTATGTGGTTATGATAGTCTGGCATTATGCATTCCAACATTATGAAAGTGGTTATTTATTTTTGCATGTGATTATTCGATTAGTGGAATATCCATGTGAATAAGTAAATGGAATTATTTCATTTTATTTATGCCATACCATGTTGAAAGTTCATGTTTAAAAGGCTTTTGTTTTAGTTATACATTGCCTTAAATGTTTATTCTTATTGATGAAAGTTTCCGCTATATTGTTATCCTTACTGGGCATTTGAGCTCACCCCTTTTCTATGTTTTATTTTTCCCAGGAAGTGAAGATGTAAGTTATGAATGACCTGCAGGGATATTATGAGGGGATTGTAGTGTGGACTGTGGAAACATTATGTTGTTGTAGTAGTTTTTGATTTTATGATGTAATGTAAAACTTATGAATATATCTAGTGTTTCCAAGGCTACTAAACCAATCGGTCTTTCGAGATTTGATCTTTCTTGTGATCATGCCAATGTTATGTAATAATGCACCGACTTTAGGCAACTAGGGTCGGGGCGTTACAGTTGGTATCAGAGGAAGTTTAGTACAAACCTTGGAAGCTAGATTTAGATAAACTCTGATTAGAGCACATAGACCTAAGATGAACTTTGAGGATTAGTATAGAAGAACTTCCTAGAATTTTGGTATTGTAGAGACTTTGTGAGTTTTCCGAGCAATACATCCCTGTCTGGATACGAGCAGGTAGAGGCGGCTCTGGCACAGATGTACCTAGGGGTAAAACCCGAAAACACCGCTTTGAGCTAGACTCGAACGGGAACTGGTGCACGACAACGGGCCTTGCTGCACTCTTGGTTACGACACTCCCGGGGGATATGCTTAGGATAACTCTCACTTTCTTTACAAATCATTATGAAGGGTTTATGAGTATATACTTCCTCAAAGAAAACATATTTATGATTATGGATTATATCCATAGATAGTTCAATTTATGTTAAGTGTTTTATAAGTATGGGATTATGTATTTTGATTCATAAACTGATCTAGTTTATGCCATTGTTTAGAAATGGCGCCTAGTGGAAGAAATGGAAACCGTATCAATGAACGCACTCCATGTAGGGATTGCCCTCCTGCTCAAGATAATTATAGTGGGGCTGGTGATGCAACTGGTGCTGATCAGCTAATCACCGTACTGGGACAACTTACTCAGGTTATGAATAATAACCTTACCCGTATGGAGCACCCTGATCCGCAGCGTGGAGGATCAATGTTAGATCGATTCATGAGACAACAACCACCAACGTTCAATGGAAGTACAAATCCCTTAGTAGCTGAGCAATGGATATTTTCCCTAGAGAAAATATTTCAGGCTTTGGGGAGTAGTGAAAGGGAAAAAGTTACCATGGCAGTTTACCGCCTCACTGGAGATGCTGATCAATGGTGGTCAATGATTCAAAACATGAAGGAAGATGATGAAGTATCAAACATGGAATGGAGGGAGTTCAAAGATCTGTTTTTAGAAAAATACTTTCCTCGCGACCATCGAGCAGATATGGAAAGGCAATTTCTGAGTCTGAGACAAAAGGAGGATGAGAATGTCACAAAGTATGAGGCTAACTTTACAAGGTTAGTGAGGTATGCTGGAGATTATATTCGCAACCCAAGAAGTAAGATTGATCGTTTCTTTGATGGGTTAAAACCATTTCTCCGTCGAGCATTAGTCTCACAATCCTTTTCATCGTACGAAGACATTGTCTCATGTGCTATCAAGACCGAAAAGGAATTCTCTAAGTCTTATGACTTTAAAGCAAAGCAAGAGAAGAAGAGACCTGCTGATCAATCTGGGAATGGAAATAAGGGGAAGAAGGGAAAGGTTGAATATCCATCTTGTGGTTAGTGCGGGAAGAAACACCCTGGTGCTTGCCTGAAGGGAATGGGAGTCTGTTACAAGTGTGGTGAAAAAGGCCACCAAGCTCATGATTGCAAGGGGAAGAAGGAAGCTACCAACGTTCAGTGCTACAATTGCAGGGAGATGGGGCATTATGCAAATGCATGTCCTAAGCGTCAGGAGAACTTACCTCAGAAAAGGCCAAGGGATCAAGGCCAGACTTATGCTATCACTACTGCTGAGGTAGAAACTCCGAAAGATGTGGTGGCAGGTAATTTAATGGTTTCCTCAAGTTTAGCAAATGCATTATTTGATTCTGGATCATCGCATTGTTTCATATCTTCCCAGTTTGCTAAGAAAATTAGATATTTCCAATTTGATTTAATAAGGGAGTTGTCAGTTAAAACTCCAAAGGGAAGTATCGTTGCAACAAAGTTTTGTGAATCAGTCCCCATTAGAGCACATAAATTTTCTTTATCTGCTGATTTCATCGTCATACCTATGATTGAGTTTGATATAATCCTCGGTATGGACTGGCTTTCGGACTATGATGCGAAGATTTATTGTAAGAAGAAAGAGGTTACGATTCTTGATGATAATGATAAGGAACACCTTATTTTTAGAGCAGAATCGTCACCACCTAATTCTTATTTAGACCCACCCCCAGTAGCTCAACTTAATTCAATTATTGGGGAGGAAGAGAATGAAGTAACTATCGGTGAGGAAAGGAATGTTCAAATAGAGGGTGTACCTGTTGTGAAAGAATTTGTAGATGTATTTCCGGAAGATTTACCTGGACATCCTCCAGAACGAGAAGTTGAGTTTTCCATTGATTTGATTCCTGGATCAAGGCCTATATCGAAGACCCCTTATAGAATGGCCACTGTAGAGTTAGTCGAACTAAAGAAACAACTAGAGGAATTGAGTAATAAGGGATTTATTCGCCCTAGTGTTTCTCCATGGGGAGCCCCTGTTCTTTTTGTTAAAAAGAAAGATGGATCTATGAGGTTATGTATCGACTACAGGGAGATCAATGCTATAACGATAAAGAACAAGTATCCCCTACCTCATATTGATGATTTATTTGACCAACTGCATGGAGCTCAATACTTTTCAAAGATTGACCTTCGATCTGGATACCATCAGTTGTGTGTAAAGAAGGAAGACATTCCGAAAACAGCATTTCGAACCAGGTACGGGCATTACGAGTTTACTGTAATGCCGTTTGGATTGACTAATGCACCCTCTGTATTCATGGATCCGATGAATAGAGTTTTCAAGGAGTATCTCGATGAATTTGTGGTAGTATTTATTGATGATATCTTGGTATACTCCAAAACCTACAAAGATCATGAAAATCACTTGCGCATTATCTTGAAGACTCTGAGGAGGCATGAATTATATGGGAAGTTTAGCAAGTGTGAATTCTGGCTTCAGGAGATTTCTTTTCTTGGCCATATTGTCTCTAAAGATGGAATCTCTGTTGATCCTTCTAAGACCATGGCAATCCAAGAATGGCCAGCACCTACGAGTATAACTGAGGTACGTAGTTTTATTGGTTTGGCAGGTTATTATCGACGTTTCGTCCAGAATTTTGCCCGATTGGCTAACCCATTAACGAAGCTCACACGTAAAGGGGTTAAATTTGTTTGGACAAAAGAGTGTGAAGAATGTTTCGAAGAACTGAAGAGAAGATTAGTCAATGCTCCTATATTGACTCTACCATCGGGGAATGATGGGTTCGTTATTTATAGTGATGCATCAAAGAAAGGACTTGGCTGTGTCCTTATGCAGAATGATAGAGTTATTGCCTATGCATCACGACAGTTGAAAATTCATGAACAAAACTATCCTACTCATGATCTTGAGTTAGCAGCTGTGATCTTTGCTTTGAAGATATGGAGGCACTACCTCTATGGTGAAAAATGTGAGATTTATACTGATCACAAGAGTTTGAAGTATATTTTCTCACAAAAAGAACTCAACATGAGGTAAAGGAGATGGCTTGAATTACTCAAGGATTATGATTGTACGATACACTACCACCCGGGGAAGGCAAACAAGGTGGCAGATGCTTTGAGTAGAAAAGACCATGGAGTTTTGAACAATATGAGAATTGAAAGGGATCCAATTTTCATGGATCTAGTGAAAATGGACATGGGAATGACCAGGGAAGGTGAAACATCAATTCTTTTTCAAATGGTTGCCAAACCATCTTTACTAGAAAGGATTAAGAGTTCTCAGAACGATGATGACGAATTCCAAAAGAAGATTAAAGCTGTGAATGATGGGAGATTGAGAGACTTTGTGTATGAAGATGGACTTTTGAAATTCGGGAAGAGACTTTGTGTTCCCAATATACCTGATCTAAAAAGGGAATTGCTGGATGATGCTCATAGTTCCAATTTCTTTATACACCCTGGGAGCACCAAAATGTATAGAGATTTGAAGGAACATTTTTGGTGGGACAACATGAAGAGGGAGATTGCTGATTTTGTGTCAAGATGTATGGTTTGTCAACAAGTGAAAGCTGGAAGGCAACAGCCTGGAGGAGTCATGCAACCGCTTCCCATACCGGAGTGGAAATGGGACAATATTACAATGGACTTTGTCATGGGGCTACCAAAGACTCCTAGAAGGAACGATGCAATATGGGTTATTGTTGATCGTCTTACCAAGTCAGCACATTTTCTTGCTATAAGAGAAGATCTACCCCTGGAACGTCTAGCAAGACTATACATTAATGAAGTTGTGAGACTTCATGGAGTACCCCTATCAATTGTTTCGGATCGTGATCCCCGTTTTACTTCAAGGTTTTGGAAAAGTCTTCAGAAATCCCTGGATACTGAACTTCATTTGAGCACTGCTTACCACCCTCAGACAGACGGACAATCAGAACGGACTATTCAAACCTTAGAAGACATGTTGAGATCTTGCTCACTTGACTTTCAGGGTATGTGGGATCAATATTTACCTCTGGTAGAATTTTCCTATAACAATAGCTTCCATTCGAGTATTCAGATGGCACCATATGAAGCGTTATACGGAAAGAGATGTCGTACACCAACCTGTTGGGATGACGTCGGTGAAAGAAAACTTGTAGGTCTAGAACTGGTGGAGGAAACGATGGAAAAGGTAAAGGTAATCCAAAATCACATCAAAGCAGCTCAAAGTAGGCAGAAGAGCTATGCCGATAATCGAAGGAAGGATTTGGAATTTCAAGTCGGTGATCATGTTTTCCTAAAGGTATCTCCGTGGAAGGGAGTCATACGTTTTGGTAAGAAAGGTAAATTGAGTCCCAGGTACATCGGACCTTTCGAAATTCTAGAACGAATTGGGGCTGTAGCTTACCGATTGGCAATGCCGCCAAGTCTCTCCAAAGTTCACGATGTGTTCCACGTATCTCTGTTGAGAAAATACATGCCTGACCCAACGCATGTACTCACCTATGAGGAATTAGAACTGGAACCCGATCTGTCTTATTGCGAAGAGCCCGTCAGGATTCTTGATACAAGAGAACAAGTACTGAGAAACCGGACGACGCGTCTGGTAAAAGTTTTGTGGAGAAATCATAAGATGGAAGAGGCAACGTGGGAACCCGAGGAACTTATGATGAAGAACCACCCGAGTCTTTTTATGCAGTAATACCCTAGAAATTGCGAGGACGCAATTATTTGAAGGAGGGGAGAATGTAACACCCCAAGCTTCTACGGTACGTTTCCCTTCGAATAATGTGATAGCGTGTGTTGTACGCAACCTCGAGTTCTAACACACACCACAACTAATTAAACTAGCTGTTGTGAATAGTAATACCTACTTTTTGAAATCATATATATTCTATATTTCAAAATGGACTTCATTTTTTGGATTCGGAATATCAAAATTAGCCTAGGGTGAAATTTTGGTACATTTCGGATAACTTTCATATTTTGATGAATAGTGAAAATTACTAAATTTTAATTAAAAACAACTTTTTTAATCAAAATAATTAATAGTGATAAATTGTGAATTTGAGTGGTTTTAAAGTATATTTAGAATATATTTTTACCATTCAATTTAATGTTTATCATTGGACATAATTTTACAATTAAACCGAACATAAACAAGTGTCAATCTTTTGATAGTTATTATCTCTTAAAAACACGCTTTTTGTTTTGACAGCGGGAATTAATTTTAAATTAATTTCTGCCACTTCTGTGTTTTGAATTTAGGAAAATGGATTCCATATTTGGAATCAGGATGTTCAAATTGTGTAAATAGGTAACTTTTATTTTTACACATTTTGAATAATTACAGCGGTAAATATTTTATTTACCATGGTTAAAGGGTAAATCCGGTAAATAAGGGTTAAAAAAAATAATATTATAATAATACTAAATTACCCTAAAACGTGTCTTAACCCTATTGGTTGATACATGGTCGACCATGGGCATCTTTGGGTCTATTTTGGGACCCCATGGATCCACTTGTAAGTGATAATGACACATTATATTAATAAAGTTAAAATAAAAATAAAAATGGCATAAGCTTACATCTTTTAGAAGAACAATTTTTACATAGGGTTATAAATGTTGGATTTTCGATTATAAATATTCATTAGAAAGATAAAACGATTTCCTACATAATGATATTTTATTTATAATTTTTAGACATTATATAATTTATTTTATTTATGACACAATGATGATGCAGTAATTACTAAAATAGTGAAAAATAAAAATAATTGATCTTATAAATACCCAAATAATTATAATATGAAACTTTTAATGAATTAAACTAATTTTCTATGATAATATGATATATTAGGATTGATTTAATTGACTTTGTTCGAAGTAATCAATCTGTTAGGAGTTTCACAAAAATCAACTATTGAATAGTGTCAAAATTGACATAAAAGAGTTCTTAAAACAAATATTATATTATTAATTGATATTAAATTCCTAAAAATCTAAGGTTCGGCCAAGAGACTTATATTATGATAGGTTCCTCATTAATGGACCACTTGGGGGTCGCTTGGATGTATATAGTAAGTTTATTAACCATATTATATAAAAATACAAAGAGACATTGTGAAAGTGAAACTAATTAACTTAGAGTTAATACTTAAAGATAAGGTTAATATAAGTACCCAAACCTGTCTAAATTCTATTGGATGAGTTGTTTTCGACCTATCCCCACCTCATCCTTTGAATAGTCAACTTTTTAACCTTTGTAAACCGAATATGAATTTATTATAAATTAATATTTCTAACTTTTCCAAAGGTGCCCCTCACCCCTCTTATAAAAGGGCACTCCTCCTTCTCATTTCTTCACACCTTAAAAGCCTTTTGGTTCGGCCAAACTCTGCCCAAATACTCTCCCAACATCCCTCAATACAACCTAGAGGCCTTAGTTTGATCAGAAATCCAACCTAAGGAGCCCTTTTGATCAAATCAAAAGGAAGAACCCGAAGAAGAGGTAATGATTTCACCACCCTTTTCTAAGTTCATTTCTTCTTCCACTTCTTCTTCCTTTGTTCTTACCATTCTAAAATAATAAATCCAGTATCTCACATATACTGTGATGTTATTATAAATATGGTACAATCATATTCAGTATTCTATCCACCCTTTGAATAACATGTCACCATACGTGCGTACATACGGCTTACCGTCTCCACGTCGTGGTGTAATTGTTATTCAATATAATATTATTTGGATGGGTATAATAATGATGTGTAACTCATGTAAATAATAAATATAACATGTTAATGATTCTGTATATATGATATACCATCCATTTATATATTATTTTAATATCAAAAGAATGATATTGTCGCTCGTGCGTACGTACGGACTACCGTCTCCACGAACGCGATGAGATTCATTCTCCATCGTATCCATTCAAGTATAATTATCATTTGATGGTTTAAAAATGATGTTTAAGGACTGTATATCATTCTGGATATGAATAAGATACAACAAACATGGCTTATGTAACAAAACATATAAAAGAAAATGAGTAAGTTAACTCCCGAAACGCCGATAATTCTAAGATATTATTAACAAATCAATGTTAAAAGATCATATATGATATCATATTAATATATATGACTCTTGTATAATTTAATAACAACTATTTCACCATTATACAGGAGGTTAACCTACCCCAACCAAGGAAAAGTACAAGGTAAGGGTTATTTCACAATCTCTTCATTATCCGAGGTTGTTTATATGTAATAATCTACTGGGATCTCTTTATCATCCACATCCATGTTTCTTAAAAATGTATTTCAAAACATTTTTACTATTTACAAGAATATGGGTTAAAGTCATTTATACCTTTTTTTGACTTTTTATAAGAGGTTTATAAAGGAATCTTTCCGTCGTTTTCAAAACAAGGTCCTTTTTAACCTTTTCGACAGAATTGAGGTAAGAATGTTTTTTTTAACTTATACGGAGGGTGCGGTTATTTTACGCCGTTATAAAATCTTCAAAGCCTTCCTTACAAGCTTATAAGAATATTTTCAAAGAAAATGTTTTATTTTATATGGATCTTAAATGATTTCAAAATAAAAGGAGATATTTCTTTAAAAAGAATTTTGATTTCATCTATGTCAACATCCTTTGATGGATTTTAAGATTATTTGAAGTTGATTTATTATGATACAAAACTTATATATTGTATTGAAGGTTTTGTGATATGTTTGACTGTGGATGTGCTATTTTTATACCATTCATAGTTTATTGTGAAAGTATTGACATTTCGTATGCTAGTTTTAATACGAATGTTTATGTTATGTTTAAACCTTTTCATATGGGAATGCATTGGACTTAATAAGTGACGGGTGGAGCCCGCTATAGCTCCTCGATGCATCGGTAGGTCTCATGAGACAAACTAGTGTCTTGGCACAAGGCCTTGACAAAATATTATTTGTAGTCTTGGCACGAGGCCTTGGCTATGTGGTTATGATAGTCTGGCATTATGCATTCCAACATTATGAAAGTGGTTATTTATTTTTGCATGTGATTATTCGATTAGTGGAATATCCATGTGAATAAGTAAATGGCATTATTTCATTTTATTTATGCCATACCATGTTGAAAGTTCATGTTTAAAAGGCTTTTGTTTTAGTTATACATTGCCTTAAATGTTTATTCTTATTGATGAAAGTTTCCGCTATATTGTTATCCTTACTGGGCATTTGAGCTCACCCCTTTTCTATGTTTTATTTTTCCCAGGAAGTGAAGATGTAAGTTATGAATGACCTGCAGGGATATTATGAGGGGATTGTAGTGTGGACTGTGGAAACATTATGTTGTTGTAGTAGTTTTTGATTTTATGATGTAATGTAAAACTTATGAATATATCTAGTGTTTCCAAGGCTACTAAACCAATCGGTCTTTCGAGATTTGATCTTTCTTGTGATCATGCCAATGTTATGTAATAATGCACCGACTCTAGGAAACTAGGGTCGGGGCGTTACACATGGTACAAGACAATGGGCCTTTATGTACTCTTGGTTATGAAACTCATGGTGGATATTCTTAAGATAATTCAAATTTTCTATACAATCCATTATGAAGGATTTATGAGTAAATACTCCCTCAAGGAAAACATTTTTAGGATTATGGATTATATACATAAAATTTTCAATTTAGGTTATGTATTTTACTAGTTTGGAATGATGCATTATGATTATTAAACTAACCTAGTGAATCCCATTGTTTAGAAATG
The DNA here is from genome assembly GCA_963277665.1 of Viscum album. Classification (NCBI taxonomy): domain Eukaryota; kingdom Viridiplantae; phylum Streptophyta; class Magnoliopsida; order Santalales; family Viscaceae; genus Viscum; species Viscum album. The sequence continues at coordinate 1,956,993,775 of OY728127.1, read as the reverse complement.
GTGTCCTGATGAAGGAATGAGAACTCCAACAATACGCATGACCCAAAGAGTAAGAAGGATCCAATATTTCATAGTCTTAAGACAAAATTTATTAGGGAAATAGTCTCCCATGTCTTCTCATCATATGAAAAAATACTACCACGTGTTAATGGGATAAGTAAAAAATTCTCTATGACTTATGGATTTGAAGGGAAGGAAGAGAAAAAAGGATGGTAGAGATAAATATGGATAATGGGAAAAAGGGAAAGAAGGATTTTCCAATATATTATTACTATAGAAAGAATCACCTTGTTAAATGCATGAAGGGAATGGGAGTTTGTTATAAGATTGGATAAAAAGGACACCAAGTATGTGATTTCATGGGTAAGAAAAAGGTTTCAAATGTATAATTATTCATCTACAAGGAGTTGGGACACTATATGGTTCAATGTACCAATCATCAGATTATACCCCAAATGATTCTACTGGATAATAATCAAGTTATGATACTACTACATATGAAAAGGAATAATTAGTGTTCTTGTATTTTTATTAATTAAATATGTCATGTGAGTGTTGTATCAATGATGTACTGGTTATATTAATTATGGAAATAAATAAAGATTGTACTACAGTACTACTTCATTGAGGATTTTATATTATATGGTGTTAAGAAAAGTGACTCAACACCTAGTTAAACATTTTAAAAATTACATAGTTGAAGGAAATATAAACCTTAATATGGTCCTAATACTAAGTAGTGATTTAGGAATAATATATGATTGATTTGGACAAATTATATTGAATGTTCTTGAATACCTTAAAACTAATTAATTATTTGTTTATTACATCATTGTTGGAGTTTACAAAATTTTTGGATATAAGGCGTACACCCAGAATTCCATAAGGAAAAAATGAGCATGAATGTAATCAATAAGGTTTTCTTGTAATTCCGGATGTCACCATGTTTTAATAGAATACATTATAATTTTATTCACATGTTATTACATGGAAAATGAGATTTTCATTATGTTTACCTTCCTTATAAATTTTTTATTGTGAGTTTGGATAGAAGTATTTTAGATAAGTCTAATGGTTGGAATGAATTAATTTTGACATTGGATACTATTTTTTGATGTTAAAACATTTCTTTAGATTATTTTTGTATTGTTATAAAAAGGAGAACTCAGAGGTCAGGCAACAACCCATCGCGTCCGGCAAGGCCGCGAGACTTGAACCTGCAATTGAAGGGGGACAAGGGTGCATCACCTACCACTGGACTATGTGACATCCTGGTTTGTATAATGTAACTTTATTTTTTTTAATGGTCTTATAGTTGAATTATAAATTCATTGTTTTTGTAACCCTATACTATTATGATAAATATAATATTTTTTAATTCTATTATCTTTTGGATTTAAATAGGAGTTTGTGGTCGAAGTTAGTTGAAGTATGGAACTATACTGGTTATGTAATTATTTTTCTATTATTCAATGAAGAAATTAATTCTTAATATTTATGGAATGTATAATAAAACCAAAAATGTGTTATCCTAATACCTTATTCTTTGTTGAACCGATGATATTTAAATTATCATAGATTTTTGGCTTTGAGGCCCTCAATATCTCATTTATTGATTACCTCTTTGTGATTGATGATCTCAATCACTACCTATAAATATTTACCATTTCCCTCTAATTACATGTCTCTAGTTTCAACCAATGTTCTCTTGTTCATTATCTTAATTTGTTTCGAACTTTTTCATTTCATTATCCATATTATTAAGACTAAATTTTATTAACCCTATTTCCGATGTGGGTCTTCCACAAAGGTATTTTATATATTTATCCTTTTATTTTTTAAGAACAATTTTTTAAATTGAGAGGATTCAATTTATTTACGGGGGGAGAATGTAACACTTCAGGATTTTGTAGCACGTTATCTCTTTAAAGTAATTCAATAGCTTGTGATACACGCAACATCGAGTTCGATCGCACCACGACTTACCAAACTAACCATTCAAAAAGAGGTTATGAATAGTATTAACTCTATTTTAAATTTTATATATACTCCATATAATTTTAACATTCATATTATGTGTTTCTTATAAATAATATAAGAACGAATTCAAATTTTCAGATAAAGGATGTATTTTTTAAAAAGTACAATTTTACCACCTTTTAATAGAGAACATTTTTTAATCAAATATTTGACACCTATATATATTAAATTTGACAAAATAAACTTATTATTAAGAATATGGACCTAAAAATTTAGTTTCAATAAATTTTTTGTGTTTTTTGATAAATTCAAATTTTGATGAATAGTGAAAAATACTAAATTTTAATTGAATACAACTTTTTTAATAAAAATATTTTATAGTGTTAAATTATACATTTGAATGGTTTTGAATTGTAATTATATTAAATTTTCATCATTTAATCCAATTTTTGTCAATTGAAGTAATTTTACATTTAAATTGGAACAAACACATATCAATCTTTTGATAGTTTTAATTTCTCAAAAACACGCTTTCTGGTTTTGACAACGAGAATTAATTTTAAATTAATTAATCAAACTTATATTTTTAGAATTTTTTAAAATATTAATCATTTTTTAATTTGGAATATAAAAATTATCTTAGGGTGAAATTTTGGTATTTTTCTGAAAACATTCGATTTTTGTTAAGTTAAAAACAGTGCATTATTATTTCAAACCGAATTTTTATTTAAATAATAATTTATTTTATTTAAAGTTATTTTCCATCAAAATAGGTACATCATACCTATATTAGTTTAATTTAATTCATTTTTGTCATTTTATAATAAAATTTTATGTATAAAATTTTATTGAACTTTTTAACGTTTTTTACACACCTTCTAGGCATATTTGAAAATCTACATAAAAGGTAATTTTACCACTTCTGTGAATTAAATTTCAAAAATCCTAGAGATACGGCTAACATCCTTATTTAAAATGTGGTTCAATAGGATAAAAATAATTTTTTTGAATAGTAACTTTTTAATTTTTTTACCACGGTTAAAATTAAATAAGGTAATTAAAGATAAAAATGATATTATAATTACCCGAACACATGTTCTAATTCTATTGGATAAGTTTTCATCGACTAGAATAAACCTTAGAAAAAAATTATGATCCTCTTTGATCCACTTGGATTATATTATGACATTTATTATTATTTTATTTAAAGATGAGTTAAAAGTGTTAAATTAAAATTTTCACAAAAAGAAAATTAATATAAGTTTATACATTAGATAAATTAAACTATAAATATTCATTATAAGGATAAAAAGATTTCCTATATAATGGTATTTTATCTATATTTTTTAGACATTAAATATTTAAATTTATTTGGGACACAATGATGATGCAGTAATTACCTTATTAATGAATAGTTAAAATATTTGATATTATAAATATCCAAATAAAGGATAATTGAGACTTATGATGCATTCAACAAATTTTATGGATAATATGATAGGTTAGGATTGATTTAATGTATTTGGTTCGAATTAATCAAGTTTTTTTTTAATTTCACAAAAACCAAATACTAAATAGTGTAACATTTGACTTAAATAAATTTTTTAAAAAAATACTATATTATTAGAGAATATAAAATTCTTAAAAATATAAATCTCATCCAAAGGACTTAGATAATGATATATATTTCATTAATTAACCATGTGGGGTTGTCTCGAAATTTTATATTATTTTTATTAACCATGTAATATAAAAATACAATAAGATGTTGTAAAAGTTAAACTATTTAACTAAGGGTTAAATCTAAAAGATAAGGATAATATTGTGACATGAACTTTCCTAAAACCTATTGGTTGAGAGGATTTAGATCCATATCCACCTTATCCTCTAAATAAATCTATTTGGAACCATTTTAAAATGAAAATTTTTTATAATAAAATATTATTTCACGATTTTTTTCAAGTGACCCTCGCCTCTCTTATAAAAGGGTACTTCCCCTTCTCTCAAAATCACTCTTAAAAAGAAAATTTGGATCATAAAAATCTTACTGAAATATCCTCCCAAATATCCTCACATCATCCTATAAGCCTTACTTGGATTATAAAGCCAACCTAAGGATCCATTTTGATAAAATAAAAAAGAAGCACCCGAAGAAGAGGTAATAATTTCCCCACCTCATTAAAAGTTCTTTTCTTCCACCACTTACTCTTTCATTGTTGTTTCCATACCAAAATAATAACACTAGTACATTATAAATATTTTTATGTTATTATAAATATGGTACAATCATATTCATTATTCTATCCATCCTATGATTGAAAAGTCTCCATACGTGTGTATGTACGGCTTATCGTCTCCAAGTTATGGTGTAGTTGTTATTAAACACTTCATTCTTTGTATGGGTATAACAATGAGTATAACTGATTTAAATAATAAATATAACATGTTAATAATTATTTATATATGATATACCATCCAATTACATATTATTTCACCATCAATAAAAAGATATTGTCACTCGTGCGTACGTACGGATTACTATCTCCATGACGTGATGAGATTCATTTCCACGTTCTCCATTCAATGATGATTATAAAAATATATATATTATTAATAAGAATGTAATATATGACATAATAATTACAATGGAAATATATATATATATATTTTTGTGTTTTTTGTTTACATATACCACATTCACTTCCATTCAATACGATATTAAAATGGATACGGAGTTTTTGTGTACGTACGACCTACCCTCTATATAAATTTATTTACCATTTCATATATCTATTTTTTTACTTATTTATATTCTGAATATATATGACTCCTAAATAATTTTTTATATTCTGGAAGCAATTAAATCATGATATAAGTGATATGATTAATAATAACAAGTTAAAACACATACGATAAAGAAATTGATAATTACCTGAAATGTTATTTTGACATAGAAATTATTATTAAATGTGTAGTATAAAACTATATATGAATCATTTATGATATAATAAATATTAATATGGTTCTGGTATAATTTAATCACATATTATGATCATTATAAAAGGGGATAAACATACCACCGACCAAAGGAAAGTACAAGGTACAGGTTAATTCCTCAGTCTCATTATTTTTTGAGATTGTTTATGTGTAAGTATATACTAGGACATATTTATTATCCATGTCCATGTTTCATAAAATAGTTTTCAAAAGGATTATTTTTAAGGGACTCATTAACTAAAACATCCTTTTATATTGTTCAAATATTTATTCTTATAAATCTATCTCATTAATGTCCATGTTTTCAAAATGGGTTTAAGGATTTATATATATGAACATGAATGTTTTAAAATATAAATTTATTTCAAAAGTTTCAAAGTATTATTGGAAAATTTGATTCAAAAATTAATTTTAAAATTATTCCTCTCTAAATTTTTTGACTTCTAAATGATTTCATGAAAAATAGACTTTTCTCTCAAAGAGTTTTACAGATAATTTTCAACTATGTCAACATCCTTTAGAAGATATTACCCATAATTGAGGATTATTTATTATAATACAATGTTCTATATTTTATTGAATGAGTTATGATATGTTTGACTAAATATATGTTGTTTTTATACCATTTATGGTTTATGGTTAATGTATTGTCATTTTGTATGCTAGATTTAATATGAATGTTTAAGTCATGTTTCACCCTTTTCATATGAAAAATTCTTTGGACTTAGTAAGTGATGGGTGGAGCCCACTATAGCTCCTCGATGCATCAGTAGGTCTCATGAGACAAACCAATGTCTTGTCATAAGGTCTTAACAAAAATTTTATTTTTAGTCTTGGCATGAGCCCTTCACTATGTGGTTATGATGTCCGATATTATGCATTACCTCATTATGAAATTAGTTAATACGTTGGATTATTAAACTAGTAAAATATCCATGTGCATATTTATTTGGTAATGTTTGATTTATTTTTTCCATATTATGTGCAATGTAATGTTTAAAAGCCTATTTTTTTTATTACAAATTTTTCATTAAAATTTCTTATCTTCTGCTAAATTGTTTACCCTTACTATGTGTCTTAACTCACCCCATTCTAATGTTTTTTCCAAATATTACAAGAAGTGTATTATGATTGATGTGAAGGTTTATGCTAAGGGAAAATGGAATTATCAAAGGATTATTTTTGTTGTGTTTTATGTTTTAATGTGTAATGTAATGTTCATGTATGCAATCTATTTTCCAAGACTTCAAAACTGATCGGTCCTTCAGGAATTGATTCCATGTAATCATGACAATGTATTAAAATAATTCACGGCCTCCAGGCTTCAGGGGTCAGTGAATTACATTCGGTATCAGAGGAAGTTTAGTACAGACCTTGGAAACTATATTTAGATAATCTCTGATTATATAAAATTACCTTAAGATAGACTTTGTGGACTAGGATTTAAGAACATCCAAAAATAATGGTATTTAAAATATAATGAGGGTTTTCCAAGAAATACATACTTTTCTAGATATGATTTGGTAGAGGTCGCTCTATCATAGATGTACCTAGGTGTGAAAACTCTGCCAAGGAATTTAGGGCTTGACCTAGGGTATCCTGGTATACGACAATGGGGCTTTCTGCACTCTTGGTTATGACCCTCATAGGCGATATGCTTAAGATAATTCACATTTTTTTACAATACATTATGAAGGATTTATGAGTAAATACTTCTTCAAGGAAAACATTTTTATGATTATGGATTACATACAAAAACTTTTCAATTTACGTTAGGTATTTTACAAGTTTGGAATTATGCATTGCGTTTCTTAGACTAACCTAGTGAATGCCATTTTTTAGAAATGGTGCCCAGTAAAAGGAATGGGAACACCAGCAATATGCATGATCCAAAGAGTAAGAAGGATCATATCATTCATGGTCTTAAGAAAACATTAAGAAGGGAAATAGTCTCCCATTTCCTCTCATCATATAAAAAATAGTACCGCATGTTAATGAGATAAGTAAAAAATTCTCTAAGTCTTATGGATTTGAAGGTAAGGTAGAGAAGAAAAGGATGGAAGAGAGAAATATGGATAAAGGGAAGAAGGGAAAGAAGGATTTTCCCATATTTAATTACTATGGAAAGAATCACCTTGGTAAATTCATGAAGGGAATGGGAGTTTGTTATAAGTGTGGAGAAAAAGGACACCAATTATGTGATTTCAAGGTTAAGAAAAAGGATTCCAATATATAATTCTTCATCTACAAGGAGTTGGGACACTATGCAGTTCAATGTACCAATCATCAGAGTATACCCCAAATGATGTTATTGGATAATAATCTTATGATAATACCACATATGAAGAGGAATAATTAGTGTTGTTATATTTTTATTAATGAAATATGTCATTTGAGTATTGTATCAATGATGTACTGGTTATATTAATTATAGAAATAAATAGGGATTGTGCTGCAGTACTACATCATTGAGGATTTTAGATTATATGGTAAAAATAAAATTGACTCAACAGCATGTTAAACATTTTCGAAAATACATAGTTGAATAAAGGATAAACCTTAATATTGTCTTAATACTAAGGTAGTGATTTAGGAATAAGATATGATTAATTTGGACAAATTATATTGGATTATCTTGACGACCGTGAAACTAATTAATTATTTTTTTATCCCATCATTGTTGGAGTTTAAAAATGTTTTGGATATAAGGAGTATATCCAATATTCTATAAGGAATAAATGAGTATGAATGTAATAAATAAGTTTTTATGGTAATTCAGGGTGTTACTATGTTTTTATAGAATACATGATGAAGTTATTTACATGTTATTATGTGGAAAAAGAGATGTTCATTATGTTTACCTTCCTTATAAATTTTGGACTGTTAGTTTGGATAGAATTATTTTAGATAAGTATAAAGTTTGGAATGAATTATGTTGGACATTGGATACTTTGTTTGAGGTTAAAACAATTCTTTAGATTATTTTTGTATTGTTATAAAAAGAAGAACCTGGAGGTCATGCGACAATCCATTGCGTCCAGTAAGGCCATGAGACTTGAACCCACAATTAAAGGGCAACAAGGGTGCATCACCTACCACTGGCCTACGTGATGTCCTGGTTTGTATAATGTAATTTTATTTTTTTAATGGTCGGGTAGATGAATTATAAATTCATTATTTTTGGAACCCTATACTATTATGATAAATAAAATATTTTTGAATTCTGTTTTCTTTTAGTGTAAAATAAGAGTTTGTGGTAGAAGTTAGTTGAAGTATGGAATTCTACTGGTCAAGTAATTTTTTTATTATTCAATGAAGAAATTAATTCTTTAAATTTAGGGAAGGGATCATAAAACAAAAAAAAAATTATCCTAATACCTTATGTTTTGTTGAACCAATGATAATTAAATCATCATAGATTTATGGCTTTGAGGTCCTCAATATCCCATTTATTGTTCACTTATTTGTTATTAATGATGTCAATCACTCCCTATAAATATTTACCATTTTCCTAAAATTATGTGTCTCTAATTTCAACCAATGTTCTCCTATTCATTATCTTAATTTTTTGGGTACTTTTTCATTTCATTTTCCCTCTTACTAAGACAAAATTTTATTAACCCTATTTTCGATGTGGGTCTTCCACAAAGGTTTTTTCTATTTTTATCCTTTTATGTTTTAAGAACTATTTCAAATTGTGAGGATGAAATTTATTTAAGGGGGTAGAATGTAACACCCCAATATTTTATTTCACGTTATCTCTTTGAAGTAATTCAATAGCTTGTGCTACACGCAACACCGAGTTCGAGCGCACCACGGCTTACCAAACTAACAATTAGAAAAGTAGTTATGAATAGTATTAACTATATTTTAAATTTTATATATACTCCATATAATTTTAACATCCATATTATGTGTTTCTTAGAAATAATATTAGAACAAATTCAATTTTTAGATAAAGGATGAATTTTTCAAAAAGTACAATTTTACCGAATTTTAATGGTGAACCTTTTTTTAATCCAATATTTGACACCAATAAATATTCAATTTGATAAAATAAACTTATTATTTAGAGAATTGACATAAAAAATTAGTTCTGATAAATTTTTTGTGTTTTTCTGATAACTTTTATGTTTTTATGAATAGAGAAAAATACTAAATTTTAATTGAAAACAAATTTTTTAATAAAAATTATTTATAGTTTTAATTTATAAATTTGAATGGTTTTGAAGTATAATTATATTATATTTTCATTAATTAATCCAATTTTGGTAATTGGAAGTAATTTTATATTTAAATTGGCATAAACACACATATCAATCTTTTGATAGTTTTTATTTCTCAAATACCCACTTTCTGGTTTTGACAAAGAGAATTAATTTTAAATTAATTAATTTAACTTCTATGTTTTTAATTTGGTAAAATAGACATCATTTTTGAATTTTTAATATCAAAATTATATTATGGTGAATATTTGGTATTTTTTTAAAAACATTCAATTTTTGATGAATAGTGAAAAATACTATGTTATTATTTAATACTGAATTATTATTTAAATAATTACTTATTTTATTTAAATTTATTTTAAGCCCAAATAGAAACATAAAACCTATATAAGTTCAATTTAATTCATTTAAGTCATTTTATAATAAAATTAGATGTATACAATTTTATTGAACTTTTTAACGTCTTTTACCCACCTTCTAGGCACATTTGAAAATTTGCATAAAACATAATTTTACCACTTTTTTGAATTTAATTCCAAAACTCTCAGATAATCCATTTAAATTAGTATGTAAAATGTGGTTCAATAGGATGAAAATAATTTTTTGGGGAATAGTAACTTTTGAATTTTATTTTCCACGGTTAAAAATAAATAGGGTAATTAAAGGTAAAAATGATTTTATAATTACCCTAACACAAGTCCTAATTATATTGGATAAGATTTTTTCGACCAAAATAAACCTTAGGAATAAAATATTATCCTCTTTGATCCACATGGGTTAGATTAGGGCATTTTTTATGATTTTATTTAAAGAACGGTTAAATGTGTTAAATTCAGAGTTTCTTAACTAAAAATTTTTAATATAGGGTTATACATAAGATATATTATACTATAAATATTAATTATAAATATAATATTATTTGATTCATAATTTTATTTTATTTATAATTTTTAGACATTAAATATTTATATTTATTTGTGACACAATAATGATGAAATAATTACCTTATTAATGAATGATTAAAATAATTGATATTATAAATATCCAAATAAATGTAAATTGATACTTATGATGCATTCCAAGAGTTTTCTAGGTTTACATGACATGTCAGGATTTATTTATTGTGTTTGGTTCGAATTAATCATGTTTCATTGACTTTCACAAAAACCAAATACTAAATAGTGTCAAAATTGACATAAATGAGTTTTTAAAACAAAAACTATATTATTAGATGATATAAAATTCTTAAAAATATAAATATAATCCAAAGGACTTATATAATGATATATATTTCATTAATTACCCACTTGGGGGTCTCTTTTCTTTTTATTGTAAGTTTATTAACTATGTAATATAAAAATACAAGAATACATTGTAAAAGATAAACTATTTAACTAAGAGTTAAATCTAAAATATGAGGTTAATATGATGATCTAAACATGTCTAAAACCTATTTATTGGGAGGATTTCGACCCAAACCCAACTTATCCTTGAAATAAATCCATTTTGAGCCAATATAAACCGAAAATTATTTTATAATAAAATAATATTTCAAGCTTTCCCTAAAGTGACCCTCACCTCTCTTATAAATGGGTACTTCCTCTTCTCTCAAAGTAACTCCTCCAATGCCATTTGGCTTGGAAAATCCCTATTAAAATATCCACCAAAATACCCTCAATTCAACCTAGAGGACTTACTTTGATTATAAAGACAAACTATGGATCCCTTTTTATCAAATCAAAAGGATGCACCCGAAGAAGATGTAATAATTCCACCACCTCTTTCAAAGTTCTTTTCTTCTTCCACTTCCTATTTCTTTGTTGTTTCCATATCGGAATAATAAATCCAGTACCTTATACATACAGTGATGTTATTTTAATTATGGTACAATCGTATTCATTATTCTATCCATCATATTAAGGAAAAGTCACCGTACGTGCGTACGTACGGCTTACCATCTCCACATCATGGTGTAGTTTTTATTCAACACTTCATTATTTTGATGGGTTTAGTAATGATTATAAATTATGTAAATAATAAATATAACATGTTAATGATTATTTATATATTTTATACCATCCAATTACAAACCATTTCACCATCAATAGAATGATATTGTCGCTTGTGCATATGTACATATTACCGTCTCCACGACGCGATGAGATTCTTTTCCACGTTCACCATTCAACATTGATTATGAAAATATATATATTATTAATAAGTATGTAATAAATGACATAATGATGATAATGGATAAATATATATATATATATATATATTTACATATACATCATTGAATTTCATTCAATACAATATGAAAACTGAAACGGTGTCTATGCATACATACGGCCTACGCTCTCTATAAATGGTGTTTTCCATTTCATGTATCTATATTTTATAAATATTTATATTTTGAATATATATGATACATAAATAAAGTTTTATATTCTTGAATAAATTAAATCATGATATAAGTGATATGATTAAGAATGAAAAGTTAAAACACGTACGATAAAGAAAGTTATTATTAATTTAAATGTTATTTTAATATAGAAATTATAATTAAATGGGTGGTAAAAAACTATAAATTAATCAAGTATGATATCATAAATATGAATATGGTTCTGGTATAATTTAACAACATATTATGTCCATTATACAAGATGATAAATGTACCCTCGACCAAAGGAAATTATAAGGTAAAGGTTAATTCCTCAATATCATTATTATTTGAGATTGTTTATGCGTAAATTTATACTAAGAAATATTTATTATCTATTTTCCTGTTTCATAAAAGTGTTTTCCAAAGGATTATTTTTAAGGAACTCTTAAAGTAAAACATCATTTTAAATGGATTGAATATTTATTCTTCTAAATCATTATCATTAATATCAATGTTTTCAAAATGATTTTAAGGATTTATTTATTTGGACATGAATGTTTTATAATTTTAATTCCATTCAAAAGATTAAAAGTGTTATGAGACACTTTGATTCCAAAATGTATATTAAATTTCTTCTTTTCAAAATTGTTTGAATTTTAAATGATTTCATGAAAAATGGTTATTTCTATCAAATAGTTTTACTGATCATTTTCAACTATGTCAAAATCATTTACAGGGTATTATTCATGATTGAGGTTTATTTATTATAATACAGTGTTATATATTGTATCGAATGAGTTGTAATATGATTGAAAATGGATGTGTTGTTTTTATACCATTCATGGTTTATGGTTTAATTATTGACATATCGTGTGCTAGTTTTAATATAAATGTTTATGTTATGTTTCACCCTTTTCATATGAGGAATTAATTTGACTTAGTAAGTGTTGGGTGGAGCCCACTATAGCTCCTCGATGCATCGGTAGGTCTCATGGGACAAACTAGTGTCTTGGCACAAGGCCTTGAAAAAATTATTATTATTAGTCTTGGCATGAGGCCATGACTATGTGGTTATGATGTCCAACAATTTTCATTCCCTCATTATGAAATTAGTTATTACATGTGATTATTATACTAGTAGAATATCCATGTGCATATTTATTTTTAAATTTTTTATTTTTTTTTGCAATATTATGTTCAATTTTATGTCTAAAAATCTGTTGTTTTTATTACAAATTTTGCCTTAAATATTTATATATTCCGCTAAATTAGTAACACTTACTGAGAATCTGAGCTCACCTCTTTCTTATTTTTTGTTTTTCGGGGATTCCAAGAAGTGTATTATGATTTATATGTAGGTTTAAGTTAGGGGAATAATGGCATTCTCAAAGGATTATTGGCATTGTGTTTTATATTTTAATGTGTAATGTAATTTTCATGTATTTAATCTATCTTCCAAGACTTTTAAACCGATTGGTCCTTCGGGATATGATTCCTTGTAATCATGAAAATATATTAAAATAATGCACTAGCTCTAGGATTCTGGGGTTGGGGAATTACAACAATTTAATGATAGTTTTTCATAATTATGTTAATTATGCATAACCTATATGTATATGAAATTTTGATTTTTGTGATTTTTTATTTTGGTTATTTTTGTGATGTTGAGCCTATAAATTATCATATCTGTAACCAAATTTGGTACACAGAATGAGGCCCCATATACCCATATGTGTTAGTGAGTTTTGAACAGGGACTGAGACTCAAAATTCTCATGTGACATTGAGGAGTGGGACCAAGATAGTTGATAAAAAAACATAAAGTGTGTTACACTTGACTTTTCATTCCATGATATTGGCATTTGACTATGGTTCCAAATGTATGAGATATGAATTTAAATGAAATGATAAATGATAACCATGTTACTATGACATGTGATATCCCTTGGGGATAGTTCAAACTTTTTCATGGGTCCAAGAAGGTACTGATAGAACGGGATTCATCGTGAACCGCGGGATTTATGTGGTTAATTAAAAAATATGATAATTGTTTAATTTATTCATTGTACTTTATTTTTTATACCATTTAATAAACTATTTTTATAAGGATATTATTTTAGACATTTTTTTTGTTGGCCTACTATGGTGTACTCACACCCTACTCAGGATTCCTAATTGGTACCCTTATAGAATTCATGTTTATAGGACAGGATAAGGGAAAGAGTCCTATGTTAGATGCATAAGTTGGGATCGATCATGGATGGAGGAACCGAACATGAATTTAGGACCCTCTTGGGAGTTTTTGGTGTCTTTATTTTGTGTTTTTCATTTTTTTCACTTGACACGTATTTGGTATGACATATCTACTATTTAGATATGGATATTGTTTTCAGTTTTAGTTCATCGTGTGATACTGGTTTGTTTTAGTTATTATATTATTATGGTATTGGTTATTGTCTACTGGTTAATGTTGGGTAATTTATTATATTGTCATGCATTGATAAAGATTTTATAGTCTCCACATGTTTATATATTATACTTTCACTACTAGTCAGTACACTCTAGTGTATGGGGAGGCATGCTTGAGGTCATGTGACTGACTGTCTCGGGGCATCGATGTGTGGCACCTGGGTCAGGATGTTACATATTTCATAGTCTATAACACCAAAATATTTTATAAATTTTTTCTTGAATACATTAAATTTATTTTATATATTGTGTTACATGCAACAACTTAATCTTGTTCCACACAAAACATTGTCTTATCTTACGTTACACACAAAATTGAGTATTAACGAAACCATGATATAATAATTTAAAAGTGGCCATTATAACCAAGACATTAAATTTAGTAATAAATAATTTTAAAATAATAATAATAAATTTTTAAAATAAATAAAACATTTTTAAAAAATACTTAATTTTTTGGGAAATTCTATATATGTTTCAAAAAAACTTTTTTCTAAAAAAATATTTTTATAACTTTTTGTGAAAAAAATAATGTTAATTTTTGACACGTTTAAAATTTTAATTTTTTAAAATAATATCATTTTTTAATGTATAAGGTAAAAATTATCTTAAGGGGAAATTTTTTGATTTTTATAAAATATTTCATTTTTTGGTGAATATAAGAAAATAATGAATTTTAATGGAAAATGCCTTTTCACCAATATTAGTTACAATGATAAATAATATTTTTAAAGGTTATAATGTATAATTAGATAAAACATACGTCTATTAATCCAATTTAGTTCATTTTAATCAATTTCACATTAAAATTTAATAAAGAACTTTGTACGCTTTTGATCATTTTAACTTTAAAAATCTTCATTCTTGTCACGTCTCTGAGATTGATATTTAATTATTTTTTTACTAATGTGAATAGAAATTTAAAAAAAATGTATTAAATATTTTTAATCATCATAATTTATAATTTCTAATATGTTCAAATTAATTTTTTTTCCAAATGAATATTAAATGAAGTAGGAAATTAATTATCACGCTTAAGGTAAAATAGATTTATCTTGGCTTAAACTAAGCTAATAAGAGTTAAAATTAACTTAAATATTATATTTATTTTATTTTATAACATTATTATAAATTTTAAATTAAATTCTATGAAATATCAAAAAAAATTGACTTTCCTTTCAATATGACCCATATAATGAATTAAGTAATGAAAAAGACAAAAAGATAATTTTTTAAATTTTAATATCTATAACACGTTGGGATTCTCAAAAAAAATTGTTTTGTTTAAATATATTATTTTTAAAAATAAATTATTTTTTATCATAAATTTTTATATTTAGTTTTTAGAGATGAATTAGGTACATAAAATGATTAAGAAATGCGAATCGAGAAATTATTTAGTTAAAAAAATAAAATAATTGATAAAAAATTATAAAATTATATAAAATTGATTTAATTATTATGATAACTTATTTTTATAGATTAATATAACATGATATATTGGTGTTAAATTAATTTATTCAAATTCCACCTTTGTATTGATATTTTTTAAATTCAATTTAAATAAATAATGTCAAAATGGATATTCATGTTATTTTATGAAAAATTGTATTTTAATAAATAAATTAAAATTGATAAAAAACTACATATTCTTGGACATGAATTATAAATCATATTAAATATAATTTATTTTCCATTAATTTGATAATTTATCTTTTATAATGAATATATTGACCATTAAATTGTAAAAAACTCTCTTAGCACGATTAAAGTTAAAGTGGTGTTTCTTCAGGTTACATTAGTTTGTGTTAAAAATAATTTTCAACACACGTATGATTTTTTAATTTTAACCATTAAGTAAAAATTACCTTATCATTCTTTGTTTAATTTAGTCTTGATGGAAAAATTACCCAGGTTAGAAAACTAGTTACCGTAGTTAAGACCCAAAATTGTAAAACTAGAGAAACATAGAAGTTAAGGAACAAAATGTTTAAAACATATGTTATAATGTGTTTTGGAGGTTTTTACCAAGAATATAATACCACAAATAATTTAATTATTAATTTTGGATCAACTTTAGATGATATTTACCTCTCAATAGTGAATAATTTTTATTATATACAAAAATACCACTCCTCCTTAACTATAAAAGGGCATTCACTCTCCCCGCATCTTCACACCTCTAAACCAATTTTTCGAGACCATGTTCTGAAAAAATAACATAAAAACTTCAATTACCACCTCTAGAAACCTTATTTTGGACATAAATATAACCAATTATAGAGTATAGTGCAAACCTAAGAAGGATAGCTAAATAATATGAAACATTCATCAACAAAAGTTTTTGTTTTATTTCTTCCTCAAATCCATTCAAATATTGTTATAACGTACATATATAATGATTTCATTATCTTAAATATACATATATGTTTTTATGTTAAAATTATGACCCAAAACCACACACACTTTTGTAAAATGGGTTTCAAAATCATCATTCTTGTGTACGGTGGACTACCGCCTCACGAACCAATGTCGTTTGGTTTTTAATTACCACCTCTCATGGTTATGAATAATGATGGAAGAAATATTTATATATTATATTTATAATATTAATGATATTATTATTTTTATTTGGTTTTTATATCACAAATACCATAATTCTTTCCATTTTGTGAGAATATGATAATGTTATTTTTGAGTACGGCGGACTACTGCCTCACAATGTGATGGGATTCATTCACACTTTACACGGAATATATTAATAGTGGGTTTAATAATAATATGTGATATATATGAAATAAAAATGATTATATAATAACAGTATATAATTTACTTTTCTTTATTTTAAACCAACAAGGAAATGAAATAACAATGTTCATGCGTATGTATAGCCGACTGTCTCCATGAATGATGCATTTCATTTCCCATCACTAAATTTTATGGATTACTATAAATAAATATATAATGAATATATATGATATCTATATCATGGTATATATTTTTTAGAATATTAAATCTCGATCTAATAAATATGACCAAGAATAATTAGTCAAAACATATACGAAAAACATAAGGGTTATTAACTGAAATATAATTTTAACATGGAATTGTTAATAAATGGTTAATATAAAGTCATAAGAAAATCATATATGGTATGATATATATTAATATGGTTCTTTTATATATGTATATTGAAATTTTACTTATTATATAGGATGTTTGGATGAGTATGAAAGAAATCAAGACTTAATGTAAGGGAGATTTCTAGCCTCACTTTTTTTTCAGAGTGACTTATTCCATATTCACCCCTAATTTGATTTTTATGGTGTATATACTACCCTATAAAATGATATATCATGAATATAACTCATTTAATGATAATTATTTTTTCTATTTATTTTATTATTTAATAGGTATTACGATTTTAATGTTGTTCAAGTTGTAGAGGTTTTTTAACTCAATTTTCTTTCTTTGAAATGTGTGTTATGTTATGCACCTATATTCATTTAGGAGGAGTATATACAGACACATTTATATGTAATATCATTAATTTTTTCACAATAATTATATTTTAGGGTTGATTTTAGGTTCTTAATCCATGGGTTCCATTATTCATGGTTTCCAAAGTGGTAATGAATTTTTTATACAATCTCATTGATTATCGATATTGTTTATGATCAAGTATATAATGTTGAAATATCATGATCTACCTCTTTAAAAATCCAAGTAATTTTATACTCATTTTTCTATTAATGATATCATTAATTAATGGTACCATTTTTTCACTCTTTGGTATTTTAGATAAATAAGAAAAAAAATTAAGAAAATCATACTACATTTCTCTATTCAGTTCGAAATATATTTTATTCTAAAACCATGTTTTCTAAAATATTTTCAAATGATATTTTAATATAATTTTCAATTAAATAAAAAATGATAATTTTTTTTTGCTTTTAAAAAATAAAATTATTTTTCGAATCATAATTAATAAGTATTCAAAGGTTATTTTCAATGAAAGGTATTTAAAAAAATTATGTTTAAAAAGTGTTTTAAATTATTGTCATGTCTTTATTTATAATTTCTCAAGGTTAGTTTGAAAGAAAAATATTTTCAAAATATTTTATTTTTAAAAAATCATCTTTCATGGTGTAAAGTATATCTTCCTTAAGAAATGTTTTAAATGATCTTTAAAAATTATTTTTCATCTAAGATGACATCCATTGGTGTTGCATATGCCTTACTCGGAATATTATACAAGGATACCATTAAAATAATTTCTCAGAATGTTATATGTTTTTATGGATTTATGTTTATGAAACCACTTTCTCTTCCATGGGTTATAAATTGATAAAATTATTATGAAACATACATCATTTCATTGTTTATGCATTGATTAATTGATTATGAAATCTATCTCTTTCCCATAATTTATGATATGATGAAATGATTTTGACACCCATTTCATTTGATAGGTTATGATATGATGAATTATTATGATCTTGTTGCATAAATATATAATTTCTTCCATATGTGACATGTGGGGAATATATCTCCCTCCAATGAAATGAGTAATGTTTTATATCTCATGATATTGAAATTATATAAAAGTCCATAGGCTTGATCCACTACGGGAAACAAGTGCATCCAAAGCCACACAAAAAAAGTGTTCCCTGGTCCATAATGGGAAATATATGCATTCTAATCCACAGTGGGAAGTAGGTTTGTACTAAATCACTATGGGAAATAGGTGTTTCTGGATAAACTATGTCGATGGTCTTTATAGTTATCCAAGAAACATGGAATGTTTTATTATATTTATGATGGTTTCACATATTTATGGAATTAGAATATGGTTCATGACTGATTTATGATGATTTCTCCCTCTTATGTCCCATTTTTTCTAAAATGATGAATTTTATGTCATGACTCAGGTTTATGATCCAATACAAGTTGGGTGTTAAATTATTATGTTAAGTTCATGATCCCATGCCCTTTTGATTATCTTATTCTTTCATGTGATCATAGATTGATATCTTTAATGTTTAACATTACTTATAATATAATTACACCCATTATTATTTTTCTTTCCCCATTTTATAAAGAATGATTTAGGTAGGATATACCTAAGAGGAGTAATATGTGAAAATATCATTATGGTAGATGTTGAAGATATTTCACCAAAGTCGAATAATTTGTTCCATGTTTCTAAATGCATAAACCTATTTTCATCAACCATATGTTTGTGTAATGTGTTAAATATTCATTTAATAAGATGTAATGTTCATTTATAATATGTTTGGGTCACTATAGTTGGTATCAAAGGAATGGTTTAGTTAAATATTTGAAATTAGGATGTAAAATATTTAGTGATATCCCTAGGGATATATCTAAGTATGTGTCAAGGTATGTCTATAAGGATAACTCAAAGGATGAGTCAAAGTTTAGGAAAATTTCCTAGAATTTTATTAAATGATAAATTGTGTGGTTTCCATGAAATTAAATTGATTCCTAGATACTTCAAGTGGATGTGTCTCTAGGAAATATTTACTTATGGGTAACAACCCCAAAACATCGTATTATGTTAGATAGAATCGGGAATTGTTGCACAACAATGGGACTTGATACACACCTAGTTTGACACTCTCAGGGGATATTCCTTGTAAATTTACAAACTCTTTATGAACCATAATGAAGGATTTAAATAAATGGTGATCATGGATAACTTATGTTAACCCTTTGTTTTCAAATATTTAAAAAAAAATGTCTTGATTTGGACCCCCTAAATGATTTTTTAGACAATATGACTTTCTATAATGATTAGTTTTGCTCACACTATGCTTTCAAATCATAGTAAATGGTTAGAACCTGATAAAACTTTGTTAATGAAGAGTGAAATGGACATTTTAATGATTATCCTCCTAGGAAACTAAATGTCATAGGATATGCAATGAAAACCCCTGTTGTAAAGACCACAACACCTTCTCAAGACAAGAATCATATTGAGATTACAAATTATAAAAAAAAGGAACAATGTTTTCTTGAATCCTTCGTAAGGATACATCCACCTTGTTTTACTTTAATGAATGATACACTAGTTACTAAGATATGTATCATTACCACTAAAAAGTTATGTTTGGTTCCCAATTCTTTAGAAAATTAAAAATTTATTTTAGACACCTATCACTTGGAAGGTGAAGAAAATCAATGGTGCACCTTTATCAAAAATATATGGCAAGATAAAAAAACTGAATTTATATATTGGAATGAGGTCAATAACTTATTTTTCAGTAATTAAATTCCTCTTATTCTTTTTATTAAAAGGGATATTTTATTTTCTCATCTATCTCATGGTTATGATTAGAAAAGAAGAATAAAATTCAAAGGAAACTCCAAAAATAATGGAGAGAATAATATGAGATCTAATTTATTATCAATGTATATTAGGGAATATGGAGGAAATTATCATATGTGGTCTAATAAATGTTTTAAGTGCATAAATAAATTTCATTTAGTGGATGAATATCTAATTAATAGGAATAATGGGAAGTCTATATAAAATAAACTTCCTTAAATTCAGTGTTTCAAATGTAAGGAGTTTGAAAATGATGCTCACATGTTTTTAAAACTAATGATTAATGACAATGATTGATATAAACAGTATTTTTATCTAAGTTATGAATGGTAATATTATTAAATCCTAATGGGAAAATTGAATCTTGATAATTAGTGTACACTTATCATCCTCTTATTAGTTGGGAATTTTATTTTTTATTTTGCATGAATGAGCCCTATGAAAATATTATTATTCACCATTTATTGAAATTACATGTTATTATCTCCCAATACAAGGACTATGGAATAATAAAATCACATTTTATATTCTTTCATTACAAGGATACCCCAATTTTCCAATGAGATTTTTTTTTGTATAAGATAAGATCTTATTTAAGGAATAAAGGATGAATTATATTTTTGAACCATATATGCCTCTAGGTATGATTAACATACGAGTTATGGATACCATTATGGGTTTATAAGTTTAATGTTAATAGTTTTTTCAGATTTATTAAAACCCCCTTCTGATGTTTTATGTGATGGGAGTTTATCCAGATTAAGGATATTTTATGAAACATTTCAGGAAGGGAAACCCTTTGATATTATTTTTAGTGAAATTTTTATTTGAGGTGAAATGAAATTAATACATTTGGATGTATGATTAAAGAATATTATATGATCTTTTCCTATGGATCAACAACTTTCTCAAGTTAGGTTTTCCTATAATGATAGTAATCACTTGAGCATTTATATGGATCTTTATGAATCACATCACTAAAAGAAGTATAGAACTCTAAGTTACTAGAATGGAGTTGCAGAAAGAAAGTGATTAGGATATAAGAAATATTATTAGATAATAGAAAAGGTTAATATCCATTCAAAAACATGTACTAATTGTGAAAAAATGAAAAAATTGTTATGCTAATTTTTTTGGCATGATCTACAATTCGAATTTGTTAATAATTCCTTTCTACAAATTTCTTTTTCAAATAAATAAGGGAATAATAATCCATAGGTATATCTATATCAAAAAATACTTGATCATATTAGGATAGTTGTTTTTCATTTTGAGATTCCATCAATCATCTTTCAGATTCACAATTAGTTCAATGTATCACTCTTGGGGAAGTACATACCTAATCCATTACATGTATTGAACTCAGAGATCATGTCGTTGGAGCAAGATATTTCTTATAATGAATTACTAGAAGAGATTTTGGATTGAATATGGAAAGTTATAAGAAGAAATACCACTCACCTTGTCAATGTTTTGGGAAAAAACCACTATCTTAAGTATTCTACATTGGAACATGAGGACATGATGACACAGAAGTGTACTTGATTTTTTTGTTTCAAAGTGATGAATTTTGAGGGAAAAATCATTTTAAGGGAGGTAAAATGTAACTCCCTAAGTTTTTATGAATTTTTTTATTTAATAAATTGAATTTCTTTAATATATTGTGTTATAAAGTACACCAAGTGAATCTTACACCACATGCAACACTATCTCAGCTTGGGTTACACGTAAATATGAGTTTTAACAAAACCATGATATATTTATTTAAACATGACCGTTATAACCTAGTAATTAAGAAAAGTAAAAAATAAATTTTAAATCATAATTATAATGCTTTTATATAATGAAAGCATATGGATAAAAAATATTTATTTATTGGTAAAGTCATTATATGTTTTAAAAATACTTCTTTTCTCAAAAAAAATGTTTTAATGACTTTTTGTGACCAATAATGAAGTTAATTTTTGAAATATTATAAATTTGACTTTATAAAATATTTAAAATTTTCAATTCCTAATATAAAAATTATATAGGGTAATTTTTTTATTTTTCAGAAATATTCCATTTTTTGGAGAATAGTGAAAAATACTAAATTTTAATTGAAAACAGTATTTTCACTAAATTACTTTCAAAGTTAAATTACATATTAAAGTAGTTTTATAGTATAAATAGTTAAAATATATGTATATTAATCTAATTATATTCATTTTAATCAACGTTACAATGAAATTAGATGTAAAAAATTAATATTATTGATCATTTTAACTTTAAAAACCTCGTTTTCTCATCACGTTTGTGGGATTAATATCAAATTAATTTTTTACACTTATATAAATGGAATTCTGAAAATTTCTCTAATTAATTGGAATCATAATAATTTATAATGTTTAATAATTAAAACAAAATTATTTTCTGAAATAAATAGTGAATGCGGTAAAAAATTAATTATCATGGTTAATGTAAAATCAAATTATCAGGGTTTGAACTAGAATGATAAGAGTTAAATTGATCTAAAATACTATAATAATTTTATTTTATTAGTTTATTTATACCATTTATATCAAATTATCTAAAATATGTTAATTTATTACAACTTTCCTTTAAATATGACCTGTATAATAAGTTAAGTAAAGAAAAAAATATAAAAAAATATATTTTTCATAAATTCAATATCAATAATACATTGGGATATAGAGAAACAAACAATTTTAGGTTATAAATATTATTTTTAAAGATAAATTATTTTTTTCTTTTATAGTAAATAATCATTAATTTTTGGACATTAATTCGTTACTTCAAATTCTTTAGAAATGGAAATGCAGTAATGATTTAGTTAATAAAAACTAAAATAATTTATACTAAAAATTGTAAAATTGAAGTAAATTAAATGAATTATTTTGTTAAATTATTTTCTATATGAATATATCATTTCATAGTTGTGTGATTACAATATATTCTTATTTCATCCCTCTCTTTAATTTTTTTAAATTCAATTTAAATGAATAATGTTAAAATTGACATTAATGTTATTTTATGATAAATTATATTTATTAAATTATTTAAAATTAAAAAATATTATAGTATAAAAGTGATTTGTAAATGATAATAAATATCATCTATATTCTATTTATGGACCAATTGATCTTTTATAATGAATATATTGACCCTTAAATAGTAAAAAACATTATTAGCATGGTTAATGTTAAATCGGTGTTCATGGACATTACATGAGTTTTTGTTAAAATTAATTTTCAAAACATATAGTATTTTTTTAATCATAACCATTGGGTCCAAAATAAATAATAAATATCACTTTGATTTAGACAAAATGGATAAATTTCTTTTGTTTTAAAACTAGTTAACGTAGTGAAAAACTAAAATTGCAAAAGTTGGGAAACATAGAAGTTTAGGAACAAAAAGATTAAAACATGTATTCTAATATGTTTTTGTGTTTTTTATTGAATATATCATCACATAACCCCTTTAATTATTCAATTTTTATCCAACTTAGGTAATATTCACCTCTTAATAGTGAATAATTTTGTGTATTTACATGAATGCCACTCATCCTCAGTTATATATGGGAACTCACTATCCCCCCTTCATCACACCTATCAATCCATTTTTACCACCCAATATCTTACAAAATAACTTTCCAAAATACATAATCTCATCATATGATCCTTAGTTTGGATATAAATATATCAAAGGAAGTATTTTATGGAAAACTTAATGATGATACCAGAAGAAGAGGTAACGTTCATTAGTGAATGTTTTTTTTATTTCTTCCTCAAACCACTTAAAATATTTTTTTTATCATACTACTACAATAAACTCAATATATTACCTATACATAGATATTATTATGTTAATTTTAATACAAAAACTCATACAAAATTCCATAAAATGGGTTATGAAATCATATTTCATGTATACGGAGGACTACCGCCTCGCGAACGGATGTCGTTCATTTTTACATTACCACCACTCAATATATGAAACAATGATGGACATACTATTTATATATTATATATAAGATTTTAATTATATTATTATTATTATATAATTTTTATGTCACACATACCTTATTGTTTTCATTTTTGGGAATACAATAATGTCTTTCATGTGTACGGCAGACTATCGCCTTACGAAGTGATGTGATTCAGTCACTCTTTTCATGGGATGTATTAAGGATAGGTTTTATAAAAATATATGATATATATGAAATAAAAATTATCCAAGAATAATAATATAACATTTACTTTTCTTTCTTTCAAACCAATATTAAAATGAAAAAATGTTTTTCATTCATACATATGGCATTTCATCTCCATAAACAGTGCATATTATTTCATATAGCTAAATTTTATGGATTACTATAAATATATATGAATACTTTATATATATATGATATTTATATCTAGGTTAAATTTCTTAGTATTATTAAATAATGATCTCAGAAAGAGGATCAATAATAACATGGAAAAACATATATGGAAAATAAAACGGTTATTACCTGAAATATAAGTTTAACATTGAATTATTAATAAAAATTTAATATAAAGTCATAATAAAATAATATATAGTCTGATATATTTGAATATAGTTCTGTGATAGATATATAATAAACAAATATATATCATATATGATTTTTTAATGAGTACAACAAAATTCAAGACTTAATATAAGGGGATTTCTATTCTCACTTATATTTCCAAGAGACTTATTCCATATTCAGTAATCATTTATTTTTTGTGGTGTATATAATTACCTATTAAATTATATATCATAAATCTACCTAATTTAATGGTAATTAATGTTTCTATTTATGTTATTATTTGTTGGGGACTATGATTCCAAAAGTTACTCAAGCAGTAATGGATTTTTTTCTCAATTTTTCTTCATTGAGACATATGTTATATTAAGAACCAATATTATTTCATAAGGTGTATAAATAGCCAAAATAAAATATAATATTATTAATTTATTAATCTTCATGATATTATAAGTTTAATTTTATGTAATTCCTTCATTGGGTTTACAATTCAAGGTTACAAATGTGGTAATGATTTTATGTTACAATCTCATCGACTATCAGAAATATTTGTGATAAAGTATCCAATGCTAAAGTATTGTGATGTAATAATCGATAATTATCATGAATTTTATTCTCTTATGTTTATTTATGTTATCTTAAAAAAAAGTATCATTTTTCCACACTTCGGTACTTAATTTGAATGAATAATATTTTTAAGAAAATCTTACTACATTTCTCACTTCTATTGGAAATCTATTTTGTATAAAAAATATGTTTTTTAAAAATGTTTTCAATTTTATTTTAATAATATTTTAATCTCATTTCCAAGGAAATTGATTTTGAAAATTTTTTATTTTTTAAAAGGTTCTAAAATTATTTTCAAATCTTCCTTTATAATTTTTAATAGGTTATATTCAAAGAAAAAGATTTCAAAAAAATATTTAAAAAGTGTTTTAAAAGATTTCAAAGTCACCCTTTATAATTTTTCACTTTTATTTTCAAAGAAAAGTTTTTTCAAAGTGTTTTGTGTTTTAAAAATCATCCTTCAAGGAATCAAGGAGATTTTCTTCAATAAATATTTTAAATTATCTTTCAAAATTATTTTCCATCTAAGATGACATCTATTGGTGTTACATATTATTTATTGGGAATATCATCCAAGAATACACATCATATTATTTATCTTAATAATTTATGACATGATGAAATTTACTTGATTACCATTTGATTTCATGGGTTAGGATATGATGAATTTTTATGATATTGTGGAAAACATAAATATGTCGTCATTATGTAATAGTTGGGACCTATATCTCCCTCCAATTAATAGGGTAATGATTTATATCTCCTCATAATAAAAACGGAAACAAGTCAACAGCATTGATCCACTATGGGAAACAGTTTAATCCAAATCCATAAAGAGAAACAGGTGTGTCTGGATCCACAATGGGAAACAGATATATCGTTATCCATACTGGGAAACATGTGTGTCCAAATACACTATTGGAAACAGGTGCATCCTAATAAACTATGCTAATGTTCCTAGTAGTTTACCTTAATATATAAAATGGTTTTATATATTTATGATGGTTCCACAATTTTAGGACATGAAATTATGGTTCATGATTTATTTATGATGATTTATTACTCATATAGATCATTTTTCTGAAATGACTAATTTTTATTCCATGACTCGTGTTTTTAATCCCTAATAGGTTTGGTATGAAATGTTTTAGTTATGTTCATGATCACATACCCTTATTCATATATTATTCATTCATATGATCTTAGATTGATATCTCTTATGTATACCCTTATTAATCATCTGAGATCACCCATTCTTATTTTTCCATCCTCAAGTTATAAATAATGGTTTAGTTAGTGTACTACTAAGAGGATTAATATGTGATAAGATCATTTTGGGAGATGTTGAATATATTTCACCAAAGTAGAATATTTTGTTCCATGTTTCAAAAGGAACTAAACCATTATAGTCCCCAGGTATGTGTTTATGTAATGTATTTAAAATTCTTCTAAAAATATGTAATATCAATGTATGAGAATCCTAGGTTAGTATATAGTCTAATACAAGGTTATTATCTCCAGCTAAACAAGGTATAACAGGTTTGTAATCTCTCTTGGTCTTCCTTGGTCCCATTAATACAAATATGTTCACCCTAAGTCTGTATAGCCAAATTTTAGAAGGCCCCTTAACCTTCTTCCCAAATATTCCAAATGTCCCATAGATAAAAGTTCCTATTTATTTAAATATGTATGATAAGGTTCTATTTTTATAAGTCATGCACACACACCCAAGGTATCCCATGTGATACAAAATCACAAACATATAAACCGAAATAAGTGAAAATAAGATAATCCATTTAAAAATCCAATTTATGAAAATTTATTTCCCATAAAAATTCAAGAATTTAACACCATGGAATAACACTATAAAACCCCTTTCAAAACCTATATGAAATCATAAATCCTCTGTGATCCATTTTAATAATAACACAGATTAAATTTAAGACAAATCCCACATAAAAGACACTCTAAACCATCTAATTTATAACCCAGTACAAGAATAAAAAACTAGGAAAACTATAAATAATCACACAATATAGGTTTAATTTCATAAAAAAATAAAGGTAAATCATAATCCAAAATAAATCCATGAAAACCCCATAAATGGATATTCGTACCTAGATACCAAATCAAAGCATGTTTCGTTTGATGAAAACTAAAATACTTGAGTTGGAGAGGTCCTTACACACCTAATACATAATAAAACAACACAAAAATCCCATAAAAACCCTAGGTTCATCCAAATAAGAATTTAGGGTTATTACCATCCATTAAAAAGGGTGTACATTGTGAGATAATGGGTAATTATGAAGGAACTGTGAATAAATCAAGATTACCTTAGGGTATAACATCAGGGGTTCAAGGAGAAACCACCCAAATGAAGGGGGAAAAGATCCAACATATGGGGGATAATCTATAAATAAAGGAGAAGATAAATGAGGGATAGAACATTTAAAATTTGTATTGTTAAATAGTTAGAATACATTTAATTAAGGTATTGTAAAAAATTCATAGTCAGGAAAACCATGCTCCATTTATGTAGAAGCCACTATCTCCCCCAAAAAAGTTACATGGTTTCTGAAAATCCCTGCACAGTCAAACAAACAATGATCAATCCATGAAAATCCTATTTGTGCCATAAATATCTCATTTTTATGGTTATCCATGTGGTTTGTTGTAACCATGCACTACACATTCTCCATGGATTGTTTCTTAAAAAATTTGGTACTCGGCCTTTAACCATTTGAAACATTAATAATAAATAAATATATGTGTAAAATGGAAATAATATATACTAGTGACCTATTGGGTGTAAAAATTCTCCCAACCATGCCATTTTATTCCCCCATAAAATCCTCATGGTTAATCAAAATAAAAAGTGGAGTCCACATATCTCTCACTAAAACATCTCACTCACATGTCTCATGGATATCATCAACATGATTCCAAAAAATATGGGCCAATTTGATCAACACACCTTGTTTCACTTTTTTCTTATAGTATAGGATACAAACGGGATTCTCTACAATGGTGGTGCTAGGATTTAACTCCAAATCTTCCCACATTAACACAATATATGTATTTGGATGATACATATTCAATTGGGATACATGGGAAAAAAATGGGTCGATGTTAGCTATGGAAACAATTAAAATTGAAAGTCTACCTTCCCAAGACACCATGTAATCTGAAGCTTATTTACATTAAACGATGCCAAGTTTCCCTTATTATTCAAGGGATTATGTCTCAATTGAATGAATAATTAGAGGATCACATAAGTACAAACTTAAAAATCAAATGGTAAATGATGATAATTGGTATTTAAATTATGGAAACTATGAGAATTCTATAATCTCTTTTGGATCAACTACACTTTTTTCATCAAATAATTGATGAAGCTTAGTCATAAAACTAAGTATCCACCTTACACATCCCAATATTTTGGGGAGCAAAATGGAAATTCATATAATTACTCGAAAGGGGGAACCTTTATCAAGGCCTAGTTGCTATTTTTTATTAAAATTAAACCAATGATAGATACCACTACCATTAACTCCCTAATTAAAAAATTATTTCACAATTCATATTTTTAAGAATTTGGATAGCCCACTCAATGTTTCAATCTATAAAAAGATTGTATGTTATGATAAACATCAATTCAGTTCTCATGGATTCCTCAGGACTCATCCAAAATAAGAAGTAAAATAGGTAACTCAATAAAGAAATATCGTTGAAGGCACACCATTATGCCTAATGTTATCTCAGATATAGAAGTGTAAGCTCCTCTACCATCGGTTAAACACTAATTAAAGTAAAGCATACAAACATAGTCAGACAATCCACAATTACTAAAATAGAATTACTCAAACTATATGTATGATTTATAAAAAACATAATGTGTATATGGGACTAATCTCGCTTCTAAAATAGAATGTAAAGAGTATAAAGATACTTAATTGGAATATATTTATTAACTTTGATCCTATAGAATTTAAAACATTTTGGTACAAAATATACAAAAGATTGCCTCGTTTTAGGCCACCAGTACTAACTTCTCAGAGTGGAAAAAATATTTGTATCCCATAAGTGAATAGACAGACAAGAATAATTCCCCTCATACATCACCTTCTACATAAACATCAAAGGAAACATCGGCCACTTCCAGGAAAATATATTACCATAAGGTGAATAAGATCAATCACCTAGGGCCTCCACACCATTTATAACTCTGATTATCTACTAGAAGTTAGGTATTTATGCCTTCTAACCATGAACTAGAACAATACATATTAGAGAGAACTGAACATAGGTTAATGAAAAAACATCTCCCACCTCCAATATACCAAAAAACCCATTAAAATCGACTCATATATTTATTATTTAACTGAATAGATCTGTAAAATTATACAAAATGACTATACAACCATATTCCACTTCCCTGGGGAAATGTCATATTAAAATTAGAGGTATAAAGATACTCCACTTTGTTTCTTTTTAAGGAGTTCATGTCCCTGTAGGTGAAGATATGCTTTAGGCTCTTATGATCTGAGTAAACCATAAACTATTTCTAGAAGTGGTAAATGAACCAATTATTCAACACATGAATCAAATCTACCAATTATATGTTGTGTGTTGATTAATTTTTCTCATGTAGTCATAGTTGAAGAGATATATAGGCCACCACAATATCATTCTACAAGATAACACACCCCAACCACAGACTTGAGTCTTAGCATTACACTACATATCCCATTCTATGATCAGGAATAATTAAAAATAAATCTAATTTTAAATGAACCTATAAATACTCAGAAGAAAAATGGCCCTCCACACTACACTCGAAATTCACCTCATTCTGATTCAACGATATTAGGGGGAATATATCCTCGATAACTGTGAGAAAAAATCTTGTAATATCTAGCTAGGATTAAATATATTATGATATCAAACATGGACTTATGATTTTTTTCAATACATAACATCATAGATCATCTTTGGATCCACTAAAATCTCTTTATCTAAATTCATATGGCCCAAAAACATTACCTTGTGAATCCAAAAATAAATTTTGTATAGAAGTTCAAATAGGTGAGGCTCTTTCAAGATTCCCAAAACAACACAAAAATTGTCTCCAAGGTACTCCTCCATCTTGGAAAACACCAATATTTCATCATTAAATATGAATAAATAGGATTCTAAAAGGCGATGAAATATTTAGTTAACCAATTCCAAAAATACTACATGAAGATTAGTAAGTTTGAATAGCATAACCTGATACTCAAATTAACTATATCAGCGCCTAATGGTGGTCATGAATAAATCATATTATTAGGAACTCAATTGTTGGTACTCCAGTGTTAGTTTTATTTTTGAAAACCACTAGTATCCCCTAAGTATGTCAAAAATATCATAAACTAGAGGCAATGCGAATTCATTCATAGTAGTCACCAGATTTAACTAATGATATTCTATGAAAATATGGTAAACTCTATATATTTTCCTTTCAAATAAAACTGGTTAAACCCAAGGTGACACACTATGATGGATAAACCTCATGGTTTTAGGTGATGTGGAGGTGTCAGATAGGGTATTCCCAACTTATCTTTTTTTAATAATCAATAATTAATCTGATATGTACATCATTGATAATTGTTTTGACAAATGGAATTGATTCAATGATTTCTTAATGAGATAAAAGAACACCCAAAACAAAGGATCATTTAGTAATGATTTAAAATTAATTTAACAAGTTAAAGAATTAAATTTTCATGCATTATTTATTTTTTAATGAATCTGAAAATTTTCTTTGAGTCATATAGTCATTGCGTTGTTGGAATCAAGTATATAATACCTCAAACAATCATCTATAAATTCTCCAAAAAGCATCAAATTCCATAGTAAGGACATCTAAGAGATAGTATAAAATAACCTAATTCTTTCATTTTTCATCATTGATCACCACTAGAATCATTTAAATATGGATTCTCATGGATATCACTAGAATAGAGAGTTTTGGTGGAGGAGTATCTCTCTCTATTCCTAAGAGTGTTCATTCATATGGATCTCCCTCTGAAATTGAGATAATTCTCTAGATTTTTTTTAACACAACAAAAAAATGGGATAACCCTTAGAAATAATATAATTTGATTTAATAGATCTAGTGTTAGAAAATAATAATTGATCATGCACATTTATTATTTCCCTAATCCCTATAGAATATCATGTCTATATTATTATTATTATTTATTAGAATGCAAAATACTAGGGAATTAATCAAATTTTAATTATTAAAATAATATTTCACATATTTATAATTTCTCAATGGACCATTAAACTCAGTTTACCATTCCTCCACAATATCTATCAGGCCATGAATAATGACTACATATTCAATAAATAAATATCACTTTATTATTCACTAATGAATAAACAAATACTATATTCAACAAATAGAAAATAAATAATTTTTAAATATTACACTCATAACATATTCTCTTGAATAATTATTGATTAAATATTTGTGATAAATAAAAAATGAATAATTATTAAACAACATGTGGGAATAATATTTATTATACAAGGTAAATGGTAAATAATATTGTTATTTAACTGAGGTTTTGGATACACTTATTGGGTGAACCTCTATACCTATATATCAATGGAATTAGGTGAACCAGTCCAAAGTCAAGGGTCAACATCTATCAACACACCAAGGTACCCATAGTGAAAGAAGTTAATGTCACAATGATATAAAATATCATACAGATGCTTACTATGTAACATAATTACATTTTCATGATATCTCTAATAAAGTAGATTGCATGATGGTTCCATCAACCTATGAGTTCGATGTCTCTATCTTTGGCTCTTATGGAATTAAAATTTCACATATAATTCTATGGAATTGGATGTAATTGGGTTATATAATTTTCATAAATGGGATAAATATATCAACATCCATTAAAGAATAGAACAGAAAAATATATCTCATAATATGATTAAATATTACTCAAGACACACCCAGCATATTCTAAATTACAATGAACATATGTTTTCAGGGTTTAAAAAAATACATAAATGTATGTGACTAATAATATCTATTTAAAAATTCATTAATTATAAGGATCAATACAAATATCTGAAGATAGAAACATCCAATGACACATATAAATGTGTATTTCTTAATGGTGGGTATTATTATAAAAATATCCTATAGTGTATATTACCAAGGGAATACAATATTATATGTTTCCATAATGTCCTTTGTGCCACCACCCCTAATAGACTATATCATTACTATGCCTCAAATGATTTCATCCAACTATAAAACCTCAATTTAAGAATACTTTCATGCCACTTCTTGTTTCTCATCCTAGTATGGAATTGTTATGACCGTTCAGAATGACAACTACTCTTAGGAAGTTATGACATAATTTGTCAACCCAAAGAACAAACATTATGTGATAAATAGTTTTTCAATTTTCAAAAACAGGAATATGGGTAATCATAATGTACACAGAAGTCGATTATAAGGCATCAACATCAACAGACTCAAACATTCACTAGATCCAACTACTAACAACCTTATGTCCATCATCTCTCATATGATACTCATGAATATTCTGATATATTTCTCTATTCAAAGGTTCCCCCATGTTTCATACATGGGAATGATTCTTACAAAAACTTCACTGCTCTAAGAAACCCCCCCCCCCAAGAGTTAATAATTATTGAGTACGTGCATTGTCTATTGGTGTAACCCTGGATATTTTTTCAAGAGCCTCCATTACCATATTGTCACAATATAAATTAATAGGGTCATCACTAATAGGTATCATGTAAAAATATTGGAAAAAATTTCACATTCAAATATCTTCATTAGTTTCATCAGAATTCACTATATACTGAGAATCCACTCTAACAACAGTGACAACTTCCAGCTTTGAACTCTTTTAACTCACAACTCCACTATTGAGACTAAATTCATATATTTATTGTGACCTCTGATCATGATGATATTCTTGAAAACTATCATTAGTATAACCCTTGATGACAAGCTCCTTATTTCCTCTATACACCAACAATATATCCTTAGTTCTTCTCACATAATTAAGGATAGCCTTAATAGCATACCAATGTAGTTCACCTGAATTACTTGATATCTACCTTCCATTATCAATCTATAGGAAACATCAATTATATTAAATAAAATGGAATATATGATTGATCATTTAATTAAAGTTTATAGGTTCTTACTCATTCTTTCTTTCTCCTATTGTTTCTAAGGACATATTTTACTGGAAATATGTATACCATGTAGCATTGGAAAAAACCATTCTTGGATTATTATATACTAAATCTATTTACTATATAGTTAATTTAAGTACCCTAACTTAGTCCAAGAAGCCTCTTGGATCTATCATGAATGATTTTAATCGCTAGACTTTAGGTGACTTAACCAAATTCCATCTTAGAGAATCATTTGTTTAATCATTCCTTATAAATTTTAATAATGGTATTTAATTTCCAATATTTTAAATGTCATCAACATATATAACTAAGATAATGACCAAAATCCCAATAAATCACTTGTTAACACATAGTTCACATTCATTTTTAATGAAACCAAATTATTTTATAGCTTCATCAAACCAAATGTTCCATGTCCTAGATTCTTTGTTTAATACAAAAAATGTATATTTGTAACTTTCATATCTTTTTGGCATCTTTAGGAGCCAAAAAAAACTTTTGGTTGTGTCATATAGACATATTTCTTTAGTTTCCCATTAATAAAAGCAGTTTTAATTTCAATTTTCCAAATTTCATAGACATGGTAATTCACTATAACATTTATATTTTTAATGGATTTAAACATGGAAAATGGAGAAAATGTTTTATTTTAGTCAATTCCTTGATGTTTTTTAAACCCTTTAGCCACTATCCTTTCTTTATAGGTTCTAATTTACCATCCATGTCTTTTTTCTCTAAAATACCCATTTCCAACCAGCATGATTTACATCAACTAGAAAATTGACCGAAACCCAAACTTAATTCTAATACATGGAATCCATTTTAGAATCCATGCATTTCTTCCACAATGAAAATTTTAAGCACTCCACTACCTTTTTATAGGATATCAATTCATTATATTAAACCAATAAAGAGTCACCATCATTAGTTAAAATTAATACCATATCTCTCTAGTTTTCATTAGTTATTAGTTTCTCCTACATAGTACATCTTTATTGGGAATAATTTCTTCAACAGAGAAATATGGAATTATTTCATGTTCCAACTCCGTTGTGTCTTGGGAGTCAACTTCATCAAAGAAAATATTTTTAAAACAACCCTTATTGAGGATGTACTCTCTCTTAAGAAATATGGTTTGACTGGTGAAAGACACTTTCTTTTTTGAGGGGTTATATAGGTAGTATGTGGTTGTTTTTTTAGTATTGCTTATAAAGGTTTAATTTCTTCCCCAAGGTTCTATTTTTTACCTGATATATCCCTAACAAACACCTTGCAACCTCATACACATGTATATGAAAAAATTATTTTCTTTCCACTACATAACTTGAAGGTAATTCCATTTTCCTCTTTAGTTGTTACTCATATTTAGTGTGTATGATTCAATTTTTAATTCATATCACCAAAAAAGATAATGTTATATTTTCATGACTCGTCAGCGACCTTACAATTTCTAGGATCCTCCTTTCACTAACACTATTTCACTATGTTGTGTAAGGTGGTAAGGGTTGAGAAATAACCACAAACACCCATAGAAATTTGATAAACAATTGGTTAAGATATTCAGAACCTTGATCCATGAAAAGACTCTATCTTCATTCCATATTTATTCTCTACATGATTCTTGAATTATTTTAATTTATCAAAATCATTAGATGTATACCTAAACATGTAGACATATCAATATCTACCCATTTCATTAGTAAAACTTATAAAGTAAGAATACCAACCTCTTGATTGTATTTAAAATTATCTAAACACATTAGTGTGTATGAATGATAGGATTTTTTTTTCCTTTTACCATATCCACAAAATAATGGTTTGGTCATTTTTACTTAAAAACAAGTATGACATATTTCAAGTAGTTTTAGCTCTAAATAGTACAAACAACTATCCTGATAGATCTATGTTAGATGCTTCTTATTTAAATGACCAAGAGGGTGATTCCACAAATGGGTGTTATATCATTTGGGTGAACATGATTTGTTATCAATTTCAATTACTTGTATTTCATAATATAATACATTAATACCGTTTTTTAAATGTGTTTTACCATGGAATATTCTATCTTTATAAAAAAAATTATTTACAAGCAAGAAAAAAACCATATGTATCATTGAAGGATAACAAAATTATTTTTTTTACAACCTTTGGTAAATAATAAAAATACTTTAAAACATAAATTATTCATATTGGAAATGGATGGTGGTACTCTAAAATGGCTATATCATCTAGCCTCACACCTACGGTAGCCCATAGATACACCTCTCATCTGGAAATATTTTTGAATCTACATGGTTCCTATATTTTGATGGATATTTTTTCACCATAGGTTGTATCAAATACCCAATGTGTAGATTTAGAAATATTACACTCGATAATGAAGGCAACATTAGATTCCCCTATATTCTAGGAGCAATTACTATTCTATATTACTTTCATTCCACATCAAAAAACATTCTTATTCCTTTTCTAATTCATACCTTTGGATGTTTCTATTCTTGGAAGGATGGTTTTTGATTTAGATATTTTATGTGTCCTAGGCCCATTTGAATTGTTATTCATTTTATTTTTTCTCATAAGGGGCATGGGTTTGTCATGAACCTTGTCGTTGTTAACTTTGTGAATGATAGTAAGAAATTCTAAAATAATCTTTCAATTATTGGCCATGTTATAATTTAAAAAATTATTATTGAGGGCCACTGGTAGTGAGGAAAGGATGATATATTTTTGAAAATCATATGGTAATTTAATTCCCACAATTTCTAAACATTCTATGAATCCAATAAGCATCACTACAAAATTCCTAGCTAACACTAACTCTCCAACATTGCATGTAAATAGTGCATTAGATAAATTTTATCTATCTTGTCTCTGTTTCTATTAATAGAGATCGTGAAGGTGATAAATCATGTTACCTGCATCCATGTCCATGTCTTGTTTTATAATCATATTAGTCATGGAAGATGAAACAAAACATCGGAAATATGTGGTATCATACAAATATTTATTATAGAATGAAAACTCCTCCTAACTTTCATTTTTCCCATGAATTTTAAGAATAAGGTTTTCAAGAACATATAATTTCCTTTAATAGAATAGGATAATGAGTGAGTAACATTTTCATTCTCGTAAATTAGTTCCAATGAGAAGTATATAATTCTTATTTGAAATAACATGTTTGATTCCATATTTATTATAAATTATATAATTAAAAATAGAATTATTTTAGAACTTTTTCTGATAAATGTATATAATAAATATTATATTTATTAATATCCCACTATTTTATCAAAAACCAATATCCCTAAACATTGACTTAGGAACATCATGTTGCTTGAAAATTCTAGTTATAATGACCCATATTCCCTATCCCATAACCCATACATGGACCTGAAATGTTATTTAAAGGGTTTTGTGTGGGAATTAAAATTTAAAACTATATTATTTAATAGTTCTGTGATATTTTGAATATAATTATCATTCCATAAATACTTAAATTAGATTTCCTCAACCTTGTAATCTTACTTACACCAATAACTTCGTAAGCAGTAAACCACTGATGTGAACTAAATTAAGTCAAACAAAAACATTTAGTTAAAATTGTCTAATAATTGGAAGCACCATGACTTGGGTCTATCAATCACCTTAAACTATGGTTCGATTTTAACTTGATTAGTGGGAGGTTATACTGAATTAATATATATAATTGAGGTATTATTTTATTTAATTGAAAATTTTACACATTATCATTATTAAATCATGGTTAATGTTAACTAGATTTACATAAGTGATTAAACATGTAATAGATAATGTTTAGGCATAATCAAAATTTATTTTAGTTCTATATTTCATTCTTATTAATTCATTAATTCAAATGTCCGTGGAAAAACATAAAAAATTAAATTAAGCATAAAAATTAATAAAAATATTATAATTAATTGGTATTATCATGATATTTTACTGATTGTTAGCTTATCTACTAGATCATAAACTAAACATCAACCTAAGAAAACACCTTTAACCATGACTTGGTTCATGTTGAAACTTTCTACTTTTCTACCCATGTAATTATTGGATATCTTTCACCTATGCTAAAAACATAAACTAACTTAACTATCTTGGTAGGTTCATCCATTAGATAATATTTTACTCACACGTTGGTGAGGGTACCCAAAGTGTGGGTTTAGGGGTTTACCCAAAAGGAAATTGTGGGCTCTTAGGAAGTTACATATTGAGATGAGGGATAATGTGACGGGCATTAATTAAATATAATAATAAATTAAAAATAATCCAAAAAAATAGAAAGGCCTCATTTACAATATCCTCCAATGGCCGAAAATCCATTACTTTTTATTGATTTTGATAATCCCCCTTTAAATGGGTGAGGTGGAACACTTACATGGCCCGTAGGGGTTAGTATTACATGGCATGTTGGCCTTAGAGGAATTCATTTCCCATAGGCTTAAAACATTACATACAATCCAGACTAACTACTTGTAACTGCTCCTCCCCAGCATCTTCATCATGAAATCATCTCTCCACCTTCGCATGGCTATTCTGCTAGGCTTTCCCATGCATGCATAGGCTTGTACCAATGGAAGGTTCCATACCCTCTTATTCTTGCAATTTTTTAAGATTCTGCTATGGTGAAAAATCCTTACTCCTCCTCCTTCTAAAGATTGTTCATTGTTGGTTGTCTAGTTTGCGTATGCACTTAAGGTGGCCAAAAGGCCTTGAGGTGACCCAAAGGCCTTACTAACCCGAAGGCCTGGGTGGCCCGAAGGCCTTAAAGGACTCAGTGACCAAATCGGTGGCCTGAAGGCCCAAATAGGGGAATATTACCAGCTGCTAAAGTGCCAAACAGTGCCTCCTACAGTTCCTGCTACAGTATGTACTATAGTTCCGCATTGTACCTGCTATAATACCCCCAGATATTAGCCTCAGCCTGTATTTGATCTTGGGTCTCTTGGATTCACTTAAGGAGTCCTCACCAACTAGGTTGAGGCTCAGGTGCATCTCATTTATAATCATGGTCATCAAAATACATGAAAAGAGTTACTCATTTAATAATATTATCTTTCAATTATAATCATTCTTATTTATGATAAATCACTTTCTAATCAGTGGATTATATTTTTTATTTAAATAAATATTTATATTAATTTTCATTTGAACTTTATTTAAATTCTCATCCATCATAATTATAAAAAAATTAAATAAATTTATTGAAAATTACCTATATACAAAACTTGTACCCTGGAGGAAACATAGTGAGTACTCATCCAAACGACCAGTTGTGTATTATATTTTTATATTTTCTACTCATGTGGAAAGTATCCTATATGAATTATCTGGAAATTTCATGGAATATATGGGTCAAATGAATAAAACACTAAACACATATTATTTAGATATCATATTATGTTTCAATGCATATAGATTAATGATTGTATTTTGAATTATACCCAATATGAAGATCTAAAAAATACATAATAATTAATTAGAAATTTAATATATATATATATATATATATATATATATTTATAATCCATCACAAGGTGTTTATATATTCAAATAAATAACTCACAGAACACATGTTGATAAGGTTTAAGAATTATTATAAATGAATTTTCAATTATGTATAAATTTTCAACATACACGGCATGTACAATTTATCAATATTCTTTTTATTATTCTCACCATATATATATTGAGGAGTACAAGGTTTTACGTGGGGGGAATTTGGGAATTATCCATCTCAATGATTTGACCGAAGAATTACCTTCTATATAAAGGAAAGACATATTCCAATCCAATTTATGAAGTGACGGTATTAAAGTATTTATGTAATCAGATTCAAGAATTATGTGGCAGAATTATTTTTCAATGGTAATTTGAATCATTTATGTCTACATTTTTTTTTGAAACATCTAAGGATTTTGAATAATATATGTATCCATGTAATATTAACATAAAAATTATGAATACTATCATGGATTTATGAGTTTAAGGTTGATTGTAAGTTAAAATTTATTAACACGCCTTTTGAGGTGTTATGTGATGGGATTTTATCAAGATTATGGATATTTTGAGAGAAATTTATGGTGAAGAAACACTTTGGTTTTGTATATAGTGAAAATTTTATTAAAGGGGGAATTCATTTAAAATTTTGGTCATATGATTAAAGGTAATGATAACCTTTAGGGTTTATCTTATCTTTTACATTGAGATAATTATGAGTTACAGTTGATCACTTTATGAAATCAAAACACTTCATTTCTATTAGATATGATTTATCTTTCAATATTCTTTCATAAATATACATTAATGAAGTGGGGAGGTTTAATGGAATACCATATTCAATTGTATTTTATCAGAATCTGGAGTTTACCATGGAGTTTTTTCAAGCTCTTGATACATAGTTGATTTTCAAAACTATATATCATCACCATCCAAATGGTCAGTTTGAGAGAATAATTCAAACCATATAGGATATTTTAAGATCTTATTATTTGTATTTCAAAGGTGTTTTAGATCAATACATTCCTCAAGTTGAGTTTTCTTACAAAGATAGATTTCACTTGAGAATTAAGATGGTTCCCTATGAAACCCTTCATGTAAGGATGTTTTTAACTCCAACTTATGGGAACAAAGTTTTAGAATGAAAACTATTATGGCCTGAGAAATCTGAAAATATAGAAAATAAGCTAAGTACTACACAAGTGGAAATAAATTTTATGATAATAATCATCGACGCAGTCTATAATTTGAAGTTGGTGAGAGGTTCCTTCTATGAATTTCTCTGTGTAAGAAAGAAATGAAAACTATTCCCTAGGTACATTGATCCCATTAAAATACTTAATCATATTGGGATAGTATCTTATCGTCTAGAACTCCTACTGAACCTCTCTTAAGTCTATGATGTGTTCCATGAATATATATTGAGGATTTAAAAACTTGATTCATCACATGTTTTGAACTCTAAGTTCACATGATAAAAGCATGATATTTATTAGGAGGAACAACCAGTAGTGACTCTGGATCGAATTGAGAAACCTCTATAAAATAAGACCACTCACCAGGTCAAAGTTTTGTAGTGAAACCACCATCTTGATGAAGTGATTTGGAATCATAATGATATTATTAGGAAGAGTTAACCTCATATTTTTGTATCCAAGTGACGAATTTTGAATGATAAATTAATTTTTAGGGGGGTAGAATGTAACACATCAAGATTTTTAAGAAATATTTCTTTTTAAATAATTTGATTTCTTTGACATCTTGGGTTTCATTAAACCACATGTTTAAAATAATTTTGTAATATTATTAAAATATTATGTGTCTATTATTTTCTAGTAATATGATTGGTAGATATAAATAGGATTAACTTATATATGAAATAAATATAAATTTCCAACTTAATATGAATTATAACAACATAGAATTCTATTAATGATATTTCCCATCTTTTGTTTATTTCATGTAGTATATATCACATAAAATCACTTATATAACACAATAAAAATATTATAAATAAAGAACTAAAAAATAAGAGATTTTTCAAGAAGTTAAAGACCATATAACAATGAAATAGTAACATGAATTTATGAATAGTAATATGACCCATATGTAGAGAAAAAAAACCAATAGAATAGTAAACTCATCAATTAAAGTATACATAAATTTTAACCATCCTATAAATTAAAATATGATATAATTATATCATATTATAAGAAAAAATATATTTTTAAAATTTCTTATTAAGTGTTGGAAATTTCGTGAGTCATAAATATTTAATTAAAATTTTATAATTAATAAAATAATTTAAAAGAAAATTAATTTCCATAATAGGTATTTATAAATAAATATTTTTCTATTATTGGCACCAAAATATTTTTGTGGGGAAAATAGGAAAAGGACACTAAATGGGGCCGAAAGGAGACGCTTTGCAAATAACCCTTGCAAAGGAAACACCTTCACAAAGCCCTTAAGCACCACGTTTAGTGAAAAGTCGAGGCCCTATATGTGCCCACCATAGAGGAATGTAATGGTCAAATTTATGATTACCATGAACTTGACAGGAGGCTCTATGCTGCAGAGGGAAGTAAGATTGCCTCTGAGAGTCCTTCAAACTTGATGGAAGCCTCTACAACCATCTTAGAGTGAATGAA
Organism: Viscum album; assembly: GCA_963277665.1. Lineage (NCBI taxonomy): Eukaryota > Viridiplantae > Streptophyta > Magnoliopsida > Santalales > Viscaceae > Viscum > Viscum album. The sequence continues at coordinate 1,956,951,826 of OY728127.1, read as the reverse complement.
TAAATCATTTGTGTCGTGTAGGGGATCAGGGTCAACTTCACAAGACCGAGAAACATGAAGCAATCTGAATCTGATAGAAAATTGAAAGTTGCTTCATGGAACGCTCTCAAAGAATCATTCCCATTTTCACCTATAAATACCAACTTCGCCCCATTCCCGAGGATCCAGACCCTGACCTTTCATCTAATGAATTCCCAAATTGTGAATCATTCATTGATCTACAAACCAGTTTAGAAAATGAATCATCTGAGGTACTTGAGAATTTTAAAAACCCTTTCCTTTTTCTCATATCTAACATTTTTTCATAATTGGATCCCCTTCACAAATCCAATTGGACATCATAAATTAAGGACCCCCCTTGTGTATTCAAGACTTAACAAATCACCCATGCTTCATGAAGAACCCTCCAAAAACATGAGTAATCCTTTATTAGGCTAAGACACTATGAATCATAAGTTCTCCTCTTTTAAAATCCATATTCTCTGTAAACCATTGTGCTCTGTGAATCCATGTGCTCTGTGAATACATGTTCTCGGTGAGCCCGTATGCTCTGTGAGGCAGCGAGCTCTATGAGCCCTTGTGTTCTACGAGCCTCAGTGCTCTGCGAGCCCCTATGCTATGCGATCCCTTGTGCTATTCAAGCCTATGAGCATTGTAAATCCCCTATATGAAAGTCCTCTGAACTTGTTAACCCTTCCAATGCGTCCTTCCAGTCTAGAATGATGTGATTTTGAAGTCCCTCGAGTGGTGCTTCATGTTTTGTTGCTTTGCCTCATGCTTTTTCACAAAGGAATGTTAATGGATATTGTTTCTTCACATAGACACACTAATGTGATCCCCTCAATGGATCACTCCAAAAACCCATATCCATATGGAATTGCTGGTTCTTTCCCTTCACCAAGGATTAAAGTGCACCATTTATGTATGTCCTAGGGGTGAGGAATAAATCCTCATCGTCTAAGCTGTCGGGAGTTAAACTTCTAAGTACCTGCATCCCCAACACATGATGTTAAACTGTGATCACCACATAAGTGATAAGTCCAGAGAGGACCAGGAATGGTATGGGAACTCATTCTTATCACTCCCCTCTCTCTATGATCTTCATTGCTAGGCACACCATGGGCAGTCTCTCCATGATCCCTAACACCCTCTGATGGGATGATTCAAGAATGATGACCATATCCTTCCCATATTTCTGGACACCCTCCTTTCTCATCCGGCCTCCCTCCCAGATTAAGTCCCATTCTAAATCTCCCTATTATGATGACCAAACGTAATCCTTACTCCATTCCTCACAGATTCACCATTCATGACACGGTTGTTAGGTTTTGGTTACCTCTTATTTCTCACACCGAGCATGACTCCTGGGGGATTAGAGTAATCATCAACCATGACATTATCTTTGGGATTCCTTACAGTGAAATCCCCATCCCCCATTTACAAAATATTTAGACTTTGATCCTTTCACATTCCAGGAAAGTTACATAGGAAGCATCCCTGAGTTTCAGGCCTGTCACTCTTCTTTCCTGACCGTCTTCACGTTGGTTCGCCCTCGTCTTGCATGACGATAAACTATATTTCCCTATCATCACTTGTGAAGTTAAACTGTATAAATTCTAACTACATTAGTGTTGATCCTTATCTTTGAGGCAGGGTATGTAGGAAGCCTCCCTGAGATTCAACCCCAAACACTGGTAAATTTTGGCACCCCCTTTGTTGGGACCCACATCCTTTGTCCGCCCCTTAGTGGTATCATACCAGTTCTTAGGAATCCATCCATGAGTAAGCCCCACACAATCCACATATATTCAACCTAGAGTGTCTCTCTTGTGATGGGATTATAACCAATCGTAATCCCCCAAAAAATCTATGGGTCATTGTCCTTTGTGTACATCCTGATTTCATGCCTTACCCTAATAGTGCATGTCATTAAACTGTATTCCACTTTCATCCCCCATGACATTAAACTGTATACATTCAAAATACATGGGTTTTGATCCCTGTCTCTTAGGCATGATACATAGGAAGCCTCCCTAAGGTTCAACCCCAAACACTAGTAATCTTTAGTATCCCGTTTTTTGGGACCCACATCCTTAGTCCACACTTCACCGGTGTTAGACCAGTTCTCGAGCATCTAACCATGAATCATCCATATACTCAATCTGGACTCCACCAACCAAGAGTGTCCCTCTTGCGATAGGATGTTAATCACACGTAAGCCCCAATATGTCTCCAGGTTACTATCCTTTGTGTACACCATGATTCCATGCTCCCATTCCTGAAATACGTAGACATTGAATTCCTTCCATGGGGATACGTGTGAAACCTCCTTGAGGTTCAATATCATCTCTCATGTACTATATTGGGCTCTCCCATGAGCCTTTTTGTTTCTAGAAGATCGTGCCTTAACCCAAAGATTTTAGTCCCACCTGGTCCTCATCCTTGTGTCTATTCTCACAAGTCGCCTCCTCAGGTGACTCATCGCCCCACTGAACTACGATGACATTAATTTACATCTATAGAGATATGTAGGAATCCTTCTTGGGGTTCAATCCCAACACCACCATCATCTTCCTATTGTCCCCATCCTATTCATTTCATCCATTTTAGAAAACCATCCATTATCCATCCAGGTTTAACCTAGTCCTCCACATCCTAGTAAGATCATTTCATACACTTTCTCTCTACTCTTATAAGCACTCGGGCCACTAACCACACTTAATCCATAGAATTACTTTGGGTTGTTTTCTATTATGTACACCCTGACCCCGTGATTCACCCTCTTGAACTACGTGGGTTTTTATCTCTATATACCTCACAAGGTACGTAGGAGGACTCTACGATGTTCAATCCCCGCCAATGGTAAACTATGGTGTCCCCTTTTTCAGGGCCCAATCATCCTTGGATCCATCCCCATTAGGTGTCTTGATCCACCCATCTCGAAAACCTACCAGATGATCCCTCCTAGGGATGTCCCCATTTGATTCACTCCAATCAGTGTTCTGATCAGTCTGTTCCATCTCCACTAGATGTCATACTTGCGGCATACCCTGTGATAATCATGGAAAGCTGAGGAAGACCTTAGATACATACCTATGAAATACCATCCCCTGCACTCGACGTCGGATTCCTATGGATTCTATGCCCTCAATAAGCCCTATCACATGGAGAAGAGATCAAGGTGTACCCGTGTTTCAGTGCCCAGAGACACCTGCAATGCCCCACATGACTACTTCTAAAACCAATGGTTTCTTCCATGACAAGACCACAAGAAATGTGATAAAATAATTGGTGTAATTAACTGGCGTCCACAAAGATATTAAAGTGGTAAGAGATTCAAGATCAACATCTTAATCATTAAGGGATACCCAGACTAGGTGATGATTTCTGTAGAGGAATCCATGGAAGGAGAGACAAACATCCCATCATCCTATTTCGGTCAATTAGAAAATTTCCCTGAATAAAGTGATGGATGTTGCATGGCTTTGTAAAGTGGTAAAATGGGGAAACAACCAGTGCGTCCCCCGTAGACGGATGCACGCACCCTAACAAAATCTTCGGAATCAGAAATGATAAACATGACCTAATTGTTATCCTCCATATGAAGATTAGTAGAATTCGAGACATCATTAGATAATCCTGTCACCAGATCAAAATATCTGCCACTAGTTCCTACCAATAAAATAGTGGTCTTGGAATGAAACTCACTAGGATTTGGGGTAGTTGATCGTTGGGAATCTCAGTCAACAATATTGTCAGCATGGATTTTCCTATCCAACCATGGAAGATTGAACGAATCTGGGTCACAGGGCACTGATTTCCTATTATCTATACTGATGAGTAAATTTTCCAGCATTTCAAGACCCAAGCTCAAGCTATAGGTAACCAATCACCTCCCTCTTACGGATATAGGGGAAGGGGTTATATGAATGCAGCAATTCCCAATGGCTTCATATCCTTTGCAATGGATCCCATGCCTACAACTACTGGGCACCCATGCCCCATCTCATCCTCTGAATTTATTTAGAAGAGGGTGATTGACACACTTTTTAGATGATGTAAAAAGGAAGGTGTCATCCTGCCAAGGGTCATAGCCCACCAAAACCTGGAGGCATCGGTGCCCCATCAGCACTACTACCTCCAAGGGCCATGCAGGGATCCACTTCTCCCCACATCGATCTCCAAAAGCTTCAGAAGCCCCTCCCCAGAGTGTTATTATGACTCGATCCCTTATGTGAACAAAGTAACAGATTTCGAAATCCTTTCGGCTACGACCCCTACTGGGGGACATCAAAGAGGGCTCCCACATGGCCACGTCAGCAACTCCAATTGGTCTTGTAGACTAAAAAGCAGGTGTCCCATCTTATTTCATATCCATCCCTATCCTGACTAACCCAATTTCAACGATAGGTGAAATCTTTGGAGTATGCTCGCCAGTGGGAATCATCTTCCACGGCTTTAGTGGCCCGAGTCACCACTGGTGCGAGCTATCATCCCCCTACTATTATTGGGAAGGGTAACCTATGAGTTACAGAGCAGGGGAACTTCCAAGACAAACCAAAGTTGAGGAACCAATCACCTAGTGAGAAGTTTTTATTGGCTCTCCTAGTTATTGGGGCAAGTAGAAGCTGTCGTAGGACAGCCCATGATAGTTATGTTTGGTAAAGAGGTCCTCCTCATACCCCCATCATCGGCCCAAGCAAAGGCCCTCCCTATCTTATTGAATCTAGAAATAAAGTTCTTCCTTGTGCCTTTGATCTCAGGTATAGATATTTCTATCACATACCAGGTTCTCAACATGAGGGTCTTCCTTTCCCAGTCCCCCAACTTCACCAAGGACCTCCCCATGTGCTCATAGATTTCAGTAGAGATACTCCTCATGCCAGTAGTAACCAAAGTAGTGGCCCTACCCATTTCATCAATGGTGAACGCAGAGGTCCTTCTTTTTTCCATTATAATCAGTATGAATTCCCTATTCGTACTAATTTAACCAGTGCTAGCGAACCCGAAGGTACTCCCCGCACTCTAGAAGACCACCACGGAAGTCCTCCCCAGGTGTTTACCAGCACCATTGGAGGACCTCCCCACTCCATCACTATCAAACATGGAGGTCCTCCCCGTATTACATTCGACATTTTTTCAGGTACTGCTCACACCCCAACTCATCAGAGTGGAGATCCTCCCTGCATCATCCACAACCGATATGAAGGCCCTCCCCATATCCCATCCAATTTAGGTGGAGGTCCTCCCCACCCTATTACCAATATTCATGAAGGAACTCCCCCGGTCAAAAACCTAACCTATCCTAAATTACCACCCAGTGGAAGGAGGGAAGATCACCACCTCCAAAAGATGAGTCTTGCGAAACTTCATATAGAAATCAAACCCATCTGATTTTTGGACTCTGAAGTTGAGTGTCACTCGCTAATGGAACCCTAGCCCTGATCCTCTGTGTCGGGAACTCAGGTAGGGACTTGGCGTATTAGCATCATCATCCCAGAAAATGAGGCCCACTGAATTCATGAATCATTCTGTAGATATATATAGGAGGAGGATAATTTAGACCCTATCCAGGATTGTTCTATTCAATACTCACTTTCATCACCAGGATCATTCTCTACCTCAACGAGAGATTGTGGAGAATTGTTCTAGGGACCATTCAATGATGATAACTAGCCTGATACACTACCAATAACCCCCATCCCTACACCAAAAATAGTGATCGGTACCCCCATCTTATAGGTATATGGTGGTATAATTGGTGAATTCCTCTGGAGACAACCCAATATGCGGTGGTTTCTCAGATCGTGCATCGTATTCTCCACCAACTAGTCCACTGTTGAAACTCTTTATGTCAGTGTTGTTACAGGTCTCTCAACTTCCCCCATTCGATGAATGGGAAAACTAAGGGTCGGATCTCAAGTTTGATCTGAGAAGTTTGTGAACCTTCTCTCTATTGAACATCTCGCTAATATGTTCTATCAAATTGCAATAATTGGTTTCAATATTCCAGAATCTCTCACCCAAGAGGAGTTCATGTGCCTCCTCCAAACTCTCTAGGTAACACACTTTTGTCTATTTCATTAGTGGGTAGCTCACCCCAATATTCAGGAACTCTTCGACGACATCGTCTAGCAATGCTTATAACAACAGTTCTCTTTATTGCACACTTAAACATGATTTATTACATAAACACTCCACTTGATACAACATGGAATATTGAGAGGTCTTGTGTCTTTGGGGCTTAGGAACATTACATAAAGACTTAAAACATGAAACACAACATCTTTATTGAAAACTTATTTTACATGGACACTAAATGCCCTCATAAATAGCATTTCATGGGATAACCATAGGACATGCATATGAAAATGGTGATCTATAATTCCCAGTAAGGGAGTAAACAAGGCATAACATGAATAATACAATACATGTTAGGAAATAGGCATATCAACAGAGCATAAAAGAAACACGAATATAAATTCATGATATAGCATGATTATCATAACATGGAAATTTGGAAACAACACTTAACATCGTATTATCATGATCCAAGGCTCATTGCACATGGAGCATGAGTAAACCCTCATTGCACTTGAATTACCATGAGTAAACCCTTATTGCACTTGAAAAATCTTGAGTAAACCCTTATTGCACTTGAATTAGCATGAGTAAAACCTAATTGAACTTGAATCAGCATGACTAAACACTCATTTCACTTGGCGTATCATGATATTAATATTTACCCAATGCATTGGAGGGCTATTTGGGTGCACCCTTCTAAAACATTTCATTTCATGCATAAGTGTGTCACATGGATCATACAACATGGAATCATTAAATATCATCATTTATTACATGATAAAGGATTGTTGAATTCATACTTGAAACTATATAATCAATAATTAAGTGTGAATATTGGTGAATACCTTTGTTTGAGTAATGGGCATGGTATTCCCTACACAATGATTTTGGCTTGGAAAATCATGGGGCAATTTCGGCAGCATAAAAGTGTGACATAAGAATTCATAAAAATGGTTGATGAGAGAGAAAGGGGTGTATCATAAAATTTATAAGAAATGTAAAGTAATAGTTTATATACATACATTTACCAACATAAGAAATGTAATTTTAGATTCATAATACCAAATAATTTCATTAATGTAAATGGGGAGAGAGAAATTCCTTTCGGGATTTCGGTATGGTAATGGGGTTATGTGGAAGGAATTAATGAGAGAGAAAGGGGTATATAATCATTAAAACAAAAATAGGGAATTATGGGGGAGGTTATAAATCATACCCCAAAATTTTTAATTGAAAATAAAAGGTCATAACAACATAATGAAATTTGGATAAAAATGAGAATGGAAGAAACCCCGTACATGGAAGTGTGATCCCATAGGCTTGGGAGGGGCTTGAGAGAGGCTTATTGAGAGCTTGGGGCACCTTGGGAGGATTCTATAGAGAGAATGGAAGGGTTTTGTCAAGATATCAAGGATCTTAGTTAAGAGGAAGTGGGATATTGGGTGGGTTTATATAGTAAAAGAGAAGTAATTCTTTATCATTTAGGTATGGGTCACCACACATTAAACAAATCCAAACCACAAACCAGCCCATGGTTTTTTCCCATGGTTTTTGAAAAAGGGAGTTGAAAAAAATATTTTATTATGCCAATGGAAAAAATTCTTAATATATTAGGCTTTCTTATGTGGAGGTGAATCACACTCTCAAGGAAATCAATTTAAAAATATTAAATGATTTATAAGTCATGGAGGGTCCACTAAAGCAATGTAAAATAAATCAAACAAAACTAAAATAACATTATATTAATGTTAAAACATATCTTTTTTGAACATAATGTTAATATTATTTTATTACATCACTATTCGGTCATTATAATTTCATAAAACTAATTATATATTTAAACGGTATTTAATTTTTACCCAAAAATGCGACCATCTTAGAAAATTATGAAAAATTCACCGTTAGATAATTTCGTTGTCCTAATTACAAATATAATATCCATTTTATCTAAATAATTTTCTAAATATGTGAAATTTAACTTTTAAAATAAAAAATGACATTTATTGAAAATTCATGGGTTTTGACAGAAATAGCTTTCAAACCTTAATAAAAATTACAATTATATTCATAAAAATTATATGATCATTCATATTTAATAAAAAGTAATTTAGTAATAATATTTTATTAATATATTACTTAATTAAAAAATCCACTAATTCATCAAAATATATTTCATAATTGAATATTAACCAAAAATACTATTTATGGTTAAAAAACTCTTTACAACATAATAATAAAAAATGAAGGAATATTCTTTTTTATATAAAAACATAATTCAAATAATCATATTTTTAATGTCTTGTTTCATAACCCCTTATAACATCCACATAGGACCGATGGGTAAGGTGTGCGATGGTGACAAACTCTTGGGGTGGCTCGGATCACATTGCTCGGGTGGTAATATCTATAAACTTCCACTTCTCCTGTAGAAGGTTCTGTTTGATCTTAACATATTGAATCTCAGCTTGGACTTGGTTAAGAGAAAATACCAATGATGCCACCTACTTTTCGAGCTCTGAAAATGGTCTTCGTATGGGGCAAGTCTACTGGATGAGTCTATCGCTTCCTTTGTCTTAGTAAATTGGATTTTATAATGCCCTATATTTGTACTAATCATGAGATCACTATTCAACATCTATATTAGCAACGGCCAAATTTATTAATGGTATTTTAAAATCCAAAAACATAAAACCAAGGAAATGCATTTGTTATATATCTATTTAACATAATAAGACATTTAATTAGATCAAGAGGGATTTCCATTAATAAAATTTTGGGTTGTTACAGTCTTCCTCCTTTAAGAAATTTTTCCCTCGAATTTTCCATTTCCTACACTAAAACAAATCCGAGTAACTCTGCTTCATCACTTCCTCTGATTCCCATGTTGCTTCTTCAAACTTTTGATTTCACTACAACACCTTGAGGAGGGGAATTTTATTATTTCTAATAACATTTTCTCTATGATTAAGATCATCATAGGCTTATCTACATAAGAGAGGTCATTCTCCAATGGTACTACCTCTAGATTTAGTACATGTGATGGGTCAGGTATGTACTTCCTCAAGAGTGAAACATGAAATACATCATGTACTTGAGATAGGTTTGATGGGACTAATAGTCAATAGGCCACTACTCCAATGCGATAAAGGATCTCAAAAGAGACAATGTACCTTAAAATAAGCTTTCTCTTATACCCAAATCTCATAACTCTCTTCCATGGTTATGTACGGAGGAATAGAATATCTCCAAAATAAAAATCTGGGTCTCGTCAATGATTATCAGCATATCTCTTTTGTCAACTATGAGAATCTTTAATGTGTTGTTGGATGGTCTTAACCTTATCCACCATTTCTTCAACAATCTCTAGACCCAGGATTTTTATCTCCCCAACATCATCCCAACATGCCGGAGTTCTGCACCTCTTCCCATACAGGACTTCATAAGTAACCATTTGGATTCTTGAGTGGAAATTGTTGTTGTATGGGAACTCAAACAGAGGGATATGTTTATCCCATACTACTTTGAAGTCCATTGAGCACGCTCTTAACATGTCCTCAAATGTTTGGATAGTCTTCTCAGATTGGCAATCAGTTTGAGGATGATAAGTTGTACTGAAGTTAAGCTCAGTATCCAGAGCATATTGAAAACTTTTCCAAAACATAGAGGTGAATATTGGATATTGATCTAATAAAATAGATAGTTGTACTCCATTCATCCTTACCACATCTTTGATGTATATCTGTTCTAGTTGATCCAGTGAGAAATCCTCTCGAATAGCAATGATATGTGTAGTCTTTGTATGCTGATCCACAATAACCCAGATAGCATCGTTTCCTATGGATGTATTGGGAATTCTAGTGACAAATTCCTTGGTTATGTTCTTCCATTTCCATGTTGGTATGGGTAATGGTTGCATCATCCCCTTAGACTTCTACCTCTCAGCCTTCACTTGCTGACACACCAGGAACTTTGATATATACTCAGTGATCTCCTTCTTCATGTTATCACACTAATAATGTTCTAGAAGATATTAGTACATATTTTTGATTCTTGAGTGAATGGAGAATTTATAACTATGTGCATCATCCAAAAGATTCTTCTTCCACTCCAGACTTGATGGAACACATAGACTTTTCCCAAATCTCACAATTCCATCTTCATTAACATTGAACTCTGTGGATTTCCCTTTTCTGATGGTTTCCACTTTATTTTTAATTCCCACATCATCCTTTTGAGAATCCTTTAACATTTCCAAAAGAGACAGTTGAGCAATCATTTGTGAAAGGATTGATGATGTTCCCTTATTGATGATTCCAAGGTCCATCTTCATCAAGTCTAAGAAGATTGGATCCTTTTCAGTTCTCATAAATGATAGAATCGTTGTATTATTTCTACTTAGAGAATTTGTCACCTCGTTCACTTTTCCATGGTGGTAATGGATTGAGTAGTCATAGTATTTGATCATCTCTAACCATCTTAGTTGGCTCATGTTCAACTATTTCTATGTGAATATATACTTGATACATTTGTGGTCCATATATATTTCACACTTCTCCCCAAAGAGGTAATTCTGCCAAATTTTTAAAGTGAAGATCACTGCAGCCAAATACATATCATGTGCAGGATAGTTTTTCTAATGAACATTCAATTTCATTGAAGCATAGGCAATGACATTGTCATTTTTCATCAACACACAACCCAGAACCTTCTTCGAATCATCATTAAATACCACAAAAAACTCTCCACTTTTGGTTAATGTGAGCACGGGTGCAGTGATAATCCTCCTTTTCAACTCTTTTAAGCTCTCTATGAATTCATCACTCTAAGAATACTTCAATCTCATCTGAGTTATCATGGTAAGAGGGTTTTAAAATCGTGAAAATTTTCTCAAAACCCAGTGATAATATCTAACTACCCCCAAGAAGCTACAGATATCTATTACCGATGTTGGCCTCAACCATCCCTATACTGTAGCTATCTTTGAGGGATCCACAGATATCCCATTTATTGTGATGATATGACCCAGGAATGATACCTCCTTCAACCAAGACTCACAATTTTTGTACTTTTCATAGATCTTCTCCTTTCTCAAGGTCTCTAGTACAGTTCTTATATGCTCCTCATGATCCTCCTTGGTTTTTGAGTATATTATAATATCATCTATAAATACTACCAAAAATTTGTCGAGGTAATCTCTGAAGAATCTATTCATCAAGTCCATGAAGATTATTAGAGAATTAGTGATTCTGAAAGTCATTAATATGAATTCATAGTGCCCGTACCATGTACGAAAAGCAATCTTGGGGATATCCTCCTCCTTCACCCTTACTTGGTAACATTTCGACCGCAAATCTACCTTAGAGAAGTATTGTGCTCCACATAGATAATTGAACAAGTCATCAATTCAGGACAGAGGATACAGTTATTTATCGTGATTTTATTGATCTCACAATAATAAATACAAAGGTGCATTGAACCATTCTTCTTCATGACGAAGATGACTAGTTCACTCCATGGTGAAGCACTGAGGAGTATAAACCCTTTATTTAGATTCTCCTATAGTTTTTTATTTAGCTCCACAATATTTAAAACATCCATTCTATATGGAGTATTGGATATTGGCAATGCCTCAGGTATAAGGTCAATTGATAATTCAACATCTCTTCTAGGAGGAAGACCAGGAAATTCCTCAGGAAATACTTTAGCGAATTCCATCACAATAGGCATGTCTTCATGTTTGGTTGCTTCCTTGGACTCAATCATATGAGACAGATATACATGCTCATAGGGAAATAATATACACACTTGAGATGATGATGCTAAGGAAGATTCATCCTCGTCCTTACACTTGTACAAAATAATGTTGGATTCTTAATATGGAGAATGATTTCCCTCTCACTGAATTTTATGTTGGTTCTATATAAGGAAATCCAATCCATGCTGATAATTGTATCAAATTCCACTAGAGGGAGTATATCATGGTTCTCCTGGATGTTAAATCCACAATTTATGACAGGGAGGAGTTATATTCATGGAATGCATTGATCTATCCATTTTTTATTCTCACTGACATCTTTACTTCCATGATTTGGGATTGTCCTACTAAACTTTTGGGATATAAAAGAATGTGTAGAACCATAATCAAAAAATTATGTTCGTTGTTATTGAATAAAAAACTAGCGTACCTATCACCACTTCGTTTTTAGGGCTCACTTTAGTGGTATTGATGGAAAAAGATTTCCCTTGTTTCCTTGGAAGTTGTTGGTTGCCTTTTAAAACCCTTAGCTTAGGGTACTGATTTGAAAGGTGCCCTGGTTATTTGTAGTTGAATTAATGATCAGCGCGTTGAGAGTCGAACAGAGCCTTCCTCTCCTGTATCACAGTCGTGGGTTGTTCTTGTTAGCAGTTAATGGCTAGGTACTCTTCTCTTCCACACCTAAATTATTTCCTCATCCCCTTAAGGAAATTTTTGGGGTGCTTCTCTCTACACCTTTGTAAAGTGGGGTGCTGGATTTTCTTAGCACCATTGGATTTATTCATCATACTACTAAAATTAAACTCCACCTTGCACTTCTTATCCCCATGATACCCCTGAGATCCTCCGATCTCCATTTCTACCTTAAGGGCACATCGTAATATTTTTTCATAGCTATAGAAGTCACAGATCTCTAGGGATTTCTGTAGGCTAGGTCTCAGCCCACCAAAGAAGTGCTCAACCATACATTCAAGGGTAAAAAAAAGACGGAAGTGTATCGTGCAAACCTTGTAAATATTTCCTTGTATGTTCTGATGGATTCATCATCTTTTTTCGTGAGGGAAAGGAAGTCCCTTTACATCTAAAGTCATGGGGTGCGAGGAAAATATTTTTCAAAAAACATTTTCTAGGAATCCTTCCATTCCAACGCCTCGATCTCCTCCTCAAGCTTCATATTTTTTATCAATGTCCACCATTGATCGGCTTCACCTTATATATGATAATCATACAAAACAACCTTCTCTTTTTAGGAACATTGATGTGTGGAAAAGATATTTTCAATGGATTTGATCCATTGTTCAGAAATTGAGGGATCAGATGACCCATTAAAAGAAGGAGGCCTTTATCTCAAGAAGCTCTTGATTGTGACATGTTATTTCATAGGGGGGAGGGTTGAACGTTCCTCTTGACCAATGTTTATATTCAAATCAGGAGTTAACTAAGAGTGTATCATGAAAAAGTTCACGATTCCCACTCCCATTGGACTAAGAATATCATTAGAATAGTCATCACATTGATCTTCGCATTGATTGTTAACCCTTTTCCTCCTATTACCGGCCATTGGCTCGAATAAAAGGAAAGTTAGGGGTAACAAATAAAGGGTAATCCAAGGAAAAAATGGATGACTTTTAAATATCTATTATTTCCTTAAAATATGAATCTATAGGCTTGAATCAATGTTATACATGATCTACTTTATATCATATATTCTTAGCGGAATTTTTTTAATTCCTTTAATAATGGTTCATACTAAGCTTGTGAATTTACCAAAGCACATCCCTTAGGAGTGTCTTTAACAAGAGTGCCGCAAGGCCCATTGTCGTGTGCCCAGATACCTGGGGTCAAGCCTGGAACTCCTTGTCATATTTTTCACACCTAGATACATCTGTGCCAGAGCAGCCTCTACATTCTTATATCCAGACAGAGTTGTATTTTATTGATAAACCACTTACTCAATACTCACCAAAACTTAGGAATGTTTTTATTATACTTGGTCTTATCCCTAAGGCTTTCACTAGGATTTCTAATCTTGATCCCAAAAATAACTAAACATATCCTCTTATACCTACTATAATAACCCTACTCTTTATTACACACTTAAACATGATTTAGTACATAAACTCTTCACTTGATACAACATGTAATATCGAGAGATCTAGTGTCTTTGGGGATTAATAAAATTACATAACGACTTAAAACATGAAACAAAACATCTTTATCGAAAACTTTATTTACATGACCACTACATTCCCTCGTACTTAGCATTGCATGGGATAACCTGAGGAAATGAATGATAAAAGGGTGAGCTATAAAGCCCAGTAAGGGAGTAAACACAGAATAACATGAAGAATATAATACATGTTAGGATATCGGCATATCAATGGAGCATAAAAGAAACATGAACATAAAGGAAAGATATATCATGATTATCCTATCCTGGAAATTTGGCAACAACACTTAACATGGTATTAGCATGAGCCAAGTCTCATTACACATGGAGCATTAGTAAACCCTCATTACACATAAATTAGCATGAGTAAACCCTCGTTGCACTTGAATTAGTATGAGTAAACCCTAATTTCAATTGAATTAGCATGACTAAACCCTAATTTGACTTGAATTAACATGACTAAACCCTCATTACACTTAACCTATCATGATACTAATCTATATCCAATGCATTGGAGCGCTATTAGGGCTCACCCTTCCTAAACATTTCATTTCATGCATAAGTGTGCCACATGGATCATTCAACATGGAATAAATAAAGATAATCATTTAGTCCATGATAAAAAAATGTTAAATTCATACATGAAACTCTATAATCAATAAGTAATCATGCATAAATTTGAATAAATTTGATTGAGAAATGGGCTTTGTATTCACTACACAATGATTTTGGCTTGGAAAATCACGGTGCAATTTCGGAAGCATAACGGTGTGACAAAAGAATTCATAAAAATGGTTGATGAGATAAAAAAGGGTGTATCGTCATATTTATATGAAATGGAGAGAAAGGGGTCATATCTATACATGTCCCAACATAATAAATGGAATTTTAGATTCATAATACAAAATAATTTCATGAATGTAAATGAGGAGAGAGAAATTCCATTCGGAATTTCAGCATGGTAACAGGTGTTAATGGAAAAAATTAATGAGAGAGAAAGGGTTATATTGTCATTAAAATATAAATAGGGAATTATGGGGAGGTGAAAAATCATACCCCCAAAATTTTTAATTCAAAATAAAAGTGCATAACAACATGATGAAATTTGGACAAAAATGAGAAAGGAAGAAATCCCTTACTTAGAAGTGTGATCCCAAAGTCTTGGGAGGGGCTTGAGAGAGGAATATTGAGATCTTAGGGTGCCTTGGGAGGATTCTAGAGATATTAGGGAAGGGTTTGGTCGATATCCAAAGGCTTTGAGTGAAGAGTAAGTGAGAGCTTGGGAGGGTTTATATAGGAAAGGAGAGGGAATTCATTATTATTCAGGTTTCGGTCACCACACATTAAACTAATCCAGAACACAAACCATACCATGGTTTTTGCCCAAGGTTTTTGGAAAAGGGGAGTTAAAAACAGTTTTTTATTAGGCCAATGTCCTAACTTCTTAATATATTAGGCTTGCTTATGTGGAGGTGAGTCACACTCTCAAGGAAATCAATTTAAAAAGATAAAATGTTTTATAAGTCTTGGAGGGTCTACTAAATCTTTGTAAAATAAATCAAACAAACCTAAAATCACATTATATTATTGGTAAAACATATATTTTCCTAAAATAATGTTTATAGTATTTTATTACATCACTATTGGTTCATTATTATTTCATAAAACACGTTGTATATTTAAACGGTATTTAATTTTTACCCAAAAATTTGACCATCTTTGAAAATTATGAAAAATTCATTGTTTGATAATTTTGATGTCTTGATTCCAAAAATAATATTAATTTTATCTAAATATTTTCATAAATATGTGAATTTTTACTTTTAATATAAAAAGCAACATCTATCGAAAATTCAAGTGTTTTGACAAAAACAGCATTCGAACCTTAATAAAAATTACAATTATATTCATAAAAATTATACAATCATTCATATTTAATAAAAAATAATTTTGTAATAATATTTTATTAAAATATTAATCAATTCAAAAATCCATTAATTCATCAAAATAGATTTCAAAATTTAATATTAACCAAAAATATTATTTCTGCATTAAAAACTATTTACAATGTAACAATAATAAAATGAATACATATTATTTATTATATACAAAAATAATGCACATAATAATAGTGATAAGGTCTTGTTACATAGACCCTTACAACACCCGCATAGGACCGAAGGGTAAGGTGTGTGATTGTGACATACTCTTGGGGTGGCTCGGATAACATCGCCTGGGTGGTAATATCTGTTAACTTCCACTTCTCCCATAGGTAGTTTCGTTCATGCTTAACATGTTGAATATCGGCTTGGGCTAGGTCAAGAGCCAATCCCAATGATGCCACATCCTTTCTGAGCTTTGATAAATGGGATTTTTTTGGTAATGTCTATTGGATGAGGCCATTACTTCCTTTTTCTGAGTAAATTAGATTTGTTAAAGCCCTAGTTTTATACTAATCATGTGATCACTGTTCAACGGCTATATTAGCAATGGTAACAATTCTTGATGGTATTTTAAAATTCAAAAACATAAAACCAAGGAAATGAATATGTTATATATCTCTTTTACATAATACAACATTTAATTAAATCATGAGGGACTTAAATTAATAAATGTTTGGGTCGTTACAATGCTGTATGGTCAACTTGGTTATGCTCCCCGTGGATCAATGACCTGAGTCACCCAGTCATCATCAGACCCTCCTACAATGATGCATCTATATATTTATATTTTTCTATAGATTTATTGACAAGGCTTCCCCCCATTTCTAAATCTGTGGTTGGGGAAAGTATATTTCCCTTCATTTAAGTTCTATCTGGTGCTAGCCCGACTTGATAGGTGATATTGACGATATTCCACTTGGAACATTCATAGTTAACATGGCCAACCTATTAGAGGAAGAAACTGAGATAAGAATTATTGAAGATAACTTACCCCCCATGGGGAGTTGTCACACCTATTTGATCCTTTGGTCAGGGTTACTCGCCATGAGAGAAATTTATTATGCATTCTTGCACCATCTAAGTAATTATCTATTGCTCGGGACCCCAATAAGGGTAAAGATCATGTTGGGAGAATCAAAAACTATGACCCATCTAGATCAATGAAAATGATAGAAGATGACCATGAAAAAGATATCTACTGTTAACAGATCGCGGAACATAAAAATATGGTAGTTCAACTAATTGTTGAATGTGCTGTGGATCGGAAACCAGATTACAAATCCTTGACTGGGGCAGCAGGGGAAGGTATAGACTTCCCCCTGTAAGTTTCCCCTAGTGGAATTGACCATCATTCCCATATAAACAATGTAGAGGAAAATTTTTTATGGAAAGTGGTCATAATAGGCATCACTGAATCCACCTGAGTTGCATGATAACCCTCCTCAGAACCCAACTCAGCTTCCCCCAGCCATTCCATAGGTCATTCCCCCAGCAGTCCAGCAAGTAATCCCACCAGCCACTCCACGTGTTGTTGGTAATTCTTAACATGTTGAAGAACCTTCCAATGCACCGTAGTTAGAGATCCTCATCAAGACAGTAATCCCTGCCAAGATGATCCAATGACCACTCTCATTTCCTACCTCGAGGCTTTGGAAACTCGACAAGCGATGATCTAGCCTGACGGAAAGCCGTATCTGGAATGTGTGGATGATATTCCATGACCAACGGTATTCATAAATCCTACATTTTCCCACTTTAATAAGATGGGCAATCTACTGTAGCATTTGGACAACTTTATATCAAGATGTGGACCTATGATGGGAACTCCTGTGCAAAAGGAGGCCGCCAAGCTCTGGTGTTTTGTTCAAACACTGGAATGGACCACATGTGTCTGGTACATCTAGTTATCCACTAGTTCAATATCCAATTGAGAAGATCTTTATAGGAAGTTCCTCTACCAGTTCAGTTCCACAGTCCAGAAGACAAGAATTGTTGACCTCTTCAAATTCAAGAAAAGTCCTGACAAGTGGGTTGCATATTTTATTGCCACGTGGAAGGGTCACACCTATTCGCTCAATATGCTGCAAAATCAGGAATAGATGCTAATATTGTGAGTAGGGAATTTCAAGACTGAATTAGTCCCTTATCTCATCACTCTAAACTACTTAGGGTATTTCAAATTTTTTTTGACAAAACCCAACGTCTAGAGGAATCCATCAAGCAAGCCAAACATGCATGTCTGTTTCCTCCCGTAGTTCCCATAAAAAGAGACATCAATGAAGAGACTACTATTATTTCACAGGTAGAGGCCCCTAGACAGTTGGATTTATTGTGAGTAAAACCACCTCCATATCCTCACCGAGGGACACCACATTAGGCTCAGCCACTGGCCCAGAATCGCCCTCCTCAGAATCGGCATGCGCTTCCACATAACCTTCTCATGCTGCATAGGCTAGAGAATATGGTCCTTCCTCATCATCAAAATTCTCAAGCCCCTCATCTGGGTCAGACTCATAGATCCCCCATCTTGGATAGAAGGATTCGGACCAACTCCTTTAATGGGGTTCAGGTCCCTGACTATTTCCAAAGTTCATTGGATCATAGAACCCTATGCTTACCAGAATGCAAGTGGCCTGAAGTGGTAGAACTCATTAATCATCCCAACTATTTTCCCTATTACTGGTTCCTTGAAAACACCCTCGAGAAGTGATATATATATATAAATATTATCTTCATAACCAGGTCGATAAAAACATATTGAGGTTGGGCCTAGACCCAGAACTTGTGGCATGTGTGTTTATAGAGCCTAACAGTGACAGCAAGGGTGAATGGTGTCAGGTTTCTAACTGAGGGTCTCAAAAATATGATAACCAGATGGCTCAAAAGGCAGTCTCCCATGCCCATGGTATCATCTTTTCATTTTTTGAATCACCCAATCATTTATAATCTTTGGTTCTACCTTCATCTACTACCTCTTAATCAACATCTTAGTCGACATCCTCTCAAGGGAGCAAGCACTAGCGATGCAACAGAATACAGAGGCCTCCACTTATTCCAAATCTATCCCATACTATATATGACTTCATGCCCCTAGATATAGGGATTCCCCCTAGAATATACCTAGTAATGGATGATTCCTCAAATGATGACCAATGGTATGCTTTATTCAATATTGTGGAGCTGGTAAACCCCTACATGGTTACTGATTATGAAGAGCATCGGACAGACCCTTCCAATGTCCTCGGTCGACACCAGTTTCAACGGTGCCATGGGTATGTGAATCAATAGAATTAATTGGTTAGTTTAAAGCCAATGTGTGAATTCCACTGAGACTAGATAGTAGGCCCAGCATAGATTTTATCACACGCAGCATTTTCATCTCATTTCATCAGATCCGCCTCCACCGCTGATTGTCATACATGATCAGGAAGAGCCACCACAACCATGCTTTGATTAGTCAAGTTCTATTGTGAATGTACCTCATTAATCTAGACCTCATAAAATTTTCAATCTATGTAGTTTGTCTAGTAATCAGTGGGACATTACCAGCACCGGCTAGAATCTTATGGTTTAACCAGCAATGTCTGTCATACCTCCTGCCACAAACCAACCTCATTTCAGTAGAAGTGTATTCCTGGAATAGAAATATGATATCCTCAAGAATATTTCCATAATTACTATGAGGATCTCTATTTTTGAGGTTATAATACTATTAGAAGATATTCTTGAAGCCCTTGTGGGGGATTTAAGATGCCCCCTTTAGTTTGAGATAGAATTAGTAGTCACAGAAGCCTTCCATGATGACATAGTCGAGCGTGCAGAATATAAAGCCACCATCTCTTTCTTTGGAGAGGATGAAGATTCTCCTATACATTGGCACATATGCCCACTATATATCACTGGCCAGTTCAATGGTGTGGAGGTATGTTAGTGTCTTGTTGACACAGGATCTAGGATAAATCTTATCCCTACTCAAACACTCCATAAAATGGGGCTTTTTGAAACAAATCTGAGTCCCTCTGACTAGAAGATTAAAGGATATGATAGGATGGAGCAGACACCAATTGGAAATATTCACTTGATGACCTGGTTCGGTGGTCAATTTTCTAGTACTGAGTTCATGGTAGTCTCGCAAGACACCACTTATGATGTGTTGATGGGTTGACCATGTCTCCATCTATATGTGACAGAACCTTCCACATATCTCCAATTCCTTAAGTACTCAATTAATGGTTGAGTAGGCATACTCCAAGGTGATCCATCTCCCTTTTCCTTTTACAAAGCCCAATACTTGGATACTGACTATTACAAGGAAAATGAGAAGCAAATTCTAGCTAATGATGTTAAACACACTATGGCTGCGAATGACCCGTGGATAGACCTGGATGACACCTATATTTACACGATTCACAGATTGGAGACCACGACCTCGGATTTGGGGAAATTATTTTTTGTCTACGGAATGAGGTGGAGGTGCATTCCCAAGTCTGTGGAACACCATGAGATCACCTCGTATTCCTATGAAAATTAGGCTTGGGTGATCCCAAAGCCCCCTACTCCTATAAGGTATTGAGATGTCTACCCTAGGGAAATAGTAATTTGTCATACTTTTTTATTTTACAGGCCTGAGATAAACTAGCTCAAGATTATGTGCCACTATTGCTTTAATATTATCAAATGTGGACACTAGGTTCAAAGGACCAATGGGATCAAATTGACAGCTTTCATCACCATGGTTTCAGTATCATATGATTCCCTCGATGAGGTTTCCACTTCCATCCAGGCTGGCACCAGTGTCCTGTCAAGATATTTCGACTCAGAGGAGTTACCTTATATTGATGACCCCCTCACCATGTATGAATATTAGTATTTGAAAGATTCCCCTCCCTCATTTAAGGGTATTTCTCCACTACATTCGAAGAATTGGTACAGGTGAAACTCAATACCGAGATGGATCCAAAACCAACACTGATCAGCACCGTTATGCCTGCAAAAGAGAAACAACGAAATGTGGACTTTATAAGGCTGCATCATGACATGTTTTCATGTAGTTAGGACAAGATTATAAGGCTATATCATTAGGTCTACATACACTATCTTGATCTCCTAGAAAATTATCGTGGCTTCAAACAACCTCCCAAAAAGATGCACCCTTCTCATGGTGCCATGGCCGAGGTTTAGGATGATAAGATCATCAAATAAAACTTCATTAATGAGGACCAGTTCCCCAGATGGTTATAAAATATTGTGACTATTAGAAAGATGAAAGGACAGACCATATTCTACATTGACTTCTGGGATCTCAATTTTCACTATCTAATGGATGATTTTCCACTTCATATGACAGAACTATTGATTGATTCCACCATTGGGTTCCAGGATATCTCTTTTATGGATGGGTATTCCATATATAATCAAATCTGAATGGGCATAGAGGATAAAGATTCTACCACCTTCATGGAACCACAAGGTCCTTTCTACTTCCAGGTAACGTCTTTCAATCTAAATAATTTAGGTGCCACCTATCATAGTGTCATGCACCACATATTCAATAAGGTCCTCAGGAAATTGGTGAAATGATACGTGGATGACTTGTTGGTTAAATCTCACCTACATCAGGACCATATGAGAAATCTTGAGAATGTGTTCATCTTCCTCTTTCCTCACTATATGAAGATGAACCCCCTGAAGTGTTCCTTTGTAGTCACCTCCATAATGTTTCTCATATTCATTGTTATATACATAAGCATTGAAATCAATTAAGAAAAGATCAAGGTCATCAGTCAGATGTCTGCTCTGAGCAAAATTCAAGAGCTCTGAGACATTCAAGGCCACTTGGCCTACATACACTGATTCATCACAAATCTAGATAGAAATTGTAATCACTTTTCCTGAATCATGAATAAATGTTTCTATTATTAGTGGGATGAGGATTTTCAAAGTTCTTTTGAGGAAATCAAGTGTAACCTTCTATATCCTCCAGTTCTGATGCCACCCATTTCTGGAAAGTCACTTTTCCTCTATGTGACTACACTAGAATGATCCCTCGTGTTCCTTGTTTCCCAAAATACTATAAGGTAATAGATAATAGTTTATACTATCTCAAACACATGATCCTCTATATAGAGACTAGATATTCCCCTATCGAGAAGAGTTTCCTTGCACTGGTATTTTCAGTGCAGAAATTGTACCATTACTTGCAGCACCATGAGATAAAGCTAGTTTCCTGAGTGTATATGTTGATGTACATTCTGAACTACCCCATGTTCTCCATCCATCTAGCTTGGTGGGTATTATCCTAAAATATTTTAACATCAATTTTTTTCCTCAAAAGGCTCTCATGGGTTGGGCACTAGTATAGCTTCTTACTGACCATCCATCCCTTGTAAAGGAGTCTTTGGATATTAACATTCCAGATGAGTAAACCCTCTCAGTGGATCAAGACATTTTGTGTTAGAAAATTCACTTTTATGGTGCTTCGTGAAGCCCCACTGGAAGGAGACTCAATGATCCCAGACTAAAAAATATAGTCTTGGGTATCATCTTGATCATTCCTGCACAAGATGTACAAACCTATTCATTCCTGTTGTTAGAAGGATGTACCAACAACAAGGTAGAGTATCCGTCTCTCATCAAAGGTCTTGATCTGGCCCTTCAGATTTATATTCCCCACCTACATGTGAAGGGGGAATCTGAACTAGTCATCAAGAAGATCAATTATGACTATATAATCTAGAAGCTAGAGCTTATACCCCTATTAGTGTGTACTCCCAAGATGATGGCCCAGTTCCCTTCTCATCCAGTTGTTACTCATGTCTCTTGATCACAGAAAGGTCAATATGATTCTTTTTCTAGACTTTCTACATCTCTTGTAGAGCACGACTATACCGACCCATACTTTACATACATTGTTATTAAATCAGAATTGAAGCACACTTATTACAACATATAACAAAACCAGGAAAGGACCATATAGGTATAGTGTCTTTAGAAACTGGGAAACATAAACAACTAGTTCATAAAGCGTCTACATTGTCTCCCATTTATTTCATCATATCTATAGTCCCTTTTGGCATATATTACTTAATAACCTTCTTCCTGACCTGGGGAAAGAAAACATACAAAAGGGTGAGCTCAAATGCTCAGTAAGGGTAAAAAAATAAATATCAATCACATCATATTCATAAGAACATAACATTTTGGAAATCTTAACCTGCAAAAGAGAGCATAATTTCATAACATGGGATAAATCATAGTAGTGAAATTAAATCCCAATAATCATAACTTAAAACATGAAACTTTTTGTCATACACACATAATCATAGAGAATCATTTCTTATTATTCAAGACTCATGGACAAGACTATCTTAGTGGACAAAGTCCATTTCTGAACCGAGTTCGCTCCTCGTTCCAGTCCTGTTTCACTAAACCGGTTTAACCTCCTGTTCCAGCCATGTCTATCTCATGAGATATAAAATCTTTACCCAATTAATTGGAGGGAGATATAGGTCCCACACATCTCATAATGATACCATTCTTATGTGTGCCACAAAATCATAAATCATATATCATTTCATAACTCATGTAATAAAAATGGGATTCTTAAACAACATGACATCATAAAACAATTCATATAAGATAAAAGAATTCATAAAAATAATTCCATCACAAAAAATCAAATCAATGTAATAATTGGGATATAAACAGAACCATATATTATCTTAGATGGAAAATAATTTTGATAAAACACTTGAACTCCATTCATGAGGAAAATATCCTTTCTACTTCAAAAACATTTTCCTTTCTTAACATGTCATACAATTTTAAAATAAAATAAGTTGATTAAAAATAAACTTGAAAACATGTAAAGTAATCTTATTTGAAATAATGTTCTAAAAATCCATTCATTCCGTATAAGTTAAAAAAACATTCTTCTCGTACTTTTTTCGGAAAAGTCAAAAAGTATCTCGTACGAAAAATGACAAAAGATTCCTTTCATATCTTTTACTAAAAACTCACCAAATGGTAAAATTGGATTTGAAAAATTATAGGTGGATGGAAAAAATATTACATATTGAGGGAACATGGATGTGGATGATAAAATACACCCCAGTAAATACCAAAGTATAAACAATCTCGGATAAAAATGAGATTGTGATATTTCCCTTACCTTAGGTCTAATTTGCTTCGTAAGTGTCTGAAACTCCTGTATAATGATTTAAATAAGGTCATTGACTTATTCCAGAATCATACTCATTGTTATGATATCATATATGGTCATATTCTTAGCTTTCTATTAGTAATATTTTATTACTACTTGTTATTCGGGTGTTTATTACTTTTTGTACTTATGCGTGTTTTGTCAAATAAATTCGTATTCTTATATTTAGGTTATAGATACCTCATTTCCAGAATGGTATTAGTGTAATATATATCATATTCATTTATTCAATTCATTTAAATAATCATTATTTAATGAATATCATGTAGAACGAATCGCATCACATCATGGAGACGGTATTCCGTACGTATGCACGAGCGATGATATCGTTCCCATGATTGTGGAATTGTATTGGAGTGTATATATACTATTTCATAATAAATGTCACTTTAAAATAATCATATATAGTCATTATTTACACCATTATACCCATCCAAGTAAGGTGGTGGTGGAAAATCGATTACACCACGGCGTGGAGACGGTATTCCGTACGTACGCACGCGCGGTGATTTCATTTTCTGTAGGATGGATAGATGGTGAAATAGGGTTGTTTCATACTTATAATTACATATCTATATATTATTGATACTGATGTTATTACTTCATAATGAAACAACTAAATAAGAAGAAGTGGAAGAAGAAATAAATATGAAAGAATCGGTAACGGACATTACCTCTTCTTTGAAGCGCTTCTTTTGAGACCTCCTTTTAGGGCAATAAAATTGGTCTTTGAAGAAGACTAGGACCTATAGGATGTCTCTAGGGAAGTTGAGAGAAGAAATTGGCAGGGTTAGGCCAATATTGAAGGCTCAAAGTGGTGTGAAGAAGAGAGGGAGGAGGTGCCCTTTTATAAGGGGGGAGAGGGGCACCTTTGGAATAACTAAAAATATTATTTTATTATAAAGTCAAATTCGGTTTTTAATAGCTCCAAATTGATATATTTAAAAGCTAAGGTGGGTATGGATCAAAATACTCTCATCCAATAGAATTTAGACAAGTTTAGGTATCAATTTTAACCTTATCATTTAGATTTAACTTTATGGTAGATAATTTAACTTTTACCGTGTCTTCTTGTTTTCTTACACTATAAGGTTAATAAACATACTATATCAAGCCAAACGAACCCAAAGTTGTTTATTATTAATATATATAACCTTATCTAAGTCATTTGGCAGAACCTTATATTTTTAGGAATAAAATAACAAATAATAATATAATATTTGTTTTAAAAACTATTTTATGTCAATTTTGACACTATTTAGTAATTGATTTTTGTGAAAATCATAACAGAATGATTAGTTCTAACCAAGTTAATTAAATTAATACTAACATGTCATATTAACCTAGAAAATTAGTGTAATTCATAAAAAGTCTCAAATTACATTTATTTTGGTATTTATAACATCAAGTATGTCAATATTTCATTAATAAGATAATTACTGGATCATCGTTGTGTCATAAATAAATTAAAATATTTATTTTATAAAAATTATAAATAAAATACCATTTTGTAGGAACTTGTTTTATATTTCTAAGGAATATTTATAGTCTAATTTATCTTATGTATAACCCCATATTAAAAATGATTTACTTATTAATCTTTGATTTTAACTATTTTAACCCTTCTTTAAATAAATTAATAATAAATGTCCTAATCTAATCCAAGTGGGCCTAAATGGTCATATTTTATTCCTAAGGTTGTTTTTGGTCGAATTAAACATATCCAATAGAATTAGGACATGTTTTAGGGTAATAATAATAACACTTTTACCCTTAACTACCCTATTTACTTTTAACCGTGGTAAAAAAGTAAAAAGTTACTATTCACCAAAAATGATTTTCATCTTATTGAACCACATTTTAGTCCTTCATATTAACCGTGTCTCTCATATTTTTGAAATTCCACTCATAGAGGCGGTAAAATTATGTTTTATGAAAAATTCAATTTTTTTAACTACCACTTAGTGGTTTCACTATTCATCAAAAATTGAAAGTTTTCAGAAAAATACAAAAATTTCACCATAGGCTAATTTCGATATTTCGAATCCAAAAATAAAGTCCATTTTGAAAAATAAAATTTATAAAATTTCAAAAAGTGGTTATTACTATTCATAACGGCTAGTTTTATTAATATTTTAATAGCATATCGTTGTTTAGTGAAACTCGGTATTGTGTATGACGCAAGCTATTGAGGAAGGCCGTGATTGCGTGTAAATCAAGCCAAGCTAGTGTTGTGTGTAGTGAAAGATTCCTTTGATAAAAACAAAATATTTCTCATAAAAGTCTCGGGTGTTACATTCTACCCCCCTTAAAATGAATTTCGCCCTCGAAATTCGTCACATTGTAACAAAAAGATGAGGATACTTCTCCCTCATCATATCCTCAATATCCCATGTAGCTTATTCTAATTGGTGGTTCCTCCATAAAACTTTCACCAAGCGAGTGGTCTTGTTTCGTAGGACTTTTTCGCTACCATCCAAAATCTCTATCGGTTGTTCTTCATAAGAATGATCTTGCTCCAGTGGTACAACTTCTGAGCTGAGTACATGTGAAGGATCAGGTATGTACATTCTCAGGAGAGATACATGGAACACATCGTGAACTTGAGAGAGATTCAGTGGAAGGACCAACCGGTAAGCTACCTTTCCAGCACGATCCAGTATTTCGAAAGGACCGATATATCTAGGGCTCAACTTCCCCTTCTTTCCAAATCTCATGACCCACTTCCATGGAGATATTCATAAGAACACTTTATCACCCACTTCAAACTCTAGGTCTTTTCTTTGATTGTCGGCATAAATTTTCTGTCAACTATGATCTGCTCTTATGTGTTGTTGAATAGATCGGACCTTTTCTGCCATCTCATCAACAAGATCAGGTCCTAATAGATTTCTTTCCCCAACTTCATCCCAGCAAGTTGGAGTCCTGCATTTCTTTCCATAGAGAGCTTCATAAGGAGCCATCTGAATACTGGATTGAAAGCTATTATTATAAGAAAATTCCACCAAAGGTAGGTGTTGATCCCAACCACCTTTTAAATCCATAGAGCAAGCTCTCAACATATCTTCTAGAGTTTTAATTGTTCTCTCAGACTGACCGTATGTCTGAGGATGATAAGCAGTGCGGAAACTCAACTCTGTATCCAGAGTATGCTGAAGACTTCGCCAGAAATTCGAGGTAAATCTTGGATCCTGATCAGATATAATAGAAAGTGGTACTCCATGCAATCTTACCACTTCCTTTACATATATCATGGCAAGCTGGTCTAGAGAGAAATCCTCTCTAATAGCAATGAACTGTGCAGACTTTGTAAGATGATCAACTATGACCCAGATAGAATTATTGCCTTTGGATGTTTTAGGAAGTCCTGTGACAAAGTCCATAGTGATGTTTTCCCATTTCCATTCGGGTATGGGTAATGGTTGTAACATCCCCTTAGACTTCTGTCTCTCAGCTTTAACTTGCTGACAAATCAAGAATCGAGAGACATATTCAGCAACATATATTTTCATGCCATCCCACCAGAAGTACTCTTTCATGTCCCTATACATCTTCGTGCTTCCAAGATGAATAGAGAATGAAGAACTATGAGCCTCATCCAGCAGGTCCTTCTTTAATTCGGGGATGGGAGGAACACAAACCCGATTCCTAAACTTTATTATCCCA
The DNA here is from genome assembly GCA_963277665.1 of Viscum album. Lineage (NCBI taxonomy): Eukaryota > Viridiplantae > Streptophyta > Magnoliopsida > Santalales > Viscaceae > Viscum > Viscum album. The sequence goes on along the minus strand of OY728127.1, from coordinate 1,956,923,987 downwards.
TCACAATGAAGGTTGAATTCAGGAATATTTCTCACCTTCTTTTGTAACTCTACATCTTCTTTCTATGCCTATTTAATCTTCACATGTATAGATGGTTGAACATTCATTTGAGAAAGAAACAATTTTCCCCCTTCCATTATAATTCTAAGATCCATCCTTTGTAAATTCATAAATATTGGATCTTTTGTGATCCTCATCATCGATAAAAGGGCATGGTCTTGTCGACTTAATGCATCTGCAACCTTGTTTTCTTTCCCAGGGTGGTAATGAATTGAGCAGTCATAATCCTTAATCAGCTCCAACCATCTTCTTTGACGCATATTCAGCTCCTTTTGTGTGAAAATATACTTTAAAATTTTATGATCAGTATAAATGTCACACCTTTCTCCATAAAGATAATGCCTCCAAATTATTAATGCAAAGATTACCGCAGCTAACTCCAAATCATGTGTTGGGTAATTTTCCTCATGGATTTTCAACTATCGTGAGGCATAAGCTATCACCATATCATTTTGCATAAGAACACACCCCAGCCCCTTCTTGGATGCATCACTGTAGATCACAAACCTTTCCCCACTACAAGGCAGTGTGAGCACAGGTGCACTGGATAACCTTCTTTTCAACTCCTTGAAATTCTCTTCACATTCTTCCTTCAAAACAAACTTGTCTCCTTTCCGAGTCAACTTGGTGAGTGGATTAGATAATCGTGAAAAATATTTCACAAAACGTCGATAATATCCAGCCAAACCAAGAAAACTTCGGATCTCAGTTACTGTTGTTGGTCTCGACCATCTTTCGATAACCTATGCTTTTGCTGGATCCACTGATATACCCTCTTTTGAGATTATGTGACCCAAAAATGAAAGTTTTTGAAGCCAAAATTTACACTTGCTAAATTTGGCATAAAGCTTCTCCTTTCTCTGGGTCTTCAATATAATTCTCAAGTGATATTCATGTTCTTCCTTTCTCTTTGAATAAACAAGAATATCTTCTATAAAGACTACCACAAATTGATCAAGATAGTCTCTAAAGACTCTATTCATCAGATCCATGAAGATAGCAGGGGAATTAGTAAGACCAAATGGCATCACTATAAATTCATAGTGTCCATACCTTGTACGGAAATCCATCTTTGGTATATCCTCACTTTTGACCCTTAATTGATGATACCCTGAATGAAGATAAATCTTGGAAAAGTATTGAGCTCTGCGTAGTTGGTCAAATCATTCATCAATGCGCGGGAGAGGATATTTGTTATTGATAGTGATCTTGTTAAGTTCTTGACAATCAATGCAGAGTCTCATTGATCCATCTTTCTTCTTAACAAATAGAACAGGTGCTCCCCAAGGTGACACACTAGGGCGTATGAATCCCTTATCAATATTCTCTTGGAGTTGCTTATTCAATTCCTGCAACTCAATTGGGGCCATTCTATAAGGTGTCTTTGAAATAGGCAAAGCACCCGGTACGATTTCTATTGAAAACGCAACTTCGCGATTTGGTTGAAGACCCAGAAATTCCTCCGGAAAGTCATCATCAAACTCCCATACAATGGGCATATTACTAATCGTGAGTTTCTCACCAACCATTTGAGATAAATAACCCTCATTTAGTAGAATCAAGACCCATAAGATGGAAGAAATTTCCACTGGAAGGTTATGTTCATCCTTGCATCGATAGACGATCATAGATTGATCTGGAATATGAAATGTGGATTTCCTTCTTTGGAAATTGATATGAGCTCCATATAAAGAAATCCAATCCATGCCAAGAATCACATAAAATTCCACTATAGGAAGGATCACAAGATTTTCAGGAAGAACTTTCCCACAAACTTCAATTGGGGAAGAATTATAAACTTTTGATGCGACTGTTGTGCCATTAGGTGTTATCACAGCTAACTCAACATCTAATTGTTGAGGTAATACGGTGATACCCTTAGAAAAATCTTCAGAAATAAAAGAGTGGGTGGATCCAGAATCAAATAAAACATTTTCTACTTTAGAGTGGATGGTAAGTGTACCTTTCACCACATCGTTATCGTACTCCACATCGCTGATAGAAATTGCATGTGACATTCCTTTGTCTTTAGCCTTAAGATTTTGTTGATGTCTATCATCATCAAAAACCCGTGGATTAGGGCATTTACTGGCATAATGCCCCATCTCCTTGCACTTGAAACATTGAAGTGTAGTAGGTTCATTATGTGTGTCCCTTCCTTTGTTTGCATCATTAGACATCTTCTTCCCATCATTGTGGCATTCAAATGCCCGATGACCTTCCTTTCCACATTTGAAACATTTACTTGTCCCTTTAAGACAACTCCCTCCATGTTTCTTTCCACACTTAGAGCATAAGGGAAATCTCATCTTCTTTTCAGTGTGCTCTTTAGATTTTCCTTTGAATTCCATTTTCCTCTTCTTATCAAACCCATATGACTGATGGGTTACTCCAATCTCCATCTCAACTTTGAGAGCACATCGAACGATTTCCTCACAGCTATTGAAGTCCCTTATGGCTAAGGTCCTTCGAAGACTTGGTTTTAAGCCACTAAAGAATTGATCGATCTTACTCTCAGGTTGGATAATAATACCAGAAGCGTACTTTGCAAGTCTTGTAAAATTTTCTTCATAGGTACCAATAGATTCATCATCCTTTTTCTTTAGTTCAAGAAACTCCTTCTCCATCTTTGTTCAGAGAATACGAGGGAAGTACTTATTGAAAAATAAGTTCTTGAACTCGTCCCATTCCATGGACTCAATTTCATCCCTTTGCCTCTTATTGTTAATAATATTCCACCATTGATCAGCATCTCCTTCCAAACGATACACTTCTAGGATGACTTTATCATGTTCAAAACATTGAAGAACTGAAAATATCTTTTTAGTAGTACTAATCCATTGTTCAGCAACTAATGGATCAGTAGACCCGCTGAATGAAGGCGGGCGCTACCTCATGAAGGATTCAACAGAAATTTGCTCCTTCCTTTGCTCGTTTGGAAGTCCTGCATGATTCATATCTTGAGAAAGTTGTGTGAGCATGGTTACAAGATTTTTCATTTCAGCTCCCATAACGTTTGGTTTCTCAGGGGGACAATCATTGCATTGCCCGCCGCATTCTGCATTAACATGGTTCCTTCGGGTTCCAGCCATTCACTAAAACCAAGAAGAATAGTGTGAGAAACACTAATATAATAGGATAACCACATAATCAAGAATAAAATTTCACACTTAAGGTATTATCCTAGGTTTTTCATGGCCATTTCTAAAACACTAAGATTGTGTTCTATGCATAGAATTATCCTTATGGTTCTTTGTAAAGACCCGTAAATTTCAAGGAAATTTTTTTCTTAATTTTCTTTGGAATTTTACAAGAACGCAGTTTCTGACGGCGCCTGATTCCGAGGCCCGGTGTGCCCGGAATCATTTTCCGAAGTTTGGATCGGGTACGTTCAGTGAACGGACGAGCGGGTTTTTCTAACTTTTGAACCGGTGCCCGGAATCGAATTCTAAGGGCACCGATGAAATCGCAGCGCCGATATTCGCTTAGAAACGCCTCTTCCGGAGTTGCTTTTGCTCGGGTGTGGTTTTTAATTTTTGGGCTTAAAGTTAAGAAATAAAATAATTTTGCGACAACTTTATTTTATTTCACTTAAGCCACTTGAAGCCACTTAAAGGTGGCTTGAACTGAGTTGAACCGGATAGGGTGCTATCTAGGAATATCCTACCCCCTTGGTTGGATATTTGTGAGGTGGGGCCCGCACGAGCCCCACCGTTTCTTTTCTTCTTAAGTAACGCACCCGCACCCCCTATTAAAAGAAGTCAACCGTGCGTTTTTCTGGTTAAGAAACGCCCCATTTAATTGGGCTGTTAATTTCTTACAATTAATTCTTTGAGATTAATTGATAGTTTCTTTTCTTTTGAAATTCAATTTCTTATCTTGTGTTAATAAAATAAGACTTGGGCTTATTTTATTTTTTTTGGAGTCTTATCACGTTGGGAGGATTTGGGAGGCTTGAAGAACATCTTCTTCAACGACGAAGAACATGAAGAACGAATCGGTCTCCGACGAAGAACGTTGTCACGTCCTTCTTCCGAAGAACGACGAAGGGCCATCCCTCGTTCTTCTTTCCACATCAAAGGAAGGGAGACACCGTTCCACCTCGGACAACCTCCGTCTTCATCTACGAATCCTCTTCCGCGACACTGAACCGCGACGTGACATCGACGATTCCCTTCCCGCGACGCTTTCTTCCGCGACGAGAAAATCCGCGACGAACCCTCGCTCGTCGACGCTTGAGGTAGGGATTTTATATTTTGTAAATACCCCTCCTTATATTCCCATGAACATTCTTTAAAAATTAAAGAACCGGAATCAAAGAAACAATTTTATTTTATTAAAATTGTTGGTTCATGTGTTGAACATTCTATTTTCTCCCGTTGTTTTTATCTAACACGGAGGGTGCAGGTCAAACGAACACGGCCCGGCAACCCTCCGCCGTTCTTCGTGTTTTGCGGGTTTGGCGGGCGACGACGGAACGTGCCGCAACAGGTGTTTGATGATCCCACAGTAAAGAACGGAACCCGGGAGGAACAACGGTGCAGACGGGAAGGAAAACGGGCCACCGGAGCGACTCTGGCGGCCCGCGGAAGCCGGTGGCGGCGCGGGTCGCCGGCGCGGCGGCGCCGGCGGCCGGAGGCGGCGACACCCCGCGGGTGTCCAGCACGACACCCCGCGGGTGCCGCGGGTGTCCAGCGCGACACCCCGCGGGTGCCGCGGGGTTGTCACGCGGCACCCCGCGGTTGTCCAGCACGACACCCCGCGGGTGTCCAGCGCGACACCCAGCGGGTGCCGTGGGTGTCCAGCGCGACAACCCCGCGGGTGCCGCGGGGTTGTCCCGTGGCACCCCGCGGGTGTCCAGCGCGACACCCCGCGGGTGCGGCGGGGTTGTCATGCGGCACCCCGCGGGTGTCCAGGGCGACACCCCGCGGGTGCCGCGGGGTTGTCACGCGGCACCCCGCGGGTGTCTGGCCGACACCCCGCGGGTGCCCACGGGGGTGTCACGCGGGGCGGCAGCTTTCCCTCGCGTCGGTCGCTCGGCCGCTCGGCCGAGCCGAGCCGGACCGGCCCTGGCCGGGCCGGGCCGGGCCAACCGAGTCGGACCCGACCCGGTTCGGGCCAACCAGGGGGGGTCGGGCCGGGTCGGCCCGGGCCCGGACCCCCCGTCTTCGGACGGACTTCGTTCAAATGGTCGTATCTTGAGCTACGGGCCTCCAAACGACTCGCCGTCAGTGGCAACGCAATCCTCGGAGCGAGTCGGTCGTTTCGGTTTATCGCACTCAATGTTTCGGAATACTTTGGGTTCGGCCGGGTTGGTTCGTACACGAAACCAACCGGGCCCTCGGAGCGGAAACGCTCATATCTTGAGCTACGGACGTCCGATTGACGTGTCGTCAGCTTTGTTTGTTTCCTCTTAGTGAGACGGATCTTTTGGCTCACTACGCCCGAGGTTTGGACGCAAGTGGAGTACGGTCGGGTTGGGTTTGCCTTAAAAACCAACCGGGCCCCTGGGACGAAAAAGCCAATAACTCTCAGACCGGGCGTCCGATTGACGCACCGTCTGTTGCGTTGAGTTCCTCTTGATGAGACGGAACTTTTGGCATCCTCCGCCCGAGTTTTGGATGCAGATGGATAGTGGCCGGGTTGGATCGCACTGAAATCCAACCGGACCCCTGGAACGGAAAAGCTGATATCTTTCAGACCAGACATCCGTTTGACGAACTGTCAGCGGCATTGGTGATCACGTTGAAAAACGGTCCCTATGAGTATACCCTGTGAGTGTTCGGGGTATAGTTGAGTTACGGACGGATTGGTTCGCGCACGAAACCAACCGGGCCCCTGGGACGAAAAGGCTTATAACTCACAGACCGGGCGTCCGATTGACGCGCCGTCTGTTGCGTTGAGACCCCAATGACGAGGTGGTCCTTCGAGATACTTCCTTGCGGGACTTTGTGATACTTGGAGTATCGACCAGTAGCTCGTGGAGCGGACCCTCCCGGAGACGAGCGGGCGGAGCACGGAGACCGTGTAGCTGACTAAGACCTGACGACTGCTGATCGAAACGACCCGGTGCGTTACAGAGGTGCGCTTGGTTGTAGCGGCACAGGGGAGTGCTTGGTTGTAGAAGCAGACCCACGACAGAGGCGCGCTTGGTTGTAGCGGCACAGGGGAGCGCTTGGTTGTAGCGGCAGACCCACGACAGAGGTGCGCTTGGTTGTAGCGGCACAGGGGAGCGCTTGGTTGTAGCGGCAGACCCACGACAGAGGTGCGCTTGGTTGTAGCGGCACAGGGGAGCGCTTGGTTGTAGCGGCAGACCCACGACAGAGGTGCGCTTGGTTGTAGCGGCACAGGGGAGCGCTTGGTTGTAGCGGCAGACCCACGACAGAGGTGCGCTTGGTTGTAGTGGCACAGGGGAGCGCTTGGTTGTAGCGGCAGACCCACGACAGTGGTGCGCTTGGTTGTAGCGGCACATGGGAGCGCTTGGTGGTAGCGGCTGGCCCGCAATACTCGATTGGTGGAGTACTACAGCAGTTTTAAGTTAGTGGGCAGTACCTCGGAGTTGTGACAGGACCACTGTACACTCCAGAGACGGAGCTCTTCAGCAGTTACGGTTTTGATAATGAAAATCCTGGTTTGAGCTGAGACTTTTGACCCTTGTGTTACCTCATGGTTGAGATGGGACACTTGATAACTTAGGTATATGTATGGGAATATACCTGGGTAGTGGTTATCCGTTTATTTCATGATCCTTGTGTTTCCTCATGATTGAGATGGGTTACTTGATAACTTAGGTATATGTATGGGCATATACCTAAGTAGAGGTTATCTGTTGAGATCTTCTTTGTGGTTATCCTTGTTGGTTTTAGAGAGACCTTGAGGGTCTCGGGGTCCCTACTGAGTATCGTTATACTCACCCCTGCACGGGCTATGCCCGCACCTCGTTGTGTTGGTTGCAGACGACAGGCAGTGCTGATGGAGGCCGAGTGTTCGAGGACTGGACGGTACCCGGAGGTGGACTACACGACGAGTCAGTACCTGGAGGTGGACCACTGGGCGAGACGTGCTCGGAGCGGACGGCGGGACCCGAGGAGCAGTGGAGCTATCTGTACCCACCCTTCAGGTGGGACTTCCAGAGGATGGCTCGACGCTGCAGTTTTCCCTTTCAGTTGCTGTTTTTCCTTTCAGTTGTACTTTACAGTTGGGCTTGTATTTCCGGCCCCCTTTTACTTCCAGCACAGCTTGTACAGTTTTTACTTAGTGTTTACTTTTCTGCTTACTTACTCTGTGGTGCTTGTTTACTTTTCAAAGGCAATGCCTTCCCTTTTTATTGGGATTTACGCCTTGGTGCTAGTCGCCAGCCCCTGGCCTATGGAAGGCGGGCTTGGGGTAGTCACGGCACGGGCCCCGAGGACGGGTCATGACATTCTTACTAAGGCTTTCACATCCTAGTTTCCAAAGGTTGACTATAACTTTCCTATGATACCAACTATAACTACCCATAATTTACATACATTGTTATTACATCAGAATTGAAGCACACTATATACAACATATAACAAAACCAGGAAAGGACTGTATAGGTATAGGGTCTTTAGAAACTGGGAAACATAAACAACTGGTTCATAAAGCGTCTACACTGTCTCACATTTATTTCATCATATCTATAGTCCCTTTTGGAATATCTTACTTAATAACCTTCTTCCTGACCTGGGGAAAGAAAACACACAAAATGGTGAGCTCAAATGCTCAGTAAGGGTAAACAAAAGAAATATCAATCACATCATATTCATAATAACATAACATTTTGGAAATCTTAACCTGCAAAAGAGAGCATAATTTCATAACATGGGATAAATCATAGTAGTGAAATTAAATCACAATAATCATAACTTAAAACATGAAAATTTGTGGCATACACGCATAATCATAGAGAATCATTTCTTATTAGTCAATACTCATGGCCAAGACTATCTTAGTGGACAAAGTCCATTTCTGAACCGAGTTCACTCCTCGTTCCAGTCCTGTTTCACTGAATCGGTTTAACCTGCCGTTCCAGCCATGTCTATCTCATGAGATAAAAAATCTTTACCCAATGAATTGGAGGGAGATATAGGTCCCACCCATCTCATAATGATACCATTCTTATGTGTGCCACAAAATCATAAATCATACATCATTGCATAACTCATGTAATAAAAATGGGATTCTTAAACAACATGACATCATAAAACAATTCATATAAGATAAAAGAATTCATAAAAATAATTCCATCACAACAAAATCAAATCAATGTAATAATAGGGATATAAACAGAACCCTATATTATCTTAGATGGAAAATAATTTTGATAAAACCCTTGAACTCCATTCCTGAGGAAAATATCCTTTCTACTTCAAAAACATTTTCCTTTCTTAACATGTCATAAAATTTTAAAATAAAAGAAGTTGATTAAAAATAAACATGAAAACTTGTAATGAAATCTTCTTGGAAATAATGTTTTAAAAATCCATTCATTCCATATAAGTTAAAAAAACATTCTTCTCGTACTTTTGTCAGAAAAGTCAAAAAGTACCTCATACGAAAAACAACAAAAGATTCCTTTCATATATTTTACTAAAAACTCACCTAAGGGTAAAATTGGATTTGAAAAATTATGGTTGGATGGAAACAATATTACATATTGAGGGAACATGGATGTGGATGATAAAATACACCTCAATAAATACCAAAGTATAAACAATCTCGGATAAAAATTAGATTGTGATATTTCCCTTACCTTAGGTCTGATTTGCTTCGTAAGTGTCCGAACCTCCTTTATAATGATTTAAATAAGGTCATTGACTTATTCCAGAATCATACTCATTGTTATGATATCATATATGGTCATATTCTTAGCTTCTTATTAGTAATATTTCATTACTACTTGTTATTCGGGTGTTTATTACTTTTTGTTCTTATGCGTGTTTTGTCAAATAAATTCTTATTCTTCTCTTTAGGTTATAAATACCTCATTTCCAGAATGTTATTAGTGTAATATATATCATATTAATTCATTCAATTCATCTATATAATCATTATTTAATGAAGATCATGTAGAATGAATCGCATCACATCGTGGAGACGGTATTCCGTACGTACGCACGAGCGATGATATTGTTTCCATGATTGTGTAATTGTATTCGAGTGTATATATACTATTTTATAATCAATAACAATTTACAATAATCATATATAGTCATTATTTACACCATTATACCCATCCAAGTAAGATGGTGGTGGAAAATAGATTACACCACGGCATGGAGACGGTATTCCGTACGTACGCACGCACGGTGATTTCGTTTTCCGTAGGTTGGATAGATGGTGAAATAGGGTTGTTTCATACTTATAATAACATATCAGTATATGAGTGATACTTATGTTATTACTTTATAATGAAACAACTAAATAAGAATAAGTGGAAGAAGAAATAAAGATGAAAGAATCGGTAACGGACATTACCTCTTCTTTGAAGCGCTTCTTTTGAGACCTCGATTTAGGGCACTAAAATTGGACTTTGAAGAATACCAGGACCTATATGATGTCTCTAGGGAAGTGTAGAGAAGAAATTTTCAGGGGTTTTCCGATATTGAAGGCTCAAAGTGGTGTGAGGAAGAGAGGGAGGAGGTTCCCTTTTATAAGGGAGGAGAGGGGCACCCTTGGAATAACTAAAAATATTATTTTATTATAAAGTAAAATTCGGTTTTTAATAGCTCCAAATTGATATATTTCGAAGATAAGGTTGGTATGGATCTAAATATTTTCATACAATAGAATTTATACAAGTTTAGGTATCAATATTAACCTTATCATTTAGATTTAACTTTAAGTTAGATAATTTAACGTTTACCGTGTCTTCTTGTTTTCTTAAACTATAAGGTTAATAAACTTACTATATCAAGCCAAACGAACCCCAAGTTGTTTTTTATTAATATAGTTAACCTTATCTAAGTCATTTGTCTGAACCTTAGATTTTTAGGAATAAAATAACAATTAATAATATAATATTTGTTTTAAAAACTATTTTATATCAATTTTGACACTATTTAGTAATTGATTTTTGTGAAAATCATAACAGAATGATTAGTTCGAAAAAAGTTAATTAATTCAATAATAACATGTCATATTAACCTATAAAATTAGTGTAATTCATAAATAGTCTCAAATTACATTTATTTGGGTATTTATAACATCAATTATGTCAATTTTTCATTAATAAGATAATTACTGCATCATCGTTGTGTCATAAATAAATTAAATTATTTAATGTCTAAAAATTACAAATAAAATACCATTTTGTTGGAAATTTTTTTATCTTTCTAATGAATATTTATAGTCGAATTTATCTTATTTATAACCCCATATGAAAAATTATTTACTTATTAAACTTTGATTTTAACCATTTTAACCCTTCTTTAAATAAATTAATAATAAATGTCCTAATCTAATCCAAGTGGGCCTAATTGTTCATATTTTATTCCTAAGTTTATTTTTGGTCGAATTACACATATCCAATAGATTTAGGACATGTGTTAGGGTAATAATAATAACACTTTTACCCTTAATTACCCTATTTACTTTTAACCGTGGTAAAAAAAAGTAAAAAGTTACTATTCACCAAAAATTATTTTCATCTCATTGAACCACATTTTAGTCCTTGATATTAACCGTGTCACTAGGATTTTTGAAATTACACTCACAGAAGTGGTAAAATTAAGTTTTATGAAAAAATCAGTTTTTTTAACTACCACTTAGTGGTTTCACTATTCATCAAAAATTGAAAGTTTTCAGAAAAATACCAAAATTTCACCCTAGGATAATTTCGATATTCAGAATCCAAAAATGAAGTCCATTTTGAAAAATAAAATTTATAAAATTTCAAAAATTTGTTATTACTATTCATAACGGCTGGTTTTATTAATATTTTAATAGCATATCGTTGTTTCGTGAAACTCGGTATTGCGTACGACGCAACCTATTGAGGAAGGCCACGGTTGCGTGTAAAGAAAGCCAAGATAGTGTTGTGTGTAGTGAAATATTCCTTTGATAAAAAAAAATATTTCTCATAAAAGACTCGGGCGTTACAATGACAAGGATGATTCGATTATCCATGTGGCACATATAAGAGTCATCACTCTCGTCACTCCGGACAGGGATTATATCCCACATGTAAGTCACCATACCATTGATGCCTCCACATCAGGACCCCCAGGCCCCCCTGTCGTGGTGTTGGAAGGGACCCCTCACTGTACGAGTCCCTTTATCAGGTATCTCCAGCATGGTAATCTTTTAGTTGACCGATCTGAACATGAGGGAATCTGATGGCGCATAGTGTAGTTCACCCTCCATTGGGTCCCATTATCCAGTAGATCCTCAACAGACATTGGATTGATGGGATTATCCTCTGTTTCATCCACAGATACTAGATTTATTAGGTTATTCATGAGTTTCATGTCGGTTCATGTGGGGCCCATCATACTGGGCCGAAACATTCTCATCAGATCTGAAGATTGGGATATTTTTGGCTCACCATGATCTGTGACGATATCATGTTTTCCAAGAGATTCCATGCATGCAAGATCCACATTATAATTTTGTGCATCATCCACTAGAGCCTCTCCAAGCCACCAATTACTCTTGGCCCTTTGCAGTTTTGGGACTTGATGTCATGGGATATCCATAGGCCACACATCTTTGGTGCAGGTTCATCTTGACAGAAACCAATTTCTTTTCCAAGTGGGTAGTGGTAATTAATATCTAGGAGGTCAAGTCATATTCTATCATCGAGTTCATGAGGTCCAATATCATTCAAGGATTCGAAGTCCCTCATACCATTCTCACAAATAATGGAACCAAATTCTTTGCATCCAATCTGAATAAATTGCATTCCAAGTACAAAATTTGTTCCAATGATACCTCTCGCTATCATTAGAATAAAAATGGGAAGATTGAGGCATTAAACAAAACCCTCTATAACATCTTGTTGAATATGGTTGGTCATAACTAGAAGAGTTGACCATATAAATTCCCCAATGATCTCTAGGTTTACTAGAAGACAATGTGTAATTCCACCATGGTGACTCTATATTCCCTGGTGTATAGAATAGAGGTATTCCTGGCCATCGAGATTTAGTTAGCCTTATTACGGACAAATGTATTTGATCTGAAGGATCCAGATAAAGTATCCAAAATTCTTCTGGATGAACTAGAAGTGATTGATGGGAAGAGGTTTTATTTCATACACAATCTAGAGAGGAATCAGATCAAGATTTTCAGGGCCTTCAATAAGAAAGTTAGTCTACACTCTTTATTACAAGGTGACGTGATTATGGCTCTAAGAACTCCAATGATACTTGGGAGGAAGACTCCAAAGTTGGAGCCTAAATGGGAGGGACCTTATGTCATTCACAAGGATTACCCTAATGGTGCATATTCTCTGGTCACTATGGATGGTGAGTGTATTACTCCTCCCACCAATGCCAAATTCCTTAAGTAGAACTTTTCATGAGAGAACTTTGATCCTGCATGATGTTAAATTTTATTAACGTCCTAAAATATGTTAAACTTATCATCTCCATCATGTAAGATGTTAAACTATCTATCCTCATCATGCAAGACATTAAATTTTAAATTTTCCAAGCTCTGCAACTTTAAAATAAAATATTCTATGTATGTTTCATATGATGTTAAACTACAAGGAAATTCAGAACTATGTAAGTCTTGATTACCATCCTTATGAGATATGTAGCGAGCCTAAACCTTTCATCCATGGCCTAGCGATAGGTCCCACGGCCTTTCCAACCACATGGACCAAGTTCTCTCTTAGGATTCTATAGTGTGGTATGTAATTTTTGTCATCATTCATGCCGGTATATTCTTTCCACACCAGACATATCCCCTTGAGACAGTCCTCATTCTCTATCCTTACCGCATGACTTAAATTGCACATCATTTTTGTATATACATATGGATTGAATCCCATTATCATGGGATACGTAGGAACCCACTAACATTTCATCATTGGGTCCAGCCCAACAAATATATTTTCCAATCCCCTGGTTTAGTTCTCCTAGATGGTTTCACATGGCATGATATGACCTTTTTTTCCCCATTCACATCGGATTTAAAATTGTCACACCATGTAACCCACCGTCCATAATGTCCTTGATTCCATCTATGTCCTTACCACATGACATTAAACAACACTATGTTTCAAGAACTATGTATGAATTGATTCCCATATATATGGGATATGTAGGAATGCTCAGACATTTCTTCCTTAGGTCCATCCTTAGGTTCTCCTATTCCTTCTCCCAACCCCTTAGCATATGTTCTTCTCAGGGTTTGTAGTGCGGTGTGAGCTTATGACCTCATTCACTTTATGTATTCTATAACCACACCGCATATCTCTCTCTTGAGATCTCTCCATTACCCTTTCCTCCACTCATCTCCTTGAGTTGTTTTCTCTCAATTGGGCCCCTTGACCTCTATTATGCCTCACCCACATACTCAAATGCACTATGGTTTAGGTCCTTGAATGTTGGATTCTATATGGGCATGTTTCCATTCATTTCCATGCTTCGTATCTCCATTTTTTGTGTTTCCATCATCTTTCACTTCTAAAAGGATCCCCAAAAGGCATGGATGATAGGCCTTAGTGCTCTCATATGGTCTTAGACCAACATCGTGGTGGATTTTGAATGACAATTTGACATAAGTTCCGCATTTCAAATATGTTCAGCGGTCGATGCTCATTTGTTTGTTCCAATTCTAGGTCAATGAAATTGGGATTCTATATTTCAAACAACATCAATAGTTATCCCCCATCTTTGTGCAACGCCCATTGAACCCTAAATATTGGTCATGTGATTCGCATTACATTCCACTCCATCAAGTTCAAATCCAATTTCGACACCCTTGGTTATATCCCTCTATGCCCATTTTCACGTTAAGAGGATGAATCGACATTGTGTTTTCATCCATGACTTCATACTATTTTCCCTTAATGTGTATTCCATGTGTTGTGAATATCTTCTCTGCCCTTTTTCCCACATTGAGCATAGATCATGTGGGCTTAGAGATTTTTTCGAGGTTTATGCCTGCTTGGAAGATTCTCACTTCTTTCTGTCCAAGTTCTACAACCTTAAACAAAGATCTCACCAGATTTACAAAATGACTTTAAACTACATGGTGTGTTAAGAACTATGCATGGATTGATTCCCATCCTTATGACATACATAGGAATGCCCAAACATTTTGTATTCGGGTCCAGCTCATGATCTACTAATTATATCATTTGTTTGAACTTTTGGAGTTGATCCTTATGAGATTGTGTGGTGTGTAATATGTTTACTTATGTACTCATACATGTTATGTTTATAATAGACGCACCATGTACTACAACTTATGAGATAGTCCCTCCCATCTCTATCCTTACCACATGATGTTAAACTGTATGGAACTTCTAGAAGTACATGTGGCTTGATTCCCATCCTTTCGAGATATGTAGGAACACATGGACATTTCTTCTTCAGGTCAAGACCCGGTCCTTCCATATTTTCTATCCCCGTGGAAAGAGGTTTTCCCCCTAGGATTATGCGTGCATGTGGTGTGGACCTTTGTCCTCATTCACGTCGGGTATGCTTTATCATGCTAGACACAATCCCTTTATAACCTCATTATTTGGTATTTGTCCAAACCATATTATCTTAAACTATATTCCATCATCCCACATGACTTTAAACAGTTGCATTTTTTTCACACGGCATTAAAATGCATGGGCTGGTCCTAACATATGACCTTAAATTGGGACACTATCGCCCTGTCCACATTATGAAAAACTGCACTGCATTGTGGTGTCCTATATTGAGGGGACATAATGTTTAGTATTGTTCATCCACAATTACATTTTTTTAAGTCTTATATATGGCTTGATTCCTACAGTGACACCTGTATTTTCCATCTTTGGTTAATTCTCCAAAAAAACACACCAATACTAAAAAAAAGATACATCAAATGCTGCTTCTTTTGGTTCATGGGCCAAAACATTATGACAGTATTTCCCTTGGAATTGGTACCCTACCATGATATTTTCAATATCTATGTTTTCCATGATTCCTATCCTCATGGGATACGTAGGAATGCCTAAACATTTCATCTTCGGGTCCAGTCCCAGGTACCTCAGATCTTTCCATCTATCTGGACCCTTGGCTTGAACATTGTCAGAATCACATGGTATGGTGAGGACCTCCTTGGTCCTCATTAAAATAGGGTTTATTATATTCATTCCATGTACTTACATTCTGGGATCTCCCTTCCATTCTACTTTCATTCTTACCACTTTACATTAAACTGCATGGAATTTCATGAACTATGTATGGATTGATTCCCATGTTTTTGAGATATGTAAGAATTCCTATACATTTAATCCTCAGGTATAACATTAGGTTCTCATATTTTTTATTCTGATCACTTGGCTTGGGTATCTCCTGAAATCATGAGTGGTGTGGTATGTGGACTTCATTGGTCCTCATTTACATCAGGTTATTCTATCGTGTCATATATATTCATCTCTCAAGAAATCTCTTCCCCTTACATCTTTATTGTATGATGTTAGAACATGCCTTTTCCCCCCAAGCTATGTAATGATAAATTACCCTATCATTAGATGCCTTCACATGAGAATATGTTTCCCCTTTTGGAATTGGATTCCCGACGTACCACCTTCAATTACTGTGTGTGGCTTGATTCCAATTCTTATGGGATATGTAGTGATACCCAGACTCTTATTTGTGGTCTAGTTGAATCACCACAAACCCACTTACCCCATTTCATCTTGAGTTTCCTTGGAAGTATATGGAATGGTATGGACATTTGGTCCTCATTTGTGTTGGGTTTTCAGTATCCACACCATGTACCTCTCCTAAGAGTTCTCCGTTTTTTTCCTTCCTCACTATATAATTCTAAACTATTTGTTTATCTCCCCATTTACACGACATAAGAGTGTATAACAACCTAGGTCCTTACCAGAGAGGTCCCTCTCAAAAGTAGACTTGATCTTGATTCAGACCTCTATGCTCACCCAGTGTAATTTCATCACAGTGGCGTAGTTTCATGAGTGTTGTATTTTATCCAAATTACTATCATTTCATCACCACGCTTTGCATGCCCTATATTTTGGATACTCATTCCCTTTCACGTCTGAAAGAACCCCCTAAAAGTTTGGATTTTTAGAATTAAGACTCACGTACCATCTTGGGATAACATTCTAAAGGACACTGGATGACACTCCGAGTTTTTCACAATATTTTTTAATACAGTCAGTGGTCAGCCCTTGTTTGTTAGTTCCCATTTTAGGCTAACACTATATGAGTGCTATGTTTCAAATTTGGTCAACATATATCCTTTATCATCATATCTTCCTCACTGTGTTCCGTATATGGAGTATCATAATTCAATTTTCTCATTTCCCTTTGTTCATATTTGTTCCAACTCCCTTAGTATTATCTTTCTCAAGTGATAGATCTTGTTAGGAGAGGTCAGTTTGACAGTTTTGAGAATACCATTCTCAAACCATGGCCCTTAGTTCTTCCTAGAAACTCAGAGTGGTCAATCAGACCCCATATTTCTAGTGATTGGTTGGAACTCTCATATTCAAGAGGAATAATTATGTGGTAATTCCTTGTTTCTCGCATCGAGCGTAACCCTCGTGAGCTTAGGGATTAATCACTGGATGTTTCATAGTTAAGATTGAGATGCAGTAATCAAATTAGATAACGGGACACATGAACACAAATAAAATAAAAAAGAATTCATGAAAGTACATTTTTAAGTTCATACAAATTACAACACCCATGGATTGGACCCTCTAATCGATGGTTTGACCGTTTAAATGGAGCATCCCAACTCCACCACTCTCTGGCTTGGGACTTCCTAGATTTTCTATCGCCTATAAATCTCATGCTCCTCTTCAATAGTAATGGGGAACAGTTCATCATCTTGGATTGGGGCCTGATCCTCATCATCTCATCTGATAAAAACCTCTTGGGAATCTTGACTCATCTATTCCTTATCCTCTGTCAATTGTTCCCTTAGTCGTAATACGAGTATAGATTGTGTATCTAGGATAGAATATTGCTCATTTTCTAGTGCCCTCAATCATTGTATCTCATGATCATCCTACTAAAATTTCTTGAAGTTGACAGACGTCATCCATTTCTATCCCACACTATGGTCGCAGTCATGTTCCTATATTTTCTCTTCCATTTAATCACAAATGAGAATATGAGGACATTGGTTATCCACTGCTCCAGCACATAGTTCATGCAGGAAAAAACAAAACCTCCCCATTTGGATTATCCACTTATCTTGTGGGTTCTCCTTGGTAAAGCGCTTGATTAGTTTCCTTGAACAATGATGGATGGCCTGGCTATTCTCTTCATCAAATGCATTCTCATCCCTGTGCTCTGGGTTGGTTGGTTTGTATACTGGAAACGCCTCCAGAAATTCATCAACAGGATCTTCCTCTTGTGTATGGTTAAGTAGTCTAGTTTTCATGTAAATATATTGATCCTTATTGTCGGATTCCACCTTGATGATATCAAGTTCCATATTTCTAGAGATCCTATCTATAATCATGACCACTATGGTTTGGTCTGTATGGGTGTCTTCTTCCATGACAATCAGCATTCCTGAAGCACCTCAAACACTTCATGGTATTTTTCTCTTAAATATATTCTAGTTATAGCCTAAATTTCATGAATCATTGAGCCTATATAGAACGAAACATGGTTACTTATAGTAGATATCCATTACCTATCCATTAAACATAAATTTTCCGACTCTGTGATTTGAACTTTAAAAATATAACATGCACGGTTGTGATCAAGATGATATTTAGAGTCAGATAAAATTAACTTAATTTTCAGTGAATAGTAACCTACCCATATGAATAGTAAAATACCCTTATGAATAGTAATATGACTTTTATTAATGTTATTCATACCATTGAGTGTATAAGTGAATTTAGGCACCTTAAAAATGATATTGAATATTTTAAGTGTTTATATTTTTTGATTAAATAATGATTTTAATTAAATATTTAATTAATCATATTTAGGAAATTATTTTAGAAAAATGGACTTTAGTTTTTGGATTCTAAACATCAAAAAATGGTTAGGGTGATTTTTTGGTATTTTTCGAAAATACTTCTATTTTTTAAAAATAGTAAAATCCGATAATTCACAATAAATGATAAATAATGGATTAATTGAGTCATTGATGATCATCTGCTGATGTAAGACCAATTAATTCAGATTCAAATGATAAAATTACTATTCTTGGTCATCGAAAACTCACTATTCCCTATCTTATGGAGAAATAATACATTAATGAATTTCCTATTAAGAAAACTCCTCTCTCCTCCACTATAAAAAATCTCCCTTCACTCCCTCTTCTCTTTACTCCTCTCAAACTTTGTGCCTTGCCAATATTCTCCCCAAATATCTCCTCAATATCCTCCCCCACGTATAAAATCTCATAGCCTTTTCAAAACACCAAAAACTCTCCCCTTAGGAGGTTCTCAGAGGAGGAATTCTCAAGAGGTAAACTCCTCTTTCCTATTCCATCATTTCTTTTAAGTTCTCTTCTTTTTGTTTCTTTACTCACCTCCCTTCACCTAGATAGTATGATAACTCTAGTAACATACATGTACTAGAATTTTTTTATGCTAATGGGATATTTCATTATCTTATCTCCTTTCCCCGCTATTTATTTGGAAGAAATGAAAGCACCATTTGAGATGTGCTAATTTAGCCCATTCAAGGACAACTGTTTATCAATTTCTATTATAATATTTAATTCTGGTCATGAAACCATTTGTGTGATGGTTGAAAAAGATTATTATATATGTAATATATCCTATTTTTAGTTCTGTAATCCTTTTTTACAAATGGTATTAAGTTATAAAGCAAAACATGTTCATTGTAATCAAACCAACCGTTTAACCAAAACAGTGGTCACTAAGGTTTTATATATGTAATAATTTAACCTCACTCTATGTAACCAAATTAAATTTAAAACCATGTAATCTCATAGAAGTTCACTAATGGAATATAACTTCATTTATGGACAACTACTTCCGTCTTTCATATTTATCTGAACTTGAATATAAGTGAATCGATCTTTTAAAAACAAGTAATCAAGTGAGCTCGAACAATGAAATTGAACATTATAACTAATCAAAAAGGCCTTGAGTGAACTAAAAAGGGTTATAATAAATCATTTAAATATATTAGAGGTTATTAACTAATTAATTAATAAGCCTAATTTTTTTATTCAGTTCTTCAATAACAAGTCAAGAACACCTTCAAGCATAAGGTAAGGGATCCTCTCTCTCACTTTTGTTCAAGAATCTCCCCTATTTTCTGCACTTTTATTTTTAATTCCTAATGATGGGGTAGTTTTTTCACCTCCCCCATACTTCCCTTATGAAATATAAATAATTGAATACCCATTCACCTATCATTAATCCCTCACAATAACACTTTTTACCATGCCGAAATGTTTGTAAGGGTTTTCTCATCTCACTTTCATTTCTATGAGATTTTCATTGTTCGCCACTTATTTCTTGTATGTGGTATATGTGTACTGAAATTTAATATATAATAACATGATTCTCTTTATATTCATGTTATTCAATGAATAATTTTAGGGTTATTATGTTTTGGTCATATGATTCGACCGATTGCATTGTGGAAAGAGACTTTGTCTCAACTACTATTTTGTTGTGACTAACTTTGTGTGGTACAACTAATAATCTTTATGTGGTGTACCTACTGCCCATTGGAGATCACTTTTAATTTGAAATTATATCTATATTAAATATCCATAATCTTATATCATGGATATGTTTGTTTTCTAAACCGTATACCATTTTACATTCGGTGTTTCTTTGGAAAGTTATTTTAATTATGGAAATATTGATGAATCTGTATAATCTACTCTGTATAGATATTGAAAAGGCATATTTCTCTTGTATTGAATAAATTTATAAAGAATTATTTGGACATGCAGTGGAGGGTGTGGCCCACTATAGCCCCTCAATGCATCGGTAGGTCTAATGAGATAAATCAGTTTGGCAACCAACACTTTGAGTTTGTTTCCAAAAATCAGATGGGTTTATACCCATAGAACTAAACCATTTTAACGGTATTATGGTTTCATGTTCTCAATAAATGAAATCCAATTAATAATCATTCTCTTTATTGATTATAATTTTTTATTATCCATGAGGTTTTCACTATGACAAAATCTATTGATGTGGTTTCATTCTCAGTTTATTAATGGCATGAGTTGTTCATTTATTCACCATGCCATATTGATTACGTCATATTGATTATGATTAACTTATTATTGTATTCATGATTACACTATTTTTAACCCTTACTGAGCATTTAAGCTCACCCCTTTCATTTTTTCCATCAACAGGTGATGAAGTGGTGGTAGTTTATTGAGTTCATGTGGTTGTAGTTTTTAGTATTTGTTATGTACTATATTTTGTAACCTTTCCCAATGTAATTTGAGTTACATATATGTATCTAGTTTATTCTAGACTACTAAACATGTTGTTCCTTTGGTATTTTCAATCCTTCTAACCATGCCAATATCACAAGTAATGCACCGGCTCCAGCCTAGAGGGGTTGGGGTGTTACAGTTGGTATCAGAAAATGTTTAGTTGGAAACATGGAAACATGAGTAGGAAATATATAGTAGGGAAAAAATCCCTAATGTAGTATTTGAGGATAAATGTACTATAACATCCTTTTATTTTGGTAAGGAATAGATTATGTGAATCTTTTTAGCAAATACATCCATGTCTAGATACGAGCAGGTAGAGGTGGCTCTGGCAGAGATATACCTAGGAGTGAAAACTCTGACAAGGTGTTTTGGGCTTGACCCGGGGTATCCTGGTACACGAAAATGGGCCTTACTGCACTCTTGGTTATGACACTCCTATGAGATATTCTTAGGATAATTCATATTTTCTTTATAAGTCATTATGAAGGATTGAAGTGTAAATTTTTCCTCAAAGAAACCATGTTTATGAGATTAGTTATGCATAGAATTTCAATCTATATTAAGTTCTTTCTATTATAGATTCATAAAATGATCTAGTGTATGACCTTATTTAGAAATGGTGCCTAATGGAATAAGGGGAATCAATACTATTGGAAAATGTAGGGATTTCCCCACTGAGCTAGTCAACACGGTCAATGTTGAAGCAGATCAGATTATGACCATATTTGGACAACTTACCCAGGTCGTGATGAATAACCATGGTAAACTTGTGTTGGATCGTTTCATGTAGAAGAATCCCCCATCTTTTAGTGGGACTAATAATCCAATAGTATCTGAGTAGTGGATGAAGTCACTTGAAAAGATATTCATGGAATTAAGATATGATGAAAATGAGAAGGTAGTGTTGGCAGTATATTGTCTCAAGGGTGATGCAGATCAATGGTGGTCTTTGATCCAGAATACCATAGAGGAAGAAGAAATAGAAGATATGGAATGGATGAATTTTAAGGAAATATTCATCAAAAAATATTTCCCTCATGAGCAACGAACTGAAATAAAGAGAAAATTCCTTAGCTTAAAACAAAGGGAAGAAGACAGTGTTGCATAATATGAGGCTACCTTCACAAGGTTGGCCAGGTATGTCATATATTACATACGTGACAGACCAGACAAGATTGATCATTTCTTTGAAGGTCATAAGCCAAGTATTCAAAGGGAACTAGATTCTCAATCATTTTCACCATATGATGAAATTGTATCAAGTGCCATCAAATCATAGAAGGAATTTACCAGATCAAATATTTTCAAAGAAAACCAAGATAAGAAGTGGTACTTTGATAACAAAGGAAAAAAAAAGAAACACCAAATAAGAGCAAGGTAACAAAGCTATTCCCTTTAAGTGAGAACTGTGGAAATAATCATCTCGAGAAATGATTACAAGGCATGGGAGTCTGATATAACTACGGAGAAAAGGTTCATCGATATGATGAATGGAAGGGGAATAAAAAATTCAATGATATTCAGTGCTACAATTTTAGAGAGATGGGACACTAAGAAAATGAGTTTCCTAAGATCCAAGGAAACTTTACTCAGAAAAGGACAAGAGATAAAGGGAGATCTTAGGCGATTACAACTACGGAGGTTAAAGTTCCTAATGATATGCTGGAAGGTACTTTAAATATTTTCAAAAACATAGCCAACACTTTATTTGATTCTAGATCATTTCATTCATTTATATATTCTCTATTTTCCAAGAAAATTAGATATGTTCTATTTGATTTAATAAAGGAGTTTTCAATAAAAACTCCCAAGGGATGTATCATTGCAACAAAGGCATGTCAAATAGTCCCCCTCCAAACACCAAAACATGCTTTAGTTGCAAACCTTGGAATCATACTAATTAATAACTTTGATATAATTCTTGGTATGAATTGGTAATCAAATTATGATGCGAAGATTTATTATAAGAAGAAGAAAGTTACAATTCTTGATAATGGTTTAGAATCCCTTGTCTTTAGGGAAGAAACATCGCCACCAAATTATTATCTAGAACCACCCTCGGTAGCTCTATTGAATGAAATACTTGGAGAGGAAGATAAACCAATATTTATGGGTAAGGAAATAGATATTAAAATTAAATATGTGCACATAGTGAAAGAGTACATTGATGTATTTCTATAGGATTTACCTAGACATCCTCCAGAGCAGGAAGTTGAGTTCTCTATTGATTTAATTTCTTGTGCAATCCCT
Source organism: Viscum album (assembly GCA_963277665.1). Taxonomy (NCBI): domain Eukaryota; kingdom Viridiplantae; phylum Streptophyta; class Magnoliopsida; order Santalales; family Viscaceae; genus Viscum; species Viscum album. Next base: position 1,956,901,061 of record OY728127.1, on the reverse strand, counting down.
ATATCAAAGTCTACCTATAGAATGGCCACTGTTGAATTAGTATATCTAAAGAAACAACTAAAGTATTTGGGTGAAAAAGGATTTATTTGACCTAGTGTTTCTCCATGGAGAGCCCATGTCCTCTTTGTCAAGAAGAAAGATGGATCCATGAGGCTTTTCATTGATTATAGGTAAATCAATGCTATTACAATAAAGAATAAGTATCCTCTTCCCCAGATTGATGATTTATTTGATCAAATTCATGGAGATCAATATTTTTCAAACATTTACCTTCGATCTAGATATCATTAGTTGTGTGTGAGGAAAGACGATATTCCTAAGACAACATTTCAGACCAGGTATGGGCATTACGAGTTTACAGTGATGCCTTTTGGACCGAAAAATGGACCCTATGTTTTCATAGATTTAATGAATAGAGTTTTCAAGTAATATCTTGATAAATTTGTTATGGTATTCATCGATGATATCCTCGTATACTCAAAAATCTATGAAGACTGTGAGAATCACTTGGGGGTTATTCTAAGAACTCTCTGAAGAAATAAATTATATGGGAAGTTTAGCAAGTGTGAATTCTGGCTTCAATAAGTTTATTTTCTAGGACATATTGTCTCTAAGGATGGGATCCTAGTTGAACTTGCAAAGACAAAGGCAATCCTAGAATGGACCATGCCAACAAATATAACTAAGGTATACAGTTTTATTGTCTTAGAAGCTTACTATCTATGTTTTGTTCAGAATCTTGCCCAATTGTCTTACCTGCTAACAAAGCTCACATGTAAAGAAGTTATGTTTGTGTGGAAAAAAGAATGTACATAATGCTTTGAAGAATTGAAAATAATATTGCTCAATGCTCCAGTTTTGACTCTTCCATATGGAAGTGGTGGATTTGTAATATACAGGGATGCATTAAAGAATGGAATGGGTTGTGTCCTTATGAAAAATGATAAAGTTATTTCTTATGCATCAAGACATTAGAAGACTCATGAGAAAAATTATCCAACTCATGATCTTGAGTTAGCATTCATGATCTTTTCTCTAAAAATATGGAGTCATTATCTCTATGGAGAGAGATGTGAGATTTATACAGAACATAAGAGTTTGAAATACATTTTCACACCAAAAGAACTCAACATGATGCAAAGGAGATGGCTTGAGTTACTCAAATGATGATTGAGAGAGATCCTATATTTTTTTATCTACTAAATATGGATATGGGAATTTCTAAGGAAAGGAAAACATCTTTCCACTTTAAAATGATAGCTAAACCATCTTTATTAGAGAAGATAAAAAGATCTCAATCTGATGATGAGAATATGCATAAGAAAATTAATGCTGTCAAGGATGGGAGACTAGATGAATTCGTGTATGAAGAAGGAGTTTTGAAATTTGGGAAGAGGTTGTGTGTTCCATCAGTACCGGAGCTAAAAAGGGAACAATTATACGATTCTCATAGCTCAAATTTATCTATACACCTGGGTAGAACCAAGATGTATAGAGACCTGAAGGAATATTTTTGGTGGGACAATATGAAGTGGGAAATTACTGACTACATGTCAAGATGTCCAGTTTGTCAACAAGTGAAGGCAGAGAGACAACATCCCAATGTAGTGATGCAACCTCTATCTATTCCTATGTGGAAGTGGGATAAAATTATGATGGATTTTGTCATCGGGATACCAAGGACACCTCTAAGTAATGATGCAATATGGGTAATTGTTGATCATCTCACAAAATCAGTACATTTCCTTCCTATAAGAGTGGAGTTTCCACTTCAGTGTTTGGAAAGACTTTATACTAATGAATTTGTAAGACTTCATGGTGCACCTCTATCGATTGTATCCAATCGAGATCTCCAGTTTACATCAAAATTCTGGAAAAGTCTCCAGAAACTTTGAATACTGAGCTTCGTATGAGTACTACTTATCACCATCAAACTAATGGACAATCAGAAAGGACTATTAAAAATTTAGAAGACATGTTGAGGTCATGCTCTCTTGACTTCCAAGGTATGTGGGATCAATATTGCCTTTTTTGGAATTTTCCTACAACAATAGTTTCCATTCTTGTATTCAAATGGCTCCATATGAAGCATTATATGGAAAGAGATGTCGAACTCCCACTTGTTGGGATGAAGTTTGTGAGAGGAAACTTATAGGCCCATAAATTATTGAAGAGACCACAAAAAAGGTGAAGAAAATACAAAACCATATTAAAGTAGCCCAAAGTAGGCAGAAGATTTATGTTGACAACCAGAGAAAGGAATTTGAATTCCAAGTGGGAGATCATGTATTTCTGAACATATCTCCATGAAATGGTATCTTAAGGTTGTGTAAGAAATGGAAACTGATCCCCAGGTACATAGGACCATTTGAAATTCTGGAAATAATCGGAGCAGTAGTTTACTATTTAGCGATGCTGCCAAATCTCCCCAGAGTTCATGATGTGTTCCATGTTTCATTGTAAAAGAAATATAGGCCAGACCCAATACATGTACTCACATATAAAGAAATTGAGTTGGAACAAAATTTGTCATACTGTGAAAAGCCTATCGGGATTATTGAAACAAGGGAAAAGGTATTGAGAAATCAGAAAACTCTTCTAGTAAAGGTTCTTTGGAGAAACCAGAATATAGAGGAAAAAACATGGGAACTTGAGGATGTTATGAAAAAGAATCACCCACATCTTTTTGGTGAGTTTAATACATAAAATTTTGAGGATGAAATTTTTGATGGAGGGAATAATGTAGCACCCCAAACACTTCATGGTATGTTTCTCTTAAATAAATTCTAGTTATAGCCTATATTTCATGAATTACTGAGCCTATATATAAAAAAACATGGTTACTTATAAGAGATATCCATAACCTATCCATTAAACTTAAATTTTTCAACTCTTTGATTTGAATTTTAAAAATCTAACATACATGGTATTGATCAAGATGATATTTAGAGTCTGATAGAATTAACATAATTTTCGGCAAATAGTAACCAACCCTTATGAATAGTAACCTACCCTTATGAATAGTAACTTACCCTTATGAATAGTAATATGACTTTTATGAATGGTATCTATACCCTTGAGTGTATAAGTGAATTTAGGAACTTTAAAAAAAAGATAAATATTTTAAGTGTTTATATTTTTCGATTAAATAATGATTTTAATTAAATATTTAATTAATCAAATTTAAGAAATGTTTTTGAAAATTGGACTTCATTTTTGGATTCTACATGTCGAAAAATAGTTAGGATCAATTGTTCGTATTTTTCTGATATACATGAATTTTTTATGAATAGTAAAATCCGATAATTCACAATAAATGTTAAATAATGGATTAATTGAGTCATTGATTATGATCTACTGATGTAAGACCAATTCATTCGGATTCACATGATAAAATTACTATTATTTGTCATTGAAGACTCACTATTCATTTTCTTATGGAGAAATAATAAATTAATGAGTTCTATATTAAGAAAAATCCTTTCTCCTTCACTATAAACCCCCACTTCACTCCCTCTTCTCTTCACTCCTCTCAAGCCTTGTGCCTTGCCAATATTCAGCCCAAATCTCTCCCCAAGATCCTCCCCCACGTAAAAAAGCTCCTAGACTCTTCAATATGCCAAAACCTCTCCTCTTAATAGTTTCTCAAAGGAGGAAGTCTCAAGAGGTAAACTCCTCTTTCCAATTCCTTCATTTCTTTTAAGTTATTTTCTTTTTGTATCTTTCCCCACCTCCCTTCACCCAAATAGTATGATAACTCCAGTTACATAAATTTACAAAAATGATTTTATGCTAATGGAATATTTCATTATCTTCTCTTATTTCCCCACCCTTTATTTGGAAGAAATGAAATCATCGTTTTAGATGTGCTAATTTAGCACATTCAAGGAGAACGGTTTATCAATTTTTATTATAATCTTTAATTCTGGTGATGAAACTATTTTTGTTATGGTTGAACTAGATTATTATATATGTAATATATCCTAATTTTAGTTTTGTAATCCTTTTGTACAAATGGTATTAAGTTATAAAGGAAAACATGTTCATTGTAATCAAACTCACCGTTTAACCAAAACGGTTGTCACTAAGGTTATATATATGTAATAATTATACCTCACTCTAAGTAACAAAATTAAATTTAAAACCATTTAATCTCTTGGAAGTTCACTAATGGCATATAAATTCATCTCTGGAAAACCACTTCCATCTTTAATATTTATCCGAATGTGAATATAAGTGAACCGATCTTTTAAAAACAAGTAATTAAACAAGCCCAAACTATGAAATTGAACATTATAACTAATCAAAAAGACATTGAATGAACTCAAAAGGGTTGTAATAAATCATTTACATATATTAGAGGTTTTGGAGTAATGAATTAATAAGCCTATTTTTTTATTCAGGTCTTTAATTACAAGTCACGAACACCTTCAAGCATAAGGTAAGGGATCCTCTCTCTCACTTTTGTTCAAGAATCTCCTATATGTTGTGCTCTTTTATTTTTAATTACTAATGATGGGATATGTTTTTTACCTTCCCCACACTTCCCTTGTGACATATAAAGAATGTAATACCCCTTTAACTCTCATTAATACCTCGCAATAATACTCGTTACCATGCCGAAATGTTTGTAAGGGGTTTCTCATCTCACTTTCATTTCTGTGAGATTTTCAGTGTTCGCCACTTATTACTTGTATGTGGTATATGTGTACTTCTATTTGATATATAATAAAATTATTCTCTTTATATTCATGTTAATAAATGATTCATTTGATTCTTATTATTTTCATGGCATATGATTCGACTGATTACATTGTGGTAAGAGACTTTTTCTCAACTACTATTTTGTTGTTACTAACTTCGTATGATGCACCTAATAATCCTTATGTGGTGTACCTACTGACCATTTGAGATAACTTTTCATTTGAAATTATATCTATATTAAATATCCATAATCTCATATCATGGATATGTTTATTGTCTAAACTGTATACCATTTTACCTATGGTGTTTATTTGGAAAGTTATTTTAATTATAGAAATATTGATGAATCTATATACTCTACTTTATAAGGATATTGAAATGGAATATTTCTCTTGTATTGAATAAATGTATAAATAATTATTTGGACATGCAGTGGTGGTTGGGGCCTTCTATATCCCCTCAATGCATTGGTAAGTTTCATGAGACAAATCAGTTTGGTGACAAACCCTTCAAGTTTGTTTCCAAAAATCAAACGTGTTTCTGCCCATAGAACTAAAATGTTTTAACGTTATTATGGTTTCATGTTCCAGATACATGATGTCCAGTTAATAATCATTCTCTTTATTCATTATCAGTTTTTACTATCCATGAGGTTTTCACTATGAAAAAATCTATGGATGCTTTATCATTCTCAGTTTATTAATGGAGTTATTTTTCATTTATTCACCATGACATATTTATTATGTTAGATTGATTATAATTCACTTATTATTTTATTCATGATTCTTCTATTTTTAACCCTTACTGAGTGTTTGATCTCACCCCTTTCATTGTTTTCCATCAATAGGTGATGAAGTGGTGATCATTTATTGAATTCATGTGGTTGCAGTTTTTAGTTTTTGTTATGTATTGTATTTTGTAACCTCTTCCAATGTAATTTGTGTTACATATATGTATCTAGTTTCTTCAAGACTACTAAAATAATATTTCCTTTGGGATTTTCATTCCTTCTATCCATTCCAATATCTCAAGTAATGCACTGGATCCAACCTAGAGGGGTCGGAGTGTTATAGTTCCCCTGGGAAAGGGAGCGACAGGAGCCCCAGCCATCCTTTCCAATGTGGACCACTCCATTTGAAGAAATGTGCATATAGAAATAAAAATATGTCAATTGTCCTGGTTCAATGGAAAATAGTTATAAATTCCAAAAATGAGAGGAATTATAGGGATCAAATAATTAGTCTCTCCCTTGATATGTTGTTGTCGGAACCCCGAGGCATGGCCCCCCATATATGGTTTTGAAATCTGAAGACTTTGGGACAACAAACCTATGTGTTTCAGCCCTTTTAGATTCTAAAATAACAGTTGTCACAGGTGTATACCATAAAACAACATATTTTATTATGCAGGAACAGGTTATACATATGAGGTTCTCCTGTACATGACAAATTTCAGTTGAGAAAACCATCCTAGAAGACCTAAATAAGGACCATAGTGAAATGGTATATGGTTTACCTCTAGAGCCTCAGTAAACTCTTCCAACTCAAAGGTTCAAATTCAACATCATATAAAGGACTCCTACTTCCAGCCTCTTCCCCCCGGAAGACTCTTCTGATTCTTTAGGTAAGGGGAAGCTCCCACTCAATTCATAAGTAGACAACTGCGGTGGGACCTTTTGATTAAGCATCAATTTCACCCGATCTGTCATCAGATGTGGAGTACCTCAGGACTACATAACGTCATCTAGCTCAGCAATATACTAATCCCCTTACTCTTAGGACACTATAATGTCATCCTTGGCATGGCCGATCTCTGATAAATACATCCTAATATGGTTAAGATGGTGCCACATTTGGGAAGGACTGAATAATTTTCTATTAACCTCATAGGTGTCCCAATACATTTGTAAAATAGTGTCTTCATGCATGTCAATATGGAGTATCCACTTCCCTGAAGTCTAAGTTGGTATCCTGCGGAACCCCCTGGGTGGCCACACTTCCTATTGGCTCTGCTCATCTGGGGCCACCAGATCCACCGCTGTTGTTTGTCTCCCACTCGATATAGGTCCTGGAATTGTTTGACTTGTCATTACTAGAGCCCTGACACCATGGCGTGTTCTTTCCACTTTCAAGCCTCAACATTGAGGTTGAGTAGGTACCCCATCACTATCACAGATATTTTTTCACTTCAACATTTCCCCCTGGGTAGGCTTCCTCCCAACTCTTGGCATAATCCTTTACTAGCCTATAGATAGCTGTGGGTGGAGGTAGCTCATTCTGAATCTTCCCATCCTCTCTCATGAACATGTGCCACATCTGCCTCATTACACTTGGATGGTCCTTGTGGATTATTCCCAAATACACTTGTGGGGTCAACCTCTGCATTCACCAGAACTACATCACAAAGCAGTGTGGGTTTTACGGCTCGCAGATAGGCTCACGATCCATCTCTGCCACCAGAACTCCACCCCTAAAGGCTAGGAGATAGGACTGATGTACCTCATTTACCTGGTCTTCATCAGTTAATATACCTTTTGGCAATGGAAATGTATTGAATTTTAATCCATTCTCCCTCCAGACTCTATTCATCACCAGTGGCGGAGTCATATTAGCTGGAAATATCCCTACCGCATTCAAAATCGCTATTCGAAAGTCTGATCCAGGAGGGTAAATAGGGTTTGGATATTCATAGGCACCCATCTTTGTTATTATCCGTCCATACAAAACATGGAGCAGGACACACAACCTATGTGGATTCTTCCCCCCACTAATGTGATACAACACATTGTATAGTTTGGCTAACACCAGGATCCCCATGTTGACATGCTCCCCCATCTCTAGCATAGAAACCAAAATGAATATGCTTGGTCTCAGAGCTATATTTTTGTTCTATACTGGAAACATTGAGTCGTAGACAAGTGAAGAAATTAATCCAACCATCCTAACCACCGGCTACTGCTCAGTGTTGAAACCATACGCCCATATCTTTCATTGGTTATCCTCCATGTTTGTCCAATAAGAATTCTCGTTACTATGTTGGGATCCCTTTGGACAGGTGGGAGGCCTAACGGGTAGCATTCTAGGTCCTTCCTCGCATTCAGTGGAAAGCTTTTATGGTAATTTTATGAAACGCTTAAACCATAACATGATGTGGAAATCCATCACTAACTACTTGTCCACACCCAACACTAAATCCATCAGTTCCTTTTCAAACCTCGACACCTTCTTTGGTCCTCCCATGTGTTCTCCACAGGGAGTAAATTGTCATAAATCTGCCCAAGGATTGGAATCCCTGAGATCTTATGAAGGTCCTAGAGGCTGATGTTGACCGCCCCACGGTGAAGTTGAAAAGTGTTGGTCCCCAATGAACACCTACTGATCAACTCTGGAATCAAGTGTTTTTTCTGATAAATGTGCAATTGGGAGGCCCACGTAGCTTTATATAGCCCTACTCACTTTCTCTCTACCTCTAATTCCTCGTTAGATGCACAAAACCAATAAGCCTAGGACAAATCCTTCATAAAATTTCAACCCTGGTGAAAGTCAAAATAATCAGCCACCCCTTCTCTAGGTTCCCCAAATCCACCTTGAGGATGGTGTGGTACTGTGGGGGAGATACCTCTAGCTTCAGAGCCTTCCCAAATACATTATTGACATGATTATACAGGCTTTCATCATTGGAAAGTGTGTGATCTTCCTATGTATGACCATCGGTAGCCCTGAACCACTGGTGATGGCATGGTGTACTCCTGAACTAATAAGCTAGTTTGTCCCTATATAATTTAGGGATGAGAACATCATCCATGAGAACAATGCCATATAGAGGAAATATTTTTCATAAAGGATTGTTCTTTTGGTTTTTTGTTTGGAGATCCACCAGGGATTCAAGGTCTAAATGACTTCGCACACATTCCCTGATGCCCATATTATCCACCATCTCTTCCCTACGGGCAGAATCTGAAAGGACCCCCCCCCCCCCAAGAAGCATCTCGGTTGGCCATTCCATCCCAAGAAATTATAATTTTTCCATTCCTGTTCGCAAATCTTGATCACGGAGCTTGACCGCAGAGCTCAATTGTAGAGACAGGTTGTATATTTCTTTCACAAAACACACAAAAAAACATGCAGAGCATACAATCACAAAGTCTAAGGACTCTCTATGCAATGTAGAGAAAAATAGAACCTAGTTCACAAAGTGAGATCTTAGAGTTCACAAAGCATTGAAAATCAGGAAATCCAAACTCAAGGCTAAGGATACAACTGAGGAAAAAAGTGGAGTCATCCAACCCTATTTATAGGAGGCGATCCCAAAGATTCGCGGTGCACCTGGACGTAGAGAGCTTCACATCTATATCAACCTATGAACTGGTTATCCGCATTGTGACCCTGATCTACAATCATGCTTCGCGGCCTACCTAAATTTTGGTGATCTACCCTTCGAATCTGACCCTAGACTTTCCACACCTCCCATTCTGAGAGGGGGGGGGGGGTCATTTTTTGGTTCCAAAAATTATGTGTGGGAAAAAATAAGAAAATTACACTTAATGGTGTTTAAATGAGATGATTTTTGAAGAACCCTCATAATGGAAACGCCTTCATGAATACCTTTATCACTGCGGTCAGTGGAAAGCCGATGATCTCTATGCGCTCGCTGTAGAGGAAAGTGATGGTTGACTATGTGGTTACGATGAACATGATGGGAGGCTCTGTGCTATAGATGGAAGGATGATCACCTCTGCGAGTCCATTAAACTTGATTTAAAACTATGTAACTGCTGAAAAGGTAATGAATAAATCCTCTATGCCATAGAGGGGATGATGGTCAAATTCACAACTCTGAGAATCTTGACACAATCTTCCTCTGATTGAGAAGATAAAATTATTTCACAGCATGTCCTTAGAGCATCACACCCCCTGAAACCTATAAATACCTAGCTCCAACCATTCCCATGGATCCGAACCCCAACCTTTCATCTTCAGAATTCCCAAATTGTGAAGCATTCTTTTCTCTGTGAACCAACTATGAAAATAAATTATATGTTTTACTTGAGCAATGCAAAATCACTTTAACTTTTCTCAAATATACCCCTATTTCAAAAAGGGATTCCCTTTGAAAATCTTATTGTCCATCACCAAGGAAGGATCCCCCTTGGGTACTCAGGACTTCGCAAAGCACCAAATATTCATGAAGCACCCTCCAAAAAATATAGTACTCCACGATTAGGCCGACAAAATGTGCTTCTCAATGTTCTCCTCTTTGAAAAGTCATATCCTCTGCAAGCATTTGTGATCTATGAAGACTTGTTCTCTGTGAAGCCTTATGCTCTGTGAAGCCATGTGCCCTGTGAGTCCCTATGCTCTGAGAGTTCGCGATCTCTACAAGACCCCATGCTCTGTGATCCCTTGTGCTCTCAAGCCTCTGATCCTTGCGAATCCCCTCTCTGAGAGGCCTCTTACATTGGGAAGCCTTCTTCTTTACAACCTTTAAGGCATGTACGATGTGATTTCAATGTCCCTTTAGTGGTGATTCAAGTTGTGTTTTTTTGCCTCATACTTATTCACACAGGCATACTAATGGATATTAATTTTTCTCATAGCCACACTAACGTGGGCCCCTCAATGGATCACTCCACAACACTAACTCAATAAGGCGTTGCTGGTGCCTTCCCTTCACCAAGGTTTAAAGTTAACCTGTTATGTAATTCCTAAGGGTGATCAGTAAATCTTCACCGTCCATGCTCCAAGACATTAAACTAAAAAGTACACATGTCCTCGACACATGACGTTAAATTTTGATCACTACATAAGCGATAAGTTTGGAGAGGAACCAGAAGGGGACGGTAACCAACTATTTCTCACTCCCACTCTCCCTATAAGCTTTATCACCATTCACACCTCAGATAGTCTCTAGGTAATCCCTGGAACCTTCTTATGGGATGATTCAGATATGATAACCATATCCTCCTCATACGTCTATACACCTTCATTTTTTATCTAGCCTCCCTCCTAGAGTAGGTCCCAATATCCAAATCCCTAGGCTACTAACCATGCACAATCCCCACTGAATTCCTCACAGACGCACCTTTCACGACATAATTTCCAGGTATTAGTTGCCTCTTGTCTCTCACATCGTGTATGACTCACGTGGACTTAGTGTAAGCTTCGACCATGACATCATCTCTGTCCTGCCTTAGTATGCAAGCCTCGTACCCCATTTCTAAACCACTGGGCCTTTTATTTTTTCCCTTTCTAGGTAAGTTACATAGGAAGCCTCCCCGAGGTTCAATCCCATTACTCATTTGTCCCAACCATCTTCATGTTGATTCACTCTCGTCCCACATGACACTAAACTGTATTCCCCTCTCAGTCCGCGTGATGTTAAACTATATGAATTCGAACTACATGGTTTTTGATCCCCATATCTTAGCCAGGTTACATAGGAAGCCTCCATGAGGTTTAACCCCAAACACTGGTAAACTTTGTTGTCCCCTCTGTTGGGACCCAGATCCTTGGTCCACCTCTTAGTGGTGTCAAACCAATTCTCGGGAAGCCAACCATGCATAATCCCTACACAATACACATCCATTAAAAAAATTTATCCCTCTTGTGATGGGATGCTAACCATGTGTAAGACCCACTATATCTCTAAGTCGTTGTCCTTTGTGTACACCTCAATTTCATGCCTCAGCCTTGTCCAAAAAGTGGTTAATCTGTATGCCACATTCATCCCACATGACGTTAAACTGTATGCATTTGAACTACGTGGGTTTTTATCCCTATATCCTAGGTAGGGTATGTAGGAAACCTCTTTGAGGTTCATCCCCAAACACTAGTAAACTTCGGTGTCCCCTTTGTTGGGGCCCATATCTTTTATCTTCCCCTTAGTGGTGTCAGACCAGTTCCTAGGTAAATAACTATGCATAGGCCCTACACTCAATCGAGGATCCTCCAACCAAGAGTGTCCCTCTTGTGATGGGCTTCTAATCACTCATAACCCCCAACATGTCTTTGGTTTTTTTTTCTTTTTGTACACCCTAATTCCAATCTCTCATTCCTCAAGTATGTGGAATTTGATTTAATTACACGAGGATACGTAGGAATCTTCCTTCAGGTTCAATCCCATCTATCATTTCCCATATTGGTCTCTCTCTATATCCTTTGTGTTTTGGTTAGATCATGCCTTAACATGAAGGTAATTGTCCCTTCAGGTCCCCATCCATGCATCCATTTTCACAAGATATATCCTCGGGTAACTCATCACCCCACTGAACTACATGGAATTTTATTTCCACCCACAAGGATACAAAATAAGCCTCTCTAAGGTTATAGATCAATACCATTGTCATCTTCATGATGGATCCATCCCATTCATCTCATCCAAATCAGAAAACCATCCATCATCTATCCAGGTATTACATAGGCCATCATATCCCAGAAAGATCATGTCATACACTTCCTCGCTTCTCCCACCAGCACCCGAGACACTAACCACGTGTATTCCCCAACATGAAATCAGTTTTTTGTCCATTGTGTACACACTAATACCATGATTCACCATGTCAAACTACAAGGGGTTCGATCCTTATCTTCCACATAGGGTACAAGGAGGTTCAATCCCAGCCAATGTTCAACCATGGTGTTCCTTTTGTGGGGACCCAATCATCCTCAGATCTATCCTCATTATTAGTGGATCCACCCATTTAGTAAACCCCCCAGGTTCTCCCTCCTTGGGATATACCTATACGATCCACTCCCATTAGTGTTTTGATGAGTTTGATCTATCTATGTTAGAAATTAAACTCACAGCATACCCCGTGTTAAACATGGGAATCCAGGGAAATCCTTGAAGAATTTATATGGAATAAAATTCCCCACACTCGACATGGGATGCCTTAGGATTCTACTCCCTCTAGAATTCATATCACAAGGAGAAGAGATACATGTGTACCAGTGTTTTAGCACCGAGACTTGCCAGTGATGCCCAACGTGACTACTCCCCGGAACGAAGGTTTCTTCCCTAACGTGACCTCATGGAATGTCCTGACCAAAGTAGTTTAATTAATTAGCGTACACAAAGATATGGCACTGGTAAGAGTTTCATGAACATATTAGTATTTATGGGGGATCCGGACTAGTTGATGAATTCTGTAGAGGAATCCACGAAAGGAGAGGCTGACATCCATTAATCTTGTTTCAATCAAGGAGAAAATGTCCCTGAATAAAGAAATAGATGTATCCCACCTTTGGAAAATGGGAATGTGGGACAACAACCAGCACGTCCCCCACAGACAGATGTGTGCACCCCAGTGAATGTTTCTGAAATAGTTGTCTTATGATTTTAGGAAAATGTAATGAGACTTTAGTAAATTTTTCATAGTGTTATAAAGTCAATTATAATTTTATGAACTTCATTTTTCGAGTAAATAATGATTTCAATAAAATAAATAAATTTCTCATATTTAGAGGATTATTTTCATAAAATTGAATTCATTTTTGAATTCTACACATCGAACAATGGTTAAGGTGAATTTTTATGATTTTTATAAAATACATGATTTTTTTGTGTACAGTAAAATATTATAATTTACAGTATTAACATATTATAAGGTAAATACACTATTCCTTGATTAATTGTTGATGTAAGAACCATACTCTCTAACTCCCCTTCTTTTATCCCAATTATGTTAATTACCCTAAGGGGAGGGTGAATTAGGATATGACAGATTAAAAAAACTGCCCCTTAGGATCTTGTTAGGTCGTTAAACAAAACACACTTCTCTCTTCTTCCCATAGAAATATATAAACATAAATGAAATCATTCATGAGACACAGTGATATTTATTTGGTTCGCCCTCATGGGGAAAAGTCCAAGGAGAATACAATGGCAATGTCCTAATTGTACCAAATCAACTAAGGATCACTACGAAGTTACAAGGATTGGGATAGATCATTTATATGCCTAGGCTCTCTAACTTTATAAGATGAGGGGTCTGATCATTGAATTATAAAGGGTCCCTCACTGTGTATATTTCTCTGACACGTTGGTGGAAAGGATCACCATCTTCATTTTCCTTCACTCACTGCAGTTGGAAGGGATCAACTCACAGTTTATGGACTTGGAGGTCCCTTCATTTTCAATAAATCATGCATCCTCACGTATATATATATTCTATATTGATTTCCATTTTTCACCCATAGATGAAATCCACTATTCCTCTTATTTTTAGTTAGTTTAAATTTCTTTCACGAACTGTTTAAGTCCCTTCACAATCAACTTTCTTCCTCTATGAACTGCACTGCACCGTGTAGTGTGTATGCATCACGGAGCACCTCTCCTCCATGAACTTCCCCTTCTTTTTGAACTATCTCCACTTCTGTGTACTTCATCTACATATCACGTCCTCTTACCTCCTTTGCATAATTCCTTTGCAAACCGCCTCCACATACTACCTCTACATACTACCTCTTCTTCTGAGGACCAACTCCTCCTCTGTGGACCACTTTCTTTTCCAAGATATAGATCACTATAAAAGAACTTTCATGGACTATTCTCATGAACTACTTCACCATATGTGGAATACTCCCTCACAAACCACTTCACATTGTAGAATACTTCCTTAAAAACAAATTTTGGACTTATCTGGATTCCTACATGGAAATTTTTTTCTAATGAAAATTGTTTTTCATATCGATGGGATTAGCTATCCTTATATATGAAAATATATCCAAAAAAACTACTAATCTGTTTTACATAAATATTTGATGCGGAATATCCTTCACCATGTATCCTTCTCCTTGATGATCCATTTTTTACCTATGTTATCTTTGTAGCGTATTTTCTCATATGTAGTGGCTAATTCATTCCGCAAATGAACCCCTACATAGCTCCCCAAATTACCTCCTCCATTTCATGAACAATGATCCATCCCATAAACTGAAATCCTTCTATGTAATAAATTCCTCTCACAAACCACAAGCCTTTTTGTGAACCATTTTACTTACACAGTTCGTGTACCATGCTTTGCATCCTAGATTTCACTGTGATTCACTGTTTCATTTTCACCCTTACACCACTTTGCTAAACAAGTTTTGTATTGAAAATTATAAAAAAAGGTCACTTCATGTTTGATTAAATTATTTTGTGTTTATTACAATTAAAAAGGGAAATTATACTTGTTTTAATAATTTCATTGAAGGTGAAGTGATTTGGAGGGCCCATGATGATGTCTAAGAAAAATGGTCCAAACTATGCAGGATCCATGGACACCAGTGGACTCAACCGCACACTAATACTAAATCGTGCATCTAAATGGTATTTAATTTTATGTGATGGTCCAAATTTCAATGGGATACATTTCATATTAAGAAACCCAAAGCTAATTTGGTCATCTAGTGGCCCATCCGGACTGATCTGTACAGCACATCAAATCTGCATGAAGTGAAAAGTGGTGTGAGTTGTTCTGTTAATATCTTCAGTTGCGATTGTTCAAATGATTATAAACATTCCGTGGATATTTTCAGGAGGATGGTATATAACTTTTTAGTCTTTTCAAAAATGATATAAGATTTTCTAAACATCTAAAACCATGAACTAATTTTTTTCTAGAAATCATGATGCTCAAAACCACCATCCATTTTTCCTATAAAATGGAACCTTGGGCTCCCCATTTGGTAGTTCAGTCAAGGAGTGAAGTGCTGCCAATTTTATGTTCCATATTAGTCCTCTCCTCATCCTAGATCTTCTAGAGGCCCTATCCTCATATGGGGATCAATAATGAATAATGATTTCCACCCAAGCTTCCTCCTCCTCCCGATGTCGAGC
Source organism: Viscum album (assembly GCA_963277665.1). Taxonomy (NCBI): domain Eukaryota; kingdom Viridiplantae; phylum Streptophyta; class Magnoliopsida; order Santalales; family Viscaceae; genus Viscum; species Viscum album. The sequence goes on along the minus strand of OY728127.1, from coordinate 1,956,885,537 downwards.
TAAATGGTGGGTGTTCGTTGTGAGGGAGCTACACACATGTAAAGGGAGTTTTGACCCACATATTAGTTACTGGTTAAGATTAATTTGGTTTTTTACACATTTTATTCCATGTTCCTTACATCATTTCATATTTTGATGCTTGTTTTGATACATTCGAATGTTGTGCTCTTAATTTCTAATCGATCAGTGTGAGGTTTTGAGTGTGTCACTTTTGTTATTCTAATTGTAAAACACAAGAATCCTTTTCATACACACACTCTTAAGATTTCAATCTAGTTTGGAAGCTCTTATTCCATGAATAAGTTCTGGACCTTGACAATATGATTGTTATGTCAATGTTTGGTTCTTTAATCATTGAAATAAAAGCTTTGGAATTAATCAGGATTATAAATAATTTCAACCAAAGAATTACTCCAAACCATAATGAATCTAAATGAACAATGAACTTGAAATGTGAGTATTTAAATCACAATGAACCTTTTCTCTCATAATTCTCAAAAAATCACCTTAATCTATCAACAATTAAACTCTTTAAGTTAAGTTATTTTCCTTAAACTGTTTTCAAAATCACCCCACATTTTTTGTACTTTTTATCAAAAACACATACTCTAAAACTACCAATGATCCTTTAGTGATGACCTAGTGTCTTGTCTATACTATAAATCAATCTTAAAACGTAATAAATTTGATGTTTTGCGACAACTTGTTCAAAATTTGGATCCATTTTTGGGGAGCGCTTCAGTTTTTAGTGAATGTTCAGATAAAATATTTGTAAATTTTTTGAATATTTATTTACCATTTCAATCCCTTTGTGTTCTAATATGTTTTTTTGTTGGTTTGGTGCATGACATGTTCTAATATTGGATATTTTCCTCCTTTCGAATCTGAACCAAAGCTGATCCTACGTCAGTGACACCGAGACACATAAGAGAACCCTTTGAAAGAGGACACACAAAACCTCAACACTCTTCTTGATCCTTCTACTTATTTTTCTCGAACAAAAATAAAAATTGAAATAAACTTATATAACATGGATGAAAACTATAAAACACTAAAAAAACTAACCTCACCTGATTTCAATATCCAACCCACATACATTCTATTATATGGGAAGGCACCCCATTTTGAACTAAAATCTAGTTTAACTCATATATTACCAACTGTCCATGGACTTCCTAGAGAGGATGCACATAAGTATTTAAAAGAATTTCATACTATGTTATCTACATTAAAACATTAAAATGTGGACTAAGAACATGTAAAGTATAGGGAATTTCCTTTTTCATTATATGAAACTCCAAAAGACTGGATTTATTATGTTAATTCCAGAATAAGAGGTTGGGAGGGCATGAAAAACTTTTTTCTTGAAAACTATTTCCCATCCTCTCAAACATCAACAATAAAGAATAAAATATGCGGTATAAGACAATCTCAAGGGAAAAAAAATCATCAATATTGGGAATGATTTAAAATATTTTGTTCAAGTTTTCTACACCACCAAATAAGCGACTAACTTTTAATATAGTATTTTTATAGATGATTAATTCCAATTGACCATGACATGATTAATGATAATGTAGGTGGTGCACAATTAGATAATAACCTAATCATTTCAAGGGCCCTAATTTATAACATGACCCAAAACACACAAAAATTCAGTTCATGGTCTTGTGTAACCATTCTAGGTGTCCATGAGGTGAAAAGTACTGAATTTGAGAAGCAGGTGGATGCTAAGTTTGAAGAGGTATGTACCCTTCTTCGATAAATCGCACTTCCCCAACAAAAATCCCAATCTCCTCCTCCCATCCATTGTGCTATATTCTCTTCTAATAGCCACTATACTGACCAATGTCTTCAATTAAGAGAGAATTTTTAGATTTGTGAGGCAATCTTTCCAGACCGTCCCTATAACCAACCCTTTAGGAAATAACCTTACTATACATCCAACCCTGGGTGGAAAGAAAACCAAGCCTATAGGAAAGGGTGTATTCAAACCAACCTCTACAAAAATGGAACCAACAGGGTCAGAGTATTCATCCACCACCACCACCTAGAAATCCTCAACCACCCAAAAGGCCTTTCTAAAACCCCTCCAAAACCTAGGCTTAGCTAAGAAGATATGATGAAAAAAATGGATTCCAATAATATCCAATTCCAACAAACCACTCAGGCAGCCATACAAGACCTCAAAACCCAATTATGCCAACAAGATAACTCTGTGGGTGAAATACAAAGTCACAGGTCAAGTAAACAACCATCTCAACCATATTTCAACCCTATATATAAATGAAATGTCAGTTACATCACCCTTATAAGTGTAAAAAAATATAAATTTAAATTAATTCTCACTTTTATTCATCCCCTCCTGAGTAAACCTCTATCCTAACCATTAAAAATGCTCCAAATGTTGAAAAACCAAGTCTTGAGATAAGCTCTTACAAAGGAACGAGTGTGTATGTCAATGAGTCTCATAGCCAACCCATTCCTCTTCCATTTCCCAAAAGGGACACCCAAATAATAAAATGAAAAGAAACATAAAATGATAAGGAAATCTTGTAAACATTAAAAAAAGTGTAGTAAAACATCCCTTTGATTGATGTTGTGAATAAACTTCCACGATACACCATGTTCTAAAGGATATGTGTACACATTGTATGAAACTTCATGAATATGAAAGGTAATATTGGGGAGGAATGTATTAGAATTAATAGAGCCATCACTTACCACCTTGTGCAATGATCCTAGAACATTCTCAATTCCATGCACAATAGGGGAGTATTTTTTTTGCAATTCTATGCTTGATTTATGTGATTCTATAAATGTGATGCCTTGCTCTATTTACTCTTTATTGATGGTTAGGGAATTTAATCCAACTAGGATAGTCATTTAGCTAGAAAATTAGAGTACAGAAGACACTTCTGGTGTGTTAGAGGATATTCTTGTGAGGGGTCAAAATATAATTTTTATTTCTGATTTATATGTGCTTAAAATAAAATATGATAAGATGAATGGGAATTACCTAAATATATTGTGGATAAGATTCTTTAAAACATAAAAAACCAAAATTAATGTCCATAATGGAAAATTTTCTATGGAGTTTTATGGTGACATTTTCCACGTCAACCTCCTTGATTCCATGAAGAATCCCTTAGAAGAACATTCCTCACTCACTATTAATTCTATAGATGTACTCCCTTCCCTTGAAAAAACTTCATTTCATTCCCCTGATACCCTTTTTGAGTTTTCTTCATTGATAGAAATAGTAGGAAATTATTCATGCATTGATTGTTGTAGTGGTCTAGAAAAGTGTCATGCACATTTATTAATTGATAATTTCATGAACATTGAGGTTCCAATGACCATCGATGATATTGATAAGCTTGTAAAATCTCATTCCCCATCTGAGGATGATACCATTGAGTAGTTAGACGAGATTAGTGACTTATCACTTTCACACACACCCTAATTAATCCAAAATCCATCTGAATTGGAACTGAAACAACTACCTCAAGATTTAAAATACTCATATCATGGGAATATAAACCAGTTGCCTATCATTATTACTAGTTTACTCCCACTTGAGCATGAATTGAGACTGCTTGAACTTTTTAAGGAGTATAAACAACATTTGGGATGGACACTTGCTGATATTCATGGTATTATCCCTTCAATTTACACACATCATATTTTATTAAATGATGAGGCTAAACCTCTGAGTCTGGAACAATGTCTACTGAACCCAATCCTCCTAGAAGTTTTGAAAAATGAGGTAACAAAATTATTGGATGTTTTAATGATTTAACCAATCTCTGATAGCCAATGAGTCAGTCCCATTCAAGTAGTTTCTAAAAAAACTTGTCTTACAGTAATAAAAAATAAAAACAATGAATCGGTTCCAACTCATGTGTATAATAGTTGGCATGTCTGCATAGACTATCACTGACTAAACTGACACACTAGGATGGACCATTTCCATTTTCCATTCATTGACCAAATTCTAGAGAGGCTAGTGGTTAAGTCCCACTATTATTTCCTTGAAGGATATTCTAGATACTTTCATATCTATATTATCTCCATGGATAGGGAAAAGATGACCATCACTTTCCCCTTTGGCACATTTTCATATAGGAGGATTCCATTTGGTCTATGAAATGCTTCGGGTACTTTCCAGTGATGCATGGTTAGTATTTTTTTAATTTCCTAGAAAATTTCATGGAAGTATTCATGGATGATTTTATTATTTATGGATCCTATTTTGATGAATGTTTTAGTAGTCTTGGTTTATTCCTACGTCTTTGTATTGAAAAGAATATTGTGTTAAATTATGAGAAATTCAATTTCATGGTGTGATAAGGTATGGTTTTGGAACATGTAATTTATGGGGATAGTATCCAAGTAGATAAATTAAAATTGGGTGTATTTTCTTCCCAACCATTTCCCAAAAAAGTAGGGTACGTACGATATTTTCTAGGCTATACTAGACTTTACCATCATTTCATCTGTGAATTTAGTATTATTGCACTCCCACTCTCCCGATTACTCTAAAAATAAAACTATTTTTTAATAGAGAATGTGAGGAAGCTCTTATTAAGTTAAAATAGAGTCTCACGTCACCCCTATTAATATAACCACCTCAATGGGATTTACCATTTTAGATAATGTGTGAAGCCTCTAAATATGATGTTAGGGTATTCTAATCACAAAGGGACTATCGAGCTCCACATGTCATTACCTATGCCTCATGTAAAATATACCCTACCCAAGAGTACTACACTACAACTAAAAAATAATTCCTTTCCATTGTGTTTTCCTTGGAAAAATTTAGGTCATACCTTTTGGGGTCCAAAGTCATTGCGTTCTTAGACCATACATCCCTCCAGTATCTCCTTAAGAAACTAAAATCCAAACCAAATCTCATTCACTAGATACTCCTCCTTCAGGAATTTAATTTAGAAAATAGAGTTAAAAAAAGAGTAGAGAATATGGTGGTTGACCATATCAATAGGATCCACCAATCCTTTGAAATTGAATCATCCCCCTCTATTCACATAAATGACTTGTTTCGTAATCAGAAACTGTACCGAGTGCAAGATGTTATTCCTTAGTGTCCTAAATTTGTAAATTATTTGGTAGCATCTAGAATTCCTACTGATTTCAACAAATACCATGCCGAATGTCTAAATAATGAGTCTTTTTGGTACATTTGGGATGACCCCTACATTTGTCACACCTATACTAATCAAGTCCTCAGGCGTTGGGTTCCTGATTGTGAGTTTCAGTCCATCCTAAAATTATGCCACACTCTTGTATATGGGGGCCACTTTAGTCCCCAACAGAATGCTCGCAAGGTCCTCGATTCTGGTCTCTTTTGGCCCATATTGTTTCGGGATGACTATGAATTTTTTAAATCTTGTCCTCGCTATCAAAGAATGGGGAAGGTCTCTAAAATAATTGAGATACCACAAAAACCCTTGCTCTTCCATGAAATTTTTGATGTTTGCGGCATTAACTTTATGAGACCATTCTTCAATTCATATGGTAACCTATACATTATTTTGGAAGTGGATTATGTTTCAAAATGGGTAGAGGCACGAGCTACAAGGACTGATGAATCTAAGTCATTTGTTGAATTTTTTAGAACCCAAATTTTTTGTATGATTGTATTATCTAGGCTCATCATCAGTGACCAGGTTTATCATTTCACCAACCAAACAATGCAGTCTCTTTTGCGTAGATATGGATTTGGGTAGAGAGTGTATACTAAATATCACCCACAGAATAATGGTCAAGATGAGGTGTTAAATAGGGAGGTAAAACGGATTCTTGAAAAAAAAAGTTCGACCTAATATAAATGATTGTAGTCTTAGACTCAATGATTCACTATGGGCTAATCATACTACCTTTAAAACTCCCATTAGTATGTCACCATATCAGCTATTATTTGGAAAGAGCTTTTACCTCCCTATGTTGATTGAGCACCATAACTACTAGGCCATCAAACAATGAAATTCTAATCATTCTGGTGTAGGTGCTCAAAGGAAGTTGCAGATTCAAGAGATGGAGGAAATGAGAAGATAAGAAAATAGAAACTCTAGGATTTATAATGAGTGAACCAGGGCTACCCATGACCATATCATCCTTTATCTTCAGTTCTACATTGGGTGGAAGGTCATCCTCTACAATTCTAGGATAATTTTTCATCTAGGTAAGCTTTATTCTCACTGTTTTGGACCATACACTATTAAAAATGTCTCTCCATTTGTTTTTTTCCATCTTCAAAATAAAGAAACCAAGAAAACCTTCACTGTCAATGGGATGTGGCTGAATCACTTCTACAAAGCCCTTCCAGAGTCCCCTATAGAGGAAATCCAAGTTCAACATGTAGTCTATGAATGAAACCCACTAGGGTTTATCCTTTCTTCCCATAGTCTAATTTATTATAGTGAGGACACTTCACACACTAGGTATGGGGGGATTGGTATATTCTTATTTTAGTCAATAGTTTTCAACATCTTCTTTCATTTTCTCCTTTTAGCTTACTGAATTGAATTGTTACTTTCCCCCCTTTCCCCCTCGTTTCCCCCATCACTTTTGTGCCAAAATGATGATTTTTATATTATTCCCACTTTATCATGGAAATTTATGCCCATTTAATTATGGAAGTAATTGAAAATGAATGTGTAATTTCTGTATTTCATTTTTTTAACTTTCAAAAACAATTCTGATTAAACATGCATTTTTGCAAGAATTCAATACTCTGGTGTGACTTTCTTTTGAAATTTGTTTTTTTAATGATATAAATAGTTGTATCATTTTGAAACCTTTTATAAGAATGGTGCCCATTTTTTGGACAGATTAAGGGAAAATTATGTCACTTAATTTCTCCACAAAAATTTGTACCCAACCATGAAGTGTGGAAATTTTTACTTAATAAAAGGTAAATATAAGTTAGGTTTATTTTTCTTTACTTTATAAAATCATTTTTCCATACGTTCTCTCCTTATCCTATCTATTTCATTACTATACCAGATTGACCTATGCATGTGTACCTATTATCCGACTATTATATTCCCTCAAAAAAATAAAAATAAAAAAAGGGTTGTATATTGGTTAGGTCAAAAACCACCATTCCTCGACCTTTTATCTTATTATAACTATTATAATTATTTTAGTGAGTAGATAAAACATGGATTGGGAGAAGAGTGTGATATTTTTTCCAAGTGAAACTTTTGAAAAAAATAATAAATGAGGGGAGTGATGAAATGTGAAAAATATGGGGATATCTAGGTCAGGAGCTTATGGTTTGACATATTAAAATTCATAGATGAGTGGGTCTTGAAATTTAATTACAAAGGATACAGGGATGGTTTGGTGTAAAAGATCATATAAGTATACAATTTTTAAAATAACTTATATTTACTTGATAAAAAGTGGACATAATTTCATGGAATGGTTGTCCACACACACATGGAGAATTAGTGAAATGGTTATCTTTTTAACTATTTTATCAAATTTTTATCAATCAACTCCTAGAATTTCGTGCTGATACAATTTTTCAGACATCTTTTTTTTGATCACTGATAATAACTCCTTGGTGTGATTTTTTCTTTGATCACATTTCTATAAGGAATTAAATTTTTATTGAATGTTAAATCTTTATGAAGTTGGAAATATTTATATGCATAATTTCTGAAAATATGACATTTCCCAGGAGTGAAAAATTTTAGATGTTGGGGTGTGATCGCACTATGATTCACTATTCTATTTCACCATTACACCACTGTGCTAAACTTGTTTTGTATTCAAAATTTTAGAAATATTAAAAAAATCAATTCAGGTTTGATTCAATTATTTTGTGTTTATTATTGTTAAAAATTTAAATGATACTTATTTTGATAATATCATTGATGGTGTAGGTTATTTGGAGGGCCCATGATGATATCCAAGAAAAATGGCCAAACTGCGTAGGATCCATGTACACCAGTGGATTCAACTGAATACTTCAAGTAAACTATGAATCCCAAATAGGCTGAAATTTTTTAGGCTGGTCCCAAATTCAATTATCAACATTTCATATGCGGAAACCAAAAGCTAATTCGGTAATCTGGTGGCCCAAAAAGACTTATCTCTGTAGAACACCGAATCTACAAGAAGTCAAAAGTGGTGTGCGGTGTTCTGTCTATATCTCAAGATTTGATTGTCTAAATAGTTCCAAATGTTAAGAGGAGATATTCAGGAGGGGGTGACAAAAAATTTTAGTTTTCTAAAAAGTGATATAAGACTTTATGGCCATCTAAAACCATGAACCTAGTGGTTTCTTGAAATATAGGTTCTGAAAACCACCTTCAATTTTTCCTATAAAATAGACCCCTGGGCTCCCCATTTGGTAGTTCAGACAAAGAGTGAAGTTTCACCAATTTGGAGTTCCATAGTGTTATTCTCCTCATCCTATAAGTTCTTGAGGCCCCTATCCTCATAGGGGGATCAAAAATGAATAAGGAGTTCCACTTGAGCTTCCTCCTCCTCCTGATGTCGAGCTAAACGGTTGGCGTTCGTTGTGAGGAAGCTACACACATGTCAAGGTAGGTATGAAAAATATATTAGCTACTGGTTTGGATTGATTTTGTTTATTAAACATTTCATTCCATTTACCTTACATGATTTCCTATTTGAATGTTTGTTTTGATATATGTTAATGTTATACTCTTAATTTCTAACCAATCGGTGTGAGGTTTTGAGTGCCTAACATGTGTTGTACCAATTGGGAATCACAATAATCCTTTTAATAACCACATTATTAAGATATAAATATGATATTTATGATATTATTTCAAGCATAAGAGTCCGACCATAACAATATGATTGTTATGTCAAGGTTTTGTTCTTTAAGCATTGAAATAAAAGCTTACGAATTAATCTGAATTCCAATTAATTTCAACAAAACAATTACTCCAAAACTAAATGAATATCTATGAACAATGACTTTGAAATGGGTGTAGTGAAATAAAAATGAACCCTTTCTCTCATAATTATCAAAACATAACTTTAATCTATAAACTATTAAACTCTTTAAGTTAAGTAATTTTCTTTAAACTATTTTCAAAATCACCCCCCTTTTTAGTAATTTTTACTAAAATTGGATACTCCATACCTATAAAAACTCCTTGAAAGATGACATGGGGTATTCCCTATACTATAAGTGGATGTGGTTATGGAATAGATATACCTAGGGGTAACATCTCTGAAATTTTTTCTCAATCCTAACTCGGGGTAACCTAGTACACAACAACATGCCTTAATGCGAACCTATTTTGAAACTCATGGGTGATATGCGTAGGATAAGTATCATTTTATTTAAAATCCATTATGAATAATTTAAAAGAAAATATTTCCCCAAATAAACTATGACTGTGATTATAAAAATATTTATGCATAAAACTTCAATTTTATGTTAAGTGTTTTTATAGTTTGAGATTATACATTATGATTCATAACCTAATATAGGGTATGTCGTTTTTAGAAATGGAGCCTATTAGATAGAATGGAAACTGTATTAATTCACATATCCCATGTAGGGATTTCCCTCTTATCAAGATAATTTTGTTGGTATAGGATTTTTGACTGGTGTTGAGAAACTTATAACTATAATGGGATAGTTAAATGAGGTTATGAACAATAACCTTACATGTATGGATCATCTTGATCCACAATGTAGAGGAGTAATGTTAGACCAATTTTTGAAACAACAACCTTCATCATTCAATGGGACTAAAAACTCATTTGCAGGTGAGTAGTGGATAAGTTCCTTAGAGAATATATTTCTTATTTTGGGAAGTAATGAAAGGGAGAATGTTATCTTGTTATTTTATCATCTATCATGATATTTAGATTTATGGTGGTCACTAATTCAAAACAAAACATAAGAATAATAAATTAAAAAAATTTAATGGAAGTATTTTAAGGAAATTTCACATGAGAAATATTTTCCTCATGAAAAACAAGCGGATATGGAATTGAAATTCTTAAACTGAGGAAAAGGGAGTATGAGAATGTTTACAAGTATGAAGCTAATGTTACAAGGTCATAAAGGCATTCCATTGACTATATATGCAATCCAAGGAGTAAGATTGATCTATTTTTTATGGTTTAAAAAAATTCCTCCTAAGGTAACTAGTATCCAAAAATTTCTCATCATATGAAGATATAATCCAAAATTCCGGACAGAAAAAGAATTCTCCAAGTCATATGACATGAAATTAAATAAATTGAATAATTGGGTTATTGAAAAATCTATAAATTTAAATAAGGATAAGGAAAATATTGGAAGAGTTGATTTTCTATCCTGAGATAATTGTTGGAAGAAACAACTTTGTACTTTCTTGAAGAGTATGAGTGTTTGTTACAAGTGTGGAGAAAAAGGGAACCAAGCCCATGATTTAAAGGGAAAGAAATAATCTACCAATATTTAATGAAAAAATTCCAAAGAGATGGGACATTATGAAATTGATTATCTGAAGCATCAAGAAAACTTTCCCTTAAAAGTTAAAGGGAGAAAGTCCAAGCTTATGTGATCACAACTATTGAGGTTGAAGTTCCTAATGATGTAGTGAAAGGTAATTTAATAATTTACTCAATGTTAGCCAATGCTTTATTTGATTCTGGATCATCAGATTATTTTATATCTTCTTAGTTTTCAAAGAAAATTATATATTTACCTATTGATTAAATAAAGGAGTTTTCAGTTAAAACTCTTAAGGGAAGTATCATTGTAGAAAATATGTGTCGATTTTTCCCCTTTATGACACAAAAAGTTCATAGTTTCTAACCTTATCATCATACCCATGATTGATATTGATATAATACCTAGAATCAATTGGATTTAAAATTATGGTGTAAAAAACTATTATGAGAATAAGAAAGTTACAATTTTTTTAGAATGATGTAGAGTCCCTTATCTTTAGAAAAGAAACCTCTCCATTTCATTCTTATTTAGATCTACCCTCAGTAGTACTACTAAATTTAATTATTTAGTGGGAATAGAATGCAATATATATGTGTGAGGAAAGAAATATTTAAATTTATTATGTACCTATTGTTCAATAATATATTGATGTATTTCTAGATGATTTACTGGGAATCCTCCAGAGTAGGAAATTGAGGTCTCTATTGATTTAATTCCTAGTGCAAGGCCTATATCAAAGAATCCTTATAGAATGGACACAATCAAATTATTGGAGCTTAAGAATCAACTTGAGGTGTTGAGTAATTAGAGTTTTATTCACCCTAGTGTTTCTACATGGGGATATCCTCTTATTTTTGTTAATAAGAAAAATGGATTTTTGAGAGTATGCATTGACTACAAAGAGATCAATTCTATAACAAGAAATAACAACTATCCACTATCATGAATTTATGAATCATTATATCAACTTCAAGGATCTCAATATTTTTCAAAGATTGATCTTCGATCTGAATATCATCAATTACTTATGAATAAATAAGATATTGAAAATATAGAATTTTGAACTAGGTATAAACATTATAAATTTATAGTAATGCCTTTTGAACTGACAAATGCATCATGTGTTTTCATATGTCTAATGATTAGAGTTTTCAAGTAATATCTGTATCACTTTTCTGTGGTATTTATTGATGATATCTTGGTATACTCCAAAATCTATGAAGATCATTAGAATCACTTGTGTATTGTATTGAATACTCTTAAAATAAAAGAATTATATGGGATGTTTAACAAGTGTTCATTTTTCCTTCAAAAAATTTCTTTCAATTTCCATATTGTCTCTAAAGATGGAATCCTAGTTTATCCTATGATAAAAAAGGTGGTTTAGGAATGGCCCACACTAACGAATATTACTAAGGTATATAGTTTTATTAGTTTAGAAGGTTATTATCAAAATTTCATTCAGAAATTCACCTGATTTTCTAACTCTTTAACCAAGAATAATCGTAAAGGGTCTATGATCATATGGACTAAAGAATGTGAAAAATGTTTTGAAAATTTAAAGAGGATATTGGTGAATGATCCGATCCAGAATCTACCATCGGGAAATAGTGGGATTGTGATTTATAGTGATGAATCAAATAAAATAATTGGTTGTGTCATTATTGAGAATGAAAAAGTTAATTCCTATGCATCAAGGTAGTAAAAATCTCATGAATATAACTATCCAACTCATGATCATTATTTAGTAGATGTAATCCTTACTTTGATGATATGGAGACACCATCTCTATGGTGAAAGATGTGATATAAATATGGATCACAAGAGTTTGAAATATATCCTCTCATATAAAGAACTCAACACGAAGAAAATTTGATGGCTCAAACTACTCATGGATTATTATTGTTCAATACACTACCACCCAAGGAACAAAAATAAGGTAGTTAATGCTTTGAGTAGGAAATATCATGGAGTTATAAGAAAAATGAGAATTGAAAAATATCTTGTATAGGTGGATATAGTAAACATAGATATAGGAATTATCAAGGAAAGAAAAATATCATTAATTTTTCAAATGGTTGTCCAACCATCTTTATTGGAAATAATTAAAAGTTTTTATTGTGATAATGATAATCTTAAAAAGAAAATTATTACTATGAATTATGGGCAGTTCCCAGAATTTGTGTGTGGGGATGGAATTCTTAAATTATGGAGGAGGCCATATGTTCCCCAAATAAATGAGCTAAAAAGGGAGTTATTATATGATTCCCATAGTTTGAATTTCATTATACACCCTAGTAGAACTAATATTTATAGAGATTTGATGGAACATTTCTAGAGAGATAACATGAAATTACTAATTATGTATCAAGATGTTTAGTATTTAAATAGGTGAAGGTAGAAAGACAACATCCTAAAGGTGTCAGGAATCCCATGCCAATTATTACATAGAAATGGGATGACATCACTATGGATTTTGTCAACATATTACCAAAATCTCCAACAAATAATGATGCAATATGTGTGATTGTTGATCGACATACCAAATCTACACATTTCCTTGATATAAGAAAAGATTTTCTACTAGATATTATTGCACGAATCTATATTAATGAAGTTGTAAGGCTTCAGGGGTAACCTATATTAATATTTTTGGGTAGTGATCCATGATTTACATTGAAATTATATAAAATTATTCAGAAAGCGTTAGATAATAATCTTCATTTGTGTTCTTCTTATCACCCTCAAACTAATGGGATGTCAGAAAGGATGATATAAACGTTAGAAGATATGTTGAGATCATGTTCCCATGACATTCAAGGTATGTGGGACCATTATTGACCTTTTTTAGAGTTTTTTTACTAAAATAGTTTCCATTCTAGTATCCAAATGGCATTATATGAAGCATTGTATGAAAAGAGATGTCATCCACTAACTTGTTGGGATGAAGTTGGTGAAAGGAAGATTGTGGGTCTGGAGGTTGTAGAGGAAAAAATGGAAAAGGTAATGGTTATTCAACACCATATCAAAGTATTTAAAAGTATGAAAAAGAGCTATACTTATAATCTAAGTAAGGATTTGTAATTTTAAGTGGGCGATCATGTTTTCTTGACAGTATCTCCATGTAAGGGTGTTATAATATTTGGAATGAATGGAAAACTAAGCCCCAAGTATGTTGCACCTTTTGAAATTATGGAGGGAATTTGGGTTGTGGATTATCATATGGAATTTCCACCTATCCTTTATTAAGTTCACAATGTGCTCCATATCTCTTTGTTAAGTATGTAAATTCCAATCCCAGTGCATGTTCTTACTTCTGAAAAATTAGAATTGGAACCCAATTTGTCTTACTATGATCATCCTATCTTGATTCTAGACACTAAAGAATAGGTTCTTAGGAATCAGATGATAGGACTGGTAACAGTACTTTGTAAAAATCATAAAATTAAAGAGGCAACACGGGAACATGAGTATCTTATGATTAAGAACTACCCAAATATTTTTACGGGGTGGCAAGCTAGAATCGTTGAGGATGAAATTTTTATAGGAGGGGAGAATGAAACAACCCAAAATTATATTAATGAGATTTAACTTCTTATTCTTATTTCATATTGTATATGTCACAAAATACCACTTATATAACACAATAAAAACATTATAAATGAAAAATGAAATAAATAAGAGGTGTTTCTAGATCTTAAAGAACCTATATCAATGAAATGGTAACAAGACCCTATGAAAAGTAATGTGACCCTAATGAATAACAAACCATACAATAGAATACTAACATCACCAATCAAAATATAAATAAAATTTGACCATCCTATAAATGAAAATATTATATAATTATGTCATAGTATAAGTAGATAAATATTTTAAAAATTGCTAATTAAGTGTTGGTATTTTTGCGAGTCGTAAATATTTAATTAAAATTTTATAATTAAAAAATAACTTAAAATAAAAATAATTTTCATAAAATATATTAATAAATATATATATTTTTGTATTATTATTTTAGGATAATTAAAGCTGACTTAGTTAATTTTTCAAAGTGTTATAAAATCAGTTATAATTTTAAAAACTGTATTTTTGTAGTAAATAAACATTTTAATAAAAAACTAAATTTCTCATATATAGATAATTATTTTCATAAAATGAATTTAATTTTCTAATTATACAGGTTGAAAAAAATGAGTGAATTCTTGGAATTTTTCTGAAATACTTGAATTTTTTGTTGAATAGTCAAATACGGTAATTTACGATATAAATACATTATAAGTTAATTACTCTATTCTTTGAGCCATCACTGTATTAAGAACCATAATATCAAGATAAAATTAAATATTTTAATATATTTTATGATAATTCTCAAATTTTTCATAGTCTTGATCTAGAATAATAAACAAATAAATTAATTATTTAAAAATCACCCCTCTCCTCCACTATAAATATCACCGCTTCTCCTCACACCTCTAAGGCTTAAAGATTGCCAAATTTCTACCCAAAAATATCCCAAATCCTCTACCCACTTCCAAGATATCTTGGTCATAACAAAGAACCAAAACCAATCCCCTTAAGTAGGTTCTTAAGGAGGAGTATTCTAGAGGTAAAATCCTCTTCCTTTTCCTTTTATTTTCTTTCCAAGTTCATTTATTTTATTTTTATCTCCTCATATACTATTTAAATATTAGCATGATAACTCTAGTATCATCTTTATACTATAATTATGTAATTTTAATGTAATATCCTTCCTCAAACTTCTTCTCTCTCCCTTTTATTTTAAAAATGAAATCATTGTCCGTGAGGAGCTGATTTACAACTTTCATGGATGACGTATTTTCATTCTTCAATTTCCCTTTAAATTCTCATAATGAAACCATTTTTAGGGTTAAAAATTACTATAATGTATTTATTTAGACTAATTTAATGTTTTATAACCATTATATATACATAATATTAATTTGTATGACAAAACTAGTTCATAATGATTGAAAAACTGCCAAAATAATCTAAATGATCATCACTAATGTTTTATCTAATGACTCATCTTTATATCATATAACCAAATGAATTACATAACCATTTAACATTATATATGTTAAATAATATCATAAAATTAAATTCCTGATAATTATACCCATTCCAAATGAACTTCCTTACACATATACACGTATACCGATTGTAAAAAACCAAAGAAATGAAGGCTCCCAAACAATGAAATTTTATCATATAACTCATAAGAAAGGTCATAAATGAACATAATAAAGTAATAATAAATAAAATATATGTATATAAAGTTATTAATTGATTAATTAATTCATTTTATTTTATTATCCAAGATGTTAAATTCAACTTTAGAATACATTCACGCATAAGGAAATGGTTTTCTTCCTGAACCTCCATTTTCATTCAGGTTATGATTTTCTACACTATACAACAATGTAATTATTTATTATTTTTATATAAATCTAATAAATTTTTTATATATGTTTCAAAAACATATATCCAGATCATTTCGTCATCATTTTATGGGATAATATATGTTTCAAATGATTCCCTCCTCATTTCTTCCTGATATGCAAGCCGATTAAAGGGATCATCTCGATTTATTACCCATTTTCAAGTATCGTCCATAATCTATTTTAAGAACAAATTAGTTTTATAAAATCACTAATTTTTTCATGAATAAATATATTTGTTCATTTCTGGTTTCATTCAAACTATCATGAAAAATAAAAATGATTTTTCCAAAAGAAGTTTTCTTTGAAATGTAAAAAATGTATTCTCTCAAGAATTCATCAACAATTTTATTAGATTATTTTAATAAATTTTGTAAAGACCCGTAAATTTCAAGGGAATTTTTTTTCTTAATTTTATTTGGAATTTTGCAAGAACGCAGTTTCTGATGGCACCTGATTCCGAGGCCCGGTGTGCCCGGAATCATTTTTCGAAGTTTGGCTCGGGTACGTTCAGTGAACGGACGAGCGGGTTTTTCTAACTTTTGAACTGGTGCCCGGAATCGAATTCTGAGGGCACCGATGGAATCGCAGTGCCGGTATTTCCTTAGAAATGCCTCTTCAGGAGTTGCGTTTGGTCGGTTGTGGTTTTTAATTTTCGGGCTTAAAGTTAAGAAATAAAATAATTGTACGACAAACTTTATTTTATTTCACTTAAGCCACTTGGAAGCCACTTGAAGTCACTTAAAAGAGGCTTAAGCTGAGTTGATCCGGATAGGATGCTATCCAGAAATATCCTACCCTCTTGGTAGGATATTTGTGAGGTGGGACCCACACGAGCCCCGCCGTTTCTTTTCCACTAAG
The DNA here is from genome assembly GCA_963277665.1 of Viscum album. NCBI lineage: Eukaryota > Viridiplantae > Streptophyta > Magnoliopsida > Santalales > Viscaceae > Viscum > Viscum album. The sequence continues at coordinate 1,956,868,755 of OY728127.1, read as the reverse complement.
TAACGCACCCGTGAAAACCCGTCATTATGAAAGTCAACTGACGCGTTTTCTTAAATTCCTAACGCACTATTTAATTGGGCGGTTTTATTCGTGAATTAAATGGGTAGTTTCTTTTGTTGAATTAATTCTACGAATTAATGGGTCGTTACTTACCTCTTTTCGTTTGTTGGAGTAATAATAAAATAAGACCAACACGACATTTGGAGGATTACACGTTGAGAGGCTTTGATAGAATTCATGAGCCTTCATCCTCCTTCGCGAAGAACGCGAAGAACGCCATCACCCTCGGATTTTGGCGACGCTTCATCCGAGACGTTCTTCCCTGCCCCGATCTCCGATCACCAACTGCTTGAGGTAAGAGATCTCGGGTTTCTTTTTAAACTTCCTTTGTGGTTTTTGACTCAAGAAGGATTTAATTATTATTAATTAAATCTTTTTGTTCTTGAACCTCGGAGTTCGTCGACGCGACACCTTTCCGCGACGACGCGACGCCGGATACCGCGACGACGCGACGATCCTCAAATCCTCGAAGAACTCACGGGCGACGATTTGGCGAGGTAGGGGTTGTTGTGAATATTTTATATTCCCATGAACGTTTCTTAAAAATTAAAGAACCGGATTCATATGAACAATTTTATTTTATTAAAATTGTTGGTTCATGTGTTGAACATTTTCTCCCGTTTTTTTATCTAACACGGAGGGTGCGGGCCAAACGAACACGGCCCGACAACCCTCCGTCGTTCTTCGTGGTTGTGCGGATTTGGCGGGCGACGACAAAATGTGACGCAAGGGCGTTTAGATGATCCCGTAGTGAAAAACGGAACCCGGGAGGAACAACGACGCATACGGGAAGGAAAACGGACCACCGGAGAAACTCCGGTGGCCCGCGGAAGCTGCCGGCGGCCGGAGGCGGCGGCGCCCCGGCGGCGGCGGCCAGCGGACCCGCGACCGCGCGGGTCCAGCTCTCCCGCATGGGACGCGGCATAAGCCGCGTCCGCTTGACAGCGCGACCCTTCGAGGGTCGCGGCACCTCCAAACCGCGGGGGTTGCGCCCCGCGGCACCCGAGCCAGGCCGGACCGGACCGCATCCGGCCGGGTTGGACGGGGTCGGGTTGACCCGGTTCGGCCGACCCCGGGGGGGAGGGGGGTCGGTCCGGGTCGGCCCGGGCCCAGACCCCCCGTTTTCGGACCGTTTTCGGTCTTTTTTCTGTAACTTGAGCTAAGGGCCTCCGAACGATGCGCAGACAGCAGCAACGCGATACTTGGATCGAGACGGTCGTTTCGGTATATCGCACTCAAGGTTTCAGATTACTTTGGGTTTGGACGGGTTGGTTCGTACACAAAACCAACCGGGCCCTCGGAGCGGAAACGCTCATATCTTGAGCTACGGACATCCGATTGGCGTGTCGTCGGCTTTGGTGGATTCCTCTAAGTGAGAAGGATCTTTTGGCATACTCCGCCTGAGGTTTGGATGCAGGTGGAGTACAGTCGGGTTGGTTTTTCCTTAAAAACCAACCGGGCCCTGGGACGAAAAAGCCAATATCTCTCAGACCGGGCGTCCGATTGACGCGCCGTCTATTGCGTTCAGTTCCTGTTGACGACACGGAACTTTTGGATACATCAACTTCGGGCTATGTGACAGTTGATGTATCAGCCTCTCGGCTCATGGAGCGGACCCTCCCGAACGAGCTTGCTGTGTGCGGGAACCCTAGAGCTGGCTGTGACTTTGACGACGACGACTGTGCAGAGATCCTCAGTGGACTACGACGATGAAGAGTGCTGGTCTTGTATCCTATGTGGGTCCCAGATTAGATGATTCAATACTGGTCTTGTATCCTATGTGGGTCCCAGTGTAGATGAATCAATGAAGAAAGCTGTTCTTGTATCCTATGTGGGTCCCAGCCGTGCTGGTATTGTATCCTATGTGGGTCCCAACTTAGATGATTCAATACTGGTCTTGTATCCTATGTGGGTCCCAGTATAGATGAATCAATGAAGACAGCTGGTCTTGTATCCTATGTGGATCCTAGTAGTGCTGGTCTTGTATCCTATGTGGGTCCCAGCATATATGAATCAATGAAGACAGCTGGTCTTGTATCCTATGTGGGTCCCAACTTAGATGATTCAGTATCTATATCTGATCATCCATTTCACCTTTTCGACGATGTATACCTGTGTGAGCTGAATTACTGTTTACTCTCCTTTGTGAATTGTGTTGTACTATCCTGTGTGGATTCCGTTTTGCTTTCCTTTGTGGATTGTGTCATGCAATCCTGTGTGGATTTACATTTTGCTCTCCTTTGTGGATTGTGTTGTGCTATCCTGTGTGGATTTACGTTTTTCTCTCCTTTGTGGATTGTGTTGTGCTATCCTGTGTGGATTTACATTTTCTTTCCTGTGTAGACTGGGTTGTTCTTGGGCTCGGATGTTGGAGCCGAACAGGGATTGATGACTTAGGTATATGTATGGTCATATACCTAAGCAGTGTCGGTTGTTACTTCGTGATTGTATCTTTCCGTTGTGGTTTATCCTTTGTGGATTTCGGGAGACCTTCGGGGGTCTCGGGGTCCCTACTGAGTAGCTTATACTCACCCCTTCACGGGCTATTCCCGCACTACGTTGTGTTGGTTGCAGACGACGGACAACGTTGATCGTGGTTGAGGCTTGCAGAGCAGGGCAGTACCTGGAGGTGGACCACTGGGCGGGACGTACTCGGAGCGGACGGCGGGACCCGAGGAGCAGTGGAGCTATCTGTACCCACCCTTCAGGTGGGATTTCCAGAGGACGGCCCGACGTTGCGGCTTTTATTTTCAGTAGCTGTTTTCCCCCTTTCAGTTGTACTTTACAGTTGGGCTTGTATTTACGGCCCCTTTTTACTTTCAGCACAGCTTGTTACAGTTTTTACTTAGTGTTTACTCTTTCTGCTTGCTTACTCTGTGGTGGTTGTTTTCTTTACAAAGGCAATGCCTTCCCTGTTTATCAGTATTTACGCCTTGGTGCTAGTCGCCAGCCCCTGGCCTATGGAAGGCGGGCTTGGGGTAGTCATGGCACGGGCCCCGAGGTCGGGTCGTGACACATTTCAACACCTATCATTAATTTTATTCTTTATTTAGGTTTATATCTTATGTTTATCGTAAAAAATATTTTATTAAAAGGTATATAATTAGTTTGACTCTGGATGTTCTATCTTGATAACATTCACCATACTACTCATATTGGTTAGTGATTATGTTTACATATTGGAGAACTTTATTTACATTTCTTATGTATATGATGTGTATGTTTATCCCCATTAATATGATGAATGAATTAGACTTATTAAATGACATTTGGGGCCTTCAATATCCCCACTATTCATTGGTAGGTTTGATGAGACAAACTAGGCTGGGTTTTTACCCATTATGTATGGTGTCTTGGCCGAGTCCTTCATAGTTTGATTATGATGTTTGGTATTATGAATTCCCACATTATGAAAGTAGTAATTAATTTTCCATTTATTATATTTATATAATAATATCCATGATTATGTTTTATTATGAAATTATTTAATCATCTTTTAATTCCATCTATTTTATACTCAAGATTATTTTTTAATTCCATGTGTAATTTTTAGTTATAGATCATGATTTATATTTATACTTATGCTATATTACATACCATTACTGAGCATCTGAGATCACCCCTTTATTATGTTTTATTTTTCCCCGGGATGCACAGATGTATAGTAGGAATGTCATTCAAGGATAATCTAAAAGCTTATTTGTGTTTCTAATATAGATATTATATCGTACATTATTTCAAGTTGTAATGAAACTATTATGTATGTTTATGGTTTTCCAATTCAACTAAACTATTCATTACATTGGGATACTAATTCCTTGTAATCATAAAAATTTATGTAAGTTAGGAACCATCCATGAGAAACTGGGGTCGGGGTCCTTATATGAATTTATTGAACAATTCTTAGAAAATAACCACACAATTCTTAGACATTTCATTCTTCAAAAATATGTTTTCATGAAAAATGGTTTTCTTAAATTTTATGAGTGAATATTATAATATAATTATATAAATTTTATAATTTATTTTTCTAAAAAATAATATCATATTTGAAATCATCATATTAAAATTATCTTATGCTGAAATTTTGGTGATTTTCTGAAAAACTTTATTTTTCAATAAACAGGGAAAAATACCGATTTTTATGGAAAATTGTATTTTATTTTAATTGAAATTATGTTTTACAATAGTTTTAAAACATAATTAGTTCCATTTTATTTAAGATAATCTAATTAGGGTTTTTTAAATATATTTTTTACTTTAATTTATTATAAAAATTATATTTAAAAATGGAATGTTTTTTGAAAAAATTATTTTTCCTTGGGTTTTGGAGTTTTAAATTAAAATTAAATTATGAAATTTATATTCTTTGAATTTTTAAAAATGGATTCCATATTTCGAATCAGTGGGGCCAAATTTAGTGAATTTTCTATTTAGGTTCAATAAGAATATTAACCTTGGTAATTTTTTTATCACTATAAAGTGTAAATTGTTTAATTTAGGTTGAAAATAATATGATTAGAACAATAAAATAAATGTAACATTTGGGAAAATTTTATGTTACAAGTAATTTTAATCCAAAATCATTTTAGGTTCAGTTGTATGACCATTTAAAGCCATTTGGATGGGATTATGATGTTGATGATATTTTATATAATGAAAAGTCATAGAGGTCACATTCATGTTTAGAATAAATATAACATTTTTAATATAGGTTTATCTTGAAAATATGTTCAACTAAAGAAATTATTAAGATATATAAAATATTTTTATAAATATTTTTATTTTTTATTTTTTATAGAAATAATAATTACATTAAATTATAATACAACACTAGTGGTGTAGGCATTTAATTAATAAAAAATATATATGATATTAAAAATATTTAAATACATAAAATTTTAATTAATTAAGGTTATACATGAATTTTATAGATGATTATGACATATTAGGGGTTTATTAAATTATTTGTTTTGAAGTTATCTTTTTTTTATTTTATTAAAGTCAATGTAGTTAATAGTGTCACAATTGACACTAATGATATTTTCTAAAACTAATAAATTATTAAATTATCTAAAAAATCATAAAAATCATAAATAAGAACAAATAGGATAATTTATGGTTTAAAATATAATAAATTGTCAATTTATGGTTCAATTTACAAGTTCCATGTAAAAAATAAAAACTTCTAATATTCAAAATTTCGATACCGTAGTTAAAATTAAAATTTGAAAACTAAGGGTTAATCAAAATTATAAGGTTTCAAATTACACAAAAAACTTATCAAAAATCTATTTGTTAATGGAATTAAAACCCTTTCCTATATTATCCTTGAATACCTTTCTATTTGAAGGTATTTGGATTGAGTTGAATTTATTATAAATTAATCTTTTGATAAAATCCAAAAGTGCCCCTCACCTCCATTATAAAAGGAAACCTCTACCTCAATTCATTTAAAAAATTTGAGTTTTCAAGTCCAACCAAACTCTACAAAATTCTCTTATCCACTTCCCTATACACATTCTATAGGTTCTTTATTTCCCAAAAACTAACCCTGGAGCCCATTAGGGGAGGTCTAACGAGCCGTTATCGAGAAGAGGTAGTCACTAAAACAAATCACTTTATTTTTCTTCACTTCATTATCTCTTATAAATCCATGTTATCTTTCATAAAATAATAAATTCAATATATTAAATTTTCTGAAAAGTTATAATTATTAATAAAAAACCATTATATACCCCCTTACTCCTCAAACAATAAGTGAATGTATCACTTCTGGGTATGTCCAGCTTACCATCTCCATGTAGCGATACAATCCATTTTTTATCACTATATTTTATGGATGGAAATTATGATGGGTTTAATAAGTATATATGATATATGAAACATAATTATACTTCTATAATAACAATATTATATCAACCTTATTTTCATACAATCTTTTGAGAAATGATAATGTCACACGTACTTATGATTGGGCTACTAACTCCATGATGTGATGTGATTCATTTTCACTTATATTTCACATGTATTCAAATAATGATAATTTTTATAAAAATATATGATACATATAACATAATAATGATTCTGGAAATTTGTATTATTATTTTCCTTTCTTTCATTCCATTATATGAAAAATGGAAACAATGTTGATACATACGTATGGCTTACCATCTCCATTAACAGTGTTATTCATTTTTCAATCTTTATTTTTTATTAATGGTTATAAATAAGTATTTAATGAATATATATTATGTTTATACCATGATTAATGTTATGAAAATTATGTTATAATGATCAATGTATAAGAATTGGGACTACTAAACCAGAACATGCTTAGAAAATAATGCAATTATCACCCATAACTAGGATTTTAATAACAAATTATTAATAAAGGGGTGATAAGATATTAAGAAAAAATCATAAATTTTATGATAGATATATGTCTATTTAATTAAAATATAACAAATTCATATTTATTATATAGGAGGTTTCAACATGAATAAGGAATTCCAGTATGTAAGGTGGGAAATTTTTGTCTCGATTTTATTATTTGGGGGATACGTTCCATATACACTAATTTTATCTCTTGTGTGGTGTATATAATTCATAGTAATGTATTTTAAGATTCTCATATTTAAAATTATGGGATTTACATATCCATATAAGATTCTTTCTTTCATGGGGAATATAATTTGACTGATTACAAGTGGGTAAGGGTTTATTTTACAATCTCATCATCATTCAGGATTGTCTATATTTAAGTCTCCATAGTGTCATATTTATCTTTCATTCTAATGTTTTATAAAAATGTTTTTATAGGATTTTATTATTATAATTTTTTAAAATTCATTTCTACCACTTTTTGTCCTTTCTTTACAAAATTTTCAAAAATAAATCTTCTTATCGATTTCCAAAAAGGTTATTTTATGATTTTTCTTACAAAAGTGTGAAAAGAATTTTTTTTAATTTATAAAAATTGAACAGAATTTTACACCTCCAAGAAACCATAATTATTTGAATATTCCTTTATAATATTACAAGTTTCATTTCAAATAAAATATTTTCTTTTATAATTTTGTTGCATTAAAATGATTTAATAATGGAGAGTATATTTCCTCAAGAATTATTTTAGGTGATCTTTTAATATAATTTTACATCTAAGATAACAGTATTTGATGTTAAAAATTATTTACTACAGATATAATCCAATTATACCATCCTTATTATTTTTATGAATAATTTATGTTTATGATGGAATAATGTTTTGGAATCCTATTTATTTTCCATGGGTTATTCTATTATTAAATGTTTATCATACCAATTTCATTTTATGGGTTTTAATGTGTTGAATAATTTATGATCTTTTGGAACACATATTTATGGTTTTCATTATGTGATGTGTGGTACCCATGTATCCTTCCAATTCACAGGGTAATTATTTATATCTCAGGATATATAGAGGGGTAGAATGGGAGTGAACTCAGTTCAATAATACAGGGCTGGAATGGGAGTTAACCCAGTTCAGTAATACAAATTTGGAATGGGAGTGAACCAGTTTTAGTAACACAAGGCTAGAATAAGAGTGAAGCTAGTTCAATAATATAAGGCTAGAATGATGAGTGAAATCATTTCATTATGGGACTTTGTCTGCGATAATAGTCTTGGCAGTGAGCTCTTGCTAATATGGAAATGATTTTCTAGGATTATGTGTATCAGACAATACCTTATCATATGTTACGATCTCATGGTTAATGTTCATTGATTCTTTTATGACACGTGTTTTATTAACTTACATAATCTAATATATTACTCAATATTATTATTTTGATATATAGGGTATAAGTTTAAAATATTGTGTTCATGTATTTATACCCTTATGTTCATGTGTTTTTTGATATCTCCTTTATTTACCATTAAAGAGACTCCCATCTCAACCTTTTCTTATATTACTTTTCCCAGGGATATTAAGAATGGTATTTATTATGATATGTCAAAAATGGTTTTAGTTATAATCTAAAGACTAGAAGATGATTTAAATATTTATAAACCAATATTTTATGTTTCCATGTTTAAAAAGACACTAAACCTATACAGTTCTACCCTGGTTTTGTTATGTTATGTACTAAATATTCATCTATTTAGATGTAATAACAATGTAGGAAATTACTGGGCCATTCTAATTGGAACATATTGTATACCAATGGGCTACACGATATGTACTCTTTTGATATCTAGCTGGAATACTCAATGTGACTGGATGAGTACTTCAAATTTTCTTCATTCATAATATTAATTGATTGTGATTATATTTCTAAGAACAAAGAGGAAGAAGAGAATATCTCAAGATTTATATTAATGAATAATTAACTAAAATTGAAAACTAATGATAAATTCATAAAAAATCAATAATAATTAAATAATTATAAATAATTTAAAATAATTATATATAATTATATTACCCCTTTGATGTAACTTGAATGATTTAAGTGGAGTGTAAGCACTTGATGGGGTATTCCTAACTTGGATTTATTTCCTAATTGATGATTAATATTGGATGTAAATCCCTAATAAATTTTTTGACCAATAGAATTGAATAAATCATTAATTGATAAGATAACACCAAAACAAAATTATAGGATTATCACATATTGATTTATAGTTAATTTAAGAAATTAATAAATTTCCCTATGATGAATTCTTTATTTTATAATGAATCCAACAACATATCTACATCATACCATCATTGAATTTTAGTAATCGTTTATAGATTCACTCTAGTGGTAATCCACACATGATTCATAAACCATATAAAATCACTATAGGAATCTCCACATTCTAAAGTGGTAGATCCTAATTCTTGCATCGTTCATCTTTAATAGCTTTGAGAATCTCTTAAAAACGTTATCTTGTATCTCTCAAGAATTGAGAGTGGTTATGGAGGTGGATCACTCTTTGTTCTTGAGAGAATTCTTGGATTGTTATATGTCTAGGTCCTTGAGATAATTTTCGGATGTTGTTGTGCAAAACCAAAAAATTAGTGGGAACACTTAAAAATAATATAATTTGGTTTGCACCATACTAGGGTTAGAAAATAATAATTTTAAATGTTCTATTAGTGTTTTCAAAATCCATGTGGAAACCCTCTTCTATAATAATAATAATAATATAATTATTATTTCTTTACAAGCACAGTACTAGAAAATTAATTAAATATTATTTATTCAAATAATATTTAATATATATATATATATATTATTTATCATTGGACTATTAAACTCAGTCCTCCATTCTTCCACATTATTTATCCGGCCATGAATAATAACTATTAATTTAATAAAGAAATATCACTACATTATTCACCAATAAATAAATAAAAATTATACTCATTAAATAGAAAATAAATATTTATTAAATATTCTTCCTCAAAAAATATTCTCTCAAATAAATTATTATAGAATATTTGAAATGAAGAAAACCTAAATCATTATTAAATCTCATGAAATAATAATATTTATTCAACATTTTAAATGATAAATCATATTATTATATAACATAGATATTGGATACACTTAGTGAATGACCCTCGTGGCCTCTATCTTAGTAGAATTAGATAAAGCACCCAAAATTCCAAGTCCAGAGTCTAGAAACATGACAAAGAACCCATAGAGGAAGAAAATAATTTCATAATGAAATTAAACATCATTGAGATGCTTAAAATGAAATATAATCCCTTTATCGTGTTATATCTAATCATGTAGGTTGCATGTTAGTGTCATCAACCTATATGCTCGTTTTCTTTTCCATTGACTTTTTCAGAATTGAACTTCCCCATAGAACACCAAGGCTATAAATTTAATTAGGTATCATATTACAATTAAAGGGCCTTAGATAACAAATTCTATTAAAGAAAAAAGGGACAAAACATAGTCACATTATTATTTAATAAAATATTACATGTGATACATACAATGTATCCTACTTCGATGGGGGAAAATGGTGTCATGGTTTTCATCAATATATCACATTACCGAACTCTTAATATCTGTTAATAATAATATTAAATTGAAAACATAAATACACACATCTGCATGTTGGAACATCCAATCACACATATAAATATGAATTTTTGGTTGGAGGGTCTTTTCCTCATAATATCCAATATTGGATATTACGAAGGGTGCACACTAAGAGAATATGCCTCAATGTCCTATGAGTCACCAACCCTAACAGGCCATACCATTTTTTCCCTAAAATTATTTCATCTAACTATTGAGCATATATTTTTTAATATTTTCATGGAACTCATTAGTTCTCATCATAATTAGGAATATTTATGACCTTTTAGTTTGATAGATACTCTTAGAAAATTAACTCATAATATATCATGCATAATAAAAATCATGATGTGATAAGTAGTTTATTAATATTGCAAAAAATTAATGTCAATAACCATAATGTACATGGAAGTATGTTCTAGGAAACCAAATCCAATGAAACACCTTTCATTCAAGGTTTACCAACAGTACCTTACACTCTTTAAACTCAAAAGGAGTCATGATGTATGGTGGTAATGAAGCAGGTCCCATCCCATGGAGTATATAAATAGTGAAATTAACCTCTCATTATAGTGGTAACATAGAAAATTCATCTAGAAATAGATCATTGTATCAGTCCATAACCACTGGAAGAAGATAATATGATCTCAGCTCTACATCATCAATGATATTCCTAGATAACTAACATGAAATAGATCCCACATCTGGACCAATGAGTCAAACCATCTATAACCTTCAATTCTACTCACCTTGGAAGATATGAGTTCCCCCATTAAGATATTCTTTTCAAACCCTAAAATGATTCAATCATTCTGAGATATAAAACAAAAAATCCAATCCATATCAATGATGAGATCAAAAATATCCAATTCCAACATGACGAAGCCTCACACCACCTCCAAACTACGCCCAAATAGGCATTTAGCGATGGTTTTTTATAGAGGTTTTGAAAAATACCACAAAATATTTTATTTAAAAAAATATTGAGGTGGTTTTTTTGCAACGGTTGTTAAAACCACTAATAAATGTTTTTTAAATTATTTTTAAAAAAAATTGTTTAATTTTTTTTAAAATAATATATTTATTTTTTAGCGATGGTTTTTCAAAAACATCTAAGAAATAGCAGTGATTTTAAAAAATCACCGCTACATTAAAGGAAAAAATAAAAAATATATATTTAATTATGATTTATTATTTATTATTTATTATTTAATGCCATATGTAGTTTATTATTAATAATTTTAATTAATTATAAAGTTTTATTTAATAAATATTTATAATTATTATTTAATAGTAATTTGAAACTTAAAAAAATGATCAATAAGTTGAAGATCAGAATTCAGTGCCAGTTAACCATAAATTTTGATCCGGGAGTCTATTTTAGTTCCAGAACCAGTCAAATTGAAGCTTATGAAATGAAATAAAAAATAATAATATTTAAATTTTATAATAATAAAAAGAATAAGATTTATTATAGACTCCAGAAAAGTAAGAACCCAATCTTAAACTTAAAATGACCCTAATTTTTGATATCGGATCTGTTTGGGCTCTAATATTTATAAAATTTAATCTTCTGAAGATATCTACACCTTGATGATTGAGGATAACCCAAGTTACTATTTTTTGAAGTCAAAAGAGGCCCGGAGGGCTTCCAAAATTGAGTTTTACGTGAGGGTATCCCAATTCTTTATCATTCGACGTAATTTCATCCTCATTTAAGGGGGTATAATTATCCTCTTTCAGGGGTATTAAGTTTATTCTCAAGGATTACATTTAAATTGACATAATGGTTTTGAATTTTTATCATTTTTAACAACGTAGTTTAATTTATAATTAAATATATGCCTATATTCCTATATTTACATAAAATCAATCACTTGTAATAATACATATTTACATATAAATGTATTTTTAAACATATGAACCATAAGAAAATAAATATTTTTTATTCATTTAATTTAAAATTTTATTATAAATTTTATTTACTTTATTAAAATGCGTTAATTTGACTATATATACCTTTAAAAGAAATTTTTATTTACAAACAAGTGTGTGTTAATTAAAAAATAAATATTTATGTATATATTCTAACATGTAAAAATAAATACATATATATGTAAGTGTTTTTGTATATTTATATACATTTGTACATATTTATACATTTTTATAACAATATTTTTTTATCATATATGTATAGATATATATATAAAGATATCTCTTTCAAAAAATATATTGAGAGATATTTATATTTATTTTTATATATATATATATATTATATAAATATACAATTATATATCTGAGTGATTTTATATATATTTATGGAACATAAATGCGTGTTTATATATATTTATGTAAATTTTGTTATATGTATATACATTAATAGATATTTATATCCATTTATTATTTTATTATTTTATTATTTTATTATTTTATTATTTATTATTATTAATTATTATTTATTATTTATTATTTTAATACTTATTTGTTATTTATTTATTATTTGTTGATTTAATTTTACTAATAATTTGTTGTTAAATGAGTATTTAATATTTATTTATTATTTATTATTTATTATTTATTTATTTATTATTTATTATTTATTATTATTATTTATTATTATTTATTATTATTTATTATTTATTCATTATTATTTATTATTTCTTTATTATTATTTATTATCATTTATCATTTATTATCATTTATTATCATTTATTATTATTTATTATTTAATTATTATATTTTTATTTTTATTATTAATTATCTATAAATTTATTAATTATTCATTTAATATTATTTAATTTTTTAATTTTTTATTTATATTTATTTAATATTTAATTATTATATATTTATTAAAAAAAATTATTTACTTAATATGTATTCATTATTCATTTATTATTTATTATTTATTATTTATTTATTATTTATTTATTATTTATTATTTATGTATTATTTATTTATAATTTATTTATAATTTATTTATTATTATTTACTATTTATTTTTTATTTTTTATTTTTTATTTTTATTTTTTATTTTTTATTTTTTATTTTTTATTTTTTATTTTTTATTTTTTATTTTTTATTTTTTATTTTTTATTTTTTATTATCATTTATTATTTATAATAATTTACTATTATTTATTATTATTTATTATTATTATTATTTATTGATTATTTTTTGAATGATTATTTATTTAATATTTAATTATTATTTATTAATTACGTATTTCTTATTTATTTAATAATTATGTATAATATATTTATTATTTATCTATTGACTATTATTTATTAATTTATTATTGATTTTTTACTTCTCTATTATATATTCATTATGTATTAATTATTTATTATTATTTAATATCAATATTTGTTTTTTATTTGTATATATGTAAGTATATTATATACTGTTAACTCACCAGATGAAGAGCTTGATATAGTGGTAATGTTTTTGCAGTATATCCAAACGATAAGGGGTTGACATCCATCCCAATGCATATATTTTGTTGATTTATGCATGACATGCATAGAATATGCAAGCATGGAATATACATGCATGAGAGGATAAATAATAAGTAATAATAATAAATAAATTGTAAGTAATATTAATATGAAAATAATAGTTTGAAAATAAATAATAAATAATAATAAATAAAAAATAATAAATAAATAATACATAATAATAAATTAATAATAAAGAATAATATATAAATAAATAATAATAAATAACAATGATAATAATAATAAATTATAATAATAATAAATTAATTTGTTATGTAAATAAAAAATTAAAAAAAATTAAATAAACGGTTGCACAAAAAAGGGCATGAAATGATTCCCAACACACAAATACACAATACATTTAGAAAGAACCACACATTATTCAAAAGTAGTTTAAACTGCTTCTAAATTCCAAAATCCCACTGAGAAATGCTATTTTTTGTAGTGACGTTGGTGATTAACACACAACAATCTATGCACTACAAACCTTACTCCATTCCAGGGATGCAATTAGATCCATCAAAAATGGAATTAGATCTACTCATATACCCATATCATCAAGAAACATTAATGATACAGAGGAATGTGAAGCAGTCATATAAAATAAGGATGAATCCCCGGAATAAGAGACAAACATTTTACCTCTCTTGGTAGTCTACCCAGATTTAGATACCTCATGTGTCATATCTATTTAATAGATGTATCATGTCTCTTTCCAACCCTAATCCTTCATGGATGTCTAAGATTTTCCTCTAAACATTGGTTGAGATACTATATCCTTAGAAGTGTGTAATCACACCTATGAACCCTTAGAAAAAGAAGAACCAACTCTAGTCCCTAGAAGGGAGGTCTTGAAGAATCTATAAAGATGAAAAAGACACCAACACTAGTGTAACAACCTTAGATTATTTGGGTACTCAGGTCTAGTATGTCTATACCTCCAACATAAATAATGATTCACTGACTTGTGCTTATAAAAATTTATTGGAACCAAACATAATGACAATGGATCACACTTTCCACTACTCCGATGAGAATAATCTTGCTTCCTTTTCTTGCTAGAGGAATATCTCTCTCTAATGCCCACTCTTGAAGAAACCCATGGAGTCATTTATTCCCTGTTAAGTCTACCTCATCCATAACATATTTATCCACCACCTCATCATATGTATAAAAGAAGAGGAAAATAATAATTGATATGATCTCATCCTTTAAGTCCAATAAAAAACATCCCAAGTTGAGATAGTCATTAATGAGGAACTCAAGATACAAATGAACTGACTATATAAACCACATAGTATACTCCTTCATTGGGTCATCTTCTTTATCCATCATCACAAACTCATGATCCTTCTCCACCTTCAGTGTCTCTAAATAAAACTACTGATTAAATGCTTTTTTGAAGATATTTTTAGTATGATCCTCATGCCTCATTACATACACCATGAATTCCAACTATTTCCTAACTCGTCATTCTAACATTTAAGCGGTGAACCCTACTGTTAGGGTCACATGTGTCTTCAAAAAATGGATGATATGATTGAACCTCTTGATCTACTCCTCAGGCTCGTGAGTACCTATGTCACTATGGAGTACTGATGGATTTTTTGTAGTGAACTCATGGGCAGGATTCACTACCCATGTGTAGCATGTTTCTCCCTCTAAGACTAGAAAATTAATCATATGGATCACAAATTCTACCAAAGTGAAAATAATAAGAGGGGTCACCTGTGAGGTAAGCTATGGTTCTCCCTCTCTAAGCCTGAAAGAGGTCCTTTTAAGATTATTTTTTTACAAAACATGAGGTATAACTTATTTAATACATAATTGAATATTAAATAGTATTAAATAAAACTTAAACACCCTTATAATTGGTCTGAAACAAGAAACATCATCATAAAAAACACCATCAAATGAATAAAGGGTGAAAACATCAAAAAAAATAACATTTATTCACTACGCATGATTTGGATACATGGTTAGATAAACCAAGTCCCAGCCTTATGAAATGACATAGGAATATTGTAGACCTCATTGTAAGGGTTGGGCGTAGTTATTACTAATTATGTACATAAATCATGTGCCTCTTCATTCCAGCATCATTTCACCTTGAAACCCAATTGTTCTCAAAAATTATCATGGGTTCTTTTCAATACCCATAGATGATGATTAAAAACATCAAGTCTTATAAAAAACCCCAAAACCAGGTTCATATTATTAATATAACTCCTGACCATCAATGGAAACATGAGGTTTTCCATGAGAAAGAGCTATCTAGAAACTCCTCTAACCCTACCTCTCAAGCCCTGATGGTCTTATCTCCTATTTACCATTAACCCTCAAATAGCATTAGGTCTATATAAAATTTTTTAGTGAACATTCCTAGTTTGAATAGAACCGTCACCTATTCCAGCATTCCACATATCAAAATTGTGTTTTTGATCATCATGAGTAGGTGACAACCACCCTAGCATCACATATAACCATTTGGGAACGGTTTCATCCTATAAAATTTAACATGACCCATCCATGAATTGGAAGGCCAAACAAATAAATAAATAGTATCAAATAGATATGAATATAAAAAAATAAAACAAAACAAATACTAAATGAATATATTATAACATCATTACATCAATTGTCATAAACAATACATACATATATATATATATATATGATACTCCTAGTCAAAACTCAAAACAAGGAATTATACCAAAAAGGCCGCTACATAATATAACAAGGATAAAAATTAAAAAAACAGCTCTATGTAATATAAAATCTAAGAAAAAACATCTCCACCATACTAAAATGACCACATACATCAATAATCATGTATTTCCATTAACCTATATTGTGTCTTTACACATACATATTCCTTTCAAAATAATTCTTTCACATTCTCGAATACATGTACAGGGTGTGAGGCATAATCAAAAATAGGATACCAACATGAATATATATAAAAGATTTACCCATAAAAATTGTTAATACTATTTTAGAAACCCATTATAAAAACCAATTTCAAATTTTAAAAAAGTAAATTCACTTGAAAACAACAATTTATAAATAGATTTATTTTTTCACAAACAAACCCAATTTTTAAAAATTTAGAAAACATGGATCAAATAAATAAATTAATCCACCCAAACTATGCATTCTAAACACACCCAAACATTTCACACACATGATTCTAAGAATAAACACTATTGCATAACCAATAATGAAAAAAAAGAATGCACATAAGAAATCACAACCAAAAAAGGCACAAACATCATGGATAATGCATATAAAAACCATATAGGAACAATTAATATACTCCATGGGATCTAAAAAACTGGGTTTAGTGTGAATTAGTCCAAGAAAAGGTTTCCATATCTGGATAAAAATGTCTAAAATTTTGAAGCAATCTCAGTCATCCATATGCCCAAAAATACTTCTATGGACACTCTCTCTCTACATGGTCATCAAATGGAATCTCTATCAGTCTTCCTATTTAGATATCTCTTAGTACCTTTGATATAAATACCTATCTATTCTTATACATATGTTATGGTTTCATTTCTCTGAGACATACACACACTTTAGGTCTCCAATGTGATACACAATACTAAAAACATAACAAAAACAAGTTCCAGAAACATAAGACATTTAAAATCCAATTCTATAATACTTTAATTCCCATAACAAGTAATTAATTTAACAACATGTATGATATCTTTAAAATAATTTAAATTACATTTTCGAAATCATAAAACCTCTCTAAACTATTTTAATAAGAACAAATAGTGCATCAAAGCCAACAACCATTGAAAAGACACATTAAACCATCTAATTTCCAACTCAATCCAAGCATCACAAAATACATATAAACCCCATTAATAGTAAAAAATTGGGGAAATTTTGATAAACTAAAACTTGTGTAAATAAATATTCAATGGAAATACATGGAAAATCAACCTTAAATAGAGACACCTACCTTGATATGAAACAAAAACATGTGGATTCTCATGACTACAAAAATATTCATGTTGGATAGTTACTCATTCACCAAATCCACAATGAAACAACCAAAAACCCCATAATTACCCTATGTTTGTACAAATCCCAATCTATGGTTTCCACAATCCATATAAAAGGAAATTCAAGGTGAGATAATGGATAAAGTTTAAGGAATCATGAATAAATGAATATTACCTCCAGATAGACCACTAAGGGTTTCATGAGGATCCACCAAAATCATAGGCGAATAAGCTCTAAGGTTTTGGGGAGAAGATAAACATGAAAGAAAATAGAAATTAGGGTGACACCATTTAAAAAAATTAATGGAAGATATTCATAGTCCATTTTTTAATAACCTAGAAAAACTTCATGGTTTGGCTTAATAGGAAAGAAAACCATGTACCAACCATGTGGGAGTCAATATCTCCCAAAAATGAAGTTGTGTAGTTTTTGGAAACCAACACACTCTTAGAGAAACTATGCTAAATAAATTTAAAACCCCATGGTCCCCTAAACATCACCCTTAAATAGTTAGATATATGGTTTTTACTAAACATGTTCTACTTGTAAGACGTGGCATATTTCCCATGTCACTGAGGATCCCAACCTAAAAATACATAAAATTACTAAAATATATAAATAAAACTGAAAATATTATTTACTAGTTACCCGGTAGGGGTCACACCTGTGTTTTATGGAGATAGGGGAATTTATTATGATCAAATTTATAAACATCAAAGAAGCTACTGAATATTTGAAATAGATTTGTAAAAAAATCATAACCTCCTAAAGTCTAAAAAAATATTTGGATCATTGAATATAATCCTTTTAAATTTAATTTGTTAGTCATATATTTTTTTATTCACCGATATTGGGTCGCTGACATATGGGGAAAAATGGAAACTAATGTTTTGGTATTTAAAGCCTTTTGAGATACTATATTGACTAGGAAATGTGTATATCAACATGATCTACCATGAAAATTTAATTCCATGAACAACAATTTTTATGTATCTTATCTAAGGAACTATGTTCCCAATCCTTATATAATTATTCAGTACAGTGTAATTGATCTTGAGTAGAATGGGAACAATATAGAAAACTAGTGAGAATTATTGACCAATGGTATAAAGTATTATGTGGAAAATTATTTCCTCTAGTTTGAGTAACATGTTGTAAGGTAAGTGCGTGAATGAGACCTGGGAGTGAGAGGATGATATGAGGAAACAATAGCCTAAGTTATTTCCTCCAGTAGCTAATTAAAATTCATGGGTCAAACCCTAATATTGGGGTGGTTGTGATGGGTCTGAACTAGAATATGATAGTCATCTTTTTAATTTGAACATATATGTTCATTCGTGATGTGTTTAAGATGGGTTTATATTGTTAAATAAGGGGTTAGGGGCCAATTTAGAAGAATTATCCAAGAGAGGGGAGTTCTTCATAGTATAAAAACATGTAATAATATTTAGGTGAAATCCCTCCAATGTTTTAATGGGGGATGTAAAGCACTAGTTCCCCTTTCAGTGTAACTTAGATCAATCCACACTACAATTCTATTGGAAACAAGATAAACCTTTTTAAAAATGGTATAAATAGTAATTTTTAATATTAAACCTTATAATTTAACCCATTTAATACAAAAGATGACTTTTTCTCCCATTTTTCCATGATACCTTTACTCTCAACCTCTCCACTCCCCCCCCCTTCTATATTGGATGAATCCATCCTTCCTCTTTGATTCAAGCACTATTATTGGTTTCAATGTATCTTTCTTAGTAATATAATCCCATAAACTATCCTATAATCTTTTTCTTCCTATTTTTCTCAAGAAAATGTGCCCTTAATCACTCCACTCAAGATTAGGATTTTGGAATTGGGTCTAAATAATTTTTCATACTTTTGTATGGCCGATGTGGAGTCACTGAATAAGAGACTAAAAATTAAATATGAGGTTTCATGTCTTAGAATAATTTTAATTATATATATGAAATGTTTCCCTAAATTATAATATTTTATAGGTGGTAATATTAAGCTATTTTATGGGATCTCTTTTCTTCTAGGCTCATAGAGAAGCAATTTGTATTTATTTTGTTGATCATACCCTTTACTCATATTCAAATCATAAATATTTAGACATGAAATTGATTTGGATGAGTTAAAAAATTAAAAACTAAGAGTTCAATGTTTGTTAGGTATTCTAATTAAAACGTTTGTGGATATAAAATATTTATCAGACCTCTTTTGGATGCGTTTACATTATTATTATGCTATGTATTCTTTGTCACTAGTCTCCACTTTATGATTTCCAATTGGTGATTTATTTTGTATGGTTATTTTTCTAAATTAAAATTAATAAAGCACGTTAGAGATGACTTTTATTCCTAATATATATAATCCATTAATATTCAATGTTCTATTTTTGAAAAATATAATTCCTTATCTACTTAAAATGTTAGAGATGAATTTTTTCAATTTGTTTAGACACACTTGACTTGTTTGGTGTGCATGTGTTTTTTTCATGTTTGTGTTTATTGTGTTATATAAGATTTAGATGTTACCCATTGACTATGTATTTCTTGTAGAAATGGTGTTGTATTTAAGACTTGACTAATTATACCCAATCCCATATTTACTAGGATGGGCAGCAATATTTCCCAAACTGGCGTGGCCTAATTGTTTTCTATTGGGAAGAGTCACTAGGATCCAAATATATTTTTACACATCTTCCCATGTATGTGGGAGTATATGATTACATGTATAATATAATAAATATTTTTATAAGGCCTAACCTATGAGATATACCCATATATCCTCCCAAATTCTATTCCAAGGCCCAGTGAAATTAAGTAGGTATGGATCCTCCCCTTATACAAAGTTAATTTCATTATATTGATGTATACATTGAACTCTAAGGTATCAAATTTTCTTATTGTTGAACTATTACTTTAACCTTACAATATTACATTAATACACTATATTTTATGATAGATTGTTAAGGTTGGGATGGTGAACACCTACTAAGTTTCCATACGCATTCCCCACATGGGCCCCTCTCGATACATGTACAAAATATTTTATGCATGATAGATATAGGGGAAATATAACTGGCCCTCAACATTTATGCCAGTATCTAGTGCCTAGGAGGTACACATAAGGTATTTTGATGATGTAGATCAAGTTCTATATGAGTTTTTGGTTCCTATTTATTGCATATAATATAATTTTCACCATTGTATGTTACAGTTAACATTTTATAAAAAACATATACCGCCACATATGAAGTAGATGGTCTGAAATACATAATTCTGACCATGATCGATCTATCCAAAACTATAAAATTACACTTAACAAACCCAAAGAGAAACTTAAATTAGATATCCCCTACTAATTTCTGTCACCCATCACTACATTATAGAAACCACTAGTCTAAATCCTCGTTAAGACACCTTAATATATTAGGTTTATATCCCAAAGAGAAGATCTTTCTTAGATCTATCATTACATTTTCTCCCAAAAAATAATATTATAATATCACTATCAAATTACCTTCTGTCAAATAAATATCCATATAATTAACTCAATATATGTTTTATTATCCATCCACTTATTAAATTTTCAATAATATTTATGGTATATTCCTAATACACAACTGGAGTTTTTGATGATGTTTTTATAGGTTTTAATTTTTGTCAATATTTTATAAAATTTAATGAATGTGTTTGAGATGTTTTTAAGGTTTTTAGAATATGTTTGAGAGTGTATGGAGTCCATTTGAAGAAGTTATGACTTTTTTAAACTAATAAAATTAATACAAGTCCTCATCATAAGACATTTTAAGTCTTCATCATAAAAATTCATCAATAAAAAGTCTTTTCCATACTAAGTGTAAGTATTTATCATCATGAATAAGTATTTCATGCACTAAATTTAAGTAATCATATTTGATTATAAATCTATGAGTAGTGCATAATAATTAAACATAATTCATTATCAGTGAATGTATGCCTTTAGTTAAGTTTATGAATTAAATGTAACTCTTCAAGACATAGAAAACTTCTTAGTTTCCACTCATTATAAAATCAAGTTTCTAAAATTTAAGTATTCTAAAAAATAAAAAATATATAAAAAGAGTAAAAAATAAGATAAAACGTGTTACTAAATATTTTTTTAACAATTTTTATAATATACTAAGAATTTTTCATATCTATTTAATGTCTCGAGTGTCATTATAGTAAAAACATACCAGTGTATCTGCGTTGATTTTGTTTTTCATGAAACCCAAGATATGAAATATGAACTATAAATTTGATGATTCTTAGAAATTTTAGATTTTAAATAATCTTATTACAATGAAAATATGGTGATTCAAAAAAATTGAGTTTTCATGTTTAAGATAGTGAATTATTATGTTCTATATAATGGATTTGTTCTTCGTTAAAAAATATAAAAAACATGAGGATGAACTGGAATTCTAAGAAGAAGATGATGGGTATTACTATAATTCACAAAATATTATATTTTTAAATTTTTCATTATAAAATTTCATAGTAATAAGTAGGGTATGTATAAAGACCCATACTTTACATAAATTTTTATTACATCAAAATTGAAGCACACTTATTACAACATATAACAAAAATAGGAAAGGACCATATAGGTATAGTGTCTTTAGAAACTGGGAAGCATAAAAAACTGGTTCATAAAGCGTTTACAATGTCCCCCATTTATTTCATCATATCAATAGCCCCTTTTGGCATATCTTACTTAATAACCTTATTCCTGACATGGGGAAAGAAAACATACAAAAGGGTGAGATCAAATGCTCAGTAAGGGTAAACAAAATAAATATCAATCACATCATATTCATAAGAACATAACATTTTGGAAATCTTAACCTGCAAAAGAGAGCATAATTTCATAACATGGGATAAATAATAGTAGTGAAATTAAATCCCAATAATCATAACTTAAAACATGAAACTTTGTGGCATACACACATAATCATAGAGAATCATTTCTTATTAGTCAAGACTCATGGCCAAGACTATCTTAGTGGACAAAGTCCATTTCTGAACCGAGTTCACTCCTCATTCCAGTCCTGTTTCACTGAACCGGTTTAACCTGCAGTTCCAGCCATGTCTATCTCATGAGATATAAAATCTTTACCCAATACATTGGAGGGAGATATAGGTCCCACCCATCTCATAATGATACCATTCTTATGTGTGCCAGAAAATCATAAATCATACATCATTGCATAACCCATGTAATTAAAATGGGATTCTTAAACAACATGACATCATAAAACAATTCATATATGATAAAGGAATTCTTAAAAAAAATTCCATCACAACAAAATCAAATCAATGTAATAATAGGGATGGAAACATAACCCTATATTATCTTAGATGGAAAATAATTTTGAAAAAAAACACTTGAACTCCATTCTTGAGGAAAGTATCCTTTCTA
This sequence comes from Viscum album, assembly GCA_963277665.1. Taxonomy (NCBI): domain Eukaryota; kingdom Viridiplantae; phylum Streptophyta; class Magnoliopsida; order Santalales; family Viscaceae; genus Viscum; species Viscum album. Next base: position 1,956,845,672 of record OY728127.1, on the reverse strand, counting down.
CTTAAAAAATATTTTCCATTCTTAACATGTCATACAATTTTAAACTAAAAGAAGTTGATTAAAAATAAACTTTAAAACTTGTAAAGGAAGCTTCTTGGAAATAATTTTTTAAAAATCCATTCATGTCGTATAAGTTAAAAAAACATTCTTCTTGTACTTTTGTCAGAAATGTCAAAAAGTACCTCGTACGAAAAACGACAAAATATTCCTTTCATATCTTTTACTAAAAACTCACCAAAGGGTAAAATTGGATTTAAAAAATTGTATGTGGATGGAAATAATATTACATATTGAGGAAACATGGATGTGGGTGATAAAATACAACCCAGTAAATTTCAAATTATAAACAATCTCGGATAAAAATGAGATTGTGATATTTCCCTTACCTTAGGTCCAATTTGCTTCATTAGTGTCTGAACCTCCTGTATAATGATTTAAATAATGTTATTTACTTATTCCAAAATTATAATTATTTTTATGATATCATATATGGTTATATTCTTATCTTTTTATTAGTAATATTTCATTACTACTTGTTATTCGGATGTTTATTACTTTTTGTTCTTATGCGTGTTTTGTCAAATAAATTCTTATTTTTCTTTGTAGGTTATAGATACCTCATTTCCAGAATGGTATTAGTGTAATATATATCATATTACTTCATTAAATTCATTTATATAATCATTATGCAATGAAGATCATGTAGAACGAGTCGCATCACATCGTGGAGACGGTATTCCGTACGTACACACGAGCGATGATATCGTTCCCAAGATTGTGGAATTGTATTGGAGTGTATATATACTATTTAAGAATCAATATCACTTTACAATAATCATATATTGTCATTATTTACACCAGTATACCCATCCAAGTAAGGTGGTGGTGGAAAATAGATTACACCACGGCGTGGAGACGGTATTCCATACGTACGCACGCGCGGTGATTTCGCTTTCCGTAGGATGGATAGATGGTGAAATAGGGTTGTTTCATACTTAAAATAACATATCAGTATATTAGTTACACTGATGTTATTACTTCATAATGAAACAACTAAAGAAGAAGAAGTGGAAGAAGAAATAAAGATGAAAGAATCGGTAACGGACATTACCTCTTCTTTGAAACGCTTCTTTTGAGACCTCCTTTTAGGGCACTAAAATTGGTCTTTGAAGAAGACCAGGACCTCTAGGATGTCTCTATGGAAGTGAAGAGGAGAAATTGTGAGGGGTTGGCCGAGCTTGAAGGCTCAATGTGGTGTGAGGAAGAGAGGGAGGAGGTGCCCTTTTATAAGGGAGGAGAGGGGCTTCTTTGGAAAACTAAAAAAATTATTTTATTATAAAGCCAAATTCGGTTTTAAATAGTTCCAAATTGATTTATTTCGAAGCTAAGGTGGTTATGGATCGAAATAATCTCATCCAATAGAATTTAGACAAGTTTAGGTTCCTATTTTAACCTTATCATTTAGATTTAACATTAAGTTAAATAATTTTACTTTTACCGTGTCTTCTTGTGTTCTTACACTATAAGGATAATAAACTTACTATAAAAAACCAAACGAACCGAAAGTTGTTTATTATTAATATATATAACCTTATTTAAGTCATTTGGCCAAACCTTAGATTTTTAGGAATAAAATAACAATTAATAATATATTATTTTTTTAAAAACTATTTTATGTCAATTTTGACACTATTTAGTAATTGATTTTTGTGAAAATCATAACAGAATTATTATTTCTAACAAAGTTAATTAAATCAATAAGAACATGTCATATTAACCTATAAAATTATTTTAATTCATAAAAAGTCTCAAATTACATATATTTGGGTATTTATAACATCAATTATGTCAATATGTCATTAATAAGATAATTACTGCATCATCGTTGTGTCATAAATAAATTAAATTATTTAATGTCTAAAAATTACAAATAAAATACCATTATGTAGGAACATTATTTATCTTTCTAATGAATATTTATAGTCCAATTTATCGTATGTATAACCCCATATTAAAAATGATTTACTTATTAAACTTTGATTTTTACTATTTTAACCCTTCTTTAAATAAATTAATAATAAATGTCCTAATCTAATCCAAGTAGGCCTAAATGGTCATATTTTATTCCTAAGTTTGTTTTTGGTCGAATTACACTTATCCAATAGAATTAGGACATGTGTTAGGGTAATAATAATAACACTTTTACCCTTAATTACCCTATTTACTTTTAACCGTGGTAAAAAAAAGTAAAAAGTTACTATTCACCAAAAATTATTTTCATCTCATTGAACCAAATTTTAGTCCTTGATATTAACCGTGTCTCTCGGATTTTCGAAATTCCACTCACAGAAGTGGTAAAATTAAGTTTTATGAAAAATTCAGTTTTTTTAACTACCACTTAGTGATTTCATTATTCATCAAAAATTGAAATTTTTCAGAAAAATACCAAAATTTCACCCTAGGCTAATTTCGATATTCCGAATCCAAAAATGAAGTCCATTTTGAAAAATAAAATTTATAAATTTTCAAAAAGTGGTTATTACTATTCATAACGGCTAGTTTTATTAACATTTTAATAGCCGATCGTTGTTTAGTGAAACTCGGTATTGCGTACGACGCAATCTATTGAGGAAGGCCACGGTTGCGTGTAAAGCAAGACAAGCTAGTGTTGTCTGTAGTGAAATATTCCTTTGATAAAAACAAAATATTTCTCATAAAAGTCTCGAGCGTTACATTCTACCCCCCTTAAAATGAATTTCCCCCTCGAAATCCGTCAGTTTGTAACAAAAAGATAAGGATACCTCTCCCTCATCATAACCTCAAGCTCCCATGTAGCTTCTTCTAATTGGTTGTTCCTCCATAAAAATTTCACCAATCAAGTGGTCTTGTTTCGTAGGACTTTTTCGCTATGATCCAGAATCTCTATCGGCTGTTCTTCATAAGAAAGATCTTGCTCCAGCGGTACAACTTCTGAGCTGAGTACATGTGAAGGATCAGGTATGTACTTTCTCAGGAGAGATACATGGAACACATCGTCAACTTGAGAGAGATTCGGTGGAAGTGCCAACTGGTAAGATACCTTTCCAACATGATCCAGTATTTTGAAAGGACCGATATATCTAAGGCTCAACTTCCCCTTCTTTCCAAATCTCATGACCCTCTTCCAGGGAGATATTCGTAAGAACACTTTATCACCCACTTCAAACTCAGGGTCTTTTCTTCGGTTGTCGGCATAACTTTTCTATCGACTCTGAGCTGCTCTTAGGTGTTGTTGAATAGATCGGACCTTTTCTTCCATCTCATCAACAAGATCAGGTTCTAATAGATTTCTTTCCCCAACTTCATCCCATCAAGTTGGAGTCCTGCATTTCTTTCCATAGAGAGCTTCATAAGGAGCCATTTGAATACTGGAGTGAAAGCTATTATTATAAGAAAATTCCACCAAAGGTAGGTGTTGATCCCAACCACCTTTTAAATCCATAGAGCAAGCTCTAAACATATATTCTAGAGTTTGAATTGTTCTCTCAGACTGACTGTCTGTCTGAGGATGATAAGCAGTGCTGAAACTCAACTATATATCCAGAGTATGCTGAAGACTTCGCCAGAACTTAGAGGTAAATCTCGAATCCCGATCAGCTATAATAGAAAGTGGTACTCCATGCAATCTTACCACTTCCTTTACATATATCCTCGAAAGCTGATCCAGAGAGAAATCCTCTCTAATAGTAATGAAGTGTGCAGACTTTGTAAGACGATCAACTATGACCCAGATAGCATTATTGCCTTTGGATGTTTTAGGAAGTCCTATGACAAAGTCCATAGTGATGTTTTCCCATTTCCATTCGGGTATGGGTAATGGTTGTAACATCCCCTTAGACTTCTGTCTCTTAGCTTTAACTTGCTGACAAACCAAGCATCGAGAGACATATTCAGCAACATCTCTTTTCATGCCATCCCACCAGAAGTACTCTTTCAGGTCCCTATACATCTTCGTGCTTCCAGGATGAATAGAGAATGAAGAACTATGAGCCTCATCCAGTAGCTCCTTCTTTAATTCGGGGATGGGAGGAACACAAACCCGATTCCTGAACATTATTATCCCATCACAATCAAGGTTGAATTCATGAATATTTCTCAACTTCTTTTGTAACTCTACATCTTCTTTGTGTGCCTCTTTAATATTCACATGTATAGATGGTTGAACATTCATTTGAGAAAGATACGATTTTCCCCCTTCCATTATAATTCCAAGATCCATCCTTTGTAAATCCATAAATATTGGATCTTTTGTGATCATCATCATGGATAAACTGGCATGGTCTTGTCGACTTAATGCATCTGCCACCTTTTTTTCTTTCCCAGGGTTGTAATGAATTGACTAGTCGTAATCCTTAATCAGCTCCAACCATCTTCTTTGGTGCATATTCAGCTCCATTTGTGTGAAAATATACTTTAAAATTTTATGATTAGTATAAATGTCACACCTTTCTCTATAAATATAATTCCTCCAAATCATTAATGCAAAGATTACCGCAGCTAACTCCAAATCATGTGTGGGGTAATTTTGCTCATGGATTTTCAACTGTCGTGAGGCATAAGCTATCACCATATCATTTTGCATAAGAAAACACCCCAACCCCTTCTTGGATGCATCACTATAGATCACAATCCTTTCTCCACTACAAGGTAGTGTGAGCATAGGTTCACTGGATAACCTTCTTTTCAACTCCTTGAAATTCTCTTCACATTCTTCCGTCCAAACAAACTTAACTCCTTTCCAAGTCAACTTGGTGAGTGGATTAGATAATCGTGAAAAATCATTCACAAAACGTCGATAATATCCAGCCAAACCAAGAAAACTTCGGATCTTAGTTATTGTTGTTGGTCTCGACCATCTTTCGATAACCTCTGTTTTTGCTGGATCCACTGATATCCCCTCTTTTGAGATTATGTGACCCAAAAATAAAACTTTTTGAAGCCAAAATTCACACTTGGTAAATTTGGAATAAAGATTCTCCTTTATCAGGGTCTTCAATATAATTCTCAAGTGATCTTTATGTTCTTCCTTTCCCATTGAATAGACAAGAATATCGTCTATAAAGACTACCACAAATTGATCAATGTAGTCTCTAAAGACTCTATTCATCAGATCCATGATGATACAAGGGTCATTAGTAAGACCAAATGGCATCACTATAAATACATAGTGTCCATACCTTGTACGGAAAGTTGTCTTTGGTATATCCTCCCTTTTGACCCTTAATTGATGATACCCTGAACAAAGATCAATCTTGGAAAAGTATTGATCTCCACGTAGTTGGTCAAATAAGTCATCAATGCGTGGGAGAGGATATTTTTTCTTGATAGTGATCTTGTTAAATTCTCGATAATCAATGCAGAGTCTCATTGATCCATCTTTATTCTTAACAAATAGAATAGGTGCTCCCCAAGGTGACGCACTAGGGCGTATGAATCCCTTATCAAGATTCTCTTGGAGTTGCTTCTTCAATTCTTGCAACTCAATTGGGGCCATTCTATAAGGTGTGTTTGAAATAGGCAAAGCACCCGGTATGAGTTCTATTGAAAACTCAACTTTATGAATTGGTGGAAGACCCAGTAATTCTTCCGGAAAGACATCATCAAACTCCCGTACAATGGGAATATTATTAATCGTGAGTTTCTCACAAACCATTTGAGATAAATAACCCTCATTTAGTGGAATCAAGACCCATAAGATGGAAGAAATTTCCACTAGAAGGTTATGTTCATCCTTGCATCGATAGACAATCATAGATTGATCTGGAATATGAAATGTGACTTCCCTTATTTGGAAATTGATATGATCTCCATATAAAGAAAGCCAATCCATTCCAAGAATCACATAAAATTCTACTATAGGAAGGATCACAAGATTTCCAGGAATCACTTTCCCGCAAACTTCAATCAGGGAAGAAGTATAAACTTTTGATGCGACTGTTGTGCCATTAGGTGTTGTCACAGCTAACTCAACATCTAATTGTTGAGGTAATATGGTGATACCCTTAGAAAAATATTCAGAAATAAAAGAGTGGGTGGATCCAGAATCAAATAAAACATTTGCTACTTTAGAGTGGATGGTAAGTATACCTTTCACCACATCGTTATCATACTCCACATCGCTGATAGAAATTTCATGTGACATTCCATTGTCTTTAGCCTTAAGACTTTTTTGATGTCGATCATCATCAACAACCCTTGGATTAGGGCATTTATTTGCATAATTCCTCATCTCCTTGCACTTGAAAAATTGAAGTGTAGTAGGTTCATTCTGTCTATCCCTTCCTTTGTTTGCATCATTAGACATCTTCTTCCCATCATTGCGGCATTCAAATGCCCGATTACCTTCCTTTCCACATTTGAAACATTTACTTGTCCCTTTAATTCAACTCCCTCCATGTTTCTTTCCACACTTTGATCATAAGGGAAAGCTCATCTTCTTTTCAGTGTGCTCTTTAGATTTTCCTTTGAATTCCATTTTCCTCTTCTTATCAAACCCATATGACTGATGGGTTACTCCAATATCCATCTCAACTTTGAGAGAATATCGAATGATTTCCTCATAGCTATTGAAGTCCCTTATGGCTAAGGCCCTTGGAAGACTTAGTTTTAAGCCACTAAAGAATCGATCGATCTTACTCTCAGGTTGGATAATAATACCAGAAGCGTACCTTGAAATTCATGTAAAATTTGCTTCATAGGTACCAACAGATTCATCATCCTTTTGCTTTAGTTCAAGAAACTCTTTCTCCATCTTTGTTCGGAGAATATGAGGGAAGTACTTATTGAAAAATAAGTTCTTGAACTCGTCCCATTCCATGGACTCAATTTCATCCCTTTGCCTCGTATTCTTAATAATATTCCACCATTGATCAACATCTCCTTCTAAACGATACACTACTAGGATGAAATTATCATGTTCAGAACATTGATGAACTGAAAATATCTTTTCAGTAGTACTAATCCATTGTTCAACAACTAATGGATTAGTAGACCCGCTAAATGAAGGCAGACGCTGCCTCATGAAGAATTCAACAGAATGTTGCTCCTTCCTTTCCTCGTTTGGAAGTCCTACATGATTCATAGCTTGAGAAAGTTGTGTGAGCATGGCTACAATATTTTTCATTCCAGCTCCCATAACATTTGGTTGCTCTGGGGGACAATCATTGCATTTCCCGCCGCATTCCGCATTAACACGGTTCCTTCGGGTTCCATCCATTGACTAAAACCAAGAAGAATAGTGTGAGAAACACTAATTATAATAGGAAAACCACATAATCAAGAATAAAATTTCACACTTAAGTTCATATCCTAGGTTATTCATGGCCATTTCTAAAACACTAATATTGTGTTCTATGCTTAGACTTATCCTTAGGGTTCTTACTAAGGCTTTCACATCCAAGTTTCCAAAGGTTGACTATACCTTTCCTCTGATACCAACTATAACGGTTTGGAATTACTTCCAGTGGACTATAATTGATACCTATCAGGGCACTCCATGGGAAGCTACACCCCCTGGGAGGGACACACCACCATCCCCAGTGGCAGCCATTTCCTCATGAAGCCCTTGGGCGGAGATCCATGCTTCGTCCAACGCTCACATGTGAGAGTTCCCAAGGATCGAATACATTCCTACCTCCTTTGCCTCTGATACCAACTATAACGACCCATAGTTTACATACATTGTTATTACATCAGAATTAAAGCACACTTATTACAACATATAACAAAACCAGGAAAGGACCGTATAGGTATAGTGTCTTTAGAAATTGGGAAACATAAACAACTGGTTCATAAAGCGTCTACACTGTCTCCCATTTATTTCATCATATCTATTGTCCCTTTTGGAATATCTTACTTAATAACCTTATTCCTGACCTGGGGAAAGAAAACATACAAAAGGGTGAGCTCAAATTCTCAGTAAGGATAAACAAAAGAAATATCAATCACATCATATTCATAAGAACATAGCATTTTGGAAATCTTAACCTGCAAAAGAGAGCATAATTTCATAACATGGGATAAATCATAGTAGTAAAATTAAATCCCAATAATCATAACTTAAAACATGAAACTTTTTGTCATACACACATAATCATAAAGAATCATTTCTTATTAGTCAAGGCTCATGGCCATGACTATCTTAGTGGACAAAGTCCATTTCTGAACCGAGTTCACTCCTCGTTCCAGTCCTGTTTCAATGAACCGATTTAACCTGCCGTTCCAGCCATGTCTATCTCATGAGATATAAAATCTTTACCCAATGCATTGGAGGGAGATATAAGTCCCACCCATCTCATAATGATACCATTCTTATGTGTTCCACAAAATCATAAATCACACATCATTTCATAACCCATGTAATTAAAATGGGATTCTTAAACAACATGACATCATAAAACAATTCATATAAGATAATGGAATTCGTAAAAATAATTCCATCACAACATAATCAAATCAATGTAATAATAGGGATAGAAATAGAACCCTATATTATCTTAGATGGAAAATAATTTTGAAAAAAACACTTGAACTCCATTCTTGAGGAAAATATCCTTTATACTTCAAAAATATTTTCCTTTCATAACATGTCATAAAATTTTAAACTAAAAAAAGTTGATTAAAAATAAACTTTAAAACTTGTAAAGGAAGATTCTTGGAAATAATGTTTTAAAAATCCATTCATGTCGTATAAGTTAAAAAAACATTCTTCTCGTACTTTTGTCGGAAAAGTCAAAAAGTACCTCGTACGAAAAACGACAAAATATTCCTTTCATATCTTTTACTAAAAACTCACTGAAGGGTAAAATTGGATTTAAACAATTGTATGTGGATGGAAATAATATTACATATTGAGGAAACATGGATGTGGATGATAAAATACACCCCAGTAAATTTCAAAGTATAAACAATCGCGGATAAAAATGAGATTGTGATATTTCCCTTACCTTAAGTCCAATTTGCTTCGTAAGTGTCTGAACCTCCTGTGTAATGATTTAAATAATGTTATTGACTTATTCTAGAATCATAATTATTTTTATGATATCATATATGGTCATATTCTTAGCTTCTTATTAGTAATATTTCATTACTACTTGTTATTCGGGTGTTTATTACTTTTTGTTCTTATGCGTGTTTTGTCGAATAAATTCTTATTTTTCTTTTTAGGTTATAGATACCTAATTTCTGGAATGGTATTAGTGTAATATATATCATATTAATTCATTAAATTCATTTCTATAATCATTATTCAATGAATATCATGTAGAACGAGTTACATCACATCGTGGAGACGGTATTCCATACGTATGCACGAGCGATGATATCGTTCCCATGATTGTGGAATTGTATTGGAGTGTATCTATACTATTTCAGAATCAATATCACTTTAAAATAATCATATATAGTCATTATTTAAACCATTATAACCATCCAAGTAAGGTGGTGGTGGAAAATAGATTACACCACGGCGTGGAGATGGTATTCCGTACGTACGCACGCGCGGTGATTTCGTTTTCTGTAGGATGGATAGATGGTGAAATAGGGTTGTTTCATAATTATAATAACATATCAGTATATGAGTGATACTGATGTTATTACTTCATAATGAAAAAACTAAATAAGAATAAGTGGAAGAAGAAATAAAGATGAAAGAATCGGTAACAGACATTACCTCTTCTTTGAAGCGCTTTTTTTGAGACCTCCTTTTAGGGTACTAAAATTGGTCTTTGAAGAAGACCAGGACCTCTAGGATGTCTCTAGGGAAGTGGAGAGGAGAAACTGGCAGGGGTTGTCTGAGCTTGAAGGCTCAATGTGGTGTGAGGAATAGAGGGAGGAGTTTCCCTTTTATAAGGGAGGAGAGGGGCTCCTTTGGAAAACTAAAAATATTATTTTATTATAAAGCCAAATTCGGTTTTAAATAGCTTGAAATTGATTTGTTTCAAATTTAAGGTGGGTATGGGTCGAAAAACTATCATAAAATAGAATTTATACAAGTTTATGTTCCTATTTTAACCTTATCATTTAGATTTAACATTAAGATAAATAATTTTACTTTTACCGTGTCTTCTTCTGTTCTTACACTATAAGGTTAATAAAAATACTATAACAAACCAAACAAACCCCAAGTTGTTTATTATTAATATATATAACCTTATCTAAGTCATTTGGCCGAACCTTAGATTTTTAGGAATAAAATAACAATTAATAATATAATATTTGTTTTAAAAACTATTTTATGTCAATTTTGACACTATTTAGTAATTGATTTTTGTGAAAATCATAACAGAATGATTAGTTAGAACCAAGTTAATTAAATAAATACTAACATGTCATATTTACCTAGAAAATTAGTTCAATTCATAAAAAGTCTCAAATTACATTTATTTGGGTATTTATAACATCAATTATGTCAATATTTCATTAATAAGATAATTACTGCATCATCGTTGTGTCATAAATAAATTAAATTATTTAATGTCTAAAAATTACAAATAAAATACCATTATGTAGGAAACGTTTTTAGATTTCTAATTAATATTTATAGTCGAATTTATCTTATGTATAACCCCATATTAAAAATGATTTACTTATTAAACATTGATTTTAACTATTTTAACCCTTCTTTAAATAAATTAATATTAAATGTCCTAATCTAATCCAAGTGGGCATAAATGGTCATATTTTATTCCTAAGGTTGTTTTTTGTCCAATTACACTTATCCAATAGAATTATTACATGTGTTTGGGTAATAATAATAACACTTTTACCCTTAATTACCCTATTTACTTTTAACCGTGGTAAAAAAAAGTAAAAAGTTACTATTCACCAAAAATTATTTTCATCTCATTGAACCACATTTTAGTCCTTGATATTAACCGTGTCTCTCGGATTTTCAAAATTCCACTCACAGAAGCGGTAAAATTAAGTTTTATGAAAAATTCCGTTTTTTTAACTACCACTTAGTGATTTCACTATTCATCAAAAATTGAATGTTTTTATAAAAATACCAAAATTTTACCCTAGGCTAATTTCGATATTCCAAATCCAAAAATTAAGTCCATTTTGAAAAATAAAATTTATAAAATTTCAAAGAGTGGTTATTACTATTCATAGTGACTAGTTTTATTAATATTTTAATAGCATATCGTTGTTTAGTGAAACTTGGTATTGCGTACAACGCAAGCTATTGAGGAAGGCCGCAGTTGCGTGTAAAGCAAGACAAGCTAGTGTTGTGTGTAGTGAAATATTTCTTTGATAAAAACAAAATATTTCTCATTAAAGTCTCGGGCATTACAGTATGAGTGGAATTTTGGTGTAGGAAGGCAGTCAATGAAGGAAAAGAACATTTTTAGATCATGATGCATGGACTTTCTATTTAAACAAATGAGAAAATATTTGAGGAATGTGTTATATTTTTCAATAAAAATTATGATTTTAAGAATTATTAGATATAATTAATTCATCTTAAATTATTTTAATTTGAATAGTTTTGATATTTTAAAATATAAGGATCTATATATGAGTTACAAATAAGAACACGAATAGTTTCAAAAAAATTGTGTGTTGAGAAACTGAGAGAATAAGAAATTGATTCCAAATCTCGATGTTCAAAGAGGAATGATCATCACATGTTGAGCTCTATAATTTAAGATAATAATAAGTGATTATGTGTTTTAGAGAGAATATAATCATCTGAATCAGTTTTGAGTGATATTTTTATTCTATCTATGTTTAAAATCTCAATGGTAAGATCATCCTAGATTTATAAGTAATCAAATTCTCAAGATATATTTCTCATCTTCTTCAAATATTTGTTTTAACCAAATATATTGTGTGTTAATTCCACTGGGATTATAATAAACAAGGCAACATGATTATACATAGCGTATCCACTTTTATTTAATTGAAAATTTTGGTGAAATTTTTTTGGCATGGAATGAGTCGAATACAGTAAGGAGTAGGAACCCACACTTTGTTCAAAATTTGTAAAAGTTTCTTATTCCTTTTCTTGTTTAATAGTTTATTTCATATGGGTATGGATGATTTAACATATATATTTTATTATGTCTTAACTAAAATCTTGTTTTTATTTTTTATTTTTATATATTATAAAATATAACCCCAACTGATTGAACCCCCTAATGGTGCATTAGTTATTTGGGAGTTTCAAGTGGAATCAAAGAATCTAGGTTCCTTCTATAAGATCCCAAAAATATTTTTTATGGATATTATTAATTTGTTTAATAGAATAGGGGTTCCCGCCTTTTATTCAAATAATTTCCACTCATGGATGAATAATCTATTTTAACTCTTGGCCTTAATGTTTTTGATGGCGATAAAAATGGTTTTTATATCATTAAAAGAAGTTCTCAAATGTCTTTTATAAATAAGATAAACTTGTAGGATATTAGGAAGTCAATAAATTCAATTCTAATTACTTTATATAATAAATTAAACACTATGTTTATGGGATTACAAACAAAAAAGGAAATAAGGGATTATCAATAGAGGATCTTTGATGGAAATATATAAATTGAAGAAGTTAATCTATAGATCAATAAAAGTAGGTATGAATATATCAAGAAGATAAAAGATGAAAATATATATGACATATTTATAGGGTTAAATGAAATATTTAATAGTACCATAGGTTTTGGGGAGAAACAAGATGACCCCACAATTTTCAAGAAGTTGATGATAAAATTTATAGATAGTTTTGATCCAAAGATTTATTCTCTAGATGATAGAGAGGATCATTACCTTAATTAGATACACATAATTATCAATGAATATTAAATGAGAAAGTATCTAGAACATAAAATAAATCCAATGATGGAATGGATTTTGATGTCATGAGGAAAGTGAAAATAAAAGATGATGCAGCTGAAGAACCCAATGGTCCTAACATTGAAGATGATAGTGTTTATTAACATAGTTAAATCATGTCACTAATCATAATAAAATAAAAAGAAATTACTGGAAAAATATGAACGTAATATCCCTATAAAGTTCTTTAGTTATGGTGATATTGGGAATTTTTTCATTAATTATCCAAATAATTAAAGATGAGAGTGTGATGATAAGGGTGAAAAACCTTAAATGGAACAAGTACACAAATAAATCAATAAAGTCATGTGAGACTAAGAATAATTTTCCAAAAAAAATAAATAAACCTATTATTTAAGGATGAAGAATAATATTTCTCTTCTAGCTACCAATCAGATCAACAATCTTATAAAAAGCACAAATGTTTCATTTATAATATAGTAAAACACGAGTTATCTTCTAGTAGTTAAGGTGAATAATATGAAATATTTTAAAGAACATATATTGAAATATAAACTAGAGTATTTCCTAGGGAATAATAGAAAACTCATGAAATAAATTAAACTCTTAAAGGAGGATTAAAATAATTCTAAGGATATTAATGAATTTACAAAAAAGTGAGATGCCTATATAGAAGAAATCAAAAAAATCAAGATGAAATTTGTAGAAGATGATAAATTGGAAAATCTCATAATGATAAACTCATGTTTAAAGTAGAATATCTCAGAAAGAATAAATCTAAATATCAAAATTAAAAAGGGAGATAAAGAAGATAAAAAAAATTATAAATTTTTTTGGAGATTGAGGCTGAGTTACCAAATCTGAGTGAAAATGTGAACTCAAAAAAATAGTCCAATTTATCTAATATGTCTATTTTTAAATATTTATTTCCTAATCACGTGGGTTTAAATTAAAATTTTGGTCATATATTAGCCACTAAAAGTGATAAAAACCCTCTCCTTCATCTAATTAAGATAATAAAATTTCTGGAGATGCAAACTCTGTAATGAAAATAGAAATTTTCACCAATGTTAGTCTAATTATATCCAATTTATGGAAAGAATACATATTTCTATAGAAGACTCAGATTTATTAGATAATGATACTTTTGTGATATTGTTTCATAGGTATTATTCATTATAGGAAAATATGTCCTTACTAGGTGGAATATATAAAGAAAAGGGGATTAATTTGATGAATTTGAGAAGAAAATATCCCAAAAAGAAAATAGAAAGAAAGAGAATATTTTATCCACCCACAAAAAATATCTTTGGATGCTTTGATGAAATATTTAGGAGATGTGGACAATATTCTCATTTTTTTTATGATTTTAGACCAGTTATCCTACCCACTTTTCTAATAATGAAAATGATAATGGAAAATCAAGGGTAGATCAAAGATAAATATCTTTAATATTTAAGGTTTATTTGAAGGCTAGCAAGACAGAAAGTCCATGAAACTTGGATTTTGGTTTTTTTACACATTCTAGGTGATAATAAACTCTTGGAATATGTAAAAAAAAATATTTAAGTGTAGTAACATTTGGAAATATGAATTATGTAAAAATTAACTACATTGTTTCTTTATAGGTTGAATAAAATAATCTCAATTTCAAAGATATTATTTATGTGGAATAGATAAATAAAAATATTTTGAGTGTAATACAACTGTGTTATAAAGGTGATGGATCTATTTTTAAGAAAAATTCATATGTATTTAAAATTTTAAATATGGAAGGATCATTAGAAGAGGATAAAGGTTGTAACCACTTCTAAATTGGGGATCCCATTAACTCATTCTAATTGAGTGAGAGAAAAAAAAGAAAAAAGTTGTGGAATAGGGGATTTGACCACATTGGACCAAGGAGACTGAGTAAAATAAAAAATTACATGGTAAGTGACCTTTTCCAACTTAAAATGTAATGAGAGGTGTTTTTTTAAACATGCCAAATATGAATGATAGATCAGACCACACACATAGGAGTGCATATTTACTCATCAAGACCACATGATCTTGTACATTAAGACATATTTAATCCTCTGAAAATCATTCCACTGGAGGGGATTTTTTTTATAATATTCATTTGTGAATTGAATTAGATTACTATATTCATGATCATGAAGCAAAAGTGTGAAGATGTTAATATATTTAAAATCTCAAAAATTCATGTTGATAAAGTGATGGGATTGTACTTTTTGAAGATGATAACAGATAATATAAGGTAATTTATAGTAAATTGATTTTAAAATTATCTTTCAATGCGTGGAATTAAAAATCAATTCAATACACCCGACACTCTAAAATTGAATGGGAAAACTGAAGAGAAAAATTGATTCATAGTCAAAATGGGTATAATGATGTTATTTGAGCATAAACATTCTATTTTTTTATGGAGATAATTGGTATGCACTAATTTCAATATTCAAAATAGATTTTGGATGATACCTAAGTAAAAGAAAACACCTTTTTATTTTTTGTTCAATATAACTCCTTTTACAAAATACTTCAAAGAATTAGAATCCTAATTTTCATAAAAAGGTAACAGTCATGGTAACTTTTAAGAAAATACTGACGGATAAATTATCATGGGTTAACATTATAATGGATGTAGGTATAGTTTTTGGAATAAAAGTCTACACAAACTCATAGAATATTGGGATGTTAATATTACAGTGAAATAGTCAAACATGTGAGGTTTAGTTGCAACTGTATAATGGTTTTCAGAAATTAATTATTAGTATAATTATAAAATATATCCCATTGAACAAGTAAACAATGTGCATAATTTTGAAAGTATTGATTTAGAATGAAATTATGATGAATATGATTTTACTGATAATTGGAGAAAAAAATCTTTTAGACTGAAGAAACATATTGATATATAAAATATAATTGGAAATCAGGGAGAAATATTCCAATCCTAAAGAAATATTATAATTGAGGATCATACTTCACTCAATCCAAAATTGATCTAAAATCAATTTTAGAGGTATTTAAACACGAACAGTGGGTATATAATATTAACTAAGAGATGGATCAAATGAAAATGAAATTTACTTTTTGGCTTATACCTATTCCATAAAATAAAATATTTATAGGCACTAAGTGGGTTTTTAGAAAATAAGTCATGAGAAAGGATATGTTTTTTAAAAATATATATATTCTATTTTTCAAGGGTAACTCACAATTTGATGGTATATATTTTGAGTAACAATTTTCACCATTTCCAAGTATGGATTCTATCATGATACTATTAGCAGTGGAAGATCATAGGAAATATAGAGTCTACCAAATGAATATGAAGTCTTCTTTCCTTAACAAAGATCTTCAATAAAAAGTTTTCATATATCATTTTGAATGTTTTATTCTAGATAATGGTATAATCATTACATTCAAGTTTAATAATGAATTAAATGGCTTAAAAGATGAGAATGGATACAGATTTAATAAAATGGAATTTAGGAGAATTGTTGGAAGCCTAACATAACCTATTAAATAAGGAACAAATAATTTATTTCCATTGATTCTAGGTGAAATATTTTATAGTTATCCAAAATAATATCATATAATAGAGGCTAAGATAATTCTATGAAATATCAAGGGAATACTCAGTAATTCCCATTTGTGCATAAGAAAATAAAATATACAACTACAAGGGTTCCCTGATACAAATTGGGAAGAATATTGAAATAATAGTAAATAAACATCTTCCTGATATTTCATTCTTATTGAGTTCTAGGTAATCTGTAATATCCAAAATCAGATTTCAATTTATTCAGGAATATATGAGCTAAATATATTGTATTTATACATACCGGCACATGAATGTAGAAGATGCAAGTGAAACTGGATAATTTTTAAGTGTTTGTTGATAAACCATTGAGTATTTCTAATGAAAATATGAGGGTAATTAATATCTCAGAAAACATTGTACATAATTCTAGATCTAAACATATCAATATCATTTACCATTTTATTTAAAAAAGTGTGATACTTTTTTATATAAATTTTAATTATATTTTCACCAAGTGTTATATTTCTGAAATTTTTGGAAAAGAAATTTAGAGAGATAGATTTGAAGAGAATAGGATGAAACTAAATGTTTATCCTTCTCCTTTTACTTTATAAACAATTAAAAATATATCCAATATGATTTATATTATGTTGGTAAATGAGAATAAATAGGGTGAAAACTTTTTATCATGGAGGGAAATAATTCCTAAGAAATAGATGAGTGATCAATTACTTATAATTTGAAGCTATGAATAATATTATATAAGGGGGTTTTTAACTGTAATTTTGGATGTATGAATTGATGGGGAGTTCATATAAGTCACTTGGCCAAAATATATTATCCCTAAGATATGGAATTCTCACAAAAACAAAACCTATTATGGTTTTGTGGTGAAAGAATCTTCTGATGTCACATGGGATTTGATTTGTTGTTTTTAAAGTGTTTTTAAGAGTTCTAAGAAAAATTTATGTGTCTTTAAAAAATTTCAATGGAGTGTAATATATATATATATATATATGGGACACACTAAATAACCATTATAGGGGTTGATAATGTCATTATCAGTTTTAATTTGATGTCAACCCTGTTTGAGAATTTATAAAATTGTCTGAGATGTTTTCAAGGGGTTTAGAATGTGTTTGTGAGTGGATAGAGGTCATTTAAAGGATTTATAAAGTTGTAAGAGTTGGAGAAATTTAAAAATCCTCATTGTATAAATATGTAATTCTTTATCATATTCATCAATATTAAGCCTTTGTAATGCAAAGTATAAGTTTTTACCACCGATCATAAGCATTTTATGCACTAAATGTAAGTATTCAATTTCAATAATAACTCTCTAAGTATTATGTAAGAATTTAATATTAATAATTTAGGTTTTAATATCATCATTTGGTTAAGTATTTTAAATTTTAATAAGACTTCAAGACTTATAAATTTTCTTAGTTTCCTCTGATTGGAAAATAATGTTTTTAGAATTTAAATATTCTATAAAAATTAAAATCGATGATATCTAAACCAATATCAAAATATTAAAACATCACATAAAAAATGTGGTTCATGATATTTAATATTATAATTATAAAATTTTGATCAATTTTCATTTCCTTTCAAAGTCTCAAGGGTTATATAACTAAAATGGAGAAGTGTATCAAAGTTGAGGAAGTTTTTGAAGAAACTCTACATATGAAAACTAGAATATCAGTATATTGATTATTAGATTTTTTGAATTTCAAATAATAAAATTCATATGAACATGTTATGACACAAGATGAATTTTTCAAGTTTGAATGTTCAATTTGATTAGTTTTTAAGTTATTTTTTATGGAATAGTTCTTAAAATTGAAAACTAGAGAGAGAAATAGGGTTAAACTAAATTTTTGAGAAGAAGGTGATGGGTATTCCTACATTTTACAAAATCATTTCTTAATGAATGTTTCATTGAATGTTTCCAAGAAAATAAATAAATATGTGTAATTTTTGTGCAGTCATAGAGTTAATGAAAGGGAAGAATATTTTGAGATGATGGGGAAAAACATTAGCTTAACTAAATAATAAAATCATAAAAGATCATGTTGTATGATTCTATTGAATTATAGTTCCAGACTAATGAGCCAAAATTGGTTTATCCTAAATTATTTTAATTTTATGGATTTTGATATTGAAATATATGAGGATACATAAATAATAGAGAATTAATAACATGAATATTTTTCAAAAAAGGGTAGTGTCATGGAACTGGGAGAATAATAAGAGAGTGAGATCTAGACGTTCAAGGCGAAATGACCATCATCTGTTGAGCTTGAGAATTCTATAGAATAATATATAATTTTATTTTTTAGAGAGAATATCATCATATTTATCTTCATTGATTGAGAATATTATTACATCTATGTTTTATGGATCAAGGGGAATGTCATCTATAATTTTTTAGTAACTGGATTCTTAAGATATATTTCTCATATTATTATGATATTTGTTTAAACCAACATAATTATGTGTAAATTATAGAAGGATATTAATGAACCAAAAAAATAGGATGAAACCAATAATATTCACTAGTACTTGATTGAAAAAATTAATGGATAATTTTTTTCCCTCCTGGAGTCGAACAAACCAAGGAGTAGGAACCCACACTAGATCTGAACCTTGTAAAAATTTGTTTTATCACTAGTTATTCATTTAATATGGGTATGGCTGATTTAATATATATATATATATATATAACCATATTTTAAAAAATAACAGGGTTTTATTTATTGTTATTAGAAATTATAAAATGCATCCCAACTGATTCATCCCCCTCCCCCCTCCTTCATAGTGGTGAATCAGTTCGTAGAGAATTTCAATTCCCACTAACAATATAAAACATTATCAACTGATAGTACCACCATAAATGAGAAGAATATTATAATACCTCATGAGATACCTTATTATATTATAAACTAGATAAATGAATGACTTACTTTTCCTTTAAAAAAAATCATAATATCTATTTACAATAAGTAATTTCCTTATAAAAACAATCTCTTTTATATTAAAATTTCAATATAAGAAAATGATATTGTTAAACTATTATTAAACTATATTTCATTGCATGTATTTAAATTATATTCATATAAATTTCTATAAATTTTAGCTATCTTAGATTCCATGAAGAGATATAATTTTAAAATGATAATAAATGTGGGATATTAGCAATCAAATCCCAAATTACTCATCGTATCATGCTAGGAAATAGTTTACACTATAATAAATGGAAACTCAATGCTCCAAACTATATTCATTATTTATAAATCCATCAAATTAAAAAATACAACATAATAAATAATTATATCTTTTTAATTATTTCATAAAAATTAAAATTAAAATTCAAAAGATATAGAATAATAATATTTTATATATTTAATAAATCTAAAACTACAATGAAGAAATGGTGTTATTTGAAATTATACTTGGGTACAATAGAAATATATAGCTATATAACCACAAGATAGATATATCATAACCTATCAACTGCAACCTGAATCATAGCACACTCACAAGAATAGATTTATTAAATAACACTCCAACCTCTATGAACAACATCACTATATTTAAAATATACTCTTTATCTTCTCATCATATTTTATTCCTTTAAATCATATGATCTTATGCTTAAATAATATTTTGTGGATAATTTTTGATCTCCATTCTATTCTATGAAGGATATCTATAAATTAATTAAAATAATTAAAACACTAAATCATGATCTAAGACAACTGGATTAATTTTACCATCCTTTGTACCATAAGTTTCTTATAAGGTCACTTAGTCTTTCATGATTCAAAAATAAGATTCATATTCTGGAATATGTTGACCACCCATAACCTTTCCAAATTCCTCTTATTATAAATAAATAAACCTAAAATACTTTGTAAAATTCATTGTAATTTATTCAATATAAAGATTTTCTGTTAATAAATCTAATCACTAACCTAACCCTCTGAAAAAATATTTCATGTCCTCACATAACAATAGGTGAACTCCATAATAATACCTCTAAAATGCTTGGATATAATTAATAGCATAGAAGTATCTAGAAAAATGTGGGGATTAGTTACCTAAAAATGTAAAATGTCACTAGATAAAATTCTATATCATCCACAATTATATTAATGAATAACCAATGATATAATAACCATCATATATATATAGTGACAATTCCATAAAAAATTTACGTAATCAAATGAATCTTCACATACAAACAAAACATTAAGAGTATATGTGATGAAAAGTATGTTTTAACATTGAAATAAACAATGTGGTTTCCCTAATAAAGTCTCCAAGATGCAAGCTACCACCTCTCCCCTCTCTATCCAACCTTTATTATCATTTACCAACCAAATCAACAGATCATCAGGAATATAAGTGAATAAAACTCAAACGTTTTCCTATAGAAGTGATAAAAAATACTAAAAATGGTCATCCAAAGTAGTGAGATGGCCTCCATATACCAATAGTGTATATATTTATCATCAAAATATATTATTTTTAAAATTAACAACTCAAAAAACTTAATCATAAATCACAGTAATATTCATAATTTATTCCAATCAAATTACCCATAGTATATCATCAACATGTTGTTCAAATAAAAACATATTCATATATATATATATATATAATTTTATCATTTCTATATATCACAATGATAAGTGTATTTATTACTAAACCCTTATAGAATCCATTATATTCCAATTCTCTAATCCATTAACTCTATCTGTCCATTGATTACCTAAAGAGGGGTAACAGTCATAACATAAAATCTATTTGGAGAATCACAGTAAAACTCTATTTACTGATGTTGGAAATATTTCACCCTAAATAATATTGTAATTAAAATAATATAAAAAATAAAAATTATAAAACAACTATATCATCTCACATTCCACCATAAATTTCATGTCAAATGAATCACCCTGGATCCACCATTTTCTTATATAAGATAAGTTCTTCTACATCTAGCATCATGTCAAAGAAGTAATTCTTTGATTAGTCTTATTCATTCTTAGAGATATGGGTGTGAAAAGATGTAGTAATCAGTGTATTATCATAAACCATTATCTAAGATTTTTGGGGGATAAATATTGGAAACACTAGGGTGAATAATTTTCTATCCCAATCTCTGGTCAATTTATAACAATCTGGTCATAGATACCTAGTCTCAGAACCAGAGTAAACACCCCAAAATTCCTTAGGTGAAATCATGATAACTATAGGATAGAATCAAGTTCCCTCTCAAAGTGATTAGGAACAAGACTTGGTCATTGTTGTTGAATTACTCAAGTTCTAAGACAAGGTAGCTCATGTTGGTTTGTTATAAAATGATATCATAACCAATTCTTTTAATGATCTTTCAAAAATTTCTATTAGATAGGTGATTATAAAATCATAAATCAAGAGGTATGTCACACATAAGAATATATAAATCACTAGTCATTACAAGAAATGAGTTTTCATGGGATTTTTGGGATGGTCATTTTATTTTTTGAATAAATTTATTGCTCGTTTTTAGGGGATTTTGGCATAAAAATCGGGAATATACAGGGTGTTTCCTAGGTTCATGATTAGTTTTCATAAGAAACAGACTATATATATGGATCTTGAAACCTAATATAGAGAGACTATTTATCCCTATATGGTTAGATTACTACATGAGGTCCATGAAACCACATCTTATTTCTTAAAATACCATCCATTTTTATCGTGATTTCCTTCCTAAATTATTTTATCCATTTCTTATATTTTTATGGAATATTTTTGACAATAATTGACGGTATTTACTTATTTTTAGACCATTTAAATGCATTTATTTGTATTCTTTTTCTTATTTAATTTTAAATAGTATAATTCCCCTAATAACAATTCACTTAAAACCTCTAGAGGGAGATATGGATAACTTTCCATATCAAAATCCTCATGTTGGTCAAATTTTGATCTGGAATGTGGAGGGGAATGTTTATGGTTTGGAATAGGAATATAATCCAAGTCCTACTACATATAATAAATCTAACTTTTCTCTGACCCCTGTTAAATATTGAGATCAATAATTTTTATATCACAATCCTTCTTCTTTCTATGGGATAAATGATCCTCAAAATGATATATAAAATTTGGAGCTCAATAATTATACAAATCCTCACATTCATGCTTGTGGTCCCTAGAAGGAAATGGTAGGAGTCTATTTTTTATAAAAAGATAACTGAGTGCCTTAGGTGGAAGAACATAAAAGTTATATCTACATATAATATTTACCCTGATGTGATGGTACTATAAAATTTCTGAAATTTATTTCACAACAAGTAATAAAATAGAATAGTTATAATGTATGTGAAATTATTTTTGATCTGATTCACTTCACACTAGAGATATCCTTAAATGATGGGATGAAATCCCAAAAAATTTAAGTGACTCACTATCCAAGCATATAATCCAATATTTTACAATAAAAATCTACACCTATGATGAGGTAGTAGGTATGGATTGATGGTGGAGGTGGATCAGGTTAGGATGTTCGGGATGGTTGTTGTTCCTCTGATTCTAAGTGAATGTTGAGGAGTTTTCTCTATGAGTTAGAGTAAGCAAGATGAATTTAAAGTTATACATGGTATTAGATCACAAAATCTTCCAAATTAGAACTATTATATTACAATTATTAGTGTACCACTTTTATTTCATCTATGTGAAAAGGCAGGTCATGAAAAACCTTCTTGTAATGAAACTCTAAAAATATGTCATGATTATGGGTGAATAGGTCACTTATAAAGTTTTTTTGGGTTAATATCCTCTAGATAAGTGGAATATACCCATCAACCATAAATGGATCTATATTTTAATCAAATTATTACAAGGAAATGGGATCTAAATACTAAAGGAACTTGGGAAAAGGTGGTTCATCACATGGGTGGATCCAATTAAGGAATGAGACTCTATTTATTGGGTGTTATCAGACTCATCTTATAGTGAGTTAGTTTCATATTATGGACTAATACAACATAGAATATCATATATTCCCTTCAAAGGTTTGAGGTAGTATAATTATTACATCAACTATGTCTATTTATTTATTTCATACAAGTTCCTCACACTTATTTATATATACTCGTATTGTGGAACTACTGAATCTTCTAACTAGACTGAAGTTATTTACAATAGAAATATCAACTACCCTTAGTAAGGAGAAATGACATGTATTTTATTTTCAGTCATGATTTATATTCATATAAAAATCATAGTTGGAATGATACTTTCTAATTCATTGTTTTTATCTCTTTTACATCATTATTGGGATGGAATATATAGTCACGTTCAAATACCTCATTGATTTTTATTATTTTAAATAACCTTCATCATATAAAATTGATGTTTTTATTTATTTCTTGGGGACTGGGATCCAAGGTCTAGTCATGTTGGGACATCTATTCTTGATGTTAATTGGTTTTGAAGCCAAATTAATTCTATGTTGAAGGAATTTGATGAAGTGAATTTTGTAATGTACCAGAATTTCGGTATATTTTTTTTAATTATATAGAATTATTTTGAGACCACAAAATCAGAAGGTGCACATTTCTGAGGCCTGGAGTGCTCAGAATGATCCGTTAAAGTTTTTTTACGCTTTAATTAGTGAGTGTAAGTATTTTTTCTAAAAAAAGTGGGATAAATCTTAAACTGTTTCTTAGATCAGAAATTTGGGGGCACTATTACATTCAAAATGGAAGGTTTACCCTAGGTGTGATTTAAGTTTGGTCACCACGGGCCTCCTATGAGAAAACCCCAAAATTTCATAATCATAAATAAAATAATTAAATAAATTATTTTATTTTTCAAATGCTTATAACTCACAAATGGTATCTCGGATTGAAAATCTGAGACCACTAATGAACTCATGAAGGCATGCTTTATTTAAGCGGATACTAACTTTCACCAGTGCAAGACACCAGTGAAAATTATTTTTTGGCCGTAAATAAAATAATTAGGTGAAAATTATTTTATTGTAAAATACAAAACTTTTAAACGGTAACTTGGATTGGAAATCCGAGAGTACCGTTGGATTTTTTGGGGCGTGTTTCACTTGGGAAGATCCTAACCTCGACCAGCACAGGTCGAGGGTGACTATTAATAATTTTCAGTAAGGGGACCTTTCACCCTCCTCTTTTTAAAATACTTCTTTTGTTATGTATTTTAATTTTCATCTTATTATGTGAGGATATGTTCTTATATATCCTTATTGCCGTGAATTTTATTTCCAAGTGATAAGAGACCCTTTATCTCTCTCATCAAATCTTTTTCTAAAATTTTATGTGACGCCCTTAGGCTGTCAAGGGAACTTCTTAACCCAATTTCGATTTCTTTGGGTTCAACATGTAGTTATTGAATATGTCATCCTTTGAATATGTGTGAATGACCTTTGATTATTTTACATATAATATCCACGTATATTGGGTGTATTTATATTTGTCACACATAATTATGTGATTGATTTATCCTTAATTTAAGGATACCTTCTTTATAATGGATTTTATCTCATTTTACATTTCTATTGAGACTTCATTGTTGTTATGCACCAGTTCACTCTTATATGGTGTATATACTGTCCTTTGGAATATTATATCATGAATCCCTTTATTCTCATGATATTATAAAGTTTTGATTAAATGTTATCCCTCAATTATTGTATTCAAATGTCTCTCATTTTGTTAAAAACCCTTTAACTAAAATATCGTTTTAAATGTTTAAATGATTTATTCTTATAATTATTTCTCATTAATATACATGTTTTCAAAATGGTTTTAAGGATTTATTTATATGGATATTAAGGGTTCAAAATGTTAAAATCTTCAATGTGGTATGGGACACTTTGATTTAAAAATCTCCTTATTAAATGTTTTAAATGGTTTTGAAAATGGTTTTTAGAATGGATTCATTTTATCAATATCTTAAGATGATATATTATTATTGCAATGTGGGAATGTTATCTTTCCTTTATGATTAAGTTATGTGCTATGATTATGTTATGGTTCTTGGGAATTGTTATTAAGACGGGTGGTTTCATGATAAACTAAGGGCGGGTGAGCCCGATATAGCTCTCCAATGTATTGGGTAACGCGAAGGAGTTAAACGTTAAGGTTTCTCCTAATAGATTTAGGGAATATACTATGATGGGTATTCCGAACGTAACCAAGAGGGTTAGTCCCTACGTAAGAATGTTATGAATGCCTCAAGTTACCTTTATGTCTTATGACTTCTATGATTTATTCATGATTTTATGAGGTACGTTAAAGTGCTTATCTTTTATGGGTAAAGTATGATTTCATTCTTATGTATATATGTACTCATGGTTCCTTTCCATACTTTTTATAACCCTTACTGAGCTTTTTATGTTCATCCCAAGTTTTTGAAATGTTTTTCATAGGTCAAGGGAATGGTACATGATATGATGATAGGGTCAAGGAAGTGTCAAGAAAGAATCCATGTTTTATTTTAAATATGTTTCCATTGATGGGATAAATGAATAATATCTTTTATGTAACCACTTTGTTTAAATGTGGAATGTAATGCAAGTGTTATGATCTAATTATCTAAAACTCTAAACCTGAAAATATCCTCAATGTGTAATCTTGTAATAACTCAAGATTAAGTAAGGTTTAAGGTTGGGGCCTTATAGTTGGTATTAGAGGCCAGTTTAGATAACTTTAGAGGTTAGAGTGTTGTTTAAGAAAAATGGAAAAGTTCTGTATAACCACAATGCTTAGTATATTAGATGGAGTCATCGTTTTTTTGAAATTTTGAATGAGTTTGAGATAACTTGGATAAGTATATCATGGTTTTTATCTTCCTCTTTTTTATTTGATGATTTTACTGATATACTCACACTGACCTTTTTGGTTTTAGTAAATGGGTGGATCTAGTAGGCACCAAAGTAACAGTGGATTTGAAGAAAACTGTGACGGTTTTATGAAAGAACAACTGAATGATATGGGAGCTGCAATGAGAACTCTTTTTTTTATCCTCAACCAACTATCTGGAGTCATGATTGACCACCTAAACCTTAGTGATTTTTATAAGGCATCGTGTATGCGAGAAACAAATCCCTACGGAAGTTCAGGTAATAATCATAAAGGTAAGTATGTTCAAAAACCTATGTGTCAAATATGTGGAAAGAAACACATAGGAAAATGTTTCAAAGGGACAGAAAGATGCTATAAATGTGTAAATGAGGGTCATAAATCAAGAACCTTCCATGGAAAAGGGAGGCATCTAGTTGACTCTAGGAAAGGGAAAGAAGTTCTTTCTAAAGGATCAATTGAATGTTTTAAATGTGGTGTGCATGGTCATTATGCAAACACATGTCCTACGAAGATGTTTTAGGAATGGGGTCACCAAGATCATACAAATATTCATTTACCAATACCTAATTCCATTCTGATTGAGGATGAAGAAACTGACAATGAAGAATGAAAGGTATGGATTATTTCTTAACATATGTTTTCCTATTATTGGAATCTTAGGATATGATTCATGATTTTGTTTTTAGGAAAGAAGTATTTCAGAATAAGTTGAAAATGAATGGCTAATGGATCATGAAGAATTTTGAATGAGTAAGAAATCATCATATAAGGGATTCAAGGGTTATGGTAGATTTTAGGATGGTCAAATTCTTAGATGTATTAAGTCTCTTTTGATGATGGGGTTACATTAGAAGACTTTTTATAGTAACCCTGATGTTTGATATACTAAAATTTTATTCAAGGAATAATTATCCTTTCTTTTGTGGATATAGTTATAAAGAACCATTTGGGTTTATATGGTCCTTGAATTTGTGGCAATTATTGGTTAATACATTTTGGGTTTCAAAATGGAAGTTATCAGATAACATTTGTGGTTAAAATATGTTATGGTTATTTTTGATGAATTTATCTCTTTTTGAGGAATTTTATAAAATTATATAGTTTTTGAAAAGGGACAACACGCAGACCGTGTGACAACCCGTCGCGTCGGACGAAGCTGCGGGAATCGAACCCACAACCAAATTGCAACTGGTATTTATCGCCTACCACTGGACTATGTGAAGTCCCTGGTTAGTTTGAATGATTCTTTTTAGTTAGATGATTTTATGAATTAAGAGTAAGTTGATTTTTTTATCAATGGAAATGATTAGCCTATCATGGAGGATATGTGATTAGGATAATTACTTTTCAGTATGAGACTGAAAGAGTAACTGATGTTATTTTGGAGAAAAATGTTAAAATTTATCTTATGAGACTATGTGATTAAATCCTTCAGAGAATTGGGTTTCAATCTTAGTTTGGTTTACTTTGTAGAATTTTATGGATAAATGTTTATTGAATGGTCTTTTTTGAACTTTGGTCATTAGTTTTGGTTAAGGTTTAAAGACATGGGAAGTATATAGTTCTCTTTTTTGGGTTAGGTTATTCTCTAGAAGTTGATTATAGCTCTATTAATGTGAACAAGTCATCCTAAATACTCATCTTTTGGAAAAAAATATGAGTTTGTGTAAGAAATCTAGTAAAAGTTGAAAGTCAACATGACAATTAAGCATGCTTCCTTATGTTTTAGTTAAGATCATAAATAAATTCCTCAATGAAAAGTAACTTAAAACAAAAATGTTGTCTGTTAGTTTTTCCTACTGGGGAATCAAATACCGTTTAACCCATCATAGGTTTTTTATTTTCTTGTTGTTAACTTTCTCCTAGACATGTTTACTATCACTCTCCATCAGAAAATGACCCTTTTTTCCTCTATATCTATATTTTCATACTTGGAATCATAGTATGGGTTAACTCGGGTGACATTTGTACTTCTCTCCCATTCTTTTAAAGTGATAGTTTTACTGACTCTTGTTCCAATGTGGGATTTTCAATGAAGCTACCAAGCCCAATTTTAAAATTGCTAGGACGCAATTCCCAAAAGGGGGGAAGGATGTAACACCCCAGGTAAATAAAGAATATGAAATTTTCATATTTATCCATATTTTTGAATAAAATATTAATATTACTTTAAAGGGAATGCTATGCTCGAGGGTGTACCCAATACACAACAATGAGTTTCTTTGAAATCTTACGTTGCACTCTAATAATAAAATAATATTATTTTAAAAGGTAGTTAACGCCTAGCCATTGTAATGGAGGGAATGAACGGAACTAACTACAAAATGATTATATATTTTTGTCAAATATTGTTACTTTTATCCAATAAATGTTGGAGGCTTAAAAGGAAAATGAATCCAATTTTAAGCATAAATCTTCTATAATTTCTTTAAAAGGTCGATTAAACGCCTTTTGATGGAGAACCCTTTTTAAATATACTTTTGACAATTTTATATATTGTATTTGAAAAAATAAAATCCTTCTTTAGAATCTAGACATCAAAATTTACTTTGTGTAAAATTTTGTTATTTTTCCGATAAAGATCATTTTAATTGAAAATGTTGCATTTTAATTCAAAACCTCCTTTTAATCTGATTTATTTATATGGATAGATTATATTTTTAATTTATATTAAAGTGTATTTAGAATATATTTTTACAATTTAATGTAATGGTGGTCATTGGAATTAATTTCACTTTGAAATTTGACTTAAACTAGTGTCAATCTTTTAATAGATATTGTTTCTTAAAAACACGCTATTTGTTTTGACAGTGGGAATTAATTATTAAATTAATTAATGAAACATATATGTTTTGAATTTTGTAAAATAGACATCATTTTTTAATTCATAATATCAAATATAGCTTAGGGTAAATTTTTGGTATTTTTCTGAAAAACTTCAATTTTTAATGAATAGTGAAACCACTAAGTTGTAGTGTAAAAACTGATTTTTCGTTTAAATGAAACTTTACCACTTCTGTGATTTAAATTTCAGAAATCTGACATACATGGTTTTCATTAGGATGTAAAATGTGGTTCAATGGGATTAAAATATTTTTTTGGTGAATAGTAACTTTTAATGTTTTTAATCACGATTAGAGGTAATTAGTGTAATTTAAGGTAAAAATATTGTTTTAATAATATTAAATGACCTAGACACATGTCCTAACCTCATTGGATGTGTCATGGAAGACCAAGACAATCCATGGGTCAACTTGGGGACCCCATGGAGCCACTTTGGTTGAAAAATGACATAAATAACTTTTTATTTAAAGTTAAAATAAAAATGTCACAAGCATGATTTGTTTTACTAAAACAATTTGTAAATGGGGTTATACAAGTCATATTTTTTACTATAAATATTCATTATAAATCTAGAAATATTTCATACATCCTGATATTTCTTTTATAATTTTTAGACATTAAATGAATTAAATTATTTATGACATCATGATGATGCAGCGATTACGTCATTAATAAAGGATTTAAATAAAATGAAAAGATAATGTTAAAACTATAACTTACACTTGTCAAAGGCCTATTGGATGAGTATATTTCGAACCCTTTCCACCTTATCCTCTAAATACATCAATGTGGGACCTTTAAAATTCGAAACTCATTTGAAAAATAAAGTAACATTTTGTAACATTCCAAGATTGCCCCTCCTCTCCTCTTATAAAAGGCCCCCCACCTCTACCACCTTACCCACACCTCTCAAGCCTTTGGCTCGGCCAACCCCTGCTAATTTTGTCTCTCCACATCCCTATATTACTCCTAGAAGCCTCAAATTGGGCAGAAATCTTCCCAAATAATCCTTTGAGCTCAAATCAAAGAAGAGATACCCGATTTTAAGGAGGTTAAAGAACGATCGAGTCAAGTCGGACCCGAGGTAAGGGATCCTACCCCTCTCTTTCTTTTTAAGTACACTCTTTTATGTCATTTTATTTAAGCTCATCTTTCTTATGTTTGGGGATGTTATTTTATATTCCTCATTTTGTACTTTTTATGTTCATAATATGAGAGACCCTATTTGATCTCATAAATCCATTTTTGGAAGTTTTAATTGGCGTCGTTAGACTGCCAAAATTTCGTAAGGGGATTTTTATCTCACTATGTGTTTTCGTGAGATTCATGCTGCATTTGAGAATATTTACTTTTTAGTGGTGTATGTAATATCCATTATTCTACTCTTTGTGTAACATAATTTCATTTATGAGTATTTACATCAATGTTGTATAGTCCTTTTTCATGGGGTGTACGTTTCGAAAGTTACCCAAATCGGTAAGGGGACCTTTCAACCTCCTCTTTTTAAAAGACTTCTTTTGTTATGTATTTTAATTTTCATCTTATTATGTGAGTATATGTTCTTATATATCCTTATTTCCATAAATTATATGTCCAAGTGATGAGATACCCTTTATCTCTTTCATCAACTCTTTTTCTAAAATTTTATGTGACGCCGTTAGGCTGTCAAGGGAACTTCTTAACCCAATTTTGATTTCTTTGGGTTCAACATGTAGTTATTGAATATGTCATCCTTTGAATATTTGTGAATGACCTTTGATTATTTTACACTTAATATCCACGTATATTGGGTGTATTTATATTTGTCACACATAATTATGAGATTGAATTATCCTTAATTTAAGGATACCTTCTTTATAATGGATTTCATCTCATTTTACATTTCTATTGAGACTTCATTGTTATTATGCACCAGTTCACTCTTATATGGTGTATATACTACCCTTTGGAATATTATATCATTAATCCCTTTATTCTCATGATATTATAAAGTTTTGATTAAATGTTATCCCTCAATTATTGTATTCAAGTGTCTCTCATTTTGTTAAAAACCCTTTAACTAAAATATCGTTTTAAATGTTTTAATGATTTGTTCTTATAAATATTTATCATTAATATCCATGTTTTCAAAATGGTTTTAAGGATTTATTTATATGGATATTAATGGTTTAAAATGTTAAAATCTTCAATGTGGTATGGGACACTTTTATTTAAAAATATATTTATTAAATGTTTTAAATGGTTTTGAAAATGGTTTTTAGAATGGATTCATTATTTCAATATCTTAAAATGTTATATTATTATTGCAATGTGGGAATGTTATCTTTCCTTTATTCTTAAGTTATGTGCTATGATTATGTTATGGTTCTTGGGCATTGTTATGAAGACGGGTGGTTCCGTGATAAACTAAGGGCGGGTGAGCCCGATATAGCTCTCCAATGCATTGGGTAACGCGAAGGAGTTAAACGTTAAGGTTTCTCGGAAGAGATTTAGGGAATATACTGAGATGGGTATTCCAAATGTAACCAAGAGGGTTACTCCCTACGTAAGAATGTTATGAATGCCTCAAGTTACCTTTATATCTTATGACTTCTATGATTTATTCATGATTTGATGAGGTACATTAAAGTGATTATGTTTTATGGGTAAAGTATGATTTCATTCTTATGTATATATGTACTCATGGTTCCTTTCCATAATTTTTATAACCTTTACTGAGCTTTTTATGCTAATCCCAAGTTTTTGAAATGTTTTTCATAGGTCAAGGGAATGGTACATGATATGATGATAGTGTCAAGGAAGTGTCAAGAAAGAATCCATGTTTTATTTTAAATATGTTTCTGTTGATGGGATAAATGAATAATATCATTTATGTAAACACTTTGTTTAAATGTGGAATGTAATTCAAGTTTTATGATTTAATTATCTAAAAATTGAAAAGATCCTCAATGTGTAATCTTCTAATAACTCAATATTAAGTAAGGTTTAAGGCTGGGGCCTTATACACGGCCTCTGCCACCCTGCGGCCCTCGTGCCGCCTCTGTGGAATCACACTGCCCTGCAGCCCCCGCGTCCCACAGCGGCAGCCCCGCCGCTAGGCCGGGCCGCCCGGAGCGGGCTGGGCCAGACCCAGTGTGCTAAGTCGACCTGAACAGGGCCGAGTCAGCATAGGCCGGGTCGGTTTGACTGGGTCGGACCAGACCCAGACCAGCTTGACCCATTTCCGATCTTTTGACCCTAACTTTGGCACCGAGTGTCCGTTTGATTAACCGTCTGCAGCACTGGAAACCTTGGATAAAAATGGTCCCTTTGCTATACCCCAATAGAGATTTGTATAAACTTGGGGAATGGTCGGGTTGGATTGATCATGAATCCAATCTGGACCTTGGGACTAAAAGGCAAATAACTTACAGACCGGGCATCCGTTTGTGGCATCGTCTATTGCGTTGAGACCTTTATGACATGGTGGACCTTTGGGATAATTCTTCATGGTAATTCATAGATGTTAGAGTATCAACCAGTGGATTGTGGCGCAGATCCTCTTGGAGACGAGCAAGCTCAGTTCGGGAACCCTGTAGTTGGTTGTGACGGTGTACAACGATCCTTTGTGGGTCTGATGACGTACTGATGATGTACTAGGATTCTATGTGGGTCTGACGATGTACTGACGATGTACTCGGATACTGGGTGGGTCAGACGATGTACTGAAGATGTACTAGGATCTTGTGTGGGTTTAAAGACGTACTGATGATGTACTAGGATCCTGTGTGGGTCTGACGATGTATTAGGATCCTGTGTGGGTCTGACGAGGTACTAGGATTATATGTGTGTCTAAAAATGTACTAGGATCCTATGTGGGTCTAATAATGATTTATCATCCTTCATGGGTATTCCTCTTAACAGAGTAAGATGATCTAGTAGTTACTTCTAACCATCTCTACTACTGTACCTAAGATATACCTGGTGTGAGCTGAGTTCATACCTGTCTGATACTTTCCTTCATGGTAATAACATGGTGGTATTCTTCTGTGTGGAATACATGTGTGGTACTTACCTTTATGGTATTCCTTCATTTGTGTAATAGTTGAGCTTTGGTATTTTGGTTTGGACCCTGTGTTTCCTCATGATTGAGATGGGTATACTTGATAACTTGGGTATATGTATGGGCATATACCTATGTAGGGTTGTCTGTTGATTTCATGATTTTTGGTTTATCCTTTTGCGATTTTGTGAGACCTTGAGGGTCTCGGGGTCCCGACTAAGTATCTTTATACTCACACCTGCACGAGCTATGCCCTCACCTTGTTGTGTTTGGTGCAAACAATGGACAACGCTGATTGAGGGTAAGGGTACCAGGACTGGACGGTGCCCAGAGGTGGACTATACAACGTGTCGGTATGCAGAGGAGACGGGTGGATGTGGAGTGATGGGGAGGCAATCTGTACCTATCCTTTAGGTAGGAACCTCATAGGATGACCTAGTAGTTGTCTTTCTATTTCTTCAATTGTATTGTATTTCAGTTGTACTTGTACCTTTATTGTCAGTCTTGGATTCTGTCCCCTCTTACTCCCAGCACTATTTTTTCTATACGTTTTACTTATGTTCGTATCTTTTTGTTTGCTTGGTTGCATGTGTTTATAGGATATAATGGCAATGCCTTCCCAATTTTAGGAAATACACCTTTCGGTGCTAGTCTCCAGCCCCTGGCCTATGGAACGTTGGCTTGGGGTAGCCACAGCACGGGCCCCGGGGGATAGGTCATGACAAATTGGTATCATAGGAGTCGGTTTTACCATAGAACATTGGACTCTGATCTTTTTAGTGGAAATAGTGTTAAATTTAGTGAGTGTGGTTATTAGTTTAGGGAATCCAATGTTGGTGCGGCGGCCAACATATCCATACACCCGGACCCTGACTTCTGATTTCGGACTCAATGCATGAAAACACTTATTGTGTGTGTTTTGAAAATATTTCTTGTGTTTTCTTGAGTCAGCTCACCAGGTATAACTTAATGAATGTGGTGCACCTATTCTTTATCTGGATGCCGCTGCAGAGACATCCAGCTAGGATTCTTGAGAGGGTACATGATGACGGCCCACTGAGCGATGAGGCTCCGATGTAGGGCCCTCTTACTATGTTGGAACCATCAGAAGGTGTACCAGTAGCACCAACACCCATTGGGAAGCAGTTACCACCAGCCGCACTGGCGGGCGGTGCACCACAACTGAGCGCGTTGCACGAGTTCCAGCAATAGAGGCCACTGAGGTTTTGAGGCGAGATAGATTCCCACACAGATGAGGGCTAGAAGGAGGTGGTTTCTAGAGTTTTCCACCTAGTTGAGACACCATTAGGGTAGATGATGATCATAGATACTAGTATTTTCCAGTGAGCGACCATGAGGATGGTCTGTATAGTGATGAGGCTTCATTACATGGACTATTTCCTGAGATAATACCTTCAGGTAGTGTGTCTGCTATATCACTACTCGTTGTTCAGCAATTATAACTGATGGTACTGGTATAGTATACATGTAGGCTTAGTGACTTACACGTGATTCAGTATCAGATACCCCTCAGGTTCTGAGGTGATCCCGACCCATAAGAAATAGAGGAATGGCTTGAGGAGGTGGCTGAGAGTTTCCTAGAGCTTCTACATCTTTCGTAGGAAGACATGTCAGTGGTTGTGTATTCATTAATGTGTGTCAACCATATCAGGTACTTGATGAATATAGTACGAACAGTGCTTTAGGTCTTGGACCACTGAGCAAGGTGTGTTTAGGGACATCTGATCCTGCACTATTTCTCTATGTGTTCCTACTTATGTTAGGGTGTTTTAGAGAACCTTTGTGGTTGAATTTTCTTTGGTTGAGCGGATGCAACCAATGAATGTTAGCAGTGGGAAAGCAGGAAACTAACACCAGTCTCAGAGACTTGGGTGCGTAAAATGATTCGGGAAGAGGATGTGTTAAGGACAGATGAATCAACAGGGTTGTAGATGTTGAAGTATAGCTAGGAGAGCATCATGAGGAGGTGTACATTTGGACATGTTACAACCACCACCCCTATGTGTTTCCCACCAGGCTCAGGGAGCTGGAGAACAGAGGAAGGGAGTAGCTTAATGTGGTCAATGAGGGTGACCTAAGGGCTCTAGGAATGATTCGAGGTATGGTTTGTGTCTACTACCAGCTCCCGTATCAATATACATAGGCACCAATCATTCCTTCTTTCCAAGTATCTTGTCCAAGACCTAGAGTTTCTGGTTAAACCATTGACTTGGCCCTCAAATCTAGAGATACATTTAGGATGAGACTCGATAATCACACTTACGTTGATAGTGTGATATAACCATTTATGTGAGAGTTTCATTTGAAACCTCTTGGTGGCAGCATCGAGAAATTACGATGTTAGTTTGGGTATGGACTATAAATCCACAGTTCATACTCAGATTGATTGTATTAGGAAAAAAGGTTTTGGTTTCTCTAAAAAGTTGGAATGGGGTTTTCCTTGGTTGGAGAAAAAGGAAACCTGAGCATCACAGGATAAACTCTTGCATAGGAGGGTGCAGCCAATCACTCTTGAGTTGGCTGGACTTACCCTCATGGCAGAAGGAGTTTTCAGTTTTCAGTTCCAAACATGAGTGGCAGAGCATGGGGACATCTTTTCAAAATATTTTTCTAGGATTACCCTTCAACCCTGTATGGAGAGAGACTTCTGGTTTGGTTGGGTACTACCTGAGTTTTGGACCAAACTTTTCCAGGGTAGCGGCACCCTTGTCAGCTTTGACAAAAAAAGAGGAGCCTTTCCTGTGGACAGAGAAGTTTCAGTAGAGATTTCATAAGTTGAGACAATGATGATGGATAGAGTTCCTCCAGGACTATAACTTTGAGATAATATTTACTCCTAGGAAGGGGAATGTGATAACAGACGCACTCACCTAGAGGATTGGTCATTAGGTACTGAGTGAGCCGTCAGAGCAGCTAGTCTCACTGCAAATATCCTTAATGGAAAGAGAAGAAGGTGCTTACTTCCATTATATGATTATCCTTCAATAAGTTGGGGAGGTGCGACTTGGAGTCATTGACTGCTAGGATCGACGTGCTCATATATCCGCAAGACAGGCACCTGATGGATTTTCTAAAGGTGGGGAGCATGACGTCCTCTTCAGAGGGCGTACCATCGTACCAGTGGTGCTTTGGGAGGAGAAGTTGAGGGAGTTACATATGTATCCTATGGTGGTACATCCTGGGGTGGTGAAGATGTACCAGGACCTCCAATGCCAGTACTGGTGTCCAGGGATGAAGTAAACAATGGAAAAATTTGTATCACGATGTCTCACTTATTAGCAAGTGAAGACAACACCAAGTTGGAAGAAGTCCTATGCCGATAGGATATGGAGACCCTTGGATTTCTAGGAGGGGGACCGCGTATTCTCGAGAGTCTCTCTTTGACGGGGACTAGGGATATTTGGCCAAGGCGGACAGTTATCCCTGAGGTTTATTGATCCTTTTCTGATACTTAGAAGAATAAGGGAGGTAGCATACCACTTGGATCTTCCACCGTAGTTGGAGAGGGTGCACGATGTCTTCCATGTATCTGAGCTGAGCAGATACGTGCATGAACCATCTCAAATCATCGACCATGGTGAGCTGGACTTTGATGATGGGGTGACGTTTATGGAGGTTCCAGTGGATATTGAGGATCGACAGGAGTGGGTCCTTCGTGGGCGGTTGATACCTCTGGTTCACATACACTGGCAGCACGAGAACCTCCAATATAGCACAAGGGAGCAGGAGGCACAGATTGGTGCTCAGTACCATATTTTGATTTTTGTCCTTTGTTTTGGATTTCGAGGATGTAAATCCATAAGGTGGGGAGAATTTAATGTCCTGGAATTTCTATATAATTTTTTTTAACTAGAGTGCCCAGAATGATCTGTCGAAGTTTTGTTACGCTTTAATTAGCGTGTGTAAATAGTTTTCCTGAAAAAGTGGGTTTACTCTTAAACAGTTACCCAGATCAAAAATATGAGGGCACCATTGCGTTTAGAATTACGGTTTTACCCTAGGAACGACTTAAGTTTGTTCGGCGTGGGCCTCCTATGAGAAAACCCAAAAATGGCATAATCATAAATAAAATAATTAAATAAATTATTTAATTTTTCAAATCCTTATAACTCAAAAAAAGTAGCTCGGATTGAAAATTTGAGACTACTGCTGAACTCATGAGGGCATGCTTTATTTAAGAAAATACTAACTTTGGCAGGCGTGGTCCACTAGTGAAAGTTAGTTTTTGGCCATAAATAAAATAATTAAGTTAAAATTATTTTATTGTAAAATCCATAACTTTTAAATGGTAACACGAATTGAAAATCTGAAAGTACCGTTGGGTTCGTTGGGGAGTTTTTCAATTGCTCAGAGCCTAACCTCGGCCGGCGTGGGTTGAGGTTGATTGTTAATAATTTTCCAAACTTTTTTCAGGTACATTCAGTAAACGTGTGAGCGGATTTTTGTAAATTTTTAAAAGGTGCTCGAAATTGAAATCATAGGAGACCGTTGAACTCACAGCACTGGTATTCACTTAAGGATACTTTCACCTCGATGGTAGTTGGTCGAGTGTGAAAGTTATTATTTGAGTTTTTTGTGAAGGAATAAAATAAAAATAAAAATGTTTAGAATTTTTATTTGTTGAAACCTCCAATGTGGATGTTAAAGAGGTGGGGACCACCTGAACTAAAACCTCCCACTTATTGTTAAAGAGGTTAGGACCACCTGATCTAAATCTCCTTTTTGTGAATTCATGGTGGTGGGGACCACCCGAACCCCTCTTAAATGTGGGGAAGTCCCTTAGAATCCTCCCAATTAATTTCACCAACGTAAATTAACTGGATTGACCCTTTTTAAATACTAAGTAACAGTGTCGTTGAAATTTAAGATGGTTCTTAATAAATGAACCATCATAAATTCCATGATCGTTACTTACCTCCGCCCATCTCTTATTTATATGGAGCATGGGAGGAGGATTTGGGATGGATTCACCAAGTGATGAAGTGCAGGTAAATTGTTGTGATGCCCTACAATTGGAGAAACATTACAATTCTCTAATGAATAACTTCTTCAATGAAGAACGCACTCTGGAATTTAGGAATGAGGAAGACGTTCTAACCGACTTCAGAAGCATGATTGAAGAAGCGACGATAATTGGAATCCTCTTCGCCTTCGTCATTTCCATCTCACAACCTCCATCAAAAAACCTTCGAGGTAGGGTTTTATTAATGTGTGATTAATTATTTTCCCATGTTCATCCCTTCTAAACAAAGAACGCAGATCAAATCTCTAACTAGTTTATCTGTAAATATTTTCTATTGTGGTTTAGGAATAATTATTACTGGAGGTTGTAGGGGTGTGTTTTCAATTGACCAATGTTGATTTTTTCCTCTCACATTGAATCATCCCCCTTGAGCCGCTTGCTACTACTCTAACACGGAGGGTGCTGGCCAAACAAACATGGCCCAACCCCTCCGTCGTTATTCATGAATGGTGTGTTATTTACGATGGAAGAAGGCATCTTTGAACCCCAGCAGTGAATGGAGAGAGGCCGGCCGAACTGGCCACCGACGAAGGCAGGGCGCACGACCGTTCCACACGGAGAGGACGGCTGGCCATCCGGCCAGCCGCGGCGGACCAACGCACTGCGGCCCTCGCTCTACCCGCGGCATCTGCTGCCCCGCGGCCTCCGCCGCCCCGCGGCGTCTGGGGCTCCGTGCCACCCACGACCTCCACGGCCTCCGCGGATATGTACTTCCCATGGCCTCTACGGCCCTTGCGGCCTCCGCCGCCCCGCGCCGCCTCCATGGCCTCGCGCCGCCCCGTGGCCCCCCTGCTGCCTCTATGGCCTCGCGCCACCCCGCGTCCCCCGCGCCGCCCCGCCGCTAGGCTGGGCCACCCAGCACAGGCCGGGCCAGAACAAGTGTTTTGGGTCGACTGGAACTGGGTCAATTCGGCCCAAGCCGGGTCAGGCCAGATCGATTCGACCAGGTCAGACCGGACCCAGACCAGCTTCGACCCATTTCTGCTGTTTTGGCCATAACTTTGGCACCAAGTGTCCATTTGAAGAACTGTCTGCGGCACTGGAAACCATGGAGTGAGATGGTCCCTTTGTTATACCCCACTGAAGATTTGGATTATGTTTGGAAATGGTCGGGTTGGATCGAGCACGAATCCAACCGGGCCCTCGAGACTAAAAGGCTAATAACATACAGACTGGGCATCCATTTGAGGCACCGTCTGTTGCGTTGAGACCCCTATGACGTGGCGGACCTTTGGGATACTTATTTGTTGGACTACATGGCAGTTGGATTATCGACCAGTGGATTGTGGAGCAGATTCTCCCGGAGATGAGCAAGCTTAGTGAAGGAACCCTGTAGTTGGCTGTAAAGATGTACTAGGATCCTGTCTGTGTCTGACGACGTACTGACAATGTACTAGGATCCTGTGTCGGTCTGACTATGTACTAGGATCATGTGTGGGTTTGATGACTTACTGAAGATTTAATAGGATATTGTGTGGGTATGATGACGTACTGACAATGTACTAAGATCTTGTGTGGGTCTGACGATATACTGATGACGTCTTGGATCCTGTGTGGGACTAACGACGTACTGATGATGTACTAGGATCATGTGTGGGTCTGACGATGTACTACGATAGTCTGTGGTTTTGATGAGGTACTAGGATCCTGTGTGGGTCTGACGATGTACTAGGATCCTGTGGGTCTGATGATGATTTAGGATCATTCGTCGGTCTGCCTCTTAATAGAGTAAGATGATCCAGTAGTTACATCTAATCGTCTCTACTATTTTACCTAAGATATATCTGGTGTGAGCTGAGTTCATACCTGTGTGATACGTTCCTTTGTGGTAATACCTTGGTGGTATTCTTCTGTGTGGCGTACATGTGGGGTAATTTCCTTTGTGGTATTCATTCCTTTTTGGAACATTTGAGCTTTGGGATTTTGGGTTGGACCTTGTGTTTCCTCATGGTTGAGATGGGTATACTTGATAACTTGGGTATATGTATGTGTATATACCTATGTAGGGTTGTCTGTTGATTTCATGATTTTTTGTTTATCCTATTTAGATTTTGTGAGACCTTGAGGGTATCGGGGCCCCTACTAAGTAACGTTATACTCACCCCTACACAGGCTATACCCACACCTTGTTGTGTTTGGTGTGGATGACAGGCAGTTCTGATTGAGGCTGAGGGTACCAGGACTGGACGGTGCCCAAAGGTGGACCATATGGCGTGTTGGTACGCAGAGGAGACAGGCAGACATGGAGTGCTGAGGAGGCAATCTATACCTACCCTTCAGGTAGGAACCTCAGAGGACGACCCAGTAGATGTGTTTCTCTTTCCAAAGTTGTATTATATTTCAGTTTTACTTGTACTATTACTGTTGGGATTTTATTTCGGCCCCTCTTACTCTCAGCACTCTTTTTTATATATAGTTTACTTGTGTCTGTGTAACACCCCGAGATTTTATGAAAAATATTCTTTTTAATTTCATTAATGTCTTGTGATATATGCTACACAAAAAGGAGCTTGCTCAACACGCATCCTTGACTTTCTTTTCATTACACGCAATCGCGACCTTCCTCGATAGCGTGTGTAGTACGCAATACCGAGTTTCACTAAACAACAATATGCTATTAAAATATTATTAAAACTAGCCGTTATGAATAGTAATAACCACCTTTTAAAATTTTAGAAATTTTATCTCTCAAAATGGGCTTCATTTTTGGATTCGGAGTATCAAATTTATCCTAAGGTGAAATTTTGGTACTTTTCGGATAACTTTCATATTTTGATGACTAGTGGAAATTACTAAATTTTAATTAAAAACAACTTTTTCAATCGAAATAATTAATAGTGATAAATTATTAATTTTAGTGGTTTTAAAGTATATTTAGAATATATTTTTTACAATTTAATAAAATGTTGTTCATTGGATGCAATTTCACATTTAAACCAGACATAAACAAGTGTCAGTATTTTGATAGTTATTATCTTTTAAAACCACTCTATTTGTTTTAACGACGAGAATTAATTTTTAAATTAATTAATGAAACTGATATGTTTTGAATTTGGTAAAATAGAAATCATTTTTGAGTTCATAATATCAAATATATCTTAGGCCTAATTTTTGGTATTTTTCTGAAAACTTTCAATTTTTGATGAATAGTGAAACCACTAAGTGGTAGTAAAAAAAACTGAATTGTTCATAAAACTTAATTTTACCGCTTCTGTGAGTGGAATTTCAAAAATCCAAGAGACACGGTTGATGTCAGTAAGTAAAATGTGGTTCAATGAGATGAAAATAATTTTTTTGGTGAATAGTAACTTTTTACTTTTTTTTACCACGGTTAAAAGTAAATAGTGTAATTATGGGTAGAAATGATATTACTATTACCCTAACACATGTCCTAATTCTATTGGACAAGTGTAATTCGACCAAAGACAAACTTAGGAATAAAATATGACCATTTAGGCCCACTTGTATTAGATTAGGACATTTATTATTAATTTATTTAAAGAAGGGTTAAAAGAGTTAAAATCAAAGTTTATTTACTAAAACATTTTTAATAAGGGGTTATACATAAGATAAATTCGACTATAAATATTATTTAGAAAGATAAAAAGATTTCCTACATAATGGTAGTTTATTTGTAATTTTTAGACATTAAATAATTTAATTTATTCATGACACAACGATGATGCAGTAATTATCTTATTAATGAACTATTGGTATAATTGATGTTATAAATACCCAAATAAATATAATTTGAGACTTTTTATGAATTACACTAATTTTATAGGTTAACATGACATGTTATTATTGATTTAATTAACTTTTTTCGAACTTATCATTATGTTATAATTTTCACAAAAATCAATTACTAAATAGTGTCAAAATTAACATATAATAGTTTTTAAAACAAATATTATATTATTAATTGTTATTTTATTCCTAAAAATATAAGGTTCGGCCAAATGACTTAGATAAGGTTATATAAATTAATAATAAACAACTTGGGGTTCTTTTGGCTTCTTATAGTAAGTTTATTAACCTTATAGTGCAAGAACACAAGAAGACACGGTAAAAGTAAAATTATTTAACTTAATGTTAAATCTAAATGATAAGGTTAAAATAGGAACCTAAACTTGTCTAAATTCTATTGTATGAGAGTATTTCAAAACATACCCACCTTAGCCTCGAAATAAATCAATTTGGAGCTATTTAAAACCGAACTTGACTTTATAATAAAATAATATGTTTAGTTATTCCAAAGGTGCCCCTCTCCTCCCTTATAAAAGGGCACCTCCTCCCTCTCTTCCTCACACAACTTTGAGACTTCAAGCTCAGCCAAACCATGCCAAATTCTCTTCTCCACTTCCCTAGAAACATCCTAGAGGTTCTGGTCTTCCTCAAAGACCAATTTTAGTTCCCTAAAAGGAGATCTCAAAGAGGCGCTTCAAAGAAGAGGTAATTTCCGTTACCGATTCTTTCAACTTTATTTCTTCTTCCACTTATTATTCTTTGGTTGTTTCATTATGAAGTAATAAAATCAGTCTCACTAATATACTGATATGTTATTATAAGTATGAAACAACCCTATATAACCATCTATCCATCCTACGGAAAACGAAATCACCGCGCGTGCGTACGTACGGAATACCGTCTCCACGCCGTGGTGTAATCTGTTTTTCCACCAACACCATACATGGATGGGTATTATGGTGTAAAGAATAACTATACATAGTTATTATAACATCATAATGATTCTGATATATTGTATCATCCACTCCAATTCAATTCAATAATTATGGAAATGATATCATCGCTCGTGCGTACGTACGGACTACCGTCTCCACGACGCGATGA
Organism: Viscum album; assembly: GCA_963277665.1. Taxonomy (NCBI): domain Eukaryota; kingdom Viridiplantae; phylum Streptophyta; class Magnoliopsida; order Santalales; family Viscaceae; genus Viscum; species Viscum album. The sequence continues at coordinate 1,956,802,623 of OY728127.1, read as the reverse complement.
GATTCATTCTCCATGTTAACCATTTAAGAATGATTATAAAATATATATAAGAAATAATAATAAAATATATGACATTATAAAGATACTGGATTTATGTGTGTATATATTTATGTCATCTACTTAATTCCATTCAAGAAAATAAGGAAAGGAAAACAGCGTTCATGCGTACGTACGGACTACCGTCTCCATGAACGGTGTGTTTCATTTCATTTGTCTATATATTATATATATATATATATATATATACTGAATATATATGATATATAAATCATATTTTATATTTTGGAAGTAAGTAAATAATGATATAAGTAATAATAATGTCAAGAACAACAAGTCCTAACACCTACAATAAATGAAACGATTTTACCCAAAACGCTTCTTTAACATGGAATTTACAAAAGAACGGGTAATATAAAGACATAAGTGAACCATATATGATATCATAACAATGAGTATGATTCTGGAATAAGTCAATAACATTATTTAAATCATTATACAGGAGGTTCGGACACGTACAAAGCATATCGGACCTAAGGTAAGGGAAATATAACAATCTCATTTTTATCCGAGATTGTTTATACTTTAGTATTTACTGGGGTGTATTTTATCATCCACATCCATGTTTCCTCAATATGTAATATTATTTCCATTCACCTACAATTTTTTAAATCCTATTTTACCCTTTATTGAGTTTTAGTAAAATATATGAAAGGAATCTTTTGTCGTTTTTCGTACGAGGTACTTTTTGACTTTTCCGACAAAAGTACAAGAAGAATGTTTTTTTAACTTATACGGCATGAATGGATTTTTAAAACATTATTTACAAAAAGATTACTTTACAAGTTTTCAAGTTTATTTTTAATCAAATTCTTTTAGTTTAAAATTGTATGACATGTTAAGAAAGGAAAAGTTTTTTTGAAGTAGAAAGGATATTTTCCTCAAGAATGAAGTTCAAGTGTTTTATCAAAATTATTTTTCATCTAAGATAATAAAGGGTTCTGTTTTTATCCCTATTATTACATTGATTTGATTATGTTGTGATGGAATTATTTTTATGAATTCCTTTATCATATATGAATTGTTTTATGATGTCATGATGTTTAAGATTCCCATTTTTATTACATGGGTTATGCAATGATGTATGGTTTATGATTTTGTGGCACACATAAGAATGGTATCATTATGAGATGGGTGGGACCTATACCTCCCTCTAATGCATTGGCTAAAGATTTTATATCTCATGAGATAGACATGGATGGAACGGTAGGTTATACCGGTTCAGTGAAACAGGACTGAAATGTGGGTGACTCGGTTCAGAAAGGGACTTTGTCCACTAAGATAGTCTTGGAAATGAGTCTTGACTAACAAGAAATGATTCTCTATGATTATGTGTGTATGCCACAAAGTTTCATGTTTTAAGTTATGGTTATTGTGATTACATTTCACTGCCACGATTTATCCCATGTTATGAAATTATGCTCTCTTTTGCAGGTTAAGATTTCCCAAATGTTATGTTCTTATGAATATGATGTGATTGATATTTCTTTTGTTTACCCTTACTGAGCATTTGAGCTCACCCTTATATGTTTTCTTTTCCCCAGGATATAATGGAAGGTTTTAGGTAAAAGAAAGGGGGAATATCTTTATGGGAGATGTTGAAGATCTTTCACGAAGTTTAGAAGATTATATTCCGAGTTTCCAAAGACACTAAACTATTACGGTCCTTGTGTGTCTGTTTTTGTTATGTATTAAGTATTCCTCAAAAGTAATGTAATGTCCATGTACTTCAAGCTTCGGGTCTCTACAGTTGGTATCAGAGGAAAGGTTTAGTCAACCTTTGGAAACTAGGATGCGAAAACGTTAGTGAGATCCCTAGAGATATTTCTAAGGTATGCCTAGGGATGTCCCTAAGGTTAAGTATACGTATAGGTTATAGTACTAGAATTACGATAACAATCATAGAATTAAACCTGAGATGTTAGATATTGAAGGTACTCCCCCTTTATTATGTAGTTTTCCCTAGCATGATTTTTGCCTCTCACACTATTCTTTTTGGGTTTTAGAAAATGGCTGGAAACAAGATGATTCACGATAATAGAGGATATGATGGACAATGGAATGATATTCTTCATGAGAAACCAAATGAAATAGGATTTGGAAGTTCAAACATCATTATTATGCCAAATCAGAAATCTCATGATATGATCAATAAAGTAAAATTTGGTAAGTTTCCTGACTCGGCTAATAAGAGAAAGATGGAGTTTCATGATGATCATAGAGGAAAGAATGTTCAATTTCCCCTATGTAAATCATGAGGGAAGAGGCATAAAGGAGAATGTTTCAAAGGAACTGGAAGATTATTTGGGTGTGGAAAAGAAGGACACAAAGCCAGTAAGTGCAAAGGAAAAGGTTCAGTTAACACCAGGGATGAGGATAATGGTATTGCTACGACATCAACAATGGTTAAATGTTTTAAATGTGGAATGTACGGGCATTATGCAAACCAATGCCCTAAGGGAAAGTCTCATGAAGAGAATCAGTATGGTCGTATGGGTAGTATTTATGTGGATGATGATGAAGAGACTACAAATGATATGTGAGATGAAAGAATTGTTGAAGCTCGGTTAATGGTTTAAGAATGTAGTGGAATGACTACATGTTTATCATGTGTAATGTTGTATAAGTAATCTCATGGTACTATGGAATAAAGAGACATCTAAGGATTGTTACACTGTTGTCTCTCCTTGAGTTTTGAAAGTGTATGATTAATGGTACCAGTATCCATGAAAGGTTATTCATATATTTTTGGAATGTAGATGATATGCTCATAATGAAGGGATAAGGAGAAAATTAAATGTATTCATGAGATCATGACTGATATAAGGAAAAGGTTATATCATGGTTTGAGTATATAGAATTTTTGGATTTTGGTATGTGGAAAGAGTTAACTTTTGACAGCATTCATGTTTTCACTAAGGTTTAATGGGTATTCATTTTTCAAGAGAATACATCATTAAGGTATTCACATGATTGGAATGTGACCAACAAGATATATGGGGGATAAACGATGGTATTCACATGCTTGGTTAACGATATTTCAAGTAATCATTTTCTTTATACTATGAGCTTGGACCGATGTATTTTAGATAAGCCTAAAGATTAGAATGGATTATGTTGGACATAAGTTAGGATAAAACGTTTTTCTATATTATTGATGGGATGTTATAGTAATATAGCTTTAGAAAAAGGACAACCTGCAGGACGGGCGACAGCCCATCGCGTCAGACAAGGCTGTGGGAATCGAACCCACAACCGAAGTGCGACTGGCCTTTATCGCCTACTACTGGCCTATAGGAAGTCCCTGTTTAGTAGAAACTAGTTTTATTATAATAAGAAGTATGATATATGAAGTATAAGTCCATTTTAGGAACCATATATGATTAATCTCACTATAGAATGACTTATGTATATTTAATAACTTTTGTTAACCTTTTGTTTGAGACAGATGGAATGACCCGTCATTCTATCACATGATCTGCTAACACTTCACGAATAACAAATTCAACTTCATTTATTTAAGAGATGAAGTGGAAATTGTTCAAGGCACGAACAACAGTGAGATTGTACCAAAATAAAGTAAGTATTTAATTCTAATTCAAATTCTTCAACTTTAGGGAAACGATTTTGAAAACCAAAAATGTTGTCTTAGTGCTCTTATATCTGATGAATCAGATGGTACCTTAGATCATCACAAATTTATGGCTTTGTGATTGCTAGTTTTTCCATAGCCATGTTCTCTACCACTCTCCATCAGAACATGATGGTTAGATTTCTCTTCCATATCCATATTTTCACCTATGTGGAAACCCAGTGATTAGTTTATTTGGGTAACCGTTACGTTTCATACTTTTGTTTTTAAAGATTGGTTTTGGTATTCCTTTTTACGATGTGGGTTTCTATTAAAGAAACTTTCGAATAGTAAAACATTTATAACCCCGACGAATTTCGACGGCGAAATTCATTTTAAGGGGGGTAGAATGTAACACCCCAAGATTTTATGAAAAATATTCTTTTTAATTTCATTAATGTCTTATGTTGTATGCTACACCAAAAGGATCTTGCTCAACACGCATCCTTGACTTTCTTTGCATTACATGCAATCGCGACCTTCCTCGATAGCATGTGTAGTATGCAATACCTAGTTTCACTATACAATGATATGCTATTAAAATATTATTAAAACTAGCCGTTATGAATAGTAATAACCACCTTTTAAAATTTTAGAAATTTTATCTCTCAAAATGGACTTTATTTTTGGATTCGGAGTATCGAATTTAGCCTAAGGTGAAATTTTGGTACTTTTCGGATAAATTTCATATTTTGATGAATAGTGGAAATTACTAAATTTTAATTAAAAACAACTTTTTCAATCGAAATAATTAATAGTTATAAATTATTAATTTTAGTGGTTTTAAAGTATATTTAGAATATATTTTTACAATTTAATAAAATGTTGTTCATTGGATGTAATTTCACATTTAAACCAGACATAAGCAAGTGTCAATCTTTTGATAGTTATTATCTTTTAAAACCACGCTATTTGTTTTAACGACGGGAATTAATTTTTAAATTAATTAATGCAACTGATATGTTTTGAATTTGGTAAAATAGAAATCATTTTTTAGTTCATAATATCAAATATAGCTTAGGCCAAATTTTTGGTATTTTTCTGAAAACTTTCAATTTTTGATGAATAGTGAAACCACTAAGTGGTAGTTAAAAAAACTGAATTGTTCATAAAACTTAATTTTATCGCTTCTGTGAGTGGAATTTCAAAAATCCGAGAGACACGGTTGATGTCAGTAAGTAAAATGTGGTTCAATGAGATGAAAATAATTTTTTTTGGTGAATAGTAACTTTTTACTTTTTTTTACCACGGTTAAAAGTAAATAGGGTAATTAAGGGTAGAAATGATATTACTATTACCCTAACACATGTCCTAATTCTATTTTACAAGTGTAATTCGACCAAAGACAAACTTAGGAATAAAATATGACCATTTAGTCCCACTTGGATTAGATTAGGACATTTATTATTAATTTATTTAAAGAAGGGTTAAAAGAGTTAAAATCAATGTTTATTTACTAAAACATTTTTAATATGGGGTTATAGATAATATAAATTCGACTATAAATATTCATTAGAAAGATAAAAAGATTTCCTACATAATGGTAGTTTATTTGTAATTTTTAGACATTAAATAATTTAATTTATTTATGACACAACGATGATGCAGTAATTATCTTATTAATGAAATATTGGCATAATTGATGTTATAAATACCCAAATAAATATAATTTGAGACTTTTTATGAATTAAACTAATTTTATAGGTTAATATGACATGTTAGTATTGATTTAAGTAACTTTTTTCTAACTTATAATTCTGTTATGATTTTCACAAAAATCAATTACTAAATAGTGTCAAAATTGACATAAAATAGTTTTTATAAAAAATATTATATTATTAATTGTTATTTTATTCCTAAAAATCTAAGGTTCGGCCAAATGACTTAGATAAGGTTATATATATTAATAATAAACAACTTGGGGTTCTTTTGGCTTCTTATAGTAAGTTTATTAACCTTATAGTGTAAGAACACAAGAAGACACGGTAAAAGTAAAATTATTTAACTTAATGTTAAATCTAAATGATAAGGTTAAAATAGGAACCTAAACTTTTCTAAATTCTATTGGATGAGAGTATTTCAAACCATACCCGCCTTAGCCTCTAAATAAATCAATTTGGAGCTATTTAAAACCGAACTTTACTTTATAATAAAAAAATATTTTTAGTTATTCCAAAGGTGCCCATCTCCTCCCTTATAAAAGGGCACCTCCTCCCTCTCTTCCTCACACAACATTGAGCCTTAAAGCTCATCCAAACCCTGAAAAATTGTCTTCTACACTTCCTTAGAAACATCCTAGAGGTTCTGGTCTTCCTCAAAGACCAATTTTAGTGCCCTAAAAGGAGATCTGAAAGAGGCGCTTCAAAGAAGAGGTAATTTCCGTTACCGATTCTTTCAACTTTATTTCTTCTTACACTTCTTCTTCTTTGGTTGTTTCATTATGAAGTAATAACATCAGTATAACTCATATAATGATATGTTATTATAAGTATGAAACAACCCTATATCACCATATATCCATCCTACGGAAAACAAAATCACCGCGCGTGCGTACGTACGAAATACCGTCTCCACACCATGGTGTAATCTGTTTTTCCACCAACACCTTACATGGATGGGTATTATGGTGTAAAGAATAACTATACATAGTTATTATAACATCATAATTATTCTGATATATTTTATCATCCACTCCAATTCAATTCAATAATTATGGAAATGATATCATCATTCGTGCGTACGTACGGACTACCGTCTCCACGACGCGATGAGATTCATTCTCCATGTTAACCATTTAAGAATGATTATAAAGTATATATAAGCAATAATAATGAAATATATGAAATTATAAAGCTACTGGATTTATGTGTGTATATAGTTATGTCATCTACTTAATTCCATTCAAGACAATAAGGAAAGGAAAACAACGTTCATGCGTACGTACGGACTACCGTCTCCATGAACGGTGTGTTTCATTTCATTTTTCTATCTATTATATATATATATATATACTGAATATATATGATATATAAATCGTATTTTATATTCTGGAAGTAATTAAATCATGATATAAGTAATAATAATGTCAAGAACAACAAGTCCAAACACCTACGATAAATGAAACGATTTTACCCAAAAAGCTTCTTTAACATGGAATTTACAAAAGAACGGGTAATATAAAGACATAAGTGAACCATATATGATATCATAACAATGAGTATGATTCTGGAATAAGTCAATAACATTATTTAAATCATTATACAGGAGGTTCGGACACGTACAAAGCATATCGGACCTAAGGTAGGGGAAATATCACAATCTCATTTTTATCTGAGATTGTTTATACTTTAGTATTTACTGGGGTGTATTTTATCATCCACATCCATGTTTCCTCAGTATGTAATATTATTTACATTCACATACAATTGTTTAAATCCTATTTTACCCTTCGGTGTGTTTTAGTAAAAGATATGAAAGGAATATTTTGTCATTTTTCGTACGAGGTACTTTTTGACTTTTCCGACAAAAGTACAAGAAGAATGTTTTTTTAACTTATACGGCATGAATGGATTTTTAAAACATTATTTCCAAAAAGATTCCTTTACAAGTTTTCAAGTTTATTTTTAATAAAATTCTTTTAGTTTAAAATTGCATGACATGTTAAGAAAGGAAAAGTGTTTTTGAAGTAGAAAGGATATTTTCCTCAAGAATGAAGTTCAAGTGTTTTATCAAAATTATTTTCCATCTAAGATAATAAAGGGTTCTGTTTTTATCCCTATTATTACATTGATTTGATTATGTTGTGATGGAATTATTTTTATGAATTCCTTTATCATATATGAATTGTTTTATGATGTCATGATGTTTAAGATTCCAATATTTATTACATGGGTTATGCAATGATGTATGGTTTATGATTTTGTGGCACACATAAGAATGGTATCATTATGAGATGGGTGGTACCTATATCTCCCTCCAATGCATTGGGTACAGATTTTATATCTCATGAGATAGACATGGCTGGAACGGTAGGTTATACCGGTTCAGTGAAACAGGACTGAAACGTGGGTGACTCGGTTCAGAAAGGGACTTTGTCCACTAAGATAGTCTTGGCAATGAGTCTTGACTAACAAGAAATGATTCTCTATGATTATGTGTGTATGCCAAAAAGTTTCATGTTTTAAGTTATGATTATTGTGATTACATTTCACTGCCATGATTTATCCCATGTTATCAAATTATGCTCTCTTTTGCAGGTTAAGATTTACAAAATGTTATGTTCTTATGAATATGATGTGATTGATATTTCTTTTGTGTACCCTTACTGAGCATTTGAGCTCACCCTTATATGTTTTCTTTTCCCCAGGATATAAATGAAGGTTTTAGGTAAAAAAAATGGGGAAGATCTTTATGGGATATGTTGAAGATCTTTCACCACGTTTAGAAGATTATATTCCGAGTTTCCAAAGACACTAAACTATTACGGTCCTTGTGTGTCTGTTTTTGTTATGTTTTAAGTATTCTGCAAAAGTAATGTAATGTCCATGTACGTCAAGATTAGGGTCTCTACAGTCTGTATCTTGGTGTGTACTTGGTTGCCTGTGTTTACAGGATATCAAGGCAATGCCTTCCCGGTTTTAGGTAATACGTCTTTCGGTGCTAGTCGCCCTCCCCTGACCTATGGAATGTGGGCTTGGGGTAGTCACAGCTTGGGCCCTAGGGGACGAGTCGTGACAAATTTAGAGAGTGAAAATCCTCCCAAGGTTAAAGAATTTGTTAAAGTATTTATTGATGAATTATTTGGGTTACCTTACTAAAGGTTAGTTTAATTTTCTATTAATATAGTCCCAAGTATGTATCACATGTAATTTCCATCCAATCATGTGGTTCCATTTAATTCGGGGGAGTTGAAATTTTAGTTGGATGATCATGAAGTTGAATTCTTTATTATACCAACTTGTCTCCATGGGTTGTTCCTATATACTTTTCCAAGAAGGATAATGGGACCCTAAGATTATGAATTGAATATAGAATTTTTATCAAAGTAACTATAAAAAAATAAGTATCATTTTCCAACATAGAAGACTCGTATGTTCTTTTAAATTGGAATGTTTTTTCTATATTGACCCATGGTTAAGGTAGAAGAAACATAGTTTAATGGATCCTAACATTGACATGAACCAACTCACTGGGAATATGCATTGATAGGTAATAAGCTGAGTGTTCCACACTAATCCCACCTATAATGGGACAAGAGTTGGTAACTATCATGGAGTAGGAATATCTCATAAGATGGTACTACATATCCTAGTGTACCTAAAGACTTCCACAAATCATCACATAGAATATAAAAGTAATGAAGGCTATATTAGTAAAAAATGAAATATATATTCTTTATGACACATACTAATATCCACATAGGAAATAAAAATGAATAACCCTTAAAGTAAAGGGGGAAATAGAAATAACATAGGGAAACCAACCTAATAAAACTGATAAAACAAGGATCATAATAATGAACTAGCTCTAGAAAATGACATCATATGCTACTTTGATCTTTTAGTACCACTATGCTCTCACTTCACAAGCATCACATCAACCCTAATCATCACTACAATATCTACCATAAATATAAGAAATGAGAGGAGTAGGTTAAATTACTAGGTAAAGGTGAGTATATACATACCCAAAATTAAACCTTGAGAAAAATGAATGATGATGGATGGATTCATCTTTAAACCAAAAAGGTAAAGGATAACCAATACTGGGGGAAAAACAAAAAATAAGCCCACAAAAAATTTCAATTTATTGAAACTAGTAAATTATGTTCCACTCATCAAAATTTCATCTAATTAATGAAATCCATCACCCTGATCAACACAAGAATCAAAGATACCCATCTAATATAAACCCTTGTTATGTCACAAATTTTTGTGGGGGACCCTCACTTTACATAGATAAATATCATTCAAAGGAGTATTGAACCCCTGATAGAGGTTCTTGACAGATCTTAAAAAGTTCATAAAATGGTGGACTGATTGAATTTATAAATAGACAACCCAAGCCTTGATATTTTTTGAAACCCCAATCAGGGGAGTACTAAACTCTATTGACCCTATGGAGGACCCACACCTAGTTGGATGAAAGGGAATAAAGAATATATGAAAAAACTATAGTGGTCCTTCACCTCATTAATGTGGGTTAGTATTGAACACTAAAATCCTATGGGTACCCATGCCCTATCATTTACACGAAATCTAGGGAGTATTCAAACCTGAGGCATGCTCATCTCATAACGCTTGAATCCTTTGTCAGCTCTATGGAGCTAAACCTATACCAACCAAAAAACATATGTAAATGGTATCAGATAATATAAAGGACAAAACAGTCATTTTATTCATGGAAAACAATCAATATATGATATTTCAACTCCCCAATCCATCACAAGGATGAGAAGTTATGTGAATTCCCATGAAGGCCTCACATTTGGTCACTTCTCTTTGGGATTAATGCTATCATGGATAATACATACTTCTACACTATAATGAATTTCCTTTTACATTTTAACCATAATGAAAATATTCACACCATAACCGATTCTTAAAAATCCATTCCCCATGTCATAAAAACTTATATACTCCATATCCCCCACCAACATATCACATCCTAAACTACCATGTTATAGAACACCTCGAATTAGATTAACTCATAACTTGTGAAATCTATATAAGATTAACTCCAATCCCTTCATATCATACTACTTATAACATTTTTTACCTCTGAAAAGGGTTGTTCATGTCCTAATATGGATTTGTTTCACATGATCCTACCATTAAGGGTTTGGGAATTCATGAGGGCCTATGTCATGGTGTGACATGTCTTATCATAAATCAACGAGAACCTAAAGAGCATAAAATTGTTACTATCATCTTTTTTCCCCATACCTTAATTTCAATTCATTTCAATATTATTGATACATTATTTTCATATTATTCCATCGAATAAGGGATTGGACATGATTAAATCTTGAGAAAGAGTAGGGAATTTAAGAGAATATTTTCCATTCTGAAATCGAATATGGGAAACTAACAATGGACTATTCCCAAAAAGGGTAATTATAAAAGTTATAAATTGTGTTTCATAGTATTAATACTATAAGGAAATGATGACTAATATAATTTGGATTTATAATTTGATCATGGGATAATGGAGTGTGAGATGATTCATATTCCTACCTCGTGTCTCATCCATCAATATAGCATGAATATATAATCTAGGAGTGCTAAAGTATCTCCACACATTCATCATCAGTCGAGGGATCATCCAAGATAACTAGAGATCAAAAAACCCACTAGAGACTAAAATTTCAATTTTTTAAATAAAAAATATAAGGGTGAAATGTTTCATCCAATATTTATAATAAAAAACTAGGTCGGACTAATCATGGTTCGTTGTCAACTATTACATCAAAATTCCTTAAATCCATACAAAAATAATGGAAATGGGTTAAATTATTCCATAATGTCCCTCGGTAAATTAGAGATCCTAAAACCAAAGATTAATAAAATCCACCAATAAATCCTCTAAATTTTTTTCAAATTTAATTAACTACACATGATTCAACCATGTCATGGGGCAAAACAAGTTTCCCAATTAAAATCCTAAAATACCTCGAAACACCAAATTAAACTCCACACACCCTTGACTAACCCTAAAAATGGATGAAACATAAATCAACCTTCCTAATCCAATACATATTGTGTAAGATAAAACTAATTTTGTGACACATATTATGCCTCCAATGTGAAATTAATTCAAGGAAACCCCAACCATTGAATCATATTTGTCATCACCACAACACTAGGGAATAATAATAGTGAAAACTAATATACCATTAGATAGGGATACTTTTCATCTCAAAACATTAAAAATGGATAATAATTTTTTTTAAATCAATTCCTTACATCCCTCCCACCATTAAGACTATTTATCAATGTAGTAAAACCTACTCAAAAAGGAGAGGGTACTAAGAGTTTATTTGATCCTTGCATTCCCATGAGCTCGCCTATTGGTTCTCAAACTTCCAAAACAAACCTACTAGTGGTATTCCCTAAACATGAAGGCTACTGTCCTGAATAACATTTATCTCTACTAGATACCCCAAGAATATAACATGGTATTCAATATTCATATCACCCCATTTAATTATATCTGATAGGTCATACATATATCTCTTCATCTATAACTCGTATAAGTTATTATGTACCTGGTCCAACTGTGAGGGTAACTCTATGTGGAAAACAGTATCTCCCATGCTATATAAAATCTATAATGGACTAAATATACTAGGGGATAATTTTATTCCTCACCAAACCACCACAAAATACATCATAGTAAATATTTTTGAATACATGATCTCCCTCCTCAAATTTAAATGCCACAATCATTAGTATTTTTAGGACCTATAAGGACTCTAGGATATCTTCAATATATCCTATAAAACATAAAACTTCTTTAGAATCAATTGTACTAACTCAGAACCTATCAGGGATGATTATAAAATTTTTTTCAATACAAAAGTAACCAAAAGGATAACTTGTATAGGGTCTCAAATGGTGTCATGTAAATAGTGGAGTGATAACTAATGTTGTACAAAAACCCTTTTAATGGTAATTGATTCTCCAATATCAATAACAAATCTAACACCCAATCCCACAGTATATACCAATGAACTTGGATGGTTATCTTATCTTTATAATCCATCTCAGTGTGGAATTTCATAATCATCAATAACTCACCCCTAAATGGATCTTACGCAATCCTCAATGAAAAATACATTAATAGGATTCATATTTATAAATGATCATTAAGGGAACCCCATGAAGTTTCACAGTCTCATTTGTATAAAATCATGCCAATATTTCCATGAAACTATGGTCATGAATAAAAAATAAGTGGGTCAACTTGGTTGGTCGATTGATGATCAACCAATTAACATTGTGAACCTTATCAAATTAATTAATTACTTTCATGAAGTCTATAGATATACCATAAAACATTCATCCTATAACCTCAATGATCCAAGATAATGCTATTGGAACTAGGTGCTCGAACTTCAACTCCAAATTCATTTTTTTCAAGTAAAACAACTCTAGGTTAAGTGGGAACCATACATCATACGAATTTAAAGACCACAAAAAATCACAACCTTCTTTCCAAAAGAAAGGATTTATAGGACACATAGACAAACTATTAAAATACAAAATTTCAAAAGCTAGATGAGCTGGCAGATGAAAATTCAGACAAGTTCCTTGAGCTCAGAGCCAAAAAGACCCACTTCTACCTCACCTATCATCATCCCGAATACATAAGTTGTCACTTATAGAAATGTCTAACTATCAGAAAACTATAACCCTAATGAACAACAACTAGGAAGAACACAGAATCTAAATCCCCCACATCCAAATCTAGGATCTAAACCATGAAAGATCCAGACAAAACTGAAAACTAAAATCAAACAAACACTTCACTATGATATTATGAATGAAATTAATTTCCAAATAAGTAAAATCCTTATTATGTAATGTAGTTATAGAAAACCTATGAACTATGTTTCCTTTTTTATTTCTATCAATTATAAAATATAGCCCCAATTTTTCAATCAGGATTAAAAAATTATTTACCCTCATAACCATTTGTATTATAGACATTATATACTGAACACTGAGATTAGTATATATAAAAGTTATGATAAAGTAAAATTAACATAGAAAAACTAAGTGATGTCCATTAATAGCATGATCATGCACTATGAATCCCATATAGCAGAGTTTTTTTAGAAAGATAGCATCACTGGGCATTTAACTTTACAAATATGAAGTTGATATTCAACAATAAAAACATGACTGAAACTATATAACAGCTATGTTAAAGATCATAAATACCACTACCCAATCCTTGTTCACCAAACCATCCCAAGAATGTATTACCATCGCATACCTTACCCTTAGGGCGTTTGATGGTTTAATAAGGGGGTATGTATCCACGCTATAGTAGTATGAATTTTCATATTATGTTTCTAATAAAATAATTATTATATTATTACTTTATATATATATATGTAATTATATAATGAGTTTTATAAAAACTATATTTTGATATGAATAAACCAAAATTGTATTTATATATATATATATTAAATTAAAACAATGATTCTGATAAATCCAACAGTTTTGAAATAAATATTACTTTTATAAAATAGTCTTCTTAAATAAAACATATTTAATTATAAATAATAATATGATTTAATGAAGTCCCATATAATTTTCAACAAGTTTTTTATGTATTAAAAAAATTCAATAAATATGGAATCCTATTTAAAATTTAAAATCAATATATTTAGAAGATTATTTTTTTAAATAAATATCATTTTTCATATTAATAAGTAGAAAATATCCAATGTTTTATTTTTTATAATAATCTGAGACTGTAGAATATTTATTTAAAAAATTAATATGTTATATATAATGACATCATAATAGCCTAAACATGATGTAATAATTTAAATAAAAATATATTTTCAATTTAAAATAATATTTTTCAATATTATTTGATTAATTTTACAAATTTTAATGAATCCCCCAAAAACCTATATTATATTGGAATGTTTTAAAAACAATTGTTTCTGACAATGACTCACTTCCACGTCATAAATGGTATTATTTTAATGATTTCATATATCAACCTAATAAAATATTTTAAATCAATCATATTTGTTAGAAAACAAGGGAAAAACAATGCGAATGTTTTTATTTTATATTATCTAATTACCTATAGTCCAAAACCTATGTTTAGAAATTATTAAAGAGTACAAATGTCATTGCTATAAATACCAATGTAACATCCCATTAATATTCACTAAAAACCCATTAATCATGAATGTAATCTATATTTCCATATCTGATTTTGTCCCAAGGTGTTCCCAATATCATTAAAAACTCCTCCTAATCTTTTGGAATCACCCCCTCAATGTAAGGGATTATCTTCCTCTTACACTTTATTCATGTTCTTTCTTTTTGTTAATCCTTTTGATTTTCAATTTTCTTATGAAAATGTTTTTTTCATATCCTGATATTATCCTTATTATTCCCAAGTAATGGTATGCCACATTTCACCCTTATTAACCACTCCCATGAACCTTTTTGTATAATCATTTTGTTGTCGTAATTATTCCAAGATTTTGCATACCAAATTGTGTGTCTTGAAAACCCATCCACATTTCCACTCAAGGGTATTAACCTAGTTGAAACTATTGTTAATTGACTATTTAAATACATGTATACAACCCACACTCCTTAATCATGTGATTAAATGTGTTGAAATATGTTATTTTATATAATCTATACTGTACACAAATGCATGTACATGATAAAAATTTGATGGGTGGCCCAAGAATTATGTTTCCCTCTAATAAATTGCGTAATGTTTTTATCTCATAAGATTCCATGTATGGTGACTGGGAGTTTAGTCTAATCACACTATTTTATGATGTCTTAGCGGTTAGCCTTGATTTATTCTCATGATTTCATGTTTTATGTTGTTTCTACATTCCTAGGATTCCTTGATGTTGTCATATTTTGTTATGATTCAATGTTAAAGATTATGATTCTCACATTTTTTTGTATAAAAATTATTCCCCATAATTATAATGTACTTATTTACTTCAGTCTATGCTTTTTTTATTCCCTTACTCGGCTATATAGCTCACCACAATATTTTTTATATCCCTGGTAATCCTATGTAATATTAGAAGATCAATGAAATATAAGGGAATCAAATGAAGTTTTTAAATAATGTCATGGTATCTATGTTTTATATTAGTGTGATATGTATCTAATTTCTCAAATACACTAATACTTTCAATATATTGAGATTTTTTTATGTTTAAGATTATAAATTGAGAAATCAATTGTATAAAATATATGGATTTCTATAGTTGGTATCAGTTCAAGGTCTAGTTATTTATTAGGATTAGGATAAAAATATATTATTAAAATCTCATGGGATATGTCTAAGTAAAACATCCTAATATTTTATTACATTATAGATTTATTGATTTTCAAGAAACAAAATCCATGTCTGGATACTTCATGTAGATGTGGCTCTAGCATAGATGTGCTTGTGGGTAATAATCTTGAAAGGTTTTATTGGGTAGTAACTTGACCTATACTTGGTTCATGAAAAAGAGGAATTACATAACACTTGGTTTGAAAAACCCAATGCATATGATTTGGTAAATTAAAAACCACTTCATAAACCATGATGAAGGAAATAAAAATAACTATTAAATTTAATGTTAGGAAATAGATCATCAATAACTTGGACTGAAACCTATAAATTAATTGTTAAATAATTTATTTCATTTATGATTTATCTCTTTAGTTATCATATTTTTCAATTTATATGTTTATTAGTTTGAAAATTATCATCCCTAATTTACCTTTATTTTACACAATGGATAAAAATATGAGTAATCATCTTAAATCCCAGTGTGATGGAAAAGGTGAGGACTACCCAAATGAGATACTTATCCTGATAGGATAAGGATTAATGAACTTTAAGAAAAAAGATACTCAATTAACTAAAGTGTTCAATATTAAAAATAAGTACGGGAAACACCCACATCTCCCTAATATATAGAAATTAGTAACTAATACCTTTATATAACAAAGGCCACTAAATTTCTATAGATTTTTTATCATGTGATCCTGGAATAGTGGATCATATCCACTTAAAATATATTATTTTTTACTTAAATTCTCTAATAATGAGGATTTAATGATAGTTTTTTGTCACATAGAGGGGGAAACTGGTCAATTGTTGACATTGAACAAGAATATAAAGGCTATGTAAAAATCAAAGTAATGGAGTTAAATCGAATAAAGAAAATTTATTTTAATAAATATTTCCTCACACTCTCTAACTTAAAATGAGGTGGGTATTCATTGTCCTCATACAAAATGAAGATGAATCCATCCAGGAATATAAGGAAAATTTCACAAGAGTTGTGCAATACAACTCCATATTTTTTATTGGCCCCATATGTAAATATGGCCACTTCCTTATTGGGATAAAGTCAAATTGATCCAAATATTTGGAAATTAGATATATTAACATCTACAAAGAAATTGTCTAATGTTCCCTAAAATTAGACATTGAGATTGGTTAATCTCACAGTTTTGGAGATAAGAAGAGTTTAATGGAGTTTAATTTTTGGGGAGTGATAGAGAAATTTCATATTGGAAATAATATCAAACTTCCCACTTTTCTGATGTGCCGAAATAAGAATCAATAAAATGTCTTGAAGTGGAAAAGAAAATTTTTTTATTGTGGTAAGTAGAAAACCAAGATGAAAAATGTTGACAGGAGAAACCAAAAAATGTTATAGAATAATGGAAATATCTACTCAACCCTCAACCAATTATTTAATGTTTCAACTACAACGATCAAGAAAAATATGAATACCAATGTACTAAGCCAAGGGTAGTCGAAGATAACCGATGACAACAACCTATAAGGTCTAGAGAGAAATGGAGAGTATATGTCATCACAACTATTAAAGTGAATCCTAGTAATGATGCGGGGATAGAAATTATAGTAATTCAATAAATAATAGTGAATTTACCATTTGATTTTGGTTCTACACATGCTTTCCTATCATTAAAGTTTACTAGAACTATTCAAACACCATATTAAATTATATAAGTAGAGTTATCAGTGAAAATAGAAAATTGTTCATTTATTCCATCCAAATCATATAACTCCCCCTATCAATATTTTCAAGATGAATTTCATTGTGAACCATATGATTCTACCATTAGTGAAATTTGATGATATGTCTATGAATTGGATTTACATTTATAGATCCAACAAAAATTTATGGGAGAAGGAAATCACCCTTTATATTTTGAATCATCCTCTAATTATAATAATCTTATCAAACATGGATATTATTAACTTATAAGAAAAAGTATCATTCTTAAATGATTTTTACTAATAAAAATATCGTCCTTGATGACATCCCCATTATAAGAGAATTTTCTAATGTGTTTCTAGAAGATTTGTATGGTCTTGCTTCTAACTAAAAGGTTTAATTTTCAATCAAATTTATACACATAGGTTTTACAATATCCAAGATTATGTATAGATTTTTCCTTATTGAACATGAGAAGTGGAAGAAAAACTATAAAATATTATAGATAAAGGGTTTAAATTACCAAGTGCTTCACTATTGGGTATGGCATTGCTTTTAATCAAGAAGAAGTATGGATCGATATGCTTCTAGTTGGTTATCAAGAGAACAAAATGATCATGATAGGTAACAAGTATCCTCTATAATTAATTAATAACTGGTTTTATCTCCTATGGGGATATCAATACTTCACCAGGTGGATCTTTGATTGGATTATTTTCAAGTAATGGGGAAGATAGAGGATAACCCCCAAAACTATTTTTGTTCAAGGTATGGGAATTGTGAGTTTATAGTGATTCTATTTGGATTAAATAAAACTATAGATAACTTCATACAATTAATTAATAGTGTATTTATGGATTACCATGATAAATTTTTGTAGACTTTATAAGCAATATTCTTATCTACTACAAAGTTAAGGATAAACGTGGAGATAATTTTGGATTTTGTGATAAATACCATGTGAAAGAAAAATTTTTGTGTGAATTATAGTAAATCTGAGTTTTAGATAGAGTAAGTAACATTATTAGGGAATTATATCACCAATATAGGAATATTTAATCATTCTATAAAGATAGAGTTAGTTGAAGGATGTCCCTGTCCAACATCTCTAATAGAAATCCATATTTTACCTAGATTAGATAGGTACTAACATTATTTGTGATAAAATTATAATGATCATAAAACCCACGAACCAAGAATTCTTGAAGGGGGTAAATTTTTTCTATAATGATAAATATAATGAGAGATTAACATAGTTAAAGTAAAGGATAATAACTGAACCTATTCTCACATTACCCACTAATGTGTGGGGGTTATCTATAGTGATGAATCCAAAACGTTATTGGGTTGTGTACTCATGAAAAATAAAAAAGATATAACATATTACTGATCCCAATTAAATATCTGAGTAGAAATACCTGATGCATGATATGTAATTGGCTATAGTGGTCTTTCCATTAAAGATTTTGTGTCATTATCACTATGTTTAGAAGTGTGACATATATATTGATTATAATAGCCTCAAATTTTTATCAAAATAAAAGGAAATCAATATGATCCAAGGTATTTCAATTAAATGAATGTATAAAATTATATAGTGTCAGGGGTCATGAACAACCCACGAGTTCCAACTTGATGCCTCAGCCACCGATGGTAGAGTCTAGAACCCTCATATTATAGTTGTCCTCTAGACCTTGTGAGAGGTGAGGTCAGACTATCTAAGACACAGGTTCCCATACATATGGTCTTGAGATACATCCAATATAGAGGGGAGGGTGGACTAGTGATCTTGGTTTGTGTAGTCCTTATTGGACCCCTTCATGGATTTTAATTAATATGGGCTCATCAAGATGATGATGGCATGGGAAATCACCTTCCATAAGAATGTGACCAAGCCTAGGTGGATAGATAAAAACCTACCTGTGAAAATTTTGGTTGAGTGGACTAACTCTGGGTGACCATAAGAACCAATATGGGACATGATCCCTCTATATACTATTTCCAATGAGTTGAGACCCCACATAGTTGGTATGGTTGTGCAACCCTATTGATGAATTCAAGGGACACGACATCCTAGGAGAATTGGGTATTGACTCAAGACCATCTTTGAGACCGAGGATTCTAAGTGGAGTTCCTCTATTTAGTTGTACCATAGAGACCATAATGGGTTCCTGTTAATTGACCGATATTGAGTGGGTATGTAAGGCTATGGGTATTGATGGTTCTGGGTGGCACACAGAACCCAAAACTATGATAAAGATTGATGGGGGTGGAGATAGTGGTGTTGGTAAAGGGAGTTTGGTTGGACCCTATATTTACTTTTTTTATGGTGGTTTATGGTATTTTTCCTTGGGGTGTGTGGTCCACAGTTGGGATATGTTGGTAATGGGTCTTGTTATATGGATGTGATTTTTATATTTTAGAGATGTTAATGATTCTAGCTTCCATAAAGTTAGATCTCGGTATTATATCCACCATATATTTATGGATTGGATATGATAGGTGTTTCCCATGAATTAGAGCCTAGGTGGTAGGACTTCCATGGGATTCATACCCAAAGTCAAGATCACCCTCATAGGGGATGCCTTTTATTTGGAGTCTGAATGATAGAAATTTCATGTGATGGGTTCCTTGATATGTGAGGATTGATTTGGAATGCCAAGTATTTGGAGACCACATGTTAGTTGGGATTCATGGTCCTCAAAATGTGATCAACGACCCAAATCATTGTTTGAATAATGTATGTTTGATCAGGGTCATAAACCTAAGGATTGATAGAAATTTATTTATTTTTGGAAGTTTTTTATTTATTTCAGCTAAGCAGGTCATATTCATATATCACAACATATACTGGTTAGTCTAAGACCACATTGTCAAGGTCATGTAGAGTTTTATACTCACACCCAACTCAGACCACCACTAACTTGGGTACCCAAGAAGAATATCAATTGTTTACATGAACAGTTTGGTCTGAGGATGAGGATAGAATGGTCAAATTGGATAGCTTAGATAGTTTCAGTAGAAGGATTGAGTTTTGGGATCGAGATATAGTCCTTCCATTTTGTATTATTTATTATATTTTGGTATGTGCATATAACCATCCAAGTGGAAAATAAGTGGTATGAATGACATGGTGATTCATATCATTAATAAATTTCATATGTTATTTTTGGATATTTATTTATATATCTTTTGTGTAATCTAATGGATGTATATTCATGATGTATGATTCTTGGTTACTTTATCAATAATTACGCACTCTGATATAGGGGGTATAGTCTATCAAAAGTAACATATTTAACCCCAGATGCAAGTCAATATCCTTTTTCATATGGGTAGACATGCCTTAGTTCACATGATGAACTAGTATAGATACCATTTATAAAGTGAGTTATGGTGGGATGTGAAAAAATCATAAAAACACTATATTAAATTTTAAGGTTTTAAAACTATACTTTGTAAACATTTCACACTTCCACATCTTTAATAGTATTATTTTAGTTATTTTGGTTATTAACATATAAAAATATTGGAAACCACTCCTCTTCAAAAGAAATCTTGGGAATTTTTACAGTTTTGATTGTTTTATTACTTAGAGTCGAAACCCTAAGCTTATAAATTAAAAAGGAATTACCATCTATTTTGCTAGAAATACCAACCCAACCTCTCATTACTATTCACAAAAAACCATTAAACATGATTTTAATCTCTAAATCCATCATTAAATATCTCCTAAGGTTTATTTAATCACATAAGAACCTCCTTCCAATATTTTATAACAACCCCCTCGAGGTAATGCCTTTTTTTCACTTTCAATTTATTCAAGATATTTATATGTATTTATCATTTTAATTTTAAATTGTTCTTGTTTATATGTGATTTTACACATAAATTTATTTTCAATATTATTCCCATGTAATTATTGACCACATTTCACTATCTTTATCTCCTTCCATAAGCCCTTATGTGAACCAATTATTTTTACAAAATTAATAAATGATTTTTAATGCCAAACTTTTAGCTTATGAATACCCAACCACATTTACACTCAATGGTAGTCACATAGTTCATACTACACTTTATTAATTAGTTACATCAATGTATGAAACCCAAACTAATTAATCATTGGATTAAAATTAATGAAAGATTTTTTTATGTTGTATGATATATGTAGCCCACAATTGCATGTACATGATATGAATGTGAGGGGTGGAACTAGAATTATATATACCTCAAATTAATTGGGTAATTTTTTTTATCTCATGAGATACCATTTATTTTTTATGAGATTTTATCCAAGGAAAACTATGTTATGATTTATTTGTGATTATACATTATTTATTCTTATGATGTCAGGTTAAATTTCATCTCCTCATTCTAATGATACATTAATGTTATCATATTTTATGTGTATCTTTATAAATAATTAAATAATGTTTATAAAATATACGGGTTTTTATATAATTTAAATAACAATTTTCTTCATACTAGGCCATCAATATTCACACATTAGTCCTTGATACATCTTTATCACTCCTATATATACTACAAGTGGGTGTAACTCCCTAATAATATCCTCACATAGTGAAACTAGGACATATTTCTATCAATAAAATGGGATGGTAAGTTCCTCAACATTATAAATTCCATCTAGTTCATTTCATGAGGATATCTAATATTCTAAAATCATACGAACAATGTATCCCAAAAGAGCCTTATTCATGCATTTTTTGTCACCACCATCAATCAAATATAGGGGAACTTCTTTCTAATCTATTAAGAACAACTACATCACTTCCAACTACTCATATACCTCATTTATCCAATTAAATTGGGATTTTATTATATGAGAACCATCCACCATGTTACCCTTCCCTGGGGTATAGACAATGTAAAATTCAAATTCATAATGAGACATTAACCAAAACATATTCCTTATATTAATATTTATCTAGATGATGATGAATTTTTTACTCTTATGGTATCTTCAGACAAAAAACTTCTCAATGAAATGAAAATTTATCTGATACTTTAAGATGAACACGGTCATTGATAGCTCCAAGTCATGGGTCATGTAGTTATTCTCTTGAGGTCTCAAATTTTTATACCCATAAAGAAGTCACTAACTACCTATGTATAATAAAAAAACCAATCTCAAATCTGGAGGCATTGAAGACCACCATATTTTCCACTCCTTACTCTTCAACATCATAACAAGGGTACTCATCAATATCCACATAAACTTCTTAAAATACCTATTAAATATATTGAACCATAAAAAATTATGAATGTTTAAGATAAGTGTATTCATGGGAGCTAAAATCCTAAAGAAGCACTCTTTATACCTCTGGTGATACTTTAGCAACCCATGTAAGCTTCTATATAAAAAAAATATTGTGTTTCTACTAAGAAATCATTACATCGGTCGTCACTTGGTTTATAGTTACTTCACCCTCTAAGATGAAATTCCCCATTAATGAGACCTCTAGAATCCGAAAGTTAAACTTAGATATCTTACCATAGAACTGGTGTTCTCAAATAATGTCTTGTAAAATCCTTATATTCCCATCCTATGACACTAAATAGATGAGGATTTCATCGATGGGCATCACTACAGACCCATCTACAAATGTCCATAAGATCATTTTAATGAGTCCCATGAACATGTATAGGGTATTCATCACACCAAATGGAATACTTAGTAATTTTAATTTCCATAGATACACTTGAAAGATATATTTAGGATACCTCCACCAAAATTCAATGCTAGTGATTGTTGAACCTAAGACTAATCTAAAAGAACCACTTTACACCCTTCAGCTGGTTAAAAAGTTTTTTGATCTTTGTAAGGGATTTTTTTCTTTATATTTACCTTATTAAAGTATTAATATTTAATAAAGAGACTCAAGATACCATCCACCTTCATGTATAACAACATAAAAGGTTCTTAGGGGGATGCACTATGTCTGATTAAACCTTTCTCTAAAAGGTCTTCTAGATATGCCATAAGATCCTTAATATCAATATGGGAAATATGATATATTTAAATGATAATGGTGTGGTCTCATGGTGTAGATAAATATAAACTTTTATATCCCATACATGGGTTTGTCCAATAAAATCCATAGGGAAAACTTCCATATACTCTTCAATGACTTCAAGAAGCTGATCAACTAAATAATCCACTACATGAAAATCTAAAATCATTGATGCATGATCAGTAGTAACTATTCATTCATATTTATTACTCATCTAGACTGAAGGTATCACTCACCCACAAAAAAACATGATCCACGATCCCAATATCTCACCACTCTCCAAAGGTTGTAGACCATAAAGTTACATACTTGGAATAGCTATTCTATAACACGGATGACATTTTCTAGATTTATCGGAGCCACTATGAGATCGCATGAAATTTTACCTCCACTAATCACAAACTCATATAATATGTAGATGTGGTTGATAATTTTATTACTATCATTATAATTCTCTATTTTCATAGGTCATGATAAACTCTCTTCAAGATCTATAACTCTTAAAATTGAAATTTACTAACCAATGAATGGATCATGAAAGTATCTATAAGTATGGGATCCAATTTAGAGTATATATATATCATACCTCTAATCATGGAAGGAGATTATTGATTATATCATTCCATATATTTCATTTATCTACAATATTACTTTTTATCTATTTGATCTTATTATAGACCACCCAGGTGCTCCTTCTATAGAAGAACATTTTAATGGTATCCACCACTAAATACACCACCTACAGAATATCCAGCTCCTCTACCATGCCTGCCACCCTAAATACCACCTTCTCTGCCTCAAAGATGTCCCTTATCACATCACTGGCTCCAAAACAGAGGTTAATCTACTACCTAGATAACCTATATTATATGTAAAGTTAGGAAATCATGGTTAATGTGTGATTTACCTCCATATCCATAGAAAATATTATCTCCTTGATAGTTAGATCCTTAAAGAAATACTAGAATAGTTGACCCTTGGATTTGAGACTATGAATGAGCATTCCTCTGATGTCACGATGATGAAACCTACCAAATTTTTTCCATAGATGATAACTCTGATCCTACATAACCTCCACCAACTTTGACTACTTTATTCTCCTATTTTAAAAAAATATCATTCTCCAGGGTCATCATTAGAGCCTCAACATAATTAGGGATGTAGAGGGTAACCGCACGAACTCGGATCCCTCTATGATGATCACACTTGAACATATACACTATAAGGAAACTATCATAAATCATTTTGAGGAAGAACGTCATGAGTTCAATAAACCTATAAATTTACATAAATAAAAACATGATTGTATGATAAAACATCAATATCGTATGAATGTATATAGAATTACATATATCTAGGCAGTACTCCTTTTAAAAAGGAACTCATACATTTTCCAAAAGTGATTCTTCACTTCATGGATTTATATTATAAATTTTTACCAGTGAATCATTATGCTATGGATAAGACTAGACACTAGAACCACCTTCTTATCTTAGGGTCTCTGAAAATGTTGGAACATAGAAATCAACACCTTAATCCAATCCCTCACTTTCTTAGAGTTTATAACACCTCAAAAGATTGATTCCTATTAATTATGAATATTTTTATGTTAAATTATCCCATAAACATCCCCATATTACCTTAATGGAATCATTCCTTAATAATTTTGTGGAGAGACACTTACTTTCACTATGGATGGTCAGTATTATTGATTGTAAATGGGTTGAAGAGATTCTCCCCACTCACCTAAAACTACATGGTTTAGACCCCGAATAGAAACCTCATCACTTAGTTAGTAAAATATAAGAGGATCGATCACCGATACATGCACATCATAACCCTACCTCGAGATCCTAATGGGTTTCCTGTATGGAAGAATCCTAAGTTTCAAAAGATAAACCATGGTTATTAAAGAATTTATTGGGAGATGAATCCAGTAATAAGAAATAAAAAATTAATCCATATAAGATGCATATACAATTTTTATATTCCACATAACTTATTATTTATAACCTAAAGTCAACATGTAGGTTATTACAGTCCTGTTGAATGTATATGTTACTCATCAAACCTACATTAGGTTCCCTTTTATATAAATAAAACTCAAAACCCCTTAATATCATTTACTTAAATTCATAAACCAATTTCATATACACTTAACTACAAACACCAACCTTAATATAGACCCACTCTGATACAACTATGACATGACCAAACCCACTAGGGAACCACCTTGACAGATATTAAATTAGGTGTTCGACCATAATACCACCTTTAAAAGGATAGGTTTTGGTGAGTATCACTAAAAAGGAATATCGCACACGATGTGAGGCCTCATCCTAATTTACCTATACATAAATACGAATATCCCCACAAGATATACCCATAATTATGACTAGATTAGACAAGAAAAATAAATAATGCTTAATGTAAAAAGTGAAAAAAAACATGCCTGGAAATCACATAGGGAAACCAACCTTAAGTAGTAGGGGAAAAGGTATTTCTTTATTAAACTATCTAAATACATGAATATCATCCACTATCTTCACCCATGGGTATAACTAAGCTCCTACTATTCCAATGTTATATCAACCCTCATTACCATCATATATTACGTCATTTAAACAAGACATGAAAAGTGTAGGTGAAACACCCTTGCAAGGGTGATAATATAAATATATATAGGATGCCCCAAAAATCATAAATGAATAATAAAGGGGAATTTATATTAGTTCCAAAAAGGTACAAGACACACCAAAAAAGGAATAAGAATAAAAAATAAACCATCTTATGATTTATAGTTAAATAAACCATGATATTATTCCCCACTCATCAATATACTAGAAAATAAAATAAGTTTGTTTCCTAAATAAACACAAAAATTAGAGATACCATGATAATTGAAACTAATGTAATATCACCAAATATGGTGAAGGACCTGTTAAATTCCAATAAAAGTGTCATTCAAGGGATCCCCAAACCCAAAATTTTATACCCACTCCTTGTTAAATAAGTTTATATAATTATTATGTATCTAACATTGTAAATAGAGGACCCTTCCCAAGATGATCCCACGTACATTGATCGAGGTAGAACCATACTTTATCAACCTTATTGATGATTCATGACTTTTTAGATGTTAGAGACTATATAATACATTCATGTACTATATAATAACTTCATCCCATAAATTTGGTGGAGTAATGAACTCTAAGACCCTATGGGGGACCCAATCCTTATCATCAACACATATCCATGGTAGTAACAAACCATGGGGCATGCTCTGTCCATCACACATAAAACCCATAATTAGTATTATATAAATAAATCCTATACCCACTCAAAAAATGATGTAAACAGTCTCAAGTAGTGTATATAATTTTACCATCAATATCTACATGTAAAACACTTAATATATGTTATTTCTTTACCCTAATCAGTCACATGGGTAAAGAGTTACATAAAAATCAATAAAGAGATCACACTAGGTCATTTCTCTATAGTATAAACATAGTCATCATGTGATCCATATTTCTAGCACACAATTACTAAAAACTAGTTTCACACCATAGTAATACTTACCACATAATTTATGATTCCCACATATTTTTTCACCATTCCACAACATTATATCCATTTTGTAACCACCACCTTCACTCCATAGAGAAAACCCACACATAACAGTGCACATAAGATATGATTAAGACAAAACTCAAAACATATATATATGATGAACTCCAATCCCATCAGATAGTTTTACTTCTAATATGACATAACACTGGAAATGTGAGGTAATGGAACAACATGGAGTCTTCTAGGGCGATCATATTGTGGTAGATGGTGTAAATTGATGAGGCTCTATGTTTAGGTGTGACATGTCTTATCATAGAACAATAAGACCCTACAAAACATAATATTTATTCTATTATTGATTCTATTATGTACAATCACTTGTCTGTTGTTCCTATACTAGTGATACACTAATATCACATTACATCATCAAAGAAGGGATTCTTCTCAATCTAACCCTGAAAAAGAGTAGGTTTTTTGAGAGAGAAAATTATGAAAGTGAACTTCAATACAAGAAACTAACCAAAAAGTTTTGATTTATACCAATTTAAATTCTAAAAGAGATTGATATGGCATCAATGTAGTAATTACAAAATGAAGTGAGGAAAAATAGTGGATAAATTCATAATTTAATCTTGTGATAATGTAGCATGAGATTATAAATATACCATGATGAAAAATGTATAATAATGATTCAATATCCCTTCGTTAATCTAATATCCAAAGAACACAATGTGATAAAACCCCTCATAACTCCCTAAAAAATGAAATCAACTTTTATTGACTTCACACAACATTACCACACTATAGCTCAACATAATTTCTCATGAATCAATCTTAAAACCTATATAAATCATGGAATAACCTTCCCACCTCCTTGACCAATCATGAAAATATCCAAGAAACAAAGCAACCTTTGGGGAAGAATGTATCCTATATAAGATAAAATCAAGTTTGAAATGTATCTTATGCCTTCTACATGATAATAATTCAAATGAATCACACTCCTCACCCTAAAACCTTCATCACCACAACACAAGATAATAATCATAGAGAATAATAAGATACCATTCTATAAGGATAATCTTCTGTATAAAAACTTAATAAAGTATTTGAGTGAAAAAATACAAGTCATTACAGACATAGAAAAAACTATATTCAAAAGAATATATGGTAAATTTTGTTATCATGACACATCAATTAGCTATATAAATTATCCTATGATATTTATGGATCTTATGAATCATATATTCCATCGATATATCAATTCCGTCATTATGATTTTCATGGATTATATCTTGGTTTATTCAATATTAGAAGAGGAATATGAGCATCCTTTGAGGATTATTTTATTATTTTTTTAAGATCACTTCTGATATAAATAAAATTATCAATGTTTCACTTATCTATTAAAGAGGTAAAATTATTGGGACATGTGATATCAGAATAAATAATTTTGGTTGATCATAAAAAGTTGAATGTTGATTTGTATTGGTAATATTAAAAGAATTTATTTGATATATGAAATTTATTAGGTAAAGTATAAAACTACCAGCGGTTACTAATGGATTTATCTATGCTTCCATTTCCTATAAGATCTCCCAATCATAAATTTGTGACGTTCAAATGGAGTTCTAAATGTAAGAAATCATTTTATATCATATAATTGAGACTAAAAATGGATATTATATAGATCATTCCTTAGAGTGGAGAATGTTATGTGACATATTTTGATGCATTTTATATGGGGATAATATTTTTTCTTATGAAAGGTAATAATGTGGTAGTATATCTCTCTAAACAGATATCAAATCATAATATAAACTATCCACCCAATTATCTTGATCTAGAGGTAGTGATGCATACTATAAAGTGAAATAGACATTATTTTTTTGGGAAAAGTATATGGTTTACACAGATCATCTAAATTAGAGTTAAATATCATGTAAAGGAGATAGGTGGAATATTTACATAACTATAATTTATGCCTCACCTATATACATGGTAACTAAAGGCATTATCACTAATGAACCCAATAGAAAATTTCCACTAAAATCCTAAAAATAATCTAGTGATGAGAAAAAATTTAGTGATCTTATTTATATAAATATACCTAAATGTAAAGAAAATAAAGAATTGATGTTTTTACTAATTTTCAAATCACACATTCTTTTCTTAAGATTATTTTCCAACATAAACTAGAAGATTAATAATAAAAACATTTCAGGATAATTATATATGGTGTAGAGAGAAACAGTGTGTAGTCTATCTCCACTAAGGTTATCCTTTATTTTATAAGGCCCTATGTGGTCCCCTAGTTACATGATGCCAATAGAGATGAATGATTTCTATAAATCTCAAGGGGGGTTGTTTATCCATGAACCATTGAAACATATTATTATGTGAAGCCTCGATTATGGTGTCCTGATATGAAATATTACATTATAGACTATGTTTAAAAATACAAAACTTATAAATAGGTGAAATTATAACGTTAGAATCCCTCTAGTATGCTTCTTCCATTACCTATCCCTATTTTTAAATGGGATGAAATATCCATAGACATGATTTTCAAATTAACTCATATACCCCACATTGTAATAATTCTATTTTGGTAATAATTAATCAACTAACAAAACCGTCCCACTTCTTACCAATTAGAGATATCATAAGGATATAGGACCTAGGGAAGTTGTAAACATATGGGATAGTAAAAAAAATTAATACCGTTAGTTATCATCTATTATTGAGATCCCTAATTCACATAATTATTTTTGAAGGGATTTCAAGTGGATATGGGATCATAGGTGAGGTTGATAATTTTGTAATATCCTCAAGACGAAGGGAAAATAGAAAGTTTTACACAAATTCAAGAATATATGATTCATTTTTTTGTATTAGATTTCAGATAATTGTGGTAATTTCATTTATAATTGAATGGATTTTATATAATTATAGATATCAATCATCGATATGAATAGATCCCTCTGAATCCCTGTATAGTTAACCATTCTAATATCTAGTTTTTTGGTTGATTTTAGTGATAAATCCATAGTAGGACTGAGAATAGTGTATGATAAAACATAATAGATTCATATCATTTTTAAATGGATGGTGAAGGCTCAAAATCACAAAAAAAACATATGTTCATTATCTGAAAATTCTATAAAAATTATAAGTTGGAGATCTAGTGTCTTTTAAAGCATATCTTTGTTTAAGTCACCAATGTATGGGAAGATAAGGCAAGATTAGGTCAATGTATATAGGATCTTTTTAAATCATTAAAAGAACTAGAAAGTTTGAGTTTACATTAGAATAGTATCTAAATTTTCATTGATCTATAATTTCTTCCATGTATCCTAGGTATAAAAATATAAACCAAATCCTTTAAAAATTTTGAATTGGGAAGAATTTGATATTAGGTCTGATGTATCAATGGTGGAGAAATTTTTTTGTATCAATAGTCATAGAGATAAATTGATTTAATGAAAATATATTCCTTTGTATTTTATGTGGTTATAAAGATCTAAATATAATAATTAAAAATAGTATTAGGAACCAAATAGGAGGGAGAAATGGCTTCACATCCTCCTAGATCAATTGACATCATCTAAACTTTAATGGGGCATAATATGGTATGGGGTAGAATTATCTTACTATTAATGAAGATTTTAGGAACATTATTTTATCTTTTATTTTGGGGTTCAAAATAAGAATTTAGAATTTTTAGTTATTTTTATAGGATTTATGGTCATGATTTATGGTTTATGGACCATAAAAGCTAACCATGTAATTCAAGTGGAGAATCATTGGTGGTATCACTGTTTATGCATAGTCTCTAGGGAGTATATATTTTAGCTATACAATAGGGGATAATTTGATGTAGTGTAAATGGACTAGTTGATACATAATCTGACCGACTTTCAATCCCATAAAAATTTGTGAATTTTTAATGTTTTCAAATACAAATTTATAGGTAAATACTTTATCTCCTTATCAATATCTCCAAAATCATCATATATATCTCCCATACACCAACCTTCTGCTACCGTCTCCTCTTAACTTTAGTATTTAGGTTTCTTCATAATATCTTGATAATTTACTAAAGTAATTTAATCCTATCCTCTTTATTCTTCATCATATTTTTTATTTGTCCATCCTCTTTCTTTCTTATAGACATAGTGTCCTAAGGTCCTGATTTTAATGAGATATATGATGGTATTTAGAATGATACAGTTATATATTGGGTTTAATATATTATTTCTCTCTTATTTTGGGTGAAAGTCATCCTTGGAAAGAAGATTTGTTGATTACCAACAGTTGACACTACATTCATTCTTAAATTTAATAAACTATGGGTGGTTGATAATTGTTTCAAAAAAAATTTAATATAAGTAATTTTATTTTGAAACCAATGAGGAATAATTTAATTTATAATTTTCAACTTATTTTATTTCTCAAATTATTGGGTAACAAATTTATTTAAAATGAATTTATTAATTTTGAATTATCAGAAACATTGAAGGTGTTTTTTGAACATCATTTATAGATTTTATTTGAAATAGCTAATAATATTTTGTTAAAATTAATAGAATTGGTTTTAAAATGAATTATAAAGTTAGTTGTGATGAGAAATACATTGGATAAAAATGTTTTTTTCCTTATATAAAGTGTTTGGTTTAAATATTTTCTATTTATGCTTATTTTGACTTATAAGAATTGGATTATATGAAAGGATCGGTCTAATTGAGTATGATCTTATATGAAAAAAGAATTGTTTTA
Source organism: Viscum album (assembly GCA_963277665.1). Taxonomy (NCBI): domain Eukaryota; kingdom Viridiplantae; phylum Streptophyta; class Magnoliopsida; order Santalales; family Viscaceae; genus Viscum; species Viscum album. Next base: position 1,956,770,792 of record OY728127.1, on the reverse strand, counting down.
TGATTTATGTGTTAGCTAGTGGATGGCTTCCTACAAATATTGATATGGACCCATTCTAGTAAATTGTAAGTTATGTATATGGGATACCACAATTTTTATCCTATTATGTGCCTCATAGTAGATCATTATGAGATTCTACATAATAAACCATGCACACATTGGGATACTATTAGTATGGTGACCTTAGATTTTTCCAAACTTTTTTTCATATGGTCTCTATAGTGAGAATTTTTATATATTTATTCATTCAATATTACATTTACATAATTGTACACTTTAATTAAACTAATGCTTTTTTTCATTTAATAATTTTTAAAATTTAACTTAGTTAGTGTTAATTACTTAATTTAAAATTAAAATCCTAATTTTATATTCTTTAGTACAAACTAGAAGGATAATAATTATCTAATAATGGTTTGATATAGATTATATGGGAAAATCATATTGGTCTTGTTATGATATCACCCTACAAGTGTATAATGATTTTTTTTATTTGATGAATATAAGAAAGAGGCTCTCGTATGTGTTAGTTTATTTTTAGTTCATTTTGGTGGGAAATGGTGGAGGTTACAAGATGGGAGATGGCCGTTTCTCATAAGAATATGGGTAGAGTTAGTTGAATTTTGTTTATTTTTTTATGTATCAAACCCTATAATTTTATATTTCCTTATCATCTCAATATCCCATCTTCCCATTATTTTGGATTAATATTTTTCTTGAATGCATGTCATTATATTTTAATTTCTATATTAAGTGATGTCTTGGTTTTAAATTTTTTTTATGTAGTTCTATGGTTGTGTGTTAATATCCTTAATACTATGTCATGTTTGGATGTGTTTTATTTTAAAATATTTTTTTTGGTACATGAATTTTCAATTTATGGTATGATTGTTCCAAGTTCATGGAACGAACTAATTTAATAAACTGATTCATCTTCATGTGATGTAAATCTAACAAAGTAAAATTGATTCACTAAAGCTTTTTTCAATCCCACGGAAATCGATAATATGACCCGAGCCACAAGGAGGGAATAATAGGTTATCAAGACTAGGTAACCTAGGTTGGATTGCTACAACATGGGTGATATTATGATCAAATTATCTAGTGTATCATCAATATCATCCAAGGTAGTTGGTGAATATAGAAAAAATTTAGGTGTAATAATATAACTCTAAAACATGTTGGTGGGTGAGTATCAGTAATCAATTAAGCACACAACCATCAACATAATCAAAAGGAGGAATTTTTAACAATAAAATAATAAAGACACAAAAAGAATAAAAATAGGGAAAATTCAAGGTAGATGAACATAATATAATTCCAATGCATCAGCCATAATTGTGCATGCACGCGAAAAGGGAATAGATCCCAAGATAGGAAAAACCAAAATTGACTAGAATTAGTGTTTTGGGAAGAAATAAAATATGCCACCTTATTACCTTCCCCCCATGTGTGGTGGATCTCCAAGAAATCACTTTGAAGATTCATGATTATCCTGATAGAGAAGCTAATAGTCAATGGAATCTTGTTAGTCATTAAGATAGAGTTCTGTAGAATCAAATAATTAGTTTCCACGAACTCCATATCGAGGTTAGTATCCCGACAAAGAGAGAGACCATTGAGCATGGAATGTGGCTCCATCCTAAAGGATTCCCCTTGTTTGTAGATAGTATAGAATGCCAGCATGACTAATCCCTTGGGATCATGGATAACCCATTCGCCCCCATAGGACCCTCAACATAGGACCTGTTAGTATTCAGGATTAGATCTATAATAAGAGGAATCCATTTCATCCATGTACCATGTGAGCACACTTATTACAACTGGAAGGGGTCATAGAATAGGTATAAAGAGATATTAGTGAGGGATATGTAAACTAGTGTTTGATTATTGACCCAAGATTAGCTAATAAATTCTAAGATCTGACCAACACTGCTATCTGAGAGCTGAAGGAGCGTTTGTGACGAGCTTTGTTTCAGGTACACTAGATAGTCCAACACCCTACCTTAATAATATACGACCTGACATTAGGCTCATTTTTTTATTTACATAACCCCAAAAGCATCAACTGATAACAAATCAATTTGATGGGCTAAAGTGTGTAAATAGATCAATCACACTAGTTAACCAATAATATATCAATCAATCAAATGAAACTATTACATTTGCTTCATATCACTCTCTAAGATTTTCTATATCCATAGTATATATAAATATATTAACAAATAAATCCATTCATTATATTATTTATTTCACTCACTAATTTTAATATTAATATCAATATTGATATCAAATAACTATATCCAAGTTATCCTAAGTGATCCAAAGCATCGTCATAATATTTATTAAATTATAATCATAAGTTATCTATATCACTATCATATTAAATCCATCATATTAAATAATAATATTCTTTAAATATTCTAATATTCACAAGTTATCCACTAATAATTATAATTTCCCGATTGAGATAAGATATCATCATTGTTATATTTCCTTGAAATCACTGAGATAAATCTTCTTATTAACTAATTACGTGAAACATCAGTTGACATTGTCATCATAATATATTTTAATATATACAAGTTTTCTTAGTACCTCATATTAATATAACTTAATACACATTATTAATTGATAAATATCATTTATTTTCAAAATTATTTTCAAATAAATTTCCGCTCTAAAATGTATAATCATTATCACCATATTTTAACCCACCACTTTATTCATGTTATTCAGATAATTTAAATGTTCATATAACATCAATATATTCATCAGAAAATTTTTTATTTATTATTTTGATCAATTTCACATATTAGATTATATTAATTACAATCATTTTAATAATTAATTATTTTCTTATTAATAAATTGATGTTATCAAAGGAAACTCATGTCACAATAAAACATTTTATAGTGCTACCAAATAGTAAAGTTAAATTAATTATTGTCATTAAATAGTTATCATAAACTTAATGATAATTATGTTTTAGTTGTAAATATTAAAGGCTCAAATTTTGTCTCTTAAAATAAGTTGATAACTCTCCCATATTGACACGTTGTGACATGATTCACTTCCAGATCATGCTGATAGGACCAACACGCAGATCATGTATTATAATATAGGGTGCTATGACACCACCCTCAATTTGGGATACTAAGAAAACTCTATTTCCATAAAATCATTGATAAAAGGAAACCAAATGTTTTTCCACTCACTACTAAACAATAATCATAATCTTTATCCCACTGTTTTCTATGTCTTGATACCAATTGAGAGAGATAAAATCCAAACCGGGCCAAAAATAGGCTTCCCCTCGTTTATATGTTATCTATGATCATCTGTAATTCCTATGCCCTGGGTGCACAGGTGAAGTCTGACTTCATAACCTTAGAAGTTAAAAAACAGAAGGTCTCTATTGTCGATATACTCGAACATAAGCAAAACCCGGCTAAGATCAGGGAGTTCTGTCGTAAGGTTAAAATGCATGAGTCCATGCAAGAAGATGTGATCAACTGTCATAGATGTGTCTTTTGATATAAGGAGGTTTTGTTGGACCTGATTAGCACAGGAGACTAATTTTTCACATCAAAATTCATGAGGGGATTAGAGTGTTTCTTTGTTTCCTTTGTGTATGGTAGTTGCGATGCTCAATCTAGGAAGAGGTTTTGGTCTGATCTAGGTTCCTTTGATCTGAAGGATCTACCATGGGTTGTGGAAGGGGACTTCAATGTCATCCTCGACCCTGGGGACAATAAAGGGAGAGGGGCCTTCCCTCAACAGGATATCCTGTAATTTGAAAGTTTCATGGTGGGATCGGTTCTCCTCAATTCGGGGTACTCAGCAGCATCTCTCACGTGGTGCAACAACAAGAAGGGAGGCAGGTGCAGTTGGGGTGGTCTTGATCGGTGTCTGTTCAACACCAATTCTATCAACATGTTTTCAAATTCAAAGGTTAAACATCTTTTTCGAGGTATATCTGACCACTCCCCTTTATTGGTTTCACTTCCTCCCATTCAGGACTTCTCGAAGTATTTCAAGTTCTTTTAGCAGTGGTCTCGAAGCCCTGGGTACCATCAGATTGTGGGAGAGCTGTGGAGAAATCCTACACACGGGAATACCTAGGTGGTGCTTCACAATAAACTATGGAGAGTGAAAATTGGGCTTCAGAAGTACTATAGGGGGATTCATCTTTTCGATCAGGATATGAATATTTTGAAAAATAATATTGACAAAATAAAATCCAGTCTGTACGAATCCTAGAGTGACTTAGTTTTGTAATAACTGGTTGAGAAGAAGGTGTGCTTGGGACAGTTGATCCTTAAACATGAGAGGATGGCTCTAGAGAAATCCCGGGTGAAATGGCTTCACGAGGGGGATAAAACACATCCTTTTTCCACACTTGTATTAGTGAGAGGAGGTGGATGAACAATCCCAATATTCAACTCGAGGATGGAACTTTCACTGAGGACAAAGACATTGTTCGGATCTTGGTGCATACATTATTCAGGTATCACCTTTTGGTAATAATCCAAGGATTCCTTATGGATACCCAAGTGGCATGGATGATCTCTGCGAGGAAATTCCCACGATGGTTTCTAGCCTGGACAATGAATGCATAGAGGAAATCCCAGATGAGGATGAAATTTAGTTGGAAATGATGAATCATAACCCTAAGAGTGCACCCATCCTAGACAGGATCTCAGGTTATTTATACAGGGGGTGTGGGATGAGGTTAAGGGGGACATCATTGAATCTATTCAGGACTATTTTCGTTGAGGGAGTCTACCATGGGTTTTATGTGCTACCAATCTATTTCTAATCACAAATATAAAGGACTCTTCTTCTATTTCACACTATCAACCAGTGAGTTTAAGTAATTTACCCTACAAGATCCTTGCAAGTGTGATTAATTAGAGACTATCCAAACTTCTCCCTTAGTGTATATCCATTAAGCAACATGGGTTTGTTAGAGGGTTCTTTATTCAGGGAGCTATTTCTCCAGATCAGGAGGTGATGTAGGATATTAACCTGAAGACCCACGGCTCCAACCTGGTGACCAAATTGGATATGAGTAAAGAATATGATCAAATCGAATGGAGTTTTATTAACAGAGTTATCATGGCTTTGGGGTTCTCGTCTAGGGTGGTGGACATCCTTTTATGGAGTTTTATCTCCTCGTGGATGGTGGTTTATATCTTGGGGAAGTATCATGGATTCTTCAGGGCAACGAGGGGCTATTGGTAGAGAGATATGATCTCTCCCAGTATCTTCATACTGGAACATGATACCCTTAACCGCCTTCTCAACCATGGCCTATCAAATAGAGATATCCTACCCTATTGAAAAAAGTTAAATCAACCGATTATCTCCCATCTGATGTTTTCGGATGACACAATCATCTTCACAAATGGAGGCAAGAGCTTTGTGAAAGGCATCAAGAAAATCATGGATGATTTCTGATACTGGAGTGGGCAAGTTACCAGTAATTCAAAAAGTAACAGCTTCCTCTCTCACAGGTGTGAACCCAGGTGGGTTTCCTCTCTATGTAGTTTCCTCGACATGCAGCATGGAATTTTCCCCCTGGAGTACCTGTTCTCTCCCACTTTCTCAGGTGGGCTTCGAGTGTAGAATAATGATCAAATTGTGAACAAAGTTGTGATCCGCATCCTCAACTGGAAAAACCACTTCCTATCATTTGGGGGCCACATTGAACTGGTTAATAGCATCCTTTCCACCATTTCTATCCATGCATTGTCTTCCATCAACATTATACGAGGAGTTATTCATACTATTTATAAGTTTCTTTGTAGTTTTATCTTGTATGCTGAGACAGAAGGTAAGAGTAATTGGGCCCCGTAGGATATGTTGGAGATATCCATTCACGATTAGTGGATTAACATGAGGAGTCTTCAGAGTACGCTCTAGTTCGTGCATGCCAAACTTGCATGGGAGATTCTTGAGAAGCACACGCTCTGGGGTAATTCCATGTCTGTTATCTGCTGGGGTCCTGTAGAGGTTTTGCAAGGATATGTTTCTTCTTCTGTTCGATCATCTACCCTATCTATAAAACTCTTCAGTAGAACTCTTGTTGGTTGGTGGGTGCGGGGGATATTTCATTCTGGAGCCACAACTAGGAGGGCACTGTTCTTGGCTTCCCCGGTTTCTCTACGCCTTCGATCACGATGAAGGAGGCGAGCCACTTCCCCTGTTTCACTAAGGAATTTCTTGACAAGGATAAACAGGGCTTGCTCGATTCCATCATGTTCAATGTTGAGCTTGAAAAATGAGTGTTCGCACCTTCTTCTTCGGGCATTTTCTCTAGTAGGGCTTTTCGCTAGAATATTTCTTCACAGAATCCTATAGATTGCAAGAACGATGTGGTGTGAGGCAATATGATACCAGAAAAGTATAACATCTTTTCATAGTGCATCAAGAACCATGAAATTTTCATAGATGATAACATCAATAATGTGGGTGTAATTTTGGCATAGAAGTGACTTTGTTGTAGTATCGAGAGGGAGGAGAGTTCTCACCATATTTTCTACGAAGGGGAATGGGGTAGGTTGTGTGGAATTTCTTTGGAGGCCTCACCAAATTTGCCTCAAATGACCTCAGGGATACTCTTTTCTTGGGTAGATGGTTTCATGGTTTGACAGACTCAAGTATGGAATGAAAGGCTCATATAGTGACTTTTAATGCTAGTTGCTGGTGTTTGTAGAAAGCTAGGAACCAAGAGAGGTTCGATGGCCCTATACCTTTGGTGGGGTCCATTATCACAAGGACTCTCTTTATGCTAGAGGATTTGGTCTCCGTCATCACTAATCGGTAGGTTTCACCTTCTTTGATGTTTCTTCAGGTTAGGATACCTTCCTCACATCCCATCCTTAACAAAACGCAAGGGTATAGGGTGTGTTGGAACCCTCCCACCAGCGGTCTTAAATAGAATTCAAATGGGGTCCTGTAATATGGGTGGCTTGAGTAGAGATGGTGTGGTTCGTGGATCAAGGGGGAATGTGGATCAAGATTTCACTTCTTTCTATGGAAATGGAAACTCCCTCATGGTTGAGTATAATGTGATGCTCACCGGGAACACCCTATACAGGAAGTAGAACATCTACATTACTCATGAGGAGAGTGATTGAAGGACACTTCATGATTCTCTTAATGGTATGGGATCTTCTACTTGGTCCTTAACCTACATAGTTCACAAATGTAGAGTCCATATTGGTGGAAATATCTGAGTAACCCATACTTGGTAGGGGAAATAGGGTTGCGGATCATCTGGATTTAGTGGCAGACCATAGCTCTATTAGTACTCATCTCCTCTCTATGCACTAACTGAAACTAAAGGGAGTGAATCTGATTAAAGGGGATTCTCTCAGTCTGCACTACTTCAGGACCACTTAGTTTTGTGCCTTTTTTTCTAATTTTTTCTCCCTCTTGTACTCTCTTTTCCCTCTTTCGTGAAATAAAAATTTGATTTGGATGGATAGACAATAAAATTTAAAGAGATAATGAAAATAATTGTAACTTCTCCCTTAAATAACTTTAAATCTGTATATTGAATCATTTTGTTTTTTAAATCATTGGGATCATTTCATTACAAACTAAAAAATGGTATAAAATTTAAAAATTCATCTTATTTGGTTAAATTAACTCTAAATTTTGTAAAAATTGAATCAAAATATCTATAAAACAATAATTTAGTTCTTCACATACTTTATGCCATTATAACCATGTTAAGACATGGCATAATATTATTTACTTATTTTAATATGGATTTAGAGATTTATTCATCAAATCATATATATAATTTTTAATCATTAGACTTCCCTTTATTTAACACCACAATATATAACTCTAACTCATGAAATTTCAATTCCATTGTCTTTATTAATAATTAATCTTTCATAAATGAATTCAGTTAAAAAATATAAGCCATAAAAGTGATATGATAAAGATTGAATTTTCTGCTTTTAATTTATCATGAAAGGGAGTCAGTACTAATGAATCATACCTATTTTTCTTTTATTTTTAATTCTTCAAGGAACTCTATATCTCTTTTGGATGCTTCTATAAAGTGGAATCTCAAAACCTAAACACATATGATAAATTCTCTAAAATATTCTTATATAGATAATTTTTAGGTTATAAATAAATTTTATTATAAAATAATATTCATTTAAATATTCATCCCTATCATAAAAAAATATAAATACAATCTAAAAAAATTAAATTCTCAGCCCAAAGGAAGTTCCTCATTTTAAACTCAATAAATAGTTGTGTGTTTCAATATTATAATCTTCTAAGGATAAAATTATAGTTTTACACTTTTAAATTAAAATTTCAATATTTCATGTAAAATTTTCTATGGTGTTTAACTAAAACACTACAATGCTTCAATTTATTGAAAATAGAAAAAATAAATCCAATGAAAATGAAATATTTTCCAATTTTTTGATTTTAAACCAAATAATTATCATAAATAACACATATTATTAAAATTAGGGAGTTCTAAAGATAAAGGGTACTTAATATCCATGAATAAGACTTATATGAAAATTTCATTAGATGGTATTGAAGATGAATATGTATAGTTGGTCAAATTTAATTAAAAATGTAAAATATACTTGCAGATGATTTTTACACATGAGAATAATTTTTTAAATGAAAAAATAAAATTTATTTATGAGTGGATCTTATTTAAAGAGTAAATATGTATATAAAAAGGTTCCTATGAGTTTATAAATTCATTCTTGATGAATATATTTATGATAGAAGATTATTTGAGTATATTTAAACATGTTTAAAACTATTATATAAGATTAAAATAAGTGACGAAAAGTTATTTTCATCATTAGATTGAAATGAATTATAAGATGGAGTCACTCCACAATATAGAAATACACAAAGTTAAATGTACTAATTTGAAAACTCACATCACTAAAAAATTAATAAAATGATATTATTAATGTTCATTTAGGATTTTATATTCTGATTCTTAATAATTTGGATCATTGAATTAATAATGAATTTTATTATGGGAAAGGGAATATGTGTAGGAGAAGAAAATGATATAACACATGTTTTTACCTCCATAAAGAAAAAAATATGTTATGTCTATTACATGAGATTTTGTAGCATTGAATCGTCAAAAAGTGATATATAAATCTATAAATTTGTATTATATGTTTCTATAAATATTCTCACATTTGGTGGAAAATTTAATGTTGTTTTTCTATGTTGGAAAAATATTGTTTAGTACCCATGGTATTATCGAGCAGGTTTTGGATAGTTTATTGTATTAAGGTTATATTACATATTTGGACATTAAAATATTATATTAAGGTTATTGAATTATCTTGTTAAATATATTTAATAAGTAAATATTTATATATATATATATATATAATACTTTATTAATATATATATATATATTGAAATTTATGGTTTCCACAAGTTTTTTTCTAATAGCAGCATATCAAAAATATTACAATTTGTGTCTGGTCGATTAAATGAATACTTAGAAAATTAAGAAGTTTGATACAAGTTTTTTTAAAAAAATTAAAAAATTATTTTATGAATTAACCTTTATAAATCATTTTAAATCACATAAATTGTCCTTGTATTAATAAAATTATGGTTATAAAAATAGTATTCAAATTATTATTCGTGTGAGACTATTCTTGAGAAGTGGACATATAAGAATGTTATAATTATTCAAGAATGGTGATATATATCACGCACAAAATAAATTTTTGGATGATGAAAAATTAAAAATAAATCAATGATGTGGGATTCATTAACATGAAATACTCTATGAAAACATGGTACCACAATATAAAGTACTGAAGCGGGATTGGTAGGAGAGAAAAAATAATGAAAATTCCAGTAAGAAGGGAATATTAAATTAGGAAAGAAAACACAAAAGTGTGGAATTTTTAATATTTTATTTTAATGTCCATTTACCCTTAATAAATATATTTTATTTCATTTTTCCCCTATTATATGTACAGTGGATTAAATCACACCATAAACATTCTAATATAAATTCAACATCTATTTTAGGTTCTTGCTTCCCTAAAATTTTAACATAAAAAAATAATTTAATAGGATTAAAAAGAATCATATATAAAATTCTAAAAATAATAATTTTAATTTATGATATTTTATGTCACATACATAGCTTATTTTAAATGTATTTTTATTTTTATTTCCATTAATTCTTTGTTTTGGGGGTTTCCAATGGTTTTATGGAGAATAGGTGAGTTTTCGTGAATTGGGCCAAACTGTGAGCCCAATTCCAGATTTAAAAATAAATATTGTTTCTTTTATAAATTATTCATTTTTTAATATTTTTTACTCATTCTAACTCCTAAATGTCCTCCCCTGATATATTAACACCACAATTAAAATTTGGAGCCTTTGGAAATTCATAACCAAGGTTTTTTTTTTGTTTTTATTTAAAGGATTGGGCCTGCCCGGAAGCCCATATCCATTTTTAAACATTAATTTTATTTATTTAATAACTTATTATATTTTAAGTATTTTTCAGTGATTCCATGCCTCATATTCGCCCCATACACCCAGGCTCTCCCCCAGCATCTTTACCCCCTATTTGGATCTCTTAGTAATCTCTATTTATGGACGAACATCTTAGGGTTTCTAAAATCGGCCAGATTTTATGAGGTATGTTAATTGAATCATAACTATCTCAATTCATACTCTTTTCCCTCCATTCCAATTCCTAAATTACCTACTAAGTCGTTATCGAACATCTCCTGAGTTTTGTCTGTTTTCAACTTCAGATACTTGTGTTTTTGGGAGATTCATTCTAGATTTATCAAGTAAGTTAGTCCATTTCATTTCCCCTTTCAAATTGATTAGGGTTTCATTCTATTTTTTTAGGGTTTCATCCCTTTTCATTGAAATGAAAAATTAAAAGTGGGTAGGGGTTCAAACCTAAGGTTTAACCTTGGTTTTTATGGGTCCAATTTTCTATTTTTAGGTTTGATCTACCCTTCTTGAGGTGTGGCGGTGGTGCGTTTGTGTTTTCTCACAAAGGATTCAATGGTTTCATTTGATTTGGTAGGTGATTACAATGTTGATGCAATCTTTCTATATTAGCATGCTGTATTTATCATATTTTCATATTTATATCATTTTATTATGGCTGCAAAAATTGGTTCTAATGATGTTTCTATTGCAATTGAATTTTAAATGCCAATTTGGTGTGAAATTGGGGGGTTTTCAAAGAAATGTTTCATTTGTTTATTTGGGGATGCCCTATAAATACATAGTTGTTTTTATTGATTTGTAATAAGGCATAAAATACTGTTTATAATGTTTATCCCCTTTTTTTATTGCTGAAAAAATGGGTTTAATTGTGTTTGTAAAGAAAATGAAGTTTTGGTTCCACTTTTGTGTGAAAATGAAGGTTTTACAAAGTTAACACTTCTTTTTTAACATGGGGATGCCCAAAAATTGATTTTTTGTTTTAATTGAAATTTATTGGGCTGTCTTTACTATTTTGGTAACTTACAAGTGTGAAAATAGTTTACAATTGGGTTTCTTAAGGGGTTTTGTGTGCAAAACAACACGGGATTTTGAGAAATTGATTTATTCAAATTCAAAGAGTTTGTTGTGTGTTTTAAGTGGTATAAAATATGATAGCTACTGTATTTGGTGTATGTGACCAGTAGTGGTGATTTACATTAAAAGTTATATGTGTTAAATCTTGAAATTGTTTGAGCACAACTGGGGAAGCCCGGGTACCTAGGTGGGGCGGATTTGTACTAGTACGGCTAGTGGACCAGATGGGTTTTGTCCCTGTTTCACTTATCATTTGGATAAAGACAACTCTAACTAAACTATGCGGATGATTATTGGGGACCACTAGGTTATGGGTATGTTTCCTACTAGTGGCTCGTGTACGAGAGAGGATTTTACTATGGTTACATTACACCAAGGTACGAGGTACATGGGGCCCGAGACTATCTAGTGCCTAGGGGTGTTCCCGGTTTTATTGCTCATTGGATTTGTGGTATTTACCCTTGTATTTGGGTGTCTTTGGAATTATATTACAGTATCTAACATGCATATTTAAATGTGTCAATATTATGAAAGTTTTATCTTTAAAAATGTTTTCAATTTAAAGTTGCATTTCTTGGAATTTGTCACCGCTTTTCATTGCATATTAAAACTGCTTGCTTTTTTACCTTGTATTGCATGCACCTTGGAATCATAGGGTGGTATCTTATTGGACATAGTCTCACACCATACTTACACCCCTTGGGTGTAAGTAGAATTTTTTTTTACCCAGGTAAAGGAAAGGTTACGGGTGATGGCGGTTCAGGGTGTTAGTCCTCATCCTTGGGGTGGAGTAGTGGAGATGACTTGGGGGTGATGACCCCTTGTCATGTGGAATCCATGGGGATGTTTTGATTATGTTCCATTGTGTCTTTGGACCTTTTGTATTTCATTTGAACTTATGTATTCAGTTATGGATTTTTTTTATAAACCATGTTGGTATGAATTTTTCAGATTCATTTTATCAAATCGTTTTGGTGTTTTATCTATACATATTCGGGTAAATGATTCCCAAACCAAGATAAATGATATATGGGCACTTGTTCCAGCCCGTGGGGATAGGGAATTCCCTTTGGGCTATGTCACAGGCTGGTTCTGGTGCCAGTTTTGGCGGCGACTAGATTCGTTTCGTGACAAAATGGTATCAGAGGAGGTTCAGGTTAACTCTTTGGGTCATGTTATTTGGGGAAGAGTCAGGATATTATGGAGTTAGGATTATAGGGACTTGGTATTCTAGTTATGGGTAGTGTGCCTGATCACCACACCTCATGACAGGATTCAAGTTTCCTAGGGAAGTCAGGATTTATCTAAGTCCTTTGGTTTTCTTGTTTTAATGATGGTTAGGGGAAATGAAAAGAGAGTTGGGTTAATGTTCTCGGTGAGCTCGCAGGGCCTGGAAATACATGTGGAGCTAGGTATCTTCCCTAGAACACTCTTTGTGACTGTGAAGTGATTGGGGTATGGTCGCCAACCATATGTCCAAGTCACCCACTGAAACTAGTTTCCTCTTGTATTGTCTTGTGTTCTTTAGTTTTGAAATCGTGGAACTTTGGTTTTAAAGTGACTTGGTTTTAAGAAGCATAAAGTTTTTTTTTTGAATGATTTTCAAATAATGAGGGAATGGTTTTGTTAATGAAATGGTGGAACTGAATTTTCAGAATTATTTTGAAATATAAAATTGTGTGCTTACACCTCTTTTGAAAGCAGGAACTATATTGATTTTGGTTTTGTAAAGTGTTTCCAATAGAGTTTTCTAAACAATAAAAGGGTGTTTTAATGGGATGAGATGTTCTAAAATTCATGTGAATATCTTGAAATTGAGTTCTTGTATAAATTTTTGTGTCATTATGAAAATTTTAGTAATATTTGAATTGAGATTTTGATCTCCTGGTTAGAATTTTTGAAAAAAAAGGATGTGTTGGTTGACCGTTTTGGTTTTGAAAAGTTGAAATAATATTTTTTTTAACCTTTGGTATTTATGTGAGTAACCACATGAATGTGTTTATATGGGATGATGGATGTTTGATGTCATGACTTGATGAGTTCCGGGACGGATATGAGGAGGGTGCCCGGTGTGGCACAAAAACATGCATGTGTGAGGCCCATGGGGTACCATTGGTGGATATGCTTACTGCTAAACAGTTTTTTTCAAAGAAATAGTTTTAAAGAAAAACATGATGTCTTGATGAATAGTTTGATATAGTTTTTATTATGGGTTTTTGATAATGTTGATGTCGTGGGATGTTTTGATTCTAAGATCCCCTCCTGTTTGAACTGTGTTTTGGGTTTGTGTTAGGTCGGTGAGCCGTGGTGTATGGACGATTAGTGGTCTCTTTTGAAAAATGTTTTGGGATGCCTTTGCGGTGGTTCCCTTCATGTGTTTGGATCTGGATTGTGGTATATCATGACCAATAGACCATCTTGGTTGGGTCCTTCAGTTCAATCGTTGGATAAGTTATGCCCCATTAAGGGTTAGTGCACAACTGAAGTGCAACCCAGATTGTTTTGCCTTTTGAAGACCCTCCAGTTGATCAATATAAGGAATCATTTTCTTGAGATTTTTAGATTGAGTCTACACCCTTTCCTTTATTTGATTTTTAGATCCTCCTGTAAAGTGAGAGTGCTCATGGAAGGTTTAAAGAGACCTTAGTTTCTTAAGTTTCCCGATACGTCGAAGGTGGATGTGTTCTAGGGTTGTTAGTGTGGATGAGTGTCTCGGTGGTGTCCAAGATGACCTTTGGGTTCTTCGAAGTTTCTTTGATGTAGGAATTCATGTTAAACCACCAGTGTGGGAAATATGGTCACGATAGGATATTGTGGCCACTTTCTAGAATTGTGTGTTGTTTGGGGATGTTGTATAAGGTCCCTCTCCATGCATTGTTTATATCAGTCGCAATAGTCATGTTCGGTGATGCCTTATGATGTCATGGGCTCGATTGATCATAAAGGTGAAAGTTGTTCAATCATATGAGAGTCTCTGTTATGTTGGGAGAATGTATCCCTTGGAAACAAAAGCTTAAAAATATTCCATTTTAGAGGAAGGTGAGTATAGGTTTTCTTTACTTCTATTGTTTCTCACCCGAACAAACAAGGTGTGATGTGTGTGCATATTTTAAGGCCTTGTTTTAGTGAAATATCGAGTTAGGGTAAAGTGAGTTTGGAATGTGTTATGTCTTGAAAAACTTATCAGGGATTGCTTTTTAGTTGTTGGTTGCATCGAATGAAGAATTATCATTCATGGGGTTTCCAAATCCTAAATGTGAGGCCGAAGATGCTTCAATCATTTGAGCTCCAGCCATAGGTCTCAGAGAGAAGCTGGCTCGTAGTCAGCGGAAATCACAACGTCATTTAAACCCTTGTACAAAGTCATATCCTCATTATGAAAGTTAGGAAGAGTTTAAACCTATGGTGTCATAATATTTCTTCTGTTGTCCATGTTTGTCAGAAATAAGTCGAGGGCCGTGTACCCATGTCATCGCCCAATGTTATTCCCTCCCCCTTTGGTTTCCATTGAGTCTTTGGAGAAAGGTTTGAAGTTTGTCTACACTGTTTGAGAACGCAGTTTTCACTTGGTTAATAATGACCATGCCCCAAAAAACAATGTGGATAGAAGGATCCCCACTGTTAGTGTATGGTTTCCCAAACTGTGCAAATTAACTGTGTGGTCTCCCCAACTCTTTAAATTTTGGGGTCTTTCTTTACCGGACAGTGCTGGTTGGTTAGGATGGTTGGTTCTTATGGTGGGGAGACCCACTATGAGTCTTATATAATTTCTTATGTAAATTTTTGATGTAGGTATATCCTTTGTACTGGTGAGTCCATTTAGGCCTCCCCCTGTTAGTCTCTTGATTATGTCCCAAAAAAAATATTGGTTGCCTCTTATGGTGGGGAGCGTATTTGTGTCCCCCCATACCAGTAACTTAGATTTTTCCATGGTCTTTCCTTGGTTTAGATAGTCTCGTTCAGAGCTATCTAGCTACCAACATCATTCTTGAGTAAACATTGGGACTGGAGAGTACTCAATGGTTTAGTTAAAGTAAGGTAAGTGTAACCTTGTTCAAAGTTGTTGTTCGTTTGGGTGAATTTCTTGAGTATTGTTCAGATTGTGTTTGAGAAGTTTTATTTGGGATAAAGCCTGAATGTTCTTGATGGTTTTAGGAAAGTAGTGTAATTTTGTTTTGTGAGAGTATTCCTTCCTTCATTGATCACTGGAGGTGTTTTGGCCTTTGGGGAAGAAACCTGGCAAGGGAGTACTTCCTGGTTTCTCAGTTGGGTTTGGTTGTTGCTTTGGCATTGTTGTGACTTTCCGGGGTGGAAAGTTTTCATGGTTGGGATAATTTTCACATACATATCTTATTTTAAATGTATTTTTATTTTTATTTCCATTAATTCTTTGTTTTGGGGGTTTCCAATGGTTTTATGGAGAATAGGTGAGTTTTCGTGAATTGGGCCAAACCGTGAGCCCAATTCCATATTTAAAAATAAATTTTGATTCTTTTATAACTTATTTATTTTTTAATATTTTTTACTCATTACAACTCCTAAATGTCCTCCCCTGATATATTAACACCACAATTAAAATTTTGAGCCTTTGGAAATCCATAACCAAGGTTTGTTTTGGTTTTTATTTAAGGGATTGGGCCTGCCCGGAATCCCATATCCAGTTTTAAAAATTAATTTTCTTTATTTAATAACTTATTCAATTTTAAGTATTATTCGGTGATTCCAAGCCTCATATTCTCCCCTTTCACCCAGCCGCTCCCCCAGCCTCTTTACCCACTATTTGGATCTCTTTGGAATCTCAATTTAGGGACGAACAGCTTAGGGTTTCTAAAATAATCCAAATTTGATGAGGTATGTTAATTCAATCATAACTCTCTCAATTCATACTCTTTTCCCTCCATTCCAATTCCTAAATGACTTAATAATTCGTGTGAGCACATCCCCTGAGTTATGGACATTTTTAATTTCATATTCTTGTGTTTTCGGGTGATTCATTCTAGATTTCTCAAGTAAGTTAGTCCATTTCATTTCCCCTTTCAAATTGATTAGGGTTTTATTCTATTTTTTTAGGGTTTCATCCCTTTTCATTGAAGTGAAAAATGACCATTGGTTAGTGGTTCGAACCTAAGGTTTAAACTTGTGTTTTCTTGGTCCAATTTTCTATTTTTAGGTTTGATCTACCCTTCTTGAGGTGCGGCGGTGGTGCGTTTGTGTTTTCGCACAAAGGATTCAACGGTTTCATTTGATTTGGTAGGTGATTCCAATGTTGATTCAATATTTGTGTATTAGCATGATGTATTTATCATATTTTCATATTTATATCACTTTATTATGGCTGCAAAAAAAATTCTAATGATGTTTCTATTGCAATTGAATTTTAAATGCCAATTTGGTGTGAAATTGGGTGTTTTTCAAAGAAATGTTTTATTTGTTTATTTGGGGATTCCCTATAAATACATAGTTGTTTTTATTGATTTTTAATAAGGCATAAAATAATGTTTATAATGTTTATCCCCTTTGGTTATTGCTGAAAAAATGGGTTTTAATTGTGTTTGTAAATAAAGTGAACTTTTGGTTCCACTTTTGTGTGAAAATGAAGATTTTACAAAGTTAACACTTATTGTTTAACATGGGGATGCCCGAAAATTTATTTTTTGTTTTAATTGAAATTTATTGGGCTGAGTTTACTGTTTTGGTAACTTACAAGTGTGAAAATAGTGTACAATTGGGTTTCTTAAGGGGTTTTGTGTGCAAAACAACACGGGATTTTGAGAAATTGATTTATTCAAATTCAAAGAGTTTGTTGTGTGTTTTAAGTGGTATAAAATGTGATAGATATTGTATTTGGTGTATGTGACCAATAGTGGTGTTTTAAATTAAAATGTATATCTGTTAAATCCTGAAATTGTTTGAGCACAAAGGGGGAAGCCCGGGTACCTAGGTGGGGCGGATTTTTACTAGTACGGCTAGTGGACCGGATGGGTTTTGTCCCTGTTTCACTTAGCATTTGGATAACGAAAACTCTAACTAAACTATGTGGATGATGATTGGGGACCACTAGGTTATGGTTATGTTCCCTACTAGTGTCTCGTGCATCAGAAATGATTTTACTATGGTTACATTACACCGAGGTACGAGTTACATGGGGCCCGAGACTATCTAGTGCCTAGGGGTGTTCCCGGTTTTGTTGCTCATTGGATTTGTGGTATTTTCCCTTGTATTTTAGTGTCTTTGGAATTATATTGCATTATCTAACATGCCTATTTAAATTTGTTAACATTATGAAAGTTTTATCTTTAAAAATTTTTTCAATTTAAAGTTTCATTTCTTGGAATTTTTCACCGCTTTTCATTGCATATTAAAACTGCTTGCGTTTTCACCTTGTATTGCATGCACATTGGAATCATAGGGTGGTATCCTATTGAGCTTAGGCTCACACCCTACTTAAACCCTTTGGGTGTAAGTATACTTTTTTTGACCCAGGTAAAGGAAAGGCTAAGGGTGATGGCAGTTTAGGGTGTTAGTCCTCATCCTTGGGGCGGAGTAGTGGAGACGACTTGGGGGTGATGACCCCTTGTCATGTAGAGTCCATGGGGATGTTTTGATTCTGTTCCATTGTGTCTTTGGACCTTTTGTATTTTATTTGAACTTATATATTCAGTTATGGATTTTTTTATAAACCTTGTTGGTATGAATTTTTCAGATTCATTTTATCAAATCTTTTTGGTGTTTTATCTATACATATTCGAGTAAATCGTTCCCAAACTAAGATAAATGATACCCGGGCACTTGTGCCAGCCCGTGGGGATAGGGAACGCCCTTCAGGCCTTGTCACGGGCTGGTTCTGGTGCCGATTTTAGTGGCGACCAGATTTGGTTTGTGACATTTTAGGATAGAACCAAGTCATTATTGATGGATCTTATTTAATTTTTGAATTTAAGGGTGGTTGAAACATAGTGAAATTTTATGGTTATACACCCCTGCGTGTTGAATTGGTGTTAATGGTTTTAATTATGGTTATATGTACTAGAACTATATACTAGAACTATAATAGAGTATATAGACAACTCTAGTGAATCTATTGAAATAATTTATACCCCATTGAAATTAAATTTTTACTCGGGGAAGAAGTTTATTATAATTATTTTATAGACAATAAATTTTATGGGTTATTGTAAAAAAATCACCATTTTTTACAAAAGAACATATTATGAAAAAAAATCATTTCCTTAAAAAATAAAATTACAGTTAAATATATTTGTGGTGAGTGTATATAATTATTTATGGTCATATATACACTCAAGATAAAAAAATGGTGGCTTGCTGAAATTTTAAGGATTGATAGGGAAAACTAAATAATTTGTTAAAGAAACTCGAAGAGGGTTATAAAGACAATAAAGGGGGATGATAATGAGGGTTTATCATTATTTTAATCTCTAAGAGTTAATGAAAATATAAATGAAAATAATATGGTATAGATGTTTTTTTAAATAAACCAAGTATGTTTATCTATAAATTGAAGTGAAAAATTCATTTCTTAATAGTGAAATAAAAATGTATATTTTTTCCTTTTAATTCATTATATTGAATTTATTTTTCATATTCATACATTCATAAAGAAAAATTCTATCAACATTAATTTTTAATAGAGTCTAGGGATACATATTACTGTGATACTGGTTCAAACTTGATAAAAATAGAAAGACAGTGTGTAGCGGGATATATCCTACTCCATATTAAGTATTATCTACTCACAATGAGTGGTAAAAAAAGTAAAAAACATCATGAATTTCTCATTATTTTTATTACTTTATATTAAGAGTATAAAACATTATTTAGTTACATTAGAATATAATTTTAATGATAATTAGAAATGAAAGAATTTTTTTAAGATGAATAAATTTTTTCAAAATTATAAAACAACATAGATCACTACCCCCCACTAACTCATCCTAGTTGGTTGATAGTTAATTAAAATATTATAAACCAATATAATATATTCCTTTTCATTAAAAACTTATCTTTCTTTCTTTAGTTTCAATTACACTAATGTCCATAGTTATTCTCACCTCTTTAAAACTATTCATAACAAGTTACATTAACAGTTATTTAACATATTTCTCTTCGAAAAATAATATAGTTACATTTATTTTCAATACATGAATACTTAAGAAAGTTTTCATTTTAACAATCATAAACATTTCAAATTTCCACTTTATTTGATTGAAAAAAACATGAAATATATTATATAACAAATACGATTAATATAGAAAATTTTAATGAGTTAATTTTTTCCATTCTTTCTAAAAATATAAGTTGGTATGCACTTTTAATTTTCATAATTTTTTCTCCAAAAATCATATAAACACCTTCTAATAATAATTTATCATGGATTTATTCAACCCATATAAATCCTTTTTAAGATAAATATCACATGATTCATCGTGATCAAGTTGAAATTTACCTTTCTAACAAATGTATACTTACTCAATATGTTAACTATAAATAAATGGAAACATTGAATCCATTTGAAAAAATTTATAATTTCTCTATGTATTCACTTTAAAAAACATCTTACTCTTTCAATTTCAACTACCATATAAAAATTTAATTTAAAGAAAATTCTTTCAACCTATGAATAATCATTATAAATAAGTTTAAATTTCTTCCTTAAAAATATTCTAGTGATTTAGTTTATATTTAATAAAATCTGTTGTTACAAGATAAACTATATCCCTATATAACTATCTTGGGATTTTTCTCTCATGGAAAAGGGTCAACTATTATAATTATCCCATAACCCTAATTTTCCATATACTCTTTTGGATACATGAACTTCAAAAATATATATTTTTGTACCTTCACTAACTCTTTAAATTATGAAATATACCATCAAATATGAATCGTCCCTTTATATATACAACCATTTTAGAATTTAGTTGTCTTATAGTAAGTTATGTCCCCAATAAATGCTTTAAAGTAGATCCTATACAAAAATACAAAGGTTTTTCAATGATTTTTTTCAAAGGGTGAGGTATAATCCATTGCATCCATATTTAATAAGTTTTATATAATTAAATCCTACTTTTCTTCAACTGTTGTTTTAAAAATCAATAAATCCCTCAATTTTCTTAGTTTCTTAAATTTTAATTTGGGATATATTGAATTGCAACACATACTTGTTTAAATTTTCTCAGATTAAGATTATTACCATTTTTGAAAATGTAAATATATTATACTATTGGATTTTATATGAAATTATATAAATCAAAAATTTCGTTTCATTTAAAATTTGAATCCTATATCATTCTACTTTGATTTGAATTTGAAACCCTCAAAGTTCATCTCTTTCATATACACTATATTTATAAAATAAGTTGATCATCAGTTACCTCTATTAATCTATATTATATTACAAATTAGTTTTATTTTCAATGATTTTCATGGTTTTTCATTAACCTTCTCATCTTAAATACTATATTATTTATCTTATTGATTATCATTAGGATCCGGAACTTTATTAAATCAATTTTATATGAAAACAAATTGTACCTATTACTCACTATTATAAACATGGTCACTCTAAAAGAAAATTAAAAATTCTTAATGATCATTATATTATTCAAATTATTAATCCTTATTCTAATTAAATAACTATTAAAATATAAGACTCTTTCCTTAGTTAAAATCATTGATCATTTAAAGGATAATTCATCTTAAGAAAAGCATAGTCTTATTGAACCCAGGATTCCACTTTCCTTTAAATACCTTTAGAAACTATTTCAAGCGCTCCTTCCTATATCTAGTCAGATGATCCTCGTTCCACACACTATACCCTTATCTAATTATCAATGTTCATATACTCTCACTCAATGACCCAAAAACATATTATGGTGACACTTGATCCTTCATTGTTTAGTGCATTGTTTCATCATACCTTTGATACCATAGTGAAAAGTTGAACAATTGACCCTCAAACATTTTCTATATATCTTTATCCTACTTTAGATATTGGTCTTTTCACCTTCATTTATTTATAAAACTAGAAAAATAAATTCTTTTCCCAAATTTTTTTTAACAATTTTATTTTCAAACTCACTTTTTTATCCCCTAATATTAATAATTTTCCTATAATTATGTCTAATCAAAACATGAATAATTTTTTTTTAAATTAATATATTCACATAAATAAAATTTTAATATATATTTTTAATTAATAAATAAATTACTTAATAGAAATGTTTAAGGAAAAAAATTAATGTTCATGGCCTTAGGATATCATATAAAATACTTTGAAAAAAAAATCCTCCATGAAAAATTATATTTGATGTAATTTGTAGAAAACATTATACTTCATGTTACTCACTTTGATCATATTATAAATATTCATCTATATAATGGTTTCTCTAAATCCTCTTAAAATTTTATAAAATTACTACAAACTTTTACAATCTAAATTTTTATTTGAAATAAGAAACTTACCCATTTAAACGTTTGAAATTTTTTAAAAATTATTTATATAAAATCCACCATGTTTGATTAAAAAAACATTTGTGATAAATTATTCTCTATAAAATTAACTATTATTAGTATTTTTATTATAAAATTTAATTCAAATTTATTCATTTATTTTTTAAAGAAAACACTTATATCAACCTGGATCCACATATTATGATTAACTTAAAAAAATTATCACAATCTATAATTTTATGGTATTATATATTCTAAATTATTTCTTTACTTAAAATATAGTGATTGATTTATGTATAATTTGAAAAATAATGGATAAATTATTGATAAAATTAACATATTGAGTGAGTTTATTAAGGGGATATTATTCAGACCACTGCACTGATATTTATAAAATTCCCCATCTTATTTTTTATGAAACAACTAAATTTTTCATCAAAACATTTAGATTGAAAACAATTTGTTCCCATTTTAGTATGCAGTTAATGGGGTATTCACACCCAATGGAGGGGTATAAAAAAGTGATAAAAATAAAATTGATTATATATATATATATATATCAAAATAAAAGACCATTTTGCTTGTTTTTTGTGAAGTTAATTTTAATAGTATAGTGAAAAAGTTGAGATCATATTTAACTACACTATTTCCCTTTAAAAAGTGAATATTTCCCCAAATTAGAATCAAAACTTTTTAAAATAATTAAAATTATGAATAATTTTTTAAAAAATATAATATCAAATTGTTAAATCATATTACTATGGTAAAAATTTATTTCTTTCTATACTGAAAATATAGTCACAACTAATAAATTTACTCAAAAAAAGTATTTTCAGATATAGATTGAGAAAAAAAATGATATTATGAAATTTATATTAATTATTTTTCGTAATATTTTCAATCTAACCCCATATGATAGCTCGCCACTTATTATTATTACATAAAATAAAAAATTATTTATTACTTACCATTATTGGATAAAGTTAATGTTTTTGATTTATATCCTTTGAGTTCTCTAGGATGAAATGGTTTCATTGGTATATTTCAAATGTATTTTTGGGATATCATAAAAATATTGTAAGGGTGTCATCATGAATTTTTCTCAAGAACCCATATTCAAAGACGAATTTTAGATTTAAAATTTTCATTAATTCTTAAAATATATCACCATCCACCATGTTTTACTTTATAACCATATATATTAGAAACAAAATTAGTAACATCATTATAAAAAATATTTATTTATATCTTAACCTCTTACTATCAACCCTCATTTCAGAGGAAAAATAGTAATTTATTAATTATTTGGGAATAAATGAACTATATTTTATCATTGGATGATTTAACCTCATTTTCATAAAATACAGGGTTATAAAAAAACAATTTATATAAACCATAATAAATTCACTGACAACATTTCATGGCATTTCATAAATATGTTCCTATTTAAATTAGTTTATCTTGTACTTTTAACAACTTTTTCTAGATTTTCTATGATTCAAATCATCAATCATTTCTAGTGAGTGGTGTACCATGTGGTTAATTTAAGACTTCTAGAGAAGTGAAATAAAGTGAAAAATGTCCATCTTAAATTTATTATCACTTTAAATTCTTTTATTTGGGATATTAAAAGCCTTATTTTTCTAATAATAAAATTATTCTCTTCAAACTCCTAGAAACTGTGAAGGTATGACTCGCTTGTCTTATAAAGATGATTTTATTTTCTACCCCTCTATTAACCCTATGTCTCTAAGAAATATTGTTTCATTATAAAAATCATTCTAGAAATCCTTAATCTCATCACTAATTTGAAAAAAAAATCCCCATCCTCTAAATATTATTGCATCTATGTTAATATGTGTATACATTAAAACCAATGGATTTGTAAATGGTTTGATTTTTTCATCTAATGATTATGAAAGGGGAAACTATTAATTAATAATGGGTTTCACCCCTTAAATTAGTGTTTTTCATTGAAATATGATTACATATAAATAATTTATATAAATTTTTTGATAAATTTATTATGAAATCTAGATTAGATTAACTATCGAATAAAATAAAGGAATAAAAAGATAAAGAATTATTAATACCCAATGGGACGTAGGATGATTGTATTAGAGTTGAATTGGAAACACTTTTCACGTAATTATGATGTTTGTAACTTGGTTTGGGTGCTAGAGGTTCACATTATGTTGGATAGATAGATGAAGTGTTGTAAATTTTAGTGGATATTTTTAAAAATCATTATATAGAATTAAAGTGTTGATAAATAAAAATATAAGTATTACATTAAAATTTTCAATTAATTGGATATTTTTATATGATTTTAGATATGATGAATCAAGATTTAAAAGTATTCTAGAGGTTCTTTCACTGTATCTGGTTTTAACAATGTTTTTCTTAGAGTTACTAGTTATTGAATATGATGTAGACTATTAAAAACCCAACTCTAGAAACCTATAGATTTTACTTATTTAATAAAATGGTAAAGAATACAAATATAATATAGAATAATTTTAATATTTTTAATTGTCTTAGGATACTATATATATACATCATTATTACACTATATGGGAAACATTATTATAGCAACTGAGATTTATTATTCCACTATTTCTTATCCTTATATTATCCATACTAATCTTCATAGATACCTAGGGAAATAAAGAAACAATGGAAAGGGGTGATCTTAGATGGTCAATAAGGGGTAGTGTTTGAACAAAATATATCCTAACATCAATTATACATACATAATGTGGAAATAATAAATAATCAAATAATTCCATATAATTAATAACATGAGTATAAAATATCCATGTATTACATAACAATGGACATAAATAATCTCATGGATATCAGAAAATAATTTCATATTAATGGAATGAATAATTTAATACATCATAACCACGCCTCCAAGTCCTTATCTAAGAAATAATTCATAAACAGGAAGGAATTCTCTAAATATTCAATCTAGTTTGTCTTGTGAGGCCTACCATTGAATCTATGAGTTTTTTTTATTTTAGGCCCCACATATTAGTTACTAATTCAAATGAATTAATCACAAGAAAATAATTAATAGATAAAAAATAATGTACATAATTTCCCAAAATAAAATATTATATAGCTATGTACTAATCAATTACCCATATTGAGATAATTTTAATATGATTTATAAATATTTCCCCTATCAAACAATTGGGGTGACTTTTAGGTAAACACCCTTCAAAAAAATTATTAAATATTGTTTTTTCTCATAGTATAGACTAAAAGGTAAATATTAAAGTCAATATAAATTATTGAAAATATATAAAATAAGTCTAGGACATAAATAATATGGAAATGGAAGATAAATAAGAAGTCAAGAGAGAGAGAAAGTATATTAGAGAACATAATCACAAGAAAGGATAATGTAGTGATAAAGAGTCTTTAAATGAATAAGTGAGGTAACATAATAATAATACCTAAATATATATAAAACTAGTAATTAAAAAAATTAAATAATTTTGGTGTAATACATATAATATAAGAAAAACAATCTAGAAATAATACATGGATATAATAGGTATTCTAAAGAGAAACCTATACCTTGAGTCTCGAATATATTAGATGCTCCTCTAACATCATTAATACTTGAATTTAATATCTTAATTTCATAACTATAAATTATATTAATCCTTATTTTATATATTATAATCCATTTATTATCATATTCATTTCATTTATTATATTAGTTTACTTACATTGATCAATTAAAATAGTTTGATATACAGATCCAATATCGCTTTTGTGAAAAAGTAGTGACCAAAATTAAATTTTAAATGGTTTTAAAAGCACCATAATTTTAAATGTACTAGTATTCATTTAATTCCATTAATATAAAAGTTCCATGTTCAATATTTTTTCCAAAATGTATGCATATTAAGAAACATGTATCAGTATTCTCAGTTTAAGTAGTTTATATAGTCATGATTATTTGTTATTAATATCATTAATATAAGGGGAATTTTTTTTCTAAAGTCATAAAAATTTCATAAATATTATAATGATTCCTATAATATATTTCTAAAACAATCCATTAAATACATTTTTATTCGATTTCATAAAATCATCCAAATATCCAACTAAAACGGGCCATGATGGAATGAATATTATAATCAAAAATGGAATGGATTTTATAAAATTAAGTGATTATATAATTAATAGTAATGTATAATAATATTATTAATTTCTTGATTTAACTATATTTTATGAAATTTATAAATAATAAGATGGATAAATAAAAGAACAAAATTATTTGGGATTTAATTAGAAGACTTTCTTTCATCCTTGACATGATTCAAAATAACTTCACCTTAAGGATTATTGGAATGGAATTTTTATTAGACTGTAATATTAAAAACATATATAGTTGATTTTAGGGAGGTATTTTGGAAGATATTTTACATGGTTAGGTGCCTTTTTTTGAATATAAATTCTTGAGGGAGGGTGGTATTTATTGGTAAAGGGGTGTTCTTTTAATAAAATATTGATAAATTTATTATTATTTTCTGGACAAGGAATAGTATTATTTTTTTGCGAATAAGTATCGTAATGTAAGAATTTGAGTCCAATAAAATGGTTTCTTATATCATCTTAGATGTAAGTAATCATGTACTTAACTTCAAATGAGAAATATTAAATTTTACAGCATTTCACTATTCACCTCTATATTTTACGATTTATGGAAATTCAAAACTTCACTAAAATATAATTTTTTCATGATAATTCAAAATATGAAAACTGTTTTTCCAAAATAAATTACTAATTTTGGTAATTTCAATATTTAATTATAGTATGAAAATTGTCTTTTTATTAAATATTGAAAAACACTTTTTTATAAAAAAATTATAATTACAATTAAAATTATCATAGATTTATTTAAATATTATTTAATAATATTTTGATACTTATTTTAACTCAATTTATCCTTTTAAAAGAATTATAATCTTACTTAATTTGTTACCATAATTTCCATTTTATAATTCAAAGGGTTATGTTACTATTCTAGTGGCCAGGTTACTATTATAATGATCACAGTTCAAAATGTCATATAATATATATATTATAAGGCACGAGCCTTAAAGATTACATAATCTTGAATTAAGTTAATAATTAACATTTTGGATCTTTTTAGGTTTATAGCTTTAGATAATTTGGTCATAACTTATACATAACAACTTAATTATTACATATAGACACTTCTACTTAGTATCCATTTTCTTCATAAAATAAAAAACTCTTATAAGAAAAGAAACATGTTTAGTTTATTTTCTTAAATAGTATGACTTTTCCTTGATCCCATCCTTGACCCTTTTCCACTTTAATTCCTCTGAAAAATATTTCAAAAACTTGGGATGAGCATAAGAAGATCAGTATGGGATACACAAAGAAGGAAAACTGTTAGTTTTTTCAAAAAAAAACTTGTAAACCATGAATTCTTTATCATAAGTAATACTTTTCACCTTTAAAGAAGTAGAAAAAACAGTTCAATGAATGTAAAATCATTTATTACCCTTTTTATAACCAAAATATTACCATAAATCTCATAGAAAAAAATTTATATCATATAAAGTAAACTTTTGACATAAACATACTTAAATGGAATAACCATATGGTCGACTTCCACACATATCAATAAATGGAATATCCATATGGCCGACTTCTATACCCAATACATTGGAGGTTATAACATAACCACCCAACCTTGGTTTATCACAAAACCACCCACAATTTGGTTTATCATGTAACCAGCCATCATTGGTTTATCACATAACCACCCGTCAAATGTCCAAGTACCATTATATAATCATCACAAATAAAAGATTGAAAATATCAACATTTAAATCATAAAATTATCATTTGGAATCCCAAGAAATAATTTCAAGATGTTGAAATAGTAAATCCAATTTCAACACCATTTTCAATACAAAACTCTATAAAAAAGGTATGTGGTATTTATTTTCCATTTAAAAACATCATGGCTTGATAAGGAACACAAATATCAAATAATGCTCGCGATGGCGGAAAGGTCATTGTCACCGTGTATATTAAAAAGAAAAATTCCCTTTGTTGTTTATTAAAAATATAAGTAGAAAAATATTCCCATTTGAGGAAATTAAAATCCATAGGGTTTTATAAATATTATAAAATCAATTTGTGTATAAATCAAAATATGCCACAAAGAAAGGAGATTGAGACAAAGTCCCTTACCTCATGTCCAACTTGACTCGTTCGTTATTTAATTTTCTGAATAATAAACTTAATTAAATTTATAATTTGTTTTGAACCTTTTTCAATTTTATTATTCCTTTTATATCACTTACTAATTTACTATAACAATTAGTTAATTATTTGAGTTCATATCGTACATTTTGTCGATGTTCGAAACTTGTGTCAAAAATGAACTTGTTATAATTATAAATTGTCCATGTGGTAAAACTTACATTATATCCATAATGATATTAATGATTTAGATATCATATATATCATATATATCCAGTATACATGTATTTGTAATGGTCCATAGCATTTTTATATAAGAAATAAAATGCACCATTCATGGAGACGGTAAGCCGTATATATGCACAGATGCTACTATCATTTCTTTTTCATTTTTAAAGCAATGAAAAATAAATGATAAATACGAATATTATAATTAAATAAAATTATATATGTTATATATTTTACATAATTTCATTAATTCCATCCTTTATATGTTCCATGTCTAGCATGAACAAGTCATATCACTTTGAGGGGGCGGAAGTCCACACTTCCTCAAATGAAATTACCGTATTTATAAAACATGAAAATCATAAAGATTTTTTCTAAATGATAATAACAGTTGCATAGAGATAAAATAAATATGATATATATTAAATATAATTATAGTTCTATCATAATGGACACAATAAGAGGTGGTAGAAGAAGATTGAACGATCATCGTTCTGTGAGGCAGTAGATTGTTGTACACAGAAACAGTATGTTCTATACCCATTAGACAGAGGTGTGTGTAAGTTTAGTTCGAATAATTCTCATAAAAATAACATATTATATTTTGGATACTGTTTTTTTATTTAAATAAAGAATATTAATATCATAGGGAGTGGATAATGAAAAATAATGGAAAGGAACTTGAGAGAAGATGTTACCTGAAATTGGATAACTTCTTTTGATTTGAGCCAAAGGGCTTTCATTAATTGACTTAATCCTACAGGAAGGATTATATGAGGAAGGAAATAATTTTGGGATATTATTTGGGAATATTTTGGACGAACCAGGGGGGATTGAAAGGTTTTAGTAAGGGTTGGATGTGGTGTCCTTTTATAAGAGGGAGGAGGGGCACTTTAGAAAATTTTGAAAGTATTATTTTATTATTAATTGATTTTAGATTTATAATAACACCAAAGTGATATATTTATAATATCAGATGATAATGGGTATAAATCCTCTCATCCAATTAGTTTTATATAAGCTTAGGGCATAATATTAACCATATATTTTAGCTTTAACCCTGAGTAAACTAATTTAACTTTTACCATATCTTCTTGTATATTCATAATATATGGTTACCATATTTACTATAAAATACCAAGAGACCCAAAAATGGATCAATAATGACGTTTATAACATCATATATGTTAGTTGGACAAATGTTATATTTTTTGGACTATTATATCATTTAATAAAATATTAATTTATTTAAAAACTCATTTATGTCAATTTTTATACAATTCGTATCATGACTTTTTAAAAATCCACAACAACTTGATTCATTCAAAAAAAACTTCATTAATTCAAATATAACAATACATACACATCCATAAAATTCTTCAATGGTATAAAAAGTTTCAAAATAAATTTATTTTAATTTTTATAATCTCATTTATTTAAAACATAAATTTATAAGCTAATCACTACATCACCATTTTTTCATTAATAAATTTATTTATTTAATGTCTAAAAATTATAAATAAAATACCATTATATATGAAATATTTTTAGCTCTCTAATTACTATTTATAGTCAAAGATATTGTAAGAACCCAGTTTTTGATACAAAAGACTTTGGAATATTCTTTATGATATTCCAGAGTAGCGCCTTCGGACGGTGTGTGATTCCGAGCCCCGGAGTGGCCGGAATTAAATTTTTAGTCTGTTCACACTGGAAATGATAAATAAATTGGATAAGTCCTAAACGGAGCATCAGATCTGAGATCTGAGTGTACGGATGGGTCCGGAATGGGGTGTTTACCCTAGGAACGACATAAAACTTGTCGGCAAAGGATGTTTGGACCCCTCACCCGCTTCTGGATTGTTAAAAAGATAAATTAATTTATTTATTTATTCATTTATTGGAGAAACACTAGTATCTCTTAAACGGTGGCTCGGATCAGAAAACCGAGAGCACCGTTGAGTTCGGAGCATGTCTTTTACCCTAGGAGGGATATAAGTTTCGCGGGCGCGGGCCGTTTGTGAAAAATGGCCCCAGGTGCGTTTTCGTAATTTAGCGGCTTCAGACATTAAATTTTATAACTTTTGAACGAGGTCTTGGATTAAAATTCCGAGACCTCCGTTGTGATCGGGAGGTGGTGTTTACCCTAGGGGAGGCTTAACCTCGACCCCGTCAAGAGTTTCGGGCGTGGGATAAATTGTGGGTTAAATTAATTAAAATTTTAATTAATTTCTTTTATTTAATCCCTAACCCCACCCCTCTCCTTCCCCATTTCCTTCCTCCTGGTGGACGAGCTCAACCAAGGGGGAGCCCCTCTCCTCTCCTCCCCTCTCCAAGACGAAGCTCCGGCGGATCACCGAGAAGCTTCGGGCTGCGCCCTGCGAGGTAGGTTTCATTGTTTTCATTTTTGTTTTCCCGCACCTACTTCAAGCTTGTTTAATCCTGTCAAATTATCGTTGGATCTCCGATTAAAGCCCCTAATCTTGTGGTAGATTTTATTCTATATTCGTCGCCTATTTCGGTTTGCAAATCCAAGTTCCGAGGACCCCGAAAACATCTGCCGAAGATTGCGGGTTTAAGGATGTTTTCTGGCCTTTTTTTTAGGTTTCCGGCCAGTTGGGGGTGTTCCGGCAGTCCGAGGCGCGGCGGCGCAGGGCTGAGGCGGCGGCGCGCGGGTGGCTCTAGCGGCAGGCGGTGGGGTTTCTCGGCAGTAGGGCGGAGCGGCAGTCGGCGGCGGGGGTTGTGAGGCGCGGGCGGTCGGCGCCGGCTCGAGCGGAGGAGGCCGGCGAGCTTGCGGAGGCGACTCGCGAGGGTCGTGAGCCGCTGGGGGGCGCCGAGCGGGAGCACCGGCCGGCTGTGCCGGCCGGTCGACGGAGCGGCAAGGGTCGCAGTGCGCGCCCCTGCTCGGGAAACAGAGACCCGCCATCGGCGGGTCTCCGCGGGGAAGAAGGTTGACCGGCCAGCGGCCGCTCGGTTGAAAAAAAAAGAAAGAAAATATAATTAAGTTAATAATAATAATAATAATAATATTATTATTATTATTATTATTATGGAAATGATTTATGTTAATAAATCATAAACCAGGGGTCGGTTCCACGTGATGTCAGCGGTGACGCATCCCTTAACTTGGGAGGAATATTTTGAGATGGTTTCAGGAATTTTTAATTCCCGAGACGATGGGCCTCGGAGGCGCGACGCGTCTTAAAGTGGAATGTCGTTTTTCCAGGAATCTTGTTTTGAGTGGCGCGGACGCATCCGACGTCCGTTATGAGAGCCGTCAGCGGCGTTGGGACCCTGGCACCGAGGCGAAGCTTTCCAGGTTGGTTCCAGGCATTGAGGCCGAAGTTGAGGCACGGGCCCCACGGCCCGTCTTTTGAGCTGCGTGCAGCTTTTAGCGGCTTTTTCCTCGGACGTCCGTTCGGGGCGTGCAAGCAGTCAATGTTGGGTGTTTTTACGAGGGCATCGCGTTGGCACAGTCTTCCCGCTGTAATTCCGCATGATGGTGCGGGCCCCACGACGGCCGTTTCAGGAGTTGACGGTGATTTCCAGCTTTATCACCGAGCGACCGTTTTGGACAAGTGAGTAGTCCATTTCATGTACTTTTTCGAGAGGATCGCAACG
This sequence comes from Viscum album, assembly GCA_963277665.1. Taxonomy (NCBI): domain Eukaryota; kingdom Viridiplantae; phylum Streptophyta; class Magnoliopsida; order Santalales; family Viscaceae; genus Viscum; species Viscum album. The sequence continues at coordinate 1,956,738,614 of OY728127.1, read as the reverse complement.
GTGCGATCCGTTCGCTGAGTTTCAGGACCGGGATGCGGGTCCCACGTGGCATCGCTTGTGTGCAGTGCGCCGGGATGCACCTTTTTCTCTGAATATCTGTTTCACTCAAGTGAGTAATGCTTTTGACGTGTTTTCTCGAGGGGATCGCAATGGTGAGATGCGCCCGACTGTTTTCAGGGCCGATGCTCGGGATCGCGGGACGTCGTTCGGGCGTGAGGCGGTGTTGGCGACTTTTCCGTCGGATATCCTTTGGAGGCGAGTAAGTAGTCTATCTCGCATGTTTTTTCACGAGGATTACAACGGTGTGATCTGTTTGGTCGTGCGGACCCTCTTGCGCGATATTGTTAAATTTGGAAGTATGGAAGGTGCTCCAGCGGTGGTTCGCCCTACATTGTTTGTAGCGGACCCTTGGCGTGTGATCATGCACTCTTGGGAGAGTGATATAAATGGTTCATGAGATATGGTTGGTTGTGCTTTAGCCGATGAGGTGGCAGGTTGGAGTTGTTATGTCACGCCTTCGCGTTGACGTTGGGTGTTGTGTGCCCGATAGCCTATGGACTGGAATGAGGTATACTCTGGGAGTATACGGGATCTCTTTGAGGTATGTGTGGTTTGTACCTGAGTTGTTCGTGCGCTTGGTTGGGGTTGAATTTGGGCCACACGTCGTGTGGGACCCATGTGCGTGACGTGTTCTGCTTTGCGTACTTTGACCTCTCGTGACGTAGAGGGTCCCTCTGTGCTCATTGTTTGACCAGCAGGGTGGAGTTTTTCCCCTGGCTCAGTGCCCGTTTGTTGACCACCAGGGTTGAGTGGTCTCCCCCTGGTTTCGTTCTCGATGGATCGGCCAGTAGCGGTGCTAGTGTCACCCCGTGATGGAACAGGCGTTGAACCCCTTTGGGTGAGTTGTGCTGGAGTTGGGTGGTTGCGCAATACCCACTCCATGGTCGATTGGACAGTGTTGTACCCTCCAGTAGAGATCGTCAGAGCAGTTCTGAGTTTTACCCTCCAGCGGGGCTGGGTAGTGGGTTACTCATGGACTTCTTCGGGTTTACCCCCCAGCAGGGCTGGGTAGTGGGTTGCTCACTGACTTCTAGGGTTTACCCTCTAGCAGAGACTGGGCAGTGGGTCACCTGAGGACCTCTTAGGGCCTACCCTCCAGCAGGGCTGGCCAGTGGGTCGCCCGTCATCTAGTTCCAGGTCTACCCTCCAGCGGGGCTGGGCAGTGGGTCGCATGATGGTGTGTTATGGTCTACCCTCCATCACGGCTAGGCAGTGGGTCACTTGTCGACTTATTCCAGGTCTACCCTCCAGCGGGGCTGGGCAGTGGGTTGCCTGATGATGTGTTATGGTTTACCCTCCAACAGGACTGGGCAGTGGGTCACCCAGTATCTTATTATGGTCTACCCTCCAGCGGGGCTGGGCAGTGGGTCGCTGGTTGATGTATTAGGGTTTACCCTCCAGCATGGCTGGGTAGTGGGTCACCTGATATCATATTAAGAATTACCCTCCAGCAGGGCTGGGCAGTGGGACACCTGTTGGCATTCCAGACTCAGTCCTCTCGACTAGGCTATTCTGTGGATTTCCTCTGTGTTTACTGGAGCGGGACCCTTGGTTATAAGGGTCAATGTTGTGACGACTTGAAATTGAGGAGACCTCTCGACTGTAGGGTAGTGACGAGGTGTGGTTTGAATTTCCCTAGAACTCTCAAGTACGAGTGGCACTTTCCCCACAGAGACGCGTTCTTGTGACGCGATCTAAAACCGTGCAGGCGAGTCAGTGCTGCCCAAAGCGGATAGTATCAAGGTGCGGTGACTGAGCCCCTTGGCTTGCGGTTCGGGTCAGACGTGCGGGATGCTGGGCATCGATGGTGGGGTTACTTCTGGGATCGTTGGCTACTCTTTTCTTGGGCTGAGCTACGGGACGAAGATACCCTTACGACGTTGTTCGGGCTTCTTGACATAGCATATGGATATGTATATACCTTGTTCTAGTACCCACTTATTGGGTTTGGTTACTCTCCTTCCAGGAGGGGTGAAGACGCGTGGGGTATGCCACATGATTTCCGTGTCTAGCTTCTCATGGTTGGATGAGTCTACTCTCCTGCTATAGGTAGCAAAGACTCGATGGGAAGTTTATCTTCTCACCGTTTCTATCTCCTTGTGTCTGGATGAGTCTACTTCCTTTCTCTTGATTGGGTTGAGCTGGACTCTTTACTGTACTCTTACTGAATTTTCAGTTGTACTCCTCTACTTTTCTATTCTCTATACTGATCACCCTTCGGTACCTCCTTTTGTTGCTCCCTCGAGCCTTCGGGGTATCCTACTGAGTATTTTTATACTCACCCCTACTTGGGCTTTGCCCGCACTTGGTGTGCCCTTGCAGACGACGGACAGGTGGAGCGTGGATTCAGTGGAGCATAGGAGCTTGGGAGCTTGGACCGCGTGCGGTGGTCGTGGCCGGGTTCTAGGTGGGAGACCCGTCAGCTGTTTCTTTTTGTTTACCTGTTGCCGGGTTGTGGCAATTTTGGTTGGGAGCGTGTTTTTACCCTTTTCTTTTCAGCTTGTACTCTGTACTATTTAGAGTTCTATGCACATCTGTGGTTTATATATATAGCATTTGTTCTTTTTACTATGCTTCTTCTTTCTTTACTCTTCACTTTTGCATTGAGTGTGTTGTGTGTCTGTGTACAGGTGCTTAGGCAAAGGCCTCCCCGAGTTGTTGTGCCTTCGGCGCTGGTCGCCAGCCCCTAGCCTATGGAGGCGGGCTTGGGGTAGTTGCGGATCGAGCCCGGGTAAGGTCGGGTCGTGACAAAGTGGTATCAGAGGTGGTTCGTTCCTTGGGACGCTGTTCGGATGTCCCTAAAATAAAACGGAATTGGTTGGGATTTAGGGAAACCGTGTTAACGTGTCTCGAGAGCGGCTCTCTGGCCAGGGAGTCCAGTGATGGTGCGGCGGCCGACGTATCCATTCACCAGGACCTTGATAACCCGCTTGTCGACTCGGCATGCTGAGACACTTGTTGCAGGGAAATTTGTTTGTGCATCACGTAGGATTGAGTCTTTGATTGTCCTTCTTGAGTCAGCTCCCCATTGTTGATATTGGTATATACATATATGCTCATCTGACCGCAACAATCCTTTATAATGATCAGGATGTCTCCGCGAAGACAGCCATCCAGGATACCAGCTCTGGTTCGTGACGACGACCTTGTGAGCTATGAGGCCACAGTCCAGGACGCATCATGCGAGCCCCTTTCTCCGGGTGGCCGGTAGCATCACCCCCACCTGTTGAGAAGCAGACAGTTTCAGCAGAGCAGGCTGAGTTTGAGCGCAGTTTGAGCGCGCTCCGTGAGTTCCAGCGGTAGAGACCGCTGAGGGTCAGTGGGGAGCCAGACCCTCAGGCAGTAGAGGTTTGGCTCGAGGTAGTGGTTCGTCTTTTCAGGCTTGTGCAGACGCCGACAGATCAGAGAGTGGCTTTGGTAGCCACACTTTTTCGTGGAGCAGCTTGGCGTTGGTGGAGTCTGGTGAATCAGTTTCTTGACGATTCATCGCTTTCGTGGGATGAATTCCGGTTGTTGTTCCGTGAGGAGTTTTTCCCCTCCTGCTTGTGCTCCGTTCGGATTCAGGAGCTCCGGCAGTTTCAGCAGGGAGGGATGACGGTGGCCGAGTACGCGGCTAGTTTTGCAGACTGTGCACGCTTTTACCCGGACTTGGTCCATGACGACAACCTCTGAGCGTAGAAGTTTGAGCAGGGTCTCCGCCGAGAGATTCATGTTGTCATAGTACCCTTGGGCATTTCCACATATGCCGGGGTGCTAGAGCAGGCGTTGGTGACAGACTGCTTCCTGTCATGTTTTGCGGTTGGTAGTGGCAGTGGGCGCGACGGATCCGGGACGTCTGTCGTAGCTAGAAGGAGCCGAAGGATAGGACCTCGATGCAGGTGGCCTTCCCACTGCCAGTTTCGGAGATGTGGTCATATACCACTGTGGGGAAAAGGCACAGTGCCTCAGCCGAGGATGCCCTTCCATGAGTGGATCCCGGGCCGTGGTCGTACACCACAATGGCGCCAGAGGGCACCAGGGAAGCCCAGAGAGCACCGGTGCTATGCTTGTGACGAGCGAGGTCACTTGGCACGAGACTGCCCAACCTGAGTTGCTGAGAGCTTCAGGCAGGCAGCAGGCGCACCACCACGGTAGAGGCAGCGCCGTGATCGGGTAGTACCCAGAGAGGTGGTTCTAGCAGAGGAGCGGGAGCAGTTGGTAGAGGGGGACGACTTTACGAGATCCCCCCATCACCACTCGGCCGTCCACATCAGGCTCCGGGAGCTGACGGTTGGGACCACAGACAGCCGCGAGCTTTGGATGTCTACGATCCTGCAGAGCATGGGATGGTGAGAGTCACCCCTTGCGACTCTTCTACTTTTTGCAGTATAATTGTTAGGCTCTTCATGTGAAAGTCTTTTCTCCCTGCTCCTTGTTTGAGGTGTTACCAGGATGACGCAGGGCGTTGGGTGTAACCCTGTGTTGGTGAGGAAAAAGGCGTGAGACCTTTTCCTTTAGTCGATGGTGTTGACTTTTTCACCTTTTGAGCGTGTAAGAGAGCATCGACTGTGGAACCTTGCATGACCAGATATCCTTGGGTGTTTCACCATATGGATATTCTGAAGGAGGGAATCACCGGGCCTTGTTTCAGGTGTAGGCGGTGATTCCAGTCGCGGCGTGCGACGTAGAGGTTTGTTCGGGGAGGTGAGCTACCCCCGAGAGCCTTCGGGTCGTTTGAGACCGTGCAAAGGGATGGCGAGGTACCCTACCGCCTTGCCCTAACCCTAAATTCTGAAGTGGGTGCACGATGTTGGCAAGGGCTGACCTCGTGTGAACGGGTCAATCCTTTCGTCCGTGTGCAGTGACGCAGAGCTGTGCGTGGGTTCTTCTGGGTATGGGAAAGCCAGGTGTGGGCTTATTACCCTATGTTGCTCCCTAGTTTTTCTTTTCGGGGAAGAAAATATTGAAGGAGGGAATGATGTAAGAACCCAGTTTTTGATACAAAAGACTTTGGAATATTCTTGATGATATTCCAGAGTAGCGCCTTGGGACGGCGTGTGATTTCGAGCCCCAGAGTGGCCGGAATTAAATTTTCAGTGTGTTTACACTAGAAATGCTAAATAAATGGGATAACTCCTAAACGAAGCTTCAGATCAGAGATCCGAGTGTACGGATGGGTCCGTAATGGGGTGTTTACCCTAGGAACGACATAAAACTTGTCGGCGCAGGACGTTTGGACCCCTCGCCCGCTTCTAAAATGTTAAACGGATAAATTAATTAATTAGTTTATTCGTTTATTGGAGAAATTCTATTATCTCTTAAACTGTGGCTCAGATCGGAAAACTAAGAGAACCGTTGAGTTCAGAGCATTCCGTTTACCCTAGGAGGGGTATAAGTTTCGCGGGCGCGGACCGTTTGTGAAAAATGGCCCTAGGGGCATTTTCGTAATTTAGCGGCTTCAGACGTTAAATTTATAAATTTTGAACGAGGTCTCGAATTAAAATTCCAAGACCACCGTTGTGCTCGGGAGGTGGTGGTTACCCTAGGGGAGGCTTAACCTCAACCCCATCGAGAGTTTCGGGCGTGGAATAAATTGTGGGTTAAATTAATTAAAATTTTAATTAATTTCTTTTATTTAATCCCTAACCCCACCCCCTCTCCTTCCCCATTCCCTTCCTCCTGGAGGACAAGCTCAACCATGGGGGAGCCCCTCTCCTCTACTCCCCTCTCCAAGATGAAGCCCCGGCGGATCACTGAGAAGCTTCGGGCTGCGCCCTCAGAGGTAGGTTTCGTTGTTTTCATTTTTGTTTTACCCCACCTACTTCGAGCTTGTTTAATCCTATCAAAATGATTTTTGATCTCCGATTAAAGCCCCTAATCTTGTAGTAGATTTTATTCTCTATTCGTCGCCTATTTAGGTTTGCAAATCCGAGTTCCGAGGACCCCGAAAACATCCGCCGAAGATTGCAGGTTTAAGGCTGTTTTCCGGCATTTTTTTGAGGTTTCCGACCGGTTGGGGGTGTTCCGGCAGTCCGAGGCGCGGCGGCGCAGGGCTGAGGCGGCGGCGCGCGGGTGGCTCCAACAGCAGGTGGTGGGGTTTCTCGGCAGTAGGGAGGAGCGGCGGTCGGCGGCCGGGGTTGTGAGGCGCGGGCGGTCGGCGCCGGCTCGAGCGGAGGAGGTCGGCGAGCCTGCAGAGGCGACTCGCGAGGGCCGTGAGCCGCTGGGGGGGCACCGAGCGGGAGCACCGGCCGGCTGTGCCGGCTGGTCGACGCAGCAGCAAGGGTCGCAGCGCGCGACCCTGTTCGGGAAACAGAGACCCGCCATCGGCGGGTCTCCATGGGGAAGAAGGCCGACCGGCTAGCGGCCGGTCGGTGGAAATAAGAAAAAAAAGAAAGAAAGAAAAATATAATCTAGTTAATAATAATAATAATAATAATATTATTATTATTATTATGGAAATGATTTATGATAATATATCATAAACCAGGGGTCGGTTTCGTGTGCCGTCAGCGGCGACGCATCCCTTAACTTGGGAGGAATATTTTGAGATGGTTTCGAGAATTTTTAATTCTCGAGACGATGGGCCTCGGAGGCGCGATGCGTCTTAAAGTGGAATGTCGTTTTTCCGGGAATCTTGTTTTGAGCGGCACGGACGCATCCGACGTCCGTTTTGAGCTTCGTCAGCGGCGTTGGGACCCTGGCACTGAGGAGGAGCTTTCCAGGGCAGTTCCAGGCATTGAGGCCGAAGTTGAGGTGCGGGCCCACGACCCGTCTTTTGAGCTGCATGCAGCTTTTAGCGGCTTTTTCCTCGGACGTCCGTTCGGGGCGTGCGAGCAGCCAATGTTGGGTGTTTTTCCGAGGGAATCGCATTGTCACAGTCTTCCCTCTATAATTCCGCATGATGGTGTGGGCCCCACGAGGGCCGTTTCAGGAGTTAACGGTGATTTCCAGCTTTATCGCCGGACGACCGTTTTGGACAAGTGAGTAGTCCATTTAGTGTACTTTTTCGAGAGGATCACAACGGTGCGATCTGTTCGCTGAGTTTCGGGACCGGGATGCGGGTCCCACGTGGCACCGCTTGTGTGTGGTGCGCCGAGATGCACCTTTTTCTCCGAATATCCGTTGCACTCAAGTGAGTAGTGATTTTGACGTGTTTTCCCGAGGGGATCGCAATGGTGCGATACGCCTGACTGTTTTCAGGGCCGAGGCTCGGGATCGCGGGACGTCGTTCGGGCGTGAGGCGGTTTTGGTGACTTTTCCGTCGGATATCCGTTGGAGGAGAGTAAGTAGTTGATCACACATGTTTTTCTGTGAGGATTACAACAGTGTGATCCGTTTGGTTGTGCGGAGCCTCTTGCGCGATATTGTTAAATGTGGAAGCATGGAAGGTGCTCCAGCGGTGGTTCTCCCTACTTTGTTTGTAGCGGACCCTTGGTGTGTGATCACACACTCTTGGGAGAGTGATATAAATGGTTCATGAGATATGGTTGGTTGTGCTTCAGCCGATGAGGTGGCAGGTTGGAGTTGTTATGTCACGCCTTCGCGTTGACGTTGGGTGTCGTGTGCACGATAGCCTATGGGCTGGAACGAGGTATATTCTGGGAGTATACAGGAGCGCTTGGAGGTACGTGTGGTTTGTACCTGAGTTGTTTGTGCGCTTGGTTGGGGTTGACTTGGGGCCACACGTCGTGTCGGCCCCATTTGCGTGTCGTGTTCTGCTTTGCATACTTTGACCTCTCGCGACGTAGAGGGTCCCTCTATGCTCGTTGTTTGACCTGCAAGGTGGAGTTTTTCCCCTGGCTCGGTTCCCGTTTGTAGACCAGCAGGGTTGAGTGGTCTCCCCCTGGTTTCATTCTCGATGGATCGGCCAGTAGCGGTGCTAGTGGCACCCCATGATGGAACATGCACTGAACCCCTTTGGGTGAGTTGTGCTGGAGTTGGGTGGTTGCGCGATACCCACTCTGTGTTCGATTGGACAGTGTTGTACCCTCCAGTAGAGATGGTCAGAGCAGTTCTGAGTTTTACCCTCCAGCGGGGCTGGGCAGTGGGTTACTCAACGACTTCTTCGGGTTTACCCCCCAGTAGGGCTGGGCAGTGGGTTGCTAACTGACTTCTAGGGTTTACCCTCCAGCAGAGACTGGGCAGTGGGTCACCCGACGATCTCTTAGGGCCTACCCTCCAGTAGGGCTAGGCAGTGGGTCTCCGTCGTCTAGTTCCAGGTCTACCCTCCAGCGGGGCTGGGCAGTGGGTCGCCTGATGATGTGTTATGGTCTACCCTCCAGCACGGCTGGGCAGTGGGTCGACTGTCGACTTATTCCAGGTCTACCCTCCAGCGGGGCTGGGCAGTGGGTCGCCTGATGATGTGTTATTGTTTACCATCCAGCAGGACTGGGCAGTGGGTCACCTAGTATCTTATTATGGTTTACCCTCCAACGGGGCTGGGCAGTGGGTCGCCGGTTGATGTATTAGGGTTTACCCTCCAGCAGGGCTGGGTAGTGGGTCACCCGATATCATATTACGAATTACCCTCCAGCAGGGTTGGGCAGTGGGACACATGTTGGCATTCTAGACTCAGTCCTCTCGACTAGGCTAGTATGTGGTTTTCCCCCGTGTTTACCGGAGCGGGACCCTTGGTTACACGGGTCAATGTTGTGACGACTTGAAATTTAGGAGACCTCTTGACTGCAAGGTAGTGACTTGGTGTGGTTTGAATTTCCCTAGAACTCTCAAGTACGAGGGGTACTTTCCCCACCGAGACGCGTTCTTGTGACGCGATCTAAAACCATGCGGGCGAGTCAGTGCCGCCCAAAGCGGATAGTATCAAGGTGAGGTGACTGAGCCCCTTGGCTTGATGTTTGGGGCAGACGTGCGGGATGCTGGGCATCGATGGTGGGGTTACTTCTGGGACCGTTGGCTACTCTTTTCTTGGGCTGAGCTACAGGACGGAGATCCCCTTATGTTGTTTTTCGGGCTTCTTGACAGAGCATATGGATATGTATATACCTTGTTCTAGTACCCACTTCTTGGGTTTGGTTACTCTCCTTCCAGGAGGGGCGAAGATGCGTGGGGTATGCCACGTTCTTTCCGTGTCTAGCTTCTCATGGTTGGATGAGTCTACTCTCCTGCTATAGGTAGCGAAGACTCAACGGGAAGATCATCTTCTCACCGTTTCCAGCTCCTTGTGTCTGGATGAGTCTACTTCCTTTCTCTTGATTAGGTTGAGCTGGACTCTTTACTGTACTCTTACTGCATTTTTAGTTGTACTCCTATACTTTTTTGTTCTCTCTACTGCTCACCCTTCGGTACCTCCTTTTGTTGCTCCCTCGAGCTTTCGGGGTATCCTACTGAGTATTTTTATACTCACCCCTGCTTGGGCTTTGCCCGCACTTGGTGTTCCCTTGTAGACGACGGACAGGTGGATCGTGGCTTCAGTGGAGCGTAGGAGCTTGGGAGCTTGGACCGCGTGCGGTGGTCATGGCCGGGTTCCAGGTGGGAGACCCGTCAGCTGTTTCTTTTTGTTTACCTGTTGCCGGGTTGTGGAACTTTTGGTTGGGCGCGTGTTTTGCCCCTTTTCTTTTGAGCTTGTAATCTGTACTGTTTAGAGGTCAATGCACATCTGTGGTTTATATATATAGCAATTGTTCTTTTTTACTCTGCTTGTTCTTTCTTTACTCTGCACTTTTGCATTGAGTGTGCTGCGTGTGTGTGTACAGGTGCTTAGGCAAAGGCCTCCCCGAGTTGTTGTGCCTTCGGCGCTGGTCGCCAGCCCCTGGCCTTTGGAGGCGGGCTTGGGGTAGTTGCGGCTCGAGTCCGGGTAGGGTTGGGTCATGACAGATATCACTTATATAAGCCCATATAAATTTTTTTTTACTAAAAGATACATGTTTAGATTATATTTTCCTTAACTTTAAATTAAAAGTAATTAAATGTCATTTCACTCAAAAGTGGATCCATGGGGTCCTAAAATAGACCCAAGGATGTCTAATATTGTAAATATCTCATCCAATAGGGTTAGGAAATTTATTAGGGTAATTTAATATTATCTTTTTACCTTTATTTACCAGATTTACCCTTTAATCATGATAAATAAAATATTTACTGAAGTTACTATTCATAAGGTCAAAAAATAAAAGTTACCTATTTACAAAATTTGTACCTCCTTATTAAAATTATTCAATCCATTTCTCCAAATTAAAAACACAGAAGTTTCAAAAATTAATTTTAAATTCATTCTCATTGTCAAAACAAAATGTGTATTTTTAAGAAGTAAAACCTACCCAAAGATTAACATGTGTGTATGTCCAATTTAAATTTGAAAACACTTACAATGATCAAAATTGTGTTAAATGATAATAATATAATATAATTACACTTTAAAACCAACTAAAAGTAAAATCTTACTATATAAATAAATTATATTCAAAGGCAGTTCTGAATTAACATGCAGTATTTTTCACTATTCATTGAAAATGAACTTTTTCACAAAAATACCAAAAATTTATCCAAAGTAAATTTTTATGTCCTATTTATAAACAATAAGTTTATTTATTAAAATAAAATATATAAAAGTTCAAAAACTATATTTAAAATGGTTTTTCCATCAAAAGGTGGTAAAACTACCTTTAAAAAAATATTAGAGTATCTTTGTTTAAAAATGGATTCATTCTCATTTCTAAGCCTATAAATCATATTTGATAAATGTAATAAAATTTAAAAAACATTTTTAATCATAATATGGTAATTTTAGTTCATTCTCACCAATACAATGGTTTGGCGTTAAATAATATTATATTATTTTTTTTCAGCATGACTTATCCTTCTGTGCGACATGAGATTTTGGAGAAACCCATTGTTGAGTGTCGGGTACAACATTGAAAATACAATTCCCTTTAAATTAAAATTAATATTTAATTCAAAAATATTAATAAATATGAAAATTTTGTATTTTTTAATTACCTGGGATGTTACATCATTCTCCCCTTTAGGAAATTGTGTCCTCGAAATTTTATTTACTTATAAAATAAGTGGGGGAATTTATCCCTCATAGAATTTTCATATTTTCATGTTGCCTCTTCAACCATATGGATTTTTCACAATACCTTTACCTGATGAATTACCTTATTCTGCAACATTTTCTATCTTCAGTCAAGAATATAGACTGATTGTTTCTCATAAGAAAGATTCTCTTCCAACTGAAATACCTATAGACTCAAATCATGAGATGGATCTATCATATAATTTATCAACATTGAAACATGGAAAACATTGTGTACTTGGGATAAACATTGAGGTAAATCCACTCTATAGGAAACTAATCCAAATTTCTCCTAGATTTCATAAGGCCCAATGAACCTCAGACTCATCGTCCAATTATTACCAAAATGCATCACACTTTCCTATGGAGAAACATTGAGAAAGAGATTATCACCTACCTCGAAAGAAAGATCCTTCCTTCGGTTATATGCATAAATATTCTTCCATCTCTGCGATTTCCTGTTGTTCTTTTGTATCAATTGAAATTTCTCTGCTATCTCTTCTACCAATTCAAGTCCCATCAGTTTCCTTTCACATACTTCATCCCAAAAAGCTGGAGTTCGACAGCACTTCCCATATAATCCCTCAAATGGAGCCATCTGTATACTGGAATGAAAAATATAATTATAAGAAAACTCAACCAAAAAAAGATGTTGGTCCCAACTTCCCTGGTAATTCATTAAGCAAGCACGTAGCATATCTTCCAATGTATGAATTGTTCATTCTGAATTCCCTTCTAATTAAGTATAAAAAGTTGTACTAAAATTTAATGCAATACCTAATAACTTCGTAAGTCCTTTACAAAAGTTATAAGTAAACTAGGAATCATGATTAGATACAATAGAGAGGGGAACTCCAAGAAAATTTACTATCTCTTTAACACACTACAGAGAAAGTTGATTTTGAGATAGAGTATCTCAACTAGGAAACAAATGAGTATATTTAGTCAATCAATAAACAATAACCCAGATTGTATTATTACATTGATATGTCTTCGGTAATCCCACAATGAAGTCCATGGATATATTTTTTCATTTACACTTTCGCACTGGTAAAGGCTGAAGCATACCTTTCTATAACTGCTGCTCTACTTTAACATTTTGACATGTCAAACACTTCACACAGTAAAGTCAGCAATAACTCTTTCATTCCATCCCATCAGTAATAATTTTGAAGATCTATGTACATCTTAGTACTACCTAGATGAAGTGAAAATGGAGAACTATGAGTTTTACATAATAACTCTTTCTTCAAATTTGAATCACAAGGCACACATAATATCTTCCCAAATCTCAAAATTCAATGATTATCAATGTTAAATTCGGGAAACATACCCTTCTGAACCAACTCTATCATTTTCTGCAACTCACTGTCTTCCTTCCGCGCTTACTTAATTATGTCTGATAGAAATGATTTCACTAACACCTAAAACAAAATAGATTAATTTATTGCCCCAACAACTTCTATGCCAAAATTAATCAAATAGTTAATCAAAGGATCTTGTTCTATACGTAACCCGGTTAATGTAGCATTAAATTTTTGACTCAAAGCATCATACACTTTATTTTCTTTTCCTGGATCATAATGAATCATTCAATCATAATCCTTGATTAATTCTATCCATCTCAAATGCCTCATTCTCAATTCATTATGTGTGAATATATACATCAAACTTTTATGGTTAATATATATTTCACATTTTACTCTATAGAGATGATGCCTCTAAATTTTTAAAAAAATAACAGAAGCTAATTCCAAATCATTTGTAAGGTAATTTAACTCGTGAGGTTTCAATAGACGTAAAGCATAAGTAATTACCTGATCATTCTTCATTAGGAAACAACCAAGTCCTTTCAACAAAGCATCACAGTAGACAACAAATTTACCATCTCTGGAAGGTAATGCCAAAACTAGGTCATTCACCAATATTATTTTCAATTCCTGAAAATAATCATCACACTCTTTTTTCCAGATGAACCTAACAACTTTTCGAGTTGACTTAGTCTATGGGCTAGATAACCTTGAAAAATTCTCAACAAACCTTATGTAATAGACTTCCAAACCAAGAAAACTAAAAATATTAGTTATATTTGTGGGTATTGGCCATTATTCAACAACTTTTGTTTGTGCAGGATCAACACTTATGCCATTTTTTGAAACAATGTGACAAAGGAATGAAATTTTTTGTAACCAAAACTCACACTTTTTGAATTTCCCAGACAATTTATTTTCTCTTAAGGCTTTCAAGACAACCCTTAAATGACTTTCATGTTCCCCTTTACTTTTGGAATAAACCAAAATGTCATCAATAAACACAACCACAAACTTCTCCAAGAACTTACAGAAAATTCTATTCGTAAGATCCATGAATACAGTAGGTGAATTGGTTAACCCAAAAGGCATAACTACAAATCCATAATGGCTATATTTAATACAAAACTTGGTCTTTTGGAATGTCTATTTCTTTCACTTTCAACATATGTTACCCCAATCTCAAATCAATCTTTGAAAAATACTGAGCTCCTAGGATCTGATCAAACAAATAATCAATATGAGGAAAATGTTACTTTTTCTTAAGAGTGATATTATTCATGTCTCTATAATCAAAGAAAAGTCTCATTGAACCATCTTTATTTTTAACAAAAAAGACTAGAGAACCCCAAGGTGATGTTATAGGTTGAATGAAACCATTATCTAACAATTACTGTAATTGTTTCTTTAACTCTAAAAGTTCAATTTGATATGTTCGATAATAGGGTTTTAAAATTGTATTAGCATCAAGAATTAAGTCAAAAATAAATTCAACATCTCGGTCAGGTATAATACCCGGAAACTCATCAGGAAAAACATCAATACTCATTTACTGGTCGTACATTAGTAATCTGAATAGTTCCTTTATTTTTAGTAATATGTGCAAGGTAACATTCATTTCCATATTTCACTAGTTTCATAGATTCCTGATATGTTATCAGAGAGAAGGGTTCATTCTTGTAAAAAAACTGGATGTCTTTCTAAAAAAAGAAACATATTTAGCTCTACAGTCAATCTTATCATGGTAAATAGAAATCCAATCCTCCTCTAATAGCCCCAAAGGACTTCCTTTTTTTATTATTTTGATAATCCACCTTTCAAGGGGTGATGTGGAACCCTTACAAGGCCCATTGGCATAAGTATTACATGGCCCGTAGGCCTTAGAGGTATTCATTTGCCTATAGGATTCATACATTACATACAACCCTGACTAATTACTTAGAACAACTCCTCCCCAGCATCTTCATTGTGAAATGAACTCTCCACCTTCGCATGGTTGTTCGGCTAGGCATTACCGTGCACGCACAGGCTTGTCCCGGTGGCAGGTACCGTAAGTTCTGGATTCATTTCTTGAGGTAGAATTTCAAATTTAACTAGAAATTTCTCACAAATGAAAGCATGTGTAGACCCAGAATCAAACAATACATTGAAATAATCTGAAAAAAAAACATTACTTGATACCAATTAATTTGATGGTCTCACATCAACCATAGTAGTAGAAAAATATTTCTCCCCACCCTTATGTTTTTTATCTCTCTGGTTCCCACCCGGGGTAATCAGCTTTGGACACATATTGGCATAATTCCCAAACTCATTGTAACTAAAAAATCTTACTAAAGGATTTTTATTTCCATTTTGATCATCCTCCTTATAGTTATGAGCAATTTTACTAGTCTTACCACACTGGAAGCACCTTCCATATTTTTAGAGACATTCTCCAGGATGCTTTTTACCACACTTCTCACAAGGTGGAAGTTTAATTTTATTACCTCTTGGATTCTTTAAGGAATCATTTCTCTTTTACTGCCAATTGGACCTCTTCTTTTCCTTACTCTCATGGAACACATGATCATCAAAAAACTCTATTCTGACCATCGCTACAAATCTGACTAGTTCCCCATTTCTTTTCAATTCATGAGAGGCTAATGCTCTTTGATATCACAGCTTCATTCATGAGAAAAATTGATTTATCTTACTATAAATATATCAGATAAATTTTGGACAATACCTTGACAGTCGAGTGAAATTTTCTTTGTAATAATCCACTGATTCATCCTCCTTCCTTAATTCTAAGAATAGTTTTTCCATACTAAGTCGAACCACCTTAAGAAAATATTTCTCAAGAAAGATACCTTAGAATTCATCCCAACCAAGAGCATCAATCTCTTCATTGTCCTAGATATTGTTAACCATAGACCACCACTGATCTTATTCTTCATTGAAATAATAAACATCAAGACTATCCTTTTGATTTTATATACAACTCATGACATAAAAAATCTTTTCCAGTTCTTTGAACCACCTTTCAGATTGAACAAGGTTAGATGATTCTCTAAATTATGGGGATGTTTCATCAAGAATTGTTCCACTATAAACATGTTTCTATGGGGTTGATCTAGTTGATCTTATGCATGTATACCACCACCATTTATCACCTGAGTCAACAGAGCCATCACTACAACAAATTTTTCATTTCAGATTCCAACAATCTTAAGATTCTGATTTAGATGGTTAATCTTCTCTATATGCCTTCCCAACATACCTGCCCTGTTTCCTCTATGGAAAAATATTCCAAAAAAACATATCTTAAATGAAGAAACATGGTAATCTTAAATTGCTATATCATTTCAATTTTACCATAATGTAAAAATCATTTATGTATATTCTATTAACAAATTTCTATCTCCTAAATTTATCTAAACCGACTTAAGATACCAACTATAAGGCCTCAGCCTTAAACATTGCATAATCTTGAATATAGTTAATAATTCACATTGAGGATCTTTTCAGGTTAAGAGATTTAGAGAATTAGTTCATAACTTATACATAACAACTTGATTATTACATGTATACACTTCTACTCAGCATCCATTTTTTCATAAAATAAAAAACTCTTAAAAGAAAAGGAACATGTTTAGTTCCATTTTTTAAATAACATGACTTTTTCTTGATACCATCCTTAACCCTATTACACTATAAGTCCTGTGAAAAACATTTCAAAAACTTGGGATGAGCATAAGAAGCTCAGTAAGGGATACACAAAGAAGGAAAATAGTTATATATTCAAAACAACATGTAAACCATGAATACATTATCATAAGTAATACTTTTCACCTTTAAAGAAGTAGAAAAAACACTTCACTAAATATAATATCATTGCTTAACCATTTTGTAACCAAAATATCACCAAAAACCCATATAAAACAACATATAGCATATAAGGGTAACATGGGACATAAACATACTTAAATGGAATAACCATACGGCCGACTTCCTCACATATCACTAAATGGAATAGCCATACAACCGACTTTCATACCCAATGAAATGGAGGTTATAATGTAACCACCCATAATTTGGTTTATCACGTAACCAACCGTCATTGGTTTATCACATAATCACCCTTCATATGTCCAAGTACCATTATATAATCATTACACATAAAATATTGTAAATATAAACATTTCCCGAATAAAATTTTCATTTACAATCCCAAGAAATAATTTCATGATATTGAAATAACAAATCCACTTTCAATACCATTTTCAATACCAATATATGTTAAAATAGGTATACGTTTTTTATTTTCTATTTAAAAACATCACAGCTTATTAACGAAGCCAAATATTAAATAATGCTCACAGTGGTGGAAAGGTCATTTTCAACATGTACGTTAAAAAACATTTCCTTTGTTATTTAGTATAATACTTCATAGAAAAATGTTCCCTTTGAATGAAATTAAATTTAAAAGGGGTTTATACACCACATAAAATCAAGTCATGTATAAATCAAAATATGCCTCAAAGAAAGAAGATTGAGACAAAGTCCCTTACCTCATGTCCAACTTGACTCATTCAATATTTAATTTCATGAGTAATAAACTTAAGTTAATTTCTACTTGCTTAAAAAATATTTCAGGTTTATTATTCCTTTTATATCACTTATTACCTTTCTTAACAATTATTTAATCCTTTTATTTCATATCAGACATTTTTTCGATGTTTAAAAATTTAGTCAAAAATGAACTTGTTATATTTATAAATTATCCTTGTGGTCAAAAGTCCATTATCTATAGAATTATATTAATGATTTAGATATCATATATATCTAGTATACATATTTTTATAATATTCCATAACATTTGGATATAATAAATGAAATACATTGTTCATTGAGACGGTAAGTCGTACGTACGCATTAACGCTACGTTCATTTATTTTTAATATTTAAATTAATGAAAACTAAATGACACATAAGTATATTATAATTATTTTATAATATATGTGTTATATATTTTACATAATTTCATTAATTCCATCCCTTATACGTTCCATGTATATCTTGAACGAATCATATCACTTTGATGGGGTGGTAGTTCGCACTTACTCAAATGAAACTATCATATTTATACAACATGAAAAGTATAAAGGTATGTTATAAATGAGAATTAAAATAGAATAGTGAAAAAATAAATATCATATATATCATATATAATTACATTTCCATCATAATGGCCACCATAAGAGGTGGTAGGATATTATTGAACAATCATCATTTCGTGATGCAGTAGTTCACTGTCTACAGAAAAAGTATGTTCTATACCCATTAAATGGAGGTGTGTGTCAGTTTAGTTCGAATAATTCATCTAAAAACAATCTATTATATTTATTATACTGGTTTTGTTATGTAAAAAATGAATTAGAAGCCCATAGTGAGTGGAGAAAGAAAAATAATGGAAAGGAACTTGAGAGAAGATGTTACCTATAATCAGGTAACTTATTTTGATTTGATCCAAAGGGATTTCTTTAATTTCCTTAAGCCTAGGTAAAGTCTTTTGGGAGGAAGATAATAATGTTATAAGATTATTTTGGTAGAGTTTGGACATGCCAAGGGGGCCTTAGAGGCATGAGTAAGGGTTAGAGGTGGTGTCATTTTATTAGAGGGAGGAGGGGCACTTTAGAAAAGATGGAAAGTATTATTTTATTATTAATTGATTTTAGAATTATAATAACAAAAAAATTATATATTTAGATTACTAGATGATTATGGGTAGAACTCCTCTCATACAATTGGTTTTAGATAATTTCAGGTCATAAAATTAACCATATCTTTTAGCTTTAACCCTTAGTAAACTAATTTAACTTTTACCATGTCTTCTTCTGTATTGATAATATATGGTCAACATAGTTACTATAAATTGAAAAAAGACCCAAAATGGATAATTAATGACATTTTTAACATCATATATGTCATTTTTCCAAGTATTAGATTTTTAAGACTATTATATCATTTAATAAAATATTAATTTATTTAAAAACTCATTTATGTCAATTTTTATACTATTCATATCATAAATTTTTAAAAATCTATAACAACTTTATTAATTGTAAAAAACATCACTATTTAAAATATAACAATTCATAAGCATCCATTAAATTCTTGGATGGCACAAAAAGTTTCAAAATAAATTTATTTTAATTTTTATAATCTCGTTTATTTAAAACATTCATTGATAAGGTAATCACTACATCACCATTTTGTCATAAATAAATTTATTTATTTTATTTCTAAAAATTATAAATAAAATACCATGACGTAGGAAATATTTTAATATTTTTAATTAGTATTTATTGTAGATGATATCACTTATATTACCCCATATAAAAATTGTTTTACTAAAAGATACATTTTTAGGTTATATTTTCCTTAACATTAAATTAAAGGTAATTAAATGTCATTTTCACATACAAGGGGATCCATGGGGTCCTAAAATAGACCCAAGGATTTCCATGGTAGGGCATATCTTTTCCAATATAGTTTGGACATGTGTTATGGTAATTTAATATTATTTGTTTACCCTTATTTACCCTTTAACCATGGTAAATAAAATAATTACTGAAGTTACTATTCATAATATCTAAAAATAAAATTTACCTATTTACACAATTTGGACCTCCTGATTAAAAATATAGAATAAATTTCTCAAAATTCAAAACACATAAGTTTCGGAAATTAATTGAAAATTAATTCCTATTGTCAAAACCAAAATTCGTGTTTTTTAAGAAATAAAAACAACTCAAAGATTGACATGTGTTTATATCCAATTTAAAATTGAAATTATATAAAATGACCAAAATTGGATTAAATGATAAAAATATTATTATATTAAACTTTAAAACCAATTAAAAGTAAAAACTAACAAAAAAAATTATATTAAAAGGAAATACTGAATTAAAATGCAATATTTTTCCCTATTCATTAAAAAATGTAAATTATCTGAAATATAACATATATTTATAAAAATTAAATTTTGATGTCCCGCTTTTAAATAAGAAGTTTATTTTTATAAATGTAACATATAGAAGTGACAAAAACAACATTTAAAAATGGTTCTCCATAAAAAGGAAATAAAAATACCTTTTTAAAAATAGTAGATTATTTATGCTTAAAATTGGATTTATTCTCATTTTAAACATCTAAATATTATTGGATAAATGTAAAAAAATTTAACAAACATGTTTAATCATAATATGGTTATTTTTGTTTATTCCTTCCAATACAATGGCAAGGCATCAAATAATATTATATTATTATTTTTCAGTATGACTCAAACATGTGGGAAACATGAGATTTTGGAGAAACTCAATGTTTCATGTCGGGAATACCATCAAACATAGAATCCCATTTAAAGTAAAAAAATATATTTAATTCACAAATATTAATGAATATAAAAAAATATTCTTTAATTATCTAGGATGTTACATATATATCCTCTAAATATCCATTATATATATCATCATTAATTAATTAAATTTTCTCTAAATGATATATGTACTACATTTACAAAATAATAAATCATATTTATAACATTTTGTTTCCTTTTAATGATTCCATTGATGGGTATGATAATTCTAGAAGACCATAATGTGAAAAAAAAAAATCAAACTCAAATTCTGTTATCTACATGTTTGTATTGTCCCTTTTGGACAAAAAATACAATTAGTGTTTCTATGTGTTGGATTTTTATTCAAACATGAATTTTTCGATTCACTATTAATATTGGAATCATGCGATGGAGCATGTCACATTTCTTATTCATCATGTTAATGGATTCATGAGACAGTGGAGTTCTGGATGAAGGGAAACATGGAAGACTTAATTGGGAGACTTTATGGAGACTTATGAGTGCATGGAAGGTATATCATGACTATGTGGAATAGGAAAAAAGTTTTTTGAATGAGATATTGGGATTTTTTGACTAAATATATTAGACTATGTTATAAAATAATTCATTCCCATAATAATCAAGTTATGGATAGAATGTGAGGACTTTCTCAAGAATTTTAAGAATTGAGATATATATTTATCATTAAAATTTTCTAATGGTTATTTAGTTCCAATGATTTTTTGATATATTAAAGAATTAATGGGTTGGTAAGTGTTTGAGTATGTGTTGGATGTTTTTGTAGAAAAATAGAGCAAAGAAATCTGATTTAAACAAATTATAATTTGTGAAAACATGGTCACATGAATTCATCACAAGGAAATTTGAACAAAGGAAATATTTTCATGTATGTACAAATCTTCTCAAACATGTGAAAAGTTTTGACTAAAAAAATTTAAGTCAACCTCATTGAAAATATAGAAATGTCAAGACATTTTTTACATATTAGTGAATTTAGGGAAAATGGATTTATGTGAACATGATTCTTAGAGTTGAAATTTTTTATGAATATGTTGAGTTTAATGTGAAAAAAAAACGGGGGAATCATTTTTTCTCAGTGTGTAAAGTTTCATGTATGGCATGGAGTTTTATGAATAAATAAAATGGGAAACTTTTGTGTGAAGGTAGAGTTTCATGAATGATGAGTTTAGAGTTTATTCAAGGGGTAAAATGACTATAAATACATGATCCCCAAAAAAATTAGGGGACTTAACAAAGGAAGATTATTGATATCCAAATACTTTGAATTGATGAAATTCAATTTTTGTGAAAACACTTGTGTGAACCACTAAGTCCTATTAACGATTTCTAGGATTCAAAATTTTTCAAAAATAAACTACTTGTGTAAACATATTTTTTGTGTAAAGTATATATTTCACAAATTGGACTACCTTTAATAGGATCTTATGTATGGACTTACAAGTAAACACTTATAGGAAATTAAGAGTAGTGGGAATTTTTAGGGAGTTTTATAAAAGTGATGAAATTTTCAAAAAAGTGGGTGTTAGGAATTCACTATAATTGGATAGTCCATATTGAAATTAGAACATATTATATACCTTTATAAATAATTAATTTATTCCATCAATGCTTATTTTCATAGAGTAATGGGAATATACTATTGTGGAGGATTTCACAATGAGTTTTTTGAAGAGAAGTGTGAAGATCAATAGGCACCTATCAGTGCGAAAAAGGTCGTCACCTTTGGGTGGAAGTGAATCAACCACAAATAGTGTAAGGGGAGGGACCATAAGAATAGGAGTGACCAATTCCAAACCCACCACTAAATTATATTTAGTGGATTCTGGTACTTCTCCATATTTTCATCATATAGACTTTAGATTATCCTAGTGCGGGTAAACAAAGAAAAATTAATGTGTCTCTTAACTTACATTTTTCTGGATGAAAATTGGTGTATGTATGTTTAGTGATCCTCAATAATATTTTTTTAAGTCAATGATAATTTAATCATCAATAAAATTATCATTAAATGGATAAAACTAGTGTTCAAAATAAAAGTACGGTGAATATTCTTTTAGATTGTGAGAGTTTTAGGTTAAAGTGATAAACATGAATGTGTCTTATACCAAGATTCACCCTCCTCACCCCCTCTATACACACACATGGGATCACTCACTTATTTCCCTTGTGTGGTAAATAATTGGTATAATATTATAGAACTATCTTTTTGGATATTTCTTTGTA
The DNA here is from genome assembly GCA_963277665.1 of Viscum album. Taxonomy (NCBI): domain Eukaryota; kingdom Viridiplantae; phylum Streptophyta; class Magnoliopsida; order Santalales; family Viscaceae; genus Viscum; species Viscum album. The sequence goes on along the minus strand of OY728127.1, from coordinate 1,956,716,581 downwards.
TAATTTACTTTGTTTGGGTTTTGGAGATGAATTTTATTCTGCTCGAGTCATGGGAAAGATAAAGAATCTAAATAATTAGTAGTAGTACTCCAAAAGAATTTCATTTTATGAAACTTTATTTTGAGAAATATTAATTCAGATAAATTAATAAAATAGCAATCAAATTTGAGTTATAGATAAATTTAATTGTGTATCTACTTTTTTATAGAATAATACTTTTAGAATTTCCAATGAACATGATATTCCACAAGATGTTGGAACTACATAAAATGATGATATATCAAGAGATCCAAAGGTGTAAGTTATACAAATATTTAAGAAGCTTAATCATGGGTTTAAGGAACAAAACATGTATCTATTAAAGGATAATGAGTCTCAAAATACCCTTGTTATGGTACTGAAAAGAGAGGTTGAAAAATTAATACCTTCAATTAAAGATTGATTGATTTGGATACCGATCTATAGAAGAATAATGGTTCACAGTCCAAGTAATTGGAGGAGATGTATAATAAATTTAAAGAGTGTAACTATGGTTCCAAATAGATGATCCTTGAATCAAAATAGTTTCAAAATCTAAGGGCTAACAACGATGAATTATTTTCACGAGTAGAAGAATTGGTTAGGGGAACCAATGGATGAGGCATGTGAAGTTGACCTAAAATGATGACATTATGGTAATGGATGAGATAGTAAAATGTAAAAGTAACTTTATTGATGAACTTTTATAAGAAGTGAAAAACTTTTTCCACAAATAAGGAGATAAAAAATTGAATTGTCCCTCTTAAAATAAAATTAGAAAAGAGGTTAAAATTCAGAATAGAAGAAAGATCAAATTTAAAGGAGATAACAACCAAACTAAAATAGAAGGATAGGATTATATAATAGATTAACTAGATGTTTAAAAACCCTAATGAAAATAATAATACCCCTCTAAGGGAATAATAAATATGTGAATTCCACAATTTTAGAAATTTGGATTTAACAACTAAGTTGAAGGTTCATTTAAAATCTTGAAGAAACAATTCTCAGAGGAAGGTTATAAAGTGCTAATATTTTGGAATCACGGTACATACCATTAGTGTTTTCTGAGAAGCTCAATTCTTCCAAGAATTAAAATATTGGAAATATTTCAATTTGGGTAAATAATAATAAAAAATTCCCAAGACAATAAAACATCCAAAATGAATTTGGTGTAAGTAGAATTATTCAAAGCAGATCTATTATCAAGGGGTTTTTCTCCAACTGATTTGTCTCATGAGGCCTGTCGATGTATCGAGGGGCTATAACGATCCTCACCCATCACTGACAGTCCAAAGAATTATTTATAAAAATATTTAATTCAATAACAATATTCTATTTAAATATTTATATTGTTTATAGGATATAGATCCATCAATATTTCCATAGTTAAATTAGCATTCAAAACAACACCGAATGTGAAATGGTATACGAATTGAGGCAATAATCATATCCATAATATAAGAAATTTAATATTTAACAGAATTATATATTCAAATTAAAAATGATTTCAAAGGGGTAATATATACACCACATAAGAAATATTAGGTGCACAACACCATATGTGAAATGGTGAATTACTATTCATAAAGGTCAAGATACTATTCATAAGGGTACATTACTATTCCTTAGGGTATGTTAATATTCACCAAAATATAAGTTGATGCTATCAAACTTTAAATATCTTACTGAACGTAACTGGGTATATCCGATTTTCAAAATTCAAATCATTGAAGTGGAAAAATTAAGTTTAACATCTAGGTTATAACTATCTCCTATAATAATTTTTTGTTTCTTGGAACCCAGTGTTACATGAATAATAAGTTACATAATAAATTCAAATTATTCATACCATAAAATGTAGGGGTGTTAAATTCTTCCCACATTTGAAAATTTCATCCTTGAAATTTTTCATGTGTAATGCCCTCAAAATAGATATGGTTGGTTATTTTATTCTTGTCCTAAATGTCTATCTAAGGATTATATTCCCAAAACTATGTTTTCTAAATCTAGGTACCAAGGTTTATACTAAACTTCCTATGATACCAACTATAACTCCTTGACCCAAGAAGCCCAGAGCTGGTGCATTACTTTATTTCATTGGTTTGATTACAAGAAATCAAATCTAAAAGTACCAATCAGTTAATCAGTCTTGAAGAAACTAGATACATGTATGGAACCCATTTTACATTTTTGAAAGGATACAAAATATGATACATAACGAAAGCTAAAAAACTGTATCCTTGAAAACTCAATAAATGATCTCTTCTTTGTAACCTAGGAAAGGAAAAAAAATTAAAGGGGTGAGCTCAAATGCTTAGAAAGGGTTAAATATAGCTAAAGATTTAACAAATAAATATTGAATCATAATCAATTATAAATAATACACATGGCATGGTGAATATTTGAAAAAAAACACACCAATAATAAATTGAGAACGAAAATACATGCAAATATTTTGCCGTGGTGAAAATATCAGGGAAAATAACAACTGGATATTAAATAAATAGATTGATTATTATTTCGATGCCATGTATGAGGAACATGAACCATTATACCATCGAGACATTTTAATTCTTTGAGTAGAAACCCATCTAATTTTTTAGAAACAATCTCAAAGGGTTTATCGCCAACTGATTTGTCTCATGAGGCCTCTTGATGAATTAGGGGCTATAGCAGGCCCCACCCATCACTGCCTATCAAAATCATTATTTATAAAAATATTTAATACAATAAAAATTTTCCTTTTAAATATTTGTATTGAGTAGAGGATACGGATTCATCAATATTTCTATATTTAAAGTAGCATTCAAAATAAACATCATATATGAAATGGTATACGGATTAATCCAATAATCATATCCATAATACAAGAAAATGGATATTTAAATGAGTTATAATTTCAATCAAAAAAATATCTCAAAGGATCAGTAGATACACTACATAAGAAAGATTAGGTGCACAATACCAAGTAAGTTTCAATAAAAATGGAAATTGACACAAATTCCCTTACCACATTGTAATCAACCAAATCGTATGAACAAAAATTAATAATCACTAAATTAACCACAAAATACCATGAATATAAATATAATCATGTTATTATATATCAAATGGCAGTACACATACTCCACATACAAGAAATAAGGGGTGAATAATGGAAGTCTCATAGAATTAAATGTGAGATGAGAAAACCCCTTACCTAGATAGTATCATTAGAGTGAAGATAAATCAATGACATAATTATGTGTGAAAATTATAAATACACACAATATAAGTGGATATATAGTATAAAACAATCATAGGTCATTCACACATATTCTTGGAAAAACATAACCAATGACATAGATGTTCAACTCAATGAATTGAAATTGAGTTAAGATCTCCCTTACCTCAGGCTTTACTTATTTAAAATTTGTTCAAACCTCATATATATTATTTTGAATAGTTTTGTTTATTTATTACAGAACAAAAATCTTGCTTATAATACCTTATATACTCTTCTTACAATATTTTCCACACATTTTTTAAAAATATTTTGTTATTTCCATTGTTTCGGGTGTGTTCTTTTCATGGTTTCCAAGGTTGATTTATTATGTTCTTCATTTTAAAAATGAAATAATAAAACAAAATTGATAATATATATTTAGGTAATTTTGAACAATTACAAATGAATTATAAAATCCCATAATTATGTAAAATTGAAACAAAAACTCATCATTCACAAAGGCAATGATTTGACATAGTATGGACAACGATCTCGTTATTTATGAATAGAAGAAGAAAATAAGAGATTTTAGGAATCATTTACCATAAACACAAAAAAAATCATTATACATATGATAATAGAGTTTTAGTGAATAATTAGATAATAATCATGGATAAGGTATAAGTGAGAAATAATTTAAAAGATAAGAAGAAAAAACATACCTCTTGAATATTTCTCTTTTGAAACAACCTTAAAGCTCTTGGAAGTGGTCTTTTTGTGAGATGAGAATCACAATAATTTTTTAAGGTATGGGGAGTATGGAATTTTTAAGAGTTTTTCTGAACAAGAAAGCTTATGGTTATGAAATTTGTGAAGGAAAAAACCTCCTTTTATAATTGAGGGGAGGGGTAACTTAGGAATCACAAAAATTATTAAAATATAATAAATATATTATAGGGTTTAAGACTCCAAAAAAGCCTCAAACTAAAGGAGGAATATATTTTTGAAGTAATATTATCATTTTTGGACTTGTCAAGTAATTTTTAGATCTTTAAATAATTTAATACAGTATTTTATTCATGAAAAAATTATGTCAAGATAAAAACTATTCATAACTATGACTTTAAACACATCAAAACAAAGTTTAAAAAATATAATAAAATTTTAAATTATATCATAAAAATCATATTCATTAAGAAATTTTTTTTGAATTAACTCAAAAGTATGAAATTATATTTATTTTATTATATTTAATCTCATTTATTTGATTTATTCATTAATTAAATTAATACTAAATCATCTTTGTGAAAGACATTATGGCATATATTTGTTATGTAAAATTTAAAAATTAAATTCCATGAGAAGTATAATTTTAATAAATTTCCAAATATTATTATTGTTATAATAAAACCTCTAGAAAATCTTATAAAACAATATAATTTATATTAAAACTACAATGTGGCAACTTGATTTTCTTTTGAAATAAAATATTATAATGGCTATAAAGTGATTCATGTTGGTAAAAATGGCTAAATTTAGAATAAAAACAAGATAATAGTCTAAAAATGATTATATAAAAAAAATTCTTAAATATGGGTCATTTGATAATTCTTATAATTTTAATTAAATACATTTTATTTATTTTTATTACGCTTTCACAAGCGCTGAATCGGCGTTGCATAATCATTAATGTTAATGATTCCATATATAAAAATTAAAAATAAAATACTATCATAAATATAAATTAATCAGGTTCAAAGTAAAATTATTAATTTATTCATTATGATTATTCGCTCTTATACATAACATGACACCTTCTTAAATTTGTTATTTGGTCATTTTTTACCTGCACAAGCATTGCACAGACATTTGGATAATATTCTTGTTATATAACAATAAAATTAGAAATTAAAAATAATAGAGGTAAACAATACATTATAATTAATAAATAGTTCATCAAAAATAATTATTAGCACTCAATTATTATATATAAATTACCAATTTTGACTTTGTCAGCACAGCGCAGGCAATGCATCGACATTGACAATGATTTTAATACTTATCATGAAAAAATATAATTTTCATGTTCTAAATTAATTATGTAAAATATTCCACATGTAATATAATTATTTATTTTTTAAATAGTTTAAATAAATTTTTATATATTAATAATTTCATGACGATGTCACTAAAAATGTTGTATTTTATAAAAAACTGTTTTTTTTAATATTCAACAAAATTTATTCTATGTCATAAAAATCCCAAAAATTCATCCAACCCATTTTTAAACAATTAGAATCCAAATAGGAACTCCATTTTAAGAAAATAATTTTCTAAATATGAGAAATTTAATTTTTAATTAAAATCATCATTTACTCATAAAATACCAATTTTAATATTATAACTGATTTTATGCACCCGTAAGGGGTGCTAAGCTAGGGTTCCCTCCCCGCCACCGCCTTCCTCCTCGTGGCAGTTCGGCTGGAATCTCCTCTTCGTTGCCTCAGTCTGGTGGCTCATGGCGTGTGGTGTCTCTCCTATGGTGGCATCGTCGACTCCGTGGGCTCGTACCTCTTGGAGAATTTCTCTGTTTGATAGCCTGATGCTTCACTTGATGGCGCGGTGAGTTCGAGTTTCCACTACTGCGGTGAGGGTTGCACCATGTGTCTGAATTGGCTAGGGGGATATTGGGTGGATCTGGTCTCCGTTTGCAGTTTCGAAGGTGGCGACGTGATTTTCCAGGCTGGTGGCGGGTCTTCTTCTTCTTCCCTCGCATGTTCTTATATAACGATCATTGCGATAAGGGGTTTTTTGTTTGATGCTTTGATGTTCTAAATTCGTGTGGTTTTTGTGTGGTGTCGTCATCGTTGGAGGTTCTATGCTCAAACTTCCTGCTTCCTATGCGCGCTTCGGTCTCCAGTGAGACTTCTATTCATCAGGCGTCTACGGCCGATTGGGGTTTGGTTGGAGGTGGGGCTCCGGCCTTGATTATGGCGAACGATGAAGGTTCTGGTGCATGATCCAGGTTTTGGATCTGGATCTGCTATGGTTTTTCTGCTCTCTAGCATTTGGGTTAATGGTTTATTTTGGATTGGCTGCTCGCGGTTGTTATTGATTTTTTTAAGACAGTGGAGGTAGTATTGGTTTGATGTGTGAATCGGTGGTGGTACTCTTGTGGTGGGTTTGTTTTTGTTGTGGCATCACTGGTCTATGGTTCAAGGATTCTACAATCAAATAATTTACATGAGGCTACTTTAGAAGAGTTTTAGGGCAAGTAGTTTCCACTCTTCCTCTGATTTTCGGATTTGGATGTTTGAGAGGGTATGGTTATGGCCATCGGTACCAGGCCCGTGGATTTTTTCATGGGATAGCTTGCCGATAAGCAGTGGATGGTGGAAGTTGTATTTCATGTTTTTTGATGCTGGGAGGGGCTTTTCTGATGTAGTGTGGGTTGTTTGGTATTGGACTTTTGGACCTTTGGGGCCTTTTGACATGTTTATGACTTTAATGTCATGATGGTTTTTCCCTTTTCCCTTAAAAGGGGGTTTATCTTAAAAAAAATATTTTAAATTAATCCATTAATTATAAAATTGTTATTCATTATTTATTTCTCATAAAAATACCAACACTTAATTATTAGTTTTTAAAATATTCACTCGCATTCATAAGGTGCCTAAATTATATTTGTACTTACAGGAGTGGGGTTACTATTCATAACCGTACATTACTATTCATAAGGGTCAAGGTATTATTCATAAAGGTACATTACTATTCAAGTAACTATTCATAACTGTATATTATTATTTATAAGGGTAAATTTACTATTCATAATGGTGAATTACTATTTATAAGGGTCACGTTACTATTTATAAGGGTACATTACTATTCATAGGGTAATTTACTATTCACCAAAAAAAGTTGATCCTATTAGACTATAAATATATTACTAAATGCAACTGTGTATGTATGATTCTCAAAATTCAAATTATAGAAGTGAAAAAAAATAATTTTAACATCTAGGTTATAACTATCTCCTATAACAATTTTTTATTTTGCGGAGACCCATTGTTGCATGCATAATAAGTTATATAAAGAATTAAAATTATTCCCACCATAAAATATTGGGGTGTTATATTATTCCCACCTTCCAAAATTTCATCCTCGATATTTTTCATGTAAAATTCCCTCAAAATGGATATGGGTGGTTCTTATATTCTTGTCCTTAAAGTCTATCAAAGGGTTATTTTCCCTAAACAATGTCTTCTAAATCTATTTATCAAGGTTTCTATTAAACTTCCTTTGATACCAACTATAACGCCCTGTCCTCAGAAGCCCAGAACTGGCTCATTACTTTATTACATTGATATGATTACAAGAAATCAAGTCCCGAAGGACCGATCAGTTTAACAGTCTTAAAGAAACTAGATAGATGCATGGAACCCATTTTACATTTGGAAAGGAAACAAAATATGATACAAACAAAAGCTAATAAATATCATTCTTGAAAAATCAATAAATGATCTCTTCTTCATAAAGGAAAAAAATAAAGGGGTAAGATCAAATGATCAGTAAGGTTTAAATATAGCTGAATCATGAATAAGTAAATAGTAAATCACAATCAAATAGAAATAATCAAAATGTCCTGGTGAATATTTGAAAAACACATGCCAACAATGAATTAGAATGAAAATACATCCAAAGATTTTTTTCATAGTGAAAACCACATGGAAAGTAATAACTGAATACTGAATAAATAGAATTCTTATTATTTAGAAATAATGTATCAGGAACATAAACCATTATACAATGGAGACTGTTTAAGTCTATGGGTAGAAACTCGTCTGATTTTTTGGAAACAAACTAAAAGGGTTTATCACCATCTAATTTGTTCCATGAGACCTGTCGATTAATCGAAGGGCTATAGCAGGCCCCACCCATCACTGCTCGTCCAAAGAATTATTTATAAAAAAATTATTACAAGAACAATATGCCTTCTAAATATCCATATTGAGTAGAGGATACGGATTAATAAATATTTCCGTAGTTAATTTAGCATTAAAAATAAACACCATATGTGAAATGGTGTACAAATTGTTGAAATAATCATATCCATAATACAATAAAATGAATATTTAAAAGAATTATAATTTCAAATTGAAAGTGATCTCAAAGGACTAGTAGATACACCACATAAGAAATATTAGATGCACAATTCCAAGTAAGTCTCAATTAAAATAGAAATTGAGACAAAGTCTCTTACCACATTGTAATCAACCGAATCGTAGGAACAAAAAATAATAATCACCAAATTAACAACAGAATACCATGAATATAAATATAATCGTGATATTATATATAAAATATCAGTACACATACACCACATATAACAAATAAGTACGGAATATTAAAAATATCACGGAATTAAAAGTGAGATGAGAAAACCCCTTACCAAGATCGTATCATTAGATTGAGGATAAATAAATAACATAAATATGTGTGAAAAATATAAATCCATGCAATATAAGTGTATATATAGTAAAAAACACTCAGATTTCATTCACACATATTCTCAGAAAAACATAACCAATGACATAGATGTTTAACTCAATGAATGGAAATTTAGTTAAGATATCCCTTACATCGGGTTTGACTTCCTTCAAATTTGTTAAAACCTAATTTATAATGTTTTAAATACTGTTATTTATTTATTATAGAACAGAAATCTTGTTTATAATACCTTATATAATCTTCTTATATAGTTTTCGACGCGTTTATTAACAATATTTTGTTATTTCCATAGTTTCGGATGTGTTCTTTTCATGGTTTCCAAAGTCGATTTATTATGTTCTTCCTTGTAAAAATGAAATAATAAACTAGAATTGATAATATATATTCAGTTAATTTTAAAAAAATTTACATGTGAATTAGAACATCTCATAATTGTGGAAAAGTGAAACCAAAACTCATCTTCCACAAAGGCAGTGATTTGACACAGTACGGACGCCCATTTTTTTATTTATGAATAGAAGTAGAAAATAAGATATTTTATGAAGAATTTAATATAAAAACAAAAACATTACATTATATATATGATACTAGAGTTTTCATGAATAATTGGATAATAGTCAAGGATAAGTTATTTGTGAGAAATAATTTAAAAGAGAAGAAGACAAAATCTTACCGCCTGCATATTTCTCTTTCGAAACCACTTTAAGGCTCTTGGAAGTGGTCTTTTTGTGATACCAGAAGCACAAGAATTATTTAAGGGATAATGAGGATTGAATTTTGAAGAGTTTTTTCTAACAAGAAGTCTTATTGTTATGAAATTTTTGAAGGAAGGAACCTCCTTTTATAATTGTAGTTAGGGGTAACTTAGGAATCACAAAAATTATTAAAATATAATAAATATATTATCAGGATTAAAAATCCCAAAAGCCTTAAAACGAAATGAGGATTATATTTTCGAAGTAATATTATCATTTTTTGTCTTTTACAATAATTTTGAGATCTTTAAATAATTTAATAAAATATTTTATTCTTGAAAAACAATTTTGTCAATATAAAAAATATTCATAACAATGACTTTAAACACATAAAAAACGTATAAAAAATATAATAAAATATTAAATTATATCATATAAATTTCATATTCATCTATTAAATCTTTGAATTGGATTAAAAATATAAAATTATATTTATTTTATTTATTTTATTATTTTTAATCTCATTTATTTGATTTATTCATTAATTAAATTAATATTGCATCATCATTGTGGAAGCCATTATGGTATTTATTTGTTGTCTAAAAATTAAAAATTAAATTCCATGAGAAAAATAATTTTATTATATTTTTAAATATTTTTCTTGTTCGAACAAAACCTCTGGAAAATCTCATATTACAATATTATTAAAATTAAAAACTATAATGTGACAACTTGATTTTCTTTTGAAGTAAAATATTATAGTGGATATAAAGTGATTCATGTGAGTCCAAAATGTCCAAATTTGGAATATAAACTGGATAATAATCTAAAAATGATTATATAAAATGTTTTAGAAAAAATATGGGTCATTTAATAATTGTTATAATTTTAATTAAATACATTTTATTTATTTTTCTTATGCTTGCACAAGTGCTGCATCGACGTTGTGTAGGATTTAATGTTAATGATTTCATAAATAAAAATTAAAAATAAAATACTATCATAACTATAAATTAATTAGGTTCAAATTAAAATTATTAATTTATTCATTATGTTTATTCACTCTTATACACAACTAGACATCTTCTTAAATTTGTTATTTTGTCTTTTTTTGTTTTCCCTCCTCAAGCATTGCACAGAAATTTGGATAATACTCTTGTTATATAACAATAAAATTAGAAATTAAAAATAAAAGAGAAAAATAATAAAAAATAATTAATAAAAAAGTCATGAAAATAATTTTTAGCACTCAATTATTATATATAAATTTCCAATTTTGATTTTTTCAGCAATACGCAAGAACTGCGTCGACAATGAAAATGATTTTAATACTAATCATGAAAAAAAATAATTTTCATGTCCTAAATTAATTTTGTACAATATTCCACTTGTAATATAATTATTTAGTTATTAAATTGTTTAAATAAATTTTTATGTATTAATAATTTCATGACGATGACACAAAAAATGACGTATTTTATAAAAAAAAATATTTTTTTACTATTTAACAAAAATTAATCTATTTCATAAAAATCCCAAAAATTCATCGAAACCATTTTTCAACATTTAGAATCCAAAAAGGAACTCTGTTTTATGAAAATAAATTTCTAAATATTATGTAACGTCCCGGTTCCGGGATCCACCTAGAGGCGCCCCGTACCCGGTTGGTCACATGGCCTCAAGCGCATTTCCCCGAATGCCAGAGGCTTTCAAATAGAAGCGAGGGGCTTGGGTGTGATAGTAGAGAAACTATGACCTCATTGGAAGAGTACATAGTGGAAGTAAAAACACATACAATAGCGGAAGCAGTAATATCCAATAACAGTAAACAGCATAAGACTAAAATAATAAGCAACTAGAGTACATACATATACATATATATATATATATATGAAATGATGCATGATACATATGTCTAGGAAATAAGTGAAACAAGTCACAATACTGGAAATACATTAGTTCTAAACCACAGTACAAAAAAAGTAAAACAGATAAACTCCTCAGCATCGCAAGCCATAGCTTGGTCCCATGCTCTCCAGCTCTACAGTAAGTCAAGTACCTGAAGTAGAAGGGAATTTCCCTTGTCTATATCTACAACAATATATTCTGTTTGGCCCCAAAATCATGATAATTCTATATGGACAAAGTAAACATACATAAATCCTTGGCTAACCAATCTACAACATCTCAATAATGCTAGAAAAAAACACACCATCCTATGATCACAAGGCATGGGAAACAGGTAAATGGACAATAGGCTAAACAGGACCAAACAATCGTAAACAGAACCAAACAAGAGTAGAGCAACCAAGGTATAACAATCAACCCAAAACATGTCCAATTTACCTCTACATAGGCATACAATCATTGCAGGCATACAACAGCGGTAAAACAGCTAAACACGCAATACCCTATTCAAGGGTATTGGTGGAATTTGCACAAAATATTCATGGAATTTCAACGGAAAGGTACAAAACACCTACCTCGGTGTTAGAAGATCAAAATAATTGAACCACAAGGCTTTAATCTCCTTAGAATGTCGTTTATATATGAAAACGCATAAAACATTCAACCCACGATAACATGGATAAGAGGAGGAATTGGAAAATGATGCTCTAGAAGAAAGAAGAACTCACTGATGTGATTCCAACACAATCGACGTCACCCCACACGAACGTGTGTGTGGACCTTACATGGACAGCACATGGCCTCGTGCGGCAACAAAGTACACAGCATGTACTTTTAAAGTACACGCTGTGTACTTCAAAAATTTCTAGAAACTCCTCTTTTCTCAAAAACTCCAGAAAAAAAACATACATGAAAAGAAGGTTCGGGTTCTTAAAAACTTCCCCCCTTAAAGAAAATTGTCCCTAAATTTCCCTAGCGAGGCGTAGAAGAAGAAACCCTGAATAGTTTTGGCCACTACGATCGTACATCGGCGTCCCTCTCCCAAGTCTAGTCCTATACTCACCCGTGCTTCCATAGCACCCGAACCACAGGAACAGACTGACCACAGAGAACCTTTATACTATGATCGATAATCCGGATAGGATGCTCCTCAAACAATGAATCCGCTTCGAGCTCAACCTTTTCAAGTTTAAAGACATGAGACAGGTCCGAAAAGTAACATCGGAGCTAAGAAACGTGGAAGAAGTTCTGCATATCCCGGTACCTCTGAGGTAACTAAAACCGATAGGCAATAGGCCCAACTCTCTCCAACACCACAAACGGCCCAACGTACTTCGGTGAAATCTTACCCTGTCTCTGAATCCTCTTGTTTCCCAACCTCAGTGCGACACGCAGGAAAACCATATCCACGACCTCGAACTCGAGAGGTCGTCTCCACTGATCAGCATAAGACTTCTGCCGAGACTGTGCAGTAGCCATCCTCTTCTGAATCAACTCTATCTGCTCTGTGGTCTCCTGGACAAGATGAGAACCCAGCAAAGCTGCCTCTCCTACCTCTAGCCAACATAAGGGTGATCGGAATGGCCTACCGTACAAATCCTCATAAGGTTCCATCTTAATATTCACATGAAAACTATTGTAGTAGGAAAACTACACAAGAGGTATATGCTTCTCCCAAGAACCTCCAAAATCTAGAATGCATGATCGGAGCATGTCCTCAAGCACCTGAATCGTACTCTCGGACTGGCCATATGTCTGGGGATGGTTAGTTGTACTCAAAAGTACCTATTTACCCAAATCCTTTTGAAGCCCCTTCCAAAACTTAGAATTAAAACATGCATCCCTATCTGAAACAATGGAGTGTGGAACTCCATGAAGACGTACAATCTCTCGGATGTACAACTGTCCCAGCTCATCAACACTAAAGGTATCCTTGATTGGCAAGAAGTGAGAAACCTTCATGAGTCTATCAATGACAACCCACACTACGTTGTTCCATCGAGGATACCTCAGCAAACCATTCACTAAGTGCATCGCGACATCATTCCCCTTCCACTCAGGAATGGGTAACTACTGTTAAAGACCTGCTGGTCGCTGATGCTCCACTTTCACCTGATGACAAGTGGAACACCGTATGACAAAACTAGAAACATCCCTCTTCATACCTGGCCACCAATACTAGTGGTGTAGATCATGATACATATTGGTGACGCCAGGATGAACTGCCCTAACTGAGGAATGAAAATCCTCTATCAGCTCCTCATGTATATCTTCCGGCACCCATATGCATCCCTGGAACCACAAGATCTCATCATCAACTATGGTCCATCCAGGAATAGGGTCCTCTCCTGACACACTTTCCCATAGGACTATGCCTTCAGAATCGGATAGTTACCTCATTCATACCCGATCAATAAGTGTAGAGGTAATAGTTATAGAAGATAGAAAAGTCTTCCCTTGTCTGGTGTACACCTCCAAATGCATCTTAGAGAATAGAGCCATAAGCTTACAGTCACTGCTGGCCTCCTGAACTACCTATATCTAATTCCTCATGCTCAGTGCATCAACCACAGCATTTCCTTTCCAAGGAGTATAGGCTAGCTCAAATTCAAAAGACTGAAGGTAATCAACCAACCTTCGCTATCTCAAATTCAGATCATACTGAGTGAAGACGTACTTGAGACTCTTGTGGTCAGTGAATACCATAAAGTACTCCCCCAGAAGATAATTTCTCTAATAGAGTAGGGCATGAACAACAGTTTCCAACTCCAGAGCATGCATCTGGTAATTCCTCTCATGTGGCCTTAACTGTCGAGACTCGTAAGCAATGACTCTATCTCCCTGCATAAGCACAGCTCCCAGGCCAGTGCCTGATGCATTGAAGTAAACGGTATAGCCCTAGCCCAACTCTAATAGGACTAGTATCAGTGCTGAATTCAACCTCCCTTTCAGCTCCTGAAAGGCTGACTCATAAGAATCTGACCATAAGAACTTCACCCTTCTTGGTCAGACCCGTCATCGGTGCTTCTAAGAGTGAAAAGCCCTGAATGAAGTGTCTATAGTATCCAGCCAGCCCTAGGAAACTCTGTACCTCAAAGATGTTCTTCGACTGCTCCCAAGAAACTAATGCCCTCACTTTCTCTGGGTCTACTAATACTTGTTTCTCTAAGATAACATGACCCAAGAAGTGAATCTGATCCATCCAAAAGCGGCATTTTGAGAGCTCAATATATAACTGATTCTCTCTCAGTATAATCATAATGATCTCAAGATGGGTAGCATGGTCGTTTCAAGTGTGATATTACACTAATATTTCATCCATGAAGACCACCACGAAGGAATCCAAGTATGGATGGAACTCTCGGTTCTTCAGTGCCATGAAAACTGCAGGGGCATTCGTGACTCCGAATGACACAATCGTATACTCGTATAGACCATACCTGCTCCTGAAAGTTGTTAGAGTTATATCAGATGGTCTAACAAGCAACTGATGGTAACTGGACCCCAATTCTATCTTCGAGAACACCCGGGATCCTCGAAGCTAATCAAAGAGATCATCAATCCTTGGTAAGGGATATCAATTCTTGACCGTCAACTGGTTTACCTACTGATAATCCACATAAAGCCTGAGGGTGTTGTCTACCTTCTTCACAAACAGGATAGACATACCCCAAGGAGAAGTACTGGGTCAGATGAAACCCTTGGCCTGCAACTCCTACAACTGCTTCTTGAGCTCCTACAACTTAGGTTTAGCCATCCTATAAGGAGGAATGGAAACGGGTGCCTCTTCTGGAACAAGATCAATCGAAAACTCAACCCACTTCTCTGGAGTAAACCCTAAAAATTCCTCTAGAAAGAAATCCCTAAAAAGATCCACCACTGGTGGAAAGTCTAACTATGAAGACCCCTAGTCATCCTGATATAGACTTGCAATCTGGGTTGTAACTCCTTCTAGCCCATGATGCTCAGTTCCTACTCGACTCACCTGGATATCCCACTCACCCTGATAAAGAAAATATCCACTCTCTAGTGATATGAAACTCACCTTGCGGCGATAGAAATCGATGACTTCCTAGAATGGAACTAACTAACCCATTTCGAGAATGACATCATAGCTCATCATCTCTAGGACATAGAGGTCCCATAAGAAGTGACACCCTGCAACCTCAAGAGGGAACTCTTTGCACTGACGTACACTAACCTCTCTAGTCCCCAATGGTGTGTCTAGTGTCAAGATTTCGGTAGAAGAAAAGATGCAGAGACCAGGACTCTCCAAAATAGCAACAGATATAAATCTATGGGAAGGCCCTGTATCGAAAAGAGATGAAGATAAAACTGAGGCTACTAAGATCGCACCTCAAATGGTGGAAGGTCTGGGATCCTGCTCCTGCTGGGTCTGCTCCATCACAAAAGCTTGGCCTGATCCATGGCCTTGTGTCCCTACTTGACTGCTCTGAGCTGATCCGCCCTGTGGTCGCTGAAAGACCGGCGACTGACCACCCCGGCCACGACCTCCACCTCGGCCTAAACGGCCGAAAGAACTCCAGTTCCTAGACTGGTGAGAAACTGGTGGTGGTGATCCCTAACACAGAGTCATAGAAGAACCCATGTCTCCGGCTGATGGAGGGAAAACTGACATAAATGCTGGAGATGGTTCATCTGGCCACAAGATCGGCACTCCATCGGGTCTCTCGGGCAACGTGGTCTTGTATGCCCTCTCCTCCCGCCCTGGTAGCACACCTCGTGGCTACCAGAAGGTGCATCCCACCTACTCTTATCTCCTTTAGAAAGCTCCCTGTGTCGCTTCCTGGTATTAGTAAGAGGAATACTAACTTTGGATGTCGAACCTCCCTAGCTCACTACTCTAGAATCCATCAGATTGCGCTCTGTGATCAGTTTCTGGTTGACAATAGAGGATATTGATCGAAGTCAACCTAAAGATGTTCACATGGGAACAGATCTCCTGCCTGAGTCCATCCTCAAACTTCCTAGCCAGGAACAACTCATCACATGCTGGGATAGGTGTGAAACGTTACAGAACCGTGAAACAAGAGGAATACTCCATCACAGAAAGAGTACCCTACTCTAAGCTCATGAAATCCCAGGAATGGTCGGTCCTCAAGGTCTCCAGGTATAAGTAATCTTAGAAGATACACAGAAACTCTTCCCAAGTCATATTCTGGTGGAATCCCGCCTAATAGATGACATCCCACTCCCTCTTGGCGGTGTCTCTAAGCATGTAGGTCACGAGCTTCACCCTCCTCTCTGGTAGTACCTCAAGATTCTCGAAGATCGTTAGTATGGATTTGAGCCACGACTCTATAGCCTGAGGTCCTCCTTCCCCTGAGAAGGTGGGAGGATGTCGCTGCTAGAAAACCTACGTCAAATCAGCCATCAATGGGGAAGGAGGCTGCACTCCATGGAAGGTCTGCATTATCCTCAGAAAAACCTCCCTAAAGTGCACATCGGCACCTGTAACTAGTATAACTGGTGGTGCCAATCCTGTTACAACAGGAGGATCTACAGGAAGTCCCTGATCATCCATATTGGGCGTCTGATCACTGCCCTACAACTGGTGGTCAACTGGAGGACGTCTTAGTTGCAAGACTCTGCAAGGTCAAACGCACACCTTAGATTCAAGATTATCAAGGACTGAAAACAAGGATTTTAATAAGAGAACAAGAGGAAGAAAACATTCAATTTTTACAAAACATGACTACACGGCATGTATACTACCTACCCAGTGTGTTCCTTGAGGTCATTCACATGGTCGTGTACTTTTACCAAAACTGGTCCTGTAACACCCCAAACACATGGTGTGTTATCCTAACACATGACGAGTACCTGAATTCTCTTCCCCTACATTAGTCCTTCTACACGGTTTAGCCACATGGCTAACTACACGGCGTGTTCAAGGTAGACACGGCGTGTACTCAACAAGCTTCACCTGGCCCATGTTGTTAGTGACACAGCTTGTGTACCCAGGTTACACTATACGGCCTATTCCATACAAACACGGTGTATACACCGAAGTCCTAACCGACCCGTGTTGTTAGTTACACGGCCGACTATATAGTTCACTCTACACAGCATGCTCCATGTGCACACGGTTTGTAATTGAAGGATTTCACTGACCCGTGTTGTTCGTGACACAGCTGGGTAACTAGGTTACGCGGCATGGAGTGTGGAATCAATACACGGTGTGTATAGTCAATGTTTCATCCATCCATGTCATTAGTCACACGGGTACACACATTCATTACAACACGACGTGTACATACTGTACATGGCTTGTTCTTGAAAGATTTTTCAAAACCCCGTGTCCCTGCCCACACAGTCAGTGACACGATTAAAAACTATGTGGCATGTATTTATAAATTAAACACCATGTATTCTGGGTTTTTCCAGGAAGTAGCCTCAGAAACTATTCTTGAGCCCAGAAAACAAATGTTAAGGTTCCAAATTCCGATCCGTGAGGGCCTATACTCCCCATGAATCAAATCTTGGCATCTTATACAAGTTATAACATGGAAACCAGGCTATGATCCACCAAATTCCAGTCCATGAGGTCCCATAACACCTCAAGAACCAAAGTTTGGCATCCATCTAAGCAAAGTACTATACAAACAAATTCCCGATCAAACAAGAGGGATTCTATCAAAGCATCTATCACAATAGTATACATAATCTATTCAAAGTCTATCACAACAACATGAAATCTCTAATGCATACTAGATGGAAGGGTAAGAATGCATGGAATGTGATTTCTAACAAGTGCTTACATGATGCATAAGATGGAATACCCTCATCTCATCAGGTTGTGACAGAAATAAAACCCCAATAACATCAACAGTAACAGCACAAAACATGTGAGTCACCCAACTGTGAAATAAAATCATCTATAAAATTGAAAAGTAGTAAAATTTCAACAAATGTGGAAGTATGGATTTTTGATGTACATGGGTTAGCTACTCTAGGGAATAGCTTATTACCAAGTACCTATTCTGTCCTATCCCTGGCTATAGGCTCCAAAAAGTAAGTCAAGGGAAAATAAACCCTCTGATACCACTTTGTAATTTCCCAGTTTCGGAAGCCACCCAGAGGCGCCCCATACTCGGTTGGTCACATAGCCTAAAGCGCATTTCCCCGAATTCCAGAGGCTACTGACTAGTAGTGAGGGACTTGGGAGTGATAGTGGGGAAATTATTCCATCATTGGCAGAGTACACAGTAGAATTAACAATACATACAATAGCAGAAGCAGTAATATCCGACAATAGTAAACAGTGGAAGACTAAAATAATAAGCAGCTGGAGTACATATATATATATATATATATATTAAATGATGCATGATACATTTGTCTATGAAATCATCCAATCAAGTCACAATGCTGGAAATACATTAGTGCTAAACCGAAGTAAAAAATAAAGGTAAACAGATAAACTCCTCTGCATCGCAAGCCATAGCTTGGTCCCATGCTCTCTAGCTCCACAACAAGTCAAGTACCTGAATTAGAAGGGCGCTTTCCCTTGTCTATACCTGCAACAATATAGTCTGTTTGAGCCCAAAAGCATGACCTAAATAGGGTGTGAGACTAAATCCCAGTAGGAAACCACACGAAGATTTGTGCCTAAAATTTAGTGAATATATTGCAGGAAAATGTACAGAAAACAGTAAACAGAAACATGCTGAACAATAAATAATCCACAATTCAAAGTCAAGCAATAGCTAACATGCAGCATAGCACAACAAGTAACCCTCTGAGAAGTACTCACATCCATCCCCACTGGTCCTACCTAATAAGTATCAACAACCCTATGGGAAGTTCACTCAACCTAACCTTTATAGTTTGGACATATAGAATTATAAGGACTCTTTGAGGAAGTACACTCGGTCAATTCCCCTTATAGTCTAGGGTAGTCAGGAACTCTCTGAGGAAGCTCACACAGTCAATTCCTCTTATATCCACAAGGTCAAGGACTTTCTGAGGAAGCACACACAGTCAACTCCCCTTATAGCCCAGGTTGTTCATAGACTCTTTGTGGAAGCTCACACAGTCAATCCCTCCTATATCCTATGGTAATCAGGTGATTCAAACAAGAAAAACAGAGACTCTCTGAGGAATCTCACATGGTCTATCCCCATATAGTCTAAAATAGTCAAGGAATCTCTAAGTAAGCTCTCATGGTATGTCCCCTTATAGCCCAAATTAATCCTAGGCTCTCTGAGGATGCTCACTCAGTCAATCCCTTTGTAGACTAATGCTCAAAGACTCTCTGAGGAAGCTCACTCAGTCTATCCACTTTTTGTCTATAGCACCAGGTTCTCACGGCCCCGGGTAGTTCAATGCATAATAATTATATATGGTCAAAGTAAACCTACTGAAATACTTGGCTAACCAGTCTACAACATCTCAAGTGTGTCAAAAAACAACACTCTATCCTACAATCACAAGCCATGGGAAACAGGTAAACGGCCAATAGGCTAAAGAGGACCAAACGGTCGTAAACAGAAAAAAGCATGAGCAGAGAAACCAAGGTATAACAATCAACCCAAAACATGTCCAATTTACCTCAACACGGGAAAAAAAGCATGGTAGGTATACAACAGGGGTAAAACAGGTAAACATGCAATACCCTATTCAAGGGTATTGGAGGAATTTTCACATAATATTCAAGGACTTTCAACTGAAAGGAACAAACCACCTACCTCAGTGTTAGGAGATCAAAATATTTGAACCAAGAGGATTGAATCTCCTTAGAACGTCATAGATCTATAAAAATTCATAAAACATTCAACCCATGATAACTTTGAAAAGAGGAGGAATTGGAAAACGATGCTCTAGAAGAAGGAAGAAATCATCGATGTGATTCCAACACAATCGACGCCGGTCGATTCAGAGAATAGACAGAGGCTCATGGGCTCAGAGAAGTTTCATCATCGTATGGCTTCTCTCGGTCGAATGAGACCAAGAAGAAGACGCCTCTGGCAATCAGAAGTGTCCTTGGTCCTTTTAATGAAAAAAAGTACACGACATGTACTTTTGGAGTACACGGCGTGTACTCACCTTTTCCGTACTCCTCTTTAAGCAGCAACCACGTCACCCCATACGACCATGTGTGTCGCCCTTACATGGTGAGTACATGGCCTCACGCGGCAATAAAGTACATGGAGTGTACTTCAAAAAATTTCAGAAACTCCCCTTTTCTCAAAAACTCTAGAAAAAGGAAAAACATACCTGAAAAGAAGGTCCGGGTTCTTACATATTAGATATTTAATTTTTAATTAAAATAATCATTTAATCAAAAAAAATTCCAATTTTGATATTATAACTGATTTTATGACACTTTGAAAAATTAACTAGGGTCTCATAAAATTATATTATAAACACAGGCAAAACAAAGATTGATTCTTGAATACATTTTTCTGAAAATTAATTTTATTTTAAATTAATCTATTAATTATATAATTTTAATTCATTATTTATCACACATAAAAATACCAACACTTAATTGTTATTTTTTAAAATATTAACTCTCATTTATAAGGTGCCTAAATTATATTTTTACTAACATGGGTGAGGTTACTATTCATAAGGGTACATTACTATTCATAATGTTCAAGTTACTATTCATATGGGTACATTACTATTCAAGTTACTATTCATATGGGTATATTATTATTCATAAGTTTCAAGTTACTATTAATAATGGTGCATTACTATTCATAAGGGTTAAGTTACTATTCATATAGGTACATTACTATTAATAAGGGTAAGCTGCTATTCACCAACAATTAAGTTGATCCTATCAGACTCTAAATATCTTAATGAACACAAGTTTGAATGCCTGATATTTTAAATTCAAATCATAGAAGTGTAAAAATTAAGTTTAACATCTAGGTTATAACTATCTCATATAACAAAGTTTTGTTTCGCAGAGACTCAGTGTTACATGCATAATAAGTTATCTAATGAATTGAAATTATTCATACCATAAAATATTGTGTTGTAATATTATTATTTAAAGTTATTTTAAAGTTTAATTGGATTAAGTTTTTATCATTTAATCCCATGTTGGTCATTGGAAGTAATATCACACTTAAATTGGACATAAACACATGCTAATATTTTGATAGTTTTTTATTCTAAAAAATTTGCTTTCTGGTTTTGACAACAGGAACTAATTTTAAATTAATTACTACAACTTATATGTTTTTAATTGGGAAAAATGGATTCCATATTTTGAATCAGAAGGTCTGAATTATGTAAATAGGTACTTTGTATTTTTGTACATTATGAATAGTAACTTAAGTAATTATTTTTATTTATAGTGGTAAAAGGGTAATTTAGGTAAATAAGGGTAAAAAATAATATTATAATAATATTAAACTACCCTAAAACATGTCATAATCCTATTGAATGGGATTTTTCGGGCCATGACCATCCCTGGGTTGATTTCAGGACCCCATGGATCCAATTGGGTGAGATAATGACCTTTTATAATATTTATTTTAAAGAAAAGGAAAATATAACATAAACATGTATATCTTTACTAAAACAATTTTAATTTGATTTATATAAATTATTTCTTTGAATATATATATTTATTATAAATATTAAAATATTTTCTATATCATGGAATTTTATTTATAATTTTTAGACATTAAATGAATAAATATATTTATGACAAAATGTTGATTCAACGATTACCTTATTAATGAAATATTCAAATAAATGATATTATAAATATTAAAATAAATTTAATTTGAACATTTTTATTCCATACATGATTTTTTAGATTACACTGACATGTGAGGGATGAGTTAATTCCTTTGGTTCGAAATAATAATGTTTTTGTGACTTTCAAAAAATCAATTACTAAATCATGTCAAAATTGACAAAATTGCGTTTTTAAAACAAATACTATTTTATTAATTGATATAATAGTCTTAAAATTTAAAAATTAAGAAAAATGAATTAGATAATTTTAAAAATATTATTAATGATCCACTTTTGGTTATATTGGAATTTTATAATAACAATATTATCCATATAGTATAAAAATACAAGACAACATGGTAAGAGTTAATGTTTTTAACTAAGGGTTAAAGCTAAAAGATAAGGTTAATTTTATGACATAAGCTTATATAAAACCTATTGGTTGAGAGAATTTATACCCATAATCATCTTACCCTCTAAATATATAACTTTTGTTCTATTATAATTCGAAAATAAATTTATAATAAAATAATATTTCCAGACTTTCCTAAAGTTCCCCTCCTCCCTTTAATAAATGGACACCACCTCTACCCATTTACTCACACCTATCAAACCCTATGACTTATCCAAATTCATCTCAAATAAGCTTTAAAAATCCCTAATTTCCTCCAAGAATCCTTCCCTTGGGAATAAGACAACTCAAGGAAGCATTTTGGCTTAAATCTAATGGTGTTACCTGATTTAGAGGTAATATATTCTCACAAGCTTCTTTCATTATTTTCCTTATCCACACCCTAAGTTCTTTTTATTACCTTATTTTCTAACAAAACAATAATACTCAATATACTAGGATTTTTTTATGATATTTTTTTTACCTTCACTTACACACACCTTCATATAATGGATATAGAACATACTCTTTCTGTGTACGGTGAACAAATGCCTCACGAAACGATGATTGTTCAATTTTCTCCTACCACCCCTCATGGTGGTCATTATTATGGAAATATATTTATATATGTTATATATTATATTTATATTTCCTCCTTTCTTCTGTAATTTCTACTTACAACATACCTTTATGCTTTCCACAATGTTCAAATAAGATAATTTCATTTGAGAAAGTGTAGACTAGTGCCCCCTAAAAGTGATATGAATCATTCATTCCATATATGGAAAATATAAAGGATGGAGTTAATAAACTTTTGTAACATATATAATATATATACTATAATTTAACTATAATATACCTGTTTATCTTTTATTTTTTATTCCTTTAGAATGACAAAGAATTGAAAGTAGTGTTTATGCATACATAGGTCCTACCATCTCCATAAACGATGCATTTCATTTCTTATCTACAAATGTTATAGACTATTCTAAATACATATATACTGGATATATATGATATTTAAATCCTGAATAATATTATATATATAATTTAATTACAACCACAAGGATAATTTTCATCAAAACATGTTCTTTTTTTACTCAAATACCGAACATTGGAAAAACGTCTGATATGAATTTAAACAATTAACTAATTGCTATAACATGGTAATAAGTGATATAAAATACTTAATAAATTTTAAAAAGGAAATAACAAAATTATAAATTAACCTAATTTTATTATTTAGGAAATTAAATAATGAATGAGACAAGTCGGACTAAAGGTGAGGGACTTCATATCTATCTCATTTCATGGAGGCGTATCTTGAAAATATGCACCTTTATTATTTGATAAGGAGTAAATATAGCCTATATGACTTTTCATATCCATATTTTAACTATATTAATGTTATTTATTAAATAATGGAGATTAATATTTAAATGTTCAAAGTGTTATGGGACCCCTTGAACATTTAAATATTTAATTATCAAATCTTTTTCTTTAGGATATTAAATTAAATATTTATTTATATGGGTATAAAAGGAATATACAGGAAATTTTATGTCAATCATGAATTTCATTAAAAGTTTTAAAAAGGAATATCTATATATGGATTGTTTTAATTTCTTTAAAATTTTACAAAAGGAATGTTTTTTAACGTATATGGAAACAACGACTTATTTACCGTCATAACCGTTATTTGATATTTGGATTCTTCTATCAGCCTTAATGTATTTTAAAATGAAAATAAATCTCTTATTACTTTATTTGGTAATCTGGGTATTGAAAATGGTTTCTTAAATGAAAATTTTATTTTTATAAGGAACTATTTTTCATATGGGATTGGAAGATATTTTCAAAAGGGTTTTTTGATGAACGTGTTTTTTAAATGATACGTGAACATTACATGAAGCGGGTGAGCCCGATATAGCTTATACGAAGTGTTGAACCCCATTATAGCTCATATGTGAGCCTGATATAGCTTATACAAAGGGTTGATCCCCATTATAGCTCACAGTTGAGCTCGATATCTCTTATACGAAAGGGTTGAGCCCTATTATAGCTCAAGGATGAGCCTTCTATAGCTTATACAAAGGGTGATCCCCATTATAGATCTTCAATCTGGAAGTAAACCATATAGTTAATTCAATTGGAATATGTTTGAAATTTTTTTATGTATATGATTCTCTAATTCACCTAAAGTATTTTTAATTGCTTGCTATTTTTTTAGTATTTTTCATTGTGAAAAAAGTATGGGTGTAATTCATGTGAAAATGTTTTGTCTCATCCTCTCAAAGAACATTGAATGGGTTATCAGGATTTAACTGGACTAATGGTTTCTCTTTATTTTTATGTCTATTACTAATATTTTAATGCTCATACCATGTTTTTTAAATGTTTTTCATGGGTTATAAGAAAAGGTAAGAGAAAGGAATAATTCAAGATAATTTTTATCAAAAAAACAATTCTTGTTTTTTAGGATTTTTATTATTTAAAAAAAATTATACAGCAGAAGTGTATACTTTTTAATATTTGAGATTTAATGTAATATTTAGGGCCTAATTATCTAAAACTCTAAACCTGAAAATATTCTCAATGTGAATTCTTGATTTAACTCAAGATTATGTAATGTTTAAGGGTGGGGCCTTGTAGTCGGTATCAAAGGATGTTTTAGACAACTATGGAGATTAAGATATTTTCTTAACGGTTAAGGATATCATATGTTAAATGTCTTAGAAACCCCTTTTTAGGTTTTATGATCTAAAATATTATGGTGACTAATGGTATTTTGGGAGACAATCACCTTTGATGAAATTATGCGTTATTAGTTTTTTGTTATGATGAAAAATGAGAGGTATGAAATAATCTTTGAGTTTAAAACATGTTATGGTTATCTTTGAGGTATTTATAATATTTTTAGAATATTATAATAATTATATAGTTTTTTTTAAAAAGGAAAACATGAAAACCGCGTGACAACCCGTTGCATCGGACAAGGTTGCAAGAATCAAACACTCAACCGAAGTGTGACTAGGATTTATCACCTACCATTGGATGACATGATGTCCCTAGTTAGTATGGCATATTCTTTTTAGATAAATGATTTTATGGATAAATAATAAGTTTATTTTTTAAATTTATGTTATATAAAATGGATACCCTTAGTATAGTAAAATGATTTGGTGATTAAGTGAAAAATGTTATTTTGGAAGAAATTTGTTATTTTGGGAACACTATATGCCTAAGGAAAATAGAATACTATAGGATTTAATTTGAGGAGTAATGGTAGAATTTTATTTTTGAATAATACATGTGTTTATTATGGAAATATGGCGATTTGGATCATATATGAAAATGATTAACCTATTTTGGATAATGTTTGATTAGGGTAATTACTTTTTAGTATGATACATTGAGAGTGATTGATTTTATTTGGAGATACATGTTAAAATTTATCGTGGAAGACTAGGTGATCAAATCCTTCTGAATTTTGGGTTTCAATATTAGTTTGGATTATTTTGAATAATTTTAAGTACAATTGTTTATTGAATGGTCTTTGTTGAAATTTAAGTATTGTTTGTTATATTTTGGATATTAAGAGTATTATTTATTTTTATAATGGATTATTATATTTGGGGATTATCTGATCTTGTACTAACTATTTTGTTTTTGGTAAATGTATAAAGAAAAAGGAAATATATAGTTTTTATTTTTTGGATCATGTGATTCTCTGGAAGCTGATTCTAGCACTTTAGGTGTGACCAAGTCATCATGAATACTCAATATTTTTAGGAATGATGAGTTTTGGTTGATATTTATTAAATGATAAAACTCTACTTGACAAGTAAGTATGTTTCCTTATGTTCTTATTCAAGCTCATAAATAAATTAATCAACTTTATGAATATGATATTAAAATAAAAACATTTTCTATTTAATTTTCCTATTGGTAAATCAAATATTGTATAACCCATCACAAGTATTTGGTTTTCTGGTTGTTAACCTTCTCCTAATCATGTTTTTTATCACTCTCCATCAGAAAAATATGGATAGTTTTTATTTCATATCCATGTTTCTCTACATGGAAACCTAGTATATGTTATCTTGGGTGACCTTGGTACTTATATTTTATTATTTTAAAGTGATATTTTTATTGAATCTTTTCCCAATGTTTGATTTTCAATGAAGTTTCCGAGCACAATTTTAAAATTGTAAGGACCGAATTTCCAGAAGGGGGAATGATGTAACATCCTATGTATTTATAGAATAATACATTTTCATATATATTAATATTTTATAATTTAATATTAATTTTATTTTAAATGGGACACTAGTTATGACATCGTACTTGACATACAACAACGATTTTCTCCAAAATATTATGTTGCACACAACATTGAGTTGTACCGAAAAATAATACAATAATATTATCATTTTATTAAATGGTAGTTAATGCCTAACCATTTTATTAGAGATAATTAAAATAACTAACTAAAATATAATTACACATGTTTTTTCTAATTTTTTATCTTTATATGATAAATTTTATAGGCTTAAAATGAGAATAAAACCAATTTTAAGCATAAAATACTGTAATATTTTTTAAAAGGTTGTTTACCCACTTTTGTTGGAGAACCATTTTTAAATATAGTTTTGGTAATTTTTATATGTTATATTTTACAAAATAAACATCTTATTTAGAAGAGGGACATCAAAATTTACCTTGATTTAAATTTTGGTATTTTTCTGATAAAATCCATATTTTAATGAATATTGAAAAATATTACATTTTAATTCAAAACTACCTTTTCATATAATTTATTTATATAGTTATATTGTCCTTTTAATTGGGTTTTAATTGTAATTGGATTAATTATTTATCATTTAATCCAATTTTTTTCACTTGAAGTAATTTCACATTTAAATTGCACATAAACACATGTCAATCTTTTGAAAGTTTTTAAATCTAAAAAACTCACTTTCTCATTTTGACAACAGGAATTATTTTTATATTAATTACTAAAAATACTATGTTTTGTATTTAGAAAAATAGATTCCATAATTTTATTCATAAGGTCCAAATTTTGTAAATATGTACCATTTATATTTGGACATTATGAATAGTAACTTGAGTAATTATTTTTATTTTCTATGGTTAAAGTGTAAATTATGTAAATAAGGGTAAAAAATAATATTATAATAATATAAAACAACCCTAACAAAAGTCCAAATCCTATTTTGTGAGACATGTCCGACTATTAGAATCCTTGGGTCGATTTTAGGACCTTGTGAAGCCACTTGGGTGTGATATTGTCCTTTTATAATATTTATTTTAAAGAAAAGGGAAATATAACATAAACATGTATCTCCTAACTAGAAAAAATTAATTTTGTTTATATAAATTATTTATTCAAATATAAATAGTAATTATAAATCTGAAATTATTTCCTACATCATGGTATTTTATTTATAATTTTTAGACATTAAATGAATAAATATATTTATGACACAATGATGATGTATTGATTAACTTATTAATGAAATATTAAAATAAATGATATTATAAACATTAAAATAAATGTAATTTTAATATGTTTATGCCATCCACGAATTTTTTGATGAAATTTACATGTGAGGGATGAGTTAATTCCTTCGATTCGATGTAATCAAGTTGTTGTAACTTTAACAAAAATCAATTACTAAATAGTATAAAAATTGAAATAAATTAGTTTTTAAAACAAATACTATTTTATTAAATGATATTATTGTCTTAAAAATATAAGGTTTGGCCAAATGACTTAGATAATGTTAAAATTTTAATTAATGACCCAATTTTTGTTCTATTGTCAATTTATAGTAACTGTATTACCCATATAGTATAAAAATACAAGAAGATATGGTAAGAGTTAATATTTTTAACATAGGGTTAAAGCTAAAAGATAATGTTACTTTTATGACCTAAACTTGTCTAAAATCTATTGGTTGAGATGATTTATTCCCATCACCATATTATCCTTAAAATTTATCTCTTTTTAACTATTATAATTCAAAAATATATTTATAATAAAATAATATTTCAAGACTTCCCTAAAGTGACCATCCTCCCTCTTATAAAAGGTCACCACCTCTACCCACTTACTCAGACCTCTCAAGCCCATTATATCATCCAACTTATACTAAAATAAGCTTCCAAAATCCATTTTTTCCTTATATATTCCTTACCTTAGGATTAATTAAACACAAGGAACCCTTTTAGCTCAAATCAAAAGGAGTTACCCGATTTAGTGGTAAAGTCTTCTCTTAAGCTTATTTCATTTATTTTCCTTCTCCACCCCCTACGCTCTTTTAATTAGATTATTTTGTAAAAAAATATCCTCAATATACTATTATGTTTTTTATGCTAATGGTTTTAACTACACTTACACACACCTCCATCTAATGGATATAGAACATATTGTTTTGTTGTACGGTGAACTACTGCCTCACGAAACAATGATAGTTAAATTTTCTCCTACCAACTATAATGGAGGCCATTATGATGGAACTATATTTATATATTATATATATTATATTTATATTTTCTCTATAATTATGTAATTTTTATTTACATCATACCTCCATTCCTTCCATAATGTGTAAATATGATAATTTATTTTGAGGAAGTGTGGACTAGAACCCCCTCAAAGTGATGTGACTTGTTCATGCCATACATGGAATGTATAAAGGATAATGTTAATGAACTTATATAACATATATAACATAGATATTATATTATAATTATAATATACCTATGTATCTTTTATTTTTTATTCCATAAATATGACAATGAAATAAAAGTAGTGTTCATGCGTATGTACGACCTATCATCTCCATGAACGGTGCATTTAATTTATTATCTCCAAATATTAAAGACTATTATAAATACACATATAATGGATATATATTATATTTAAATCATTAATAATATTCTAGAGATAATATATTTATGACCACATGGATAATTTTTATCAAAAAAGTTCATTTTTTAATCAAATATTGAACATCGAAAAAATGTCTAATAAGAACTCAAAAAAATAACTAATTTCAATAACATGGTAATAAGTGATATAAAATTCATAATAAACCTTAATATGGTTTTAAATCAAGTGAAAATTAACCTGTGTTTATTATTAATGTAATTAAATAAATAATGAGACAAGTCGGACCCAAGGTAAGGGACTTTTTCTCAATCTCCTTGCATTGAGGAATTTCTTGATAATATGCACCTTTATTCTTTTATAAGGTGTATATACAGATAATATGACATTTAATATCCATATTTTATCCATACGAAGGTTATTTATTAAATCCTTGAGAAAAATATTAAAATTTTCAAAGTGGTATGGGACACCTTGAACATTTAAATATTTAATTATCAATTATTTTTATTCGTGATATTAAATTACATATTTATTTATATGGGGATAAAAGTAATATACAAGAAATTTTATGTCAATCATGAATTTCATTCAAGTTTTCAAAAAAATATTTTTATAGTAAGTGTTTTACTTTCTTTAAAAAATGCCAAAATGAATTTTTTTTAATGTATACGCCGACAACGACTTCTCTGCCGCCGTAACAATTATTTGATATTTGGATACCTCTATCAGCATTAATGTATTTTAAAATTAAAATAAATACCTTATTCCTTTATTTGGGTATCTTGGTATTTAAATTTTTTTTCTTAAATGAAAAATATATTTTTATATTGAAATATGTTTTATATTATATTAGATTAGTTTTTCCAAAGGGTTTTGTGATGAACGTGTTTTTGAAATGGTACTTGAGTGTTATATGAAACGATTGGGACCGATATAGCTTATACGGAGATTTGATTCCCATTATAGATCATTAGTGAGCCTGATATAGTTTATATGAAGGTTTGGGCCCCATTATAGCTCACAGTTGAGCCCGATATAGCTTATATGAAGGGTTGACCCCCATTATAGCTCACGGGTGAACCTGATAGTGCTTATATAAAGGGTGATCCCCATTATAAATCTCCAATTTGGAAGTAACCAATATAGTTATTCCAATTATAATATGTTTGAAAGGTTTTTATGTATATGATTCTCTAATTCACCTAAATTATTTTTAATTTCTTTTTATTGGTTTTAGGGTTTTTCATTGAGAAAAAAGTATGAGTGTTATTCGTGTGAAAATTTTTTGTTTCATCCAATAAATGAACATTGAATGGGTTCTTAGGTTTTAACTAGACTAATGGTTTTTCATTATTTTTTTGTCCCTCACTGATATTTTTATTCTTATCCCAAGTTTTTCAAATATTTTTCACTGGGTATAAGGAATGGTAATAGAAAGGTAGAATTAAAGAATATTTTTATCAAGAAAATAATTCTTTTTTAAGGAGTTTTATTGTTATAAAAAATGTATAGAGTAAGAGTGTCTAGTTTGTAATATTTGAGATGTAATTTAATAGTTATGGAATAATTCTCTAAAACATTAAACCTGAAAAGATCCTCAAAGTGAATTATTGACATAACTCAAGATTATGTAATTCTCAAAGGTTGGGTCCACATAATGAATCATGAGTTGGATAGTTTTTTTCCTAATTATTTGATTTTCCTAATACATAAGCAACAACTTTGTCATTTTTCATAAGAATAAACCCTTATCCTTTCATAGATGATTCACTATATATCACATGCCCTTACTTACCTGATGGTAAATTCTATGTTAGTCCATCGATCAATCTATTCTTCAGTTCCAAAAAAAATTGAAATTCCTTTTATCATTTAAATTTTACCACATTACATATCAAAATGGTTAGCATATTGGTTAACAAGTTAAATTTTTTAATAAATAATCGATAGTAACCAAATAAATCTGGGAAAATATATATCTCGGTTATATTCATTGGAGTTTTCTATTTTAAATAAATTTTTCCTTTAAATGTTCTATAGATATCCCATCCTTATTGATAGTATATCAAATAAAAAACTTACCAAATCTAAAATTCACACATACTAAATTTCCCATATAACTCCTTTAAAAAAGACTATAGACTAATTTATCTATGGTTATCAAACTCTTTATAAAAAAATTATCATATAAATATATCATGAATAAATATTACAATTAATTTATCAAGATAATAAATAAAATTCATTATTCATTATATCTATAAATATTGAGGGTGAATTTTTTAATAAAATTTAATTATTGTGTACTCATAATTTGCATAACTTATAAAAAATCATCTTTAGAAAATAATACTTATTAACTTTAAATTGATGATAACTAGAATGAATCTAAATCTTTCAATAGTATTAGGATCTTTTAGTTTTATCAAATATATCATCAATATGTGGAAAATAATACTTTTTATTAATTGTAATGAAAACTGATTTACCAATAGTATATATGAAACCTCATGAACCTATCCTTGTTTATTAGAAAATTGTTGGGTTATTTATATGGTGATACACTAGAGAATATTAATCTCTTATCACATGTCATTTTAATAGCTTTTTTATTTCCATTAAATCTACCCGAACCATTTTATAGGTTGTATTGTACATGGGATTCACATCAAAGATGAGATAAATAGATATTCAACTTCACTACCAAGTGAATATAAAGGTATTCTTATAGAGCATATGTCAATGAAATATTATATAACCAATAAATACTTAAAATAATTTTATATCCATCTCTTTCCTAGATTGAATTTGATCTTCCTCTCTACCAAGAAATTTAGTAAGGTGAGAAATTAGAGTTAGTTTGTAACGTCCCTTGTTTTGAACTGTGGGAATTTTTACAAAAAGGAATATAAAATTTTCTATTGGTGGAAGGTTCATTTAAATATCGGAAATTATAGGGATATTTTCAATGTTTCAAAATCAAATAATGATGTTTTTAAACTTGGGATATGAATTAGGTAAGTCTCAAGGATTCAAGAAAACAGTAGGGGAAAACGGGTGTTCCAGGCTACTAAAAACAGTGATTTCAGTTCATTCACATTGTGAATCTCATTCACAACATGAATGGTTTTCATGGGGTGTGACCATGGAGCATTAAAGAAATTAAATCATGAGGTTATTACCCCAAGGAATTCTTGACATGTATCCAGTTCAAGAAATGAATTTTTTTCATGTTGTGTAACCGGTTCATAATGTAAAACATATGAGGTCATTTTTATTCAAAAGATAGTAGGAACTAGGCCCCTTATTTTCTTCATGAAACCTGAGTGAACCTAGGTCTTGGCAGTAGCTTCTCTCCCCCTCCTCATGATATTTATATCTCCTATGTCTGAGCTCTGATTCAAGATATATATTTCATGTTGGATAACCCTCGGTAAGTTCTTGAGTCCCATTTCTTCTTTCCATCATTTATCTTCTCATGTAAAATGATAAACCCATGTGATCCATTTTCCCTATTTTCAAAGTTTTTGTAAAATATTATGATTTCTCTTTATTTGGATTTATTTAAAGTGTGATAATGGATGAGTGGAACTCCCATGGTATAAGGTAGGTGGTCTTGTTATTTTCCCTTAAATTATTTATCATTTAAAATTTAAGTTGTTGTGTCGTGTGCTAATTTTTTTGTTTTTTCCCTTAAAATGTGAAATTAAATACATAAAACTAAATTATTTAAATTAAATAACCACTTTATATTAAATTTCTCCATTGGGGGTTTCTCACCCCAAATCAAACCACCCCTTGGGTGTGTTTCTTAAATTCCATTTCTATTATTCCTATTTTGGAAATTAAACCACCCTTCTTAGGTGTTGCTTTAAATTATCATAATTATAATGGTTGCTTACTCTTGATAACCTTTTTAGGGGTGATGAATAAACCCTATTGTAAAGTATAATTAACTTGAATTAAATAAATTTAAATGATATGTCTTCCCCTATTTAATAATAAAACCACCTATGAGGTGTGCTACCTTATTTAATAAAATGGTTCAATTGAATGTGATATTTGAAATGATAAATGGGAATATGCCTATTTATGTATACTTGTCTTGTTTGTTGGAATTGATAATTATATGACCCACTTTATTCTTTATACTTGAGTTTCCATATAGAATTCTCATGGACATGTCTTTTTTGCTAACATGGTCTTCCTTATTGTTTAAATTTAAATGATTAAATGAATTATATTATCACACGAACAATACCTAGGTTTCTTTTTATGGAGCACCTTATACAAGCTCCTAGAATTATTAATAATACTTGTTCCATGAGGGATACTCAGGTTCCTTACATGGAATTACTTGGATGGGATCAGAGGTCACTTACCTTATGTTATGCCTAACGAACTCATTTGATTGGATCATTGGGAAGACATTTTCAAACACCCTGATTGATACTTGGTTTCCATTTCAATAAAAATCCTTGGATAGGATCATAGGGTAGTAGGATGTTATTATTGATACATGGGTTTCCTCATTAAAGGATACCATGAACATGCTCATAGAAAAAATAGAATTGCATTTCTCCTTAGGTGATAACTAGGTCCCTCTTTACAGAACACCTAGGACGGGATCATAGGAAGAACTATTTGTATCATTCTATTTAATTATTTCATATAGATATTGGTATCTATTTATGACAGTTACAATGCTAGGACACCTTGGCTATGTATCGTGGGTCCTTGACCTATTTATGGTCTTATGTTCAAATACATGTGAGTACCCAAAGTTACTCCATTGTTTAGATACACTAGTTATACTTGGATGACATGGGTTTACCATGGATCCTATTCAACAATTATACTTTTATAACCATGTTTATTTTTCAGTGGCTGGGATGCTTTAGATGATTTACTTAATTAAATAAAAGACCCTTATGCTAATCTTATGTGGATTCAATGGACTTACTCCTCAGTTCCTCTCTAATACATGTATATGTTCTCATATATATATAAATACACATGCACACTTATATATTTATTCTTATATATAAATTTGGGAATGTTCAGTGATATTCCGGCTTAGACTGAAGCAGGTATGTTCATCTTGGTATCCTTGAGGAAACTGAGTATAACTTTCTTACATTAATTTATTGACTATTTTACTTATTATACCTGCACACTACAAAATTTTATGTTCACAGACTAGATATATTTAGACACCATTTATTGGTATCTTATTAAGTATAACTAACCCCTTGTTCGGTCTTCCATTGCATTGCAGTTCTTGAAAAAATCTCATGATATCTCGTTCAGGTAAGTGGATTATGCTTGTGTTATTCATTTATATAAAAGATATTAGGAGCACATGAATGATCTAGAGGTCATGAAACTCTTAGAGTTATTCCTTTGGTCATTTGTTCATTTTTTTATACATGTATTTTATTTCATTGTCTAATGTACAATTACTTATTGTACATTATAGAATCATATAGACATGCATGCATGGTTATATGTATTTTCAATCAATTATTATATTTATCTTACACTACCTTTTTGTTATACTTCTTATATTGTTAATTGTTTCCTTATCTCTTATACTGATTTTTTACTATGAAAATGAGGGTATATTCCCCCACCATACCATCATTTGGCCCTTTTTGGTAGTTGGAGTCCTCTAGTATACAAAGAGTTGTACTACAGTCCATGTGATTGACCAACATGGGGAACCATTTTAGTTTCACTCGGTTCTGGACATTACAAAGTGGTATCAATGGATTTATATTCTTTATCTTGTTGTTTTGGGATGGTAGAAAGGATAATAGAAATGTGTCGGCACTTAGTAAATAATTGTGTTAGGGAGTGATCACCCCATAGAAGGGGAAAATACCAAGCGTCCTGGGATGGGATTGTTGTTCATGCTATTTTTTTATTATAGTTGATTGTGATTTCCCCTTGGGTGATTGGTGTACTTTTAATTACTTAATGATTTATGATATCATGGTATTTTATCCTTATCTGAGTATGATAAGGTAGTTTTGATACATGCATCATTATAGGCACCCATAGATTCACATACCATTCATATTCAATGCCATGTAAGTTGCATTATTTGACTTCCTAGAAACATGTCAAATATTACATGTGTGTTTTAATAGCATGCTTAACTGTATGTTATGTTTCGGTGATTATCTAGCATTTTTTTTCTTATATAAAATTCATCCATGGTTTCTTGCTTCTATAGTGTCATACCAGGATTATTTCCATGTGGGCCTATATTTATCTCTTGTATAGAATGTATTGTTATAATTTTGATAAGTGTTTCATTAAAAAAATTGTATCGTTTAACCTAAACAGTGTTTTCCCACCTATCATGATGGTATAATTTTATTTAACCTAATAATTTGTAGAAGTTTGATCCATGTAACAATGGTCTCATGGGATGAATCATTTATGGTTTTCATCAAATAGTGGAAGAAAGGAAATTTATAAGGTGTATGGGACCTTATAAATTGGTAAGGGTAACCCATATAATCAATCCATTATATAAGAACTTATTATAATCCAAAATCAAATCCAAAACTTGGTCTTAGTTATATGAATGCCAATTATAATTTATAAGGGAAAGTACCTTTATAAATTGGAAATAGTAATTCTTCTAACTCATCCATGGTTTTTATATGTGTGTTCTAAAATGTAATTCCTTTCATAAATAGTTTCCTATATAATGGATTTTCACTCTATCCTTTGGTCGTAATGACCACTGTGACTAAATTCCTAAATGTACAACTAGATCCAAGAAGGTCATTTGGGGCATGTTTCTTAGAAGATAGACTTGAATTGACTAAAGTAGGTTAGTCATGGTGATTATTTCTTATAATATAAACCATTTAAGGGTGTAATTGAATGTTTCATTAATTGACATCACTCTCATAGGTCACCTTTACTTTGATATGCCTTCACATTAAACCCTATGGTGGTATATTCATGCTACATAGGGATGGATATTTAAAGTGTCTCCATCCACTTATATGGGTTACATATAAATGTAGGTTGGAATC
Organism: Viscum album; assembly: GCA_963277665.1. Lineage (NCBI taxonomy): Eukaryota > Viridiplantae > Streptophyta > Magnoliopsida > Santalales > Viscaceae > Viscum > Viscum album. The sequence goes on along the minus strand of OY728127.1, from coordinate 1,956,680,157 downwards.
TTAGTAAACCAATCCCCATTAATTATTACAAATATGTTACCTATTATTGATATTTAATTATTATGTGGCTTTAGAAAATTAAAATTCTAATTACAACCTAAATGGTATTTTCCTATATAGATTGGTATTGACATATTCTTTCACTAAGACCAATTGTGACAACCTCATGGATAAATAAAATGGATAAAATTAATTTATGTGATAAATTTCCTAATTATGAAGGGATGTCAATTAAATAAATAAATTCTTGAAATGAAGTTTGATATAACTTTATTACGTGACTTAGGGCATTAACTACGTAAAGTAACAAAAAAATTCCCTTAGGAGTGGTACTTGGGATTATTAAACATGAATTAGTAAAATGGTTTAAAAACAACCTTAACATGGTTTTCATAGATTAACCCTATTGTAATGGTTAATCCTTATACTGGTTTTTTAAATTTATTTTGAATTAGAATATAAGTATTACCCATAGACTTATTCTTCTATCTCTTGAACCTAAATGATAGGCAGTAGACCAAGGTATATTTTATATGGACTCTAGTTTCAGGATTCAACACCTTTTTTTAATGAAATTGATAACCTATTTGTGGAAGCACACTTATAATTTAATGCATTTTTAAATGTTGGGATTATTTTTTAGATGTTTGGCTCTATTTGGGTGTTGTTTTTTCTATGTAGGACTCTTAGTTCTAAAACAACATATGGGTTGAAGGGGTGGTCATGTAATGAATCTACCTTTTTTAAGGATGTGAAAATTATGTAATTATGGGTTTCATTAGGTTATACATGCATAGATAAAGGTCAATGAATTTTTATATCATGTAATGTTTTCCCATTTCAGAGATGTATAGGGTCTTTGGGACTAAAAATTAAAGGAAATAACATATCTTAATACATTTTTGTGAAATATGGGGTATTATGCGTCGATATACATAGTAAAAGTTAAGTTGATAAAAATTTTGTGACAAAACATATTATTTCATTGGAAATACTTTAATATGTGTGTTGTTATACTTCAATCACAATCCATCTCTGAGGTCGAGTGACATGTGTGTTAAATAAAATATGAATCATCCAAATGTTTGAGAAGATGTTGTAAAAAGACCATGTTTTATAACATTACCATTCATGTTTGTTTGTATTTTATACCTAAGGCTATGGAATGCATTGGTGTAACTAGGGAGAAGTGTCAAGCATACATCTGAAGGTGAATCTAATCTAGCACACTTTCGACCAGCATGTTTTCCTCTCTTTTCAAATTGGTACTTAGTTAAAAAAATGTGGCCATGTCTAGCATCGGCGGTTAATAATAAATGAAACATGTGGAATTTAATGAGTTTCCATTTTTAGTAAATTAAAACAAGGAGAATTCTAAGGTTGGAATAATTATTTCAAAAGGGTTTTAGCATATCCTTGTAAGTATAGGGAATGAAACAGTTTAGTACAAGTTGGAAATGGTCAACACAGCTTTTTAATTCCCATAGGGATGGTGAGTTTTGAAATATATCGGTTCTTTTAAGGCCTCACAATGATAATATGATTGGTAGTGTACAAAACCTTGGAAATAATCTTTAGTCAGAGATGAAATTTTAAGGTTATTCTTCAATGAGAATAGGATTCCTTAGGTGGTAAAGGCATCATGGTTAGTTAATGATAATGTGTCTGTAGTTACTGTAAAACTCTTTGAAAGGAATTAATCTATAAGTGGTTTGACTTCTTTTCCCTATTTCTAGTTGAATATGATTAGTTAGAAACAATGTTTGGAACATTGGGTTGAATATTACAGGAGAATATCAGGACTTATGGGTAATCATTAATAACCTCTTAGTGTACTCTCATCTTATCAATAATCATTCCCCAAATCATTACATCATTCAAGGTATAATAAGAGAGAGTCATTTATGCACTGATCTAAAGAAAGAAAGAAATTCCTTTGTTGGGTCAATAAATGGAATCTTTCAGAGTAATTTGTTCATAGTGTGGTTAATATTAGAGGCAGATTTTTCCTAATTGATACTGGGATTCCTGTGTATAAATGACTTTTAGATACTCATACACACCAAATGAATCTCAAAATTTATTTCTTAGAAATATACAACCATTGTACTGAGTCAGTATTCTTGATATGTGGATGTATTGGATTTATATCGAAGTCTCACTTGTAAATTATTGATATTGCACTACCTTGGATGATCTCTATAGACTCTAGTTTTTTATTTTGAACTATCCATAGACCTTGGTCGGGCTCAGATGATATGTTAAGTATGATGATCTAGGGTATTGGATCAGTTATAATCCAATGTTTGTGTTGTGGCGCAATGATAGGGATAGTTAGATCTATAAGAAAAGTCACCAGATTTCAGTTATGGTATTCAGTGGGAGTGCTCAGAATAAACTAAGAATACCATGGAATTAGGGAATCATAATTAGTTTTTGGAAGTGTCTTCTACTAAAGCTGAAACTGTAGAGGATCGACATTATTTTCCCTTGTTTCATTGTTTTTCAGTCCATGAGGAACCACTTATCGCATATTGTCTGGATGAGATGAGTGATATGAATGGATTTCCAGGGATTTTCATAGAAAATTGGGCTTTCCCAAAATATATTTTCTCAATTGGGAATCGACTGTATGATAGTAATGAGAATTGTGATGTGTTCTTCATTAGAATGATAGTGACTTTCTTATTTAGAAAATTCTTATAGTGGGGAGTACTGTGACTCGAATTTAGACATTAAATTTTAGAACTTGTGGTTGGAGTGCCATGGGATGAACGGTGAAAGAGACAATGATGTGATCATGTCTTGGGTTAGATTAAATCTAATGAGTGTCATCTCGAGGTTTCAATTTTTGATATGGGTGTTGGATAGAGTTTTACCAGCTTATGAACCGCATGCATATAATTGATGCTTGGATAAATTCTTAAAATTTAAAATTAAACATGGCCATTTTAGTAGAGGATCTCTCACCCAAGTAGGTCAGTTGATGTTATGTCAACCCAAAGGATTCTTAGGGATGGGAAATTCTAAGTTGCGGAGGATCTAACATCCCATGTATCGAAATGTGGGGATTTTTTCCAAAGGAATTTAAAATATTTTTTTGTGGTTAGGTCATTTGAATTTTGGGAATTATAGTGATTTTATGAGGGGTTTAATATAAAAAATAATAATTTTTTAGGATGTGGGTAATGATTATATGATATACTGATGTTTTGGGAAAACATCGTGGGAAACATGCATGCCATGCTGCTATAAACAGCTATTATATGACTTTTACATCATGAATCCCATTCATGACATGAGTGGGTTTCATAGGGTGTATACATGGAGGATTCATGATGTCAATACCTATGTGGGATTACCCAAACTAATTCACATCATGTAACTGGTTCACGACATGAATTTTTTCATGTCCTGAAACCGGGTCATGATGTGAAACCTGTAGGGTCATTTTTTAAGATTGTAGGGTCTTGTCCCCTTAATATATTCCTGAAAAAGTATAATGCCCAACTCTTGGAAGTAGAAAATCTCCCTCTCCCAAGGATCTTTTTATCTCCTCTACCCACGCTTTGATTAAGCATTGTTCATCACATTGGATAGACCTAGGTAATTTCTTGGGTCCTCTTTATTCTTTCCTTTTTTTGCCTTCCCAAATAGAATTATAAATACACACAGACTCGGTGGTCCTATTTTCAGGGAATTTTTCAAATATTTTGACTTCTATAGATTCAGCTCAAGTTAAAAGACAATAATGGACGAATGGAACTCCCCTGGCATAAGGTAGGTGGTCTCATGATTTTAACATAATTTCTTGCACATTTATAATTTATATAATTGTGCCGCGTGATTGAATTTCCATGTATCACCCTTAAAATTTGAAATTAAATTTGTAGAACATAATACTTTAAATTAAATGATTGTTGTGCATTAAATTTCTCTATTTGGGGTTTATCACCTCGAATCCAACCACCCCATGGTTATGTTTCCTATATTCCCATGTATGTTGTAATGTCCCAGATCTGGGTGCCACTCAAAGGGTGCCCCGAACCCGGTTCGCCATGTGACCTCAAGAGAATTTCCCCAAATGCCAGAGGCTGCCGACTAGCAGCGAGGACCCAGGTCTGATAGTGGGGAAACTATGCCCTCATTTGTTAAAGTGTAGCACAGCGAAATAAAAAAAAGCATACAACAACAACGGAAGCAACAAACTATACACTTTTAAAATAAACAACTACAGTAAAAGATAACCAATAGTTCTATAGATGATGATTCAACATGTCTCAAGTTTTAAGAAAACAGCCAGATCATGTTACACAACAATACAGTACATTACAATACAGAGTACAGAAAAACAAAACAAAACAGCCGGTAGCATTGCGATCCAAGCTCGGTCCCATACTCCCCTACTTTCCAGCAACAATCAAGTACCTGTATAGGGACCCTTGACCTTATCCACACCTGCAGAAACGTAATCTGTTTGGTCCAAAGACATGACCCAAACAGGGTATGAGAAATAAATCCCAGTAGGCACCCACCAAAGGCTCATGCCCAACTGTGTGAAAAGATTCAACAACAGTGTGAAGTAGTAAAATGCAATAAACTAAGCAGTACTCAAAAGTAACTAACTTTACCTGTTATATTTCCATTTTATTATTCTTTTAAACATTCAATTTAAGATATCACCACAGTTAATATTTTAAGAAAAATAGCCAAAGTCCTCAGACAGATAAACCCTTACCCTCAGGTAAAGAGAATCCAAACACAGGAATCTTCCCATAGGCATATCAAATATTTCCCACAGGCATATGAGGTGTCGCCCACAGGCACAGAATCAACTGCCCACAGGCACGGAAGAAGTTTCCCACAGGCTAAGTAGTACGTTTCCCACAGGCTAATCACAACACTACCCTCAGTCTAAACAAGTAATCGAGTCATGCCCAATATTTAAACAAGAAATATACATGAAACACAAAATGAAATTCCTCTCAAGGAAATTCTACAATCATTATTATAAAGGAATACCCTCAGGTATCCTGGACAAACAGCTAAACATAGGAACGCACCCCTGGGGTGGTCCTGGATCCAAGCAGCGATCCCAAACAACATTTTATTATAACATTTAAATAACTTAAACAATTCTAGGTATTCAATTCAATAGGGCCTCATCCATACGACACCCCATTCATGGGCGCGTATCTCAACGGTACACAAAACGCACAATAGTTGGAATTTAAACACCAAGACACCTACCTTAAACACCCAAGAATGGTATACCCAAATGACGCCTTCTAAAACGTCTAAGAATGTCGTATATATAAGGTAAAAGAATTATCATTCAAACTCAAATAACTTACATTAGAGTAAAAATTGGTTAAAACTATGCAAGGAGATGGGAGGGATTACCCGTGCGGTTCCAACATGATCGACGGAAGTAGAAATGGATTCCCGATGCTCGATCTGGAGATCCACGAAGGTTCGGCCATCCTCTACTAAGCTCCCATCTGGTTCGAAGCCAATACTGTGAATAGGGTTGTCTACTGCCCATTTTAAGTGAAAAAACAAACTACACGGCATGTACTATTGACTACACGGCATATACTTTTCTCATTTAACTGTTCCTCTGGCGGCACTTCCAAAATTGTTCATCCATTGACATGAGTACACGGCGTGTATTCCCCACTACATGGCGTGTACTATCGCCCAGTTGGCGGCTACTCCCACCTTCTTACTATTTCGTCTGCTGACTGACTACACAGCGAGTAAAGGACCACTACACGGCGTGCAGTCGGTTTTTACACCCTTAGTCTCCAACAAGGCTACACACCCTGTGTACTCATACCAAACGGCCAAAGTACACAGCGTGTGGAAAAGTACATGGAATGTAGTCCCAAAATTTAGGATTTTCCCCCATTTTCCTTATTTTTTCAAAAACACTTAAGGAAATAAGAAAATAAGAAACTCGTACCTTAAGAATAAGAACCAGGTTCTTATAAAATTACCCCCTTAAATCAATTAATCCCCAAATTTCCCTTTCAAGGGTGGTGAAGATATAACTGGGAAAAAATCTGGCCACTGATCACGTATGTCAGTCTCTCGTTCCCAGGTTTTTTCCTGCACTTAGCCATGCTACCATAGCAACCGAATGAGAGGAACTGTCCAGCCTTCGAGAACCTTCGCACTCCTATCAACGATACAAATCGGATTCTCCTCAAAGGACGCATCTACCTCAATCTCAACCTCCTCGGGCTAAAAGATGTGATATGGGTATTAATGATAGCGATGAAACTGAGATACATGGAAGATGTCGTGCATGGCTCAGTACCTCTATGGTAACTGTAACCGATAGGAAACCGGCCAGACTCTCTCCAGAATCTCAAATGGACCTACATACCTTGGTGAAATTTTACCCTGTCTCCTGATCCGTCTATGTCCCAACCTCGGTGAAACACACAAGAAAACGTGATCCCCAACGATGAACTCCAAGGGTCATCTGCGGCGATCAGCATAAGATTTCTGATGAGACTGTGTTGTAGCCTTCCGCTTCTGAATCAACTGGACCTGCTTAGAAGTCTCCTACATGAGTCGTGATCCCAGTAAAGCTGCCTCACCTACCTCTAACCAGTATAAGGGTGATCGGCATGGCCTACCATATAAAGCCTCGTAAGGTTCCATCTCAATAGTTTCCAGAAAACTATTATTATAGGAAAACTTGACTAGGGGTATATGCTTCTCCCAAGAGACCCCAAAGTCTAGGATGCATGCAAATAGAATGTCCTCAAGCACCTATATCATACACTCTGACTGACCATCGGTCTGAGGGTGGTAAGCTGTGCTCAAAAGCACCTGTGTACCCAGTTCCCTCTAAAAAATCTTCCAGAAACGAGACGTAAAATGGGCATCCCAATATGAAATGATAGAATGGGGGACCCCATGAAGACGTACGACCTCTCGGATATACAACATCTGAGCTCGTCAACTCTGAAGGTCTCCTTGATCGGAAAAAAGTGAGCTACCATTGTGAGTCGGTCCACAACAACCCACACGGCATCATTTCCTTGAGGTGACCTCGGCAACCCAGTCATGAAGTCCATTGTGACATCATCTCATTTCCACTCTGGAATGGGTAACTGCTGTAATAATCTGACTGGTCTCTGATGATCCACCTTCACCTATTGATAGGTGGAACATCTCATAACAAAACCAGCTACTTCCCTCTTCATTCCCGGCCACCAGTACTGATGTCTCAGGTCTCGTTACATCTTGGTAACCCCGGGATAAACTGCCCAAGATGAAGCATGAAACTCCCACATCATCTCCTCGAATGTATCCCCTGGAACCCATACTCGTCCATGGAAATGCAATACTTCATCATTTCCTATCGTCCAACCAGAAGAAGGGTCCTCACTGGTCACTGATTCCCGTTGAATTAGGACTTCTGAATCAGATAGCTATCTCGTCCTCACTCTATCCAGGATGATAGAATTCACAGCTAAAGATGAAAGATAGGTATGTCCCTGACTGTCTTTTACCTCCAAATGCATCTCAGAGAACAAATCCATAAGCTTACATTCACCATTGGCCTCTTGCACTGCCTGTATCTGAGTCTTCATGCTTAGTGCATCAGCTACTGCATTACCTTTTCCAGGTGTATAGGAAAGCTCAAAATCAAAGGACTGAAGGTATTCAACCCACCTTCACTGTCTCAGGTTCAAGTCACGCTAGGTAAATATGTAATTGAGACTTTTGTGGTCCGTGAACACCACAAAATGTTCTCCCAAGAGATAATGTCTCCAACAGCGTAACGCGTGAACAACTGCAGCCAACTCGAGATCATGTGTCGGGTAATTCCTCTCATGTGGTCTCAAATTCCGAGACCCGTACACAACAACTCAATCGCCCTACATCAACACAGCTCTCGGCCCAATACTTGATGCATCATAGTAAACTATATAGCTCTACCCCTGCTCTCGGAGTATCAGGATCGGTGTTGATGTCAACTTTCCCTTCAGCTTCTGAAAGGTTGTCTCGCAAGCTTCTGACCAAACGAACTTCACACCCTTCTTAGTCAAACCCGTCAACGGTGCTTCTAAGTGGGAAAAGTCCTGTATGAAGCATCTGTAGTAACCAGCCATCCCCAAGAAACTTCGTATTTCAAAAACATTCTTAGGCTGCTCCCAGGAAACTACTACTCTCACCTTCTCTGGGTCTACTGCAACTTCTCCCTCTGAGATGATATGACCTATGAAGTGTATATGCTCCATCCAAAAGTGTCATGTTGAGAGATTAGCATATAGTCGATGCTCTCTCAATGTACTCAATACGATCTCAAGATGGCTGGCATGGTCGTGTCGAGGGTGAGAGTACAGCAAGATATCGCCCACGAATACTACCACATAATAATCTAGATAAGGATGGAACACACGATTCATCAGAGTCGTGAAAACTGTTGGTGCGTTCATGAGTCCGAACGGCATAACTGTATACTTGAATAGAATATACCAACTCTTGAAAGCTGTGAGAGGTATATCAGATGGTCTAACGTGCAGCTGATGATATTCTGATCTCAAGTCAATATTAGATAACACTCGTACTCCACGAAGTTTATCAAAAAAGATCATCAATCCTTGGCAAGGGATATCGGTTCTTAACCATCAACTGGTTCATCTTCTGATAATTCACACAGAGTCTGAGGGTATCGTCTGCCTTCTTCGCAAAAAGGACAAAAGAACCCCATGGAGAAGTACTGGGTTGGATAAAACCCTTTTATTATAACTCCTCTAATTGTCTCTTAAGCTCCTATAACTCTAGTGTAGCCATCCTATAAGGAGGAATGGACACTAGCACTACTCCTCGCACAAGATCAATAGAGAAATACACCTCACGCTCTAGAGGAAGACCCGAAAAGTCTTCCGGGAAGACATCCCTGAAACTATCAACCACTGGAGGGAAATCCTTCTGACAAGTCCCCTGGTCGTCCAGATATAAGTTCGCAATCTGGGCTGTGATACCACCTCGCACATGATGCTCTGGTCCAGCTCGACTCGCCTGAACATTCCACTCGCCCTTGTATAGAAACTCTCTGCCCTCTGGTGACGTGAAACTCACCCTACGACGATAGCAATCCACAAAGGCTCGAAAGGGAACCAACTAGTCCATCCCAAGAATGACATCATAGCTCGTCATCTATAAGACATAGAGGTCCCAAAAGAAGTGACATCCACCAACCTAAAGGGGGAACTCCTTGCACTGACTCACACTAGCCGTTCTAGTCCCCAACAGAGTGTCTAACGTTATAACAGCGGAAGAAGAAGAAACACAGAGCCCAAGGCTCTCCACAACAAGTACAGATATGAAACTATGTGTAGCATCCATATCAAAAATCACTACAGATAAAAAAGAAACAACTATAATAGTACCTCTGATAGTAGAAGGTCTGGGATCCTACTCCTGATGGGCCTGTTGCACTGCATATGCCTGCCCAGTGTTGTGGCCCTGTGACACAGCCTGGCTACCCAGAGTTGTCCCGCCCTGCTGCCTTTGAGATCCTGGTGTCTGGCTACCACGGACACATCCACCATCCCTTCCTACACGACCTAATGTATTCCACTTCCCCGACTGGTAAGAATCTGTTGGTCCTACCCCCGCACACAGAGTCTGTACAGAACCCCTCTCACTAGCCACTGGTGGAAACGCCCTCCAAAAGTGCTGCAGATGACCCATCCTGCTGCAAGCTCGGCACTCCACTGGGTCTTGTGGACACTGAGTTCTCTTGTGACCTTTCTTACCACTCTGGTAGCACATGAACTGTCCACCTAAAGCATTCTTCTTACTGGTACTACCACCCTGAGAGAATATATCTATCTCTTCCTCTTACCAGTAGAAATAGTACCAAAAACTGGTGTTGAACCACCCTGGCCCACACCACTAGCTTCACACAGGTTCCTCTATGTAATCAGCGCATGGTTCACAATATCATGTACTGAAGGCAACCTGAAAACATTCACTAGTGCTCAGATGTCATATCGAAGACCATCCTCAAAGTGACTGGCTCTCAACATCTCATCTCCCACCAGAATAGGTGAAAAACGCTAAATCTCGGTGAAGCGAGCAGAATAATCCATCACCGACATAGCACCCTACTACAGATTCATGAACTCTCGAGCTTGATCTGCCCTCAGCATCTCTAGGAAGAAGAAGTCATAGAAGACTTTCTGGAAATCTTCCCATGCCATGTCTCTGTGATGCTCTGGCTGGGTGGTAACATCCCAACACCTCTTGGTGGAATCACGCAGCATATAAGTTTCAAGCTTGACCCTCCACCCTAGAGGCGTCTTTAGATGCTCGAAAATAGTCTGCATCGACCCCAGCCAAGACTCTACATCCTGTGGTCTTCCGTCCCCTGAAAACGTAGGCGGATGCTGCTGCTGGAAGATACGTGCCAGCTCTCCCATAGATGTGGTAGCCGGCGGTGCTCCCTGAAAGGTCTACATGAACCGCATAAAGACTTTACGGAACTGAGCCTCCATGCATGTGTCTGGTATTACGGCTGACGCTACATCTGGCTCTGCTGGAGGATCAACTGGTAGCCTATGGCCCACCATCTTCTGAGTATACTCGTTGTCGCTCTCCTGGAGAACAACGTGTGAATGTCTCGGCGGCATGACACTACAAGGTCAAATGCACACCATAGATCAAGATTATCATAGTTTGAAAACGAAGGAGCCAAAAGGTAATAGGAGGAGGAAGAAGGCATTTAAGATTGCACAACAAGACTACACGGCGTGTATACTGACTACACGGCGTGTACCTGACTTCTCTTCCCCTGCCCGGGTCTTTCTACACGGCCAAGCCACATGGCTCCCGTTAAGAAAAACTACACGGCGTGTATATAATCTACACGGTGTGTATGGTGTAATTTTCCAACTGCCCGTGTTGTTTGTGACACTTCCAACTCCTCAGCTTGATACTACACGGCGTGTTACACCCGCACACGGCGTGTACACCACTCTATATTCCCAGCCACAAGGCTAAGTCCACACGGTCTATCACTGGTCAAGACTACACGACGTTTCCCATAGGTACACGGCGTGTACTAGACGAGCTTCGTTGACCCGTGTTGTTAGTTACACGGTCAGATACATGGCTCCAACTACACGGCGTGTTCAATATACACACGGCGTGTACATGAAGGGGTTACACCGACCTGTGTTGTTAGTTACACGGCCGGGTCCCCATGTCAGACTACATGGCGTGTTCCACAGTGGACATAGTGTGTATATATTAAGGTCTCCCCCATCTGTGTTGTTAGTTACATGGACGGACTCCTGGTCAACACTACACGGTGTGTACTTACGGTACACGACGTGTTCTCCCCAAGCAATTCTCTTCCCTGTGTCCCCGCCCACATGGTCTATGACACGGAAAGAGACTACACGGCGTGTAATTAGACTACACGACGTGTACTTAGACTACACGATGTGTACTCAAAAAAAATTCTTTTCTTCCTGAAAAGAAGAACACACACGACATGTTTATGGTACTACACAGCGTGTATACTGGGTTTCCAGAAAGTATGCCTCAGAAACTTCTCCGATACCCATAAAATACTGAAAAACAGCACCTAAGTGCCAAATTCCGATCTATGAGGGCCCATACTCCCCACGAATCAAATTTTGGCATCTTATATGTGTTATAACCAGATAAACAGCCAATGATCCACCAAATTTTGGTCAATGAGGGCCCATACTCTCCAAAAACAAAATTTTGGCATCCATTCTATAAACAATCCCACACAATAATACCCTATCAAATAGCAGGTATCTATCCAAGAAACTATCACAACATCATGATTTTTCTAGCACAACATCTATCACAACAACAAGAAATTTTCTAATGCACCTACATGGCATGGAAACTATGCATGGAATGTGATTTCTAGCATGTGCCTAAATGATGCATGAGATGGAATACCATCATCTCATCGGGTTGCAACTAAATAGAACCCATGAATAAAATATAAACAGCACAATACAAGTGTGTCACCCTTCGGTGAAAATCAATTCAACTGTAAAATTGGAAAAATCATAAGAATTGAAAAAATACGAGGTAGACTGGCTTTTTCCTGTACACGGGTTAGCTAATCCTGGGCACATCTTATTACCAACTACCGTTCTCATCCTATCCCTGACTAACGATCTAAATAGTAAGTCAAAGAAAATAACCTGCCTCTGATACCACTTTGTAACATCCCGAATCTGGGTGCCACTCAACGGGTGCCCCGAACCCAGTTCGCCACGTGACCTCAAGTGAATTTCCCCAAATGCCAGAGGCTGCCGACTAGTAGTGAGGGCCTAGTTCTGATAGTGGAGAAACTATGCCCTCATTTGTAAAATTGTAGCGCAATGAAATAAAATAAAAATCATACAACAACAGCGGAAGCAACAAACCATACACATTTAAAATAAACCACTACAGTAAAAGATAACCAACAGTTCTATAGATCATGATGCAACATGTCTCAAGTTATAAGAAAATAGCCAGATCATGTTACACAACAATACAGTACAGTACAATATAGAGTACAGAAAAACAAAACAAAACAGCTGGTAGCATCGCGAGCCAAGCTCGGACCCATGCTCCCCTACATCCCAGCAACAATAAAGTACCTGTATAGGGACCCTTTCCCTTATCCACACCTGCAGAAACGTAATCTGTTTGGGCTGAAGACATGACCCAAACAGGGTGTGAGAAATAAATCCTAGTAGGCACCCACCAAAGGCACGTGCCCAACTGTATACAAATATGAAACAACAATGTGCAGTAGTAAAATGAAATAAACTAAGCAGTACTCAAAAGTAACTAACTTTACCTGTTATATTGCCATTTTATTAGTCTTTTAAACATTCAATTTAAGATATCACCACAGTGAATATTTTAAGCAAAATAGCCAGAGTCCATAGACACGTAAACCCTTACCCTCATGTAAAGAGAATCCAAACATAGGAATCTTCCCACAGGAATATCAAATATTGCCCACAGGCGTACAAGGTGTCACCCATAGGCATAGAATCAACTACCCACAGGCACAGAAGAAGTTGCCCATAGGCTACGTAGTATTTTTCCCACAGGCTAATCATAGAACTTCCCTCAGGCTAAACAAGTAATAGGACCATTCCCAATATGTAAATGAGAAATATACATGAAACAAAAAATTCAATTCCTCACAAGGGAATTCTACAATCATTATTATAAATGCATACCCTCAGGTATCATGGCCAAACGGCTAAACAGAGGAACGTACCCCCGGGGTGGTCCTAGATCCAAGCAGCGATCCCAAAAAAACAGTTTATTATAACATTTAAATAACCTAAACAATTTTAGGTATTTAATTCAACAAGGCCTTAGCCATACGACACCCCATTCATGGGCGCATATCTCAACAGTACACAAAACGCACAACAATTATAATTTAAACACCAATCCACCTACCTTACACACCCAAGAACGGTATACCCGAATGACGCCTTCTGAAACGTCAAAGAACGTCGTAGATCTGAGTTAAAATAATTCTCATTCAACCTCAAATAACACAACTTAGAGGAATAATGGACAAGAACTACGCAAGGAGATGGGAGGGCTTACCCGTGTTGTTCCAACGTGATCGACAGAAGCAGAAACGGATTCCTGATGCTCGATCTGGAGATCCACGAAGGTTCGGACATCCTCTCCCAAGCACCCGTCCGATTCTAATCCAATCCTGTGAACATGGTTTCCTACTACCCATTTTTAGCAAAAAAAACAAACTAAACTGCGTGTACTATTGACTAAACGGCGTGTACTTTTCTCATTTAACTGTTCCCCTAGAAGCACCGCCAAACTGTTCATCCGTCAACATGAGTACATGGCCAATATTCCCGACTACACGGTGTGTACTGTTGTCCAGATGACAGCTGCTCCCACCGCCTTACTGTTTCGTCTTCCGACTGACTACACGGTGAGTAAAGGACCACTACATGGCGTGTAGTCGGTTTTTACACCCTTAGTGTCCAACAAGGATACACACCCTTTGTACTCATCCCACATGGTCAAAGTACATGGCGTGTGGAAAAGTACACGGAGTGTAGTCCAAAAAATTAGGATTTTCCCCAATTTTCCTTATTTTATCGAAAACACTTAAGGAATAGAGATAAGAAGAAACTCGTACCTCAAGAATAAGAATTAGGTTCTTACATATGTTATGCCTATTTAGGAAATTAAACCATCCTTCTAGGTATTTCTTTAAATTCTCCTAATTATAATGATTTCTTACTCTTGATCACTATTTTAGGTGTAATGAATAAACCCTCTTGTAAGGGAGGGTTAACTTGAATTAATATAATTGAAATGATAAGATTTACCCTGTTTAATAATAAAAGCACCTATGAGGTGAGTTGCCTTCTTTGATAAAATGGGGAATTTGGATGGGATATTTGAAATTATAAATGGGAATGGGCCTCTTCATGTATACTTTAATTATGAGATGGAATTCCTAAGTGAATGGCCCTCTTTATTAATTACACTTGAATTGTGATATGTAATTATCATGAAAAAGTAATGTTTACTAACATGACCTTCCTTATTAATTAAATTTAAATTATTAAATAAATTATATTACACCTTGACTGATACTTAGGTTCCTTTTATGGAAATACTTGGATGGGAACTTAAGCTGATTAATATTACTTATTACATGAGTGATACTTTCATTTCTTACATGGAAAGCAATGGATGGTCCCATAGGATAGCATCCTTCTATAATACCTTTAGAGATAATTGGGATTCTTTATAATGTAACACCTTTTATGGGATCATTGGATATATATTTTCCACACACACTAAGTGATACTTTGGATCCCTTTCTATGGAATTCCTCATAAGTTATCAAAGGGTGTTTGGATGTTATGATTGATACATGGGTTTCCTCTTTACAAAATTCCAAGAACGGTCTCATAGAATAAAAATAATTGCATTACTCCTTGGGTGAAACCGGGGTTCCTCATTACCGAATGCCTTGGAATGACTCGTAGGAAAATCAATTTTCAACATGCTTCTTTATTATTTCATATGGATCATGGTATTTATTTATGATAGTTTTTATGTTAGGATTCCTTGGCTATGTACCATGGGTTCATGACCTATTAATGGTATTATTATTAGATACATGTGAGTACCCAGAGTTGATCTATGGTTTAAATACACTAGTTATACATGGACACTGAGGGTTTTCCCTGGGTTATATAAAACTCTTATACTTTATTAACTTGGTTATGCTTCCCTATAGAGGATGCCTTGGATGACTACCTTAATTAAATAATTGACCATTATGTTAATTTTATGTGGATTCCTGGGACTCCCACCTCAGGTCATCATTGGTGCACATATATCTCTAAATATATAAACATATGTGCTTATATGAACATTTAGTCATGTTCAGAGATATTCTTAGGAAAAGATAGGTATGGTCAGAGAGGTATCCTTGAGGAACTTAATTCCAACATGTTTGCATTTTTAATTCGTTATTTTACTTATTATACCTTCACACTTTTGTATTTTATATTCACAAACTATATATCTTTAAACACTGATGGTGGTAGCCTACTGATTATATATCACAACTTGTTTGGGCCGCAATTACATTGGGGAACCTGAATAGATCTCATGATTGGAGGTTAATGTTTATATATTATTCTTTTGCTATTCATTTTTACATGGGGGCTTAGGAGCATAAGACATATCTGGAGCTCAGAATGGTCATGTAGTTATACCTTTGTAATTTTTTCATTTTTTTATACTTGTATTGTATGGAATATCATCTTGAATGATTATTTATTATACATTAAATCCTGATCGGAAAAAATATGCATGGTTATATGTATTTGGATTTAGTAGTTATACTTATATTCTACTCAATTTTTCTTATACTACTACTATTGTTGATTGTTTCATTATATCTTATACCAATGTTCTACCCTGATCATGAGTGTATAATCTCCCAATTTTACCATAACTAGTCCCTCATTGCTATTCAGTAGCCTCTGGAATATGGGGGGAATGCCTGAGGATAAGTGATCGACCAACTCAGGGAACCGTTTCAGTGGATCACGGGTCAGGATGTTACATTGTTTTAGAAATGACTTAGGTAATGTGGTATCTCCTATAAAAAAATAAATTATATATATTCCTTATAGACTGTAGTTTCTTTCTCTCAGAAAAAATTCATTCATTGTACCTTGAGAGGAAATTCAACCCATGAATGATGTAAAATTCAACCATTGGTATAAAAATATTGTTTGAAACTATGCAACTTCCACTCATTTTACTAGAATAGAAAAAAATCAATTAGATTCTCAGTTTTTTTCTTTACTGGAACCTCTTTACTCAATGTATTAGTGGATGTTTAGTGTTCTTGGAGAACACTTAAAATATAATAGAGTGTGCAGATCCATAATCAAATAATGTATTAGTTAACATTGATTTTATGATCAATGTACTTTTTGTAACATTATTTAAGACATCAGCTTCTGTTATTGTAATTTCATAATAATTTCCATTATCTATTGGCCTCTTTTACTATAGATTCCAATTATTCTTGATGCATTAATTAAAATAGTACCATATCTCATTGAAAATTAAATCATTCAACATTAGTATATTATCTATTTCTATTTCTCTCATAATCTTGATGGACTTCATATTTATACTTATAACAAACTCTCATGACATTCAAGAATTCCCCACGTTAGTTACTTACACAAATATTACATATTAGAAATTTTAACCATCCATTATAATCATTTATTAAATTTATTTCTATGTAAGGATTAAAAATACACTTCTTATTTTTGTTTTCCTTTTTAAATATATGACTTTGATAACTCTTTCTTGATCTTTATAGTAAATTTCACTATATCTTAGTATGATTAAAATTTTTTAGTGTACAATTACCAATGAATTATTTTGTTTACCCCCATCAAAGAAGTAGTCAATATTGATTTCTAGATAGTGTTTATAGTCCACATTATGTCATTACAATTTTCTAAATTTATCCTCATACTCACAATATCTTCGAATTTAATTTTTCATTAAATTTAATAATTTCCTTTATATTTCATCACTTTTCTCTTGAGGAAAATAATTTTTATGGAATATTTCTTTAAAATCATTCCATTTAATTACTATAATCTCTTATTCCTTCTTATTCTTCTGAATAAATGAACTCCACTGATCTATATCTCCCCTTAAATGATATATACCCATCATAAAATACTCATTTCTATTATATCCCAAAGGGATATCTTATCTAAATATTTTATCCATTTCTATGCTTCTAATGGATTATTAATTCCATTGAAATCTGTTGGTCACTACCCCATAAAATCATCCAACATTATTACACCTCACTGAGGTCATTAGGTTGTTCCATAAGAGAAAGGTTATTCATCATAACATAAGCCAACTTCCCTAAAAATAGTGATTATTTTCTCATCTGAAATACTATATTTATTGGTTTTTTTGGGAGTGAAATCCAAGCATTGATTTTTGAGTTTTGAATCAATTTTTTTCCTTTTATTAAGAAAATTTTTCTAAACATAGACATATATAAATTAGTTCATGAATATAACTACGAATTATGAATCATAGAATATAGTTAATATGAATTTATTATAATTCGATACCAAATATTTGATCCATTATAGAAAGGTTATTGTGATTTCAAATGGGTTTTCCATAAAGTTGTATTCTCAATCTATGTTATTCTAAATCAAGTTCCTATTATCTATACTAAAATTTATCATAAACCAACTATAACAAACCTGAATCTAGTCATCAATGTCTTGTGGTTATTTTTTTCAATAGTATAGAATAAATATATAAAAAAACAAAGGATCAGAAGCTTACTCATCTCAGGTTATTAGATATATGAATAATTGGGTCATTACATGGGAAATATCATTACAATATATGAAATTTATTATTTCTCATTTTCTTACCCTTGGATCATTCATTGTAATATTAATGTTTTTATAAGAAAATGGGTAAATAATAGAAAAGTGTGCGCTCTAATAACCAATAAATGGTAGAATATAGATGATTTTTTTATAGAATCAATAAGGCTTACATAGTATGGGAATAAAAAATAATCAAAAAATCAATATATCTGATAAAATAAGTATAATATAACCATGTAATATATAATAATGGAAATAAATAATCACGTGGATATAAATATATAATTTCAAATGGATGGAATGTACAATTTTATATAACATAAACATATCATTAAGGCCTCTACTAATATACCATTCATAAATGGATCGGTAAACATCAAAAATCCAAACTAGGTTGTCTCTTGAGACATACTAATTCATTAAGGTGTTATATAATTATGGTCCACAACCATCAATTACTAAGTCTAATAAATTCATCACATGAAAATTATAAATGGATAAATAATTAATTCAAAAAAATTACCTAGGTAACCTCTTATATGAATACTTAATAAATAACTAATCATATTAAAATAATGAGAATAATTTTTCTAATATTTCCCTAGTCAAATGAATGGTATAACTTTCTAGGTTAATAACCTCCAACTAAATTATTAGATATTGGGTGTATACAATATATAGAGTAAAAGATTTATTATTAATTAAATATATTTGGATAAGAAAATATAAAATACAAACATGAGATAAAGAATATGTACATGGAATATAAAGATGAATTCAATAGAGAGAGGTAGATAACATAATCACAAGAGAGAGAAATGATGTGGGAGAGACACATTAAATAAATAAGTGAGGTAATGGGATGAGAATAAATCAATAATAAAATAAAACTAGTATGGAATTGTTTTGAAACTTTTTTGATAGGGAATAAAAGATAAGATAGATAATAGAGAAATAATACATGGATAGAATGAGGATTTCAAAGAGAAACTTATACTATGTTTCCAAAATCACTTGGACACTCCTCTAACCTACTAAATATTTGAATTTTAAATTTTAATTAAATAATATAGAAACATTAAAATTATAATTTCCAAAATTATAACCATTTTATTATCATATTTCGTTCATTTTTTATATTAGTGTTTCTGCCTCAGTCATTTGGAGTTGTTTATCCCTCAATTCCTATATCACTCTAGTAAAATTCAAACAGTAAAATTTTATTATTAAATGGTTCCATAATCTTCAAAACATTTAAGGTATTATTCATAATTTCATTCAAATTTTATAAAATTCCAATGTTCAATATATAATTTAAACTGTATATATAATAAGAACTGTGTATTGGTATGCTCATTTTAGGTAGTATGAATGGACATGATTGTTTATTAATAATATCATTAATATAATTCCCATTATATATATATATAATCTTAATTATTTAAAAAATATTATATATATACCTTAAATAGATTTTTATAACTATTCACATAATATGGTGGTTCTCGATTGTATGACATAATCCATATGGGTGATTAAAACTATCCATGATGGAATGAATTCTATAAACAACCATGAAACGGATTTTTATGAATTATATATTGATATAATTCATATTATAGTAGAATTTTTTCTTAATTTTATCAGGAAATAAAACTTTGTTAAACTTATATGTAATAAGTTTTGGAGATAAAAATAAATTAATTGAATGTGATTAAAATATAAGACATACTTTCCTCCTTGAGATGGATCCTTAGGAACACACCTTAAGGATTCTTAGAATGGTCTTTTGAGGGGACCATAACTTAAAAAAATGCATAGCAATTTTTTTAATAGATATTTCTTAAAATATTTAACAAGTTAATGTGTTTTGGATGTAAAATTAAATGTATGTAATATGGTGGTAATTATAGGTGAAGGGTGGGTGTTTTAAAAATAAAATATTGATTAACAAATTATTTTTTCCCAAGAAAATAAATTTTATTGATTCTTATGACTAATTTGGGTAATTTATGAAAGTGAGGATGATGAAATTATTACTTAAATTATCTAGGATATAATTAATATTTTATTTAAGTTATAATAAAAAATATCATATTTGATCATTCACATCCCTATTTTAAAATTTATGAAAATTCAAAAAAAAAATACCCCTATTTAATTTGAAATTATTATTTAAAAAATTACTGCCATTTTAAAAGATTTATTTTGATATTATTTTGATTTTAATATTTATTTCTAGTATGAAAAACTATTATATTAAATAATGTAAAACGTGTTTTGTTAAAAATATATAGTTATACTTACATTTTGTTACATAAATTGAGTAACTATTTTATGATATTTTCATAATTATTTTAAATAATTTATGTTTGTTTAACCTTAGCTATATGGATAATTAATTAGTTTCATAAATGACTCTTTTACTATTCCCAAAGTCATGTTACTATTTTAACACTTAGGTTATAAATCTACTGATCATATTTCTAATGATCATGTAATACTTACACTTCCTATAAATATCTATTACTTCCATTATTAATCATTCACTTGATATAATATCAAGTTTATTGATACTCCATTAACAAAATTATAATCATTTAATAAAATTTTTCCATTTTCATAGTGTTATTCATTTGTTTGATAATTCTATGTGGCCATGACATGCCAGAATTTCAAATTTTAGTTTTGTTATTTACTTTTATTTATTTAACATTTTATTATTTTCAACTTTATAGAGTGTATTTGTACTTTTTATATAATTTTTGAAATTATAAATCATATTAATTCTATGGAATGTATCTAAATATTTTTATCTACTACTATTATGAAATAAATTAATTTTTTTTGTAATGAAATATATATAATAGAATCATGGGGCTTACATGGACAAGTAGCTAATCATGGATTGGTTAAATGATTTTAGTATGTCCCATCGGTTGATTCACGATATCATATGCCACAGGTTATATGTGGGACATAAAAATATACAAAATTTCAAATAACAGGCTATGAGTTATGGATATTATATCCCATGACAAACAAATCTTTAATATCACAAAAGGTGAAAAGATATTTCACTTACTATAACAATATACACTAATGAGGATATTTTTGAATCCTAGGATATGACTCATTATAATTGTATCCCATTAATGAACTCTTATGTGGTAATAAGAGTAATCATAAGGCACTGCATAGCGCGTTGAATGAAATTATAGTAAATCAAAAATTGTAACATATTATGTCATAAGTAACAAAATTATATCACAAGAAGTATCTTGGGGATATTAAATTATGTTATTAATGTGATGAATAAATAATTGTTCACTATGTGGGATATTTCACATCTGGATATTATTTTATATTATAAGGGTGATATGATACTTTTAATTAGTTATATATTGGTATTTTTTGGATATAAGGAATATTGGGCATTAGTTTTATAAAAGTATACAAGGAGAATACTAGGAGATGTAAATAGATTTATTTGACATGTATGAATAGTAGGAACAATTTTACAGTTATTATCAAAAAAATAAAATGGGTTTATAATGAGGATATTATATAGGGATACGTGAGTTTTGTAACACCTCAATATTTTTTGAAAAAAAAAGAACACTATGTTCGATATCGTACATGATATGCAACACCTAGTTTAAAATAACCATGAAATATTATTATGAGATCATTATAACCTAGCCATTGAATTGGAATGAATGAATAGTATGAACCAAATTAGGATATATATAATTTTCCTACTCATTTTTATTTTATTAATTAATTCTCGTGTATAATAACTTTATTTTTAGTAAAGAAATTTTATTCTTCAAAAAGATGTTTTTTTAAATGATTTTATTTAATTTTATTAGTGAATATTATAATAAATTTATGGAATATATATAAATATTATTTTATAAAAAATAATATCATTTTTTAAATCATCCAATTAAAATTACCTTATTTTTAATTTTTGAGATTTTCTTGAAAGGATCGATTTTCCAGTGAATAGTGAAACATACAGATCTTTATAAAAGTGTCATTTCATTAAATTTTAAAAATTAATTTATGTATTTAATTTGATCTAAATTTAACTTAAGTAATATTTAATTAGATATAATCTAATTAATTATATTTTAATCATTTTTCATCTTTATTTTGGTATAACTATATGTTTGGGCTTAAAACACTTTTTTTATTAAAACTATTTTTCATTTAGTGTGTTTAATTTTAAATTAAATTATGAAAATTCAATTTTTTTAATTTTGAAAAATTTATTTCATATTTTTAATTATTCATTCTATATTTAGTAAAAATTTCCCTTCTTTGTGGTCAATATGAATAGTAAAATTAGTAATTTTATTACTATGGTAAAGGTTAAATTGCATAATTTTTCTTAAAAATAAAATTATAAGAACCATAAAATAACTAAAACACTTAACTAAATATTATTTTTTCAATATATATAGACAATAATAATACAAGTTTCAAATTTATGACCTTTTGGTGGCACATGGATTTGATTATGACCTTATAGTATTTTATTTAATAAAAATTCAAACATGTCACACTCTAGTTCTTAATAAATATAATATTTTTAATTTGTGGATAACCATGAGAAATGTTCAAATATAAATCAAATTTTCAGAAATAAATTATTTCTCTTCATCATAGAAATTTATTTTCAATTTTTAATGAAAAAAGTTAAATTGAATATTTACACAACATTGATGGAGTAATTGTTTAATTAATTGAGTAATCAAATAAATAAAATTCAAAATACTAAAAGTAATATAATTTGAGATATTTAAGGATATAAAAGCATTATATAGATGACCATGGAATATTTAGGATATAATAAAATAGTTTTTTCTAATCTTAATTGTTTTTCTTAATGTTTTTAGAGTTAATGTAATGAATGGTATCAAAATTGACACTAATGGTATTTTATGGGATTAATATTTCATTAAATTATTTAAAAACCATAAAAATATTAAATAATAACATAGGGGAAATGATATAAACAAATATTTCCTCCCATGTTCAATTCTATCCCATTTTTTAAGAATTTTTCTCTAGAATAATCTTATTATATTTTAATATTTTGAGAAATTCCAAAAGTGTCCTTCACCTCAATTATAGAAGGGTGCCCCTTCCTTCACTTATTTACAGCACATTGAAAAATATAACTCAACAAAATCAACCCATTTCTCACCTAAACATACTTATCCAAGTTATATATGATTTTATCATTACAAAATACCAACTTGAGATCCATTAAGAAGATATCTAAAGGAGGTCCACTGAAGAAGAGATAATCATCTTTACAAACTATTTCAAGTTTTTTTTCTTCTTCTACTACATATTTATGTGTTGTTTCCATAATAAATTAATAAATCCAGTATAATTTATATATTGACACATTATTACTATTATGATATAATAATATTACAAATTTTATCCGTCCTATGAAAAATGAAAGCGTCATGTGTGCGTGCGTTCAACTTACAGTCTCCACACAGTGATGTAATTTATTTTACATAACCAATTTACATGGATGGTTATAATGATGTAAATTTTGGAAATATATGATACAAATGAAAAAATATTTATTATATAAAATTAATTTATTATCCATTTCTCTACCCATTCACCATTAATGCAATGATACTGTCACTTGTGCGTACATTCGACCTACTAAATCCATGAAGTGATGTGACTCATTTTTGATAACCAACATTAAATAATGTTTTTAAAAATGAATTTAATCATTAAATATTACACTTATATAATTAATAACATTCTTTATATGATGAATCTATATCCCATGAACATTAAGAGGGACTTACATGAAAAAACAAGCATGGTAATATGAATGAGTAAACACCTCAAAAAATGGAATGTTATTAATGAACGGTTGGTAAGATGGTATATAGGGATTATATATGATATAATTAATATTAATATTGTTCTTTTATAAATTAATAAATTTATTAAAAAAGAAAATAGGAGGTTAAAGCATGTTCAACTAATGGAAAGTGCTATGTGAGGGATTTTAGTCTTACTTTTATTTTTGGGAGACTTATTCCATATTCATAGATCATTTCTTTTTTATGGTTTATATAGTACCATTTAACATCTTATATCATTAATTTCCTTATATTCGTTGTTTTTAATGATCCTTCTCAATTTATTATTTCATGGGGTTTACCAAATTAGTGTTACCAAAGCGGTAAGGGTTTATTTCAAAATCCCTATATTACTCAAGATTATTTATGTTCAATCCCCCACTAGGAAATATTTATCGTCCATGTCCATATTTTCAAAAATTATTTTCAAAAAGGTTTTTATGATTCACAAACAATTTTTAAAATTCATTTTCAACAATGTTTTAATTTTTCTCAAAATGGCTTGATGGGAATACTTTTTTCATTTTCCAACTGAGGTAGTTTGTGACTTTTTTAGAAAAAATACGAAAGGAATGTTTTTTAAATTATTCATCATGTGAATATTTTCCTTGCATCATGATTCTTTAATCCTTTGAATCTTCCTTTAAAATTTTAATGTTTTATTTTTAAAAAAAAGTTTTTCATTCATATTTGTGAATTTTATTTTCAAAAGTGAATTTCAAGGTGAAAAAGTTATTATCCTCAAAAAAAACTAATGAACCTTTTATACTGCTTTTATTTATCAATGAAGAAAACTCTATTTAACTTATTCAACATTGAGTATATGTTTTGATGATATCATACTTTTAATCATTCACTTACTCCTGATCATTGAATTGTGAATCTCTCTTAAATATCCATATTCTTGTATGGTTTATATGATTATTTCATAATCCATAAAAATATTTTGAATACAGTGTTTAATTTGAATTTTTTTTGATTAACTATAGAAATTTTGTTAAATTTTTATCCTTTACTCAATATTTATATTTTATTATAAGTCATATTTAGTCATGAATTCAATCGATCAATAGATATGTAGGGAATTATTTGTACTTTCATTGATGTGTGGGGTCTAGAATTATATAGCCCCTTAATGCATCAATAGGTCTCATGAGAAAAATCAATTGGAAAAATTAAACAGGTTTTTACCTTTAGTTTTAAATCATCTTTTGAAAGGTCTTGATAGTAGAGGTATCATATTATTTGGAACATGATGTCCAATAATTAAGCTTTTCATTCATTAAGAATTTTGATATTATTATCCCTGATATTTTCAGAGTGATATTATCTATGGTTTCATTTTATTCTCAATTTTTTGATTTAATGGAATGTGTGTTTAGTTAGTTACCTTTACATATTTATTATGCCTTATTTATTCATGATATATTATATTGTACGCATACCCTTAGAATTATATCTCACCACTTTCTTATGTTTCCTTTCTCTAATATGTTAGAAAGTATATTATGATCAGTAATAAGGTGTATGATAAAGGAATTAATGGTTTACTACTTGAAAATATTTTGTTGTAATTTATTTTTTCAACTGTAATGTGAAATTAAAGTATGTATCTAGTTTACCCAGACTACAAAATTATCCAGTCCTTCGTGATGAGATTCCTTGTATCTAATAACAATTTAATAATGTAACCACCGACTCTGGGCTACTAGATTTGGGGTTTCTATAGTTTTTATCAAAGTAATTTTAGTAAAAAACTTAGGAACTAAATTTAGGAAAATATATATTGATAATGAAGCCTTATGAATGAGTTTGGAAATATTCTTAAATAAACCAAGCTTATGATTTAGATATTTTTTATAAATAATTTTTTTAATTATGTTAAATTTTTCTCTAATTTTGAGATTATAAATTATTTTTCAAAATGTTATGACTTAATATAGTATGTTAAATTTTTTACAAATGGAACAAAACATAAGGAATGTGAATTATATCAATGCAGGTATTCCAAATAATTGAATGATCATTTCCTTGATGGTATTAAGGCTGTATTTTGAAGGAAAATGGTCTCTCAAAACATTCTCATCATATGAGGATATATTATATTTTTTTACCAAGATAGATAATAAATTATACAATCCATTTTTTATTAAAGATAAATAATAAAAGGATAGGATGGAAGAGAAAAAAAGGGAAGAAAAAAAGAATATTTTCCCACATGTGATAATTTAAGAAAGAAACATCCTAGTACTTGTGTAATTTAATGGGAGTTTTCTAAAAATATTGATAGAAATTACACTAGGATCATGATTTTAAGTTAAATAAGGAATCTTAAAATGTGAAATGATTCAATTATAAGTTGATGATTCACTATGAAAATTAATTCCCAAAGCATCAAGGGAATTTAGCTTAAAATATGTAAAGGGATATAGACCACTTAGAGAATGGACCACATTGAACTGGAATAATTAAAGAAGAAACTCTTAGAGAATATGGGAAAGAGATTCATATACTAATTCACTTAACCATAGGGTGCACCAATTTACTTTTTTGAGAAGAAATATGGGTCGATGCACCTTTTCATTATTTATGATAATCTCAAAAAAATTATGATCAAGAACAAATATCCATTTCCATAGATTGATGAATTTTTTGATCGTTTACATTAATTTTAATACATATCTAAAGATCACCTTTATTTGGGTTATAAATAATTAAATATTAGGGAGGGGAAATTACCAGCCAACCTTTTGAACAATGTACAAGCACAATGAGTGCATAGTCATTCTATTCAGACTCACAAATGCTTCAAAATCATCATAGAAAAAATTAATATAGTCATTATATATTGGCTCGATAAATTTGTGGTATTCTTTATAGATGATAATATTATATACTATAATACCTAGGACGATCATGATGAGAATTTGAATACAATACAAAAGTAATTAAAGAAGGTTGAGTTATAGGAAAAGTGAAGTAAATGTGAGTTTGGATGGAGAAAGTATTATTATTGTGGAATGTTGTCACAAGTGAAGGGATATCTGTAGATCCATCAAATATTATGGTAATAAAGGAATTTCTTAGACAAATATGTTTTAAAAAATCTATAGTTTATTCATATTAACTAAGTATTATAGGATATTTTTAATAATTTCTCAAAATTTTCAAACCAACTAACCAAGATAACTCAAAAGGGAGTGAAGTATAATTGGGATGATAAATATGAGGAAATATTAAAGGGTTTGAATAAGTATATAATCACACCAAATCAAAATACCAATAATTGAGGAAGGATTTGTGATATTTAGTGATTCTTAAAAAGAGATCTTGGGTTGTGTTAGTAGGTGATGGATGGGATAAAAAATACAAAATAATGAGGGAAATATTTCCTATACCTACATATAAATGGGAAAACATCACTATGGATTTTTTCATGGGTCTTTCAATAACATCCAAAAATAAAAATTTTCTAGGGGTTATTGTGGGACATATTAATAATACTTCGTACTTTATTTCCATTTGAGAGGACTTCCCACTCAATGAAATTGAAAAGATATACATTAGGGAAGTAACAAGGCTTCAAGGAACAACACTATCAATTTTATCTAATCGAGCTCTGAGGTTCGCCTCAATGTTTTAGAAGAGTCCTAAACACTTCCTTGACATATATTTTAACTTCAGTATGACCTATATTCACCATAATAATTTCCAATCTAAAATTAATATCTATTCACTTGAGGATATGTTGATATCTGGATATATGTACATCAAGGGTGGTTGGGACCAATATATTCCATTGGTTGACTTATCATACAATAACAGTTTCAACTTGAGAATTAAAAATTCCCTATATAAATCCACCTATGGGAAGATATTTAATACACATGTGTGATGGGTTTAATTTGTTGAATAACACTTTTTGGGACCTAAAATGTTTGAAGAAATGGTATAAAATTTAAAGAATATTCAGCAACACATTTGAATGAATCAAAGTCGATAAAAGATTTATAATGAAAAATATTGATGAGTCTTGGAGTTTTACTTTGGTGATAAATTTTTTTCTTCATATATCTATATGGGAGATATTTATGGGGTTTGGATATAAGGGAATTCTAAGTCCTAAGGTAATTGGCCCCTTTGAGATCCTCAACTATGTGGGAGATGTGGCCTATCGAATAACACTTCCACTGAACCTGCATCAAGTTTATTATCTGTTCCATGTAAACCTATTGATGAATTAAATTATATATCCATAAAATTTACTAAATATTGAGGTGTTATAGTTGTATAATAATCTCTCTTATGAGAAGCATCCAGTGAAGATCTTATACCTTAGAGAAAAAGTTGTGCACAATAAAATAACTCACCTTATAAAAGAACTTTTAGGAAACCCAAGTCTAAAGTGGAAACATGGGAACCTGATGAGACATTAAAACAAAATTTCCCTCATATTTTTTCACCTTGATGTATGTAAATAAATTTCTTGGGGAAAATTTATTAAGGGGGAAGAATGTAATGAGCCGAAATTTATACATATATAAAATTAAATTCTATATATATATATATATATGTTTTTCGTATAATATAATTTAGATAAAAGGGATTAAATCACATTATCATTAATTTGGAACATAATATATTTATAATTTTACCTTTTAGATAAAAATCTTACTTTAGGTATAGTAATAATACAAATATATTTCATGTTTTAAAATGAATTTTTTCAAAAAAAATTATTTTATTATATTTTAAGAACTTATATAAAAAACTAATTCATATCAAATATATAATATGAATATATTAAATCAACTTTCATTTTTTTATTCTTCATTTGAAAATTCTCTTAGGAATAATTTTTGGATTTTTTCTAAAATAATTGATTTTTAGATGAATAGTGAAAAATACTAATTTTTGTTAATACCATCACTTTTATAAGAAATAGAAGTTTTTGGTACCTTTTTTATATAAGTAATATATATAGATAATATATAATATTATATATATACATATAAATTAAAATATATAGTTTAAAAAAACTACTTTCAATTTATAAAACCCATGAATATCATTTTATAAAATCAAGTAATATTTTATGAAAACTATTTTTCATCTCTTTATTTAATAAAATAAAAGATTGGAAAATTATGTTTTTGATTTATTTTAATGTAAAATAACTTTTATCTTAATAAAAATATCATTATTAATACCATTTTAATTAAAAAATTGATTATTATATTCAATACATAAACTATATATTTAAAATTACACTCTTTCCAAAAAAATTGTTTTCATGCATTATGTGTGTTAATACTAAATTAAATAATTGTAAAATAAAAAAAAATCTCTGGTAATTAAAACTCATAACTATTAATCACATGTATTTATGCATAAATATCAATTTCTTTAATAGATGTCTATAAATTATAATTGTGGTAATTAGAATAGGAAAATCCATCCAAAAAAGATTCCCAAAATATCCAAATTATACCTAAAAAGGGTGTGTGTCTACTCAGAAAATGTAGAAATTATATTAGTGTAAAATACAACTAAAAACCCCAAAATATCAAAGAATACCACAAATATATTCAATAAAATAATAATACACATCTACTCATCTCCAAAAAAAATTATTCACCAGTAGTCAAGATAATATTGTTTGGAACCACCACCAACACACTCCTAAATATATGTAAAATATATATAAAAGTTTGGGGTGTTAATAATAATACTCAGTAGGTTCCCAATAAATCCAAATTTTATACTAATTTTATCATGTTATATTAATTCATATGTAAATTTAAAATATAAAATAGAAAACAAGCCCTCTATTAGGTATAGGTCCACAGCCTCTAAAGGTACCTCATAGATCACAATAAGTATGGTACCAAAATAAAAATGTTATGTAGAATATATATAGAACACACCAATAAAATCGTAAAATAAAGTTCCCTCATAGATCAATTTACACCACACAAGTATCCCTATCCTAACTTCACACGCATTTCCGTCAATTCACTATATAAATTGTCTCATCATAATAATAATCATTCACATAACTATCAATCAGTAAATGTCAGTGAGATGAATAGATATTACAACTTATCTAGTCATCTAGTAGGTTTCACACTACATATTTTTTTGGTCACACTCATACTACACTTACTCGGGAGGATATTCTCATCATGAATGAATCTATATCATCATTTTGATATTATATAACAACCAATAAGGGTGCACAGAAATCAATACCCACTACCATCATCCCAACCTAGGTATACTTATCTCCACATATTTTACATCACATATCTAATGAGTCCATATAGATCTCAAAATATATTATAAAATCATTAGAATATTATTTTCCTATGAATAACATAAATTCAAATAATGTATACACATGTCATTTCCCACAATCTATTATACAAATTTTGGATACATCATCCATAAAAACAATATCTGAAACTACACTATCTTCATATTGAACCACTAGTGTTTGAAACTACCATTTTAAAAATAACATTCTAAACCATATTTTGGAATCATCTTACACATATCACCTTCCGCCTATCACCTCCTAGAATCAACTTTTTGGTATCACCTTTAGAATTCACCATTTGTTTTTCCCCTTCTGATTTGCCTTTCCTAGACAACATCATCTAATAAGACCACAATTTAAATAGAAAACCTATCACATCATACCCTCTAAAACATGTATAATGAGTTTTAAACCATTTTTACTTCTTCTATAATAATAAATTTAGATCATCAACCTTTGATACATACTCATGGACTACAATAGTCATTTTTATACCCACTGAATAACTATTTATAGTCTATTTTATGGGACTGAGAGAATTGAATGAATGATATAAAGAAATTATCAGCCTTCTAAACCGACCAAAATTTGAACCTATAAAGATTATTCCTTTGAATATAAATTCACACCACTCTAAAGGACCTTCCAAAACAAAAAAATGATAATAGGAAGAGTTATATAGTAACTATATCTTTCGAGTTCCACACTCTGAACCCAAAACTCCACCGGCCTTCTATATAAAAATTCATTTATATTCTTTATACCTTATGAAATAAAAATGTTGAAAAACAAGAATAGATATAGAGATAAGTATTCTTAACTATTATTAATATAAACGTACCTTTTAATCATTTACGGCATCCAAAATCAATCTAAAAATTAAATTAAGGAATCATTCATCATCCTCCATACCTCTATCTCTGATACCCCACCATCGGGATGAATAATTTGAAATAATTAAATTCTAGAATTTATCTATATTTTGAATAAAGAATTATTTTTCCTCTTCCAACAATCCATAAAGATAACTCATAAGGTCCAATGCATTTTATAAGACTAATACTTAAACTTGAAGGTATAAATTAACTTAAAAATTAATATTGGAATACAACCATCTATTAGAACCTTAAGACCCCAAAATATCTCTTTTAAAATTTCTTCCTTTCATATCATAACCACCTATTTTACCACTTCTACATCAAAAAACAAACAAAAACAAAAACAAAAATGAAATGAAATAATCCAAAAAAATCATGACTAGGATCTAGTTATACAAAATATAGGTATGATAAATTCATAAAAGTTTTATAAATATAGAAAGAAATAATCAACCAAATGAAAATAGAAAACCATAAATGAAAAAGAAAACAAGAAAGACTTGTTACACTTCCCACCTTCTATAAAACCTCTAAATATATCACTAATATCTCTAAACATTAAATAAAAAAGGTATCTACCAGATAAATAAAAAAACTATCTATTTTTTAGACTATACCCTTTGAATTATGAGTCCAAAACTTTTTATTTTAATTTCTTATAGCTTTTTTATGCTAAAACACTAAATTATGAAATCCCTTTTAGAACCTAACTTTTTAAACTATTTATAGAATATTAGTAACCATCACCACTTGATTTCAACATCTAAATAGAAGGAACTATGCTCTAACTTATCATGATGAATCTCTTTGAAAACATATATAAATTTCTAAAAATGTCAAGTAGACTAAAAAAATACTAATATATAAAATCTAATAACCAAATTTATTTACATAGTTTAGAACTTAATCATATTCTATAGGAGAAGAACTATAGAACTTTATTATTGATGTAATAAAATGGTTTCAATATTGCCTTAAATAACTAGTGATCCCACTAGTACAATTTATAGACTATACAATCTAGTAGAAATTGGTGCCAAAACCATCCTATATTTATGATAAATTCACACAACATTATAATATTCATAGAATATCCTCAATCTAATCAAATCTATCAACAGTTTCCCATCATAAGTATCACTTCTACTTCGGATTCCCGAAGATCATTAAATGATAACTAATTTATCTTAGGAACCCCTCAAAATAATCCTATAGACCCTTTGGGTTTTTATTGTGTATATTTTTACTTATTACTATGTAATTAATAGTTTCATTTTAACTTAAATAATATTTATATGGTAATCATCTATCCTTTTTTTCCTACTCCAACTTCTGCTTCAACTTCTGTATCAATAATTCCTTGGTTCTGCTGACTGTTCCTCTATCTGGTTTGTTTTTTGGAACTTCCAAAATAAATATTTCTAAAATATCCAAAACATATATAAAAAAATTTCATCATATATTTAACCTAAAAATATCCCACTTAAAAAATATTTTCTCATATTTACCATATATTGCTTCAATTAGTTAGGGATTTTAAACTTCCTCCCTTATTTTCTACACAATAATAGTCAATGAATCTTGTCCTTCTTTCTCATCCACCCAAGTCCCAATATGTAACATACCTAACATATAATTTTATAAAATATAAATATCATCTATATTAATAATTCCATCAAAAATTTGTAGCTCTAACACTCCCACCTTCACAAGCTTCTTGATGAAGGGATATTTCAGTTGAATTTATTTTTCAGTTAAGTAAAAAATTAGGTTATTTTGAAGTTTTATTTACCACTGGATATCATAGAATAAAACTACAATAACTTTCTTCCTTTTGAGATCTTCCAAAAACTCTTCATCCTTATAATCACTTTCCCTGCTTCTATTTCTATAATGTTCTCTACATCCATGGAGAGAGAACAACTACTGGCTATAGTATTTACATCTGAATTACATAAGTTCCTCCTTAGGTGAATAGAAATATAGCGATACTTTTAAGTGTTTCCATACATCTGCTAAATTCTACACCCATATACACTTGTAACAGATCATTCTTATATAAAGATAAGGTGAGTGCTTTCAAACATTTAAGATACAAGAGTTTCCACTTCACCACTTCTTAGTTCTGCTTTCTTGTATTTTTCATGATCATGGTAACTAATACCACCACTTGATAAATTTACTATTAGTTTTCATATGATCGAATAAAAATAAATGAAGGAAATAAAAACAATTAGAAATACATAAATAAATACCAAATTATGTGTACCTTTCATCAAATGGTGTTATAACCATATTCATTATATTCTTGATAAAAATCACTAAATAGGTAAATATATGATGTCCCTCATTAATGGTATATCCATGGGTTGAAATATACACCTGATACACAATTGGGATTCTTCTTCACCAAGCCATGCTATTGAATTATAATGAAAAGGTTGAAATATTTTAGAGATTTGGATAGGTATGGAACTAATTAGTGATACATAACAGATCATCCTCATACCCATTTTCAGGGTTTATACCCATGATTTAATCTTGTAGATACATTCCCAGAGATCAACTCTTTTATTAATGTGAAACATAACACATGAGTAAATGTATGTAGTTACAATAGTATGTAACTAATTGGTCATGTACTCTCCCACTATCTCACATATGAAATAGTTTATATATAATGATAAATAGTTGTAGGAGATAATCATGCATTATATTTTTATAAACTATCCCATGAAAAGTTATTAGTAAGAAATCTGATATCCCATTCATGTCATACAATATAACATTACTATATCATACTAAATTACATAGCCGATATATGTCCCATCCATGCATGATATCTCCTTAAATATCCCAATAGAACTAAAGCATCATATACCTTTCTTCATTTCCCCTTATATTATATCATATACAATAACTTGTGACATCATATCAAAAACTCATTTTGGATATCTTCCAAAACACTTTTATAAATATATCATTAACTTTACTTTGTATCACATTGTTCCCATTGGGAACTCCAATGTATAGTATGCATTGTGGGGTACTTTCGGTTTTGAGATAGGAAAAAACATCCTTTCAAAGGTATGTGGTTGTATGGAATTTACCAGTGACACATTAGAATGTTCATTGGTCAAGAGGTTGCGAGATCAGACTCAACAAACATTTTTTAGGGGATTTCATCCTACTCTTGGACCCTCTTATAGATTTAATTCATATTATTGAATCCTTCACAAATAGTAGTTTGGAAATAGTTAACCATGTGCTTAAAATTGGTTATTAACCTATATTGATGTGAATGTCTATATCTATTAGATTTTCTCCTTCTTTATTCTTTATTAATTTTTTATGATTAATTTAAATGTATTATGGTTAAAATCCACACAGATGTGAACTATTGAGCTTATTTTCATCCATGGAGGCACGTAGTGTTAATGGAATTTGGATTTGACCTATAATAAGGGATTCCTATGTATCCTTTTGAATGGAATCAGAACTCATGTTGTTTAGTTTCACTTAATAGGACATGTCATACATTATAAGTTTGTGTGACAAGGACTAATCAGTGAAGTTTAACATAATGTGCAAAGGATTATTATTTTAATGGTTCATAAAAATTGCTCCTATAAGAATTATGTATGACCGAACCTTTTTGGTTGACCTCAAAAAGAATATGGAATAAGGAAGTTATGTTGTTTTCACAAGTAATATGGCCATTTGTGGTGAGAGTTTGGTTCAGCTAGTAGGAATTTGTACCACTAATAAAAATATAATTTTTTTGTAAATATATAACAATGAAGAAAAAAATGAGATTCCTAGAAGTAATATATCCCTCCTAGCGTGGAATGGTTTCATCAGGATTATATTTTAATGAATAGAGTTCCCAGTGAATTTGGTCCTGCTTAAAAATAAGTATGGTCAATTATGGAAAATTACCTTATAAAGGATAATGTTAGTGGTTTCATGAGAAATATGGCACCGTGATGATGATAATATAATGTTCATTATGTAGATATTGAACCACTAGGATGATTACTATATACCTTTCATGGAAATAATCCAAGATTATATAGTTTGAGGTGCATAATTTAAGGTTATGTGATAGAACTTCACCATTCAATTTAATGTACTTTAGTAAGGAAATTGTCCATATAGTTTAAATTATTGTTATGGGGATGTTTGTGTCATGAAAAGTTTGAAAACATAGGATGGAGTTAGTCTTACGTGTATAAGGCTTCTCTGGAATTCCTAAACCAATAAGTGGCATAGTTTAAGGCATGTAATGATGGGTCTTATTCCTAGTATGTGGTCCATTAGGGGAATTTATCATTAAGTTCATAATAAATCCATCATTTACATAAAGATTGGGACCTTCACCAAAAAGAAAGTGAAACCACTTGTCTTCCTACCTATTGGTAGGTATGGAGAGATGAAAGAGGCTCATTACATGTTAGGGATCTAGAAGGGAATATCTTGGTATTATTCTATATTTGGATACCTCCCTCACTAAATATACTCAGTAATCCACCAATATACTAGAACAATTGAATTTAATCTAGAGTAATTGAAAGTAAGTCATAAAGAGTGGATATGGTCTCATCACTGTATTTATAATCAGGACCCTCATTATCAATGGAATACATAATTTCAAATACCCTGAGGGACCTATTAGTTAGGGGGTACAAGTGGGTGACATGTTTTTACAAGAGAATACATGATCAAGGAGTGCACATGGGTGTGAATACCATGATCTCAATTGTCAAGAATATTTATAGGATTTCAATATTAAATATTTTTATAATTTCCTTAATAAGGGATGTTCATATGATGATTGATTACCCCAAAATAATTCATCAATTAAAATAAGGGATTGGACACCACAAGAAGGCTGGTTTGTGTGGGATATGTATAGAGGTAATTGTGTCCATATGGAAACTATTTTTATATCATGAGGTAGGTGGCTACACAGGGGGGGTGATCTACCTAGGGACCTCATGAAATAGGTTGGTCCACCAAATATTAATGAACTGGGATAATCTACAAGATTTACATGCATTAGAGGCACAAATAAACGTGGTTGACCTGTAAAAGGAGGCATTGATATGTGTGGTTGGTTCAGGGATGGACCACAATAGAGGAAGGAAAGTATAAGTCTGATCTATGGGGGGGACCTTGCATAGGAGGATGGTTTACGATATTGAGGCCTCATGGAGGATTATCACAAGATAATTTCAAGGATAATGTGTGAATTGTATAAAATGCATGCACTAGTCTCACTATTAAACCCTCACGAAAGAGTCTTCAAGGAAGTGAGAAGTTGTCATTCTCAAAAAATTACCAATGGGTTTCTTTGAGATCTCTTTTTACCTTCTATTTATCCTTCAAGTATATATATATCCTTTACCAAAAAAACTAGTGTATTTATATATTAGATTTAGATAAACTACTTTCATAAATGGGTGGTTGCATAGTAGTTAGTTCAAGGTTGTGTAGTGCCTTTACAAATTGTCTACATGCTAGGGGTTCTTTCAACCGAATGGGAAACTATGGAGATAACCATCTTAGAATTGTGTATTCAGTAAGTGTTCTTGTGGTTGATGTTGTCCATGAGGGAATTCATTCAAGAATTATTTATTAGGTGTCATCATGTTATTATGTTTTCATTATTCCTCTTGGAGGTAAATAGAATGTGTGGTCAGTGGTTGGTCGCTCGATTTCATGTGTTTGAACCATGCGGAAGGTGTGTGAATTCATGGTCAATAAGTTACTTCATTGATGATGGGAAACCACAAGGTAAGTCTCATATCAGAATATCACAATAAGTTAGTGATTTATAATCAATAAACCTGAAGGGTTCCTCATCTTATAATCATCGAAGAGGTAAGAAACTACATGGTAGATAAGCATTCATGGGGTGTGGTCTTACTTTGGAGCTATGCGGTACATGGGTAGCCTCACGGTGATCACTCACCTTGGAGCCACATGATATGTGGATAACTACCCCCCCCCCCAATATGTATCATAATAATGTATGGTTGGAATGAAGTGGGGTTCATTGAGATAATTTAAATCCATGCTTGTGTAGTTACCACACGATCTTCCTAAGGGGACCACGGTATATGCAGAAAAGTATGCAGTGCATAAGAGAATCACTTGGAGATTCTCAATATCTGTTCCACCCTATATAAATAGAGGGATACCCTCACTTAATTTCATTCTTCTTAATTTCTTGGTGAATTGGTTGTCTTATTAAATACAACATGCATGCTCGATTCTACCTACTTTCTCATGAATTTATGGCTTCAACAATATCAGTAATCAGCCCCATGATTTCACAAGGTTACTTCATAGTTTGTTTAATTACTAGGTAGAATCTGAGTAACTGCACGCTCACCCTATTATTATCAATGTCAATATTTATTATAAGGTTTCTATATAACTACCATGAAGTTATTTTTCCCACCTCACTACCATGAATTATTCAAAAGGAATGTCATATTTTTCCATTTTTTGGATTTTAGACCTAATTAAATGATTTAACAATTTCAAAAAAATGACCAAAGAGTAATGTTATCATGCCTAAGACATTTATAAGAGATGAACATAGATGATTTAAAGTTTTGATGTTTTTCACCATTAGTAGATTCAATCAAAGTATCATTTACTCTCTGGGCTGATAAGAGTATGAGTCTAAGACTATCACTATAGGATAGGCTTCGCCTTTATGGGTTTGAATTTCTAAATGACATGATGATTCTTTCTTTGTGGGTGGGAAACTTGAAACACCACTAGATCAAAAGGAATTAAAGATTAGAAAGGGATAATATATCACTAGTTAGGTTCTTTATTAAGGAAATAACCAATTCTGAGGGATATTACTTGGGGTACCTTCCTTTAACCCTATAGTAGAAACTATGTACAATTGAGATGGATGTGAATAACTATATATCAATCATGGGGAAGTTGATAAACATTGAAAAAATTGTTTTGTAATTAAGATGATACCTCTGATCATGATGGGAGATTAATAAGGAATAGAGATATCCCTTTTGGTTTTAGCGGTGATGTGATTAAGTCGAGTGGGAGTTGAAGGTAGTTGGTTTGTATAAATCCATCTGGGTTTAACATAACTAAAATCACCAAAACTAGTATCTAATTCTAGAAAACCTTAGTAGATAGAGAACGAACACAAATACTTATCATCATGGACATGAAGAGGTAGGAATCAGCCTATGATATATGCATATGGTTAGTGGTTCCCCTTCATTGGGATACATGTATGATAAATTTCTTTAATTATCTTTAGTATGAGACAATTCCATGAGGACCCCACTGATTTTCAAGGAGACACTCAACATAGAAAAATGTTTGATGGCTGAAAATATTCATCCAATTGTTTATGTCCCGTTTTAGGAGTTTGAATGACTATTCATCAAGTACAATATGGTAGAACAATATTCAATGAGACCCTAAAAGTTCCCAATTTTCCAAAGTGTTAAGGTCCTACTGCTTATTGACCAACTATGGAAGAGGAAAAATTTGACAACTGGGGCTGGGAAATTACCTTCAAGGAAAAAATATTAGTCTACCTATAGAACATATAGACAATATATATTAGTAAATATCTTCTATGGGAATAATAATAAATGTCTAGAGTAAAAGTGGGACCTTTATAATGGCCTCTCAAATAGAAAGTGAAAACTGAGTCAGTTTAGAAATGTCATTGAAAGACAAATTATATCAATAACATGGGAATATCTATAATGGGAATTTATTATTCTGAATCATTAGTTTTTTCTAAGTTTTTTGGGGTTAGATAGTATTCCATGTTAATGGATATGATTTTATCAACACTAAGGTTATACTTAGAACTGAATTCATACCTTTCATATAAAGTATAAGTGTGGTCAATCCAAGTTTATTTGACACTGTGGAGATAAAAGAAAAATTAAATCATCACAACTAATTTTTATATAAGACTTATATACACCCCACCAGCACTATCACTGAAAATTAAACTATGAATCTTGAAACACAAGATTATTCGATTTCCCTTTTATTGGGCTCTATAGAAACCAAAATAAATAGTTAATTTATATATGAAGTGTATATTTCCTTTAGGTTTAGGAAGAAATACTATTGTTTGTAGAAGAAATGTTTTGTCCCTCCCACTAGGGTATAATCTGTGAAGAATCCAATGGTAATAAGGCAATTATAGTTGACACTAACACTGGATGAGATGGTTTCACAGGTGACATTTCCACCAATCGATGATTTAATGGGTATTTTAATAGATTATTTCAACACTTAAATCATTTATACACTAATAAATAGTTGGGTGAGAAAGTATCTCATTTAAAGGTACATTAGTGGATGGTAGAGAAGAAGAACCAGATCTTCCATTAAATTAGATAACTCCTGTGAACATGAATTCTCGTCAACCAATAGAAACATAAATTCCAAGAAAGTAGTTATATTTAATGGTTGTGTAATCATCTAAATTTACAAATAAACAAGTGAAATAAGTATGAGTTTCATACATGAGGATTGGATTGGTCATTATTCCATTTATTTCTATGGATACAAAATAACCAAATAGTTGGAGAATGTGGGATTCATAGAGAAAATAAAAGTATATCAAAGAGGTCTATGATGTGGTCTAATTAATGGATATTAATCTAGTTTTTTTCAACTAGAAAGTTATCATTGCTTTTGAAACATACAAATATAATACTTATAAAGTTTAATCTTGTATCAATGACCTAGAAGTGGAAATACACTTGCTGAATAATATACCTTTTCACATTTATTGCGTGTATAAATTATTAGAGCATGTGATGGGCGGTAAAGGTGAAAATAGTGGCCAAAGCACACCTCAGAAATGGGAAATTATAATGTTCCTCTTTGAGAATGATATTTTGGCATTAACATAGTCATTAAATTAATAGTTTCTTCACTTCATATAGGATTTAGAAGAAGTTATGTACCCTATTACATCTCTGGTATAAATTTTTGGAGGTTCTATGGATATCTTGGGAACTCGATCAGATGCTATATATGATAGAGGAATAGGCTCTCTTAGTCTACCAAAGCATATAAAGGTGGTAACCTATAACTCATAAGAGGTATTTCCAATACGATCATCGGTTTCTCCCTATATGGGTTTAATGGTTTAGGATATCTACAAATTAATGGTGTTAAATTCATTCGAAAAATGACTTCTCCCAGGGATTATGGGTAAATTCTATATTTACCCTCATGTATTCTCATTCATGTTTTTTTCCTCAACAATGAATTTAATTGTGTAAATAATGTCCCAATAAACATGAATCTAGAGGGAAAGACCTTAAAGGTATTGTGGTTCTTAAAACTCCAAATGGGAAATCTACTAAAGTGGTGATGAATGGTTTTCTAAGGAATTTTCTCAAACCCATATTTGAATACCACTCTTACAATTCTTACAAGAAGAGTAGGAGATGGTTCGAGTTATATGTCCAAACTAAACTATGATGTTTGGACACATCTACTAACCATTGTTCTTTTTATATTACCCATTACATTGGATGATTATTTGGTGAATATGGATGAAATTTTCTCAACCATCAATTCTCATTAATCTCTATAAGAATTAAAGAACTCAATAAGGAGTTAGAGGGGCATAAGTCTCCTCCTTTTATATCTAAATTTTTCATCTCTGTGAATGGTATGATAATTCATATTTCTATCTCATAAAACTTTAACCAAAGTGAATATTACAAAAATAATTCAAACTAAATTTTCTAAAACCATCCCTTCTTCTTTATTGAATGTTCCACCAGCTAAAGATTTTGAATTGGTGGATCTCTATTAGTCCCCAGAGGTAGGCCTTGAGGGTCCTTAGGAAGACCTGATTCACCAAGATTCCCCCTCTTCACCAGATAATAAATATTAATATACATTAGATAGTGAAATCTTAATAATAGATCATATGGTAAAAATATATGATGATTATCTCAAAGTTTCAAGGGACAATCTAGCATTGTTTTTTGTCACAACCATTATAAAGAGTGAAACTCTATTTGAGGGAGAGTCTCTGGATAATCCTTTACCAAAGTCAGTGGTTGCTAAAAATATATAGGAATTAGTTGTTAGTGGGTATTTTTAATGTGATCAATTTTTCTAAGTGAAGTTCATTTTTTGATACCCCTAGTCCCAGTAGCACATGTACCAATGGAAGATCTCATAGGGATTATCACTTTTCCCATGGAATAATCATTCGGACATGTGGGGTCAAGTTTACTTTAGGGAATTCAAACTCGTTGAATGAAATTCTAGTAGATACATAA
The DNA here is from genome assembly GCA_963277665.1 of Viscum album. Lineage (NCBI taxonomy): Eukaryota > Viridiplantae > Streptophyta > Magnoliopsida > Santalales > Viscaceae > Viscum > Viscum album. Next base: position 1,956,638,736 of record OY728127.1, on the reverse strand, counting down.
AGTTTATTAGTCTCTCATTACATCTGATCCTATAATAGAACATCATATCCATACCAATGAATTCTCTATAGGTTGTGAATCACCCAAAAAGTCATATGGGATGATATATGGAAGTCGATCTCTTATAAAACTTTGGGGGAATTTCTAGGGAAACGTCAAAATATTTTTCATATATTTATGACGATAGGATATTATTTATTAGACTTTTTTATGTACCACAATAACATGAAGTAGATACTTTAGATATGCATTCAAGATGTGGCATAAAAACAATTCATTCTAAAAGAAATATTAACATCAGAAACTTACAGTCTTTGAGATATGACTTCCCAGGAATATTCCCACAATATAGAGGTGGATATCAAGTAGTGAGACTTTCCTAGTAAATTAACTTCTTGGATAAATAATATTTAGTGAAAATTTGACACTACTTATAGAAAACTAGTCAATAATATTAGGATAATTTTAGAAGCCGATTCCATGGAAAAGAATGTGGTTTCCATAGCATAAGATATTCATTTTGTTGTAGCATTTGATGCCTCGAAGTTGAAAAACTTAAATATAACATCAATTATGACCAAAAATTAATTATTTATATTTGAAATAAAATTTAAGATATTTTGTCAAATGTTTTAATCATGAATATAGACTCCAATTTGTGGATGGCCCACTTCCCCGTAATTTAAATGAATAGAAATAAATTCTGTCCTCAGTAATTTATAAATTCATTGATCCCTATTAAAATTTTTATTTTAATTTATGATCTCTCATGAAACTCTTAACTAGTAATATCTGGATAACTTGAATCCACTTGAACACTATACTGGGAATGAATAAAGTGAGTCATGATTCTTATAAAATTTAGTTTGAAAGGTTTTCTCCTTAGAATCACTCATAAAAAAATATAGGCATATATATCGTCAATTTAACAATTAATTTTGTCCATTTAGATGAATGATATCTTATTAAGACAGCTTACGGATAGTAATAGGCATAGATACCATCACTGTAACACTATAGTTGGTTAATTCTAGTGAATTATTTCCTCTGGGTGTGTCTAATGAATGGGTATAAGCACAAATACCATCATTGTAACACTAGAGTTCGTTTATTTAGATGAATGATATCCTCTTAGACATGGATCAAAGATAGGTTTTGAAGTGTCCCAAACATTACATACATAAATATTACATCTTATTAGATAAATATTCATTTCATATAATCATCATCCATGCTAAAATCATAAAGAATCAGTGTATTTGGAAACATAGATACATGATCAATTGGTATATAAAATATCTATATGATCTCCTACAATGTTCTTCTCATGTAGTACACTTCTTAGTCATGCCCCACTTAAAATCTTACTTTATGACCTAGGAAAAGGAAACATAAAAAAGGGTGAGATCATATGCTTAGTAAGGGTAAACATGGGATATATCAATCAATTATAATATGTAAAAATATCTTGAGAATATTGGTATGGGAACATAATCTTGTCATTTGAAAATAATACCCCAATAATTCATAGATCATAATCATGACATAACGATTTGGTATATCACAATACATGAACCACAGAAGAATTAGATATCATGATCCATGAGATCATATCATAAGCATAATAACATTTCATAGAGATTTTCAAAAAAGGTGTTTCATTATCATAATCATTGAAATATTATGTCAATGTTACACACCAATACATTCATCATATGTTAGGCATGGGATTCCCTCTTTTATATCGTCCTAGATATTAGGATAACCTCAGGTGTACCCTCTTTTTGGATTTGGATAACCTCACATGTACCCATTGATATCATAAGACAATAATATTTACCCAATGCATTGGAGTTATATAACACACCCATTTTCCATATAATCCTAATCCATTTATATTTTTTCTATAATATCATGAAAACATTTATCATTTAATGATAGCTTACCCTATGGAAAAGAAAATGGGTTTTATATATATTTAATTATCATAATTATGAACCACCTAGAAAATGAAAAAATATGGTATCATGTGATCATATCCCTAGTGGACCATAAGTAACATCATAGGATTTTATCATATCTAAAAAATTCTTATAAACATTAAAATAATATTTATTGCGGAAAATACCTTTTTAATTTTGAAATCACATATTCAAAAAAAATAACTTTACAGAATGTTTGGAGAAACATTTTCTTTCAAAATAAACTTGAAAAATAATATATTTAATTTCAAATAAAATATTATTCATGACATAGGGAAACATTATTTTTTAGGTATATATTAAAACAATGAGTTTCTTCACACCTGGGGTAAAAATTACCTTATTTAGAAAATGAAAATTAGATTCCTTTTAAACCATTCTATAGAAAGTGAAACATGGTTAAAATTTACTTTGAACAGTCATGGGGTAATAGAAAAAAAAATTAAAAACATTTTAAAGAAAATAAGAAAATTTTCCTAACTGAATAGAAAATAATTATTTTTTCCCTTAAAAATATTCTTTCAAACCTTAGACTACTTAGAGGTAGGAAAATTAAAGGAAAACTTGTGATTTGCAATAATAACTAGAGGATAAAAAATATATGAGATACTTTAGAGATATATCATGTAATACTATCATTAGGAAATTTTAGCATAAACAATCCTAGTAAAAATTCTGATTGTAATATAAAACCCATACTTCGTTGGTAACTATTGAGTCATAAATTACATGAAAAAAATTACATCAAACAAAAAAATTAAATAAAATTAGCATAAGTATATATATGATAAATCATATAAAAGGATAATTATATACACCTAATAAAATAATATAGTTTTATAACATAACATATTTCCTAAAGAACACAATTTTATACAATAAACACTTACCACTTTGGTAACTTTGAATCAAAACACCTTGGATGAACATTTTTGAATAATAAATTTAAATGCATTGAATGAATAAGGATACATGATTTAACATGTAAAATAGTCATTAAATACACACCATAAACACAAATATGTTCATAACATCAAACATTTATACCCAAAACACTATTGAGATGAAGAACTCATACATTATGTATAATTTTATTTGTAAGTTCTCTAACATCATGTATAATAAATTTATATTTACTATAATTATATAATAAAACCATTAAAATATTTATAATATAATATATGATCAACTTATAACATTTTAACACCCATTTATTAATAATTATTTTTTAAAATCCTCATTTTTTGGTGTTAACTATTTCATTTTGACAGTTCTGGTCCATACACTTTAATCATGGTTCCAAAATTAGAAAATTTTTAATAATTTCTCATATATAATATATATTAATTATATAAATATTTATAACTATGCATAAAATTTATATATAGAAAAATTAATTTCATTATTCATGAAGATAGTAGTATGCATGTACACATTAATAGTATTTTAATTTTATTAGTTAAAATAAAGAAAAAATATTAATAATATTTTATCATTAAAGAATAATAACTATATAATAAATATAATATATCTTCATTAAATCCATCATTAAATGCATCAATGTGGGCTGCTGATGGAAAATGATTCACATCGCTATGTTGAGGGGGTAGTCCACATATACGCATGAGCGATGCTTTCAATTATCATTTGATGGAAAGGATGTGTAAAATGGTTGTTTCATAATCCTAAAAAAATCTCAGTTTATTTATTAAAATATATTAATCATTTTATTATTGATAAAAAAATTATAGTAGATGTAATAATAAATAAAATTGTAAGGGCTCGGTTAAGATTTGTACCTCCTCTTTAAGAGGCCTACTTTGGCTTACACATTATTCCTTTAAATATTGGTCTTTGCAGAATAATAATGGATATAAGACAAATGGAAGGAATATAATAATTTTTTTATAGGTATTGGTCATTACAAAAGGATTGAATTATTTGAATAATGGACGAGAAGAGGTACCCTTTTATAAGTGATAGAAATGACACCCATGGAATTACTTAAAATATTTTAATAATATATGGTCACTTTCATAAGAAAGTGGCTCCAAATGGAAAATACATTGAATTTAGAATAATATTAATTATAAATATCATCATACAATAATAATTAGAGAATTTTATATAAAATTATTAACCTTATCTCCTATTTTAACCAACCCATGCCCACTAAACCTGTTTTAACCCTAACCTTGGTAACAGATTTTTTCTATTTTTACAAATCATTATAAATAAAAATAATTTGACCCTATTAAATTATATTAATTATTATGATTATAAATATTTAAGAAAAATTACATAATTATATTTCAATAACTGTAATAAATTAATTTTAAAATAAGCACGTGAAATGAAACAAAAACCCATTTTTATAAAAATACATTTTTAAGAATAAAATTGAATTTACTTTCATTAATTTCGTAGTAAAAACTATCAAATGAATGTTTAAATATTTTTTTCAACATTTTGAATTTAAATTTTAATAAATACATTAAATAATATTATTTATTTAATTTATTATAATACAAACACATTGTTCACATATAAATAGCTTTATGAAGAAATGTGTTTTAAGCCCAAAAATGTACTTAAACTAAAATCAAGTATAATCAAGAAAACTATAAAATAATTAGATTATTTATAATTAAATTAGTATTATTTTAATTTAATATCAAATTAAAAACATAATGGTACATTTTAATTTCATGATTTAATGAAAATAAATGATAGTTTTATAAAAACGGTATCCTTCACTATTCACATAAAAATAAATATTTTTTAGAAAAATACCAAAAACATTAACCTCAGTAATATATACATGTTGATTTATAAAATTTTATACATTTAATCAAATAAAATTTCAAAAAATGGGAAAAATTAATTATAATTATAATTCCAAAAATGTAATAAAACCCATTTTTGATAAAAACATATTTTTAAAGAAAAAAATTTAATTTATTGAAAATTATGTTCTTATTAATTATGAATTAATCAATATGTAATGGATTGGGTTGTTTGAGTTCCATTACTTAGTAAAAATCTGATGTTTGAGGTGTTCTGGGTGGCTTGGGATTCCATCCCAACTTCTCGTTGAAGTTTGACCCACGGTAGTCCTATGGGTGTCCTTATCCTACCGGTAGCAGACGTACCGGTAGCTCGGTCTACCAGTAGCCGCAACCTACTGGTATCTCGGCCTACCGGTTGCTCGGCCTACCAGTAGCTCGGCCTACCAGTAGCTCGGCCTACCAGTAGCTCGGCCTACCAGTAGCCGCAGCCTACCGATAGCTCGTCCTAGCGGTAGCTCAGTCTACCGGTAGCTCGGTCTACCAGTAGTCGCCACCTACCTATAGCTCGGATAACTGGTGGGCCTAGCCTAACCCCCACGGGTTAGCCAGTATCGCCTCCTTTTTGCGCAAATTGAGTATTAAACCCTATTTTGACCCCTTTACGCCTGTTTTAAAGCCCATTAACGCCAATTAATGGCGTTTGATTAAGTTAGGTACCCTGGTTTTCATCGGTTTAAACCGCCCCTAAAGGCGGGGACACCTTAATGACGTGTGGGGCCGCGTGGTCAACCCACGACCCCCGCTCCGTATGCGGTTTTGTGTTCTTATCTTCGTATCTTAAACGTCCCTGACCCGAATAAACCAAAGGGTTCTCCCTGGGTTCCTTTTTCCCAACTACCCTTCCATCGATTCGTCTACTCGTCTTTCCGAGGTCCCACCCCTGCAATTTGCACATCCGCTATTCCTCGTGCGTGAAGAGAATCTTCGATTGTTGATCAATCAAGTAGGGATTATTCCTTCGTCTCTCCTTTCTGTATATCATGCGGGGTGGGTAAGATAATGCTTTTATATAATTGGATGAACCAAACATTAATGAAGATAATAAATGGATTTTAAAGAATTAAGGGGAGGGGTGTGATCGATGATGATGCTCTGTTTTCTCCTATTTCATGATTAATGATTTCTGAATCGTGTGGGTTTACACCTACTGAAAATCATAGCTGTTGGTGGTCTTTCTCTGTACACTAATAAACCCATACCTCTGTGATGTTTAAAAGTCTGGCATTTTGGTTGTGAACCTTTTGCTGTGAAAAGGAAATTGGATAATTACGTATATTCGGCTAAATAAATTGGAAGCACCATGATCAACCCCCTTTTCTATGATAACCCTGGTTTAAGCCCAGTCGAATTGAAATCATGGAGTGTGTTAAATCTTTTAAATCTGAAATTACCTGTTGGGTCTGCCTTGTGTTGGTAGTTTTGGTTTGGTTGTTTACCCCACAGGCCGTTTTCGGGTGAGCGTATGGTTTTCTTGGATGGGATCTTAGATTACTGGGGGTGATGTGGGTGAGGATGGGATCCTCTGTTTGTATCACAAATTGGGGTGGGATCCTCTATTGTTGATAAACTGTTGACTCCTGGATTTTGGGGACATGGGCCTATATCTTGGGGTTTTCTTTAGTTCCAGTACTTCAAGGGATATCCCTTATCCCTTTGTTGTTGTGATCTTTCAATAGAACTAGGTGTGGATGCTGAAATTGCTGTTGGGTGTAACTTTTTCCCTTGGTTTGTGCTTATGCTGTTAGTTGCCCAGTAGTGCAGAGACTTATCTAAAATTACTGAACATGAAAGGAAGGATGGGACAAATGGGTTTTTGGTTTGATGTGAGTTGTGACTTGGCATAGGTGATGTTCTCTTCTCTTATGAACGAATAGCAAGGATAGTGATCTTTAGTCTGGATGAAGAAAAACCTAGATTTTGTGAGTGCTTGTTACCTATACATATAGGTGTAGTTTTGTGTTTCTTATTCATGCCCCACCCAAGTTGAGCACTTAGTGATGAACACCCCCATTTCATGGGGGAGGGTGTTTTTACAAACACTTATATTAGTGGCTGGTTATTAGCTCATTTCTTCTCCCTTTCCCGGATATCCCAAGTATCTTCGGGCAGGCTGCGATGGCCTGAAGTCCATTATTAGCCCAAGATTCTTTGGGCAGGGTAGTGTGGTGGTTGGCCTAGGTGTGTTTGGGTAGGTGGTTTCCCAAGTATCTTCGGAATGAGGCCCAGGTGTCTTCAGGTGTGGCGGTGGTTGTTCTGTCCTAGGTGTTTGCAGGCATGGTTACGTGTGACAGTTGTGGCCCAGGTGTCTGCGGGCGGGTTAGTGGTTGTGGCCCAGGTGTTTGTGGGTGGAATGTGTGGTTGTGGCCCAGGTGTGTGCGGGTGGGGTATGGCAGTGGGACTGCGATGTGAATGGCGGGATTGGTCTGATGCATGGGATGTCTTCAATAACTAGTGGGAAAGCGGCGCGGGGTACCCAAACATCGATGTGCTATTACTATACATTACCTGACTTGCTTTATTTGGGGAGTGTGCCTTGGTGAGGGTTGGGTGGTTAGTTTCCTTTCTAGGTGCTTGGTTTTCTCTTTTTCCATGAGGCATTAGCATGCCTCCTCACTTTTTCACTAGAGTCTTCGATTTTCCCTACTGAGTATACTTGTATGCTCACCCTACGTATATAAAACTACTTTCAGGTTTCCAGGAGGACTTCGGGGATCGGGTTGGACCGTACTAGCTCGGACCTTGTAATGGATCATCGCAGTTGTTGTTGTTCTTTCTTTTGGTATTTTCTATTTGTAGTCCCCTTATACATTGTGGATTTTACTTTTGTAACGTGCATTGGGAATGGTTCATGGATTTACTTTTACTTTCAGTTTGGTGTTGTGGGATTTACTATCTTATCTCCCGACCCTATTAAAAGAAAAAGGGTAATGCCTTCCATTTAGTGTGTGATTCTATACCCTTTGTGCTGGTCGCCACTCCGGGCCCTATTGAAGGTGGGTCTCGGGGGTCATTATCTCTCCTTCAACTTAAATAAGAAAGGGCCTGGCAATCTGCTGACCTTTCCCTCCTTTTGGTGAAGGTGGGTCGTGACAGAATGGTATCAGAGGTGGTTGAGAGATAGGATGGAGTCTGGAGTTAGGTATAGTGATGATTGCATGGGATGGTATGGAAACGGTGTTGGGTGACCTTGTTGCGTGAATTAGTCCAGGGAAGACCAGCTAGGACACGGGATTTTAGGGTCCCCCGTGATCCGACACAAGGACTCTGGACCTACCAAACGACTGAGTGAGGCCACGCTGATTGTAGGGTAGAGACCCTAGGGAAGGTACATGCATCATAATGACTTGTGTACTCGTGTTTCTAGGGTGTTTTGGAAATTTGAAATAAATAAGAAGTTTAAGAAGTTTTAGGAACAATGTTCTGCACTACTTGGGCTTAAGCATTCTTTGTTTACCTTGCAGCTATGGAACCCGGAAGATGACCACGAGTTGTACGGGCGATCGAGGCCTAGGAGGTCGACTTGGCCAATTGGCAGAGGGCTGATCGTCAGGAGGAGGATGACCAGTGGAAAAAGATGCTTCGAGCCTTCCAGCGACAGACCCTCGAGAAGTATGAGGGCAGAACCTTTGACATGAATATGGAGAGCTGGCTAGAAGAGCTGGTGATAGTTTTCGGCCTGATTCAGGCTCCGACCGAGTATTTGGTTCCTCTGGCCATTAGCCAGATGTGGGGAGCAGCGCGTCAGTGGTGGACGCTCTACCTGGGGGAGAGGAGAGAGGCTGAGGTGGCATGGGCTGATTTCAAGAAGGAGTTCCGGGTAGAATTCCTCTCTTCTATGATGAAGGCGGAAAAGAGGCAGGAGCTACTCTCCCTCCAGCAGGGGAGTATATCGGTAAGGGAGCTGTGAATCAAGTTCAAGGACCTCCTAAGTTTCACTCTAGACCTCTTTCCAGATGAGGATTCTCGGGAAAGACGTTTAGAGGAGGCACTCCGACCCTCCCTCCAGTACGTTGTTACCCCCTTCACCTTGCCGACATACTTGCAGGTCTAGAAGAAGGACGAAGTGGTAGAGAGGATGCAAGCACTAGGAGGTGTTTCGTGAGAGGGGATCCAACAGGGATCATCGAAGGGGAAGGATGTCAGCACCAGACCACCAGCATCAGGACCCTCTCAGTTCCGACCAGCATGGAGCAGGCCGCAACAGTTCCAGTTCTGGTCCCCCGGTCCTCACCCTTTCCCTTCGAGACCAGGACCGAGGTGCTTCTCCTGTGGGAGCCATGGACATCTCTGGAATCAGTTCCCAGACCGAGTTCAGTATGGTAGTGGCGGACAGGCCCAGCACCTGACTCAGCAGCAGCTTCCAGCTAGGCCCTTCTAGCAGCAGCAGCAGGGGCAGCGAGCTCCCGCTCCTCTGAGGGCAGACGTTGTAGGGGAGGCTGACATCAGGGCTCTCCTCAGGGACCCCAACCAGGGCGTGGTCAAGGAGGTGGCCGATAGCCGAGGGGAAGAGGAGCTGGGCGTGGAAAGTTTCACGTCGTAGAGGAAGCAGTTCCAATGGGACTGGAGGTTGTTCGAGTTACGATCAGTTTGTTCAGTACCCTTTCTTATGCCTTGTTCGATACCAGAACTTCGCACTCCTTTGTTGCACCCAGTCTAGCCCGTTCTCTGGGTCTAGATGCCGAGAGACTTTCAGTTCCCCTGGTACTGATCACACCAGTCAGATGTCAGACTGACTTGTTATATGTTTGTAGAGGATGCACACTGATGATAGGGCCACACCAGTCCGTCAGGGATTTACTACTACTACAGATACTGCCATACGATGTCATCCTAGGCATCGATTGGCTGTTCTCTGTGTGTGCCATCATCGATTGCTTTTGAGGAAGGGTTGTATTCTCAGACATGTGTGGCTGATGCGTTACTTTCACCGGCGAGCGGAATGGTCAGAAGGGTAGTAGGCGAGAGGAACCCCTCCTCTCCTTGTTAGCCGAACTGTCAGTAGAGTCAGTAGATGCTGAGATGGTGGAAGTACCAGGGATCGTCAGTGAGTTTATGGACGTCTTTCCTGAGGAAGTAACAACTCTACCCCCTCAATGTGATATCGATTTTGGGATAGATTTTCAACCTGACGCTCGTCCGATTTCGATGGCTCCTTACCGGATGGCACCTTTGAAGCTACGGGAATTGCGGATTCAGATTAACGATCTGATGAAGAGGGGTTATGTTCGACCAAGTTCGTCACTGTGGGGTGCTCCATTCTTGTTCCCAAAGAAGGAAGATAGTGGTCTCAGGTTGTACATAGACTACAGGAGGCTGAATCAGGTGATGATCAAGAATCTCTACCCTCTTCCGAGGATAGACGATCTTTTCGACCAGTTGAAAGGGGCAGGATGGTTCTCTAAGATCGACCTGCGGTTTGGGTATCACCAGTTGAGGGTGAAGGAGGGAGACATCTTGAAGACGGCCTTCAGGTGCCGATATGGGCACTTTGAGTTTGTGGTCATGCCCATTGGCGTTATGAACGCCCCGACTGTGTTCATGGGGCTTATGAACTCCGTCTTCCAGGAGTACCTAGATTGGTTCATAGTTGTGTTCCTCGACGACATCTTGATCTATTCAAGATCAGAGGAGGACCACACGGAACACCTGAGGACGGTTTTGGAGGTCCTATAACAGCACCAGTTCTATGGGAAGTTGTTGAAATTCATGTTATGGATTCAAGAAGTGCACTTCCTTGGGCACATAGTGTCCGAGCAGGGGGTAACAGTGGACCCATCAAAGGTTGAGACAGTTGTTTCTTGGGAAGCACCCAAGAATGTGGTAGAGGTTCACAGCTTCCTCGGGCTGTCAGGTTACTATCGAAGGTTCGTACCCAACTTCTCCAGATTTTTAGTCCCTTTGACAGCCTTGACCAAGAAGGGCCAGGTTTTCGTGTGGAGTGAGCAGTGCGAGACAGCCTTTAGCTATCTAAAGTAGAAGTTGGTCAGTGCCCCAGTGCTGAGACTACCAGAAAAAGGGGCGGCATATGAGGTATTCTGTGATGCTTCAGGGAAAGGCCTCAGATGTGTGTTGATGCAGCGACAAGGGGTGATATCTTATGGGTCTAGGAAGATACGCCCTCATGAGCGTAATTATGCCACCCACAACCTGGATCTTGTATCAGTCGTTTTTGCACTAAAGTTATGGCGGCATTACCTCATCGGAGAACGCTTTGTGGTCTTCACATATCACAACATTTTGAGGTATATCTTCTCCCAGTGGTACCTAAACTTGCGGTATTGGAGGTGGATGGAGTTCCTCCAGGATTATGACTTCGAGATTTCCAACACTTCAGGAAAAGGGAATGTAGTGGCTGATACCTTGAGCAGGAGGTCATAGAAGGATGCAGTCAGAGAGTCAGCAGACCCCTGGAAGGCAATGGAGGAGTTGGTTTCCTTGCACCTGGATGTGAGGATGGATAGTGGTAGAGGTTTCCTGTATCAGATGACAGTGCAGTCTTCATTTTTCCAGCAAGTGGAGGAGTCTCAGTGGGGAGACCCAGAGTGCGAAGTGATGTGAGACCGAGTTGACCGGGTTAATGCTCCGGAAGGATGGTCGGAGGATGGTCAGAACATGATGCTTTTCTGGGGAAATTTGTTTGTTCTAGAGGCGATGTGCATCAAGGTTCTTAGAGAGTTCCACAACTCACCCCTAGCAATGCACCCAGGAGTTTCAAAAATGTACCAAGGTCTTAAAAGAGAGTTCTGGTGGCCCAGAGTAAAGAGAGAAGTGGCAGAGTTTGTGGCCAAGTGCCTAGTATGTCAGCAGGTGAAGGCTGAACAACGAGTTTCAGGCGGCCTACTGCAGTCTTTAGATGTCCCCGAGTGGAAGTGGGAGGACATATTGATGGATTTCATCACAGGACTACCCAAGGTTCAAGGGGGGAACGATGCCATATGGGTAGTAGTGTACTGGTTGAAGAAACCGGCTCACTTTCTGGCGATCAAGGAGTCGAGTGCAGTGGATGCTTTGGCACGAAGGTACGTGGATGAGGTGGTGTGGTTTCATGGAGTTCCAAGGTCCATAGTCTTAGATATGGATGCACGGTTTACCTCATGAGTCTGTAGAGGATTGCAGCATTCTTTTGGCACCTAGTTATGTCTTAGCACTGCTTTCCATCCCCAGACAGATGGACAGACCGAGCACACCATCGAGACCTTGGAGGATATACTGTGGGCATGTGTTCTGGACTCAGGAGGATCGTGGGTGCGACACTTACCTTTGATAGAGTTCGCCTACAATAATATCTATCACTCCACCATTGGTATGGCCCCGTTTGAAGCCTTGTACGGGAGGCCAAGCCACTCACCTGTGTGTTGGACTGAAATCGGAGAGGCGGGCATCCAAGGCCTGGAGGTGGTGCAGAGCACGACGGAGAAGGTTCAGCTTATACGGGAAAGGATGAAGGTGGCCCAGGACTAAAAAAATTCATATGCTGATACCCGGAGAAGGCCCTTAGAGTTTGAGGTTGGAGACCAAGTGTTCTTGAAGGTCTCCCCTCGGCGTGGACAACGGAGGTTCGGTAATGGGAGTAAGCTTTCTCCCAGGTTCATTGGACCCTTCTAAGTGTTGCAGCGGGTTGGAGAAGTGGCTTATCAGCTAGAATTGCCACCACCACTACTGAGGATACATGACGTCTTCCATGTGTCCCAGCTCCATCGGTATCTGCACGGCGATTCACACATCCTCGGCTAGGGAGAGCTAGACATCAAGGACGACGTGACCTTTGTGGAAAGACTAGGGAAGATTGAGGATCGTGAGGAGAATGTGCTTCGTGGGTGAACCATTCCCTTGGTTCGTGTGTTATGGAGACAAGGTGGGCTTGAGGAGAGTACGTGGGAGAGGGAAGCACAGGTGCGTGCCCAGTACCCAGAGTTGTTTTGAGTTTTGTACTGTTCTATTTATACTTGTTGTGGTGGAGCATTTTACCTTTTTGGATATGAAATATGTGGTTTTTCTTTCCTCTGAGTGTGAAAAGTCCTATATATGGGGAGGGGAGGACCCGACCCCTAATCAAGACGCATTAAGGTGGATGCGATTAAACTCGTGCAGGCGAGTCAGTGCCGCCCAAAGAGGGTAGTATCTGGACATGGGGGAAGAGACTCCCCAACCCACATGAATGGGCAGTTTGACATGGTACGTTGCTTGGTTCTTTAGAGGGAGGTGTTTTTAGTTAACAATGAGGTTCACTCCTGAGCGGTATCTTTCAAGGTGGTTGTTCGGACCCTCACTTTCCTTGTGGTTTGTTTTGATTCTCGAGGGAGATAAAAGTTTGAGAGGTATCTGATGTAATGGCCCGGTTGTTGGAGGTCCATTATTTGGTAAAAATCTGATGTTTAAGGTGTTCAGGGTGGCCTGGGAGGCCATCCCAACTTCTCGGTGAAGTTTGACCCATGGTAGGCCTACCAGTAGCCTTATCATACCGGTAGCGGACCTACCGGTAGCTCGGTCTACCGGTAGACGCGGCCTACCGGTAGCTCGGCCTACCGGTAGCTCGGTCTACCGGTAGATCGGTCTACCGGTAGCTGCCGCCTACCGGTAGCTCTGCTAACTGGTGGACCTAGCCTAACCCCCACGGGTTATCCAGTATCGCCTCCTTTTTGTGAAAATTGAGTTTTAAACCCTATTTTGTCCCCTTTACACCTGTTTTAAAGCCCATTAATGCCAATTAATGGCATTTGATTAAGTGAGGTACCCTAGTGTGCGTCGGTTTAAACCGCCCCTAAATACGGGGACCCCTTAATGACGTGTGGGGCCGCGTGGTCAACCCACGAACCCCACTCCTTATGTGGTTTCACGTTCTTATCTCCGTATCTCAACTTTCCCCGACCCTAATAAACCAAAGGGTTCTCTCTGGGCTCCTTTTTCCCAGCTACCCTGCCATCAATTCGTCTGCTCATATTTCCGAGGTCCCACCCCTGCAATTTTCACATTCGTTGTTCCTCATGTGTGAATAGAAGCTTCGATCGTTGATCAATCAAGTAGGGATTCTTTCATCGTCTCTCCAGGATGTGTATCATGCGGGGTGGGTAAGCTACTACTTCTGTAGAATTGGATGAACCAAACTATAATGAAGATAATAAACAGATTTTAAAGAATTAATGGGAGGGGTTTGATTGATGATGTTGCTTTATTTTCTCCTCTTTCATGATTAATGATTTCTGAATTGTGTGGGTTTACGCCTACTGAAAATCATGGTCATTGGTGTTCTTTCTCTATGAACTAATAAACTCGTACCTCTGTGATGTTTAAATGGATTGCATTTTGGTTGTGAACCATTTTTTGTGAAAAGGAAATTGGATAATTACATATATTCGGATAAATAAATTGGAAGCACCAGGATCAACCCCCTTTTCTATGATAACCCTGGTTTAAGCCCAGTGGAATTTAAATCATGGAGTGTGTTAAATCTTTTAAATCTGAAATTACTTATTGGTTCTGCCTTGTGTTGGTAGTTTTGGTTTGGTTGTTCACCCCACGGGTCGTTTGCGGGTGACCGTATGGTTTTCTTGGATGGGAGCTTAGATTACTGGGGTTGATGTGGGTGAGGATAGGATCCTCTATTTGTATCACGAATTAGGGTGGGGTCCTCTGTTGTTGAGAAACCATTGACTCCTAGATTTTGGGGACATGGGGCTATATCTTGGGGTTTTATTTGGTTCCAGTACTTCGAGGGATCTCCCTTATCCCTTTATTGTTGTGACCTTTCAATAGAACCGGGTGTGGATGCTGAAATTGTTGTGGGGTGTAACTTTTTCCCTTGGTTTGTGCTTATGCTATTAGTTTCTCAGTAGTGTAGAGACTTATCTAAAATTACTGAACCTGAAATCAAGGATGGGACAAATGGGGTTTTGGTTTGATGTGAGTTGTGAATTGGCATGGGTGTTGTTCTCTTCTCTTATGAATGAATATCAAGGATAGTGAACTTTAGTCTGGCTGAAGAAAAACCTAGGTTGGGTGAGTTCTTGTTACCTATACATATACTTGTAGTTTTGTGTTTCTTATTCACGCCCCACCCAAGTTGAGAACTTAGTGATGAACACCCCCATTTCATTGGGGAGGGTGTTTTTTCCAACACTTCTATTAGTGGCTGGTTATTAGCTCCTTTTTGCTCCCTTTCCCATATAGCCCAAGTATCTTCGGGCAGGCTGTGATGGCCTGAAGTCCATTATTAGCCCAAGAATCTTCGGGCAGGGTAGTGTGGCGGTTGGACCAGGTGTGTGCGGGCATGTGGTTTCCCAAGTATCTTCGGGATGAGGCCCAGGTATCTTCGGGCGTGGCGGTGGTTGTTCTAGCCTAGGTTTTTGCAGGCATGGTTACATGTGACAGTTGTGTCCCAGGTGTCTACGGGAGGGTTATTGGTTGCATCCTAGGTGTTTGCGGGCGGGATGTGTGGTTGTGGCCCAGGTGTGTGCGGGCGGGGTATGGCAGTGGGACTACGATGTGAATGGATAGATTTTTCCAATGCGTAGGATGTCTTCAATAACCAATGGGAAAGTAGCGTGGGGTACCCAAACATCGATGTGCTATTACTATACATTACCTGACTTTCGTTATTTGGGGAGTGTGCCTTGGTGAGGCTTGGGTGGTTAGTTTCCTTGCTAGGTGCTTGGTTTTATCTTTTTCCACGGGGCATTAGCATGCCTCCCCACTTGTGCATGAGAGTCTTTATTTTTCCCTACTGAGTATACTTGTATGCTCACCCTACGTATATAAAACTGCTTTCAGGTTTCCAGGAGGACTTTGGGGATCGTGATGGACCGTACTAGCTCGGACCTTGTGATGGATCATCGCTGTTTCTGTTGTTCTTTATTTTGGTATTTTCACTTTTTAGTCCCCTTATACATTGTGGTTTTTTACTTTTGTAACATGCATTGGGAATGGTTCTTGGATTTACTTTTACTTTCAGTTTGGTGTTCTGGGATTTACTATCTTATCTCTCGATCCTATTAAAATAAAAAGGGTAATTCCTTCCATTTAGTGTTTGATTCTATACCCTTGGTGCTGGTTTCCACTCTGGGACCTATTGAAGGTGGGTCTCAGGGTTCATTATCTCTCCTTCAACTTAAATAAGGAAGGTCCTGGAAATCTACTCACCTTTCCCTCCTTTTGGTGAAGGCGGGTCGTGACACAATAAATCTTCATTATATAAAATATTTATAAAAAAATTCCATAATGTGGTTATCCCTATTCATACCAACAATTTAATTTCTAGGTTATAATAGTCACATTTAAATAATAATATTCTTATAACATATTGCATTTCACTTCAAGATTGGTGTTGCGTGTTAAGAAAGATATATACATTTTTATTCTTTTAAACAAAATTTTTGGGATGATACATTCACCCCCCCAACTTAATAAAATTTAATCCTTATAATTTGTTTATTTCAATACTAAAGGGTTCAATGTTTGAAAATACATTTTTTTAATCCACATAATTCAAATGAATAAAAAACTTCTTTTGAAAATGGGAAGTGAAAAATAGTAAGGTTACCTTAAATAACACATAACGAGGTTATTGGATAAGGAGAACTTTCATGGGATGTGAAAATATATACATAGAGGAGAAATATAATTTATAAATTATAATTGAGAGTGTTAGATAACATGTTCCGGAGAAATTTATGGAACACAAAAAAATAAATCAGTGATGGGTGAAAATGACCATCAATTCTTTAGAAATAACTATAAAAAGGAAAACATTTTAATTTTCAATGTATTTTTTCCTAGAGTAAAGGAATTATTTTTCCATGAAATATGAGAAAATATTCTTACTAGATTTATTCAAATCCATAATTATAATTTCATCCTTTGGTTTCGTGTTTCAATTTGTTTCAACCTATTATCATCCCATATTCAAATACTAAATGAATGGTATTGATTTTCCTTTCTTAAAGCACTAAAATAAACTTTTAATAGATCATAATATCTATAAAGGGGTGGAAATATATTCCTCATATCTATATTTAATTATTAAAACTAGAAATGGATAGTACATCCCAAGATAACCAATATGACAAAACCTTATTTTGAAATATTTATCTCAAAGATTTCAATAATAAAGCCCAAAATATTTTAAAAAAAATTAGGTCTCAAAATTTCCAAATTCAATTTATCTTTAATATCCAAAAGATATAAGTTATTTCAAAATTTCACAAACCAAACACATGAATACCTTGATCATATATTCTTCTAAAATATGAGAATAACGTAAATCACTATAAAACCTTAATGAAAACATATATGCATCAAACAATTAACTGAATATTTATTCCTTAAATAAAATCACATATTATCCTATATATTCCAAAAATCCAAATATTCAATAAAATTCATCAAACATAACATAAATCACTTTTTCATCAAATCAATAATTAATTTCAAGGTCACCAACACTATCTCATTTACTTTGATAATATCAATAATTACTTTATCTCAACCAAACATTATTATATCAACATAAGGAATATATTAAGGGTTATTCATCCCTCACTCATGAGTTATGAAAAAATATCACCTTACCACTAAATTGCTTTTCTAGTTTATCCATATGATTCAACATATTCTTGAAAATATTTAAAGAAAAACTAATGAAAAATAATCTTTAGATGTTTTTTTATTATTATAAATACAATATCATTGATAAAAAACTTTTATAACATAGTTCTTGATTCATAATTCCTAAATACATCAATAAATACACTTGAATGATTTGAATAGCGTATGAACTTCCTAGGTATATGATTTATCCCTTGGATTTGTAAATTGATTCAGATAATTCCCAAGTTCCTCTTATATAGGACATTGAATTATAAATGATGCCTTAGGATTAAAATTTATTTCCCTCCATTGAACTCTTAATTTAAAATAAAGAATTATTTTATTTATTCCCTTATTTTCTACACATAAAACATCTTATTTTTCCTTTAAAACATTTCCCTATGTTCTTCTTCCCGCATTCTCAACATCTTGGAATCTTAATCTTATTTCCTATATGGTCTTAATTAAAATCTATTTTTATATTATATCATTCATTTAGAAACTCTCTTATTTTCATACTATTATTAATTTATAGATATTTCTAGTCATTCATAATCAGAATTTTCTCATTGAAACTCCCATTTTTATTAGTTTCTCATGAGGATAATAATTTCATAGTCCATCACATTTAGTTTTAACATGATTTATCTTAGTTCTATACATTGACTAAATAAAAAATGCATAATGTGAGAAACATTAATTTGAGTGATAAACCATATAATCGTTGAAATTATTTATAGGATGTCTAAATCATGACACCTTCTTTTCGATCTATGATGTGCTAGGTTTATTACATGGTTATCCATAGTCATCATCTATTGAAATCATTCATAATGGTACATGCATAAAATGTTAATTAACCCAAGAATATCCCTTTAGGGTTTCTATCTAAGTGTGAAGTCTTAGGTTTACTTGTAATACACTAGTAACGATTGAGTTAATATCCAATCCTCTCCTTTTAGAGCTGTTACCCCTAGGTGCATCTATTACACAGTGGCATCCACTTTCCACTTCCATAGTGGGATGTATTTTATAGGAAAACCGAAAACCTTTATTTTCTAGAAAAAATGAATTTCACTTATAATTAGGTTCATCACAGGGGTTCTCAAAAAAAATATGATCCTACTTTCTAAAAAAACTAAACTTTTATTTGATACCAACAAAGGTAACCCAAAAATTACATAAAAATATTAAATCTTATTAATTGAATATTCATTTCAATCGAAACCAGAACTATAAATATTTAGTGTCTTAGAAAACTTTTATACATAAAAAACTCATACATAAATGTTCTATATCATATCCCATAATGTTCTTCTCAAATGGTAGACTTCTTATTCAGACCCTACTTTAAACATTTCTTTATAACCTAGGGAAAATAAATATAATAAAGGGTGATATTATATTCTCAATAAGGATAAACCAAGGAGATATCAATAAATGAATATATTCCAGTATATCAAGATAATATAAGATAGTGAGAGTATTTTCTTAACATTTTAAAATCATATATAAAATTCAAAGATCATAATCATGACATAAGGCTTCAGAAAAACATAAGAGATTAATCATAGAATAATTATAGATCATAATACATGAAATCATTTCATAATCCTAATGAAATTTAATATATAGTGTCTTAAAATGTGTTTCATTATCATAACCATATGAATATAATGTCACATCTCTCCACCAGGACATTCATCACATATTAATCTCGGGCTAACAACTCATGTACATGTTTTGGGTATGGGATAACGTCATGTGTTATATTTTTTGGGATTGGTATAACCTATAATGTACCCTTATAAATGATAAAAAATTAATATTTACCCAATTAATTGGAGGGATATAACTGACCCACCCATAACATAATCATAAATCATTCATATGTATTCCACAATATCATTAAAACATTTATCATTTCATTGTAACTTAACTCATGGAAAAGAAAATGGGTTTCATTATTATTTAATCATCACAATAATAACCCATATAGATATATAAAAATTATGGAATCATTGTATCATATGCCTATTGAATCATAAGTAACATCAAATGAGTTATCGTAGATGATAGTGCCATTAAAAGATCACCAGAATATTTTGGGAGTAAAACACCATTTTCATTTTGAAATCACATATTTAAAATATAAAATGTTTAGAATATTATGAAAAAACATTTTCAATGAAAATAACCATTGAAAATTATGAATTGAGCATCGAAGAAAATATTATTCATGATGGTGGAAAATTTCATATGTGTGGTATATGTCAAAAAAAATATCCAGCTCACACATTTGGTAAAATGTACCTCATTCAAAAAATGATATGAAGAATCATTTTAAAATATTTTATATAAAGTGAAACATGGTTAAAAATGACTTTAAACAATCCATTAGGGATATTAAAAAAAATTTGGAAAACAATTTAAATAAAAGAATAAAATATTCCTGGTTGAATTGAAAACAAATTTTATTTTCCCTTAAAAATATTCTTCCATGCCTTTAAGTACATTGAGAGAGTAAAATGGAAGTAAAACATGTGATTATATAAATTAACATATAATAATAATATAAATAATATTTTTAAGATATATATCATATAATTTCATCACTATAAAATTTAAACATAAATAATCCCTATAAAGAGTGATGTTATAACATAACACCATTACTACTTTAGTAATTTTTAGTAACATGTCCTATGAAACAAATAAAATCAGATGAAATATTAAATACCATAAAAATAAGTATTTTCCTAATTAAAAATATAAAAGGGGTAATAGATACTCCTCATAGAATAATATGGGTGTATAACATAACATATATCCATAAGAAGAAAATTTTAGAGGATAAACCCTTACCATTTAGGTAAATTTTGAATCAAAACCCCTTGGATTAAACATTTTTAATTATAACAATAAATACCACGAATTAAAAAGTATAAGTTATATAACATGTCAATTTTTATATAAAAACATAATCCTTAAACATGAATTATTTCATTATTCATAACATTCTTTCCCGGCAAATACAAACTGAGGATCATGTGGTCTACTGTCTTTGGAAAATTAGATACATAAATAAAACATCTAAAATATAGATATAATATATTTATAAAAAATTAAAATGGGTCTCATACTACCATAATTCCTCTGAAACAACATGGGGTATCCTTGGAAAAAATACATAAAGGAATGGCTGAGTGAAAAATTCCAGTAATAGAACAATCAAAGTAAATCACAAAGGCATAAATGTTTTAGGAGGAATATCATGATTCCATAAGTGGGATAATAATAAGAAGAAACATGGCATAAGGGAATTATATAAAAAGATCATGGAATTATAATAATGTATTAACATCATAAATCATGACATCATAAGAATATTTCAATTCAAACTACCAAGATAACAAAACAAAGGCTAACTACCATGATAATCAACATATGGTCAAGCTAAAAACTATCGTAACATAGTGTGTTTAGGACAACTGCGTAAGAACCAGGTACTTCCACTTAGGTATGGATATTTCCTTTTCAATTTTACTTAATAAAATGGGGGGAAGACGATGAGGGGCTGGTTGGAGGCCTGTTACATGATGTGACTGGGAAATATACATCAGATACTTATAGGTACATGTCATGTATGTAAGGATACATGCCATGTAACCCCAGTTCACGACCATGTAATGGTCGGTACGGAAAACTGTACAGACTAGGCATGTAATCTCAAGTACATGTTGTGTACTTTTTTTAAATTGATTAATAAGTTGGGTTGTATGTTGTTTTTTTATATGGACAGAAATGACTCACCTTCAACGTATGGAATGCCTAGAAAATTTGAGAAGGGTTTGGCTCCCAATTCGTTGACTGATCTCCTATTTGAACACTATCGAATCCATTGGATTCCCCTCATTGATCTCTCGATTCTTCCTGATCTTTTATTCCTAATTTCTTCTCTCAAAGAAGTTAATTAAGGTCAAACATTTATACATGTTTTGTAGATCTACTATATTTTGGGGAGAATAAAAGTTTGATGATGGGTGAGGAGAGTCATACTACAATGAGGTAGGTGGTTTTGTGCCTTTCATGAATTTTCTTGATGTTTATATATGTCAGAGTGCCCCATATCTAGTTTTAGGGTGTTTCTTGATTGAATAATGAACTTTTTTATTGTCTATTGATAATTAGAAAATTGTTTAGATGATTTTAAAGTATTTTCAGGGTTGTGAACCTTGAGTTAGGGCCACCCCATGGGTGGGTTTCCCTTGGATGGTCATCTATCCAAGAATTCCTATGAGGCTTAACTTAAATTCCCATTATTGAGTTGTTAGAAATTTATTGCTCACTATATGAATTTCCCATGTGATTTATCCTTGTTTTTCCATGTAATAGTTTAATTTAAATTTTTTGGTTATTATGTAAATTGTTCCCATCTGATTTGTTAATCTTAAATCCAAGTGATAGTTTAATTCACATGTGTTTCTTCTGAGATGGAATGTTAAATTGAATTAAAAGATAAAAACAGGAAATTAGTAGTGGGTGAGCCACAGCTTCGGTAAATATACAATGCCGATCTCATGTGGCTAATTTCATATTATATACCTTGGGTGAACCATTGTCTCAATTAAAACATAATAGATGGGATTAAGAGGTTAGTTATGTAAATGTCATGAGAAAGCCACTGATAGGGTGGTCAATCTCATTGAGTCTTGTTTTAAAATGTTGATAGAACCAAGGATCCATTGAGGGATACCCAGGTCGAGATCTTATGGAAAATGATTAAATGATTATTATGTCATGAGTTGATAGTTACATTTATACAGGGGGTTGTTAGGACTAGGCTAGACCTTGGAAATTTATATTATTCATGCAACATGAATAATGAAATGGTTGACTTATGACACGTCTACCAAGCCAAAGCACAAGCTTAGATTCGGTCTTCATTTATACCTATTTACCATTGTCTTTTGAGACATCTGTTGTGCTTACTTTTGAGTACCTACTATTTAATTATTTCACTATTTTACACTGCTTGTTATATATATTTATTGACATATTGGCATAGACCTCTGGTGGATGCCTACTGGGATTTAGTCTCATGCCCTATTTGGGTCAATCTTTGGTCCCATACTAGTTATGTGATTGTGGGTATTGATCAGGGAAAGTGCCCTACTATAGTTTCTTGATGTTCTACTTAGGAATCAGAGAGCATGGGACTGAGCTGAGATTCATGATTCTTCTAAGTCTCTTTTTGTTTCTTTTTTACTTTTGAGACAAATATTGTGTATTACTATAGCGTATATTATTTGGTTGTTTTCCTAGAATATGGGACATGATGCATCATCTTTTGTAAGGAATGATTCTTGGTTATTTATATTATCAATCTCCCACTTTATATTTTAGTTTTATATTATTTATTGATTCCACTATTGTATATATATTCCACCATGTTACACTTTTCCAATGAGGGAATAGTTTCCCCACTATCACACCCTTGTCCCTCTCTTCTTGTTGGTAGCCTCTGGCATTTGGGGAAATGTGCTTGAGTCTGTGTGGTCAACTGGGTATGGGGCACTAGTTGAGTGGCACCTAGATCCTTGATGTTACAAATTGGTATTAGAGTATTTATTTCCTGGTTTGATTTATTTTTTGGTGATGATTTGAAGGAAATGGGATTTGGAAATTATATGTTCTTGGGAGTAGCTACCCCATATACAGGGAAAATCAAATTTACCTCAAATTGACGTGTGATTTTTGGATTTTGTGTTGTTACATTTGATTATATTCCACCATTAGGTGAAAAAACTTGTTTTATACTGTTATAATTGATATAATTGTGGTTCTATTTTGTTCCATACCTATGAGATGAGGGTATTCCATCACATGCATCATATATGAACTTGTTATAAATCACATTCCATGAATTCTTATCATGAAATTTAGAGATCATTACTGATTTCATGATGTTTTGGTAGATGTCACGCTATATATGCATGTTGTTGTGATAAATACCATGATAGATATGTCTCTTATTGTGATAGGTGTATTGGTATGTGTTATGGTTGAATTAGATGGATCCCAAACTTTGATCCCTGAGTAGTATGGACCCTCTTAGATCATAATTTAGTGGATCATGTTTCCTCCATGGGATATAAATTTATTTTTTATGTGGTATATGTGGATTGCAAGCTTTGATTCGCACGGAGTACGGGCCCCCATGGATTGGAATTTGGAACATTTTTTTATTTTTCAAAAATAGGGGTTTCGGGGAAGTTTTTGAGGCCTACTTTCCAAATACCCAAACAACACAGCGTGTGGTCCTATGAAAAGACTCCATGTGTTCTTCTGATCGGGAAGAAAAGAACTTTTCAAGTACACGCCATGTACTCGTAGTACACACCGTGTGTTTTTAGACCGTGTGTTCGTACATGTGTGAGAGAACATGGGTTTTTGAGTTTTGATCAGGACACACCGTGTACCTTATATACACCCCATGTAGTTTTACAAATGCAGACCTGTGTGGAAATGGCCATGTAAAAGTACACAGCTAGGAGGGAAGACCTGAGTACACATCGTGTGTAGGTCTGAAATTCCATGTACTTAGGACCTTTACATGACCAAAACGGTAGAGTTACACACCCATTTCAAAGTTTAAAGGTACAATCCATGTGTTAGGATGACACTTAGTGTACCTAGGGTGTTTACATGCCTATGAAATTAGGAGTACACAGCCTTTAAAGGGCTTAAATGTACACGCTGTGTACTCATATTTTGTTGAATTTTAAGAATTTTCTTCTCTTGTTTAGTTCTTACACTATTAAACTATGTACCTTGATAAATAATATTATACTAAGGTGTATGTGCTAAACTTTAAAGAGTAATTACACCACGATTACCTCCATCATATGCCAGGAGAGTGGTGATGATCATACCCCAGAGGTGGTAGGCCATGGGCTACAAGTGGGCTCTCCAGACATGCCAGTTATAGAAGCAGTTGTTATACTGGACACAGGTGCTGATTCAATTTTATATGAAGGCCTTATAAGGTTCATGAAAACATTTTTGGGAGCACCATAGCCTGACATGTCTATGGAAAAACTGACACGAGTGTTCCAACAATATCATCTACCCACATTTTATGGGGATGGTGGGTTATAGGCAATAGATTCATGTCTAGAGGCCATGTTATCGATCTTTGAGAATCTTGAGACACCTCCTGAGAGGAGGGTCAAGCTCACGACTTATATGCTGCGTGATTTTTCTAAGATGTGGTGGGATGTTACCACACAGACAGAGAGTCAGTGGGATATAGAATAGGAAGATTTCTAGATAGTCCTTTATGACTAAATCTATCTCAAGTTGTTGAGGTCCAACAAAGCCTATGAGTTTACGCATCTAGAATAGGGCACTCTATCAGTTATGGATTAATTTACCCGCTTTACTGAGCTCTAGCTCTTTGTACATATTCTGATGGGTAAAGATCTGTCAAAGGCTAGGTGTTTCGAGGATGGTCTCAGGTATGACATATGCTCATAGGTGAATATCTTCTAGATAACTATTTTATCTTCTATATTGAATCAGGCACTGATTATCGAGTGTAATCAGAGGGAATCTAGAGGTGTGAGAAGACAATTAAGGTGCTTCCAGTTCGGAATCACTGGAAGTGTCATCTGAAGATTTCATGTGGAAAATCTAGTACTGAGACCGTATCTTCTAGTAGCCAACTTAGGTGCTTCCAGTGAGGAATAATTAAGCATACTAGACCAAAGTGCCCAAAGGACCCAGTCGAGTGATGAAATTGCGGAAAGATGGGCCACTTACAGTGATTCTACAGGATGTTTCCACCAACATCTAGTGAGATAGGGTCTCCAAAAACTCCACATTTAGGAGTAGGGTTAGCATATTCTCACCAGTCAGGGAACTGGAATGGGTCAAGTAGTATAGGTCGTGGCAGTGTTCATGGTCATGGTATCCAAACCCCAGGATCTCAGCAATAGCAGGGCGGGTCAGCTTAGGGTATCCAAGCAGTGTCTAAATGTTGTGGTATAGGCCAGACTTATGCAGTGCAACAGACCCAGAAGAAGCAGGATCTCAGGATTTCTATTGTTAGAGGTACTATTTTAGTTGATTCTTTTTTATATTCCGCACTCTTTAATATAGGTAATCCACCTCCTTCAATGGCTCTAAGGCCTTCAATTTTTATTTATTTTGATAATCCACCTTTCAAGTGATGAGGTGGAACCCTTACAAGGCCCATAGGAATTAGTATTACATGGCCCATAGTCCATAGATAAATCCAGTGCCCGTAGTCTTTAAACATACATACAACATAGACTAACTACTTGGAACTTCTCCTCCCCATTATCTTCATCGTGAAATTAGCTCTCCAACTTTGCATGGCTGTTCGGATAGGATTTCTCGTGCATGCACAGGCTTGTCCCGATGGCAGGTACCATACCCTCTCATTTTTTAAATCAGTTTAGCTTCTGCACTGGTGAAAACACCTTGATCATCCTCATTATGAAGCTTGTTCCATGTATGTTGTCTGGTTTTTATCTACACTTAAGGTGTCCCGAAGGCATGGGTGCCCCGAAGGCCTTAAAGGACTTGGGGACCAAATCGGTGGCCCGAAGGCCCAAACGGGGGAATATTCCCAAATGTTACAGTGCCAAACAGTTCCTGCTACAGTTCCCACTATAGTGCCTATTACAGTACCTGCTACAGTACTGCTACAATACTGCTACAGTCCCCCAAAGATTAGCCTCCACCTAGTTCTGATCCTGGGTCACTTGGGTGAACTTAAGAAGTCCTCACCCACTAGGTTGAGGATCATGTGCATACAAGTAATTCACATTGTTTCATATATGTGCCCATTTTGGAGAGCTGAGGGCTCATTGTTTTTACTTTTGACGACATTATGACAATAGACACTCTGTTGGGGATTAGAATGGTAGGTGTACGACAGTCCAAGGGGTGCCCCTTGAAATTGGAGGGTGTCACTTCATTTGGTATCTCTATGTATTAGAGATGATAGGCTTTGATGTTATACTCAGGATGGACTAGTTAGTCTCCTTTCAAGCCTTTATCGATTTCTATCGTCATAGGGTGAGTTCTACATCACTAGTAGGAGAATATTTTCTATACAAGGGAGAGTGGGATGTTCAGGGAAGTTGAGCTAGACCCGAGAATCATGGGTTTATTGGGATGACAGCATAGAGTTCTAGTTTATATCTGGATGAATAGGGAACACGTCAGGTAGATTTCCCTCCAATGGTTGATCCTTTCAGGGATGTTTTCCCAGATGGATTTTTAGGGTTACCATCAAAGGGAGAGGTGGAGTTCATGATCAAGCTAGTGCCAGGAGCTACACTGATATCCATTCCTCCTTATAGGATAGCTATGATAGAGTGTCAAGATCTCAAGAGGTAGCTAGAGGATTTGGAGGCTAAGTTTTTCATCTGACCCATAACTTCTATGTGGGGTTCATTTTTTCTTTATGTGAAGAAGGTAGACAGTACCCTCAAGCTATGCACGGACTATCAAAAACTAAACTTGCTAACGGTTAAAACTTGATATCCCTTAACACAGATAGATGAAATGTTTGACTATCATCGAGGATCCATAGTGTTCTCGAAAATCATATTAAGTTCAATATATCACCAAGTACATGTTCGATCCTAATACATACCATGTACCACGTTTCATAGTAGGTATGGTCTGTATCAGTATGTGGTTATGTTGTTCGGTCTCACGAACACACTAGCAGTCTTTATGGAACAGATGAACCAAGTGTTCCATCCCTATCTTGATTCTTTTTTTTGGGTTTTTATGGATTATATATTTGTAAATTCTCATAATCTACCTGACCATGCCACACATCTTGAGATCGTTTTGAGTACACTAAGAGAGTATCAGTTATATGGTAAGCTCTCAAAGTGACAATTCTAGTTGGATTAGATTCACTTTTTAGGTCATGTCATGTTAGAGATAGGAGTATCAATGGACATAGAGAAGGTGATAGTAGTAGTTACCTAGAGGCATCCCAATAACATCTTTGAGGTGCAGATTTTTCTAGGGTGGGTTGGTTACTATAGGTGTTACATATAGAACTTCTCATGCTTAGCAGCGTCAGTTATGGTCTTGAAAAAAAAGGGTGTAAAGTACATATGGTCAGATTCTTATGAGATGGTATTTTAGGAGATGAAAGGGAGATTAAATCCTCACCAATACTGATTTTTTTAGAGCTTTATAGGAGTTACACTATGTACTATGACGCATCAGGTATCGGGCTAGGAGCAGTGCTTATGTAGGGGGATGAATTGTTGTGTACTGGTCTAGGTAGTTGAGGCCACATGATAGGAACAACAAAATGCGTGATCTTGTGTTATCCATGGTTTTTCATGCCTTACACTATTGGAGACATTACTTGTTGGGAGAGAATTTTGTGGTGTACCCATACCACAAAAGTCTCAAGTACATATTTACTCGGTGTGGTCTAAATCTGAGGTAGTGAAGGTAGGTAAAATACCTTCATTATTTCAACTTCAAGATTCCCTACATGCCTAGAAAAGGCAATGTGGTGGCTAATTCACTGAGCAGGATGACTCACATACAGGCAGTGCAGGAGGCTAGTAGTTAGTGGTAGCTCATGGTGTTGTTCTCTTAGATGCATTTGGAGGTGCATGACAGTCAAAGACATTCTTTCCATTATTCTTTAGTTTTGACTTCTACCCTCTTGGAAAGTGTGAGGATAAGACAACTATCATATTCATAGGGCCTATTCCTAGGGGAGAGTGTAGCAGGTGAGGGTACACTTATGGGTTGGATTGTAAGTGATGATTAGATCTTGAGGATCCATGGATGTGTTTGGGTTCCAATGGACATACATGAGGAGTTGATGAGGGAGTTTCATGCTTCAACTTGGGTAGTGCATCCCAGAGTTTCCAAGATGTACCATGACTTGCGCTATCATTACTGGTGGTGGGGTATGAAGATAGAGGTGGATAGTTTTGTTATGAGATGTTCCACCTATCATCAGGTGAAGGAGTAACATCAGTAGACATTCGGGCTTTTAAAGTAGTTATCTATTCCAGAGTGGGAATGGGATGATGTCACGATGCATTTCATGACGGGTTTGACAAGGTCACCCCAAGGTAATGATTTATTGTGGGTGGTGGTTGATAAAATTATAAAGGTTGCTAATTTTGTGACAATCAAGGAGACCTTCAATGTTGATGATCTTGGGGTGTTTTATATTCGTGAGGTGGTATGACTTCATGGGGTCCCTCTTTCTATCATTTTAGATAGGGAATCCCACTTTAAATCACATTTATGGAAGATTTTTCAGAGGTAATTGGGTACATAGTTTCTTTTGAGCACAACATACCACCCTGGGACTAATGGTCAGTCAGAGTGTATGATACAGGTGCTAGAGGACATGTTGCAAGCATGCGTTCTAGACTTTGGGGGCACTTTAGAGAAGAATATTCCACTGCTTTAATTTTACTACAATAAAATTTTTTAGTTGACTATATAGATGGAACCTTATAATGATTTGTATGGTAAGTCATGTTGATCACCCCCCATGCTGGCTAGAGGTAGGTGAGGCAGTTTTACTAGGACCACGTCTCATGGAGGAGACTTCTAAGCAGGTCAAGTTGATTCATAAGTGGGTGGCTATTGTGCAGTCCCATCATAAATCTTATGTTGATCGCCACATATAACCTCTAGAGTTTGAGGATAGAGATTGAGTTTTCTTGTGTGTTTCCCCAAGGTTGGGACATAAGAGAATCAGGAGATAGGGTGAGCATTAATAGAGATACATCGGTCTGTTTGAGATTCTAGAGAGGGTTGGTTCTATTTCCTATCGAGTGCAGTTACCTCGGAGGTATGAGGATATGAACGATGTGTTCCACATTTCTCAGTTTCAATGTTTTTAAAGACACAAAAATTCTATATAATTTTTTTTAATTATTTGGGATTATTATGAGTCTGCAAAAATTAACAGCACTTGATTTCGAGGTCTGGTGTGCCCAAAAAGGAATTTTGAACTTTTTTAATGTACATTCAGTAAATGTGTGAGCATGAATTTATACCTTTTAAACTGTTGCTTGGTATTGAAATCTGAGGGCACCATTGAACTCATAGAACTGGGATTTTCTTAAGGGAGGATTAACTTCAACCACAATAGGTCGGGTAAAAAAGATAGTTTTACTGACTTTTTTAAGAATAATAAAGTAAGATAAAAATGATATTTTATTTTTCTACCAACTGTTGAGCGGTGGTGGCAGGACTTCTAGGTTTTCAAGACATTTAATGACTTGACTCTTAGGCTTTGTAACCAAACCATTGAGAGTTAATAGGTTCATTAATTAAAACTCACTAATGAACCTCATTAATCAAATAATGCTTTAATCTCTCTTCCCCTCTATTTAAATGAAGCTCGAGCTTGGGTTTTTGACACAGAAGAGAGAGAACTCTGATGATGTGTCGTGACGTCTTCCACCAATGAAGAACAAAGGTTTGGATGGCAATTTTGGAGGAATCAATCTGAATATTAAAAACACTTACGGCTTCATCCAATGTGGATTCTTCTTCCACAACCGCAACGTCTCTTCCGAATCCGAGGTAGCGGTTGTTTGTGTTTAAATTAATGAGAATTTTTTTCTTTTTCTTTTTCTTGAAAAGCATTACATATATCCAAATTATTTAACAAGTTGTATTTTGTCTTTGATGATTTAATTACTACATGTTTGATATGATGCTAATGCAGAGGGAGCCGGCCAAACGAACAAGGCTAGGACCTGCCGTCACTTCGGTTTTTGTCGCGTTCTTTGGGGGTGGATTTTTAACTCAATGGAAACTTGAATATTGGAGCCACACAGTGATGGAAACATTCTAGAAGACCCATAGGCCTGGTCGTAAGGGGAAAAGGACTAACAGATCTCACCCAGGGGCCTGCAGATGTCCCTCTAGTGCGGCACCGGAGCCGGAAGATGATGGAGGAGGGTGACAGTGGTGGGTGATGGTGGAGGGAGATGGAGGCGGGCGATGTCGGCGGGTGTCTCTCACTGGTCATGGATGGAGGCAGTGCCTGTATGTGCCACGGTGGTCTGCAGGGGTGGTCAGCCCTTGGTCAGCCACGTTGGTGGAAGGCGGAGTGCTGTCGCGCGCTGCAGTGAAGAGCCGCAGCTTCGAAGCTGCAGCAGAAGATACCCACGCACTGTGTCTCTCGCTGATAGGAGGGCGACATAATGTGGCACCAATAGTTAATTAACAGGAATGTATTTTCCATTTGGAAAGGGGGCGACCACCTAGTTGTCGAACCACACTAGCAACCGGGTCGGGTCGCCTGGTGGGCCGGCTCGGTCCGCGTCCTAGCGGGCCATGGCCGCAGCCCTACCCACTCAGGCCAGCCCAGTGAATTCGGACCAAACCGGATCGAACCCACACCTGGTCGGGTCGGCCCAAGTCGGGGCGGGTCGGGTCGGACCGAACCTAGACCCTTTTCGGCCCAAATATGCTTAAAAGGTCATATCTCACAAACCATACATTCGTTTGAAAAACCTTATGTGGCTCTGGAATACTTGGAATGGTATAGCCCTTTTGAGATACTCCTCTCGAGTTTTGGAGAAAGTTGGTTTACATCCATGTTGGATCAAACCCAAATCAAAAATGGCCCTCGGTACTAAAACACTTATAACTCACAGACCGGGCATCAGATTGATGCGTCGTCTGTTGCATTAAGACCCTTATGAAATAGAGGTCCTTTGAGTTACTTATTTTTGGAATGTCATGGAAGTTGAGGCACAACTGATATATTGAGGTGCATATACTAGGGAACTCATGCACACCGGGTGTGGGGAATCTGGTGGTTGGATGTCAATTGAAAAGAGAACATGTGTGGATTAGCATCATAGTGACCCTTTGTGAATTAGCATCATATAGACCATGTGTAGATCAAAATCTTAGAGACCATTTTTTATCAACATCATAGCAACCATATATGGATCAGCTTCATAGAAACCCTGTGTGGATAAGTATAATAGAGACCATGTGTGGATAAAAAACATAGAGACCCTGTGTGGATCAACATTCTATCGACCCTGTGTGGATCAGCAGTGTGTGACCCGATGAGGACTAGACTTAGAGTGACCCATCATGTATCAGTAACATAGGACCCTGTGTGGATTGATAATAGAAATAATCCTTCATGGATCAGGTTTTGAAACTTCCTTACAGAATAAAATGATATATATTAAGACTAATCATCTTTTTTCATAAAATATGAGTTTTATACCTGTTGTGAGTTGTCTTTTTATTTGAACTTTGTGATTGAGATCATGATTTTTGGTTTTTCCTTTGTGGAATTTTGATAGAACTTCAGGGGTCTTGTGGTCCCTATTAGGTATTGTTATACTCACCCACGCACGGGCTTCGCCCGCACCTTGTTGTGTATTGTGAAGATAATGAGAAGCTTGGTTGAGACTTTAGGGATCCAGGACCAGGAGGTATACAGAGGTGACTGGTTGACATGGAGAGCTTTGGAGACGATCTGTACCTACCCTTCTGGTAGGATCCTTGGTGGACAATATTAGGATCTATTTTCTATTGTAGTTGTATCTATCAGTTAGTCTTATATTTCACCCCCTTTACTTTTAGTACACACTTTACTACTGCATTTTTTTATGTGGTTTGTATCTTGTCTTGTTCTTGGTCTATGTGTTTTCTAGTTCAAAGGAAATGTCTTTCCGTATATGGAAATTCCTTTCTAGTAATAGTCGTCAACCCATAGCCTATGGAAGTTGGGCTTAGGGTAGTCACAGAACGAGCCCCGGGGGATGGTTCATGACAAAGTGGTATGATAGGATTAAGTTATACCGAATAACTAATACTCTTATCTTTCTAATGGAGAAATAATGTTAAGTGTTTTGAGTGTGGTTTTCAGTTTGGGGAGTCGAGAGTTGGTATGGAGGCCAACATATCCATACACTAGGACCCTGAATTATGATTTTAGACTTGGTTCACAAAAACACTGATTGCGTGTGTTTTGAAAATGTTTTACTTTTGATCTCTTTTGATTCAGATCACTAGGTATAACTTATCGATTGTGGTTCATCTTGATTATCTTTCAAGATTCCTCCATGTAGACATCCAGCCAGGAATCTAATGCGTGACCCTGAGGATGGTCAACAGTGTTATGAGGCTTCAGTTCAAGGATTGTTTCCCGATATGGAACCTTTGGGTGGTGTCCTAGAAATATCAATTCTCTTTGGTCAGCAGTTACTACTGGTGCTACCAGTAGGGGACACATATAGGCTTTGTGCCTTACATGAGTTTCAGTGACAGATACCCCTCAGGTTATGAGGCGAGCCCAACTCAAAGGAAGCTATGGACTGGATTGAGGTGGTGAAAGAGCTTTTATCTAGCCAGGGCACCATTAGATCAGATGGTTGTCCTGGAATTGAGCATTCTATATGGCTCAGCAGGGAAATGGAAAGGTATAGATTACCCCTATCGTACGATGAGGTGACTTTTTCTATTTAAAGATCTTGATACATTTCTCAGAGAAGGGAGTCTCTTTCCATGAAAAAGCTAAGGGGTTTGTGTTCCCAAGAGATTCTACAATTTTGACAGGATGGCTTGTTATTAATTGAGTATTCATCGAGGTGTACCGACTATTCTAGGTACTCGATGAATACGATACGGTCAGTGCTTCAAGGCTTAGACCTCCGAGCGAGATGTGTTTAGGGACATCCGAGCCAGCCCCATTTCTCTATGCATTCCTAATTATGTCAGTGTTCTAGAGAGAACCCTTGTGATTGAAAATTATTTGGCAGAGGAGATGCCGAAAGTGGATCTCAGTAGTGGGAAAGTATGAAACTAACATCAGTCTTAGATACTTTGGCATCTAAATGTTTCAGGAAGAGGAATTGATAGGGAAAGATCAATCTGCAGGGTAGCAGATGTGGAAGGGGATCTAGGAGAGCATCATGTGGTGGTGTATATTTCAAAAAATTATAACAACCACCCCAATGTGGTCCTCACCAGGCTTATGGAGCTGGAGGACAGGGGGATGGAGTAGTTACATGAGGTCAAGGAGTGTGAACCATGTTTTCCATGAATGATTAGAGGTACGGTCTGTGTCTACTAATAGCTACCGTAATTAATAGACATGGGTACTAATCATTCCTTTTTGTCACGAATCTTGTTTGGGGCCAAGATTTTCCAGTTGAACCGCTGAATTGACCCTTATATCTAGAGATAACAATGATAGGATACTTGATAATCAGACTTATGATGATAGTGTGACCTGACCCTTAATGTGAGAGTTTTAGTTGGAACCTCTTGGTGGCAGCATCAAGGCCTTATGATGTTAGTTTGAGTATTGACTGTTCATCCACAGTTCATGCTCAGATTGACTATTTTAAGAAAAAATATTATGGTATATCTACAATTTTGGAATGGGTTTTTCCTTGGTTGGTGAAAAAGGAAACCCAAGCAGCACAAGATAAACTCATACATATGAGGGTGCAACCGATCACTCTTGAGTCGTCTAGCCTTACCCTCGTGGCAGCAGGTTTTTTGAGTTTTCAGTTCCCAATAGTAGTGGCAGAGTTTGAGAACATCCTTTCAAAATATGTTTCCAAGATTACCTCCCCGTAGGGAGAGGGACTTATGCATTGGATTTTACCCAAGGACGACACAAATATCTACAACCACTTATTGAATCACTCCCGCAGAGCTCCGGGAGCTGAGACTATAGTTGGGTGAATGTTTTACTGTCTACTATAATCACAAGAGTCTTAGGTACATCTTCTTAAAAAATTAATTGAACCAAATACAATAGAGATGGTTGGAGTTCCTCCAGGACTATGACTTTGAGATGTTCTACACTCCTGGAAAGGGAAACATAGTAGCAGATTCACTCAGCAGGAGGTCTCGATTACAGTTAATGAGTGAGGTGATAGAGCAACTAGCCGCATTATAGTTATAGTTCATGGATAGTGATGGAGCATCTTACCTCTAGTCTATGATAGTCACTCCCCCACTTCTTCAATGATTTAGGGAGTCACAACTTGGGGATGTTCAATGAGAGGTCTGATGTGCTCAGATATCCACCAGATGGGCTACTGAGATATTTTCTGAAGCTGGGGAGCACGTCATCTTTTTCAAAGGACGCACCATGGTGCCAGTGACAATATGATAGGAGGTGTTGAGGGAGTTCCACAAATCCCCTTTGGGGGTACATCCTAGTGTGGTGAAGATGTACCAGGACCTCTGGCATCAGTACTAGTGTCCAGATATGAAGAAAGTGGTGGTAGAGTTTGTCTCATGATGCCTCACTTGTCAGCAAGTGAAGGACAAGCATCAAGTACCAGCAGTCTTAGCTCAGCCACTTGAGGTACCAGAGTGGAAGTGGGATGATATATAGATGGACTTCGTGATAGGGATACCACGTACATCTAGGGGCCACGATTCTATATGGGTGATCGTTGAACGACTCACCAAGTCATGCCACTTTCTACCCATATGAGAGAAGGGATCAATAGAGATCTTGGGATGTCTCCACGTACAAGAGATTGTACGGCTTCACTGGGTTCCATTAAAGATCATATCAGATCATGACACTCATTTTACATCCCGCTTGTGGAAGGGATTACTGGAGGCATTTGGGATTCATCTATACTTGAGCACCACCTTTCACCCTCGGAAATATGGTCAGATGGAGCAGACCATACAAACACTTGAGTACATACTTCGTGCTTGTTTCCTTTATTTTGGTCGTAGTTTGAAGGACCACCTTCCACTGGTGGAGTTCTCATACAACAACAGTTATCACTCCACCATCAGAATGGGTCCGTTTGAGGCCATGTATGGGTGACCTTGCAGATTACCTCTATGATAGAAAGACCCAAGGGATTCATAACTTATGGGTCCAGAGTTGGTACAAGCTACCATAGAGAATTTTTAGATCATCCAGAAGAGGATGAAGACTACACATAGACAACATAAGTCTTAAGCTGACAAATTATGGAGACCCTTGGAGTTTGAGGAGGGAGACCATGTCTTCCTACAGCTCTTGCCCCGATGAGGATAGCGGAGGTTTGGTTGAAGCGGCAAGCTATCTCTGAGGTTCATCAGACCTTTTCAGTTTCATGGTAGATTTGGTGAGGTGGAGTACCACCCAGCTCTTCGCCCACGGATGCACCGGATGTATAATGTTTTCCATTTGTCGCAGCTGAGGATATACATGCATGACCCATCATGCATCGTAAATTAGGGTGAGTAGGACATTGACAATGGGGAAAATATTGTGGATTGGTGGCTTATCTTCCCAAGTATTTTTTGGTTTTGATTACCCTCAAGGCTAGGGGATATGAAGTTGTGATGGTTGTTCCAGTTGGTGAATAGTGGAATGGAGCCAGGTTTGCACCCATTGGACTAACCGGGATGCTGAACTCTAGTGGTGCCATCAAGGAGTTGGATTATGGATCTAATGGGAGGGTTGTTGTTAGGATGAATATTCGAGGGTGAGGAAATTTTGGGGCATACTCGTTGGTTTTTTCAAAAATGGTGATGGTTTATTTGATGGATATGGAGTTTGGATATGATATAAAAATGGGGTTAATGAGCTTGGTTCTAAGAGATACAGAGCTGCAGCTGTACCTTTGGAGCATTACTGTTGAATTATGAATTGAATTTGAAACTAGTAAATAATTTAAATAATTTAATTATTATTTAAAAGTATATAATAAATATATTGACAATGATTAATTTACTTCTGTTTGAATTTAGGGTGCTTCTATTCTAATGCCCGGAGGATCGATAGGAGAAGGTCCTCCATGGATGGTCAATTTCTCTGGTGTGAGTTTGGTGGCAGCACAAGAACCTCCAGGAGAGAATATGGGAGCGGGATGCTCGGATTCATTCAAAGTACCACACTTGTTTGATTTGCATTTGTTTTAAATTTTGGGGATGTAAAGTCCTAAGGTGGGGAGAATGTAATGACATAGAAATTCCATATAATTATTTTTAAAATTATTTGGGATTTCTAAAAGTCTGTGAAAATTGAAGGTGCCTGATTCCAAGGCATGGAGTGCCTATATTGTAATTTTGAACTTTTTTTATGGTACGTTTAGTAAAAATGCGAGCAAGAATTTATATCTTTTGAACTAGTGCTCGGAATTGAAATATGAGGCCACCGTTGAACTCCCTGTGCTGAGATTCGATTAAGGGAGGTTTAACTTTGACCACAGTAGGTCAGGTGAAAAATATAGTTCTACAGACTTTTTGAATAATAATAAAATAACATAAAAATGTTATTTTATTTTTATACCAACTATTGAGCAGTGGTGGCGGGACCGCTGGGTTTTCAAGACATTTAATGTCTTGAATCTTCTGTTTCGTAACCGCACCATTGAGATTTAATAGGTTCATTAATTAATTCTCATTAATGAAGCTCATTAATCATACGATGTGTTAATCTCCTTTCCCCTCTATTTAAATGAAGCTCGAGCTTTTGTTCTTAACACGGGAGAGAGGAACCTCTGAAGAAGTGTCACGATGTCTTCCACCAACAAAGAATGGAGGCTTGGATGACAATGTTGGAGGAATCCATCAGGGAACGACAAATGCGGATGACTTCATCAAACATGGATTCTTCTTTCACAACTGCAACATCTCCTATGAATCTGAGGTAGGGGTTTTTTATGTTTAAATTCATGAGAATTTGTTTCTTTTCCTCATTCTTGAAAATCCTGATGAATCGTGGAAGTATTAAACGAGTTTTATTTTATCTTTGATGATTTAATTACTACCTTCTTGATAAGATGATAATGCGGAGGGCGTGGGCCAAAGGAACAAGGCTCATACCCTTCGCTGCTTTGGGTTTTTTCGTATTCTTTGGGTGCGGATTTTTAACTCGATGGAAACTTGAATCTGGGAGAAATGTAGTGATGGAAGCATCCGAGGAGGCCTATAGGCATGATTAGAAGGGAAAACAGGCCACTGAAGCTCACCTAGTGGTCGGCGGAAGTCCTGCAGGCACAGCACCGGCACCGGCAGGCGATGGCAGTGGCTGACTATCACTAGCCATAGATGGAGGCGGAATCTGTAGGTGCCGTGGTGGTTGGTAGGGTGGTCGGCCCTCAGTCATCCTCGTTGGCAGAAGTAGGTGCGTTGTCACGTGCCACAGTGAAGAACCGCGACTTCGAAGTCACAGAAGAGGGGACCAACACCCCGCAGGTCCCGTTAATAAGAGGGTCATGCCATGTGACACCACTGGTTGATTAACCTAAATGGATTTGATGTTCAATAAGGGGAAATCCAACCAACTGGTGGACTATGCCATCCACCAGGTCGGGTCACCCGGAGGGCCTTGCCGAGCCTAGATGGGTCAGGATGGTCTGCGGCCAAGCGGGCCAAGCCCACGACCCAGCCCACTTAGGCTAGCCCAGCCAGTTTGGGCTGGACTGGTTGAGACCCGAGTCAGACCCAAAACAGGTTGGGGTGGGTCGGGTTGGGTCGGGTCGGGTCAGTCTGGACCTAGACCATTTTCGGCCTAGATACGCTTAAAAGTTCATATCTCACAAACTAGACATCTTTTTGACAAACTATCTGCAGTGATGGAATCCTTGGAATGATACAGTCATTTTGAGATACTCCACCAGAGTTTTGGAGAATGTTAGAGTATGGTCGGTTTGGATCAAACCCGAATCCAACCAGGCCCTTGGTACTAAAATGCTTACAACACATATATTGGGAGTCTGATTGACACAACTCTTGTCGCTTTGGGACCATTACAACATGGAGGTCCTTTGAGTAACTATTTTTTAGAATGTCGTGGTAGTTATGGCAGTACTGATATCTTTAGGATAAGATACTATGGAACTCAGGCGCACCGAGTGCGGGGAATAATATGGTTGGCTATCAATTGAAGAGAAACCTTCTGTGGATCAGCATCCTAGAGACCCTGTGTAGATCAGAATCATATTAACCCTGTGTGGATCAGCATAATAGCGACACTATGTGGATGATCATCATAGTGACCTTGTGTAGATCAGCATCATAGCGACCCTGTGTGGATCAGCATCATAGTGACCCTGTGTGGATCAACATTATAGAGACCCTCTGTGGATCAGTATACTAGCGACCCTATGTGAATCAGTAGTGTGTGACCCAATGAGGACTAGCCTTAGAGAGGCCCGTCATTGATCACTGATATATGACCCTATGTGGATTGAAAATGGAACAACTCCTTCGTCGATCAGTTGTGGAAACTTCCTAATAGAATAAAATGATATAGCTTAAGACAAATCAGCTTTATTCATGAACTCTGAGTTGTATGTATGGTGTGGGATATATTTTGGTTTATAATTTGTGATTGAGATCATGTTTTGTGGGTTTTCCTTTTTGTAATTCTAAGAGACCATCGGGGGTCTTGGGGTCCCAACTGGGTATTTTTATACTCACCCCTACACGGGCTTCACCTGCACCTTGTTGTGTCTTGTGCAGACGACAACCATCTTGGCTAATACTTTAGAGAGCCAGGACCAAGCGGTACATAGAGGTGGCTGGTTGACGCGGAGAGCTATGGAGACGAGTTGTACCTACCCTTCAGGTAGGAACCTTGGTGGATGATATCAGGAGCTATTTTCTATTTTAGTTGTATCTTTCAGTTGGGATTCCATTCCAGACCATTTACTTTTAGTACACACTTTACTACTACAATTTTACTACATGGTTTGCATCTTATCATGCTCTTAGTCTGTGAGTTTTCAGGTTCAGATTCAATGCCTTCCCATTTAGGGAAATTCCTTTCTGGTGCTAGTCACCAACCCATGGCCTATGGTAGGTAGGCTTGGGGTAGTCTTGGCTCGGGCCTCAGGGGACGGGTCATGACAACATTAATTTTCAAACCCCTCTCACACCTTTCATCCCGATGAAGTGGAGTTGCAAGAAGATGCATCCTTCAAGGATAGTCTCATTTTTACTATAGATCGTAGCATGAAGGTTCTCCATGGTCAGTCTATTCCTTTGGTTTGGTACTTTGGAAGCACGACCGAGTGCAGGACAAGACTTGGGAGAGGGAGGCCAACGTACAATCACATTGGTTGGAGTTGTTCTCATATTTTTCTTTACCACCTTTAGAAGGGAAATTTGGGGATGAATTTCTTTAATGGGGAGTTTTTTAAGAACCTAGTTCTTACTTTGAGGTATAAATCTTTCCTTTTCAGTTGTACTTAAGAAAATGGGGGGAAAAGAGGTCGATGGTCTGGTTATAGGGCAGTTACAGAACATGAATGGGAACTACATGTCATGTACTTATAGGTACACACCATGTATGTAATCCTACAAGACTTGTAATCCTAGTACAAAACCACATAAAGGTCGGGTTAGAAAACTATACAGAAACGGTGTGTAATCTCAAGTACACATCGTCTAATTTTTTTAATTGATTAATAAGTTGGGTAGAAAGTAATTTTTAAAAATATACAAAAACCACTCACCTTTAACGTACGAAATGCCCATAAAATCTGAATGAGGGTTTGGCTCCTGATTCATCGTCTGATCTATGATTCAAACACCATTGAATCTATTGGATTCCCCTCAGTGAGATCTCGATTCTTCTTGATCCTTTATTCCTGATTTCTTTTCTTGATAAAGTTAATTATGGTCGAAAGATTATAACCTTTTTGTAGATCTACTTTACTCTAGGGTGAATCAAAGCCTGACACTAGACAAGGAGATTTATACTAAAATGAGGTAGGTGGTTTTCTTCATTTCAAAAATTTACTTGATGTTTATAAATGTCGGAGTGTCGCACACCCACTTTTATGGTGTTGCTTGTTTGAATAATAACATTGTTATTTCCTATTGATTATTAGGTAATTGTTTAGATGATTTGAAAGCATTTTTAGGGTTTTGAACCTCGATTTAGGGACACCCCATGGGTGTTTTTACCTTGGATGGTCATGTGGCCAATAATTCCTATGAGGCTTGATTTAAATTCCACTTAGGTGAATATTTTTTAAATGAGCGAAGGATATTTAAATAAATATTTTTTCCCTTTTAAAAAACATACATTTACCAAAAAGGTTCTTCATAATATAATTAATGATTTTATAAAATATATATGTTCAAAAGAATAAACATTTTATGGGGATATACTTGGAATGAAATTTGGCATAGGGAAGTTCCCTTAAATTAGGTTCACTTAAAAGAGCCAAATTTGAGTGGAACTTACAAATTTACATTCCACAAAAAAGGAAAGTTAATTAAACTAGTTATATTTTTAATGATCATATATTTAGATAATTTGGATGATATACTTGAGAATAAGATAGTGTAAAATATAGGAAAAGAATGATAATGTGTAACCAAAAGGTAATGAGTGTGCTTTGGAGGATCCCTTAATTGATGTCTGAAAGTGATCCACACTTGAACATAAATTCCAGAATAGTTAAATTAAGTTAATTAAATATATACCCAATAACCTTATTCATATATATATATTTTATAAATTATATTATTATAATATTTTTATTTATTTTAAATATAGTTTCTGATTGTGTTCGTTAATCAGGGTTGTTTGATTATTTTCTTCCTAAAATTTTTAGTTTGTTGACTATTGTCAAAGGTGATCTGAAATTACTTCCAAATATAAATAATTGTGTAGGTTTATTTACTCTATTATTAAATTTTTAAATACTATAATATTTTAAAATGTTATTGTAAAAATATCCATATTAAGAAAGGTTCATTGATAAGTCCATTTAAGGGGATTAAAGTTTCTATAACCATTTTTCAGTTTTTAACTTATAAATTGTCATATATTATCATTAAATAATATTAATAGTTTCAAAAATATAATTTTTTATACTAAATTAATTTTTAAATTAATCCATGTTAGGTTTTCATGGAACACAAAACATTTCATTCATGGAGGCAATAGTTTGCACACATGCATGATGACATTGTCTTTTTTCTCAATGAATTTGGGCGAAGTTATAAAATAGATATTCTATTAATATAATAAAATTAAAGAATATTTAAAATTATTTTTTTATCATATATTCTAGGATAGAGAAGACTTTAGGGGCTTAGAAGAAGAAAATAACATAGAAAAGTCAGGTTGAGAATGTGGCCTTTCCCTTGAAAGTTCTCCCATGGGTAACTTCTAAAGACTCTTTAGCTTGATATTTTGGTGAGATAAAGGATTAAAAGGCATGGTGATTATGTTTAGTTGAGACTATGGAATATATTTGGTTGAGAAATTTTTTTAATGGTTGGGTAAATAGGGAAAATATGGTCTCCTTTTAAAAGTGAAGAAATTGGAACTTTTGTAAAAACTAATTATTTATCCATAATAT
The DNA here is from genome assembly GCA_963277665.1 of Viscum album. Lineage (NCBI taxonomy): Eukaryota > Viridiplantae > Streptophyta > Magnoliopsida > Santalales > Viscaceae > Viscum > Viscum album. The sequence goes on along the minus strand of OY728127.1, from coordinate 1,956,596,946 downwards.
CACTCCATTATTCAAGGACAATGATAAAAAATAGTCAATACTGGTTTGGGGAAAGGGATAATTTTCATAATCCCTCCCCCCAAATACAATTTAAAACATTTTTTTCACATGAATAAACCTTTTATAGTATGTTAAACAACTTTCACCACAATTTACCCATACCATGGTAACTCCACTTTCACCCTGGGATGTTAATTTTAATAAAAAATATTTTAATTGAAATTATTTAACTAATTTAAAATTATGATTTCAAATATTTAAATAATTTTATATAATAAAATATTGAATATTCATGTAAATTAATTTTATTATTAACACATGTAATGCGAAAAAAACCTTATTTTTTAAAAAAGTGTATTTTTAAAAATAATGTTTATGTATTGAATATAATAAAATATGTAATTAATTATAATTATATTAAAAAATAATATAATTATTAAAATAATAGTTAGGTGACATTAAAATAAACCTGAAACATAATTTACCCATCTGAAATTTTATTAAAGAAGGAGATGAAAAATAGTTTTCATAAAATATTACTTGATTTTATAAATTGATATTCATGGAATTTATAAATTGAAAAAAGTATTTTTAAAGGATATATTTTACTTTGTAAATATATATATATATTATATAAAAATGGTATCAAACATTTCTATGTCATATAAAATTGAAGGTATTAGCACAAATCAAAAAAATCATTGTTCATCTTAAAACACTTATTTTAGAAAAATCAAAAAAAATTAATCCTAACATAATTTTCACATAATTAATTCAAAAATGAAAGTAAATTTTTATCAATTGTAATGTTCTTCTCTCCGGGTACTCTCTTTCTCCCACGGTAAGGGTTCTTCCCCTCAAACTCAATATCGACGACACTGGTTTCGTTTTCCTCATGGTGATTTGTTGGATTGTGATTTTCCCTTGGATCCTTGATTTATTAATAGTTTCCTTTCATTTTGAGTCCTCTTAATTATTGGATTTCATATTCCTTTATATTTTGTCTTGATACCCATGTGTTCTGGTTTACCATGTTCCCTCCCGATTGTGCAATTCATCTTTCTTGCATCAACAGGATTCATCCTTTATATCTCGTTCCAGATATGAAGAAAATCACTTGGTGGAATCATTTCAAGGTATTTCAAGTGACATTTCTGGTGGTCCTATAATTTCTGGGTGCTAATCCATCTGGCCCATAGTTGCATTGCTCTGGTCCCCTTGCATGGGAATTAATCACATGTTTTGTTGTTATCATGGATTGGGGGAGTGGGTGTGAGTGCTTACAAGTTTTATTTATTCAGATGTGGGTGGTTTTCTTCTTGTTTTCATATCATGTTTTTAGTGGCTATTCAGTGGTAGATTGTGGTGGTTATACTCTCATAGTGGTGTCTTTTGGAGTCTCTAATGGTTGTGATGATCTCGATATATCTAGATCTCCTCTTGATGATAGTTTCTTACTCTTTTACTTAAATTTTGGTGAGTCACTTCTTGTTGGCAGTTAAAGATAGTTGTTTGAGATATTTTTGGATTCAGTCGTCCTTGGTGAATTGGTAATGTGTAGATATGAAGTCATTGGATGGAATTGGGTGCTTTGTCAGTGGATAAGAGTGGAGCTCTGGTGTTCTGTCTTCATGGCGATGATTGTGGCTAGCTGTTAATGCTTTTAATCTACTCTAGCATTAGGATACCAACACTCTTCTAAAATTCAAACTATAGAAGTGGTTTCATGGTTTTTTGTGATGTGTAGTTCAAGCAATCTATGACGTTCCTAGAGGCATCACACGGGGTGTATTTTTCTAGGACTTCGGGTCTCTACTGGGTGGTAATGGTAGATCATCTTCAACTGGTCAGTTATTTGGTGTAGTTTTGATGGAGATTATGAATTCTGGTAAGTGTTTCTTATTAGAAAAACAGTAGAGATGAAGGATTATTTTTCTATATGGGTACACGACATGAGAAGGTTTGGGGTTAAAGGATGTGATGATGGATCTATTGTATTTTTGAATTTTTTATGTTGAAATTTGAAATCTGAAATGTGAAATTCGTTATGGGGGGGTATATGTGACTATGGTGTTTTTGTAATGTTCCCACCAAACCAAAAGTGGGTTTTGAAAATACAAAAAAAAATGATCGAGGATGAATGAAAGTAAATTTATTATAATAAAATTATATAAGTGATAAAAATTATTTTTAGATATAAGTGATTAAATCATAATAAAACAACTTTTTGAAAAAATCATTTTAAAACATGAAATATATTTATATTATTTATTTATCTGAAATCATATTTTTGTCTCAAATGTAATATTATAAATATATTATAATACAAATTAATTATAAGGTGATGTTAGTTCTTATCATCTATATTACCTTATATGACACATGTAAATATTCAGAATTTAAATTTATATATATATTTATTTAGGGTCATCACATTCTTTCCCATTAAGAAATTTGTCCATATAAATTTCTTTTATTACATCAAGGTGAAAACATATGAGGGTACTTTTGTTTTAGTGTCTCTCCATATTCCCATATTGCCTCTTCAAAATTATTGTTTCTCTAAAGTACTTTGACAAGTTGAGTTATCTTTTTGTGCACAACTTTGTCTCTATGGTCCAGGATCTTTAACGGCTAATACTCATTGTAGATATCATTATTCAACTATACCACCTCTAGATTGACTAAAGATGAGGGATCTAGTATGTACTTCCTCAATATGGATACATTTAACAAATCATAGACTTGATACAAGTTCGGTGGAAGTGTTATTCGATAGGCCATCACTCCTACGTTGTTGAGGATATCAGAGGTGCCAATGCTGCTAGGAATTAGGCTTCCCTTATTTACAAACCTCATAAATATCTTCCATAAAGATATATGAAGAAACAATTTATCACTAAATTCCAACTCCAAGCCTCATCAATAGTTAATGGTATAAATATTTTATCGACTTTGATTAATTATGATGTGTTGATGAATAGTCTTGACATTTTCTACCATTTCATCAACCATTTCAAGTCCTACCAAATTTAATTCACCAACTTCATCCCAACATATAGGTGTTATACATCTCTTCCCAGAGAGGGCTTCATATGGTTCCATTTGAATTCTCAAGTGGAAGATATTATTATTTGAGAACTCGAACAACGGAATATATTAGTCCCAGGCACCCTTGAAGTCTATAGATCAAGATCTAAACATATCCTCAAGTGAATAGGTAGTTGTTTTAGATTGTAAATAAACCTAAGGAAGAGAGCTCATACTAAAGTTTAACTCTGTGTTTAGAGAATGATGAATACTGTTTGATAACATTGAGGTGAACCTCAGTTATCGATCAGATAAAATAGATATTTTGTTCTATGAATCATTACTACTTACCTAATTTTTATCTTTTAAGGTTCATCAAGTGAGAATTACTCTCAAATAGAAATTAAGTTTTAAGTCCTAGTAAGATGTCCCACCATAGCCCATATAGCATTATTCTCTTTTGATTCCATTTTAAGCCCCATGAAAATATCCATATTGATATTTTCCCATTTCTATATAGGTATGCGAAATAGTTTCATCATACTTTTGTATTTTACCTCCCATCCATTACCTAATGACATAGCCCAATCTCTTCTTCTAAGAATCGCTATAAATCACATATCCTTATGCACATGTTAGTAGTGTGAGAATAGGTGATCTTATTAGACACTTCTTCAACCCCTTTAGTATTTCATCACATTTATCATCCGAATTAATATTAAATATTTTATGAGTTATCTTGGTTAGTGGTTTTTAAAATATTGAGAAATTCATCACAAATATCTGATAATACCGAGTTAATCCAAGGAACTATAGATTTTTATAACAGTTATTGGTCTGATCTATTACATTATTACCATAATCTTTGATGGATCTATAGATATCTTTTATCTTGTGATAACATTCCAAATAAAGATAATTTATCCATTCGAAGTCACATTTACTATACTTTTTATAAACATTATCCTTCTTTAATGTCTTTCATACAGTATTAAAATGCTAGTCATGTTACTCATTAGTTTTAGAGTATATGATAATATCATATATAAATACTAACACAAATTTATCAAGCTAATCTATAAAGACTCTATTCATTAAGTCCATAAATATTTTTGGAGCATTTTTTAGTGGGAATGGTATGAATCTGTTCTCATCATGATTATAAATTGTACGAAAGGCGGTCTTAGTAATACCCCCCTTTTTCATATTTAATTTTTGATACCCCAAATGAAGGTCATCTTTATAGAATTATTGATCTATTCATAAATCTATGGAAATTGATACTTATTCTTGATCTTTATTTTTTTTAATCATCATAATCAATTCATAGGTTCATCAACCCATCTTTCTTCTTGAAAAAAGGAATTGGTTCACCCTAAGGTAATGTTTGTGGGTGTATAAAGCACTTTTCCATATTATCTTGAAGATTATTATTTAATTATTTGAGTTCAATTTAGGCCATTCTATAAGGGTTCTTGGATATTAGGATGGGTGTTTCTAAGGACATCATATTCGCCTTCCATATCTATGTATTTGAGGGAATCATCATGTATGGTATAAATTTCAGGAGAATCTCTATCCACGAAAAAGGAAGATGGGTTATGAGAATAGGCATTGGCATCAAATATCACCAAGGATGTTGTTGTTGAATCTTGTAGTTTCTTTACTTATTTTTAACTACCTCTAGAGGTAGGATAGGTTTGAACATCCTGAGTTGTTGATAATGTCATGGTGTAATTTTCAAGTTTTTCTAATGGGGTAAGGTAATTTTCTAATACTAATAGGGCATCATCATAGGTATCCTTTGAAAAAACCAATTCAGCTATAATTTTCATCTTGTATACATGGGATTGGTAAAAAAAAATTCTATAACAACTCATTGTGGTTGAGTCTTCTATACAGATCAGGTTTATGGGTAGCACATAATCACTGATGAGATTGTTCAAGGGATTTATAGGGGAGGTTCCCATGTCATTGGGATTGGAAACATTCATATCACCCTCCATCATTATTTTTTTCCCTTCCATCTTGTAGAAACCTTCCTCAGTGTATAGGAATTCATAAGATTCAAAGGTGTCTATTTCACTGTATAATATGTTGACCCTCATGTTAAAGAGGCCTTTCAAGAATTGGTGAAACATTAATGGAACTACCATGTGGCTATGAATATAAGTTCTTCTGAGAAATACATTGTATTATGTGACTTGTGAGATAACCATGAACTCAACATCATAAAAGATGTACCCAAACTGATCCTTGATCTGGATCTTTCTAATGGGTCTTTTCTCAATTTTTTCATACCCTGGAATAGTCATCTTCATTGGAGGTAAATCATCCTCACTATATCCTAATCATCAGAGATTCTAGACCAAGATGATGTTAATCCAAAAAATGTTATCAACCAAATCCTTTTTTATATCAATGTTATCCATATTTCATAAAACAAAAATAGGTCTGATATTTCTCAATATATCTTTTTCCCAATCTTGAACTAGGAATGAGTTGGTGGTTTTACATTCTTCCATATTAGTTTCCACCTAATAAACCTTGGTTATAGATAATTATATCTCGAAATCTTGGGGACTCTATAGTTCCTCAATAAATGCCTCTATAGGTTATTTTCAAAGGTAGATATCAACCAAAATTGAGATTTTGGCTAGGGTAGGAAAAAATTGTTTCAAAATTTCATATTTGGGTGTTAGAGGGTTATTCTTCCAAATGTGAGGTTTCTCCTTAGCATGTGTCTTAGTAGTTGAAGTGTCTAAGGTAAGCAAGATTGGTTATTTCTTAGAGACCAAGAGAGTATATATAGTTGGTGGTGTCGATCATGTTGCCATACCCCTTCGTTTGGTATGATCAGATAGTTGTACCCCTTCCAGTCAATTGTATAAAATGATTGTGTTTGAATGAATGATAAAGGATTTAAGAAATCTCCAATATCCCTTTAGGATTCTTGAAGTGCTTGGCCATAGGTCTCAGCCACATATATGGATTTGGTAGTGATTTGACCTGAATACTGGGTTCATTCACAACTGCATCGTCAACTATACCCTTAACTTCTTCCGCCTCAGCGTATAGCTCCATTTTCATGTATGGGGAACTCATATTCCTTAAAATATTCATCATCAAATAAGGGTTATTCTAAGTGAATTATGTTAATAGAACTGAAAATGATCTCTTCATCTGATTAGGATACCATTTTTTGGGGTACTAAATGTTCTTGAAATGTATAAGGAAAGAAGTATTCAAGAGTCAACATATTTTTGGGAGTTGTATATGACACTTTTTATTTTGAATTTTCTTATTTTAGAAGATTACATCTACCTCTGAGATGTAGATTCAATGGTTACTCCTTATATGATGCTATTGGGACTGGTTTATGAAGATGTTCTCTGAGGGTGGAATAATCTCAGTCAACTATCTTTTGAGTTATCCAACTATCAAACATATATTTTTTCATGGACACAACTTATTACTATTCATCATATTCTTCTATTTGGTTGTCACATAGGTAACTTCCACTGAGTCTTTTCCCAATATTACTTATCCAAAATCAACCATGTCCTATAGGATGTCTTTGAATTCAAATAATTCTTGGATGGTGTGACCTAGTCTCCAATAAAAATGGAACGATTCAAGGATATCACTAAGGTTCAACACATTGGGTTTCATGGGATCCAGATTCTTGAGAATGTTGCTTTCAATGGATTTTTGGAAACAACCTATAACCTATTCATTTTATGAACTAGATGATTTGGGACCTATATGGTGATCCAATAGGAACCATTATTGTTTTGAGGATAATATAATAATTAAATTCTCATCTATGACTTTTTCCTTTTTTTGTGGTCATGGACGAAGATTTGGCCCTAGTTTTCTAAATTTCATCCTCTGGGCATTGTACCATTTCTGAAAATTCAAGAAATCCACCTAGGTATTTTATCAATATGAAAGGAATTTATATCACTTTTTAGTGGTTCTCATCATAGAGTCTAGTAATTTCTCTTGAGAGATTGGAATACTAAGGTAGTACGTGATAACCATCTATCTTGTGATAATTTCAGAGACTATCATTTTCATGGTACATGAAATTAATGAGGTTGAAAATTTTCATTTTCTTTAGCATGAGCAAATTTTTTTAAAAGAATTGATGGGTATGTTCTTCCTGTCCCAAGATAGATCCTTCTACAAGGTTGTTGTAATATAAAATCACTAGACCTACCAAATTTTATACAAATAATCACATTTTTTCACCTCATGTTAGTATTAAGGGCTAATCATAGAGCCACATCAGGATACAAAGTTCATGAGATTTTTTTTTGGGATATCCCCTTTAAAAAAAGGTTAAGAAGTTTGGATTAATGAAATTGGGTGAAGGAAATCATTCATCCACCCATTTGAGATATGGATTCCTTTTAGTCTGTATGGGAGCACACCGTCCCTCCATGGCTTCTATCCGAGCAACTAGGGACTTGATGGTGTTGAGGTATTCAAGTGGTACCACTGCCTAGAAAAATCCTGAGCATGGAGATTCATTAAGACTTGATGTGGTTTTCTTTCTTTCATATCCTACTGACTTTCAATCCATTCCAAGGCTAAATGATTACCCTGATAAAGGGGAGGCTTCCACTGTAATGTATGAAAGTTGTGATCATCCTCAAATTTCTTGTTTATGTAAACTAGTTTTCTAGATCTAGTTATATTATTATGCTCAAGTTCCACCCTTATAGGTATATTACCTCCCTATGAATGAATGGTAGGATAGATACAAGTCTCCACTTTAAGGTGATACCCATTAGGAATACTTCCCTTGAGAAATTCCTCATTGAGTTTCTAAGGTTGTGTATATCATTCTCATATTATGCTAGTCATTCCTGTACTTAGTGGATTTCATCCCTTCTAGGTGGTGAGTGGGATTTTGTCACTCCCTTCCTCTTATCCTTCATATAATCCCATTGAGGAGGTAGAAATTCATTAATTGTAAGTTCCAAGTTTGGTATCCTCCTCTGATTCTTTATACAAACAGACTCAATTCGTGCATCAATATCACCCACCTCCTAAAGTACTATTTATGAGTTTCACCCCTCTATGTTTTCATATTTAACTATATAATTTTCAAGATTAATAGTGAATATGTTAACTAAGGTATAATGGGTGACATTATTCATCCAATCATTAGACAAATAGTAGGGAAAATTCATACCACTTGTTTCCCCTTTGAGAGATTCATGGGGGACCTACCTATAGACCTTGAACATGCTAAGTCGTCTTGGCTTACAACCCTAGTGGGGTTTTGTTTTTATTTCCAAATGTTCCCCATGTCTTTACATATGAACAGTGACCTTGATGGAATTCGTGAATTCATTTTTTTATTGGGCCCCAAATGAAAGGGGTGTGCATCAAATTATAATGAATGGATAAGATGTTGTCCATTAGTATTTACATCTTAACAAAGAAAAGAATGATTTCATTTTAGATAATGATAAAAATGTTCCTATTCATATGGAATAGGGTTGGTTGGTGCAATTTTTGGCACTCTCTCATCCTATTTTTTAGGATCTTCCAACCCCTAGGGTAGAAATAGAGATATAATTACCTCTAAAACTATATATTAGGGTTGATATAAAGTCAATGAAAACTTTTTTGGGACCTCTTGGGGTTTGATGACACTAGGGGTGGAGGTAGGTGTAAAAAATAACCTTATCTATGTTGGATGGTTTTTATATGGGATGGATTCCATGGTGTCTTCAATATCTATCTACGCAATTTAGTGAAATATTTTTCACATCTAGGTCGGTTTAAATGACTTATAACAATGGGAGTAACTTCCTTCTAAAATCTTTCAGGTAGTCTATGACTTTGGCTTTTTTGTTTGAGTTGTACTCACATTTATTCAAAATTCCTAGATTAGGAGTCTATTAGAGTCCCTCTCTCATTTTCCTAGATGTATTTTCATCCTAAAAGTGGTGGATATTTGTTGTATTGACCAACTAGCCTATACATTACCTAGTCCCGTGATCTCTCCTATGGCTACAAAATTGTAGCAAGCTATATCTAGAGATATTTTTTATATTGGGGATAGGGTAAAGTGAAATGCTCCATACCTTCCCCATTATCATAGATGTAGGTCAAATGGGGATTTGGAAATCAGTCATCGGAGAGTTTTTATGTGGTGGATTAAAACAAGTCATAGGATTTTGTAATGATTTTACGATATTGGGTCCTAGTCCATGGACAAAGTTACATGGTCCAACTGATATCATAGTATATTTATGATTTGTAGGTGACCCTTATATACTTAATAAGGGAGGTTTATATACTTAAACCACCTATGGGTCACCCATATATTCTAGCATTGTTAAGGCACGAACTCCTCCTCTAGCTCATCTGGGATCTCATAGTCAGAAGTAGAGATGGGGTAGAGCATAGTTGGGAGGATATTTATAGACAACTCCCTTCATATATCCATATTGGACCCTCCTTTAGTAGGGTCATATTCATCCACCTGGTTGGACCATAGAGGTTTCTTCTATAGATTTTCTGCTGACCATGACAAGGTGTTTCTAGTAATTGATGAGGAACTATATACGGTTAACCCTAGTGTTTCGAGAACCTCTCTATATGATGGTGTTTGGAAAAGGGTAGGATTTCCTTATCAGGGAATGATATTACCATGGAGAAGTTTTCAATGGTAGATTTCATGGGCAGAGTCCATGTAATACATCTCTATACTACCAAAAGGAGTACTATTAAGGTATTTATTTCCTTCTTCTTTAGAATAAGTGTCTAAATACCCTCTAGTTGTTTCTAATATGGGGAGTACAGGATCAAGGATAGTCTTATTGAGAAGGGTAGGAATATTATCTTGATCTTGCAACATGGATGTGATAATATGGCCTACCTTTTGGAGTTGAGCAAGAGTATGATTAAATTGTATGATAGTTTCCAAAATATATTGATTACCATATTTTTTGTGGGAGTATGATACCATTGTTGAGAAGCTTATGGGGTATGTATGTGATATTTTGTATCATCGGTGGAGATATGTTCCTAGCTTTGGATGGATTCTGGAATATTCTAGTCAATCCTGATTGTAGTGGGGGTATCATCTCAGTTCAAATATGAATTACCCAATGGAATATTTCAACAAACCTTAGAGGTTAGAGAAGGGATATAATTCTTCTCCTATATAGCCTATGAAAATGTAGGTCTATTATTTATTTAGTGGGAGTATAAATTTGATCTTGACACCATTAAGCTATTGTAACAAATTACGTAGCTCTATTAATAGGGAAATTATCATTCTCTAAGGTAATTTCCAAACTATACTGACAAACATTAATTATAGAGTGGATATGGGACCAATACTGATTGGCCTTTGGGGTATATCACTGGCCTTTTTTGATAGGGATGTGTTATTATATTGAGGAAATTACCAGACTAGGTTGAAAAAAACTGGTCAGAATAGGGATATGAGCCTGATCCTACACCTCACCCTTTGTTGGAATATGTTAATAATCCTCTTAGATGGGGGAAAATTTTGAGCTAGATTATCATGGTGATATGCCAATCTATCTTTTATGATAGAGATATGTGCATGTACTTTTATCTGTTCCTATGTCAAAATATTTCAACAGTGCTCTTGTTTCATTACTAGAATATAGTGTTAATTCAAAAGAGTATAGTTAGGAGTGGAGGCTAGCATATTCTCAATATCAATATACATGGGAATATTTATTATATTTAAGTTTGGTTATAAGATTTATCTTATCCTCCTTTTCCATTAGAATATGTTGATAGATTTCCTGCATGGGGTGGGGATATGTTCCTCTATATGCTTTCTGTCAGGATATTTGTGCAGACTTAATTTAGGGGAGTAGGGTTATGAGCCTACTTACTAGATGCCACTGGAAGATTCCAGTGGGCTTCATAGGTGTAGGTAGATATGTGATCCCACTCTATTTTATCTATAGCTTATCTTTATTGATGAGATATCCTTGGTTCCTGGGTATGAGTTCCCATGGTGGGGACCAGTTAGGAGGTTACTTCATCAGGAAACTGTGAGGAACTGGTGGGATGGTGCTGGTGGTGGAAATTAATAGGATCTCTCCTAGGCATCATCAAAATTGGGTTATATCTATAGTCTACTCCTTGGTCAAATTTCCTAAGGTAAGGAAGGTTTTTTGTTGCTTTTCTTCAGGGATAGACTCCAAAAGTAGTTATAAGTGGAGATAGACTCCACTAGTTTAGTTGTAACCTTCCCTAAGTGTAATGGGATTATGGGATTAAGGTCTTGGAAAACATTACATGAAGCCTTGAGGGTCGGTATCATACCATGTCGGTTATATTCTCAAGCCATCATGTTTTCCACTGGATGTTGATGGCATCAGGTGGGTGACACTATTTTTATTTCTGTGGAGGTTTCTATTAAAGATGATAATCAAGCACAGTTTCTTAATGATTTCATGTTCTTGGGTCAAAGTTATGTTTGTGAGAACAATATCTATATTCATAAGGTCAATAAGTAAAAAGGTTTCCAGTCATTATATCATCACAACTATAAAACATGCTCAATTACCTATGCATGGGTAACACAATTGTTCATTCTGGATTTCATTTTATCCATTTTTCTTGTGTAAAATTTTTATAAATGGCTAATTTCTTAAGAAAACTTGTTTCAATTTATTATTTAAAGATTAATTTTGGGCTCACTATTTTTGTTTCTAATGGAATAGTATGGTATGATCCATCCAAGTTTGGGAAATAAGATAGCTGATTACTATGATAACTTAGTTGTTCTATTATCACATGATTTCATGTCAGGTTCACCATTTTTTGATTGAATGTAATTATATGGGCCATCTCTGATTTCCATATTCATCTATCATGGATACTCACAACGGATCCTACATCCATAGAAAACATGGGCATGATTTCCAAAAATAGGTGATCATTTGGTGTTTCAAAACCACTGACACTTAGGAAATTACATTGTCAGACTCATCACACACTTTTGGGAAGAATTTTTACCTAATTTTGGATTCTCACCAATATTTAAGATGTGTTTGTGAATATTTACCAAATCCCAGTATATGACTAGTTACCTTAATAAAACAATCGATTGTTAAATCCCTATACATTCAAGAGGGTGTTCCATTAATGAAACCATCTATATGTATAATAGGATCTCCAATTATTTCCCATTATTTCGTAATAATAAGTGATTGCTTGTTATTTGAAGCCATATTACTAGGCACTCTGAATTTTACTACCATCCAGGAGGGAGAATGATATTTTTGGATTGAGATTGAACCTCTAAAAGGCATCCTATATATCCTTCAATAATAGGAATCAAAACCCACAGACTTCATTTAGGACCATGTCATGCAGTTTAACATTAAGTGATAAGAATATATATTACTAAATTTAATAATTTTGTATAGATACCAGGCCTTAAGAATATATACTTTTTATCCTTCTTAAAACTGGAATCAAAGTTTTCATAGTTCAGTTTTGATGACAACATGAATGCTCATGTTTGGTAATTTTTTGTATCTTATTATTGACATAATAACCATAAATATTTAATATCGTGTGATTTATTATCAATGTGAGAAACAAGAGATATAAAAAGATCAAACATGTCACAATATATACAATATTGAATTTGTATGAGGATTACACACTAAGTTTTCACTTATATTTGAGTATGGATTAAACATTGTGGTAGCCCTTGTTGGGAGATTTTAATTATGCTAGTTAAATGATTATTGTAAATCTATAAGATCATGTGAGTTATTGTTATTGTGATAAATAATATATAGAAAGATATCGTACACACCACCTATATGTGTGGGACTTATGCATCAAAGAGGCCCTAGTGGGATGTTTTAATGTAGACATTATTCCTTAGGAAGGAATCCTATGTATCTTGCTTGTAAAAGGAATCAGATTACTCGTAGTTTACTCAGATTCCAAATCCATTGATGGATGAGGAAATATGGTAGACCCATATTAGTGGATTAAATGGAATTTAAAGGGACTTGCACTAAGGTGGATATCCATATATCTACATGACATGTCTAAGGATGTTTGTCCGATAAGTTTGGAATGTTATGAGGGAGTAACATGATCTAACGGACTTGTTCAGTCACCTTCTCTTAATCCAACAGACATTTATAAAGGTTATTGAGTAAACAAACATAACATTTTTAGGGTTTTATGTGTTATCAAAATAACACATTCAAGGCTCTTTTCATGGCCATGTCAATTTTCCTAAGGGATGGCATATGAACAAAACTGAGAAAACCCAAGACCCGCACTCACATATCTAGTTCTAAACATGTTGTATGTTCTTTTATAATAAATAAATGAAAAATATGCACCACTTTACACATATAAGGACCTTTTCGGTCGAGATTTTGGAGGATTAGGAAAAATCATTAAAATACGTTATATTTTTATAAAAAAAGTTTAAACATCTATCCAGCTTCACTCATACTAGCTCCTTAAACAAAACCAAACACCATTGTAACTTCTACTCAGCCTATGAAAATCATTTTTAAATGTTGAGGTAGAATAAAATTTCTTACTAAGGGATTTAAAAACAAGGGTTCAAATCCTATATTTCACTACAAAATTCCTTCGAAAAATGATACTTTCATATCAAATAGATTTGATAAGGTGAATTATTATTCACTAAATAATAATTTAGAGTTTCTATTTAAATCAATAATGAAATATGGTTTCCAAAAATTTAGAAAATATAAAAAATTTCTAAAATCCATTTTAATTTAAAACAAAACAACCTTTAAAATTAACTCAATATTTTTTCCAAAAATCCTAACAAATTTGATTGAAAATAATATCTTTTGATGGAATATAATGATACTTAAAGTGCCTTTAGAATTACATGAGTCCACTAGTAGTATCACTTTTAGAACAATTTCCCCATGAGTTTATGGGTTTACTCCCCATTCCTCACCATCACATTTCATACCAAAGTTCCAAATATTTTTAAATAAAACATTTTTGAAAAGGCCTTCCTTTTAAATTTATAATCCATTAAAACATCATCTAAAAAACATTAAATACATATAATTTTTTTTCAAAAAAATAATTAACAATTAAACTTTACCTTCTTTAATAGAAAAATTCCACATTTCCACAAATTTTAAATACTTTAACACTTTTATAATTCATGGAAATTGAAAATAGAAATTTTCTAAACATGAATCGAATGTTAATAACATAAAAAGTGCATGGATATACCTATATATATGGGATACATGTAAAAAAATTAAAGGAAAATGTATCAATATAATGATAAATTTAAACACTATTAAATGAATTTTAATTTAATAAATAAGATTCATGAAAAAACTACCCAAAAACAATTATTATAGAGAAAAATATTACACTAAATTTGGATTTTCTAAAACATTGAAATATGAGTTTTTAGAAAATAATTTCCTTAAAATTGAAATAGTAGTTTAAGAAAATTTATTTTATTTACATTTATAAAATATAATTTTGAAAATATAATTCCCATATTAAATTGAAATAAAAATTTTAATGAAAACATTTACGCATAAAAATAAAAATTTCAAAAATTGTGAGTTTGAAAATAATAAATTCCACTTATGAAATTAAAATAACACTTTGAATATATAATTTAAAAATATAAGTTCTTCTTACCTAAAATCCAAAATTAAAATGATCTTATGCAATAATTTTCACCAATACTAGAGTTTAGAGTATGGAACAATAGGGGACTTAGGCTATAGTTGGGGTTTTGTTCCAACATGTGAAGGGAGTGTTTGTATTCATAGTAGTTCAGATATTATATAATTATCTATTTCATGAATTTCTTGTGCATGGATAATACCTATGGAAGGTGCTTCCATATCAGATATGGAAGATAGAGTTTGTGAAAAAAATATAATAGGTAACTATTATTGAGTCATAGTGTATCCTCATTTTTCAATGATAAATAGAATCCTATGAGGCTCAGTGCTTAGGGGAGCTCAGTTCTGTGTTGGGTTACGGGGAAATTTGGGGTTAATAAAAATTCCTTAATTTTATTGTTTTGGTTATCTATATATACATATATCTATATGTCTTCACCACTAATGATGTTACCAAATAAAGTAAATGACAAAATTGGGTGATCCAAAAAGAATTATTGATGATTGTTATATTTATAATTATCCAATTAACTTGTTTATTATTTTTGGCCTCATTTAGCACTGTTAAAATAGGAAATACATATCACTATGGATGAATGGACCTTTGAAATTCTAGCCTCTTTTTTGGTAGTTTGAGGGTTGTAGTCCTACCATCAAAAGGAAACAAAAATAGTGGTAGGGTTTATGTCAAGATAGGGTACCTATGGGTTTATGAAAGTTATAGGAGAACAATTTTTACACCATAGGGGAATATAGAAATGGAAGACCTTGCGTGCAGGGGAATACGATACTCAAATTTATTTAATTCCTTAGATAAAATTTATTGGATGGTGTTTGATATAAATTAATGTTTTAACATGGGTGAATAGTACTTGTATCCATCGATATCACATAAAATATGATTGGTCGAGTGCTTGAATATATTACAACTACTACCCTAAGAGGTTATGTCAAGGCACTAGTGGATCAACACTTGGACATAATTACAAACACACTCTCCTCATAGGTCATGCCTCCACATGTTGGCCCACTGGATCAATGTACATGCACACACATTTTTCAAAAACCTCGTAGGTGTTATGAAATCACTGGTTTGATCACATAGTCTTACCCATTCCATAATGCGGCTACTCAGGATAGCCATACCCTATGGGTTTAGCTTCCTCCCCACAATAGGGTATAAGTTCTAGCCCTTATGGCTTTAATGGTTGGAAAAAAATTAAATAAAGTAATATTTAAATATCTAAAAAAATATTACTTATATCTAACCAAAAATGTACACATTTAACATTTGTATTTTCAAATTTTTATTTAATACATTAACTTATTTTTATCTTTACTTTAATTTTTAATTATATTATAATACCACTAAAATTAATATTTTAGTAATAATATATTATTAATAATTAGTTTACCTGCCATTATTTTAAAATAATTTTCTTACATATTAATATAAGTTTGTTATACAAATTATTATCAAAAATAATTAACTAATTATAGAAGTATTTATAGTATTGGAACTCTAAACATAATTATTGTATATTAATATTTATTGATAAATAATAATAAATATTAACTTTGTGTATTTGTGTAATAACTTAAAATTACATTTTAAACAACGTTTTTATAAACCTAAAGATTAAATCATAACTTATATATATTATCAAAAAGGTCATAAAGGCTATTTTTTACGATCAATTTAATTCCAAACGGTTAAAAGGGATATTTCGTAATGGCCATGTCATTTATACTATAAATACAATACTTAAAAGAAATATTAATAAATCAAACTCTAAATATTTCAGTATTATCACTCGCAAGGATGATTCATGATTTTCTACTTCTATGTATTCTTACCATCATCATCTTTAGAGGGATCCAAATTATGATTGATCCAAAAGAAGTATACAACAATATTTTTTCGGAATATTTATTTTATTTTTTCGTCTTTTATTAATTAAATTCAATGTATATTTATCATTTACAGCTTCTTAGATTAGTATATTTCTAAGAAAAAATTTATCAAAGTTAGTGAATTACATTTTATTAAAATGTACATTTCCTTTTCTTTTAGAAGAATAATTTATTTCATTCTTTAAAATAAATAATACCTTAAAATTATGAGATGTCACATTCTACCCCCCCCCCCCCCCCCATAGAATTTCACCCCCGTAATTCTTATATACATAAAAAACCCTAACTCTCACTTTATAAGCTTAGATCTTGAGGTTCTTCATTTTTACAAAATTACTATATTATTATCACTAACCACTAAAAATTTTATTTAAAAATTTTCTTGAAATAAACCATACCTTTATCAAAGTATCCAAATGTTTCCATTGTTGAGTTCCTAAATATAAGTTCCATAAATTTCAAAAATATTTTAAAGCTCCTTCAAATTCCCTTTATTCCTTTGTCCAGATGTATCTTGTATAGTTCAGCTTATATCGATGGTAGCAAAAAAATAGTTTTTAAAATTCATTCTTATTAATATATAATTCCAAAGCATCTTATATAAATTGATATTTATCAAACACCTTGACCGTGTATGTTTTGAAACATTTAATTAAGTGTCTCTAAAAAATACTAAGATTATGTATAAAAAGGTTATAAATTGTTACTAGATACATATAGGTAGTCTGATGGTCCTTTTATTTTATAACTATTCTAAAACCATACTGTACTTACATATATTTTGACAACATGAAATATTTAAAAAACCCATAATGATATCTTCCCTTTGGGGACATTGGAGAAATCTAGGAATTTAGGATTTGATTTAGAACAATATATAAACCATGGTGATATTGAGGCATAGAGGAGGTGTTTGATATTTCACACAACTACTTGTAAGAGATTTGTATGTTAGAAAAATTTTCAAAATTAAAAGAGCATGAATTGGAAATAATAATTAAAATAATTTCATCTATAAGAGAAATAATTGTTCTTTTTGATCCTTCTCCCTCCACTTTGTAACTAATTTCCTTAAAATAAAAAATTAAATAAAAAGGATTTTATTAACACTAATACACTTAGAAACTTAAAAAAATTAAGAAAAAATCGCAATCTCCAGATTTTCCTAAATAGTCCACTCTAATACCAAATCTAATAACTCAATAAATGAACTCATGTATCCTGTGCTAAAACATGTCGTATATTTTTTAAAAAAACTAACTGAAAATTATACAATCATTTACACACCTTAGAATATTTTTAGTCTAGGTTTTTTAGTATTATGAAAAATTCTTACAATATATCATATTTTTTTTAAAAAAATTAAACATATATCCATCTTCACCCATGCAATCTTCTTACAAGAACACATTTGGAATATCTACTAAGCCTGTTATAATAATTTTTAAAAGTAGGGTGAGCATAAAATTGTGTACTTAAGTGTTTAACAGCAAGGGTTGAAATCCTTTCTTTCACTCTAAAATACATTTTAAAAATTATATTTTTGTATCAAATATATTTTATAATGTAAATTACTATTCTATATATAATAACTTAGGATTTTTATTTAAATCCATTATGAAAGATACATTCAAAAACTATAAAAAATATACATAGTTTTAAAAATAAATTTCAATTTAAAACATAGCATCCCATAAAATGAACTTAATATTTGGTATGAAAAACTTTAAATTTTGGTTTAAAAGTAATAAATTTTTATGTAATATAATGATACTTGATAAATCTTCAGAAAACCATGAGGCCCCAAGTAATATCACTTTTAATACAAAGTCTCCTTCAATTCATGAGTTCACTCCCAATTCCTCATCTTCACAATTGATACCCAAATTCAGAATTTTTTAATAAAACATTTTTTCAAATGGTTTCCTTTTACATTAATTATCTATTAAAACATCCTTTAGAAAACCTTAGTTATATTAAATTTATTTTTGAAAAAGGAAATAAATACATAACTATTAAACTTTACCTCATTTAAAAGAGAAAATCCACATTCCTACAAAATTTAAAATATTTTAACACTTTTATAATTCTTATAAATTGAAAACATAAAATTTTATACACATGAATGGAATTTTAATGAAATGAATAGTTTATTTTCATACTTATATATATATGTTCAACATAAATATATTTTAAAGAAATTTTATGTGTAGGATCCCAAGTATTTATAAAATAATACTTCTTCATATCTATTAATATTTATGAATAAGATGTTAATTTTATGTTAAAGTGGAAACTTTTTCCGATAGATAACTCGATACACAATAATAGGTTTCTTTGAAATATTATGTTTTACACAACATTGACTTATACCTAAAAATAATATAATAATATTATTATTTTAAAAGGTAGTTAACGTCTAGTCATTGTTTTGGTGAGAATAAAGAGGACTAACTAAAATATGATTATACATGTTTGTTAACTATTTTTACATTTAACTAGTAAATATTAGAGGATTAAAATGATAATGAATCCAATTTCAAGCATAAAATACTCAAATATTTTTAAAAGGTAATTTTACCACCTTTTGAAGGAGAACCATTTTTTAATCAATTTTTTTCCAATTTTATATATTATATTTGAAAAAAAATAAACTTATTCTATAGTAGTAGGACAGAAAAATTTACTTTGGTTAAATTTTTGGTAATTATATGATAAAATTCATTTTTTAATGAATAGTGAAAAATACTGCATTTTAATTCAAAACTGCCTTTTCATCTAATATATTTATATAGTTATATTGTCATTTTAATTAGTTTTAAATTGTAATTATATTATGTTTTATCATTTAATCCAACTTCAGTCATTGGAAGTAATTTCTCTATTAAATTGGACATAAACACATCTCAATCTTTTGATAGTTTTTACATCTTAAAAACCTACTATTTCGTTTTGACAACGTGAATTAATTTTAAATTAATTAATGAAAATTTTGTGTTTTGAATTTGGAAAAATGTATTCCATATTTGGAATCAGAAGATTCAAATTTTTTAAATAATAACCTTTTATTTTTGGACATTATGAATCGTAACTTCAGTAATTATTTTTATTTACAATGGTTAAAGGGTAAATTTGGTAAATAAGGGTAAAAATAATATTATAATAATATAAAACTACCCTAACACATGTCTTAATCCTATTGTATGAGATATTTCCCACCATGGTCATCCTTGGGGATATTTTATGACCCTATATATCCACTTGGGTGTGATAATTTCATGTTATAATAATTAATTTAAAGTAAAGAGAAATATAACATAAACATGTATCTTTTAACAAAACAAATTTATTAAAGGTTTATATAAATGCTACCTTTGAATATAAATTTTCATTATAAATATAAAAATAGTTACTACATCATGTTATTTTATTTATAATTTTTATACATTAAATAAATTTAATTATTTATGACACAATGATGATGTAGTGATTACCTTATTATTGAAAGATTCAAACAAATGATACCATAAATTTTAAAATAAATGTAATTTGAAAATTTTGATTCCATAAATGAAATTTATGGATAATTATGACATATTATATTTTATTTAATTCCTTTGGTTCTAATTAATCAAGTTTTTATGACTTTAACAAAAAACAATTACTAAATAGTGTCAAAATTGACATAAATGAGTTTTTAAAACAAATAATATTTTATTTTGTCAAAAAAAAAATATTTTATTAAATAATATATCAGTCCTAAAAATCTATGATTAGTCCAAAGGACTTAAATAATTTTACAAATTTCATTAAGGATCTACTTTTGGTTATCTTGTAATTTTATAGTAACTATAGTAATCATATATTATGAAAATACAAGAAGATATCGTAAGAGCTAATGTTTTTAACTAAGGGTTAAAGCTAAATGATAAGGTTAATTTTGTTACATAAACATGTATAAAAACTATTGGTTGAGATTATTTTGACCCATTATCATCTTATCCTATAAATATATCACATTGGAACTGTTATAATTCGAAAATAAATTTATAATAAAATAATATTTCAAGAATTTCCTAAAGTTCCTATCCTACCTTTTATAAAAGGCCACCACCTCTAACCACTTACTCACAACTCTAAATCCCCTTGGATAATAAAAAATCAACTAAAATAATCTCACAACATCCCTACCTTAATACTGGAAGCCTTAACTTGGGCATAAGTAAATTCAAGAAAGCATTTTGGCTCAAATCAAAAGAAGTTACCTGATTTAGAGGTAGCATCTTCTCTCAAGTTCCTTTCATTTATTTTCCTTATACACTACCTGTTATCTTATTATTATATGACTAAATAACATCATAAGTATTCTAAATATACTATGATTTTTTTTATGATAATTATTCGAACTAAACTTACACACACCTCCATCTAATGGATACGAACATATTGTTTCTGTATATGATGATCTACTGCCTCATGAAATGATGATTGTTAACTTTTCTCCTACCACCTATGATAGTTTCCATTATGATGGAACTTTTTTTATATATGATATATATTATATTTATTTTGTATTTATGCTTCTATATTATTTTTATTTATATCATACCTTTATGCTTTCCATAATTTGTATATACGATAATTTCATTTGAGGAAGTGTGGACTACCACCCACCTCAAATTGATATGACTCGTTCATGCCATAAATGGAATGTATAAAGTATGAAATTAATGAACTCATGTAAAATATATAAAAAATATATTATAATTTAATTATAACATACCTATATATCATTTATTTTTCACTCCTTTAATATGACAAATAAATGAAAGTAGTGTTCATGCGTACGTACAGCCTACCGTCTCCATGAATGGTGCATTTAATTTCTTATCTCCAAATATTATGGATTATTATAAATACATATATATTGGATATATATGATATTTAAATCATTAATATCATTATTTATATAATGTAATTTTTATTACATGGAAAATTTACATCCAAACAAGTTCATTTTCAACTCAAGTGCCGAATATCGAAAAAACGACTCATATGAACTTGAAAAATTATGTGATTGTTATATCAAGATAATAAGTGATATAAAAGGAATAACATACTTGAAAATGTTTTAAAATAGGTTTAAAATAACTTACGTTTATTTCTTATGAAGAATAAGGAACATACATGATGATTTGGACTCAAGGTAAGGGACTTCGTCTCAATCTATTTTCATTGAGGCATATTTTTATTTATACATGAATTTATCTTATACAATATAAAATCATCCCATTTTTCTATTAATTTCATTCAATGGTTTTAAAAAGGAATATTTTTCTATGAATCATTTTACTAAATGACAAAAAAGGAATGTTTCTTTTTAACGTATGTGGCGATAATGACATTTCCCCTACTATGAGAATTATTTGATATTTGGATTCCTCTACAAACCATAATGTTTTAAAAAAGTAAAGAAAATACCATATTCCTTTTTTGGTTATTTTGGTATTGAAAATGGTTTTGAGAATGGATTGATTATGTCAACATCTTTAATTGATTTCTTGTGATTAAAATGTGGGAATTTTATTTTTTCTTTTATGTTTATTTTATGTGTTATGATTATGTTATGGTTCTTGGGCATTTTTTACTTATACGGGTGGTTTTTTGATGAATCAATGGATGGTGAGCCTGTGATATCTCCCCCAATAATTGGGTAATGTGATGTAGGTAAACGTTAATGTTTCTCCTAATATATTTAGTTAATATATTGTGATGGGTATTCCAAATGTAACCATAAAGGTTACTCCCTATAGTTGTGAAATCTACAATATAAGTATGCTATGGATGCAACAAGTTAAGTTTCTGATTTATAATTTTTATGTTTTATTCATAAATATTATTATTTCATGAGTTATATTAAAGATCTTATGTTTTATGAGTGAAAATTGTGATTTCATTGATTTTTATGTATTCATGGACTAATGTTTTCTTTCCTTATTTTATAACCCTTACTGAGCTTTTTATGCTCATCCCATGTTTTTTTGAAATTGTTTTTAACAAGGTATAAGGAAGGGTAAGATAAAGGAATAATTCAAGAATATTTTTATCAACAAAATAATTCTTGTTTTATCTAAGAATTTTAGGCATAATTCTATAAAACTCAAAACCTTAAAAGATACTCAATGTGAATTAAAGTCAAATTATTGATTGATATAGAGATTAAGTAATATTTTAAGGATGGGCCTTATAGTTGGTATCATAGGTCGGTTTAGATAACTTTAAGAGTTAGGATACTATTAAATGAATATCCATAAATTATTTTTAATTTAAATTAAGAATGAAATGATATAGAATTTGAATATTACCATGTTTCTTTATCTAAGATATGTATGTGTTCAGAAAGGTTTTCTATAGAAGAAATAGGGCAGTTATGATGGGATGACATTAAGAGGGAAACAACCTACCAAATTTGTAACCAGAAATGGTCAAAATCAGAACTGAATAGTTTGTTGCAGTGATGGCACAGTTGACTCGGGCTATAAATATTGGTGGTATCCAGGAATGAGATTAGCCATATCAACCAAAAAGGAACATTTTGGTTGTATAGAATTTCATAAGGCAACAACCCCCATCATTCTGAGTATCTTATTACCCTATGCTATCTGAAGGGTGGATTAATTCACTGGAAAATATTTTCAATGTCATGGCATATTCAGAACATCAAAATGTTAGTCTTATTATTTACTATTTTGAAGGTGAATTCGATCAGTGGTGGTTAATGGTTAAAAATATTAGGGATAGTGATTATATTGATGCTATTGATTTGGATTCATTCAAATCTATGTTTCTTGATAAATATTTTCCATTGGCGGTTCGACTTAGGATAGAAAAATAATTCTAGAAATTTAGGTAGGAGGATAAACCAGTGGATTATTATGAATCAAAATTCACTCAACTGGTAAGGTATGCTT
Organism: Viscum album; assembly: GCA_963277665.1. Lineage (NCBI taxonomy): Eukaryota > Viridiplantae > Streptophyta > Magnoliopsida > Santalales > Viscaceae > Viscum > Viscum album. Next base: position 1,956,573,344 of record OY728127.1, on the reverse strand, counting down.
CAAATTTCATATGGGATCTTTATAGTAAAATAAATCATTTTTTACTCAGCATTAAATCCAATGTATCGAAGGGAATTAGCTTTTCATGAGTTCAAAAGTTATGAAAAAACTTGTTCGATGTACGGATAAGGGTGAAATGTATTTTTATAATGATCTGGTGTTCTTTTAAAAACAACAAAATAAGAGTTCGAGGTGGCATAAAAAGGGTAGAACTCTTCAAAAAAGTCTAACGGTAAGAAACATAATTTTACAGTTTGTGAAAATTGTGGTAAAAAATCACACTGGGGAATGCCTTTTAAATTCTGGTAAGTGATTCTAATGTGGTAAAATGGTACATAAGGCTCTTAAGTGTAGTGGAAAAGATCAGGGTAGTGGTAAGACAAAATATGATTTATAGTCAGTAAAAAAAATTATGTGCAATAAAATGGGTCATTATGAAAATGAGGGTCCGATGAAGAACTGAAATAATAGAAGGAAATCGAACTATAAAAAGAAAGGGGTCCTGAAATCCTTTTAAAATAATTCATCATATGTTAGTCCATCAAATGAATTAGTATCAGGTACATTTTTGTTTATTTAGATTATTCCAATGTGTTGTTTGATTCCTTGTCTACACATTCTTTCATTTCTGAAAAATTTTCTAGTAAAATTGTAACTCCATCTCAACGTGTAAATCTTGAAATTGTGGTAAAAACACTTAGGTGAAATGTTTAGACAAAAATAAATTATAAGAACCTTAATTCCCTTGTGTACAGAAATAATCTACCAACAAACATTATTGTTTTTCCTCTAGAATAGTTTAATGTTATTTTGGGTATGGATTAGATTTCTGTTTATCAAGCTAAGACAGACTACAGAGATAAAGATTTTTCTATTTATAAATAATTTTAGTTTGTGTACAAGAATTAACCCTTATTATTGCTAACATATCAAGAAGTATGGAAACTAGTAAAATATGGAAATAAATGTTACCTTCCACATATTGTTCAAAACAAAGGAAATGTTCATATTAATGATGTGCAAGTGCTCAATGAGTATCTTGATGTTTTTCTTGAGGAGTTTCCTAGTATAATACCTAATCGGAAAGTTGAATTTACCGTTTACTTGGTTCCTGATGCTCATCCAATTTCAAAACCCCCTTATCGAATAGATTAAATTGAACTTTTAGAATTAAAGAAGCGATTACGGGAGTGACTAGATAAAGGTTTCATTCAAACTATCACATCACCATGGGGTTCTCCTCTATTTTTTCGTTAAAAATAAATATGGTTTGATGATACTATTCATTAATTATAGAACCTTAAATAACAATACTATTAAGATTAAGTATCCTTTGCTTCATATCGATGATTTTTTTGATCATCTCCAGGGAGCTCAGTATCTTTCAAATATTAACTTACGGTCGGGGTACCATCAGTAGAAAGTAAAGGAAGAAGAAATTATGTAGACCATGTTTCATAGTAGATATGGTCATTATGAGTTTTTAGTTATGCCGCTTGGGTTAACCAATGTACCTACTATATTCATGGATCTTATGAATAGAATTTTCTGTGAGTTCTTGGATAAGTGTTTGGTTGTGTTTATTAACAATATTTTGGTACATTCTAAAAGTAAATAGGAGCTGATAGTCATTTAAGGGTTGTCTTGAAAACCTTAAAAGAAAATTAATTATATTGGAAATTTAGTAAGTGTGATTTTTGGTTAAAAAAATTCATTCCTTGGTCACATTGTTTCTAAAGATGGCATAATTATAGATCCTTATAAAATAAGAGTTGTTGAAGAATGGCCAAGACCCAAAAATATAATCTAGATTCATATTTTTATTGGTTTAGAGGGTTATTATCAGAGGTTTGTTGAAAAAAATTTACATTTATCTATCACACTGACTAAGTTAACTCAAAAAGGTATTAAGATCATCTTGACAAAATAATGTGATGAATGTTTTCAGGGATTGATAAGAATATTGGTGAATGCTCAAATTTTGGAACTACCTTTCATAAATGGTGAATTTGTTATCTATATTGATGCATTATTGTAAGGACATGGTTGTGTCCTAATGTAGAAAGGTAATTTAATTGATTATTCTTCACATAAGTTTAAAAATCATGAGTTAAATTACCCTAGACATGATTTGGAATTAGTTGTTATTGTTTTTTCTTTAAAAATTTGGGGGAATCATCTATATTGCGTGAAGTGTGAAATATATACTAATCACAAAAGTTTGAAGTATATATTCACTCAGAAATAATTAAACATGAGATAGAGGAGGTGGATGGAATTAACCAAGAATTATAATTGCATGATTCATTACCATCTAGTATAGGCAAATAAAGTGGCTGACACTTTGAGTTGAAAGAGTAATGATATATTAACCATGCTATGTTTGGAATGATATCCTTTGGTTTTCAATATGATGAATTTTGGATTGGAAGTTATTGGTGTAGGGAATTCCTCTATTTTTTCTGGTGGAAGTTAAATCATCTCTATCAGACGGATTTAAGAAAGTGAAAAAATAAGACAACAAGTTGCAGAAAAAGGTATAATTGGAATATAAGGGTAAGTTACCTGAATTTAACATTGATAAATACTTTTTTTTGAGGTTTTTAAAGAGATTATGTGTTCCTTTTGATTCACATCTGGATAGAGAGTTATTATGTGAAGCTCATTGTTCTCTGTTTTCAGTTCATCCTGACAGTACTAAGATGTACATATATCTTCAGGATTATTACTGGTGGGATGGAATAAAAAGAGATATTGCGGACTTTACCCTGAGTTATTTAATTTCTCAATAGGTTAAAGGAGAGCGGTAGTTACCGAAAGGGATGCTTTAGCATTTTCCAGTGCCAGATTGGAAATGGAAAAAAAATTCCATGGACTTCATAGTGGGATTATCAAAGACTTCTTGAGGTAATAATACAATTTGGGTTATTATTGATTAGTTGACTAAATCTACTCATTTTCTTTCTATTCGAGATACTCTATCTTGGGATCAAATTTCTCAATTGTATATTAAAGAGATAATCAGGTTACAGGGAGTTCTCAACTACATTGTATCTGATCGTGATCCCAGGTTTACTTCTAAGTTTTCGAAGGGCCTTCAGAAGTCATTGGGTACTGAATTAAATTTTAGTACAGATTCTCATCTACAATCATATAGGTAGTAAAAATGCACAATTAAGACATTAGAATATATTTTATGTGATTTTTCAATGGATTACTAGGGAATTTGGGACCATCATCTTTCTTTGGTTGAGTTTTCTTATAATAACAGTTTTTATTCCTATATACAGATGGAACCATTTGAATAATTATATGGAAATAGGTGTTAAACTACATCTTTTTTGGATGAAGTATGTGAAAGGAAGTTGATGGGACTATAATTGGTAGAAGAGATGACAAAAAAAGTTTAATTGATTTAGAATCACATGGGAACAGCTCAGAGGAGGTAGAAAGAGTTATACAGATAATCGAAGAAAGGATCTTTATTTCAAGGTAGGTGATCATGTCTTTCTCAAATATTCTCCATGTAAAAGTGTTTTGTGTTTTGGTAAGAAGGGAAAGCTAATCCCGAGGTTAATTAGACCCTATGAAATCATAGATAAATTTGGATCAGTTTCCTACAAAGTGAATTTGCCTCCGATTTTATCTCAGGTACACAATTTTTCTCATGTTTCAATGTTAATAAATTATATTCCAGATCCATCATGTTGTCCCGGAGGAATACTCAATAGGGGGGTGAATTTATTTCCTAAAAAAATTATGTTTAAAATATTTATATTGAAATCCCCAATTCATAAAACAAGGTAAACTGTAGTGAATTTATAAATATTGTAAGTGTTCAATTAGTTTCTCAAAGATTGATTATTTCTCAGTTAACTTAATCTGAAGATTAAGTTAGCTTTTGAAACTAACTTACTGGATATAAATAATTACAAACATTTTCTAGTTCAACTATCAGAGTAACTTTAAAACAGATTTGAATTTCAAAGTAATTATCATCGGAAATGTAGAAATAGTTTAAACTGAAATAAGATGCACAGAATTTTTAACCAAGAGGTTGAGTCTCAAGCTGATACCAAGTCCTCTCAAACAGTTTATATATAACATTGATCCACACCCTGGATCGGGGTTTACAATAGTATTCAGACTGTCCAGGTCCTCAGACCTCTACCATAGTTCTATGTGGGAAATCAACAACAGCAGCACACAGGTTATCCAGGTCCATATTCCTCTACCACAGTTCTATGTGTGAAAGCAACAACAATAGAACATAGGTTTTTCAGGTCCTCATACCTCTACCACAGTTCTACGTGGGATACACAAAGATATAAAGAGTTTGGTTTGAGGATTTCAATATCCTCCAATTCAGCTTTGGAGTGAGTGTGTATCCACTACTAGAAAAACAGGTATTTGCGACGGGTCATTTGCGACGGGATCCCGTCGCAAATGGCTTTTTGCGACGGGGGCCCGTCGCAAATGGCCCGTTGCTGAAAACGGCGTCACAACAACACTTATTTGCGATGGGCCCGTCGCTAAATCCTTTTTTTGCGACGGTTATTCTTTCGGTCGCAAATATACCTTTTGCGACGGGACCCGTCGCAAATACCTTTTGTGACGGTACCCATCGCAAATAGCTTTTGCGACGGTACCCGTCGCCAATAGCTTTTCCGACGGGTCCTATTGCAAAAATTATTTTTTAAAAAAAATAAAAAACTATTAATAAATTATTTTAATGCATATAATAATACTAGTATTTGCGACGGGAATAGTATCCCGTCGCAAATACTATAAAAAAATAAATTATTAATAAATTATTTTAATTAATATAATAATAGAATTATAATTCACAAATAAAAATAATAAATTATTTTAATTAATATAATAATAATAGAATAATAATTCAAAAATAAAAAATAATAGATTATTAATAAATGATTTAATTAATATAATAATATTATAATTATAATTCATAAATAAAAAAAATATTAATAAGTTATTTTAATTAATATAAAAATAATAGAATTATTTTACATTCAAATATTAAAATAATTCAAGTATTACAAAAAATATAATTAAATTATAATATTATAAAATTTTAATATATATATATATATAATTTAATATTATAAAATATAAATAATATTATTATTCATATTAATATTGTTATTTAAAAATATAATATTATTAATATTTTATAATGAGACAAAAACTAAGAATAGAAAAAAAAATATTTTGATTTCCCAAATTTTATAACATAAATACAAACTCTAATCTGAAGGAGGGGGGAGGTGGGAGATCTGCAGATGGTGGTGGAGGAAACTCCATCCCTAAAGCATGAGTGAGTCGGCGCATGTACTCCATCTGCTCATGATGCTGCTGCTGCCACCGACTCGTCTGCTCCTCGTACAACTGTTGCTGGCATCGACGCTCCTCCTCATGCTGCTGACGCATCTGCTCCTTCTCCTGTCGGAGACTCTCTATCTGTGCAGTCTGAGATCTCAACTGATCATCATACTGTGTAGTAGAAGAAGATGCACGAGCTCCTCTCGAGATGGACGCCGACATCGCAGCACTGCCATAATAATCTCCGGGAGTCAGTCGAGAGTCGATACCAACTACCCGGCCCTTCTCGAAGGCATATTGGGTGGCCTACATCCATGCCGCCTCATCAAACTGACGGGTAGTGGTCTGATCTGATGACTCGGCCTGACTCTCAGGCCGGGCCTGTGACGCTGCGGCCTCATATGACTCCTATAGTTGCAATTTAAAATTAAAATTGTGAATATATTATATGCAGTTAATTTTTAAACTTGAAAACAAATAATACTGACCATGATGTGATGCTGACGATCACCTCTGAGCTCCCCAGTAGCAGGATCACTATAGATCCTCCGATATACGTCGTACTCTGTAATATCGGGGTGCTCGACAGCCTATAAGAATAAAAAATAAACTGTTAATATTTATAGTTATATAAAATATTTATAAATAATGTACGTACCAGATGCTGTCTATGAGTACTGAAAGAACGACTCCCAGCTCGATGAGTCACCTCCTATCTCCCCCGATTCTGCCTCCCCACCGATGATCTCCTCTGAAAGGCACCCCTCAACCAGTGCGCACATAATCCATCCCATACATGGGATGAAATATACTCTGGTCGGTGTGCTCTATATGAATCCTCAAAATCTGACACTCCTGCTTTCTTCATTGCAGCTTTTCTTAAATTGTGCAAAAACTGACAAAGGCGATCACGCATGGCCACCTCCCATGCCTCGTGGATGGCGTCATGCATGGTATCCTCGATCAGATACCATAAACCCTACAAATAAATCAAAATATCAAGTTAGAAATGAAATAATTTTAAAAATAAAAATTATTTATTTACATACGTAAGAACCAATGGCCGAACATGGTCTGCTGCACATCAATGGGAATCTCCTCCCATGTGGTCCACGGCTGAGAGAAATAGTTTCACAAAATAGCGCTACCCTGTCCGACTGCTATATGCGGAAAACTGAAAAAATAATAAACATTTATTATGTGAATAGATTAATGAAATCTTAGTCAAATCCACAGGTTATCACACAGGTTATCACACCTCCGTGTGTGTGGATCAAACCCAAGACGTGGATGTCGCTCGGGGACGGGGTCAGGAATCATCAATCATGCAAGACCGTGCCCCCTCCGCGTACTCCCTGGAGCGCCTGCAGGCTGAGGGTCATCTTTCAGCAACGCAACCGCATCGAAAGTCAGGTCAGCATCCGTCAACTCACTAAATGTGGCGTCGTCCATCTGAAACATAAAATGTTAATGTTAGCAAATAATTGATAATTACTATTATATATACATATATACATATTATGATTGTATATAAATACCATGGAATGCTATCAGTGTTCATCTTCATCATCATCTTCATATATGTCAATGTCATCTTCATATTCCTCCTCAACATCATCGATATCCATTCGAGTTACAGTTGCTTCATCTCTTACCATTTCAAATTCATATGTGACATCATTAACATCATCGTCATCACCGACTCTTAAATGTGGGGTGTCGTCATCGATATTCATGTCTCTTTGTAAAAAAGATTGATTTTGAGTACTCTCTTGAAAAACTTCAATTCTTTTCACATCAGTGAAAGCACATTCACTTTTACTAAACTGATTGTCTCGAATTTTGATTTTTATTACACTCCACCAATCAGTCAAGTCTCTTGATGTTGCACAGTACTTTGCATAATAAACTTGATATGCCTGTTGAGCCAATAAGAATGGTTCATTTACTGCGAGAACACTTTTACATTTAATATCGATGATTCCATGAGTCGGATGAACACGCACGCCTCTCTCTATATCCAACCACCGACATTTGAACATGGTTATGTAATGTTGTCCAAGATAACAGAGTTCAATGATTTCATCAAGTATGCCATAAAAGTAAACTTCATTTTCTCAATGATGAGATCCTCTCAAGCTAACTCCACTGTTCATTGTTTTTTTCGATTCCCCATATGCATGTGTGTGGAATCGAAATCCATTCACCACATATGCATTATAAGTTTTAACAAGTTTGGAAGGTGGGTTACTCAATACACACAGCCATTTGTCAATTTTATCAGCATGTCGAGACACCTGAAAATTTGTGAAATAATTATCAATATAGTAAACTATACATTGAATGAGTTGCTAAAAGATAAAGAATTTATGTTACCAGTTTTTGAAACCACTGAGAGAAATTTTTCAGTCGACGTTCTTCGAGAGCAGCTGCTGTAATTTGTGGAATTTGTTTCTTGATATGATTATCATACAACCTATAAAAACCAAAGTTATTTACTGTAACATAAATGATAGAATAAGTGATATAAACACTTACAGTACAACTGATGTCATCTCTTCACAGTTGAGCAGAACATACGTATGAGCTCTCTGATGTTCATCATCTGAAAGCCAGCGTTCATAAACTCCACCAAAACCAAGCTCTGACTGGTTGAAAATAGATAATTGATTGTCGATTTCATCAATATTCCTCTGGTTCCGTCCCATTCGGTTGTGTTTTTAAGGATACTCAGATTCAAAATAATGGGAGCAGAAAAAAGATATTTCCTCTTGCAAATAAGCTTCTGCAATAGATCCTTCAACAGATGCTTTGTTACGTACTTTTCTTTTCAATTTTTGCATGCATCTTTCAAATGGGTACATCCATCGAAACTGTATCGGACCTCCACATTTGGCTTCATATGGCAAATGTAACATCAAATGTTCCATTGAGTCGAAGAAAGACGGCGGAAATATTTTTTCCAATTTACATATAATTACAACAACATCTTTTTCAAGTTTTCCTAGAGCATCATAATCTGTCGTAGCCGCACAAATTTCCCGAAAAAAATGAGACATGTCTGTTATGGAATCCCAAATCACAGAATTCAACAGACCTCTTAATCCAATGGGTAGAAGTCTCTCCATTATAACATGACAATCATGACTTTTTAATCCAGTAATATGACTATTCATTACACATCTACCCAAATTGGAAGCACAGCCATCTGGAAGTCTCAAATCTGCAATCCACTGACAAAATAATAAACGGTTTTCTTTAGACAGTGTATAAGATGCTTTTGGTTTCAGTAACCTTTCTATTCTGAGATTCTCAAATAGTTCCAATTCTGGACGCCTACAAATTTGGGCAAGATCTAAACGTGCATTTACATTGTCTTTGCTCTTTCCTGGCGTATCCATAACTGTATGAAACAAATTATCAAAACAGTTCTTCTCAATATGCATGACATCTAACATGTGTCGGACCAAGAGATCAGACCAATATGGAAAATCCCAAAATATGCTACGTTTAATCCAATTGTGTTCTTTCCCAAAACCAGAAATTTTATGTTGGTTTATTGTGGGACCGAAAGTGATGGGAGGTAAGGAAAATACAACTGATTTTAACTCCGAACCTGATAGCATTTTTGGAGGTCCATCCCTTTCAACTGTTCCTTTTCTGAAATGAGATCTGTTTCTACGAAAAGGATGATAAGCTGGAAGAAATCTGCGATGACAGTCAAAATAACAAGGTTTCTTTCCATGAATGAGCATAAATGCTTTGTTCTCTCCCATACAGTAAGGACATGATTTCTGACCATGTGTACTCCAGCCAGATAACATCCCATAAGCCGGGAAGTCACTTATTGTCCACATCAATGCTACTCTCAGTATGAAATTCTGTTTCATTGCAACATCATATGTACTGACACCAGTACTCTACAATAAATTTAATTCATCAATCAATGGCTTCAAATAAACATCAATATTTTTCTTTGGATGTCCTGGAATTAGTAAAGTCAAAAAGATATATGGCTCCTTCATCAACATCCATGGAGGTAAATTGTACGGAGTTAAAAAAACAGGCCAACATGAATATTGACTACCATAAGATCCAAACGGACAGAAACCATCAGTGGAAAGGCCTAGTCGAACATTTCTAGCTTCTAAAGCAAAGGATGGATGCACTCTATAAAATGTTTCCATGAATCACCATCGGCTGGATGATTCAAGCTTTTATCGGTTGAAATATTCTCTTTATGCCACGACATCATTGTCGCTGTATTCTTAGACATGAATAAACGCTGAAGTCTGGATGTAAGCGGAAAATATCTCAACTGTTTTACAGGAATCAAACCAGACTTCCCGTGTTGTCCTTCTTTATATCTCAGTTGCCCACATGTAGGACAACTATCCAACGACTCATTTTCCCCAGAATATAAAATGCAGTCATTTGATCATGCATGAATCTTCTGACAAGTAAGTCCCAAATTTCGAACCAGCCTCTTACTCTCATAGTAATTTGTAGGTAAAACATTTCCTTCGGGTAACAGTGTTTTCAGCAAAGAAAATATCTGGTCAAAACAGGTGTTTGACATTCCGTTATCTGATTTGATAGCCATAAATTTTGCAACTGATTCTAATTTTCTCATCTTGCAGCCAGGATATAAAGCATCCTCAGCAGACTTCAACAACTCATAAAATTTAGACGATGCCAACTCAGGATATGAAGCTATATCTGCCAGAGTTTCTGTATGTTGAACAGATGAACCTGCAACATCATGTACTAAATCTTGAAACCGGGATGGATCCGGAATCAAGTTGGTATCACCTGCTCTGGAACTACGTTCACCGTGTTGATACCAAAAAACATAATCTGGTTGAAAACCAAAACGCAAGAGATGTTCTCCCACTTTGTCAAATGTGTCAAACGTTCTCAATGCACATTTTCTGCAAGGGCATTTTATTTTGCCTTCTGAAACAAATTCTGGATTTGATGCCGCAAATGATAAAAAAGTCTCCACACCCTCAACATATACTGGATTTAAACCAGAACCGTTTGGATTTCTACGTTGATTTATCCATATGCGGTCACCTAATAATGATTGTTGACGACCTCGTTGTTCCATATTTCTCTATAAAATATAAAAGCATTACTGGTTTTGAATAATTTGTTAGAAAAAACACTCAAGCTAGGATAATTATTTATAAGTATTGTTAATTATTACTAATTATTGGTAATTATTACTAATTATTACTAATTATTGGTAATTATTACTAATTATTACTAATTATTGGTAATTATTACTAATTATTACTAATTATCGCTAATTATTGGTAATTAATACTAATTATTGGTAATTAATACTAATTATTGGTAATTATTGGTAATTATTGTTAATTACTTCTAATTATTGTTAATTATTACAAATTATTGGTAATTATTACTAATTATTGGTAATTATTACTAATTATTGGTAATTATTACTAATTATTGGTAATTATTGGTAATTATTGGTAATTATTACTAAGTATTGTTAATTATTACTAATTATTGTTAATTATTACGAATTATTGCTAATTATTACTAATTATTGGTAATTATTACTAATTATTACTAATTATTACTAATTATTACTAATTATTGGTAATTATTACTAATTATTGGTAATTATTCCTAATTATTTTTAATTATTACTAATTATTGGTAATTAATACTAATTATTACTAATTATTACTAATTATTACTAATTATTGGTAATTATTGTTAATTATTACTAATTATTGGTAATTATTAATAATTATTACTCATTATTGATAATTATTACTAATTATTGGTAATTATTATTAATTATTACTAATTATTAATAATTATTACTAATTATTGGTAATTATTACTAATTAGTGGTAATTATTATTAATTATTACCAATTATTGGTAATTATTGGTAATTATTACTAATTATTGGTAATTATTACTAATTATTGGTAATTATTGGTAATTATTGGTAAGTATTGTTAATTATTACTAATTATTGTTAATTATTACTAATTATTACTAATTATTGGTAATTATTACTAATTATTACTAATTATTGGTAATTGTTACTAATTATTACTATTTATTGGTAATTATTACTAATTATTGGTAATTAATACTAATTATTGGTAATTAATACTAATTATTGGTAATTATTACTAATTATTGTTAATTATTACTAATTATTGGTAATTATTACTAATTATTGGTAATTATTACTAATTATTGGTAATTATTGGTAATTATTGGTAAGTATTGTTAATTATTACTAATTATTGGTAATTATTACTAATTATTACTAATTATTGGTAATTATTACTAATTATTACTAATTATTGGTAATTATTACTAATTATTACTAATTATTGGTAATTATTACTAATTATTGGTAATTAATACTAATTATTGGTAATTAATACTAATTATTGGTAATTATTACTAATTATTGTTAATTATTACTAATTATTGTTAATTATTACTAATTATTGGTAATTATAACTAATTATTGGTAATTATTACTAATTATTGGTAATTATTACTAATTATTGGTAATTATTACTAATTATTGGTAATTATTACTAATTATTGGTAATTAATACTAATTATTGGTAATTAATACTAATTATTGGTAATAAATACTAATTATTACTAATTATTACTAATTATTGGTAATTATTACTAATTATTGGTAATTATTACTAATTATTGGTAATTATTACTAATTATTGGTAATTAATACTAATTATTGGTAATTAATACTAATTATTGGTAATTAATACTAATTATTACTAATTATTACTAATTATTACGAATTATTACTAATTATAACGAATTATTGGTAATTATTGTTAATTATTACTAATTATTGGTAATTATTACTAATTATTGATAATTATTACTAATTATTGGTAATTATTATTAATTATTACTAATTATTAATAATTATTACTAATTATTGGTAATTATTTTTAATTATTACCAATTATTACTAATTATTGGTAATGATTATTAATTATTACCAATTATTGGTAATTATTGGTAATTATTACTAATCATTGGTAATTATTGGTAATTATTGGTAAGTATTGTTAATTATTACTAATTATTGGTAATTATTACTAATTATTACTAATTATTGGTAATTATTACTAATTATTACTAATTATTGGTAATTATTACTAATTATTGGTAATTATTACTAATTATTGGTAATTAATACTAATTATTGGTAATTAATACTAATTATTGGTAATTAATACTAATTATTACTAATTATTACTAATTATTACTAATTATAACGAATTATTGGTAATTATTGTTAATTATTACTAATTATTGGTAATTATTACTAATTATTGATAATTATTACTAATTATTGGTAATTATTATTAATTATTACTAATTATTAATAATTATTACTAATTATTTGTAATTATTATTAATTATTACCAATTATTACTAATTATTGGTAATTATTATTAATTATTACCAATTATTGGTAATTATTGGTAATTATTACTAATCATTGGTAATTATTGGTAATTATTGGTAAGTATTGTTAATTATTACTAATTATTGGTAATTATTACTAATTATTACTAATTATTGGTAATTATTACTAATTATTGGTAATTATTACTAATTATTGGTAATTATTACTAATTATTGATAATTAATACTAATTATTACTAATTATTACTAATTATTGGTAATTATTCCTAATTTTTACTAATTATTACTAATTATTACTAATTATTACTAATTATTGGTAATTATTACTAATTATTACTAATTATTGGTAATTATTGGTATTTATTCCTAATTATTACTAATTATTACTAATTATTGGTAATTATTGGTAATTATTACTAATTATTCCTAATTATTCCTAATTATTCCTAATTATTCCTAATTATTCCTAATTATTCCTAATTATTCCTAATTATTACTAATTATTACTAATTATTGGCAATTATTGTTATTATTGGTAATTATTGGTAATTATTGGTAATTGTTGGTAATTATTGGTAATTATTGGTAATTATTGGTAATTATTAGTAATTATTACTAATTATTACTAATTATTGTTAATTATTGGTAATTATTACAAATTATTGGTAAGTATTACTAATTATTGATAATTATTACTACTTATTGGTAATTATTACTAATTATTGGTAATTATTACTAATTATTGGTAATTATTACTAATTATTGGTAATTATTACTAATTATTGGTAATTATTACTAATTATTCCTAATTATTGATAATTATTGGTAATTGTTCCTAATTATTAGTAATTACATGAATAATTACCAATAGTTAAGAATAATTACCAATAATTACAAATAATAACATTATTAGTATATTTTATTTTTAATATTAAAATAATATAATTTTCTAATTTATATACAATTCTTCTTTCATCTGTGCGTTTTCTGTCTCCACATACAAATAATACATGTGAAGACAGCAAACACACATATGAAAAAAGAATTGTATATATATAAAAAATTATATTATTTTAATATTAATAATAAAATATACTAATAATGTAATAATGTTATTATTCCTAATTATTGGTATTTGTTATTAATTATTAATATTTATTCTTAATTATTAAAAATTATTACTAATTATTCCTAATTACCATTAACTATGAACAATACTAATAATTTAAATTTATTAAGTAACAAAACAATGTAAACATAATTAAATTACAACTAATTAAGAATAATTGAAACTAATAAAAAATTAAAAATAAATATTAAATTAAAATGAACATAAATACCTTGAAAATTGATCTGCTCTGATCGTTCTTCAAAACTTTAATATCAACTCCGGAGAAAAAAATTAAACTCGAGAAAAACTGAACTTTAGAAATACAACTTTGAGAAAAGAAGAAGATGGAGTTTGAGAATGATTTGAAAAAAACGGATGGGGGTATTTATAGGTTATATTATTTGTGACGGGTCCATTTGCGACGGGAATCCCGTCGCAAATAGTGTTATTTGCGACGGTACCCGTCGCAAATACCTTAGCCAACATTTATTACAGTCAACGGTTAAATAGTTATTTGCGACGGGACCCGTCGCAAATATCCACCTGCCGACATACTATTTGCGACGGGGGAATATTCCCGTCGCAAATACCTTTTACCGCCGCCGGTTATTTGCGACGGGAATATTCCCCCGTCGCAAATAGTTTTCCAGCGATTTGGCGCGCAACGCGCGCCAGTTCTTTTGCGACAGGGAAAGCAATCCCGTCGCAAAAGCCTACTTATTTGCGACGGGTAAATACCCCCGTCGCAAATAAGTTTTTCACGGGGCTATTTGCGACGGGATTTATTCCCGTCGCAAATAACCCGTCGCAAATACCCATTTTTCTCGTAGTGATTCAAACAGATAGAAGCACACACTACTCATCATGTAATAAAAATGATCACAGTAGAGAAATAATAAGGAGATGAGTTTATAGTGCTCTTGTGTGATGTCAATACAGATCTGGACTTCTTTGGATTGAAGCATATGAAGCTTTGAGTCCTTCTCTGGAAGTTGTCTGGAAAACAGAGTGTCGTGGTTCTATTCCTTTACTTACAGTACAGATGTTCATCTTGAATGTGAGAGTATCCCTTGTAGCACTTGAACCTCCTCTTTGAACATATATTCTTGATGTGTATGAGTTTTCTTCGAGTTCTTCATGTGTTCTTCTTTGCATGTACGTGTGTATCTTCTTGTATGTGTCTCATGTGTATCTTTTGTTCTTCCTTACGTATATATCTCTCTTCTCCAGTAGCTCGTTATTCCTTTTATTCCTTGAGATCCAGCAATGGGAATGAGGACCTTTTATAGGTACGAGGTACGGTTCCCTAACATGCCAACAATCCACATTAATTAATAGCAGTTGCATTGAATTAAGCAAATTTGACTGTTATTATTATATTAATAATATTGACAAAGTATAGAGTTTGAGTAACAGTGACTGGTTAACAGTCATCTTCCATCAGTAGCTCTTTATCCGTAGACTTGTAACGATAACTCTTTTAGCAGTAGCTCATGTATCAGTAGCTCCATGTGTAGCAGTAGCTCCTTGTATCAGTAGCTCCATCTATCGGTAGCTCTTTGTAATGGTGAACTTCTTTCGGTAACTCTTCCTCGCTATCAGTAGCTATTATTATCGGTAGTGGTAGCTATCTCCATCTGTAGATTCCTCTATCTGTAGCTCTATTCTATTGGTAGCTTGTATCAGTGGACTTGTATCGGTGAACTTGTATATCAGTAACCTTGTCTATCACTATACTTGGTCTATCGGTGGACTTGTATAACAGTGAACTTGTATCAGTGAGCTAGTCTGTATCAGTGACCTTGTATTAGTGAGATAATCTATATCATTCAGAATTATAACTATCAGTGACTTAAGAACTTAAATTCTTACAATGTAACTGTTCTATGCATATTAGTTCTAGATTGAATTAATATCATACTTCATCATTATTAAACATAAATAAAAATTGATTAATATATTCCATGATATTATATGATTATTTTGACATCCATACTAACTCTATAACATGAAGGATAATTATGAAACATAATTATTGTATAGACAAGAATGATTTGGGATTATCAGAACATATCTAATCATATTTGATATTATCAAAATAGGTGAGGCCAACACATCACATGTTTTCTATCTAGAGTTAGTTTAGTTGGAAGAGGATCTTTCTTATGAGGAAAAGCCAGTACATATTCTTGTCCATAGAGAGAAAGTGTTGCTAAAAATGTGATTCATTAGGTAAAGGTTTTTTAGAAAAACCATTTGGTTTAATAGGTAACATGGGAATCAAAAAATGTTAAGGGACAAATACATTCACTTATTTAATAATTAAATAAAATTACGGGGACGCAATTTCCAAAAGGGGGGAATGATGTAGGATATCATGTATTTATAGAATGACACATTTTCATATCTATTAATATTTATGAATAAGATATTAGTTTGACATTAAATGGGACACTTTTTCTGATAGTGTACTCGATATGAAACAACGGGTTTCTCCTAAATCTTACATTGCACACATCATTGAGTTATACCGAAAAATAATATAATATTATTATTATTTTTAATGGTAATTAAAGCCTAGTTTTTTTATTATCTATAATTAATAGAACTAACTAAAATATGATTATACATGTTTTATATCTATTTTTACATTTACCCAATAAATTTTAGAGGCTTAAATTGAGAATGAATCCAATTTTAGCATAAAATACTCTAAAATTTTTAAAAGGTAGTTTTACTACCTTTTAAAGGTGAATCCTTTTTTAAACAAGTTTTTTTCACTTTTATATATTATATTTGACAAAATATAATTCTTATATTTAATCGGGACATCAAAATTTACTTTGGTTAAGTTTTTGGTAATTTTCTAAAAAAGTTCATTTTTTCATGAATAGTGAAAAATATTGCATTTTAATTCAAAAATGCCTTTTCAACTAATTTATTTATGTTTATATTGCCATTTTAATTGGTTTTAAAGATTAATTTTATTTATTTTTTATTTTTTAATAAAATTTTGGTCATTTGAAGTAATTTCACTTTTATATTGGACATAAACACATGTAAAAATTTTGATAGTTTTTACTTCTCAAAAACCCACTTTTTGGTTTTGAAAACAGGAATTAATTTTAAATTAATTTCTTAAAATTCATTGTCTTGAATTTTGAAAATTCATTCCATATTTGGAATCATAAGTTCTAAATTTTTTAAATAAGTACCTTTTTATTTTTGGACTTTATGAATAGTTACTTCAGTAATTATTTTTATTTACCATGGTTAAAGGATAAATCTGGTAAATGAGGGTAAAAATAGTATTATAATAATATAAAACTACCCTAAAACATATCTTAATTCCATTTGATGAGATATTTATGACCATAGGAATCCTTGGGTCTATTTTAGGACCCCCTATGGATCCACTTGGGTGTGATAATGACATGTTATAAGAATTAATTTAATGTAAAGTGAAATATAACATAGACATGTATCTTTTACTAAAAAAATTAATTTTGAGTAATATAACTGATCACTTTGAATATAAAAATTAATTAGAAATAGAAAAATATTTCCTACATTGTAATATTTTATTTATAATTTTTAGACATTAAATAAATAAACTTATTTATTACACAATGATAATGTAGTGATTACCTTATTATTGAAAGATTAAAACAAATGATATTATAAATATTAAAATAAATATAAATTGAACATTTTTATGTCATAAACTAATTTTAAAGATTATTTTAACATATTATATTTGAGTTAATTCCTTTGTTTCAAAGTAATAATTTTTTTATGACTTTAACATAAATCAATTACTAAATAGAGTTAAAATTGAAATAAATGAGTTTTTAAAACAAATACTATTTTATTAGATGATATAATAGTTTTAAAAATATAATATTCGTCCAAATGACTTAAATAATGTTTAAAATTTAATTTAGGATTCACTTTTTGTTCTCTTGGCATTTTATAGTTACTATAGTAACCATATATTATGAAAATACAAGAAGACATGGTAAGAGTTAATGTTTTTATCTAAGGGTTAAAGATAAAAGATAAGGTTATCTGTGACCTAAAATTTTATAAAACCTATTGGTTGAGATTATTTAGACCCATTATCATATAATACTCTAAATATATAACTTTTTAACTACAATTATTCGAAAATCAATTTATAATAAAATAATATTTCCATAATTTCCTGAAGTGCCCCTCATCCTTCCTATAAAAGGCCACCACCTCAACCCACTTACTCACACCTGTCAATCCCATTGGCTCATACAAATTCTATTAAAATAATCTCAAAACATACCTCCCTTCCAAATAGAATCATTAACTTGTGAATAATTCAATTCAATAAATCCTTTTGGCTTAAATCAAAAGAAATTACCTGGTTTAGAGGTAACGTCTTCTCTCAAGTTCCTTTATTTTGTTTTCATTCTTCACTCCATATTTTCTTCTTATTCAATTATTAAATAACAAAAAAAGTATCCTAAATATACTAGTATGTTTTTATGAGAATTATTGAAACTACACTTACACACACCTCCATCTAATGGATACGAACATATTGTTTTTGTGTACGGAGAACTACTTTCTCACAAAATGATGATTGTTCAATTTTCTCCTACCACCTCTCATGGTGGTCATTATTATATAAATTTAGTTATATATGATATATATTTTATTTATATTTTCTCTATTCTAATTTATTTTTATATTTACATCATACCTTTATGCTATCCATATTGTGTAAATACAATAATTTCATTTAAGGAATTGCGGACTATCGCCCCCTCAAAGTGATATGACTCATTCATACCATACATGGAATGTATGAAGGTTGTAATAAATGAACTTATGTAACATATATAACATAGATATTATAATTTAATTATAACATACCTATGTATCATTTATTTTTCATTCCTCTAATATGACAAAGAAATGAAAGTAGAGTTCATGCGTACGTACGACTTGCCATCTCCATGAACGGTGCATTTCATTTCTTATCTCCAAATGTTATGGACTATTATAAATACATATATACTGGATATATAATATTTAAATCATTAATATCATTAGGAAAATGATGTAATTTTGATTACATGTACAATTTACATCAAAACAAGTCCATTTTTAACTCAAGTATCAAATATAGACAAAACGACCGATATGAACATAAATAATTATTTGATTATTATAATAAGGTAATAAGTGATATAAAAGTAATAATAAACTAGAAAATTTTCTCAAACAAGTATAAATTAACTTAAGTTTATTATTCAGGAAGAACAGGTAACATACGTGACGATTTGGATTCAAGGTAAGGGACTTTGTCTCAATCTATTTTCATTGAGGCATATTTTGATTTATACATGACTTTATTTTATATGATATATAATAATCCCCTTGGAATATTAATTTCATTACATGGTTTTCAAAAGTAATATTATTCTATGAATCATTTTACTAAATGAAAAAACGGAATGTTTCTTTTTAACGTACGTGGCGACAACAACCTTTCCACTGCAGCGAGCATTATTTGATATTGGATTCCTCTATAAGAAGTAATGTTTTAAAAAAGAAAATTAAATACCATTTTCCTTTTTATCATATTTTTGTATTGAAAATGGTTTTTAGAATGGATTTATTATGTCAATATCTTTAATTTATATCTCGTGATTGAAATGTGGGAATGTTATTTTTTCTTTTATGATTATTTTATGTGATATGATTATGTTATGGTTCTTGGGAATTTTTTATGTATATGGGTGGTTCTGTGACGAACCGAGGGCAGGTGACCCCATGATAGCTCTCCAATGAATTGGGTAACATGATGTAGTTAAATGTTAAGGTTTCTCCTAGTAGATATAGGGAATATACTATAATGGGTATTTCAAACGTAACAATAAAGATTACTCCCTATGTAGTTGTGAAAGCTACAGTGAAAGTATATTATACATGCAAAAAGTTACCTTTATGATTTATTATTTCTATGATTTATTCATAAATCTTATGATTTCATGATTTATATTAAAGATATTATGTTTCATGATTGAAATGTATGATTTCATTGATTTGTTTGTATTCATGGACTAATGTTTTCTTCCCTTATTTTATAACCCTTCCTAAGATTTTTATGCTCATCCCGAGTTTTTTTTCAGAAGAGCCCGAAGGCCTTCTTTTTTATTGATTTTTGATAACCCCCCTTTCAAGGGATAAGGGGGAACCCTTAAAAGGCCCGTATGAATAGATATTACATGGCTCGTAGGCTTATGAGACATTATATGACCTGAAGGTCTTAGAGAATTAAACCAGACTATAACTATAAGGAACTGCTCATCCCCAGCATCTGTATCGTGATGGTATCTCTCCACCTTCACATGGTCATCCGGCTAAGCTTCCCATGCAAGAATAGTCCGGTCCTGATGTAATTTCCATACCCTCTCATTCTTCCAAATATTTTGGTTCTGCTCTGGTGAGTTTTTCTACTCTGAATCCTCCTCTAAGGAAGCTCCTTTTTGTAGAGTCTATCTGGGGAAATTGCATTGGTTATATGGCCATAAGCCCTTGAGGTGGCCTGAAGGCCTTGAGGTGGCCCGAAGGCCTTGAGGTGTCCTGAAGTCTTTGAGGTGGCCCAAAGGCCTTGAGGTGGCCCGAACTCCTTGTGATGGCCCGAAAGCATTACTAGCCATAAGGCCTTGGGTGGACCTAAGGCCTTGAAGGTCCCAAAGACCAAACTAGTGGCCTGAAGGCCCAAACGGGAGAATAGTTTCATCTGCTACAGTATAGAATAATAACTGCTACAGTAACTACTACAGTACCCCAAAAATTATCCCTCCTCTTGTTTTTTATCTCGAGTCTCTTGGATACACTTGTTGAGTCCTCACTAACTGGGATGAGGCTCTTGTGCTCATCCCAAGTTTTTTTAAAATTATTTTTCACAATGTATAAGGAAGGGTAAGAGAAAGGAAGAATTCTGGAATATTTTTATCAAGAAAATAATTCTTGTTTTATTTAAGGAGTTTTATTTTTAGTAAAAATTAGATAGATTAAAAGTGTCTACTTTGTAATATTTGAGATGTAATGTAATATTTATGGCCTAATTCTCTAAAAATATAAATCTAAAAAGATCCCCAATGTAAATTAAAGTAAAATTATTGATTGATATCAAGATTAAGTATTGTTTTAAGACTATGGCCTTATATTATACATAAAACTATTATTTTAAACACTATAAAGTCGAATTTAATTTAAAAAATAAAATTACTGAAGAAAACTTATTAAAAAATATTTAGAATTGAGAAAAACATCACCCTAAATTAGGGTTCTCAAAAACCTTTATATATGAGTTTTTAGAAAATTATTTCCTTAAAATAGAAATAGTAGTTCAAGAAAACATATTTTATTTACATTTATAAAATATAATTTTTAAAATATAATTCCATTATTAAATGGAAATAAAAATTTTAATGGAAACTTTTCTAAATAAAAATCATATTTTGGAAAATGGGAGTTTGAAAATAATAAATTCACCATATAAAATTAAAATCAATCTTCGAATATATAATTTGAAAATATTACTTACCCTTACCTAAAATCCAAAATTAAAATGATCATGTGAAATGATGTTCTCCATTACCAAAGTTTGGAGTATGTAAAAAAGAAGGGACTTAGGAAATAGTTGGTGTTTTTTTTTCAATAGGTGAATGGAGTGTCTGTATTTATAGAAGTTTGGAAACTATATAATTATCAATTACATGCATTTATTATGCATGGATAATAAATAAGGAAGGTTCTTCTAAACCTAATATAAAATATGGTTGTTGTGAAAAATGATAATAGGGTACTGTTATTGAGTCATAGTGTATCATTATTTTTCAATGATAAATATAATCCTATGAGGATCAATAATTCAAGGAGTTTGAGTCTATTTTATCTTATTTATAAATATATCATTAATAATAATACCTTAATTTGATTATTGTGGATATCTATATATACATATATGTTTATGGAATCCCAATTATTGATGTAGCCTGATAAAGGAAATGATGAAACTAAGGGATCTAAAATGAACCACCGATGAATGTTGAAGTTATAATTATCCAAGTAACTTGTTTACGCTTTCTATCCTCATCCAGTGTCCTTATGGAAAAAAATATCACTGATAAAAGGGGGATTACAGATCACTAAGTATTAATAAATCTTGGACATTCTATCCTCTTTTTTGGTAGTTTAAGGGTTGTAGACATATCATTAAAAGGAAATGATAATGGTGATAGGTGTTTTATTAAATTGGAATAATTATTAGTTTATCAAATTTGGAGGAGAAAAATATCTACATTGTATGAGAAGATGATGATGGAAGACCTAGCATATGGGGTAAGATGATACTCAAGCCCATCAAATATCTCAGATGAAATTGATCGAACAGCATGTTATATAAACATATATTTTAACCTAGGTGAATAGTACCTATATTCACAGATTCTGCATCAAAAAAATGCTCAATTTATTTCTTTAATATATTATAATCGATTACAAAATAATTTATGTTAATCCAACAAGGGATTGTCACATAGACACACTTACACACACACTCACCTCACAGGTTGCGCCTCTATGCACTATCCCACTAGCACCACATGTGTGTTCCTTCTGCGTGCTCTCCATTGGTGTTATTTTCTCATTGTTCTGTTCAATTAGGATTAACCATTTCATGATTCAATTTCCTAGGTTGTCCCTCCCATGTGTCTTGAGCTTTATCCCCACAAAAGGGTAGAAGCGTTGTCCCTTGTGGCTTGCATGGTTGGTAAAAAAATTAAAACAAAGTAGTTTTTAAATACCTAAAAATAATATTACTTATTCTAACCATATATTTAATCATTTAAAATTTTTATTTTAAAAATTATATTTAATAAATTTACTTATTATTCTCCTTCTATTAATGTTTACATATATTACATCACCACTAAAATTAATATTTTAGTAACCATTAGTTTACCTACCATTATTTTAAATAAAATTTCGTATAAATTAATATAAGTTTGTTACACAAATTATTTTTAAAAATACTCAAAATTAATTAGTTAAATTAACTTCCATCTAATTATAGTAGTATTTATGTTATTGAAACTCTATACATTTTTTTATATTACTATTTATTAATAATAATAAATATTATAATTATTGTATTTGTGTCATAACATCAAATTACATTATAACCAATGTCTTTATAAACATTCTAAATTAAATCATAACATATATATATATATTATCAAAAAATCATAATGAATATTTTTTTACTATCAATTTTAATCAAAAATGTCACAAAGTCTATTTATCAAGAGCTATGTCATTTATCCTATAAATACCCAACTTAAAAGAAATTTTAATAAACTTTACTCTACGTATTAAAATATACTTGCTCTTAAGGATGATTCTTTTTTTTCTCCTCAGTATTCTTACCATCATCATATTTAGATAGATCCTACCTATGAAAAATCCAAATGAACTGGGATACAATATTGTTAAATTCATGTTTATTTTATTTTTTCTTTTTCATTAATTATGTTTAATGTATATTTATCATTTCCACCTTCTTATAGTAGTATATTTATGAAAATATTTTGTATCAAATTTAGTGTATTGTCATTTAATAAAAGTTTACTTCTCCTTCATTTTTAGAAGACTTATTTATCACATTCATTAAAATATATAACACCTTTAAATTTTGGTATGTTACACAATATGACATGTCTAAAGGTCATTGTGTGAACCTAGAGACATGTTTGAGGACTATCACGTGATACTAGAAAACATATATGCGGGTCTTCGAGTGATCAAAAATTACACATACCAGGGTACCACATGATCCAAGATAAAATTTCATTTGGATGACACATGACAACTCTAGAATTTCCAGAGGTCTTTGTATGAACCAAACAACATTTCTAAGAGTTTTCATATGACCCAAGATGAGATGATCGAAGGACGTCTCATGATCTATCTGACATTTCCAAATGTTTTTTCATGATCAAAGAATAGATCACACAAAACACAAGACCCACTTCAAATGAAAATAATTGTATCTTCCTTTTCAAGAAACCTTCTTTATTTTCATCCTTTGTTACATAGAAATCTCAATATTTTTTAGGAATCTACCAATTGAGTCATTGTGTGATCAAGATGACACATGGAAGGTCCTTATAATGATCAAAATTTCATATCATAAGTCCTAAAAATGATCTATGAACTAATTACATGAAGTTATTAAATAATTTTCTTAATCGCTTAATTTTATCACGAAAATTTTTCAGGTGTAACACTCCTAAGATCACACAGTCACCCACTCCAGAAACTCTATTCTCATCTCTATGCACATCCATTATATGTTTCAAGGGGGATTTTATAGTCATCACTTACCTATATTTATGTTTTTTTATATAGTGATAATGTCTCATATCTTGTACTGAGTCGATGTAAATATTTTCATGATTTTATAATATATCATGTGCTCTTCATGATTGAGCCGCAATACATCATCCATTTTTCACATGATAACAGTGACCATGTGATCTGCCATGACCTGACCCATGATGGGGCTCAAGATACAACTTACCCAAGCCCACCTCCATAGGTCAGGGGGTGATGACAAGTGTCAAAGGCACAAAAAACATGGGGAGGGATTTTCCTAAGTACCTATACACACACACAACCAACTCAATGAAAATTTTGAGAGGGAAAATAACAAAGGATACAACACTACTATAAAAGGAAACCAAACATGCATCGACCTAAAATCAGTGCAATTGCATACAATAAAACTAAAACGGAAAGGGGTAAAATACACTCCCAACCATAAAAGTGTCACAACCTGACGATAACTAGAAAATTAAAATAGTTGAGAGATCCCTGCTTTTGGATCCCAAGCTACGACCACCGTATGTGGTCCAAGAACCCTGTATCCCTAAGCTCCTCTGAAGTCATGATCAACATGTTTTTTCTCTTCATATGGACAGATATGTGTGGACAAATCTTGTGCAGGGGTGAGTATAAACATGCTCATTAGGACACCCCAAAAACTTAAATGGGGAGTAGTAAGAGATACAACTGAAGAGGAAATAATAATATAGAACAAGGTATAGTGAAAGAGTATATCTAAACCCAACAAGATGGTGAATGAAAACTCATCTAAACACAAGGAGCTAGAAATATTAAGATAGAGCATTCGCTGCCTATAGTAGAAGATTAGGCTCTTCTAAACACGGGAAGCTATACAAGGAAATAACATGGCATTCCTTGCACATCTTCACTACTACTAGAAGGTGAGTAACCAAAACTCAAGGAGTTGGTATTGAAATAGGATATAAATATATGCTCAGTCAAAGAAGCTCAAACGATAGAGTAAAAGGATATTCATCACACACCTCAGCTAAAGAAGATGAGTCACCAATAGCTCCAATAGTATCCATCAATGATGCCCATCATCCCACACATCTTCCCAGAAAATTAAAGTCAAAGGGTCTCAATCACCACACCTTGATACTACCTGCTTTGGGTGGTACTCACTCACCCTCAGGGTTTTAGGTCGAATCACGAGGAAACATTTCAATGAGGAAATAATCCTTATTTCTCCTGAGTACAAAGGTATGTCAAACCACATATCTCCACTAATCCATATAGTCATATGGTGAAAACTCAAAGTAGAGGAATCACACCCTAAATTGTCAGGGGGACTCCACTCTTATGGTAGTCGTAGAGGAATCACACCCTAAATTTTCAGGGGGACTCCACTCGAGTCATTGTGGATCCATGTCCTAGTGATTCAGGGGGATAAACACCCAGGAGTCGATAGGGACCCACTTCCAAGCCCCACTGAAGGGTAATATGTTGGAGGGTACTGCTCGGAAAGTAGCTACACAGGACATTCCCTCTAGTGCATCAGGGGGATTCCAATCTAGTCCTTGGGGATCCACAAACTAGTAAGTCAAGTAGATCAACACCCAGAATTAGTTCTAGAGGACCCATGACCATGCCGATGGGGAGTCAACACTCTGGTCATCAGGGAACGCCACTACCTAGCCTAACTAGAGGGTAATCCTGGTACTAGGCTGGAAATCCTGTATGATTGTTGTCATCAATGAGCATCACTCGTATAGGATTCATTCTTGTAACATCTCTAATCATATCATGAAATACACTAGAGATGAAATCATCATGTTCTACATGGAAAAACACTCATGATAGGCTACTCACAGTCCAAAATCTGAGTCCAAAAGAGGAAGATATTAAAGATATAATATTTTTTAAGTATTACACGATGCATATGGGGCCCACATGACATGTGACCCTACCTCGTTTCCTATACATGTACCTATCCATACTTGGGTACTAAACTATGAAGAAGTGCCCCTAGTCAGTCCTGTGTACTCTAAAATTACATGACACATCCATCCAAAAGGCTAAAGGTTTCATGATTCTCATAATCAATTCGAAGGGAAAAAACATAGTTTTACTAAAATTCCTCCTCAAATGGCCCTGGATAACCAAACAGATCATGCAGTTTCAATCCCTGTGTAAAATGAACAAGATCGAATATTCATTCTCCCGAATCATACACCCTGTGAAGAAAACTATATCTCTCAGTCATGTGCACAAATAGTGCATCATGGTTCACATGTATCAATCCCAAAATAAAATATATGGATCACATCATTGCTATCCTCATGAAAAAACATACAGGATTGACTATTCATTTGTCCAAAATGGACACCCAGTGAAAGAGTCACATTTCACCTAACATGTTCAAACTGGGCTTCATGGGTCCCACACCTCAATCCTACATTAAAATAATGATATTGGTCTCGAAATTGTTTCCTTAATGTTAGGATCATAATGACACTAATAGCACGTCGATTGGATGTCGCATGCGGAAATTTTGGCAGGTAAAAGTTTCAATAATAATAATATATTATTAGTATTTGAATGCTTCATGGATCCGATCTAAAAACTCAAAAAAGTCATCCAATATCAGTCTCAAAATGATCAACTCAAAAATTGGGTTGTGCTTCTGCAGAAGGCACGTCAACCAGATGCTCCTTGTAGGATTTTCGTTTGAATTAACATTTGAAAATAATAATATTATAATTATTTTAGGGAATTTTATAGACCCGATCCCTAGGTTGGATTAAGGTACCCAACATTGGTCTTAATATGACTACTATCAAAATAGGATCACATCACCGCTGATGGCGTGTCAATCAGACTCCCCAAATAGGAGTTATGAGGTTTTAAAAATCATTAATAACAATAATAATAATAATAATAATAATAATAATAATTTCTTTTTTCTTATCTCTTACCCCTCCCTTCTCTAACCCTAGTATCCATCCCCCTTTCCCATGTACCCGCCCGATCTGCCACCTTCGGTCGTGCCCATCGTTGGCCACCTAGTACCCGACCCTCGTCATGTCAACTTCGGTCACTGACCCCACCTCAGTTACCTCACACGCGATCCCCTCTTCCTAGCTACCTTGGTGCCAGAGACCACCACCCACCGGACCAGCTTTCATGGTTGACCTACTCAACTCGAACGGACCGACCCATCCTTCTGTTGATCATCGTACCTCCAATCAAACTTGAAACAAGGAAATGATTTCATATCTGTGATCATTGGAACCATATATACACATATTTATGCCATGTTTGAAGATCCATTTTTATTTCAACGCACCAAAAAGTATACGATGAAGAAAGCATGAAGAACGGAGAAAAATATGGATCGATCGATGGTCGTGTTAGTTTATCCATCATTGTTTGCATTCAAGGTTGACACAATTTACAAGGAAACAATTTTTATGAATCAATAATTTCAATTGGGTATGAAAAATCCAAAATAAAGAATCTTACCTATATTTGGATAGGTTCTTGGTCAACAAACACACCCACCAACGATCTTTTTTTTTTCGGCGCTCCAATCTGCTCAGTTCTGCAGTACCACTGTGATCCGTCAATAATTCGATGTTGAATCACCAAATAGAGGAAGGGAGAGAGCTCTGCTATAGTAGGGAGGTTTATGAACCAACCCTAAACATAAATAAATAATGACCTATATATTTAATTTTAATAGGTCCCCCGCCAAAGGTCATGGGATCTGAAAATCCCACGCCATATCACCTAAGGTCATTCGTACATAAAACACCACATTACAAACTCAAAGATGGTCTCAGATTTCAAATCTGAGTCCCCGTTCATAAGTTTTTTAATTAATATCTGAGATAAAATAATTTTATTTAATTATTTTATTTAAGGTTATGTACTTGATAACTTTTTCTGCATAGGGCCTATGCCGACAAAAGTTATGTCCCAAATAGGGGAAAATCCATTCTATAGACTAAAAAATGGCCTTATATTTCTAATATGAGCTATCATTTGAGAGATATATTATTTCCTCCATGTTCATAGTATAAAAATACATAATATTTTTAAAAAATTAATTCCAAGAACACCAGGTCTCAAAATCACTTGTCGTCTCTGCGCCTAGCTCTGGAAAAATATGTAGAAATGTTCTAAAGTCTTACAAGGAAAAACCAGGGTCTCTTTATCATTACCACCTTCAAGATTTTCATCCCCAAAAATAAAAACTAGGGAAAAAACTCAAGATATTAAGCCCACATTTTTCTCTCCCATTCCCAAGAATTCTCTTTCACATTTCTATACTTCCACAGCACGCAAACCAAAGGTATGGGCTGTCCAAATAAGTTCCAATAATGTTAGTCGTTGATCACCATCGGGTGCTCTACAAGGTGGATTCATCGTCAATTTCCTATTCACCCCACTCGATGACATGCATAGGATCATTCACGTATGTCCTCATCTACAACATGTAGAAAATGTAGTGCACTCGCTCCAACTGTGGGGTTAGGTTAAGGAAATGGTCAGCCTCTCTAACCCTTTGAGTGATCCCAAATGGCCTGATGAACTTCAAGGATATTTTGCCTCCCCAATTGAAAACTAACACACAAGCCCTCAGTATGTCCTCCAACACTAGGATAGTTCCCTCGATCTTCTCATTGGTCTGGGGTGAAAGGTTGTACTCATCCGAAGTTGGGTCTGGAATGCCTCATGTAGGCCTCATCACAGTCATGACGTAAACTGCATGTCACAATCAGAGACAAATGTCGAGGGAACCTCATGAAGGAGGATGATCTCCCGTATGTACAACTACCCAAAACTCTCTACCAAACTCTACTACAGTATATCAAATCACCGACTTTGTGAGTTATTCTACTATCGCCTAGATGGAATCATGGTCCTTCCCTTTATGTGGAATCCCTATGATGAATTCCATAGATATGTCACCCCATTTCCACTCTGGGATTTAAAGAGGCTAGGACAACCCACCATAACTCGGTGTTCAACCTTCATCCGCTGATAGGTGAGACATTGTGATATGAAATCAACTATGCTCCATCCCACTCTAGACCACCAAAATTTCCACATAAGATCCATGTACATCTTCCCAAAATCGAGATGTACATCTAAGGGACAATTTTGGAACTCTCACATCACCTCCTCCTGCATCACAATCGGAACCACTGCTTTTCCCTAGAATAAGGTCTCATGATTCCCTCCTTTAGAATATCTAACTAGTGCTTCGTTGATGGATATCTGAGTCACATAATATCTCTCAGTCAATGTCTCGTAGATGGGGATCTCTCACACACTCGAGAAATGAATAAGTCAACACCATCTATTGAAGAAAAATTGTACCCTCTTTCTCAACTAGGGTCAGTTGTATGGATGATAATTCCTATGAAACTTCTGGCACTAGGCAAGCTTGGGACGTCCTACTAAGGGAATATGCTACAAAATTTCCATTTCCTGAAGTATAGACTATCTCAAAGTCATAGTCCTTAAATATTTTCAACCACCATCATTGCCTTAGGTTTAGGTCTCTCTGAGTGAAGACATACATGAGACTCTGGTGGTCATCATAACCCAAAAATCAATCTCCTATAAGTTAGTGTCTTAATAATCAATAAAGAGAAGACTACCACTTCCAGCACTAGGTAGTGATTCACATAGTCCTGTTCATGGGGTCTCCATCACCTCGACCTATACATGATAACTGATGTATCAAGATTTATGTTAAGCATTCAAAGGTACAAAAAAATATGTTAGGTGATTAAACTCATCGAACCACAAAAATATTGACATAGAAATATTGCGTCATACCCCGCATGTCTTCACTTCCCTTATAAGGAGAGTAATCCCCAAACCAAACACTCCTCCACACTCACTAGTGGCATTCCAAGAAAAAGGGGGTTAAGTAGAAAAACTCCACTAGAAATGGTAGGACCTTCTCCGAAACTCAACTTCACAACCCCGCCATGAATGCACAATCTATAAGGACTCATCCACCACACCTTGATACTATCCACTTTGGGCAGAACTAACCCACCCACACAGTTTTTCTCAAGTCACAAAAATGTGTCTTGATGGGGGAAGGACCCCCATTCCACATGCATTCAAAGTTATTTTGAAAAAAATAGAAATACGGTTACACCGACGCCTCACTTCACCCTGGTAAAACCTCAAATAGGAATCGGGGAGGAAGGAGTACCTCACATAGTGTCTAAAAATTTATACTAAAAAAGTATATGAGATAGAGAGAATCCCTCTCATCATCTTGTGTACTCTAGGAACGTAGAAATCCAAAGCTTACAGCTATCTGTGGCCCCATCTGCTAGCTCCCTGAGCCTAATGTGGGTCACCCATTGGTGGTGGTGGAAGGATATCATAGCATCGTCCACCAACCATATCTCTTCTTGTTCCTCTGCAAGCACCACCTCCTCGGGGACCACCCTATCCCTCTCTGGGGGATCCCTGATCATGTAAATATCTCTACCCTGGAAGTCCATCTATTACCTACGTGGGATGCTTTCTAGGTCTTGTTGGGCAGTCTCAGGTCATGTGACCTCTCCCATCACAACTATAGAATAGGAACTCCCTAGGATGTCCTAGTGCTCTACAATTTCCCTAACCATGTGTCTGAGTCTGATCATAGGGAAGCCGCATGCATCAGTCCCTACAAACTAATGTCTGTTATCTGCCGCATACGTATCAACTCTGTTGTGCCCACTTCTACTTCCATCCAACTGGCATTCCTCTAAAAAAATCTATCTTTCACCAGTGCTCACTCCTGCACCACAGCATAGGTGGGAATGTATAGTGTTACTATGTTGGCACGAATCTCTCTACAAAGTCCCTTCTCAAACATCCATGCCTAGAAGTAACAATAACAGATCATGTCAAGAGAGTGTCGAGTAAGTTCTATGAACCCATCTACATACTCTTCTACCCACATCCCTCCCTATTGATGCTCTAGAATATCCAAAATTCAAACGGATCATAAGGAGGGGTAGAACTCCTCAAGGAATGGATGTTGGGAGTTATCCCATGAGAGTTCTGACACATCATGCATCTGAGTAACCAGGATCTACCAATGCTCAGCTACTCCATGTAAAATACTGGTTATCAAATCCACCATATGATTTTTCGGGGTTCGAACATGCATAAAGAGGAAGACCACATACTCTATCCAATCCTTTACTACCTGAGGATTTGGATCACCATGGAAGCTCAATGGTCTCTAGTACTGGAACTCACAGAGTGCAGTTAGCTTTCGCACATCCTCAGCCTTCATTTCTAGAAATTACTGATGTTCAACAGGTGGAGGTGCTACTACCTACCCACCTGGAGGAATGGGGATCATATGATGGACCCTGAACTAAGGTATCATCACTCACAAGGTTGTCATCATGAACCAGAGCATGTATCATGGTTGTCTTACATATCCAAGGTATCTCGAAAGTGTCTGAGACATACCATGGTCATTTGAGAATATATATATATATATATATATATAAAACAATAGTAAAGTGACTAAATAAAGATAGTCAAAGACTAAATCCTATATGATTCATGTAACATTGATCCCTATAACAAATTTTTTAGGGTACCTAGTGGACAAGACGGAAGTCAGGGTCCTGGGGAATGTCTACGTCAGTCATCGTACCATTATGGGGCTCCCTGGACCCAGAGCCACACTCGAGACACTTTGAAACAGTTTCCCTATACCCAACCAATACCTTTTTAGGAAAAATTCTGAACAACATCCCAAGGGTTGAACCATCCCTTATACCAATCTATCATGACCTGAACCATACTGGGGATCTATCTACAACTACCCCAAGCCCACCTCAATGGGATAGGGGGTGGTGAAAAGCACCAAAGGCACAACAAAATTGGGGAGTCCTTTTCCTAATTACCTATACAAACACACATAGCAAACTAAATGAAAAAGTACAGAGGTAAAAGAACAAAGGTTACAACACTACTATAAAAGGAAACCAAACATGCATCAACATCTAATCGGTACAATTAAAGAAAAGTAAACTGAAAGGGAAAGGGTAAAAATAAATGTCCAACTAGAAAAGTGTCACAACCTGAAAACAACTAGAAAAGTAAAATAATTGAGAGAGTCCCACTCCTAGATCCAAATCTATGACCATGGTATATAATCCAGGTAACCCATATCCCTAACCTCCTATGAAGTCATGATCAACCTATATGTTGTCTTCATATGGCATGATATGTGCAGGAAACTCCCATGCAGGGGTGAGTATAAACATACTCAGTAAGATTCCCCAAAAAAGAAAAAGGGGATCAGTAAGAGATACAACTGAAGAGTAAAACGGTATATAGAACAAGGTACAGTGAAATAGTACAACTCAACCCAACAAGATAGTGAAAGAAAACTCATCCAAACACAAAGATATATAAAATGTGAGAAGATAAAATTCTCCTCAATATTTCATTATCAATAATAGGAGAGTATACATTTCCAACCATGAGAATCTACACACAGAAAGTGCGTGGCATACCCCGTGCATCTTTGCCTCTCTTGGATGGAGAGTAACCAAAACCCAATGATCCGGTACTGAAGTAGGATATAAATATATTCTTATTCAAAGAAGCCCAACTGAGTGAGTAAGGGGATCTCCATCTCAAAACATAGACCAAGAAGATGATTCTCCAACAGTTCTAATAGTATCCATCAACGATGCCCTGAATCCCACATGTCTTCCCTAAACACGCAAGTCAAAGGGGATCAATCACCACATCTTGATACTATCTTCTTTGAGCAGCACTGACATACCCTCATGGTTTTAGGTTGCGTCACAAGGACACATCTCAATGGGGAAAGTATTCATCTTTCTCATGAGTCCAAAGGTATATAAAATCATGTCTCAAAACTAATATGCATAGTTAGATGGTGAAAACTTTAAGTAGAGGATGTGCCCCCTAGAATGTCAGGGTGATTCCCCTATATTACTTTTCGTAGAGGACATGTTCTCTAATGCATTAGTGGGATTCCACTCTAGTCATCGGGGATCTATACCCTAGTTCTTTAGGGGGACCAACACTCTGGATTCGATGAGGACCCACTTCCCAGCCCTGCTTAACGGTAATACGTTGAAGGTTAATGCCTGGAAATTGCAAAGGACTCATTCCCTAGTGAATCAAGGGGATTCCACTCTGGTCATCGGGGATCTGTGCCCTAGTATGTCAGGGGGATCAACACCCGGAAGTAGCTGTAGAAGAACCGCACTCATGCAGATGGGAGGTAAATACTTTGGTCATCAGGGAACACCACTGCCCTTTCCAGTTGTTGGTTAAGCCCGGTACTGTTCTGGCAATCCTGTATGATCACTGCCATCATCAAGCATCTCTCAAATAGTTATCATGCCCAGAAAATCTCACATCATATCTTAAAAACCACTACGGAGGCATCCATCACATTCTATGTGAAAAAACACTCAGGATAGGCTACTAATGAGCCAAAATCTGAGTCCAAAAGAAGGAGATACAAGAGATAGAAGATTTGTTAAGTAGTACACAATGTGTATGGGGACCACATGATGTAAGACCCTACCTCGTCACCTAGTTGTGTACCTATCCATACTTGGGTACTAACCTATGAACATGTACCCCTAGGCATGCCAGTGTACTCCCAGAGTACATGGGACATCTAGCCAAATGGTTGAAGGGTGCACGATGTTCATCGTCAGTCCAAAGGTAAAAATGTAGTTTTACAAACATGCCTCCTCAAATGACCCTGTATAACTAAATGGATCTCACCATTGTGATCCCTACCGAAAAATGCATAGGATCGACTATTCATTCGCCTGAATCGTACACCCAGTGAAGAAGAAGCATCTCTCAGCCTTGCGCACAAATAGTGCCCTCCGGGGCCCGCGTATCGATCCCAAAATAGAATATATGGATCACACCATTGCGATCCTCGTATGAAAACTTATGGGATTAAATATTAATTTTTTCAAAAATGGATACTCGGTGAAAAGGCCAGATTTCAACGCAACACGCCTAAACTAGGCTTTGTGGGGCCTGTGCCCTGATCGTGTATTAAAATCATGATATTGGTCACAAAAGTTCCATCTCAATGTCAGGATTACCACACCGCAGACAGCACATCGATTGGAAATTGCATGTATAACTTTTGTTAGTTCAAAGTTTTAATAATAATAATATATTATTATTATTATTATTCGAAGTTTTCATGGATCTGATCTATAAATTTGTTAAAGTCATCCAATATTAGTCTTGAAATGACCGTCACAAAAACTGGATTGCACTATCATAGATTGTACATTAACTGAAAACTCCCTATAGGAGTTTCATTTGAATGATTGTTTGAAAATAATAATATTATTATTATTTTAGGACATTTTATATACCTGATCCCTAAGTTAGAGAAAGGCACCCAACATTGTTCTTAAAAGTCTCTCGTGAAGATAGGGTCACGTCATTGCTGCCTGCGTGTCAATCAAACTCCCCAAATAGGAGTTATGAGGGTTTTAAAAAAAGATAATATTATTATTATTATCATTATTATTATTTATTTTTTTCTAATCTCTTCCCATCCCTTCTCTAAAACTATCTGCCAGCCCCCTTTCCATCATACCCACTGGATCTGCTTCCTCCATCCACGACCTCCTCACACCCGACCCCTACCACACCACATTGGGCTACCATCCCTGCCTCAGTCACCTCGCATGTGACCCCCTATACCTAGAAACCTCTCCACCATGGACTATCTCCCTCCAGGCCAACCTTCCCGATTGACCTGCTCAACCCGCATAGACCAGCCCCTCCTTTTGCTTGTCACCACACCTCTGATCAAACTCAAAACAAGAAAATGATCGAAGATCTGTGATTTTTGGACCCATATATAAATAAATCCATTCCCTAATCAAATATTTGTTGTTGATTTGATGCACCAAAAATTAAATGACTAAGAAAGTGTAAAGAATAGAGGAAAAGGGGGATCGATCGATCGTCTTGTTAGTTTGTCCAACATCGTTGGTGTTCAAAGATGATTAAATCAATAAGGAAACAATTTTTATGAATAAAAATTTTAAATTGGGGATAAATAATCCAAAATAAATAATCCTACCTTTATTTTTATCTGTTCTTCATTAAATAACACATCCGCCAATGATCATTGCATTTTCTGTACTCCAATCTGGTCAGATCTACGGCACCGTCGTGATCCATCAAGGATTCGACATTGAATCACCAAAGAGAGTAAGGGGCATAGCTCCACTCTAGTAAGGAGATTTATGAGCCAAAACTAAACAATAATTCATAATAAACTATTTATATAATTTAAATAGGTCACCCACCAATGGTCACGGGATCCAAACATCTCACTCCCTCTCTCCTGAGGTCGCGCCTATTTAAAACACCGCATTAAAAACTCAACGGTGGTCTCATATTTCCAATCCAAGTCCCCATTAAGAATTTATTGGAATTAATATCCAAGATAAAATAATTTTATTTAATAATTTTATTTATGGTTACGTCCTCAATAAATTTTTCTACAGAATACCCGCTCTGACAAAAGTTATGTTGTGCCTAGGGTAAACGTCATGCTCCGAACTCAATTGTGGCCTCAGATTTCTAATCTGAGCTACCACTTGAGATATATCCCGTTTACTTCAGGTTCATAGTATAAAAATACTTAATATTTTTATAAAATTAATTCCAGAAACACTGGGCCTCAGAATCACACGTCGTCTCAGTTCCTAACTCTGTAAATATATGTAGAAATATTCCAAAGTCTTACAAGGAAGAAAATAGAGTCTCCACGTGATCACTCATTGATTATTATATTTCTTCAACCCATGTATTGTCAAAGTGGTTCTGTGTGATTGATTAAACATTTCTGATATCCATCGTGAGATCTAATCGGCATTTCTGATATCCACCATGAGATCCGGCCACATGTCAAATGATCTTTGCGAGATAAACTAGGCATGTCCAGGTTCTTTTCGTGATCAATGAATCGATCCTGCGAAGAACATGATCCCATTGTATGAAAAATATTTTATAACTCTTCACATAATTATCCTATTATTTCAAAATATTACCACATGAATTGATTGACGATTTTCGAGTGTTTGTCACTTGACACATAGTTTGATCAGAAAGACTCAACAGAGCAGAGTCATGTGATCAGGCTAGCATGTTTGAGGGCCCTCATAGGAACAAGATAGCATATTTGAGGTCCTTTTCATGATAAATTAAATGATAACATGAATTTAAAAATCCCATCAAATGAAAAAAATGTAAATTCCATCGCATATGGATCACATCATTTTCAACTTTTTCGCATGATCCCTTCTGTTATTTTCAAATGGTTGGTTTCCGACCTTTATTATGATTGGGATAATAATTACAATTGATTTTTTGCGATCTATGTTACTTTTATTATGGTAATTATAGGTATATATTCAATTATCATGAAAATTTTATAACCCCTTCTCATGATATTCCTTAGATCATTTGATCATGAGCTTTTTTGAAGGTCACACGTGTGAATAGTGCTTGACATGTAGCCAACCTTCTTCACCATTTCCTTTTCAAGGGGAAATAATACTTTTTATTTGGGTGTTTATTAGAACCAAGATATTTTAATACTCATCTTCAAGTCCTCGGTATACACCCCATAATAATTTATGACATAATCGTTATAACATTGTTCACATAAGCGGTTAAATAGACGCAAATGGTAAAGTTTTATAACATTCTCATGAGTAAGGGTATGTCTATTCATAATTATAACATGACATATTAATAATCTTAAACATTTCATTATTATCATATATTCTCAGTAAATCCATTCTTATAACCAACCATGATGGGTGGTGATGACAAATGAAACTAGTTGTTTATGGAGGTGGTAGTCCACCATACGCACGATTAACAATATCATTTCTCAATGAATGGACAACATGATATTATATAAAAAATTATCATTTAATAATTTTATTCATGAAAAAGAAATTTTATTTATTATTCAAAACCATCCTTTATACTATCCTTGAGATCTAATAATTAAAAATGAACAACATATCTTCATAGAGGTGGTAATTTTCTTATATAAATGATTTATGTTAACTTGTTTTCTTTTTGGATGGAAAGTATTGAATATTTTTTTCCCAATTAATATAATGAAATTTTAGTATAATAATGATTATGATTTAATTATATTAATAAGGTTATAGAAGGTTAGGATAATAAAAATTAATAAGGAAACACTAAGAATAAGGGGATATTGTAACGCCCCGACCCCAGCTACCCAGAGTCGGTGCATTACTTCGTAACATTGGCATGATCACAAAAGATCAAGTCTCGAAAGACCGATTAGTTTAGTAGCCTTGGAAACACTAGATACATTTGTAAACGTTACATTACATCATAAAGTGAAAAACTACAATAACAAAGTCTCCATAGTCCACACTCATATCCTCTTCTGACTATCCCTGCAGGTCATTCATAAAATACTTCTTCACATCCTGGAAAATATTAAAACATTGAAAGGGGTGAGCTCAGATGCTCAGTAAGGATAACAATAATGCGGAAGCTTTCATAAATAATCATTAACAATTAAGGCAATGTATAAATAAAACAAAAGCCTTTTAAACATGAACTTCAACATAATATGGAAAAAGTAAAATGAGATAATGCCATTCACTTCTTCACATGGATATTCTACTGGTCGAATAATCACATGCAATAACAATAACCACTTTCATAATGAGGGAATGTATAATGCCGGACATTCTGAAACATTTTGTCAAGGCCTCGGCCAAGACGTCTAAAATGATTAAGGCCTCGGCCAAAACCATAAATCAAATTGGGAAAGGGCCTCGGCCAATTCCACGTCTAGTTGTCTCATGAGACCTACCGATGCATCGAGGAGCTATAGCGGGCTCCACCCGTCACTTATTAAGTCCAATACATTCCTCATATGAATAGGTTTAAACATATCATAAACCATAACATAATAGTCTCACATAAAACATGCATAAAGGAAACATAAAATTTCCACATTTCAATCACAAGATATCAACACAACACATTGATATAATAAAAATGCTTTCAAAACCATTTTCAATACCAAAATAAAAGAAAGTTAAAACTTTGTATATTTTTTCATTTTAATAAAAAGATGGCTTGTAGAGGAAGCCGAAACTCAAATAATGGTCACGGCGGCGGAGAAGTCGTTGTCGCCGCATAAGTACGGAAAGAAAAACATTCCCTTTTGTCGTTTAGTAAAATGCTTCGTATAAAAAAGATTCCTTTTGAATAAACTTAAAAGTCAAAGGGGTTTATACACCGTATAAAAGAAAGTTGTGTATAAAGCCAAATATGCCTCAATGAAAGGGGATTGAGACGAAGTCCTTAAAAAGATCATTTTTTTAAAATAAAGTAGATATATTATGTGTATTCACTATAAGTACACATAAATAAAGTACACATACAAGATAGTACATAATAATATTCATGACATAATTTGAAAGTAGAAGATTAACCCAAAGAATAGAAATTGGGTTAAGAAGTTCCCTTACCTCGTGTCCGACTTGACTCAACCGTTCTTTATCCTCCTGAATAATAAACTAGAGTTAATATCTACCTTATTAAGAACCATTTTCAATTTCATTATCCTTTTTATATTACTTATTACAATGTTATGAACATTATGTAATTATTTAAGTTAATAACGGTCGTTTTGTCGATCTTTGGTACTTGAGTCAACAATAAACTTCTTATAATTATAAGTTGTTAATATGGTGAAATATCCATTATATCCATAATTATATTAATGATGTATATGTCATATATATCTTATATATCCAGTATATACATTCATTTATAATATTACGTAACATTTAGAGGTAAGAAATGAAATGCACCGTTCATGGAGACGGTAAGCCGTACGTACGCATGAACGCTACTTTCATTTCAATTTCGTATTTTATAGAATGGAATAATAATGATATAAGGGTATATTATAATTCCAGTATAATATCACATATAATATCATAGTTACATCCTTTATATGTCCCACATATGGTATTTAACGAATCAAATCACTTTGAGGGGGCGGTAGTCCGCACTTCCTTAAATGAAGATATCGTGTTTACCCATAATGGAAACCATAAAGGTAAGACAAAAATGAAAAATACAGAAGCATAAGTAAAATATAAACATATTATATATCATATATAAAAATAGTGACATCTTAATGGCCACCTTTGAAGGTGTTATATGAGTGTTGAACAATCATCGTTTCGTGAGGCAGAAATTCGCCATCCACAGAAACCGTATGTTCTTTAACCATTAGACGAAGGTGTGTGTAAGTGTAAACCAGATCCTTAACATAACAACATCCTAGTATATTGTAGGTACTGGTGTTGTTACAAAATAATGGAATGAATAGAGTTTAGGGGGTTGGAGAAGAAAAATAAAACAAAACAACATTAGAAAAGACATTACCTCAAAATCGGGTAACGCTTTTTGATTTGAGCCAAAGGCTTCCTTGGGAAGCGTTCTGCCCAAAGTGAGGCTTCTAGGAGTAAGGGAGGAATGTTGGGAGAGTATTTGGGTAGAGGTTGTCCGAGCCAAATTGCTTGAAAGTGTAAATGAGGTGGGAGAGGTGGGGGCCTTTTATAAGTGGAGAGGAGGGGCACTTTTGGAAAGTAATGAAATGTTATTCAATTATACAATGCTTTTCGGTTTCTAAAGGTCCCACATTTATATAATTCGAGGCTAAGGTGATAAGGTTTCGAAATCTCCTCATCCAATAGGCTTTGGACAAGTGTAAGCCTTGGATTTTGCATTATCTTCTCATTTTATTTAAATCTTTAAATAATGAGGTCATCGCCACATCATAATGATGTCATAAATAATTTAATTTGTTTAATGTCTAAAAATTATAAAAAAAATACTATGATGTAGGAAATCTTTTTAGATTTCTAATGAATATTTATAGTCAAAATTTGGACTTGTGTAACCCTACTTAAAAATTGTTTTAGTAAAACAATTTATGTTAGTGTCATTTTCACTTTAACATTAAATAAAAACTAATTTATGTCATTTCCCAACAAAAGTGGATCCATGGGGTCCCCAAGTTAGGCCATGGCTTGTCTTGGTCGGCCATGACACAACCAATGAGGTTGGGACATGTGTCTAGGTCATTTCATATTATTAAAGTATTATTTATACCTTAAACTACCCTAATTACCACTAATCGCGATTAAGAACTTAATAAGTTACTATTCACCAAAAAATTATTATAATCTCATTGAACCACATTTTACTTCTTAATGACAACCATGTATGTCGGATTTTTGAAAATCAAATCACAGAAGTGGTAATATTTCATTTAAACGAAAAATCAGTTATTTAACTACCACTTAGTGGTTTCACTATTCATCAAAAATTGAAGTTTTTCAGAATAAGGCCAAAATTTCACCCTAAGCTATAATTGATATTCCGAATTCAAAAATGATGTCTATTTTACAAAATTCCAAACATATAAGTTGCATTAATTAATTTTATAATTAATTCCCGCTGTTACGACAAATAGCGTGTTTTTAAGAAACAATTTATATCAAAAGATTGGCAATTGTTTATGTCCATTTTCAATGTTAAATTAATTCTAATGACCACCATTGGATAAAATGGTAAAAATATATTCCAATTATACTTTAAAACCACTAAATAGTATAACTTATCACTATAAATTATTTTGATTAAAAAAGTTGTTTTAAGTATTTTTCACTATTCATAAAAATTTGGAAGTTCTCGGAAAATTACAAAAATTTCAACATAGGCTAATTTCAATATTAGGAATACAAAAATGAAGTCCATTTTGAAATATAAAATTTATAAAATTTCAAAAAGTAGGTATTACTATTCACAACGGCTAGTTTAATTAGTTGTGGTGTGTGCTAGAGCTCAAGGTTGCGTACAACACACGCTATTGCATTATTGAATGAGAAGCGTATCGT
This sequence comes from Viscum album, assembly GCA_963277665.1. NCBI lineage: Eukaryota > Viridiplantae > Streptophyta > Magnoliopsida > Santalales > Viscaceae > Viscum > Viscum album. The sequence goes on along the minus strand of OY728127.1, from coordinate 1,956,531,960 downwards.
GGAAGCTCGGGGTGTTACATTCTCCCCTCCTTCAATAAATTGCGTCCTCGCAATTTGAAATTTTTCTTTGAAAATAAAAGGTTGAAAAGAGAAAATACCTTTGTGGAAAACCCACATCGGAAATAAGATTAATAAAATTTAGCCTTAATAAGAGGGAAATGGAAATAAGAAAGTCACCACCAAATTATGATCTCGATAAGGAGAACATTGGTGGCAATTAGAGACATATAATTGGAGGAAAAACGTAAATATTTGTAGGGAGTGATTGAGGTCATCAATTACAATCAACTGTCAAATTGAGGGCCTCAAAGCCTTCAATCTATGTTGATTTAAAATATCATCAGTTCAACAAGACATAAGGTATTAGGATAACACTTTTTTTTTGTTTTAATACCCCTTTACTAAAGTTTAAGAATTAATTTATTCATTGAATAACAGATAGGTATATATATATTTATGCTTGACAATTAGAGTTTCAACCTTCAACTCACCTTTCACTCAAAAAGATAATAGAACCTAAAAATATTATACTTATCCTATTTGTATAAGGTTCCAAATGTTAACACATACCATTTAGATTAGTAAAATTATTTTTTAACAACCAGGGACTTCCTGTAGGCAAGTGGTAGGAAATAAAGGCCTGTCGCACTTTGATTGTGGGTTCGATTCCTACAGCTTTGTCCGACGCGACGGTTTATGCCCCACCCTGCAGGTTGTCCTTTTCCTAAAACTATAGTATTATAATACTCCAAAAACAATCTTCATAAATTTTTTAACCTTAAACCATACTATCCAAAGATCAACTTAATCCACTCCAACCATAACTCTGTCCAGACTTTCTCTAAAATGTCTCTTAATTCCAAAATCAATTGTAGCATCAGATTCCCCATACAAAGAAAAGTTTCTCTTATTGTCACATACTAAAAATATGATTACCTTAATCATATTACCTTAATCAAAAAGTACTGCAGTACAATATTTATATATATCAAATTATTCTTATAACCAGAATATAATCCTTGAGTCCAAAAGCACCAATACATTAATTATTCCGCTTCAACTGTAGTAATAGCATAAGATTGTCCTTGATCCCTTGGCCTTTTCTGAGGTAAGTTTCCTTGACGCTTAGGACATTCATTTGCATAATGACCCATTTCTCTACAATTGTAGCATTCAACTTTGACAGCCTCTTTCTTTCCCTTGCAATCACGAGCCTGGTGACCCTTTTCTCCACATTTATAACAAACTCCCATTCCTTTTAGGCAAGTACCAGGGTGATTCTTCCCACAATTATCACATAATGGAAAATCCTTCTTTCCCTTTTTCCCTTTATCTGTCTCTTGTTCCACCATTCTCTTCTTCTCTTGCTTTACTTTGTTGTCATAAGACTTAGAGAATTCCTTTTCTGTCTTGATAGCACGTGAGACTATATCTTCGTATGATGAGAAGGATTGTGATACTAAAGCTCGACGGAGAAATGGTTTTAACCCATCAAAGAAACGATCAATCTTACTTCTTGGGTTACGTATGTAATCTGAAGCATACCTTGCTAACCTTGTAAAGTTAGCCTCATACTTTGCAACATTCTCGTCCTCTTTCTGCCTCAGACTCAGAAATTGCCTTTCCATATCTGCTCGATGGTCACGAGGAAAGTATTTTTCTAAGAAAAGCTCTTTGAACTCCCTCCATTCCATATTCGATACTTCATCATCTTCCTTTGTGTTTTGAATCAGCGACCACCACTGATCGGCATCTCCAGTGAGGCGGTAAACTGCCATGACAACCTTCTCCCTTTCACTACTCCCCAAGGCATGGAATATTTTCTCTAAGGAGTTTATCCATTGCTCAGCTACTGTAGGATTTGTACTCCCATTGAAGGTTGGTGGTTGTTGCCTCATGAAACGGTCTAGCATTGATCCTCCACGTTGCGGATCAGGGTGCTCCATACGAGTAAGGTTGTTATTCATAACCTGCGTGAGTTGTCCCAGTATGGTAATAAGTTGATCAGCACCAGTTGTATCTCCAGGTCCACAATAATTATCTTGAGCCGGAGGGCAATCCCTACACGGAGTTCGTGCATTGATACAGTTTCCATTCCTTCTACTAGGCGCCATTTCTAAACAATGGCATAAACTAGATTAGTTTATGAATCAAAATACATAATTCCATACTTGTAAAATACTTAACATAAATTGAACTATTTATGGATATAATCCATAATCATAAAAAGAAATGTTTTCTTTGAGAAAGTATATACTCATAACCCTTCATAGTGGTTTGTAAATAAAATGAGAATTATCCTAAGCATATCCCCCGGGAGTGTCGTAACCAAGAGTGCAGCAAGGCCCGTTGTCGTGCACCCGTTCCCGTTCGAGTCTAGCTCAAAGCGGTGTTTTCGGGTTTTACCCCTAGGTACATCTGTGCCAGAGCCGCCTCTACCTGCTCGTATCCAGACAGGGATGTATTGATCGGAAAACTCACAAAATCTCTACAATACCAAAATTCTAGAAAGTTCTTCTATACTAATCCTCAAAGTCTATCTTCGGAATATGTGCTCTAATCAGAGTTTATCTAAATCTAGCTTCCAAGGTTAGTACTAAACTGCCTCTGATACCAACTGTAACGCCCCGACCCCAGCTACCCAGAGTCGGTGCGTTACTTCGTAACATTGGCATGATCACAAAAGATCAAGTCTCGAAAGACCGATTAGTTTAGTAGCCTTGGAAACACTAGATACATTTGTAAACGTTACATTACATCATAAAGTGAAAAACTACAATAACAAAGTCTCCATAGTCCACACTCATATCCTCTTCTGACTATCCCTGCAGGTCATTCATAAAATACTTCTTCACATCCTGGAAAATATTAAAACATTGAAAGGGGTGAGCTCAGATGCTCAGTAAGGATAACAATAATGCGGAAGCTTTCATAAATAATCATTAACAATTAAGGCAATGTATAAATAAAACAAAAGCCTTTTAAACATGAACTTCAACATAATATGGCAAAAGTAAAATGAGATAATGCCATTCACTTCTTCACATGGATATTCTACTGGTCGAATAATCACATGCAATAACAATAACCACTTTCATAATGAGGGAATGTATAATGCCGGACATTCTGAAACATTTTGTCAAGGCCTCGGCCAAGACGTCTAAAATGATTAAGGCCTCGGCCAAAACCATAAATCAAATTGGGAAAGGGCCTCGGCCAATTCCACGTCTAGTTGTCTCATGAGACCTACCGATGCATCGAGGAGCTATAGCGGGCTCCACCCGTCACTTATTAAGTCCAATAAATTCCTCATATGAATAGGTTTAAACATATCATAAACCATAACATAATAGTCTCACATAAAACATGCATAAAGGAAACATAAAATTTCCACATTTCAATCACAAGATATCAACACAACACATTGATATAATAAAAATGCTTTCAAAACCATTTTCAATACCAAAATAAAAGAAAGTTAAAACTTTGTATATTTTTTCATTTTAATAAAAAGATGGCTTGTAGAGGAAGCCGAAACTCAAATAATGGTCACGGCGGCGGAGAAGTCGTTGTCGCCGCATAAGTACGGAAAGAAAAACATTCCCTTTTGTCGTTTAGTAAAATGCTTCGTATAAAAAAGATTCCTTTTGAATAAACGTAAAAGTCAAAGGGGTTTATACACCGTATAAAAGAAAGTTGTGTATAAATCCAAATATGCCTCAATGAAAGGGGATTGAGACGAAGTCCTTAAAAAGATCATTTTTTTAAAATAAAGTAGATATATTATGTGTATTCACTATAAGTACACATAAATAAAGTACACATACAAGATAGTACATAATAATATTCATGACATAATTTGAAAGTAGAAGATTAACCCAAAGAATAGAAATTGGGTTAAGAAGTTCCCTTACCTCGTGTCCGACTTGACTCAACCGTTCTTTATCCTCCTGAATAATAAACTAGAGTTAATATCTACCTTATTAAGAACCATTTTCAATTTCATTATCCTTTTTATATTACTTATTACAATGTTATGAACATTATGTAATTATTTAAGTTAATAACGGTCGTTTTGTCGATCTTTGGTACTTGAGTCAACAATAAACTTCTTATAATTATAAGTTGTTAATATGGTGAAATATCCATTATATCCATAATTATATTAATGATTTATATGTCATATATATCTTATATATCCAGTATATACATTCATTTATAATATTACGTAACATTTAGAGGTAAGAAATGAAATGCACCGTTCATGGAGACGGTAAGCCGTACGTACGCATGAACGCTACTTTCATTTCAATTTCGTATTTTATAGAATGGAATAATAATGATATAAGGGTATATTATAATTCCAGTATAATATCACATATAATATCATAGTTACATCCTTTATATGTCCCACATATGGTATTTAACGAATCAAATCACTTTGAGGGGGCGGTAGTCCGCACTTCCTTAAATGAAGATATCGTGTTTACCCATAATGGAAACCATAAAGGTAAGACAAAAATGAAAAATACAGAAGCATAAGTAAAATATAAACATATTATATATCATATATAAAAATAGTGACATCTTAATGGCCACCTTTGAAGGTGTTATATGAGTGTTGAACAATCATCGTTTCGTGAGGCAGAAATTCGCCATCCACAGAAACCGTATGTTCTTTAACCATTAGACGAAGGTGTGTGTAAGTGTAAACCAGATCCTTAACATAAAAACATCCTAGTATATTGTAGGTACTGGTGTTGTTACAAAATAATGTAATGAATAGAGTTTAGGGGGTTGGAGAAGAAAAATAAAACAAAACAACATTAGAAAAGACATTACCTCAAAATCGGGTAACGCTTTTTAATTTGAGCCAAAGGCTTCCTTGGGAAGCGTTCTGCCCAAAGTGAGGCTTCTAGGAGTAAGGGAGGAATGTTGGGAGAGTATTTGGGTAGAGGTTGTCCGAGCCAAATTGCTTGAAAGTGTAAATGAGGTGGGAGAGGTGGGGGCCTTTTATAAGTGGAGAGGAGGGGCACTTTTGGAAAGTAATGAAATGTTATTCAATTATACAATGCTTTTCGGTTTCTAAAGGTCCCACATTTATATAATTCGAGGCTAAGGTGATAAGGTTTCGAAATCTCCTCATCCAATAGGCTTTGGACAAGTGTAAGCCTTGGATTTTGCATTATCTTCTCATTTTATTTAAATCGTTAAATAATGAGGTCATCGCCACATCATAATGATGTCATAAATAATTTAATTTGTTTAATGTCTAAAAATTATAAAAAAAATACTATGATGTAGGAAATCTTTTTAGCTTTCTAATGAATATTTATAGTCAAAATTTGGACTTGTGTAACCCTACTTAAAAATTGTTTTAGTAAAACAATTTATGTTAGTGTCATTTTCACTTTAACATTAAATAAAAACTAATTTATGTCATTTCCCAACAAAAGTGGATCCATGGGGTCCCCAAGTTAGGCCATGGCTTGTCTTGGTCGGCCATGACACAACCAATGAGGTTGGGACATGTGTCTAGGTCATTTCATATTATTAAAGTATTATTTATACCTTAAACTACCCTAATTACCACTAATCGCGATTAAGAACTTAATAAGTTACTATTCACCAAAAAATTATTATAATCTCATTGAACCACATTTTACTTCTTAATGACAACCATGTATGTCGGATTTTTGAAAATCAAATCACAGAAGTGGTAATATTTCATTTAAACGAAAAATCAGTTATTTAACTACCACTTAGTGGTTTCACTATTCATCAAAAATTGAAGTTTTTCAGAATAAGGCCAAAATTTCACCCTAAGCTATAATTGATATTCCGAATTCAAAAATGATGTCTATTTTACAAAATTCCAAACATATAAGTTGCATTAATTAATTTTATAATTAATTCCCGCTGTTACGACAAATAGCGTGTTTTTAAGAAACAATTTATATCAAAAGATTGGCAATTGTTTATGTCCATTTTCAATGTTAAATTAATTCTAATGACCACCATTGGATAAAATGGTAAAAATATATTCCAATTATACTTTAAAACCACTAAATAGTATAACTTATCACTATAAATTATTTTGATTAAAAAAGTTGTTTTAAGTATTTTTCACTATTCATAAAAATTTGGAAGTTCTCGGAAAATTACAAAAATTTCAACATAGGCTAATTTCAATATTAGGAATACAAAAATGAAGTCCATTTTGAAATATAAAATTTATAAAATTTCAAAAAGTAGGTATTACTATTCACAACGGCTAGTTTAATTAGTTGTGGTGTGTGCTAGAGCTCAAGGTTGCGTACAACACATGCTATTGCATTATTGAATGAGAAGCGTATCGTGGAAGCTCGGGGTGTTACATTCTCCCCTCCTTCAATAAATTGCGTCCTCGCAATTTGAAATTTTTCTTTGAAAATAAAAGGTTGAAAAGAGAAAATACCTTTGTGGAAAACCCACATCGGAAATAAGATTAATAAAATTTAGCCTTAATAAGAGGGAAATGGAAATAAGAAAGTCACCACCAAATTATGATCTCGATAAGGAGAACATTGGTGGCAATTAGAGACATATAATTGGAGGAAAAACGTAAATATTTGTAGGGAGTGATTGAGGTCATCAATTACAATCAACTGTCAAATTGAGGGCCTCAAAGCCTTCAATCTATGTTGATTTAAAATATCATCAGTTCAACAAGACATAAGGTATTAGGATAACACTTTTTTTTGTTTTAATACCCCTTTACTAAAGTTTAAGAATTAATTTATTCATTGAATAACAGATAGGTATATATATATTTATGCTTGACAATTAGAGTTTCAACCTTCAACTCACCTTTCACTCAAAAAGATAATAGAACCTAAAAATATTATACTTATCCTATTTGTATAAGGTTCCAAATGTTAACACATACCATTTAGATTAGTAAAATTATTTTTTAACAACCAGGGACTTCCTGTAGGCAAGTGGTAGGAAATAAAGGCCTGTCGCACTTTGATTGTGGGTTCGATTCCTACAGCTTTGTCCGACGCGACGGTTTATGCCCCACCCTGCAGGTTGTCCTTTTCCTAAAACTATAGTATTATAATACTCCAAAAACAATCTTCATAAATTTTTTAACCTTAAACCATACTATCCAAAGATCAACTTAATCCACTCCAACCATAACTCTGTCCAGACTTTCTCTAAAATGTCTCTTAATTCCAAAATCAATTGTAGCATCAGATTCCCCATACAAAGAAAAGTTTCTCTTATTGTCACATACTAAAAATATTATTACCTTAATCATATTACCTTAATCAAAAAGTACTGCAGTACAATATTTATATATATCAAATTATTCTTATAACCAGAATATAATCCTTGAGTCCAAAAGCACCAATACATTAATTATTCCGCTTCAACTGTAGTAATAGCATAAGATTGTCCTTGATCCCTTGGCCTTTTCTGAGGTAAGTTTCCTTGACGCTTAGGACATTCATTTGCATAATGACCCATTTCTCTACAATTGTAGCATTCAACTTTGACAGCCTCTTTCTTTCCCTTGCAATCACGAGCCTGGTGACCCTTTTCTCCACATTTATAACAAACTCCCATTCCTTTTAGGCAAGTACCAGGGTGATTCTTCCCACAATTATCACATAATGGAAAATCCTTCTTTCCCTTTTTCCCTTTATCTGTCTCTTGTTCCACCGTTCTCTTCTTCTCTTGCTTTACTTTGTTGTCATAAGACTTAGAGAATTCCTTTTCTGTCTTGATAGCACATGAGACTATATCTTCGTATGATGAGAAGGATTGTGATACTAAAGCTCGACGGAGAAATGGTTTTAACCCATCAAAGAAACGATCAATCTTACTTCTTGGGTTACGTATGTAATCTGAAGCATACCTTGCTAACCTTGTAAAGTTAGCCTCATACTTTGCAACATTCTCGTCCTCTTTCTGCCTCAGACTCAGAAATTGCCTTTCCATATCTGCTCGATGGTCACGAGGAAAGTATTTTTCTAAGAAAAGCTCTTTGAACTCCCTCCATTCCATATTCGATACTTCATCATCTTCCTTTGTGTTTTGAATCAGCGACCACCACTGATCGGCATCTCCAGTGAGGCGGTAAACTGCCATGACAACCTTCTCCCTTTCACTACTCCCCAAGGCATGGAATATTTTCTCTAAGGAGTTTATCCATTGCTCAGCTACTGTAGGATTTGTACTCCCATTGAAGGTTGGTGGTTGTTGCCTCATGAAACGGTCTAGCATTGATCCTCCACGTTGCGGATCAGGGTGCTCCATACGAGTAAGGTTGTTATTCATAACCTGCGTGAGTTGTCCCAGTATGGTAATAAGTTGATCAGCACCAGTTGTATCTCCAGGTCCACAATAATTATCTTGAGCCGGAGGGCAATCCCTACACGGAGTTCGTGCATTGATACAGTTTCCATTCCTTCTACTAGGCGCCATTTCTAAACAATGGCATAAACTAGATTAGTTTATGAATCAAAATACATAATTCCATACTTGTAAAATACTTAACATAAATTGAACTATTTATGGATATAATCCATAATCATAAAAAGAAATGTTTTCTTTGAGAAAGTATATACTCATAACCCTTCATAGTGGTTTGTAAATAAAATGAGAATTATCCTAAGCATATCCCCCGGGAGTGTCGTAACCAAGAGTGCAGCAAGGCCCGTTGTCGTGCACCTGTTCCCGTTCGAGTCTAGCTCAAAGCGGTGTTTTCGGGTTTTACCCCTAGGTACATCTGTGCCAGAGCCGCCTCTACCTGCTCGTATCCAGACAGGGATGTATTGATCGGAAAACTCACAAAATCTCTACAATACCAAAATTCTAGAAAGTTCTTCTATACTAATCCTCAAAGTCTATCTTCGGAATATGTGCTCTAATCAGAGTTTATCTAAATCTAGCTTCCAAGGTTAGTACTAAACTGCCTCTGATACCAACTGTAACGCCCCGACCCCAGCTACCCAGAGCCGGTGCGTTACTTCGTAACATTGGCATGATCACAAAAGATCAAGTCTCGAAAGACCGATTAGTTTAGTAGCCTTGGAAACACTAGATACATTTGTAAACGTTACATTACATCATAAAGTGAAAAACTACAATAACAAAGTCTCCATAGTCCACACTCATATCCTCTTCTGACTATCCCTGCAGGTCATTCATAAAATACTTCTTCACATCCTGGAAAATATTAAAACATTGAAAGGGGTGAGCTCAGATGCTCAGTAAGGATAACAATAATGCGGAAGCTTTCATAAATAATCATTAACAATTAAGGCAATGTATAAATAAAACAAAAGCCTTTTAAACATGAACTTCAACATAATATGGCAAAAGTAAAATGAGATAATGCCATTCACTTCTTCACATGGATATTCTACTGGTCGAATAATCACATGCAATAACAATAACCACTTTCATAATGAGGGAATGTATAATGCCGGACATTCTGAAACATTTTGTCAAGGCCTCGGCCAAGACGTCTAAAATGATTAAGGCCTCGGCCAAAACCATAAATCAAATTGGGAAAGGGCCTCGGCCAATTCCACGTCTAGTTGTCTCATGAGACCTACCGATGCATCGAGGAGCAATAGCGGGCTCCACCCGTCACTTATTAAGTCCAATACATTCCTCATATGAATAGGTTTAAACATATCATAAACCATAACATAATAGTCTCACATAAAACATGCATAAAGGAAACATAAAATTTCCACATTTCAATCACAAGATATCAACACAACACATTGATATAATAAAAATGCTTTCAAAACCATTTTCAATACCAAAATAAAAGAAAGTTAAAACTTTGTATATTTTTTCATTTTAATAAAAAGATGGCTTGTAGAGGAAGCCGAAACTCAAATAATGGTCACGGCGGCGGAGAAGTCGTTGTCGCCGCATAAGTACGGAAAGAAAAACATTCCCTTTTGTCGTTTAGTAAAATGCTTCGTATAAAAAAGATTCCTTTTGAATAAACGTAAAAGTCAAAGGGGTTTATACACCGTATAAAAGAAAGTTGTGTATAAAGCCAAATATGCCTCAATGAAAGGGGATTGAGACGAAGTCCTTAAAAAGATCATTTTTTTAAAATAAAGTAGATATATTATGTGTATTCACTATAAGTACACATAAATAAAGTACACATACAAGATAGTACATAATAATATTCATGACATAATTTGAAAGTAGAAGATTAACCCAAAGAATAGAAATTGGGTTAAGAAGTTCCCTTACCTCGTGTCCGACTTGACTCAACCGTTCTTTATCCTCCTGAATAATAAACTAGAGTTAATATCTACCTTATTAAGAACCATTTTCAATTTCATTATCCTTTTTATATTACTTATTACAATGTTATGAACATTATGTAATTATTTAAGTTAATAACGGTCGTTTTGTCGATCTTTGGTACTTGAGTCAACAATAAACTTCTTATAATTATAAGTTGTTAATATGGTGAAATATCCATTATATCCATAATTATATTAATGATTTATATGTCATATATATCTTATATATCCAGTATATACATTCATTTATAATATTACGTAACATTTAGAGGTAAGAAATGAAATGCACCGTTCATGGAGACGGTAAGCCGTACGTACGCATGAACGCTACTTTCATTTCAATTTCGTATTTTATAGAATGGAATAATAATGATATAAGAGTATATTATAATTCCAGTATAATATCACATATAATATCATAGTTACATCCTTTATATGTCCCACATATGGTATTTAACGAATCAAATCACTTTGAGGGGGCGGTAGTCCGCACTTCCTTAAATGAAGATATCGTGTTTACCCATAATGGAAACCATAAAGGTAAGACAAAAATGAAAAATACAGAAGCATAAGTAAAATATAAACATATTATATATCATATATAAAAATAGTGACATCTTAATGGCCACCTTTGAAGGTGTTATATGAGTGTTGAACAATCATCGTTTCGTGAGGCAGAAATTCGCCATCCACAGAAACCGTATGTTCTTTAACCATTAGACGAAGGTGTGTGTAAGTGTAAACCAGATCCTTAACATAACAACATCCTAGTATATTGTAGGTACTGGTGTTGTTACAAAATAATGGAATGAATAGAGTTTAGGGGGTTGGAGAAGAAAAATAAAACAAAACAACATTAGAAAAGACATTACCTCAAAATCGGGTAACGCTTTTTGATTTGAGCCAAAGGCTTCCTTGGGAAGCGTTCTACCCAAAGTGAGGCTTCTAGGAGTAAGGGAGGAATGTTGGGAGAGTATTTGGGTAGAGGTTGTCCGAGCCAAATTGCTTGAAAGTGTAAATGAGGTGGGAGAGGTGGGGGCCTTTTATAAGTGGAGAGGAGGGGCACTTTTGGAAAGTAATGAAATGTTATTCAATTATACAATGCTTTTCGGTTTCTAAAGGTCCCACATTTATATAATTCTAGGCTAAGGTGATAAGGTTTCGAAATCTCCTCATCCAATAGGCTTTGGACAAGTGTAAGCCTTGGATTTTGCATTATCTTCTCATTTTATTTAAATCGTTAAATAATGAGGTCATCGCCACATCATAATGATGTCATAAATAATTTAATTTGTTTAATGTCTAAAAATTATAAAAAAAATACTATGATGTAGGAAATATTTTTAGATTTCTAATGAATATTTATAGTCAAAATTTGGACTTGTGTAACCCTACTTAAAAATTGTTTTAGTAAAACAATTTATGTTAGTGTCATTTTCACTTTAACATTAAATAAAAACTAATTTATGTCATTTCCCAACAAAAGTGGATCCATGGGGTCCCCAAGTTAGGCCATGGCTTGTCTTGGTCGGCCATGACACAACCAATGAGGTTGGGACATGTGTCTAGGTCATTTCATATTATTAAAGTATTATTTATACCTTAAACTACCCTAATTACCACTAATCGCGATTAAGAACTTAATAAGTTACTATTCACCAAAAAATTATTATAATCTCATTGAACCACATTTTACTTCTTAATGACAACCATGTATGTCGGATTTTTGAAAATCAAATCACAGAAGTGGTAATATTTCATTTAAACGAAAAATCAGTTATTTAACTACCACTTAGTGGTTTCACTATTCATCAAAAATTGAAGTTTTTCAGAATAAGGCCAAAATTTCACCCTAAGCTATAATTGATATTCCGAATTCAAAAATGATGTCTATTTTACAAAATTCCAAACATATAAGTTGCATTAATTAATTTTATAATTAATTCCCGCTGTTACGACAAATAGCGTGTTTTTAAGAAACAATTTATATCAAAAGATTGGCAATTGTTTATGTCCATTTTCAATGTTAAATTAATTCTAATGACCACCATTGGATAAAATGGTAAAAATATATTCCAATTATACTTTAAAACCACTAAATAGTATAACTTATCACTATAAATTATTTTGATTAAAAAAGTTGTTTTAAGTATTTTTCACTATTCATAAAAATTTGGAAGTTCTCGGAAAATTACAAAAATTTCAACATAGGCTAATTTCAATATTAGGAATACAAAAATGAAGTCCATTTTGAAATATAAAATTTATAAAATTTCAAAAAGTAGGTATTACTATTCACAACGGCTAGTTTAATTAGTTGTGGTGTGTGCTAGAGCTCAAGGTTGCGTACAACACACGCTATTGCATTATTGAATGAGAAGCGTATCGTGGAAGCTCGGGGTGTTACAGATATTAATGTTGGGAACTTAAATTTTTTCTACAAATTATCCTTTTGAAATGAAGAATTTATTCTTAATAATAATGGAAATAGGATTTTGGAAGTGGGAGAGGTTTATATGAGGAGAAATATTTTATATTTTCAATGATAAATTCTAATTTAAGGTGAGTCTTGCAGTGGTGTAACTGTTAGCATTTTATAAGTAAAGATAATGATAGTTTTGGAAGTAACCCTTATATTTTTAATAATGTAAAGTCTCTATTCAAGGTTTAATGGAAGAAAAAAAGGAAACAATAGTAGGATAATGTGATTGTGGGTCTAAAATCACCTCAACCACTCATTTTGGATACAACCTTGAATGTTTTAGGGTATCCCCTTTAACTTTTTAACTTTTACACTAATTTACTTTTACCTCTGTAATTAATTTTTATCCATTATAATTAATTTTTCAGAAAAAAATTAATATTGACCCATTTACCTAATTTTAACCTTATTATTTAAAAATGTTAAATAATTTTATCAAATAAAATACTAATTGTTTGAAAATTTAATTTTAATATTTGTACACATAACACGTCAAAATGGTTTTTAGAAAAAAGTGTGTTTTTCATATTAAAATTTATGTGTAAGGTGTACTTATTAAAATTATAAATTCCCATGAAATATGTTATTTTATAATAAAAATATAAAGTTCTGAAGTTTTCACTGAAATCCAACACTAAATATCACTTTTAAAATACTTTATTCAAAAAAAAGACCAAAAATAGTTTATATTGGACTAACATTTTAATTTAGTTTTAAAAAAACTAGACATAAGAATTCTAAGATAAACAAATATATTAAAATTCATAATAATATTAATTAAATAAATATTTTATTACTTATAATTTTTTTTAAAATTTCAGGATACTCCCATGTAATGATAAACTCAAAAAAATATAACTTTCTAAAAAACGTATTTTTCGACTAAAATTCAATATTTTCAGAAAAAAAAAATTAAAAAATTCATAATAAGTAAATTTTAAAATGATTAATTAAAAAATTGATTTTATTTTATCATAATTGAACTCTACAATATTTAAATTTAGTTTTTAAAATAAAATACATAGTATAAAGAATATGACTTTTATTGAAAATATTATTATTAAATATCAACTAATATTAGTTATTTATTTTTTAAAGGTATTAATTAGTAATGGTTTACCATATTAGTGTTTATTATATATTTATTAATAATGATATCATAATATGTTTTTTTATTTTGGGTGTATCATGTAACAAAAGTTATCGAACCTAACATCAATTTTATATGGTATGGAATTTAAGGTTGTTACAACCACTTTCATATTTCTTACATGTGAGGGATCTGGTATATAATAACTCAATATTTATACTTATAATATTTCATGTAATTTAGATAGGGTTGGTGGGAGTGCTAGTCTTTATTCCATAACTCAAATGTAATCAATAATATCAAATGGGTCGATGAATCTGGGATTTGGATTTCCCTTCTTCCCAAATCTCATGACTCTCTTCCATAGAGATATTTAGAGGAACAATTCATCTCTAACCTCAAAAAATAATTTTCTAGAATGTTTATTAGAATAGATATTTTGTTAACTCTGATATATCCTGATGTTCTAATAAATAGTATTGACAGTTTCTACCAATTTTTTTAACCATTTCAATTCATGGTTGCTTACATTCCCCAACTTCATCCTAGTATGCATGTGTCCCGCATCTCTTCCCATAAAGGGATTAATATGGATCCATTTATATGATTTATTGGAAGATATTATTATTCATGAACTAAACCATAGGAATATTTTTATCACATCCCCCTTTTAATTCCATCTAGTATTCTCTCAACTTGTCCTCAAGTGTCTTGATAGTTTGTTCAAATTAGTCGTCAGTTTGGGGGTGATAAGTCATAATGAAGTTCAACTTAGTTTTTAGATAATGTTGGAAACGTTTTAATAACATAGCGGTAAAACTTGTATCTGAATCATATATAATTGATAGTGGTGTTCCATATATTATCAGCACTTCCTTAATTTATATCCTTGCAAGTTAATCGTGTGAGAAGTCCTCTCAAAATTAAAAAAGTGAGAATTATTTATAAGTCAATCCACTACAACCCATATGGAATTATTTATTATGTATGTCTTCTAAAGACCAATGAAAAATTCTATGTCAATGTTTTCAAATTTTCATATAGGTATGGTTAATGGTTTCAATATTCCCTTAGAATTTTTCCTCTCTTCCTTCAGTTATTGACATACTAGGTAATTTGGTGTATATTTAATGATCTCCTTATTCATATTATCCCTCAAATAGTGATCTCAAAGATATTGATACATATTTGTGCTCCTTGGGTGTATAATGAATATTAATTTTTGTTCATCACTAAATATCTTGTTATTTATCTTAGGATTTGATACACATAGTCATGGAATAAATATTATAACTCCTTATTCATAAATTTTAAACTCTAGGGATTTCCTATTTCTTATAGTTTCCTGTATCTTATTTATTTCTGCATCAACCCTTTAGGATTAATTTATCTTCTCTAGAATGGATGTTTGATCAATCATCTGATAAAGGTGTGATTTTATTTATCCCTTTAGTTCTTCCACATTCATACTTACCAACTATAACAAGAATAGATACTTCTCAATTATCATCATTGATAATGTAGAAAATCCTATCTACTTAGATCATATTCTAATTTATTCTCCTTTCTAGTATTGTAATGGATTGAGCAGTCACAATCCTTGATCATCTCTAACCATATTTTTTGGAATATATTAATCTCCTTTGGTGTTAATATATACTTTAGGCTCTTATAATATGTATATTTTTTACACTTTATCTCATGGATATAATTCATCCAAATCATCAATTGTGAAACTACCATATCTAACTATAAATCATATGTTAGATAGTTATACTAATGGATTTTCAAATAACTTGAGCCATAGGATATCACTTTATCATTTTTCATGAGTACACAACCCAATACCTTATTTGAAGAATCAATGTATACCATGTAAAGTTACCCACTTGAGGGTAGTGTGAGTACCAGTACAGTGATAAGCCTATATTCAATTACTTGAAGATATTTTCACATTCATTATCCCATATAAAATTTAATCTATTCTGAGTTAACAAACTTATAGAGTTTAAAAATCACAATTATTTTCTCACAAATCTTAGATAATACTTAGCTATTTCAAATAAACTATGGATCTCTATTAAATATATTGGTCTAAGCCACTCCTCAAATGAATTTTTCTTATAAGGGTCTACATATATCCCTATGTTACTCATAAAATGTCCTAATAATGATACTCCCTACATAAAAAACTCGAATTTATTAAACTTTTCATATAACTTAACCCTTCATAAAAACTTTATAAAAGTACTCAATTAACCTCCTTGATTTTAAGGTATATCAAAATATCATCAATAAAGAGTACCACAATTATTTATGGTAATCTTGAAATACTCTATTAATTAATTCCATGAATATTTTTAGATAATTATTGATCCTAAAGGGAATCTATATGAACTTTTAGTCTCTATACCATTTCAAAAGGTATTTTTGTGAATATATTCTTTCTTCACCTTTAATTATTTATATACAAATTGGAGGTCAACTTTGGAGAAATATTGGGCC
The DNA here is from genome assembly GCA_963277665.1 of Viscum album. NCBI lineage: Eukaryota > Viridiplantae > Streptophyta > Magnoliopsida > Santalales > Viscaceae > Viscum > Viscum album. The sequence continues at coordinate 1,956,515,555 of OY728127.1, read as the reverse complement.
ATACATAGCTGATCAAAAAAATCAAGATTCAATGGAATAAGATACTTTTTCATTATCATGATATTTTTTAGTTCTTGGTAATCAATTAATAGGTGCATTGACTTATCTTTATTATTTATAAATAGGATTGGTACACCCCATGGTGAAGCAATAGGGCATATAAAACCCTTTTCTTAATTTTATTGCAACTAATTATTTATTTATTCCAAATCAATGGTGTTCATTCTGTAGGTATTATTGGATATGGTAATATATCCTTGTATAAATTCAATTGATAAATCCACCTCTCAGTCTGGAGGGGGAAGAGAAAACTCTTTTGAGAATACATCTGAATAGTCCCTCACAATGGACATGTTATTAAGCATGACTCTCCCATTCTTCCAAATAATTTGAGATAGATATTATTTCTCATAAGTAAATAATATCCATTCTTTAGAATAATATTCCAAAGTTGATTCATCCTCCTCCTTACTCTTTTACTGAATTGGAGGATGATTCGAGATATGGATATTGATTTACCTCTCTCAGTAGTGGATATTGGATTTATATAAATACAACTAATCCATTACTAGTATATATTCAAACTTTAATAAAGTAAGTATGATAATATTTTTTGGGATTTTCAATCCACAAACAATTATTTGTGAGGAGTTATATACTTGGTATGTATTGATTTTCATGTTGTTTTATCACAGATAACTCAGCCTCCATGTTTTAGGGTGGTGTTTGAATAGTTAAACTAAACTTGCATGATATGAAAGAATTCATAAAATAATAATCATATAGTACTTTTAAAGTTCATGAATGGATAATTATCACACCATTCACTATTTTATTCTTGTTATCTTCATTTTTTATATCCAAAATAAATTATCAATGAGAATACTCAAACTAATAAGCATATAAAAAGGGAACTTGTGATCTAATAATTAATAACTAACAAATGACATATATATCCTAACTTATGAGTCTCTAGGTTCCAATATAGGATATTAATATTAATTATATTATTATTTTTTATAACATATTAATTTATTAAAGTCCTTAAAAATGGTTTGTAAATAGATTTTGAATTTACCAAATAATATCCCCCAAGAGTCTCAAACTAGGCTAGTAACAAGGCCTATTTCTCAAGAACTAGGTACGGGTTGAGTTAATTTCAAATAATAAATTTTATAGTTATTACCCCTAGGTACATCTTTGAAAAACCCACATCAACTTATAGTATCTAGATAGGAATTCAATTACATTGAATCCAATCATGCTATACTTAACAAAAATTTCAATATTTTTTCCTATACAGAGACTTATATCTAGGGTTTTTACTAATTTATTATTGTCTTAATCCCCAAAAATAACTATACCCCCTATAATACTATAATTAAATACCCAATACTCTTAAACATGTTATTATATAATTTTTAACATAAATATCTAATAAACACAACCCAAGGATCAAGAGGCCTATTATCTTCTGGAGAGTAAGTATATAAAACATTAACACGAAACTAAAATAAATATTATTTATTTTAATCTCCATAATGTTCTCTTATATCACTTTTAACTTCCAAAACCCCATAGGATAACCTGGGGGATACATAAACAAAAGTGGTGAACCATAAATCCTGATAAGGGAATGATCATGATAATGAAGAATAGCATATGAGTCAAATGGAATAACATGATATGATAAAAGGAAAGTATCATGAATAATAATATGGAATAATTTAATAAATGGTGGAAATATATGATCGTGGCATAGTAGGAATGGGGAAACAACCTAAAACATGAAATAATTATAAGTTAAAGCTCACTTCCAAGATAATATAACATGGTGGACAGAGTCTCGCCATGTTTGGGGTTTACTAAAAATACCATACATATCATATCATGAGATTTAACCATTACCCAATTCATTGGATGACTATCTATTTGAACCCATAATTACATGTACATGCCTATGTGTTCCAAAAATAGAAATCAAATATATGGTAAAAACATATTAAATACGCATATAATGAAATGGGTAACATAATCTTACCTCAACTAATAATAAAAGGATATATCATAAGGATTCTAAAGACATTAGGAAATTAAATATTTTGGAAATTTATATTTTAATGAGTAAGAGTGGGACCAAAATACAGATTTATTTTGAATTAAAAATCTTGATAAAGGGTAGAGAATTTAGTATAGCAATGAACCTTTCAAAATAGTGTTTTTAAGAAATTAGTAAAATAATTTTAAAGAAGAAAAGATTATGGAATTTTTTTTGAAAGCAGAGTTAATCCAAAAATTTAAGCATAAAATAATTAGTATTTTATAAAATATTTAATAGGTAAAATATTTTAATATAGTGTTTCATTAATGGATTAAGTGGTAGAAAAGTAACCCTTGATCAAGTTTGATTTTAAAGAATTAATTGAGAAATTAACATAAGGATTGTATAATCCCAACAAATAAAGGGGGAATAAGATAGGTATATATATAAAATACATATATACATAATTTATAATAATTTAGTAATAGTAATTATAGATATAATTTTAGCTATTGGGAAAATATCATAACCTGAAGAAACGAGGGTGGTTCATAGAGTTCCCATATCTAAGGTCCAGATTCACTCTGCACTTTCACTTAACATCCTAAATAATCAAATTAGATTTATTGAATACATAATTTAAATAATTATTAAAAAATATTTTATTTATTATCAAAATTTTATGTTATTTTAGATTCATTTAATTGATATACTGTTTTTTCCTTACCATCCTAAGGTCATTCATGTCATGGTTCCATGGTCACATCACTTATAGGTAATTAAAGAAGTTTTTTTAAATGGTTACACAAATATAAAAGTATGTTGAAATGATATTAATGTTATTATAGAAGGTAAAAATTGTTATAAAATTTAAATTTTATTAAAAATACACATGTTTCATAGATTTTAATTATTATCATTATATGGATAATTCATTTAGGTGGTTTTCCCTACCACTGTGAACTTATATGGTTTCCTTTAATATTATAGATATATATCCAATATAGAATGTGAAGGAAAATATAATATAATTATTTATATCATTTTAAACCATACTAAGTTAATTTAAACCATCCATTAAGGCGGTGTAGAAAAACAAAGTATGTTTTTTGTGGAGGCGATGAAGCCACCAAAACATGGAAAATAATTTTTGTTTTAGAATGAAATGAGAAGAGGTTGAATAATGGATATTCCATTAAACCAATAACATTATAGTATATTTATTATAATAGATTCATTATTTCATGTTATATTGGTGGAAGTATGAATGGGTATAATAATAAAGTAATTTAAAAGATATTGATTCATAATATTACCTACTTGAATATCATTTCTTAAAATGCAACTTAAGCCACATTGGTTTTAACTTTTGGTGGGAACATAAATTTGAAGATGTGGGGTAAAGGGTTGTAAATATAATTGGGTTTTAATTTAGTATTATATAAGTTTTATAAGTTTTGAGGATATTGTATGGTGAGGGGTGCTATTTATAAGGGTAGGAGAGGGTTGTTTTTGTATATAATAGATATTAGTTTATTAATTTAGCTCAACACTAATAATAGTGTTGGTCCATATGACTATAAACAATAATTAGTGAATTTGATATATAAATAATGATTTCTTACATAATCCATGGATCACTAATTCATTTATTTAATTTATAATGTTAAATATCATATTTTTTGAATTTACTATTCACAAAAAACTCAGCTATTTTAGAAAAATTCCAAAAAATCACCCTAGAAATTTTTGAATTTTTAGATTTAAAAAATGAAATCCATTTTATAAAAATGATTTTCTAAATATTAGAATGTTAATTTCTTAATTAAATCCTTATTAATTTGAAAAATGCCATTTTTAATATTGTGATCATATTTTTTGACCGTTTGAAAAATCACATATGGTGTCACAAAATTATAGTATCATTACAATGAGACTTAATATTATTTTAAAACCCCATTTTATAAAAAAATATTTTATGTTTTTATATATATTATAATAACATAAATAAAACATATGTGTTTTACAAAAAAACTATACACTTATTTTACATAGATGAGTTTTACATTCTAATGATCAGGTAACTATTCCTAATGATTTGATTAATATTCAAATAGACATATTGATATTCCAATAGTTAGATTTTTAATAGTCATATGGGTCACCTTCATTCTATAAATACCACATATATCATTCATTATTTTTTCATTTCAATTTTATTTCAAGGTTATATTTTTTTATTTTCAAAATTAATTTTTCATGACTAACATTTTGTTTCACTTCTACAGTGTTGTTTATGAGTTCAATGAGGATTAAGAAAATATAAATTTTCATTTTATAGTTATCTATTTTTATATTTTTTCCATTGTAACACTTTTAATTTTTATGGCTATATTTATACTCTAAAATGTAGTATTCATGTTAAAATAATAGAATATTTTTGGTTAAATCATGTGGTACATATTCTTTATATAACTCAACAATACTAAATTTGACACATTTATATAATCTAAAGGGAAATTTAAATGATAAAATTCTAGGTCATCATATTCATGTGGAAGCCTGAGATGAATGGGGACCTCACTTAGGAGTATAGTTCACATGTTTTAGGCCTTATGGAGTATGATCTTGTGATATCCATAAGGAGAGTTCATAAAGGGAGAAAATCTATGAACTAGGCTTACAACTAAACCCTTATAGTAGAGGCTTCATAGAAAATACAAGTTCACAAGTTCATACATTGTATAGGCTTTCTTTAAGTTCTCTTATTTCCTAATATTTCTCCTATAATTCTCTATCTCTCCTTTTCCCAAATATAAATTGGGTTATTTATATGAAATATTTAGATAAAATACTTTCCGAAATGGGTGGCCACACATTAGGGAGTGCAAGGTCACATAATGTATTCACCAAGTATCTATATGATATGGGTTCTTCTAACCGAGTAGGCAACTGTAGATATGACTATTGAAATCATGTTCCAAACAATAGGTTTCATGGTCAATTAGGGTCATGAGGGAATGAATCCCTAAAAAAATTACAGGTGTGCTCATGGGATTTTGTCATCAAAATCCTACATGGAAGGAAATCGGTGATGTAATTGGTAGCTAGTATCCAAGGTTAGTAACTTAGAACTATGTTAGAGGTGTGTGGCTGAATGGTTAGTTGGAAATTCTATAATTGATGGGAAACTGCATGGGAGGTCTAGTCTCAAACTTAAACGGTAATAAAATGTGTGATGACCAAGTATTATTCATGGGTTTATGGATCGAAATCATGTAGGAGGTATGATACCGCATGGTATATAAGGGGTTGTAAGGTGTGGGCTCATTTTAGATCCATGTTATAAAAATGCAGATGTGTAGTGTTGGATTGCCTCTGAGCTACATGATACATGAACAATCACACACTATTTCCTTTTTTTCTTTCCATTTAGATTCTATTGGGTTCAACACACATAGTATGTAATACCTTGAAAACACCCATCCAAAACTCTTTTATATAATCTCTATAACACTTTTAGAAATTCTATCTGAATCAAACATAATCCCCTTTCATTAGAACAAAAAATGTGACATTGTGGGCCTTTATATAATTAAAAGAAAATATAAACAAACATATTCACAAATATAAGCAAAGAGCGGCCTATAGAAAAGTATTAATGCTACTCAGTATATAAAGGGGTCTAGAATAATCTTCATAAATTACATGTATCTATATAAAAGTTTCCACCAAACTCATCATATACAAGAATTAATTACCATAAGATCCCTTTTTCTTAGTCATCGAGTGATAGTTGGGCATGAATTATGTCAATCTCATATACAATCCTCATATATTCTTGATTCTCGAAGTATAAACTGACCAAGTCGATGAATACATTACACACTTTTATAGTTTATCACACCATATACCCCTCACTATAATAGATAATCACATCACATGTACTATCTAGGTGTGGTCATAAACTTCTTCCATTTATCAAAATCGAGAGCCTAGATGTGATACCCATCATATGATAGGAAGAAACCCATCTTGGATGAGCACTAACCACTGACCTAAAAAATCATACTCAACCACCCCCTGACAAGCTAAGTTGAAAGGCTTGTGTAATAAAGGAATCGGAGTATTAATGGTATCATTCTTGGTATCTATCCAACCTCATATAGTATAAACTCCAAATATTATCCATGAACCCCGAGTATACCAAATTTATAATGTATGACACTTCACCTAGTATAATTCATGGATCATACATCTCACAAAACCAATTTTATGGTTCATGATCATATTCTATATCATGATAAAAGAATCATATTCAAAACAACCTTAAAATTTATCTCATACTATAATACTCCATGAAAAAAATTAGTTTGGGATAACTAAAATTAATACTTTGAGAGTTCAATTATCATTTTACCTCATGAAATGTATATTAAAATATACAAATAAGCAACCAATGTGAAATAATGATAAATTTAAGATTAATTTTTTTAAAACATGATAAATTTTATATTCTTAAATTATATTAATAATACATAAAAACCATACATAAGAAAATATATATAATATGGCCTATATGAAATACTTAAAAAACATCCCTATATTTGCTTCACTTTATGGGGTTTTGTTAAACTCGTTAAATCTCTATATAATTACAGCCACAACTCTATGTAAACTTTTGATAAAAATCTTCAAAAAATATATATTGTGAGTAACATATATGAAGTAATATATTTTGAATAATGTTGAGACTTTGGAATCATATTCTTAATGTTCAAATTCTTAAATATATTCAAACTCCTCAAATCCACAACATCAAAAGTTATGATGTTAATAACTTACATTGTCTACTTAGAAATCTATACAACTATGTCATCATTATTATTAACACCCTTTACCAAAACAAATTTCATTTAAATATTTTTGTAATTAATTTTAATCTTTATAATATTACTTTCCCAGAAATTTCTAAACTTATTTAGGTTATTAAGTGATATTCCCTTTATATTTTCACTAGCATGATATTTTATTTGTTATAATTGAAATTATCTAAGTCCAAACATACTTACACTGGCCTCTTAGACTATTATTTCCAAAATATCATGATAACATTCAAAAACTAATTTGTTTTTAGGAAATAATTCTTATTCCATAAGTGGTAATATTTAAGAAATGAATTATTTTTTCCAAATCTTATATGGTATTATAAGTATTTTGAGTGATTTATTAAAAGAATATTATTCATTAAAATATTCCACTGAGTATGCTAAGATAAAATCCATTATATTTTAATATACATATGGATAAATAATTTGAAACTAGATAAAAAATTGTATCGTTATCTTCTTCTAAAAACATGTTATAGAATATGATGAATCATAAACCATGTTTAGTGAATACATTATCAAATATTGTTCATAACAATACTTTGATAATAAAAAAATCTATTATCACATAAGAAAAATTAGATAACAATACACATACTTTACTTAGATCCATATGATATTGATATATTATTTTATATTAAAAATATAATATTTATCAATTATTCCATTGATTTTGAACTCTTTTATATTGAAAAATTTTGTAAAGTGTACATTTGGTACCACATACCCTTCAAAACTAAAGAATTATTTTCTATAATAAAGATACCTTACAAGGACAATACATTAAGTTTCATAAACCCCTTTAGGTAGCTATAGAATTCTATAATATAAAATCATTACTCTAAATTTCAAATAACACCTCTAGGTTTAAATTTCCTAGACTAACTTCTAGAATAAACCTTTTTGGAATTTCAAACGAACTTTTATTCTTTAAATTTTAACTTCTAACCAATTTTACTGTAAATAAAGTACCAAAAATAGATATATTATTCCCGGATTCATATTTTCTAAACACTTAGATAAAAATTGGTTAAAATTTTCTTTAATTAATTCACATTGTTAAAAAATTTCTAATAGAAGAAATTATATAACCAAAAAAAATCCTAAAATAAATCTTCAATTTCACCAAGTCTTTTAACACACTAAAAAATATTGAGTATGTGAGAAGAGAAATAAGTTTATTTAGTTCATCGTTCACATAATTACTTTGAAAACATGAATGAGTCTTTAAATTATTCTCTTAATATTTTAGATTCAAGTTTCAAACAACTGGAATAGTTGGTGACCCGAGAGGGTGTTTCTTTAACACATATAATATTTATTACTCTTAAAATACTAGTCTGGGGAAATTATTTTATTAATATTATCCTTATTAAATGTTTATATTAAAATAAAATTTTTATTATAATAATTTCATTTAATTGTAACAAAATATTTTATCAAATGAGTATCATGTTTTACTAACATTAAATATGGAGATTTATTAAATGTGAACCCACTTAAATGATGACCCGTTTTAAATTTATCATATCCATTAGTGGTACAATATCCATATTTCAATAAGAAAAGAGTCCACTATAGTTTCTATTATACCACTTCAAAATTTAGGCATTCCATCATTCAAATCATATCATATATGACTCTTGTATGGTTGAGTGGAAAATCCATTTCTCAATCCAATATATGGATAAACCCAACTCTATTTGTCTGGTATCCTAACTCTTAGGGATTTCCAATAAATTGTGACCCAAATATCACATATGGATTTGGTTATCTAATGCTTGGGGTTACCCATATCTACCATGTCATACACAAGATAATCTCTTGGTTTCCATCTTTAACATGAAATTGCCCAGTTGGATGATCAAGGTATTAACATGTGTTTGTTTTGGAAGGAAAGAGACACTTATAATTTTAAAGGGGGTTTAATCTCACCAATTATCTCATGTATTAAATTTATATGAATTCATGACTATAATTATTTAGTTTCTAATCATATTCCTTCAACCAGATCAATATATTCAAACCATATTGATGTGTAATTTCTTACACAACTCACAACTTGTGTTGTGAACCCAAATTAAAATCCATCAATATCTATATATATCCAAATTCATATTATGCATAGGGTATATTAAATATTTTCAATTAGAGGATTATAATTATATAAAATCATCAATCTCCACATGAGTAGCCCTAGATCCATAGATTGTTAACCATAATTTTTTTAGACGATGAATAACCCTCTAAGCTAATGACCAGTCCATATAATAGCCTCGAACTCGTACAACTAGATCTGACGGTTAAAACATAATCTTAACATATAAGAATTTAGTATGGATAAACATGACCCAATTTATCCATACAAAAATTTAACTTAAAATTGAAATATTTGATCACTTACTTACCCAAATACCCTTAAGGTTTAAATCTTTAGGGAATTTGGACAAACTCTTATATGGAAATACCCATTTCTTAAACTGACCATTTTTTCTTATTATACCTAGCTTTTATTATATCAAAATAAGTCTTAAACATATCCAATAAAATTCTCCACACATTAAACCTTTCTAGACACAAACAATTTAACATCATTCTTCCTAACCAAGGGAAAAGGAAACATAACAAGGGTGAACTCATATTCTCAATAAGGGAAAACATAAGCATTAACAATTGAATTTCATCAGTGAGAATAAGACAAAAACTAGGTTATAATGAAGTCATCAAATTTAATGATCATAATATTAGAGAATTCATACCCATAAAAGCATGGATCATAAATCATGAAACATGACATAAAGCTTTAACAAAATACAAAAGTCATATAAGTCAATAATCACGAGCCATGTGAAAACAATCCTTGAACAAAGGATCCATTAGAAACTCATAGGAAGTATAGAAAAAATTTAGTGTCTTGGAACATCATTATCATATCACCCTTAAAATCAATCTTGAAAATGGAACAACCAACCCGATAAATTACAACAATCTATTTGGAGAAACCCATAACTGGTTAACATCATCTCTTTACACCACACATTGGAGGTCTATAACATACCCACTCATCCTTGGATTATAATGTCACCACACATCCTTGGATTATAAAGGAACCAACATCCTTGGTTTATAACAGAACCACCATTTAGTCATCCATACATATATTCAAGTATAATATGATTATAAAAACAATTAGAATCTTTCATTTTTCAATATAACAATAATCATTGTTCTTTAATATCTTGACTTGGCCATTGAAAAAAAATGGGTTGCACGAAAATATATTCAAAAAAGTAATAATATATATAGATAAGTAATAAGTTTGGTATCTTTTAAACATATACCTAGTGGAGCTTATATAAAATCAAGGGTTATTTTCATCGATGAATAGAAATACCATTAAAATATCATTAAAATCATTCTTGAGGAAAATACCCATTCAACTTTGAGAATCACTTTTAAAAACTAAAAAATATTAGATTATTAAGAACATAATTTTATTTAGAAATTAACTTGGAAACATTAAAATGAATATTAAAAGAAAAAAATATTCAATATTGAAAAAAAATTAGGTTAATACATATATGTTAAAATAAAACATTCCTTTCATAATTTGGTAAAGAAATTTAAAATGTTTAATATGAAAAATATTGAAAATATTGATTTTCAAAACCTTTTTAAATAAAGTCAAAGATAATTGATAAGGAACTTAGGAAATTATTTAAATTTAAATAAAAAAATTCTTGACAATAGTTTCAAAAACATGGATGTGGAAGAGAAATATTTTCAATCTAAAATAAGATATAAGATCATTATCACTTACAAACAACTATCTTGGTGTTTCTGTAATCAATATGGGAAGGAATTGAAATTTAACATGTAAAGAACATTCATAACCAAAGGATAATAAAATATATGTGGTTCAAGAAAATAAGAGAATACGGTCCCACCCAAAGTAACTTTCAACAAATACAGTCCTGAAATAAAATTAGATTGTATCCTAAAAATCCTTAACATTTTGGAAACTTTTGAATCTGATGCCCATGAAATAAATGAATTTAAATTAAACATTAAATAAAATTAATATAATAAGATCCATTATATAACATTTCAAGGGGAAATATATACACCTCATAAAATAATATAGGTGTATAACATACACATAATTCCTAAAGAAGGAAAAATTTAAGACGAAGAACTCTCAAAAAGATTGTATCATTGAATTGAGAATTAATAAATAGAGTGTAACAAATATAAATCCACATAAAAATCATAAATAAAAAATAATTCAAAAAAATCCATTTTACGCATAATATTGACATAATAGAATTCATTAAGAAATGATATTACCCAATGAAATGAAATTGAGTTAAGAAACCCCTTACCACAACCTCAGATTTGTTTTTTATGTCCTTTAAAACCGGTATAATAAACTATTATCAATTATTTACTTGGTTAATAACATTTTATAGGTTTATAAATTTATCATTAAACCATTTATTTCATTTATTTCAATTAAATATTTAAATAAATAATTGGTTATGTACACATCGACTATTTTGGGGGTGTTGGGTTTGTAATTTCAAAATGACTTCGGTATGTTTACCATGGTCAAAGTGGTCATTGTTCCATTATCTAAAGATTAAAAATAATGTAACAATTATAATTTTTATACATTAATTATACTTTTAGAAAAAAATATTTAATGGGGTTATAAAAAAATGAATCATGTTACAACATAGAGATGGTAGTTTGTACGTACGAATGAGTAACATTTCCATTTTTCAACGAACATGAGGGAGTGATGGTATGTATCATGTTATATTTATAGAATAATGATTATATTTTAAATTTATAATTATATATTTAAATACACTTATATATATCATCAACATGAGTTAATGATGAAAAATAAATCATATCGCTTTGTGTAGGTGGTACTCCGTACATACGCACTAATGAAGTTGTCATTTTTCAATGGATATAAAGGTAAGAAAATAGATAATTTATTATCATTCAAAAAATAATAATAATCTCATTAATATAATATATATAAAATAAATCCATCATCATAACTGTCATTTATAATTAGTGATGTAAAATTAATTACATCATCTCGTGCACAAAATGTAAATAAATAACATTTTTGAAGAAAATATATTTTCGAAGAAACAAATAACTTTAAAAAAAATGAGTAAATTTTTATTAATTAATAATTACATTTTAATTAGATAAATACCTTAAATATTTTTCAAAATGTATTAATTTCTATTGATACCACCAATTTAATGGATATTTTGTAGTGTTTATATTTATATAATAATATTTTATAGTATACTTCAATTATCTTAAAGCTTGATAGTGCGTGTTAATAAGGATATCATGAATAGTATTACTTTATACTAGATTTTTAGGGTGTTTCATTCTATAACCTTAAATAAATTTTTTCCTCAAAATGTTTCCTTTTTCTTGATAAAAAGTGTTTAAAATATTTTAAAATCAATTCAATGGAGTAGAAGATAAAACATACAATCATAAAAGGAAAATGATTTTTAATATTTAAAAATACCTTTATTGAAAACCCACATATTAAAAATGGATAATAAATAAACCCTTTAAAAAAATTTATTTATAAAGGTTTCCTAGAATAGCACATAATGGGGTTCCTAGATAATGAGAACATTAGATAGAAGTGAAAATATAGACATAGAGGATAAAAATAACATCTATTGAATAATAAAGAGTGATAAATAACATGGTCATGAGAATGTTAATTACCAAAAAACTATAATTTATTTGGAGATAAATAAGCCATAAATTCATCAATAATGAAGGTATAAGGATAATTTTTTTAGTTCAGGATCCTTTTCCTAGAGTTGATGAATTATTTTCCTATCAAGATAGAGAAAATGAGAAAATATACTTAGTATATTTTCCTTACATATTCATAATTTATTCCCTTTATTGATATTTTTACACTTGTATCACTTATCATACTATAAAAAATGTATATAAAAGATGAATTTTTTATTCCTAAAGAACTAAAATAAATTTATAATAGATCACAAGATCCAAAAAATGATAAAAAGTTAATCTTCTTATCTTTATTCATTAACCAAAACCAAAATGGTTAACATAAGATAAAATAATATAAATATTAATAAATATATCTCAAAAATATGCATAATAACACTCCAAGTTAAAATTAAATCAATAGACAAATAATTATCCTTAAAATTCTTTAAAATATTCCTAACTAAGTTCAAAACCCAAAAATTAGAAGGATCTGATGATATATTCTTCCAAGATAAACATAACATGTGTATATAAACAATATTAGTCACTCATATAGTCCTATAACCAAATATATATATTCCATAATCATATAATCTTCAAAATATTCTAATATTTTACATAAATAATCTAAATCATAATATAGCTAAAATAAAATTATATATATTACTAAAAGATAATTCAATTATTATTCCTCAAATAAAATCCCATATTATCTAAAAGTAATTCCATTTAACTTAATCATATAATTTCCCCAAAATAGTGAACTTCTTTAAAAATAACATTAATCACATAGTTAACAAATCACCTTTCAATCCATGGTTATCTATATGATAAATAATCTTTTCCCATCATGTAATAACCATTTTTAACTAAATTAACCATAATTACCTCAATATAAAAGATTATATAAACGCTAAAGGTTATCAATAACTTTAAAATTACTAACATAAAATATAAAATCATCATTTCCTATATAACATTTTCACTAAAAAACATACTAAACCCAAGGGTTGTATTTTTATAAATGTCTCCCAAAATAATCTTAATCATCTTAAACTCCCATCACATAAAACCAAAAAAAGGTGTATCTATGCCTTTATATTTATGATCATCCTTAAACTTTTAAACCAGTGTTGGTATCCATAACTCTTAAGTTAAACTCACATGAAAATATCCTAATATCCAAATTTATATAAACCCTACTTTGATACCAACTATAAAAGCCATGAACCTGTACTCCAAGATCTGGTGCTAAAAACAAAATCTTAAAATTTATGGATTTGATAGCGATAAAAATGACCTAATTTTATCTATCCAAAAATATAATATAAAACTTTAATATTGGATCACTTATATACCCAATGAACTTTTAGGTTTAGAGTTTTATATAATAAGGAAAAAACTTATTGATAATACCCATTTATTCAGGTGATATTTTTCCTTGTTATACCAAGATTTTATTCCTCTATAATAATTAATTAACATATCACATAAAATTAATCACACATGAAACCATTATAGACACAAATAATTTAAAATCATTATTCATAACCTATGGAAAATTAAAAATCATAAGGGTTAGTTCAAATCCTCAGTGAGGGTAAACATAAACATTAAGAATGGAATGTCATCAGAGCTCATAGGATGGGTATAAGGGTATGATAACATAATCAATGTTAACAAGAATAACATAAGAAAATTCATACCCATTAAATTATATATCATAAATCATGAAACATTTCATAAATATTTAACATAATAAAATCATCATATAAGTCAATAATCATCATCCATATGAAAATAATCCTTGAATATAGGATCAATTATAAACTCATAGGAAGAATAGAGAATACATGTTGATATCATGGAATATAATTACTATGTCACTCTTACAATCACTCTTATAAATTTAATTAACAATATAGAAAATTCTAACAATATCTTAGAAAAAATTTATAACTAGTTAACTCTCTATCTTTACCTAATGCATTAGAGGGATATAACAAACCCACTCATCCTTGGTTTATAATGTAACTGCCCTTCCTTAGTTTATAATGGAATCACCCATTACTATTTTATAAAGAAACCACTCATAAATCATCCATCCACATGTACAAGAAGCAAAGGATGAGAAGAACAATTAAAATCTTACACTTTTCATCATAATAATAACCACTCTTATTTCATACCTTAATTTACCTATGGAAAATAAATAGGTTATATGAAAATATATTTCAAAAAAAAGCATTATAAATCAAGAGAAACAATATTTATGGTATAATTACAACATATCCTCAGTGGATTATAAGTAAAATTATGGTTTTTTAGTTTTTATGAATATAAATACTATTAAAATATCATTAAAACATTATTTATGAAAACCCATTTCCACTTTGAAAATAACTTTCAAAACCTAAAAACGTAAAGAATATTAGGAAAGAAATTTCTTTGAAAATAACCTTGCAAATTTTCAAAGGAATATTAAAAGAAAAAATATTCATGGTAGAGAAAAAATTCAGTTAAGCTGTATATATTAAATTAAAACAACCCTTTCACACTTTGGTAAAGATAGTTAAAATGTGTCATATAAAAAATGTAAAAAGGATTCATTTCTAAAAAAATTTAAATAAAGTAAATATCCTTTAAAGGTAACTTAAGAAATAATTTAAGTGTAAATAATATCATTCTTTAAAAAAATAGAAAACTTGGATATTGAAGAGAAAAATTCTAGATCTAAAATAAGATTCAAAATTGGTATCGCTTACAAACAATGTTCTTGATGTTTCTTTAATCAATAAGGGGGAAATGAAAATTAAACATGTAAACCACATTCATAACCATAGGATAAGAAAATAGATATGGTTTATAAAAATAAGAGAATATGATCCCATTGAAAGTAACATTGAATAAAGGAAATTTGGAAAAAAGATTAGATTATATCATAAAAATTATTAAAATTTTTTGTAACTTTTAAATATTAAACCCATGAAATAAATGACTTCAAATGAAACATTAAATACCATGAATATAAGGATATGCATGATATAACATTTCAAGGGTAATTATATACACCAAATAAATGTAAATAGGTATATAACATAAATATATGTCCCAAAGAAGGAAAATTTGATATGAATAACCCTTATAAATATCATATCAATGAATTGAGAATTAATCAATGGATTGATTATGTATAAAAAATTTAAATACAAAAAAAGTGGAAATAAAACATTATTCTAAAAATGGTCATTTCACACATAATCTTGACATAATATAATCAATGAATAAGTTATAAAACCTAATGAAAGGAAATTGAGTTAAGAAACCCCTTAACTAAAGTCCATATTCTCAATGTATTCCCTTTAACACCTATATAATAAACTTTTATTAATTATTTAAATGTTTAATAACCTTTTATAGGTCTATTAATTTATCATTAAACTATTTATTTTATTTATTTCAATGACATATTTAATTACTTAATTGGTTATTTCTATGCTGGGTGTTCTAAGGACATTCAGTTCATAAGTTCAAAACAACTTTGTTATGTTGAAAGTTGGTAAAAAGGTTATTGTTCCATTATATATAAAATAATAATCATGTAATAATTATAATTTTTATACATTAATTATAATTTTATAACCATATATTGAAGGTTTTTGTGAAAAACTATTTATGTTACAACATGGATATGGTAGTTCATACGTACGCATGAGTGACATTTCCATTTTTCAACAAACATAAAGGCAAGAATTAAAGTAACATTCTTTCTTAAAAAAATAATGATTACATCATAAATATCACATTATCTATTTAAATAGACTAATATATAGCATTCACAGAAGGTGGTGATGAAAAATTAACTACATCACCTCGTGGAGGTGTTAATACACGCGTACGCATGAACAACATTATCATTTTTCAATAGATGGAAAGGTAAGAAAATATATAGAATCTTATTTTTATAGAATAATAATTAGGTCATGAATATAATATATATATATATATATATATATTAAATCTATCATCATGACCAGTCATGAGAGGCGGTGATGGATAATGGCTTACATCGTTCCACGCATAAAATGAAAATAAAAACTATTTTGATGGAAATATTTTTTAAAGCATAAAATGACTACTAAAAATTGAGTACTTTATTATGAATTAATAATTAAACTTTCATTATATAAAACCTTTATATAAATTTCATAATGTGGTTATTCCTATTCATATCGCCAATTTTATGACTATGTTATATCAATCTCATTTAGATTATAATATTTCTATAGTATAAAAAATTCTACTAAAGATTGGTATTGCATGTTATATAAGATAATGAGTAAATTATTATTTTAAACTAAATCTTTAGGGTGTTACCATAAAACACAAAGTTCATCTACCCTTAGATACTTTACTCAAGAGAGATCACAATTTTATTGTAACTCTATCACAAAATATGTATAAAAAAATTTAACTACTTAATTTAATATCATAACCCAATACAATCCAAAGTTAAGGTTGAAGAAAACTATATCCATTATCATACCTAGCATATAAATCCTAATCTTGTATTGGGGTTTTATTTTTAAGGTTATTTCCATATTTGGATTTGATGATACTTTTATTAATTAGATTAAGACTCATCTTTCCTCAGATCACATTTCAATTCTAATTAATGGTGCCCTAGAGGGATATTTCACTTGTAATAGAGGGGTGAGGTACGGTGACCCACTTTCAAAAAACAAATTCAATTGTGGAAGATTAATTGGGTAGGCTTATGTTAAACTTGGTTAATAATGGGAAACTTAAGCCCACTAATACTGATAGGGGTTTCCTTGATCCTTCTCATTTATTGCATGATGAAGATATCATTATTTTCACCAAAGGATATAAGAAAACATTTTAGGATAATTAATGACACTTTTATGCATTGTCAAATGGTATTGGGGAAGTAAGTTAGCTATAATGAATCATTTTTTTTATTTTGGAAAGAATATATCTATTTTGAGAAAGATTATTATTATCCATGAGCTAAGTGTCAAACAAGGTATGCTTAATTTTACATACCTTAGTATTCCTATGTTTTGGGGTATACCTAAAGCTTCACATTTAAACTATGTTATGGGTTAAATCAAAAGGTAATTGGGTTATTGGAAAGGTAAGTACTTTTAAATGGATGCAAGGGGATGTCTGCTCAACTATATTATTATCTCCTTTTTTTACTCGTTCATGGTATATAAATTTTTATATTCCTTATTAAAGAATATGAATACATTGATTAAAAAAATGGAGTGGAAGTATACATGAAATTCAATACCTTGGAATAAATTTTTGAAACCTATATATCTAAGAGGAATTGGAATAAAGAATATTGGTGTCTTTAACCAAGATCTCCAAGTTCATTTCATGTGGAGGATAATTAATGATAAATTTGAGGTTCTTTTCTTTATCAGATCCATGTGTTTAAAAAATCCAATGGCTAGAAATATCAATAATATGTATTCTTATATTTGGAAATCACGTAAAACTTATTTTTCTAGCATTATCTCTCATGCCCCATGATTGGTCAAAAATAACTCATATCTTAAATTCTAGATTAATAACTATATACTTACAACCTTATCATACTTGATTAGTTTTGATGAACTAATAATGGATCTTAATGCTATGATAAAATAATATCTTGACAATTATGATGAATTTCTAGATGTAATCAATGATTTTTTTAGCATTTAGAATTTCATTATTTAAGATGACATCCTAATTTGGGAACTTGTAACTAATGGTATCCACACCCAAAAAAAAATATTGCAACTCAACTGAAGGGAGTAATCACAAATGGATGGGTAAATTTTACAAAAACTATATCTTTCCATCTCAGTTATGGGTACTATAGAGAATTGTACATTCCAAACTTCTAATTGATAATTTATTGTATGTTATGGAGATTACATTTTGTTCTAGATGTGTCTTATTTAATTAAAATAGAGAAGATATTAATCATATATTTTTGAGATTTTCTAAATCTTAGGAACTCTATAACTCCATTCTTAATATTTTTTATGTGGATCTACTTTTCTATGATTCCATCGAGGTGTGTCTATTTGGCTGTACTCTAATCTCTTTTTCAATGAAAAATTTAGACTTTTTTAAGGTGGATTGTGCTAAAATTAGCTACATCATCTGGAAAAATCATAAATCTTAAATTTATGAGAAAATCACCATCAAGATTCATTCATATCAACTTCAAATCCTAATGGTATTGAAGGGTGATAACTCCCTACAGAATGGACGATGCAGTAACTCTTTTCCCGGTCTCATGGTGCTTTGGAAACTAGGCCTAGATGTATTTTTTCCACTAGTACATGGAACTCTTGAATGTTTTTGGAATACACCATTTTTGGGCCAGATGAAATGTAATTCATATGGTGCCTCATTTAAGATTTGGGGCAGTCTTTAGAGACCACAATGCCAACATAATGGAGTGTATTAATAGTCCTTATGGTACTGAAACATCCTTGGAATATGATATTCTTGCAATGATAAATGGAGTGTATATTGATAAACAGAGAGTATGGAATATGATTTTTTTGAATGTGAACTTGTTTCTCTAGTGCGGGTAGTAATAAATGTCCAACTACATATTTCATAGAGACTCACTACCCAATGGATAAATTTCCAAGAGCCCCTTGCAACAATGTACTATTTCATCACACATACATACTGAGATGCCAACCAACTTACTTATGGACTTGCAAACAAAGGAATAAATAGTGATAGCTTCATTTTTTGATCATTTACCTGATGATCTAATGACCATTTTTCAAAGGGATCTTTATAAATTACCATAGTTTTGACTATTGTAACTTTGTTTTTGAATAATAAATGAGACTTGTCCCTTTGGGAAATTTCTCAACTTTATAATATAAATAAATTAATAATTCATAAATTTAAGCATGAGATAAATTATTTATGAAAAATTCATAAAAAAATAAAATTATAAACATTTTATAAACTTTATAAATTCATTATGGAGAACCAATAATTAAATAAATCTAAACATTTTATATTTATTCCTGATATTCACTCCTTGATATTTTTCATTATATGAAATTTACATTAAGAATATGATATTAAATAAGATATAAACACTTTATATTTAAATTTATATTATATAAACTATTTAATTAATAAAAATATCAAATATTTATATTATTTAAACCTTTTATCATTTTAATAGTCAAAACTCATTTTGAAATGGTTTAAAAAATTTCTTAAATAAGACCATCAATTTAAACATGTCAATTTAATTAATTATGAAAAAAATCATAATTAAACATAAACTCTTTTATATGTTTAACTTGTTTTATAATTTAAAAACAATATATAAATTACACTTATAATTTCCATATAAACACTTTATTTATAAATTATAAGTCATGACATATAATTGTTAAAATTTATTTCAATTTTAAATATTTTTATTCATCACATGTTTCATATATGTTTAATTAATTAATTATAAATATTTTATAATTAATAAATTTATAAAAAAATTATAAATTAATAAATATTCCAAAATAAATTTCATATTTTATAAATAATTTTGAATTATATAGTTAAATTACTAATTTTATTTAAGAAAAAATTCCCCTAAATATATCATTTTTAATGACATATAGTGTAGTGTATGGGGAATCCTACATGATACGTATGGAGAAGCTAGTGATCATGGAACTGTGTGAGATTAAACAGGTGTAGTTCATGAACATCTCATTTAGAAATTAAACCAACTCATGTAGGATTAATATCACATGCAAGGACCTCATATAAGGAACAACTGGCATTAATAGGGGTTCATTTACTATTAACAAAGAGTTGTTCTTATGCGCAATATGGATCATATATGAATAATCTTGTGTTTCATGCTACTAGATAGGATAACCTCGTGTTGTTTAACCCTTTTGTGACATTAATATTGAGCGGTGCACTATCTACATAGTATTAATATAAATGTTCCATGATAGTAACTCCATTATGTTTAACTACATTCTAGTGTTATAATAATTTATCACATCGGGATATTTATGGGGTAATCATGTCGACATCTATAGCAGATTATTATTGGTGACCACATATCACTAAAATGATCACATTCCATTGCCTCCAATCATTTTTAATAACACGCATTGATTTGTAGACAATGATTTGATGCTCTATTTTAAAATAATATTCAAAAACTCAGCTTTTTAAAAATGGTTTTGAGAATAAAATGCATCGGATGACATTGATACCACTTTTATAATAATATGATTGAATTACACTCATTCAATTTTATGTAAACAAACAATACCCATAAATCAATACCAACCATACAAGAAATGTGAAACCATACGACTATATAAAATGAATAAATTTTATCTACCTTTACCAAAATAATTAAAGTAAACATATTCATTATATTTTTTATAAATGTCACCAAGGATACATCCATAAAATCTCTATTTTAAATTTCATATCCATAGAATAAATGAATCACCCGACACTAATGTGGGATTATTCTTTACCACATTATTCCAGTGCCTCATAGTGAAAAGGTGGAAGAAGATGAAAGTTTTGGGAAGGGAGATAACTGCCCAAGAATTCATACAATATTATCCCCATACCCATTTTAATTCCCTATATCCTTTATATGAAATCTTAAATATGTTCCACATGCCCCACACATTTACTCATTTGTTACATCATGCATGAAGAAATTTATATAGTTAAAATAGCTTTCAACCCATTGTTTATATACACTCCCACCATTTCATCATATGAAATGGTTTGTGTATATTGATATATGGGTATAGGATATAATCATAAATTAAATATAAATTTATTATTTCCATCAAAATGTAGTGACAGTAAATTTTATATCCATTGCATGTCATACCATACGATTTTCTTATACCCTACTAAAAGATATATCCAATATAAATCCCATGCATGTGTGGATTTAAGTTATATATTCTTCATGTACGGCTTCATAAAAATCATTAAATACATCAAAATTATAATGGTTGAGGCATAAGGAATATTTTCTATGTACTTAGACTTTTTTTTATTATCTTATCTTTGGATAGTTTGAAATGTTCAAATAATGGAGTAGAGATATTGAATTCATGTGGCCTAATTTTTTTAAACTTTTATTATTTTACTGATTACTTTGTGTTTAGGAATTAAGTGATTTTACAACATTTTGAAATTACATTCCCATAAGTTATTCTAATGTATTATTGTATATTATTTATTATACCCTCTTTCTTGAGAAAAATAGGGACATACATTACTATATGAAATTTTTCTTGTATCTTAAAAAAACATGAAGAATTTTCAGACAACATTGATATGATTGATTCCATTTATTTTTAATATATTTACCGTTGTAAATACCTCATGTTGGACCTTTTATTTTTTCCCATAGAATCCATAATCTTACATGATAAGAAGATGCATTATAATCCAATTAATCCATCCTTCACTAATTATTTTAGTATGATAAAATGATTTTTCTATTGATCTACCAGAGAGAGATTTGTGGTACATATAAATTCCTTGTGAGGATTATATATAGGAGAAGTTGTGAGATTTTCATTGGGAAGTGGGGATTTGATTCAAATTTGTATTACACTATAATTTTATAATTCCTATTAAATTTTTGGAAGAAAATTTACAACAATGGGTTGTATACTAGAACCATTTTTTATCACCCTCACTCAACATATAATCGTGTTGCAATTATTAAAATTAATTTCATGAGGATTTAAAATAAGGGTAGTCATATAGGTGTGATATTTGTTTCAAGTGAATTCCTATTGTAAAAATGGAGAAAAAATTTTATAATGAAAAAAAGATAAAAAAATTGTTAAAAAAATAGGAAAACATTATGATATTTATTTGATCATGATTAAGATTAAAATCACTAAGAAATAGAATATTGATGGGGAGATACTACATATTAAATGTGGAGAGAGGTATTTTTACATTGGGTTTTAATATAATATCATTTTGTGTTCTATAATAGTTGAGCCTTCCTTTTCAAGCCACAATTTATATGATTACATCATGGACTACCCACCTTTAGTACCTAAATTATTATAACCTTGTTGAAATTTTCTCTTGATAAGTGTGATTTTATTTCACTAAAGTCAATACTAAGATGTTTTTCAAGCTTTTGGATAGAATAAATGCACTTTAGAGTGATCATAACTCCATTTTGTGATTTATATTGAGTGTTGAGTGAAATTTTTCTATTAGTTATATCACAATATTGACATGGATGGTTAAGCAATACTTAAGTGATAATAATGGAAGGAGAGAGGAATTAGAGTGATAATTTAAGGAAGAAGAATGATAGGATTACTTGGAAGAATGATTTGTTGAAATTTAATGATTTTTTGTAAATCATTTATTTAACTGACATGCTTGGGTTTTTTTCTTTGGTATTTGTATTTTTTTCCTTTAGCATATTTATTGAGATTATTTTTTATTGAGGAAAAGAAATTATTCAAGTGTGGGGGAATTTGATACTTAATAATTATGTATATTCTTTAAATGTAATTTTTAATGATTTTTGGACATACTAGGACCAAATATGTTATGATTTTGGTAATTTATTAAAGTTTTTGTGATTATAGGAGTTTCTAGAGAATTTGGATAATTTTAGGAAAGTTGTACTCACTTTCCACCGCAATAAGAGTGTCCACTATAGGACTTGGATATAGGTAGGTTTAGAGTTGATTAAATACTAAAGAGACATGGATTCAACCTATAAAAATGCATCATGAGGAATTTTCAAGTAGAGGATCATGCTGGAAGTTAGAGTTACTTCGAATCATAATAAATGAATTATGGAATGACCTAAAGGAAGAAAATTTTGGCGAAGGATTAGATATAAAATAAGTAAAAAAATCAATAGTTAATTAAACACCATCTAAGTAGTAGTCACCATGAGGTAGAGACTAAACTCAACAACAACTATAGATACAGGGTGAAAATAGAGAGTAAATCTTGGCATGAGTTGGCACTCGGTGAGAGGTAGGGCCAAGCATGTGGCAATTCTTAGTGAAGGAATAGGACAGTAGTCTAAGTATGGGGTGAAACCACGAGATATAGTGATCACTCCATATACTATAGAATTTAGATAAGGTAGTGAAGTTTTTAAGATTCATGGTCATGACCATGATCTTCCATGCCATGAAGTGTTTAGTCAAAGATAGAAGATAAAATATTTTGATAATAAGTGGAGATATCACAATTTGATTCTTATAATGATTTAAAATATGAAAAAAATAATGTAAATTAGTCATGTTGTGAAGGGATTCATCACATCATGATAAACTGATGGATGAAAAAGAAAATGATGTTTTGATATGGGTCCTAATGGTTTTCACTGTGTCACCTCCTTTCATGTCATGACATACGATTTGAAATAAATATAAGTTCATGTTGAATGTATTAGGGAAGTAAAAATTCATTTAGATTTATCACTTTTTTTAACAAGGTTGTGCCTCAGTCAAATACCCTGGTAAAATTTACTGAAAATATAAAAAAGGGTTACAAGAGTCTGAAAGATGGAATTTTATTATAATCTTTATCAAAAAAAGGAATCAAATCACCAGGCAAGTCATCCCTCCAAGTTATATCCTGGTTGAATCCCTTGTTAACGAGCCCGTATGCCACCATGTTAGATTCACGAAATTCATGTGTAATGATGTAATTTATTTCTGTAAGCAAAGCAAGACAATTCATCCAACAAGTAGTAAGAGGCCAGCCAAGATAGACCACACCATTCCAAATAGTCTGGAAAATAGTGGTTGAATTACTTTCAATCCAAATATTGTTCCAACCCTTTTACTTTTCATAATCAACCGCTTGGATAACCCCCATCATTTCCTCCTCCAAAGACGAGGTCATTCCATAGCCACCAAAGAAGCATCTATGACACTGTCCAAGATAGTCTCTAAAAACAGCACCACAACTTGCAAGACTCGGGTTACCTTTAGAAGCAACATCGACATTCACTTTGATCCATCCTGGAAGTGGAGATTTCCAGAAAACCTAAAAAGTGTGTCTAGTTTGTCTGTATAATCCATCAATCTGAATACGGTGTAGGATCTCAAAGTCAATAATAGAGTTATCACAATATGCTTTCTGAATTGAGGCAGCATCTCGAATAGTAATGAAAATCCATGTCTGACCTGCATTAATCCTGAATGAGAAATTATTATGAATAATATTATTTCTATCATACCAAATCACATGGATGAGATCATCAACTACATTCAAGAAGATATTCTTGATTTTTTGGGAATATTCAATCTCTATACAACACTACAATTAGGAGTTGATTGAATCATTGAGTAACCATATCTAATTAAACATGTCAAAAATATAATTCCATAGAGCCAAAGTAGTAGTGCAAGATAGAAACAGATGATTTGTATCTTCTCTATGTTGTTTACACAAGAAACACTTAGATAAAAGTTGAATCCCAAAATTTTGAAGAAAAATTTCATTAGGGACTCTGTTGTGTGCAACATGCCAAACCAGAGTAAGTCTCGAAAGTTTAATCCAAGGTTTTCTAAAAGATTGTAACCAATAAAATCTAGAATTATAATTTATGAAATTTTTCTTGTAAAAACTTTTGGAATCAAGAACACCATTGTGATCAGGCTCCCAGATAAGGAAATAATCATAGTTGGAGAATGGATAATTTTCAATAACGTGATTGATGTTATCAGGGAGGTTGGTGTTATGAGTGTTCAGAACATCTCGTATGGTGGAATTAGTGTTAACTGGTATAGATATAGAAGGTACCAAGGATATTAAAGGAGCACTAGTCCAGTTATCAAGCCAAAACTTCATGTAGGAATCGATATTAACCATCCATCTAGAGTTTTTCATGATGTTTGTTAAGGATTTTATAATGGAAAGACAGATTGAATAAGTGATATAATTCAAATTTACATTCTTTTGTTTAGTCAGAAATCTTTTTTTAAAGAATGCAATATAATCATAGTTATTGTGAAGAAACATCCAGGTGATCCTAGCTTGAAGAGCATAATTGGAAAGCTTAAGATTTTTAATGCCAAGACCACCTTTGTCTAAAGAAGTATAACAAGTATCCCAAGGAATGGTTACAAGCTTACTTTAAATAATTCTTCTAGTCGAGATAAAAAACATTTCTATAAACATTTATTTTCTTAAGAAGACCAGAAGTCCATTTGTAAACCATCAGCGAGTAGACCATTTTAGAGACTATTGTGGATTTCACAAGACAGATCCTACCAGCCATAGAGAGGGATTTACCCTTCCAAGATGAGAGTTCATTGGTAATTTTTTCAAAAATGTTGGAAAAGTAGTTGGATTTAGGTTTACCCCAAAAGATGGGTACACCTGGATAGGTAAAAGGAAAAGACCCTTTTTTAATACCTAAATTGTTGATGATAGTACCTTTCTGGTTAGAAGAGATATTTTTCCCAAAGAAAAAAAAGGATTTTTTCTAGATTATAGATTGACAAGAGATGTTTTCATAGTGGGTGAGAGCATTTTCAAAATTTTGAATATTCCTTTTATCGCCTTGAAAGAACAAGATGATATAATCAGCATATAAAAGATGTGTGGGAACATTTAAGTTCCGAGATGCTTGAATAGTTTTAATCTTGTTTTGATCAACAAGTTGATTGAGAAATATTCTTAGGTAATCCTCTGCGATGGAAAAAATAATGGAAAATAAGGGGTCTCCTTCTCTAACACCCTTGGTCTAGTTGAAAAAACCACTAGGGGGACCATTTATAAGGATGGAGATGTAGGCTAATTTGAATAAATAGTTTATTGAACTGATAAAATAATCATTATACCAAAAGATCTTGAGAAATTTGAAAATAAAACTCCATTACATGGTGTCAAAGGCTTTCCTAATGTCAATTTTAATGGTTATACTACCTCTTCTTGTGGTTTTGTTTAATATATTGGTGCATTCCGAAGAAAGGCATATGTAATCTTGAATAGCCCTACCCTTGGTAAAACTAAATTGATTCCAAGAAACAATTTTATTGCAGATGGAAGTAATTCTATTATAAATAATCTTCGAAATGATTTTAAAAAGGGTGTTAATGAGCACAATAGGATGGAAAAGATGAATCTTAGATGAATTTTTCACTTTAGGAATTAAGGTGCGGAATTGAGCATTTAGGCCATGAGGGAGGATACCATTGAAAAAGAAATATTTGACAAGATTAAAAACATCTAAATGAATAACCTCCCAGTATTGTTGGAAGAAACCATTGTTGAATCCATCAAGTTCCAAGGCACTATCAGGGTTTAGGATAAAAACAATGTCTTTTATTTCATGATCAAGAGGGATATTTAAATATAATCATTGTCCTCATCATTTACCATAGTTGTAATCACATCAGGAAGTAGGTATATGTTGAAATCTGAGCTATTGAAAATATTATGAAAGTAAGAGACAACATGATTAGCAATATTGTCCTCAGAGTCAATGAGGGTCTATTCATCCTTAATAAAGGCAAGAGGTTTACAAACTTTCCTAATTCTTTGGAGAGTGTTGTAGAACCTAGTATTTCTATCACCATCCGCAATCCATTCAAGTAATTTTCTTTTACTTTTGATTTTTATTTTCTTTCAATTCAATTATATTTTTCTCTAGATCACTTATTAGGATGAATCACTCACATGTGATAGAGATTTCATATTTTATGTGTGGATTGTTTTCATAAGTGGTGATGGATCAAGAGTAAAAGGATGTGAGAATTAATTCATTCCTAATCTCATTTATTGTTATTCATTTTTATTAGGAATTTCTATGGAACTTAATTAAATCTCATTCTGGGACATGAATCTGGTTATGATGAGTGTGTAGGGAGGAACCCAAAATCAATTGATTGAATTGATCTATGAATAGTTCCTTGTATGTTTATTTTTCTTTAAGATTAAAACTAAATGCATCTAGTTTAGTGTATTTATATTACCAAGATATTTTTACTAGATTAGATAAAACCAATGAACTTGACCATAAGAAGTAAGTAAATTTAGAACATCTTTGTGATTTATTGATTTGATTGATCCATAAGTGAGAGAGGGGATATTTTTTGAAATAATCATTTGAAATTAATAATGAACCTATTCTTTAATAGATTATTCAAATCTTAATAAATTTAGTTTTGATTGTCCTTGATCCAAAACCATAGTAGATAGCTAAGTTAAAAATAGAATTCTTTAACTCTCAAGGATCGTACTACCTCCTTAAGGGATGACCTTTCTCTCTGTTATTCTATGTTTTTATAGTCATTGAAGGATCAATAATGTTTAAAATTTTATAAACTTATATAACCCCATATAAGTTAACACCCCTACACTGAAAACGTTTTTCTTATCAATAAAAATCTCAACATCCTAGAAAAAAGGGTTCAGACTTCAATATAGAAGGCGGCGGACGCGAAGGGAACCCTAGGTTGTCTCGTCCCCTTCGGTGACAACGGCGGTGGCCGTGATGATCCCTCCCCTTCTCACGAGGGAGGGATATCTCACTAATAATAAAGCACATTTGTTCCGAACTTTCTCAAACCCTGACCTTCTTCCACCTTTTCCGAAGATTGAGTTATGCCCGAAGGCCCCGGAACTCATTAAGGGTTGCCTGAATCTTCAAATTTTGAACTCAGAGTTCCCAGAATCTACCTCTCTTATGAATCTCTCCCTAGTTGCACGGTTTAAGCAGTGAAGACCATCGATTGATTCCTTTGACAGGTTTGTCTTCGACGCTTTGGGTCTCCAAAAGCGTGCAATCGTTGGCTTGCTCGATTATAGGCATATCATGATCCGCTTTTCTTCTGAGGAGGATCTTATCCTCGCCTAGTCAAGGGAACCCCGAAGTTGAAATGGCTTACGCTTCTTCTTGTTTCGGTGGTCGTTTGATTTCTACATGAACCGCGACCCACCGACTGCTGCGATTTGGGTTAGTTTTCCACATCTACCTTTACCATTCCAAAACCCCTCAATCATAAGAATGATCAGAAATCTCGTTGGGAGATACCTTTTTTCGGACAGTCAAACGGAAGTGGTTTGTCATCCTGTTTATCTGAGGATTTGTGTTGAGATGGATGTGTCGAAGGTTCCCTTCGATTTTGTCTGGATTACTATTAGTGAGGAATATAGGTGTAAACATCAAGTTGTGTACGAGGGATGTACCGGTTTTTGTTCGACTTGCAGGAGGCTGGGGCATGACTCGAATGTGTGCCGACAAGGATCTTATTTGATGGCGGGTAAGAGAGTCAGATCCCACCCTAGGGGAATCTTGCACAAGGGTGGGCAGGTCGCGAATTTGTTGGAAGACAAGGCAAAGGGCAAAGAACCAGTGTTATGCGAGGAATTGATCTCCGATCAGTGGTCCATGGGTGTTAAGAACAGAGTTAGGGGTCCTCTACCATAGCGGCTGACCGAGGAGTATCTTCCTGTGTGAGAGGCTGGGGAATGTAATGCGGTGAGGATGGGTCTCTTTATGGCATCAGAGGCTCAAAGGATTAACCCGAAGGTGTCAGATGTGATCAACTGGCTGAAGGAGGATCTCGCGGGTCCTCCCATCTATAGGATGCAGGATGGAGAAGGAAAGTCTCAGCATGTGGAGGTTCAGGTGGAAAGCGAGGCGAATGGGGGCCAGTCCTTGGACTACTCGTTGGGCAGTGAGCAAGTGGAGTTGCTTGGATTGGATGTTGAGGAAGCATGGAAGGTCAGTGCAAATGTCAGTAAGGGGAGGCAAGGGTCTGATTGGGTTGCGCCTATTGCAACCAGAGGTGAGCAGAAGGGGGATTTGGGTTCGTTCCAGTTGACGGTTCCCTTGTGCAACAGGTTCGAAGGTCTTCCAGAGGCTGATTTGAGTTCAGATTCCATTACTCCAGGTGAGTATGTTAGGGTCAATGGGTTGGATACCAAAGTTCGTGAACTTGTTCACTCGGCAGATGAGGACTCAAGCCGAAGATGTGATAGGGACTCCAGGAGAAGGAAGGGGAGGAAGGACTACTCCTCTCTACCTCCTCCTCTTGAGACCCACTCTGCAAAGAAAATGAGAAAGAGGAAGATGGACACAGAGGATATCAGACCCCAAAAGTTCGAGGTACATGATGATCATCCCACGGTCTTACTGTTAAGCTCTGATGACCATGTGATAGAACAGCCTTTATTGCTCAACGCAACTGAGGAGGAGGCAGCTAAAATGATGGGGAGGTCTCTTGAGGTGTCTCTAAATGAGGAGAAATATACATGTATTGAAAAACAGGATTCAATTTTGGTTGGATGCTTCAATCAAGGAAAGATCAGTGTAGAAGAGTACATTCAGTCTTGGGACCTGCTGGTCTTTAAGTATGAGAAGCTAATTTTGGAAGGATCTAATTTACAGTTGACAGCCTTAGCGTGGAAAATTTTTAGGGAAATTGATTCAGGTAACATCAAGTTTATTTTTAAAATCTCTTCTTAAGTTATTGGCCTCGGGTGGGTAGCTAGAGGGTTATGGTTTTATGAGCTTTGCAGTTCTGGGATCCCTTGTTGTTTGGCTTGGTTGTGAGTTTGTTTCCGTTCCCTGCTTTCAGCTTGGACCTGCTCCGGATGAGGATCAGATCAAGAAGTCTTCATCGAGGTAGACCTTTGGATTGGGATGTTGAGAGGGTATGGAATTTCCATCGGTTATGTGCTCGTGCATCTACACAGGATTGTCTGCTGAGGGTTCTGCATCGCTGGAGGCTTCTCATCATGACACAGTTGCTTGGGTGGGGCAGGACCAGTTTATTTCTTTGGGTGTTTTTGTATGTTCTGTTAACTTTTGTGGTTTCTCACTTTCTCCTAAAAGTGTTTTATAATAAAAAAGTAATTTTTAGTCAGTCAGAATTCAATATGGAAAACATTCAAATCATTATGCTCATCATAAAAATTTATAACTGAAAATTTGAAAAGAAAAAAAAAACTCACCCAATAAAGAGTGTTCCAATCATGAATCACTTACAATTTTAATCCCAAACACATTTCCACTTCCACTAACAACATTCAACATCCCATTAATATTCATTCCACTTATGATATACCTTTTTAGAAATTTATTTCACTCGTCACTCAAGATCAAAAAATAAATTTCGTGCTCAATCTCAAGTATATGACTTGAGAGCTCGAAGCCCTTACATTTTTATTAATATTTATAGATAATCACATTTTTAAATTAGGTTGAGGGGGGACCCTTATATGACCCATAGGACCAGAGTTATATGGACTTAGTAAGTGACCCAGAAGACCCCAAGGACTTAAAACCACAAAATATTTTATCCCTAGTGTAACTGATACATTTGTTTATCAAGATCCCAACCCTTTCTTAGATGTAGAGCTAGAAATTCCACATGTAGAGATGGATGGTGTTTCTTGCTAATGGAATATTCCATACCCTCTCATTAATCTAATCTCGTATCTCTGTAAGATGGTAACTATTCTTTGAAACCCCATAGACCAACACTTTTGGATGAGACCTGATGTAGTTTTCTCTGGGACTTCGATGTTGTTACACCAACGTGAACGACACATCCCTACTGTTGACATAGATCCAATATACACATCTCCACCTACCATGGACCACCACCCCCTCTGGTGAAATTAATCCATTAAAATCATAAAGACTATTCACTAAGGTTAAAAATTTTAAGGCTAAAAAGTAAATGGGTTATGATATGAAAATTACACTCAAAATCTTGAAATGGAGGGATAGTATCTTAATATATAAATCTATATATTCAATATAAATCTTAATGATGAATAAATAATTCCCCCTTTAAGTTCCCTAAAAAATACAACATCTTCGATTCCTTCCCTCTTTCACAAAGGTTTAAAAACTGACTCTAAATTAAATAGAATAATTTGGTTCCACCTTCCATACTTTTTATAATTATTTTTTTCATAATTGTTATTTTTATTTTTTATTTTATTTATTTATTTTTTATGAAATTGAGAAACCATAATATAAGCATAATAAATGATTTATTTTTGAACCCTTTACCCATAAATATTCAATATATGATTCTCTCACACTCATTCATGGAACTCTCACCAATGGGTGCCATGAAACACCCAACACACACTTAAAATATCAAAAGAATAATCATGTAATAATACCAAAGAATAAGCGTATGAAGGATAGATAGTATACTAATGTGGCTTCATGTTAAGGTATTTCATGGTATCTATGGGTTTCAAAAAAATCAGATGTAGGGTAGGTATCAAGATAAAATGAGCTAAATATAAATAAATTGATAGCCTCAATAATTTTATATAAGTTCAAAATCATTATTATTTTATATGATAAATAAGAAAATTATTGTAGTTATGTGTATCCTGAGTTCTTTCAAGAAATAGGGTATAAAAAATAATATTTAAAATATTATTAAAACCCATCAAGAATGCAAAAAAAATTATAAGTCAACAAATTCATGACATTAACACACAAAATTATTCTACAAAAAGAAAATTTCCAAAAATCAAAATCAAGAATATAAACAATATTGGAAATAACTTTTAAAATAACTCAAAATTAGAATAAGAATGTAAGTTTCAGAAATTTACACTTTTATCTTTAATATTTATGATCATGATGAATCAAAATTTTCTAAAAAGTCCAAATACTTCTCTTAAGTGTTGATGTATCATATATTAGTGAATCCAAGACAAAAAAATGAAGCAATTAATAGGTGAATTAATTTCAATTATTCCAGAAAAAAATAATTTCTCTATTTTTCATTTCAAACAAAAAATGTGATGGAAAGATAGAGAGTAAAAAATATAATTAATTAAGAATAATACCCCACCCCCCCCCCCCTTACATGAAGTTCTATAATTTATTATTTTTATTTATTCCTTCAATATTATTATTCTTCTTTTGAAGTTGAAATATCAAAAACAAACATGTAATGAAAAGGTTTAATTTAATTTAGCTCAAAAATATAAAGGGATTTCAAAACTAACCTTTAGAAAGAGTTCCTAAAATAAAATAGTTTCCTAAAGTAATTCCTATAAATCATAAGAAATTGTGTTGTCTTTCAAAAACGCTTTTTTAATATCTTTTAGATAGACCTTACCTCAGTTTTAAGTAATAATATTATGATACAATGTTACCCAACCTACTTTGGAAATGAATCTAAATTATGAACATCTGGTATAAGTGTTATCCTCCTCTTCAAGTGTATCTTCTTGATGCTCCTTCACGATGGAATATTTGGTTTGTAAATTTTTAAAAATGAAAAATAAACTCAAAAACAAACTAGATTTTGTAGATATATTTCTTAATCACCTATTCCTTATTATCCTATTTTAAATTGATGATATATCTATGAATTTTGGTAATATACTCTTACAAATTATCTAATTTTGGAGGTTCTTCATCATCAATGATTTTAGAAGGCTCCCTGAACTAAATTTCTTCCACCACTTGTCTTGGTTGAACTTCTTAAATTTTTTGTTGTCTTTATCACTATTTTTCTCCTATTTTTCCTCCACTACCTCAGCAATAAGATTCATATTTTTCTCCTATTATTCTTCTTTTAATATCAGAATTAAAATCTTTTCTTCTTCATTGAGAGTGTCACCAAGTTCAAAGTACTCTTCCAAATTGTATCATTCTTCTTTACTTCTACAACATGAATTAAAAGCTCATGCCAGCCATTTTGGGAGATAGGACAGTGCCCTGTTGGCACTGCCATCTTAGATAAATGGACACCCCACGTCCAGTTCAGCTCAACCGGCCCGCACCTCATGGGTCGAGTTCTCTAGCCGGGTCGGACCCTCCATCCAGGCCAGACCCCACCAGTCGGGCCGACCCTGCATCAGCCGAGCTAGACCTTCCGGCCAGTATGAACCCACACCAACTGGGATGAACCCATTCCAATCGGGCCGGACCCACGAGCCCAATGGGCTGGACCCCTACCGGACCCAGACCCGGTTGGCTCTGTTTCACTAAAATTGACCTAACTCGCAAAATGGGCGTCCGATCGACACACCGTCAGTGGCGTGATGAACCTTGAGATGAGGTGGTCCATTTGATAAAAATAAATTGAGTTTTGAATGAATTTTAATTATAGCTGGGTTGGATCAGACTCGAATCTAACTAGACCCTATTTACCTTTTTTTCTATATCTTATAGACCGAGCATCTGATTGACGCGTCATTTGTCACGTTGAAACCCTTATGACAAGACAGTCCTTTGGGTTACCTCTAAGTGAGACTTAGTTCTAGTTTAAATACGAACAATGGATTGAGAAGCAGAACCCTCGGAACTCATACAAACAAGGTGTGGGAATCTAGTGCCTGGCTATCAAGTGAAGAGAGACCCTTCGTTTATCGGAAAGAGAGTGACCCTCTATGGATCAGTAAGAGAGAGAACCTCCATGGATCGGAAATGGGAAGACCCTCTATAGAATGGAGAGAGAGAGACCCTCCATGGATTGGTAATATCATGACCTTCTACAGATCGGCATGAGAGCAACCCTCTATGGATCAGCAGTAGCACGACCCGTTGTAGATCAGTCACAGAGAGAACCTTTTTTTATCAGCATCGGAGAAACACTTCTCAGATTAGCAATTGATCCCCTCAATAGAATAAAATGATCTAGATTACGACTAATCATCTTTATTAATGTTCTTTAAGTTATATACCTGGTGTGAGCTATCTTTTACTTCATGCCCTGTGATTGATATCATGGTTTTTAGTTTTTCCTTATGAAATTATGAGATACCATTGGCGGTCTTGAGGTCCCTACTGAGTATTTTTATACTCACCCTTGCACGAGATTCACCCTCACCTTGTTGTGTCTTATACAGATGATGGACAGCTTGACTGAGACTTTAGAGAACCAGGGTTAGATGGTACACTAAGGTGACCGATTGATGTGGTGATATATAGTGATGAGTTGTACCTACCCTTCATGTAGGATCCTTAGAGGATGATCTTTGGATCTTGTTTTTCCTTTTTGATATACTACTCTTTTAGTTAGACTTGTATACTACCCCCTTTACTTTCAGTACTTACTTTTACTCTCAGTGGTGGTTTTTAATGGTGGTTGTACTACTCCTTTTCTATTGTGTTTTTCTTGTGTGTAGTGTGCCCTATCTGTGTGTGTATGGGTTTAAAGGAAATGTATTCCCTTTTTGGGTTTCTCCTTTCCGGTGCTAGTCACTAGCCCCTGGCCTATGGAAGGAGGGCTTGGGGTAGTCACGCCACAGGCCCTGGGGGATGGGTCGTGGCAGACAAGGTGAGTTTTTTATTTTTTATTACTTTATTTATTTTATTCATTCATCATAAAATCAAGAAAAAAAGGTGGAATTTAAAATAAATTATAAAACCTTGATTTATCAGGGTTAATTATTAAACAAATTATCAAATGGTAATTATCCAAATTATCCAACGATAATTATCAAAAATAAATTTATCAATTGATATAAACCAAATAATAGAAATAAATTCTATTAAAAATTATCAAAATATAATTTTTGGAGATTATCGAAGATAATTTTATACAAATTATCATATGATAATAGTGAAAAATAATTAAAATATAATTTCAATAATTTATCAAAGGATAATTGTGTGCGATTATAAAATGATAAATTATTAAATGAAATTATCAAGGATTAATTATTTATTATAGAATAATAATTATGATGAATTATTAAATAATAATTTTATTAAATTATTAAAAGGATAATTGTAAATAATTATCAAGTGATAATTACAAAAAAAATATCATATGATAATTGAAAAATTATAATTTTTATGGAGTAAATATATAGAATATTTATGCAATTTATTAAAGGATAATTTCACCAAATTATATTGGATAATTTTTGGAAGGAAAATTATCATAAGAAAATTTGGGAAATGTTAATTTACAAGGGATAATTATTAGAATATAATTATTCAAATTATAAAAGATAACTTATAATAAATTATCAAAGGATAATTATAAAATATTTTTTTATGATAAATTATCATGATATGATTATTCATTAATGAGAATAATTTCAAACACATGAATTGACATAAAACTATAATTCATATATTATCCTGGAGAGAGAACTTATTATCACATGTCAAATTTTATTTTTTTTAAATAAAATAACTGACATTGGTTTTATCACCCCTTGATGAACAAATACCATTGGTGTGTCAATGTTATCATTAATAAGGTGGTGAGGAGGTGTATTGAACCACATATGGTGGTTTATCTTTGTCATTGATATCGACAACCTTGAGGTAGTGGGTTCCTGATTCTCCAAATTTATTACTATCAAATTTCTTGATTTATTTAAATTGATGATTTAAATTCAATTCCTTAATATTTCTTTCAATTTCTTTGATAAAAACTCAATTCCAATGAATTGGAGGATTTGAAATGGTTTTGGCATGGAAATTTGGAAAATCCCCAATTCCATTGAATTGGGGTGGGTTTATGGAAATTGGATGATTTAAATTATTGAATTTAAATTATTAATTTGATAGAAATGTTTTCAATTAAATTGTTGAATTTAATTGTGTAAAATAATTGTTAAAATGATGGAATTAGTTTTGAATGGATTTAAAACTTGTTAAAATTGCTTAAAATGATTTGATACAAACCTAGTGGTTTTATCTTGTAAAAAATGCATGTTTTTGAATAAAACCTATTTTGGTTTTAAATAGAAAGGAATTGACATTTTTGTAATTGAATAATGGGACTGATCATATTTTTAAGAAATATTAAAATAGTTCTCATATCATGTAAGAGCTCATGAAAGCCTTAGGTAGTTAGTGAGTTATTTGGATACACTCTATGATACATCAATGTTCTAAAACATACTTGTGGTGGGTCACATCCCTGATGGGTTTTTGATGAGACTCCTTTGGCTAGTGTCATAGGGACATGTATGTATACACATTTTTCTAAGTTCACATAGAGAGTGTGGAATCCTATAGTTGGTTAATACTATCATACCTTTTGGCATATGACCATGTTGCTCGCTTGTTTATTTATATTTGACAAAAAAAATGTATGCCAATACTTATTGGAACTGCTTTACATGCCTTCTAAATTTATGTAAAAAGTTTTATATAAATGTTTTACTTAAGACATCATTTTATAAATAGACCATATCTTGTAAAGTAAATCATGTGCTTTGGATGTATTTTCCATCATTTTAAAACTGTTGAGCATGTTTTGTTTAAATACGATTTTAAGTTTCCAAACCTGTTTGTTCTGAAAAATTGAAAGATCTTATTTGGAAAATATATATTTTTCATCTGTTATGGAATCTTTTTTGGAATCCTACTGGGCTTAGGCTCACACCCTACTTTTTCCTTTGGGTGTTTTTGGACTTTTTTCTTCCATGCTCAATCAAAGGGAAGGGATCTATTGGAGGTGGATCCAGCTATTGAGATTTGGAAGTGGTGAGTTGTGTTCTTAGGGACCTTGGGGTTGTTTTCCTATTTAGCACTCTGGGTTGTAGTACTTTGGTTTTTATGACTCTTTGTATTCTGGTACTTTTACTCCCAGTGGATTTTTCCTATTGATATGCATACTGTCTTTTATCTTTTTCTCCCGCATTCTTGTGGCAAAATCATTCCCACTTGTATGTTGTATGATGTCCGGTGCTAGTCACCAAGACGTGGGGATCAAGAACGCCCATTGGGCTATGTCAGGGAAATCTTGGTTATTGGGTTACCAGGGTACCTGAGCTAGTTCGTGACAAAATGGTATCAAAGGGAGGTTGATATTTTTTTTCTTCAAGTTAGTATGCATTTGTGAAATCTTTTCGAGACTTAAGAAGTATTTTCGATTGAGTTCATGGCCATCTCTTACCACAATGAACCTTAGTTGTCACAACCCATTCTCGGGACCCGTGCCGTGACTACCCCAAGCCCGCCTCCCATAGGCCAAGGGCTGGTGACTAGCACCAAGGCGTAAATCCCGACAAAAAAGGGGAAGGCATTGCCTTTATAAAGTAAACAAACACCACAGAGTAAGCCAGCAGATGTAAACACTAAGTAAAACTGAGTACAAAAGTAAGTGCGGAAAGTAAATGGGCCAGAATACAAGCCCAAACTGAAAGTAAAGTACAACGTCGAGCCATCCACTGGAATTCCCACCTGAAGGGTGGGTACAGATATCCACCTCAGCTCCTCGGGTCCAGCCGTTCGCTCCGTGTGCATCCCGCCCAGTGGTCCACCTCCAGGTACCAACTGCTCTACTAGCCTCTACCACGATCAGCGATGTCCTTTGTCTGCATCCAACACAACGTAGTGCGGGCATACCCCGTGTAGGGGTGAGTATACGCTACTCAGTAGGAACCCTGAGACCCCCGAAGGTCTCCCAGAATCCACAAAGGATAATCCACAAAATAAATATACAATCACGAAGTAACAACCAACACTACTTAGGTATGTTCCCATACATATACCAAAGTCATCAATTCCAGTTTGGCTCCAACACCCGAGCCCAAGTTCGATCACGTCCACACAGGATAGTGCAACCCAATCTACATAGGAAAGCAAGTCAATCATATCGAATATAATGATTGAAATTCAAGACTCAGCTCACACTGGTATACTTCTTCGGTGATAGAGATGATCATATATATCCACTGATTCATCTAAGCTGGGACCCACGTAGGATACTAAACCAGCTACTTTGCCAGACCCACATAGGATAGCAAGAACAGAGTTAGACACTGCCAGACCCACGTAGGATACAAGAAAAGTAGTCATTGTCATTCAACCCACATAGGATTTTGGTACAGTCTTCATCGCTGCCGAACCCACATAGGATTTCAGTGCAGTCTTCATCTCCGTTGAACCCACACAGGATCTCAGTACGGTCTTCATCGTTGCCGAACCCACATAGGATATCAGTGCAGTCTTCATCTCCGTCGAACCCACATAGGATTTCAGAACGGTCTTCATCGCTGCCGAACCCACATAGGATTTCAGTGCAGTCTTCATCTCCGTCAAACCCAAATAGGATTTTACTACGGTCTTCATCACTGCCGAACCCACATAGTATTTCAGTGCAGTCTTCATCGTCGTCGAACCAACATAGGATTTCAGTACGGTTGTCATAGTCGCAGCCAGCTCTAGGGTTCCCGCACACAGCATGCTCGTTCCAGGAGGGTCCGCTCCATGAGCCAAGGGTTCGATACATCAACTGACACGTAGTCTGGAGTTTATGTATCTCAAAGTTCCGTCTTGACAAGAGGAACTCAATGTGACAGACTGTGCGTCAATATGAAACCCGGTCTAAGAGTAATTGGCTTTTTCGTTCTAGGGGCCCTGTTGGTTTTTAAGTCAAAACCATCCCGACCGCACTCCAACTGTGTCTAAACCTCGAGCGGAGTAAGTCAAAAGGTCTGTATCACTAATAGGAATCCAACAAAGTCTATGGCATGTCAATCGGACGTCCGGAGCTCAAGTTATAAGTGTTTCCGCTCTGATGGCCCGGTTGGTTTCGTGTTCGAACCAACCCTGTCGTACCCAAAGTTCTTTTAAACCTTGAGTGTAATATACCGAAACGACTGTCTCGATCCAAGTATATCATCGCAACTGACGGTGCATCGATCGGAGGTCCGTAGCCCAAGTTATGGGCATTTGAACGAAAACTGCATAAAAATAGGGGGTTCGGGCCGGTCAGACCCGGCCCCATACCCCCCCCCCCCCCCCCCCCGCGTCAGCCCGAACCGGGTCCGGGTCTAGCCCACTAGGGCGCAGCGCGGCCCGGCGTCGCGGAAAAAGAGAATCGTCGACGTCACGGAGAAGAGAACCGTCGGCGTCGCGGTACACGGCGTCGCGTCGTCGATCTCCACAGGTTCGGCGTTCTTCGTCGCCCTTCGTCGGAGGTCGGCGTTCTTCATCGGCGACGGTGCATTCTTCGCGTTCTTCAAGGAGGAAGATGAGGATTCCAAGACTTGGCTCTCCTCTTCCAATCCTTCTCGCACAACGCAACAAAAAAATAAAATAAGGCTTTACCTTATTTTATTTCTCATGCCAACGGTTTTTGAAATTCAAAAAAAGATCATGATTTAATTAACGTGTGTTGACAAATTAATGAGGCGTTTAATAATTAATTAAACGTCAGTGTTGACTTGGCATTTAAGAGGGGGTGCGGGTGAGTTACATAATTAAATGCATGTGGGAGGTAAAGGAAATAAAGGGGGTGGGGCTCGTGTGGGCCCCACCTCACTAATATCCTAACTAGGAGTTAGGATATTAGTGGGCCCCACTCTAACCGCCATGCCTAGGTTAACACTACCTATAATAAAAATAAAATTGTACCACAAGATGTTATTTTTATTCTTTAGTTAACCCAATTAATTACTAACCTCACCCGAGCAAACGCAACTCCAGAAAAGGTGTTCTTAAGCAATTACCGGCACTACGATTATATCGGTGCCCTCAGAATTCAATTCTGAGCACCGGTTCAAAAGTTAGGAAGACCCGCTCGTTCGTTCATTGAACGTACCCGAACCAAACTTTGGAAATTGATTATGGGCACATCGGTCCTCGGAATCAGGTTCCGTCAGAAACTGCGCTCTTATAAAATCCCAAACAAAATTAAGAAAAAAAATTCCTTGAATTTTACGGGTCTTTACATTACTCCCACCTCAGGGTTTTACGTCCCCGTAAAGATACATCATAAACTAGGGGAACAAATGTGGGTACTGAGCATGCATCTAAGCCTCCCGCTCCCAAGTGTTCTCCTGGAGGTTGTTGTGCTACCATCTGATGCGCACTAAAGGAATCAACCGCCCACGTAGGACCCGCTCCTGTTGATCCTCGATCTCCACAGGGACCTCAGCAAAGGTCTCGCCATCGTCAATTTCCAGCTCCCCATGGTCGATGATATGCGTCGGGTCATGCACGTATCTCCTCAACTGGGATACATAGAAGACTTCATGCACCCGGTGAAACTGAGGTGGTCAAGCCAGGCGATAAGCCACCTCGCCTACCCTACTAAGGACCTGGAACAGTCCGATGAAGCGTGGAGATAACTTTCTGCCTCGGCCAAATCTCCGTAATCCACATCGATGTGAGACCCACAAGAAGACGTGGTCACCATCCTCTAATTCCAGTGGCCTCCGCCTCCTGTCAGCATAAGACTTCTGCTGGCTCTGAGTTGTCCTCATCCGCTCCTGAATGACTTGGACCTTCTCTATCGTGGCCTGGACCATCTCCAGTCCCACAAGTGTTGACTCCCAAGGGTCTGTCTAGCACAGAGGTGATCTGCAAGGCCGTCCGTACAATGCCCCGTATGGTGTCATCCCGATGGTGGAGTGGTAGCTGTTGTTGTACGCGAACTCCGCCAAGGGTAGGTGGTCCTCCCAGCTGTGACCAAAGTCAAGGACACATGCACGGAGCATGTCTTTAAGAGTCTGAATGGTTCTCTCTGTTTGACCATCCGTCTGAGGGTGAAAGGCGGTGCTCATACGTAGATGCGTCCTGAATGCCTCCTGTAACCCCTTCCAAAGCCAGGAAGTAAAGAGATCATCTCGATCAGAGATAATAGATGATGGCACACCATGAAGTCGTACAATCTCCTGAACGTAGAGACGTCCCAAGATCTCTACTAAGCCCTGTTCTCTATTGGGTAAGAAGTGAGCCGACTTGGTGAGTCGGTCGACAATCACCCAAATGGAGTTGTGACCTCTGGAAGTACGTGGAAGTCCAGTCACGAAATCCATAGATATCCCGTCCAACTTCCACTCCGGGACCTCCAATGGGTGTACCAATCCTGCTGGTACCTAGTGCTCTGCCTTCACTTGCTGGAAGGTGAGACATCGAGAAACGAACTCTGCCACAGCCTTCTTCATACCCGGCCACCAGTGCTGTCGTCTGAGATTTGGGTACATCTTCGCCACTCCTGGATGTACTGCAAAAGGGGAAGTGTGAAACTCTCTCAGCACCTCCTCCTACAAGGTAGCTGGTACCACGGTACGTCCTCTGAAAAGGACATTGTGCTCTCCTCCTACGGAGAATCCATCAGGTGCCTATCCTGAGGATATCTTCGCACGCCGCGTCTCACAGTCAGCGTCCCCACGCTGTGCCTCTCTGACCCACTGTAGTAGTGGAGTAGTGACTGTGAGTGACTGAAGAAAGGTTGCTCCATCTCTATCCACGAAGGATATCTGCAAAGCGGCTAGCTGCTCCATCGCCTCCCCGAGTAGCTGGATGCCCGTCCTCCTGCTGAGAGCATTGGCTACTACGTTCCCCTTTCCAGGAGTATAGACTATCTCAAAGTCATAGTCCTGGAGGAACTCGAGCCATAGCTGCTGTCTCAGATTCAGTTCCTTCTGCGAGAAGATGTACCTGGGACTCTGGTGGTCAGAGTAGATTGTAAAGTGCTCGCCCATCAGATAGTGTCGCCACATATTCAGAGCGAAGACCACTGCTGCTAACTCCATGTCATGGGTAGCATAGTTCTTCTCATGCTGCCTCAACTGACGTGATCCATAGGCGATCACGGCCCGGTCCTGCATCAGGAAACATCTGAGTCTGGTCCCTAATGCATCGCAGTAGACTACGTACCCTACTCCCTCCTCCGGTAGCCTCAAGATAGGCGCAATGGTCAATCTCTGTCTCAGATCCTGGAAGCTCTACTAACATCTGTCTGATCACACGAAGGGTTTCCCCTTCTTCGTCAAAGCTGAGAGTGGTGTCACAACTCTGGAAAAGTCTGGCACAAATCTCCGATAGTACCCAGCTAGCCCCAAGAAACTCCACACCTTCGTCACGCTCCTGGGTGGCTCCCAAGCTAGAACTTCCTCGATCTTCGCAGGATCCACTGCAACTCCTGCCTCATAGATGACATATCCCAAGAAGTGGACCTCACGTAACCAGAACTGACACTTCGAGATATTTCCATAAAGCTGGTGCTCCCGGAGTGTGTCTAGTACAACCCGCAAGTGGTAGGCGTGCTCCTCCTCAGTGGTCGAGTATATCAATATGTCGTCGATGAAGACCACGACAAATCGATCGAGGTATGGCTGAAATATCCTATTCATGAGACTCAT
Organism: Viscum album; assembly: GCA_963277665.1. Classification (NCBI taxonomy): domain Eukaryota; kingdom Viridiplantae; phylum Streptophyta; class Magnoliopsida; order Santalales; family Viscaceae; genus Viscum; species Viscum album. The sequence goes on along the minus strand of OY728127.1, from coordinate 1,956,472,709 downwards.
GAACACTGCTGGAGAATTGGTTACACTGAAAGGCATAACCAAGAACTCACAGTGGCCATACCGACATCTGAAGGTCGTCTTCTGCACATCCTCGTCTCGAACTCTGAGCTGATGATAGCCTGATCTAAGGTCTATATTTGAGAACCACCGTGCTCCCGTGAGCTGATAGAAGAGGTTGTCAATCCTCGGTAGTGGATACTTGTTCCTCACGGTCACCTGGTTCAGGCGACAATAGTCGACACAAAGTCGCAAGATTCCGTCTGCCTTTTTGGAAAACAAAATCGGGGAAGCCCATGGTGAAACACTGGGTCGGATGAATCCCTTGCCCTGCAAGTCCTCCAACTGTACATGTAGCTCTCGAAGCTCAGTGGGGGCCATCCAATATGCTGGAGTTGATATTAGGGTTGTCCCGGGGTACAGGTCAATATAAAAGTCTATCTCTCTACGAGGAGGTAGTCCTGGAACGTCGTCAAGTAAAACGTCCGCATACTGATCCACCACTACAGGAAAACTAGGACTCTGGATGTCAACTGGTCCTAGGATAAGGCTAGCCAACTGATGAGTGATGGGCTGTCATCTCCTCTGCGTGAGTCCATCATGTGCTGAAAAGGCTCCCTTCCCACCGGTGAAGGTAAAACTGCTCCCATCGGTGCATACACACCGCACCTTGTGCCTAATACAGTCGACCTGAGCTTGGACTGTGGATAACCAATCCATGCCCAAGATGATGTCGTAAGGCCTCGACGCCGCTACAAGAAGATCCCAGCCGAAGCTCTCGCCTCCTAGAGTAAGCTCACACTGCTGGTACCAGTGTGTAATCATCGAGTCTGCTCCCGTAGGAGTCTCTAGCCGTAAGGATCGAGCCAACGGCTCCGTTGGAATCTCCGAGCTCCGAACACGGGCAGTGGAAATAAAGGAATGACTCTCTCCTGTGTCTATATGAACTATAGCAAGGGTGGAGTAGACCCAGATCATACCTCGAATCATCTCTGGTGTGCCGTGGTCGTAGGCCTCTGCTGCCTGAAACTGAGCCTATCTCTTCCCGCCAGCCCCCTGTGGTCGGGGTGGACCTCCTGGTGCTGGTGGTGGTAAAGCCTCAAAGCATCTCCCACCACCTGCTGATCGGCCAGCTCCCCTACCTCATCCGCCTGCTCTCGGGGGACCACCACGGTCGACCCTCTGCCTCTGCCTGGGTGGCCCCTCAACCATTTGCTGCTCCTCTGCACGGCGGGTCGGGCAGTCACGAGCCATGTGGCCCTGCCCGCCGCATGCGTAGCACTGTCTGCTCCTTGGAAGGCTGGCTCTGCGTCCTGTGCCCCGCACCTCTGAGCCAGTGTCCTGAGGTCTTCTTCCTGATGGTCCGGTCCGCCTGGACCCCTGTGACATCCGTCGACTTCCAGCTACAGACGAATCTGCTACATGCCGCCTTGCGGTAGGTCTCGCTACTGGCGAAGGCTCATCAAGAAAGATCTCTATGAGAAGAGCTCTCTCCAGTACTCCTACCTATTTTGGAATGCTAAGGGAGATCATTGATGCCCTAATCTCATGCCTCAGACCCTTCTTGAAGGTTCGGGCCCGGAAGAATGGGTCTCGTACCATGTCCGTTGAATAGCGCGAGAGGTCGGTAAATCTCACTGAGTACTGGGCGACTGTCATGCTTCCCTTCCACAGCTGTAGAAGCTCCTGGATGCGCACCGCACGGAGGGTGGCTGGGATGAACTCCGAGTGGAAGAGGATCTCAAAGTCCATCCAGAGGAGTGATGCCTCGTCATGAACCTGGATCGTCAAGATCCATCACCTGTCTGCTGTCGCGTGCAGGAGGCTCGCTGCGAGGATCACCATGAGGTCAGCCGGTGTCCCCACTAACCTGAAAACTTGAACAACTGCCTCCAGTCAATCCTCGGCTGCCTGAGGGTCCGTCTCCCCGAGGAACCTAGGCGGTCACTAACGCTGAAACTCGTGCAGTGCACTAAGGCGACGTGCACTATCAGCGGCTGGGGCTAGTAGCATCGGTGGCTCGGTGGGTAGAGGTATCGTCGGTGCCTCCGCTGTCAAAGGGCCCTGCACCGAGGCCTCGTAGCTCGGTGGGCTATCGTCTCGCACAACGCTCGGAACCCTAGATGGATGCCGTCGTGGGGCCATCCTGAAAAGAAACAGGTGTGCCACGGTCAAACAGTATACTTGGTGATATGACACTAAGTTGTCACAAAAAAAACTTTTAAAACACACATTCAATCAATGTTTTCGTGCATTGAGTCGGAAATCAGAAGTCAGGGTCCTGGTGAACGGATACGTCGGCCGCCACACCAACACTGGACTCCCTGGACTGATAACCACACTAAATACCCTTAACACTATTCCTTCACATAGAAGAAAGATCAGAGTCATGAGTTCTGTGGTAGAACCGAACTCCTCTGATACCAATTTGTCACGACCCGTTCTCGGGACCCGTGTCGTGAATACCCCAAGCCCGCCTCCCATAGGCCAAGGGCTGGCGACTAGCACTAAGACGTAAATCCTGACAAAAAAGGGGAAGGCATTGACTTTATAAAGTAAACAAACACCACATAGTAAGCCATCAGATGTAAACACTAAGTAAAACTGAGTACAAAAGTAAGTGCGGAAAGTAAATGGGCCAGAATACAAACCCAAACTGAAAGTAAAGTACAACGTCGAGCTGTCCACTGGAAGTCCCACCTGAAGGGTGGGTACAGATTGCCACCTCAGCTCCTCGGGTCCAGCCGTCCGCTCTGTGTACGTCTCGCCCAGTGGTCCACCTCTAGGTACCGACTGCTCCACTAGCCTCTACCACGATCAGCGATGTCCGTCGTCTGCATCCAACACAACGTAGTGTGGGCATACCCCGTGCAGGGGTGAGTATATGCTACTCAGTAGGGACCCCGAGACCCCTGAAGGTCTCCCAAAATACACAAAGGATAATCCACAAAAGAAAGATACAATCACGAAGTAACAACCAACACTACTTAGGTATGTTCCCATACATATACCTAAGTCATCAATTCCAGTTTGGATCCAACACCCGAGCCCAAGTTCGATCACGTCCACACAGGATAGTGCAACCCAATCCACATAGGAAAGCACGTCAATAATATCGAAGATAATGATTGAAAGTAAAGACTCGGCTCCCACAGGTATACTTATTCGGTGATAGAGATGATCAGATATGGCCACGGATTCATCTAAGTTGGGACCCACGTAGGATACTAAACCAACTACTCTGCCAGACCCAAATAGGATAGCAAGAATAGAGTCAGACACTGCCAGACCCACATAGGATACAAGAACCGTAGTCATTACCGGCGAACCCACATAGGATTTCGGTACGGTCTTCATTGCTGCCGAACCCACATAGCATTTCAGTGCAGTCTTCATCTCTGTCGAACCCATATAGGATTTCAGTACAGTCTTCATCGCTGCCGAACCCACATAGGATTTCAGTGCAGTCTTCATCTCCGTCGAACCCACATAGGATTTCAATACGGTCTTCATCGCTCCCGAACCCACATAGGATTTCAGTGCAGTCTTCATCTCCGTCGAACCCACATAGGATTTCAGTACGGTCTTCATCGCTGCCGAACCCACATAGGATTTCAGTGCAGTCTTCATCACCGTCGAACCAACATAGGATTTCAGTACGGTTGTCACAGTCACAGCCAGCTCTAGGGTTCCCGCACACAGCATGCTCATTCCAGGAGGGTCCGCTCCACGAGCCAAGCGGTCGATACATCAACTGACACGTATTCCAGAGTTGATGTATCTCAAAGTTCTGTCTCGACAAGAGGAACTCAATGTGACAGAAGGCGCGTCAATCGGACGTCTGGTCTGATAGTTATTGGCATTTTTGTTCCAGGGGCCCGGTTGGTTTTTAAGTCAAAACCAACCTGACCGCACTCCAACTGCATCCAAACCTCGATCGGAGTAATCCAGAAGGTCTGTCTCACTAAAAGGAATCCAACAAAGTCGACGGCACGTCAATCGAACGTCCGGAGCTCAAGTTATAAGCATTTCCGCTCCGAGGGCCCGGTTGGGTTTGTGTTCGAACCAACCCGGCCATACACAAAGTTCTTCGAAACCTTGAGTGTAATATACCGAAAGGACCGTCTCGATCCAAGGATCGCATCACAACTGACGGTGTGTCTATCGGAGGTTTATAGCCCAAGTTATGGGCGTTTGAACGAAAACTGCCCGAAAATAGTGGGTTCAGACCCGGCCCGATACCCCCCCCCCCCCCCCGGGTCGGCCCGAACCGTGTCGACCCGACCCGGGTCCGGGTATGACCCAATAGGGCGCGGTCCCGCCTGGACGGCCTAGCGCCCGCATGGCCAGTGGGTGCGGGGGGGGGGGGGTTACAACCACCTGCGGTTGACGAACCGGCGCGGCATAAGCCGCGCCGCCCAATCCAGAACAGCTGAAGCCATTCCGGTTCTTCCCCCACCGCCGCGGCTCAGCCACGGCGGTTTGCTCCGGCGGCGCGCCACCGCCGCCTTCTGCGGACCACTGGACGCGCTCCAGTGGTCTGTTTCGCCTTCCGTCTTCGCCAATGGTCCTCCTGGGACCCGATCTTCACTGCGAAGGGATTCAAACGCCATTACGGCTCACTTAGTCATCGCCCGTCGATCAGCACGTCAATAAACGAACTGCGGAGTCTTCGAAATGCCTCTGCGGCCCCAACTCCGACCACGGTTTCGTTCGGCCTCAACGGCGCCGCGCTTCTTTATCGTGTTCTTTCTTGTTTCCGCGCGGTGCCGTTGCATCGCGCTGCCTTTGTTCGAGCCGCAACGAACAAAACACCAAAGGGGGAGGAGATTCGGTCGTGTTCGTGCGGTCCGACATCCTCCTGTTATTACGATAACAGGCGGCCCAAGAAGAAGACGATGAATGGCAAAAGAAAAATCACAGGCAAAAACAAATAACCCCTACCTCAAGGTGTCGTCAAATGGAGGTTCGTCGCGAGAAGGAACGTCGCGGAAGAAGGCGTCGCGGAAAAAGAGAATCATCGACGTCACAGAGAAGAGAACCATCGGCATCGCGGTACATGGCGTCGCGTCGTTGATCTCTGTGGGTTATGCGTTCTTCGTCGCCCTTCGTCGGAGGCCGACGTTCTTCGTCGGCGACGGTGCGTTCTTCGCGTTCTTCAAGGAGGAAGATGAGGATTCCAAGACTTGGCTCACCTCTTCCAATCCTTCTCACACAATGCAACAAAAAAATAAAATAAGGCTTTGGCTCATTTTATTTCTCATGCCAACGGTTTTTGAAATTCAAAAACAGATCACGATTTAATTAACGTGCGTTGACAAATTAATGAGGCATTTAATAATTAATTAAACGCGAGAGTTGACTTGGCATTTAAGAGGGGGTGCGGGTGAGTTACATAATTAAATGCATGTGGGAGGTAAATCAAATAAAGGGGGTGGGGATCGTGTGGGCCCCACCTCACTAATATCCTACCTAGGAGTTAGGATATCAGTGGGTCCCACTCCAACCGCCATGCCTAGGTTAACACTACCTAGAATAAAAATAAAATTGTACCACAAGATTTTATTTTTATTCTTTAGTTAACCTAATTAATTACTAACCTCACCCGAGCAAACGCAACTCCAGAAAATGTGTCCTTAAGCAATTACCGGCGCTGCAATTCCATCGGTGCCCTCGGAATTAGATTTCGAGCACCGGTTCAAAAGTTAGGAAAACTCGCTCGTTCGTTCACTGAACATACCTGATCCAAACTTTGGAAATTGATTCCGGGCACACCGGGCCTCGGAATCAGGTACCGTCAGAAACCACGCTCTTGTAAAATCCCAAAGAAAATTAAGAAAAAAAATTCCTTGAATTTTACAGTTCTTTACATTAATTCTCCAGGGGTGGTTAGGGAAAGACATCTTATGGATTAGTTCTAGTCTTTTTTCTATTTTGATTTGGATAAAGTGAAATCTAAATCTTATTTGTTCTTTACTTTGGGTTTAATTTCTCTCATTTATTTGTTTGAGAAACACCTAATGTATTCAATGTTGTATATTGATGTTGTGTAACATTGTGACTCTGAAAAGATGTGTTAATCAGATCTGGGAGGAGTCTACTGATGAACCTCAGTGAGTGAATCATGTTGTAGATCTGAATATATTTGAGGTGATCATGTGTACAGTCCAAGATTTGTGGTAGGCACTGCCACCAGTACTCATTCAGGATCCAACTATGGATCCTTAGGGGGGTGTTCTTTGAAATCATTCTCAAGAGTTCATTCTATAGTAACTACCCATTTTCAAAGGATTTACTGATCCACAACATTTTGAGGAATGGTTGGGAATGATAGAACATCTTTTTGAGTTCTTGGGGACACCAAGCATGATCAAGGTGATGTATGCCACCTTTGTATTGGAGGGACCAAGTAGTAGACGGTGGGAAATGATGGTGATGAAAAAATAACATGATGGATTAGAGTGTAATTAAATCAAGGTTCTTTTCACTAGCCAATTCTATCTAGAGTCAATGGTGTTGGAAAAGGTTGTGGAGTTTTTCAAACTTGATCAGGCCAACAGAATTGTGGCTCCTACGAATGTTTAGGTTACTTATATAATTTCTTCCACAACTTTTCCACTCCGAACATTGGAATGGGATCATGATCACCTCCAACAATAGTGGATAAATAAAATGATTCATGTACATAAGTGTTCCGGCCATAGGAATATGGAAAGAAACTTCTCCATGCATTGGAAGAGTCTCTGGTGGAATCAGATACTGGTCCAATGACTGTGAGAGGTACCATTACAATAGCTTCATTGTTAGTGACTGCTATATTTGATATTGGTGCATCTCACTCATTTATTTCAATATGTATCTTTAATATTATTAATCTTCCTATGGAGGTATTATCTTGTGAAATGAATATTATTACACCCCTTGGTGTGAAAGAGAGAGTAATGTTTCTTTAGTCCCACTTGTGTATTCTCTCTATCAAATGTCGAGATTTCTTGGAGTTTTTTGGTTCTAGACATGGAATCTCTTGACATAGTATTCAGGATGGATTTGATCATTTAAAATAAATCCTGTATTGATTGTTATCTTCAATGTGCCTACCTTACTACACTCAGTCTGCCTCTTGTATTTCAATGTTAATGAGACCCAAGGTCAAGCTGAGTTGAACCTTCTTAGCCAGAGTTGGGGAAACTGATATTAGTGTTTTCTTTTGATGAGGAGAGAGATTCAATGGTTGGTTATCTCCCTCATATTTTCATTGTGTTTTATATTGTATTTCCTTCTGACTTTTCTAGTTTACCACTAGTAAGAGTGGTTGAGTTTTCCATTAACTTGATGTCTGGTACTCAAACAATTTCAATTCCCTTTTACTGTATGGAACCATCTGAACTAAAAGAGTTGAAGTTAGAGTTGGATGATATTATTGAGGATGTACTTTATGATTGTGTTCTTGACCTTGGAGGCTTGGGATGATCTTTTAGGATTGGTTTAGTTTTCTTATAACAACAATTACTAGTCCATGATTAGAATGATTCATATTAAGGCCCTATGTGGTCATCCTTGTAAATTTCCATTGTGTTGGTTAGAGATTGGTGAAGGTTCCATGGTTGGACCAAGTTTTTTCCAAGAGAAAACAACTAATATTCAGTTGGTTTATCAGTGAATGTTAATGGCCCAAAGCCCATATAATTCCTATGTTGATCGTCACTATAGACCTTTGGAGTTCTAGGTTGGTGACCATGTGTTATTGGAAGTTTCACCTAGCTGGGTCATCGACGGCTTGGGAAGAAAGGGATGTTTACTAATCATTTTTTGGAACCCATAGATATTTTTGATCAGGTGGGGAAAGTTGATTACCATTAAGCACTACCACCACAGCTAACATCGATACATAATGTGTGCCATGTGTCACAATTGTGAAAGTCTCTTTGATCCACCTCACATTTTGAGCTGGAGTGATCTTGAGATTAAACCTAATTTATCTATGACTAAAAGACCAATCAGGGTTGTTGACTCTCAGACCAAGGTACTTCGTGGGACAACGAAATCTCTGTTCCAAGTGCTATGGCAGCATGGTTCTAATTATCATTAAACATGGGAGTGGGAGGCACTGATGCTAGAGAAGTGGCCTCATCATTTTGATGTGGAGGCTTCTTCGTAGTCTTTTTAGGGACAAAACGTTCTTATGGTGGGGAGTTTTTAACATCCTGTTACTGTTTTCAGGTATTCTTAAACCCTCTTGTGTTAAATTATTAATATCTTAAGTGGGAAAATGATTTATTAGTGAATTTTAGATAAATGTGTTAAGGGCCTTAAATTCCCGTTAGCATCTTGGAATTCTCAATTAAATGTTTTTGGAGTTTGACACTAAGTTATTTTGATGTTCTGAGAACCGCAAAGCCTCGAAGAAGACTGAATAAAAAATATTAATTATATTATATTAAACATGAACATTTTGTTTAAAATAATTTAATAACTCCAAAACGGTGTGTCTAATGAGAAATATTAAACCACTGTTATGTCCAAAATATAGTGTTTACACTAGTAGGGGTATAAGTATGACAACCCTGCTTTTATTACAAACTTAAACATGATTTATTACATAAAACCTCACTTAATACAACAGGAATATCAAGAGGTTTAGTTTATTTGGGGCTTAGGATCATTACATAAAAACTTAAAACATGTAATACAACATCTTTATTGAAAACTTCCTTTACATGACCACTACATTCCCTCATACTTAGCATTGCATGGGATAACCTGAAGACATTCATAAGAAAAGGGTGAGCTATAAAGCCCAGTAAGGGAATACACATGGAATAACATGAGGAGTAAAATACATGTTAGACATTAGGTATATCAATAGAGTACAAGAGAAACATGAACATAAAGGCATGATAAAGCATGATAATCATAACATGGAAATGTGGCAACAACACTTAACATGGAATTAGAATGAGCCAAGGCTCATTGCACATGGAGCATGAGTAAACCCTCATTGAACATGAAGCACGAGTAAACCCTCTTTACACTTGAATTATCATGATTCAACACTCATTGTACATAACATATCATGATACTATACTTTACCCAATGCATTGGAGCGCTATAAGGGCGCACCCTTCTTAAACATTTCATTTCATGCATAAGTGTGCCACATGGATCGTAAAACATGGATTCATAAAACATAATAATTTATTCCACGCTAAAGGAATGTGGAATTCATACATGATACTTTATAATCATTAAGTAAATGTGAATAAATTTGAATACCCTTGATGGAGAAATGGGCATGGTATTCACTACACAAAGGCAATGGCTTAGAAAATCGGTGCGATTTCGACAGCGTAACAGCGTGACTTAAGAATTCATAAAAAGGGTTTATGAGAGAGAAAGGGGTTCCTCATCATATTTACATGTAATTTACAGTAATTAGGTCATATAGATACATGTCCCATCAATTTTAATGGAATTTAGATTCATGATACAAAAGTATTGCTTGAATGTAAATGAGGAGAGAGAAGTTCCTTTCGGAATTTCAGCATAGTAACAGGTGTACATGGGAGGCATTTAATGAGAGAGAAAGGGTCTCCCATTATTAAAAAATAAAGAGGGAATTATTAGGGAGGTGTTAAACCATAACCCAACATTCATAATTGAAATTAAAAGGGCAAAACGACTTAAAGAAAATTGGACAAAATGAGAAAGGAAGAAAAAAACCCTTACTTGGAAGTGTGGTTCCAAAGGTTTGAGAGAGGCTTGAGAGAGGCTTCTTGGGAGCTTGGGGAACCTTGGGAGGATTATAGAGAGAGTAGGGAAGATTTTGTATGAACTTCAAAGGCTTTTAGTGAGGAGGAAGTGGGATCTTTGGTGGGTTTATATAGGAAAGGTGAGGGAATTCTTTATTATTTAGGTTTGGGACCCCTTATATTAAATTAATACAAAAAACAAACCATCCCATGGTTTTTGCCCATGGTTTTTGGAAAAGGGAAGAGGAAAAAAATATTTTATAAGGCCAAAGTCCTAACTTCTCAAAATAATGGGGTTGCTTATGTGGAGGTGAGTCACACACCCATGGAAAATAATTTAAAAAGACAAGATGTTTAATAAGTCTTGAGGGGTCTATTAATGCTTTGTAAAATAATTCAAACAAACCCAAAATCACATTATTTTAATATTAAAACATATATGGCCGAACATAAAGATTATAGTATTTTATTACATCACTATTGGGTCATTATGATGTCATAATACACATTATATATTTAAATGGTATTTAATTTTTACCCAAAAATTTGACCATCTCAGAAAATTATGAAAAATTAACCATTGAATAATTTAGACATCTTGATTCCATAAATAACATTTATTTTATCTAAATAATTTTCTAAATATGTTAATTTTCACTTTTAAAATAAAAATCGACATTTATCGAAAATTCACGGGTTTTAACAAAAATGGATTTCAAACCTTAATAAAAATTATAATTGCATTCATAAAATTATAAGACCATTTATATTTAATAAAAATTAATTTAATAATAATAATATTTTATTAAAATATTATTTAATTCAAAAATCCATTAATTTAATAAAATATATTTCTTAATTAAATAATAACTAAAAACACTATTTGTACTTTAAAAACTATTTACAATGTATCAAAAATGACAAGGAGGTATATTCATTATTATATACAAAAAAAATATACATGAACATAGTACTAGAAATTTGTTACATAACCCCTTAAAACAGCCGCATAACACCTAAGGGTAAGGTGTGCGATGGTGACAGACTCTTGGGGTGGCTCGGATAACATTGCTTGACTGGTAATCTCTATCAACTTCCACTTTTCCCATAGATAGTCCTGTTCAAGCTTGACATGATGAAGCTCAACTTGGGCTTGGTCAAGAGCGAAGCCCAAGGACGCCACCTCTTTTCCGAGCTCTGACAAATGGGCTTCGTATGGAGAAATTCTACTGGATGAGGCCATCGCTTCTTTTGTCTGAGTAAATTGGATTTGTTAAATCCCTATATTTATACTAATAATGTGATCACTGTTCAATGGATATATTAGCAACGGTCAAAATTATTAACATAAAACCGAAGAAGTTCACATTTTATATAAACATGAAGAGACATTTAATTAGATCAAGAGGGATTTCCATTAATGAAACTTTGGGTCGTTACAATATTTTCCCCTTAAGAAATTTTTCCCTCGAAATTTTCTTTTTCCCACACTAAAACAGATGTGGGTAACTCGGCTTCATCATTTGCTCTGATTCCCAAGTCACTTCTTCAAACTTGTGGTTTCTCCACAACACCTTGACGAGGGGCATTGTCTTATTTCGTCGAACTTTTTCTCTACGATCTAAGATCTTCACTGGTTTCTCATCATAAGAAAGATCATATTCCAATTGTACCACCTCAGAAGAGAGTACATGTGAAGGGTCCGATATGTACTTCCTTAAGAGGGATACATGAAAGAAATCATGTACTTTGGCCATGGTAGGTGGAAGTGCTCATCGATAGGAAAAATCCCTGACACGATCAAGAATCTCAAAGGGGCCGATGTACCTTGGAATTAACTTCCCTTTCTTTACAAAACTCATGACCTTATTCCACAGAGATATGCGTAGAAAAACCATGTCTCCAACTTTAAACTCAAGGTCTCGTTGACAGTTATCTACATAACTCTTCTGTCGACTCTGGGATGATTTGATATGATGTTGAATGGTTTTCACCTTCTCCACCATTTCTTCGACCATTTCTGGTCCAAGCAGATTACGTTCACTGACTTCATCCCAACGTGTCGGTGTTCTGCACCTTTTCTCATACAGGGATCCATAAGGTGCCATTTGGATGCTCGAGTGGAAACTGTTATTATAAGAGAATTAAACCAGAGGAAGATGTTGATCACATCATCCTTTAAAGTCCATTGAGCATGCTCTCAACATTTCCTCAAGTGTTTGGATATTCCGCTCGGATTGGCCATCAGTTTGAGGATGATAAGCCATACTAAAGTTCAGTTTAGTATCCATAGCATGTTGAAGACTCCTCCAAAACTTAGAGGTGAATCTTGGATCTCAGTCAGACACAATAGATAGTGGTACTCCATGAAACCTTACCACTTCCCTGATATATATCTGTGCCAGTTGATCCAATGAGAAATCCTCCTGAATAGCAATGAAGTGTGCAGTCTTTGTAAGATGATCCACAACAACCCAGATTGCATTGTTTCCTTTGGATGTCCTTGGAAGTCCGGTGACAAAGTCCATGGTGATGTTATCCCATTTCCATTCTGGTATGGGCAGTGGTTTCATCATCCCCTTATACTTCTGCCTCTCTGCCTTCACTTGTTGACACACTAGGCACTTTGATGTATATTCAGTGATCTCCTTCTTCATATTATCCCACCAAAATTTTTCTCAGAGATCTCGATACATCTTTGTGCTCTCTAGGTGAATAGAGAAATTTGAACTATGTGCATCATCCAAAAGTTCCTTCTTCAGCTCCGGACTTGATGGAACACATAGTCCTTTCCCAAACCGCACAATTCCTTCTTCATTAACATTAAACTCTGAGGATTTCCCTTTTTCGATAGCTTCCACCTTTTCTTGAATTCCCACATCATCCTTTTGAGCATCCTTTAACCTTTCCAAAAGATATGGCTGAGAAATAATTTGTAAAAGGATTGATGATGTTCCCTTCTTTATGATTTTCATGTCCATCTTCATCAAGTCTAAGAAGATTGGATCCTTCTCAATTCTCATCATTGATAGAATTCATGGGTCCTTTCTACTTAGGGAATCTGCCACCTTTTTCGCTTTCCCAGGGTGGTAATGTATTGAATAGTCATAATCCTTGATGAGCTCTATCCATCTTCTCTGGCGCATATTAATCTCTTTCTGTGTGAATATATATTTAAGACTCTTGTGGTTAGTATATATCTCACATTTCTCCCCATAGAGATAATGCCGCCAGATTTTAAAGGCAAAGATCACCACCGCCAACTCCAGATCATGCGTTGGATAGTTTCACTCATGTATTTTCAACTTCCTTGAGGCATAGGATATCACTTTATCATTCTACGTCAGCACACAACCTAATCCCTTCTTCTAAGCATCGCTGAAAACCACAAAAGGTTCCCCACTTGTGGGTAAAGTGAGCACGGGTGCAGTGATAAGCCTCTTTTTCAACTCCTTGAAGATTTCTTCACATTCATAACTCCAAGAAAACTTTACTCCCTTTCGAGTTATCTTGGTAATAGGTTTGGACAATCGTGAGAAATTTCTCACAAATCGTCGATAATATCCAGCTAACCCCAAGAAGCTACAGATATCTGTTACCGATGTTGGCCTCGGCCATCCCTCAATTGCATCTGTTTTGGAGGGATCCACAGATATCCCATTGCTTATGATGATATGGCCCAAGAATGATACCTCCTTCAACCAAAACTCACACTTGTTGTACATTTCATAGAGCTTCTCCTTGCGCAAAGTCTCTAGTACAGTTCTTAAATGCTCCTCATGATCCTCCTTGGTTTTGGAGTATATTATAATATCATCTATAAAAACTACCACAAATTTGTCAAGATAATCTCTAAAGACTCTATTCATTAAGTCCATGAATATTTCAAGAGCATTAGTGAGTCCGAAAGGCATTACTATGAATTCATAGTGCCCATATCTTGTGCGAAAAGCAGTCTTGGGGATATCTTCCTTCTTCACCCTTACTATATAATATCCCAACCGCAAGTCCACCTTGGAGAAGTATTGTGCTCCACACAGCTGATTGAACAAGTCATCAATTCATGGGAGAGGATACTTATTCTTTATCATGATTTTGTTGAGCTCACGATAATCGATGCAAAGGCACATTGACCCATCCTTTTTCTTGACGAAGAGGACTGGTGCACCCCATGGTGAAGCACTTGGGCGTATAAACCCTTTATCCAGATTCTCCTGTAGTTTTTTCTTCAACTCTTCAAGATCTACAACATACATTCTATATAGAGTCTTGGATATTGGTAATGCCCCGGGTATATGTTCAATTGATAATTCAACATCTCTTCTAGGAGGAAGACCAGTTAGTTCCTCGGGAAACACTTCCGCGAATTCCCTCATAATATTCCTTTCTTCAAGGATGGTTTCTTCCTTGGACTCAATCATCTAAGCCAGATACGCGTGCTCATAGGGCATTAATATCCATGCTTGAGATGATGGATCTAAAGGAGATTCATCTTCCTCCTTACACTTGTAAACAATCGGGGGTCGATTCTCCATATGGACTGTGATTTCCCTCTCCCGACAATTTATGTTGGCTCTATATAAGGAAAGACAATTCATGCCAAGAATTGCATCAAATTACACCAGAGGAAGTATGAAGAGGTTCTCCAGGAAATTCAATCCATAGATTATAACAGGGGAGGACTTATATTTATGTGATGCAATGATTTCCCCATTTGTCGTACTCACCGACATCTTCACTTCCATGATTTGTGGTGGTGCTGGGATTGTTCTACTAAACTTTTGAGATATAAAAGAATGTGTAGAACCTAAATAAAAAAGCACATTCGCTATTCTTGAATGAATAACTAGCGTATATGTCACCACTTTGTTTTCGGGGTTCACTTCGGTAGAAGTGATGGAAAAATCTCTGGAGGTTGTTGGTTGCCTCCGAAAACCCTTGGATTAGGGAACTGATTTGCAAGATGCCCTGGTTCTTTTAATTTGTAGCAATGAACAACGCGTTGAGGTTCGAGCAGAGCATTCCTATCCTCTATCGTATCCGTGGGTCTTTCTTGTCAACAGTTAACAGTTAGGTGCCCTTCTCTTCCATGCCTGAAGCATTTCCTCATCCCCTTAAGGCAATTTCTAGGGTGCTTCTTTCCGCACTTTTGGCAAGTGGGGTGATGAATCTTCTTAGCACCATCGGATTTATCCATTGGACCACTAGCATTGAATTCCACCTTACGCTTCTTATCCCCATGATACCCCTGTGATTCTCCGATATCCATTTCGACCTTGAGGGCACATCGAACAATTTCCTCATAGCTGTCGAAGTTACGGATCACCAATGATTTTCGCAGGCTAGGCTTCATCCCACCAAAGAAGCGGTCAACTTTTCATTCTAGGGTAACGAAAAAGCTGGAAGCGTATCGTGCAAGCCTTGTGAAGTTTTCCTCATACGCTCTAACAGATTCTTTGTCTTTTTTCTTGAGGTAAAGGAAGTCCCTTTCCATCTTAAGCCGGAGGGTGTGTGGAAAATATTTATCGAAAAACATCTTCCGGAAATCATTCTATTCCAACGCCTCGATCTCCTCCTCAGGCTTCGTATTTTTTATCAACGTCCACCATTGATCAGCTTCACCCTCCATATGATAAGCCGCCAGGAGAACCTTCTCTTGTTCATAACATTGAAGTATGGAGAAGATCTTTTCAATGGAGTTGATCCATTGTTCAGCGATTGTGGGATTGGATGATCCACTAAAAGTAGGAGGCCTTTGTCTCATGAAGCTCTCGATAGCGACTTGTTCTTTCTTAGGGGGGGTTAAACGTTCCTCTTGACCAGTGTTTCTATTCAAAACTTGAGTTAGCTGAGAGATAAGCGTGACAAAGTTCATGATTCCCGCTCCCATTGGATTGGGCATCTCATTAGTACAGTCATCACACTGATCTTCACATCGGTTGTTAGCCCGAGTCCTCCTATTACTGGCCATTGGCTGGAATAAAAGGAAAGTCAGGGGTAAGACATAAAGGGTAATCCAAAGAAAAAAATTTATGACTTATAAATAAACTTTTATTTCCTTAACTCATGAGTCTATAGGATTCAATCTAGGCTTTTCATTATCTACTTTCTAACATATATTCTTAGGGGAATTTTTTTTTAATTCCCTTAATGAGGGTTCATACTAAGCTTGTGAATTTATCAAAACATATCCCCCAGGAGTTTCGTAACCAAGAGTGCAGCAAGGCCTGTTGTCGTGCACCAATTCCCATTCGAGTATATCTCAAAGCGGTGTTTTCGGGTTTTACCCCTAGGATACATCTGTGCCATAGCCGCCTCTACCTGCTCGTATCCAGACATGGATGTATTTTCTTGATAAACAACTTACTCAATACTCACCAAAAATTAGGGACCTTTATATTGTACTTAGTCTTTTCTCTAAGGATTTACTAGGGTTTTCTAATCCTAATCCCAAAAATAACTAAACCTATCCTCTTATATCAACTATGACAACCCATCTTTTATTACAAACTTAAACATGATTTATTACATAAAACTTCACTTGATACAACAAGAAGATCGAGAGGTTTAGTGTCTTTGGGGCTTAGGATCATTACATAAAAACTTAAAACATGTAATATAACATATTTATTTAAAACTTCATTTACATGACCACTACATTCCCTCATACTTAGCATTGCATGGGATAACCTGAGGACATGCATAAGAAAAGGGTGAGCTATAAAGCCCAGTAAGGGAATAAACATGGAATAACATGAGGAGTAAAATACATGTTAGACATTAGGAATATCAACATAGAACAAGAGAAACATGAACATAAATGCATGATAAAGAATGATAATCATAACATGGAAATGTGGCAACAACACTTAACATGGAATTAGCATGAGCCAAGGCTCATTGCACATGGAGCATGAGTAAACCCTCATTGCACATGAAGCACAAGTAAACCCTCGTTTCACTTGAAGTATAATGATTCAAAACTCATTGCACATGACGTATCATGATACTATACTTTACCCAATGCATTGGAGTGCTATAAGGGCGCACCCTTCTTAAACATTTCATTTCATGCATAAGTGTGCAACATGGATCGTAAAACATGGATTCATAAAACATAATCATTTATTCCATGATAAAGGAATGTGGAATTCATACATGAAACTTTATAATCAATAAGTAAATGTTCATAAAGGTGAATACCCTTGATGGAGAAATGGGCATGGTATTCACTACACAATGGCAATGGCTTAGAAAATCGGTGCGATTTCGGTAGCGTAACGGCGTGACATAAGAATTCATAAAAAAGATTTATGAGAGAGAAATGGGTTCATCATAATATTTACATATAATGGACAGTAATGAGGTCATATAGATACATTTCCCAACAATTTTAATGTAATTTAGATTCATGATACAAAAGTATTTCTTGAATGTAAATGAGGAGAGAGAAGTTCTTTTCAGAATTTCGGCATAGTAACGGGTGTACATGGGAGGCATTTAATGAGAGAGAAAGGGTCTCCCATCATTCAAACATAAATAGGGAAGTATTAGGGAGGTGAAAAACCATACCCCAACATTAATAATTGAAATTAAAAGGGCAAAATGACTTAAAGAAAATTGGAAAAAAATACGAAAGGAAGAAAGAAACCCTTACTTGGAAGCGTGCTTCCAAAGGCTTGAGAGAGGCTTGAGAGAGGCTTATTGGGAGCTTGGGGAACCTTGGGAGGATTCTAGAGAGAGTAGGTCAGATGTTGGATGAACTACAAAGGCTTTGAGTGAGGAGGAAGTGGGAGCTTGGGTGGGTTTATATAGGAAATGTGAGGGAATTGTTTATTATTTAGGTTTGGGACCCCTTATATTAAATTAATCCAAACCACAAACCATCCCATGGTTTTTTTCCATGGTTTTTGGAAAAGGGAAGAGGGAAAAATATTTTATAAGTCCAAAGTCTGAACTTCTTAAAATAATGGGGTTGCGTATGTGGAGGTGAGTCACACTCCCATGGAAAATAATTTAAAAAGACAAGATGTTTAATAAGTCTTGAAGGGTCCATTAATGCTTTGTAAAATAATTCAAAGAAACCAAAAATCAAATTATTTTAATGTTAAAACAAATATTATCCGAACATAAAGATTATAGTATTTTATTACATCACTATTGGGTCATTATGATGTCATAAAACACAATATATATTTAAACGGTATTTAATTTTTACCCAAAAATTTGACTGTCTCAGAAAATTATGAAAAATTAACCGTTGGATAATTTAGATGTCCTGATTCTAGAAATAACATTTATTTTATCTAAATAATTTTCTAAATATGTTAATTTTCATTTTTAAAATAAAAACTGACATTTATCGAAAATTCACGGGTTTTGACAGAAATGGCTTTCAAACCTTAATAAAAATTATAATTGCATTCATAAAATTATAAGATAATTTATATTTAATAAAAATTAATTTAATAATAATAATATTTTATTAAAATATTATTTAATTCAAAAATACATTAATTTAATAAAATAGATTACTTAATTAAATAATAACTAAAAACACTATTTGTACTTTAAAAACTATTTACAATGTATCAAAAATGACAAGGAGGTATATTCATTATTATATAAAAAAATAATATACATGAACATAGTACTAGTGATTTGTTACATAACCCTTTAAAACAGCTGCATAAGACCTAAGGGTAAAGTGCGTGATGGTGACAGACTCTTGGGGTGGCTCAGATAACATTGCTCGAGTGGTAATCTCTATCAACTTCCACTTTTCTCGTAGACGGTCCCGTTAGAGCTTGACATGATGAAGCTTAGATTGGTATTGGTCAAGTACGAAGCCCAAGGACGCCACATCTTTTCTGAGCTCTGATAAATGGGCTTCGTATGGAGCAATTCTACTAGATGTGGCCATCGCTTCTTTTGTCTGAGTAAATTGGATTTTTTAAAGCCCTATATTTATACTAATCATGTGATCACTCTTCAACGACTATATTAGCAACGGTCAAAATTATTAAAATAAAAGAAAAGAAGTTGACATTTTATATAAACAAGAAGATACATTTAATTAGATCAAAAGGGATTTCCATTAATGAAACTTTGGGTCATTACAATAACATTCGAAGGAGTCGGACATATGGATGTCTCAATCATGAGATAAATTTATTAAATAATATTTAATATATTATTTATTCAAAATAATTAAATATCTCTCAAATAGTGAATTGTATGGGAAATTTTAGAACACTGATGGATCCAGAATGATGGGTTTACCCTAGAGGGGATATATGGTTTGTTAGCATCAGGCGTTTGGATGCCTTGCTCGAAAAAACAACCCTTTTTATTTTAATTAATTATTTATTCCAATTTTTAAATAAAAAATTATTAATATATATTAAACAACACGTCGTATGAGAAATATGAGACCATCATTGGGTCCAGAATGGGGCGTTTACCCTAGTAAAGGTATAACTTTCGTAATCAATGAACGTTTGAGGTTATTTTAGTTTTTATATTATATAATTCATTAATTCAATAATTAATCTTTTTTTTGTTAAATTAAATAAATTTTTTAACGGGTCATCTTCTTCCTCCAAAAAAATGTGTGGACCTCTATTATTAATGGAGAATATTTTTAAAACCTTCAATTTACCACCTTTTTGAATCAATTAAATTAGTAACACCGTAATAAATGAAAATCAATGACTCTACATTGATTTTGTGGGTTGATTAATGATTAAAAATGGGTGTTTTAAAAATGGGTTTAGGATGTTGTGTTTTTCGGGTCCAAAAATCACCAAACACCTTGGTCTTCCTTTTTGGTCGATCTTGTTGAATTCCCATGATCTCAAAACCCCCTTATGGACATTTGTTCAACTCTCTGGTGGTCATGGGATCAATGGAAGTGGTGTTCCTCGGTTTTACCTGTGCATATAGCTTGGGGATGAAGATGGACAAGGTGAGTTTTCTATTTTTTTATTACATTATTTATTTTATTTTTTCATCATAAAATCAAGAAAAAATGGTGGAATTTAAAATAAATGATAAAATATTGATTTATCATGGTAAATTCTTAAACAAATTATCAAATGATAATTATCCAAATTATTCAATGATAATTATCAAAAATAAATTTATCAAGTGATAGAAACCAAATAATAGAAATAAATTCTATTAAAAATTATCAAAATATAATTTCGAGAGGTTATCGAAGATAATTTTATACAAATTATCATATGATAATAGTGAAAATCATTAAAATATAATTTCAATAATTTATCTAAGGAAAATCCAGTGGGATTATCGAATGATAAATTATTAAATGAAATTGTCAAAGATTAATTATGTCTTATAAAATAATAATTATGAGGAGTTATTAAAATATAGTTTTATTAAATTATTGAATGGATAATTGTAAATAATTATTAAGTGATAATTACAAAAAATTATTATATGATAATTGTAAAATGATAATTTGTATGAAGTAAATATATAGAATATTTATACCACTTATTAAAGGACAATTTCTCCAAATTATAAAGGATAATTTTTGGAAAGAAAATTATCATAAGAAAATTTTGGAAATTTTAATCTGTAAGGTATAATTATTAGAGTATATTTATTAAAATTATAAAGGATAATTTATAATAAATTATCAAAGGATAATTATAAATATTTTTTTATGATAAATTATCATGATATTTTTATTCATTAATGAGAAAAATTTCAAACCCATATATTTACATAAAATGATAATCCATATATTATCCAAGAGAGAGAATGTATTATCTCATGTGAAATTTTATTTCCTTTTGAAATAAAATAATTGGCTTTGGTCTAGGACCCATTGATGAACATTGACTATTGGTGTGTCAAAGTTTTCATTAATAAGGCCATGAGTAGGTGTATTGAACCACACATGGTGGTTTATCTCTCCCGTTGATATCGATGACCTTGAGGTACGGGGTTCCGTCCTGATTTTACAAATGGATTACCATTTAATTGCCTGATTTATTTCAATTATTGATTTAAATTCAATTGCTTAATCTTGATTTCAATTGATTTGATAAAAACCCAATTCTAATGAATTGGAGGATTTGAAATGTTTTTGGCATGGAAATTTGTAAAACCCCCAATTCCATTGAATTTTGGTGGGTTTATAGAAATTCGATGATTTAAATTGTTGAATTCAAATTATGGATTTGATAAAAAATTCAATTAAATTGTTGAATTTGATTGTAGAAATCAATTGAAAAAATGATGGAATAATTTTTAATGGATTTCAAACTCATGAAAATGTCTTAAAATGATTTGATAGAAACCCAGTGGATTAATCTTGTGAAAAAATCATATTTTTAAATAAAACCTGTTTTGGTTTTAAATGGAAATGAATTGGAATTTTTGAAATGGAAGAATGGGATTTATTGTGTTTTTAATCAGTCTTAAAATATTTCACCCGTAATGTAAGAGAGTATGCAAGCCTTAGGTAGTTAGTGAGTTATTTGGATACACTCTATGATACGACAATGTTCTAAAACATATGTGTGGTGGGTCACATCCCTAATGGGTTGGTGATGATTCTTCTTTATTCAGTGTCATAAGTACACGTGTATACACATTTTTCTGAGTTTACATAGAGAGTACGGAATTTTATAGCTGGTTAATACTATCGTACCTTTTGACATATGAACATGTTGTTCTCTAATTTATTTATATTTGAGATATAAATGTATAACAATTTTTGTTTGAACTGATTTACATGACTACTGAATTTATATAAACTATTTTATATAAATGTTTTACTTAAAACATTGTTTTATAAATATTCCATCTCTTGGAAAGTAAATCTTGTGATTTGAATGCATTTTCCATCATTTTGAAATTGTTTAGCATGTTTTGTTTAAATATGATTTTAAGTTTCCAAACCTGATTCTTCTAAAAAATTAAAATAACTTCTTTGGAAAATATATATTTGGTATCTATTATGGAACCTTTGGTGGAATCCTACTAAGCTTAGGCTCACACCCTACTTTTTCCTTTGGGTGTTTTAGACTTTTTTCTTCCAAGCTCGATCAAAGGGAAGGGATCTCTTGGAGGTGGATCAAGCTGTTGAGATTTGGATGTGGTGAGTTGTATCCTTAGAGACCTTGGGGTTATTTTCCTATTTATCACTTTGGGTTGTATTACTTTGTCTTTTATTCCTCTTTGTATTATGGTACTTCTACTCCCAGTAGAGTTTTCCAATTGATATGCATACTATATTTTATCTTTCTATTCCGTATTCTTGTTGAAAAATTGTTTTGACTTGTATGTTGTATGATTCCAGGTGGTATTTTCCAGCCCATGCGGATCAGGAATTCCCTTCAGGCTATGTTAGGGTATGCTCTGTTGTTGGGTTACTAGGGTCCCCAGGCTGGTTCATGACATTTTATTTCTCTAAATATTATGGATTACTCTAAAAAAATATTCAAAATATATATGGTATTTATATCATGGTTAAAATTTTGGATAATATGGAACTATGATCAAAGTAATATGATTAATAATAACAAAACAAAACATACACAAAAAACAAAGGAGTTTTTTCCCAAAATGTGACTTTAACATGGAATTTTTAATAAAAGGGTAATAAACATCATAAGAAAATAATATATGGTATGATATATATAATTATTATTATGTAATATATTTATAATAAACTTTTATTTATTATATAGTATGTCTGAAAAAGAACAAATGAATTCGAGACTTAATGTAATGTTTTTATCTCACTTTTTACTTTTCTATGACACATACCATATTCACCACTATTTATTTTATGTGGTGTTTATACTAATAATAAATGTATTTTCTGATTAATATACTTACAATTATAGGGATTTACATATCCATTTTAGGATATATATTTCATGGGGATTATGATTCGGGATATTACCAAAGAGGTAAGGGATTATTGTCTCAATTTTCCTTCATTGAGACATATGTTGTGTTATGCACCAAGATTCTTTTATGATGTGTTTATACTGCCCTATTGACATGTTATATCATGAATATAATTCTATTAATGATATTTTATCTTTAATTTAATATTATTATTTCATGGGGAATACAATTCAATGTTACCAAAGTGGTAAGAGTTGTATGTTATAATCTCATCGTTAATCAGGATTGTTTATGATTATGATTCTAATGAATAAATATTATGATTTGTCTCTTACGAAACTCATGAAGTTTATTCACCTCTGGTTATTTCTATATAATAAAATTTTTACCTTCATTTCCCTCTTCTTATGTATTCAAGAGTTCAAAATGATTTTTTTAATAAAAAGCATCTATGGTTCTCTCTTCAGTTGAAAAACCTTTTTCTCCAAAAACCATGTTTTTTTAAAATGTTTTTAACATTCTTAAAATGATTTATTAAATAAATTTTTACCCATGTTTGACTCTTTAAAAAAAATAATGGAATATTCATATCATCTTTTAAATAATGACCATTTTACTTTTACCAAAAATGTGAATGTAATATTTGTTTTAACATGTATGGTATGAAAGGAATTTACCACCATGATGACCATTGCTTTCACTAAAGATTACTTTATATGTTTTCAAAGTTATTTTAAAAGATAATTATTTTCAAAATGTTTTATGTTTTAAAAAATTAAAAATAGGAAAGGATATTTTCCTCAAGAAATTTTTAAAATGGTTTTTAAATATTCCTTTACAAGTTTTCAAGGTAATTTTAAAAGAAATAAATTTGAAAAATCTTATGCATTAAAAAGTGATTTTAAAATATTAAAGGATGTTTTACTCAATAAATTTTTTAAATTATCATTCAAAATCATTTTTCATCTAAGATGACATCATTTGATGTTATTTATGCCTTACTGGGGATATGATCTAAGGAATCAATTCTTGTTCTTTCTCTGAATGATTTATGTTTAGAATGGAATGATTTTTATGAAACCTATTTCAATTACAAAGTTTATACCATAAAGAAATTCTTTTGGAACCCACTTATTTTCATGGGTTATATTATGGTGAAATAATGAAATGATTATGAAACCTCTCTCATTTCCACTGTTTATAATACGGTGAAATTTTTATGAAACTCGTTTTATTTCATGGGTTATGATATAATGGATGTTGATATTGTAGAACACATACATATGATTTTTATTATGTGATTATTGGGACATATACCTCCCTCTTATGCATTGGGTAAATATTTATATCTCACAAGATAGATGGAAATGAAATGAGGAGTGAACCCAGTTCAATATGGGACTTTATCTGTTATGATGTACTTGGGAGTGAACCTTGACTACTATTATTGTTTGGGGAGTGAAACTATTACACTATAATAGACTTGGAAGTGATCCTTGACTACTATGTAAATTATTTTCTATGATTAGGTGTATTCCACAATGTTATGTCTTATGCCAATGTTATGATCTCATGGTTCATGTTCTTTTATTTCCTTATGATTCATGTCTTATGAAATTTAAACCTTTATAAAATGACTTGTGATTATAATATTTGATATATAGGGTATGGTTTTCAACTGTTATTATCATGTTCTCATACCCTTATGCTCATTTTGTGCTTATATATATCCATTTTTACCCTTACTGAGCATCTGAGCCCACCCTTTCTTATGTTTCCTTTCCCTGAGTTATAAATAAATGTTTTAAGTAGGGTATATATAATAAGTGTACTATGTGGGAATATCTTAATGGGATATGTTGAATATATTACAAGAAATAAAAATATATTTTGTCCAGTCTCCAAAGTCATTGTACCTTTACAATCCTCAAGAGTTTGTTTATAGAATTGAATGAATATTCATCTAAAAATATATAATATCTATTTATGAAAATCTTAGGTTGTTATATTTGGTATCATAGGATAGGTTTATTTAAAATTTTGAAACTATGATAAAAAAAATTTAGTGATATCCCTAAGAAAATGTCTAATTATATGTCCGAGGATGAGTCAAAGTATTGGAAAATGTTCTGGAATTATAGTAAGGATAGAATGAGTGGTTTCTAAGAAATTACATCACAGTCTTGACACTAAAAGTATATGTAGATCTATAATATAGGAACCTAGGGGTAATAACATTGAAAAGGCTGCATTGAACTAGAATCGATCATCTCTTGGAGCATGACAATGAGCCTTGATGAACACCTATTTTGACACTCCCAAGGGATATGCTTTTCAAACTCACACACTCTTTAAAAACTATAATAAAGGATTTAAATAGATTATAAATATTAATGGCCTATTATAAACCCGAGGTGTCATGATTAAAAATATGGTTTCATTATTTATACATCCTATAACTAATTTTTCATGATTATTTGGTTCCCTGCTATGATTATTATTTCTTATACTATTCTTTTTGGTTTTAGTCAATGGATATAACCTGAAGGAACCATGTTAATACTGAATAAAAATGAAATTATTGTCCTCTAAATAAGAAAAATGTTATAGGATTTGGAATGAAAAATGTCACTAAAATTATCTGGAAGCGTTATCAATCCATGAATCATACTGAATTTACAAATTATAAAAGGTGGAAAAATGTTCTATGGAGTCCTTTATGAGGAAATGTTCACCTTGTTTTAGTATAACCATTAATCCACTTGTTTCTGAGAAATGGATTACTTCCATTTAAAATATATTTTTCATTATCCAATTTTTGGAATATGAAAAAGTCATTTTGGATTTCTATCTTTTGCAAGGAGAAGCATATCAATGGTGGACTCTCATAAATAATATAAGGGAATATGATGAAAATGACTTCATAGATTAGGATGAGTTCAAGAATATATTTTTCAATAAGTAATTTACTTGTATTCTTTATATTAATATGGAAAAGGTGTTACTTGAGATAAAGAAAATGGATGATGAATATATTGATACCTACAAGGAAAATTTTACAAGACTTGTGAGGTACACTTATGGTATTATCATCCAAAATGAAACTAAGGTTGATGGATTATTCAGTGGCTTAAAACCAAGTCTCTGGAGGGTATTATCCATAAGAGACTTCAATTACTAATAAGAGATTTTTCAATGTTCTATCAATATGGAAATGGAGTTTAGATTTACATATCAATCTCATGGATTTTATAAAAAGAGAAAAATGGAATTCAAAGGAAAATATAAAAACCATGGAGAAAAGAAGATGAGACTTCCTTTATTCTCAATGTGTGGGAAGAAACATGGAGTAAATTTTCATAAGGGGACTAGTAAATGTTTTACGTGTGTAAGGGAAGGTCGTCAGGAAATCAAACACCAACGTGATGGGAAGAAGTTAAAAAATGGTGAAATGGAGAGAAAGATTCATAGAATACACCACCTTCACTCTAGTTTTTCAAATGTAATGAGTATGGGTATTATTCTAACTACTTCCTAAATTTTAAGGTAAATTATGTTGATAAAAATCATCAACCTCTTAAATTGAGATATAAAGGGAAATCTCATGTGATCATTGTTTCTGACGAGGGGTAAGACAAAAACATGGTGAATGGTATACTTACCATATACTCTATAATGGTTAATGTCTTATTTTACTTTATATCATCCCATTATTTTATATTTAAATAATTTTATAATAGTATAAATATTTCATCCAAATGATTAGATATATAATTACTAGTGAAACCCCCCATTTTTAGGACGTTCTAATCTTAAGTCTATGATTCTTCTCTGGTTGAAGTCTATGAGAATATTATTCCTGTAAATCTTTTCATTCTTCTTCTAGTTGAATTTAATGTTATCTTAGGCATTAATTGAATTTCTCTACATAAATCCCACATAAATTTCTAAGGAAGATAAGTCACATTTTATATTACAAACTAGCATATGATCTTCTATCAGTGTGAAGGTAAATATGAACTTCTAATGGGAATCACATCCACTCTATGGGATTTTCTTCCTACTCAAGATGGGTGTTTATCTCAAATAGATGGGGAGAAAATCAAAATATATCAAATCCTTCTAATTTTTGGGTTTCAATCATATTTTTTATTATTTTTATGAATTTTAATGATAATTATTTATTAAATGGTCTTTGTTGAACTTTGTATATTACTGTTAAATTTTAGAGATTTAAAAGTAGTTTTTCTTCATACAATGGTTTATTATTTTGGGGGAATTATCTAATTTTATCCCAAACTTTTTGGTTTTGGTTAATATTTCAAGATAGTATGAATAGATATTTAATATTTTTTGGATTATTTGACTCTCTATAAGTTGATTCCAATGCTTCATGTGTGACCAAGTCATCTTGAATATTCATCATTTGGAGAAAAAATTATTTTTTGGTAGAAATATATTAAAGGATGAAACTCTAATTGATAAGTAATTACTTTTCCTTATGTTCTTATTCAAGATCTTAAATAAATTCCCTAAATTTATGAAAAGGATATTAAAACAAAAAAATTCCATTTACTTTTCCTACTGTGAAATCAAAGATTGTTTAACCCATCATAAGTTTGTGGTTTTTTTATTGTTAACTTTCTTCTGATCATATTTTATATCACTCTCCATTATAATAATATGGTTTTATTTTCTCCCATATCTTTTTTTTCTTCCATGTAATCCTAGTATGTGTTATCTTGGGTGACCTTTTTACTACTCTTCCTTTCTTTTAAAGTTGTAGTTTTATTAACCCTTTTTCTGATGTGGGTTTGAAATAAAGGTATTTTGAAAATTCATACCATAGTTACCGAACCCAAATTTAAATTTTGAGGACACAATTTATTAAAGGGGGGAGGATGTAACAACTTGAGTTTTAAGAAATAAACATTAGGTTCAATAGTGTATATGATACGCTACATAGAGCTTAAACAAACAACTAAATAGTATTATTTAAATGTTACCATTATAACTTAGCCATTGGAATAGTGAGAATGAATAGTATTAATTTAATTATGAAAATATTGTTTAAAAATATTTATATAATGATTCATTGGTTACCAAATTTATTAGAAATGGAAATAAAAAACCAATTGAATATAAAAGATGTGTTTTTATGAAAAACTATTCAAATGAGAATAATTGTGTTTATAAAATCATATCATTATTTTTAGATTATATTAATGAAATATAAACTCAATTTTATGTTTAAAATTCATATTATATGTTTTTTAGACAATATATAAGAAAAAAATCAATTTTAAGTATAAAGTAATTATTTAAAAAAAAGGCATTTTTACTGCCTTTTGATGGTGAACCCATTTTTAATATAGTTTTTTACAGTTTTATAATTTATATTTGAAAAAATAAACTTCTTATTTGGAATAGGTACATAAAAATTTAATTTTGTTGAAATTTTGGTATTTTTCTGATAAAAATCATATTTTAATTAATAGTGAAAAATATTGAATTTCAATTCAAAATTGTCTTTTCATCTAATTTTTTAGATAGTTATATTGTTCTTTTAATTGGTTATAAATTGTAATTGGATTAATATTTTATAATTTAATCTAATTTCAGTGATTTTAATTAATTTCACATTGAAATTTCATATAAACACATGTTAATATTTTGATGGTTTTTACTTTTAAAAAATTCGTTTTTTCATTTTGACAATGGAAATTAATTTTAAATTAATTACTGCAAGTTCAGTGCTTTGAATTAGGAAAAATTAATTTCATATTTGGAATCATAATGTCTAAAAATTTTAAATAGTTTCCTTTTATTTTTGTACATTATGATTAGTAACTTTAGTAATTATTTTTATTTATCATGGTTAATGGGTAAATCAGGTAAATAAGGGTAAAAATAATATTATAATAATATAAAACTACCCTAACACGTGTCATAATCCTATTGGAAGACATATATACAACTATAAAAACCCTTGGGATGAAAATTTGGCATTTTTAATCCACTTGGATGTGATTATGATACTGATAAATTTTAATTTAAAGTAAAGGAAAATATGTTATAAACATGAATCTTCTTACTATAATAATTTTAATATGAGTTTACAAAAATTATCTATTCAACTATAAATATTAATTATAAATATAAAAACATTTCCTAAATCATGGTATTTTATTTATAATTTTTATTCATTAAATAAATAAATTTCATTATTACAAAATGGTGATGTAGTGATTACATAATTAATAAAAGATTCGAATAAATGATATTATAAATGTTAAAATAAATATTATTTGAAATATTTAATGCCATCCAGGAATTTTATTTATGAATATTACATGTTTTTATTGATTTAATGTATTGTTTTAAAAGGAATCAAGTTGTTGTGACTTTTTGAAAAAAGTCAAGTATGAATAGTGTCAAAATTGACATAATTCATAACTTAAAATATAACATAGTTTATTAAATTTTATAAAATTTATAAAACTATAATATTTAACCAAATGGTTAGTATAAGTCCTAATGTGTCATAAATATCACTTTTTTTGGTTGTTTTACATGTTATGGTAATTACATTAACACACAAATTGTAAATAACAAGTTATCATGGTAAGATTAAAAAAGGTAAAATAAGGGTAAAACCAAACAGACAAGAAATAAAAAATATTCAAATATTGTTTAATTTTAATTGTATAATGGTAATACGACCTAAAATAATTTTATATGTTAAATAAATAATTTTTTTGGACCATTAGAAGCTGAAAATAAATTTATAATAAATTAATATTTCAAGACTTTCCTAAAGTGCCCCTCATCTCTCCTATAAATGGGAGCTTCTCCTTATCTTTTATTCACACTTAAAAAGCCATTTGGTTTGGTAAATATCTATCAAAACCTAATCCTAGAATCCCTCCCCACATTCTTAATGCCTTAATTTAGGCATAACACCCTTCTTAGGGGTGTTAATATGTTCTTCAAAGGTGATCAACCGAAGAAGAGGTATCATTTTCTTTAAGTGTTTATATTTTATTTCTTCTTCCAATTAATTAAAATATCCTCC
The DNA here is from genome assembly GCA_963277665.1 of Viscum album. NCBI lineage: Eukaryota > Viridiplantae > Streptophyta > Magnoliopsida > Santalales > Viscaceae > Viscum > Viscum album. The sequence goes on along the minus strand of OY728127.1, from coordinate 1,956,442,997 downwards.
AACCATGCTGAGATAATAACTATGGTATTCTTAATATACTGATATTTTATTATGTTAATATCATCACCTAAATCTATCTCCACTTCCATTTAAAGGGGAAATGAATTAATCATTCGTGCATATGTGTGAAGTATCACATCCACGAAAAGATATAATTCATTTTCCATAACTTTATCTCATGACTGGTTATAATAATGGAATTAATGTTCATATGTGATATTAATGACATATTAATCAGTATAAAATAATAATATATCCATTATTTTCTTACTTTCATGTGCATTAAAATGATAATGTCGTTCGTGCGTGCCTATGAACTATCACCTTCACAAAGCAGTGTGACTCATTTTGATTCATTATATAACTTGTATGATATATATAATTATATTTAAATTAATATTATGATTTTAATAATATCATGATAATTCTAGAAAGATAAAATTATAATTACCTTATTTCCATAATGAACAGTGAAAATGGAAATGTTACTCATGCGTACGTATGGTCTACTGTCTCTATGATTATAACGTTGTTCGTTTTTCATAACCATAATTAATGATTTAATTTAAAAATTATTATTAATGTATAAAAGTGATTAATATTTCATGAATACTATTTTGGGTATGATTTACTTATGACCACATGGACAAATTACATCATACCTTGTTCATTTTCGACTCAAGTACCGAATATCAACAAATCATCTGACATGAACTCAAAGAATTAACTAATTTATATAGCATGGTAATTATTGATATAAATGGAATAATAAAACTTGAAAAATATTCTGAATCAATTATAAATTAATCTAAGTTTTTTATTCAGGAAGATAAAGAACGAACGAGATTGGTCGGACTCAAGATAAGGGAAATTGTAACTCAATCTCTATTCATTGTGTTAAATATCCATGTCATTGGTTTTTTTTCCAAGAATATGTGTGAATTACCTATGATTGTTTTACATTGAATATCCACTTATATTGGGTGTATTTATATTCATCACACATAATTATTTCATTGATTTACCCTTAATCCAATGATACGATCTTTGTAAGGTACTTCATCTCAATCTACTTTCATTGAGGTGTATCTTGATGTTATGCACATTTTTTATCCTATAAGGTGTATATAAAACCCTTTTGACATGTTATATAATAAATTAGTATTTTTTCATGATATTTAATGTTTTTTTATTATTATTCCTTAATTATTTTTATTCAAGTGTTTCTCAAGTGGAAAGGGACTCTTTACTAAAACATCATTTTAAATGTTTTATAGATTTATTCTTCTAGAACCTTATATTTCATGTACATGTTTTAAAAAAAAGTTTTAATGAAATTATTTATATGTAGATGAACATTTTAAAATTTTAAAAGTTTCAAATTGGTATGGGACACTTTGATTCAAAAGTCTTTTTATTAAATATTTTGAATGGGTTTTGAAATGGATTGAATATTTCAATATATTGAAATGATTACTTGTGACTTAAAATGAAATATTATTAGTGAAATATTGATATTTAAAATATTTTAGGTGTTATGATTATATAATGGTACGTGTAAATTTGATTTGTGGTTACATTATAATCCAATGATGGGTGGTAACGTGATAAACCAATGATGGGTGGTTACGTGATAAACCAAAGATGGGTGGTTCTGTGATAAACCAAGTATGGGTGGTTACCTTATAACCTCCAATGTGTTGGGTATATAAGTCAACTGTATGGATATTACATTTAGTGATATGTGTGGAAGTAGACTGTATGGTTATTCTAATTAAGTGCGTTTTATGTCCCAAGTTACCTCTATATGTTATATATTACTTTCTATGGGCTTTATGGTAGTCTTTTGGTTATAAAAATGGTAAGTAATTAGAATATTATATTCAGTGGAGTCTATTTACTAATTCTTAGAGGTGAAAAGTATTACTTTATGATAAAGTATTCATGGTTTACATGTTTTCACAAGAATAACTGTTTTCTTTCTTTATTTATCCTTTACTGAGCTTTTTATGAACATCCCAAGTTTTGAATTTTTTTCATAGGACTTTAAGAAGAATAGAGTCAAGGATGAGATCAAGTAAAATTCAGGTTATTTAAACATGAAACAAACCATGTTTATTTTAAAAAAATTATGAAAAAAAGCATAGTGATTAGAAGTGTCTACTTGTAATATTTAAGTTGTTATGTATGAGTTATGACACAATTCTCTAAAGCTATGAACCTGAAAAGATCCTCGATGTAAGTTAAATTCAAATTTTTGACTTAACTAAAGATTCAGTAATTTTTAAGGCTAGGGCCTTACATAAATCCATAAAATCTTTGGAGCAACCCCACTCCTACATTCACATAGGTGAACCAAAAACTATCCCTATATTTCAACACTTGTTTGATATCCTTGGTTTATTAAGAGTTTTAAACTCACCCTTATTTTCCTCATGGTAACCAAACATCACTTTCCTGGGATGTAATATACCTTTGGTGTTTCCTTACCACATATGATATAATTTCCTTCATTAAACTCATACATGTGAAGTTATCACATGTTAATTTGAGGTCCCATAATTGGTGATTTTTTACATGGAATATAAACTCATCCCTAAAAAAAATTTATACCAAATTACTTTAAAATCCCTTTATTATTGGGTTCACCAAATATTGCATCAATCTAACAAAGTATTCAGCTATGATATCATCCTATATCAACTACTTCACATAGATATGTCTAAGACCAATGTGTATCAATTTTCAATTATAATAATTATAGTATGTACTGTCCAATGTTTCCTAACTATCCTTGTGTATAACAACTAAAGATAATAGCATGGAAATAATGGTAGATCTCATAAAATATATATAATCCATTCCATTTCCTTTATAGTGTCTACTAAATCAAAATACTCAAAATACATTGTGTAGTTCATTATACAAGTTAGTTTCTTTGAACCCCAAGTGATAACTCCACATCTAAGTGTAAAAACTCAACCACTCATAAATTAGTGATTCTACATATTAGTTATTCAGTTCATATCACAAACAAATTGCAATACCCTTGGTTTTCCACTATAACATATACAATAATATATAGTACCTTTTAGATACTTGAGTACTCTTTTAACTGAATCTCATTGTGAATAACATAGATTCTTCATATACCTACTCAACTTTCCAACAACATATAAAATGTCAAGTCTTGTAAATGTCGTGGCATACATGAGACATCTGATCACCCTTGTATATTAAAATTGAGAAACTATCCTAAAAAATATTTGGTAGCATCCTACTCCTAGAAGCATATGGGCTAAAAAATAGTGAACAATCAAATTATTCAAACCTCTGTAAGACTTTTTCAATATAATAATATTTAGAATGCAGAATGAAATTATTATTTCTAATAATTTTGATTCCCAAAATAATATTAGATTCACCAAAGTCTTTAATATCAAAGTTTCTAGATAAAATATACTTATCCTCATTTATTTGATTCATATCACTTCCAAAAATAATCATGTCATCAACATATAAAAAATTAACAACACTATGGATATTATGAAACATACTATAAACACATTTATCATCTTGGTTAACTAAAAATACCTTAGATAAGATTATTTTATTAAATTTCTCATGCTATTATTTTTTGATATTGTTTTAAACCATACAGGGATTGTACTAATTTTAAAACCTTGTTTTCTTTACTAGGTACAATGAATCCTTCTAGTTGTTCCATATATTTTTTGCATCTAATTCACCATTTAAAAATGTTGTTTTAACATCCATTTGGTGAATTTCCAAATTATATATGGAAGATAAAGTGAGAATAATTTTAATCGAATGATTCCTAGAAACAGGATAATAGGTATAGAAATAATTAATTCCTTCCTTTTGGGTAAACCCCTTTGAAACCAGTCTGGATTTCTAGGTTTCAATTGTACCATCAACTTTTCATTTTCTTCTAAATATGAACTTAAAATTGATCGGTTGTGAAATGTAAGGAAGATCAACTAATATCCAATTATTTTTCCACATTTTATATTTCATTTGATCATTTATAGATTAATTCTAAAGATATACATCAGAAGATGACATAATCTTTTTTAATGTCTGTGGTCCATAATATATATTGAGAAAAACAATATTTTTTGTAATAATAATATTATTGGTTCATTAAAACAAATACATGTAAAAATCATATTCATGTGTCTTAAGTATCCAAGTTAATTTAATTTTATGAACCTCCTAAACCATATCTTCTTTAGGTACTCTTTTATTTTAGTAATATTATTATATTTGGACTTTATTAAGTAAATAGGTAAACCTAGATTCATCAAAAATATAATTTATTGATTCAATAAAAGTATTACCAGCTACTAAATTATTTGATTCTATAACCATGAATCATCTAAAAACCAACATTTTTACCTATATAAATTCAAAGGGAAATTTTATATTTTATTCTTTTTGGGGGGCCTTGGATGTTTGGGAGAATTTTTAAGAAGTTTTTGAGTGAAATTGGGAGTTTGGGGAGCCTTTTTAGGGGTTCATAGTTTGGATGCATGATTTTTTTAAGTGTGCATCCTTTCCCAGATAATTATATTACATGTTCATGGTTAGTTTGCATGGTTTTTTCAACTATAAAACCTTTCCTATATAACCATGTGGCCTATGTATGTTTAGGCTACATGGTTTGTTGAAGTGTGTAGCCTTTCCCAGGTAACTATGTGGCTTATGAAAGGTTAGGCCACACAATTTGTTTAATTATGAAGCTTTTTTCAAGAAATCATTAAACCCAAGTTAGAGGTGATTACAAAATTTGAATATGGTTTGAAAAAACATGTGACCAAAATATCCATGTGTAAATTTAATGATTTGAATCCCTCATTTAAGGAAAAAACCCTCGATTTTCTCTTATTCTTCTTCCTACACCTAGGGCTATCAAACCCTTAGACTCCAAAGGATTTTATAAGATAATCCCACCACTTATTTTTGTGATTTAAATGGATCTAAAGTTATCATATCATGGTAATTTCATATTGGTGATTGTTTAACTCCTATTATTTATGTTCTTGTCAAATCTCCTCTTCTTACTTTGAATAGATCCTTATACCCCGGTTGTGGTGGTCAGATCTAATAAGGTCTTCTCATATCAGTGTAAGATTGGCCCAAGATCTAGCTATATTAGTGAATCTAAGCTAGATTTTACACCCCCTTATCCTCATTATCTTGAGAAGGTGGAAGTATGATACTAGGCCTTAAGAGACATCCCCAAGATACGAAAGGCAAGCAACAAATTTTTAAGGGCTTCATTAAATAGGTGGGGGACGATTTTCCATTAAAAAATAAAATAAATAACCAATAATTCATAACCAAACATACCATTATATGATGCATGAAAACCATGAAAGACAACTCAACATTTCATATACCAAATTTATACTCAAATCAAGTGCTAGAGTAGAAGAATACTACATTAAAGTAAATAATGGAAGACAAACTAACAAGACTCTAAGATAGATACAAGACTCCATGATCCACATGATCCATGCTCCAACTTCACCAAACATCCCAAGTATCACGAGCTAGTGCTAAATACATGTGATAATTTACCTTTTCCCATGTCTCGATAGAGGACATATGCAAAATCACCAAAGTTCTAAAGCAGGGGTGAGTAATAAAACTCAGTAGGCTATCTCCAATTACTTCTTTACTAATTCCACTAAGATATTACAGTTATCAAAGTTTATATAAAACAATTGTATATAACAATTTCCAAAACATTTTATAACTAAATATAAACAACTTACAAAAGAGTTAATGTAAAAAAACTTCTAAAAAGTTTATAACTAAATATAAATAAGTACTATAATAACCAATTTTCTAATGAAATCCATTTTTCAAGAAATTAGCCAAACCATACTTAAAAAACCATTCCAAAAACTCTATTTGTCATTACCATTTTATTCCACACAACAACAATACCAACTATGTATGCTTTGTTATGATAGTTCCATACCCATGAGTGGTCTCTCATTGATCTAACATGTCATCACAAGATAATTATTTACCATGTTCAATTAAACCTTTGGCACTGAGAACAAGGTCACATTTTAACCAAACCTCATAAATTCAATACGAACACACACCCAATTATGCCCAAAAACTATTCCAATTCCAATAAGCCAAAACTATTTCAATAAAAAATCACTTTATCTAAAACCTTTCTCCAATAAACCATTTCAAAAAACCATCAAAATAGTATTTTAAAATTTCCATTTTAAAATCAAGAAACTAAATCACTTTTCACAACAACTAACTAAAATTCTAAAAAATCACCAAAAACCATAAACCATCACTAAAGAAGATTTATATCATGATTTGCACCAAAATTTTACAATAAATTTGAATCAATTAAATCAATTTGAGACTAATCCAATAAAGTTTATCAAGAGGAGTTGATAGTGAATCCACCAACCTTAAGATTTTTTGTGAAAATGATAAATGAAACAAAGAACAACGCAAAAATGAGTTGAATCTCCAAGAACCCACCTTAGATCTCTTTCCCTATCAAGAACCAAGACAAATCAAAACTCATTTGGAATCCACAACCATAGATTTACCCACAGTGGGTGTAAATATGTTAAAATGAGATAATAAAAGAAGTATATCTAAGAAACACATCAAGAACAATGATGAGCAAGGCCTTACCACAATAATCGGGCTTCAACACACCAAGGGATGGCTCCAGATCACTTCCAATTCACTTGGGAGAGGTTATCCAACCTTTAAGAGACTAAAATCCAAAGTTAGGGCTGTTTTGGGGAAAATGAGGGGTTAAAACCTTAAGCCATCCTAGATATACTTTTTAAGGATTTAAGTTTAACACTGCACATAGTTTATTTTCACGGTTAGATAAATTGTTTAGTAATTGTGATCCTGCTTCTATCTTAAGAAAAACCTCACATGGTTGTATCACATGGCTTCCAAACCATGCACTAGCCATGATAAAGCTCTATATCCAACATTTTCACCACATGATATGGTTTATCATAGGCTTCCACATGGTTTGTAAAAAACTGTGTGCAGCCCGTGCGCCACCCCTTTAGCTCATGTCTCATTGTGAACAGTTTCATGCAAGTGTTTCACGATTTTCAAAAATTGTGAACCACCTGTGCACCTATAGTAAAGACCCAAAAAAGTATCAAAAATTTCTCAAAACTCTCCCAACTTTCATCCCTATAATTTATATACATAGAAATCATAAATAATGGGTTGCATAATAGAAACCAGGGGTGATACATTCTCCCCACCATTGGTCTTTCTATCCCCAGAATGTAGTAAACCACCATTGACCTGAAGGAATTCGGCCATTTATCTTTCATTTCCTTCTTGCATTCTTAGGTATCTTCCTGAATCTGACCATGTTTCTACAAAATCCACACTAGTTTGATGCATTTTCTAGGAAAAACTTTCTCTTACCTATCCAAAATATACACCGAGATTTGTACCAACAAATCATCCGACTCTAGGTCAATGTGATCCCATATAATCACATGGTCAAGATCAGGATGATACTTTTTCAATTGAGACACATGAAACACATTGTTCACTGCACTAAATCATGGTGGTAAGGCCAACTTATATGCCACCTCTCCAATCCATTCTAGTATCTCCAAAGGTCCCATGTATAGAGGAGATATATTTCCCTTCTTTCCAAAATGGTTATGTTCAAGCCTTGGAGAAATAATTAAGAACATATGATCACTCACCACAAACAATATTGGTCTTAGATGATGATCCTCATATGATTTCTAATGACTCTGAGCTATATCCATCTGTTTCCTAATCAACTAAATCTTATCTATTGTTTCTTGGATAAGTCTCATCCCAAATAGTGAAGTCGTACCTGTTTATACCCAAAAAGTAGAGAACGAAAAGGATTCTCGTACAATGCTTCAAAAAATCCATATGTATCAAGGCAGATAGTTGTTTTTATATGATAACTCTGCTAAGGGTATGTGATCTTCCCATGAGCCACAAAAATCCATGACACAAGCCCTAAACATGTCTTCCAATGTTTTTATCTTCCTTTGAGATTGTCCATATGTCTGAGGGTGATATTCCATAATCATATTCAACTGAGTCCCAAGGGAGTTCTATAAGGATTTAAAAAAATTAGACTTGAACCTCAGATATCTATCTGATACAATTGAAATCGGAATTCCATGTCTCTTTACCACTTTTGAATATAGATCTTGGTTAGATCCTCCATTGTATGAGTTTCATGAATATGGATGAAATGATCCAACTTGGAAATTCAATCCACTATTATACATATGGAATCATGTTTTTGAACCATTCTTGGGAGACCTATAACAAAATACATAGCTATCTTCTCCCGTTTACACACTAGAATAGGTAAGGACTACAACCTACCTATTGGTTGATGATGCTCTGTATTAACTTACTGACAAGTTAATCACTTTAAAACAAACTCATCCACCTTCCATTTCATATTGTTCCACTAGAACTATACTTTTAAATCCTTATACATCTTCTGTATTCTAGGATGAATTGGCCATCTCAAATGGTGGTAATCATGAATAATTTTCTCCTAACAAACCATAGGTATAACCATCTGGTCTTGAAACCACAACACTGAACTTCCATCTAGTTTTCATCCCTTAATTTTCTCCCCACCATTGCGTTTTGAACTCAGTGAAACACATTCTGCATCGAATGTCTGTGCCTCCTTTACCATATTTATCAAATCAGAAAACCACTGAAACTAAAAATAAAACCACAAAATCACCTCATTCTTCCCATTCTACATGAATGTTGGCTAGTACCGACATCAATTACCACTCGTTTGAAAATTATTTTTCCAACTAAGCATATGAATTCCTACTTAATGCATTGGCCATCGAATTGACTTTTATCGGTGTATACATCAAGTCAAAGTTGAACATTTTAAGATAATCTATCCATCTCATTTACCTAAGATTCAAATCCAATCATGAGAAAATATGTGTCAATCTCTTATGATCTATAAACATAGTAAATTTATCACCAAAAATATAATGATGCTAAGTCTTCAAAGCATGGATGATTGTAGCAAACTCTAAATCACATGTTGGGTAATTATTATCATGCACTCTCAACTATCTTGAACTATAAGTAATAACATGATATCCTTGCACGAGAACACATCCCAACCCAAATCCCAAAGCATCATCATACACCACATACTCTATCCTAATTCTATAAAAATCAAGATAGGTGTCTATGTAAGACAAACTTTCAACTATTGGAAAGATTTCTAGAATTCTTCAGTACATTGGAATGGAACATTCTTCTATGTAAAAGATGTCATTGGAGAGGATAGCCATGAAAAGTCATGAAAAAAGTGTTAGTAATAACCATCTAGACTAAGAAGTCTCCATATATCAAAGACATTATTTGGTAGTTTCCAAGAGATAACAGCTTCTATCTTTTCTAGATCAATAAAAACACCTTTTTTATAAATCACATGGACAAGAAAGAATACCTATTGTATCTAAAAATCACACTTTGATAATTTGGAATATAAATGATGGTCTATCAAGATTTACAACACTTTCACCAAGTGTTTCTCATACTTATCCCTTATCCTTGAATACATCAATATATCATCTACAAACACCACAATAAAAGAATACATATATCTATGAAATATATGATTAATCAATGCCATAAATATTGTTGGTGCATTCATAAGATCTAAAGGAATTACCACATATTCATAATGGTCATACCTGCTTCTGAAAGCTGTCTTTATAATATCCTTCTTTCGAACTCACAATTGGTGATATCCTGATTGAAAGTAAATTTTAGGGAACCACTGAGCTCCCATCAATTGATCAAACATATCATAAATGCATGGAATTGGATATATATTCTTTATCATAATTTGGTTAAACTTATGATAATTGACATAAAGCGAAAGAGTTTCATCTTCTTTCTTTACAAACAAGACCGATGTTTCCCAAGGAGATGTTCTTGGACGAATGAAGCCCTTGGTTTCCAGCTCTTCCAACTGCAATTTTATATCCCTTAATTCTATTGGTTCCATTTGATAAGAGGGAAGTGATATAGGACTGGTCCTTGAGAGGAGATCATTCATAAACTTCACTTCCCTTAAGGGTGGAAACCTTGATAATTCTTGTAAAAATACATCAATAAACTAATAAAACACTACTAGAAAAGTATTACATTTGATCTCTTCAATCAATTCCAAGTTCAACACCACCAAATGGTAAAATATCGTTCCTACTACTGGTGCCAACTATCTCGTTGCACCTATCTTCACAAGAATTTCTCCTCTGAAGAGATGCTCGGTGTCATCCTCAGTCAAGAAAATAATTTTTATGCTATAGCATTCATTGTGATCCTAGAACGTTGTCAACCAATCTATACCTAGGATTACATTATAAACATCCATCTCCAACATAGAGGAACCCATTTCAAATCAACTCCATCAACTGTTATAAAACATTCTCTATATAAAAAGTCTCTAAACTCTATTTGACCAAGAGGAGTTTTAAGTTTTATTACAGAAGGAATCATCTCAATTTTAAATGTACCAAATAAATAGCATGAGAAGAAATGAAGGAATGTGATTCACCAGTATCAAATAGCACTTGTATGAGGGTATAATTCAAAATAATTGTACCTCTCACCATAGATGGTCCAACCTAATCATCCACAATCACCTGCCTGCCTACCTAAATGGCCCGAAGGCCTTCTTTTTTATTTATTTTTGATAACCCCCCTTTCAAGGGATAAGGGGAACCCTTACAAGGCCTATAGGATTAGATATTACAAGGCTCGTAGGATTAGAATATTACATGACCCGAAGGTCTTAGGGAGTTCAACCAGACTATCTACAAGGAACTTCCCCTCCCCAAAATCTGCATCATGATAGTATCTCTCCACCTTCACATGGTTGTCCGTTTAGTCTTACCGTGTAAGAATAGGCTGGTCCTGATGGCATAGCCATACCCTCTCATTATGAAAATCAATTTGGGTCTACTCAGGTTAGTGCACTAGCTTTGAATCCTCTTCTAGGGCTGCTCCTTTTTTGTAGAGCATATCTGGGGCAACTGTATGTGGCCCGAAGGTCTTGAGGTGGCCCAAAGGCCTTAAAGGTGGCCTGAAATCCCTACTGGCCCAATGGCTTGGGTGGATTGAAATCCATAAGGACTCCAAGACCAAACCAATGGCCCAAGGTGAATAGTTCCAGATGCTACAATACTGAACAGTACCTGCTACAGTAACTACTATAGTGTCTGCTGTAGTACCCTCATAGTGTACAGTTCTACTATAGTACCTGCACAATGTATAGTTCTGCTACAGTGCCTGCTACAGTACTGCTACAGTGACCCAAAAATATGCCTCTTCTTGGTTTTGAACCTAGGTCTCATGGATGCAATTAAGGATACCTCACCAACTGGGCTAAGGCTCTTGTGCACAATCATCAGCTCAACTTCAAATAATTACTTTGTTGCGGCACTATATTCCTTATTTACTTTCTAATATTTCCATTTCAAAGGAGTCATGATATTACAAGAATCACCATGGTTTTCTATACTCTACTAATGATACTAATTATATTGTCCTCACCTCATTGAATCATACGACACTTGCAACACTTGATAAGTGTCTCGAGCACCTGACCTCAAAGCACTACAACAATAGTACTTAAGATGTCCCATCTTGTTGCAATTATGGAATTTTATTGTTGGCATTGTACACTCTCACTTCATGTTGTTAAATTAACCACATTGGAAACATCCTGCTTTTTTCGTGCATCTCAAAGGAAAATTCACCAATCCGACTATCTAATTTTGATTCCCACTCACCCCTTGGAAGTAGGTTTCCCTATTCTGCTTGCTTCCAATTTTATAGTTCCCACCAGTTCCCATGGTAATAAACATACTTTATCCTACCATATATCCTAATATGTCTCATTCATCCATAGTTTCTCTATTCACTATCTATGTATAGTCAGTAATACCTAGCACAACTATCTTTGAGAGAATATCTTGCCTTACCACTGATTCAAAGATGTGTGCCTTCAAGGATGCACTAGCTATAACCTTAGGTGAAAAGCATACTAAATTCATAAATTTAGCAGAAAACTCTATGAAATGGAGATTTTTTTACTTCAAGATGAATAAATTCATCATCTTTTGAATCTTGAACATGTGAGGATAGAATTGTTTATTAAACAATTCCTGAAAATCCTCCCAACTAAGGCCTTGCTCCACTCTAGCCTGCACCACTAGATCCCATCACTAGAATGAAAGATCCCCATATATATATGTTTCCATATTTACTTTAAACTCTACTAGTGTGATGATGAAATCGAAGATATGATTCATCTTGTTGAACCACATGTATGCCTTTTCTGGTTCATAATCACCCCTAAATATGGGTGGATTCTATTTTTAGAATTGGACAGAATGATCCATTTACCTTGGATCATCCCTATGGTTCCCTATTTCCATAGCTTGTAATATTTGGAAAATACAATGAACCATCTCTTGGTTCACCGATGGCTTAAGTGAAACCACATTCTGAGCATCTTCTTCTGGTTAGTTTCTATGACGCCTACTGGGTGCCATTTTATAAACATGAAACAACCTCTATAAGTCTCAATATCTAGCAACTTAAGTCTTAGCATTTCAAATTATATTACATCAACTATCACAACATTTTTTTTCCAAGTTCATCATTTTCCATATTCAACCTTTTTTTGGGAAACTTTAACTTTCTTTTGAAAATCAAACAAGTTTCAAAATATCACAACCATCCTCTTTCAAAATATTTCATTTGAAAACAATTTAAACATTTTTCAAAATTTAATGTATTTCTCTAAATAATATATCATTACTCAAACTTAAATATTAATTCCTAGTGTGAATTAATTCCTCTAATGCATGTCATGCTCATATCATTGGCTAAACCCATGACAATGATATTGAAAATCCTATATGTGTCTCCAAAACACTTATGTACCCAACTCCCTCGTAACTTGAAGTTTAGAATAAAAAGGTTATATTCATCTTTTTATTCTCTACATTTCAAGTCCTGAAAATCCTACTCCTTTATAAGATCACAACCCAAGGAATGTAGAAGAATTATTTCAACTCCAAAACTAATAAAGCTGATGACTACTTGTTCCAAAAGAGAAGGAACGAGATGATACCATTAATCTGAAACATGCTTTTTGGACTGAAGAAAACTGATATCATTTGTAACATCACTCCTTCTCCTTATTGCCTTGAGAAGGTGGAAGGATGCTAATAGGCCTTAAGAAATATCCCCAAGATGCCAAAGGCTGAAAATAAATGTTGAATGGATTTATTAAACAGGTGGGGGAATATTTTACCTTAAATAATAAAAAAAATACCCAATAATTCATAACCAAATATACCACTATATGATGCATGATAACTATCAAAGACAACTCAAAATTTCATATATTAAATTTATACTTAAATCAAGTGCCACAGCGGAAGACTACTACATCAAAGTAAATAGTGGAAGACAAACTAACAAGTTTCTAAGATAACTACAAGACTCCATGATCCACAACCTCCATTCTCCAAATTCACCGAAGAGCCCAAATATCATGAGGTAGTGATAAAGATATATGATACTTTACCTTTTCTCGTTTCCCGATAGATGAAATCTATAAAAGAAAAAAAGTACCACAGAAGGGGTGAGTAATAAAACTCATTAGGTTATCCCCAATGACTTCCCAACTCACGCCACTAGGATAAAAAAGTTAGCAACATTTATATAAAATAGTTTATATAAAGCAATTTCTAGAACAGATTATAACTAAATATAAACAACTTCCAAAACATTTTATGTAAAACAACTTCAAAATAGTCTATAACTCAATATAAACAAGTACCATAAGAACCAATTTTCCAACAAAACCCATTTTTCAAGAAAGTATCCAACCCATAATTTTAAATCCATTCCACAAATTCTATTTGGCATAACCATTTTATTCCACAGAACCACAATACCAACTATGCATTCTTCGTTATGACCGTTCCATTCACAGGAGTGGTCTCTCATTGATCTATCTTGTCATCACAAGGTAATTATTTCCCATATTCTATTACACCTTTGGCACTGAGTACAAGTTCATATTTCAACAAATCCTCGTAAATGCAATATGAACTCACACCCAAGTATGCCCAAAAACTATTCCAATTCCAACAATCCAAAACCATTTCAATAAAACAATATCTTTATTGAAAACATTTCTCCAATAAAACATTTCAAAAATCTAGCAAAGAAATATTTTCAATTTTCAATTTTAAAATCAATAAACTAAATCACTTTCTACAACAATTGACCAAAATTCCACAAATTCACCAAAAACCCTAAATCATCAATAAAGAGGATTTATATAATGATTTTCACCAAGATTTTACAATCAATTTCAATCAATTAAATCAATTTGAAAATAATCCAATAAATTCTAGCAAGAGGAGTTGAGAGTGAAGCTACCTACCTCAAGAATTTTGGAGAAAATGATAAAATACACAAAGAACATCACAAAAACGGGTTGAATCTCCATGAACCCACCTTGGATCTCTTCCCCTATTAAGAACCAAGACAAATCTAAACTTATTTGGAATCCACACCCATAGATCTAACCACAGTGGGTATAGATCTAATAAATATATAGAAGAACAGAATTAGATCTAAGAAACACATCAAGAATGATGAAGAACAAAGCATTACCATAAGAATCTGGATTTAATGCACCAAGGGACGGCTCCGAATCACTTCCAATTCGCTTGGAAGAGGTTATCCAACCTTTGAGAGAACAAAATCCAGAGTTAGGGATATTTTGGGTCAAAATGGGGTTAAAACCTTAATCCGACCTATATCCACTTTTTATGGATCTAAGTTTGACCTTGCGCATGGTTTAGTCAAACGGTTAGATAAATTGTGTTCTAACTGTGCTCATGCTTCTATCTTAATAAAAACCTCACGTGGTTGGCTTTCATAACTTCCAAACCTTGAACCAATCATGCCAACACTCTCTTTCCAACATTTTCACCACACCACATGGTTTCTCCTAGGCTTCTGCACGGTTTGGAGAAAACTAGTGCAACCTGTGCACCTCCCCTTTAGCTCATGTCTCACTATGCATGGTTTCTTGCAAGTGTTGCACTATTTTCACAAACTGTAAACCTATAGGAAATCCCCAAAAACTCTCAAAAAGTTCTCCAAACTATCCCAACATTCACCCCTATACTTTATATACATAAAAATCATAAATAAAGTGTTACATACCAAAAACTGGGGGTTCTACATAGATCCTTTGTTCTTCATCAATATTAATCTTCTTATTCCTCATGTTGTGATGGATCATTATGCCATTAATCATGAATGAATCCTCTTGGTAATTCTTGGATATTTCATGTCTCAATTATCCTTGAATCTTTTTCTATTGTTTACCTTGATCATTGATTGGTCATTGGTTAGATACCAATTAAATAATTGGATTCAAATTCTACTATTTTTTTATGGAATTGTCTGAGAAAAATGGGTAATTGGATCCAAATGGATAGAGGATTCCTTTTTATGATGAATGCAAGTTGTTGATGGGTGTTGAAACTGATGTGTGTTTCTTGGTTGGTTTATTCTAATCTTCCAATTTAATTATATTATATTTTCATTTGACTTGTTTTTTTATGATAGTGATTTTTCTAGGAATAAATTCATAAGCATAATACGGACCTTCCATGGGTGGTTGGTCATGGTTTTATCTAGGAAGTGATATTCAATAAGTCCTTCATAAAGTATTCCTTTCACCTTGGGTTTTAATTTTACTTGTATTCATTTAATTTATTATTATTTAGTTATAATTAATTATATGGAATTCTTGGACTTGAGTAAAACCTTATGGAGATCGATGGAGACCGAATAGTCAGAAAAATAATATGGGATTTTCTTTATTATGAGTAAGATCTATTTAATGTTGGTGGTCACATGTACTCTACCCTATAGTATAAGGCATGTTTATTGGAATTTCATATGATCTATGGCACCATGGGTGAGAAAACATTAAATTCATAATATTTTATGAATAACAGTTAATGCTTAACTAATTTATGAACCATGTGTCTTAATTAATTAATGGAACCATGCATGATGTAATTGGACAAGGTTTTAAGGGAAAATATGGTCCCTTATACACTAGCTTGATTTAGACCACCATTTATTGAGGCTTGATCACGGATGTGTTCCTGAACTACATGGATCATCCTAGTGTTCGATCAGTGTTCTATTATTTTGTTGTGATTATTTGATTCTTTTTTTGCATGAATTTATTGTTGGTGATACATTATATTTTTTTGTCTGATCTAACTGTTTATTTTATATGTTTAGTTATTTATTTATTATTATGAACTCTTATTGTGGTTATAGTCTCTCCATGATTGACTTTAGAACCTCACTCCTAGTCGGTATCCTCGAGAATATGGAGAGGCATGCCTGAGGTTTTGTGGAATTTTGGGTCGGACATGATGATTTGGGTCAGGATGTCACAAAATGGTAGTATAGAATCTATTTTGTATTCTTATTTTGGGGATTTAGTAGATGACTAACATTTTAATGTATCATAGCTTGTGTAAAAATTCAAACTAGTGAGTTATGAACATCTTTTCTTAGGTAATTCTAGGTTACCTAGGAATGGGATTAATTTTCTTGGTTTGTGCTATTATGGTTGTATGTGACTTTAACCTTATGTGATAAAAATGGATTTTGAGGTTCATTTTTTTTAATAGATTTTAATTTTAGTTATATCAATAAGAGGCATCATATGCATCATATTATTCATGTGGGTTTTTTATGACATATATGTTGCTTGTGTGTGATTATACCGATGATGGAGCATTCAATTGTTTATTGTAAACAACTTTTACTGTGTTGCACATATGATTTCCTAGTGACATTCTATTCAGAGAAAATCCTATGCTTTTATACTATTGATATCAAGTCATGTGATACTATTGTGTGGTGTTCTTGGGAAACGATATTGATGTATACAATGATGATGATGATGGATATGGTGAAAATTATATAGTTACTTTGTGTATAGATGGTGCAGCGTTTTGTGGTAGGTTGTTATCAGGAATTATTTTTCTTAGTAAGAACTTGTGAGAGTATCCATTCGATGGGTATTATTAATTAAAGTGAAATATAGTCTATGTTTATTTATCCATATATCACCCAATGGATTTCTGTTTAACTAAACCTAGAATCTAAGGCCCCATGATGTAGTTGGTCTAATATTGAATCCATTATGGAATGTCTTGGAGATATGCCTAGATCAAATTTAGTGAGTTCTAAACCTCAGTGAATCCTGGTTTCAAGTTATGAGTAAGACCTTGTGTCATTAAATTTGACTCTATTCACTAGAGAATTGGTTCCTATATTTCTTGAATCTAACCCGAGTGAGTATATTACTTTTGAAGAGACAGTCAAGGTTAAAGCCTTAGGGGGATTTTTTTTGGAAAAAAATACCATGTGTATGTGAGTAACCTTTAAAAGGATTATAGGTAGGTATTGAAAGTTTACTTGAAACACAAGAGTATAGATCACCTAGATTTATAGTACTTGTGTAACAGGGTTGGGTTTTGGATTGATTAGATGCTTATGGCATAGAGGGAAGAACTATAGGTTTACTGGTTTATCTGTTTGAAATGTAACTCTCATTAGATGTCGAGTAAAGATCCTATTTGGTCAAACCTAGGAAGGTTAGGGCATGGGTGAATGCTTAGAGGGTTGAAATGAAAACTTTGTGATGGTTGATACATGGGGAAAAAAGATATCATGGAGTTTCCTTTCTGAAGTGGAGTGCTAAGAGTTCTCAAGTTTTTTTATTGATAGATCATCCTATGGAAAGCTAAAAAGGCATGCAATCTTGGATCAAAATTCTATGAATCATGAAGAAACCACTTTTTTGGAGTAAATAGTGCTGTTGGAATGCCTCATTAGTGAATCCTTAATTTGTGAGATCTCATGTTATGGTTATGCATGGGGTCGGTTCAATTAATTGATTGGTTGGTGAGTTGATTACAGATAAAGACTCTAGTTATATTGATGAACCCATAGGAAGTGGTGATGTTATTTCACAGAAAAATTTATTTCAGGGTCACCCTTGATGCTAGAAACTAGCACATTTGACAGGAATCTTGTAGGGTTAGGCATCCCAAAAGGTGTGTGTGAAGATATCTCCATGTTAGAAAATGGAATTGGTGTTTTAGAAATAGATTAGGGTACTGTTGTGATATCAACCAAATATTTTATCCTGATGAAGATGTAATGGATCGAAGTAGAATCCAATGTAATAGTATGATACCGTCTGGGTTAAGAGTCGTAACCTACACCTAGGCTAATGGGTAACATCATGAACATTGAGAATAGATCTTTAAATTAAGTATACTGCATTCTAATCAATCCAGTTGTGCATAGTAAATAGTGTTTTTCTTTTCATTCGATTTGAATGGATAGTCACATTTGGTCATTAATATCTTAAATTGACTAATTAGTGGTTAGGTGAACCGATGTAAGGGCTATGAGGTGATAGATAAGGATGCTCCTATGGTGGGGATTATTGATTAGGTCACATGTGAATGACCTATCTTATGGGAAGGGTAGTTTTTTATGTAAAGACTGGCCATCAGATGACCATGGGGACTCCAAAAGACAGATTTGTGGTTGTCCCATGAGTATTTAGTTCCATTATAAATGTTTGAAATTTTATTTAGATGTATAACTATATTCAGACCAAATATGAGTTTCAAACTCAATGAAAATAAATTAAAACTGAGAGAGGGTATGTTCATTGGTGTGTTGGCACATGGTTGTGAACTTGTGGCTAGTGAAAGTGGTTGATTATTTAACAAATAAAATCACTTAGAGGTTGGTTCATAATTTGGTAGGGATGATGGATTAGTTTAATGATTCCTTTTAGGATTAATTAATTATGTTCATCATTTCTTGGACCATCAATTGTTAAGCAGTGTACCTTTACAAGAAGTTGGCTAGAAGTGTACAAACTGGTGTATCTGTTTGAACCTGAATGTAGTGGGTTGGAACCGCATTGAGCTTGTCATATTGAGTATGACTGAGGTACTTAAAATTGGTCAATAAATTTAAATAATGTTTTCATTATTAGGTTACATCTATTAATTAAGGACTCATTTGTTCATCTCATAACCAGGAACAAGGTTTTGGTATTGACTTTAACCCATGTCTGTAATTTATCAAGAATGATGGAACTAAACCGCATTGGTCATGTCATTGGACTACTATAATATTGGTTCTATATGGTTATTATAATATTTTGTAGTACCTCTATGATTCTACAAGAATCAGTAGGTGACACCATGGTGTTTTGAGTTCAATTTTTGTGGTGATCATGGTCTCAATGTTGGACAATAGCGAGATCTTGGCTTACTTCTAATGTTTGTTTATGGAGTCATGCAGCAAGAGTGGGATGGGCATTAAAAGACAAGTGTTTCCTTGATAATATGAGTTAGTATTTGAGGGTGGAACATAGATAACTTCTTATGAATTGATATTTAGGTAGATCAAGAGATGTGTTTCACATGATATTATAACTTCTCAAGGATGAGAAGTGTTTTGGTGGGGAGATTATAACAACTGATGTTGTTACATGTGGAAATTCATAAGGATATTTTAAATTTTCTCCTTTTTTGGAGGAATGCATGTTTGGATTAAGTTTCAATAAGTTTTTGGGCAAATTTGTGAGTTTTGGGAGCCTTTTATGGGAACATGGTTTGGCTACATATTTTTTTTAAGTGCGTAGTCTTTCCTAGGTAACCATGCATCTTGTGTATAGTTAGGATTCATGGTTTGTTTTAAGTGTGCAGGATTTCACATGTAACCATGAGTACCGTGTGTGGTTAGGACTCATGGTTTGTTTTAGTGTGTAGCTTTTTCTATGAAACCATGCGACCTGAGTCATAGGCGATTACACCGTTATTGTAGGGTTTAACAGATCATGTAACCAAACCATGCACACATAAATTTAATGATCTAAATCCCTTATTTAAGTCTTAAAACCCCTCTATTTTATCTCATTATTTTTTATAAAACTAGGTATCTCAAACACTTTTACTCCAAATTAATTTATGAAAAAATAACACAACTTCTTCATCTGAATTTGAAGAATCTAGAGTGATCAGATCATGGGAATTCCACATTGGTGATTGTTTTCCACTTGTTCTTCAAGTTCTGATCATATATTCTTTTCCTACATGGAATGAATCTGTAGACTCGGTTTTTGGTGTTTATATCTAATGTGGTTTTCAAAAAATGGTTTTAGATCAATATAATATCTATCTTTATTTGTGAATTCAAAAGAGACCCTTTTTTCTTCACCAATCTTGATCTCTTTCTTCCTCAATTAGTGATGGATCATTGTTATATTCATAATGAATGAATCATCTTGGTATGTATTGGATATTATGATCATTTATGTATCAATTATCCTTGAATTATATTCTATTTATTTCCTTGATCATTGATTAATCATTGGCTAAATCCCGATTAAGGAATTGTATTCCAATTCCACCACGTCTTGATGGGATTTTCTGAGAATGATGGGGTTTTAGATTGGCATGGATAGAGGATATCTTTTGGTGATGAATTAATTTTATTTATGGGCACTGTGACTAAGTTACATCTCTTGGTTGGTTTCTTTTAATATTCCAATTTAATTATATTAAATTATCATTTTACTTATTTTCGTGTATGGATTTTTTTCCTAAATGAAGTCATAAGCATGATACAAACCTTCCACAGGTGGGTGGTCGTGGTTCTGGAAAGGTGGTGATATTTAGTAAGTCTATTGGAAATTATGTCTTTTTCCAGAGGTTTATGTTTTCTTTTATTCATTTAATTAATTATAATTTAGTTATATATTAATTATTTATAATTCTTGGGCTTGAGTAGAAACTTTTGGAGATTGATGGAGGATAAATTGATTTGGATGACTCAGAGAAAGCAGTTGGTCTTTCCTTGCTTGGGAGTTAGCTTTGTTTGAGGTAAGTGGTATTGTTTACTCTACCCTACGGTATTGTGCATGTTTATTAGAATGTGTTATGAGGTTCACCACCTTGGTTGAACAAAATTTAAATTAATAATATGTTATGAATAAAAATTAATTCTTAATTAATTTATAATTCTTATGACCTAATTAATTAAAGGAATCATGCCCAATATAACTAGATAAGGTGACAAGGTCCGCGAAGGTCCCTTGTGCACTAGATTTATTCCATCCTCCATTGGTTGAGGCTTAACCACTGATGTGTGACTAGACTACATAGACCCTCTTAATGTTTGGTTCTACAACATGATACCTAGATATCATAGGACCATGTTTTATGTTTTTGATCAAATGGGTGTGCATGTGTATATTGTGGTACCATATATGCTTTTTAATGTTGTGAGTATGCTTGTTAGCCTAATATAGAACATTTTACCATGATCACATGTGTAGAAACTATTACTCGTGATGATATTCCATGATCTGCTTATATGATTCTTGTTTTCATGAGTGTGCTTGTGTAGCTTATTATACCATGTTTTATGATAATCACATGTTATGCTTCTTTCTACTGATATCTCATGATGACATGATTTTTCTGCATTTATATGATCTACCCTATTATATTTATTATTATGCCTTTGGAAGCACTTCCTCAGTACTCATAACAAGTTGACCATCATGATATGGTTATTTACCTTATAGGGGTAAGTGCACAATGCTTTTGACTGTAAAAACTTTGATTTGTAAATTTAGTCCTTTAAATATTTTTATATATATATCTATAATTTTCCTCAGAGTCGGTGCAGTGTTTGGGTGTCGTAGGACCCCAAAATTAATATATTAAAAATATTAATATATATATATATAATCACATGAACACATATTTTCAGAATAAATAGTTTTCTTATTGTTTGGGAGCTCTAATGAGAAATCCAAGACCATGGTTGTTTCTAGAATGAGTATTTCACCCTAGGTGCAATATAAAGTTGGTCAGTGTTGAGTGTTCTATTGAATTCGGTTGTTGGCGGGTATATTAAGTAAATTAATCAATTTATATAATTTATTTATTTTAAATTTCAAGACCTATACCTCAACTATATTAATACCAAATTATAGAAAATCTCTAGGGTCATCTATATAACCCTAAGATATTAGGGAGGAGGAGGAGGGGATCAATGGAGACTTGGGAGTGTGGATTGATGAATAACTATCATGGAGATTCCTAGGATTGATAACGAATGCATTGGGATCACATTCATCTCTAGAATAAATTTTCTTCAACAAACATAGATCCAAACCTAAGGTAGGGATTGTTATTTTTGGTTTCTTCCCAATGAGTTAACTTCCAGGAATGGATTTTATTATCTACTTTTATTAGTTAGTGATTTCCCATTATTCGCATGATTTTGAATGTGAATTGAGTTTTTGAACCTGATTTATATTTTTTATGTCTTGATTTCACCCATGGTTATTTACTTTAAAATCATTGGCAAGGATCGCATAGGCCAATAATGCTTACAATCTTATTTCTTGTTCTTTTCCTCCACTGTTATTTGTGTTCTTCGTCATTGGTCTATGGGGTCAGCGATTTGGAATTTCCACTTCATATTCGTGTGTGATAAAACCCCCATAAATGTGTAGGATGTGTTCAAGATATAAATATCAATGTTTTATATACATACTATTATGGATTCATGGGTTTCGTTTGATGTCTATGGGGTTTTGTGACCTCAAATGGTGGTAGTCACATGAAAGATTACCACATGGGTGATCATATTTCCAATTACCAACCACTGAAGGCTATGAATCAATTACCAAAGATGTTCCATTTATTTTAAGTGGATTCGAGTTGTTAAATAGGCATAGAAGGTGGCAGAGATGGAACATTTGGGGTCCATATGAGGACCATGCTTTACTGCCTATGAAAAACCAGACTACACATCATGTAGTCCAGATGAACACACATCATTTTCTTCAAATCCCAATGGTGGATAGTGTTTTGGCCATGTTAAGGATCACACATCATGTGACCCTACACGGGTGGCTATGTTTTGTACCAACCACACACTCCCTGGGACCCCATTTGGTCAGACACATCATGCCACATTAAGGATACATCATGTGTTTATATATAGTCAAATAATCCATGTTCTAGTTGTACATGCCTGGGAATCTGAGTGTACTTACATATGGGGTTCTTGTGTGGAATTTTTGTGTGGTATGACATTGATTACTAAGATTTATTAATAGGATAGCATGCCTAGGTGGTGACGTGAGCTCACATGTCATACGACCTCACATACACATCGTGTACTTCTCCTAGGAACTTCTACCTTCTGTATCTCCTTCATTGGGACTCGGATTTAGGCATGTGAGTATCCTACCCTGATTGGTTTTCCATATTGTAAATAATGGTATAATTAGTTATGATATGTGAGATATGATGTGAGGTGTCCCAAGCATGACACATCTTTAGGAGATTCTTGAATGGTGGAAGTGATTGAGTAGGATCATCATAGAGATGGCAGGGTCGGTACTCCCCTGTCTCACCAAGGAATAGGTCCCCCATACTCTTTACACTGGTAGAGTTGTCACTCCCCCATACTACAACAGGCATTAGTTCCTCTATATATGGACCGTAACTCTATCACTTTTGAGCTTCAGTGGCAAGAAGGTCCTCCATGGGAGTGAGTGATCCCTCATATGTGAAGCGCATTGGCAAGGAGAAAGCCCCTCCACTCAAATTCTTGTGAGGTTTCATGTAATTCTAGGAATAATAGATGGACCTTTAGAGATCCATGCTATCTCATCATTCTTAGAGGGGTTGTGGAGATGTAGAACCCCTTTATCTCTCATCCTAGTTTCTAATGATAATATTTATTAGTTTTTTTATTCCCTCTTACTATGGCTTTATCTGTCTACATATTGTATCTTTCTATTTATCCCATATTGGTTTTTGAGGTGTCCTTCTAGGTATTTATATACTC
The DNA here is from genome assembly GCA_963277665.1 of Viscum album. Taxonomy (NCBI): domain Eukaryota; kingdom Viridiplantae; phylum Streptophyta; class Magnoliopsida; order Santalales; family Viscaceae; genus Viscum; species Viscum album. The sequence continues at coordinate 1,956,418,859 of OY728127.1, read as the reverse complement.
ACCTTCTCATGGGATTTTTTTGCACATATTGTGTCTTATGTGGACGACAGATGAATCGGTGGTGACCTTGGTGTACTAAAATTTGGAGGAGCATAGTTGTACCTGGTGGATCTGAAAGTGTTAGGTGGGAATCCTTGGATATTTTGAGTCATTCCCTCTTCAGTATCCCTTTACCAATTATTATAAAGTTGGGACATCAATTCTAGTTGGGCATGTTTTTTTCCCATTCATACTTTTGTACTATGATAATGTACTTTAATTCCTTCCTAGAGGTTATTGCATGAATGATTTACACTCTAGATGTTCAGTCTTTTATATTTATCTATGCACTATTGTATGGAGTTTTTTGTTGCATGCTTATAGGTACCTTAGTCTAAGGCATCCCATTTTGGAATTTTTGTCTCATCATTTGTGTCCAACCCCTAACCTATTAGAGGTGGGATTAGGGTTGTCACACTCATCTTACTTCCATCCAAGTGGGCCCCACTGGGCCAGGTCATAACATAGTGGTATCAAAGGTGTTATTTCCCTAGTGTTGGTGTTTAGATTTTAACCTTGTTGTGAGGATTGGTTTGGTAACTTAGAGAAATGGTTTTAGAGTGTCTCAAGTGTGGATTTGAGGCCATAGAACCTAGTGATGGTGCAATAGCTGATGTATCCATTCACAAGGACTCTGAATATCTAATTTCCAATGCAGCATACTAATACATCAATTGCTAGGAATAAATGGTACATAAATCATATAGGATCAGGTATTTTGACTTTCATGTCCTTATTGAGTCATATCCTCAGATATACTCATATAACCATGGTACGTCTTGATAAATTTAAGGATTCCTCTGTAATGATATCCTACTAGGATATTGATTCAGGATCGTCATGATGATCAGTTGAGTGATGAGGACTCATTAAAGGGACCTACTCATGAGGTGTTTCCCCCAATAATCTAGGTAGAGGATTGACTATGAGTTTAATAGATCATAGATTCGGTAGGTTAGGATGACTATGAGTGAAATATTAGATTTCTATATGAGTTCCAGTAATAGATACCACTAAGGTTTCATAGTGATCTAGACCCACAGGTAGCATATGATTGGATTTATTTATTGGTTCAAGTTTTCAAGCTTTTTTGGATCCTGACTAATCTGTTGGTTGTGCTTATGGATAAACTTCTTCAAAGAGTAGTAGGGAACTAGTGGAGCCTGATTATATAGACTCATGATGAGACGACGCTCTCATGATCAGACTTCCAATAGCTATTTCACAATGAGTATTACCCTTCATGCTTACACTTTGTGAAGATTCAAGAGATTCTCATGCTACAGTAGAATGATATGCCAGTTTTTGAGTATGTGGTGAGGTTTACTGACCTCTTGCTTTACTCCCTCAATATGGTGTGAGATGTATTATTTTTGGTGTGTAAGTTTGAGCAGGTCCATTACAGATAAATCTATGTTATCATAGTATACTTATGTATTCTTACTTATGGTGGAGTATTAGAGCAGGCTCTAGTTACAGAGATCTTCCTAACGTAGGGACGACAGGTAGATGGAGCTGGAAGTATTCATCATGGGGTTGAGTATTCAATATAAATTAGCAATTGATAAATGTCAAGGTCTCAATATAGGATTCATACTCTTTCCCAAACTCAAACACATGGATTTATGGCTCAATGATCCCATAGAGGATCCATTCATCCATGATAGGTCCAATTATATGTATAAGAACCCTGCCTTAAACTTAACATTTTCTAGTGTCTTTAGACAAGAATTATCATTATTACAATCCTAATGATCCTTTCAAGTTTAGAGTTTTATAGAATTAGTTCACAACCCATACATGAAAAAACCATAGATTATAAAGTTAACACATCCGATTAGTATCCATTTTTTCCATAATAGAAAACTTTTAAAAATATACTTGTTTTCTTTTCATATCACATCTCTAAAATTTTGATCTTGACCTATTCCTTGTCCTTATTCATGCTTAAAACCCTTTTAATAACATTATAAAATGTTGGATTAGTATAAAAATCTCAGTAAGGGACATGAAAGAAAAGGAAAAAACCCATTAGTTCATGAAAATTTTCCTTTAAAAAATAACTTTAGGGATCAAAATTTAAATTTCCTTACCCAAGAAAATTACCTTCCCTATCCATATATTTTCATAAAACATCTAATAAGAAAACTTAATTCAAAATAAAATACATAAATTTTTCTTTGAAAACGTGATAAACTCATTAAAACTTTATCATAAAGTAATAATTTCCACCCTTAAGAAGTAGAAAATAATTTCCTTTGAAAATAATCTCATTACTTACCCTTTTAGTAATCACAAGATTACCATAAAATCCATAGAAAGCATAGATAACACATGAAATTTTCTTGGTGCGACATTATACTTGTCATTATTATAAATGAAATGACTATGTGGTTGAATTCCATGAATTCAATTATTAAAAATGGAATAAACATATATTCAACTTCCATTCCCAATTCATTATAGGGCTACCACGGACTCACTCATCGTTGGTTTATCACAGAACCACCCATCATTGGTTTATAACGTAACCACCCATAATAATTTTGAAGAACCATAACATAATCATAAAACATAAAAACTTTCAATTTTCAACATTTCACTCATAAAATTTTATTTTCACTCATAATAAAACATTTCAAGTTATCAAAATAATCAATCCATTTTAAAAAAACCCATTTTCAAAAACAAAATACCCAGAAAAATGTAAATAGGGGATTATTTTTCTTTTAAAAGCATGAAGGTTTGTAGCGGAATCCAAATATAAAACAATGATCATGGAAGAACAGAATTTCTTATCATCGTGTACATTAAAAAGAACATTCATTTTTTTGTTTGTAAATAAATTCAAACATTCTATATAGAAAACATAAAAAGATTCATTTTCTAAAACCATTGAATGAAGTTAAAAATAGACAAAAAAAATTATAATCCTTTTATATCCATATAAATAAACATATAAAATAATATCAAGAATATTTACATGGAATAAAATATTTTTAAATTAAATCATTAAAAAATTAAAAAGATATGTTGAAATCAAAGTGTATCATACCACTTTAAAACATTTGAATCATAAGACCCGTAAAGGAATAAAATTTAACAAAACCTTAAATAACATGAGAATAAATAAATTTATGATATAATATTTCCTAGTGGATGTATATATACCTCATAAAATAAGGTGAATGTATAACATCAAAATATGCCTCAATTAAAGGGGATTGAGATGAAGTCCCTCACCTTGTGTCTGACTTGCCAGTGTGTCTTTATCTTCCTAAATAATAAAGTTATGTTAATTATTTAATTTCTTGATAAAATTTTTAAATTTTATTATCACTTTTATTTTACTTATTAAAATGTTTTATACAATTTCTTAATCAAATAATTTTTTCATCGGATGTTTTGACAGTATTTGGCTTATGTATCAAAATGACTTTGGTAGGTTGACTATGGTCAAAGAGGTAACTATTTAAAAATATAAAAAATAATAATAATTAAATTATCATCATATTTATACATAAATTATTATTTTAAAACCAATCATGGAATATTTTTATGAAAAATAAACCAACATTACAATCATGGAGACGATAGGGCAAATGTATTCATGAGTAACGTTCTCATTTTTCAATGATCATTACAGAAAGATGGTATGTAACATTTAAATTTCTATAATGATAATTATAAATATATTATTTAATTATATACACTTATATATATCATTATAGTGATTTTGTGATAAAAAAAATAAAAATCACATTGTTTTGAGGAGGTAGTAGTCCACATATCCACAAACAACATTATCACATTTTCAGTGTGTGAAAAGGTAGGAAAAAAATTATATATTATATATCCAGAAATATAATTATGTCATTAATATAATAAATATATCATGAATATCATATATATTAATTATTTTTACCCTTATTACCTTCCATGTAACACATTACTGAAAAACGCTTCACATCGTTTCGTAAGGTGGTAGTCCACCGTACACATGAGTGGTATTATTGTATCCCAAACAGTTAGAAATATAAAAATGTTACATATAATATAATAAATCCAGAGGTATTATTATGTTATAAATATAATAAATATCATATATAAATATTATTTACATTATAATCATCAACAATGAGAGGTGGTAAAGGAAAAATAAACATCATCATTTCGGGAGGCAGTAGTCTGTCGTACACGTGAATGGTGATTTCATAACCCATTTGACGGAAGTGTGTATAGGTGTAGGTCATACCCTTAGAAAAAAAGCATATTTTATATTTATTATAATAATTTTATTATATAATCATTTTATAAGATTAATTTAATGGGTGGATAATGAAATAAAACAAAAATATTGTTGATGAACATTACCTCTTCTTTGGGTAACTCCTTTTGGTTTATACCAAAATCCTTCCTTGGGTTTCTTTATATACAAAAAAAATGATTCTATGATGAGTTTATTAATTTTGGTATTTTATTTTTATAGTTTTTTTATGATCCAAAATTATTTATAGGTGTGTAGAATGTAGGAGAGTGAATTCCCTTTTATAATTGAGGAGGAGTGGCATTTTTGTAAATACCAAAAATCAAACACTATTGGGAGGTCTCATATATATAATATGCCTCCAATAATGAAAAATTTTATATAAAAGAGATTTTATGGTATAAATATTTCCATAAAAAGGGTTTTTCATAATTTTATGTTTCATTTTTCCCCTTAGGAATAAATTTTAACCATTAATTAAACTCATTTCTATCTTAATCGCTATAATTAATTTCAATTCCATTCACTAATATTTTTGGTAAAAAAATAATTTTAACTTACTAGAAATTAGAAATTATTATGATTATAAATATTTAAAATAATTTTTCAGATTCAATTCAAATTATTGGCATAATTTAATTTAAAATTAATCTCACGGACGGAATGAGAAAGCGGGTTTTAAAAGTGAAAATGTTCAAAAGTTTACTATGTTTTTATATCTAAATTTGATATAAAAAAGATTCCAATGACCTATATTGTATCAATAGATTTATAATTTATATAATTTTACTTTAAAACCAATTTTAAATATAATTTAAAAATATATATTTTATAGATGAAAATGTAATTTCCAATTAAAACTCAAATATTTTTCACAATTAATCAAAAAATGAAACTTCTCAAAAAAATGCCAAAAAAATATCCAAAGTAAATTTTTATATTCTTATTTGAAAAATAATTTATCTTGTAATATAAATTTTATAAAGTTTAAGATAATTAATTTTAAATTATGTTTACTAAAGCATGATGAAACCGCTTTTTAGTGAAAAAACAGTTTTTCAGGAAACATTTCTTTTTCTTTTAAATGATCCTTATTTTATTTTTAAATGATAGATAACTAATGAATATTTGTAAACTATGTATTTTCATAATATATATATTCATATTCATACCCACCAATATAATATCTAGGTGAAAACTTCCTTATTAAATAATAATATTAATAGTAAATTATTGTTTAGAATAACTCAGTCTTGTGTGAAATGAAAGATTTCAAATAAACTCAATATTGTTTTTTATATATGATATTTAAAATAGATTCACTTTTACTTTAAAATTTATATATAATTCATAAATATTAATAAATATAAAAAATACTTATTCTATTATTACTTGGGTTGTTACATTCTCCCCAACTTTTGGAAAATCGTGTCCTTGCATTTTTATTCACTTATTAAACAAGTGGGGATATCTTCCCCTCATAGAATTTTAAGATTCCCTAGTTTCTTCTTCAACCATATGGTTTTTTCATAAAACCTTAACCTGGTGAATTACCTTGGTCCAAAATACTTTATCTCTATAGTCAATAATCTGAGCTGGTTGTTCCTCATAAGAAAGGATCTCTTCTAGTTGAACTTCTTTAAAGCTCAAAACATGAGATTAATTTGGTACATACTTCCTTACCATTGAAACACAAAATAATTTGTGTACCTGGGATAAAATAAGAGGAAATTAAACTTGGTAGGAAACTAATCCAACTTTCTGTAGGATTTCATATGGTCTAATGAACTGTGAACTTGGCTTCCCCTTATTACTAAAACGCACCACACTTTTCCATGGAGAAACTTTTAAAATGACAAGATCACCTACCTCAAAATAAATATCTTTCCTCCAGTTGTCCACATAACTTTACTTCTTGATCTAAGTTGTACTCATGTGTTTCTAAATCAATTAAACTTTCTCTATAGTTTCATCTACCAACTATGGTCTCATAAACTTCCTTTCTCCTACATCATCCCAAAATATTGGCATCCAGCATTTCTTTACATATAATAGATCAATGGTGACATCTTCATATTGGAATGAAAACTATTATTATAAGAAAACTCGACCAAAGAAATATTTATATCCCAAATCCCTTGGTCATCCATTGAGAAAGAAAAAATAATTTCTTCTAAGGTCTGAATTATCTTCTCAGACTTTCTATCAGATTGAGGATAAAAGGTTGTATTAAAATTTAATTCAGTACCCAATGAATTCTGAAGTCCTTTGCAAAAAATAGATGAGAACTTGGGATCATGGTCTCATACAATAGATATATCCACATCATGTAAGCTGAAAATATCCTTTAGATATGGTCAAGAAGGATGATATAATGACATATTATCTAAAATGGGAAGGAAATGTGCAGATTTAGTTAATTGATCAACAATATTCTAAATTACATTATTACCTTCATGAGTATTTGGAAATAAGACCACAAAATCCATTCATATATTCTCTCATTTCCACTCTGACACTAGAAAATGTTTGATCATCCCCTTTAGTAATTTTCATTCTTCTTTAACCTACTGAAAATTCAACCATTTCATGGTGAATTTAGAAATATCTATTTTCATAACATCCCACTAGTAATACTCCTGAATTTCTCCTTACATATTAGTGCTTCCTAGATGAATGAAAAATTGAGAACTATGAGCTTCAATCAATAACTCTTTCTTCAAATAGGAATCACAAGGCATGCATAATATTTTTTCAAATCATAAAGAACCTTCTTCATCAAAATTAAAAGTGGGAAAATTAACCTTCTTAACGGATTCTACCATTTTATTCAATGCATGATTCTTCTTCTGATCCTACTTAATTATTTGTGACAAAGTCCACTTCAATAAAACCTAAAACAAAATAGAGGATGTCCCTAAATACACAACTTTTAGGAAAAAATTCATCAAATTATTAACCAAAGAGTCATTTTCTAAACATAACATGATTAATGTATCATTAATTTTTCGACTCAAAGCTTCAACCTCTTTGTTTTATTTTACATAATGGTAATGAATTATGTGATCAAAATTTGTTATCTGTTTTATCCATATACTTTGTCTCTTGTTTAACTCTTTTTAAGTGAATATATACTTAAAATTTTTGTGATCATTATATATTTCACACTTCACTACATACAGATGATGCCTTAAAATTTTCAAAACAAAAACAAGAGATGTTAATTCCGTATCATGTTCAGGATAATTTAACTCATGATTTTTCAACTAGCATGAAGCATAAGTGATTACCTTATCATTATGCATCAAGACACAACCAAATCCTTTTAATGAAGCATCACTTTAGAAGAAAAAATTACCATTTTTATAAGGAAGGTCCAAAACTGGAGCATTCACCAATGTTTAGTTTAGTTCCTAAAAACAAACATCAAACTATTATTTCCTGATAAACATATCTCTCTTTAATGTTAACTTTGTTAGTGGTCTATATAACTGATCAAAGTTTTCAAAAAACTGTTGGTAATAACCCACCAATCCAAGAAAACTATAAATCTTTCTGACATTGTTAGGTCTTGGACACTCTTCAAAAACTTTTGTTTTATAAATATCAATAGTTTTGAAATTTTTAGAAACAATATGTCCATGAAATGAAAAAAAATTCAACTAAAAGTCACTCTTACTGAACTTTCAATGTAGTTCCTTTTCTTTTAAGGTTTTCGAAAAAATACTTAAGTGACTTTCATATTCCTCCTAGATTTTAGAATATACCAAAATATCATCTATAAACACAACCAAAAGCTAATGGAAGACTCTATTCATAACATTCTTAAATAAAGCTGGTGTATTAGATAATCGAAAGGGCATAACTACAAACTCATAATGCCCATATCTCATCTGAAACTCCATATTTGGAATGTCATCATATTTCACCTTCAAAAGATGGTACTCAGACCTCATATAAATATTCAAAAAATAATGAACTCCATGGAGCTGTCACCACTTCATTTTATGGCCCAACATCAACCAAAATAGTAGAAAAAGACTTTTTTCACACCCTTTTTCTTTTGATATTTCTGGTTTCTACCCAGGGTAATAGACTTTAGACACACATTGGCATAATTCCCTAACTCATTACAATAAAAACATCTTACCATTGTATTTTCATTGCTTTCTTGATCATCTACCTTACATTCATGATCCATATGACCAATCTTACCAAATTGGAAGCACTTCCTAGACTTTGAAAGACATTATCCATGATTCTTTTTACCAGAATTCTCACAAAATGGGAATTTGGTTTTCTTACCTCCAAACTTATTTGATGAATTCTTTCCTATTTCCTAACAATTGGACCTCTTATTTTTCTAGTTTTCATAGGAAACATGATCAATGGAAAACTCTATTTCTACCCTATAATCACATCAACCAAGTTTCTAATAGATCTTGAACTCATGAGAATCCAATTCCCTTCAATATCTTGGCTTCAATCTAGAGTAAAAATAATTTATATTACTATCAAGATCCTAGATAAAATTTGGGATGTACCTTGCCAGTCTAGTGAAGTTTTCTTTGTATCCAACCAATTAATATGATTCATTTTGTTTCAATTCCAATAATTTTTTTTCTTCCTAATTCAAATAGACTTAGGAAAATATTTCTCAAGGAAAATATTCATAAATTCATCCCATTCCAAGGCATCAATCTCTTCACTTTCTATTATATTCTTAACCATTAACCACCATTGATCATCTTCACCTTCAAAATGATAAATCGAAAGATTTTACTTTTGGTGATCTGAATAATACATGACATTGAATATCTTTTCTTGGTATTTAATCCATCCTTTAGCTAGTACAAGGTTAGATGATCCTCTAAATGATGGAAGATTTTTTATCATAAAATGATCCACTGTTATCATGTTCCTCTATGGTTGATTTGATTTCTCTCTTTCATGGAAACCACTACCATTTATATCCTATTTGAACTAATCCATCACAGTAACAAACTACTTAGTTCTAATTCCAATCATCTCAAGATATTGATCCAGAATGATATTTTCCTCTCAGTGCCTTCCCACTGTTTCCTCTATGCAAAAATGTTCTAAAAATACTTTTGATGAAGCAACATGGTAATCTTCAAATTCTATATTAATTAAAATTAATCATAAAGTTAAATATTTCAAGGTCATGTTCCTAATATTAACTTAAACTCTAAAATTTTATAAAAATTTCTTTTGATACCAACTATAAGGATCCAACCTTAAACAAAGCATATTCTAGTTTCTTTAGACAATAATTATCATTCTTACAATATCCAGGTTATTTTCATGCTTAGATTTTTTAATAACTAATTCATAACCCACACATAATAAAAGTATATATTAAAAAGTGGACACTTTCGATTAGTATCTATTTTCCCCATGATAGTAAACATTTAAAAATAAGCATGTTTTATCTTCATATCACATCTCCACAACTTTAATCTTGACCTCTTCTTTATCCATATTCATTATTAAAAACCTATGAAAATAATTATAAAACATGCGATGAGAAAAATAATATCGTTATGGGATATGAAAAAAAAATAAAAAAAAACCCATTAGTTCATGAAAATTTTCCTTTTAAAAAATGTATTTAGGGCTCAAAATTGACATTTTCTTACCCAAGAAAATTACATTCTCTGCCTAAAGATTTTATGAAACGTTTCATAAGAAAACTTAAGGAAAAATAAAACACATAAAGGTTTCTTTTAAAACATTATAAACTCATAAAAACTTTATCACAAAGTAATTCTTTTCACCCTTAAGAAGTATTAAATACTTTCCTTTGAAAATAAACTCATTTCTTACCCTTTTTGTAATCACAAGATTACTATAAAACTCATAGAAATCATAGATAACACATAAAAGTATCTTGGGAATTCATTATACTTTTCATTAATATAAATGGAATAACTATGCGGTCGAATTCTATACATATCATGATTACAAATGGAATAACAATATGGTCGACTTCCGTACCCAATACATTGGATGACTATCATAAACCCACCCATCATTGGTTTATCATAGAACTATCTGTCATTGGTTTATAATGTTACCACCCAACATAATGTTTAAGAACCATAACATAATCATAACACATAAAATATTTTAATTTTCAACATGTCACTCGTAAAATTTCATTTTCACTTATAATAAAACATTTCAAGTTATTAAAATAATCAATCCACTTTCAAAATAAATTTTCAATAAAAAAATACGCAGAAAAAGGGAAAGAGGGGTTTATTTTTATTTAAAAAATATTAATTATTGTATAGGAATAAAAATATCAAATAATGGATATGGTTGTGGTTGTGGATAATTTTTTGCCTCCATATACATTAAAAACATTCCTTTTATGTTTTGTAAAGAAAGTCAAACGTTCCATACAGAAAACATAAAAAGATTGGTTTTTGAAAACATTTTAATGAAGTTAAAAATATAAATAAAATATCATTTATAATCCTTTTATATCCATATAAATAAACATATAAAATAATATCAAGAATATTTATATGGAGTAAAATATTTTAAACTTAAATCTTTAAACATTTAAAAAGATATTTTTAAATCAAAGTGTATCATACCACTTTGAAATATTTGAATCATAATACCCATGAAGGAATAAAATTTAAGAAAACATTAAATAGAATGAGAATAAATAAATTCATGATATAATATTTCAAAGGATATCTATATAAACCTTATAAAATAAGGTTGGTGTATAACATCAAAATATGCCTCAATAAAAGGGGATTAAGACGAATTCCCTTACCTTGAGTCTGACTTGTCGCATGTGTTCTTATCATCTTGAATAATAAATTTATGTTAATTATTTAATTTATTGATAAACCTTTTCAATTTTATTATTAATTTTGTTTCACTTATTACAATGTTGTATACAATTTCTTAATCAATTTAGTTTACATCGGATGTTTTTCCCATATTTGGCTCTTGTGTCAAAATGACTTTGGTAGGTTGACTATAGTTAAATAGGTAATTATTTTAACATATCTAGAATAATAATCATGACATAATCATAATATTTATTCATAAATTATTCTTTTAAAACAAATCATGAAATATGGTTATAAAAAATGAACCAACGTTACAATCATGGAGATGGTAGGTCATATGTGTGCATGGGTAACATTCCCATTTTTCAATAATCTTTATGGAAATAGAGTGTGTAAATTTTATATTTTAAAACTGATCATTATAAATATATTATTTAATTATATATACTTATATATATCATTCTTGTGATTTTTTTATGAAAAAATAATAATCACATCGCATCAAGGAGGCGGTAGTCCACACATCCACGAACAATGTTATCACTTTTCAGTATGTGAAAAGGTAAGAAGAAAATTATATATTATATTTATAGAAAGATAATTATGTAAATAATATCATAAATATTTTATTTATATAATATATATTCATTATAGTAACCCTTATCACCTTCCATGTAACACGTTAGTGAAAAATGCTTCACATCGCTTCGTGAGTCAGTAGCCCTCCATACACATGAGTGGCTTTATTTTATCCCCAATTGTATGAAATGTAAAAATGGTACATATTATATAATTACTCCATAGGGATTATTATGCTATAAATATCATAAATATAATATATAAATAGTTTTTCCATCATAATTCCCAACCACGATAGGTTTTAAAGGAAAAACGAATGATATCATTTCATGAGGCGCTAGTCCACCGCACAGAAGAATGATAATTTTGTAACCCATTTGATGGAAGTGTGTGTGGGTGAAGTTCATACCCTTAAAACAAAAAAAATATCAGTATATTTTTTATACTGATCTTATTATATAATCATGGTATAAAATGATTGAAGGGGTGGATAAATAAATAAAATAAAAGTGCTCATTGATGAATGTTACCTCTTCTTCAGGTAACTCCTTTTGGTTTATACCAAAATCCTTCCTTGTTTTGCATTATGTCCAAAACAAATATTCTAAGATGAGGATAGGGATGTTGGAAGTTTATTTGTTTAGGTTTTATATAATAAAAATATATCATCCCTAAACTTTTTCACATATCATTACATGATTTTAAGAATAATTAAACATAAAATTACAAGATAAGGATCATTAAGTCTAGTGTCTTGGAATACTAGGTACATAAAACTAAAAATATGGGACTAAATAAAATATTTATTTATTTATCAGTCATTATGAGCTCTTAACTTTCTTTGAGCCCTTAAATCTGTATAGGATAACCTGGGGATAACATAAACAAAGGGATGAGATAAAATCTCAATAAGGGAATAAATATAAGAATAAATCTTAGCACATGGGTTAGAAGGCATAACATGATGATATAAAACTTTCAAGATACTTTAAAATGGGTTAAGGGAAAACTTTCAAGATTAGTTAAGATGGAAACGGCATAATTATTTGTATAAAACTAGAATTGAACCAAAGTATTTTTTTCATAATAAAATTATTGATTTTAGGGAAAATAATGGTGGCTTAAAACAAATTATGGAGCACACTTTAAAATGGGTAAGAATTTAGGATGTTCCCTTAAATCGGGATTGTTTATCGGTAAGAATTAAGTAGGAAACCTTTTAAAAATGTGTATATCCCTGAAAAATAAGGATGAATGGATCATGATACATGATTTTGGAACATATAAACATCATTTATAATATTTACATAAAAATAAAAGAGAACTTCATTTGGTTAAAAAGAGAGTAAGAGTAACATGAAGGAATAATAAAGGTTCGAGTAGAATCTCTTACCTTATGTGTGAAAGGATTCTTAACTATCTCTTAATGTATTAAATAATAAAATTAAATAAATTATTTAATTAATTAATAACCTTTTATACATTTATTTTATTTATTATCATTTTATTAAGTTCATTTATTTCCCTTTTGATGGGTTATTAGATTCAATTTCATTGTTCAGGAGCATTAGTTTCCTTGGTTTTCATGATCAGTTTACTTGTATATGTGTATGAAAAATCATGTAGAATGAGGATAGTTGTCTAAAAATGAACTTATATGTTATTAATGAAATTATATAATATTAAAATATCATTTTTTCTATAACTAATTATGATTAATTAGATAAATCATTAATGATAATTGTTTAGATTAATTTAGCATTTTTTTTTATCAACACAAACTAGTTTTGTTATATTATTAAATATCGTGTATATAAACAGGTTATATAAAATTAAATAGGTTTAAGTAAATATAATATAATCTGGTTCAACAATAAAAATGGTTTCATTGCTAGACTTTAAGGTTTAATTGAAATATGAAAGCATGTCATCCGTGAAGGTGGTTGATCGGCACCTCACGGATGATGTTTTCATTCTTAAAATAAAAGAGAGAGGGGTGATATTTGATAAATAATTATTCCATAAACATGATAGAATTATAGTATATGTAAGATAATGGAGTTTTAATGCCACTTAGAAAAGGGTAAGTTAAGAGAATGTAAAAAATAAAGGAACTTGAAAAGAAATTAAAAGAAAAAGAAGAGGGGTTTACCTCTTGATTCCTTCTTCTTGAGAGCCTCCTTAGGGGATTGGTTTTGGTATTTTATTAAGAAAAAAATCTCTTGGAAATGCGGGAGAGTTTTGGGAAGAGTATTGGGCAGAATTTGGACAATGATCAAGGGTTTAGAGGTGTGAGTAAAAGAGTCAGTGAGGCGTGGTATTTATAGTGGAGGAGAGTGGTGTTTTCTCAATATTTTAATCATTAGTTTATTATTTTGGCTCAAGACTAATAATAGCTTGAGAATTATCACCAAAAATATTTAAATAATGAATTATAGTTATATATTTTAGGCTTACATAATCCATACATCATCTAGGACTCCATACATCGTGTATTTAGCATTTATCCTAAATTATCGTATTTTACTATTCACCAAAAATTCAAGTATTTTAGAAAAATACCAAAAAATCACCCAAACTATTTTTTGACATGTATAATTCAAAAATAAAATCCATTTTATAAAAAAAATTCTAAATATGATAAATTTTAATATTATTTAAAATTAAAATTATCATTTACTTGGAAAATACAGATTTTAAAATTATAATTGATTTTATAACACTTTGAAAAATTACTTAAGGTCACATAAAATTATCTTAAAACCATAAGACATATAAATATTAATTTATGAATATATTTTAGGAAAATAAATTTTCTTTTAAATTATTAAATTAATCATAACATTGTAATTAAATATTTATGACTTAAAAATACCAACCTTAAATTAATAATTTTTAAAATATTTATTTACTTATACTATGAAATAATTATATCATATTGTCACTTATAAGATGGATAAATTTTATTTATACTTTAAATGGTGATGTTACTATTCTATTGCCTGGTTTAATATTCATAAGGTTCATGTTACTATTCCAAAGTTCACATTACTATTCCTTTGGTATATGTTCCTTAACATCTAGAAATACTTCTTGTTTCATTAATTAATCATTTATAAATATTTTATTATGTTTTAAAATTGATTTTATGTGGTTTATTGTATGTGATTCATCAGACTCTAGAAAATTCTAAATTTTCATCTTCAGAATTAGGAAAAACTAGGACTACTAAACTCATGTACTCTACCACTTAAAAGACAACATATAATCTCCAAAGTTTTCTAGATCTTTCCTCTAATACCAATTTTAACATCATGAGCCCACACTATCTGATTTAGTGTTAAGACATGGTGTGTAATTTTTTTTATAAAAAGAAACAAAATAATTACACAATTGAGGACCTTTTACCAGTCTAGGTTTTGGAAGAAATAGACAAAAACTTATATTTATCAGAGTTGTACATAAATAAAACAAATTAATTATCTCACTACGCATGTGATATCTCAAAAAGAGATGATTCCTAACTTAGAACTTCTATGATACCTGTGAAAATATTTTTAAAACATAGGGTGAGAATTCAATATGCCCAGTAAGAGGTTTTAAAAATGTTAATAAAAGATTTTAAAAAAATTATTTGAATAAATGTATATACATAAAATTTGGTTTTCCAAAACATTGGAATATATCTATATATATATATATATATATATTAGAAAACCATTAATTTCACAAAATAATTATAATTGAAAAGGATGTTGGGATTTCTCCATTGAATATGATATTTTTTGTGGTTCATTTTTTATACTTGTCATACCATATTAAAAACATAAGGTCTCTAGTCATAACTCATATGGAACAAAGCCCCCTTAAAATTTATGGGTTCACTCCCAATAACATAACATTCATTATACTAGTGCCATTTTTTTTAAACACTTTTAATGGACCTTCCATTCTCAATCATAGCCCAAAACATTTTAAAATACATACATAAAAATTATTTTATTTTAAAGAAAATAACCTTCCTTGTAACATGTCATAAACATTTCCTTGAGAATTTCAAAAACCATTTTTCATAAAATCCCATGCTTAAAATAACTGCCATTATTTGTAAATCATAAATAAAATGGATAATGAAACAAATTCACACTTGATCTAAAAATTCATATATAATTTCTTTTCTTAAAATAATAATAAACATTAAATAATTATGTTTCTCACATAAAATTATAAAATAATCATTTTAAATAAAATATTTTTAAGCTTGAAGAAATCCACATACTTAACAATTTTAGAAATAAACCTTAAAATTTAAATTGAAACCGTGAATTTATTATGAATTCAAGGTATGTCGATGTTATACATAATTCATGTACATGACTATATCAAAATGTTATGTCCTTAATTTCAATATATCATGATGACATGATTAATTTTCTATGTGCATTATTTTAGAAACATGATAATGACAATACAATTATAATCATGATAATAAAAATTTCATCCTTATATATATATTTATAACATGGAATTTATAATACTCGTAATCATGGAATAAATTCATATTTAACCAAAACTTTGATAAATAAAAGTATCCATATTTAACAATAATCAAAACATGGTTTTGATTAACATAAATATAAAAATTTTCATAAAATATAAATAATTTCATTACACTACCATGTATTAAAATATAATTTGAAGAATAATTCCATAAAAATAAATTTTAACATAAAAATAAATAATAAATCCCTTATTATACCACAAGTTATAAAAATGTTTATATATATATATATATTACATCCATAAAGACTTGAAAATACATAGTTAAGCATAGGTAAAAGTATATGTTGCAACAGATTTAGCTTTAATTAAAACATAATTTTCATAAAACATAAATTAAAATAAATATTTTCATTCCATACATGAACTTAAATTAAAACTTTAATTGATAAATAAAACTAATTATTTATAATTAAAATATAAACAATAAAAATAATTTGTATAATCTCCCTTACATCATATTTTCATAACATAAAACATAAATCATATAAACAAAATGATTCCTTACTAAGGATTCTCTAAAAATAAAAATATAACAATTCTGAGAAAATTTTAATAAGTATAGAACCCATATAAATTCATAAATTGAAAACAAAATCAACCCCTAATAAATTTTGAAAATTGAGACCAATTTGAAAATAAATAAATTAAATTCCACCCTTATAGAAGAAAAAATTAAAATATAGTTTTGATAAAATAAATAAATATATTTCCTTACATGAATGGAATAAAATCAGAAGACCTGATCTTGTTGAGGCTTTGGACACATAAGCACTCTCCCTGGACTAAAAAATAGTTTTCCCCCTCTCAAAAGCATACTAATATAAGGCTTTTTATATCCATATCCCTCATTGTTTACACAGTAATATACATGTATAAAGAAATGGATAAAACCTAATAAGAGTAAAATAGAATATTCTCAAGGATTTGAAAACAAAGATAGATTTAATATTATAGAGTAATCTTGGATAGATTCAATTAAAAAATAAAAAATCAAAGAAATACATTGATAGGTTCAGTTTAATATTATTACAACTGGGACATGTGAAGAAAATCAGTGAAAAACATTAATAGTATTAATATAAAATGATGATAACAAGAATATTCAAACCTACAAATGTGGATCAAAATGAAAAATTTGTCGTTCATAGTCCCAAAATCAAGATAGTACAAAAATTTGGACTGTAAGTAAATGATGAGTAGGAGTAAAACAACATCGTAGGAGAGAAACAACCATTCGATAGAAAATCATACATCTACAAAAGGAAAACACACACCTACCTTTCTAGGTTGAAAAAGATCCGAGAACTCCAGATCTGGATTTTCATATTTTATTCGAAAACCCTAACAGCACTCAGTCCACAAATGTCGGTGGCCAGATTTTTTCTTGACCGTGATCGAGACCTCCAGATGAATCCATTCCAATGACCACACCTGGTTCCTCTCTCGGCCTCGACCTCAGCCTACGCACTTCCACTCAACCATGTTGTGCCACTCGAACCCAACTTCTTAGTCACCCAATGAGAATGATCCCACAAAATGGGTTTCCACTGAAACCTGATTTCACATTTTCAACATTCTTTTTTTATTCATTTTTCATTTATTATATTAAAATGAAAATTAATATATTAGAAATTTGAAAAAAAAATATATTATAATAATTTTTTCAATAAATATATAATTTTAAGATAATATTAAATAATTTAAAAATAAAAATTCATAATTATTTTAAATAATTTCATATTTCATTATGTAAATAATTTAAAATTTCAAAAAGTTATATAATATATTCATAAAAAGATTTTAAATATAACTAATTTATATGAGTTTAGGTAATTTTATTATTATTATTATTATTATTTAACTAATATAAATATTTATTTAAAACTCAAGATGTTACACCAAAAGTCTTTATAGGTGTGTAGAATGGGGGAGAGTGAATTCCCTTTGATAATTGAGGAGTGGCATTCTTGAAAAAACCAAAAAACACTATGAGAGGCCTCCCTTCCATAATGTGCATAAAATAATGATCCATTTTTTATAAAATAGGTTATATGGTATAAATATGGTCATACAATGGTTTTTGGACAAGTTTCTAGGTCATTTTTTCCTTAAGATTAAAGTTTAATCACTAAGTAAACTCATTTTCACCTTAATCGTTATAGTTAATATTAATTACTTTCACTAATATTTTTGGTAAAAAAAAATTGACCTTGATAGAAATTATAAATTATTTTGATTCCAAATATGGAATCCATTTTTTGAAATTTAATTCACATAAGTGGTAGAATTTAATTTAAAATTAATCTCGTAGACAGAATGACAAAGTGGGGTTTTAAAGTGAAAATGTTCAAAATTCTACGAAGTTTTTATATCTAAATTTAATATAAAAAATATTATAATATACTAAATTGGATTAATATATGTATAATTTATCTAATTTAACTTTAATACCAATTAAAAATATAATTTAACATTATAAATTGTTTAAATGAAAAGGCATTTTTTTATTAAAATTCTGTATTTTTCACTATTCATCAAAAAATGAAACTTCTCAGAAAAATAACAAAAAATCAACCGAAGTAAATTTTAAAATTCCTATTTAAAAAATATATTTTATTTTTTAAAATAAAATTTTATAAAAGTGACTAAAATTAATTTTAATTTAGGTTTTTCAAAGCTTGATGAAACCACTTTTGAGGAAAAAAATATTTTTTCAGAAAACATTTGTTTTTATTTTAAATAGTCCTTATTTTATTTTTTAATGATATATAAATAATTAATTTGTGTAAAATATATATTTTCATAATATATTTTTTCATATTCATACCTTCCAATATAACTACTAGGTGATAACTTCCATATTAAATAATAATATTAACAATATATTATTGTTTGATATAACTCAATATTTCAAGCAGCGTAAGATTTCAAAGAAACACATCGCTGAATTTTTTATATGATATTGAAAATATAATACGTTTTAATTTAAATTTTCTATCTAATACATAAATATTAATAAATAGTAAAAGACTTATTTTATCATTATCTGGGTTGTTACGCTATGTTTGTGATGGGACAGTTCATATGGATTGTGATTGCCCAACCTGATGTGTAGAGAAGGATTAGAAGATGGTGGATAGACCACAATGAGATATGTAGTACTATGATCAGAGATCTTTCAAGTGTGAATATAACGACCCATACTTTATATACATTTTTATTACTTCATAATTGAAGCACACTTATTACAACATATAACAAAACCAGGAAAATACCGTATAGGTATAGAGTCTTTAGAAACTGGGAAACATAAACAACTGGTTCATAAATCATCTACATTGTCTCCCTTTTATTTCATCATATCTAGAGTCCCTTTTGGAATATCCTACTTAATAACTTTCTTCATGACCTGGGGATAGAAAACATACAAAAGGGTGAGCTCAAATGCTCAGTAAGGGTAAACAAAAGAAATATCAATCACATCATATTCATAAGAACATAACATTTTGGAAATCTTAACATGCAAAAGAGATCATAATTTCATAACATGGGATAAATCATAGTAGTGAAATTTGATCCCAATAATCATAAATTAAAACATGAAACTTTGTTTCATACACACATAATCATAGAGAATCATTTCTTAGTAGTCAAGGCTCATTTCCAAAACTATCTTAGCAGACAAAGTCCATTTCTGAACCGAGTTCACTCCTCATTTCAGTCCTGTTTCACTGAACCGGATTAACCTTCCATTCCAACCATGTCTATCTCATGAGATATAAATCTTTACACAATGCATTGGAGGGAGATATAGGTCCCACCCATCTCATAATGATACTATTCTTATGTGTGCCACAAAATCAAAAAATCATATATCATTGCATAACCCATGTAATAAAAAAGGGATTCTTAAACATCGTGACATCATAAAACAATTCATATAAGATAAAGGAATTCATAAAAATAATTCCATCACAACATAATCAAATCAATGTAATAATAGGGATAGAAATAGAACCCTATATTATCTTAGATGGAAAATAATTTTGATAAAACACCTGAACTCCATTCTTGAGGAAAATATCTTTTCCACTTCAAAAAAAATTTTCCTTTCTTAACATGTCATACTATTTTAAACTAAAAGAAGTTGATTAAAAATAAACTTGAAAACTTGTAAATGAATCTTCTTGTAAATAATGTTTTAAAAATCCATTCATGCCGTATAAGTTAGAAAAACATTCTTCTCGTACTTTTGTTAGAAAAGTCAAAAATACCTTGTACGAAAAACGACAAAATATTCCTTTTGTATCTTTTACTAAAAACTCACCGAAGGTTAAAATTGGATTTAAACAATTGTAGGTGGATGGAAATAATATTACATATTGAGGAAACATGGATGTGGATGATAAAATACACCCCAGTAAATACCAAAGTATAAACAATCTCGGATAAAAATGAGATTGTGATATTTTCCCTTACCTTAGGTCCGATTTTATTTGTAAGTGTCTGAACCTCCTGTATAATGATTTAAATAATTTCATTGACTTATTCCAGAATCATACTTATTTTTATTATATCATATATGGTCATATTCTTAGCTTCTTATTAGTAATATTTCATTGTTACTTGTTATTCGGGTGTTTATTACTTTTTGTTCTTATGCGTGTTTTGTCGAATAAATTATTATTCTTCTATTTATGTTATAGATACCTCATTTATATAATGGTATTAGTGTACTATATATAATATTTATTCATTAAATTCATTTATATACTCATTATGCAATGAAGATCATGTAGAACGAGTCACATCACATCGTGGAGATGGTATTCCGTACGTACGCACGAGCGATGATATCGTTCCCATGATCATGGAATTGTATTGGATTGTATGTATACTATTTCAGAATAAATAACACTTTAAAATAATCATATATAGTTATTTATTTTCACAATTATACCCATCCAAGTAAGGTGGTGGTGAAAAATAGATTACACCATGACGTGGAGACGATATTTCGTACGTACGCACGCGCGGTGATTTTGTTTTCCATAGGATGGATAGATGGTGAAATAGGGTTTTTTCATACTTATAATAACATATCAGTATATGAGTGATACTAATATTATTACTTCATAATGAAACAACTAAAGAAGAAGAAGTGGAAGAAGAAATAAAGTTGAAAGAATCGGTAACGGACATTACCTCTTCTTTGAAGCGCCTCTTTGAGACCTCCTTTTAGGGAACTAAAATTGGTCTTTGAAGAATACCAGGACCTCTAGGATGTTTCTAGGTAATTGGAGAAGAGAATTTGGCAGGGTTTGGCCGAGCTTGAAGGCTCATAGTGGTGTGAGAAAGAGAGGGAGGAGGTGCCCTTTTATAAGGGAGGAGAGGGGGACCTTTGGAAAAACTAAAAATATTATTTTATTATAAAGTCATATTCAGTTTTTAATAGCTCAAAATTGATTTATTTCAAATATAAGGTGGTTATGGGTCTAAATCCTCTCATACAATATAATTTAGACAAGTTTAGGTATCTAGTTTAACCTTATCATTTAGATTTAACTTTAAGTTAGATAATTTAATTTTTACCGTGTCTTCTTGTTTTCTTACACTATAAGGTTAATAAACTTACCATAACAAGACAAAAGAACCCCAAGTTGTTTATTATTAATATATATAACCTTATCTAAGTAATATAGCCGAACCTTATATTTTTAGGAATAAAATAACAATTAATAATATAATATTTTTTTAAAAAACTATTTTATGTCAATTTTGACACTATTTGGTAATTGATTTTTGTGAAAATCATAACAGAAATATTAGTTAGAAAAAAGTTACTTAAATCAATAATAACATGTAATATTAACATAGAAAATAATTTTAATTCATAAAAAGTCTCAAATTACATTTATTTGGGTATTTATAACATCAATTATGTCAATATTTCATTAATAATATAATTACTGCATCATCATTGTGTCATAAATAAATTAAATTATTTAAAGTCTAAAAATTACAAATAAAATACCATTATGTATGAAATATTTTTATATTTCTAATTAATATTTATAGTTGAATTTATCTTATGTATAACCCTATATTAAAAATGATTTACTTATTAAATGTTGATTTTAACTATTTTAACCCTTCTTTAAATAAATTAATATTAAATGTGCTAATCTAATTCAAGTGGGCCTAAATGGTCATATTTTATTCCTAAGGTTTTTTTTGGTCGAATTACACTTATCCAATAGAATTAGGACATGTGTTAGGGTAATAATAATATCATTTTTACCATTAATTACCTTATTTTCTTTTAACCGTGGTAAAAAAAGTTAAAAGTTACTATTCACAAAAAAATTATTTTCATCTCATTAAACCACATTTTACTTAAGACATCAACCTTGTCTCTTGGATTTTTTAAATTCCACTCACAGAAGTGGTAAAATTAAGTTTTATGTAAATTTGCAAATTCTCCTAGGAGGTGGGTAAAAGACGGTCAGAAGTTCAATAAAATTTTTATATATCTAAAATTATTATAAAATGACTCCAATGAATTAATTTTAAATTATAAAGGTATTATGTATCAATTTTGACCTAAGATAAATTTAAATAAAATAAATAATTATTTAAATAAAAAGTCAGTTTTTAAATAGTAACCTAGTGTTTTCACTATTCATTAAAAATTGAAAGGTTTCAGAAAAATACCAAAATTTTACCCTAGGATAATTTCGATATTATAAATCCAAAAATGAAGTCCATTTTGAAAAATAAAATTTAAAAAATTTCAAAAAGTGGTTATTACTATTCATAATTGCTAGTTTTAATAATATTTTAATAGCATATCGTTGTTTAGTGAAACTCGGTATTGCGTATGACGCAAGCTATCGAGGAAGGTCACGATTGCGTGTAAAGCTAGACAAGCTAGTGTTGTGTGTAGTGAAATATTACTTTGATGATTTATATAACATAAAAAAAATATTTCTCATAAAAGTCTCAGGTGTTACAATTGATAGGGTGGCCCTCGGGGAGGTGGTACTGACAGAGGAGTAGATGGAGCTCTAGAGGGAGGAGCTATTAGTGGTGGGTGACACTACATGATTCTTTCACTATCACCACAAGGTGACCCACACTTGAATTAGAGATCTAGAGGTTGAGTCCACAGGTAGGTACAAGTTATGAAGGGATATGATTAGGATTCTCATGAGATGATTCAAGGTATGATCTGTTTCTTTTAAACTCTTTTTCTAGTACTTATATACACAGGCATGATTCATTCCTTTATCTCCATACCCCTTGTGTATGAGTCATAGATTCTTATTTAGTCCATATCCCAGTTTCTATTTTTATAGGTTCTTATTAGGAGTGATTCTCCTATAATTCATATCTTCCTGCAGTGCAAGTTGGTGTTTGGTGGTGAGAGTTTCTCATGAGACCTCTTTGTTGTCCAAAAGAAACCTTATGATTTCAAATAGGGTATGGAATGGTTTTCCATGGTTGATGCTTATATTTACTATCATAATAGGTAATCTATATTCCTTTCAATATATGGGATGAGATTATCCTTTACGGGTGAGATAGATCTCATGGTTGAGTGAGTGGACCTTATGAATATGAAGCGGCAACCCATCACCCATAAGTTGGTGAGATTATCCCCTAGTACAGTGGGCTCTTCAGGTACCTATCTTCTAGTTCTAGTGTAGGATTATATATATGTCTTTATTTAAGATATTCAAATACTACCTCCATATTGATATATTTAATTTTGGATCGACTTGAACCCCAAGACTATATTGATATCTTCTGTGGAGTATCGAAGATACCCTAACAAGATACAAGAGCTAAGGGTGCTGATGGAATATCTTTGAGAGAAAAAATTTATTAGATCCAGTGTGTCCCTCTAAGAAGCGGTAACTTTTTTCATGAGAAAGGTATACAGGATCTTGAGGTTTTTCATGGATTATCACCACCTCAATTAGGTGATGATAAGGAATAAGTACCCCTTTATGAGGATTGAATACCTTTTTGATCAGTTTATATGTGCAATTTGATTCTCACTGATCAATCTCAGGTTCGGTTACCATCAATCGAGGGTTCGTGAGTATGATATTTTTAAGATGGTATTCTGATATTTCTATGAACAACTGTGGGTTCTTAGTGATTCTATTTAGTGTGATGATTTTCCCTACAGCATTTATGGATCTTATGAACCAGATATTTCATCTATAATTGGACTGATTTGTGGTTGTATTAATTAATAAAATTATCATATACTCTTCATAGGATTAGGTGTATGTAGAGAATTTGAGTTTGGTCCTAGGCATACTCCAGGTGCACCAGCTTTATGGTAATATCTTAAAGTTATAGTTTTGGATCTGTAAGGTTCACTTTTTGGGTAATTTCATCTCGAATCATGGTTTAGCTATGTATCTAGAAAATATTGATGCAATGCTTACTTAAGATCCACCCAAAAATGTGTCGGAGGTAAATAGTTTCTTTGGTTATGTGGGGTACTATAGGAGGTTCATAGAATAATTCTCCAGGATAGTATCTCTTTTGAGTACCTTTATGTGAAAAGGTTAGTTGTTTACTTGGGCCAAATAGTATCAGGGAGCCTTCAAGGAACTGAGGCAGAGGTTTATTAGTGCTCATGTGTTGAGACTACTGTAGGAGGGCATCAAGTACATAGTGTTTTGTGATGCCTATGGAGATGGGATCGATTGAATGTTAATTAATAGGTTGGAAGTGATCACTTATGGGTCAAGGAAGTTTAGACCCAATTAGTATAACTTTGTAACTCACAACCTAGAGTTGGTAGAGGTATTAATCTCACTGAATATGTGGAGGTACTATCTTCTAGGAGAGCATTATGTTGTTTACTAAGACCATTATATTCTCAGTTATGGATTCACCCATAGAGATCTTAACCTGAGACATAGTAATTAGTTAGAGTTCCTATAGTAATATGACTTAGAGATAGTCTATACTCCTAGGAAGGGAAACATTGTGGTAGATTCCCTTAATATGAAATATTGTTCTCTCTTGGAATATGAGGTGTCTAATCATATGGATTTGTTGCAGCTAACTCTGGTATTGGAGAGGGGTGAAGTTTTTCTTTAGTTGATGGTGGTGAATGATCTACTTCTTTAGAATGTGAGAGAGGATCATTTGGGATACATATAATTTGAGTTTCAACATGGATATATATCCTCATGAGATACACCATATGGATTTTCTAGAGGATAGGAGCACATCGTCCTTTTTCTAGGATGGATAGTGGTTCTAGTCACAATGCATGACGAGGTGATGAGAGAGTTTCACACTTCTACCTTTTTTGTACATCCCGGTGTAGTGAATATGTACAAGGACCTTTAGTGGTAGATCTAGTGGGCTACCATGAGGTGGAGAATTACCAACATCATCTCTCAGTGTCTCACATCTCAGCATGTGAAGGTTGAGCATCGGATTTTGGAAAGTTTTACACAACCTATTGAGGTCCTAGAGTGGAAGTGGGATGGAATATCAATGGATTTTGTTATGAGGAATCCATGGACAGCAAGATTCCATGATTTGATTTGGGTGATTATTGACTGACTTACCAAATTGGTTTACTTTATTTCTATTAGGAAGCATAGTTAATTGGAGAGTTTTTCGTAGTTGTATGTGTAGGATATCATCTGACTTCATGGGGTACCCATGAATATTGTCTCTAAATACGATGATCAGATTACATCATGGTTGTGGAGAGGCTTGCAGGAGTCTTTTGAGACCCAGTTAATGATGATTATAGTGTTCCACCCCCAGACAGACAGGAAGATCGAGCAGTCCATCTAGGTGTTAGAGGACATACTGAGGGCATGTGTGTTAGACTTCATCCAGAGTTGATAGGATCACTTTCCATTGGTGGAGTTCACTTATAATAATATTCATCACTCTACTATTGACATGGAACATTTTAAGGCCATGTATGGAATACCCTATAGGTCACCCTTATTCTAGACTGAGATTGGAGAGACAGATCTTGTTGGTCCAAAGATAGTGTAGGCAATGAAAGAGAAGGTTCAGGTGATCTATGAGCATACTAAGACAACTTGGGGTCGATATAAATCTTATGCAGATCGAAGTTGTAGACCTTTTGAATTTGAGAAAGGATACCATGTTTTATTGATATTCTCCCCATGATGAGAATTGTGGAGATTTTTATGAGGAATAAAACTATACATGAGATTCATTAGGTTGTTCCAGATCCTCTAGAGGATTGGATAGGTTTCATGTCATTTGTATTTTCCCCCATAGTTAGACAGAGTTCATGACATCTTCTATATATCATAGTTGAGGAGATACATGCATGACCTGATGCATGTTATTGAATAGGGTGATTTGGACATCAAGGATAGATCCACCTTCACAGAGTACCTGGTGGAAATCAAAGATCGGTAGGATAGGATCCTATGTGTATGCACCATCCCTTTCTTTTATGTGCTTTGATAGTACAAGAGTGTGAAGTAGATCCCTTGGGATCATGAGAAATTGATTTGGGCTTAGTACCCTAACCTTTTTTATAGATTATTCTTTTCAGGGTGAAAATCCTTGAAGGAGGGGAGAATGTAATAGCTCTAGTGTTATAAAGTTAGTCATTTAAATATTTCTATATATATCTCTATATTTTTCCTCAAAGTCGATATAGTGTTTAGCTATCACAAGACCCCATAATTACAATATTAAAAATATTAATATATATACAATGAAATTTCTGGTACCGAGCATACTTGGTCCTCAAAATTTAGTAATGAAAATAAAATGAAAAAACAAAAGTCAATAGTGTGGTACATAAAATAGCACCAAACTAGTAAAGTATAAAAACAATGCCACTCAAAACCAAAAAAAATTCCCAAAAATCCATGCATCATAGCCCATAGACTAAATAGTCAAGGCCCCAAATCCCATATCAAAATGGCCCAAAGGCCCAAAACCAAACATTGACAGTCTGTATCATATGTATATTTGTCACCAACCACCCTTTCCATCCCTATGTCATTTCTCTATCCCAAGGACGATGCCCACATCTCACAGTCACCTTCTCTCTATACCCTCCTAAGATAATGTGTCGCCTGAGAAAGTCTCCTATACACTTTATGAGGTCATACCCATCCTTATTACAAAACACTGAATGCCAAGAAACAGTATTTCCAGCCACCAATATTTTATATATTATCAAAAAAACCTATAGTCATCTCCCCGAACAGCATCTCCAGCCACCAAAGTCTCTTATCGAACTTACTGGCAGAAATGCACCACATCAGGGAGCCATGGATAGCACCTCATTATACTCAAATTTGTTCATTTCTAATTTCATCCAACACGTTCTAATCAAGGTCATTATTCCATGTCCTCTTATGTTCCTCATCAATGCATGTTGTCGGCCATGTATCATCAATGCATGTGGAGTTTATCCTATGAGTGATATAAAGGTGGTCAGCATCGATTGTTCCATATAAGATGATTGTGTGGTGGATACATTGAGTAAATTAATTAATTGATTTAATTTATTTATTTTAAATTTCAAGACCAGTCCCACTCCTCTATTAATACCCTATCATGGTGAATCTCTAGGGTAAGTTGTATAACCCTAGGAAATAAGGGAGGATGAGGAGGAGATCATTGGAAAATTGGGACCACAGATCAACTATCGATGATCACAGAGATTCATGGGATTGTTGAAGAACATATTGGGATCACCTTAATCACTAGAAAACATTTTCTTCACCAAAAATTGATCCAAACCCAAGGTAAGTCTCATTATTATCAGTTTCCACCCTATGAGAAAATTAATAATCATGGATTTTATTATCTTATTTGATTGATTTATGATTACCTATTATTTTCATGATCTTGAATGTGAATTGAGTTTTTGAACCTGGTTTAATTTTTTATGCCTTGATTTCACCCATGGTTATTCACTTTATGATCATTTTTTAGGATCTCACAAAAATTCTTACCAGCTTCATTCTTGGGTTTTTCCCCCACCGTTCTTCGCATTCTTCATTATTGGTCCATGGGGTCGGTGATTTGACAGTGTCTGGTCAGATTTGAGTGGGAACGAACAGCGTGATCCATGGAGAATGCATAAAAGATGTATAGATCAGTTTTCTAAATATTTATCATGATGGGTTCATGGGTTTGGGTTGTTGGCTATGGGGTTTTAGGACCCCAAACGGAGGAATATGCATGATGGATTACCACATGAGTGATTGGTTTTCCGATTTCTGGCCATCGAAGTTTGGGAATCGATGGATAGATATGTTTCCTTTAGTTTTAGTAGATTTGAGTAGTAAAAAAACATATAATGTGGTGGAGATGGTGGATTTATAGTCTATGTGAGGACTAGGATTTACTACCTATGAAAAAACCAATTACACCCTATATTGTTTGGAAGAACACATGTCGTGTTCTTTGGATACCAGTAGTGGCTATGGTTTTGGAAAAGTTAAGGATCACACTCCATGTATCCAAGCCCACATGTTGTGTGATCCTACCTTGGTGGTTAATTCATGCATTGGCTATACATACCCTAGTAACTCGTGTGGTCAGACACATCATATCACCTTAAGGACATGTCTTGTGTATGTGTAAGGCTAGCTGAGCCATGTGTCAGATGTACATGCTCAGGACCCTAGGTAGGCTTACAATCCATGTTCCTATGTGTACATTCCATGTGGTATGACATATATTCCTAATATATATCCAGGGGAGAACAATACCAGGTGAAAAGTTGAGTTCACACACCATGTGACCCCACATACACATCGTATAATTCTCCCAGGAACTTCTATGTTCTGTATCTCCTTCTTCACGACTCATATTTGGGCCTATGAGAATCCTATCCTAATTGGTTTTGTAAATAGGATGAAATGATAGCCTTTTGTGGAATGAATGATATGATTTGAGGTGTCACATGTGTGATACTTCTTTATGTGTTGCTTGATTGATGGAAATGATTGAGCTAGATCATTAGAGAGATGTTGAGTTTGGTACTCCCCTATTGCACTAGGATGTGGGACCCCCGTACTCTTTACACATGTAGATTCGGTACTCCCCCATACTATGGAATGGTGAAGGTCCCCTATATATGGAGTGGAACTCCCCCATCTTCAAGCTCTAGCAGTGATTGGGTCCTCCATAATAATGAGTGCTCCCTCAGCTATGGAGCACTATGGTGAGGGGCGGGACCCTCCACTCATATTCTTATGTTGTTGTGCATGATATTGGGCATCAGAGATAGACCTTTGGAGTTGTAGGATGACTCATAATTCTTAGTTGAACTATAAATATGGATATTCCATTTCTCTCTAATTTGGGTTTCTTATGAGCATATATATTAAGTATTCATTTCCCACTTTCTATGGGTTGAGCTGGCTATGTTTTTCATATTTATAATGCTCCCTTATTTATTTTTAGGTAATCCTACTAGGTATTTATATACTCACCCCTTCATGGGTTTTTCCCACACGTTTTTTGTCTTATATAGATTATAGAAAGATTAGTGGTGACCTAGGTGCACCAGGATTTGGAGGAGCATAGTTATACCTTATGAAGCTGATTATGTTCCCTGGTCATCCTTAGAGATTGTAAGTTAGACTCTCTTACATATCCCTTTACCATCTTTTTTTAGTTTGGGAACTCATTTTTGGTTCGGCATGTATTTTCCCCCTTTCATGTTTTTTTACTATATTGTTATACATTTATTATTTCCTATAGGTCATTGCATACATGGTTTACACTATATATGTTTAGTATTTTATATTTATCTCTATACCATTACATGGAGTTTTTTAGGTGCATACGTATATGTACCTTAGGATAAGGCCTCTCATTTTAGCGTTTCCTTATTTCTTCTTGTCATCATCCGCTAACCTATTGGAGGTTAGCTTGGGGTTGTCACACTCGTATTACCACCATCCAGGAGGGATCTAGTGGTTCAAGTTGTGATAGAGACAATGAAAAAAATGGACCTGAGCATAGGGTAGGGACGTTACGACCATGAGTATAGACCCATGATAGTGACTTTGGGAGTATGATGACCTCATGGATTTCAAGTTTCATGTATGTTCAATTCCTTATGTATGTCAAGCGGCTTGTTGTATCAATACCACATGGATTCCTTATATAATTTTCACTTTATGCCTAATGAATGTTGTGGTTCATGTTCTCTCAATTCTTATAGGATACTGAGTAGTGATTTCACTCGATGTGTAAATACCTTGACCCTGGTATCCCAAATCCATTAGTTAATTTATTACATTGTAACTATATATAAGTTATTTCATCCCAAAGGACCAAATAGTTTATTAGTCTTCGAAAACTAGATACTTAATTGAATTACACATAACATTTGAAAACTTTAAAATATAACATAGTATTTTCTTTAAGTACACCATAATTCCCTTTATCATAACCCTACATATAAATCATAATACACTTTAGGGTATCCTAGGAAAGGAAACATAATAATTGAGTGAGATCAAATGCTCGGTAATGTTATGTATATAGAAAAATCTAAATAAGGCATAAATAATATAGAAAGAATAAATTATGATCAAATAATGTCATACAAATAATATCATGAGATAGAAATTCATACATGGATATCATAACAAATAAAATAATCACATGGACATAAATAACTAATTTTATAATGATGGAATTCATAATGTTGGACATTTGAAGCATACTATCAAGGCCATGTTCTAAGGCATATGAAAATACCATCAAGGCCTTATGAAAAGACATATATATAAATGGGTAAGGTCTCAGCCAAAACCCAATAGAGTTTGTCTCACAAGACCTACCAACACATTGAGGAGCTATGTAATTCTAGTCCCCACCCATCACTTAATAAATAAAATGTATTCATTAAATTATTAAACAACATAACTTAATCAATATCTCTTAAAAATTAATAATTTTCTATATTGGAATAACTAGCATATAGAATATCAATACTTTCCCCAGTAAAACTAATCATAAACTATCTACACAAATATGGTGGATGGAATCATAATATTATAACCTTAGTAAAGAATAATATTCAATAAAAGATGTTGATATAGATGAAAATACTTTCAAAAGCTCACTGGAAAATTTCTTAAGGAAAATATACCTTTTCACTTTGAAAATACTTATTTAAAACCTAATAATTTCCCAAATATTAAAGAAAATATTTTATTTGAAAATAAACTTTAATTTTTTTAAAGGAATATTTAAATCAATGAGCATTCATTATGGTGGGAAATTCTATTCATTCTATATAAAAAACATTCCTTTCACATTTTTGTAAGAATGTAAAAAAGTGCCTCGTTCAAAAAACAAAAACAAGATTCCTTTAAAACTATTTTTTTAAAAATATAACATGGGTAAAAAAAATTAATAAATCATTTGTAAAATTTTGAAAACATTCTTCAAAATCTATTTATAAAACATAGATATGGAAGAAAAATTATTTTCGACCAAAAAGAGAAATAAAGACATCTTTTCCTAAAGACATTTTCTCAATCATTTAAAGTTCCAAAGAGAGAAAATTTGTAATATTACTTGAAAAGTTCATGAAAAAATATAGGAGAATAAAATATATTGGGTTTAATAAATAAAATATCAATCAATTCACCTGAGGTGGACTTAAATATAGACAATCCCAAATAATGATGAAATTGTAAGATAAACCTTTACCTCATGTTTGACTTCCTTCATATGTGTACAAAATTCCTATATGATAAATACATATTTATTATAAATCTATTATATATCTATAATCATATATATCATACCATATATGACTTAATTAAAATCTTTTATCACCTAATTATTAACAATTCTTTGTTAAAATCACTGTTTCAGGTAATAAATGCTTTATTTTTCATATATGTTTTAGTCTAGTGGTTTTGGTATTTATAATTTGATCGAGGTTAAAAAATATCAGGAAATTTAATGGTTATATAAATATCATATATAATCATTATATATGTATTTATATTTATCCATAAATGGTAGAGATCAAAAAATGAATTACATCATTCATGGAGATAACAGGTTGTATGTATGCATGAACATTGTTTTCACCTTTAGATGGATGGAATGAAATAAAGGTAAATAATAATTAAAATTTACAGAATCATTAGTATTTCATATATATATTATATATTCATTAAATTTATCCTTATTATTATCCAAGTATGATAGAAATGAAAAATTAATCACATTGCTTCGTGGGGGTGATAGTCCACATGTACACACGAGCAACGTTGTCATTTTCCAAATGATTAGAAGGTAAATAAGTTATATATGATATTATAGTTATAAAATCATATTTATGCCATAATTATAATATCTATTCAATTTTTCCTTATTTATAATCATCCAATTAAAGTGAAGATGAAAAAAAAATTACACCGCTACGTGGAGATGGTAAGTCATGCGTACGCATGAGTGGTATTTTCATTTTTCATAAGATGAAAAATAGATGGAATATGGTTGTCTCATATTCATAATAAAATATAATTATATTTATGATAATGGATTTATTATTTTAGTATGGTCACAACACATTAAGAGTGAAGTTCCAAGGATTTAATAACAACTGAGAAGGGGGGTTTAATCAGTTGTTAACTTTTTATAAGTTTCAATACTTTTCAAAACTTAACCCCTAAAACCTATTAAGATTTATTTTCTTATAAAATTTTAGTAAATAATAATGAATGAAAAATTAGTAAAGTAATTTAATCACATAATATTAAAAAGGTGCGGCCTCAGTGTGAGAACCTACATCCTTTCCATATCCACTCTCGTGGGTTTATGGAAATCCACTATTATGAAGAAGTGAATACAACTTCTGCCAACTCCCATTAGACACCTTCTATCTCCCTATAGGAAAGATTATACTGAATCCCATTAGTTTAAAATGTTTTATTATAAAAAAATTAATCCAAACAAAAGAATAAAGGCTTTTAAAAACATATTCTCAATTTCTCAGTCCAAATACTCAGTCTGGTTTGGCTGGATTTTATTTTCTCAATCTGATGATTCTAGATCTAATTATATCAATATGATGAGTCTGTATATGATTCTCTCAATATGATGAGTCAAGATCTTATTCTCTCAATACAATGAGTCTGGATCTGATTCTCTCAATATGATGGACTTAATACAATCAACCCATTCTCAATCTATAAAACTCAAACTCTGGTCAAATTCTCAATATGATATTTTTCAATTTGATTGATTCAATATGATATTATCAATATGATCTTTCTCAATTCAATAAATAAACATTCTTCTATCTGATCCTCCTTACGATATCTTTAGCTGGAAATGAATTTCACTTGATTTATTTAGAACTCCTCCTTTTCTTCTTACATGAAAGTTACAAATTAATGAATGATCTAAGCAAGTATTTATATGCAACTCATAAAACAAAAGTGGAAAACTTGAAAACTTTCCCCACTTCCTCAAATTTCAAAAACATTGAAAATATCTCACATTTAAACTGCAACTTTTACTTCTTCAAACCTTCTTAGATTTCATTTAGATTTATGAAAAATTTAATTTCATGTTTGACCTCTTCAACTCTTCACAAAACTTTTGGAATTTAATTATTGTGTTTTCTTAATAATCAGCTCAATGAAAATTTTGTTTCCTTCTTAGTGATTATGAATTTTGTTTCCTTATCAACTCGTTATAATTTCTATTTCCTACTCACCTCATTATGATTTTTTTCCCCTTCTTAGCTCATTATGATGAAATTTCCATTATGATGGAATTCCCATTATAATGGAAATCCCTTTATGATGGATTTTCACTTTATGATGGAACTCTTATTAAAATAGAAATACCATTACAATGGATTTTCCCATTATGATGGAATTCCCATTCTACAACTCTAAAATTATTCAATCCTATCCACCATTTCTTTATATCATGAGAGTTTTCATGATTTGTGAGAACTTTATGACCAAAAAATCATCATCTTGTTGATTTATAAAGTATAAAAGGTTTTTAACTCCTGAATTCACAATATTGTTTCCAAACTCCTCAACAACAATATGACTTCTTCAATCAGCAACTTATTTCTTCCTTTGATTATGAAAAAGTAAAAAAATTCAATGAACAACAATTTATGCTTCCGATTCATTTGGATCTTAATATATGAATATGATGCATATGGATACGATAATCTGAGTTTGAATAATATTCGTTATGATTGATATGGGTATGATTTTTGAATAAAAAAGCATTCTTTTAAAAAGAGGTTAGTTGTCAATAAATAAAAAAACATCCTTAAAACAATTTATCACAAATGTTCTTCAATATCCCCCTTTGGATTTTTTAATGACCCTTGTTAACAACCTTTTAACTCTTATAATTTTTTACAAGTAAAGTTTTTGTAAAAAAATCATGTTTTTGACTTTTATAAAAACATAGACTTTTTGAAAAGAGATTTTCTTGACACCACACTACTAGATAAAGTAATTCTTTTCAAGTAATTCCATCTCTCTGTGGAAAGAAAATTTTGTGTCCATGTCAATATCAACTCCCCATAACTTTTATCTTTTCCTCTACCACTTCTATTTTTCTCTTATTTTCTTTTTCTATCACTTTTCTTTTTATCTCCCCCATTATATGATAACCATAGCTTCATATTTATAAAATAAAGATAAGTAAAACTTATTATAAAGTATAAAGTTGGTACTTTCTCTTGAACTTTTTCAACATAATCCAAAGCAAAGTGGGGGTACTTTATTATGAGGTTTGGGAAGTCATGGTAGGAGGTTAAACATAAAGTTTCAGCCTCAATTATATAAACCTTTCTTTTGTAATTTTTTTGTAAATATATCAGCAATTTGATACTTTGATGAAATGTATTCTAGAAAAGAATATCCAATAAAAACTTTGTCTTTTATAAATTGAAACTTTACATCAATGTGTTTTGATCTTGAATGTTGGATATGATTCTTTGAAAGATCAATTGCACTCTAATTATAACAAATATGTTCAATGGTTTAGAAACTTTTACTATCAAATCTTCCAATTGAACTTTCATCCATAACATTTAAGTACAAGCCTGATTAGCTGTAACATATTCAGATTCAGTTGTGCTAAAAGTTACTGAACTTTGTTTCTTGTTATACCAACTCACACAACATTAACCCAATAAAAATATTACTCCTAAGTTTTATTTTCTATCATTCCAATATCCAGCCCAATCGGTATCATTATAACCATGAAACTTCATCTCGTTATTTCTTCTGTATAAAAACCCATGTGAAGTTGTTCCTTTGACATATCTCATAATCCTATTTACTTTAAACATATGTGATCCTTTCGGATTACTTTGATACCTAGAACATAAAGTCACAACATAAATAATATCAGGCCTTGAGGCTATAAGGTATAGAAGACTTCATATCATCTTTTAAAAGTATTTCTGATTCACACTTATTTTGGATTCATCTTTACTGAACTTTGTGATCACTGAAATAGGAGTTGAAACTTATTTGGATTCTTCCATCCCAAACTTCTTTAACAATTCTCTGGAATATTTTTCTTGAGATAAGAAAATGTATTTTTTATTTTTTTGAACTTTTAATCTAAGTAAGAAAATTAATTCTCCTAACATAATCATTTCAAAATCCTTCTTTATTTCTTTAGAAAATTTTTTACAAACATATTCTATATCCCCAGTAAAAAAATTATATCATACACATAAACAATTATAATTATATCTCCATAGTCAAAATATTTCACATAAATTTCTACCAACTTTTCCTTTAGAAAAATTTAACATTCTCAAAAAATTGTCCGACTTTTAATACCAAGCACGTGAAGCTTGTTTCATCCCATACAAATATTTCTTCTGTTTACAAAAAAAATTGATCCTCATCAAGTAGTATCCAACAAGGTTGTTCCATATAAACTTCTTACCCAATATCACCATTTAAGAAATATGACTTTACATCTATCTGATAAACTTCATAACTTTGATGTGAGGCCACTAAAAGAACCATTATAATAGTTTCTAACATTCTAATTGGGGAAAAAGTTTCTCCAAAATCCACACCTTCCACCTATTCATAGCCTTTACAAATGATCCTTGCTTTGTTTCTTGAAAATTCTCCATATTCATTTGACTTGTTTATGTAAACCCACTTGGTTCCAATAACTTTTTTATTTTAAGGTTGTGAAAAAAGTTATCATGTTTCATTCTTCTCAATATAATCCAACTCTTCATTCATAGTATCCACCCATTCTTTATGTTGAATAGCCTCTAAAACTAATTCTAGTTAAACTTTTGAGATAATTAAAGTCTAATTATCTAATCTCAACTTTCTTATTTTATAGACTGGATCCTTCTGATTCCTAATAATGTTTTTGGATTCAAAATATTTTCTTATGGTAGAAAATTTCGAAGTTTATTTCCCAGCTAAAATTTCCTCATCACACGATTCTTTTAAATATTGAAAAGGATGTTTTGAATTACTTTCACTATTGTAGTAATTCTCCTTTTTATCCTCCTCAGTATTTTCAATAAATTTTATTAAGGAACTTTGATTTTCAATTACCATCACATAATATAAGTCCACCAAATTTTGTAAATCTTTGTTCCAACATTTGTAACTTCTTCCATTTGGTGAATAACCCATAAAAGTTCCTTCCTCAACTTTCTCATCAAACTTTCCCAAATATAAATTTTTGATTTGGAGAAAACATAGACTTCTAAAAACATTGAAGTATTTAAATGAAGGTTATTTTTTATACCACATTTCATAAGGAGTCATGATAGTTTCTGGTCTCAACAAGAATATATTTTGAACATGTATATAAGTAATAACATATTCTCTCCAATATAATTTTAAAAGTTTGTATTATGTTAACATACTTCTTCCCATTTTCACCAAACTTATATTATTTCTTTTTGCTACTCTATTTTATTACAGATTATAGGGAGAAATATATTGATTTTTGATATCATTCTTTCTCATATAAGTTTTAAAAGTATTGTTTGTGAATTCGGTACCATTATATATTCTCAAATTATTTATGGAAACCCCCGTTTCTTTCTCCACATATTTTCTAAGGAATTTGAAAATTTCAACATCCTCTCAATTATGCTTCATAAACATGATGTTTGTCATCTGATTGAAATCATCAATAAAAGTGATAAAGTATAAGTGTCCTTTTTTATTGATATCGCATAGGACCACATAAATCAGAATGAATAAGATCAAGTGGTTTGGTAGATTTAATCTCAACTATTTTATGACTTTTGTTAGTCATCTTCCCTTTTTGACAAGTTACACAAACATCTTCTTCTATTCTTTTCAATTCTGGAAAGTTTTTATCAACATCAACTTTAGAAAGTTTGTTCATACTTTTTTTTATATGGTTCCCAAGTCTTTAGTGCCAAAATTTGTTTTCATCTTCCACACTCAAGTAACATGAGTTATTGAATTCTTCTATTTGGAAGAGATTCCCACTGGTTATTTCTCCTTTTGTAATGAATTTTCCATATTTCACACAATTGATGACACAAAAATACTTTATAAAAACAAATAATTTTCCATCATAAAAAAGTTGAATTACACTAATTAATTTATGTTTTAACCCATCAAAAAATAAAACTTCCTTACATTTTAACTTTTTAGTTGTAATATCAGTCATTCTGATTCCTCTGATTTTTAAGGAACTATCATTACTAAAGGTAACATCTCCTCTATAATGACTTTCGATATGTTTCAATATTTGTATATCAATTATCATATTTGAAGAGAAACCACTATCAAGTACCTAGGGTTTGTTCCTTTTACTTACTTTCAAAGTTATCTCAACAAAAAAATATATTTCCTCAACTTTCTTCTTTTTAGTTTTATTTTCATTTATATCATAAGAAACTGGTTTTGGAAGGAGTGTCATACATCTTTCAGCATGATGACTAGCATGATCACATATTCCACAAAATTATTCCAAACATTCAAATTGACTTTTTTTGGAATGTTTCTAATATCTTGAGAATTCACTTTCTCAACTTTCTATAAGCTAGTAAAGTTAATCATTATACTTACACTATTTCTTACACTTTTCTCAAATCTTCATCCAGGTAGAGATAATTTGTGCCAACAATTATATTCCATGTTCCCATATATTCCACAAAACCAGTAATATACATAAAATCTTGATTTTCTATTTAAGAAATATATTTCTTTGTTAAAACCTTGTTGAGGTTGGTAACCACTTTCAGCTCTAACATACTCAGGATATAGACCATCTTTTATTTTTATTGAGTTTTATACTTTTGTAGATTTGATAGGTTTCTGATGTCCTTTATCCACCCATGATTTCCCAATAATTTTTCTTAAACCTAAAATGTGAAAAGAATCAGATGAAACATTATTTTTGGTAAGAGAAGATTTCACCTGATTCTCATATTGATTCTTCTCGGTATCTTTAGAAGTCTCAACTTTTACTTTTGAATCTTTGTTGATGTTTCCATTCATCTTTATCAAGGTAATTTCATATGTTAGAATTTTTTATTGAAACTTTTTAACCTATTCTTCCTTATCTTATAGCTTCTTACTAAGACCTTCAACAATCTTTTCTAGTTCATAAATTCTATGCTTTTAACTTAAAATATCTTGAATTAATTCATCCTCCTACATGATGACATCTTTTCCTCCAACAAAAACTTCTTCACAATATTTATTCATTACTCTAATTTATTTCTTGAGAGTTTTTTTTTTCTCAAGACAAGAAACAAGTTCTGTTCTGAGCTAATACTCTCTATAAGATTTTTTTATACCTTCTTCACTCTTTGAGGAATCTTTTGGTTTCAAAACTTTTTCAATTAAGGTTATGAATTTTTCTGAACTTTCATCCTTAGAATAATTGTTTTAAATTGATTATGATTCAACTTTTTTGCTCAAAATACTTATTTTTTCCAGTAAACTTCTTCTGGTACATATTGGAAAACTTTTATTGTTTATAATTTTTTTCACTTATTCATTCAAGGTGTTTCATAAGAATAATCTCAATATTCTCCAACTTTATTCTTAGGGAAATTCATAGAAAAGTGTTTGATTCCACCACACTCAAAATATTTGAGAGGAAGTTTACCTCAATACTTTTCTATTCATCTTCAATGGTTCTTGAAAATAAGATACATGGTTTTTTCATTTAAATCATCATCCTATTTATCTTCAAGTCACAAGGATAAAAATATTCAACATCTTGAATTTTAAACTTTCTCATAGCTTCAAAATCCATTTCATATTTCATCTTCTTTTTAAACATTAGAGCCTTCATCATTTAATAAGCAACAAGAGAGTTATGCAATTCATCAAGAGATAAAACATCCTTATCTTAGAAAGAAGAAATTTTACAATCAAACCTATCCAAA
Source organism: Viscum album (assembly GCA_963277665.1). Lineage (NCBI taxonomy): Eukaryota > Viridiplantae > Streptophyta > Magnoliopsida > Santalales > Viscaceae > Viscum > Viscum album. The sequence continues at coordinate 1,956,379,126 of OY728127.1, read as the reverse complement.
AAGTTTCTCATAAGTTTAGTCACAATTGTAGAATCTCATAAGACATCTCTAAATCCTATGATGTTTCAAAAAAAATCATTTAATATGGTGAAGTATTCATCAATTATTTCTTTTTCTCTCATTCTGATTTCTTAATATTTACTAAACCAAATTTGTATCTTTGCTTAATTAACATTTGTATTCCCTTCGAAAACACTTTCTATCTTATCCCGCATACTTTTTGAAGTTTTGAGACCTATCACCTTGTGATAAAAAAAATTTGATAAGGACATGAGAATAGCATTTCTAGCCTTTCCATCAACTTATATATTTTTATTATTAGCAAAGGTAGTTGGGGAAACTTTCTCAATATGTGGAAACCCTATAGTAGCAGCATCAATAACTTCTAGGCTAAGAGATAATAGATAAAGAATCGTCCTGTTTTTTCATCCATAATAATTATTTCCATCAAAAGTAGGAATTCCTCTACTGTTGACAGAATTGATGTTATCCATGATAAGTATTAAAAAGGGAAACCTACCTCTAATACCAATTAAATTTCAAAAGGATTGAATAATAACTAATAAGGGGGGTTGAATCAGTTGTTAAATTTTTATAATATTCAATAATTTTCAAAACATAACCCCTACAACATGTTAAGATTTATTTCCTTATCAACTTTTAGTAAAAACTCGTTCATGAAAAAGTAGGAAACTAATTAAATCACACAAGATTTATAAGGTTCGGCCTCAGTGTGAGGACCAGCACCCTTGCCATATTCACTCCTGTGGGTCTATGGAAATCTAATATTATGAATAAGTGAATACAACTTGTGCCAACTCCCATTATACATCTTCTATCTCCCGAAAGGAAAGATTATACTAACTCCTATTAGTTTACAATGTTTTCTTATAAAATATTTGATCCAAACAAAAGAATAAATACTTTTTTGAAAATGTTCTACAATTTAATAGTTTGAATCTTCATTCCAATTTGGTTGGATCTAGTTTTCTCAATCCGATGAGTCTGGATCTGATTCTCTCAATATGATGAGTCTGGATCTGATTCTCTCAATATAATGATTTTGGATCTGATTCTCTCAATATAATGAGTCTGGATATAATTCTCTCAATATAATGGACTCAATACAATGAACTCATTCTCAATCTATAAAACTCAAACTCTGCTCAAATTCTTAGTATGATATTTATTGGTATAATCAACTCAATATGATTTTTCTCAATCTGGTAAACAAACATTCTTTTGTTTAATCCTCCTAATGAGATCTCTAGACAGAAATGGATTTCAATTTATTTATTCAGTGCTCTTCCTTTTCTACTCTCATGAAAGTTTTGAATGAACAAATGATCTGAGAAAGTATTTATAGGTGACCCAAAAAAATCAGGAAACTTGAAAACTTTCCCCACTTCCTCAAATTTAAAAAACTTCAAAAATATATCATATTTAAAATTCAACTTTTAATTCTTCAAACTTCCTTATATTTCTCTGAGATTTATGAAAAATTTAATTTCAATTTTTTCCTCTTCAAATATTTACAAAACTTCTGGAATTTTCTTTTTGAGACTTCTTCATAATTAGATCATTACGAATTATATTTCTTTCTCAATGATTAAAAATTTTGTTTCCTTATCATCTCATTATGATTTATGTTTCATACTTATCTCATTGTGATTTTTTTCCTTATCACCTCATTATGATGGAATTCCCATTATAATGGAATTCCCATTACAATGGAATTCCCATTATGATTGAAATCTCATTATGATGGATTTTACCATTGCATGAAAATCTCATTAAGATAGAAATCCAGTTACGATGGATTTTCCCATTATGATGAAATTGTCATTCTAAAACTCTATAATTCTTTAAACCTCTCCACCATTTCTTTATAATCTTTTATCATGAGAGTTTTTATTATTTGTGATAACTTTATGACCAGAAAAGCATTGTCTAGTTTTGTTTAAAAAGTATGAAAACTTTTTAACTCCTGACTTCACAATCTTATTTCAAAAATATTCAGCAATAATATGAATTATTCACTTAAAAAAATTTCTTTCTTTGATTATGAAAAAGTAAAACTTCTAGTGAACAAAAATTTCTACTTTTAATAATTTTGGATCTGATTATCTGAATACAATGTAGATGTATACGATACTCTGAGTCTAATGAATCTTCATTATGATAGATATTGGTCTGATTCTTGAATAAAAAAATATTCTTTTACAAATAGGTTATTTTTCAACAAATATAAACACTTTTTTAGAACAATTTATCATAAAGGTTCTTCAAAGAGGAAGTAAAAGAAGAAATAGACTTGAAAGAGTCAGTAATGATGATTACCTATTCCTCAGTATACTTCCTTTAGATATATTTTTAATAGAACTAGAGTTGTTCTTTTGAAATGAAAAAAACCTCTAGAAATTTTATATGGATGTTTATAATATAAATGGGAACTCTTTTTTGAGCTAGATGGCTCAAAGTGGTGTAAAAATAGAAATGAGGGGTGTCCTTTTAAAATTTAAAGAAGGATAATTCTTGGAATTTTTTAAAGTATTAAGTTAATATAAATTATTTTTCATGCCTAAATGGATCCAAATTGATATAATGAAAAGATAATATAATATTAATTTTAAATCATCTCATATGAAAAAAAATGGACAAGATTTGGGCATGTTTTCACCCTTATCTTTTAGTTTTAACCTTATGTTAACTCTTTTGACAATTACCGTAATATTAATGTTTGTTATCCTTTAAGGGATAATAATGTTACTATAAGATGAAAAACAACTCATAAATAGATCATGGTTGATTTTTAAAAACACATACCATTTACTTAACTAAAACTAATATTTTGTGAATTTTAAATCATTTAATAAAATAATATTTATTGTAAAATATCATTAATGTCATTTGTAATCCTATTTATTTAATTTGAATTTAAATACACCAATAAAAGTGGGAAATTGTAATATAATATTTTAAAATATTCTTAAGATTTCATATAGATCTATAAAATTCATGGTACACATTAAATCGTTCAAATTTTATCACTTTTAATATTTTTAAAATCATTTATTTTATTTTTCTATTAATTGAATAAATATTGTATTAGCATTGTGTAGGCATTTAAGGTAATTATTAAATTACTAAAAATTATAAATAAATTAACATTATAAAGATAATTTTATTATAAAAAACCTGACCATTAATATTCGTTATCCACTTTATTTTTTCCCTATGTGAACACATAAGATATATTTAAAACTGAGAGAGTGACATTTTGTGAATTTCTTTGATTTAAATATTATATAGGATATTTTATTGACCAACTGTCCATTAAAAAAATAAATTTGAAGACTAAGGTGATAAGGGTCTAATTACCTTCATATAATAATAATTATTACGAAAATTTATGTTCTTATAACTTATTTTTAACCAAGATTAACTTTATTTACACTTTACCAAGGTGATAATTTTTACCACAGTTACTATTCATATTAGCTAAAAATAAAAGTGAAATATTTACCAAATTTTAACATCATGATTCCAAATATTAAATCCATTTTTAAGATTCAATTTTTATAAGTAGTATTAATTAATTTAAAATTAAAATATAAAACGCAACAAAAATCCATTTTTCATAAAAATGTCTTTTTATGTATAAAGATGTTTTTATACTAAATTCAGTCATAACAATGATTCCAGTGAACTTAATTAAATTATTAATAATATAATATAAATAATTTTAGTTTTAAATCATTTTAAAACAAAATTTAATTTTTTAAATTCATAAAACAAAAGTAGAGTGTTCAATAAAATGGGTATTTTTCACTATTCACTGAAAAATCAATCTTTCCAAAAAATATGAAAATTTAATCCTAATATAATTTTAATATGATTATTTAAAAAATGATATTATTTTTATAAAATATAATTTCTATAATTTCTTAAATTAATTATAATATTTTCTCATAAAAAATAATAAAAATCTTTTTTGAAGAAAATGTATTTCTGAAGCATTAAATAAATTTTCTAAAAAATGAGTACTTATTTCATAATAATTAATCAATGAATTTGTATTTAGTATGTACTTTATATATATTTCATAATTTTATTAATACTTTTCATACTCTTCAATTCAACGACTAGGTTATAATGGTCATATTTAAATAGTAATATTTTTTGGTTCATTTTGAGCTCGGTGTTGTATTTTATATACACAATCAAACATAGTGTTCTTTTAAAATATCTGGGTTTTACATGATGCCTAGTGTATTCTTATAATCATTTTCACATGATGAATAGAGGATATCGAATGGCATGTTCACATGATGACTTGCCCGAGTACAATGTTCACTCAATGTCTTTTCCTAAGTATCATGTACGTCAGCCTTATCGTTAATTCTTGATCACTTCTGACATCCTCATTTTTATTATATAATGGATCTAAAGTAAGTATGGATATAGGTTCATGTAGTCTTATTAATCACACTTCTTCTCTATATATGGACGTTGTTTTCATTTTTTTTTTGGTGATTATATGTTATGCTTGTGCAGTTGTAAATTTCCTATTTACTTTATCATGAGCTTATCACATGAATATACACTGCATTTTACTAGTTGGTTATAATACCATGTGGTTGGTGCCCTTTTGAGTTGTACTCACACCTTTCTTGGGTGTCCATGGAACTTTGGCACCCAAGTAAGCCTCACATGTTACAGGTATAGGTTGGTTTGATACCCAGGTTGGTCGTTGAGAGGGATAGATCACTACAAGATTAGAGACCGAGATGAGGTGAGGTTGGGTGTAGGAAAGCCTCTTTGTACTTCTATTATTTTGTATCTTATACTTGTGATTATCTAGGTGGGTGATCAGCGTTCTGTTTTTCTATTGTGATTGTTTAAGTCTACTATTTCCGTATTCATTCATTATTGGTGATATGTTATATTTTTCTATATACATTGACTGTTTATTTTATATGTTTGGTTATTTATTTGTTATTGTGAACTCTGGTTAAGGGTATAGTCTTCTCACCCAATAATCATGTACCCAAATCGCAAAGCCTCCTTCTATCCATCCAAAAGACCCAGAATCAAATCCGGGCAGGGACGAATTTTCTGGGGGGGTAATATAGCGGAACTGTAGCAGTGGAGGCTATAGTAGTGGTGGAACTATAGAGGTGGAGGCACAGTTGTAGGAATTTTAGCGGCATTGGTACTGTAGAATCATGGTACTATAGCAGTACTATTCACCGAAGGGCCCTTTGAGCCAAAAAAATGGGCTTTCAGGCCCTGTATATGGGCTTTCATGCCCCCGGGCCTATGGGCTATATAATGGGTCCCTCTCCACCCACATCATAAAAAGAGGTCTTTACTTTAATAAAAAAAATGAGGTTTTAGCCCCAACCTTTAAAAAAAGGTATAGACTCCTCATGGTCCACCTTAGACCCTTACTACTAGTCTATAGCCTCTGATATATGGAGAGGCTCTCCTAAGGTCATGTGGAATTATAGCATGGACCTGGGGATTTAGGGAAGGATGTTACAAATCTATAAGACTTTTAATGTTCAGCATATCCAAGAAATATGCTATCAATACCTAATTTACCCAATCATTCCCTCTAATGTCCATGTACTCTTACAATTATGTGACAACGCCAAACCTTTTAATAATTTAGGTTTGGTTTCTTATACTTCTATAATTTATACGGAGTCATAGCCTTCCTTTTTTGAGAACATGATTTAGGATGTGTGTAATGCCCCAACCCCTCTAGACCGGAGTTAGTGCATTACTAATTACATTGGAATGATTACAAGGAATAAAATCCTAAAGGAATGAGTAGTTTAGTAGTCTTGAAGAAACTAGATATATACATATAACTCGTATTATATTGGGAAAGGTAAAAAAACAAAACATAACAAAAACTAAAAGACTGCATCCATGAGAACTCAATAAATGGTCTCCTCTTCATAACCTGTTGAAGGTAAACAAATGAAAGGGGTGAGATCAAATTCTCAGTAAGGGTTACAAATAGCAGAAGCATTAATCAATAATAACTGAATCATAAACAATTAGGCATAGTCAATATGTCATGGTGAATAAATGAAGAACATGTGACTTTAATAAATTGAGAATGAAACTACATCCATAGGTTTTGTCATAGTGAAAACCTAAAGGATAGTAATAACTGAAAATGAATAAATAGAATGCTTATTAATTGGACGTCATGTATCTGGAACATGATACCACAATACTATCAAATTAGTTTAAGTCTATGGGTATAAACTCGTCTGATTTTTGGAAACAAACTAGAAGGGTTTTTCGCCAACTGATTTGTCTCATGAGACATGTCGATGCATCGAGGGGCTATAGAGGGCCCCACCCTCCTCTGCATATCCAAAGTATTCTTTATACATAGACTTAATATAAGTAAAATATTACTTCTCAATATCTATATATATTTGAGGATACAGATTCATCAAAGGATGTTGACATAAATAAAGATACTTTTAAATGAGACAATTGAAAACTTCCGGAGGAAATAATCCTTAAACATTCAAAAGTGTCTCATACCACCTTGAAACATTCAAATCATAATCCCTTATAATATCATGAGAATAAGGAGACTCTCGATATGATATACCAAAATACAAGAAAGAAATAAGTGGTGAACAAGGCATATATCTCAAAAAGTTAAAGTGTGAGGAGAAAAATCCATTTTACTTTGGAAAGAAGAGTTATTTTGGTAAATCATTTGTATTTTCCATAAATCTGGTTTTAAAAATGTATACCCCATAAAATAAAAGGTAAGGACATTGAGATTACATTTGAGGCATAAGTGATGTCCTATTGAAGTGAAATTATATAAAAAGTGATTTTAAAGAAGCTTTAGAATTAAAACATTTTAGGGTGGTTTAAGGAATTCATTAAAGAGATTTTATAGCACAAAGGTATGTTTTATTTCATAAAACCAGAAATGAACCAAAATATAATTTAAAATGTGTGATTTAAAAAGATAAACATAGCGTAAAATAGATTATAGAGTGAACATCAAAATATGTAAGAATTTTAGAAGTTCCTTGACTCAAGCTTGCATTTTAGAAGAATTTTTGAAAGATTATTTTAAAACATGTAACTTCCCACAAAATAAATAAGGATTCTAATTGGTACACATATATAGGACATACATACAGAATTTATGAGGAGTACATAAGAATAAATAAGAATTTCATTGAGGTGAATAGAGAATAAGAGCAACCCAAATGAAAATGGAGGTCCGGGTAAAAAAAATACTTACTACTTTGTAATCAATTGAACCTTATGACCTAAAATTAATAGTCATCAAATGATACATTTAATATCATTAAAATAAATAAATTCATGGTATGAAACATCAATGGGCAGTATATATACACCATACACAAGTAATAGTAGTGTATACGGAATATCTCACAAAGATGGAAGTGGGATGAAGAAACCCTTACCAGGAATGTATCATTAGATTGAAGATAAATCAATGACATAATTATGTGTGAAAAACATAAACCCACACAATAAAAATGGATATACCGAATAAAACAATCATAGGTCATTCACATATATTCTGGTAAAATACAAACCCAATGACGTTGATTTTAACTCAATGAATGGAAATTGAGTTAAGATATCCCTTACCTTAAATCTGAATGTGTTCCCCTCTTGAAATTAAGGTTCTGGAATATGAAATTATACTCATTAATAACTTAATTCATAACCTATTATACATTTATTTAGTTTATTATAATTCTATTTAGTTCATTTATGTCCTTATTGATAAGTTATAATATCGAATTCCATCTCTCTGAAGTGTTTGTTTTCTTGATTTTCATAAACGGTTCACTTATTCTTAAGTAATGTAGTTCATGTAGAATGGATGTAAATATCTAGAATTGAAATTAAATATTATTTATGAACATATATAATTTTTAATGTTCATTTATATAACTTGGTTACATGGCATGAGGATGAATTATTATATAGCACTTTAATGATAACTGTTTCGGTTAATTTGTGGGTTTTGATTACAACGAACTCATTTTTCTTTATAACTTAATACCATTTGTCCAAAGGGATTACAGAACCTTACATAGGGTAAATTACATATATAATAATCCAGTTCAACCATAAAAATAATGGTTTCATGACCATAATTGAAAATGATAATAGAAATCGAAATCCCATCATCCTTGAATGTGGAAAATTGACACATCTCAGATGGTGTTCTTGCCACTAGTATAAAAGAAGGTAAAAGGAAGAGATGATGATAACTTATTCCACTATAATGAAAACATTAAAGTACATATAAGGTTATAGAGTCATCACAACATTTGGATAAGGATAGGTAATAATAGAAAAGAAAAAAAATGAACTTGAAAGGAAAGTCAAAAAATTGAAAAGAGGAATTTACCTCTTCAACCAAACTTCCTTGAGAGCCTCTTTAAGGGAGAGGTTTTGGTCTTTTTATGAGACCAAGGATTGCTGGACGTGGTAGAGGAGGTTGGGAGGATATTTGGATAGAATTTGGAGAAGGAACAAGGCTTTAGAGGATTGAAGAGAAGAGGGAGTGATGGGGGGTTTTATAGTGGAGGGGAGAGGGGATTTCTCAATTTTATATTCATTGATTTATTATTTCTCCACAAGACAAGGAATAGTGAGTCTTCCATGACCAAGAATAGTAATTTATCATGTGAATCTGAATCAATTGGGCTTATATCAGAAGAACATCATACATGACTCTATAATTAGTGTATTTAGCTTATTTTGTAAATTATGGTATTTCACTATTCATCAAAAATTCAAGTATTTCAGAAAAATCCCAAAAATTCACCCCAACCATTTTTTGACATGTAGAATCCAAAAATTAATTCCATTTTTCAAAAATAATTTTCTAAAAATGATTAATTTAATATTTAATTAAAATCAAGATTTATTCTAAAAAAACAGTTTTAAAACATTTATTTACTTATTCCAAAACATAGGTATATCGTACTCTAAATTGAATATTATTTATATACTATCATAGGTAAGGTTACAATTCATTAGGTAATTTCACTATTCATAAGGGTATGTTACTATTCATAAGGGTAGGTTACTATTCATCAAACATTAAGTTTTTCTTATCGGACTCCAAATAACTTACTCATCGCAACCGTGTATGTCAGATTTTTTAAATTCACACCACATAAGTGAAAAACTTATGTTTTCTTGGATAGGTTATAACAAAGTGGTGTTTTTAGAGACTCAGTGATCCATGCATTCTATAATAAATCTATTTGTAAATTCTTGAGGTGTTACAATGTGACACGCTGTCAATAATATATGTTGCGAGGATGGGCTCATGTATACACTACACACACATATACAGGCCCTACAGAGGTCCACATAGGCCTTGGTCCACCCTATACATTTCGCAGTACTTGGCCCACCTTTATACACCAATTATGGTCCAGCACGACCCACCTCGGCTATCTAACCAAATACCTAGTCCATTCCCTACTTTTTTATACAAACCAATAAAAAAATAAAAGTATTAAAAATAATAAAAAATTTGAAATAATTAAACAAACAAAAATTAAAAATGGATAAATTAAAAAAATATTCAAAAAAATTAATAATTTAATAAATTTAATATATATATATATATATATTATAAATATTATTAAATAACATATATTAAATATAAATATATAAAATGAAATAATTATACAAATAATAATTAAAAATGAGTAAATTCAAATATATATATATATATTAAAATTTTATTAATTAAATAATTATTAATGAAAATGAATAAATTTAATATACATATATATAAATTATAAATATTAATAAATATTATATTGTAAATATAGATATATAAAATGAATAAATTTTAATAATTAAAAAAGTGATTAAATTTTAATAATTAAACAAAAAAATTATAAATGAATAAATTAAAAAATTACTAAAAAAATTAATAATTAAACAATTATAAATAAAAATGTTTAAATTTAATATCTATATATATACATTAATTATAAATAGTAATAAATAATCTATATTAAATATAAATATATCAAATAAATAAAATGTAATAATTAAAAACATATTAATTTCTTATTCATTTTTAATGGTTTTTATACATAATTATTCATTAATACATTTAATATAGAAATATATTCATATATATTTCTATATATATATATCAATATATATAATATTTCCTAAAATATTCTTTATATGATATAAAATAATTATGCTTACATTAAATAAGTCATATATTTAGTGAAGAATGGTTTATAATAGAAAATTAATATTAATTAAAAATATTGACCAATTGTATCATGTAATGGACATTAATTGAATGTCCTTTTATTTTTCAATTTAACATATATCAAACATGTATTACATTTATTTCACACATACATATATGTAATTAATGCATTTTTTTATACAACACACACACACAAATATTTACATAATTAATGAAATCTTATATAGAAACACATACACCTAATATTTATAAAATTTATTAAAATCTTAATATACATTTTAGAATTTAATTTAGTAACATGATACATTTAATATATTATTCTTTTAATCAGTAAATTTTATTTATTTACTTTTACTATTATTACAATTACGTTTTGTTTATTTATTTTTAATATTTTTTTTTTTGGAATTTAGTCAGTTTATAATATTTATTTATATATATTTATTTACTATTTTTATTGCTTTCAATATGTATTCGTCTTCATTTCAATAGATATATATTTTTTTTAATAATTTATATTTAATTAATAAAACTAATCCATTTTTTCAATATTTTTAAAGTGCACTCATTTTTAATTATTCAATTTCACTCATTCTTAACATGCATGTATTTAAGATTATATATTCATTAATAATGGTAAAAATATATTTCTAAATAAATATTTATAAATAAATTTATTTATAAATGTGTATTTATTATATTTAGAAAATTATATATTTATAATTATAAATAAATAAATATTATTTTTAAAAAATAATTTATATAGTTATAAATAAATAATTATATATTTAGATAATTATAAAATTATAAAAAATATATTTAAATAATTAATATATTTAACTATATTTATATTTATATATATATATTAAATATATATATATATATAATTATATAAATATATATAATTATATAAATATATAAATATTTTTTTAAGTATCTATATAATTATAAAATTATAATAAATATACTTAAATAATGAATATAATTACTATATTTATATTTATATTTATATTTATATTTATATTTATTCATTAAATATATATATATAATTATATAAATATATATAATGTTATAAATATATTTATAATTATAAAAACATAATAAATATATTTAAATAATAAATATATTTACTATATTTATATTTTTATTTATATTTATATTTACTAATTAAATATATATATATATAATTATATAAATATATATGTGTATATAAATATATTTATAATTATAAATAAGTAATTATAAAAGTATTTAAAAATATATTTATTTATAAATATATTTTTAAATGTATATTAACTATATTTATAAAATTGTATATATATAACTATAAATAAATAATTATAATTTTTAAAAATAAGTATTTATATAATTATAAATAAATAACTTTATATTTAAATAATGAATATATTTAATATTTTTATTAAATATATGTAATTATATAAATATATATAATCATATAAATACATTTATAATCATATACAAATATTTATAAATATATTTTCAAATATATTTATTTATAATAATAATTTGTAATCCTCTATCAGTGCCAAAGTTTTGGAGTTGATAAAGATACCTTTTATCAACGTTGAATAAGCATTGATAAAGATATATTTTATCAACGCTCATTATTTTAGCACTGATAAAAGGTATATTTATCAGTGCTTTTTTGGAAGCGTTGATAAAACCCTTCACAATCTTTTTAAAAGAACCTAAACAAAACTGATTTCAGTCACGCCTGTCAAGATTTCGCAAAAGTCCACTTCTATCTTTGCTTCCCCTCAACTTTCTCTTGGTCGAATCAAGCCTCAAATCTAAGGTGTGTTATATTTTTTCTCCTCCTATCTCGTTGTTTTCTTGTTCAGGTTCCATAGTATGCATTAGTGCAGTTTTTTCTTGGATCGGTGCTCTCATGGGTTCCAATTTTAGGGTATCTACTCCTTCTCATTTCAGTCTTATTGATTTCACAAGCCTGTATGGTCAAAACCTCACAATTCAAGTTCAAAAAGCTCCCAAAAATTGGTTTGGGTTTCTTCCTTAGGAATTTTAGGCATGGAATCAAATCTTCCTCTTCTTTTTTAGTCCCTGTGCAGCAATTCATAGAATATTCACATCGAGTTAGGTGATTCAAGAATACTCTTTTACTTTGTATAAAATATGGTATTATCATACTACTACTTTCATTGGGTAAATGGTATAAATTAACCTAATAAATAAATAACTAGGATGAAAAAATTAAATAGAGGAAGTGCATCTTATGAATTTATATATGTTTTCTATGTGACTTTATGTGATAAATGGTTGTTGCTGTTATGCTGCTGAAAATTTCATTATTTCTATGAAATATGATTTTTATACTTATATTAATTTCTAATATTACTTTCCATAAAAGGTTAAATATTTAAAGCTGGTAATTAAATGACTGTAAAAATTTGATTATGGAAAGGTCACTTATGATGGCCTAGAATGAATTGTATTCAAAACATGATTTAATGGTGATTATTTATTATGTTATGTTGTCACTTTTTCTATGATTCTCAGTTCTTATCGTCTATATTTAATCTTCATTTTGATCACTAATATTGAATTTCAAATATCCTCATTTCAAATTCAAAATATAAAGAATATTGATCTTCTCATCTTCCATCTCATTTCATATTCATAAAATCAGTCTTATAGAAAGGATTAGAAAAGCATCATGTTTTTTTGGACATGAAATAATGTATTTATAATCATTATAATTAATTCCCTTCATTATTTTTTAAAAATATAGATTGTCTTTAGATTTGGAATAATTATCCAAATTTTTCTATGTTCTGATGATTACATAGCACAAGGAATGATACTTATGAACTGAGGATTCATGATTATGTATTAAATAATTTATTCTTAAATAGGAATTGATTCTTACATGTGTGACTATGGTGTTTTTGTAAGGTTCCCACTAAACCAAAAGTGTCTTTCAAAAATACAAGAAAGAATGGAGTGAGGAGGATGCTTACACAAATGAGGGATAATCCTTACACAGGTTGATGTGTACATAGATGATGCTTAAAAAACCTTAGTAATCTATATGTAGAACAAAAAACATCCTTACATGGGTCTATTTTATGATTACATAGAGAAGGAATTATGTTTATGTAGAGTGAATATATGCTTATGCATATTAATTCATCCTTACACATATCATGGTTTTTGCTGACACTGCTTTGGATTCGTTTTTACAAAGCTCGTGACTTTTTTCATTTTTCATATTTCTAACTTAGAAATTCAATAATTAATTAAATTAATTCATAAAAATATCAAATAATTGATGACCCATCTCAATATATTAAATTCACATTAAATTATCTTCCAATAATTGTGGGAATTATCAAAATAATTCCAAATCCATTTTAGCTCATTTCAATTCCCTTTTCAATATATAAAATACTCAAGATATAGTATTTAAATATCGTTCATTACCTCCACTCATTCCTTCCTTAATAAAAATTCATCCAAGAGATATTGATCTATGATTTTAATATCTAATATGTTAAGTAACTCAATAAAGTTTTCCTTAAAACTCGAACTAGATTCTCCCAATCATTAAACCTTTTTAAACCTTTTCAAATACATCTTATACAATCTATCTAGAATATTTCAACAACCATATCATCTTACAAAATATTTTTAAAATTGTAGATATTTATTTGACCTTGAACACTTTTATTTAGCATACAAACTATCTCATCAGTCATCAAATTTGAAGGGCTACTCACCAAGTAGGCAACTCTTCCACATTCCTTTTCCAATATAAGAAAATTACTCCATTTCATGTTCAATGATTGGAAACCTCAACTTTATTCTTCTTTAAAACACATTTAATATCTTTTACTTTGAAAAATAATTCACAAAAAATATAACTTCAACCCATGGTAACTTCACTGATCAATTTAATTTATTATTTTTAAAATTACCAATACTTAAGATAAATAGTTCCTTGAAAAAATAACCTATTTTTTAATATTAAATAATTTTAAGCATATCTTATAAAATTTAATTATTAATATTTAAACCATTTAATAAATTTTGTTTTCCAACAAATTTATTAATTATTATTAGATTAATATATGTTTGTAAGTGATTTGGTTGAGTAAGAAATCCATTCTATTAACATTGTTAATAATATATTTTACAATTATATATAAAATAATGATTTGAAAGCCCTTAATTTATGATGTAAATTTATTAGAACATGGTAAATGGGAATAAATGAGAGAGGAAACATGTATGCTTGAAGTGGAAACCTATCATTGGTAATATGAAAAAATTAAAGGAACGAAGGATAAAGGGTTGACCAATAATTGTCATTGGTCAAATTTCCCGTATGATTTATATTTCTCACTTCTTTTTCTAGATCTTAAAATTGATCATATGTGAAATTTTTCCACTGACAGGTGACATTCACCTAAACTTTACCACTCCTTTAAATCTCCACTTATATTGTCAATGAAACACCACCTGACCCACCACATACCAAGTAAATAAATAAATAAGCATCAAATCCTCCCACTTTTTGGACTCCCACCTAGCATGGTTATAGAAAATATCCTAGAATTACATTTTTTTTTTCAGAGGAAGCTAAGTGATTCTGAAATTAAATCCTCAAACCAAAGGCCTTTTTCATTTCATGGAGTAATTGAAGGATTTATTTGAATGTTGAAACTGCAATTGTTTTCTCAACATGAGGATATGTAATATCTTCCAGCAGAGCCTTCTCACAATCATGCCAACCAAGGAGCCACTTGTAGGGATCAGACTGTTGCTACTTCTTTTTTCAGCTTCAGGAAGAAAACTAATAAATTTTGTCTGGTGATTTTCCAACTCCATCCTATGAACATTTATATTTAAGGATACAATTTTCATCCTCATAAGATTCATCTCATGAATAGTTATTATTTTATTTTGTTGCTTAAGAGTCATCAACTATCTCTTCTAGAGATTCACCTATGTGGCTTGAACTACTATGAGCATTGGTGATCCTATAACAGGTAGTAGTGATCATTTTGGATAAATTTAGAGGATAACACCTACCACCAGTGAAGTAATTATTTTCTTAAATTCAATTATTCATTTCCTTCAAATCATATTGAAATTATTTGAAACAATCATATGTTGGGTTCCCCTTATTATAATTATCTATAAATTTCACATTTTATTATGAATATCATATGTGTATTTATTTATTTTTTGTACAAAAGGAAAATTTTATGAACCTAATAGTATTGATATGAATCAAAAATGGATGCATTATAATCATATGAAAAAATAGTATGAATATAGAGTTAAAGAGTTCATCAAGTTTTCAATAGAGCATGAATATGAAACTTCTCAAATCCATTTTCTATGTTTATGTTGTTTTTATTCAATAAAATTTAGTTTGGAAGAGTTTTAAGAACATTTGATTTGTTATGTAATAGATTAAAGATATAAATGTTGAACTAAAAATGGAGAGAAAATGAACGTGTAAACCAATTGGGATGATACTATAGTTTATGGATCATTTGATACGAATGTCATTGTAAATGATAATAGAGATCATATAGAATAAATGAGAATGATAATTGAATATGGCCTTCATTATTGTCCAAATTTGTTTGAGAAGTTAAATTTTTGTGCTAAGAGAAAATTATATATTGGTTGTACAAAATACATAACATTTTCAGTTGTGTTGAAGTTATGTAATTTCAATCCTATCAATGGATGGAGTGACACTAGATTTACAAAACTACTTTGTGTCCTAAATGATATGATACCGGAATATAATGAACTTCATTGTAGAACATATGATGATAAATGAATTCTGTGTTCAATGGTAATGATCTCTAAAAAATACATGGTTGTCCAAATGATTTCATATTGTTTTACAGGGACCATGAATCACTCATAAAATTCCCTAAGTGTGGTGTGGATCAATACAATAAAGATGGATCAATTACTTTGAAAGATGTATGGTATTTTCTTATAATTTCATAGTTTAGAAGACTATATGGATGTCAGGAACCCATGATACAATTGACATGGAATCAAGATACAAGAATTAAATATGGGAAACTACACCATCCAGCAAACTCTCCTCGATAATGAAAATTGATTATGAGTATCCTAAATTTGGAAATAAGTTGAGAAACTTATGTCTTGAGTTATCTATAGATGGAATAAATCATTTTAGTTTAGAGAGTAGTACTCACATTATATGGCTAGTCATATTGGTAAATTATAACTTTTTCCATGGTTATGAATAAATTGAAAATAAATTATGTCGTTTTTACTTATATATGGACCAAAAAAACCTGGTAATGATTTTTATTTATATTTGGATCCATTGATTAAAGATCTAAAATTGATGTTGGATATAGGTGTTTCAATTTATGATTCTCGTAAAAGTGAATAATTCACATTGAGGGTCATGTCATACGGGTCGATAAATGAATTTCCTACTTATGGAAATTTTTTAGGTTATAACATTAAATGAATTTTGGGGTGTCTTATTTGTGAAGAATTCACACACACAGTTCAGTTGAAACATTCCTCTAAGATTGTGTCTTTAAGAAATCAGAAATTTTTACCTCAACAACCTAAATATTTATCATGGATGAAAACATTTGATTGGAATATCGAACAAGGTACAACATGATATCCACTAACGGGTGATCAAATATTAGATAAAGTAAAATATATTGACACTATTTTTGGTAAAAAAATTTGAAAAACTTATAAAATCAGGTTGGAAAAAGAGATCAAATTTCCTTGACTTATCATATAAGAATTTTTTTGTACATCAGACATTTGCTTGATGTTGTTCATATAGAAAAAATGTATTTGATAGTTTTATTGTAATGTTACTAAATGTTCCTAGAAAAACAAAATATGGATTCAAGACTAGGTTGGATATGATTGAAATGAGGATAAGGGAAGAGTTTTCACTAATAAAGGGTAAAGGGAGGACCTTTCTTCCTCTAATGGATTACACTCTATACAAACAAGAAAAAATACAATTTTTCATTTTCTTTAATGGTGTAAAATTTTTATAAGGGTATTCATCAAATATTAATAATTTCATTTCAATGAATAATTTGATGTTATAGGGAATAAAAACACATGAATCTCATGTTTTGATACAAGATTTGATGTTTATCGCTTTATATTTCATTCTTCTTAAAAATTTACAACATACATTAAGCTGACTTTGTTTCTTTTTCAAAGCCATAAGTATTAAAGTCATAGACTCATAAAAGTTTACAATCATTAATAAGGAGGTTGCAGTCATATTATGTGAATTAGAGATGTTATTACCACCATAATTATTTGATATAATGGTCCACTTGATGGTTTAGTTGGTTAGAGAGGTTCAACTATGTGGTTATATCCATTATAGATGTATGTACCCCATTAAATAGTATATGAAGATTTTGAAAGGGTATGTCAAGAATCAAAGTTGGTCAAAATGTTGTATTATGGAATGATATATTTTTGAAGAAGCTATTGAATTCTGTACTGATTACCTATCATATGTTGATAGAATTAGTCTCCTAAAGTCTCATCATAGTGGACATCTTATAGGTGAGGGGATTTCCTAAAGAAATATTATTACAATTACCATCACATAGTGGGATAAATTGAACCTTTACATTTTAAGTAATAGTGAATATGTTGATCTATATATTGAATCCCACAAATAAATTCTTAGATATTTGAATCCATCAAGGGTTGAAGGATGGATATCAAATACAAGTAATCAATAGTTTATAGTATGGTTATGAGATCATACTTATAAGGATTTATCTAAAAATTTGAACTCAATTTCCAAACAACATCAATGGATATCCAGAGGACTAAATTCAAATGTTATATCTTACACTGGTTTTTTAATAAATTCTTATAAGTTCTATACAAAATAACACAATTACTGAAGTATGATGCAAAATAGTGGAGTTACTCTTATGGTGGAAGAAATTCACATATGTGGTTCCAAGTATAGAAATCCATTTTTTGTGAATATGTCATATTTTTGTATTATCAAATAGATATACGAGTTGGATTATACAACATTTCATGTTTTAATTTTCCATTGAAAATGGGTTGACAATAGGAGTGCAGTGAAAGTTGATGAAATGGGCTTCATGGAGGTGAATTTCAATGTTGAAGGGGAAAAGGACGAGTCATTCATAATGGAATCACAATTAGTTCAAGTATTTTATGTATCAAATTAAACAAACAAGAATTGGTTGATTGTCCAGTTGGTGACTAAAACAATTGGAGGTTCAAATAAAAATTCAATCAAGGATGAACATTTCATTGAGATATAGCAATCAGTTAATGGTTGTCCTAATGTAGACAATGTATTATATGTTAGATGAAACCATAAGAGTGTATTTGGATTCTTGATAGTGGATCCAAATCCCTTTAACCTTTAAAAAAGATAGTTCAATGAACAGGTTAAAGTGATTTTTAATATACTATATTTTTCCTCATACTATTATGTGATTTCTATTATATTAACATAATCTAAAATAAATTTTTGACTACTCATGTAGAAAATGTCTTTTTTACCTAATGATGTTACCAATCTTGTGGAAGAATGTTCAGTTGATGCTAAAACTACAAAATTATTAATGGATCAACAGCATGTTGATGGAAAAAAACAAGAACAATACAGCATCACAGTGTTGACTAAAATTATCAAGGTAGGAAGGGTATAAAATTTGAGGTTGGTTGGAATCAATGCAGCTAACAAGTTGACCCAAACAAGTCAATGTTCCTTAGTTATATTGGGTTCACAATGAGGATAAATGTAATGATTGATATAGTCATGGCACTATGTCTATATCGTAATGAATGAAACCCTTTGAGAAAATATAAAGGTAATGTTACAATAACCTTTCTCTATTTTATTAAAAAATTATATAATGAAACATTGATTTAATTTTCATTATTCCTTATAGAGTTATTTTATTTTAAAATATTTCCATAATAAATAAGACTTAATGGCCACTAGAAAATACTATAGAGGCTTCCATACTCTTCGTACCAAGTTTCATCTTAAGGATACTGAGGGGAAAGAATGATCCACCCACCAATTACTTATACACACATTATAAAGTAAAAAACATGGAATTATTTTACCATACATCATGATGAGAAATCATTTTAGGTGCATTGTAGTTGATAATATATTATTTTACATTATTTATTTTATCCAATTTGATTCAAAATTGCTAATTTATGGAACTACAAAGGATGTTTGAAAATAAATAGCGTGTATCAAAACCGATTCACCCCTATCGCAAAGCAAGGATGGGGTGCGCCTCACTAGAGAAGAAATTGGTAAGTATTTTAAATCAATAATAAAAGTTTTATGTGATATGAAACAACATATATTCCTTTTTTATATTCATATTGATGAATCAAAATCCAAAGCCACTTCCATCCCACATCATGTGCTATTGAAGGAGGCTCTCTTAAATAAGGAGGGTAAACTAGTTGATGAAAACACAAAAGTTGTATGGAAAACATGTATAAGTATGAAATAATAGTAATTTTTATTCTTTATAATAGTATTACATAAAAATATCTATTTATGTTCATTTTTTTATATGGTTTAGACATAATAATTGGTAGTGACCATACCAAAAGAAAAACTACTTTTGGTAGCTTTAAAACGTCCAAAACAATATGGTTGTGTTAGTGGTATAGGTTTTGGAGTGTCTCCTCGAACATATTCAGAGAAGAAAAACCCACAAGAAGATATATATAATATAATGAAAGGATTGTAGGAACAGATAGATATTTTGAAAGATATTTTTATCCAGTTTGGTTTGGAAGACCAATATATGTGAAAGGATCAAAGTGAACCGGTGGTGGAACAAATATCAACACATGAACAACCAAATTTCCCTACTAGCTTTGAGGGTAGTCATTCCCCTCAACTATATACCTTACCCAAGGTAATAAATTTTTTTATCACTCATTATCCTATATGTGAATCAAACAGCTTCTGATAAATTTATATTAATAAAATTCTGTAGGGTGAAGTTGTATGTGATTTTTATCTATCAACACCCATGAACCACCTTATTGTGAGGGGTTTAGTTTATAATATCCTGAAAGAAATTATACACAAAAAATAACTCCCAAAAGATCAATGAGAGTGGGGATTGAGGTAGCTCAATAGTCGAGCATTCAGTTGCTTGTTCCACTTGATGATCCAAATATTATAACGGTCAAAGATGTTATTGGAACTTTCATAGCATGGTAATATAATCTTATAAAGATGAATGAGGAATGACCTTAAAAAATTCAACTAAAAACCTTTAATAGTTGATGGAAAAAGGTCTAAAGTGAGTTATGAAATTACATATGGATAAAAATATGGGGAAATGGAAGGTTGGATCAAGACAGTCTAGTGAATCGACTAAGAAAATAAAAAGACCTTCCAAGAGTACCTTCTCCCTTACAATTCCACTGAATCATATATTAGCATTACAACTTCATGCAGACACCACATACAAAAAATGGAGATATGTCCTACATTCCATATAAAGAATAAATATTTGGAGCTTTCATTACAGTCCTGGTTGGTCTCAAGAGTATAAATGAGATTCTAAAGTTTCAATGGCTATGAGTCTCAATTATGAATACATACATAAGGTAAATTTTCATAATACATCTATCCAAAAATGATCTAATATATTCATTAAAGTTAATAACTATTCATGTTTTATATAGGTGTTTATATTACAACTATATAAAGGGAAAACTATGTGAAGAACGATTTGGATTCCTTAATCCTAGTATTGTTTCTTTGAAAAAAAAATATATGGAGATGGAAGAAATTGATATGAAAAAAGATATGCTAAATGAAGAATTTAAAAAGAAAATACCAGATGATAAACTCTTTTCGATGCCTACAGTACCGGGGTAAAACTCTGTAATTTAATCATATAAAATATTTTTTATTTTTTCATTGCTTATTTGTTTTTATTTTTTTAGAAAGCAATCGATAATAACCATGATCAATATGGATGCCCCAAATATTTATTTTTTTTATCCAATGCATGGATATCCAATAAAATGGGCACACATGATGTGTATTGTGAATTTGTAATACAATACGGTAAAAATTTTATAGATAAACTTTGAATTATATATTTTAAACTATTTTTTAACAAGAATTTTGTTATGATAGGGTGAATTATAAATATAGGCTAAGTCATGGTATGAAGTTAGTGACTAAACATAAGAAGCCTGTGGATTACTTCAAATGGAAATATATTAGGGTATATATAAAAATATTTAACTATCAAAATATATTTCAAAAAAAATTACTTATTTTGGTAAAATTTTCTACAGTGTATGGAGCAAGATAATAACAATGATTATGGATATTATGTTTGAAAATTTATGAAAGATATCATAAACTATGGAAATATCAGCATCTTCGAATAGGTAATTTCCAAATATAATTAAAATTTTATTAAAAATATTTTTTAATTGTTTTTTCCTATTTTTTTCTTAGTACTACCAAGATTTTTGATAACCATTGTACTCAAAAATAAGAGGTTAATTTTTTTAGTGATGAGTGGACATCATACATGGTGTCAGAATATTTTATGACATAAAATTTAGGTGATTACATGCTATGTTTTTTATCTAGTATGGGCTATAACCTTAGAAATATATTTGGGGTGTGAAGCATTAGTATCGTAATTCTTATATATTATTTTTAATATTTTTCTCAAGGATAATTATCATAGAAGAAACCAATTTTTTTATAAATGAATGATCAGAATACATGGTGTCAGAATGTATATAGATATCACGATCTACTGCTTATTTAGTTAATTTTATCATCATTTTATCTACATTTTTTAGTTAATTTTCTTATTATTTTTATCTGATACTAATTTTTTAAAATTTACAAATTAGTTCAAAACACACATCACATGCTTAAAACTAAGAAAATGAGATCATATTATTTTCAAACTTTATTGAAACAATCCATAAGACATTTGTGACATGTGGGAATTGACTGCATGTCAATCTGACACCCTATGTGGTCAGTATGACTCAAAGTACATGATTTCGATACTTAAGTGTCATTTTAGTTTAAAACATACATTAAATAGTCAAAATTGATCAAAGGATCTCACATATTGTTTCAAACTTTAGGGCGGTGATCCATAATCTATTTATGATGTGTAGGAATTGACCATACGTCAATCAAACACCCCATGTGTTCAGTATGATTTGAAGTATGTGTTTTAAAAAAATACATTTTAGTTTAAAACATTCATCAAATAGTCAAAAACGAGAAAACATGATTGGATTGTTTTCAAACTTTAGGAAAACGATCCATAATTCATTTTTTAACATGTAGGAATTGACCGCAAATCAATCTAACACCCAATGTGGTTGGTATAACTATAAGTACATGTTTTCAATATATAAGTGTCATTTTAGTTTAAAAAATACATAAAATATTCAAAACTAAGAAAATGATCTCAGATTGTATACATATATCATGAAGATGTGACTTCCTACTACTTATTTAGTTGATTTTATCATAATTTTATCTACTTTTTTTAGTTAATTTCCTTAGAATTTTTATCTGATACTTATTTTGTTAATTATCATAGTGATCATGAAGAAATGAATTCTTCAACAAGGATTGTTCACTCATGTACTATGATTATTTACTCAATAAGGATGATGCACTCATGATGATGTAACTTTCTTTTTATTCTCCAATGAATTCAACATTTAGGGTAAGAAAAAATCAATCTTGTTAGACTACCCAAAATTTTGAATGTTTTTTAGGATAAAAAGACATGGTGGAATCAATCATACCATAATAAAATACACAGTGTACCTGGTATAACTCAAATTGTGCGGTTTCAGTTCAAAATTGACATTTTGTTCATATATTATTTCATATTTATGTTTAGTTTATTTTTTTATAGTATTACTAACATAAGAATTGTTTCTTATATAGGTGGATTATTTTGATCATGTTGGTGTGTTTTGTTCTAAGTTTCTCATGCTCATGAGATATTGGACTTTGACACTGCAAATGAGATAATGGAAATAAGGAAATGGGTCAAGAATGTATACAAATGTCATGAAAAGGTGAATTACTACTACTCATTTAGTTGATTTTTTCAACATTTTATATATTATTTTTAAGTTAATTTCCTTATCATTTTTATTTAATACTTATTTATATTTTTTAACATATATTTTGGGAAGTCATATTTTTCATTCAACTATCGGCAATAAGCTAGAAAAGAGAGAACATGTTCCTTTTGGATGGAAGAGGAAACCCCGTGCAACCTAAAACGTGACATGTTTCAGGAAGAATGTAGTTTTATCTTCCATCCAAATGGAAAATTCTCTCTCTTTTCTAGATTACCATAGATAGTTTAAAGCAAAACACACATCACATAATCAATAATTCGCATCTCAATCTGATACACAGTGTGCTCGGTATGACTCGAATTGTATGTTTTTAGTTTATAATTTAAATTTTTGTTAAAAACACACATCACATACTCAAAAATGATCAAAAATGTTTAGATTGGTTTTATACTTTAGTAAAATAATCCATATTTCATTTTTAATGTGTAGGAATCAGTCACACCTCAATTCGACGTGTCGTGTGACTGGTATGACTCCAAGTGTGTCTTTTTATTTAAAATTGGCATTAATTTTAATAAAAAAAGATAAGTGAAATACTCAAAACCAATAAAACACATTCATATTATTTTTATACTTTAGGAAAAAAATCAATAAGTCACTTTTGATGTGTAATAATTGGATTCACCTTAATTCGATACACAGTATTCTCAATATGACTCAAAGTGTTTGTTATCAGTTTAAAATTGACATTTTAGTTCAAAAGGTGTGTTACTCATTGAAAACTGAGAAAACACACTTGTATTATCTTGATTATTTTTTAAAATTATTAATAATTCATTTGTGATTTGTAAGAATCAATCACACGTCAAACTGACACACAATATGACTGGTATGACTCAAAGTGTGTGTTTCTATTTTAAAATGATATTTTAGTAAAAAACACAAGTGACATACTCAAAACTGATAAAAATTATTTGGATTGTTTTTATATTTTAGTAAAACTGACCTTAAGTCATTTTTTATGTGTAGGAATTAGTTTCACCTCAATCTAACTTATGGTATGACCAGTATGACTCCAAGTGTGTCTTTTTATTTAAACTTGGCATTAATTTTAGTTCAAAACACACATCATATACTCAAAATTGAGAAAACACATTCATATTGTTTTTATAATTTAGTAAAATGATTCATAAATCATTTTTGGAATGTATGAATCATCTTCACCTCAATCTGATGTGCGGTGTGATCGGTGTGACTCCAAGTGTGTCTTTTTATTTAAAATTGAAATTAATTTTAGTAAAAAATATGATTTACAACTCAAAACCAAGAAAAACCTTAATATTTTTTGGGTTCTTTATAATAATGATCCATAAGTCATTTTTTACGTGTAAGGATTATTCATACCTCAATCTGATACACGGTTTTCCTAATATTACGAAAAGTGTCTATTAGCAGTTTAAAATTCAAATTTTAGTTCAAAAAGTGTGCCACTCACTGAAAAATGAACAAAAACACTTATATTGTCTTGATAATTTAGTAAAATGATTCATAATTTATTTTTTATGTGTAGAAATCAGTCTCACATCAAACTGGAACATGATGTGACCGGTATGACTCAAAGTGCGTGTTTCCAATTTAAAATAAGATTTTAGTAAAAATCACATGTGAAATACTCAAAACTAATAAAATGCATTCATATTATTTTGATACTTCAGTAAAAATATCCATAAGTCATTTTTGA
Source organism: Viscum album (assembly GCA_963277665.1). Lineage (NCBI taxonomy): Eukaryota > Viridiplantae > Streptophyta > Magnoliopsida > Santalales > Viscaceae > Viscum > Viscum album. The sequence continues at coordinate 1,956,353,918 of OY728127.1, read as the reverse complement.
TGTGTAGGAATCATCTTCACCTTAATCCAACTCATGGTATGACTAGTATGACTCCAAGTGTCTCTTTTTATTTAAAATTGAAATTGATTTTAGTAAAAAAGACAAGTGACATACTCAAAACCAAGAAAACACATTAAAATTGTTTTTATACTTTATTAAAATGATCCATAAGTCATTTTTACATGTATGAATCATCCACACCTCAATCCAATGCACAATGTAACCGGTATGACTCCAACTATATCTTTTTATTTAAAATTGACATTAATATTAGTAAAAAAGATGAGTAACATACTCAAAATTGAGAAAATGCATTAATATTAGTTTTATACTTTATTACAATGATTCATAATTAATTTATGATGTGTAGGAATCATCCTCACCTCAATCTGATACACGGTGTCCCTGATATGACTCAAAGTGTTTGTTATTAGTTTAAAATTGTCATTTTAGTTCAAAAAGTGTGTCACTCACTAAAAACCAAAAAAATTAACTCATATTGTCTTGATAATTTATGAAAATGATTCATAAGTCATTTTTTATTTTTAAGAATAAATATCGTGTCAAACAAACACATGATGTGACTAGTATGACTCAAAGTGCATGTTTCCAGTTTAAAATGACATTTTAGTACAAAACACAAGTGACATACTCAAAATTGATAAAACACATTCATATTATATTGATACTTTAGAATAATGATCCATAAGTCATTTTTTACATGTAGGAATCAGTTTTACCACAATCTGACGTATGATGTGACTGGTATGACTCCAAGTGTGTATTTTTATTTAAAATTGGCATTAATTTTAGTAAAAAGGACAAGTGACATATTAAAAATTGAGAGAAATCATTCAAATTTTTTTATATTTTAGTAAAATGATCCATAAGTAATTTTTTATGTTTAAGAATCATCCACACCTCAATCTGATACACGGTGTGTCTGATATGACTCAAAGTGTACATTATCAATTTAAAATTGACATTTTAGTTCAAAAAGAGTGTCACTCTCTGAAAACTGAGAAAACGTGCTTGTATTATCTTGATAATTTATGAAAATGATTCATAATTCAATTTTAATTTGTAGTAATTACACTCACATACAACTGACACACGATGTGACTGGTATGACTCAAAGTGCGTGTTTCCAGTTTAAAATGACATTTTAGTAAAAAACACAAGTGACATACTAAAAACTGAGAAAATGAATTCTAATTATTTTTTTACTTTAGTAAAACAATCCATAAGTAATTTTTGAAAAGTTTAAATCATCCAAACCTCAATCCAATTCATGGTGTGGCTGGTATAACTCCAAGTGTGTCTTTTTATTTAAAATTGACAATAATTTTAGTAAAAAGGGAAAGTGACAAACTCAAAAATAATCAAACACATTCAGATTATTTTTATACTTTAGTAAAATGATCCATAAGTAAATTTTGATGTGCAGGAATCATCCATTCCTCAATATGATACCTGGTGTTCCTGTTATGACTCAAAGTGTCCGTTATTAGTTTAAAGATGACAATTAATTAAAAACATGGGTCACTCACTGAAAACTAAGAAAATGATCTTAGATTGTCTTCATGATTTAGGAAAATGATCCATAATTAATTTTTTACATATATAAATTGACCACATATTAATATGACACATGATGTGTTGGGTATGACTTGAAGTTATTGTTTTCAATATATAGTGTCATTTCAGTTCAAAACACACATCACATCACCAAAACCAAGTAAACAAGCTCATATTATTTTCAAGTCATTTTATATAATATTAATTAATTAATTTCCTAATAATTTTTATATTATACTTATTTATTTAATTTTTATATAGATAATTCTTGAATACGAACAAGAAATGGTGTAACATGCAAGAATCAACCGCAACCCAATCTGACACACAGTGTTCCCGGTATGACTCGAAGTATATGTTTTTAGTTTAAAATTGAAAATGTGTGTTTAATTTATTTATTTATATTATTACTAAAATAATAAAAAAAAATTATATAGGTTAATTGTTTTGCACGAGCTGGGGTGGTTTGTTCGGCAATAGCATGACCGGGGGTCAGGGGCCAAAGAAAAAGTAACATTAATGTTTTTGAATGTTTGTGATAATTTTTTCTTGCTCTGTAAGTGTACAAACCAAGGTTTGAAATGTATATAATATAGTATTTTTTTCTTTTACTTGTTTTTTAAATTTTATTTCATTTAAATTGTGTATTTAAAACCTATATTTTCTATTTTTTATTATTTCTTTTTCTACTACAATGTACTGTAATTTTAATAACACACTGCAATAGTATTCCCCTTTATTAGTGATTTTAATAGTGCTGATAAAGGTACCTTTTATCATAGCTTTTCATAGTGATGATAAATATTTCCTTTATCAGTGATTTTTTGTCACTAATAAAATCCTAGGGATTTTAATCTCACTCCGGTAATTAGTGCTTTTTTAAACTAAAAATGGACAATTCTAGCACTATTAAATACCATATTTTTAGTAGTGTATGAAATTTAATTGTAATTCTGTTTTGGTTTTCAACTTCATTTTTATAGATATTAAACTTATCTATAACTTCATCTTTAGATTTCAAAAGATAAACATGGAAAAATCTAAAATAATCATCGATAAAAATTATAATGTACCTTTTAATTCATATGGTGGTTGTAGCATAAAAATATCATACATTACTATGTATTAATTCTAGAAATTTTTTCTCCTTTATATAGTTGGAAATGGTTTCCTAACTATTTTATTCTATATGTAAGATACACATTTATTATCTTTTTTATCCATGCTAGGTAACAATTCCATCTTTTACATATCATGAATTTTCTTAAAATTAATGTGACCTAAATGATTGTGTCATAAATAAAAGGACTCTATCAAGTAAGTAGAAAAAATATTTATATTCAATTTATATAATCCATCAAAAAAGTGACCCTTTCTAATAAAGATCTCACCCTTAGAAAGAACAAATTTAATTGCCTCAAATACAATCTTAAACTCATGATTGTTTAACAAGCACCCTAAGAATAAGTTCTTATGAACTTTGGGAACATACAAGACATAATTTAATGTGAGGATCTTTCCTGAGGTAAACTTAAGATCAATCACTCCCTTCCCTTATACATTTATTCTTGCAGAGTTCCTCATGTAGAGTTGCATCCCATCATTTATTGATTCCATCCTCTTGAAGAGAGGTTTTTTATTACACATGTTTTGTGTAGCACCAGAATCAATCCACTAAAAAGGGTTATCCTTGCGTACATTTACTTTGAATATCATTTCTACAAAGTGTTCTTTTTAAGCATTGTTTCCATATTTCTTCTTACGGGGATGACAGTCTCATTTAAAGTGTATCAACTTGCCACAAAAGTAGTATGCCCCTTTCTTCTTCATAAATTTAACCTTTCCTTTTAAAATATGGTTTAGATGTGTTTCCCCTTTGAGGACCTAGATGGAACCACTCCCTCCACCATGAGGACCTTGGATTTATTATCCTTAGGATCATTTTTCTCCTCATAAATTTTATATTACTGCTCAATTTTTATGTAGTTGAGTAACTCATTAAGGGAAATATATTCCTTATTATTCTATATAGAATGTTTAACATTCATCCAAGAAAGTGGGATCTTATCGATGATGGATATAGTAATAGTAAAATCGTCCATATTCATTTAATTTTTCTTAAGATATTGTAATATGTGTTGTATTTCATAGAATTATTCTATGATAGATCTATTATCAACCATTTTGTATGAAATAAAATTGTTTATAAGTAATTTATTAATTGTCACATCCTTAGTGATGTACGTTTACTCTAAGGCATCCTATATATCTTTTATGGTTGTAAGATATTGATATGTGTCAAAAATTCCATTGTCTAAAGCGTTGAGTATGTGCCCTCGACACATGAGATAATCATTCTCCCATTTTTGTCTTGTGTATAAAACTTGAAGTGTCTCATATTTGGATGTGGGGGGATTGGGAGTTGATAGAACCTACACCACTTTGAGAGTTTCAAGTATCAATGCATCCTGTTTTTTCACCTATTGAAGTTATTGACATTGAATTACCCTGCCTTCATCGCATTGTTGAGCATCACCATATCCATGTTGACAGAATATACACTTAAGATAGTTAGAAATATCAGTGGGTAATTAATATAGCCTTTAGTTTGGATGATAGTAAAAGGATCTCAGCTAGGCACGTTATGTGATCACTTTCCCTAGTATTAGATTCTACCAAAAAATGGTAGTGTTATGGGTTTCTAATGAATCCCATTTAGGATACAATAGTGGCTCGATACTTGACCCAAATACTTTGTTGAGAGTATCTCTTGAAGAAACTTTGGAAACAAGAGAGATTTGAAAAGGGATTTTTTGTTGCACACCAACAAAGTGTCTTTGATGCTTGTCAAAGGATTTAAAATAATTTCAATAAAGAGATAAATTAGATGAGTGAATTAAATTTTTAGAGGTAATTTTATCATATAATGGAGGATTAATTTTATAGACATGGAGGCACCCATTCAGATAAGTAATCTGACCAATTTGAATGGATATATACCTTTTATGTAAAGTTATATTATTTATAGATTTAATCATGTCTGTTTAATTTCACCTGATCGATTAGGTGGCCCAGATCGCACCCATAAGTGAACTGTTACATTCTCTAGATCACACCTGATTTTATTGATAGTCTAGATCATACTTGTTTAGTGAATTTGTTTGACCCACTGGACATACTCATTTGGTTCTAGGCTCAAACCTGTACGACCCACCAACCCATCACTAAAAAATAAGGCACCTCCAAGCACCTCGTACCGATGTGATGTGTGTTATCAAAGTCTCGTATTAAGGCTTTTCATGGGAACACATATGTGTATGGTACAATGAACCATCCCACATGGGATTATTCCACTTTTAATTTATTAATTTTAAAATTTAATAAATAGTTACCTCTAATAAAGGGAGCAACACTCCAAACCATTTTCTGATATGAGATTCCAAAAACCTTCGCTTTAAAAAACTTAAAACAAAAAATTTAAATATTTTAAAAATAATTTAAAATCTAACAATATATAGGCTTTTATTTTATTTTTTATTTTATAAAATATATAATATCACATTTATTATGGTTCATTAAATTTTTTCAAGGAGTACATGTGGAGTGCATCCAAATTCATACAGTGAGTCACCTGCTGTTAGAGAACAGTGGACTATGCTACACATGCTACGCATTTCTTATATGTTTTATCATTAAAATTTAAAAAAAATTATTAGTATAAATTTATTTGGGTTTAGGATGCCCTATCAATGTTACCCAAATGTTAATCAAGTTATAATTTCAGTACTTGATCTCATTTAAAACCCAGTTTGAGACTATTAGAACCTGATTTAACTAGATCATGTAGTATGGAGTATTCATTTAATGGGTACCAATTTCCATTTCCAAAAAAATATCTCCATACCCATTAATGATAAATTCATCCTAACTTTTTAAAATATGGCATGATTATTGAAAAAAAAATTAAAAAAATTATAATAAGGTAATCATAATTCCATGACTGGATAAATAAAATAATAATATACTTGGTTGATAGTTTTTTCACAATCCATTGAAAAATTAGTAATTATTACAATGATAGTGCATCTCCCTTGTGAACATTGTCAGAGTTTTTTTAAATATATGTTTTTTGGAATAAATAATTATTAAATTAAACTTAGGTTAAAAGTATTTTTAAAAATAATATAGAAAGGTGGCATTGGCATTGTTGCCTTTCAGTTTAAGTATAATATATGAGATAGACTTTAAGGTGTAAAATGCATTTAAACATAATCTAAGCAAAAGGAGTTTTGCATGTTAACACCTTTCGCTTAAATTAAGGTGAAAGAAATTTTGTTCCTTAACGCCTTTTCCCCATACCCCTATAAATAGTCACCTACTCCTCTCCCTTATCCTCACTCAATTTAGCTCATCTCTATCTAGTCCCACTCTCTCTATCTCTCTAAAATTTGTCTGGTGTTTTCTCTCTTGTTTGTGACATTTTTGGTAGCCTAAAAGGAGTACTGAATTTGTAAAGTATGGAATATGTGAAGGATCATATAGCGGTATTTTTCTTATTTATTTTAAAATTAATTATTTATTTAGTTTTTTAGTTTTTAGTTTGTTTTAAATATGGTATTTACTTATTTATTTAGTTAGTAAGATATAATTTATAAATAATAGTTAATATTAGTAGGTAAAATATTATTATTTAATAATGAATTTTGAGTAAATAATTTATAATTAGTCTTAGTAATAGATTTATTATTATAAAAAGATTATTGTTTAGTATAAATTGGTAGTTTTAAATATTAGTGACATAATTAGGAATTAATATTGACTACATGATGAATAAATATTAGTGAAGTAATGATTCACTAATAATTAACTGTTAAATAACTAATTATTAATTAATTATAATGTAATGATTAAGTATTGATTAACTAAGGAATAAAAAAGAATAACTTAGGATTAATGAATGATTAGATAATGAATAACCTGAGATTTACTTAGGACTAACTTGTGATCAAATAATGATTAATTAATTATTAACTATTGATTAACTAATAATTAAATAATGATGAACTATTAATTAAAAAATGACTAACTATAAAGTAAGTACTTAATAACTATTAATTAAGTAATTATTAGTGAGTGATTAACGAATGAGTAAGACATAATTAACTTAGGATGAAATAATGTTTAAGTAAACATTAACTACTGATTAAAGAATGATTGACCAATAATTACTTAATGATTAACTATTAATTAACAAATAATAAAATATAAAATAAATACTTAATATTTATTAATTAAGTAATTATTAACGATTGATTAATGAATGATTAATGCATTCTTAATTTAGGATTAACAAATGCTTAATGGATGATTGTATAATGATTAATTAATGATTAGTGAATGATTAATGAATGATAAAATAATGATTAACAAGTGATTAAAGAATGATTAATCAATGATTAAGGAATGTTTAACATAGGATTAATTAATGATGAATTGGTGATTAACAAATAATTAATTAATGATTAATTTTTAGTGAACTATAAAGTAACTACTTAAATAATGATTAAACAATAATTAACTAATAATTCATTTTAATTAACTACTTTATAACTATTATTTAAGTAATGATTAATGATTGATTGACGAATGATTAAGGCATAGTTAACTTAGGATTAAATAATTCTTAAAAAAAATGATTAATTAATGATTAACTAGTGATTAACCAATGATTAATGAAAGATTAAATAATTATTAAATAATTATTAATTAATGATTAACTAATGATTAACTAATAATTAAATAATGATGAACTATTAATTAACCCATAACTAACTATAAAGTAAGTACTTAATAACTATTAATTAATTAATGATTAATGAGTGATTAACATATGATTAATTAATGATGAAGTAACGAATAACCAATAATTAATTAATGATTAATTGTTATTTAACTTTAAACCAGCTACTTAATAACTAATCATTAACGAATTATTAACACATTATTAATAAGTGAATGCATTATTAACGAGTGATTAATGATTAATTTTTGAATGATTAAGGAATGATTAACTTATGAATAAGTAATGCTTAACTTAGGATTAATTAATGCTTAAATTAGGATTAGGTAATGATTAATTATTATAAAACTTTAAACTAACTACATAATAACTATTAATTAATGAATTCTTAACTAATGACTATTTAGTGATTAAATGAGGATTAAATTAGTATTGAATAATGATTACCTATTGATTAACTTTTAATTAACATAGAATTAACAAATGATCAAAGATGGATAACTGCATGAAAAAGAGGGTTAACTACCCTCCTGATTTGTTACTCATGGGATTTAGATAATCTATACCCTTCTACACACCTGGTTTGATATCATGTTAGATATGTTTTAGATTATTCACATTTTATTTATAAACTACATAACATACCTTTAGGAAGGTTGAAAATTATACAACAAAACAATAGTGTCATCTTTTAGGATATAAGAAGACATTCTAAAATTTTATTGAAGTAAAGATTATGTGGTTATATAAGCAATGAAATATCTATCGAGATACTATAAGTGGATGTGGTTCTGACACAGATGCACCTAAGGGTAACAACCCTGAAAACACCATATTGAGCTAGACTCGATCAGGAACTGGTGCATGATAATGGGTCTTATTACATGCCTAGTTTGACACTCCTAGGGGATATTATTTAGATGATTCACATTTTCTTTATAAAATACTTAGCATACCTTTATAAAGATTAAAAATTATACTAGGAAACATTAGTTTCAATTTTAGGATATAAGAAAATGTTTTAAAAATCGGTAAATTAAAGATTATATGGTTATCTAAGTAATGAAATCTATGTCTAGATACTACAAGTGGATGTATCTTTGGCAAAGACGTACCTAGGGGTAACAACCCTGAAAACACCATATTGATCTAGACTCGATTGGGAACTCATGCATGATAATGGGCCTTACTGCACATTTGGTTTGACACTCTCAAGCGATATGCTTTAGATGATTCACATTCTATTTATAAACAGCTAAACATACCTTTAGGAATATTAAAAATTATACTATGAAACATTAGTGACATCTTTTAGGATATAATAAGATATTCTAAAATTTTGGAAAATTAAATATTGGGTGGTCAATGTTTCATGATTATTACTCATTATCAATATTATTTACATTGTCATAATCTTTGATCAAAAAACATCTTTCTTGTAGACAATCACATTTTCATGTGTCTACTAATATAGGGAGGTTATTCAAAATAAGAAAGGAGATCCTTATAGTACAAAACTAACAACATTGGTTAGGATATATTATTGTGTAACCTTGGAAGAACTTCATGAATGAATTCATGGTCATTTAAATCTGGGACCTGATTAAGAGATCCAGTCTATTAGCTATAGACATTTTCAATTCACAGGTATGCTATGGAATCTAGATTATCCATTGGTTGTTGATGAGGATTGGATATAAGAAACAACTTTATTTTCCCAATGGCCCAATGATACCATGATTGAGTTATATGTTGAGGTTTCTAGTGTAAAACAACAATATCCAATTGTATGTAGACATAGGCATACAAGAGTGGTTGAAGAAGGTCTGTCCCAAGAAAATGAAGCTATTCCCTATATTGTGGAAGAATATGACCAAAATGATGGTCCATATCTACAAAAAGATTATTTTTGATGATGAGAAAGTGTCCAATGATGGAACAGATGGATACAATAGTGTTGATGATGAGAAAGATGCAGAATTTGGGGAGGAATTTTCTAGAAATGTAGTGGTTATACAGTAACCTTGACACAGAATAAATCATCCACTACGATTTTCATCTTGGTTGGAAGTAGTGAAATGTTTTCTTGAATTTTACTAGAATGGTATCACACCTGTAATTGAGTTTTCTAGAGTTATAGAGGATATATTTAGTGATCTGGACAAAACAACATACATTGGAAGAGATTTTCCAAGTAAATATGCAATGAAAAACATACTAAAAAGATTTCATATTGAGAGAAATTATAGATATTTATTTTAGGATTAAATATTTACAAAATACATCATATGATGTGAAAAATATGGGGATGATTGTAGATTCTACTTGAGGTTGATTCCTAACATTGCATTTGGAGGTTAGAGAATTTCTAAGATTGAGGCAGCTCATACTTGTATTCATCCAAACATGAAACAAGATCATACATCATTGGATGCTGAATTTATGTCATCTATTACTGTTGAGATGATCAGGACCTACCAATATGTGCTTATATCCCTTTTGTAGGAGAGGATACAAAAAAAATTTGTTTATAAGATTTCCTATACAAAGGCAAGGATGGACAAACAAAAGGCAATTTTCAAGGTCTATGGTGATTGGGATGACTCGTATCGGGTGTTGTCATAATTGATATCCATAATATTACACAAAGACCAAGTTTTCTTCCATCTTAATACGAATGAACATGTGTCTCAAGATAACCGACTTGATTCATCTCAAGTCAAATTTTATCAGTTGTTCTAGACATTCCTTCCATGTATTTCCACATTTCATTTCTACAAACAGTTCATACAAATTGACAGGACATTTCTATATGGTAAATACATAGGCTTTTTTTTATTGTGGCTACCCAAGAAGAAAATCATTCACCTCTACCTCTTGTATTTTCTATTGTGGAAAAGGAAAATTATGAATCGTGAAGTTGGTTTTTAAAATGTATCAGCAACCATTTCAACCACATTTGGGGTGTCTGTTTGATATCTTATTATCATTGGGAAATAAATGTGGAAATCAATGTAGATCTTGTTACATGGAGACCCCCAAAGTCACATCATTGGCACTGCATCAGACACATTTCTAGCAATGTGCGAAAAATTTTCCATGATGAACCTATGAAGAAGGCTATCAGAAACCTTGGTATAAAATCTATTTCTTGTTTTTTACTATTACAACGTAATGATAAAATTAATTTATTTGAAATATGATCAATTTCATATGGAATATGATCTGAATCAACGAATTTTTGAACAACGATTAAAATAAATCCAAAGGGCTAATCATGGAGTGTATGATTATATGATGTGGACTCTAAAAAATATACATTGGCATATAACAGGGGGAAAGAGGTATAGACACATGACCACAAACATTGTGGAGTGCATCAATGGAATCTTTATGGGGATTCACAAGTTACATATAATTGGCAGTTTAGGATTCATTTTATCATTGTGTCAAGTACTTCATTGAAAGATGAAAACATATTGTGGATGGGATTTAGTAGGGGCTAAGGTACGAATGAAACTTTCAATGAGAGATTTAAAAGAACATTAAATATGCTTCTATTTATCAAGTGTAACTTTTCAACTAATAATACTGTCAATTTTAAGTGTAAGAGTGTTAGAATCCCATCACAGGTAGCAACGGTCAAGTCCTGGTGGTATTACTGGAAGAAAGTCATTTTCAATGCAGAAACTTCCTAGCATTGAGGTTTCCATGCACACACGTCATTTCATCATGTTCCTATGTGAACATATCATGAGATTGCATCAATCCCCTTACCCCTATTATTTCTAGTTTGGAGCTTCATATAGATGTTTTTTGTGATGCTCCATGTAAACACTAGTATGATCACTGATCTTTATTATTTTTTATGATAATTTGAGTTATTATAATATATTTATTATTATTTATCACTTTCAATGTTTTACGTTATAGGTAGAGTCAGGCATACCACTTCATCAGGATTCTGAGACATAATTTGGGTGCATGAAGTCTCTTGTTGGATAGTATACTACCCACTGATGTAAGTATATACATTCTTTAGTGACTAATCAATTTCATAATATTTTCTTTTTTGGAAATTAGTAAAAAAATATTTTTACAAATGTCACATATCATTTTAGATATCATGGTTTTCATACTGGTCTCTTATAGAGACCCTACCCTTTTACACATATCATTACATGATTTTAATCATAATTAAACATCAAATTAGAGGCCAAGGATCATAAAGTTTAGTGTCTTGGAAGACTAGGTACATAAAACTAAAAACATGGGACTAAATAAAACATTTCTTTATTTATCATCCATTATGAGCTCCTAACTTCCTTTGAGCCCTTACATATGAATAGGATAACATAGGGATGACATGAACAAAGGGGTGAGATAAAAATCTCAGTAAGGGAATAAACATTAAAATAAATCTTAGCACATTAGTTATAAGGAATAACATAAATATATATAAAAGAATGGAACATGATTAAACATAAAGAATCATAAAATATATAACATGGGATCATATAATCATGGAATCATGGTAATGTGGCAGTGATATAAAACATGCATTTATCATGAGTCAAAGATCATTTTACATAAGGGATCATGAGTTAAGGGGAGCACGATTCAAGGCTCGTTGCGCATAGAGGAGCACGAGTCAAGGCTAACCACCAAGACCATTGGATATAAAGAACAAGTCAAACCTAACCACCAATACCATTTCACATAACGTCTCATGAGACTAAAAATTACTCAATGCATTGTAGCGCTATATGGGTTCACCCATCATAACATGTTCATGAATATGATTTCCACATAAACATAAGGGTTACCCATGGAAATAATTGGGTATCATAATCATGTCAAAAGAATAATAGATGGGAATATAATAAAATGAATTAAATCATATGTGGAAATTAATAAAGTAATATAGGTATATATCATGATAAGTGATGTCAAACTAAAGTGAAAATAGTGTTTAAGAAACATTATAAATAAAACATTTTAGTACGGTTTAAGGGAAAACTTTCAAGATTATTTAAAATGGAAAAGGCATAATTATTTGTATAAAACCCGAATTGAACCAAGGTAGTTTTTCATGATAAAATTATTGATTTTAAAAAAAATGGTAGCTTAAAACAGATTATGGAGCATACTTGAAAATGGGTAATAATTTGGGAAGTTCTCTTAAATCGGGCTTGCTTATTAGGAAGGATTGAGTAGGGAACCTTTTAAAAACATGTATATCCCTAGAAAGAAGGATGAATGGATATTGATACATGAGTATGGAACATATAAATAGAATTTATAATATGTACATAAAAATAAAATAGAATTTCATTTGGGTAAAAAGTGAGGAGTAACCCGAAAGAATAATGGAGGTTCGGGTAGAATCTCTTACCTTACGTCTGAAACGATTCTTCATTTGATCTTAATGTCCTGAATAATAAAATTATATTCATTAATTAATAATTAAAAAACCCTTTATACATTTATTTTATTTATTATAAATTTACTAATTTTATTTATGTCATTTTTAATGGGTTAAGAGATTCAATTTCATCATTTGGGAGCGTTGATTTCCTTGGTTTTCATGATTGGTTTACTTGTATATGTGTATGGAAAATCATTTAGAGTGAGGATAGTTGTCCAGAACTGAACATATATATAATTAATTAACATATAGAATATTAAAATACATTTTTCTTTATAAGTGAGTATGATTCATTAGATAAATCATTAATGATAATTGTTTAGATTAATTTATCGTTTTTTATCACAACAAACGCATTTTTTTATAAATTAATATCATGTTTAAAAAATGATTAATAAAATTAAATAGTATATAATAAATATATTATAATATATTTCAACCATAAAAATGGTTTCATGACCATCCTTGAAGACATAATTGAAAGATGAAAGCATGTCATCCACGAAGGTGGTAAATCGGCACCTAACGGAAGATGTTTTCATTCTTAAAGTAAAAGAGAGAGGAGAAGAAATTTGATGAATAATTATTCAATAAACAAGATAAAATTAAATTATATGTAAGATAATAAATTTTTCATGTCATTTGGATGAGGGGAGGTGCAGAGAGAAAGATAAAATAAAGGACTTGAAAAGAAATTGAAAGAAAACAGAAGAGGGTTTTACCTCTTGATTTCTTCTTCTTGAGAGCCTCCTTAGGGGACTGGTTTTGGTCTTTTATTAAGGAAAAAATATCCTGGATGTTGGGAAGAGTATTGGGAAGATTTTGGACAAGGCTCAAGGCTTGATAGGTGTGAGGAGAAGAGGTGGTGAGGGGTGGTATTTATAGTGGAGGAGGGGGTGCTTTTTGAATATTTTAATAATTATTTTATTATTTTACTCAAGATAAGAAATAGTGTTGATTATTCAGACTAAATATAGTAATTAGATCATGTGAGTTTGAACCAATTGTTCTTTCATCATCCATGACTCAATGAATAGTGTTTTTTACTTATAATGTATATATACTGTAAAGTACCGTATTTTACTATTCACAAAAAATTCAAGTATTTCAGATAATACCAAAAATTCAACCGAACCATTTTTCAACGTGTAGAATTAAAAAATGAACCCTATTTTATGAAAATAATTTTCTAAATATGAAAAATATATTTTTTAATTAAAATCATTATTTACTTGGAAAATACAAATTTTAAAATTAAAACTGTTTTTCTAACACTTTGAAAATTTAATTAAGGTCTCATATAATTATCTTATAATCTTAAGACATCAAAATATTAATTTATGAATACATTTTATGAAAATATATTTTCTTTTAAATTATTAAATTAATAAAAAAATGTAATTAAATATTTATGACCTATAAAAATGTCAACACTTAATAAATAATTTTTAAAATATTTATTTACTTATACTATGATATAATTATATCATATTGTCACTTATAAGATTGATAAATTTTATTTATAATTTCATTGGTGAGGTTACTATTAAATTGGATGGTTTACTATTCATAAGGGTCTTCTTATAGTTCTAAAGTTTGAGTTACTATTTCATCAGTATAGGTTTCTTAACTTCTAGAAATGCTTCTTATTTCATTCATTCATAATTTATAAAACTTTTATTGTGTTTTATATGTGTTTATACCATATGAAATAATTATAAGAAGTGAATTTCCATTGATAAAACTTTGGGTTGTTACATTATTCCCCCTTATGAAATTTCACCCTCGAAATTTCATTTTACATACTAAGGTGAAAACAGGTGTTGGTACTTTTCCTTAATCACTTGATTTGGATCTCATGTTGCCTCTTCATACCTATAGTTCCGCCAAAGTACTTTGACCAGGTGAGTGGTCTTATTGGATAGAAATTTATCTCTGCGATCTATGATCTTCACTAACTGCTCCTCGTAAGAAAGATCATTCTCCAACTGTACTACCTCTGAAGTCAGTACATGTGAAGGATCGGGTATGTACTTCCTTAAGAGACATATGTGGAATGCATCGTGTACTTGAGACATGGTTGGTGGAAGTTCCAGTCGATAGGCCACAGCTCTGACACGATCAAGGATCTCGAAAGGGTCAATGTACTTAGGACTTAGCTTCCCTTTCTTCCCAAATATCATGATCATATTCCATGGAGATATGTGGAGGAATACCGTGTCTCCAACCTTAAACTCCAGGTCTCATTGACAATTTTCTACATAGCTCTTTTGTCAACTTTGGGCTACCTTGATGTATTGTTGAATGGTTTTCACCTTCTCTAACATTTCTTAGACCATTTCAGGTCCTAAAAACTTTTTTTCACTGACTTCATCCCAGTATTCTAGTGTTATGCACCTTTTCCCATAAAGGGATTCATATGGAGACATTTTGATTCTCGATTGAAAACTATTGTTGTAGGATAATTCAACCAGTGGTAGATGTTGGTCTCATCCTCCTTTGAAGTCCATAGAACATGATCTCAACATGTCTTCTTGTTTCTAAATAGTCCACTCAAATTGGCCATCAGTTTGAGGATGATAGGTCATACTGATGTTCAACTCAGTGCTTAGATCATTTTGGAGAATTTTCCATAACTTTGAGGTGAATTAAGGATCTCGATCGGATACAATCGATAGTGGTACTCCATACAGCCTTACTTATTCTTTGATATATATCTGTTTAAGTTTATCCAATGAGAATTCCTATCAAATTGTGATAAAGTGAGATGTTTTTTTAAGATACACAATAACCCATATATAATTGTTTCCCCTGGATGTCTTTGGAAGTCCAATGACAAAGTTTATGGTGATATTTTCCCATTTCCATGTTGGTATGGGTAATAGTTACATTTTCCCTTTAGAATTTTTCTTTTTGGCCTTCACTTACTGACATATCAAGCACTTTGATGTATATTCAGCAATCTCCTTTTTCATATTGTCCCACCAAAAGTTCTCCCATATATCTTGATACATCTTTGTGATCCCTAGGTGAATAGAGAAGTTTGAGCTATGTGCATCATTTAGAAGCTCTTTTTATCTCTAGATTAGATGGTACAGATTATCATGACCCAAATCTTACAAATTCATCCTCATCGATCTTTAACTCATAGGATTTCCCATTTTGGATAGCTTCCACCCTTTTCTGAATTTCCACATCATTTCTTTAAGCATCTTTTATTTTCTCCACAAGGGAGATTGAGAAATCATTTGAGAAAGTATTGATTATGTTCCTCCATTAATTATTCTCATGTATATCCTTTGTAAGTCTAAGAAGATCTTATCCTTCTCAATTGTCATCATTGATAAAGATGCAGCATCCTTTCTACTTAGAGCATCTGTCACCTTATTTGACTTACCAAGATGGTAGTGGATTGAGAATTCATAATCCTTGATAAGATCTAACCATATTTGTTGGTGCATATTAATCTCCTCCTATGTGAATATATATTTGAAACTCTTGTGATCAGTATATATCTCACACTTCTCCCTATAGAGATAATGCCACCATATTTTCAACACGAAGATCATAGCCTCCAACTATAGATCATGCATAGGATAGTTTTGATCATGAATTTTTAACTACCTTGAGTCATAGGCTATCACTTTATCATTTTTCGTCAGTACACATCCTAATCCTTTCTTTGAAGAATCATTTTACACCATAAAAAGTTATCCACTTGTCGGGGATGTGAGTACTGGTGCAGTGATAAGCCTCTTTTAAGCTCCTTAAAGACTTCCTTGTATTCTTGAGTCTAGAAAAACTTCAATCCCTTTTCTGTCATCTTGGTTATTGGGTTTGAAAATCATGATAATTTCTTCACAAATCATCAGTAATACCCAGCTAGGCTAAGAAATTTTCATATCTCTGTTACAGATGTTTTCCTAGGACACTCTTCGATTGCCTTTGTCTTAGAAGGGGACACAATTATTCCTTTTCTAGTGATAACATTCCCCAAGAATGATAATTCCTCCTTATAGAACTCACATTTGTTTTACTTCGCATATATTTTATCCCTTCACAAAGTCTTCAACATAGTATTCAAATTCTCCTCATGTTCCTCCTTTCTCTTAGAGTATATTAGAATATCATTGATAAATACCTCCACAAATTTGTCAAGGTAATCTATAAAGAATGTATTCATTAAATCCATGAAAAATGATGAAGTATTAATGAGTCTGAAGGGCATCACTATGAACTCATAGTGTCCATACCTTGTTCGAAAGTAATTCTTGGAAATATCTTCCTTCCACACCTTTAATTGGTGATATCCGGACTAAGGTTCCACCTTAGAGAAATTACTGGCCCCACGTAACTAAT
Source organism: Viscum album (assembly GCA_963277665.1). Taxonomy (NCBI): domain Eukaryota; kingdom Viridiplantae; phylum Streptophyta; class Magnoliopsida; order Santalales; family Viscaceae; genus Viscum; species Viscum album. The sequence continues at coordinate 1,956,336,753 of OY728127.1, read as the reverse complement.
CAAACAAGTCATTTATCCATATAAGGGGATACTTTTTCTTTATCATGATTTTATTGAGCTCATGATAATTAATGAAGAGGCGTATTGATCCATCCTTCTTCTTGATGAAGAGGATTGGCGCACCCCATGGTGAAGCACTCAGACATATAAAACCTTTTTCTAGATTTTCCTATAACTACTTATTTATTACTTCTAGCTCAATGGTGGCCATTTTATAAGGTGTCTTTGATATAGGTATAGATCCAAGAATAAGTTCAATTGAGAACTCAACTTCTTGGTCAGGGGGAATGCTAGGAAATTCTTCAGGGAATACATCAGTGTAATCCCTCATGATGGGGATGTCTTCGAGTATGATCATCTCCTTTGTCTCAATCATTTGAATGAGATATGATTTCTCATAAGGTAGTAATATCCACACTTGAGACAATGATTCTAAAGAAGATTCATCTTCCTCCTTACACTTGTAAAGAATTGGACGATTCTTCGGGATGTGAAGAGTGGTCTCCCTTTCCTAACAGTTCATGTTGGATTTGTATAAAAATAGCCAATCCATGCCCAAAATAGCATAAAACTCCACCAAATGAAGTAAGACAAGATTTTCTAGGAGTTCCAATCCACAAACATTAACCAGGGAGGAGTTATGTACTTTGGATGCAACAATTACCCCATTAGATGTTCTCATAGATAACTCAATCTCTAAATTTTGAGGTGGTGTTTGAATAGTTCGACTAAACTTGAAAGATGTGAAATAATGTGTTGAACCAGAATCAAATAGTACATTCTCTATTCTTGAATGAATAATAAGTGTACCTATCACCAAATCATTTTTCATCTCCATATCAGCAGTAGTGGTAGCATAAACTCTTCCTTGTTTCCTTGGAGGTTGTTGTCGATTTCCTCCAAAAACCCTAAGCTTAGGTAATTGGTTTGCAAAATTATCATGTTACTTATAGTTGAAACACTGCACTATAGGCTGATTGTTAATCTGAACCTTCCTTTCTTCTTCCACATTAGTGGAATTATTCATATCCCTTTAGAATTTCTTAGCCAGATGCCCCATTCTTCCACATTTGAAGCATTTCTCAGTTCTCTTTAGATAGTTATCAGGATGTTTCTTCCCATAATTTTGACACTTGGGATATTCGGTCTTCTTTCCATCATGGGATTTATTTGCAGATCTGCCCATATTAGACTCCATTTTCTATTTTTTTCACTAGGCCTATGAGACCATTGAGAGTCTTCGATCTCCATTTCAACCTTGAGGTAAAAATAGACAATCTCCTCATAACTTTTGAAGTCTCAAATCACTAATGCTTTTCATAGACTCAATTTTAGTCCGCTTAAGAAGCAATCCACCTTGGTTTAGATGTTCATGACAAAGCTGAAGGTGTATCTTGCAATCCTTTTAAATTTTTCTTCATAAGCCCTGATAGACTCATCTTCCTTTTAAGTCTAAGGAACTCTCTTTCCATCTTCAGATGGAGGGTTTGGGGAAAATATTTATTAAAAAATATTTTATTGAATTCCTCTCATTCTATGGAATCAATTTCTCCTTAGACTTTGTGTTCTTGATTAGTTTCCACCACTGGTTATCTTCCCCATAAAAATGATAAACTGACAACACCACTTTCTCTTCTTCTGAGCACTGGAGGACAAAAAATATATTCTCAATGGAGTTAATCCATTGTTATATGATGAGGGGATTGGAAGATCCACTAAACATGTGAGGCCTTTTTCACATGAATAATTCGATGGAAACTTGCTCTCTCTTGGTAGGAGGGAATTCCAAGTGATTCAAGTTATTATTAATAACATGATCCAGTTGAGAAAGTACTGTTATGAAGTTTTGAGCACCTGTTTCCATCATATTTGTCATATCATTAGGGAAATTGTCACATTTCCTATCACAATGATTGTTAGCACATGTTCTTCTATTTTCCACCATTAATTAAGAAAAAGAAATTGCAATTTGGGGCTTGAATACTTAACTAATAAGCATAAAAAGGAAACTTTAAACAAAAAAGGATAAACTCTTAAAGAAAAATTATATCCTAACTTGTGATTCCCAAGGTTTCAATCTAGGTTATCTATGATATGTTTTCTAACATATATTATTATGGAATTTTTTGTTCCCTTAATAATGGTTTGTAATGAGCTTATGAATTTACTAAAGCATATCTCCTGAGAGTGTCAAACCAGGTACGCATTAAGGCCCATTGTCATGTACCAGGTTACCCCGAGTCGAGTCTGGAACACCTTGTCGGAGTTTTTACTCTTAGGTACATATGTTCCATAACCACGTCCACTTATAGTATTCAGATAGGTATTTATTTTCTTGATAAACCACTTACTCTATACTTAACAAAATTTAGGGATGTTTTCTTAGACTTAATCTTATCCCTAAGGTTCTTACTAAAGTGATATATTACTAATCTCAAAAAATAATTAAACTTTTCATTTGATACCAACTATAGTGACCCTGAACTTTTACACATATCATTACATGATTTTAAGAATAATTAAACATCAAATTAAAATTCAAGGATCATAAAGTTTAGTGTCTTGGAAGACTAGGTACATAAAACTAAAAACATGGGACTAAATAAAACATTTCTTTATTTATCATCCATTATGAGATATTAACTTCCTATGAGCCCTTACATCTTCATAGGATATCCTAGGGTTAACATAAACAAAGGGATGAGATAAAAACCCTAGTAAGGGAATAAACATTAAAATAAATCTTACCAAATGGGTTAGAAGGCATAACATAAATATATATAAAGGCATGGAACATGATTAAACATAAAGAATCATAACATATAAAACATGGGATCATATAATCATGGAATAATAGTAATGTGGAAGCAAGATAAAACATGACTTTAGCATGAGTCAAGGCTCATTTCACATAGGGGAGCACGAGTCAAGGCTCATAGCACATAGAAGAGCTCGAGTCAAGGCTAACCACCAAGACCATTGCACATAATGCCTCATGAGACTAAACATTACTCAATGCATTGGAGTGCTATCTGGGTGCACCCATCATAACATTTTCATGAATATGCATTCCACATAAAGATCATACATAAGTAATCAAACATAAACATAAGGGTAACCCATAGAAAGAATTGGGTATCATAATCATGTCAAAAGCATAATAAATTGGAATATCATAAAAGGAATTTAATAATACATGGAAATTCATAAAATAATATTGGAATATATCTTGATAAGTGATGTCAAACTGAAGTGAAATAGTGTTTAAGAAACTTTAGAAATAAAACATTTTAGTATGTTTTAAGGGAAAACTTTCAAGATTCTTTAAAATGGAAAAGGCGTAATTATTTATATAAAACCAGAATTTAAACAAGGTATTTTTTATGATAAAATGAGTGATTTTATAAAAATAATGGTAGATTAAAATAGATTATGGAGCACACTTGAAAATGGGAAAGAATTCAGAAAGTTCCCTTAAATCGGACTTGCTTATTGGGAAGAATTGAGTAGGAAACCTTTTAAAAACATGTATATACCTAAAAAAAAGGATAAATGGATCTTGATACATGATTTTGGAACATATAAACATAATTTATAATATTTAAATAAAAAAATAGAATTTCATTTGGGTAAAAAGAGAGGAGTAACCTGAAGGAATAATGGAGGTTCGGGTAGAATCTCTTACCATATGTCCAAAATGATTCTTCACTTGATATTAATGTCTGTAATAATCAAATTAGATTCATTAATTAATAATTATTTAACCCTTTATACATTTATTTTATTTATTATAACTTTATTAATTTAATTTATGGCCATTTTGATGGGTTAAGAGATTCAATTTCATCGTTTGGGAGCATTGATTTCCTTAGTTTTTCATGATTGGTTTACTTGTATATGTGTACGGAAAATCATATAGAATGAGGATAGTTGTATAGAACTAAACTTATATGTAATTAATGAATGTATAAAATATTAAAATACCATTTTTTCCATAATTTAGGATGATTCATTCGATAGATCACTAATGATAATCATTTAGATTAATTTAGCATTTTTTATCACAACGAACTCATTTTATTTTATAAATTAATATCATGTGTACAAAATGATTCTAGAAAATTAAATAATATGTAATAAATATATTATAATCTATTTCAACCATAAAAATGGTTTCATGAAAATCATTGAATACGGAATTTAAAGATGAAAGCACATCGTCCACGAAGGTGGTAAATTAACACCTCACAGACGATGTTTTCATTCTTAAAGTAAAAGAGAGAGGAGAAGAGATTTGATAGAGAATTATTACATCAACATGATAAAATTAAAGTATATGTAAGATACTATATTTTTCATGCCATTTTTATGAGGTGAGGTGAGGAGAGAAAATAAAAGAAAGGAATCGAAAAGAAATTGAAAGAAAACAGAAGAGGGTTTTACCTCTTGATTCCTTCTTTCTTGAGAGCCTCCTTATAGGATTGGTTTTGGTCTTTTATTAAGACCAAAAGATCCTAGAAGTGGGTAGAATATTTGAGAAGAGTATTGGGCATATTTTGGACAAGAATAAAGGCTTGAGAGGTGTGAGGATAAGAGGTGGTGAGGGGTGGTATTTATAGTGGAGGAGGGGGTGTTTTTTGAATATTTTAATCATTATTTTATTATTTTTCTCAAGACAAGAAATTGCGTTGATTCTTGAGACTAAATATAGTAATTAGATCATGTGAGTTTGAACCAATTGTTCTTACATCAACCATGACTCAATGAATAGTATATTTAACTTATAATGTATATATATCATAAATTATTGTATTTTACTATTCACCAAAAATTCAAGTATAACAGAAAAATCCCAAAAATTCACCCTAATCATTTTTCAACATATAGAATTAAAAAATTAACTTCATTTTATGAAAATAATTTTCTAAATATGAGAAATATAATTTTTAATTAAAATCATCATTTACTTGGAAAATACAAATTTTAAAATTAAAATGGCTTTTCTGAAACTTTGAAAAAATAATTAAGGTCTCATAAAATTATATTATAATATTAAGACATCAAAATATTAATTTATGAATACATTTTATGAAAATAAATTTTCTTTTCAATTATTAAATTAATAAAAAAATGTAATTAAATATTTATGACCTATAAAAATACCAACACTTAATTAATAATTTTTAAAAAAATTATTTAATTATACTATGATATAATTATATCATATTGTCAATTATAAGATGGATAAATTTTATTTATACTTTCATTGGTGAGGTTACTATTCAATTGGACAATTTACTATTCATAAGGGTCGCGTTACTATTCCAAAGATCAAGTTACTATTTCATCGGTATAGGTTTCTTAACTTCTAGAAATGCTTCTTATTTCATTCATTCATAATTTATAAATCTAGTATTGTTTTTTCTATGTGTTTATACCATATGAAACAATTATAAGAATGGAATTTCCATTGATAAAACTTTGGGACGTTACATCTCTATTAAACAATCTTCTCACTTACTACACCGATGGGATTCATGATGCCATAGTTGTAGTGTATCTCATTCACTTTTATATTATTGAGTTGCACTAGCTTGATAGATTCATGCGCCAATTTGGATTTGTCCAGCATATTACAGTTCCACCCATACAGTCACCAGTGCTTCATTCCATGAAGCTAAAGGGGTGGCAGGATGTTGAGTGGGGCTTACGATATGTTGAGTATCTCAACCGTTGGGATAGACGGGCATCGTTTCGCATCGATGGTATGTGTACAATGTGATTCCATCTATCACAGCAGGTCGAGTATGAGTCATGGTATAGACTAAAGTCTATATTGTATCTTATTCCACACAACAGAGGGCTTTAGGATCTGGTAAATCAATAACTTAACATTAGTTTGTTTGTTGTACTTTTTAAATTCATTTTGAATCTCTTTGCAGCATACTCGACTAAAACATATTATTTTCATGTCTGATCTGGAGAAGAGTGGGGTTTTTAGCCACGCAACATATCATCCTATAGTGGAGGAGATGATGTTAGTGTATTGTGTTCTCTACAGTGCTGTCTTTGATCATCCACCTCAGGGATATGATGTTCCTGCCTAGGTAGAGAAGTTTCCTATTTAGGAACCTTAGCAGCTGCTGATGTTGAGGAGGCACGATGGCGATGATGTAGACCGCATCATGCTTCACATGAAGCCTCACCAATTTCATAGGTAGAGGTCACACCTCTAGTAGTCTAGCCTCAGTCGATTGCAGGTGTGCATCAGGAGACATGAGATCCATTTATATTGACAGGATATCTATAGTTTTCCTTGGGTATATCTGATTTGAGCTCGTATCAAGGGACATTTCACATGCCTCCACCATTCATTACTAAGACTTCATAGGCCTTATATTTCCCTTGACATATGATGGCAAGTCCTTCCACTTACTTAGTAAGAGAATGATCAGGTGCACATGACGACATCCAGATACCACCACCTCCCGATGAGTCACAACCAGAGCATCATACATTCAAGGTTCCAATGCCTGAGTAAGATCCCTCTCCATCTCATCATAATTCACCCCAACATAGAGGTTCGCGATCTTGATACATACATCTCATTCGCATGCCAGATTATGGGATGAGGCCTCATGATAGACAGTGATTGTACTCATTCATTTACATGTCTTATATTAACTTAAAGGATTTGAAATAACAATGTATTCCATCCTCTATATTATTGTCTCACTATTAAATTGATGAAATATTTTTTATTGTTAACTATTTTTTACATGTTTATCTAGTGTTTTAATTTTCATTTATATTCTACTTACAGTGTAAATTTTATAATATTTCAAAGTGGACTACTTGAAACATTTACAAACTTGTTAAATTTAAAGTAGGTAACTTTAAAAGTTTATAAAATATAAACTAAAAAACAATCTAATTAAAACTTAAAATATATCTTAAATATCTAAAAATTAGTTGAAAATAAAAATAATTTCATTAATATAATATGTTAGGACCAAGATGATAAGGATGATCGTATTCAAGGTATTTTCTTTTATTGTCAATGAATTTTAAGAAGAAAATGAAGTTTAAGAAGAAAAACAATCACCTCACTTTGTATTTGGTAAAAATCAGAATGACCATCGTATTCAAGAAATAAAACTCACAATGCTTGAAAAGGTCCATCATATTCAGGAGAAGTTAGCTAGAAGAAAAAGGGGTTATCAGATTCACACTGAATCCAGAATGAAAGATTTGATCATAATGGAGAGAATTAGAGTCTTCATGGCTACGATTAAAATGTGACGATGCTTTTTTGATCTTGGAATTCTCATAAATCACAAGTATTTGGGAAAATTATGATGCAATCTTGATGAAAGAAAGGGGGAGTGAAAGAGATGTTGCTAATCATATTCAAAATCAATCGTGTCTAGATAAGAGAAAAAGGGTGCTGGAGATCATATTCAACCTGATCGTAATCATACCACTTGTATTCAGAAAAAATGTATTCAGGGTGAGAAGGAAAGGAAAGAATTAATAGGGGGGTTATAATACTTTCCAATAAAAGTAAGATGATGTTGAATCTATTCCTCAATGTATTCAAAATCATGAAGGAAGTCATGTTACAAGCTAAAGTTTGTGGAAGTAGAAATTCACTAAAGTTGAAGTTGATGGCATTGGTCCATCGTATTCGGCGTACCATCATATTCATCAAAGGTATAGTTGTTTTCAACAAGGCCGGTGGTAAAGGAATTGAGTTTAAGATGATGCAAAACGTAATGACAGACTGATCAACAATGTAGTCAACCATTTAAGATGATTGGATATATTTTCAAACGTAGAGGTTGAAATGTGAAGGTTGAGAATATTTGTTGAAAATATAAGAAACTAAAGGTACTCGTTTTCAGTTAGACTAAAAACCAAAAGATTTAAATCCTCAAAGAATGAAGCTGATTGGTATTGTATTCAGAAGATAAAATAAGAACTCTAATGTGCTTTAAAATGCCCTTATCAATTGGTTCAAAGGGCATTGTATTGGATTGGATACTGATTCACCCTGGTGATCATAATGAAAAAATCAGAGTGGAGAAACATAATCAGATTGAGTTATATAAAGAGGATAAAGGAGGTCTATTTTTTTATATATTTAATTGATATGGAACATTATAATGAAGAAATTAGATTGATCAAATCAGTCTGAGAATTGAAATCGGATTTGTGTTTGTGAAAAAAGTCAGAAGATAGCTAAAGTGTTTAGATGATTCAAGAAGAATCGAGAAGAGTTGACGAAGTCATAAATACACCCAAAATTCAAGGATACATGAAAATTTGGGTAATTTGGTTGAGTGGAAAGTTTTTATTATTCCCACCCAAACCATATTTTGGTCACCTATAAAAGGCGAGAAGTACATCATACTTCTCTAACAACGGATGTACTATTCATGAAAGGAAGAGAGATAAGCTCCACATTTGTAGAGAGAAAAAGAGGTTCCTAATCGAGTATTTCTCAAAGAACTATTATCAGTAGGAAGTAGAAGGATAAGAGACAAGATTGCAGCGTATTCAGTTGATCATTATATTCAGATGATTATCATATTCTACTTGTCATCGTATTCGGTTGATCATCATATCAGGTTGGATAATCAGACTGAGATTATCATATTGGGAAGAATTATCATATTGGGATTTCTGGACTGAGAAAGAAAGCATTCAGAATTGCCTCAACTGTATTCTACTGATATTTATTTTCCACATTGAGTATTTAGACTAGAAAAATTGTATTGAGTAGTCAGACTGGGAGATTATTTTCCACATTGAGTATTCAGACTGGAAAAATCGTATTGGGTAGTCAGACTGGGAGATTCATATGAGGAGAGTCGGACTGATAATCGAATTGAAGTTTTATATCAAAGATCCTTGAAGTTCTTACCAGCTTTTGGGTAAGAAAGTGAAGAGTTTTTTTTTCAAAAGAATACATTTGTGAAAGTTGAAAAAGAAGCACAGGTAACATGTGTTGTTGCACAAACTTTGTATTACATCTGTTCTAGAGGGATCACATACACTATTGAATTGTTTACATAGTTCTACACAAGTATAATGGCATATCCTACTCATGATATTCCACATAAAAGGGTTGTTTTCTAGTAGATTGTGTGGTATTTGATCACTTTCAAACCATACTAAGGACGTAGCTATTCTTATTGAAAAGTGAACCTTATAAATACTTGTGTTTGTGTGGATGTGTGCTGATTTATTTTTAGTAGGGAAATAAATATTTAACAGGAGGAGAAGGTTGTTTCATTTGCAAGGAAACATAAAATAAAAATTTATCACTGATTCACTTCCTCCCCCTCTCAGTGATACAGGTATCATGGCTAAGCAATTACAAAAGAACTAGACAAACCAAAGGAACTAGCTCCAGATGAGGACTTAAAGCAGGAGGTTTCACTAGAACAAAGATATTCAGATTTGGAAGAATGAGAGGGTATGATAATTGTCATTGGGACCATGAATTTGCACATTTGTACAAGTATTTCTAGCTGAACAAGCAATGTGAAGGTGGGAATGTCATGACCCGTCCCTCGGGGCCCGTGTCATGACTACCCCAAAACCGCCTTCCATAGGCCAGGAGCTGGCGACTAGCACTGGAAGGCATATCCCTAAAATAGGAAGACATTGCCTACTAACCTGTACAGACACACGGTCTAAGAACATAACAAGAAGAAACCATGAAGTAAACTGTTATAGTAAAAGTGTGTTGAAAGTAAAGGGGGCGGAATACAAGGCCAATTGAAAAGTACAAGAACAACTGAAAAGTTAAAATACAACTGGAAAGTGGAAAATAGCTCCTGGATCTTCCTCTGAGGATCCTACCTGAAGGGTAGGTACATCTCACGACCAGTAGTCCCTACGTCACGTCATGTCAAATGGTCCGCCTCCAAGCACCGTCCAGACCTGGATCCCTCAGCCTCGATCACTGTTGTCCATCGTTTGCACAAGACACAACAAGGTGCGGGCATAGCCCGTGCAGGGTGAGTATAACGATACTCAGTAGGGACCCCAAGATCGTCGTAGGCCTCCCAGAGTTCCACAAAGGAAATACCATAAAGAAAGACCTCAATCTCAAAGCATGAAGCAATAGACATCAATACTAAATAGGTATATGCCCATACATATACCTAAGTTATCAAGACATACTCATCTCATACATAAGGGAAGAATACCAAAAAGGTAACACCGCAAAGGTAGAAGTACCACATAGGTAACACCAAGAAGATAGAAGTACCACACAGGTATCACCACAAAGACAACACCACGAAGGTAGAAGTACGACACAAGTAACACCACGAAAACAACACCACGAATGTAGAAGTACCACATAAGTAACACCATGAAGATAGAAGTACCACATAGGTAACACCATAAAAATAACACCACGAAGGTAGAAGACTCAGCTCACAATCAGGTATAAGTTAAGTACATAAGTACAGATGATTAGTCGTAAGCTAGACCATCTTATTCTGTTAAGAAGCACTGCTGCTGACCCACATAGGATCATTACGTAATAACCCTCATTGACCCACACAGGATCTGACCCACACCGGATCAGTATGCGCTGACCCACACATGATCGTTGAGTGCTGACCCACACAGGATCTAATAGATGTTGACCCACACAGCATCGATAGATGCTAACCCACTTAGGATCAATGTTCTTTCTTCATGTTACAGTCTGTCATAGGATCCTCACACCTGGTGCACTCGAGTTCCATAGAATCTTCCCCTCAAAATATTTTTCATACCTCGACCACCACTAATCTCCACAAAGGAGTAACCCAGAGGACCTCCATGTCTTAAGGGTTCCAAAGCGACAGACGATGCGTCAATCGGACACCTGGTCTGTGAGTTATAAACAATTTAGTTCCGAGGGCCCAGTTGGATTCAGGTTCGATCCAACCCGACCGTACTTCAACTATCTCCAAAACTTGAGTGGAGCATACCAAAAGAACCATCTCATTACAAGGTTCTCAGCACTGTAGATGTTTCATCAAACAGATGTCCAGTTCTCAAGTTATGGCCCTTTAAGTGTTTCTAGGTCTGGTTGGGCCCGGGTCCGGTCCAACCCGGTCAGACCAACCCGGCCTGACCCGGTCTGGGCCGACCCGACCCGGTTCAGGTTGACCTAACCCAGTTCGGGTCTAACCTGGCTGGGCTGGGCCGCAGCGGGCTCTGCCCGCTGGGTCGCGGCCCGGCCAGCTAGGGGGTGGTCCGGCCTGCAAGAGGTCGGCCCGGCCCACAAGGGGGTGGCCCAACCCACAAGGGGGGCTTGGCCCACTGGGCGCGCGGCTCACTGGGTAGGCAGCCCGGCCCTCGGTGGAGCGCTGCCCGCGGCAGAGCACGGTCCGCGGGTGGCGCGGCCCGGTGGTGTGGGGTCCGCCCGAGCTGGCGCGTGGGGGTTTTCTCTCATTCGGAAGGTGAAGCGGCAGCGCTATTTGGCATTGCCAGGTCGCCCGTGGGACCTGTTGTAGGTCCTACCGCCGTGGCTGCTTCGGTGGCGCGCGAGTTGTGTCACCCTCCACTTTCGCAGTCGGTCGGTGTGTCGGTCGCTTCTTCCGACCACCGCATCTGACGAGTCGTGGTTGGTTCCTTCATCGGTGCAGGTGTGCCGCCTCCTCCCTCGCGGTCGGCCGGTGCCAGCCACCGCCTTGGTCCCTGCCGGCACCGATCACTGGTATCGCCATGCCGGCAGCCTTCTTCGGGTCACCGGGTGAGCTCCAATGGCATGTTTTTCCTTACAAAGGCTTCGTTGAACTTCTCGGTACATCACTGTCGCTTCTATCCCCTCAAAATTGGGTTTCATTCATCTCGAAGAATCGCCCACGAAGAACGCAAAAACTTTCAACAAAAGGGCGGAGGGATTAGGCCTTGTTCGTTCGGCTAGCGCCCTCCGCGTTAGGTTGATAGCAAGAGGGTAGGAAGAATTCAAATAACTCTTGAAAAAAAATCAAGATTTAAACCCTACCTCAAGAACGATGTGGAATTCCCATGATTGGGGAAGTGGGTTGGTGTTTGTCTTTCCCACAACAAGCTTCCAACGACACTGCTCGAACGTCGTCCTTCAGTTCGTGGTTTGGTGTCACATGTCACCTCATGCTGGAACCGGCTCCGTCCTCCAAGGGTTTGGCATCTCCGCACTTTGTCAGCACTTTATTGCTTGGTGAAGCAGTGTCGACACCTCTCCCCAAGCTCTATATAAATAGGAGGAAGGTAGGGTGTCTAACACTCGTAGAATTTATGAGGGTTAATTAATAGGAACCTTCCTAAATTCTAACGACGATGTTACATAGGAAAAGAAGGGTCAAGCCAATTAATGGCTTGACACGCCGCTGGTCCCACATTGTCTCTTGTCTGTTGGATGAAAAGAAAGAAATAAAATAAAATAACAAAGTTATTTTATTTATTCTTTTAAAAAGTCTCAAAATCTAACTTTTCCTCCAGACCTACTGTGGTCGAAGTGAAGCCTCTTTTATGTGAATCTCGGCGCTGTGGATTCAACAGTGCCCTCATATTTTTAATCTGAGCACTGGTTCAAAAGTTAGAAAACGCCACTCATGCATTTACTGAACGTACCTTAAAGAAGTTCAGAAATTCATTCTGGGCACACCGAGCCTCGGAATCACGTGCCGTCAATTTTTGCAGACTCATAATAATCCCATATAATTAAAAAAACACATGGAAAATCCGGGTCTTTACATTCTCCCCACCTTAGGGCTTTTCATCCCTGAAATCCACAACATAGACTAAGAAAACAAATTGGGGTATTGAGCATGAATCTGAGCCTCCCGCTACCATGTGCTCTTCTAAAGCTTATCATGCTACTAGTGAACACGCACCAGAGGTATCAACCACCCATTAAGGACTTTCTCCTGTCGATCCTCAATCTCTATTGAAACCTCCATAAACATCGCCCCATCATCAAAGTCCATCTCGCCGTGGTCGATGATGTGAGATGGGTCATGCACGTATCTCCTCAGCTGGAATACATGGAAGACGTCATGCACCCTCTCCAACTATAGTGGTAGTTCCAAGTAGTATGCCACCTATCCAATCCTCTGAAGTATCAGAAATGGTCTGATAAACCTCGGTGATAACTTGTCGCCTCGGTCAAATCTCTGTAAACCTCTTCGAGGTGAGACTCACAAGAAGACATGGTCTCCCTCCTCGAACTTCAAAGGTCTTTGCCTCTTGTCAACATAAGACTTTTTTCTACTATGTGCAGTCTTCATCTGATCCAGGATGATCTGCACCTTCTCAGTGGTAGCCCGTACCAACTCTGGACCCATAAGTGCTGACTCCCCTGGGTCTGTCCATCATAGAGGTGATCTGCATGGTCGGGCGTACAAGGCCTCAAATAGTGTCATACCGATGGTGGAGTGATAACTTTTGTTGTTTGTGAACTCCATCAAGGGAAAGTGATCCTCCCAACTGCGGCCAAAATCTAGTATGCATGCACGAAGCATGTCCTCCAGCGTCTGAATGGTCTGCTCCATCTGACCATCTGCTTGAGGATGAAAGGCGGTGCTCAAACATAGCTGAGTCCCGAACTCCTCCTACAATCCCTTCCACAACCGGGAAGTAAAATGTACATCACGGTCAGAAATGATCATCGATGACACCCCATGAAGTCGCACAATCTCCTTTACGTAGAGGCATCTCAAGCCCTCTACTGATCCATACTCTCTAATAGGTAGGAAGTGGGCCAACTTGGTGAGTCGGTCAAAAATCACCCAGATGGAATCATGTACCCTGGATGTATGTGGAATCCCTTTCATAAAGTCCATAGAGATTTCATCCCACTTCCACTCTAGCACCTCTAGTGGTTGCGCTAAGACTTCTGGAACCTGATGCTCGGCCTTCACTTGCTGACAAGTGAGGCATCGAGAAAAAAACTCTACCACTTCTTTCTTCATCCTTGGCCACCAGTGCTGATGTCAGAGGTCCCGGTACATCTTCACCACACCAGGATGTACCGCCAGAGGGGATGTATGGAACTCCCTTAACACCTCCTCCGTAGTGTCATCGATACCATGGTATGTCCTCTAAAGAGGATGACGTGCTCCACACCTTCATAAAATCCTTCAGGTGTCTATCCTGATGATATCTGAGCATGTTGAGCCTCACAGTCAATGTCCCCAATTTGCGCCTCTATCTTCACTGGATCCACTGTAAATCCAACCTTCGAAATAACATGTCCCAGAAAGTGGACATCTCGTATCCAGAACTGACACTTCGAGATCTTACCATAAATCTGGTGCTCTCATAGTGTATCCATAACTATCTGCAGATGATAGGCATGATCATACTCTGTCGCTAAGTATATCAAGATGTCGTCAATGAAGACCACCACAAAGCAATCGAGGTATGGCTGGAAGATCCTGTTCATGATTCCCATGAACACTGCTGGGGCATTGGTCATGCTGAACGGAATAACCAAGAACTCATAGTGGTCATACCGACATCTAAAGGTCGTGTTCTGCACATCCTCATCTCATACCTTAAGCTGATGATAGTCTGACCTGATGTATATCTTCTAAAACCAACGAGCTCCCTTTAGCTGATCGAAAAGATCATCACTCCTTGGAAGTGGATACTTGTTCTTCATGGTCACCTGGTTCATGTGTCGGTAGTCTACACAGAGTCTTAAACTCCCATCTGCCTTCTTGGTGAACAAAATTGGGGCTGCCCACGGAGAAACATTGGGCCTTATGAACCCCTTCCTCTGCAAATCCTCCAACTATACCCGTAACTCACAAAGCTCTGAGGGATTCATCTGATATTCTAGTGTAGATAATGGTGTCATCTTGGGGTATAGGTCGATGTAAAGTCTACCTCTCTGTGAGGAGGTAGTCCTGGAACTTCATCAGGAAAGACATCAGCATACTGGTCCACCACTATAGGATAGATCGGACTCTCAACATCAACAACCCTGAGGGTAAGGCTGGTCAACTGATGTGTGATCGACTTCACCCTCCTCTGGGTAAGTCCATCATGCGTTGTAAAGGTTCTCTTCTCGCTGGTAAAGGAAAATCTGGTCCCATCCTCGCGGACACACTGCACTTTGCGCCTAATATAGTCAATCTGAGCATGGATTTTGGATAATCAGTCCATACCCAAGATGACGTTGCAATGCCTCAACGTCACTACTAGAAGATCTCAGCTGAAGCACTCGCCTCCTAGAGTAAGCTCACACTGCCGAAAACAGTGTGTAATCATCGAATCCTCTCCCATAGGAGTCTTTATCCCTAAGAATTGATCCAATGGCTCCACCAAAATCTTCGAGCTCTGAATGAGGGAAGTGGAAATAAAAGAGTGACTAGCACCCATGTCTATAAGTACTTCAGTTAAGGTGGAGTAGACATAGATCGTACCTTTAATCATCTCTGTAGCACCATGGTTGTAGGCCTCAGCTGCCTGGAGCTGAGGTCGTCCCTATCAACCTGCTCCCTATGGTTGGGGTGGACCACCTGGAGGTGGTGGCGGTAAAACCTCGAATCGCCACCCACCGCCTGCTGCACGGTCAACTCCTCTGCCATGTCTGCCTGCTGCCTACAGACCTCCTTGATCGAATCTTTGTCTCTGCCTCGGTAGTCCCTCGACCGTATTCTGTTCATCTGCACGGTGGTTCGAGCAGTCGTAAGCCATGTGACCCTGCCCATCGCACGAGTAGCACTGTCAGCTCCTCAGTTGTCCTCCCCTGTCCCGTGAGCCTTGCACTACCGACCTTGTATCCTGGGGTCATCCACCAGAAGGTCTGGCCCGCTTGGGCCCATGCTTCATTCGTCTACTTCCTGGTGCAGATGACTCTGCTATCTAACATCTGGTGGTGCCTCTCGTTGTCGGTGCCTACTCAGCTAGGAAGCTCTCCACCAAAAATGCTCGCTCTAGCACCCCAGCCTGCGTCGGAATGCTGAGCGATATCATTGATGCTCTGATCTCCCGTCGGAGACCCTACTCAAAGGTCCAGACCCTGAAGAAAGGGTCTCGTACCATGTCGGTGGAGTAGTGGGAGAGATCAGTGAACCTTGCCAAGTACTAGGCCACAGTCATGTTGCCCTATTGTAAGTGCAGCAAATCATGTATACGCACTGAGCATAGAGTCGTTGGGAAGAACTTTGCCCTGAAAATGTCCTCGAAGTCCTCCCAGGTGAGGGTCACCTCGTCGTGTATCTAGAGTGTCAAACTCCACCATCTCCCAGCTGCTCCCTGGAAGTTACTGGTAGCTAGGACCACCATCAAATCAACTGGTGTCCCCACTAAGTGAAAAACTCTGGCCACAGCCTCCAGTCAGTCCTCAACCGCCTGCGGATCCATCTCACCTCAGAATCTCAGAGGCCTCTGCCGCTGGAACTCGTGCAACGCACTCAATCGGCGTGCATCCTCTGCTTGTGGGGTTGGTGACAACGGCTGCCCTACGGGTAGTGGTGATGTTGGTACACCACTTGAAGGTGCTAATGCTGTAAGAGGGCCCTTCACTGAGGCATCATCGCTCGGTGGGCCATCATCACGTACTCTCTTGGGAATCCTAGTTGGATGTCTACATGGCTGCATCCTAAAAGGAAATAGGTGTGTCACAGTCAATAAGTTATACCTAGTGATCTGACTCAAATAGATCATAAGGAAAACTTTTCGAAAACACACGCAATAAGTGTTTCCATGCACTGAGTCAGAAATCAGAATTTGGGGTCCTGGTATATGGATACGTCGGCCGCCACACCATCACTGGATTCCCCAAACTAAAAACCACACTCAAAACACTTAATACTATTAACACACAGAAAAGATCAGAGTATTAGTTCTTCGGTAGAATCGACTTCTCTGATACCACTTTGTCACGACCCATCCCTCAGGGCCCGTGCCGTGACTACCCTAAGCCCGCCTTCTATAGGCCAGGGGCTGCCGACTAGCACCGGAAAGGCATATCCCTAAAACATGAAGGCATTGCCTACTAACCTATAGAGACACACAGTCCAAGAACACAACAAGAAGCAACCATGAAGTAAACTGTTGTAGTAAAAGTGTGATGAAAGTAAAGGGGCCGAAATACAAGCTCAAATGAAAAGTACAAGTACAACTGAAAAGTGAAAATACAACTGGAAAGTGGAAAACAACTCCTGGATCATCCTCCGAGGATCCTACCTGAAGGGTAGGTACAACTCAGGACCAGTAGTTCCTATGTCACGTCACGCCAAATGGTCTGCCTCCGAGCACCATCCGGACCTAGCTCCCTCAGCCTCGATCACTGTTGTTCGTCATCTGCACAAGACACAACAAGGTGTGGACGTAGCCCGTGCAGGGGTGAGTATAACGATACTCAGTAGGGACCCCGAGATCCCCGTAGGTCTCCCAGAGTTCCACAAAGGAAATACCACAAAGAAAGGCCTCAATATCAAAGCACAAAACAATAGACATCAACGCTACTTAGGTATATGCCCATACATATACCTAAGTTATCAAGACATACTCATCTCATACATGAGGGAAGAATACCACAAAGGTAGAAGTACCACACAGGTAACACCACGAAGATATAAGTACCACAAAGGTATCGCCACGAAGACAACACCTCAAAGGTAGAAGTACCACACAGGTAACACCACGAAGAAAACACCATGAAGGTAGAAGTACCACACAGGTAACACCGCAAAGATAGAAGTACCACATAGGTAACACCATGAAGATAACACCACGAAGGTAAAAGACTCAGCTCACAATCAGGTATAACTTAAGTACATAAGTACAGATGATTAGTCGTAAGCTAGATCATCTTATTCTGTTAAGAAGCACTACTGCTGACCCACACAAGATCGTTAGGTAATAACCCCTGCTGACCCAGATAGGATCTGACCCACACAAGATCAGTATGCACTGACCCACAAAGGATTGCTGAGTGCTGACCCACACAGGATCTGATAGATGTTTACCCACATAGGATTGATAGATGTTAACCCACTTAGGATCGATGTTCTTTCTTCATGTTACAACCTGCCACAAGATTCCTCGCACCCGGTGCGCTCGAGTTCCATAGAATCTACCCCTCGAGATATCGGTCGTACCTCGACCGCCACTAAGCTCCAAAAAGGAGTAACCCAAAGGACAGTCAGGTCGTAAGGGTTCCAATGCGACAGAAGGTGCGTTAATCGAACGCTTGGTCTGTGAGTTATAAGCATTTTAGTTCCGAGGGCCCGATTGGATTCGGGTTCGATCCAACCCGGCCATACTCCAACTATCTCCAAAACTCGAGTGGAGTATACCAAAAGGACTGTCTCGCTCCAAGGGTCTCAACGCTGTGGGCGGTTCGTCAAACGGATGTCAGGTTCTCAAGTTATGGTCCTTTAAGTGTTTCTGGGTCCGGTTGGGCTCGGGTCCGGTCCGACCCAGCTCGGCAGGGTCGTGGCGGGCTCGGCCCGTTGGGCCGTGGCCTGGTCTGCAAGGGAGCGCGGCCCGGCCCGCAAGGGGCGGCCCGGCCAGCAAGGGGGCGCGGCCCGACCCACAAGGGGGCAGCCCGGCCTGTCGGGCGCGTGGCTCGCTGGGCAGGCGGTCCAGCCCACGGTGGAGCGCAGTCCATAGGTGGCGCGGCCCGATGGTGTGGGGTCCGCCCAAGATGGTGCGCGGTGGGGGGGGGGGTCCTCCGTTCGGAAGGCGAAGCGGTAGCGCCTTTTGGCGCTGCCAGGTCACCCGCAGGACCCGCTGCGGGTCCGGATGCCCTCCACTTTTATGGCCAGTCGGTGTGTCATTCGCCTCTTCCAACCGTCGCAGCTGACGATTCGTGGTCGGTTCCTCCAGCGGTGCGGGTGCACCACCTCCTCCCTCACGGCCGGTCGGTGTCAATCACCGCCTTGGTCCCGGTCGGCACCAGTCGTCGGTACCCCCATGCCGGCAGCCTTCCGCGAGTCACCAGCTGAGCTCTGGTGGCCCGTTTTTCCTTCCAAAGGTGTCATTGAACTTCCTGAGATATCACCGTTGCTTCTAGCCCCTCAAAATTGGGTTCTGTTCATCCCGATGAATCGCCCGTGAAGAACGCACAAGCTTTCAACAAAAGGGCGGAGGGATCGGGCCTTGTTCGTTTGGCCCACACCCTTCGCGTAAGGTTGATAGCAAGAGGGTAGGAAGGATTCAAATAACTCTTGAAAAACAAATCAAGATTTAAACCCTACCTCAAGAACGATGTAGAACGCCCACGATTGGGGAAGTGGGTCGGTGTTTGTCTTTCCCGCAACAAGCTTCCAACGACGTCGCTCAAACGACATCCATCAGTTCGTGGTTCAGTGTCACCCATCACCTCCCACTGGAACCGGCTCCGTACTCCAAGAGTTTGGCGTCTTGACACTTTGTCAGTGTAACGACCGGGACCCGGCCAGCCACCCGAACAGTGCCAAACGGGTCGGGTGTCACTACCTTAGGCGCACCTCCCCTGAACGTCAAAGGTTGCCGACTAACAGCGAGGGTCTGAATAGGTATAGTGGGGAGGCTATACCCACTCGGAGGAATAAAACTGGTACTGGTCCGAGTATAATAGTAAAATATGCAGCGGAAATAAATGACTCAGCAGACTCGAACCAGACCCGCATAGCGGAAGCATATCCAATATCAACAAATCGGTGGAAACAATATAAAAACAATAGTATCAGAAAGTAAACAGGACAACATGTTGAAGCATACAAGCAACTACTACTATAACCAAGCAAGGCATGCATCTAAAGCAAGTCATACAGATCAAAATATAATGGCGCCAATGGCTAACCAATAGTAGCTACAACAAGGTAAGCATGTTGATACAAGAAAGGAAAAAAAAGCGAGCAACTCCAGCAAGGCACGACCTCAGGGTCCATGCCAGTCTCCAAGTCAACAGCACTAAAGTCCAGCTCCTGAGGCTGACCCTCTACCTGCACGCAATTTCATAAAGTCTACACACGTCCCGAAGGGCCCGTGTAGGGTGTGAGACGACTCTCAGTAGGATACCACCCAAGGGTGTGTACCTAATATAAGTGTTTAGGCGGAAATGATTATATAAAGAAAAACAGTAAACAGTACAATGCCCAAAAGTAAACACAGACTTCACTGGTGCTCGGCAGCCACCAGGAAGAGTCACCTGCTTCGGTCAACGCCAGAATGTCTGTTCAGTAGCCCGGCACCTCGTGCCACCTGACACCATGTGTCTCAAGTACCGACGTCCCGAAGGCACACCCAACCGTCGTAACCCAGCTTGAAATCCCAACCTTCCCATGGCACAACATCCGAAAAAACAGCGATACCTGTCCTCAAAGAAATCCGGAGGGACAGTGATGTATGCCCTCAAATAAAGTAACCGGAGGCACAGCGATATCTGTCCTCAAATCACAGCGAGCCTCTGCCCCCAACCTGACAGCCTCAATGCTATCTCCCAAAGGTTCCTCACCTCCCACATGGCTTCCTACGGCAAGCACCCCAACCCAAATACCTAACCGCAACTACGGGGCCTCTACCCACACGAGTGGTCAAAACCACCTCATCACAGAGTCTATCTGTGTGCACACTACTCAAAAGTACCTGGTGAGCGGTAATCACCTCAATAAATTCCCAAGCCACAACACCTCTGACACCTCGTGCCCCTGCGAACATGTCGCTCAAGTCTGATGGCCTCGCCATCCAAGTAACCTGAGCCAAGCCCAACCCAAATATTCCAACTGCCTCAACCGACGTCTATGACGCCCAATCCCGTGGTAGCAACCACCCAAAGTATCCGAGCAAAAGCCCCAACCAGTGACCCCCTTTTACACAACAATATATTCGGGCCACGCCCAACACAAAAAGCAGTTCAACACAGGCAATATCACACATTTCACAACTATACACAGAATCAT
This sequence comes from Viscum album, assembly GCA_963277665.1. Taxonomy (NCBI): domain Eukaryota; kingdom Viridiplantae; phylum Streptophyta; class Magnoliopsida; order Santalales; family Viscaceae; genus Viscum; species Viscum album. The sequence continues at coordinate 1,956,315,856 of OY728127.1, read as the reverse complement.
CACTTAAAACAGACAAATACAAAACAGTCAAATTGCACTAATTTGTGTTGTCCCATACCAGCACCTAAATCGTTCCTAAATAACAATTAAACTTGGCAGTTTAACTCAGGAAACTCAATAAGTAGTCTAAACATAGCAGTTTAAAACAATGGTCCAATTCATTCGCATTTCGGCACCCCCGGCCGAATTTCCCCAAACGAGTAATGGCCTCTAACCCAGCCTTGCTCGATCACAACGGGGTCAGGGAATACCCAGAGGCATCCCACAATGCAGATAATTAGTTAAAAACAATTAAACAGGGTTTCGCTCAATACCCAACGTCGTGCTCGAAGGTCGCAACCCCCGATTGTCTACGAAAACATGAAAGAAGGTATGCACCACTTACCTCGTACTCGTACGATGACACTCCTTTGATTTCAGCCTCTGAATAGGACTGAATCACGGTAGATCTGCGTTTCCGTCAAAATCCGGCAATTCCGTTCGGATGGAATCTGCGAAGGAATATGTGATGAATTAGAGACGAAGAAGGGTGCGCAGGGTTAGCCTTTCTGATGCGGTCCCGCTGCCACCGACGGATCGAAGAACGGAGGTCGTATGACGATTCTGGAAGGGTTTGTGTTCTTCAGTGATTTTCGGACGAACTGTCCGTCCAAAAGGGGAGAAGAATAAATTTCTGGAAATAAGACACGACGGCACCCGAACGATCAAATAAAAAAAAGTACACGATGTGTATTTACAAAGTACATGCCGTGTAGATGTGTTTCCGTACTCCGGTTTAAGCGGAGTCCAGCACACGGCTTGGACTGGGTACACGGTCAGCACACGGCCAGGGTCTCGGTCGCTACACGGGACAAAGGGTACACGGCGTGTCAAGGGAGACTACACGCCGTGTAGATGGAAATTTATACACGGGCACCACACGGCATGTACTTGGCGAGCACACGGCCGGTCACTCGGGTAACTCATACACGGCGTGTACTTAAAGTACACGGCGTGTAGTCTGGAAATTTCCAGAAACTCCCCAGATTTTCCAGACTTCTCAGGAACCAGTCAAAAGTTCAAACAGGGTCGGGATTTTGACCCATTTCTAAAAACCCGGGTTCTTACAAACTCCCCACCTTAACGTAGCTCGTCCCCGAGCTACCGAACGAAACTAGGAGATGGCACCGAACACACCCATCCCGATTTAACAACCCAGACTACCCCGGTCTCAAGGTTCTGGCTAAATTCCTAAAAAGGGCTCTCCACCTTAGGAATTGCCTACTCGGACTCAACCAACAAAGCTCAAAGCAAACAAATAAACAAGCAAACAACCAAAAAAGGCCCAACGACCTATTTCTCAAACCCATGGTCCTCCCGCGACGCATCGTCACCCCTTGCACCTCCTCGGTGCTCACGTGTCGTTTCCGACACCCAAACATATCCCTCACTGCATCGGTGTCCGCCTCCAAGAGGTCCTACATCTCATAGATGCTCAAATCAAAACCTGGTGTCTTGCACCTCAAGTAACCCACATCCACGATGCCCCGATGCCCATGGCACCTCGCGTAACCTGCATCCATGATGCTCCTGATTCTACGCATCTCAAATATATATGAATAAAATGTATAACGCATATGATATGATGTCAATCCCACTAACTAGCATTTAGTCAGTCCACCAGTATCTTGTGCAACTCGTGCACTCAACCGGACATGCCTCAAGAGGCCATGCCAAAAAGAAAGCAAGGAAAATCACGGCCATACCCACGGTGTACCTGCCACCATCATCGGCTCACCAGCCTGCTCAATCCTTGGTAGCTCCACGGCGTGCACCTGGCCTGAAGCCCGACTGCTTGATGCATGTCCTCCCTGGGGTGCTGCTCCAGTCTCTGGCCACAGACCCCTCAGCTGGGTCCTACTATCTATGTCACCTCCCCCGCGTGCAGCTGAACCTCGGCTACCCTCTCCTGGTACCGAACCTGAACCAACTCTAGATGCTACAGTCTGTCCTGGTCTCTGCCTGCCGGATGTCTGAGAAGGTTGCCTGCAAAACCTCTCCAGATGCCCGACATGTCCACACGCCCAGCACTCCTTCGGAGGTTTATCGCACTAAGTCCGAACATGTCCTGGCTGCCCACACTGGAAGAAAATCACTGAGGAACCCCCACGAGGTGGTCTAGCTGAATCCTTGGCATGTCCGCCCTGCTGGAACTCATCTCTGCCTCGCTTCCTATTGTCTGAACTGTCACCTGGGGTTGTCACCCTGCCAAAACGAGACTTTTCTCTCTCATTACCCTCTGCTATAAGTGTCTGGTTCACCGCCTCGGAGAAGGAACCCAGCCTGAAAATGTTTACCTGAACCCGAATGGTGTGTCGTAAGCCATCCTTGAAGCGTCTCACCCTAGCTGCGTCATCGCTCACCATACCAGGTGAAAAATGGGACAACTTCGTGAAGGTAGCTGCATAGTCCATGACGGACATATCTCCCTGCTGAAGACTCAAGAACTCCCGAGCTCTCTCCGCCCTCAGCGTCTCCGGATAAAAGTGCTCAAAGAACCTGTCCTCGAAGTCCTTCTAAGCTAGCCCCTCGTGCCTACGAGCCTGAACCTGTACGTCCCACCAACGCTTTGTTGGTCCTCTCAGCATGTACGTTGCCAGCTTGACCCTCCGCCCTAGAGGTGTATCAGGCTGCTCAAAGATCATCTGCATGCTCTCAATCCAGTTCTCAGCCGCCTGCGGACCACCCTCACCCTGAAAAAGCGGCGAGTGCTGTGACTGGAACTCCCGCATCAAATATGCCATAGAAGGCTTCGTACCCTGCGTGCCTCTGTCAATCCCCTGTAAGACGCGTACCAGGCTAGCTCGGAGCTGCTCGTCAAGTCATGGTCCGAACCCTGCCAAACCCGGTTGTTGTCCTGCCTGCACTGGATCCTGAACCTGATCCTGTCCCTGAGCCTGTACCTACGGCTCATGCCCTGCCTGCACCAAAGTCTGAACCTCATCCTACGGCACTATATCATCTCCTGTATGACGTTCCATCGAGTCATGAAGGGGTAACCCGTTGAATACCATAAATGGTCAGACATCCCAAATATATATAACAATATATTCTACGCAGATAAGGAAAGTAGTGAAAGACAGTGCACAACAACTACCCTTACTCCCCCTCACCACAACCCATGTCCCACGGCATCCCGACCTCATGGCCTCCTTAACCGCCCTCAACAGAGCCAAGTATCCTTAGTACCTTGGGTCATGCCCATCCCGACAACTCACGTTGCCTCAAATCCGATGACTAAGTCGCCCAATCCTGACAGTTACACTGCCTCAAACCATAGTACATGTCTGCTCTAATAAGAGCGAGACCCAAATATCTTGCACATGCAACTCCACAAAACACAAAACATGGCATACACATTGAAATAAACAAGCAATCTATCAGGAGTCTCACCTATTCACATTTCAGAGCATACATAGCATGGAAATTGATTTTATTCACATGGTATTATCACTTCACAAAGCATACGTGCAGTTATGAAATTGACATACCCTAAAATGTGCCTATCAAAAGCCAAGCAAAACAAGTCTTTCCATACCGGCCAAGGTTTTCGTATCACAATCAATAACATCACACAACAAGTGAGCCACCGAGGTGGAAATCATATAAACTGTAATCTGAGCAAAAACAAATAGCAATTCTCACCCATGGCAACTTGGTCCATCCCTCGTACCTGGGGCTGCAGGCACCCAAGCACAAGCTAGAAACCCAGTTCCATTAACAACCTATCTCCAGTCTACTATATCCCAAATAATAAAACTTGCATAATTAAAAAGAGAAGTCTCAGACTCATTAGTAGCCAGCAAAGCAGTGCTACTAAATCCTCTGTCAAGAACTCCTCTGATACCACTTTGTAACGACCCGGACCCGGTCAGCCACTCGAACAGTGCCAAACAGGTCGGGTGTCACTACCTTAGGCGCACCTCCCCTGAACGCCAAAGGCTGCCGACTAGCAGCGAGGGTCTGAATAGGTATAGTGTGGAGGCTATACCCTCTCGGAGGAATAAAAGTGGTACTGGTCCAAGTATAATAGTAAAAGATGCAGCGGAAATAAATGACTCAGCAGACTCGAACCAGACCCGCATAGCGGAAGCATATCCAATATCAACAAATCAGCGGAAACAATATAAAAACAATAGTAGCAGAAAGTAAACAGGACAACATGCTGAAGCATACAAGCAACTACTACTATAACCAAGCAAGGCATGCATCTAAAGCAAGTCATACAGATCAAAATATAATGGCGTCAATGGCTAACCAACAGTAGCTACAACAAGGTAAGCATGCTGATACAAGAAAGGAAAACCAAGCAAGAAACTCCATCAAGGCACGACCTCAGGGTCCATGCCAGTCTCCAAGTCAACAGCACTAAAGTCCAGCTCCTGAGGCTGACCCTCTACCTGCACGCAATTTCATAAAATCTACACGCGTCCCGAAGGGCCCGTGTAGGGTGTGAGACGAGTCTCGGTAGGATACCACCCAAGGGTGCATACCTAATATAAGTGTTTAGGCGGACATGCTTATATAAAGAAAAACAGTAAACAGTACAATGCCCAAAAGTAAATACAGACTTCACTGGTGCTCGGCAGCCACCAGGACGAGTCACCTGCTTCGGCCAACGCCGGAATGTCTGTTCAGTAGCCTGGCACCTCGTGCCACCTGACACCAGGTGTCTCAAGTACCGACGTCCCGAAGGCACATCCAACCGTCGTAACCCAGCTCGAAAGCCCAACCTGCCCATGGCACAACATTTGGAGAAACAGCGATACATGTCCTCAAAGAAATCTGGAGGGACAGCGATGTCTGCCCTCAAATAAAGTAACCGGAGGCACAGCGATATCTGTCCCCAAATCAAGTAACCGGAGGCACAGCGATATCTGTCCTCAAATCACGGCGAGCCTCTGCCCCCAACCTGACAGCCTCAATGCTATCTCCCGAAGGCTCCTCACCTCCCACATGGCTTCCTACGGCAAGCACCCCAACCCAAATACCTAACCGCAACTACAGGGCGTCTACCCACACGAGTGGTCAAAACCACCTCATCACAGAGTCTATCTGTGCGCACACTACTCAAAAGTACCCAGTGAGCGGTAATCACCTCAATAAATTCCCAAGCCACAACACCTCTGACACCTCGTGCCCCTGCGAACATGTTGCTCAAGTCTGATGGTCTCGCCATCCAAGTACCCCGGGCCAAGCCCAACCCGAACAGTCCAACTGTCTCAACTGATGTCCATGACGCCCAATCCCGTGGTAGCAACCACCCAAAGTAACCGAGCAAAATCCCCAACCTGTGACCCCCTTTCACACAACAATATATTCGGGTCACGCCCAATACAACAAGCAGTTCAACACAGGCAATATCACACATTTCACAACTATACACATAAGCATCACTTAAAACAGACAAATACTAAACAGTCAAATTGTACTAACTTGTGTTGTCCCATACCAGCACCTAACTCGTTCCTAATTAACAATTAAACTTGGCAGTTTAACTCAGGAAACTCAATAAGCAGTCTAAACATAGCAGTTTAAAACAATGGTCCAATTCATGCGCATTTCGGCACCCCCGGCTAAATTGCCCCAAACGGCAATGGACTCTAACTCAGCCTTGCTCGATCACAACAGGGTCAGGGAATACCTAGAGGCATCCCACAATGCATATAATTAGTTAAAAACAATTAAACAGGGTTTCGCTCAATACCCAACGTCGCGCCCGAAGGTCGCAACCCCCGATTGTCTACGAAAACACGAAAGAAGGTATGCACCACCTACCCCGTACTTGTACGATGACACTCCTTTGATTTCAGCCTCTGAATAGGACTGAATCGCGGTAGATCTGTGTTTCCGTCAAAATCCGGCAATTCCGTTCGGATGGAATCTGCGGAGGAATAGGCGAGGAATCAAAGACGAAGAAGGGTGCGTGGGGTTAGCCTTTCCGATGCGGTCCCGCTGCCACCGACGGATCGAAGAACGAAGGTCGTATGATGATTCTGGAAGGGTTTGTGTTCTTCGGCGATTTTCGGACGAACTGTCCGTCCAAAAGGGGAGAAGAAGAAATTTCTGGAAATAAGACGTGACGGTGCCCCGAACGATCAAATAAAAAAAAGTACACGGCGTGTATTTCCAAAGTACACGCCGTGTAGATGTGTTTCCGTACTCCGACTTAAGCGGAGTCTAGCACACGGCTTGGACTGGGTACACGGTCAGCACACGGCCAGGGTCTCGGCCGCTACACGGGACAAAGGGTACACGGCATGTCAAGGGAGACTACACGCCATGTAGATGGAAATTTATACACGGGCACCACACGGTATGTACTTGGCGACCACGCGGCCGGTCACTCGGGTAACTCGTACACGGCGTATACTTAAAGTACATGGTGTGTAGTCTGGAAATTTCCAGAAACTCCCTAGATTTTCCAGACTTCTCAGGAACCAGTCAAAAGTTCAAACAGGGTCGGGATTTTGACCCGTTTCTAAAAACCCGAGTTCTTACAGTCAGCACTTCGTTGCTTGGTAAAGCAGTGCTGACACCTCTCCCCAAGCTCCATATAAATAGGAGGAGGGGAGGGTGTCTAACACTTGTAGAATTTATGAGGGTTAATTAATACGAACCTTCCCAAATTCTAACGACGTTGGTACATAGGAAAAGAAGGGTCAAGCTAATTAATGGATTGACACGCCACTGGTATCATATTGTTGCTTGTCCATCGGAGGAAAAGAAATAAATAAAATAAAATAACAAAGTTATTTTATTTATTCTTTTAAAAAGTCCCAAAGTCTAACTTTTCCTCCAAACCTACTGCGGTCGAAGTGAAGCATCCCTTAAGTGAATCCTGGCATTGCGGATTAAACAGTGCCCTCAGATTTTTAATCCGAGCACCGGTTCAAAAGTTAGAAAACGTCGCTCACACGTTTACTGAACGTACCTTAAAAAAGTTCAGAAATTCATTCTGGGCACACCGGACCTCAGAATCACGCGCCGTTAATTTTCGCAGACTTGTAATAATCCCATATAATTAAAAAAATTCACATGGAAAATCTGGGTCTTTACAGGGAAGTTGACTTCACAATCTAATGTTGGGGAGGGGCATTTCCAAGTAGTCGTGTCTGGGATGAATTCATATAAGACCTCTGGGTCATGTAATCCACTTAACCTATGGGCCTTGTAAGGGTTCCCCCTCAACCCTTGAAATAGGGATTATCAAAAATAAATAAAAAGAAGGTCTTCGGGCCATTTGGTCAAGTATTATTAATTGAATCAACATATAAAACATAATTGAAAAAAATAATGAATATAATAAAAAAAACTAATTTACATGTCACAAACTTTATTGCTTAAAAACATGACATTTACACTTTAAAATATTAATGGACATAATTCTTATTAATTAATATATTATTAATTACATTACTATGAAGTATTATTAATTATGTTATTATAATTAAAAGTTAGTGATTACATTATTAATAAATATTAAATATATTATTAAATATTTACAATAATTACAATAAAAATATTAATAATGATGTAAATAATATAATATTAGTGTAACTATTAAAGTAGTTAATAATAGAATTTTAAAATAAATCTTAATTAAATTAGTAATATAAAAAAATAATTATTAATAATAATGGTATTATTAACAAATTATTTGTATATATATATGTATTTAAACAAAAAACACATATAAAAAATCTCCACATACAACTAACAAACACTAAAAAGAGAGTAGATAGTCATATGAAATTAAAATAATAAAAAAGGGTTTTTTATTGGGTTTTTAATATATATTTTTTGACAAACGGGATAAGGTTTCGAGTATTCTTAAAAAAGGGTCATGAGATGCGTGAACGCAGTTCACGCATCCTATGCGAATTTTATAAAGCGTGAACCCCGTTCATGATTCCTTTAAAAATTTTAATTAAAAAATCATTAATAATTATATAATATCAATAAATATAAATACATAATAATTAAAAAATCATCAATATGTATAAGATATCAATAAATATAAATTAATAAAAATACATATTAATTAAATAAAAAAAACTAATAATAGTGATCATGAAAAAAGGGATCTCTTCACATTACATTCTGATTTTTATGGAGATTTTTTTCCTTATTAGCCTTCATGGATGATGGTAAATAGAAGGCTAAAAGGCTGAGGGAACCAAGGAAGGGAGGGGGTGAAGGGAAAGAATTCTGGCGCCCCTAAATTTAGATCATTTGGAGGAAAGGAATCTATGGTAAACCTCTAAGAGTGATGGAAGAGGTAGCACAATGACACAATTAGTGATTTATTTCTTCTGCTTTTTTGATTCAATCTCATTTAATTGATAAATATATAGATAAAGTCTTGTTCTTGATAGGGCTTCTAATCATGAACTTAGATTTTTTATGTGATTGAAATTATTTATCTACTTGCAATTCTAACTTGATAAAACAGGTTTTATTTTAGTTATATGATAGGATCTATTACTTGACGAATGATATATTTTTTATACCTTATTTTTTTGAGTTTTTTTTCAACAACACGTAACATATTACACTATATGTGTTTATTATAAACGGTCAGGAGCGGGGAACTAAAAAGCTACAAAGAAACATGCACACACACAAATATGTTTATAGCATATATAAAATATGAATATACGTGCAATTTGTACTTTATTAAACATATGTTTATATATGTATTTATGCAGACAAAAAACATTATTGTTTAGTAAACACATGTTATAGATATTAATAGAATATATATAAGTAATGTTAACATTATATATATATATATAACATCTTTGTTAACATAATATATTTAATGACTCCACTGTTTTCCAAGGGTGGTGAAAAACTCCCCGACCTTCCATAATTTTATCACCTATTTGAGGTATTTGAACCTTAAAATCCTCTAATGAAGATTGTGAACTAGTAGAAACTATGTCCTTTTATAAAGTCTGAATGTGTATCTTCTCAAAATTGGCCAAATGAACTAATTTCATATATCTCATATTGTAGTTTTTCTGATCTTCAATCATAATCATATACTCTTCACATATATCCATTATTCATTCATGTTCTTCTTCGTGCAACATTTTTTGTTAACAAAGATTCACGTTTCGTGATCTTCTATGATTTTACATCCAATTTCAAATCATTGAGATCAATAATATTTTTCAATATTTCTTCAAGTTTACATATCTTTTCATCCAAAGTCTTTTTGAATTCAAATTAAGTAATACTATTAATATTTATTAATGAAATTAAGAATATTATTTATTACATATATAGATAATAATACCAAGTATTATTATGAATATCAAAAGCGAAATTATTGATTTTGGTAGATAATATGATAATAGTAAGGCACTTATTAGAAAAATGAATAGAACTCTATAAATCAGAATAGTAAGGCACATACAACATGTATCATAAATGTAATATCAACTTAATCTATACCTGTGGAGTGGATGCTCCTCTATCCCAAAGTCAGACGTATACTGGATGCATCCATGACGTGTACGTCTATGTCTCTGCTATGGCGTATGTTGCTCCTGTATATCATCATCGGCAACCACCTCCACATCTTCATATGTGGCAGGCGGTGGATGTACAGTCTCAACACCTGTACCATGTTCTGCCTCTAAGGATAGTGGATGTTGGCTAGAACTCTCACCAATATGTGAAAAATATGGCTGTTGTGATGCGGATGTCTGTATAGCAGGGAGTAACAAAGCATCTGGCTCAACCCAGTCAATTTCTATATTTACCTCTGGATGTGACTGAGAAGCTGGAGGAGCATCTGACTGATCATGATGAACACCCTCCTCCTGTGGAACAGCAGTATCTGGCTGATCATGATGAACACCCTCCTCCTGTGGAACAGCGGGATCCATAACAGGGTTGTCACCTCCTGGTACATCTAGATCAGACTCAGTAGGCTCTGCTGCCTCACCATCATGTGGTGGATCAAAGAAAATTCCATGATAAATCTCATTCATCGAAGGAAGCAACTCTACCAAAGCACTGTGAAAATATGTCTGGTCAAATGCTCCTCTCTCTACTGGATTAGACATGTGAAGTAGATGACTGATACGAGTATCCTGCAAAAATAAATTCTATTGTTAAGTAATGTTAATAAAAAAATCTGTTGAATAGTAGAAAGAAGAATGTATACCAACTCCTGAAAGCCCTATCTGTGTCGTGTCAGAAATTTTACTGGGGACTTGTAGTACTAGGACGCATAATCTGACTGATCACACAAATGAAAATGTATTGTCCCTGGCCCTCATAACCGGAACTCTTATCGTCTGTCTGATAGATCAATATATGTGGCATGTTATCTCCTCCAATCAAAGTCCATCTTCCCTGACATCTTCAGAGAATGCAATGAAGTTAACTGATTGGGAAGGTTATGAATAGGCTGAAAGAATCTAAACTACCTCATAACTCTATCAGTCTGATTCCACTTGACTATATGAAAATGAATCAATGGAACTATGTAGGAGTCGATAGCAAGAATCGTCGTACTATATGGTGGAAGACTCTGGATGATATCATCTGTATATGGAATCCATGTAATCTAAAAGAAAAAATGAATAATCACTTAATAAATGAAGAGATGTACAGTAAAGAATAAAGATTTAACAATATAAATAATAATCACTTACATCGTCTCATCGAAGGTTGTCCATCATAAGTCTGTAGGCATGGACGTCATGTCTGGTGGAATCTGAATGTCGTTGTGCCTGACTCCATCTGTAGATAACATTTTTATAGTTACATTTCATAATAGAAAGATATACAATTAAGTTAGACATTAGAGGGAAAGAATAACATATCATCGTCCAAGTGGAGCCTCTACTACAATATTGACAGGCAATGGCGCACGGGCATGTGGAGCTAAACAAGGGATGTCCTCCCATACCCACATCTGTAGAAGAACAACGCATCATGTGATCTTCATCTTATCGATGCGACATGCACTGCATAGCGCCCTGTATGTATATGCTAGACAAGAAGACCCCCAGTTATACCGGCCTACCTGGTGTAAATCCTCTAGAAGAGGTAAATACATCATATGTACAAAATTAGTGGAGTGATAAACAAAAAGTGTGACACCGATCAACCTCAAAATATATGCACATGAAAATCGTAGCTCAGTGATCTCATCAGCATCCACTACTAGATATGCAAAGTGATGGTCTAACCAGGGCATGCGTAATCTACCACTGACGATGGACCTGCCATCATCATGAACCTCTATGTCAGGTAATCTATTAAGAACCTCAAACCAATTTGCTCCAACTCGGCCAGTCAAAATCGCACCGTTGATCGGGAGGCCCAACATAATGGACACATCTGGAGGGGTAATAGTCATCTCTCCCTCTCTAAAATAGAACGTATGTGACTCTGGACTTCATCTCTCTACAAGCGCAGCAATGAGCTGATGATCGACAAAGGTGAAGTCACACATCGCTATGCCATAGAATCCGGCGCAACAAAGATGGGGGGTAATAGCGGGAGGTGGTGCAGCATGATGGAAATGATGAGATCTATGTACACTCATAGGAGTCACAGGACGTCCTTTTAAAACCAGTCGTGATACATGAGTAGCCTGGGATGTGAGCAATGAAAAATCTTTCACCTGCACAAATGATATCATCGTTACTTTTTTATAGTGAATTCAATAAAAATTGTAAACTTTTATTAAAAAAATCTACAACAAGAAAAATAAGGTACAAAATAGATGTGGGTCATTTTGTTGGTTTAGGTTATGAATTTCTTGTTTTATTGATCTCCAATGAAGTTTAATTTATTCTGATTTTTTTATATATCGCAGTAGTGATGAAAAACCCTCTTTGAACATGTGGAAGCATGGTATATTCATTTTCGTTGTATGTTTACTTTTTTAATAGTTATAGTATCAAAAAACTCTTTATGATAGAATCTAGATATGAGACAAACCAAACTTGAAACATGTCCGAAATGGGGCAAGTCATAAATAAAAGGATTTATTACTGAAACGTCCACATACGAAACAAAATATACACATTCATGATAAAATACATAGACTTGATCATGGATGATGGGATGTGGAGCTCTGTTCTGCTACGTGACAAATATTGCATTGTGGTCCCCCTCCTCGTTGTTGAGGCCAATCAATCTCATTTCTGATTCAAGTTGACTTTGGTCTTTCTCGGGACTGCTACCTAGTAGTATGGATCCAATAATTTAAAAAACGGTAGAAATTGAAAAAAAAACATAAATGAAAACAAAACCAACTTATGAAACCTGGAAATATCAGGGACGACGGTCGGCTAATCAGCAGATAATGGGATAAAATGAAAGTCATCAACAGGCATCCAAGCTACACTATAACAGTTAACCAAAGTACTCATGTGATACATCGGGTCAACATAGGGCTCTCATGATATATTTACTGAAGCACAAGCTGCAATAACATGTGCACATGGATATCTCAGTACCAGAAAGTTGTCACAATCACAGTACCTGTTATCCAACATCACCATAAGCACTCGACCACTGATGCATGTAGTCCAGTCATAGAACTCACCTACCTGAAAGCTCCTCTTTTCCCTATCAAAGGCTACGATACTCTATCTTTAAGCCTCATTCAGTATCTGATCAATATCACTTTGGAAATGCCGAGTAAAATGCATATCGTTTTTCATCCTCTGATAGGCTTTTTGGGACCGATCAACAAAGTAATGCACACATCTATAAAAAAGTATCTTGCACAAACCATGTGATCGGGAGTTTGCGCACACCCTTGAAGACCCCATTTATGCACTCCACTATATTATTAGTTATATGGCCATATCTCCTGCCACCATCATATGCTAATGACCATTTTTTTCCTTATAAATCTGCATCATATATTCATACACGTCTTCATTAGCACTTTGAATCTCTTCAAGACATCGACCAAACTTTTCTTGTTGGGGTTCATATGCTGAAACCATAAGAGAATAATGTATTAAAAAGGATATTAATTTTTCTATAAAAAGGTAAGTTTAAAAAAAAATACTCAACTTGATGATCGTCTTCTTTATTGCCTCATCTCTGAAGTGCTTATGCACATTACTTGCAATATGTCTAATGAATATCGATGATAAGCATTCAACTCAGTCCATGAAACCCCATCACCATTTACCGCCTCTATAATCGCTCGATGGCGATCAGATATCAGACACACGCCCTGATTTTGTGTGACATGAATGCGTACACATGCCAAAAACGAGCTCCAGCATTCAAAATTCTCCTTTTCAATAATAGCGAATGCAAATAGTAGAGGAGCACAAATACCATCCTGAGTGGTAGAAATTAGTAGAACACCTGTATACTTTCCATAAAGGAAAGTTTCATCGATCTGAATGAATTGTTTGCAATAAGGAAAAGCAGCGATGCATGGCCTGAATGCCCAAAAAGTCTATTGAACTTCACCTTCGATCGATTAACTCGGTGATTGGGGGACACATACTCGACAGTGTCCAAATGATAAACAATCTGATTATTAAGAGAACAATTTCATAAGCTGTGCCAACATTGCATAAGATTCATCCTGATCACCATACACTTTTACAATTGGTTTCTGTTTTGCATTCCAAGCTTTGGTGTAGGATATCTTATAGTTATACAACTGTTGAATACTTTCTTGAACAAGGGCAACGGAAACATCCTGGCATGTTCGTATCATCTCAACAATAACAGTTGATATAAACTCTGCATCAAGTGAAGAGTGATCCTAAGACAAGCTTGGATGCACACAAGTGTGTAGACCTTCTAATTTGGTAATCTTCCAACATGCAAAAAATTTTATCATATATTGCTCTCAATCGAAATTTAAATTTTGCCTCATATTTTTCACAACGAATGAGATATTTTGTCTTCTTTGACTCATCAACCACAAATGTGAAATGTCGCTCTATGTGGTATTGTTTTGTCACATTTTTTATGGCAAGTTTACTTTCAAACTCCTGCCCAACATAGATGGCGTTATCATTTGATGCGGATCTATTCCCTATAATGCTAGGGAATTCAGAAGTCGGTGTAATGACATCCTGATCAAACTGTTGTTCACGCGACATTCCTTCAACGAAGGAACTCAGTACCGAAGGATGAGTACCACTAACTGGTGGATGTCGTGGATATCTGTCACTCATAGGAACCTCAAAATGATCATTCTCCACATCCCATTGTCGTGGATGCTTGTCTCTCATAGGAACCTCCGAAGGTTCATTCCCCACATCACCCTCGCCCACATCATCTCATGAAGCCTCAGCAGATACTTCATCCTTAGATAAATTTTCATTCACTATATCAGCAGTACACAAAGGGATGTCCCCTACATTTCCTTCCAAATTCTGATAATCTTCTTCGTAATTTGGTTATGTCACAGGAGTCATATGAGAAGTAGGAAATGAATAAGACTGTTGTGAAGGATCGACTTCTACAGAGCTCACAAAACATGATTCTGTAGTAGTCGGTTTCACCACATCTATATCAAAAATCATCACATACAACTTCATCAAACCATTAGCACACTGTTGCCTGAATAAGAAAGATGCATTCATCCAATCATCATCATCGACCAGAGGGTACTCGGTGTGCCAGAAACGTTCAGGATGTTGCAAATGTCGATATGTTATTGAAGCAATGGATTGATCAACCCTCAGTTTCAACCAACTATGAATCTTATTTCGAACTTCATCCAATGTCAGACAACCTTGAAGATTTGTCACTCTTGCAAGTAGCAAACTATAGCTAAAACTCTGCTCGATATAAATTGCATCACTGTTGAAATAAATTTGTGCAGACATGATTACCTAGAAAAAAAATAATTAATAAAATATTATATACTACATCAAAATTTTAAATTATTTAAATTGGTTATGATTGAATAATTGACTTCATCTTGAGACTTTCTCTTTGTATTGGTTTATCATTATTAAGGTATAGTGAT
The DNA here is from genome assembly GCA_963277665.1 of Viscum album. NCBI lineage: Eukaryota > Viridiplantae > Streptophyta > Magnoliopsida > Santalales > Viscaceae > Viscum > Viscum album. The sequence goes on along the minus strand of OY728127.1, from coordinate 1,956,300,828 downwards.
GTTGATATTATTACCAAAACAAATTTAATATAATGTTATATATTTTTATACCACTTATCAAATGTTTCATAAATTTTAAGTACTAATTAATAAATAATCATAACTTGATCTTAAGACTTACTATGGATTAGTTTATCATTATCTGATAAATTAACCAAAACCTATGGGTGGACTCCTAGTGTCTCTATTATCAAATATTTCAGCAACCGCCAGTCTTCTTTCAAACATCAACACCTCTAGTTGAACGCCAGTTTCGGGGACGCCTCTTCGAGGACGCCTCTTCGGGGACGCCTCTTGTCGATCGCTTTTTAATTACAAATTTACTCACATGCGTCTAGTGGTATGAAATGCATAACTTTTTTTAAGCGAACACACATATCCTTACAAGCTTAGTGAAAGATGACTCGCAGATCATCAATGCGGAAACAAAAATGCAATTATTACAAATTATATAACTACATACACAAAAAAAAAAGACATGCAACTTCCATTATGCATTGATCGGTCATCTCAAGATCAGTCATTACACAATACTTCTAACTTGTTTTTTGGTATACTTATTATGTTCTACATATTATATAAACCTATTACTAAATGAAATACATATTAAATATCTACACCTATTTTCCAAAAATTTGACTTTTAAATTTGTATGTGTGTGTGTAACATTAAATAAATTTAATTAAAACTAATATTATTTATGAAATACATATTAAATATCTACACCTGTTTTCCAAAAAATTAACTTCTAACTTTGTATGTGTGTGTGTATTTAATAATAACATTAAATAAATTTAATTAAAACTAATATAATTTACATTTACATAACAACCATTACAATACTGAACACTAATGTTATTTTCAATTTTATAAAATTACATAAATATATATATTGTTTTTTTTTCATTCTACTACTTTCCAAAATATAAGTAAATATATTTTCTACTTTATTACTTGAAAGAACAAGTATTCATACTAAATATAATTTCAATTTATTGATTAAAATTGTTATCATTAGTAAATAAAAGTAATATAATTTACACTTACATAAAAACCATTAAAATAATATAAACTTATGTTATTTTCAATTTAATAAAATTACATATATATAATTTTTTTGTCATTTTTCAATTTTACAATATTTAATTAATTATATTTCATACTTTATTACTTCAAATAATAATTATTTACACTTAATATAATTTAAAATTATTATTTATAGAAAACGGTTTTTTATACCATTAATAAAAAAAATCTATATATTTTTTAATAAATTTAAATATGATACTTAATATAACTAATATATTTTTAATAAATTATATAACTAGTGTATAAAATATTATAATTTAAATTAATATTACTTTAAAAATAACATATTTTATATACATTTAAATATGTTAAACATGCCATTTAAATTAAAAATATATACATTTTTAAAAACAATTTTATTTCCCTAAATATAAATTACATTTTAGACATACTATATTTAAATTTTCAAAACATTCAATAGAAACTCGTACATCAAACAATATTTCATTCAAAAATTAAATCATACAAAGGAAATTAATTTACACATTCATGCATGCATCAATACATATTAAATAAATAAATCACACACACAAACACTAATTTCTACACATCACAAATTAAATAAATAAACCATACAAATAAAATAAACACAATTAAACAATTCAAATTTTAAATAGAAATTTTAATTTTTTAAAAACAGCAGATATTTGTTGAGAAATAAAGTCCGCAACGCTTCGCAACAAATTACAAAGGAGAAGGAGGTTTGAAGGGGGGATCCTTTTATAAAACTCGGCGGGGAGATGTGTGCACGCATCATTCATCTACTTCACGACGAATGCGTGAACGGGGTTCACATATCTTTCACCGCGCCTAAGATGTGTGAATAGAGTTCACGCATCTCGAGTCCTGTTTTTAAAAATCTCAAAGACCCTATCCCATTTAAATAAAAGAAAATCAAAAACCCATTAAAAAAATTAAACTAAAATAAAAGGTCAATCCAAAGTATGGCATTAATAATAAAATAAATTAAACTAAAAAAACACACAAATACACATTTAGTGAAAGACGCTAAGGCCAGCTCCACCCAAAAACCCGAACGATATTAAAGGGCATAACGTCTTTCTGTGTTAGTTTTAAAAATATTTTTAACGTAGAATTATTTTAATTTTTTTTAAACAAAAACATATTTAAAAAAAAAAAAAGCTCCCATTGTCATGACCCACATTATGTGCCATCTTAGATCTATTGAAAATATATTCTTAAATATTCATTGTAACTCCGTATGCAACACCCAAGATAAATAATTGCACGATTAAAACAACTATACCGCGATCTTAATTAATCAAAAGTAACTCATCCATAATAGATAAGGTCCTTGCATTTTAGTTCATTCTCATACTCTTCTAGTTCTACTCAAAACTCCTCTCCATCAAGCATAAACATCTTCAACAACATCTACTAAGTTTTCAAAGACACTACCAAAAATCAAATCAAGACCAGGGACATGCATTCTTCAATCCAGTCCAGGGACAAGTTGGGTTATAATGCTTAAAGGGATTAGATTAAGATTGCAAAGATCAGCATGGCCTCTCTGATTTACAATTGTATGGGGGGGGGGGGCAGCCGGCAATCCCAACGGCCGAATCAATCTCTGCTTTCTTCAAATCAAAGTCCCAAATTCGCCCAAAACTTCATAAAGCCAAAAAACAAAAGGGAAAGTTAAAATTTCTTTAGCTTTTAAGACCTTCCAGATATGGATTCTTCTATCTCTACATTGAACAAATCCATAAGGGTTGAAAATTGAAGCAGCGGACTCATTCATTGCCTTCATGCTCCTCCAACACTCCATGAACCTTCATATATAAGACCGGCGCGCATGATTCCGACATTAAATCCATGGATCGAGCATCAATCGACGCCGCCAGTTTCGCAGTTCAGACATTAAATCCATCGAAGCCGCACTGTTTGTAGGTCAGGGATTGCTTCTTTGGACTGATCACAATTGCACAATCCACAGAAACCTGCGCCACGGAGCCGGATCGGATTATGAAAACGGGAGAGATGAAGTGAAATGGTAAACCATAAGCAATATGAACTGACGGAAGAACAAAGGAAACGAGAGAGATGAAGCATAATAACGGACGGAAGAACCTTCTAGGGCTTGTTTGGGGTAGAGCGTCGAGAAATGCGCCTGATCCAAACGACCCTTTCCGTTTGGCCAGTGGCCAATGAAGGGGGTGCCGTGCACGCGCCTAATCGACGAACGTTTGGCAGCGTTCCCGAGAGCGCGCATTGAGCGCGTGAGGACTCAAAACTAACGAGGCAAATACTATAATAATAATAAAGACGCGGTTACTTAGAGGACACCAAAGTAAAGAGGGCTGGACCGCGTGGCGGGAATGGTAAATATGGAAAACCCAAAGGGTCGGAAAGTGAAAAGGGGGTGGGGGCAGAAAACAACCGCGCACTGCCACCGCCCCACCCCTGCCCCACCATACACTGCCGCGCCCGACAGGAATCTCGAGCGCACGTTAGCCAAAACCCTATCCCCGCAGGCTGCGCACGCTAGCATACGGCCCAGGAAGAGAGCAGCAATGGCGGATTTGATGGCGGAGGGGAAAATTCATTCCGAAATCAAATCTCCATCAAAACCAGGCTCGAATCGAAATCGACACACTGATCCGAGTCAGAGAGAGAATTGAGGAATGAAGTACCTCGACGGCGGGGGACGTGAGGGTGACGACGTGGATCTTAGCGGCGACATCGCCGAGGATCCTGAGCTCGACGCGGTCGTCGACGAGGGCATCCTTGAACAGATCCGCTGCCACGGCCTGGAGCAGGTTCACCCGATCGACGGCGACTGTGGTGTTCACGAGCCTCACGCTGTGCGCGGGCTGGTAGAATCCCGGCACGGACGCCCTCCCCAGCGGCACCCCTCGGTATATCAGAGTGAATCTCGACTCCCCGTACTTGATTCCCACCTTGTTCTGATTCGTCGCCGTGAAGCTCATCCCTATCCTCAGCGTCATCGATGCCGACGCCGGCACCGCCCCGACGCCTTCGGCCCCCGTGAAGGAGGTGGCGGAGTTCGGAGAGGAGAGGCCGAGGTACTCGACGGTTACTTCCCGGAGGTCGAACTGGGGCTTCTTGGGCTTGACTGCGAGGACGACGACGAGGACGACGGCCAGGGCGAGGAGGCTAACGAAGGTGACGAAGAGGAAGAGGCAGCAGCAGCAGCCCCGGAAGGAGGCGGAGGAAGACGGCGGAGGGTAGAGGTAGTAGGGGTGATGTTGTCCCAGCGGCGGCGGACAGGGCGGAGGCGGTGCTCCGTGGTCGCCGTTCGCCGTCCGGCGAGGTGTTAATGGGGTTGATGGCTGCGACGGTGGCGGTGTTCCTTGGCCGCCGTTCGCCGCCCGGCGAGATGTCAGTGGGGTTGATGGGCGCGACGGGGGCGGGGGTGGGCGCGGTTGTGGGTGTTCACCGTTTACGTTAGCCCTCGTTGCCATTTCCCTGCTATCGTGCGCTCTTCCTTTTTTTCCCGTCACCTCTGCATCCTAGTACCCTCCCTGCTCTGGCTTTTCAGCGTTTCCATGAGCAAGAGTGGAGTAGTCGCGGGGGGAATAAAATAATCATTCTTTTATTAATAATAATATTATTTGACCCAATCCGAACCTGTGAATTGTTATAATTTTAAAAAATAAAACTTTTGTTTGCCACTAGCTGATAAGGCGGTTGCAATCCTTGATCTCCTCCACCCCATCAATCCTTTTATCTACTATGCTCTACCGCCTACCCTTGTGTAGAGGTACGGGTGATAAAAATGAGATATTATAACCAAATAAAATTCGTGTTCTTATTTTATACTCATTCACCATAAACACTCAAAGATGAAGAAATCCATGTTTTTATTTTTAACCTTATGCTCAATGTCTGGTTGAATGATTTTAATTATTTATTCTTTTTATCTTAAATCTTATTTTTCACCGCTTAATAAGACGATTCTAATTATTTATATAATATTATATAGTTACAGTAGAATTGGACGGTTTGTGTGGTTTATTTAATTACCACCATAAATGTCAAGTCGCCGCCTATTTGAAAGGTTTTAATTAATTTATTTTGCATCAACTGAATGGAGGGTCTAATTAAAAAATCAGTACACACAAGAAAGTTTTAAACAAGTAATGTGATATATTGATTTATTTATTTTAAACTTCACACGTAAAAGATTTATTAACCGATTAAGGTAACAGATATATATAATATTAATGGATAATATTAATCTGGTTTTAATGTTTTTGATATCGTTATATTTTCTTTAACGCAAATGTAAATTATTATTGTATTCTTATTTTGAATAATAATAAAGTTTTTTTCTCTATCCTAGTTATCATCATGTCAAATCTTACGAAACTCAAATTCACCGCTCTTTATATTTTTGAAAGTAATTACATGTCTTGGACGATGGATGTTGAAATTCATCTCGAATAGATGGATCTCACGAAAATAATTAAAAATAATAATTTATAAACCCTCCAAAATAAAACAAATGCGACGATCATTCTCAAAAAGACATCTTGATAAGAGTTTGAAATGTGAATACCTCACAGAAAGAGATTCATGTAAACTCTAGAAGAGTTTGAAAGAGATGTATGATCATCAAAAGGAGGTCGTTCTTTCAGCGACCCATGATAAATGGAACACGTTACGCTTCCAAAACTATAAAAGGGTTAGTATAACAACCCACTATTTTCATACATAAATATTACATCTAAATGGATAAATATTCATTACATTACATAACAGAACTATGCCAAAATCGCATGCGTTTGGTGTCTTTGGAAACTTGGAAATAAAAACAAGTAGATAAAAAAATGTATATATTGTCTCCAGCTTATTTCTTTTTAACTAGAACCATTTTTGACATATCGAACTAAATACCTTTCTACGTATCCTAGGGAAAAACATAAAAAAAGTATGAGCTCAGATGCTCCGTAAAGGTAATCAAGGGAGATATGAATCATATCATAAATAAGGGTATTAGAATATGAACATAACATTTGAAAATCATACACTACATGTCAAAGATCATAATCTTGAGTCATGGGATAAATCATAAAAATTCATAAGACCTGAATAAAAGAATAACTTTGACCTAAAACATGGAGTTGAGACAAACACACAAGCATAGAAAATTATTTCATTAGTAGTAAATGCTCTTTGTCAAGACTATCATAGTTGAATGGGTTCACTCTCCAAACCATCGTGGTAATCTAGATTCACTCCCAAGACTATCATGGCGGACAAAATCCTTTACCGAACCGGTTTCACTCATTCCAATCCTGTCTGAACCGAGTTCAATCATTGTTCCTGTCATGAACCAACCCGGGTCGACCATGAACCGGTCACCCGAGCCGATCCGCAGCATGGCCCAAAGGGCATTCCCAATCCTCACGGGCTGACAACTGGTGTCGGACATCAAAACAAGCAGTTGAGACAATTTAGCCCAGAAAATAAAAGACAAATAAACAAAAATAAACCGAACAAAACAGGTAAACACTAAAAGTGGAAAAAAATAAAGATAAACAGCTAGACATACCACCAAGTGACCCCATGAGTCACCACCGAACATAGAACCATGCTCGCTCCAAGAGCGCTCCAAGACTAGAACCTGAAACTAAAAATATAGTAGGCGTGAGCACCGAGATGCTCAGTAGGAAAGCCAAGGAACAACAATTCCCTATGCCTTTGCCTTTAAAAAGAAACTCAATCATACTAGTTTGAAAATAATACATATTGAAATAAGGTTTTTCGGTCTTTTCAAAACCAAATAACAAGTATACTTTTTTTAAGGAAAACATTTCCCTTCCACTATATTTTCAAAATATATTACAAGCATGCGTTAACATTTCAAAATGAAAGGGGAGCAATGAAGATTAAAATATGGTTTTTCACAATGGGGCATCAAGCATGAGCAACAGAACAAAATATCACATCACAAACATTATGCCAAAAATGAGCACCATGGGCAATCCCTATAGGTAACTAGCACATGTGGGACCCTAGAGACCTCGTACCTCAGTGAAAATGTGACATAAGAGCCACAAAGGTTTGTATTCTCGTGCACGAGCCACTAATATGGAACACACTCACAACCTAGTGGTCTCTAATCATCACAAGTATTTAGTTAGTGTTGTAACGTCAATCCTGCTAGACGAAACTAAGATGAACCAATTACGTATCATCTAGCGTACTAGTCCTAGTCCGCTCACCTAGGCACCCGAGGTTTCCTTTGTGCTCAAGTTAAAGTTCACATGCACACACACCACACCTCTACATTCACACAAAGACCAAACATTTCAATGAAACCACCCTCTTTACAAAACATCACCTTAGTCAATTTACGCACACCATAGAAAAACCCTTTTTCAAATACCTTTGTCATCACTCACAAAGTTCCCAAATTCTCCTTTTTATAGCACAAGAAAACACCCAATTAAGACTAACCAAAACAATAGGTCAAGCCCCCTCATAAAACCACTCATACTTTAAACATTTTTTTTAAAACAAGCTTTTCACCTTTTCAAACACTTCACAAATTATACACAAAATGCACAACAAGGCAAACCAGCCCAAAGTGATTCATTTTCCTTTGAAAAACTCCATTAAAATACACACACACCTCAAAGACCTTGAAAACGCATTTCGCACCATTCGACCAACCCCTAAAACCCATCTTAAAAACATTACATTAAAGCGCACACAAAACATTGTCATTTCCTCTATCAAAAATCCATTTCTAACTCATCAACACACCAACCATTCCAAAAATACCATTCGCACCACATAATCAAATCAAAGAACACATTTATAAACTCAAACAAGCATAATAAAATTCCTCTAGTGATGCTAGGGCACAAAACCACCTACCATATATATATATAGTGCTTATGCATTTCATATAAAAACCGAGAAAATACTTTTAAAGGATCATATATATATAGTACTTATGCATTTCATATAAAAACCGAGGAAATACTTTTAAAGGATCATCAAACAATAATGAAAATACTAATTAAAGATCAAGGCATAGGAAACCTACCTCAAGACACGCGGATTTTGACAGCACCCTGAGACCGTTTCACCTACATGTATATACATTTTCACACACATATATACATATATATATATATATCCTTTGATCCAAGAACATATTTCACGGGTCATGATAGAACATGCGCAAGGATTATATGTATATATACATGCCTACCCATGTATATACATATAGATCCTCGCTGCAGACAACTCAAATCCACACCACAATGAGAAGAACGGAGGAAAAACTTACAATAGGCAGACCGAAACGAACCGAATCCGCTTCGCCTTCGGCGGCGAACGTCCAACCTCACACGAAGGGGTCTTGGGAGAGACATTGCACACCCTAGCACTGGAAGAATCAACAAAAATGGATCAAACCCTAACCTAGGGGGGTTCGGCCGAATAGAAAGGGGCGACGGGGAGACCTAATCGGCCGCAAATGGAGAGAAGAGGGAAGGAGAAGGCTTACCTCGCTGGATCGAAGAAGAAACGTGAAGAAATCCAAATAGAAAACCGGTGGATCGGTGTGCGTAGAGGAGGCCGCAGGGGAGGCGTCGCACGCCTATGGGAGTTCGGCCAGGGGGTAGCGCGCCGCAAGGAGGTTCGGCCGAGGGAGGGGTGTGCGCCGCAAGGAGGTTGCACGGAGGGAGGCCGGATGGTGGAGGCCGTGCGCCGGCCAAGGGAGCGGCCAAGGGAGAAGGAGCTGCGCGCACCAGGTGGGGAGGAGCAGCGCGACGCGAGAGGCAGGGGAGGAGGAGAGGAAAGAAAAAAAAAGGAGAGAAATAAAATATGAGGGAAAAAAAAAGGAAAATAAAATAAAACCTAAAAAAACCTAAATGGAATAATACTAATAATAATAATAATGGTATTAATAATAATTAAAATATTAATCTTCTTAATAACAATGATGATGATAATGGTTAACGATAATACTAATAATAATAATAATAATAATAATAATAATAATAATAATAATAATAATAATAATAATATTATTATTATTATTATTATTATTATTATTATTATTAAGGCACTTTTTTTCATTTATTTTTATTTATTTTAAAACACAGGCAGACCACACGGACCAGGGCGAAGCCGCACGGTTCCCAAACTGTGCTCTGCTCGCGCACCAGATGCTGCCCAAAACACTCATTTCCAAATAGCAACCCAAAAGTTCAAACCATGTCTCAACCCACTTAAACACAAAATTAAAAAAAAAGACCAAGGATGAATAAAATAATTAAAATAAAAGAGTAGTGTCGGGTCGGGGTGTGACAATTCTCTCCACTATGACACTTTTTGCCCCCAGAAAGTCCCAAAAGACTCAACTGTTCAAAGCTCGAAACAAGGACACAACGATTCTCAAAACTAAACCCAAACCACTTGAGGATCAAACACTCACTTTCCACCCAATACCTGAAACCTCGAGACCCAGACTGCCAAGCGAAAGAACCAACGACACGAGACTCACATTTCCAAACACAAGCACAACCTGAAACACCCCAACCCCAAACATAGAAATCACTAGAGTCCGCTCGAGATCTCCAATGAACATTCGCCATACGACCCATCATATGGGCTAACCATCTACATTAATCGGGGCCAGGCGGATCAGAGGCAAAGAGTTGCCCCTACAAGAACACCTTGAAGGCTAAGTTCTCTACAAATTTGTCCTATGTTGGTCTCTCCACCATATTAGGACTCTAGCTGAATACTGACTTTCCCAAATCGAAACAAATCAGAAAACCAATCAAGACCCCTGGCGTTGGTGTGACCTCTTAACTTCTTGAGTCGCACCCGACCAGCTTGAGGGAAGACATTGGCGAGACCCATAGTGGGTCTCCCCACCATATTAGAAACCAAGTAGTACAATAGAACCCACGTGAGAACTCTCAATTCATTTTCAAAATGCGAATTGAATTTCCCATCATGAACCCATCGACACGGGCCGACCCCAAACAGAGGGAGAAATATCAACACAAACCAGCCTGAAACCCCCAGTCCAAGAAGAATCTAAACAAAAGAGACATCAGACAAACGCCAAGTCAAACCATGATTCATAAGACCCATGACCCGCATACATCTCCAAACAAGCATCACCCAGAAGCTAGAATTGGTCCAAAGAGAGACCAACCGTTTAAAGTTTACACTAATAAGGCACAACCATTGAAATCTTATAGAAGAGGTCACCAAGACCTCCAAAACAAGACCCCCCAAACAGGCAACCATATGAAGTGAAAACTTAACCGGTCTCTTTCCCAACATTAGAGACAACAGGTTGGACACACATCCCTCGCACCTGGAAACTGCCTGACTGCATGAAAATCTTATCTCCGAGACCTATGGCTGAAGCTCTGATGTATTGAAGCATCTGCTGCACCGCAGTCAGGAACTAACAACCTCCAACCGAGGATTCATCTTTTGGCAAGACCACTTACAAACTTCCCCAAGTGACCCAAACAACCACATCGTTGACAAGCCTTCAGAATATTACGATGAATGGATTTGAGTGCCCAAATCGACCACATTGGAAACAAACAAGTGTGTGGTCTTAGGAATGAGAAAAAGGAACCGACAAAAGGCTCATGCCAAGAACATATGCCTCTGGTTCACCCTCTTTCACCGGATGGGGAACCCTTCACGAGCACCTTGAAAAACAAGATTTCCATTTGTCATAGTTCACTCGATGCGACCCCAACTTGTAAGGAGAAGGTAGAAATCACCCTTCTCTAGCCCGAACATGACCCTTCAAACAAAACCAGGACAACTTTCCCTTCACAACATCTAGAGTTCCTAAAGACCCGAAGAAAAACTCGACTTTATCAAGTTACACCGCAACCCCTATCAAACCTTGGCCACCACAGAGTAAACGCGCAACAATGAAAAGAAAATAATCCCACCACTCCACTGGGGTTCTGGGTAAAACTAACAACTAAAAATGACCCCTCAGGGACCTTTGGACATTTCTGGGTGGCATACTTTAAACAAGAAGCACAAAACTAACCAAAATCACATCACAAAACTAGCCTCCACATTTAACCATAAATAATTAACTCAAACTCAAAACATAATTTTAACCTTGAAACATCGGCTCAAAAAACAAGCATCAATCCCATAGACTAATACATCACAAAACCAAACCATAACCAAATCAAATATCAACCGAAATAATACCAAAGCAACATCACCTACCAAGCCTAAACCCCTCTTTCACAAATGACCATTTTCAAAACCATCCAATTTTAAAACCATCTGAATGTTAAAACCCCCTTTTAAAGCCCATTTTACTTTTAAAATTTCTTAAAAAAATCATCCCAACACATCACTAATCAAAACATGCTTTTGGAAAACAAAACAAGCCTTGAAAACCGAGCACCCACCATTGGTATTCCATGAAACCTCACATGTATGTACATTCCCGTGCCAACTTAGCACCCATACAAACATACGAACTCTTTGTCCACTATCTACATACGTGAGAATACATAAGAATACCAAAGTTCAAACATATCATTTCCAAATTACCATTTCCAAGAGACATCAGTTTCACACTTCACAAGAATTTCAAAAGCCCCAAAACATTTTCCAAATTCACTTCTTATTTACGATTTACAAAAACTTTAAGAGATCCCAAAACAGTTCCCAAAAGAACATCCATTTAAAAAAAACTCATTTCATTTTCAAACAATCCAGGAATTTTATTTTGGAAATCCAATTTTCAATAGACTAATCATCAATTTTAAAACCCGAGGAAAACACTCCAAAACCAACTAAAACCCACACCAAGAACATCCCAAAGCAACCAATTCACTCGATAAATCAAGATTCCAAATTCTCAAATAAATAACAACTACATGTGGCTTGGTCACACGGTTTGGAAGACCGTGCACCAACCGGTTGAGCATATAGGAAGTCATAAGAGGTAATTACATGGTCTGCACATGGCTTTCCAGGCCATGCACAACAACCATGCACCCCTCTAAAATGACCACCAAATTTCAAGACCAACTAGAAACACCCAAACAAGATTAAGGACCTTGAAAACAATCGAGATCCAAGCATAGACTTCGTGGAAAGACTATCTTGGACCACCCTGGAAATTCAAGTGTCATTCTGAATAGGTGGTGATTAAGAACCTATCCACAATTGACCGCTTGGATTCTGACACTCCTAACTCCAAAATATTAGAAATCTCCAAAGGATATGGGATAAACCTCCTTTGATACCATTTTTTCACAAACCAACATGGGTCAACCATGAACCGGTCACTTGATCCAGTCCGCGGCATGGCCCGAAGGGCATTCCCAATCCCCACGGGCTGAAAACTAATGTCAGGCATCAAAACAAGCAGTTGGGAACGATTTTTCCCAAAAAATAAAAGATAGATAAATAGAAATAAACCAGAAAAAATAGGTAAAAACTAAAAATGGAAAAAAATAAAGATAACTAGCTAAACATACCTCCAAGTGACCCCATGGGTCACCACCAGACATAGAACTATGCTCGATCCAAGAGAAATCCAAGACTAGAACCTGAAACTAAAAAGTAAAGTATGTGTGAGCACCAAGATTCTCAGTAGGAAAGCCAAGGAATAACAACACCCTATGCTTTTTCCTTTAAGAAGAAACCTAATCATGTTAGTTTGAAAAATATACATATTGAAATAAGGTTTTTCAGTCTTTTCAAAACCAAGTAACAAGTTTACTTTTTTTAAGGAAAACATTTCTCTTCCACTATATTTTCAAAATATATTACAAGAATGTGTTGAAATTTCAAAATGAAAGGGGAGAAATGAAGATTAAAATATATTTTTTCACAATGGTAAATCAAGCATGATCAACATAAAAGAAAATCACATCACAAGCATTATGCCACAAATGAGCACCATGGACAATCCCTATAGGTAACTAGCACATATGGGACCCTAGAGACCTCTTACCTCGGTGAAAATGTGACATAGGAGCCACAACAATCTATGTTATCATGCACAAGCCACTAGTAGTAAACACACCCATAACTTAGTGGTCTCCAATCATCATAAGTATTTAGTTAGTATTGTAACATCAATCCTGCTAGATGAAACTGGGAATAACCACTTATATTTCATCTAGCGTACTAGTCCTAGTCCGCCCACCTAGGTACCCAGGGTTTCCCTTGTGCTCAGGTTAAAGTTCGCATTCACACACACCACACCTCTATATTCACACAAAGGCCAAACATTTCAATGAAAACACCCCTCTTTACAAAACATCACCTTTTTCAATTTATGCACACCATAGAAAAGCCTTTTTTCAAATACATTTTCCATCACTCAAAAAGTTCCCAAATTCCCCTTTTTATAACAAAAGAAAACACCCAATTAAGACTAACCAAAACAACAGGAAAATCCCCCTTATAAAACCACTTGTACTTTAAAAAAAATTTAAAACAAGTTTTTCACCTTTTCAAACACTTAAATTATACACAAAATGCACAAGAAGGAAAACATGCCCAAAGTGATTTATTTTCTTTTAAAAATATCTATTAAAATACACACACACCTCAAATACCTTGAAAATGCATTTCGCACCATCTGAACAACCCCTAAAACCCATCTTAAAAACATTACATTGAAGAACACACAAAACATTTTCATTTCCTTTATCAAAAATTCATTTCTAACTTATCAATACACCAACCATTCCAAAAATACCATTCACACCACATAATAAAATCAAAGAACACATTTATAAACTCAAACAAGCATAATTAAATTCATCTAGTGATGTTAGGTCACAAATATAGCATCCCGCCTTTTTATAACATAAACTTTCATTACATTACACAAAACTGAGGATCTTTAAGGTTTACTGTCTTGGAAACTAGGAACATAATACATGAAAACAACATAAAACATTCCTCTTAAACACTTGAAAGGCTTCTCCTTATGTTCATCCTAGGTTCATTACTGAATCTCATAACCTGGGGTCATACATCAAAAGAAAGGGTGAGAAAAAGTCCCAGTAAAGGAAACAAGATGAACATTTTACATGTGAACTTGAGATACTTCAATAAGGACATGAAAAGAACTTTAAGGCATGAGAAAGAAATCATGAGGCATTTCATAATAAAAATAACATTTTTCATAACTTGAAGATGTGGCTACAACATTTAATATTGACAATCGTTTCGTTTCACCAAGGTCCATCCCCAAGGTGTCATTAAAAATTACCAAGGTTATTCACCAAGGCGTCGTTAAAAATGGTCATCTCTAGAGATTAAGTCTTTACCCAATGCATTGGAGCGCTATCAGGGCGCACCCTTAAATTTACCTTTATTATCATGTGAGCCACATATATCATCATCAAACATTTCATAAATAACCCATATAGCATAAAATAAATGGGTTTCATTTCATAATCATAACATTTTAAAAACTGCTTTAAAGACATGATCTTTACGTCACTTTAAACCCACGGAAAGGGAGGTGGGTCTCATGTATGTAAATCCCAGAATTTAAAATAGAACATTTTGGTATATATGTGAATACCCCTTTAGAATAAAGATCTTTGAGTATTCACTTAATAATATAAAAGAACTTTAAAAAAAGAGAGAGACATTTTGAGACGGAAATTCTGCAGCATAACGGCTATGTTACGAGGTTTTAGAAGACATTAAAAAGAGGGGGAAAATGGGTCAAACATTCATAAATGACCCATAAAACAGTAGATGGACAGAATAAAAAGGATACATGATCATAGTAATGAAATTTCAAGGACATACCATTTGAAATGAAAAACATGGAAGGAAGACAAAAATTAGATTTCTCTTATGAAAGTTCGGCAGCCTAACGGCGTTACTTAAACTTCAACAAGAATGATTTGAAAAGATCAAATAGGGTCTCTCATCATGTGAACATAAGAGTTCAGTATGATAGATATAGAGATAATGCCCCAACATAATTAAAAAGGAACTTGAAAGACTTGACATGAAAGTAGAACTTTGAAAAGAATGAGAAGGGTGAAAGAATCCCCTAAAAACTTCGGCATCCTAACGGCGCCACTTAAAACTTCAAAATACCGAATTGAAGAGATCAAATGGGGTCTCTCATCATATGAACATAAGAGTCCAGTATGATAGATATAGAGATCATACCCCAACATAAAAAAAAGGAACCTGAAAGAATTGACATGAAAGTAGAACTTCAAAACGAGAAGGGTGAAGAACCACTTAAAAATTCGGCAGCCTAACGGCGCCACTTAAAACTTCAAAATACTGAATTGAAGAGATCAAATGGGGTCTCTCATAATATGAAAATAAGAGTCCAGTATGATAGATATAGAGATCATACCCCAACATAACAAAAAGGAACTTGAAAGAATTGACAAGAAAGTAGAACTTCAAAACGAGAAGGGTGAAGAACCACTCAAAAATTCGGCAGCCTAACGGCGCCACTTAAAACTTTAAAATACTGAATTGAAGAGATCAAATGGGGTCTCTCATCATATGATCATAAAAGATCAGTATGATAAATTTAGAGATCATACCCCAACATAATAAAAAGGAACTTGAAATACTTTACATGAAAATAGATCTTGAAAAATGAGAAGGGAGAAAGAGTCTGTTACAAAAATTTCGGCAGCCTAACGGCGCCACTTAAAACTTCATAAAACGAAATAATGAGAGTAAGAGGGGATATCTCATTATATGAACATAAAAAGGGAAGTAAGAGGAGTATAAAAGAACATCCTCCAACATAAGAACATGTAGCATAAAAGGAATGACATAAAAGAGATTACTTGAAATGAAAGAGAGAGGTCGGATCCCTTACCTTAAAACGCGACTCTTGAAACTCAAAGTTTTGGACCTTGAGGGCTTGGGGGCACCTTGGGAGGACTCCTTGGGAGGTAAGTAGACCAGAACTTCTTTGGGGGAGAGTTGGGAGTGAAAACCAAAGGAGGAATGGGTGGGTATTTATAGGGAAAGTGAGGGGACAAGGCATTAATGGCCAAGAGACACCTCATTAGTGGTTTTGGCAAAACCATGGGCTTGCCCATGGTATTTTCCCATGGTATTGGCCACTTGGGACACCTCATACCTTATCTTACTATTCATAATTCGACCATATTGAATATATACTTAATACATCATTTAATGATGACATTAGACACTCGTAACTTAAAAACTGTATTTTCACTATTCATCGAAAATTCAACTTTCTCAGAATAATCCCAAAATTTCACCTTAACCAAATATCAACGCTCTGATTACAAATATGAACTCCATTTTATAAAAATAATTTTCTAAATATTTTTAATTTCATTTTTAAATAAAAACACTATTCACCGAAAATTCATTTTTTTCAGAAAAAACCCCAAAAATTACCATAGCATAATATCGGTGCTCTGAGTTCAAAAATGAAATCCGTTTTATAAAAATAATTTTCTAAATATTTTTAATTAAATTTTTAATTAAAAAACACTATTCACCCGAAAAAACTAATACTTGAATAATAATTTATGAAACCGTTATTTAACCATTTTATTGAATCACATTACTTAATCAAGGTGCCTAGATTATATTAATACTTTATTTAAGTGAGATTACTAATCCATTTGGTCACATTACTAATCCTAAGCATAAAATCACTATTCATAATTTACTATTCATCAAAAATCAAGTTGATCTTATTAGACTCGAAATTTCGTAGTGAACATAATTGTAGAAGACCATTTTTTGAAAATCATTACACATTTTTATTTATTTAAGGTTTACATAAACATTTTTAAAATATCCTTTCTCTAAAATTTATCAAAAATATGCATACTATATTTATCTGGACATTTGAAAATTCATAAACTTCATCATAAGAAGAAATCCAAATTTTTATTTAAAACAAAGGATTACACAAGGCAATTACGGTCTCCTTACATAGCCCCTTATCACACCAGCATAGGACCTAAGTGTAAGGTGTGTCAAGGTGAGAGAATCCGAGGGAGGCTCGGCCAACATCGCACGAGTCGTAATTTCTATTAGTTTGAACTTCTCGCGAAGGCGATCCCGTTCTAGCTTCACACGATGAAGTTCAGCTTGAGTTTGGTCCAGAGCAAAGCCCAGTGGTGCTACCTCCTTCCCAAGTTCTGTTAGATGGGCTTCGATCGGTCCAAAACTACTGGGTGAGGCCATCGAATCTTCTTTCTATATTAATTAACCAAGATTTCTTGTATTTAGAGATAGTAATCAAAAAATTTAGTTTCCAGCGGTCATATTGACCAATGGTCAAATAATAGTCAAAACCCAACAGTCTCATTTTAATTATACTCATGTTATCAAATGAAACATTTTTGTTGAGTATAAAAATAAAATAAAATAACACATAAAATTAGGAAATAATATTTATTCAAAATTTCGGGTCGTTACAATCTTCCCCCCTTAAGAAATTGCGTCCTCGCAATTTTTAAAATTGGGTTTTGAAATTTCATTGAAAGTCCCACATCGGAAAAGGAGTCAGTAAAACTATCACTTTAAAAGAAAGAAAGGGAAGTACAAAGGTCACCCGAGTTAACCCATACTAGGATTCCATGGAGGAAAACATGGACATGGAAGAAAAACAAAGGGTCAATTTCTGGGGGAGAGTGATAGAGAACATGATTAGGAGAACGTTAACCATAAGAAAATCCCAAACTTATGATGTGTGTAAATGGTCTTTGATTACCAAGTAGGAAACGTAAACCAACAACATTTTTGTTTCACGTTCCTTTTCATAATTTTTAGGAATTCATTTACAACATAAAACAAAAACATAAGAAAATATACCTATCTTCATGTAGAGTTTCATCCTTTAATAAGTTTCTACCCAAAACTAATCTTTTCTCCAAATTATGAGCATTCAAAACTACTTGGTCTCATCAAAACACAAGAATCATCTTTATAATCCACAAAAGATTAACTATCTATTTCTTCTATCTTTAAACATTATCCCAAAAACAGAAAGGGTAAGGTAAAACAACTCTTCAAAAAGAAATAATCCCATAGGAATGGAAACTACTTTTAAATATTCAAAGTTCCATGGTACTACCCAAAGTTCATCATAGTCCATTCCATAAATAACTGTCCTTAAAAAATCCTCAAAATAAACCAAACTAAGATTGAAACCCAAATACAAGAAGAATTTGATAACATAGTCTTCAAAGGTAAACTTTATCATTCATCTCCAAACAACATCAACCACTCCTAACATCTTATAAAAAAGTAACTAACCTAAACATATTTACCCCAAGATAGGTTAATAATTTCCATAAGTAACCTAAATTACTATAATTCCACCTTAAATTCATCGATTCTTCAAAATATAAGTCAACCCTACTCTTCAATGAAAATACCGTAGTAATCTATTTACCTCGATCATATAAGGTCCCCAAAATAGTGAAAATCTTCCAAAATAATAATCATATTTTAATCCCCTAATCATCCCTGTCATATTAATACGACAATCGTCACATTTCCTATCACATTGGTTGTTAGGACATGTTCTTCCATTTCCCACCATTAACTATGAAGAGAAATCATAATTAGGGGCTTAAGTACTGATCCAATAATCATGAAAAGGAACTGGAAGCATATAAGGATAACTTGTAGAAGAAAAGTATACCCTAACTTGTGATCCCCTAGGTTCCCATCTAGGTTATCCATGATCATATATTCTTATGTTAATCTTTATTTTATTTTATCTTTGTTCCTTTAACAATGGTTCATACTAAGCTTATGAATTTACCAAAGCATATCCCCTGGGAGTGTCGTAACCAAGAGTGCAGCAAGGCCCGTTGTCGTGTACCAGTTCCCGTTCGAGTCTAGCTAAAAGCGGTGTTTTCGGGTTTTACCCCTATGTACATCTGTGCCAGAGCCACCTCTACCTGCTCGTATCCAGACAGGGATGTATTTGCTTGGAAACCCCTTACTCAATACTCACCAAAATACCAGGAATATTTCCTATTTTTTTAACTTTTATATAGGGTTCTTCCTAGAGTTTTCATATCCTAATTTCCACAAATAACTAAACCATCCTTTGATACCAACTATAGCATCCCGCCTTTTTATAACATAAACTTTCATTACATTACACAAAACTGAGGATCTTTAAGGTTTAGTGTCTTGGAAACTAGGAACATAATACATGAAAACAACATAAAACATTCCTCTTAAACACTTGAAAGGATTCTACCTATGTTCATCCTAGGTTCATTACTGCATCTCATAACCTGGGGTCATACATCAAAAGAAAGGGTGAGCAAAAGGCCCAGTAAGGGAAACAAGATGAACATTTTACATGTGAACTTGAGATACTTCAATAAGGACATGAAAAGAACTTTAAGGCATGAGAAAGAAATCATGAGGCATTTCATAATAAAAATAACATTTTTCATAACTTGAAGATGTGGCTGCAACATTTAATATTGACAATCGTTTCGTTTCACCAAGGTCCATCCCCAAGGTGTCATTAAAAATTACCAAGGTTATTCACCAAGGCGTCGTTAAAAATGGTCATCTCTAGAGATTAAGTCTTTACCCAATGCATTGGAGCGCTATCAGGGCGCACCCTTAAATTTGCCTTTATTATCATGTGAGCCACATATATCATCATCAAAAATTTCATAAATAACCCATATAGCATAAAATAAATGGGTTTCATTTCATAATCACAACATTTTAAAAACTGCTTTAAAGACATGATCTTTACGTCACTTTAAATCCACGGAAAGGGAGGTGGGTCTCATGTATGTAAATCACAGAATTTAAAATAGAACATTTTGGTATATATGTGAATACCCCTTTAGAATAAAGAGCTTTGAGTATTCACTTAATAATATAAAAGAACTTTAGAAAAAGAGAGAGACATTTTGAGACGGAAATTCTGCAGCATAACGGCTATGTTACGAGGTTTTAGAAGACATTAAAAAGAGGGGGAAAATGGGTCAAACATTCATAAATGACCCATAAAATAGTAGATGGACAGAATAAAAAGGATACATGATCATAGTAATGAAATTTCAAGGACATACCATTTGAAATGAAAAACATGGAAGGAAGACAAAAATTAGATTTCTCTTATGAAAGTTCGGCAGCCTAACGACGTTACTTAAACTTCAACAAGAATGATTTGAAAAGATCAAATAGGGTCTCTCATCATGTGAACATAAGAGTTCAGTATGATAGATATAGAGATAATGCCCCAACATAATTAAAAAGGAACTTGAAAGACTTGACATGAAAGTAGAACTTTGAAAAGAATGAGAAGGGTGAAAGAATCCCCTAAAAACTTCGGCATCCTAACGGCGCCACTTAAAACTTCAAAATACCGAATTGAAGAGATCAAATGGGGTCTCTCATCATATGAACATAAGAGTCCAGTATGATAGATATAGAGATCATACCCCAACATAAAAAAAAGGAACCTGAAAGAATTGACATGAAAGTAGAACTTCAAAACGAGAAGGGTGAAGAACCACTTAAAAATTCGGCAGCCTAACGGCGCCACTTAAAACTTCAAAATACTGAATTGAAGAGATCAAATGGGGTCTCTCATCATATGAACATAAGAGTCCAGTATGATAGATATAGAGATCATACCCCAACATAACAAAAAGGAACTTGAAAGAATTGACAAGAAAGTAGAACTTCAAAACGAGAAGGGTGAAGAACCACTCAAAAATTCGGCAGCCTAACGGCGCCACTTAAAACTTTAAAATACTGAATTGAAGAGATCAAATGGGGTCTCTCATCATATTATCATAAAAGATCAGTATGATAAATTTAGAGATCATAACCCAACATAATAAAAAGGAACTTGAAATACTTTACATGAAAATAGATCTTGAAAAATGAGAAGGGAGAAAGAGTCCGTTACAAAAATTTCGGCAGCCTAACGGCGCCACTTAAAACTTCATAAAACGAAATAATGAGAGTAAGAGGGGATATCTCATTATATGAAAATAAAAAGGGAAGTAAGAGGAGTATAAAAGAACATCCTCCAACATAAGAACATGTAGCATAAAAGGAATGACATAAAAGAGATTACTTGAAATGAAAGAGAGAGGTCGGATCCCTTACCTTAAAACGCGACTCTTGAAACTCAAAGTTTTGGACATTGAGCGCTTGGGGGCACCTTGGGAGGACTCCTTGGGAGGTAAGGAGACCAGAACTTCGTTGGGGGAGAGTTGGGAGTGAAAACCAAAGGAGGAATGGGTGGGTATTTATAGGGAAAGTGAGGGGACAAGGCATTAATGGCCAAGGGACACCTCATTAGTGGTTTTGGCAAAACCATGGGCTTGCCCATGGTATTTTCCCATGGTATTGGCCACTTGGGACACCTCATACCTTATCTTACTATTCATAATTCGACCATATTGAATATATACTTAATACATCATTTAATGATGTCATTAGACACTCGTAACTTAAAAACTGTATTTTCACTATTCATCGAAAATTCAACTTTCTCAGAATAATCCCAAAATTTCACCTTAACCAAATATCAACACTCTGATTACAAATATGAACTCCATTTTATAAAAATAATTTTCTAAATATTTTTAATATCATTTTTAAATAAAAACACTATTCACCGAAAATTCATTTTTTTCAGAAAAAACCCCAAAAATTACCATAACATAATATCGGTGCTCTGAGTTCAAAAATGAAATCCGTTTTATAAAAATAATTTTCTAAATATTTTTAATTAAATTTTTAATTAAAAAACACTATTCACTCGAAAAAACTAATACTTGAATAATAATTTATGAAACCGTTATTTAACCATTTTATTGAATCACATTACTTAATCAAGGTGCCTAGATTATATTAATACTTTCTTTAAGTGAGATTACTAATCCATTTGGTCACATTACTAATCCTAAGCATAAAATCACTATTCATAATTTACTATTCATCAAAAATCAAGTTGATCTTATTAGGCTCGAAATTTCGTAGTGAACATAATTGTAGAAGACCATTTTTTGAAAATCATTACACATTTTTATTTATTTAAGGTTTACATAAACATTTTTAAAATATCCTTTCTCTAAAATTTATCAAAAATATGCATACTATATTTATCTGGACATTTGAAAATTCATAAACTTCATCATAAGAAGAAATCCAAATTTTTATTTAAAACAAAGGATTACACAAGACAATTACGGTCTCCTTACATAGCCCCTTATCACACCAGCATAGGACCTAAGTGTAAGGTGTGCTAAGGTGAGAGAATCCGAGGGAGGCTCGGCCAACATCGCACGAGTCGTAATTTCTATTAGTTTGAACTTCTCGCGAAGGCGATCCCGTTCTAGCTTCACACGATGAAGTTCAGCTTGGGTTTGGTCCAGAGCAAAGCCCAGTGGTGCTACCTCCTTCCCAAGTTCTGTTAGATGGGCTTCGATCGGTCCAAGACTACTGGGTGAGGCCATCGAATCTTCTTTCTATATTAATTAACCAAGATTGCTTGTATTTAGAGATAGTAATCAAAACATTTAGTTTCCAGCGGTCATATTGACCAATGGTCAAATAATAGTCAAAACCCAACAGTCTCATTTTAATTATACTCATGTTATCAAATGAAACATTTTTGTTGAGTATAAAAATAAAATAAAATAACACATAAAATTAGGAAATAAGATTTATTCAAAATTTCGGGTCGTTACAACAAAACCACCTACCATATATATATATATAGTGCTTATGAATTTCATATAAAAATTAAGGAAATAATTTTAAATGAACATCAATCAATAATAGAAATTATAATTAAAGATCAAGGCTTACGGAACCTACCTCAAGACACACGACTTTTGACGATGGTAGCCTGAGAACACTTCAACTATACACATATACATTTTCATATATATATATATATATATATATATATATATATATATATATATATATCCTTTGATCCAAGCACATATTCCCCGCACCATGAGGGAACATGCACAAGGAGGATATGTATATATACATGCCTACTCATGTATATACGTACATACAAACACACACACACACACACACACACACACACACACATATATATTCACTGCTGATGACTCGAATCTACACCACAATGACCAAGTCACACTACAACGATGCAAGGGAGACTAAAAATTACCAAAGGCTCAAAATAGAACCAAGTTAAACAAGGTAGTGAGAGAAATCATACCTCGACTGGCGACCGAAGAATTGAAACAGACCAAAATGATGCAGTACCATCAAACACACCTTAAAGTAAATACTAGAGACTCATAAATCACAAAAACCCCATATATAAATCAATCCATAAGAAGAACGGAGGGAAAAATTACCCAAAATCGTTGGCAGGCAGACTGAAACGAAGCGAATCCACTTCGCCTTCGGTGGCGAACATCCAACCTCACACGATGGGGTCCCAAGAGAGGCATTACACAAACTAGAACTGGAAGAATCAACAAAAACAAATCAAACCATAACCTAGGGGGGTTTGGCCGAATAGAAAGGGGAGATAGGGAGACCTAAATCGACCACAAATGGAGAGAAGAGTGAAGGAGAAGGATTACCTCACCAGATCAAAGAAGAAACATGAAGAAATCTGAAGAGAAAACTAGTGGATCGTTGTGTGGAGAGGAGGCCACGAGGGAGGAATCATGCACCTATGAGAGTTCATCCAGGGGGTAGCATGCTACAAGGAGGTCTGGCCGAGGGAGGGGTGTGTGCCGTAGGGAGGTTGCTCGGAGGGAGGTCAGCTGGTGGAGGCTGTGCGCCGGCCAAGGGAGTGGCCAAGGGAGCAGGAGCCACGCACACTAGGTGGGGAGGAGCAACACGACCTGAGAGAGAGGGAAGGAGAATGAGAGGAAATAAAGAAAAAAAGAGAAAGAAAATAAGAGGGAAAAAATAAAAAATAATAACAAAATAAAAACCTAAAAAACCCTAAATATAACAATACTAATACTAATAATAATGATATTAATAATAATTAAAATACTAATCTTATTATTAATAATGATGATGATAATAGTTAATGATAATACTATTAATAATAATAATAATCAAGATAATAATAATAATAATAATAATATTATTATTATTAAAGCTCTTTTTTCATTTTTTTCATTTCATTTTATTTATTTTAGAACACAGACAGACCACACGGTTACCTAGGAAAAGATGCACGGTTCCCAAATTGTTCTCTGCCCGCACACGAGATGTTGCCAAGTCCAAAAATCCCATTTCCAAATAACAACCCAAAAGTTCAAACCAGGTCTCAACCCGCTCAAACACAAAATAAAAAAAGGACCAAAGATGAATAAAATAATTAAAATAAAAGAGTAGTGTCGGTTCAGGGTGTGACAGTTATAGTCCTATCCATCTCATCAGATATAATATCATTATCCAATGCATTAGAGGGATATATATGTCCTTCCCATCACATAATGAAAAACCATACATACTTGTCATATAAGAACATAAATCATTCATCATATCAAAACCAATGAAAAGATATAGGCTTCATAAACATCAATCCATAATAAACATAAACAAACCATAAAATGAATAAGGATAATTTCATTGAATAATATCCTCAATAAATCATAAGTAACATCAAATAATTCTATATTAGATGAAAAATAATTTTGAGATATCACTTGAAATAATTCTTGAGGAAAATATCCTTTCTCTTTTGATTTTTTTAAATGTCGCACAATTATAAAAGAAAACATTTTCTTTGAAAATAACCTTGTAAGATTGTAAATAAATCTTCAAGTCATTAAGTAATCATGATATCATGAAATACCACTCATGCCGTATAAGTTAAAAAACATCTCTTCCATATTTTTTTGAAAAGTCATAAAGAGCCTCACTTAGAAAACAATAAAAATAATACTTTTAAAAACCATTTTGTAAAAAGTAAAACATTATTAAAAATGAATTTAAGCAATCATAATAGAATAGTAAAAACATATTTGGAAACAATTTTAGAAAACATCATCATGGAAGAAAAAGATAGTTTTAAGGGAAACTTCAAAAATATATTTTTTAAAAAGAAAATCCCTTATAAATATCATATCATTGAAGTGAGCATTAATAAAATTAATTGATTATGTGTATTAACTAGAAATACACATAAAACAAGTGGAAATGAAACATAAGATAATAAAAATTCATCCCACACATAATCATAGCACAACATAATTGATGAAGTAGAAGGTTAACCTAAAGAATGGAAATTGGGTTAAGAATTCCCTTACCACTTTGTAATTAGTCGAATCATATGCCTCATAAAAGTACTAATTATCAAATTAAACATTGAATAACATTAATATAATGATATTAATTATATTATATATCAAAGAGAAGTATATACACCACACATAAGAAATAAGTGGTGAATAAGACATATATCTCAAAGAAGAAAAGGTGAGACGCGAAACCCTTACCTTGCACTTCCTTTTGGTCAAAAGTTATATAAACTCCTATATAATTGTTTTAATCATGATATTAATTTATTATAGAGACATATTAATATTTAATATATCATATATAATCATTTTATAACATATTATTACTGTTCGTTAATAATCCCCCAATATTTTCATTATTTCGGGTAACAACTGATTTGTTTTTTGAGTATGTTTTGGCTTATTATTTGTTGTTCATCTTACTTAGATCATGATTTAATAGTATCCATAATGTAAAAAATTATATAAATATCATATATATTTAGTATATATATATTTATAATAATCCATAATATTTATTGATATGAAATAAACTACACTGTTCATGGAGACGATAGGTCGTACGTACGTATAAACACTGTTTCCATTTTCTTATTGTATTGAAAGAAAGGAAAGTCAATGATATATATGTATATTATAATTTCAGTATAATTTTTATGTAATAAATGACACATATGTTCATTAAACTCATACATAATCTATTCCATGTAAAACATGAATGAATCGCATAGCTTTAAGGAGGCATAGTCCTCACATCCACAAACGATGTTACTGTATTCCCAAAAAATGAAAAGCATGAAGGTATGTATTATATAATAATTAAATAATAATAAATAAATTATAAATATCTTATATATCATATATAAACTATAAATACATAATTATTCTCAACCTTGAAAGGTGGTAATGGAAGAATGAACGACATCAGTTTGCGAGGTGATAGTCCACTATACACATGAACAGTGATTGCATATCCCATTTGATGGAAGTGTGTGAAGTTTTAGGTCATAAAATTGACATGAAAACATCTAAGTATATTTAATATAATGAGGTTATTATATAATAAATATATAATAATAATTGAAGTTGTGGAGAAAGAAATAAAACAAAAGTTCTCGTTGAAGAACGTTACCTCTTTTTCGGCGAACTTCCTTTAGATATTTTCTTAAAGGATCTAGGATTGGTATTTTGGTGATAATAGTATAACGTGGACATTGGGAGAGTTATTAATATAGGTTTTTTAAGATATTTTATGATCTCCAAGTATTTTAAATCGAAATGGTGTGGTGAAGGGCAATATTTATACTTGAGGAGGGGTGAGTTTAAATGATTAAATAATGATTATTTTATGTTTAAACCCAACCACATTGAGGTGAAATTAATTTTCATGAATTTTTATGATAATTAATGTTTTAAATGCTTGTTAGGTTCTATAAATACCTCAAAAACCCATTTAATGTTGTATTTTTTTAGGTATTTTAAGCCTTTACCTTTTAACTTTAACCCTTTTCTTTATTTTACCTATACTACAGTAAATATTTTTTTTACCATGATAAATTTTTTATGTCTAAAAATAAAAAAGACCTTACAACCAAATTTATACCTTCTAATTCCAAATATGGAATATATTTTTCCAAATTCAATTAACAGAATTGGCAAAATTATATTTAAAATTAATCCCACAGACGCAATGGGGAAACATGTTTTTAAAGTGAAAAGGTTCAAAAGTTTGAAATGTTTTTATATCAAATTTCAATGTGAAATGGATTCTAATAACCTAAATTGGATTTAATTATGTATAATTTAACTAATTATTCTTTAAAACCAATTTAAAATATAATTTAACATTATAAATTATTTATATGAAAAGTCTGTTTTCAATTAAAATGTAGTATTTTTCACTTTTCATCAAAAAATGAAACTTATCGTAAGAATACAAAAAATCAACCTAAAATAATTTTGATATCCTAATTTTAAAAATTAAGTTCATTTTTTCAAATAAAATTTATAAAAATGTCAAAATTTAGTTTTAAAACAATTGCGCCATTAAAAGGCGGTAAAATTACCTTTTAGAAAAATATTGCTTTTTTATGCTTAAAATTGGATTTATTCTTATCATGAGCCTATAAAACATATTGGATGAATTTAAAAACATTTTATTGAATATATAACATATAAATTTCATTAATATCTTCACTAATAGTGATTAATTCAATTTATTAAGAAAAAATTCCATTGTGAGCATAAAAATAGTTTTTTTATAAAAATACCTCCTTTATGCTCAATTAGTTTTTTTTATTTTCATTCCTAATTAATTGGTAACCAATGAATTAATTTTATAAACATGTGTAAACTATATTTTCATAATTTATTTAATCTCATTTGTTCCCACTATTTCAATAGCCAGGTGATAACTATCAAAATTAAATAATAATATTTTGGAGTTCTTTTAAGCTCGGTGTTTTGAAAAAAGTAAGTTATCGAAGAGATTAATTTTTTTAAAATACATAGAATAAAATCTTGGGGTGTTACATTCAAACCCTCTTAAAATGAATTTATCCCTTAAAATTCGTTACTTGAATATGTTGGAGTTGGTGCCCTATAACTAAATTCTTTTGTACTTTATGATAAACATATATTCATTGGATGGATATTAATAAACTTCTTATCACATCATGATTTTTATTCTGTATGACATTGTATGTGATAATTTTCTAAGAGTAGATATTGAACTAAAAGATCATAGTGAATCCATGTTATGATGAGAACCCAGAAGTTCCATGACACTATTCTTGAACATACGTTCTGTAGCTAGATGATATCATTTAAAGGTAAAAAAATGATACATGCTATTAGGGGTGGAGACTCATAGGACTTTGAGGCACCTTCTCTTGGTGTACTCCCTTGGTAATGTCTAGGAGGATATTATGAGAACAAAACCTGCCAGTAGAAAATCCACATTTATAAGTGTCATTGGATGTTCCTATCTGTGGATGTGTGTATTAGTCCTTAGACATTAAGATTTTAATTAATGGGTATTATGACTCATGCACTTAGATGCATTGGTGAAAACCATGATGACATATGTTTGCGGTGAGTTAGAATATGTTGGGTGAATCATGAGTAATACTGCATTAATGAATAATGTGAGAAAGGATTTTTTCTTTCTGTTCCATAATGGAAGTTGATATCTCAGGCCCTTTGATGGAAACAATATAACCTAAATAAATCCACACCCGTGGTGTTCTATAGACAATTTTAATTTCCAGGAAGTCAAAGAATGAGAAATCAAGCACATGGGTTGATGAAACTTGCATGCAACCTGCTTGATTGAAGATATCAAGAGAAATGGATTATATTACATAGTAAGCATTCATATGAGGTGACATGTCGTTGCAACATTAACTTATTTCTATATGGGATCCTTGGCGTGTTGCTAGACGTTAACCTTGTACTTTAAACAGGTTCACCTAATGCCACTGATAAAGAGGCCTAGAGGGTCGCACACTAAGTGTATCTGGAATCTCTGTTAAATAATTTTTTATTTAACAATTTGAATAAATATTATTCCTGGTTATGGTTTAATAATTATTCATATATGCCTAATCACATTTATTTCGTCGCTAGTTATTTGAGAGAATATATTTCAGACGAAATATTTAATAAATATTTATTTTCAATTTTAGTAAATATAATATTTATTTATTTATTGGAGAATAATGCAGTTATATTTATTTAATAAATAAATAGTCATTTTTCAAGGCTCGATAAATATTGAGGAGGATTGGCGAATCAATTTTCGAGTTTGGTGAGAAATAAAAATATTAAATATTATTTGATTAAAATAATATTTAATTGTAACTTGCAAGTTAAGAACATGTTAAGAAATAATAACATTGTTGTTATTATTTAACATGAGGGGTTTTACTTGGTTAATAAAATAATTAAGGATCTTATGAAAATTATTTTATGATTACATGGTGAATTAAATTCCCAGTTACATTATTCTCTAATCATCCAAGGGGTAAACCCACAAGCTATCCAATCATGTTGTGCACAAAAATTTGGAGAATTTATCTTGAACCTAGAGAGTTTTTTCTTCTCTAAGAACGTTCTCAAGAATGAGAGCGGTCCTCCTCCACCGGTTCAAGGAGAATGCTTTGGAAGCGGTTCTCAAGGCGATCAAAGGCAGAAGACACAAGCACAAGGATATTTCATGCAAGCACTTTGAGACTCATTTGGTGATGTCCATATATTTGTAGAGCACGTGTGGATCACCATTAGAAGAGATCTACCCTTGATCTCTACAACGCAACAAAGACGCACTGTAGATCTGTGGTTAAATGCATCAATGAAAAAATAATTGCCTTGGAGGTAATTCTTTAATTTAAT
This sequence comes from Viscum album, assembly GCA_963277665.1. NCBI lineage: Eukaryota > Viridiplantae > Streptophyta > Magnoliopsida > Santalales > Viscaceae > Viscum > Viscum album. The sequence continues at coordinate 1,956,271,072 of OY728127.1, read as the reverse complement.
TAAATTATTTATAAACAAAATATGTTGATCCTCTCTCTCTTGGTTCTGGGTTTCTATTCCTATATCTCAATCCTTGATTCAAGTTCGTGGATACTGGCATTCATCGTCGTATTGATCCTAGATTTTTCATTGAATATGGAAAAAATCAAAGATGGGCAATGCCCATCATGTGCTTCTGTTGTGCCCAGAACATACAAGTGGTATCAGATCATGCATATTTTTGTTTATAATTATTTAAATAATTCTGTTATATTTTATGCTTTAATAATTTAGTTTTTCAATTCAAGTTTAATCGTTCTTGTAATCTAAATTTCGAGATTTGTTCCTCCTTTATCGTTTCTCGCAGATCTAACACAAATAAATAATTTTATGATTAAAATTAAATCGAGGATCTCATCAGGAGGTGTCGAAATTTTTTTCCAAGTAACACGACAATAAAATCTCTGTATTCGGAGTTATACGCCATGTAATTTTCCATACATGATGTGTAATCCGGATCAAACACCGTGTAGTTGTGTTTAACACATCGGGAGTAATTTTGAAATTACTCAAGCCATGTGCATTAATGACATTGTGTAGTTAATTATTATACCGTGTGTTGACTTGGACAGACTGGAACACAGTCATCCAGACTACACGCTATGTGGCTCATTGGACATGACATGTAGTCCCTTTTGGGTCAGGGTCAGGCCGTGTATCCCATACACGACTTAGCTGACCGGTGACTATGTAACACATAGTCAACATGATGTGTGACCCATTGGACACATCATGTACTCCAAGATTTCCAAAGTACACCTCAAACACTGAGTCCCTAGGCATGTAATTCAGATACAAGGTGAAGTGGCACTACTACAAATATGGCTTATAATAGCGCTAAAAACCGCCTTTAACAGCGCTAAAAAAGCGCTGTTAATCTCGGCGAAGATAACGGGGGGGGGGGGGGGGGGGGGTCCCCTTTATCAGCGCTAAAAATAGAGCTGATAAAGGTAGTCTTTATCAGCGCTATTTTCAACGCTAATAAATGTATAATATATCAGCGCTAAAAATAGCGCTGATAAACACTACCTTTATCAGCGCTATTTTGAGCGCTGATAAAAACTACCTTTATCAGTGCTCAAAATAGCGCTGATATATTATCCATTTATCAGCGCTTAACTAGCGCTGATAAAGGCCAAATATCCTGTGAAAAACCAGAACCTGCACAGAACCTGCCCAGCACCTGCACACATTACAACATCTGCACAGAGCACAAACAACACCTGCACACAGCACAAACAACACCCATACACAAAGCACAGAAGAACAAAAATGATACATACATTTACTTGAAATCATGAATACAAAACAACACACTGATATATACATTTCAAACAATGTTTAATTTGGTTACAATTACATTTATCCAACAAACAGTTAAAAAACAATGATGTTCCATCCTTTTTGCATCCATCCGCTCTAAAAAAATTTCGTCCAAGGCAGCGGTTTCCGAACAAAGCATTCGAACTGAGGAAAAAGATTTCACCTACATAATAAAAAAAATATTGTGTTAGTAATACAATAATAAAATAAATAATGGGTTTGCTAAATGGAATTATACTATTGAGACACAAAACATAAAATAACCAATTAACGAAGAGACGCAATTAGGTCAATGCCCTTACCTCAACCAGAAGTCCAATAAACTATCTTCAGTTCATACCAACCACAACTGAGTCCATGATCACATGTATTAATGTCTAACAACATTAAATTACATAATTAGTTAATTTTAACCAAAAATCTAGAATGGTATAATAGGCGCCAAACTCATCGTGTAATCCAACAAAGCCAGAATGCTGAGAAACTAGGTGGGATCCACTCCTGACGCACCCCTAAGCCTAGAAAACACTAAATCCCCAATCTATATTAATAAATTTATGACAAATTAAGCCTAAATTTTTGAAAAACCATAAATAAATCTTCCACAAAATATAATCTGCATCAAATAATGATTGATTACTAGTTTATGAAATTTTGAGACATGCTCTAAGAGTCATATATAAAAGTCCCATGAAGAACAATGATTTAACCATACTATGGTATAATAATTACACCTAGAACCCTAAAATCTGAATGAAAATCTTTGAGCAAGAAGTTAGAGAAGTAAGGAAGATGTAGGAGAAGATACCACATTGATTCGAAATGACGAACAACCGATAATCCACTCAGGTCTAAGGGGAAAAAAGGAGGGGAATGGGGTTTGGCCACCCCCTAAGAACTTGGTGCCCAAACGAAGAAACCCGAGGAGGTTTATACTTTATAAACCCATCAACCACATAAAAATAAGTTTTAAATCATGTTACATGAAATGAACCAAGTGGTGACATCACTATATTTTGGGTCCAAACCCTTACTTGACCCCTTTTCCCCATTCACGACCATTATCACCCTATTAAATGCATTCATGTTGTGAATTACCCTTTCACACTATGAGTAGCCTAATGCTACTACATTTCAATATAATGACTACCCAAATCATCTTTTATATCCTCCAAAAACCCAATGACATCCTTCTAGCCCCAATACATGCCTGAAACACCTATTAGAACTGGTATATTGTACCTTTTTCAATGATTTTATTATTATTATGGAATTCCATAATTCCCCATTGGAAGTGTACCAATGTACTAATCAGATGTTATATGATATACCATGAAGATTATTGTGTCCATGTATTATATGAGATATCAATGAAAATTTATCTCATTATTATACATACCAACACATCAAATCCGAGCATTAGAGACCTTCAGTTTTTCTTCAACTACTTCTAGTTTTGACATGGAAGTGGGACAAGATTTATGTGGGATATTAGGTTAGGTTTTCATGTACCCCTCGATGGAAGAATTAAATATGGGTTTTGATCAATTGGATGACCAAATAATCTCAATTTATATACATTTTATATGAAAAAAATTATAAGAAAATCAAAATTCAATTTTTAATTGAGATTATCTTTTTACATGGATTTAATTCTACAATAGTATTTTATAGGGAACCTCATTTTACATCTTGTTTTTGGAGAGGTCCCTATGAGAAAATGGGATGCCATGTATGATTGAGCATGACATATGTTTCTGACACTTTTTGCAGGGGGAACGTTGCCTGGAGCATGTTGACGTTCGATGGTGGTGCATTGTAACACACATTCATTCGTTACAAAGGTGAGTGAAATTAATCACTTATAAATATATGTCTTCTCCTTGATTGAAACAGGGTGATGGGATGTCATTCATTCCATCCATGGATTCCTCCTCAGAATTCATTACCTAGTATGAGTCTCCCTTATAGAATAAGACGTTGTTCGTGAAACTTGTTCCTGGTTCCATCTCTTTATGGATGATGGTTAATTACAATGATTATATTAGGACATTCCAAAGGGTCATTCTAGGGCATAATACTTCGGTTAGGAAAGAATTCACATTGGGAATCAGTGGAATATATGTACACTAGAACATTGGTCACATGTATTCATCGCCGTCAAAGGGATTCTCAATGAAATGGAAACCCATGTTTAACTTGTGGTATTACATGAGTTTAACATACCACAAGGATAGAGTGTCATGATGTAATGTCTTACAAAGATGTAATGGTTGGATCAAAACACTTATAAAGGTGGATCAGGTAGGTACATCTCTAGGAGGGAGCACCTGGAATGTTTAACTAATAGATGGATCAAAATGCCCAATGAGGTCTGACCCAAGTGTGGTGCATCCCATAAAGGTAAGCTTTCTCATTTTGAAGACTTATTCGGATGCCACTAAGGAAAAAATAGGAGGGAAAATAAGAGAAGGTGTACCCCAGTGAGGGGGTCACCATGTTTTACCATTGGTTGGGATTTAACCTCATGGAGGCTTCCTACATACCCTATTTAGAATACAAGGATCAAAACCCATATATTTAAAAGAGGTATGGTGTGGGTATTACCCATGGTTAGCTTCACTTCACACTAGGAACACTCTTGGTTGGATGAGTATGGGTTTTGTGGGGCTTATGCATTGTCAGATTCCCTGATTCTTCCAAGAGTATCAACGGGATGAATGGAACATATGTGCTAAGATGGACCATGTGAATGGAGTGATCCTTGTAAAGAGGCACAAGGCACAAAAAACATGTGGAGCTATCTATAAACATTATTTATGGTGGCCATGGGGCTCATCAAACTCCCTATACCTTCCATAAACACCTAAAAACATCACGAAGACCAGATTCTACATGATGGTGCATCACAGGGTTGATTCTTTTGATGATGTACTGGTCATTTGAGCTTGGATTTCATCTTAACCAGCCTTTCCCTTACTTGAATTATCCTGGGACACATATTTTAGTTCCAAAAAATCCCTCAACGATACCGATTATCTCATGCATCTACCTATAAATAATTGTGCAAGTCAAACAACAACACATGTGCTCAAATATAAGTTCAAACAAACGAGATACAAAACATTGAAATTTCTTAAAAATGAACCAAGGGGTACACATGTGCTCAAATACTATCTCTGCATGTTGAATCTTATCCCTCTACTTTAATTTCAGCAATATTTATATTTAGGCCCTATATCTAACTAAAAATGGTGGATATAGACCATATTTGTTGTTTCCATCCATCGTTTGTTGGAAAATAGATTTTGTTGATCCTCGATGGTTTCGTAGTTCACCCCATACGTACTGCACACCATCATGCCTTACTTCAATATTGATTTGTTCAAAGATCAATAATATGAATCTGGGGATAGAAAACATTGAGTAATAAATTAAGATTTCAATACATCAGAGCATTCTCAATTCACCAAAGAATGTTGGAGGATAATCAATGATCATATATAGATAACATAAGTAGTAGGAATTCACCTTTATCCTATTTGTGTACAATCTTCCATCAGGTATGTTGCCCATTCGTTTCTAAACACATGTATATCATCTTCTGAATATGATTTTTTGCAACAGTAATGGTAGTACTGAAAAAATATAAATACACAAAGGATTAATAAATATTTTAAAAAAACTCGTAATTATTTTTGAAAATACCTCATTAGGGATGATAGTTTGTTGATTAAATATGATCTCTTTCATAAATTTACAAACATAATAACCACAGTCCTTTCCGTTTGTTTGTTTTGGACACTACAGAAACATCGACAACAATAAGTAATTTGTTTTGATATGTGTTTGGATAGTGAAATTTTATTATATATACCCGGATACTTTTCCAGTTGTAGATCTTTTAGGCTTTCTCATCCTTATGACCCAGATTTATTCCATGCATTAGATGATATTGATGCACCACCCTATCATAACAGAATCCTCATTAAAATATAACATAAATTATATAACTAAATTTTTAGTTTTAAAATGTTGGATCTAGTGTATTACAAATTAACAAACGCCATCATGCGTGGTCGGTTTGTTGGATATCCATGCGTTGAATCCAGAAAATAAATCTTTGGAGTATCCAAATTGACTGCAATCAGCATCCAATGCTCCCTAAAAATACAAAAAGGAATAAGTAAAGAAAGAAATGAAAATATAGTTGATATGATTAAATTGTAGAGTTTTACCCCTGCATCGTTGGTATTAAAAAGAGTCTGTCATCCGTAATTTTGTTTTCAAATGATTTGAGCAGGGATGACATTATTGCAACCTCTTTATCAGAATATATTTCATATTTTGAATAGGTGGTGTGATGACTAACGAGTCCAAATTTTTGTTCATGGGGAAATCCCTTCAATTGTTTTTCATATATACGTCTGCGACAAATATAAAATGTATTTAGTCATAATTATCAGAGTATATCAGCTTTTGTAAAATCAAATCATGAAAACTTACCTCATGTATACATTTACAACTGAGGCTCCTAGCCATTCATACTTGAGGAGTTCATTTACATTTTCAGCACTAATGAAATATGATGTTTCCTATCCATAAATATCTTTTTCTAAATCAACTGTGTGAGTATTGTCGTCTTTCAACTTTGTATCCACATGAGCCTGCAATGATATTAACTGTGGATATAGAACAGGCGGGGTGAAGGTGCTCTTAGTAGACTGTTTCAATCGGTTGGTTGATCCTTGAGATAGTTTTGAGCTGATATTTCATTTCACCCCACATTCTTTTTCATTATGTAATAACATTCATCAGTTTAGACCTTTTTTCATTAAATGTTAAAGGTCCAGCTTGAAAAATAAATTGGAAATAGATACCTTTTTGTCGACATATTTTTTTACAAGAACTGTCGGCCATGCGATGAATGTTATAACACCTTGTTCAACTTTATGAATGTCGTCATCATCATTTGGAATAGGTAGCTCGACACTCTTCTCATTAGCTACGTTAATTGACACTCGAAGATGATCTTTTGGAAGTTGTCTGTTGTGTAGTATGTCGTTTTTCATATTGAACACCCTAGCCCTCGCTACAAGGTGATAGGTGGGAGTTGATAAATATAAATCACAGTCATTTTCACCCCGTGGAATATTAGTACAGGAAAGGTATCAGTGTCTATATAAATCACATTTCACTGAAAAAATTATTAAAACATTGATTACCTTATCTAAGTCAGGTTTTTTAGGGGAATGGATCGCCTCAAAGCTGTTGGGGGGTGGGTAGGGATCATCATGAATGAGTTTTTGTTGAGTTGTTTCTTCTCTTTGCCTCTCCCCCATCAATTTTTCTATCATCTCTATCTGGTATTGTAATTCTTCTTTAAAAATAGATAACTGTTCTTAAAGCTTTTCCATTTTTTCATTTTGATCCTCCGCTTGTTTTTGTTTTTGAAAATATGTTTGGGGTGTCACCCCAAAACCCGCACTTCTGACACAAACATACTATTCTGGATGCTTTAAGGATGCTGAAAGTATGTCTGCATCTAGTGTGGTTGTTGTTGATTCTTGTGACTATTTCAGATAGAAAATATAGAAAAACAAGTAGTTATTGTAATGTAATAGCAATTTAAAGAAAATAAAATTTATATTATGTCATACTTACACATGTTTCCCACACTTTTTGTGTGTTTTAATCTATCAATATCCCCTCTTTATTTACATGAGCCTCCTTCCATAGCACATGACGTGTGATGGATATGGCTTTCAATTTCGATTCATTAATCTACATATAAATAGAAAAACATGGTTATGGTGTTGTTTTATGTCACATACTAGTAGCAGGGTAGATTTAAAAGACGTACCAATTTTTTCTCATGTTTAGCATACCCCATCCTTACTTTATGGTAAGGGTACGCTGGTTCTGTTGCGCGTTTTTTATTTTCAGCACTCAGTGGCTATTTCATAAATAAAAAACTGTCAATCAGAGTGATGAATACAAGAAAACGTCAAACAACGTATTACCCCACACAATGTACCTGAAAAATCTGCTCCCCACGATGGTTGCTAAACGTATCCCATGCTCCTTGGGATATCAAGTGTGTGTAAAGAGGAGGTGGGTGCAGCTTGATTTTCCCTTCTGCATCTTTAAGATGATATTTCTTTAAAATTGTGCGGAAACCTCTACGAATCCTTCCTACAACTCTTAATACATATTCCTTGTGCGAGGAATCTACTATAAATGCACTCTGCAATGGATGATGAAGAGTAAGTCAATGTTTTGGTATTTTATTTTATTTTAATAAATTAAAAAAATGATATCATAATTTTACCGTAATCTCTTCCCACATTAGTGTCTTCAGCCCGGTGATAACATGGTGCCACGACTATACATCAATCGGCTCTCATTGTCGAGTGATGATTCCAATGTAGCTACTAAAGATGGCTCTGTTGGGGTTAATATGTTGGCCTCTCTTATTACATCCCACCTCAAATTTGATGCCTTTTGCTTTTTCCTTAAGGATTTTGGCTAACACTGTCAAACTACGATGCTCTTGTTTTTTTTTCACTTTCAGGGTTTCATTTTCTACCATTTCCTCAGAAGTAGCATCGATATCTTCCCCCAGAGTGATAGCATCAGCAATGGGACCAACAACAACAGGTTGAGAAATCTGTTGTACCTCAGCACTGGGACCAGTAACAACAGGTTGAGAAACCTGTTGTTGCTCTGCACTGGGACCACCAACATCTGGTTGCGAAACATGTTGTTGCTCTATAGTGGGACCACCAGCTGCTGGTTGAGAGACCTTTTGTGCTTCGGGATTGGGCGCATCAGCAGGTGCAGAAGTCATTATATGCAGAAGTGGTTTAATATTTAATTCAGATTACATAAAAACAGCAGCGAACAGATAATAACATAACATAACACAATGTATGTTACAATAAACAAATAACCTGATTATTGTACTCTCTTTTTTTTTCTTTAAAGGCTAAAGAGATTTGACTCCTCTATCGACTATGTAAATCCCTTCATTATGGTCTCCTCTGATATACAAAACGCCGTCTACATTGGGACCGTTGCGAAATGATTGTGAAGTTCCTATAAAAGGGTTAACCTCCATTGAACTTTCATCTGACCCTTCAGTTGTTTTTGTCGATAACATAACAATTTACCAATTTCGGTTTACGGGGTCTGGAACATAAAATACTTGTACTGCCTATGATTCCATTATAAATGGTTTGTATTTCTCCCCTTCCTTACTAAAATCAACTTTCATGAATCCTAATTCATCTATTTTAACAACACTCCTGTTATCAACCCACTTGCATTGAAAAATCGGCACTTTGAATTTCATATAATCCAACTCCCATATTCGTTTGATGATTCCAAAGTATGACATATTCGCATAAATTGGATTTTTGTCCTTAGCACCGAAAACATGCATCACCTCAGCCACAAGTGTAACCCCACTATTCTACATGGTACTATCTTCATCATGTTCATTAGTATAGAATGTATAACCATTAACTACATAAGCATTGTAAGATAATACGTACACACTTTCTCCTCCGGCTAGCCATTGAAGTCATTCTGAAATTGAGTCTGTATTTTCATCTAAATGCTTAAAAATATGGTCTCGGAAGTATCCTATAAACTGTCGATTATGTGTATTTGATATCTATTTTTTATCCCTAGAAGGATTCAAACGCCTAAGAATTTCTTTGTGGGTTTGAACATATGGGTCAACGTTGAAACTGTTATACAAAACGTAAAGGTGGGCCTGCTCCCGATCTGTAATATTAATTGTGACAACCTCTCTTCTAGAAATTCCTTCACCCTCAAGCCGCTCAGTGTGATGAGATTTCGGTAGGACAATGATTTCCACACCAGACAGGTATTCGGTACAAAATTCAACAACTTCCTCAACAATATATTACTCCACAATACAACCCTCTGGCCGACTTTGGGTTTTGACATACCCTTTCAAAATCTTCATATACCATTCAATGGGGTACATCCATCTATAATTTATAGGACCACATAGTCGAATCTCTCTCACCAAATTAACCATCAAATAAACCATCATATCGAAAAATTTTAGTGGGAAGAACATTTCAAATTCACATAATATGACGGAAATTTCTCTTTCCATAGTTGGAAATTTCGTAGGGTCTATAACTTTTCTGTATATAGCTTTGAAGAAGAAACAGATCTTTGTTAATGTATAGCGGGCATTCTTGGGCAAAATGTAATGTAAAGCTATAGGAATTAGATCTTGCATCAAAACATGGAAGTCATGTGATTTCAGACCCTTTAATTGTTAATCTCCCATTGACACAATGTTCTTGATATTTGATGAATACCCCTTTGGAACCATTATGTCATTCAAGAAGTTGCAAAACTGATATCTCTACTTCCTGGAAAGAGTGTAAGCAGTAGGAGGAAGAAATGTTTGTTTTTCACCCTTCACTGGTGCCAACTCTTCTCGTATTCCCATCTCAACCATGTCCAATATAGCCTTAATTCCATCCTTTGTTTTTTCAGGTGCATTTAGCAACGTTTCGATGACACTATCACATACATTTTTTTCAACATGCATAGCATTAAGAAAATGTCTGACATACAGACAATTCCAGTATGGTAATTCAAAAAAAAACTGATCTCTTTTTCCAACCAGTTTTTGTAAGGTTTTTCGAAAATGGTTTACCAAAATTAGTGTCCAAATATTTTACTTTCTCAAACAATTGATCACCTGTTAGTGGAGACAGTGCTGTATGTTCTTCTAAACTTTCGTCGAATTATGTCGTCCAAGATTGGTACTTATATCGTCGGGGTAGAAATCTGCGATGTCCTAGAAACACGGTTTTAGATGAATGTTTCAACCTAATTGACTGCGTACGTTATTCGCAAATGAGACACCCTTGAGTTCCTTTAATGCTATATCCTGACAAATTTCCATAAGCATGAAAGTCATTTATCGTTCCGTACAACATGGCTTTCAAAGTAAAATGTTCATTTTTGTAAGCATCATACAACGTAACACCTGAATCCAACAATATTTTCAAATCCTCGATCAATGGGGCCAAATAAACATCAATATCATTACCCATTTTTTTCCTAATATAAGCATAGATAACATGATTTATTTTCGTTTCATGCATAAACACAGTGGTAAGTTATAGTTTACCAATATAATCGGCCATGTACTATGACTGCTGCTTTGAAAACCAAAAGTATTCACCCCATCTGTAGATAATTCCAGACAAAGGTTTCTCGGCTCATTCCCAAATTCAGGATACTCGTGATCAATTCTCTTCCACTGAGGAGAGTTTTCCGGGTGACATAGTTTCCTATCTTTAATTCTTGTATCTGCATGCCATGTCAATTGTCCTGCAGTCTCCTCACTTCCATATAGGCGTATAAACCTAGGAATGATCGGAAAGTAACATACAACTTTCGTAGGACTAGAATCATCTTTCTTGTATCGGGAAGCACCACACTTTGGTCATTCTTTAAGTGATTTGTGGTCCTTGAGAAACAATATATAGTCATTCGGGAAAGCATGTATTCTTTCAGAGATCATACCCATCGATCGTAGCATTCATTTGGCATCGTATGTTCGGCTTGGGAGTTCATTATCTTCTGGGAGCATGTCATTCAGAAGAGCAAGTAGTTCCGTAAAACTGGCATCACTCCACCCGTTTCCTACTTTCAAATTATACAGCTTCAATACGGCTGACAATGCTGTATATTTAGTACAACCAACATACAATGGTGTTTTTGCACAACTCTTTAACTTCTCAAACAATTTTGGGCAATCACGAAGTCCATCTTCAACTGTCCTTGTCATTTCCTCAATACGATCTTAATCATCATTCACATCTGTAATCACACCCTCCATACGATCATCTTCACTGTTCATGCTTCTAATCATATCAGATGATCTATAAAATTTCTTGTTCTCTGAGTCACTACCTACATTCGTTTTTTCCCCGTGTTTATTCCAACATGTATAACTTAGATCTATTCTGTGATAGATCAGGTGTTCTTCCAACTCCTCTAGACTAATTTGTCTTGAATAACAATAGTGTAAACACGGAAAAAGGATTTGGGAAGGGTCACATGCATGATCTTATGCAAACTTGATAAACTCTTTCATGCCATCTTCATACTCTTTGGTCAACCGATTGGCATTCATCCATTCTTTATTCATATTCATCGTCTTTATGGGTTCGATCTCGAAATTACCTAATATTATGTTTTAATTAATCAGGTAGCATTGTTTGGGTTTTATAAAAACAAATCATGGTACAAATTCTTTTAAACACATGTGAAATCCATATACATGGTGTGTCCAGTAGGGTGAACATCGTGTATGTATAAGATACCTGATTTAATCTTACATATATCAAATTTATTCCAAGTTAGTCTTACAAAGACTGAATGATTCCTTTGAAAATACATGACATTTAGAACAAATTGAGCTAAAGTCGTGTACTTTAGATACATATTGAGTCACCTCACCAGCTATGCATCACATTTTTGTGGAATACATGGTGTGTAGTCCTTACATGACCACTAGGGGTGTATAGTCTATACACATCAAGTCTCTATGGTATCTATACATGGTGTGAGTGAAGTAAAACACGTGTCATATGGTTCTACCATTATTTCATGGCATGTACATGGTTTCATGCTGAAGTATATGTATTGGAGATACATTGTGTGTGACCTAGGTTCACATGACATGTAACATTTAAAATTAAACTTATTCCAAGTTTGAGTCAGAAGATTAGTCATGTGGTGTAAATTTTGGAGATAAATGTTGTGTGGCATTAAAATCTATATGAAATCCATGTATGGTGAAGCATGTTCCATGTATTTTAAAGTGTCTCATAGAGCCCTCTAGAAGTGGTTTTCTAGGATTTAGTGGAATTGCACTAGTAACAAAGTGGTGGTGCCATTCAAATGGGTAAAGTTTGGATTGATATTTAATGGTGGACGAACTACAACATGGAAAAAAATGGCATATCAATCATGCCAACAACCGCAACACCATACAAAAACACAATCGTGATCACAATCTCTACACCATACAAACCAAACAATCAAAATTTTAGATTTTACAAAGCATACCTTATTCAATTTTGTTTGTTAATTATGGGGTTATCACAAAAGTTTTATCATCCTGGGGTGTTCATTCGTAAGTCAAGTATACGTAAATTACCAATTTATATATTACAATGTTCAACAAGAACCAACCAACATTCAATTCATTTAGTGCGCAAACAAGGACCACCAAAGGCCACGATTTTCAGCGGGGTGTTTAGCCCGTACATTTCACATTATAACCATCAATATCAAACAATAATAACATGCGAACAAGAGGAAACCAATGAGTAATAGGAAAAAACTCACCACGAAAAGAAATCCAACCATAATAGTGATCAAGCATAGAACAATATGAACTAGATGGAACTCAGGATGAGGAGTAAGCCATCATGTAATAACTCTAAGAAATTGGTGTGGTGAAAAAATCCCAACATCCTATTAGTATTTGTGGTGCGATATGTTATACTCAACACTCGATGTAAGGGAGTGTGATTTTCCTATATTCTCAACAATTACCTTACCATCTTATGTTATCCTCTATAAAGGTGTATTTTAATTTTAACTAGAATGAGGAATTACCTCCCATCCATCAATTTAATTAGGACCATTTGTATAAGTAAGGCATTATTCACATTTATATTTATATTACAAAGCATGAAGAAAAACATCTCATATGTCCCATTATCCATGTACAATTTCATTCAACGAAATGAAATACACAATTATCATTCTATATAACATGCAGTAGATGGTGTTCCCTTTCAACCCATTATAGATCATTTCAATTCATTTAATTAATTCATTAAATTAAAATAAATCCATCATGTAAAATTCATTCCTCATGATTATTACACATTCAATTTTACCAAGAATGGAAAATTCACTAATAAGGATCAAAGGGTCTTCAAAATGGACCATAATCAACATGGAAATTTCCTACATGGTAAATTCCATTAAGAATCTAGGACAAACACCTATAATGTGTCTTCAATTCCATTTATATAACCTTGTATCAAGGGAAACCTCATTTAAAAGCTTTGACATAAGCTAAATAGGTGTTCAGGGAAATTAATAATTTGAAATTAAAGGGATAATTTTACTTGGCACACTCAAGGGGTGTCCATAAAAGAGCTCAATAACATCTAACCCATGAAACAAGATTCAATAGGTGTTTATTGAGGTGCAAGGATTAAATAAAGAACTCAATAATATCAATAATTCATTGACTCTTGCAATAACACCTTAAATCAGGATTTCACACATTAAATTCAAGCGGTAGAAAAAATTTTTACCTGAAAATGAATAAAAATAATGGTAGCGGCAGAGGCGGAGGCGGTGGCGGTGGCGGCGGCAGAGGCAGTGACGGTCGCGGCGACGGGGGTGGAGGTGGTAGAGGCAGCGGGGGTTGCGACAGTGGGGGTGGGGGCGGAGGTAGAGGCGGTGGCGGAGAAGGAGGAGGATGGGGAGAAGGAAGGAGGAGGAAGAGGAGGAGGAGGAGGAGGAGGAGGAGATGGAGGAGGAGGACAAGGTTGCGGTGGTGAGGGGCCTGGTTCAGCTTCCGCGAGATCTTGACCACGTGCAAGCGAGGATGGCCTGTTAGGGTTATTAAATAAAAAATGACGGAACCTTTATCAGCGCTCGTTAAAAGCACTGATAAAGGTATGTTTTATCAGCGCTAAAATAAAAGCGCTGATAAAACATTCATTTATCAACGCTAAAAAAGCGCTGATAAATGTTACCTTTTATTAGCGCTTTTAGATAGTGCTGATAAAGGCATACCCCTTTATCAGTGCTTTCTATTTAGCACTGATAAAGGGCAACGCTTCCCTTGCCCTGTTTTGTGGTAGTGTGGGTACACGCCGTGTAGTCAGATCTACACACCGTGTACTGTTTCTAGATTACGCAGATTTAAAAATTTATTATTATATTATGTAACCCTTGAGACATGTACGTTAGTGTGGGAATAAAGACGAGACACAACATGTGATAGATGTTTGATATATATATATATATGTTTAATTAACATCTGTGTAATGTTCAAAGATCTGCACATCATGTATGAATTGTATTACAATTATAATTATGCGTACATGCTATATGTCACAAAGAATAAAGTATATACAAGTATAATACATGTTGGGTAGTTTTAGACAGGTATTCACCAGGTTACCTCCAAGGTACAAGTTATGTACATAGTTAATTTTAAATGAATTTATTAATTTGTTTAAAATTATAATAGATGATAATCTCAAGGAAATTCAGAAAGGGTTTAAGATAAAAATATTGATTAATTAAATATAATAATTAATCGATTAAATCATGTTTTATCTTAAATAAGAATGGTTAAAGAATTGAATGATAGTTTTATTAAATGCATAATTCGTTGCATTCATGTGGATGATCATGAGCTAGACCAGGCCTTTGTATGTGATTGGTTTCCCTTTTAATTTATAATTAAATTAAATCATTGGCCTACATGTCTTCTCTCATCATTAATATGTAGGGCCTACATTTCCATGGTTTATTTTATGTAAAACCCCCTTTACCCCTCACCTGCATGTGAGTAAAAGAATATGTAATGGATGAAGCTCCCAAGATAGTGTAGGCAGTTCAAGTTAGGAGTCGAGGTGAAACCAATCCAAGGAGATACAAAGGTGGACATGTGTAAAGCTGTAAACATGAACCTTATTGGTTCAAGGTGTTTCTCCCCTAGGTCAATGGTTAGTTTATCAATCGTTAGATAAACTAACCATTATAACAAGCTCATGATCATACCCTTTATTTTATTTTTTTCAGTTGTATGGTTATTCATTATGGATGTTTTTTCGTGATCACATAATTAATGAATTAACAATCATGAAAGATGGAACTAAAATAAACTGGATTATATGTAAATATTATCTAATACATGGTTAATCACTTAATCTTATACCACTTAATATTAACAAGCATGTGAAAAGATAATAAATGAAAATTTACTCATGAAGGATAAAATCCCTCAATAAAATATTAAGTCAGCATAAACTTCCATTACTTCAGTTAGAATCTAACCATAGTTCAAAGTGCTTGACCAGTCAAAGTTAGGGTGATTTCAATTATCAGGGAATTCTAATTTGAGGTTTTGGGTTGACTTCCAAAGCAGGACTTGGTGTAACTGAGAGGTAAAGGTTGAGGAAATCCAAAATTAAATATTTTAGGATTAGGGTGTCTACTCAACAGATCAAGGAGCTACGAGTTAATGTAGTTAGAATTTGGAATGACTACCTAAAACATTTCAAATTACTTGACCAACCAAAGTTTGGGTAATGCGAAGGGAAATATGGATCCTTACCTCTAGAATATCCAAGAAACATGATATTTTGAATCTAATGGTGAGGGATATAGGGTTTTGATAAAATAGTGGAAGACTAAGGAATATTTATTTATTTATTTGTATTAATTTTATCAGATACAATACTAAAACTCTATTCATCTTATTTTTAGAAACAACATTAAAAATGACATCAAACACATCATTTTGATCTATACTCAAGAAGGAAAACCTTCTCACCCGCACTAATTTCCAGGAGTGGAAAAGGTGCCTGTAGGTCATCCTTCTTCATGAAAGGAAACTATATGTGCTGGAAGAACCTTTACCAGTTGTTCCTGGAAATGAGGAGAGTGATGAGGAGCTCTCGATGTATGAGAAACATCTGAATAATGCTACGGATGTTCAATGCCTCATGATATCATCCATGACCAATGAGATATTGAAGCAACATGAGGGAATGGATGCTTATAGCATGATGTCTCACCTTTGGGATATCTATCAAGAGAATACGAGATAAGAGAGGTATGACATCTCCAACACTTTGTTCACCACTAATATTGGAGAGTCTGTGCTAGCTGGGCCTCATTTAGTCAATCTTATCAGTTACATTGAGTGTCTGGACATATTAGGGATTAAATTAACAGATGAGTTGCATACAGATCTCATACTATCATCACTACCAAAATCCTTCTTCAGTTTTATTGTGAATTATAATATGAGAAATAATGAGAAAATCCTATTGGAACTTCTGACTCTGATTCGCCAAGTGGATAAGGACATGGTGTGTGAAAAACCCACTGTCCTTATAGTGAATAGTAAGAGTAAGGAAATATAAAGGGCCCCTATGATTTATAAATAGTCTAAAGTCCCCAAGCACTGTTCGACCAAGAAGAAGAAGATCCAGAGGTAAGGTAAGGAAAAGGAGGCAGTGTGTTTTTCATGTGGAAATTCAGGACACTAGAAGAGTAACTGCACCTAGAGGAAAGGGGAAGCCAAAGGTTCATTCGTTCTAAAGTGGAATCTTTCCATTTCTACACATTGAGTATTATATATTTCTTGTGGTTCTCACATCTGTATTCAAATGCAGGAACCAAGTATATTTCAGAAAATTTCCAGAGGAGAGGTAGATCTATGAGCTACTAATGGTTCGAGGCTAGATGCTCTTTCCATTGGTGACTACCACCTTTCATTGTCGACTGGGATGATTTTGGTTTTACATGGATGTTATTATGTACCAAGTGTTACCAAGAACATAATTTACATATCAAGTTTAGATACAGATGGGTTTATTTTTCAAATTCATAAATAAAAGTTGTTTCTTTTATAAGGAAAATATATGTTATGGTACAAAACATTTAAATAAAAGTCTGTATGTATTAAATTATGAAAACCAAGTGTTTTAAATCGATAATGAATCAAGTTCACATGACTCATATAACACCCAATTATGGCATCACTACCTTGTTCATGTAAATGAGAAGCGCCTGACACAGATCTATCAAGATGGTTATTTAGACAATTCCAAGTTAAAAACATTTGTTTACAAGGGAAAATGACCAAACCACCATTTGGTGTACATGGTAAAAGGGCCACAAAGGTTATAGTATTGGTACACACTGATGTATGTGGACCATTTCTAGTAGAAGTTAGAGGTGGATATTCTTACTTAATAAATTTTACTGATGACTTGAGTAGATATGGATATATTTACTTGATGATGTATAAGTATGATTAATTTGAGAAATTCAAGGAATTCAAGAATGAAGTATAGAATCAGCTTGGTAAGAATATAAAGAAGCTTCGATCAGATCGAGGTGGAGAATATCTTAACCAAGAGTTCATCGACTTTTTACAAGATTTTGGGATTCTATCTCAACTCAGTCCACCATATACACCATAGTAGAATGGTATTAGTGAAAGGAGGAATTATACCTTGTTGGAAATGGTAAGGTTGATGATGAGTCATGCAGATCTTCTATTGTACGTTTGGGGATATTCATTACAAACTACATCATAAACATTAAACTGAGTACCAAATAAAGTGAAAAATGGAATTATCTTCGAGCTATGTAGTAGAAAGAAACCCATTTTATCGCATACACATGTATGGGGTTGCGAGTCATTTGTTAAGACTTTCTTAGGCAACAAACTAGCACCTTGGGGAATGAGATGTATCTTTATAGGGTATCCCAAGGAAACAAATGGATACTACCTATACAACCCCTCAGACAAGAAAGTGATTGTTTCCAGACAATCCATATTTCTTGAGAGGTAGCACACCCTTAAAAAGGATAGTGGGAGAAAGATTGACTTCAATGAAGTTGATTCTCACGATACACATGAGTTGGTACAGGAACAAGTTCCACAGGTCCCCATGGAAGAAGTAGTTCCTGAAATACAAGTACTACGTAGGATTATAAGAGAGGTAAGGGAACTATAGAGATATGGTTTTCTTGTCATCAAGGATGGTGACTCATTATTGTTGGACAATGATAAACCTCTCTCCTATAAGGAGGTGGTAAAGAGCTCAGAAGCTACAAGCTATCTAGAAGATATGAATTCTGAGATGGATTCTATGTATCAAAACCAAGTTTGGGTTCTGGTCAATGCACTAGTTGATGTAAATCCTATTTCATGTAAATGGGTATTCGAGGGGAAACTAGACATGGAAGGTAAAGTAAGTACTTATAAAGAAAGTATAGTGGCTAAAGGGTTTAAACAACGTTAAGGAATTGAATAAGATGAAACCTTTTCTGTAGTTTCCATGTTTAAATCCATCATAATCATATTTTCCATAACAACTTACCATGGATATGAGATTTGGAAGATGGATGTTAAAACTGCATTCCTTAATGAGAACCTTCAGAAATATTTCTATATGACACAACCAAAAGGGTTTGTGACACCAAGTGATTCCAAAAGGGTTTGCAATTTTCATAGGTCTATTTATATATTGAAGCAAGCATCCTGGTCATGGAATATTTGATTTGATGAATCCATAAGGGAATTTGGTTTCATTAAGAATGAATGTGAGCCATGTGTTTACAAAAGGTTTAATGGTAATGAGGTCATTATCCTAGTATTATATGTTGACAACATATTACTTATTGGAAATGACATACTAGTCTTATAATATATTAAGGATTGATTGAACAAGTGCTTCTCTATGAAGGACTTAGAAAAAATAGCCTATATTTGAGGGATCAAGATCATTCATGATAGATTCAAGAGGTTTCTTGTACTAAGTCAAAGTAAAAATATTTACCAGATAATAAATAGATTTAGTATGGAATAATCCAATAGGGGATTGGTTCTAGTGTCACATGGTTTATATCTTTATAAGAAAATGTGTCCCCAGACACAACAAGATAAATATACAATGAGTAAGATCCCATATGATTTAGTGATAGGATCAATCATGTATGCCATATTATGTACTAGACTTGATGTTTCCTATGCACTGATTATGGTAGGCAGATATCAAGAAGATCCAGGAGAACATCATTGGACTACTGTTAATAATTTCCTTAAGTATCTAAGAAGAACTAGGGATATGTTCCTAGTATATGGAGGAGACAAAGAGATTTTCATCAGAGGGTATGTTGATGTTGGTTTTAAGATAGATCAGAATGATCTGAAGTCACAATCGACATATGTTTTCTGCCTCAACGGAGGATCTTTGAGTGAGAAGAGTTCAAAGTAGCTAGTTGTTGCTGATTCTACAACGGAGTCAGAATATATAGCGTCTTATGATGCAGCCAAGGAATTCATCTGGATTTAGAACTTTTCTAGAAACTTGATGTGGTTCTTAGTAGTAAATACCTTATCACATTGTATTGTGATAATACTGCAGCGGTGGATCTTGAAAAAGAGCCAAGGTCACATCAATAAACAAAGAACACACTCCAGAAGTATCACCTCTTGAGGGATTTTTATCAAAGGGGTGAAGTTGCAGTGAACAGAGTATCCACTAAAGAGAATGTGGTAGACCCCTTGACTAAAGTCCTATCTCAGTAGAAGCATGAGTATCATGTAAGCGCTAGCGGACTGAAGGTTGTTAGCAGTTGGCTCTAGTGAAAGTGGGAGTCTGTTGGAGTTGGTGCCCTAGAACCAACTTATTATTTTTTACTTTATGATAAACATATATTCATTGGATGTATATTAATAAACTTCTTATCACATCATTATTGTTCTTCTGCATGATTTTTGTGTGTGATAATTTCCTAAGAGTAGCCATTTCACTAAAAGGTCATATCAGATCCCTGCTATGATGAGAACCTAGAAGTGCCATGACACTATTCTTGAACATATGTTTTGTAGTTGGATAATATCATTTTAAGGGAAAAAATGATACAGGCTATTAGGGGTGGGGACTCATAGGACTTTGAGGCACCTTGTCATGGTGTATGCCCTTAGTAATATCTAAGAGGATAATTTGAGAATGAGACCCGCCAGTAAGAAATCCGCATTAATAAGTGTCATTAGATGTTCCTATCTACCGATGTGTGTATTGATCCTTAGACTTTAAGATTATTATTAATGAGTATTATGAATCACACACTTATATGTTTTGGTGAAAACCGTGATGCCATATGTTCGTGGCGAGGTATGATATGTTAGGTGCATCACGAGTAATACTTCATTAATGAATAACGCAAGAAAGGATTTGTCCCTTGTGTTCCATAACAAAAGTTGATATCTCAGGCCCTTTGATGGAAATGATATAGCCTAAATAAATCCATGGCCATGGTGTTCTATAGGCAAGTTCAATTTCCAAGAAGTCAAAGAATGAGAAATCGAGCACACGGGTTGATGAAACTTGCATGAAAACTGCTTGATTAGATATATCAATACAAAGGTATTATATTACATGGTAAGCGTTCGTATGAGGTGAAATGTCATTATGGCATTAACTTCTTTCTCTACGGATTCCTTGGCGTGTTTCTAGATGCTAACCTTGGACTTTAGGTAGGCTCACCTAATTCCACTTAGAAAGATGCCTAGAGGGCCACACACTAAGTGTATCTAGAATCTCAGTTAAATAATTTATTATTTAACAAGTTGAATAAATATTATTCCTAGTTTTGGTTTAATAATTATTCATGTATGCTTGATCACATTTATTTTTTGTTAGTTATTCGAGAGAATATATTGCGGATGGAATATTTAATAAATATTTATTTTTTATTTTAGTAAATATAATATTAATTTATTTATCAGCGAATAATGCGGTTATATTTATTTAATAAATAAATTGTCGTTATTCAAGGCCTGATAAATATTGAGGAGGATTGACGGACCAAGTTTTGGGTCTGGTGAGAAATAATAATATTAAATATTATTTGATTAAAATAATATTTAATTCTAACTTTCAAGTTAATCAAATGTCAAGAAATAATAACATTGTTTTTATTATTTTATATGGGGTGTTTCAATTGGTTAATAAAATAATTAAGGCTCCTATGAAAATTATTTTATGATTACCTGGAAAATTAAATTCTCGGTTACATTATTCTCTAATTAGCTAAGGGGGAAACCCACAAGCTAGCCAATAATGTCGTGCACAAAAATTTAGAGAATTTATCTCAATACTAGAGAGTTCCTTCTTCTCCAAAAATTTTCTCAAGAATGATAGTGGTCCTCCTCCACCGGATCAAGGATAACACTTTGGAAGCAGTTCTCAAGGCGATCAAAGGCGAATAATGCAAGTGCAAGGATCTTCCATTCTAGCACCCAGAGACTCCTTTGGAGACGTCTAGAGTTTCGTGAAGCACATGTGGATCACCTCTATAAGAGATCTACCCTTGATCTCTACAATGCAATGAAGGTTCATGGAAGATCTGTGGTCAAACACATCAATGAAGAATGAATCACCTTAGAGGTAATTATTTAATTTAATTAAATTGATTATAAACAAAATATGTTGATACTATATAAATTGGTTTCTAGTTTCTATTCCTTTGTCTTAATCCTTCATTAAATTTTTTGGATACTGGCATTCATCATCGTATTGATCCTAGATTGTTCATTGAATATGGAAAAAATCCAAGATAGGCAACACCCATCCCATGCTTCTACTATGCCTAAAACCTATATGATATAAATATATGAAGATACCTCTACCTCATCACATCCTTAGGTTCCCACATAGCCTCCTCAAATTGGTGGTTTCACCACAAAAATTTAACCAGGTGAGCGATCTTGTTTCGTAGAACTTTATCTTTATGGTCTGGAATCTTTACTGATTGTTCCTTTTAATAAATGTCTTATTCTAGTGGTATAACCTCTGAGTTTAGTACATGTGAAGGATTAGGTATGTAATTACTTAGGATAGACACATGGAAAACATCATGAACTTGAGAGAGATTTAGTGGAAGATCCATTTGATAAGATACCATCCTAATATGATCAATAATTTCAAAATAATTACATCCTCACAAATTTGAAATTACACTTGAAAATCAAAGATGAATTTTTGAAAATTTACTTTGTAGGAAACCCACATTAGAAAAGGGGTCAATAAAACTTCCCATTAAAAGGAGTAAAAGCAAAAGGAGTAGATCTCCACATAACTAGGTTTTTGATTAAGAGAAAATTAGTAGAAAGTAAAAATGTGGATATAGAATAGAATTCTAACTATCAAGATCTGATTGAGAATGATGGAGAACATGGTCATTAGAATGTTAATGATAACAAAACCATAAACAAAAAAGGTCTAGAAAAGTTCACCGATAATATCATAAATGATGCTAATAGGATATCATTTTAGGAAAAAGTAAATTTAGAAGATATAATTACTTGATTTCATCTCATAAGTACAATATCACTATTTGGTTGTGTCTTGATCAATTTCCGCTTCATTTCTTACTCTAAGGAATGAATTTGATTTTTTAGTGACTACAGAACTAGTGGATCATAAAATCCATAATGAGATGATAAGTCAGTCATTATGTCTCTAGTTATCATCACAAAAAAATGGTTAGCATAGGTTATTCAATATGCATAAATATTCATATGGTTAAGTAATGCATTAATCTCTAAAACCTCATCCAAAGTTAAATGTAAAAAATTTCATAAATGTTTTCCCTTATGAACCTTCCAAAAGATTAAAATCTAAATATTTTGAAAGAAGGTTACTAATTTTCTAAAATCAACTTGTCCTTAATCCCCCAAAAAACTTGATGTATCTCTTAATTTTCTCACACCAAACATGTGAAGATCATTATCATGTATTATCTTAAAACATGGTAATAACTTGAAAAACCATATTAAATACACACATTCTCCTTCATTCCTTATATAATAACTTTTCTTATATGAAAACATTTTTAGTGAAATCTTGGGTTCATACTTGTAGTGATAGAATATGTGATTTCATTATTCTATAATCTAAGTAGATAATCACATGAAATTTCACTAATGGATGAATAATAAGATTTTCATAGAAATTATTCATTCAAAATCAATCATGAAATTCCCAAAAAAGGATAGGAGGATAAATATTCCCTAATTATCATGGTTCACTTCATCCATTATGATAGCATAAGCTTTTACTTTATCCATTGTCCTCATAGGTTTTTGTGCCTTACCATCCACATTAATCCATGTATTAGGGAACTTATTAGCGTAATGCCCAAACTCATTGCAATTGAAGCATTAAATTGTGGGAGGTACACCCTTTAAATATTTCTCTTTATTCCCATTAATATGGAAGTCAAATGCTCGAAGACCTTCTTTCCCACACGTAAAACATTTACCAGTCCCCTTAAGATAATTTCCTCCATGTTCCTTTCCACACTTTGAGCATAAAGTTAATCTAATCTTCTTCTCTCCATAGTTTTTGGAGTTTCCTTTGAATTATATCCTTATTTTCTTATCATAACCATGAGATTGATGGGAAATTTGAATTTCCATTTTTTTAAGAAAAATATGAGGAAGGTACTTACTGAAAAATAATTTCTTGAACTCATTCCAATACATAGAGCCAATTTTATCTTGTTTCCTATTATTCTTGATAAAGTTCCACCCCTGATTCAATTATCCTTCCAAGAGATAAGTTCCTAACTTAAATTTTTCATGATTTTAATAATAGAGAATAAAAAATATATTTTCAGTGGTATAAATCAATTTCTCAGAAACTAGTGTATTGATCACTCCACTAAAATAAGGTGGATGTTACCTTAATAAGGATTCAAGAAAATATTGTTCCCTCCTTTGGTCATATGGAAACTCAACATGATTCATGTATTTATAAGGTTGTGTGGTCGTAGCAATGAGGTTTTTCATTCTATATTCCATAACATTTAGTTTCTCAGGAGGGATATATTTTCATTTTCCATTGCATTCCTCATTAACAAAGTTTCTTTGGGTTTTATCCATTGACTAAAACCAAAAATAAGAGCAAGAGAAACAATAATCATAGTCATAAAACCACATAATAATGGGAAATTTCTTATAAAATTTCAATATATGACACCTTAGGTTTAACTTAGGTTATTAATGATCATTACCAAAACTCTATGATTGTAACCTAGACACATCATTAGATTTATTACTAAGGTTTTATCATCCCAGTTTCCAAAGGTTAACTAATCATTTATTTTGATACCAACTATAGTGGTCTGGAATTATTTCTAGTTAACTCTAATTTATACCTATCAAAACAATCCATGGGTGTTTATACCTATTGGGTGGGACACACCACCATCCCTAGTGAAAAACCTTTCCTCATGAAGCCCTTGAGTAGAGATCCATGCTTTATCCAATGCTCACATGTGAGACTTCCAAATGATCATATTCTTTTCTTTGATATGATACTAACTATAACAACCCACTCCTTTCATACATAGATATTACATATAAATGGATGAACATTCATTACATAACATAATGAAACTAGTCTAGAATATTATGGGTTTAGTGCCTTTGGAAACATTAAAACAAAAACATCTAGTTCATAAAATGTATACATTGTCTTTTACTTATTCCTTAATTATTAGAACCCTTTTTAACATATAAAACTTAATACATTTCTTCATATTCTAGGGAAAATAAACATAAGATAAGGGTGAGATTATATGCTCAGTAAGGGTAATAAATGGAGATATTAATAATATAATAAACATAAGGGTATAAGAATATCAAAATAACATTTGAAAATCATACACTTCATATCAAAGATCATAATCTTGAGTCATAGAATAAATTATAAAAATTCATAAGACCCGAATCATAAAGGAATAACTTTGGCATAAAACATGGGATTGTGCCAAACACATAAGCATATAAAATAATTTCATCAGTAGTCAAGGCTATTTTCCAAGACTATCATAGTGGACTGAGTTCACTTTTGAAACCATTGTGGTATTTTAAGTTCACTCCCAAGACTATCATGGCAGAAGAAGTCCATTACTGAACCGGTTTCACTTCCCGTTCAGTACTATCTAAACCGAGTTCAATCCCTGTCCCAGTCTGGTCTATATCATATTATATAATATCATTAACCAATTAATTAGAGGGAGATATAGATCCCACCTATCATATAATGAAAAACCATATGTACTTGTGCCACAAGAACATAAAACATTCATCATATCAAAACCCATGAAAGGAAATAAGTTTCATAAATATCAATATATCATAAATATAAACCAAAAAAAAAAGTCATAAGGATAATTTTCTTGAATAATATCCCCAATAAATCAAAAGTAACATCAAATAATTTTATATTATATGGAAAATAATTTCGAGAGATCACTTGAAATAATTCTTGAAGAAAATATCATTTCTATTTTGAAAACATTTTTTAAATGCCACAAAATTATAAAAGAAAAAATTTTCTTTGAAAATAACCTTGTATGATTTTAAATTAAGCTTCAAGGTAATGATGAATCATATAGAGGGAATTTTTTCTCATGCTGTATTAGTTAAAAAAACATTCTATCTGTATTTTTTCAAAAAATTCATAAAGAACCTCACTTAAAAAATGAAAAAACCATTTTATAAAAAGTAAAACATGAGTAAAAATGTATTTAAACAATCATAGGAGAATAATAAAAACATTTTTGGAATTTTTTTTAGAAAAACATCAGCATGGAAGAAAAAGAGAGTTTTAAGGGAAACTTTTAAAATATAAATTTTTAAAATAAAATACCTTATAAATATCATATCATTGAAGTGAGCATTAATGAAATTAATCAATTATGTGTATTAGATGTAAATACACATAAAATAAGTGGAAATGAAACATAATATAATCAAAATTCATCCCATACATAATCATAGCATGACATAATTGATGAAGTAGAAGGTTAACCCAAAGAATGAAAATTAGGTTAAGAATTCACTCACTACTTTGTAATCAGTCAAATAGTTTTCCCTATAAAAGTAATAAATATAAAATAAAAAATTTAATAAAATTAAGATAATTATATTCATGATTTTATATATCAAAGGTAAATATATATAACACACACAAGAAATAAGTTTTGAATAAGACATATATCACATAGAAGAAAGTGAGATGAGAAACCCTTACCTCGCACTTTATTTTTGTCAAACATTCTTTAAACTATTATATAATTGTTTTAAAAATGTTATTAAATTATTAAAGAGAGATATTAATATTTAAGGTATTATATATGATCCTTTTACAAAATATTATTACCCGTTTATTAATAATCTCCTAATGTTTTCATTTTTTGGGAAAAAACTGCTTTGTTTTTTGAGTATGTTTTGACTTGTTATTCATTGTTACTCTTATGAAGATAATGATTTAATAATATCCAGAATTTAAACCATGATATAAATATAATATATATTAAGTATATACATATTTATAATAATCCATAATATTTATTTATAGGAAATGGAATACACCATTCATGGAGATGGTAGGTCGTATGTACGCATGAACACTGTTTCCATTTTCTTATTGTATTGAAAGAAAGAAAATTAAATGATATATATAAATATTATAATTTCAGTATAATTTTTATTTCATACATGAAACATATTTTTATTAAAACTATCCTTAATACACTCAATGTAAAGTGTGAATGAATCACATCACTTTTAGGAGGAGGTAGTCCACACGACCACAAACAATGTTATCGTATTCCCAAAAAATGGAAAGCATGAAGGTATGTGTTATATAATAATTAAAAAATCATAAATACATTATAAATATAATATATATCACATATAAACTATAAATATAACATTATTACCAACCTTTAAAGGTGATAATGGAAGAAAAAATGACATCAGTTCACGATGTCGTAGTCCGCTGTACACATGAACAATGATTGTGTATCCTATTTGATGGAAGTGTGTGGAGTTATAGGTCATAAACTTGACATAAAAAAATATCACTATATTTAATATAATTATGATATTATATAATAAATATATAATAATAATTGAAGTGGTGGATAAATAAATAAAACAAAAGTGCTCATTGAAGAATGTCAGCTCTTCTTTGGCATACTTTCTTTAGATCTATTCGTAAAGGATTTAGGATTGGTATTTTGGTGAGAACAAAAGAAATTATACATTAGGAGAGTTATTAGAAGAGTTTTTATTATATATTTTAAGATATTAAATGCTTTTAAGTAAAAATGGGGTAGTGAGGGGTGGTATTTAAACTTGAGAAGGGGTGAGCTTAAGTGATTAAATAATGATTATTTTATGTTTAAAGCCAACCACATTGAGATGATATTAATTTACATAAATTTATAAGATAATTAATGTTTTAAATTATGTTTAGGGATGATAAATACTTCAAAAACCCATTTAATTTTGTACTTTTAGGTATTTTGAGCCTTTACCTTTTAACTTTAACCCTTTTCATTATTTTACCTATACTCTGATAAATAATTGTTTTACCATGATAAATTTTTTATGTATAAAAATTAAAATGGCCTTGAAACCTAATTTTTACCTTTTTATTACCAATATTGAATCAATTTTACCAAATTAATTTCAAATATTTGAAAAAAATAGATTTAAAATTAATCCCATAGACACAATGCGAAAACAAGTTTTCAAAGTTCAAAAGTTCAAAAGTTTGAAATGTTTTTATATCTAATTTCAATGTGAAATTGATTCTAATGACCTAAATTGGATTGATTTATGTATAATTTAACTAATTCTACTTTTAAACCAATTTAAAATATAATTTAACACTATAAATTACTTATATGAAAAGTCAGTTTTTAATTAAAATGCAGTATTTTTCACTTTTCATCAAAAATTGAAACTTGTCAGAAAAATACTAAAAATTAACCCTAATAGAATATGTATATCCCATTTTTAAAAATGAACTTTATTTTATCAAATAATTTTTTTTTAAAAGTGTCAAATTTTAGTTTTAAAATAGGTACGCCATTAAAAAGCGAAAAAATTACCTTTTAGAAAAATATAGTTTTTTGTTAGGAAAAAATACTTCATGATGGTATTTTTGGGTTTATTGTGTTTGTTGAAAAAGTATGAGGTTTTTGATAAAGGCTGTTTTTCAAATAAGTCATGAAGATTTAGCGCGAATGCTGAACTGGACTCACAAGCGAAAATTCTGAACTGAACTTATGGAGCATGAATGTTAAGCTGCTATTGCGATGTGATCATGCGTGACACTAATAGTTGTATTTGGAACTTGTGATCAGTCACAAAAATCATTGGAAGACTACAACATTTAAAATCACAAGATTACGCGTGATTGAATTTGAGTCTCGTAGTGAGATCTCGTGCAGCGTACATGATTGTCTTTAGATCTCACAAAGGGATCTAGTATAAGGCTCATGATTCTCTTTGGAACTCGTGTGGGTCACAAAAAGAATTGGAATACAACAACATTGAAAATCAAAAGATTTCATGAGATTAACTTTGAGTCTCACTGTACCACCCCAAGCTTCCACGGTACGTTTCCCTTTGAATAATGTAATAGTTTGCATTGTATGCAACTTCGAGATTCGAACACACCATGACCAATCAAACTAGCCATTATGAATAGTAATACACACTTTTTGAAATTTTATAAATTTTATCTTTCAAAATGGACTTCATTTTTGGATTTGGAATATCGAAATTAGCTTAGGGTGAATTTTTGAAATTTTTCTGAAAACATTCAATTTTTGATGAATAGTAAAAACACTGAGTTATAGTTTAAAACCAAATTTTTATTTAAATTTATTTTAGGTAAAAGTAGATACAAAATACCTATATAATTTTAATGTAATTCATTGGAGTCAGTTTATAATAATTTATATATATATATAAATTTTATTGAAAATTTTAACCGTCTTTTACCCACCTCCTAGGAGCATTTACAAATTTGAATAAAACATAATTTTACCGCTTCTGTGAATTGAATTTCAAAAATCCGAGAGACACGGTTGATATCAGTAAGTAAAATTTGGTTCAATAAGATAAAAATAATTTTTGGTGAATAGTAACTTTTTTACTTTTATTTACCATGGTTAAAAGTAAATAGGGTAATTAAGGGTAAAAATGATATTATTATTACCCTAATACATGTCCTAATTCTATTGGATAAGTATAATTCAACTAAAAAAACCTGAGGAATAAATTATGAACCTCTTTGGTCCACTTTGTAAGAACCCAGATCTCTTTTCAGGCATGTTTTTCCTTTTTCTGGAGTTTTTGAGAAAAAAAAAATGAATTTTCTGGAAATTTCAGAAGTACACGCCATGTACTTTCTGAGTACACGCCATGTACTTTTCCCCGGCTCGAAGCCGTGTGCTGGCCGTGTCCGGGCCACACACACGGTGTGTAAGGCTGAGGTGGAGGCCGGTTATCTCGGAGTATGAAAAAATTGAAGTACCCGCCGTGTACTCAAGAAGTACACACCGTGTACATTTTTTTTCATTAAACGGACCGAGGTCGTGTCTAACCCTCAAATTCGTCTTCTTCTTCAGTTTTCGTCCATCTGAGAGCGACCGTATGGACGAATCTTCGACGGGATCCCACCTCGCCGTCCATTCTCCGATTTGAGCACGGTCAATTGCGTTGGAATTACAGCGGTGAGTTCTTTCTTCTGATTTAGCCTTGTTTCTTGATTCCCCCTTGTTTCCAAGTTGTCGTGGGATGAATGTTTGGTGAGTTTTCTTAGATCTACGTCTTTCTAAGGGGAATCTGTCATCGAGGTTCATGTATATCGATCTCCTAGGATCGAGGTAGGTGGTTTGTGCCTTTCTGTAGAAAGTTGATGAATATTATGTGCAAATTACACCAAGACCCGTGAATGGGGTATTGCGTGTTTCCTATTTTTCCCTTGTTGTTTTCCGGCTTTGCTTGATTGCTTTAGTAGAGGTTATTTCTTGTAAGTAGTGTAATTTATTTTATGCTCAGGTTGCTTTTCCATGCTTGTTTTTCCTGTTGGGAATTTTTCCAGTTTCTATACCTTGTTGTAGGATAGTGGAACTGTCTCTTTTGTTATTGTTTATCCTTAGTTGATATCCAAGTAGTTTTTGAGGTTTACTTGGACGATACACACGCGCTGAGCATGTTTAGTTATACTCAGGACTGTGAGAACCTAGAGTAGTAGACCAAAGGGAGAATTGACGGAAGGGCTTCTCCCAAGTGTCTTTTAATTACGACGCGAGACTATAGGGGGAATTTATGTTGAGTGCTTCCCCAGAGAGTCTGTAGATCCACGACGTGGGCCACAGGGGGAATTGATGTTGAGTACTTCCCCAGAGAGCCTTTAGTACGATACGAGACTACAGGGGGAATTGACGGTGAGTGCTTCCCCAGAGATTCTGCTTAATTACGTAGCTGAACCAGAGGGGTGAGAATGTGTGTGCCTCCCAGAGGGTTGCTAGTACATAGAGGTTGAACCATAGGGGTTAGACTATGAGAGCTACCCAGAGGGTTACCTATTTTCTTCTTGTTGTTGACTGCTTACTTATGTGCTTTACTTGTTAGAACTGTG
The DNA here is from genome assembly GCA_963277665.1 of Viscum album. Classification (NCBI taxonomy): domain Eukaryota; kingdom Viridiplantae; phylum Streptophyta; class Magnoliopsida; order Santalales; family Viscaceae; genus Viscum; species Viscum album. Next base: position 1,956,240,338 of record OY728127.1, on the reverse strand, counting down.
GATTGTAGCTACTTGTTCCTTTCTGTTACTACTTCTTGTTTTATTACTATCATGTATTCATTGACTGTTAGGAACAAATCTTTGGGTGATTGCCTACTGGGATTGTATCTCACACCCTGTTTGGGCCATGCTTTTGGGCCCAAGCAGACTATGTTGCTGCAGGTATAGATAAGGGCAAGCACCCTTCTACTTCGGGATCTTGAATGCATCAAGAGCTGGGGAGCATGGGACCGAGCCGTGGCTCGCGATGCCGATGAGCTTACTTTGTTTTTATTTTTCACTTGGTTTCAGTTGTATTTCAGCACGTTGTTGTGTTTGCTATTTTCCTTAGATACTTGTACCTGCTGCATCATTGTCATCATAGTTATATATATACATTGCTTCCGCTGTTGGGTTCTGTTGTTATGCATGTTGTTTACTGCTTCCGCTGTTTATTGTTGTTTTCTTACCTTGTATACCTTACCGAATGAGGGCATAGTTTCCCCACCGACTCACCAAGGCCCTCTCTTCTAGTTGGTAGCCTCTGGTGTTCGGGGAAATGCGCTTGAGGTCATGTGGCGAACCGGGTACGGGGCACCCATGGAGGGGTTTCAGACTCGGGTCATTGCAAAGTGGTATCAAAGGAGTTCTTTTCTCTTGATTTACTGTTTGGAGACTTTATCCAGAGATAGGATGGATTCGGTACTTGGTATTAAGCTGTGCTCGGGAGTAGCTAACCCGTGTACAGGGAAAGGCCATACTACCTCGTTAATTGCAGTTTGCTGGTTTTGAGTTTTATGGTTGATATGTTTTCACCTAGAGTGATTCGCATGACTTGTGCGATGATTGTTTTAATATTTCGGTTCTATTTCTGTCACAACCCGATGAGATGAGGGTATTCCGTCTCATGTATCATATAGGCACTTGTAGAATCACATGCCATGCATTCTTTCCATGCCATCTAGGGTGCATTAGCGATTGCATGTTGTTGTGATAGACTTCGTGTAGATTATGCATGCTGTTGTGATAGATGCTTGATAGAATCTCTGCTGTTATGTTAGATATTTGTTGTTCTACCTTGTATGTGACTACAGGAGATTCTGAGATTTGATTCACGGGGAGTATGGGCCCTCAAGAATCAAAATTTGGCACCTCTTTCCCTTGTTTTAGTGTTTCGAGAGTCTGAGCAATTTCTGAGCTACTACCCAGAAAAACCTAGAATACACGGCATGTACTTTTTGGATACATGCCGTGTAGTTTTCAGGCCGTGTCACTGACCGTGTGAGCAGAACACGATGTTGTGGGAGTAACTTCGGGAACACGCCGTGTACGATTGGTACACTCTGTGTAAGTTTGGATCCGTGTACCCAGCCGTGTCACTAAAAACACGGGCCGGGGAAGCTCGGGTAGAACACGCCGTGTCCTTAGGGAACACGCCGTGTAGTCCTGTCTAGGTACCCGACCGTGTCATGAACAACACGGTCCGGTGTTACCTTCTTTTCCACACTCCGTGTTTGTTCGGAACACGCCGTGTAGTCTTGTCTAGGTACCCGGCCGTGTCACGAACAACATAAGACGGGGTCACCTTGCCTATGCACGCCGTGTTTATTCGGAACACGCCGTGTAAGTTTCAACCATGTAGACGGCCGTGTTTTTCACAACACGGGCCACCTAAGCCTTGTCTAGTACACGCTGTGTTTGTTAGAACACGCCGTGTAGTCTCGGGTTGAGTCGGACTTTGTGGGTTAGCCGTGTAAGGAGACTCAGGCAGGGTAATAGTTTTCATGTACATGACGTGTGTGGTTGTTAACACGCTGTGTGTGGTTGTTAACACGCCGTGTAGTTTGAGGTGTACATGAATTGCATGTCAGGAGTACACGCCCATGTCAGTGGTTTAAGAAGACACTCCATGTAGTTTTATACACGCCGTGTAGTCGTGTTTTGAAAACATGTGTGTTTTTCTTACCCTGTTCCCGTTTTGTGCTCTTGTATTCTCTGTCCTTGTTTTCTTGATCTAAGGTGTGCTTTTGATCTTTCAGAGCTATGCCTCCGAGATGTCCTCCGGTCGTACGTCTGTCGTCAGACAGTGATCAGACGCCAAACAGGGCTGATCAAGGACTTCCTGTCGATCCCCCAGCCGAGCCAGCCTTGGCACCGGTTGTCGTACCAGTTGCAGGCGCTGATGCGCAGTTCATGGAAGGTTTCATGAGGATGATGCAGGCCTTCCAAGGAGCACCGCCTCCTGCCTCGTCTATGGCAGACTTGACGCGGGTTTTCCAGCAGCAACATCTTCCCACGTTCTCGGGGGAGGGAGGACCTCAGGCTACAAAGTCATGGTTGGAAGCCATGCTGACTATCTTCGAGCATCTGGAGACACCTCCAGAGATGTGGGTCAAGCTCACCACCTACATGCTCCAAGACTCCTCCAAGAGGTGGTGGGACGTGATCTCACAGGCGGGTCAGCAGCAGGCTATGACTTGGGAGGAGTTCCAGTGCTTGTTCTACGACTACTTCTACCGGGAGACCCTGAGGGCTGATCGAGCCTAGGAGTTCATGAGCTTAGAGCAGGGTACTCTATCTGTCATGAAGTATTCCTCTCGTTTCACTGAGCTTCATCTTTTTACACCCCTTCGGGATGGGAGTGGGGTGTTCTTGGCAAGGAAGTTTGAGGATGGACTCAGGCGGGAGATCCACTCACAGGTGAACATCTTCCAGATGACTTCCATTACTTCCATCATCAACCAGGCACTGATTGCAGAGTGCAATCTGAGAGACTCTAGAGCTGCAATCCAGGGCGGTTCTTCTTCTAGAGATATCTTTCCTTTATATGACAGCAAGAAGCGCCGTAGGGAGCCTACGCACGGTGATTTGGGGAAGCGAGACACATCATCAGGCAGCCAGGTGATGTGCTATCAGTGTGGCTGGACAAGGCACACGAGGCCGCAGTACTAGAGGGACCCCATGGAGTGCCGATATTGCGGCAAGATGGGTCACCTTCAACGTTTCTGCCAGGTTTTCTCAGCAACAGCTGGTGACTGGGGTTCTTCTATGACTCCTCGTTCAGAAGCAGCACCGCCAGCTTCTCACCAGTCAGGGAACTGGAGTTCTTCCAGCCGTTTGGGCCGAGGTGGAGGTCGAGACTATGGAGGTCAGCCACTAGTTCCTCAACACCAGTAGGGAGGTTCATCTCAGAGTGGTCATCCAGGGGTGCAGGGCCACGGCACGGTCCAGTCTTTCATCATGGAGAAGACTTATCAGGAGTAGGATCCCGAACCTTCTACTGTTCGAGGTACGATTTTAGTAGCCTCAGTTTTATCTTCAGCCCTTTTTGATACTGGTGCTATGCATAGATTTATCTCCGTTTTTGTTGTGGAGAGCCTTGGACTCTGCGTCTTTTCTTCTGCCGACTCGTTGACACTAGACACACCTTTGGGAATGAGGACATCTAGTGTACTCCAGTGTAGAGAGTGACCTCTCGAGGTTGCAAGGTATCGCTTCTTATGGGATCTCTATGTCCTAGAGATGACAGGCTATGATGTCATCCTTGGCATGGATTGGTTGATTCCCTTTCAGGAAGTCATCGACTGTTATCGCCGTAGAGTGAGTTTCGTTTCACCAGAGGGTGAATATTTCCTTCATAGAGGCGAATGGGACGTTCGGGCGAGTCGGGTGGGACTCGAGCATCTTGGGCTAGGAGGGGTGATAGCCCAGATTGCTAGTCTTTATCTGGATGATCAGGGGACTCCACAGTTTGACTTTCCTCCAGTGGTGGATTGCTTCAGGGACGTCTTTCCAGAAGAATTTTCAGGTTTTCCTCTGGAGCGTGAGGTAGAATTCTCTATTGAGCTCGTGCCAGGAGTGACACTGGTGTCCATTAATCCCTATAGGATGGACACACCTGAGTTGCAGGAGCTTAAGAAGCAGTTGGAGGAGCTACAGGATAAGGGTTTCATTCGACCCAGTACTTCTCCTTGGGGTTCGCCTGTTCTGTTTGCGAAAAAGGCAGACGGTACCCTTCGACTTTGTGTGGATTATCGGAAGTTGAACCAGTTGATGGCCAAGAACCGATATCCCTTGCTGTAGATTGATGACCTTTTCGATCAGCTTTGAAGATCCTGGGTGTTCTCGAAGATCGACTTGAGGTCCGGTTATCATCAGTTGCGCGTTAGACCATCAGATATACCTCTGACAGTCTTCAGAAGAAGGTATGGTCTATACGAGTATACAGTCATGTCGTTCGGTCTCATGAATGCACCTGCAGTTTTCATGGCACTGATGAACCGAGTGTTCTATCCTTACTTGGACTCTTTTGTCATGGTCTTCATGGATGATATCTTGGTTTACTCTCACACTCGACACGACCATGCCACACATCTTGAGATCATTCTGAGTACACTGAGAGAGTATCAACTTTATGCTAAACTCTCGAAGTGCCACTTCTGGATGGATCAGATTCACTTCTTGGGTCACATCATCTCAGAGGCAGGAGTATCAGTGGACCCAGAGAAAGTGAGAACTATAGTTTTCTGGGAGCAGACGAAGAACATCTTTGAGGTACGGAGTTTCCTAGGGCTGGCTGGATACTACAGACGTTTCATTCAGGACTTTTCGCGCCTAGTAGCACCTTTTATAGGACTTACCAAGAAGGGGGTGAATTTCTCATGGTCAGATTCTTGTGAGTCAGCCTTTCAGGATCTGAAAGGGAAGTTTACGTTAGCACCGATACTAGTCTTGTCGGAGCCAGGCAAGAACTACACCGTTTACTGTGATGCTTCAAGTATCGGGCTGGGAGCTGTGCTTATGTAGGAGGATGGAGTCGTTGCGTACGGGTCTCAGCAGTTGAGGCCACATGAGAGGAACTACCCTACGCACGATTTGGAGTTAGCTGCTATTGTTCATGCCTTGCGCTGTTGGAGACACTATATTCTGGGAGAGCACTTTGTGGTCTTCACGGACCACAAGAGTCTCAAGTATATCTTCACTCAGCATGATCTGAATTTGAGGCAGTGCAGGTGGGCCAAGTATCTTCAGTCTTTTGATTTCGAGCTTACCTATACGCTGGGAAAGGGCAACGCCGTGGCTGATGTGTTGAGCAGGAGAACTCAGATTCAGGCAGTTCAGGAGGCCAGTAGTGAGTGGCAACTGATGGCTCTATTCTCTGAGATGCATATGGAGGAACACGATAGACGGGTACATACTTTTCTATCTTATGTAGCTGTTACCTCCACGCTACTTGGTCGGGTACAGATGAGGCATCTATCATACTCATAAGGCTTAGTCCTGCAGGAGAGTGTGTCAGGAGAGGACCCTCTTCCTAGATGGACAGTGGGTGAGGATGAGATCTTGTGTTTCCAAGGACGCGTATGGGTGCCAGCAGACATACGTGAGGAGCTGATGCGGGATTTCCATTCCTCTATTTGGGAAGTTCATCCTGGCGTCACCAAGATGTATCGAGACCTTCATCGCCAATACTGGTGGCCAGGTATGAAGAAGGATGTTGCTAGTTTTGTCATGAGATGTTTTACTTGTCAGCAGGTGAGAGCAGAGCATCAGCGACCAGCGAGGCTTTTACAGTAGTTACCCATTCCGGAGTGGAAGTGGAACGATGTTGTGATGGACTTCGTGACTGGGTTTCCGAGATCACCTTGGGGGAACGATGCTGTTTGGGTTGTCGTCGACAGACTTACGAAGGTTTCTCAATTCTTGCTGATCAGGGAGACCTTCAGTGTCAATGATCTGGGATGAATTTACATCAGAGAGATCGTTTGTCTGCATGGAGTTCTGTGCTGTATTGTTTCAGACAGAGATGCGCGATTTACCTCTCGGTTCTGGCAGGGACTTCAGAAGGCCTTGGGTACGCAGGTAATTTTGAGTACAAAATATCATCCCTAGACTGATGGTCAGTCCGAGCGCACGATCCAGGTGCTTGAGGATATGCTCCGAGCTTGCATCCTTGAATTTGGCGGTTCTTGAGAGAAGCATATTCCTCTGGTGGAGTTCTCCTACAACAACAGTTTCCAGGAGACCATTCAGATGACGCCATACGAGGCTTTGTACGGTAGGCCATGCCGATCACCCTTATGCTGGTTGGAGGCAGGAGAGGTAGCTTTGCTGGGACCTCGTCTTGTTCAGGAGACTTCAGAGCAGATAGAACTGATTCAGAAGAGGATGGCTACAACGCAGCCTCGATAGAAGTCTTATGCTGATTAGCGGAGACGACCTCTGGAGTTCGACGTCGGTGATCAGGTTTTCCTATGTGTCACACCGAGGTTGGGACACAAGAGGATTCAGAGACAGGGTAAGCTTTCACCGCGGTACGTCGGGCCGTTTGAGGTCTTGGAGAGAGTGGGGCCGGTCGCCTATCGGTTGCAGCTGCCTCAGAGGTATCAGGCCATGCACGACGTCTTCCACGTCTCTCAGCTCCAACGTTACTTTTCAGACCTGTCTCACGTCTTTCAGCCTGAGGAAGTCGAGCTTGAAGTGGATGCATCGTTCAAGGAGCATCCTATCTAGATTGTCGATCGTAGTACGAAGGTTCTCTGTGGGCGGTCTGTTCCTCTGGTACAAGTGCTATGGCAGCACGGGCGAGTACAGGACGAGACCTGGGAGAGGGAGGCCGATGTACGATCACAGTGGCCAGAGCTATTCAGGGTTTCCCCTTCTCCGCCTCGTTAGGGAAATTCAGGGACAAATTTCTTTAAGGGGGGAAGTTTGTAAGAACCCGGATCTCTTTTCAGGTATGTTTTTCCTTTTTCTGGAGTTTTTGAGAAAAAAAATGAATTTTCTAGAAATTTCAAAATTACACGCTGTGTACTTTCTGAGTACACACCGTGTACTTTTCCCCAGCTCGAAGCTGTGTGCTGGTCGTGTCCGGGCCACACACACGGTGTGTAAGACTGAGGTGGAGGCTGGTTATTTCGGAGTACGAAAAAATTGAAGTACACGCCATGTAGTTTTTTTTCATTAAACGGACTGGGGTCACGTCTAACCCCCAGATTCGTCTTCTTCTTTAGTTTTCGTCCATCCGAGAGTGACCGTACAAACGGATCTTCGACGGGCTCCCGCGTCGCCGTCCGTTCTCTGATTTGAGCACGGTAGATTGCGTTGGAATCACAGCAGTGAGTTCTTTCTTCTGCTTTAGCCTTGTTTCTTGATTCCCCCTCGTTTCCAAGTTGTAGTGGGATGAACGTTTGGTGCATTTTCTCATATCTACGTCATTCTAAGGGGAATCTGTCGTCGAGGTTCATGTATATCGATCTCCTAGGACCGAGGTAGGTGGTTTGTGCCTTTCTGTAGAAAGTTGATGAATATTATGTGAAAATTCTACCAATACCCGTGAATGGGGATTTGCGTGTTTCCTGTTTTTCCCTTGTTGTTTGCCTGCTTTGCTTGATTGCTTTAGTAGAGGTTATTTCTTGTGAGTAGTGTAATTTATTTTGTGCTCAGGTTGCTTTTCCATGCTTGTTTTTCCTGTTGGGTGTTTTTCCAGTTGCCATACCTTGTTGTAGGACAGTGGAACTGTCTCTTTTGTTATTGTTGAGCCTTAATTGATAGCCAAGTAGTTCTTGAGGTTTACTTGGATGATACACATGCGCTGAGCATGTTTAGTTATACTCAGGACCGTGATAACCTAGAGTAGTAGACCGAAGGTAGAATTGACGGAAGGGCTTCTCCAGAGTGTCTTTTAATTACGACGCGAGACTATAGGGGGGAATTGACGTTGAGTGTTTCCCCAGAGAGTCTGTAGATCCACGACACGGTCCACAGGAGGAATTGACGTTGAGTGCTTCCCCAGAGATCCTTTAGCACGATACGAGACTACAGGGGGAATTGACGGTGAGTGCTTCCCCAGAGAGTTTGCTTAATTACGTAGCTGAACCAGAGGGGTGAGACTGTGTGTGCCTCCCAGAGGGTTGCTAGTACTTAGAGGTTGAACCATAGGGTTTAGACTGTGAGAGCTACCCAGAGGGTTACCTATTTTCTTCTTGTTGTTGACTACTTACTTGTGTGCTTTACTTGTTAGAACTGTGGATTGTAGCTTCTTGTGCCTTTCTGTTACTGCTTCTTGTTTTATTACTGCCATGTATTCATTGATTGTTAGGCACAATTTTTTGGGTGATTGCCTACTGGGATTGTATCTCACACCCTGTTTGGGCCATGCTTTTGGGCTCAAGCAGACTATGTTACTGCAGGTATAGATAAGGGAAAGCGCCCTTATACTTCAGGATCTTGGCTGCATCAGGAGTTGGGGAGCATGGGACCGAGCTGTGGCTCGCGATGCTGAGGAGCTTACTTTGTTTTTCTTTTTCACTTGGTTTCTGTTGTATTTCAGCACGTTGTTGTGTTTTCTGTTTTCCTTAGATACTTGTACCTGCTCAATCATTGTCATCATAGTTATATATATACATTGCTTCCGCTGTTGAGTTCTGTTGTTATGCATGTTGTTTACTGCTTCCGCTGTTTATTGTTCTTTTCTTACCTTGTATACCTTATCGAATTAGGGCATAGTTTCCCCACCGACTAACCAAGGCCCTCGCTGCTAGTCGGCAGCCTTTGGCATTCGGGGAAACGCAATTGAGGTCATGTGGTGAACCGGGTATGGGGCACTCATGGAGGGTCTCCGGACTCGGGTCGTTACACACTTTGTTTAGATTAGGACATTTATTATTATTTAATTCAATGAAGAGTTAAAAGCGTTAAAATCAAAGTTTAATAACTAAAACATTTTTAATATAGGGTTATACATAAGATAAATTTGAATATAAATATTAATTAGAAAGCTAAAAATATTTCATACATAATGGTATTCTATTTATATATTTTATACATTAAATAATTTAATTTATTTATGACACAATGATGATGCAGTAAATACTTAATTAATGAAATATTAAAATAATTGATATTATAAATATCCAAATAAATGTAATTTGAGACTTTTTATGAATTCCACTAATTTTATAGGTTAATATGACATGTTAGGGTTGGTTAGATGAATTTTTTTCTAAGTAATAATGCTGTTATTAATTTAGAAGAAACAAAATACCAAATAGTTTCAAAATTGACATAAAAGAGTTTCTAAAACAAATATTATATTATTAATTAATATTCTATTCCTAAAAATATAAGATTCAGAAAAAGGACTTATATAATGATAGGTGTATCATTAATGAACCACTTGGGGGTATCTTAGAAGTATATAATAATTTTATTAACTATATAATATAAAAATACAAAGAGACATGGTAAATGTAAAACTATTTAACTAAGAGTTAAATCTAAAAGATAAAGTTAATACATTGACCCAAACCTGTCTAAAACCTATTGGTTGAGTGGTTTTCAACCCATCCCCACCTTATACTTTAAATAATCCATTTTATATCCATTATAAACCAAAAATTATTTTATTATAAAATAATATTTCTAACTTTTCCTAAGGTGCCCCTCGCCCCTCTAATAAAAGGGTACTCCCCATTCTCTCTAATTCACACCTTAAAAGACATTTGGATCGGACAAAGTCTTCCCAAATACCCTCTCAACTATCCTCCCTTTATCCTAGATGCCTTACTTTAGTCATAAATCCAACCTAAGGATCCATTTTGATCAAATCAAAAGGAAGAACCTAAAGAAGAGGTAAATATTCCATCACCTCTTTCAAGTTCCTTTATTCTTCCACTTCCTTTTTATTTGTTTTTTCCATTATAAAATACTAACTCCAATATCTTCTATATACTATGATTTTATTATAAATATTTTATAACCAAATTCATTATTCCATCTAACCTTTGAATGACATGTCACTATACGTGCTTACGTACGACTTACCGTCTCCACGTCGTGGTGTAATTGTTATTTAATACATTATTATTTGGATAGGTATAATAATGATGTGTAATGATGTAAATAAAAAATATAACATGATAATGATTCTTTATATATGATATAACATTCAATTATATATTATTTTAATATCAAATGAATGATATTGTCGCTCGTGCGTACGTATGGAGTACCGTCTCCATGAACGCGATGAGATTCATTCCCCATCGTATCCATTCAAGACTAATTTCCATTATATGATTAAAAATAATGTTTAAAGACTTGATATAATTCTGGATATGAATAATATGCATCCCATCCATAACAAATATGACTCACATAATAAGGAATATAAAGGAAAATGAATCTGTTAACACCTGAAACAACGATAATACTAATATATTATTAACAAAGCAATGTTAAAAGATAATATATGATATCATATTAATGTATATGATTCTTATATAATTTAATAAAAATTATTTCACCATTATACATGAGGTTAACCTACCCTCAACCAAGGAAAAGTACAAAGTAAGGGGTTTCTTATCTCACTTTTAATTCCGTGAGATTTCCATTGTTCACTACTTATTTATTGCATGTGGTGTGTGTACTGCCCATTATTGTGTTAATTGTGTAATATACTTTAATTTATGGATATTTACATCATCATTGTATGATCCTTATTTCATGGGAGTATGTTTCATAAGTTAAAAAATCGATAAGGGAATTTGAAATTTCAATTTCCACTCATTCGACTTTACGCATACTTCATTGATTATTTTACTCCAAGATTATGTGTTGAATAACTATTCATTTACTTATGTCATAATTTCCACTCCCCTTTATGTGGATATAATTTTGAGACACATAATCAATCCATTGATAAATTCTCCAGTCATTGATATGAACTTTATAAGAGTAATTTTAACTCAATCTCCATTTATTGAGTTAAACATCCAATTCATTGGTGTTGTTTTTACAAGAATTTGTGTGAATGTAATCTGATTGATTTTCACTGAATATAAAATAATATTGAGTGTATTTATATTTTACACACATAATTATGTCGTTCATTTATCCTTAAACTAAGGATACAGTCTTTATAAGGGATTTCATCTCAATTTATATTTAATTGAGACTTCTTTGTTGTTATACGCCAATTCACTTTTATATGGTGTATATAATGTACTTTGACATAGAATATCATGAATCCCTTATTCTCATGATAATATAAAGTTTTGATTTCCTCAATTATTTTTATTCAAGTGTCTCTCTTTTGGTTAGGAACTCTAACTAAAATATCATTTTAAAATGTTTTAAAGATTTATTATTCTAAATCTTTCCCATTAATGTCCATGTTTTAAAAATGGTTTTAAGGATTTATTTATATGGAAATTAAAGTTTTAAAATTAAAATTCCTTTTAAAAGTTTCAAATTGGTATGGGAGACTTTGATTCAAAAATCTATTTTAAACGACTTCTTGATAAATAGTGTGACTTTTAAATGTTTTCAAGAAAAGAGAGATATTTCTCTCAAATAGTTTTGAGGATTATTTCTATATTGAGGTTGATCTATTATAATACAATCTTCCATATTGTATTGAATGAGTTATGTTTGACTGTGGATGTGCTATTTTTATACCATTCATGGTTTGTGGTTAAAATATTGATATTTTGTATTCTAGTTTTAATACGAATATTCAGATTATGTTTTAACCTATTCATATGAGGAATGCATTGGACTTAGTAAGTGATGGGTGCGGCCCGCTATAGCTCCTTGATGAATCAGTAGGTCTCATGAGACAAACTAGTGTCTTGACACAAGGCCTTGACAAAATATTATTTGTAGTCTTAGCACAAGGTCTTGACTATGTGGTTATGATGTCCGACATTATGCATTCCATAATTATGAGATTAGCTATTGATATTTCATGTGGTTATTAGACTAGTATAATACCCATGACTATGTTTTATTATGACATTATTCATTCAGCTCATATTCATGACATAAAGTGTTCATGTTAATTATTTGTAAAGTAACGTGCTTTCAATTATTCACCATGCCTAAATTTTATGTTATCTTCCACCGTATTGCTTACTCTTACTGAGCATTTGATCTCACCCCTTTCTTATATTTTATTTTCCCAGGATATGAAGAAGTTAGTTATGAGTGACTTGCAGGAATAATATAGGAAGCTTGGATGTTTCTAATGGAATAATTTAGTGTTGTTTTTCCTTTCAAATTGTAATTTTGACCTTATGAATGTATCTAGTATTTCCAAGGCTAGTAAACTGATCGGTCTTTTAGGACATGATTTCCTTGTATCATGAAAATTTTATTTAATAATGTACCGAATCTGGATAACTGGGGTCAGGGAATTATAGTTGGTATCAGAGGAAGTTTAGTACAAACCTTGGAAACTAGATTTAGATAAACTCTGATTAGAGCACATAGCCCTAATATATACTTTGAGGATTAGTATAGAATAACTTTCTAAAATTTTGGTATTGTAGAGAATTTGTGAGTTTTCTAATCAATACACCCCTTTCTGGATACGAGCAGGTAGAGGTGGATTTGGCACATATGTACCTAGGGGTAAAACCCGAAAACACCGCTTTGAGCTAGACTCGAACGAGAATTGGTGTACGACAACGGGACTTGCCACACTCTTGGTTATGACACTCCCGGGGGATATGCTTAGGATAATTTACATTTTCTTTACAAACCGATTTGAAGGATTTTAATATAAGATGAGAATAAATAACCTTGGTTAATACTATGGGTGTTTTTGATTGAAAATAAGGTGTGATGATATTTTATAAATAATTTTATGACTATTCTTACAAACACAATGTTTTCTAGTTTTAGTTAATGGATGGATTCCAAGGAAGTCATAGTAACATTGAACATGATGTATAATGTGAGAATAGTGGTGGAAATGAGAAACAAAATGGAATGTTGATAGCCGTAAAAGATATTGTCTTCATGCCGAATCAGTTTTCCAAAAATATGATCAACAACATATATATTTACCAACTCCTGGACTCAACAAAGAAGAGAAAGGCAATGAATGATAAGAGATCCAGCTGTTGAGACCCTGGAGAGAAGAAATCCCAATTTTCATCATGCCAGAAATGTGGAAGGAGACACCCAGGAAAGAGTCTCAATGAAACAAATAAATACTTTATGTGTGGGAAAGAAGGGCATAAAGTAAAGAATTGTCGAGGAAAAATGAAGAGTACTATGGAAGAAAATAAAAATGATCCTAAGATTCCAATTATGGTCATTTTTCGTAAATGCAAGGGACCTTGGCATCACCCAAGTCAATGACCTATTCTATAGGATAACCACTTGGTCAAGGAAGAACCTATGTGGAAATAAATGGATGGAAAAATGTTTAAAGGTATTAGTGCTCTTTGTTGTTGATATTACTTTGGATGAATTTTATCTTATATGTGTAACCCTGCAATTTATCATGTGAAAATGATATTTGAGGAAGAATTATGTTTTCTCTTGTGGATATAGTTATAAATAACCATTTGGTTTTATATGATCCTTGAATTTGAGGCAATTACAAGTTATTATATTTTGGGATGAAAATGCAAGGTATGAGATAAAATTTGTGGTTAAATTATGTTATGGTTATTTTGAGGAATTTATCTAATTTTGGTAATGTTATAAAATATAGTTTTTGAAAAAGGACAACACGTAGACCGTGTGACAACCCATAGTGTCGGAAAAAGCTGTGGGAATCGAACCCACAACCAGAGTGCGATTGTGATTTATCACCTACCACTGGACTACGTGAAGTCCCTGGTTAGTGTGACTAATTATTTTTAGTTAAATGATTTCATTGATCAATAATAAGTTGATTTGGGATCTTATGTCTTATCAAATGAATACCCTTAGTATAGGAAAATTATTTGGTGATTAAGTGAAAAATGTTATTTTAGAAGATGTTCACTCTATTGGGAACACTATATGCCTAAGGAAAATAGAATACTATGGGATTTCATTTGAGGAGTAATGGTGTATTTTTATCTATGTTTTTATTGTGGATTTATAATGATTTGGGTTATTTATGGAAATGATTAACCTATAATAGAGAATATGTGATTAGGTTAATTACTTTTAAGTATGTGACTTTAAGAGTAGTCGATGTCATTTGGAGATACAATTTAACCCGGAAGACTACATAACCAAATTCTTCTAAGTTTTGGGTTTCAATATTAGTTTGGATTATATTTAAGGATTTCAAGGACAATTGTTTATTGAATGGTATTTATTTAACTTTGGGGTATTGTTGGTTTAATTTTATAACTTAAGATTAGTGTTTCTTTCTCTAAAGGAATATCCTTTTGGGGGATCATCTGATCTTGTACTAACCATTTTGGTTTTTATTAATCTCTAAAGACAAGGTAAATATATAGTTTATCCTTTTTGGATCATGTGATTCTATAGACGTTGATTCTAGCTCTTCTGGTGTGACCAAGTCATCTTAAACACTCATCATTTAAAAAAAATGAGTTAGTGGTAGAAATTTATTAAAGAATGAAACTCTACTTACAAAGTAAGTATATCTATTTATTTTATTAGTCAATATCATAAATAAATTCATCATCTTTATGAAATGTAACTTAAAACAAAAAAAAATCATTGTCCATTTACTTTTCCTACTGGGAAACTAATGACCGTTTGTCCCATCACGAGTTTCTGGTTTTCTTATTGTTAACTTTCCCCTGGTCATGTTTTATATCCCTCTCTATCAGGACTCGACACTTAGTTTATCTTCCATATCCATGTTTTCCAACATGAAATCCTAGTATGGGTTATCTCGGGTGACCTTTGTACTTCTTTTTTATTTCTTTTAAAGTGATAGTTTTATTGACTCTTTTTCCGATATGGGACATTAAATTATGTTCCCAAGCCCAATTTTAAAAATTGAAAGGATGAAATTTCCAAAAGGGGGGAAGAATGTATCATCCCAAACTTCCACGGTACGTTTCCCTTTGAATAATGTAATAGCTTTCATTATATGAAACTTCAAGATTCGAACACACCGAGACCAATCAAACTAGTCATTATTAATAGTAATACCCACTTTTTGAAATTTTATAAATTTTATCTTTCAAAATGGACTTCATTTTTGGATTTTTAATATCAAAATTATCTTAGGGTGATTTTTTGGTATTTTTCTAAAAACATTCAATTTTTGATGAATAGTGAAAACACTGAGTTATAGTTTGAAACCGAATTTTTATTTAAATAATTATTTATTTTATTTAAATTTATTTTAGGTCAAAATAGATACATAATACCTATATAAGTTCAATTTAATTCATTGGAGTCAGTTTATAATAATTATATATATATAAAAATTTTATTGAACTTTTTAACCGTCTTTTACCCACCTCCTAAGAGCATTTGCAAATTTGAATAAAACTTAATTTTACCACCTATGTGAATTGAGTTTCAAAAATCTGAGAGACACAGTTGATATCAGTAAGTAAAATGTGGTTCAATAGGATGAAAATCATTTTTGGTGAATAGTAACTTTTTACTTTTATTTACCACGGTTAAAAGTAAATAGGTGAATTAAGGGTAAAAATGATATTATTATTACCCTAACACATGTCCTAATTCTATTAGATAAGTATAATTAGACTAAAAAAAACCTTTGGAATAAAATATTAACCTCTTTGGTCCACTTGGTTTAGATTAGGACATTTATTATTATTTAATTCAAAGAAGACTTAAAAGAGTTAAAATCAAAGTTTAATAAATAAATATTTTTAATATAGGGTTATACATAAGATAAATTTGACTATAAATATTAATTAGAAAGATAAAAATATTTCCTACATAATGGTATTATATTTATATTTTTTATACATTAAATAATTTAATTTATTTATGACACAATGTTGATGTAGTAAATACTTAATTAATGAAATATTAAAATAATTGATATTATAAATATCCAAATAAATGTAATTTGAGACTTTTTATGAATTAAACTAATTTTATAGGTTAATATGACATGTTATGGTTGGTTATATAAATGTTTTTTGAAGTAATAATTCTGTTATGAATTTATCAAAAACAAAATACCAAATAGTGTCAAAATTGACATAAAAGAGTTTTTAAAACAAATATTATATTATTAATTGATATTATATTCCTAAAAATATAAGGTTCAGCCAAAGTACTTATATAATGATAGGTGTATCATTAATGAATCACTTGGTGGTCTCTTGGAAGTATATAGCAAGTTTATTAACTATATAATATAAAAATAAAAAGAGACATGGTAAATGTCAAACTATTTAACTAAGAGTTAAATCTAAAAGATAAAGTTAATATAGTGACCCAAACCCGTCTAAAACCTATTGGTTGAGTGGTTTTAGACCCATCCCAACCTTATCCTTTAAATAATACATTTTGGAGCCATTAGAAACCGAATATGATTTTATTATAAAATAATATTTCTAGCTTTTCCTAAGGTGCCCCT
The DNA here is from genome assembly GCA_963277665.1 of Viscum album. NCBI lineage: Eukaryota > Viridiplantae > Streptophyta > Magnoliopsida > Santalales > Viscaceae > Viscum > Viscum album. The sequence continues at coordinate 1,956,224,026 of OY728127.1, read as the reverse complement.
CACCCCTCTTATAAAAGGGCACCCCCCCTTCTCTCTAATTCATACATTCAAAGCCATTTGGATCATACAAACTCTACCAAAATACCCTATAAACTATACTCCCTTCATCTTAGAGGCATTCCTTTAGTCATAAATCCAACCTAAGGATCCTTTTTGTTCAAATCAAAAGGAAGAACCCGAAGAGGGGGTAAATATTCCATCACCTCTTTCAAGTTCCTTTATTCTTCCACTTCCTTTTTCTTTTTTTTTCCATTCTAAAATAATAAATCCAGTATATTATATATAATATTATGTTATTATAAATATTGTATAACCAAATTCATTATTCTATCCTTTCTTTGAATGACATGTCACCATACGTGCGTATGTATGGCTTACCGTCCCCACATCGTGGTGTAATTGTTATTCTATACATTATTATTTGGATGGGTATAATAATGATGTGTAATGATGTAAATGATAAATATAACATGATAATTATTCTGTATATATGATATACCATCCATTTATATATTATTTTAATATCAAATGAATGATATTGTCGCTCGTGCGTACATACGGATTACCGTCTCCACGAACGCGATGAGATTCATTACCCATCATATCCATTCAAGAATAATTTCCATTAGATGATTAAAAATAATGTTTAAATACTTGATATAATTATGTATATGAATAATATAAATCCCATCCATAAAAAATATGACTCACATAATAAATAATATAAAGGAAAACGAATCTGTTAACACCCGAAACGACGATAATACTAAGATATTATTAACAAAGCAATGTTAAAAGATCATATATGATATAATATTAATGTATATGATTATTTTATAATTTAATAACAATTATTTAACCATTATAAATGAGTTTAATCTACCCTTGACCAAGGAAAATTACAAAGTAAGGGGTTTCTTATCTCACTTTTAATTCTGTGAGATTTCCATTGTTCACTACTTATTTATTGCATGTGGTGTGTGTACTGCCCATGATTGTATTAATTGTGTAATATAATTTAATTTATAGATATTTACATCATCATTGTATGATACTTCTTTCATGGGTGTATGTTTCGTAAGTTACCAAATCGATAAGGGTATTTGAAATTTCAATTTCCACTCATTCAACTTTACGCATACTTCATTGATTATTTTACTCCAATATTATGTGTGGAATCACTATTCATTTGCTTATGTAATAACTTCCACTCCCCCTTTTGTGGATATACTTTTGAGACACATAATCACTCCATTGATAAATTCTCAAGTCATCGATATGAACTTGATAAGAGTAATTTTAAGTCAATCTCCATTTATTGAAATAAACATCCAATTCATTGGTGTTGTTTTTACAAGAATATGTGTGAATGTCCTATGATTGATTTACACTGAATATCCAATAATATTGATTGTATTTATATTTTCACACATAATTATGTTGTTTATTTATCCTTAACCTAAGGATATAGTCTTTATAAGGGATTTCATCTCAATTTACATTATATTCAGACTTCTTTGTTGTTATACACCAATTCACTTTTATATGGTGTATATAATGTACTTTTACATTGAATATCATGAATCCCTTATTCTCATGATATTATAAAGTTTTTATTTCCTCAATTATTTTTATTCAAGTATCTCTATTTTGGTTAGGAACTCTAACTAAAATATCATTTTAAAATGTTTTAAAGATTTATTATTCTAAATATTTCTCATTAATGTCCATGTTTTAAAAATGATTTTAAGTATTTATTTATATGTACATTAAAGTTTTAAAATTAAAATTCCTTTTAAAAGTTTCAAAGTGGTACGGGAGACTTTGATTCAAAAATCTATTTTAAACGGCTTCTTGATAAATAGTGAGACTTTTAAATTTTTTCAAGAGAAGGGGGATATTTCTCTCAAATAGTTTTGAGGATTATTTATATATTGAGGTTGATATATTATAATACAATATTCCATATTGTATTGAATGAGTTATGTGTGACTGTGGATGTGCTATTTTTATTCCATTCAAGGTTTGTGGTTAAAATATTGACATTTCATATGCTAGTTTTAATACGAATGTTCAGATTATGTTTCAACCTTTTCATATGAGGAATGCATTGGACTTAGTAAGTGATGGGTGGATCCCGATATAGCTCTTCGATGCATGGGTAGGTCTCATGAGACAAACTAGTGTCTTGGCACAAGACCTTGACAAAATCTTATTTATAGTCTTATAACAAGGCCTTGACTATGTGGTTATGATGTCCGACATTATGCATTCCATCATTATGAGATTAGATATTGATATTTCATGTGGTTATTCGACTAGTAGACTACCCATTACTATGTTTTATTATGGAATTATTTATTAAGCTCATATTCCTTCCATAAAGTGTTCATGTTAATTATTTGTAAAGGCATGTGTTTTCAATTATTCACCATGCCTAAAGTTTATGTTATCTTCCGCTGTATTGCTTACTCTTACTGAGCATTTGAACTCACCCCTTTCTTATGTTTTATTTTCCCAGGATATGAAGAAGTTATTTTTGAGTGACTTGCAGGTACAATCTAGGAATCTTGGGTGTTTCTAATGGAATAATTTACTGTTGTTTTTCCTTTAAAATTGTAATGTTGACCTTATGAATGTATCTAGTATTTCCAAGGCTACTAAACTGATCGGTCTTTCGGGACATGATTTCCTTATATCATGCCAATTTTATGTAATAATGCACCGACTCTGGGTAATTGGGGTTGAGGCATTACACTCACGGTGAGATCTTGTGCAATAATCATGATTTTCTTTGGATCTCAGAGAGGGATCTTGCGCATCACTCATGATTTTCTCTGAAGCTCTCACCCAGATCTTGTGAAAAATGAGAATATGAATCATGATCGGGACTTGTGAAAGTGCATGAAAATAAAGAAAAAAACATGGAAATTATGGAGGGTCTCGCGATTGTTGAATATCTTACAAAGATTATGATTGTCTTTGAGACTCGTGTCAGGGACTTGCGCAAAGCACGAATGCTGACCAGGGACTCACGCAAAGTGAAAGAGTGAATGTAAACCAGAGACTCACAGAAAGCATGAATGATGACCAAGGACTCATGAAAAGCATGAATATAGACCAAGGACACATGAAAATGGAAATCACGAATGCAGACTAGGGACTCGTGAAAAATAAAAATATAGACCAGGGATTCATGCAAAATGTAAGCTCGAATATAGAACAAGTACTCACGCAAAGTGTGAACGTTGAAAGGGGAATCGTGCTCGGATATCATGCAAATAACGAGAACATCTCACATCCGGATGTTGTGAAGTGCATGATGCCAATGAGGTGGATTATTGTATGTGATTTTTGGAATTAATGTGGTGGACACTCACCTATAAATACCCCAACAAACATCCTTAAAGATCAATGAAGTTTTTCTTAAAATATTGATCTAAAGCTCCTCTATAGAAGATAATCGCTGTGAGATCTCACGACATAGGTTCACAAAGAAGGAGTATATGCAACTGAAATCATGTAAGTTTTTCACATGACCAAAACAAGTCCTTGCACAAAGAGCAAAATCAGACTCATGAAAGAGGTCTCATGAAAGTAGAATCACAGAAGAGACTTGCGTAGAGTGGGGCTCACGAAAAGTGTGAATAGTTTTTCACACTAGGGTTTTGTAGTGAAGGGTGTTCACACTAGGGGTTTTTGGTGAAGGAGGTTAGTGCCAGGGGTTTGCAGTGATGGAGGTTCACGGTAGGGGTTCGCAGAGAAGGAGGTTTTTTCTAGGGGACTTGCGCAAAGTAAGGTTCACTCAAGGCACTAGGGGTTCATGCCAGGGGACTCGTGCCAGGTGAGAATCACACAGGGCACCAAGGGTTCACGCTAGGGGACTTGCGCAAAGTGATACTCATGCAAGGAACCAGGGGTTCATGCTAGGGGACTCATTTAAGGTGAGACTCACTCAAGGCACCAAGGGTTTGCGCCAGGGGACTTATGTAAGGTGGGACTCACGCAAGGCACTAGGGGTTCTTTCCAGGATCTCACACAAGGGTACACACCAAGATATCACACAAGGAGTAATGTTCCAGGGACTCACATAGGGGTATCATACATGAATATTGAATAAGGAGATATGCACTTATATTTCCCTATGAATAGTATCATTTTCATACCTAAATTATGAAGTAGAAGAAGAAGATAGAGGATATACACCATTCAAAAATACTCAGGGAAGGAGGTTATTCACTGAAACATTCAAAGTGGTGAAAGGAAGACTTGGAATCACTTGAATATATTTCCAAAACTGAGGTAATTTCTATGTCTATAGTAAAGGTAAGTCTATTCCAATTTTATAGAAAGTGGAAGTTTTGTATCCAGGTGTTTTCACATAAGTGAAGGAGAAACCCAGAAATATCTTCAACAGAGCTTCTAAATACAGTTGAGGATGAATTCATTAGCAATAATTAAGGGACCTATATGTCCATAAAATGTGTGGGACCTATATATCCATAAAATGTGTGGGAACTAAAAGTCCAAAAACTGTGCATGGATTCTTTGTAGAGTAGCGATCAAAGGAAGAGGAAGATGGTGATCCTTTACACTGATAGTGATCCAAAGAAAGAGATATAGAGAGTGACCCTTTAGAAAGTAGAGAGCCGACCCTAAACCTTATAAAGGTAGTGATCCTAGGCATAGAAGAGATCTAGATCGAACATCATTATTGGCAGTGATCCTTAGTGAATTTGGTACAATCAGCACATTGCCATTGTATTCTCCTTGGATGTATCCGAGTGAGGGTAAACCAAGTCAAAATCTATGTGTCCCTATGCTTTCTTTATTGATTTACTTTAAGTGAATCATCATTAGATAAAATTGGAAAGGATATGATTAATATAAACACTAAAGAGAAAAAAAGTGACCATTATAATAAAGAGTTCAAGATCCAGTGGTTCATAAAGAATTTTGAAAATAATATCCATACCCTAATTCACCCCCTCTCAGGGTATCTAGACCCCTTTTCGACCTAATAATTGTCATCAAAGGATAAGTTACCTTTGTTGATTTTTTTTCTCTGAAAATGTTTATTCTACTATTGGAATTGAAGTTTCAGTTTTCTATTATCTTGGGGTGCCATGGAAAGAAGAAGAATTATAAATAAGAATCAGAATTAAGGTGTTATTCCTTAGTGTGGAATTATCTATGGAAAAAGTGGGATTCAGTTTAAGGAAACCAATAGTGTAGTGAAGAAAGGTTTGGATGAATCAGACAGTGAGAAGATAGACTCTCTTAATAATTCTATAGGAATGAGTGAAAAACTTGACATTCCAAGTGATGTTGAAACTACTGATGATGAAGAAACTCCAAGAAAGTGAAAAATGGAAATTTTTCATGAAAAAAAGTAATTGGATCAGAAATTGTATGAAGAAGTTAAATCTAAATATATCCAGATCCAAGCACTAGAAATTGAGTTCAACAAGATAAAAGGTTTAAATAAAAGTCTTATTAATGTGGCTACTAATATGAGGGATAATAATGATTCCCAATATGAAGAACTATAAAAATTGTTTACAAAGATAGAAAAACCCAAAGATGATGACAAGGGAAATAATCTAAAATCAAAAGAAATTTAGAATCTAAAAGCTATAAATGATGATCTTGATACACACCTATCTGAACTAGTTCGAGAGAGAAAAGGCTATAGTATAAGAATTCATGATCTAATGATTATGTTTCTCATATGACTTCTAAGTTAGAAAGGATAAATATGATATGATGGATAAACTCACTCAAGAATTGGAAGATGAGGTGAGTAGTGGGAAGAATATCAAGAGAGAAATTAATGCTCAAATTGAATAAAGGGGTATGAAGATTCAACAATTGGGAGAATAACTAAAATCAGTTAAGAAAGAAGTGGAGAAATATAATTCCAAAAGAAATCCCAAGTTGAAGGATACTTTGAACATACTATTTTATTATCCTTTGGCATGTGATAATGAAATTAAAAGAGAATATTCTACTTCAGATAAAAAACTTGAAATGATTGACTCATCCCAAATCCCGTTTTGTTTTTGAAAATCTGGTATTGGATATGATGAACCCCCTCCCATGCATGATAGGTAGAGAGTTTTGAATAGTTACAGAAATAAGAAAAATATTATAGGTAGTGATAACATGTACTATTTTTTTTGGGATGAATGATCACACTTAAAGTTTTTGTTTTGAGGCTCTTGAATAAATTTTAGGCTGTGAAGATAGAAATATTTCTAAATATGAGAATAAGAAGAATATTTTTGATAAGTTTGAAATAAATGTGTCTCAGAATAAAGTATCCATGAAATGATACTATTGTGGGAGAATGGGACCTACCATGAGTATGTTTCAAGAAGCCTATGAGCTCACTGTCAAAAAAAGGACTATGTCCATATTAACATCTCAACTGAGAAATGATGAAATGAGGTATTCCTTTGATGGAAGATGTTTTATATGTGCTAATCATGGAAATTTGTAAAGACATTATAGTAGGATGAAAGAGGGGAAGGAAAAGGAACCCAGGAGATCCCCAATAATGGAAGTGTATAATAAAAAAGAATATATTGTTAGAAAACATAATAAGTTGAAAAATAAGTTTCCAACCTCAGGGGAATCACAAGGATCTAAAAAAAAGGCATATCAAGAACATCCTTTGTTACACTCACAACAAATCTGTTGGGAAGAATGTGAAAGAACATGGATTAAAAAGGTAGGAGATGCTCAAATTAAAATTAAGAAGAATGTAAATTTAGTGTAAGACTCAACCCCAACAAGAAAGGTTGGTGTGAATCAGATAACTGATAAAAGAAAAATGAATAAATAATTCCTTGAAAAAATCACATGTCATTTTATATTGAGAGAAGTGAAGTCAGGAGAAAGATCCCTCCAATGGAGGAAGAATAAAGAGCAGAAGACCAGTGGAGAGATTCCTACTCATAGAAAGACTCATGAAAAATGGAATTTTGGTGGATCATCAAAGAAGGAAATTTGTACTAGTGGGTTTAAACCCCACATTTTGAAAAATAACAAGCCTACAGAATCCACATATTAGAAGAATACCGAGCATGTGAGAAAATAATGTCTAGTTATATGTCTAGAGTAGTTAAAGTTGGCTTGGAAATTGGAACAAATAGAAAAAGAGTACAGTGCTTTTTAAGAAAGTATCAATGGGTTGTTCCATCAGGATTGACCAAAATCCTCTTCTTGCAAATTCAAGAGGTTCCCCAATACTTATGTGTATAAATTCTATTAAATTATTATCAAGTTTTTCAGTTTCAAAGGGAGATACAATACAAGGGTAAGTGGCATCAAAAGATGCAAAATGGTGATGTGATGTGCTCCATAATTTTAACTAATCCAAATCTGTCACAAGAGTTGAGGAATTAATCTAGAATAATTACTTAAAAGTATTTAATGATTTATGGATTCTTGAAATTTATGGAAGTAATTAAGCATAATGGACAATGATTTTATTATTAACTTTATCTCTTGTTTCCTACATTCAGTTCTGACTTAGTAGGCTTAGAGGTTTTGTTGATGGCTCATTGCAAAGTTACACATGAGAATAAATGATACAGGATACGAATAATGTTTTTGGGTCTAAAAAGTGAGGCCAACAACAGGAAGAGTTTCACATAATAGGGAGAGAATTCTATCTCCTAATTAGAGGCAAGATCTCAATGGTATATAAAGGATGAAAGTTTATGTTGTCTGATATCAAGAAGACCGATTGGGGGAGAAGCAACAAAACTCATGTATTTAATGATTATCTATTTTTTTCTAAAAATATGGTATTAGTTGATTATTTTCAGGATACCAAGAAGCTATGATAGAATATTAGAAATGGTTTAACAAGAGGTTGGGAATGTAGTTGAAAGAAATAATGTCACTATAATCGATAATGATCAGAATCTTTAAAAAACTTAGTGAAACAGTGACAAAAATAAAGAATAGAACATTCATTTGTCAATCTAAATATGATAAGGAGGTTTTGAGAAGATTTGGAATGGATAATTCCAAGGAGATGATGAATTTGGTGGCTAACAGGATCAAATTTTCATGGGATGATGAAGGCAATGCATTTAGTGTCATAGAATACAGGAAAATAATTGGTAGTCTATTGTACTTGATAGTAACAAGACCTGATATTGATTTTTTCACATGCCAAGCAACATGATATCAAATTAATACCAAGTAAGACTACTTTATTTCAGTGAAAATAGTACTTTGGTATATCAAGGGCATGGTGGATTTCATTTTTTTAAGATGAAAAATCTCATCAAGAGTTATTGGGCTACACAGATACAGATTGGTCCAGATTAGAAAATGATAGAAAATCAATGTCAGGTGGTGCATTCTATCTTGTAAGATTGTGTATTTCTTGGATAAGAAAGAATTAATATTGAATTTCATTGAGCACCACAAAATCTTAATACATTATGACCACTTAAGAGTTCACATAGTAATTGTGGATGAAGCAACAAATTAATGATATGGGAGTTGAAGTGAATTATATAATCAGAATCCATTTTGATAATTCAAGTGCTATAAATATTATCAAAAATCCTGTCCATCACTTGAGGAAAAACCACATTGAAATCAAATATCATTTTATCAAGGAGAAGGTGGAGCAATGACTTGTAAAATTGGAGTATGTGCCTATAGAACTATAGGTTATTGACATTCTAACAAAGACCTTACCCAAATAAGAGTTTGAACATCATCGATTGGATCTTGGAGTTCATTTTACTCCTCGTACTTGAAAAAGTGTGGATGTGGGACCCCCTCTTCCTAAGAAATTATGTGTTTTACCATGATATAATGATATGTGTTGTTGACCCTGTTACAGACTACAATGGAGCGACCTTCAGGTTTATTGACAAAGAAGGAGAAATTATGGTCATTAAAGAGAATAAAATTTATTTTTCAAGACAAAGGGAGAATCTTGGGGAGTAGTGAATGTGGAGTAGTGAAGTATGGGGAGTTTTAAATCTAATGATGTTGAAGATGATCAATCAAAGGTTATATATCATGATATCCTATGTTCATGATGAAATAAGATGATTGGTTTTGGAATGAAATGAAATGATTCATTGATAAAATTTGCATGATGTTCTTGTTTCTTAAGCTGATCATTGATCATGTGGGCATAGAGTGTGTGTTGAGTAAATCTCTAATGACTATCAATATCGCAAGAAGTGAATTTTTGGAAGATGATGGAAGAAGATTTAATATGGTATCAAAATGTGAAGAGTTGTCAAAAAACCCAAAGGGGGAGATTTTTAGGAAAAAATACATCATGATGGTGTTTTTGGATTGATTGTGTTTGTTGAAAAAGTCTGAGGTTTTTGAAAAAGGATGGTTGTCAAACAAGGGTTGGAGATTTAGCGCGAATTCTAAAATGAACTCGCAAGTAAAAATGATGAGCTGAACCTGTAGATCATGAATGTTGAATTGATCTTGTGATGTTATCATGTGTGACACTCATAGTCGTCTTTGGAACTCACAATGGTTCACATAAAGAATTTGAAGACAAAAACATTGAAAATCACAATATTGTGTGTGATTGACTTTAAGTCTCGTAGTGAGATCTCACGCAAAACACATAATTATCTTTAGATCTCATGAAAGGATCTAGTGAAAAACTCATGATTGTCTTTGGAACTCGTGATGGATCACAAAAATCATTGTCAAACAACAAAATTGAAAATCATAAGATTGTGTGTGATTGAATTTGAGTCTCAAGGTGAGATCTTGCACAACACTCATGATTGTATTTGGATCTTGCAGAGGGATCTCGCACTGCACTCATGATTGTCCCTAAAGTTCACTCATAGATCTTGCGCAAAGTGTAAATAGGATACATGCTTGAGACTCGCGAAAGTGAATGAAAATAAAGGAAAAATATGGAAATTATAGAGGGTCTCATGGTTATTGAAGATATCATGAAGCATATGATTGTTTTTGAGAATTGTTCTAGGGACTTGTGGAAAGAATGAATGCTAACCAGGGACTCACACAAAGTGAAAATGAAAATGTGGTCCAGAGACTCATGAAACTTGTGAATGCTGACCGAGGACTCACGCAAAGTGTGAATGTAGACCAATGACTCTCACAAAGGGAAAGCGAGAATGTAGATTAGGGACTCGCGCAAAGTGAGAATATGGACTAAGGACTCACTCAAAATGAAATAATGAATGTAGACCAAGGGATCACACAATGCATGAATGTTGAAAGGGGACTCGTGCCCAGATCTAATGCAAAGCATGAGTAGATCTCACATCCAGATCTCGCAGAGCACATGATGCTAATGAGGTGGACGGTTTTCTGTGATTTTTGGAATTAATGAGGTGGATACTAGCTTATAAATCCCCCAAGAACCATCCTTAAATATTGACAAAGTTTTTATTAAAATATTGATCTAAATATCATCCAGATAAGAGAATCTCAGTGAGATCTCACGACATAGGTTTGTGGAGGAGTATATGTGATTGACATCGTGTAAGTTTTACTAATGATCTAAACAAGGTCTTGTGTGAAGAGAGAAATAGGACTCACGAATGTAGAATCATAGAAGAGACTTTAATAGAGCGGGACTCGTGAAAAGTGTGAATAGGGGTTCACACTAGGGGTTCACAGTGAAGGAGGTTTGTGCTAGTGGTTCGTGGCAAAGTAGGTTAGCGCTAGGGGTTCATGGTGAAGGAGGTTCATGCTAGGAGTTTGCGGAAAAGGAGGCCCATTCTAGTGGACTCAGGAAAAGTGGGGTTCGCGTAAGGCACCAGGTGTTCATGCCAAGGGAATCACGAAAGGTGATACTTGTGCAAGGCACCAGGGGTTTGCACCAAGGGACTTGTGCAAGGTGAGACTCACACAAGCACTAGAGGTTTGTGATATGGGACTCACACAACGTGAGACTCACAGAAGGCACCAGGGGCTCGCACCAAGGGACTCATGCAAGGTGGGACTCGTGCGAGGTGTCAGGGGTTTGTGCTAGGATCTCATGAAAGCGTACATTCCAAGATCTCTCTTAAGGAGTTATGTTCTAGGGACTCACACAAGGGTATCACACTTGAATATTGTGCAAGGAGATACATGATTATATTTCCCTATGAATAGTATCATTTTAATATTTGAATTCTAAAGGATAATAAGAAGATATAGGATCTACACCATTAAAAAACAATCGTAAAAGGAGGTTATTCACTACAACATTCAAAGAGGTGAAAGGAAGACTTGGAATCACTTGAATATATTTCCAATGTAGAGGTAATTATTGTGTATATAGTAAAGAGAAATATTTTCAAATTTTCTAGAAAGTGTAAGTGTTGCATCTAGGTGTTTTCACATAAGTGAAGGAGAAACCCAAAAAGAGATTCAAATAGAATCTGCATACATTTGAGGATGTGTTCATTAGAAATAATGAAGGGACCTACATTTCCCTAAACTATGTGGGACCTACATGTCCATAAACTTTATGAGACCTACATGTCCATAAACTATGTGTGGATCCTTTATAGAGCAACAGACAAAGGAAGAGGAAGATGGTGATCCTTTCCTTTAGTAGTGAACTAGAGAAATAGACATAGGGAGTGACCCTTGTGAAATTAGTGGGATAACCCTAAACCTTGTAAAGGTAGTGTACCTAGGTATAAAAGTGATCTAACCCGAACATTATTATTGGTAGTGAGCCCTTGGTAATTTGGTACAGTCATCACATTACTGTTGTATGCTCCTTAGATATAGCTTAGTGAGGGTAAACCAAGTAAAAATCCACATGTCATTATGCTTTCTTTATTGATTTACTTTCTATGCACTATCATCAGATAAAATTGGAAAGGATACGATAAATATAAACACTAAAGAGAAAAAAGTGACCCTTATAATAAAGAGGTCAAGATCCAGTGGGGAATACAGAATTTTGAAAAGAATATCCATACCCTAATTCACCCCCTCTCTCAGGGTATCTAGGCCCCTTTTGAACCTAACATTTTTTTATTCTTAAAATTGGATTTATTCTTATATTGAGCCTATAAAACATATTAGATAAATTTAAAAATATTTTATTGAATATGTAACATATAAATTTCATTAAGATCTTTCACTAATAGTGATTAATTTAATTTATTAAGATAAAATGCAATTGTGAGAATAAAATAGTGTTTTATAAAAGCAAATCCTTTATGTTGAATTGGTTTTTTTATTTTCATTCATAATTAATTGGTAAACAATGAATTAATTTTATAAACATGTGTAAAATATATTTTTACAATTTAGATAATCTCATTCATTACTACTATTCCAATAGTTAGGTGATAACTATCACAATTAAATAATAATGTTTTGTATTCCATTTAAGCTCAGTGTTTTTTGTAAAGCTATCAAAGATATATTTTTTAAATGTCATAGTGTAAAATATTGGGGTGTTACATTCTACCCACCTTATAATGAATTTCTACCTCTAAATTTATTACTAAGATATAAATAGATGAGGATACTTGTGCAATGAATTGGATTTCCTTTGGTTTTATTTTTGAAAATTAGTTAGGAAAATTCTGAGACTAGGTGCTGAGATGATGTGTGATTTTGAGGTCCAGTGTTCCCGAAACAATTTGTTAAAAAATATTAAGTATTTAATAGTGTGTGTGAGAGGGTTTCCTATAAAATTGGAATAACTCCTAAATGGGTGACTGGATCAAAAATCCAAGGGCACAATTGCATTCAGAGTAGCGAATTTACCTTAGGCGGGGCCTAACATTGACCAACATAGGTCGATTGTGAAAAGTAGTTTTAGGACATTAAAAGAAATAAAATAAATCAAGTTTATTTTATTTAACATTACGTGACAATGTAATGAAGATTTAACTTTTTAATAATCCTTATTAGTGAAATTTAGGGTTATCATCATAACCTTGGAATTTCTCTGAGGCAAAGAGACGAAAACCTCTCCCACGACCGACAACTAATGCTGACAGATTGAGGATTGATGATGACATGGACCTCCGTTATTTGTTAAATGAATGATCCAACCACGAGGAAAGATTTTGATCTCTTTGTGATTTCCTATTCCCCTCTTAGATTAAATTACGAATGTGGACCAACCAATGAATAGGTTGATTCACAGTTTGACCATTCTTGCGGGATGGATATTTGTTATGGGGTTTAAAAAAGGGGAGATAGATCTTTGTGATTATCTATTGTTGTTCTTCGTTAAATCTTCTAACATGAAAAAATCAAGGCTAACATGAACAAGTAAAATATTAGTTCTTTGTGTGTTCATGTGCTTTATCTCTCCCCCCTCAATCTATCGCGTTTTTCGTGCGTTCCTCACCCTTGAAAACCCTAGGAGAACGGTCGACCATTGCACCCCTGATCCATGGAGCAACGATCCAAGATCAAAGTATTTGAACCCACGATGACATAACAGATGTGTGATGGAAGCTTTGTATGGTTCAGGAGAGGCGGTGACTTATGGTAGGATCCCACGATACAAGGCAGGCCAATAGTGGGGCAGCTATCGGTGAGGAAAAGACATGGCCGATAGGGTTGGTCTAGGGGGAGTGTGAGGCGGTGACGGGCTGCCAGCAGGGTGTCTGGTAGAGGCATTAGTTTGCAGTCTAGTAGGGATTGTGTGGGATCCTGAGGTGGTGGAGGCAATGAGTAGTGACTGGGGGCCATGGCAAGAGGTCGTGATGGCGAGCTGGGATGCGACAGAGTGCCGAGTTGACCGGGTGATACGGGGGGAGCCACACGGTCAACACAGACCACGTGGACCAGGTGGAACAACTAGGGTGGGCCACATATGGTAGAGAAAACTGGACCTCATGTGGTGGTTCGGGCTATCTGGGCTGGGTTGGGTCAGGTCCGACGGGTCGGGTCGGACCCGAACTAGACCCGGGTCAAACTGTTTTACAAAAAACAACCATATCTTTCAAACCGTGTGTCTGTTTGAAGAACCGTTTATGGAGTTGGGACCCTTGGAAAGAGTGGGTTCTTTTGGGATACTCTAATTGAGTTTTTTGGATGTTATAATATGACCTAATGGCTTGAGGAGTATATTCTCTCAGGATGAGCGTGCTAAGTGAATAATCCTGTGACTGGCTATGACTTAGTGACTATGTTACTTGGATCCTATATGAATCATAAAAAATTCATGTGTAATCAACACTCCATGTTATCAAAAACTCACTTTTTATCGAAAATCTTTGTGTTATCGACACTCCGTGTGTTATTGAGACTCCGCGTGTTATCGAATCTTTGTATTCTATGGACTATGACTGATAATCCTGCATTTGTGCTTTAGACTTATACCTATGTGAGATGAATGTAATTTTTGAAATTCCCTTATGGTGTAATTAATTTATTTCTTAGTGGTATAATTCATGTGTTTATTAGTGGTATTACTTTGTGGTTTCAGGGTGTCCTACTAAGTATTGTTTTACTCACCCCTGCAAGGGATTTTCTCACATGTGTTGTGTACTGTACAGACGATCAACGCTTTGACGGAGTTCTAGGTGTACTGGGACCAAGTAGTTCTTAGAGTACCTGAAAGGATGAGGTGATATCCTATAGCTTTATAAAACTATTCTACACCTACCCTTTAGGTAGGGGTTTCTGTGGACAAGTTTTAGGAACTTGTGTATTCACTGTTGAAAACTCTTTCTTTGGTGGGCTTGAATTCTAGCCCTGTTTTACTTTCTAGTTTCATACTGTCATACTCTTTGCAACAGTGAGATCCTATAGATTTAGAATCATGGTACTTAATTAGGACCTACCACCTCTAAGTCTATGAATTTGGTTTGGGGGAAATAGTGTTAAGTGTTTTGAGTTTGAATTTCAGGCTAGAGAATCCAGTGTTGGTGCGGTGGCCAACACATCCATACACCAGGACTCTAAATCCTACTTTCTGACTCGGTACATGAAAACACTAGTTATAAGGAAATTAACAGTACATGCATCATATAGTTTTTGGATGTGTTCTCATTTCCTTATTGAGTCAGCTCACCAGGTATACTCTATTGACTGTGGTTTATCTTGATCTGTTTCAGGATGCCTCCATGTAGATAGCCAACTAGGATTCTGATGCGTGATCATGAGGATGATACACCTAGCGACGAAGCATCGGTATAGGGACCAGTACTAGAGATATCACCTCTGGGTAGTGTACCAGAGATACCAACACCCATAGAGTAGTAGTTACTACCAATGCTACCTGTAGAGGATGCACACAGGTTGAGTGTATTGCATGAGTTCTAGAGGTAGTGACCTCTTAGGTTTCGGGGTGAGACAAACCTAAAGGTAGCTGAGTATTGTATGGAGGCAGTTACTTGTGTCTTCTATCTTGTGAGGATGCCTTATGACCAAATGGAAGTTCTAACCGCAATCCTTCTTCAGGGATCAGAATGGAGATGGTGGATCTTAGTGATATAGACGCATAACGAGAAGACTCTCTCTTGGGAAGACTTTGAGTGCCTATTTAGGGAGGATTTATTTTCAAAACCATTATGCTTAGTGCGCATACAAGAGCTTCTACATCTGTATCAGGGTAGTTAGATAGTATTGGAGTACTCAGTGAGATTTATAGATCTTTATATTTACACCACGTATATGGTGCGAGACCCATTCTTCAGGGCCCGAACCTTCAAGCAGGAGCTACGCAGGGAGATCAGGGCATCGATGATATCCCTTAGCATTCTGACTTATTCTAGGGTATTGGAACAAGCTATGATTGTGGAGAGCATTATCTTAGAGAATATACCGATAGTGGTAGCTACCACAAGGCATTAGGTAGCTAAGTCTTTAGCAGTGGGTAGACGACATCAGATGGAGGGACCCAAGTGGGTCAGGCACTCCAGGGGATGACCCCAGGACACAAGATTACTGGATGAAGGATTATGACCATAAGGCTCCCGAGATGATTAGAGGTACGATATCTGTCTTTTCCACCTTATTTGTAGTTTTGATAGACATAGGTTCCAGTCATTATTTTCTCACCATGACCCTTGTTTGAGACTTAGAGATTCTAGTAGAACCGTTGAATTGATCCCTACGCTTAAAGGATACTATGGGAGAAGATTATATGATCACACACTAGTTCTAACAATGTGCCCTTACTCTAGGGGGTGAGAGTTTTGGTTGGGATCTCTTGGTGGCGGTGTCGAGGCCTTACGACGTCATTCTTGGTATGAACTGATTATCCATAGTTCATACCCAGATTGATTGTTTTAGGTGTAGAGTGTGGTGTATACGCAGTGATGGGACCAAGTTTTCTTTTTTTAGAAAAAAGGAAAAAAATGAATCACAGGACATACTCATGCATAGGAGGGTGAAGTCGATCACACATCATTTATCTAGCCCGACCCTTGGCATAGTGGATGAGATAAGTCCTCAGTTTCCTATAGTGGTGGACAAGTAAAAGGATATATTTCCTGAGGATGTTCTAGGATTACCTCCTCACAGGTAGGTAGATTTCTACATTGATCTATACCCTGGGATGACACTGATATCTACACCTGCATATTAGATGGCTCCAGCAGAGCTTTGAGAGCTGAGAGTATAGTTAGAGGATTTGTAGAGGAAGCGCTTCACGAGACCTAGTGTTTCACCATGGGTGGCCCCATTTTTTCTTTCCAAGAAGGCATATGAAAGCTTGAGGTTATGTTTATACTTCTAATTCCTGAATTAGGTGACCATGACGAACAAATATTCACTACCGAGGATCAAAAACCTCTTCGATTAGCTGAATGGATAAAGGTAGTTCTCGAAGATTAAACTTAGGTATGGCTATCAGTAGCTTCATGTATGAGATGAGGATGTACCGAATAAAACCTTCAAATGTCGATATGACCACTAAAAGTACTTGGTGATTCCATTTGGTGTGATGAATTCCACAGAAGTGTTCATGGTACTCATAAACAGGATCTTCCATCCTTACCTAGACCAGTTCATTGTGGTCTTCATTGATGACATCCTAGTGTACTCGGTGTCTGAGGAGGAGCACAAAATACACTTGATGATGGTCCTAGACATACTAAGAGAGCAACATATTTATGAGAATATCTCTAAGCATCAGTTCTGGATACAAGATATCCACTTTCTAGGAAAAATCATTTCAGAGGCTGGAGTTGCAGTGGATCCAGTGAAGATAGAGGTAGTTCTTTCTTCGGAGCCACCCAAGAGTGTTACCGAGGTGTAGAGTTTCATTGGGTTTGTTGGGTATTAATAGAGGTTTGTGCCTGAATTTTCTAGAGTAACAACATTATTGATAGCTTTTACATGAAAGGGGAAACCTTTCATGTGGACAGAGAAGTTCTAGGAGAGTTTTCAGTAGCTGGGACAGAGATTGAAAATTGCTCCTATCTTGAGATTTCTGAAAGAGGGTGTTGAGTATATGGTGTTCTGTGATTCATCAGGGACTGGACTTGGTTGTGACTAGATGAAGGGTAAATCAGTGATTGCCTATGGTTCACGATAGTTTAGGCCACATGAGTAGAACTATGAGACCCATGACCTTGAGTTGGTAGCGGTAGTCTTCTCCTTGATGATGTGGAGAAACTACCTTATGGGTGAGAAGTTTATCATTTACTCTAACCACAAAAGTATCAAGTATATCTTCTATCATAAGGATTTGAACTTGAGAAAAAGGCGATGACTAGAGTTCCTCCACTACTATGACTTTGAGATTGTCTATACTCATGGTAAGGGGAACATGGTGGAAGATTCTCTCAGTAAGAGATCCATCTTGAAGTTTCTAAGTGAGGTGTCAGAGTAGTTGGCCACATTGAAAATATCCTTTGTGGGTGGAAATGGAGAAGCTTACCTCTACTTGATGGTTATTTCCCCTCCACTCTTACAACAAGTCTGGGAGTCACAACTTAGGGATACCGACTGTGAGACTTTATGTGCTCAGATGTCCATAGGGAATGCCAATGATGGATATTTGAAAGGCGGGGAGCACATCGTTCTCTTTAGAGGAAGCATAGTAGTACCAGTGACGTTGTGGGAGGAGTTCTTGAGGGAGTCCCATATATCCCCTTTTACATTATGTCCAGGTGTGGCGAAGATGTACTAGGACCTCTGATGCCAGTTTTTGTGGCCAAGGATGAAGATGATAATGACAGAGTTCGTTTATAGACACCTCACTTTCTAGTAAGTGAAGGCTGAGCACCAGGTTCCAATGAGTTTGAATCAACCCCTAGAGGTTCCAGAGTGGAAGTGTGATAGGATATTGATGGAATTCATGATAGGTTTACCATGTACATTCAGGGGGAACCATACCATCTGGGTGATCATTGACTAACTCACCAAGTCATCCCACTTCTTAGGAATTTGAGAGAAGAGTTTAGTAGAGAGCTTGGGATGCCTCTACATGCATGAGATAGTTTGAATCCATGGATTCCCATTGAAAATAGCCTTGAATCATGATTATATCTTTACATCCCAATTGTGGAATTTATTGCAGGTGGTTTTTGGTACTTAGCTATGCTTGAGTACAACATGTAACCCATAGAAAGATGGCCAGACGGAGTGGGCTATACAGGTTCTGGAGGAAATAATGCATGCCTACGTCCTAGATTTTTCACATAGTTGGGAGGATCACCTACCCCTGGTGGAGTTTTCATACAACAATAAATACTACTCCACCATCAGTATGGAACAATTCAAGGCCTTTTACAGGTGACCCTACGGGTCTCCACTTTGCTGGATGGACCCAGGAGAGTCAACACTCATGGAGCCAGAGTTGGTTCTGGAGACTACAGAGAAGGTTTAGGTAATCTAGGAGCAGATGAAGACTGCACAAAGCCTTTATAAGTCTTATGATGACCGGTGTTAGAGGACCTTGGAGTTTGAGGATGGGGACTATGTGTTCCTTCAGGCTTCTCCTCAACGTGGGATATATAGATTTGGTTGGGGCGACAAGCTATCTTCGAGATTTGTCTGACCTTTTTAGATACTTCATAGAGATGGTAAGGTAGTGTACCACATGGATTTACCTCCACATTTAGAGCTGATGCATGATGTCTTCCACATGTCATAGCTGAGGAGGTACGTGCATGATCCATCACACATCATTGACTGGGGTGAGATGGAAATTGATGATGGGGTAACTTTCAAAGAGTACATAGTGGATATAGAGGATTGAAAATAGAGGATCCTTCATGGGTAGTCGATTCCTCTAGTACACATTTAGTGGAAACATGGAAATATCCAAGAGAGCACATGGGAGTGGGAGTCTTAGATTTGTGCTCAGTACCCCCACTTGTTTATACAACTTTGTTTTTGGATTTTGGGGATGTAAATACCTAAGGCAGGGAGAATTTAATGACTCATATTTTCTATGGTTTTATTTTGATAAATTAGTTAGGAAAATTATGAGACCAGGTGCTGAGAGGGTGCATGATTCTGACGCCCGGTGTGCCCAGAAAAATTTGTTGATTTTTTTTTAGTTTTTTAATAGTGTGTGTGAGAAAGTTTCATGAAAAGGTGAAATAACTCCTAAATGGGTACACAAATTAGATATACAAGGGCACCGTTGTGTTCAGAGCAGTGAATTTACCTTAGGAGGGGACTAACAATGACTGGTTCAGGTCAACTATGAAAATTAGTTTTCAAACGTTAAAAGAAATAAAATAAATCAATTTTATTTTATTTAATGTTATGTGACAACATAAATACAATTTCCCTTTTTAATAAGTCTTGTTAGAGAAATTTAGGGTTATCATCATAACCCTGAAATTCCTCTAAGGAAAGGAGACAAAACCTCTCTAACAAATGATGACGAACGTCGGTGGTTCAAGGATCAAAGACGAAACAGACCTCCATTATTCATCATATGACTGATCCAACCATGTGGTAGGATGTTTATCTCTTTGTGATTTCCTCTTACCCTCTTAGACTCAATGATGAACACAGACTCAATAATGAACAGGTTGATCTGCTGTTCGACCATTATTTCTTGATGGATATTTGTTGTGGGTTTTAAAAAAGGTGAGATAGATCTTTGTGATTATATGTTGTTGTCATTCGTTAAACCTTATAACATGAATGGATCAAGGTCGATACGAACAAAGCCAATATTAGTTCTTTCAGAATTCATGTGCTTTATCTCTCCCCCCTCAATCTATCATGTTCTTCATGAATTCTTCTCCCTTGAAACCCCTATGAAAACGGTCAACCATTGCACCCCCGATCCATGGAAAAATGATCCGAGATCAAAGGATTTGACCCTGCGATGGCATAATGGACGTGAGATGGAAGCATGGTATAGTTTAGGAGAGGTGGAAACTTATAATAGGATCCCACAATGTAAGTCAGGCTGTAGTACCCCCGGTTTCTGGTATGTAACCCTTACTTGATGCTTTTCTTGGTTTTAAAAGTTATGGGTGACGTATGGGAGAATCGGGAGATCCTTGAGTAGAGTTGGAAGAAAAGGGGAAGGCACACGGGTGGTGCACAGTTTGTCAAACTGTGCGTATTTGACTGGGGAGGCAGTGGCTTCCGCACGGTCGGCGCACAGTTAAGGGAAACCGTGCGATGCGGCCATGCATGAAGGATGGACGAGGCAGAATCTAACGCACAGTTAGTGCATGGTTTGTCAAACCGTGCGGACTAACCGTGCGGTCACTTAAAATTAGATCCTAAAATTGTGGATCTAACTCGTTTTGCATTTAATCTCCTTGTTTAAATCTCCTAAGCAGCCCTAACTCGGGATTACTCTCCCTTGAAGGTTGGAAAACTTCTCCCAAGCGTTCCGGAGGCAATCTGAAGGCTTCTCTTGGAGAATCGAAGCTGTATTCTTAAGGTATGTGATCGTTCTTGATTGGTTTCTTAGATATACTTAGATATAATTCTCATCTTCTCTCGTTTTATTAGATATACGCCATTTATGGGTAGATATAAGGGTGTGGATGACAAATATTACAAGATTTGGTCTTGGTTGTGTTAGGAGAAGATATCTAAGGAGGGTTTTTGGAGTTTTGACCCGGTGTTCTTGAGCGTTCTTCATCTGTGGCTTGGTTTCACCCAATTTTTCTGAGGTAGGTGGCTTCAATCTCGATTCCTCTCTCTTAGAACTTGAAGTATTAGTTTCAAATTTATTTAATCGCTTGGTTTTGATTGTGAAATTGTGGTGCAAATCATGTTATAAATATTCTTTAGTGATGATTTATGGGTTTTGTTGAAATTGTGGAAATTGAAAGAATGGTTTGTGAAAAGTGTTTTGGTTTCTTGATTTTAAAATAGTGATTTTAAAATATGGATTTGTGGGATTTGGAAAATGGTTTGTGGGAAAAAGGTTTTCAATAAAAGGGTTTTTTATTGAAATGGTTTTGGCATGGTTGAAATGGTGTGGTTTTGGGCATACTTGGTGTGTGTATTCATATTGCATTTACGAGGCTTGTTTGAAATATGACCTTGTGCTTGGAGCCAAAGGTGTAATGTCACATGGGGAATAATTAACTTGTGATGACTTGGTAGATCGATGAGAAACTTCTCATGGGTATGAAACTATCATAATGATGCATGCATAGTGGATTTCACGGGTTGTGAAATGGTTGGTTGTGTGGATTTGTGAAATGGAATGAAATTGAAAAAATGGAAATGTGAATTTGATTGGGAAACTTTGCTTGGTTGCTTTTGTTGGAAAATGGTTTTTGTTGGAAAATGGATTGACATGGAACTTTCTATATTGTGAACTATTTTAGAATGGTTTTATATAAATTGTTTTATATAAATGTGATAACATGTTTTATCCTAGAGGAATGGGTTGGGAAGTCATCGGGGAAAACCTACTGAGTTTCATTACTCACCCCCATCTTTGGCACAATAGTGCTTTTGAAGATGTCATATACTGGGATGTTGGCAAAGGTAAAGTGTCACACGTCTATAGCACTACTTCGTGACTCTTGGGCAGGTTCATGATGTTGGAGCTTGGAGCTTGTGGAGCATGGAGTTGGGTTTTCATCTTGAAGTCTTGTATTTGTCTTTCTACTGTTTACTCTGATTTAGTTTTGTACTCCGTTGTGGTACTCTTGGTTGGTTTATGATAAAATAAATGATTGAGTTGTTTTGGTTTTAAATGATGCATCATATAGTGGTTTCTTGGAGATATTTATTTAGTTGATTAGTTTGGTCATGATTGTTGGTTTTGTGGTATGTTCTAAAAGGGTAAATCATCCCCCACTTGTTTTGAAACCCTTCGACATTTATTGATAGCCTTTGGAGCCTTGAGGATGTCGCTTAAGGCCAAGTAATGACTCGTTACACTCTCAAGCCAATGAGAATTGGCGGGTCATTAAAAATGGTATCATCTTGTTCGGTCCTTTCCTAACAAGTGGTCATCAATGTTCTTGGTCTTGGAGTTGAAATTCCTTCTTGTATATTCCTTGGGTGGTCATCTTAGACAGGATTATGATTGTTGGAACTTGAAATGTATAGCATAAGAGGACGTAGCTAACCCGTTTATGCTAAACTTGAAAGTTACCAGGGTGTTGGGTACATAAGTGTTTTGGATACACCTCTAGAATGTTGGAAATATCATTGTCATGGGTTTAGAAAATGAGATGAGCATGGCATACATTATAGAGGAATGACTTCCCACTAGGATTGCATAAATCATTTTGAGAAATGGATTATGGTTTGATGCAAAAGCGTGATTTCTGAAAATTTTAAGCACGTTTTCGAATGAAAGATATTGAAAAGACAATGGTTGATGTATTTTGAAAATAGATTGATTTTAAAAAGAAAGAAAAGATTTGTTTTTGAAATTGTTGGAAATCTATGTTGTGATAGTGGTGTAATAGAGATTCAAATGCTAAGCCTTCAGTTTCTATGAAGTGAGACTAACAGCGTGCGTTGTTTGTATAGAAAATGGCACCCATTAGACGTCGTAGAAACAAAATGGAATAAGCTATGGAGAATGTGGTTGCACCTGAACCACTTATGAACCAAGAGCTGGTTCATAGTATCATTCAAGTGTTTCAGGCTGTGGACACGGGGAATCGGAGAGATGAGTCAAGGAATGTAGACCATTCCGTTCAGTTCTAGAAGCAGAATCCTCCCATCTTTCGGGGTGATTCTGAAACAGAAATGGTGGAGGTGTGGCTAAGCAGGATGAATCGTATCTTAGAATTCATCGGCACACCAGTAGAGCTGAAAGTAAATTTGGCGACATATATACTAGAGGATCTTTCACGACAGTGGTGGGAGTTGGTGGTGCAGGCTAAGCTGGATCAAGGCCAGGGTTGGGAGGAATTTGAGGAATTGTTTAATAAAAAAATTCTATCCTCACACGTTCAAATCCAAAGGAAAACTAAATTTTTCATCCTGAAGTAGGAAAATATCTCTGTCATAGAGTATGCGGAAAAATTCATGAATTTAGTACGCTTTGCATGAGAAGTTTCTGCAAGTGCGTCGCTGAAGGCACACATCTTTGAATCAGGATTACGACAAGAGATTCGCTCGAAGATAGCTGTTCTCTGTATTACGGATTATACAGAGATGGTAAACAGAGAAACAATAGTATAAAGATACATCTCAAGAGTTATGGGAGGATGAATTATGATGATACCCATGGGAATGGGCGGGAACTCTAATGTCGGGAACAAGCGGAAGAGGGACACCTACTTCCAAGGTGGGAGTGAAAACCAGAATTAGATGGCTGGATCGGTGAATCTTCCTCCACGACCCATGATGAAATATGGGTGTTTTCAATGTGGCGTGATTAACCACATGAAACGAGAATGTACATCACCACCAAGATCTTCCCACAATTGCAACAAGATGGGACATATTTAGCGATATTGTCGCAGTGCTCCGAGGTCGGGTGTGCGTGACACCTCCCAAGCGTCGCTAGCATCTTATGCTTCGACAGGGCGAGGACAACAAAATCAGCCTATCCAGCAGAAAAAATCTAGTTATGGTGATTCTAGGAATACCATGACACCTCAGGCAGGGAAATCTCAACAAGGCAATAAAGAGAAAAGTGCAGCAACAAAGCAATTGTATGGAGCGGAACATGTGATTGTGGATGACCAGTCTGGACCGTCTACGGTGAGAGGTATGATTCTTTTGAATTCTACCATCATGCAAGTGTTGTTCTATACTAGCACATCCCATTCTTTTCTTGCTTCTCCAATTTCTTATATTCTGAACTTACAACTTGAAATGATGCCTTCTATGTTAAAACTGCAAACTCCTCTGGGTGAAAGAGAATGTCAAGCCTTCGTGTCTAGATCATATGCTATAACGGTTGATGGAGATGAGATGAAATGGGACTTCTCCATGTTGGATATGGATGTCTATGATATAATCTTGGTTATGGATTGGTTGACAACGTTTAAGGCTCACATCGACTGTTATGGGAGAACAGTTAGTTTCACGACGGAGGACAGAATCGACCATCTCTTCAGAGGAGAGAGGATGGTAAAGAAAGGTGCAAAGAGATTGTTGGAACCAATGGTGGGAATGATCTCTTACCAATTGGCAGCGTTGACTTTGAAATAATTGAAAGAGATTGCGGAAAATAGTTTTCCTGTTGTGGTAGATCAATTTCCTGATGTTTTTCTACAAACTTCTCAGGGTTACCACCTATAAGAGAAGTAGAGTTTACGATTGATCTCCTTCCGGGGAATAGTCCTATCTCACTTCCATATTATAGGATGAAACCAATGGAGTTAAAGGAATTGAAGGTTCAGTTAGAGGAGCTGGAAAGCAAAGTTTTTATTCATCCAAGCATGTCCCCATGGGAAGCACCAGTTTTGTTTGTCAAGAAAGTAGATAGAACTTTGAAGCTATGTGTGGATTATCGTAAACTTAACCAAGTTATGATAAAGAATAGATATTAACTTCCACACATTGATGACCTATTTGATCAATTTAGGGGAGATAATTGGTTCTCCAAAATTGAATTACGGTCAGGATATCACTAGTTGCGAGTTCGGAATGAGGATATTCCGAAGACAGCCTTAAGAAGCAGATATGCCCATTATGAATATGTAGTCATGCCTTTTGGTCTTACAAATGCACCAATGGTCTTCATGGCTTTGATGAATCGGATATTTCAGCCATATCTGGATTATTTTGTTGTGGTGTTTGTGGATGACATATTGGTGTATTCAAGAACAAGGGCTGAGCATGAGAAACACTTGGCGACAGTGTTGGAAATCTTGAGGGACCATCAGTTGTATGCCAAATTGTCAAAGTGAGATTTATGGATACAAGAAGTACATTTTCTGGGCCATGTCGTTTCTGAGAAAGGTGTTTCAGTGGATCCAAAAATGATAGAAGCTGTTATTTCTTGGCAACCGCTGAAGAATGTCTTTGAAATACGAAGTTTTCTTGGTCTAGCTAGTTTTTACCGATGCTTTGTCCATGACTTCTCATGATTATCTTCGCCCATGAAAACTTTGACAAAGAAAAACAGTGCATTTCAATGGACTGAAGAATGTCAGAGATATTTTCAAGAGTTGAAAGTTTTCCTTACATCAGCACCCATCTTGATTTTGCCGGAATCAGGACAGGGGTATGTGGTATATTGTGACGCTTAGGGAACAAGGTTGGGTTGTGTTCCCATGAAAGGAGACCATGTTGTTGCTTATGGTTCAAAGAAGTTGAGGGTTCATGAGAATAATTAACCAACACATGATTTGGAGCTAGTTGTAGTTGTCCATGACTTGAATAATTGGCGTCATTATCTATTTGGTGATAAGTTCACCGTGTTTACAGATCAAAAAAGCCTGAAACACATTTTCTCACAACGCGATTTGAATCTGAAGTAGAGGAGATGGATGGAGTACCTTAAAATATTCAACTTTGACTTGATGTATACACCGGGTAAGGACAATTTGGTGGCCGATGCATTAAGCAGAAAGTCGTATGCTCAGTTGGTGAAAGAAGCTTCAGATGAATGGCATTTGATGTCGGTCTTAGCCGACATGCATGTGGAATGTGAAAACCGAGGTGATGTTGCAGTTTTCTTTTCATCTATGCTTGTTCCTGAACTGGTAAAAGTGGCCAAAGAGGCATACACATCTGATATAGAATGTCTGATAATGAGTTAAAACTCAATGGTGGGGAGACCATTGATGGCTAGAAACTGGAAGCGGGTTCAGTTTTGTGTTTCAGAGATCGGATGGTTATACCTATAGTTTGTTAGAAACAACTTCTTAATGCTTACCACCATTCAAGATGGGCTGTACATCCAGGTACATGAAAGATTTATAAGGCGCTAAATGTGCAATTTTGGTGGAGCAACATGAAAAGGAAGGTGGCCGAATTCGTCTTGTGATGCCTAACTTGTCAGAATGTTAAAGCAGAGCATCAAAGACCAGCTGGTATGTTACAGTCTTTACTTATCCCAGTGTGGAAATGGGAGCAGATAGCAATGGATTTTGTTACAGGTCTTCCAAGAACGGTCTGGAAATAAGATTCTATTTGGGTGATAGTGGATCGTCTAACCAAGTCGGCCCATTTCATCCCAATTCGTGAAACCCATACGGTGGAAGATATTTCAAAAATCTATATCTAGGAAGTGGTAAAGAGACACGGTGTACTAGTTTCTATCATCTTAGATAGAGATCCGAGGTTCACATCTTGTTTCTGGAATTACTTACAACAAGCCCTTGGGACTCAGTTGACTATGAGTACGGCGTATCATCCTCAGATGGATGGGCAGTCCGAGCGGACGATACAGACATTGGAAGACATGTTTCGGGCTTGTGTAATGGATTTTGGTGGCTCATGGGAGGACCATATACCCTTAGTGGAGTTCTCATACAATAACAGCTATCAAGCCTCGATACGCATGGCTCCGTTCGAAGCATTGTATGGGCATCATTGTCGTTCTCCACTATGCTGGGTGGAAACTGGTGAAACTTCACTAGTCAGGCTGAGCCTTGTCCAAGGAACAACATAGAAGATTCAATTTATTAGAAAGAGGATGGAGATGGCTCAAGGTCATCAGAAATATTATGCAGATCACCATCGCAGACCGTTGGCGTTCGTTGTGGGTGATCATGTATTCTTGAGGATCTCTCCAAGACTTGGACAACGTTGTTTTGGGAAGTAGGGAAAATTATCTCCTCGATATATAGGCCCTTTTGAGATACTGGAACGGGTTGGAGAGGTGGAATATTAGTTGTCAATACCTCCATGGTTCAGTGTAGTGCATAATGTGTTCCATGTATCTCAGTTGAAGAAGTATCAGCCTGATCCTGACCATGTGATCAGATGGGATCATGTTGACCTAGAGCCGAATGATTCTTTGGTACATATCCCGGTGCGGATTGTGGATAGGCATGATAAATTCTTGCGTGGAAAAAGCATCAGCCTAGTGCAGGTTTTGTGGAAACATGGTCAGATTCAGGAAGAGACTTGGGAATGCGAGAAAGAAATGAAGGAGTAGTGGCCAGAACTCTTTCAGTCAAGAAAAGGTTTTATACTTTCCAGGGACTGAAAGGCCAATGGTGGGGAGAATGTATTACCCCCAATTTCTAGTATGTAACCCTTACTTGATGCTTTTCTTGGTTTTAAAAGTTATGGGTGACGTATGGGAGAATCAGGAGATCCTAGAGTGAAGTTGGAAGCAAAGGGAAAGCCGCACGGGCGGCACACAGATTGTCAAACCGTGCAGCCAAACCATGCTTGTCTGACTGGGGAGGTAGTGGCTTCCGTATAGTCTGTGCACGGTTAGGGGAAACCATGCGATGAGGCCGTGCATGAAGGATGTCCAAGGAATAAGCTAATACACGGTTAGCACACAGTTTGTCAAACTGTGTGGACTAACCGTGCTGTCACTTAAAATTAGATCCTAAAATTATGGATCTAACTTTTTTTGCCTTTAATTTCCTTGTTTAAAGCTCCTAACCGGCCCTAACTTGGTATTACTCTCCCTTGAAGGTTGGAAAACTTCTCCCAAGAATTCCAGAGGTGATCTGAAGGCTTCTCTTGGTGAATCGAAGCCGGATTCTTAAGATATGTGATCGTTCTTGATAGGTTTCTTAGATCTACTTAGATCTACTTCTCCTCTTCTCTCATTTTCTTATATCTATGCCCGTTATGGGTATATCTAAGGGTGTGAATGCCAAATATGACAAGATTTGGTCTTGGTTGTGTTAGGAGAAGAGATCTAAGGAGGGTTTTTGGAGTTTTGACACTGTGTTCTTGAGCGTTCTTTGTCTGTGGCTTAGTTTCACCCAATTTGTTAAGGTAGGTGGCTTCACTCTCAATTCCTCTCTCTTAGAACTTGAAGGATTAGTTTCAAATTGATTTAATCGCTTGGTTTTTATTGTGAAATTTTGGTGCAAAGCATGTTATAAATCTTCTTTAGTGATGATTTATGGGTTTTGATGAAATTGTGGAAATTGAAAGAATGGTTTGTGAAAAGTGTTTTGGTTTCTTGATTTTAAAATAGTGATTTTAAAATATGGATTTTCGGGATTTGGAAAATGGTTTTTGGGAAAAAGGTTTTCAATAAAAGGGGTTTATATTGAAATGGTTTTGACATGGTTGAAATGGTGTGGTTTTTGGCATACTTGGTGTGTGTGTTCATATTGAATTTATGAGGCTTGGTTGAAATATGACCTTGTGATCGGTGCCAAAGGTGTAATGGAACATGGGGAATAATTACCTTGTGACAACTTAGTATATCGACGAGAAACCACTCATGGGCATGGAACTTTCATAACGATGCATGCATAGTGGATTTCATGGGTTGTGAAATGGTTGGTTGTGTGGATTTTTGAAATGGAATGAAAGTGCCAAAATGGAAATGTGAATTTGATTGGGAAACTTTGTTTGGTTGCTTTTTTTGGAAAATGGTTTTTGTTGGAAAATGGATTGACATGGAACTTTCTATATTGTGAACTATTTTGGAATGGTTTTATATAAATGGTTTTATATAAATGTGCTAACATGTTTTATCCTAGAGGCACGGGTTGGGAAGTCATTGAGGAAAACCTACTGAGTTTCATTACTCAACCCATGCTTTGGCACGATGGTGCTTTTGCAGATGTCATATACCAAGATGTTGGAAAAGGTAAAGTGTCACACATCTATAGCACTACTTCGTGACTCTTGGGCTGGTTCATGATGTTGGAGCTTGGAGCTCGTGGAGCATGGAGTTGGATTGTCATCATGAAGACTTGTAGTTTTCATTCCTCTGTTTAATCTGATTTGGTTTTTTACTTCGTTGTGGTACTCTTGGTTGGTTTATGATAAAATAAATGGTTGAGTTGTTTTGGTTTTAAATCATGCATCATATAGTGGTTTCTTGGAGATATTTATTTAGTTGATTAGTTTGGTCATGATTGTTAGTTCTGTGGTATGTTCTAAAAGGGTAAATCATCCCCCACTTGTATTAAAACCCTTAGTTATTTATTTCCAGCCTTTGGAACCTTGGGGATGTCGCTTAAGGCCAAGTAATGACTCGTTACACTCTCAAGCCAATGATAATTGGCGGGTCATTACACAGGCCGCTGGTGGGGCAGCCAGCGGTGAGGGCATGACGCAGCCGGTAGGGCCGGTCTAGGGGGAGCGCTAGGTGGAAACGAGATGCTGGAAGGGTAGCTAGATAAGATAGTAGGACATGGTCTAGGAAAGACTATGTGTGATCCCGTGGTGGTGGAGGCCATGGGCGGTGACCGGGGGCCACGACAGGAGGCTGTGGAAGTGAGCTGGGACACAGATCGAAGCCACATTGGAGGAACCCATGGCGGTAAGGTCGTTAGGCATGCAGAGGAGGTGGGAGACCACGTAAAAGGTGGAATGATTCCACATTGTCTGGGATACATGGGGGGATCCACATGGTCAGGGTGGACCACATGGACAAGGGGGCACGACCAGGGTAGCCTGCGTCCGGCGGAGCAAACCGAACCGCCTGCGGTGGGCTAGACTAGGGTGGATGGGCCACTTCAGCAGCCCAACAGGACTAAAGGGCTAGAACAATTTGGGACAGGCCAGAATAGACCAGGTCAGGTTGGGTCCGGCAGGTCAGGTCGGACCTGGACCAGACTCGAGTCAGTTCATTTTACAAAAAATGACCTTATCTTTCAAACCGTGTGTCTGTTTGATGAGCCGTTTGCGATGTTGGGACCCTTGAAATGAGGCGTTCCTTTTTTAATACTCTAAGTGAGTTTTTTGGAAGTTGGAATAAGAAATAATGGATTGAGGAGTAGATTCTCTCAGAACAAGCGTGCTAAGTGCAGAATCCTATGGCTGGCTATGACTTGGTGACTATGTGACTTGGAGGATGCATGACTCATCAACACTCTATGTGTTATTGACACTCCATGTGTTATCGACACTTCCTGTGTTATCAAAACTTCGAGTGTTATCAAAACTTTGTGTGTTGTCAACAATATATGTGTTATCGACACTCCATGTGTTATCAACACTCTACGTGTTATCAACTCTGGGTGTTCTCTGGACTACGATTGATAATATTACTTTTTTGGTTTAGAATTATACATGTGTGAGATGACCAAACTTCATATAATTAACTTATGGTATACTTAATGTATTTCTTAGTGGTATACTTCATGTGTTTTTTAGTGGTATTCCTTTTTGGTTTCGAGGTTTCCTACTGAGAATTTTTTTACTCACCCCTACACGGGCTTTTCTCGCACGTATAATGTCTTGTGCAGATGATCAAAGATTTGAAAAAGTTCTTGGTGGACTAGGACCAGGTGGTTCTTAGAGTTCTTGGACGAATGAGGTGAGATCCTATGGCTTCATAAATCTATTCTACACCTACCCTTCAGGTTGGGTTTTCTACGGACGAGTTTTAGAAACTTGTGTATTCACTGTTGTAGACTCTTTATTTGGCGAGCTTGTATTCTGGCCTTGTTTTACTTTCTAGTTTCCTACTGTTTTACTCTGTGGTTGGTATCTTAGTGTATGCATGAATTTTCTACTTAGTGTTTTTACATTTTAGCATTTTGGGCTTGGAGATTGTGTGCATGTGTATAGGTACTTAGGAAAATGCCTTCCATTCTTGGGATATTCCTACTCGGTGCTAGTCACAAGCTCTTGGCTCATTGGAGGTGGTATTGGGGGTAGTCACAACATAAGACCCTATAGGATGGGTCATGAAAACCTATGCCTCATCACATCCTTAGGTTCCCACACAACCTCCTCAAATTAGTGTTTTTTCCACAAAACGTTAACCAGGTGAGCGATATTGTTTCTTAGAACTTTAACTATACAATCCAAAATCACTACTGATTATTCCTTATTAGAAATATCTTGTTACAACAGTACAACCTCTGAGTTTAGTACATGTAAAGGATTAGGTATGTACTTACTCAGGTGATATATATGGAACACATCATGAACATAAGAGAGATTCGGTGGAAGATCTAATTGATAAGATACCATCTCTATATGATCAAGAATTTTAAAAAAAGTACATCCTTATAAATTTGAAATTTCACTTGAAAATAAAATATGGATGTTTAAAAATTTCCTTTGTAGGAAACCCACATCAAAAAATGGGTCAATAAAACTTCCCCTTAAAAGGAGGGAAAGTAAAAGGAGGATATCAATACATAACTAGGTTTTTGATTAGGAGAACATTAGCGAAAAGTGAAAACATGGACATAGAAGATAATTATAACTATAATGTTTTAATAGAGAATGATGGAGAACATGGTCATTATAATGTTAATGAAAACAAAACCATAGATCAAATAGGTCTAAAAAATGTCACTGATATCATCATAAATTATGATAATAGGATAAAATTTTAGAAAAAAAGTCATTTGAGAAGATATACTTACTTGATTTTATAACATAAGTACAATATCAATCTTTGTTTGTGACTTGATCAATTTACATTTCAATTCTTACTCCAAGGATTAAAGTTTAATTTGTAGCACCTATAGAACCAATGGATCATAAGATCCATAATAGGATGAAAATTCATTCCTTCTGTATCTAGTTATCATCATAAAAAAAATTTAGAATAGGTTATTTAATATGAAAAAATATTCATATGGTTAGTTAATACATTAATCTTTAAAACCTCATCCAAAGTTCAAAGTAAAAAATTTCATAAATGTTTATCCTTATGAACCTTAAAAAATATTACAATCCAAAACTTTTGAAAGGTTACTAAATTTCCAAAAATCAAATTTTCATTAATACCCCTGAACAACATGATGTAGCTCTTAATCATTTCAAACCAAACATTTGAAGATCATTATAATGTATTCTATTGAAACATGGAAATAACCTAAAAAACCATATTGAATACACACATTCTTATTCATTCCTTATTTAAGAACTTTTCTTATAATAAAACATTTTCAATGGATGCTCGGGTTCATCCTAATTATGATTGAATATGTGATTTCATTATTACCAAATACATGTAAATAATCACATGAAATTTCACTTATTGATGAAAAATAATATTTTAATAGGGCTTATTCATTCAAAATCAATCATGAAATTTCCATCAAAGGAGAGGAGGATAAATATTCCCTAATTATTAGGGTTCACTTCATCCATTATGATATCATAGTATTTCCCCTTTTCCTTTTTCTTTAGTGTTTTTTTGGATTACCATAGACATTAGTACTTGGATTAGGGAACTTGTTAGCATAATTCCCAAACTCCTTGTAATTGAAACACTGAATTGCAGGAGGTTCACTATTTTGATCTTTATCTTTATTTCTATTACTTTAATAGTGGAATTCTTGATGACCTTATTTCTCACACTTAAAAAATTTACTAGTACCTTTAAGGAAATTTTCTTTATGTTTGATTCCACACTTTGATCATAAATTAAATCTAAAATTATCATATCCATATTTTTTAGAGTTTCATTTTAATTATATCATTATTTTATTATCATAACCATGTGATTTATGGGAAACATAAATATACCTTTTTGTAAGAAGAATAAGAGTAAGGTACTTAATAAAAAATAAGTTCTTGAAAACATCCCAATCCGTGGAGTCAATTTTATATTGTTCCCTCATATTCTTGATAAAGTTACACCACTTATTGGCTTCTCCTTCCAAGCGATAAGTTCCCAACTTAATTTTTTTTCATTATGAACAATGGATAACAAAAAATATCATTTTAGTGGTATATATCCATTTTTCAATGACCAATGGATCGATCGTTACACTAAAATAATGTAGACGTTACCTTAAGAAGGATTAAGGAAAATGGTGTTCCTGCTTTGGTCATTTGGAATCTCAGCATGATTCATGGATTGATAAGGCTGTGTGGTCATAACAATGTGGTTTTTCATTCCATATTATATAAAATTTGGTTACTAAATAGGGATATCATTGCATTTTCCATTGAATTCCTCATTAACATGGTTCTTTTGGGTTTTATCCATTGACTAAAACTAGAAATCATAGCATGAGAAACACTAATCATAGTCATAAAACCAAATAATCATGGGAAATTTATTATAAAATTTCAATCTATGAAACCTTAGGTTTAACTTAGGTTATTCACAATCATTACCAAATCTCCAGGATTGCAACCTAGAATTATCCTTAGGGTTATTATAAAGGTTTTATCTTCATAGTTTCCAAAGGTTAACTAAACCTTTATTCTGATACCAACTATAGCAGTTTGGAATTATTTTCAATAGACTATAATTAATACCTATAAAATCACTCCATGAGTGGATACACATCCTAGGTGGTACACACCACCATCCCCATTTAAAATAATTTCCTCATGAATCCATTTGGAGAAGATACATGCTTCATCCAAAGCTCACACGTGATAGTTCCCAGGGATCACATTCCTTCCTTTTCTCTGATACTAACTATAATGAACCACCCTTTTTATACATAGATTTTAAATCTAAATGGATGAATATTAATTACATAAAATAATTAAAATATTCTAGAATCAAATGGTTTAGTGTCTTTGTAAACTTGGAAAGAAAAATAACTATATCATAAAACATCTACATTATCTCCCACTTATTTCTTCATAACTAGAAACCTTTTTTACAAATCAAACATAATAAATTTCTTCGTATGCTGAGGAAAATAAACATAAGAAAAGGGTGAGTTCATATAACCATTAAGGTTAATCAAGGGATATATGAATCATATCATAAACATATGGGTATAATGATATGAACATAACATTTGAAAATAAAACACTTCATATCAAAGATCATAATCTTGAGTCATATAATAAATCATAAAAATTCATAAGACCTAAATCATAAAGTAATAACTTTGGAATAAAACATGGAATTGTGGAAAAAACATAATAATAGAAATTATTTCATTAGTAGTCAAGGATATTTTATAATACTTTCAGTGTAATGAGTTTACTCTCAAAACAATTATGGTAGTTTAACTTCACTCTCAAAACCATCATGGTGGAAAAAGTCCTTTACTGAACTGGTTTCACTTCTCGTTCCAATCCTATTTAAACAAAGTTCAATACTTGTTCATGTCCTGACTATATAATTAGATAAAATATAATTACCCAATTTATTGGAGAGAGATATAGGTCCCACCCATCACATAATAAAAAACTATACATACATGTGCCACAAGAAAATAAATCATTCATTATATCAGAACCTTTAAAAAAATAGGTTTCATAAATATCAATACATCATAAACATAAAAAAACCATAAATGGAATAAGGATAATTTAGTTGAATTACATACCCATTAAATCATAAGTAATAAAAAATAATGTTATCTTAGTTGAAAAGTAATTTTTAGAGATCACTATAAATAATTCATGATGAGAATTCCCTTTTTGTTTTGAAAACATTTTTTTAAATGACGTGAAATTATAAAATAAAAAATTTTCTTTGACAATAAACTTGTAATATTTTAAGGAATATTCAAGTCATTAAGACTTCATGATGGAGTAAAAGGCCTCTCATTCCGTATAAGATAAAAGAAACATTCCTTTTTTATTTTTTTTGAAAAATTCACAAAGAACCTTGCTTAGAAAATGAAAAAAAAGAATCCTTTAAAAACCATTTTTTAAAAAGTAAAACATGAGTAAAAATTACTTTAAAAAATCATAAGAGAATATTAAAAACGTTTCTAGAAACAAATTTCTAAAAACATCAACATGGAAGAAAAATAGTGTTTTAAGGGAAACCTTAAAAAGATAATTTTTTAAAAGAAAATCCCTTATAAATATCATATAATTGAAGTGAGAATTAATAAAATTAATCAATTATGTGTATTAAATATAAATACACATAAATAAATGTAAATGAAACATAATATAATCAAAATTCATCCCACACATAATCATAGGATGATATAATTTATGAAGTAGAAGGTTATCCCAAATAATAGAAATTGGTTTAAGAATTCCCTACCACTTTGTAATCAGTCAAATCATATGCCCCATAAAAGTAATAATTATAAAATGAAGCATTGAATAACATTAATATAATTATATTAATTATATTATATATCAGAGGTTATTATATACAACACAAACAAGAAATAAGTGGTGAATAAGGCATATATCACACAAAAGAAAAAGTGAGATGAGAAACCCTTACCTTACACTACCTTTTGGTCGAATATTATTTAACCTCATGTATAATTGTTTTAATAATTTTATTAACTTATTAAATAACCATATTAATATTTATGATATCATATATGATACTTTTATAACATATTATTACCCATTCATCAATAATTTACCAATATTTTCATTATTTCTTTTTCGAGTATGTTTTGACTTGTTATTTGTAGTTCCTCTTAGACCGTGATTTAAAAAATCCAAAATGTAAACCATGATATAAATATAATATATATTCATTATATACAGATTTATAATAATACATAATATTTATAGATAGGAAATTAAATACAACGTTCATGGAGATGGTAGACCATACGTACGCATGAATGACGTTTCCATTTTCTTGTCACATTGAAAGAAATAAAAGAAAATGATATACATGTATATTATAATTTCAGTATTTTTTTATTTCATATATGAAAAATATATTAATTAATATAATCCTTACTATATTACGTGTAAAATGTGAATGAATCACATTATTTTGAGGAAGTGGTAGTCCATACGTCCACAAACAATGATATCGTATTCCAACAAAATGGAAACAATGAAGGTATGTGTAATATAATAATTAAAGAATAATAAATAAATAATAAATATCATATATATAATTTATAATCTATAAATACATCATTATTACCAATCTTTAAAGGTGGTAATGGAAGAATGAACGGCATCTGTTCGTGAGGCGGTAGTCCGTCGTACACATGAATGATGATTACGTATCCCATTTGATAGAAGTGTGTAAAGTTTTAGGTTGTACCCTTGACATAAAAACATATAATTATATTCAATATACTAAGGTTTTTATATAAGTGTGGAATAATAATAATTTAAGTGGTAGAGAAATAAATAAAGTAAAAGTGCTTGTTCAAGAACGTTACCTCTTCTTTAGCGAACTTCCTTTAGATCTCTTATTAATAGATACAGGAATAGTATTTTGGTGAGAACATAAGAAATTGGACATGGGGAGAGTGATTATGAGAGGTTTTTGTTGATATTTTAGGATATTAAAGGATTTTAAGTCTAAATGGGGTGGTTAGGGTGGTATTTATACTTGAGGAGGGGTGGGTTTAAGTTATTAAATAAGGATTATTTTATGTTTAAATACAACCACATTGAGGTGAAATTAATTTCCATGAATTTGGATGATAATTAATGTTTTAAATGATGTTTAGGGCCAATAAATACCTCAAAAAACCATTTAATTTTTTAATTTTTAGGTATTTTAAGCCTTTAACCTTTAACTTTAATCCTTTTTATTATTTTAACTATACTATGGTAAATGATTTTTTTATCATGATAAAATTTTTATGAATAAAAATGAAAATTAACCTAAAAAATAATTTAGAACTTTTGATTCAAAATAAGGAATCCATTTTTCAAAATTCAATTCACATAATTTTTAAAATTATATTTAAAATTAATCTTACAAACACAATAGGAAAATGAGTTTTTAAAGTGAAAAAGTGAAAATGATCAAAATGTTTTTATATCCAATTTCAATGTGAAATTGATTAAAATTAACTATATTAGATTTATGGATGTATATTTGAACTAATTATTCTTTAAAACAAATTTAAAAAATAATTTAACCTTATAATTTATTTATACGAAAAGTCAGTTTTCAATTAAAATGTAATATTTTTCACTTTTCATCAAAAAAATAAACTTATCAGAAAAATACCAAAAATTTACCCAAAGATAATTTTGATATCCCATTTTTTTTTCAAATAACTTTTTTAAAATTTTCAAAATTTATTTTTAAAATAGGCGCGCCATTAAATGGTGTAAAAATTACTTTTTAGAAAAAATATAGATTTTTTATGCTTAAAATTAAATTTATTCTTATCTTGAGCCTATAAAACATATTGGATGAATTTAAAAACATTTTATTGAATATATAACATATAAATTTCATTAATATCTTTCAATAATATTGATTAATTTAATTTATTATGATAAAATTCCCTTGTGATAATAAAAAAAGTTTTTTTATAAAAATACTTCTTTTATGTTCAATTAATATTTTTATTTTTATTCCTAATTAATTAGAAACTAATGAATTAATTTTATAAATAAATGTAAACTATATTTTAATAATTTATTTAATCTCATTCATTCCCACTATTCTAACGGCTTGGTGATAACTATCACAATTAAATAATAATATTTTGGTGTTTGTTTAAGCTCGGTGTTTTGTGCAAAGACAGCTATCAAAGAGATTAAATTTTTTTTTTAAAAGATATAGCATAAAATCTTGGGGTGTTATAGTTATTGATTATAATTCTTCCATGTATAGAATTGTATGATAGCTAAAGTACTATGGTATTGTGATTATGGATGTTGATATGCTTGAAAAGACAGATGTGAAATTTCATGCATCTCACATCACCCTATAATAGCAATATCGATTTTGAGGGTATCTAAAATATTCTGATATCATATAATAATTAATTTCAGTATAGAAGAACAATGATATTATGATTAAAAACCATCAGTCTTTTCCTACCGGTTTAGCAGTAGCATTTCCTGAAGTAAATTCTATATTTCATGAAAATAATCATGGAAGAAATCAGGGAGATGATTCTTGTGGTGGATGTGGTTTTGGAAGCAGGCATGGTTGAGGATGTGGTCGTAACCATGTGCCTGCTCAAAATGAATGTCA
This sequence comes from Viscum album, assembly GCA_963277665.1. Taxonomy (NCBI): domain Eukaryota; kingdom Viridiplantae; phylum Streptophyta; class Magnoliopsida; order Santalales; family Viscaceae; genus Viscum; species Viscum album. Next base: position 1,956,185,787 of record OY728127.1, on the reverse strand, counting down.
GAATAAAAGAAATATCATCTCAAGCACTCTGTGGAATCCTGAAGTTTCTGGATAATGGTGTAGTTCTAAAGGACATTGGTCTTAAGTTTGCTGAAACCCAGGGCATATTTGTAAGCTTTATAAATAATATCATGAAGCAAATAATAATTAACCAAACTTTGATGATAAATCCTATAAATGGAAAGAAAAATAGGTGAATTTTACTGAGAATCATGATCCATTAAATGATGATTTCACTTACCTTGATGTTGGTGATTTTACTTGTGAATTTGATGAGATTATAGATGGAAATAATTGAGAAAAATTACAATAGTTATGATATATGATATGATGTTTTTTATATATGCTTTATATTTTGATGTTGTATTATTTGAATTTCACAAGGTGTTTCTTCTAATCTTATTTTATTTACTTTTGAAGCATTGAAATGGATTTATTAAATGGGAAATTTTTTTACATTTCAGATAGTGTAATGACGCACAAAATTCTTAAGAATAAAAAATATTTTTTTGATCCTAAACAACCAAGACCAATTGTGAATACTATATTAAGTCTTGTAGATCTAATAGAAGGGACTGGTAAAGCAAGTTTTTCTTTACCTAATGGGACATAATTTTTTATAATAGATGCATTGTTTTCCCCAAAGTTTAAAAGTAACTTATTAAGTTTCAATGATATATACCAGTATGGGTATGATACTCAAACTATATCTGAGAGAAATGAAAAGTGAATGTGAATTACCATTAATAAATATGGTAAGAGTAATGTACTAGAAAATCTAAAAAAATCATCATATGGATTGGATTATACATATATAAGTGCAATCAAAACACATATGGTAGTAAAGAATGGACCAAAAATCATTAATTTATGTCATGATGGATTAAGTTATCCTGGTTTAGGAATGATGAAAAAAATAATTTAATGTTATCATGGACATTAAATAAAGGTCTAGAAGATCTCTCTACTAAGAAAAATTCCATGTGAGGCTTGTTCACTTTGAAAAATGATTGTGAGACCATCTCTAGCTAAAATTAAGGCTAAAATGGAAACCTTTATTAAAATAATTCAAGGGGATATATATAGACCAATTCATCCATCGTTTAGGATATTTAAATACTTTATGGTATTATTTGACGCATCTAGAAGATGGTCACACATATGTTTTCTCTCAACACATAATAAGGCATTTTTCATGATTTTTTTCTCAAATAATTAAATTGAGAGAACAATTACCTAATTACGTCATCAAGAAATAAATTATTGATAATTATAGAGAATTTACCTCGCAATATTTCAATGATTATTGTATGGAAATGGGGATCACTATGGAGCATCTTGTCTCCCATGTTCATACACAAAATGGTTTAGCTGAATCACTGGTAAAATGCCTCCAAATTATTTCTAGACAATTAATAACGAGGAAAAAGTTGTCGAGCTTCATATGGGGTCATTATATATTCAATGATTCAACATTAGTTTGCATCAGACCAAGTGAATTTCATAAAAAATCTCTACTCTAATTGAATTTTTTCAAAGTACCTAACATCTCCCACTTAAGAATCTTTGGTTGTGCAATATATGGACCAATTTCTATCCCACATCATGCAAATATGGGACCTCAAATTAGGTTGGGAATATATGTAGGATATGAATCCTAATCCATAATTAGATATCTTGAACCATAAACCAATGATGTATTTACAAAACGTTTTGTCAATTTTCACTTCATGGAAGAAGTATTCTCAACATTAGGGGGGAAAATAAACAAAGGGAGGAGATTTATTGGAATGTTAAAATGTTATCTTTTCTCGATCCTCCCACCCGATAGTGTGACATGGAAGTAAAAAAGGTTTTACATTTTCATGAACTAGAAAATCAATTTCCCGATACATTTACTGATTCAAAGGGAATGACTAAATCACATATACCAGCTATAAATTAACTGGCTAGAATTGATATCTCAAAGACACAATTACATAATGATTTTATAAAAATCTAAAAATCATGCCTAAAGCATGGAATACCAATTAGATCTAAGGATATAAATCCCTCAAAAATAAAAGGAATGAGTATAATTGAAAACCCCATTTTGGAGGCGTGTTTTCTAGAAGAAACATGTAATATAAATGTTTTTAAAGAAACACATGATGAAAATCATAAAGTGAATTCAAAGGATATAGAAAATACTAAAGGTTTTTGAAAATAATGAAATATCTCTTAATTATTCCACTATAGGTGATATATGGAATCGAAGTAATGTGGAAAATATTGATGAAATATTTTCATATTCTATGTCACATGATATAGAAAATGAAGAACCTGAACAAAGGTCTATTATGGAATGTAAAAAATAACTCAATTGGAATAAATGGAAAGACACAATGCAAGTTAACTTAAATTCACTTAATAGACAAAGGGTTTTTAGACATATCATGATTACAATAGAAGCTATGATTCCTATTGGATATAAATAGGCTTTTCTGTGTAAGCATAATGAGAAAAACAATATTGTAAGATATGAATCTTATCTTATCACACAAGGTTTTTCTCAAAGACCTATGATTGATTATGATGAGACATACTCTCCTTGTAATGACATGAACTTTTATAAATAAAATTCCCCTTGTGATTTACTTAAATGAATTATTATATATTATGGATATAGAAAACACATACACTTATTTAGTTTCATTATATCCTATTGGATTTAAAAGACCATGAAGAATAATTATCATTGATAATATATCTGTTTAAAAATGATCATATGATTAGTATAAATATATGGGTTTTACAAATCCAATTGACACAGACAAAGGAAGTGATGACCTCAACCAATAGGATCGTACACTACGAAGCCCATTTATCGGAGATTATAAAGGAGATAGAATCACTATTATTTTCCCTTAACCAAGACCAAGATGGTATCCAAAAACTTAAGCATAAGAAAAACCATTTACGAGAGAAGTTTAAGCTCATTATAGTTATGAACCAAACCATATACGCCAAACCATCCCATGAAAGCCTCACCATCACACACCTTAACCTCAGATCATTTGCTGGTGTAATAAAGGGATATGTATCAAGACTCTAATAATATAGATATTTATATTATATATAATAATAAATATATATTCATATTATTATTACTTTATAAATGTTTTTTATTTTGATACAATAAAACACAAATTGTATTTTTGGGTAATATTAAAACTCAATTAAGAAATTTATTTTGATGGATTAATGTATTTTTTAAATAAATAATATTTTATTGTAATATTTATTAATTAATTGTTATTAAATATAAACAATAATATATTTTTTATGAATTAAAATGTAATTTTTTAAGGTTTCAAAAACTGTTATTGTTAAAAAACATAGTATTTCTCAATAAATGTCAATTATTATTTTTAAAAGTGAAAATTCAAATATTTATAAAATTATTTGGATAAAATAAATATTATTTTTTTAATCATAATATCAAAATTATTCAACAGTGAATTTTTTATAATTTTCCAAGACAGTCGAATTTTTGGGAAAAAACTAAACACGGTATAAATATACGGTGTGTATTATGACATCATAATGACTCAAAATGATGTAATAAATAATATAAATTGTATAAATTAACAAATATATTTTTTAAATTTCAAAATAATATGATTTTAGGTTATTTTATTAATTTTATAAAGCCTTTATAAATCCTCCAAAACCTATAATATATTTTAAGGTTTTAAAATCATTTATTTTAGGACATAACTCAATTACGCATCAAAAAAGGTATTATTTTAATATTTTAGGACCTTATCCTTATAAAATAATTAAAACCACCCCTATTTTATAGAAACCATGGGAAAAAATCCTGGGAAGGTTTGTGGTTTTTATTACTTTATTATATAGAGTCTAAAACCTAAGTTTGAGAAATGATAAATAATTCCCCAATATTTTCCTATATAAACCCACATAATATCCCATTTATCTTTACTAAAAAACCTTGAATCACATCCTAAATCTATACTACCTACTATAGAGTCCTCCCAATGTGACCCCAAGCTCTCAAGAATCTCCTCCCAAGCTTTTGGAACCACACTCTCAAGATAAGGGATCATCTCCTTCTCCTTTTTATTCAAGTATCTTATTTATCTTATGTCCTTTATCTTCATTTACTAATGTTGGTATATTTTCTTCCATATCCCCATAACTTTAAATTTTATGTATACATGATGGTATAACCCTTTCACTCTCATCAATCCCCCCCATGAACATTCACACCCCCCGTTATGCTGTCAAAATTTCTCCGCAATTTTCCATACCAAATTTTTGTGTCGTGAATACCCGTACCCATTTACTATCAAAGATGTTCATATTTATGAACTTATAATTATTGATTTTGGGATTAAAAATATTTATCACACACTCCTTGATCTTTTAATAAAATATGATGATGAATGAATCCATGTTGTTTGATCTATGTGGCACACTTAAGCATGAGAATGAAATGAAAGTGACAGGTGTGACTGAAATTATATAGCACTCCAATTCATTGGGTAATGTTTTAGTCTCATATATTAGGGGTGAAACTAATCCATCATGAGACCTTTTCCATCATGTTTTCTTGGAAGTTATCCTTAATCTATGTTTATGATGCAATGTTTTAAGTTGTTTCCACATTTCCCATGTTGCCTTTAGGATTATCATGCTATATCATGACTCATTAATCATGTTTATGATTCTCACCCATTTTATGTCTCATTGATATGCCTATTGTATAACATGTATTACTTTATTCATGTTATTCCACATTTACTCCCTTTTTGGGCTTTATATCTCACCCTTTTGTTATTCATGTTATTCTCTATTTTAAGTTATTATCTAATGAAGCTAATTCCCAAATACACTAGACATATTGATCTTCTAGGTTGTATTATATATACTCTTATGTAATAAATCATGAATTAATATGTAATAAAAATCAGGGTTGTCATAGTTGGTATCAGAGGAAAGTTTAGTTATTTTGGTATTAGGATTAGAAAACTCTAGAGAAATCCCTAGGGATAATACTATGTATAAGAAAACATCTCTAAATTTTGGTAAGTATAGAGTAAGTGGTTTATCAAGAAAATATATCCCTATCTGGATACTACAAGTGGATGTGGTTATGACACAAATGTATATAGGGGTAAAATAAAAAAACACTACGTTAAGTTAGACTCAACCAGGAACTCATGCATGACAATGGGACTTGTTTCACACTTAGTTTGACACTCATGGGGGATATTCTTTGGCAAATTCACAATATTATTATAAACCATTATTAAGGGAACATAAATGCCCATAAGTGTCTATGTTATTAAATATATCATGGATAACAAAGATTGAAGCCTAGAAATCCATATATTAAAAAAATACATGTCATTTATAAGTTACCCTTTTAAAGTCATTGAATTCTAGTTTATGTGTTTAATAGTTTAAAAATAATCATCCCTAATTTTCTCTTTTATTCTAGCTAATGGCCGAAATTAGGAGGAATCAAGTAAACAACCAATGTGAAGGGAAATGTGATGACAACCCAAACGAGATTCCCAACCTGATGGGATCAGGAATAATAAAATTTATAATGATACTATCTCACCTGACTCTGGTTATGAATAGAAACTTGGATTAAGAGGAGCACACAAATCCCCTTAAGAAATAACAAGCTACAATTGAGATATTTATAAGACAAAGGCCTCTGAATTTCAATGGATCATCTAATCTCTTAATCATAGAACAATGGATCAACTCCATTGAGAAGATATTCTCCATCCTTAAATATTATGAGAAGGAGAAGGTAATACTAGATATTTATTGTATGGAGGGAGAAGCTGATCAATGGTGGATATTGATCATTAATACAAATCCTCATAAGAGAACAAAACGATGAGGTGGAAGGAATTTTGGAAAATGTTTTTTGATAAATATTTTCCCTGCACTCTCACACTTAAAATGGAAAGGGATTCATTTTCCCCCAAGTAAAAATATGAAAAATCTAATGGGACGTACAAGGAAAAATTTAAAAGACTTTACTATACCAAAATTTTTATTTAGCGACGGTTTAAACCACTGCTAATCATTCTGCAGCGGTTTTGGAAAATCACCGCAAAATCCCGTGTCGAGAAATAATTAGCAGTGATTTTTTAAAACCGTCATAGAATGATTTTGCAGCGGTTTTTTAGCGGTAGTTTAAACCGTCGCTAAATCGTTTTTATTATTTTTATTATTTTTATATTAATAATTTAATTTTTTTTATATTTTCATAATTTATTTATTTATTTATTATATTTTTGTAATTTATTTTTTTATTTATTTATTATATTTTCGTTATTTATTTATTTATTTTTTACATTTTCGCAATTTATTTATTTATTATTTATTTATTTATTATTACCATGCTCATGCCCATCTCCATGCATAAGTCCATGTCCATGCCCATGCCCATGCCCATGCCATATATAGAAATTCTGCGTTGGGGGAGATTTGAACCCCTTACCTCTTGCTTATTCTCAAAAAACTTTACCACTCTAACAGGCTCTTCATGTAGTCAATAAATCAAATTTAATATACTTATACATATATATATTAATCGGAAAAATTAAGTAATACATAACAAATAGATACACACCAAATAATTATTAATCAATAATGATTAATCAATAATGATTAATCAATAATGATTAATCAATAATCAATAATTAATAATTAATAATTAATAATATATAACATATAACATATAATATATAAAATATAACATATAAGACATAATATATAATACATAATAGATAATACCTAATACCTAATATATAATATATAATATATAATATATAATATATAATATATAATATGTATTATGTATTATGTATTACATATTATATATTATATAATACATAACACATAATAGATAATATATAATACAGAATATATAATATATAACAGATAATATATAATATATAATATATAATATATAATATATAATATATAATATATAATATATAATATATAATATATAATATATAATATATAATATATAATATATAATATATAATATATAATATATAATATATAATATATAATATATAATATATAATATATAATATATAACATATAACATATAATATATAAGTAATGTATAAATAATAAATTATTTAACAAATAATTTAATATATGATAAATAAATAACAAATTAATGAAAAATTAATAAATAATAGATAAATAAATAATAAAGAAATAATAAATAATAAATAATAAATAATAAATAATAAATAATAAATAATAATAAAAAAATAAAAAATAAAAAATAAAAAATAAAAAATAAAAAATAAAAAATAAAAACTAAAAAATAAAAATAATCAATAATTAATAATTAATAATAAATAATAAATAATAAATAATAAATAATAAATAATAAATAATAAATAATAAATAATAAATAATAAATAATAAATAATAAATAATTAATAATTAATAATTAATAATTGATAATTAAGAATTAAGAATTAAGGGTTAATATTTAATACTCAAAAATTTATAAATAATTAATAAATTATTAATAAATAAATAATAAATAAATAATAAATAAATAATGAATAATTAATATTGAATAAATAAATAAATAATAAATAAATAAATAATAAATGAATAATAAAGAATAAAGAATAAAGAATAAAGAATAAAGAATAAAGAATAAAGAATAAAGAATAAAGAATAAAGAATAAAGAATAAAAAATAAAAAATAAAGAATAAAGAATAAATAAAGAATAAATAAAGAATAAATAAATAAATAAATAAATAAATAATAAATAAATAAATAAATAAATAAATAAATAAATAGATAAATAAATAAATAATAATCAATTAACAATTAATAATTAATAATGACTAATAATTAATAATTGATAATTATAAAATTACTAATTCTCAGTTAATATTTAATATTTAATATTGAATATTGAATATTGAATATTGAATATTTAATAAATAAATAATAAATAATTAATATTTAATTAATAAATAATCAATAATGAATAAATAAAGAATAAATAAATAAATAATAGATGAATAATAAACTAATAACAAATTAATATTTAGTAAATTAAAAATAAATCAATAAATTAATAAATAATAAATAATAAATAATAAATAATAAATAATAAATAATAAATAATGAATAATAAATAAATAAATAAATTCATAAATAAATAAATAGATAAATAAATAATAAATAATAAATAATTAATAATTAATAATAACTAATAATTAAGAATTGATAATCAATAACTAATAATTCTTAATTAATAATTAATAATTAATAATTAATAATTAATATTGAATATTAAATATTGAATATTGAATAAATAATAATAAATAATTAATAATTAATAACTAATTAATAAATAATGATTAAAGAATAAATAAATAAATAATAAATGAATAATAAACTAATAATAAATAATAAATTAACAATAAATTTATAAATTAATAATAAATTTATAATTAATGTGTACACAATAACAAAATAATTAATAAATAAATAAATATTAAATATTCAATAATTAAATAAATTAAGAAATATATAAATTTACCAAAAAATAAATTGACAAATAAATAATAAATAATAAATATGAAATAATAAATAATGGATAAATAAATATTAATTAATTAATACATATTAAATAAATAAATAAATCATAAAACATTAAGAACCTTTGAAAACCCAAAAAACGCTGAAATGACCATAAAATCTGATCCAGAACTTCTTTCTCAGCGCCACAACTAGTCAAATCGAAGATCATGAAATGATCTTCGATATGATATGTGGTACATACCAAATGAACACTTGGATCAAAAGTTATATCCATTTGAATTTTAAGAAATTGGGATCTCCAACTAAAATCTCTATTTCGGAGGCCTTCTGGGCCTTTCTTGCGGAAGTTATAACTATTTTTGAAATTTGGATATATATTTTTCCTTTGATTATCACATTATTTAAGTCTCACTTGGTTTTTTCTCATTTGATAAACTTCAATTTGATTGTTTGTGGAGCTGGAATGGACTCTCAGATCAGAAGTTATTGTCATTTGATGCTAAAGTATGCTCTTCTACTTATTGAAGATTTGTTTTCAGTTTAAAAATATTATTAACTAATAATTATAAATATTAATTAATTGACACATTATAAATATTTAAAATTTTAAATAATAAACTATATTTGATTGTAAATAGTAAAAAGTAAATAATTAATAATTAATAAATATTTTTTTAATGTTTTTTAATGTTTTTTTCTTAAATTTTATAGCGGTTTTGAGAAAACCATCGCTATTTTGAAGCAGTTTTTTTTAAAAACTACAGCTAAAAAAATTGAAATTTTTTTTGAATATATTTTAAAAAATTTATAAAAATTATTTCTATAAAAAATTAACGGTGGTGTTTTCTCGGTGGTTTTAAAAACCGATGCTAAATTTCAGATCGAAAAAAATTTAGTAGCAGTTTTTAAAACTATCATGAAAAAACCTCCACTAAAATAGTGTTTTCTTGAAGTTCTTGCACGATACGTCTCTAGCTTTATCATTACCCCCAAATACAAAGTTCACCGCTTCTTTGGTGGGATAAAACCTAGTCAATGAAAATCTTTAGCGATCTGAGATTTTGATAGATATGAGGAAATTGTATGATGTGACCTCAAAGTTGAAATAGAGATTGGTGAATCTCAAGGGTATCATGGGGATAAGAAGTGGAAAGTGGAGTTTAATTCTCACGGTTTGATGGAGAAATATAATGGTGATAAGAAATTTCAACATCCCATTTGTCAAAAATGCATAAAGAAACACCCCTAGAATTGCCTAAGGGGTACGAGGAAATGCTTTAGTTGAGGGAAGGAAGGACACCTAGCTAGTAATTAAAGATAGAAGAATCCCACTAATGAAATGGAGGAAAGGAATTCTCTGGTCAACCCTCAATGCATTGTTCATTGTTTCAACTATAAGGAACTATGAAACTTTGCAAACCAATGTACTAATCCATGGTTTTTCAGAGACAACTAACAACCTCCAAGATAAAAAGGGTGATATTTTTCCATCACAACCACTAAGGTGGATCACGATAATAAAGTGGTGATAGTTATGATATTAATTCATTAAAGAAAAGTGAACATACATTTTGATTTTGGTTCTATTCATTCCTTTATATCATACAAGTTTAGTAGAATTATTCAAACACCACCACAAAGAAAGAAAGTAGAGTTGTCAGTGAAAACAAAAGATGGGACAATTATTACCAAGTATATAACTCTTCCCATAGAAAAATTTTTAGGATGAACTTCCTAGAGAACCTTATGATAGTCCCTTTAGTTTTATTTAATTCAATTATGGGTATGGATTGGATTTAAATGCATTGATCCACCACAAATTTTTGTGAGAAGGAAATCACTCTCCGTATTGTGAATCGACCCCTGATTTTGTACAAGTGAAAGGAGGAGGATGCATATTCTTTAACATCAACATCTCAATCATGGGTATTATTTCCCTATGAATAAGAATATATAGCTCAAATTATTGAGTCTAATGAAAATATCACCCTTGAAGACATGCGCATTGTGATAGAATATGCTGAAGTGTTTCCCAAAGAATTGCTTGGTCTTCCTCCCAGTCGAGAGGTTGAATTTTCAATCGAGATCATACCCTAGGTGTTTCCATTATCCAAGAATCCATATACAATGGATGTTGTGGAACTTGAGGAGCTAAAGAAATAACTACAGGAGAATATTGGTAAAGGGTTCATATGCCCAAGTGATTCACCTTGGGGTGCACCAGTCCTCTTCATCAAGAAGAAGGATGGGTCAATGTGCCTTTTCATTGATTATCATGAGCTGAACAAGATCATGATAAAAATTATCCTTTTCCCTGGATTAATGAATTATTTAATCATATATATGGAGCACAATACTTTTCTAAGGTGTATCTTTGGTCAGGATATCATCAAGTAAGGGTGAAGAAGGTGGATATCTCTAAGAGCTCTTTCCGTACAAGGTATGGGCACTATGAGTTCATATTAATTCCATTCAGACTCACTAATGCTCCAGAAATCTTCATGGACTTGATGAATAGAGTCATTAGAGATTACCTATAAAATTTTTTGGTAGTCATTATAGATGATATTCTAATATACTCTAAAAGAAAGGAGGAGCATGAGTATCCTTTAAGCACTATACTAAAGACCTTACGAATGGAGAAGATTTATGAAAAGTTTAGAAAATGTGATTTTTGGTTAAATGAAGTCTCATTCTTGGGAAACAATATCATAAGTAATGGGATATCTATAGAACCTTAAAATAAAAAAGAATTTGAAGGATTCCTAAGGCCAACATTTGTGATAGATATTCATAGTTTCCTTGGATTATCTAGATACTATCATCAATTTGTAAGAAATTTATCATGATTGTCAAACCCTCTAACAAAGTTAACTCAGAAGGGAGTCAATTTTTCTTGGAATGATGAATGTGAAGCGAGATTTAAGGAGCTGAAAACGTGTCTTATCACTACACTGGTACTCACACTACCCATGAGTCAAGAAATTTTCATGGTGTACAATGATACTTTGAAGAAAGGCTTATGTTGTGTATTAATGCAGAATAACAAAGTGATGGCCTATGATTCAAGGAAATTGAAATTTCATGAGAAGAACTACCCAAAAAATGATATAGAGTTGGCTATACTGATCTTCTAATTGAAAATATTTCAGAATTATATCTTTTGGGAGAAGTGTGAAATATATACGGATCACAAGATCCTTAAGTATATATTCACATATAAAGAGATGAATATATAAAAACGAAGATGGTTAGAGATGATCAAGTAGTATGAACACTCAATACACTTCCATCTCAAGAAATAGAATAAAGTAGAAGATTCTATAATTAGAAAGGATCCAATAATTTAATCATTGAAGAAAATTGAGAAGGATACGATCTTCTTAGACTTGAAAAGTATGGACATGAGAATCATAAAGGAATAAACATCATGAATCCCTTCATAAATGATTTCTCAACCATCCATTTTGGAGAGAATAAAGGATTCTCAAAGAGATGATATTGGAATTCAGAAGAAAGTGGAAGCTATAATAAAAGGGAAATTCTCATAGTTCAATGTTAATGAAAAGGAGTTGTGAGATTTGGGTCAAGAATTTTTATACCACCAAATCCTGAGTTAAATAAGGATATGTTGGATGATTCACATAGTTCAACCTTCTACACCCATATAGGGAGAAAAAATATGTATCAAGATCTATGAGATCACTATTGGTGGGACAATATGAAGAAGGATATTGTGGAATATACATCAAGGTGTCTCGTATGTTATCAAGTGAAGGTAGAAAGGAAAAAATCTAAGGGGATGATGCAACCATTACCCATGCCTATATAGAAATGATAAAACATAACCATAGAATTTTTCACTGGTCTTCCTAAGAAATCAATAGGAAATAATTCCATATGGTTTGTAGTGGATCTTCTTAAAAAGACTGATCAAATCATTGAAATTAGAAAGGGCTTCTCACTCGATTATCTTGCAAGGATATACATTTGAGAAGTGGTGAGGCTGTACAGAACATTACTATAAATTATATTTTAATGAGATCCAATATTTACCTCTAAGTTATGGAAGAGTCTCTAATATACTCTAAATAATGAGTTTAACTTTATCACTTATTATCACCCTCAAAATGATGGCCAGTCTGAGTGGACTATCCAGACTCTCAAGGACATGTTGAGAGCATGCTCAACTGACTTCTAAGGAGGATGTGATCAATATCTTCCTCTGGTCAAGTTCTAATACAATAATAGTTTCCACTCAAGCATAAAAATGGATACCTATGAAGCCATTTATAGAAAGAGGTTCATACCACCTTCATGTTGGGATGAAATTGGGGAATGCAAACTGCTAGGTCCTAAAATGGTCGAGGAAATGGTGGAAAAGGCCAAGACTATTAAGCAGCACATTAAAGATGATCAGAGTCAAAAAAAGATCTATGATGAAAATCATCAACAAGACCTAGAGTTTGAGGTTGGATAAAAGGTATTACTATACATATCTCTATGGAATAAAGTCATGAGATTTGGGAATAAGGGAAATCTTAGTCCAAGACACATCGGTCCCTTTGAGATCCTTGATCTCATTGGAGTGGTGGCATATTGACTAGAACTCAATCCTGACCTATCTTAAGTACACGATGTGTTCCATGTAAAACTATTGAGTAAGTACATACTAGAACCCTCACATGTACTCAATCTATAGGTGGTACCATTTTAGAATGATCTTTCCTATAAGGAGGATCTAGTGAAGATCTTAGATCATAGAGAAAAAGTTCTACAGAATAAGACAATACACCTGATCAAAGTTCTATGGAGAAACCAAAAGTTTGAAGAAGTAATGTGGGAAATATCATAAGTGATGAAACATAATTAACCTAATCTGTTTGAGTGTGTGAAATTAAAATTTCAAGGGTGAAATTTTTGAAGGTAGGAATATTGTAATGACCTGAAATTTTATAAATAAAATTCCTCTTGTGATTTAAATAAATGAATTATTATATATTATAGATATGGAAAAAACATGCACTTATTTGGTTTCATTATATCCTATCAGATAAAAAATTCCATTATGCATCATTACCATTGATAATATATTCATTGAACAGTGATCATATGATTAGTATAAATATAGGGTTTTAACAAATCCAATTAACATAGACAAAGGAAGTGATGGCCTCAACCAGTAGTATCATACCCTACAAAGCCCATTTATCAAAGATTATAAGGGAGATAGAATCACTGGGATTTTATCTTGACCAATACCAATTTTATATCCAACAACTTAATCATGAGTGAAATAAATTATGGGAGAAGTTCAAGCTCATCGAGATCACGACCCAAACCATGTACGTCCACCCACCCGAGGAAAGTCTCTCCGTCATGCACCATACCATTAAGGAATTTGTTGATGTAATAAAGGGATATGTATCAAGACCTTAATAATATTAATATTCATATTGTATAAAATAATGGATATATTTTCATATTATTGTTACTTTATACATGATTTTGATTTTGACACAATAAAACACAAATTGTATTTTTGGGTAGTATTAAAACTCAATTAAGGAATTTATTCTGATGAATTAATGTATTTTTGAAATAAATAATATTTTATTGAAATATTATTATTAAATAATTTTTATTAAATTTAAATTATCATATATTTCTTATGAAGTCAAATGTAATTTTTATAAGGGTTTAAAAACTATTACTGTAAAAAAAACCTAGCATTTCTCAATAAATGCCAATTATTATTTCAAAAATTTAAAAATAAAATATTTTTAAAACTCTTTTAATAAAATAAATATTATTTTTCGAATCCTAACTTCTAAATTATTCAACATTGAATTCTTCATAATTTTCCGAGACAATCAATTTTTTGGGTAAAAAATAAATATGGTATAAATACACGGTGTGTATTATGACATCATAATGGCCCAAAATGATGTAATAAATAATATAAATGGTATAAAAGACCAAATATATGTTTTAAATTTTAAATATTATGATTTTTAGGTTATTTTATTAATTTTATAAATCCTTTATGAATCATCCAAAACCTATAATATATTTTAAGGTTTTAAAATCATTTCTTTAAGGACTTTACTCACTTCTACATCATCAGGGGTATTTTTTAATATTTTAGGCCATTATCTTCATAAAATATTGAAAAATACATATTTGGAAGAAAAAATGGGAAAAACCATGGTAAGGTTTGTGGTTTTTATTACTTTATTATATAGAGTCCAAAACCTAAGTTTGATAAATAATAAAGAATTCCCCACACTTTTACTATATAAACCCACCCAATATCCCATTTATCTTCACTAAAAACCCTTTTATAACATCCTTAATCTTCCCTACCCTCTCTATATTCCTCTCAAGGTACCCCTAATCTCTGATGAATTTCCTCCCAAGCTTTTGGAATCACACTCTCAATGTAAGAGATTATCTCCTTCTCCTCTTTATTCAAGTATCTTGTTTATATTATGTCTTTTATATTCTTTTCCTAATATTAGGATATGTTATTAAATATCCCTATTACTATCCATTTTATTTATAAATGGTTATATACCCATTTCACTCTCATAAATCTCTCCAATTAACATTCATATACCCCCATTATGCTACTGGAATTTCACCACGATTTTCTATGCTAAACAATTGTGTATTGAATACCTGTACCCATTTCTTATCAAGGGTTTTCAACTTTATGAACTTATAATTATTTATTTTGGACTTACATGTATTTATTCCACACTCCTTTATCATGAACTAAAATATTATGATGAATGGATCTATGCTGTATGATATATGTTCCGCACTTAAGGATGAGAATGAAATGAAAGTGGCGGGTGTGCCCTAAATTATATAGTGATCTAATGCATTGATTAATTTTTTAGTCTCATGAGACTTCATGAAAGGGATTATGGAGTGAACCTAATACATCATGGTACCTTTTCCATCATTATTTCTTGGCATTTATCCTTAAGCTATGTTTATGATGCAGTTTTTTATGTTATTGCCACATTTCCCATGTTGCCTTTATGATTATCATGATATATCATGTCTCATTGTTTATTTTTATAATCCTCACCCCTTTTATATCTCACCGATATGTGTATTTTATAACATTTATTAATTTCTTCATTTTATTCCATGTTTATTCCCTTATTGGGATTTATAGATCACCACTTTCTTATGTATGTCCCCAAGTTATCCCATACAGTTTTAAGTACGAATGAATAATATGAGCCTGTTAAGGAAGTTTTAAATAAATATAATGTATTCCCTATTTTAATTTATTATTTAATGTACCTAATTATTAAATATACTGTACTTCTAGATCTTATAGGTTTTATTATGTGTACTCTTATATAATAAACCATGAATTAATATGTAATAAAAAGTAGGTTTATCATACTCCTATTATGGATGCTATTACTTTTTGATATCTAATAAGCCTTATAGTAGTCGAGAAGGCTAATATGAACCTTATGGATATTGTTACAACATATTTGTATGTTTTAATTGATAGTAGTATATATATGAGAATACTTGAAGGATTAAAAATACCCAAAGTATTGAAATCAAAACCCAAAGACCTATATTCAACTAAATTTAAGAAATCCTTGTATGGATTAAAATAATCTGGGTGTATGTGGTATAATCATTTTGTAGAATATCTTTTAAATAAAGGGTATGTAAATAATCCCTTACGACCATGAATTTTTATTAAGAAAACAAAATTTGGACATGAAATCATTTCTTTTTTATGTTTATGATTTAAATATCATTGGAACTCCAAATGAGATCAATAAAGAAATGAAAAAAAAATTAAAGGATGAATTTGAAATTAAAGTCATGGGAGAAACCAAGTATTGTATTGGATTACAAATTAAACATATACCACATGGAATATTTTTAAATTAGTAAAATTACATTGAAAAGGTCTTAAAATTATTTAATATGAATAAAGATAATCTTTTAAATACTCTAATGGTTGTTTGGTCTTTAAATACAAAGAAAGATCAATTTCAACCTTGTGAATAAAATGAGGAGTTGGTCTAGAAGTAGCATACCTTAGTACAACTAGATAACTAATGTATCTTTCTAATTATACTCATATTGATATATATTTTTTTATTAATTTATTTTCAATATTTGGTTCAGACCCTATATGAAGACAATGGAATAGAATTAAACATATTTTTTATTATCTTTGGGGCATTATTGATTTTGGGTTTATTATATTATAAAAAATTAGAAAAGAATATGGAAGATTTTGTAGATGTAGGTTATTTATCTGATCTGCATAATGTGTGATCACAAACTGGTTATGCATTCATAGTTGGAGGTACTTTCATATCATGGAGATCACAAAATAAGATACTCAATGCAACATATTCAAATCATGAATAAGTAATATCATTACATGAAGCATGCCGAGAATGTATTTGGTTTCAGTCTATGACTCAACACATTCAAGAGAAAAGTGTATTTCCTATAGATTGTATCCCAAAAATATTATTCAAAGACAATACTACATGTATCACACAATTAAATGAAGGATTCATCAAGAATGATCAAACAAAACAAATACCACCAAATTTTTTCTCCTTTAAACAAGACTTAATAAGGAACGAAGATATCGACATGAAATATGTTCGATCCAACAAAAATGTTGTAGATTTATTTAAAAATGCACTACTAAACCTTGTCTTTAAAAATATTGTACATGATATATGGATTCATAGATTGCAAATTTTGTAATTTAATGTAACTTTTAGGGTGAGTCTATATGACTGTACTCTTTTCCTTATTTCAATTTTTATCCCACTAGAATTCCAAAAAAAGTTTTTAATGAGGAAATATAAAAACATGTATGACATTGATAGGTGTGTGAATCCCAATGGGGAGTGTTAAGTAACCACTAAAAAGTAATCCTCAATCCTTAAACGGGGTTAGGCTACTCACCTCTACTAATCCCCTACCTACCATGCTGCACTACCTATAAAAGGGTAGTGTAGCCCCCCTTGGAGAGGTATTTTTGATTGAAGGGAGATACCAATAGCATTAATAAAATTATTTTTCTTCTTTTCTTCTCCCCTATCTCTGCTATTCTAATTTTACTCTTTTCATTTTTTATTTTCAAAATAATTTTTAGACTTTTGAAAAATGAATTCCATTAATAAGTTTATCATTTCTATTGTTATTGTTTTTTAAAAAAATTACATGTTATTTTTTTATAATATATATAATTTTATTTTTTTGAGTTTCAAGTTATAATTTATGGTAACCAAGTCTAAAAATTGAAATCATGATCGAAATCACACACATTATAGAATTCTCATGTTTAAGTCACCCAAAATGCATGAGTGTGTGAGTCTTTTATTATATTTTTCCTCCATTATTGAATATAATAAATTATTATGTAAAGTTGTAGACATACAAAGGTGAATATATATATAAAAATATATTTTAATAATCAGTACTATGTAATCACGTTTCTTTGCTTTGAGAGTGTGATCCTAGGTTTTTCCTAGAATTTGGTGTTTCTTTGGTTTTCTCCTAGGTGCGAACATTCTTCGGTTCTCAGTTTTTATAGAAATTTCTGTATTTTTCCTTCATTAGATCACTTTTTTTTTCTCCTTGATGATATAATTTTCTTTGGTTTTCATTAGGTTCTCTAGATCCATTTTCGTTCACTTTATTTGGTGTGGTGCATCATCTTATTATGTTTCAACTACTACAGATCTATGATCTTTTTCATTGGTTTCATAGGTAAGATAGGTGTACTAAGGTGATTCCATTATCACTTTGGTGGTGGTTTTCAGGCGTCCTATATACTTGGGTTTCTATTTTGGGTTCTTCTTAGATGTCTCTTATTCCCCTCGTTCACCCAAAGCATGGTGAAATGGAAAATGATCTTGTAAACTGATGGAAAAATATCTCCTTGATAGATAATGAGAAGATGATGATCCGCACTAAGAAATATGAGGATTTATTCTTACTACACTGTATATCCATTATCAATATTATAAAATTCATCTACAATCATAATTTCAATCGCAATTCCTTAAAGAACACCTTGTAGAATATTCGGTTCTTAGAGAAGGGCATGAACATTAGAGAAATCAGAGGAAGTTGTCTGATCTTTGAATTATTCATTGATAGAGAGAAATAGAAAGTTATTAAGGGGAGACCGTGATTGTTCAAAAATAAAATTATCTTAATGTAATATCTAAAAAAATGGGTAGGACTACTATAATGTTTAAATTTACAAATCCCCTTTTGGATACCTCTTGTAGGAATTCCCTTTTATGGAATATTAGAGCGTATTATGCATGATACAGGTGAAAAAATTGGCAAGTTCATGTAATGAGACTAATCGTACTCTATTCATTGGGGACCGATAGTAAAAATTAGGGCTATGGTGAATATTGATCAGCCCCTTATGCGTGGTATGTTTCTCTCTATAGAGGGATCCAATACATGGATCTCGTTTATATACAAAAAGATACCAGTATTCTGTTTCTTTTGTGTCTACCTAGGGCATGTGGAAGATGAATGAATCTCTAAGGAAGTGAATGAAGAGAGAAAAATCATATTTAAGTATGGATCATGGACGTGTGAAAGAAACCTTGGGGGTGTGGGGTATTTTATTCCAGAAGCTAAAATGATGAAGGATAGAGACAAAATATTCAAAGCTATGAGTTCACAATTTGCTCCAAAACAAAACAACATTATCATGCTGGGATCACCCGATTTTCTAAATGAAAAAAATATCATCCCCAAATAAAAGATGAAAAATACCAAGGTTTTGGTAAAAACTTATCTAATTATAGAATAACATAGGAATCAATTTTTTATCCTCTTAATATGATGTCTGCCTATCCTCTGTATAGGTTTTCAACTCCTGAAGGAAAAAATAAACCCCCCACAATCCCAAAAAAATTATTCTCTTATCCCCCAAATAATGTTATACCACTTACTATAGATGTTTCCTCATTTACTTCAATATTAAGTTAGGATCTCATTTCACACTTGGTTTTTGGACAAAAAAAATGTGTATGTAGAGGAAGAAACTGAGAGGGGATAATGGTATCAAAAGAAATGTAGTGGAAACTAGTGGGGATAATATATTCATGGAGGAAGATATATCTAGTGATAGATTTCCAAAAAGATAGAGAGTAATGGAGGATGGTTATTTCCTCGAATTTTCAGAGGCATAGGATGGATTAAGCCAGCCCCACCTATCCCAATGATTATTTTAATCTAGAACTGTCATGGGATTGAAAACCTATGATCAGTTCATATTATCCAGTGATATTGTGATAAAAGTCACCCTGATATGGTTTTTTTGTATGAAATAATATTGTAAAGAAAGTAAATGGATGGTTTCACAAAAAATAGGGATTTCAAGGATGCTTCTCGGTCTCACACCATGGCCACTCAGGTGACTTTTTATTTTATAGAGAGAAGATATGGATATCAGGATAAATTATTTCTCCAAAAACCACATTGATTCTTCTATTCACCAACCTAACACCCCAAATTAGGCCTTCATTGGTTTTTATAGATTGAACACTTAGAGAGATACATGGAAATCATGGAAACTCCTTAAAAAATTTGGATGAAAATTTACCCAGCCCTCTCTTTTTTGGAGGGAATTTTAATGAGACCATGTTCTAATATGAAAAGAAAGGTTGTTCTAATAGACCATTTTCTCAAATAATTTAATTCTATCTAGCATTAAAAATGGATAATCTAGAATATTTGGGGTACACTAGTAAATCTTTTTAATGGTTTTTGAAGGACCCCAGGACACCCTGATAGGGGAGGGGTGAATCAGGGTGGCAAATTTTTCTTATTTGTGATGGATCATGTTCCCATGTTGGTAGGAACTTGTTGAAACTGTATGATGAATATGATTAGAAAGAAAACATTCACACAAAGAGATGACACAACACTTTTTACTTGGTTCACCACTAAGGGCTACGTCCAAGGAGCATACGCCGACAAGTTGTCAGTCGTACCAAATTACACTATTCATCAATATTTGTAGATTAAAAAGATTTGGGCACAATCACTCTTTCCCAGGCTCACTGCCTTTACAAAGGTTCATGGATAACTCACTACATCCCTCGGGTCACTCCCGTTGAATCCCCCTGGCTCACTGCCGTTGGTGAAGTCCCACTCAGTTTATAGATGTGAAGGTATCTTCAATAAATTTGCATTAAAGTCTTTGTCTCTACTCAGCACGAGACTCTTCTTGCATCATAGTATGGAAATGATGCACTTGTAGGCACTGAACCACTGAACCGGATAACTAAAACAAGCAAACAAGTTTATCTGACAATTTCATGCAACACCAACCCTTTGCGCGCAAGACCTTACAATTGTGCGCAATATTTCTTTTTCACGCAGAAAAATATTTCGCACACCAACACCCTTTTTCACGCAACTGAATATTTTACGCGCCACTTATGCCTTTTCACGAAGCTCGGAATTTTTCATGCAAGCCCCTTTACACGAACCTTTTACGCGCACCAGTCCTCAGATCTTCTCTAAGTCTTCAACCGTACCGAATGAGGGGGGTCACCTCTTATTTATAGGCGTCTGAGACCCCCGCATGCAAAACCCCCTTTAGTGTGAAAAACTTCTCATCTAGCGCGTAATATTTCATGCCGATATTTTTTTTCACGCACATCATGAGATTTTTTGCACAAACCATGCCTTTTCCACTTTTCGACATTCTGATTCCAAAACACAATTTTCGCAAAAACCTCGATCCACTATTTCGCACACCACGCTGTTTTTTGCGCCCAACTCAAATATTTCACGCAAAGCCTTTATTTTTCATGAACCGCTTCCTCTTTGCACCCACCTTCTTTTACTATTGTCTGCTGGAACTGTATGATCAATTTGCTGGCACACATTCTGAACTTCCACTGAGGATTGACAACAAACAAAAACCATACTCCAATTCATGCATAGAATATCCATGGTTCCAATAATTTTGAGGGAACTCAAAAAATACTCATATCAGGGAACATATTGATAGATTCTTGGGATTGGTCGAGTGGACCAACCTATTCAGGTACTTCTATATTTCTCACATGGTGCCCTCCAATTTAGACCACTGTCCTATACTCATAAATACACCACTTGGATACAAGAAACTAGTTCATGAGAGTCACTTTAGATGTGAAAGATTTTGGTTCAAGTAAAAGGAATGTGGGGAGGTGGTTTGATGTTATTGGAAGGTGGGAGATACTAACATGGGAAATAGTCTTCACCAGGTGGCTATCTGTTTGAAAAATGGAGTAATTTAAAGTATCACTAGCTAGATACCTTATGAGACACTATTTTAAGGAGATTGAATGTTTTCTACACATATCCCCCTAAGATTACACTATTTCTAGAATCATAAGACTTGAAGTATATTTTTAAACAACACTCCCTACCAAGGAAAGTTTTTAGGCTATGTGCACACATGAAACTCACATCAAAGTAGGTGATGACAACACCTCCTATTAAAAAAAAGCTTCACCGAGGTGACGAAATAATTCTATCACTTTTCTTAATAACTTAAAAGTTAGGTCAAAAACCAAATAAATAAAGATCCAAAAAAATATTAATCATTTTTTTAGGAGATGTACATGGTCGATGACCCTTCTATCTCAACCGATATATCTTCCTGTATTAAGTCAGTGATCACTGAGACTATGAACCATCAGTTTACACGTGACCTTTTTAATGAGGAAATTATGAAGGATATCAATCAAATCAACTCTACAAAATCTCCAAGACTGAACTACTTTCATGTTATATTATTCAATTTTTTTCACCTTATTGGTCCAGATATTTCAATCCTTATAAAGGATATTTGAGAAGGGAAATATGATTTTTTATCCCTCAATAAAACTGTCATAAGTCTCATCCCAAAAATAAAAAACCCCTAAAACTTTATATTTTAGGCCCATTAGTCTTTGCAATGTGGTTTATACTATTTTTTCTAAGAATTTGGTGAACCTCCTATGTTCTCAACTCCCTACAATCATCTCTGAAAACCAAAGGGCTTTCTTCCCTAAAAGGATTATTACTAATAACACAATCATCATGGATGATATTTTTTACTCCATGAAACCAAGATCTATTGCAAAGAGAGGTATTATAGCATGAAAAAATGATATGAAAAAGGATTATGATAGAGTGTAATGGCCTTTTATCAAGTTTTTCATAAAAAAATGGTCTTTTTCTTGAAATGGGTTAAGACTGTCATGTAATGAATCACGTCAGTGTATTTTAGAATCATTATTAATTAGGTTCTATCCAAGAGCTTCACTGCCTCAAGGAGACTCCACCAAAGGGATCCCCTCTCCCTGTCCCTATTTATTTTTCTCACTAATTTCTTTTCTAATCTTATTTCAGGGGTAGAAAGGAGAAATACTATTCATGGGGCGATGGTCTATCGAAAAATTTCTCATATTTATAATATATTTCTTCTTATTTTGATGAATTCCTTATCTTATCAAGATCTACCCATGAAGAATGAACCTAAATTTTTCATATTATTAATAATTATGAGAAAGAATCTGGGAAATCAGTTAATCTGGTGAAACCCATAATCTCTTTCAGCTCTAGAGTCCAACTAGGTAGAAAATATGATCTCAACAAAATATTAGGAATTTAAGTGGTTGAAAAATACAAAAAATACCTTGAGCTCCCCATGATCATCGATCGGTGCAAAAAAATAGGTTTTATAAAGTATTATTAATAAAATGGAAAAAATATCCAATGATAGTCAAAGAAGAGGATTTTTAAAGTAGGGAAAGAAAAAAGTATAAAGTCAATTATATAATCAATCCCAAGCTATGTCATGTACCTATTAATACTTCAAGTATCGATTATTATCCAAAACCAATCCTTAATTTCTAACTTTTAGTGGGGATACAATAATGAGGAAAAAATACATTGGATTTCTTGGGATAAGCTATGCATCCCCAAATCAGGCAGGGGAATGGGTTTTTGGTATAATTACCATTTTAACATCACCCTCTTGGATAAAAAAGGACGACATATTATTCTTTACCCTAACTACCTCTATTCCCGAATACTCAAAGACAAATATTTTCCCCATTAATATTTTTGAGGATCGACCTTGATCCCTCATCCTAGCTTCTAATGGATATGACTCTGTGGATCTCAAACACTGTTAAGTTCTAGGATCTTCTAGAGGATTGGAAAAAACTCAAGGGTTAAAATTGGGAAAGATCCCTAGCTTCCAGATGGAAATAGTTTTATGTAAAACTGTTTGATAGTTCTTGGTTTTGAGGATGGGTCTGTTTTCTCTCTCTTTGAGGATATAGGTGCTAGATGGTGTACTAAAAATCCTGAAAAATGGTTCAATGATAGAGAAATAAAACTTATTCTGATTATTCCATGCATGAAAGATATGGGACAAGACAATATTTGTTGGTGTAAATAAAGTTTTAGAGTGTTATCAATTAGGTCCAGCTTTGCTTTGGCTAATGGAATCATGAAATCAGAGGGAGAGTCGATCTAGAAATCCTTATGGTTCATGGAATTTCCTCCCAAGATTTGAAATTTAAAGTGGAAATTTTGTAGTGGAATCCTCCCCTAAAAGAAAATATTCTGGCATCCCCATGTAGCTTATGACCCTTCTTTCTCTTTGTTCATGTCTACTTAGGAATCCCCCGTGTATGTGATTGTTCACTTCCCTAGATCATGGGTAATGTGGAACTCGTGGAACTCAAATATAAACCAATTTGTAACTTTGGCACCCAACCTTCCTGTGCTGCTTATATACTGATCTGACTCTCCCCATGTAGGGATAGTGGAAGTTTTATGTACTGTTTCATAGATCATTTGGGTTAGAATAAATGAATAAATCTTCAATCATATTTCAAGATAAAATTATTTCTAGGTTGAGCAAACCAGCTTGTGGTTAGATTCATGGAATTGATAGGAAACACATAATATCTTCTCAATCTCTCACCCAATTTTCATCTTGTGGATATCCCCCTAACTAGAATCCTTAATATTGTTGTGGATGATTCTCTCTCTAGGGATGAAATTATTGGTATTGGTGTGTTGGTCTGTAATTCCTATGGGAATATTATCATAACTCTCTATTCTTCACATAATTTCTTTTGGGACCTACCAATGGTTAAAGCCCATGAAATTTATGTTGGAATAATTTTTTCTATAGAGGTTGGAAATATATTTTCATTGAATCATATTGTCTCGCTTTTATCAACACTATTCAAGTGAAGAAAAGGGCCCTAAAATATTTTGTACCACTGATTATGAATATTCGGTCACTGGTCCATCATTTCTTGACTTTAACTTGGTCCTTTACTAAAATAGAGGGGAATAAATCATATGATATTTTGGAGACTCAAGTTATTTTAGGTATTACTCACACTTGGTTGGATGATTTTCCTTCATGGATTATATCTATTGTACTTATAGATCTTCAATTTTTTAATTGAATTCCCTTTTTTTGAAAAAATATAAAAAAACATATAAAATATGGGACATGTAATTTTTTGGGTTTGAAGTGTACAAACCTTTCCTAAAAATAATAGAAATGATCATCCAAAAATATTTTTACTCAATATCTAACCATAAATTTTGTATTGAATAAAAATAAATAAATAATAAATACTTTTTCTGATGATTCGTTCTTTTCCATACAAGATTAATAAGGATCACTAATAATCAGTCAAAAAATTATTTTCTTCTATGGTATCCATAGGTAGTGTGAATCTCCCAATTCTTTAGAATTATCTCCTTAAATCTATGGCCATTTACTATCCAAACTGCTTTATATGAGCTTAATACGGGTCATTGAGAAGTAGACATCAAACTCTTTCCTCCCAAGGTATCTTTGGGTAGTGTAAGTCTCCCAATTCTTAGGATTGATCTCCTTCAAGCCACAGTCTGCTATAAACTTTAATTAAAGGATTAAATAAAAATGAGAGTTGAAAAGAGATTCTGTTTAAGGAGTTTTCAAAATGATAAAATCAAAACATCTCAATTGTATAAATAAAAAACCATGAACCTATTTATATAGCCATCCAAGTAGAATCCTTAGATTCCAAATGTTTCTCAAATGCTCGACTATTTTATGAAACATTTTAAAACCATATCATAAGTTACAATTTGGCGTAACTCATGGATCATCATTGTGATTTAATTTTTTAATGTTTTAAAAAATGTTTTATCCATTCAAACTCCTCAAATCATAATCACATGATGATCAAACAGAATATGATAGCTTATATGGAATATTAATCAAATAATATTCATTATTGTTTCATACATGCATTTTCATGCACAATACCATGAAGTGGTAACATTAACCATGATGTGGTTTAACTCAACACAAACCACAACATGGTTAATATCATCACACCGTAGTTTTAGCTTTAATACACATTTCTATCACTCTTCTACTTGTACCAAATAATCATAGACTATGTGTGTTTTCACATTATGTCACATTATATGTAAAAACTTATAAAACCATATACTAAACTCCTTTTAGATATCTTATAAAACTCATTTTGGAAGATCTATTATTCATTTTCACCAGATGTTACATCAAATGCAACAACTTGTGAAAATCCAAAAATTCTCTTGGATATCCTCAAAAACAA
Organism: Viscum album; assembly: GCA_963277665.1. Lineage (NCBI taxonomy): Eukaryota > Viridiplantae > Streptophyta > Magnoliopsida > Santalales > Viscaceae > Viscum > Viscum album. The sequence continues at coordinate 1,956,159,474 of OY728127.1, read as the reverse complement.
TTTTGGAGTAACTCTCAAAGTCTTATACAAAATCTTTGTTACAAAACTAAATCCTCATTCAAAAAACCACTAAGTGTGACCCTGTGGTCCTTTGTAGTGTTAAAAACAATTATGAATTTTCTAATCTATAATTTCAAGAAAAGAACAACCTATAGAAAAGCATCAATGATTTTTAATTTACAAAGGTATCTTACATGATTTCTATCAAACACTTGTATCTCTATACATTTTTAAACTAGTTGTGTAACATCCTGACCTAGGGGATCATATCCTGAGTCTCTAGACAAGGTTCCACATGGACTCAAGCATCTCCAGATCACCAGAGACCATCGATAAGTGATGAGGGATAAAATTTAACACTCAAGGAATGATTTTCCCTCAAATGAAACTGTAACCATGAATACTCATGAGAAACGATTTTAAATAAAACTTTCTTAAAATAATATTTAATACTGAAACCAAAATGTTTTACTAAGAAAAATTAGTATGAGGTACAATTTAAAATAATAAAACCTCACTAAAACTAATGACCATTGCTTGGACCAGGAGATACTATCTCCCTAACCACAACCCCAAGGTGGAATTATGTTACACCACTAATGAAGAATGGTATTGTCCCTTTACCTATATGACATTAAATAATATCCACATGTCCACCAAGGTGAACATGGAGAGGTGATATAAAATTAGTAGTATTTCCCTAAGACTACAATGTAGGTATTTTAAATGTAATTCCAAATGAAATGTTACCAAACCATAATATAAGGTTGATCACATCCACGACATGAACCTCACCCCCAAACTATAATAATTCAATAATAAAATTTTAAAAAAAATCAAATAGTTAATACCAAAATACTCTTTTTAAAGAATTAATCAATTTAAAAACAATTTATCAATACAATTTCCAAACAAAAATTCATAAATCCATATTTTTCACCCAAAAAACACACATTCTGGAAAAATAAAATTTTCCCCAAATTCCAAGAAAAATCCTCATTTAAAAATTCATTTAAAAAATCCATATTTCCCAATGAAAACATTAAATTTTCCCAAAATTCAATGAAAAATACCACATTTCCAAAAATTCAAAGGAAAATCCCCATTTTGAAGAAAACTAAAGGAAAATCCCCATTTTTAGATATCCAATGAAAACCCCCTAATTTTATTATCCCATTTGATACCTTTCTATAAAAAAAATCCAGTGTATTAAGGATTCTTGGGTTTTTGTAAGTGGGAATGTCTTGTTCCCACTATCAATCACGAGATAGCTTCCACGGTGTAAATGAGTCATCACCCAACTCACTCCAAATTGAGTGATTAATTTTTTCCACCTTAACACTTGCTATCCTAGCCACCCATCCCCATGGATGAAACTTAAAGGTTATTTAAAACATGGAATCACAAAAATTTTTTACACACACGCACACACCCACACCCACACCCACACTTGGTGTTAAAAAATCCTAAAATCCATGTTCAAATCCACATGTCTCAATTCAATACATCCAAAAGTCAATCTATAAAATTTAAAATAACACCAAAATTCTATAGATTGTATGAAGTAAAAATTTACAACAAATACACAATTTCCCCATATGTTACAACTAAAGATTCTATGGAACAACATAAGTGATTGTGATCATTCCAAACAATGTTTCTTATTAGTTTGTTAAAATTAAATCCTTATAATCCGATGAACAGAACCCCAGAATATTTTATGAGAGGATATTCTCACACATAATTTATAATTAATCTATATTTGGAATTACCTCAACATGGTAATTATTTATTTGTTAATGAATCGATTGAACTTTTTTGTCTCACCACCATTGTGGTGAAGGATCCAAATCAGGATACTTATAGTGGTATCCAAACATGTTTAAAAACATCAGAATGTCATTGTTGGAATTTCAGGTGTTTTCAAGGAAGATCCAAATGTCTTGTTTCATTAATTATTGATCACAAAAATAATCCATTCGATCTTGAAGAATACCATTTGGTTCTCTCAGTCTTAAGAGAGAGGATGAGGATAATCACCTCTCATTATTGAGAGAGTTCTTGAGAGGTTATTTTTATCCTGAGAGAATTATGTATAGAAAATATCATTATGAAAAACAAAAACCTTTATCTCTAAAAATGAAATAGCTAGGTTAATATAATTAGGGTTAAACAATTAATAATTTCATGAAGTTCCTTATCTAATTATTAATACTAAATAAACCCCATGTCAAATAATAATAATAATAATATTATATTCGATGACATATACCGAATGACATGTAATGACCTACCAATTGTCATTGGCTTGATAGTATAACGAGTCATTCCCAGGCCTTAAGCGACATCCCCAATATGCCAAAGGCTATCAATAAATTCCAAAGGGTTTCAAATAAAAGTGGGGGATGATTTACACTTTAATAAATAAACCAATAAACCAACCAACCATAACCAAACATTCACTATATGATGCATGAAAAAATGAAAGACAACTCAACAACTTCATTTATCTCAAAACCACATCAAAGTAAGAAACAACAGAAGAATAACCAAGTATCAAAGTACATAGCGGATAAACTACACAATACTCTCAAAATACCTCAAGACTCCATGCTCTACAAGATCCAAGATCCACAATATCTGAACATTCCAAACATCATGAGGTAGTGCTAAACCCGTGTGAAACATTACCTTTGTCCTTGTACCGGAAGATAGAATATGCAAAAACACCAAAGTTCCAAAGTATGGGTGAGTATAAAACTCAGTAGGGTTTCCCCAATGAATTCCCTAATCAATACACTAGGATAGAAGAGTTAGAAAAAATTATGTAAAATGGTTTATATAATTTTTTTTCTCAAAAACAGTTTATAACTAAATATAAACAAGTTTCCAAAACCATTCATTACCAATAGCATACCAGTGCAATTGAACCCAATTTTCCCAGCAAGATATTTTCCTAGAAAAATAACTAAACAATCTTTACAACCATTTCACAATATCCCTTTATCAGCATACCCAACCATTCCTCAAACCCATGAAACCAACCATGCATGGTACGTTATGATAGTTCCATACTCATGAGAGGTTTCTCATAGATCTACCAAGTCGTCACAAGGTAATTGTTTCCCATGTGCCTTTAACCCTTTGGCACTGAGCACAAGGTCATATTTCAACCAAGCCCCGTGTAAGAAATTCCAATGTACCATTAAACCTTTGGCACCAAGAACATGGTCATATTTCAACCAATCCTCATATATGCAACATGAAAACACACCACATATTCCCAACGATCATGACAAAACAACCCTTTCAATAAAAACACCTTTTTATTGAAAACCATTTCCATAAAAACCATTTCAATGCCAAACCATTTCAATAAAACTCCATTTTTATTGAAAACCATTTCTATTGAAAATATCTTTTTAATCAACCATTTAGCAATTCTAGAAAATCCATAATTTAAAATCATCATTTTAAATTCATGAAACTAAACCCCCTTTTGCACAACTATTCACCAAGATCACGCAATTTCACAAAAAACCATAAATCATCACACATGAATATTTTTCCATTAATTTCACAATCAATAAACCAATTTGAATCTAGGACAATAAATTCTAGCAATAGGAGATGAGAGTAAAGCCACCTACCTCAAAGGTTTTGACAAAACTTTGACAACAGATGAAGAACGCACAAGAAAGCATGTTGATTCTCCAAGAACAGCCTTATTTCTCTTATCCTAGCAAGATAAAATCTCAACATTGAATTATTTGGCATCAAAAAACGTAGATATATTCACTATAGGTTTAGATATGATAAAGAATGGAGATTAGATAAGTATATCTAAGAAGATCTAAGAAAACATGACAAATCCAGAAAGAATGGCGACATACCTCAAGAATTGGACTCGAAATCACCAAGGGAAGGCTCTAGTTTGGCTCAAACTCATGTGGGGAGGGTTCTCCAGACTTCTAGGGAGATTAATCTCGAAATAGGGGTGTTTTGAAGCCAAAACTAAATATATAGAGCAAAAACGAGTAAGCTTCTAGAAAATAGGATCTAGATTTGACCTTTACACAAAGTTTGACCACACGGTTTGGGCCAACCATGTATGGATCATGTGACCTTAATTTTGGTACCAACACTCCTTATAAAACCCCAAAACTCTCCCATCCTTCACCTTTACCCTTTTTATGGAAACACATTTTTTATAGAAACATCCCACTTTATGGAAACACCCCACTTTATGGAAACAACCCACTTTATGGAAACACCCCACTTTATGGAAAAAACCACTTTATAGAAACACCCCACTTTATGGAAACAACCCACTTTATGAAAAAAACCAACATTATGGAATCACCAAACTTTATAGAAGCTCTCTATTATATGGAAACTCTCTATTTTAGACACACCAATTAGAAAAAACATGAGGAAAGAGGTTATGTACCCGAAACCGGGGGTAATACATTCTCCCCACCATTGGTATTTCTATCCTCGGAAAGTAGAAAACCCTCACTGGACAAAAATAGTTCCAGCCACTATTATTTCATTTCGTTCTCACGTTCCCAAGTCTCTTTCTGAATCTGACCATGTTTCCATAAAACCCACACTAGGATGATGCTTTTCCCACACAAGACTTTCTATTGTCCATCCTTGATGTGCACTAGGATATGTACCAATTATGAATCTAGTTCTAGATCAACGTGATCCCATCTGATCACATGGTCATGATCACGGTGATACTTTTTCAACTAGGATACACTGAACACATTATGAACTGAACTAAACCATGTTGGTAATGCCAACCGATATGCCACCTCTCGAACCTATTATAGTATCTCAAAAGGGAAAATGTATCTAAAAGATAACTTGTCCTACTTCCTAAAGTGATGATGTCCAAGACTTGGAAAGATCCTTAAAAAGACATGATCATCCATAGAGAATGACAACGGTCACTTATGGTGATCTGCATAATATTTTTGACGACTCTGAGCCATCTCTACCCTCTTTCTAATCAAGTGGCTCTTCTCTGTTGTTTCTTGGACAAGGCTTTTCCCGACTAGTGATGTTTTTCCCATTTCCACCCAGCATAGTGGAGAAAAACAAGGACGCCCATACAATGATTTAAACAGAGCCATGTGTATCGAGGATTGATAGATGTTATTGTATGAGAACTCCACTAAGGATATATACTCATCCCCTGAGCCACCAAAATACATTACACAAGACCGCAACATGTCTTCCAACATTTTTATCATCCACTCGGATTGTCCATCCATATGAGGATAATACACCATGCTCATAATCAAATGAGTCCCAAGGGCTTACTATAAGGATTTCTAGAAACAAGACGTGAACCTCAGATCTCTATCTGAGACTATTGACACTGGTACACCATGCCTCTTTACAACTTCTCAGATATAGATTTTTGAAAGATCCTCTATTGTATGAGTTTCATAAATAGGGATGAAATGAGCTGACTTGGTTAGACGATCCACTATCACCCAAATGGAATTGTGTTTCTGGACCATTCTTGGATGATGTGTAATAAAGTACATTGTTATCTGATCCCATTTCCACACCGGGATAGGAAATGATTGTAACATACCAGCATGTCTCTGATACTCTTCTTTATCCCACTGAAAAGTTAAGCACTACGAGATGAACTCATCCACCTTCCTTTTCATGTCGCTCCACCAAAACTGCGCCTTCCATGCCTTATACATCTTCTGTATACCTGGTTGTACAACCCATATCTAATGGTGTTAATCATGAAGGATTTGTTCATGATAAACCATAGGTACAACCATCCAATATCTGAAACACAAAACCGAACCCCCATCAAGTTTCCATCCCTCAATGGTCTCCCCACCATTGAGTTTTGAACTTACAACCAAGCATTCTGCATCAGTTGTTTATGCCTCTTTGATCATTTTTACTAAATCAGGAACAAGTGTAGCTAAAATGAAAATAACAACATTACCTCAGTCTCCACATTCCACATGCATGTTGGCTAAGACTGACATCAACTTCCATTCATCTGAAGCTTCTTATCATATAACTTTCTACTCAATGCATATGACACCCAATTTCCTTTCCTTGGTGTATGCATCAAGTAAAAATCAAACATTTAGAGATAATCCATCCATCTCCTTTACCTCAGATTCAAATCTCACCATGAGAAAATGTGTTTCAAGCTTTTCTGATCCGTAGACATGGTAAATTTCTCACCAAAAAGATAATGTCTCCATGTTTTCAAAGCATGGACGACTACAACTTACTCCAAATCATGTGTTGGGTAATTCTTCTCATGCACCCTCAACTGTCTTGAACCATAAGCAAACACATGATCTCTTTTCATGAGAACACAACCCAAACCTAATCCTAAAGCATCAAAATACACCATACAACCCTGTCCTAATTCTGGAAAGATCAATATAGGTTCCGATGTAAGACAAACTTTCAGTTCCTGGAAATACTTCTAACATTCCTCCGTCCATTGTAATAGAGCATTATTCTTTTTCAGATTTTTCATTGGTGAATCTAGTCTTGATAAATCACGCACAAAGTGTCGGTAGTAACTAGTTTGACCAAGAAAACTTAGTATCTCAAAAACATTCTTCGGTGGTTGCCAAGAGATAACGAATTCTATCTTTTCAGGATCAATAGAAACACCTTTCTTAGAAATGAAATGGCTAAGAAAATATACTTCCTGTATCAAAAAACCACACTTTGATAATTTGGCATACAAATGATGATCTCTCAAGATTTGTAACACTGTTTCCAGGTGCACCTCATGATCATCCTTTGTCTTTGAATAGACCAAAATGTCATCCACAAACACCACAAAAAAATAATCCAGATATTGTTGAAATATCTGATTCATCAATTCCATGAAGACCGCTGGTGCATTCGTTAGACTGAAATGCATGACTACATATTCATAGAGGCCATATCTACTTCTAAAAGATGTCTTTGGAATATCCTCTTTCTGAACTCTCAATTGGTGATATCCTGATCACAAGTCAATCTTGGAGAACCACTGGGCTCCACTTAATTGATCAAATGGATCATCAATGTGTGGAAGTGTATATTTGTTCTTTATCGTAACTTGGTCAAGCTTACGATAATCAACACACAACCGAAGAGTTCCATGTACCTTCTTCACAAACAAAACTGGTGCTGCCCATGGAGACATACTTGGTCGAATGAAACCCTTTATTTACAACTCCTCTAACTACACTTTCAATTTTCGGAACTCTCTTGGTGCCATCCTATAAGACAAAATGGAAATAGTACTGTTCCCCAGAAGGAGATCAATCGTAAACTCCACTTCCCTTAGAGGTGGTAACCCTGAGAAGTTCTTGGGAAAGACATTTGGAAATTGATCCACAATAGCTGGAAAACTATTTTCCTTGATCTCTTCCATTGATTCCAAATTCAGCACTACAAATTGGTAAGATATCGTTCCCACTATTGGTTCCAATAATCTATTTGCACCCTTCTTTATAATACTCTCTCCTCTAAAGAGATGCTCGATGCCGTCCTCAGTCATGAAACTAACTATTATCCTATAACAGTAAATTTAAGCCTTGAACATTGTCAGCCAATCCATACCCAGGATTACATCATAGACAGCCATATTCAACATCGAGAAGTCCCATTTTAGCTCAACTCCACCAACAATTATAGCACATGCTCCACACAAAAAGGCTTGGCATTCTATTTCACTGAGAGGAGTTTTCAGTTTTAAAACAGAAGGCACCATTTCCAATTTTAAACATAGAAAGTCAATAGCATGAGAAGCAAGGAAGGAATGTGATGCACTAGTATCAAAATAAATTTTTCACAAAGTTATAATTCAAAATAATCGTACCTATCACTTTAGATAGTCCAGCCTGACCATCAAAAATTATTTTCTCAGATCCATACAATTGTTTCTTCACTACACTGTTCTCCTTGTTTCCTTGCTAAGGTTTCCCTGGTCAAAGAGTCTTGGTATTTCTAGAATCACTATGGTTATCTCTACTATGCTGATGATACTGATTCTAATATCCTCATCTAGTAAAAGCATACGATGCTTGCGACACCTGAGAAGTGTCTCGAACACCTGACCATGGAGCACTACGACAATAATGCTAAAGATGTCCCATCTTGTTGAAATTATGACATGACCTAGGTTGTGCTATACAATCTCGCTTTATGTGGTCAAGAAAACCACATTGAAAACAACCTTCTTTTCTCTGGGTTCGTGGAGGAAGTTTTACTGATCCAACCATCTGGTTCTGATTTATACTTACACCTTAGAAATAGGTGTCCCTTTTCCTCTTATTCCCAGTGGTTGAGTTCCCACTGTTTCCTATAGGTATCATCATGCCACCTCCTATAGATCCCAAGATATCACATTCATCCACAGTCGCTCTGTTCACCATCTCTATTTAATCTGTAATACAAAGTATTGCAATCTTTGATCAAATCTCCTTTCGTAGCCCTGATTTGATGATGTGTTCCTTCAAAGAGGCACTTTCCACAACTTCTGGTGAAAATAATACTATGTTCATGAAATTAGTAGCATACTCTGTGATAGAGATACTCTCTTGTTTCAGGATGAATAAGTACGTCATTTTTTGGAACTTGAACATGTGAGGATAGAATTATTTGTTGAACAACTCCTCAAAATCCTCCCATGTAAGTCCTTCATTCAATTTAGCCTACACTGTTAAATCCCACCACTAACGTGCAAGATCCTCAATCATATACGTCGCCAGTTTGATCTTTAGCTCTATTGGTGTGATGATGAAGTCAAGGATACAATTCATACTACATAGCCACACCTTCGCCTTCTTGGGTTTAGAATCACCCCATAAATTAGGTGGATTTTTCTTCATGAACTAGATGGTATGATCCACATTTCATGGCTCATTCCTCCAGTTCCCTGTGTCCATAGCCTAAAAAGCTTAGACAATACTCTAAACCAGCTCTTGGTTCACACATGATTTAGGTGCAACCACATTCTCCGCAGCTTCTTCAGGTTGGTTTCAACAATGCCTACCAGGTGCCATTTTCTAAACTAACAACAAACTCCGTTAATCTCACTCTCTAGCAACTGTTGGATAAGAATTTCAAATTCTATCACATCAACTATCACAACATTTTTTTTCAAAACAAACCTTTTCCCATGTTCAACCATTTTTGAAAACACTTCACACACTTTTGAAAATTAAACCATTTTCAAAATACGATAAGTATTATTTTTTTTCAAAATCTTTCATTTGAAAACCAATTCTATTCTTTTTCAAAAATTAACACTTATTTTTCACAACATGAATCATTCCTAGAAATGATGTATGCATTCCTAGTGGGAATTCATTCCTCTACAATGCATGTCATGATCTTCTCATTGGCTAAACCCATGACAACGAGATTTCAAAATTCTAGAAGTGTCTCCAAACACTTATTTACCCAACTCCCTGGTAACTTGATGTTCAACATAATAGGGTTATCTATGTCCTTTTATGATATACATTTCAAGTTTTGACAATCCTACTCCTTTATAAGATTCCCACCCAAGGAATAGACAAGAATATATTTCATCTCCAAAACTAGGAATATCGATGACTACTTGTTAGGAAAGGACCAAACACGATGATATCATTTGTAATGACCTAACAATTCTCGTTGGATTGAGAGTATAACGAGTCATTCCTAGGCCTTAAGCGACATCCCCTAGATGCCAAAAGCTGGAAATAAATGCCCAAGGGTTTCAAATACAAGTGGGGGATGATTTACTATTTAAGAAATAAACCAATAAACCAACCAACCATAACCAAAAATTCACTATATGATGCATGAACGAATGAAAGACAACTCAACATCTTCATGTATCTCAAAACCACATAAAATTAAGCAACAACAGAAGAATAACCAAGTATCAAAGTACACTGTGGATAAAATACACAAGACTCTCAAAAGACCTCAAGACTCCATGATACACAAGCTCCAAGATCCACAATCTTTGAACATCCTAAACATCATGAGGTAGTGCTAAAAACATGTGAAACATTACCTTTTACCTTGTCCCAGAAGATAGAATCTACAAAAACACCAAAGTGCCAAAGCAGGGGTGAGTATAAAACTCAGAAGGTTTTCCCCAATGACTTCCCTACTCACGCCACTAGGATAGAAGAGTTAGAAACAATTATATAAAACGGTTTATATAAAACAATTTCTCAAAAATAGTTTATAACTAAATATAAACAAGTTTCCAAAACCATTCATTACCAAAAGCATACAAGTGCAATTGAAACCAATTTTCCCAGCAAGATATTTTTTCCGGAAAAATAACTAAACAATCTTTACAACCATTTCACAATATCCCTTTATCATCATACCCAACCATTCCTCATGTCACACCCCAAATGACACTTCCTTTTAATTTAACTATTTTAAGTCTTGCATTCGATATGCGGTTTGAACCGGTTCTATTTTAGAAGAAATTGAGATCTTATATGGGTACGCGACCGTGCGCACGACTGTGAGTGGTGCTAAACATTAATGAGAAAACGTTTATGATTAAATCTATTTTTTCACTGGCGCATGACTCTATCGTGACCATGTACAAGTCAGAGCGTGGTGTTCGGACTCAACGATTTTTTTTGTGTTTTGCTGATAAACGAGCGTTTTGGCGTCGTAATGTTCGCGCATGACACGGATGAAGCCATGGGGCTTCGCCTGATCAACATGTGGCCTGCCCGACGCGTAGGTAATTAATTAACTAACAAGTTGGATAATAATTTAAGCACGAAAATGAAATAAGAAATATGATTAAATAATTCAAGAGTTGTTCAATAATAATAATAATAATAATAATAATAATAATAATAATATTGGGATTATTTATCTTATGTTATTCTTTCAGTTAATATTTTGATTAGTTACATAATATTAAATTGTTATAATGGTTATAAAATTATCATCATGTTATTACTATTATTATTAATTTCATTAATTTTTTATTGAGGTTGTGTTTATTTTCATCAAGTCATTGTTAAAAAAAAAGTAATTAACTAACATCACATTTATTTTTTTTACAACCAATATTATTATTCTAAATTAGTTTAGAGATTTTATTTAGGTTATTTTTTTATCTTTTTTTTTATCTTTCTTTTTTTGTTATTTTTTTCTCTCTTCTCCCTCCCCCCTCTCTTGTTTCTGTCGTGCAGAAACCCCCCTTCCTAACCCTACCCAAGCCGCATGCTCCCCATCCCCTTGCCTCCCTCCTCCTCCTTCGGCACAGAACACCCTCCCGTTTTTCCTCCCAGAGACACCCCACCCTCCTTCACCGCTCTCGCCGGACCAGCCCCGCCGGCCTCCTCTTGCTCGAATGGTCGGACCCCGCGCGCGCCTCCCCTTTCTCAGTCGGAACACCCTCACTTATTCCCTCCGGCCGCACCAATTTTCAACCCCTTTACGCACCCCTTTCGGTCCTCCTCGCACCACCCGACGCTGTCCCACTACCTCGCACCATCCTGACCCGCACCGCCCCTCCCTTCCGGCTGATTTTTCTGGCGTTGCACACCTCCAGCAGCTTTCTTCATTCTCTGGCCAGCTCTCCGCACCATCACTGAAGGTACATTTTTCTTCGCTTTGTTGTTTCTTCAGTCGGTAGGTTTTCAGGTTATGGTTTGGTGTCGCTTTGGTTTGATTTTGGGTAATTTTGTGGTTAGGGTTTGGTTGATGTTTGGTTTGTTTATGGGGTAATCGATTCAATTGATTGTTTTAGGGCTTAATTGTGTTGCTGCAGTGCGATTGATGTGCAGTGGATTTTGCACACCAAGATCGTTATTTTTTTCCTACTTTCCAGGTAGGTGGTTCCACGTCCAATTATTATTTGATTAGTTAATTTTCGAGTTTAATTAGTTAGAATGTTATTTAATTAATTTGTTTGGCGTGAAATTGATTTTCACTGATGTTTATTTTGCATTGAAATTGTCCAGTAGCGTGTTGTCATAATATGTGTACTTGATGCTGAAATCATCTGTGGTTAATTGTTAGTGTTTTTTATTGTGAGGTTAGCTTATTAATTAGTTCCCTTGGTGTGATTTAATTTTTACTTCAGTTTTAGTATGTCTTAATGTGTTTATTAGTGTTTTTAGGTGGTATGAGTATGTTGTTGCTGTGAAAACCCTTGTCGGACTATTCACTAGTGTGTTATAAATTGTGCAGTTAATTTGTTAGTATGTGCAAGGGGTGAAAATGGTGGTTTTGGTGTGTGCAGGGTCTTATCTGGTTAGTGTATATTGTTATGACATGTGACATGAATTTGAAACATGTGTGAACAAAAAGCGGGAAGCCCAGATATCTAGGAGGGTGAACTAGACTAGTGAGCTAGTGTTCCGGAGGCGACTCGACCCGATTTCACTGGCAGGACTGACGATTGCAACAATAACTAAACATATGCATTTATGAGGGTCATGGCCTTCTAAGACACGTTTTCTGAGGGTCGTGGCCTTCTAATCCATGTTTTCTGAGGGTCGTGGTCTTTTAAGCCACGTTTCACCGAGACACGAAGATCTAGGGACCCAAGCTAGCTAACACCCACACGGCCTCTACCATATTAGTGCTCATTGGTTACTTTACGCTCATCAGTGTGACACTTTGGTTATTTTAAAAGTAAGGGTGTGTGTGTGTTTTAATTTAAGTTGTTTTTTTAAAACCGCTTGATCTAAACCTGTTTTCTCTAAAGTTGTTCAAGCTTTTAGTTCTTTTCTTTAATTAAAATTGTAAATGTATTTTTCATTTAATAATTGTGCATGGAACCATTTCTCGGTGGCATCTTACTGGGCTTTTATCTCACACCGTACATACACCTTTGGGTGTATGTAGATTCTGTTTCTGTTTCTTTCCAGGTTGAGGCATCGGGCATAGCATTGGTGGCTCGGGTTGTCGGTAGCATCCTCATATTGGTTGGTGGCGGTGGCTTGGGGATGTGACTCCTCATGTCACACGAAGGTTTGTATTGGAGTTTTGGTTTCCATTAATGTAGTCTATTTTGGGTTTTTAGTTCAAGTTGTAAACTTTAAATCTGAACTTGGTATAAGGTTCTCTTTGGTTGTTTTTAGTTTCAACTTATTCATATTGTTGTCTATTTTATATTTATTCATCTGGGTAAATCATTCCCAGGTTTATTTTTAATACCCGAGCACTTGTGTCATCCCATGGGGATCAGGAACACCCTTCAGGCCTTGCCCCGGACCGGGCCGGGCACCGGGTCGGATGGCGACCCAGCCTGGTTCGTGACAAAATGGTATCAGAGGGAGGTTTTTGTCCTTGTTATTTGGGATGTCAGGTAGATTGGAGATAGGACTGTCGGTACTCGAGTGGTAGGTGCGGGGAGAGCATCGCGAACTCTTACTCGTTCCGGCCCTCGAGTAACCAAGGGTAGTTCAGGATTTAAGTTTTTGGTTTTTCTCTGTGTGGATGGGGGATGAAAATAGGAGTAAACTGGTACTGCGCGTGGTCTCACATGGAGTAGCGACCCATGTGATGCCCGAGAGTAAGGTTCGACACTCCTAGTGGTTGGTTCTTGCCTAGGGCATGGTCAACTAAACCATGTAGCCAGGATAAACACGACCACTAGTCCTCTGCCCAGGTGCTTTAATGTTTGTGATGTTTTGCTTTAGTTTTGGGATTGGCGCGGAAATGTTTTCCTTTAAAAAGTGAAGCGGACCTTGCTGCTGCTCTTATTTTATTTTGGTGTGTGGTTGACATGATATTTCAGGTGCATTTCTCTTGGACCTTGTTTTTGGAATTTGGATTTTATTTATCGAAGTAGAATATCTAAAAGGATGTATTGGGTTGTTTGAAATTGGAGTGGGTTGTTTTATAAATGAAAATAATTTTGGAAATATGTCTTGAATTTTTGAAATGGTTTGGAAAAAGGTATTTTTGGAATATTGGTAATGTTTTATTTTTGAAAGAGGAAGAAAATTGCTTTGTCCAGTGGTATTCCTATGGATGCTCGCGTGTGCACGTGGAAGTGATTAATGGATAATTGGTGGATTGCGTGGATGGGTGCCTGGGTGGCATGAAAATGAAAATTTGCGAGGCATCATGGAATATCAGTGGTGGGTGATTGATCTCTAAGGCTTGTTCTTATTTCCTAAAAAGTGGAGTTTTCTATAAAATGGGTTTTTGTGCTTAAAAGGTTTTTGAAATTGGAAAATAGTTTTAAGTCCGGAGTCAAAGCGAAGAGTTCAAAAGAGTTGTTCGGTCTTATTGCATTGTGCTTGGTTTTTCAAGCGAGTGTCTTTATTTAAAAATGAATTGTTGTTTTAAATTTGGAATTATTGGTTTTGTTCCTGGAATGTGAATGTTTGTTTTGTGATGTGTTTGGATTTTGAAATGCTGTTTTCTGTTTCTTTTTTCAGATATACCCCCTAGAAGGGTCTCATGGGTTTCCAGTAGGTCTCTCGGTTCTTGGCTCAACCCAGAATCCTAGTGGAGTGGCGGAGTTGGGTTCTACCCGGTTTTGTCTACTGTTTGAATACATTAAGGTCAGTTGGATATCGTTGAATTCTTTGGGAGATTTTTAAGCGTCTCTGGTTTTAGAGGAACTCCAAAATTTTTGTGGGTGTAAGTTGTCTCGAGTATGTCTGGATGAGCGGGACTAAAATAGTGAATGATGATCTTTCTGTTCTCCTTGAAAATAAAGATGTCTTGAGCGATCCTCAAGACTAGCCACATCCTACGGTCACGCCTAAGGAAATGAAGGCAAGAGAATGTGGTGGATCTCATAGGTGCTCGACCGGTCAACAGGTGGAGATGGATGTGCGTTGACCTTTCTGATGAGCTAGCTCATGTTCCCAAAAGGTTGTGTCAAACAATCAGTTTAAAGCTCGTAATAGTTGTTGTTCGTGTTCATAATGTGGTAAGTGAATGTTCCTCATCTGATGAGTAGTGTGAAACAAGGGGAATTGTTCTTGGAGTTCCCCTTCCATCAGTTTGTGTCGCGCATTTGACAGACCGCTCAATTCTCTAGGGCGGTCAGTCAGGCGCTCAAAGTTGTTCGCCACAATTCTCAGTTGGTGAGTTGACAAAGTGGACGCTTGGGGGATGAGGAGAAGTATGCAGATTGTTTTTTTAGCGAGGGAAGTTCCAGTCATAGGTGGTCAACTTATGATTGCGAGGTGGTAGATGCTTCAGACATCAGGGCCCCAGCCATAGGTCTCGGGGTGAACCTTGCATGCAGTCAAAACTCGTCGGACGTGGGATGAGCTTGATCTGACTTAAGTCCAAAATGAAGGATGTGGACAAATTAAATTTCCTTATTTCGGAATCGCCTCTGAAGGATTCATTTTTTTGTGATGGGTATAAAGGACGTGTATCCTTGTTGTAGTCTTAGTTGTGGGAGGTACTCCTGGGCCTTATAGAGGTTCAAAAAATCCGTATTCTTGTAAAGCTAGTAGGCATGCTCCGTGAACCCTCTTGTGGTCTGAGATTCTCATGTCTTTTGGAATTGACTTGCGCCTGTATTGTTCGCCTCTTGGTTAGGGGTTTCTTCTATCAAAGCTATCTCATGGGGAAAAGTTTTGTCTAGTGTAGGAATCCTCTATGCAGGCTGACCTGTGTTGGTGGGTTTATGATGAAGGGTTTTGTCCGTATTTCTCAAAGTAAACATGGAATGCCCGCATGGGTTCCGTGGGGTTACGAAATTTTTAAATGGTGGGGAGACCCACCTCGGGTCTTGCCGACATCCCCTCTTTTGTTGGTTGGTTAATCTTAGGGATCTTGGATGGTCAAGCCAGTGTTGGAGGTTTGTCTGGGTATTTGAGTCATTTTGGTTTGGAGAACTAATGTTTGACAACAATCCTAATATGGTGGGGAGAACACTATAAGGAAGAACTTGTGTAAAAAATCTGTCTTCAAAGTGCGCTTGTCGGGGAGACCTCTTACTTCTACTTCACCCGCACTTGACCGTGGTATTTGGATAGCTTGAGTAGTGGGTCACTTGACGGGCATTCTTGGAGATCTCGAGCAGCCCTGGTGATCCCTAAGTTAGGGGTCGGGGTGTTCCATGTTGTAGTTCTATTTCGAGGTGAATTCCTTGCTGTTGGTCATTTTTCTTGATGATCCTGATTTTGAGATCCTTGATGTTTCAGGTCATCGGCATTTTAAATGCTCGGTCTTTAGGCGATTGAGGTTTTGTTTAAAGTGTCCTTATGGTCTTTCTTGGAACCCCGAGTTGACCTAGTCTTTTGGGACTTTCTGGGGACAGAAAGTGTCATGGTGGGGAGAATTTTCACACCCCAACTGACACTTCCTTTTAATTTAACTATTTTAAGTCTTGCATTCGATATGCGGTGTGAACCGATTCTATTTTAGAATAAATTGAGATCTTATATGGGTACGCGACCATGCACGCGACTGTGAGTGGTGCTAAACATTAATGAGAAAACGTTTTATGATTAAATCTATTTTTTTCACTGGCGCACGACTATGTCGTGACCATGTACAAGTCAGAGCGCGGTGTTCGGACTCGACGATTGTTTTTGCGTTTTACTGATAAACGAGCATTTTGGCATTGTAATGTTCGCGCACGTGCACAACACGGATGAAGCCATGGGGCTTCGCCGGATCAACATGTGGCCTGCCCGACACGTAGGTAATTAATTAACTAACAAGTTGGATAATAATTTAAGCACAAAAATAAAATAATAAATATGATTAAATAATTCAAGAGTTGTTCAATAATAATAATAATAATAATAATAATAATATTAGGATTATTTATCTTATGTTATTCTTTCAGTTAATATTTTGATTAGTTACATAATATTAAATTGTTATAATGGTTATAAAATTATCGTCATGTTATTACTATTATTATTAATTTCATTAATTTTTTATTGAGGTTGTGTTTATTTTCATCAAGTCATTGTTAAAAAAAAATTAATTAACTAACATCACATTTATTTTTTTTACAACCAATATTATTATTCTAAATTAGTTTAGAGATTTTATTTACGTTATTTTTTTATCTTTTTTTTATCTTTCTTTTTTTGTTATTTTTTTCTCTCTTCTCCCTCCCCCCTCTCTTGTTTCTATCGCGCAGCAACCCCCCTTCCTAACCCTACCCAAGCTGCATGCTCCCCATCCCCTTGCCTCCCTCCTCCTCCTTCGGCACGGAACGCCCTCCCGTTTTTCCTCCCGGCGACACCCCACCCTCCTTCACCGCTCTCGCCAAACCAGCCCCGCCGGCCTCCTCTTGCTCGAATGGTCGAACCCCGCGCGCGCCTCCCCTTTCTCAGCCAGACCACCCTCACTTATTCCCTCCGGCCTCACCAATTTTCAACCCCTTTACGCACCCCTTTCGGTCTGCCTCGCACCACCCAACGCTGTCCCACTACCTCGCACCATCCTGACCCGCACTGCCCCTCCCTTCCGGCCGATTTTTCTGGCGTTGCACACCTCCGGCAGCTTTCTTCATTCCCCGGCCAGCTCTCCTTACCATCAATGAAGGTACATTTTTCTTCTCTTTGTTGTTTCTTCAGTCGGTAGGTTTTCAGGTTATGGTTTGGTGTCGCTTTGGTTCGATTTTGGGTAATTTTGTGGTTAGGATTTGGTTGACGTTTGGTTCGTTTATGGGGTAATCGATTCAATTGCTTGTTTTAGGGCTTAATTGTGTTGCTGCGGTGCGATTGATGTGCAGTGGATTTTGCACACCAAGATTTTGATTTTTTTCCTACTTTCCAGGTAGGTGGTTCCACATCCAATTATTATTTTATTAGTTAATTTTCGAGTTTAATTAGTTAGAATGTTATTTAATTAATTTGTGTGGCATGAAATTGATTTTCACTGATGTTTATTTTGCATTGAAATTGTCCAGTAGTGTGTTGTCATAATATGTGTACTTGATGCTGAAATCATCTCTGGTTAATTGTTAGTGTTTTTTTTATTGTGAGGTTAGCTTATTAATTAGTTCCCTTGGCGCGATTTAATTTTTTACTTGAGTTTTAGTAGGTCGTAATGTGTTTATTAGTGTGTTTTGGTGGTATGAGTATGTTGTTGCTGTGAAAACCCTTGTCGGACTATTCACTAGTGTGTTATAAATTGTGCAATTACTTTGTTAGTTTGTGCAAGGGGTGCAATTAGTGTTTTGGTGTAGCGTTGGTATGAGTTCTATCTTAAATGAGCATTTGAGTGGATCTTCTTGTTGTTTTAATCATGTGGAATATTTTTAAATGGGTTGGAAAGTTTTTCTGGAGGTTTGTTTAACTGAAGCAATGGTTTTTTTAACTGTGTGGGTGGTTTCTTTGATTGTGGGCGTAATGAAGATTGTGTTCCTAAGATGGCGAGGTGTGCGTATAGTTATGTAGGAGGGTTTGGGTTGGTCTAGGGTGTGTAGTAGTGTTTTGTCTTTAAAATTTATTTGCGAAAGTTTGAATTGTTTTATTAAATATTTATTAAGGGTGAAGAATTGTTTTGGTTAAATTATGGAAAGGTTTTGATGCTTAAAGTCATACGACGTGTGAAAATTATTCAATAAATCATTTTAATGGTGTGTCTGGCAGCGAATGTGTTTTATTTGATTATGCAGTCATTTTAATTTGGTTGTGTAAGTAATGTGGATTTGGTTTTGGGATATTTTCAGTGCGTGTGCTATTTTAAATGGATTTTTGTGTGTGCAAATGGTGGTTTTGGTGTGTGCAGGGTCTTGTCTGGTTAGTGTATATTGTTATGACATGTGACATGAATTTGAAACATGTGTGAGAAAAAAGCGGGAATCCCGGGTAGCTGGGAGGGTGAACTAGACTAGTGAGATAGTGTTCCAGAGGTGACTCGACCCAGTTTCACTGGCAGGACTGACGATTGCAACACTAACTAAACATATGCATTTATGAGGGTCGTGGCCTTCTAAGCCACGTTTTTTGAGGGTCGTGGCCTTCTAATCCACATTTTATGAGGGTCGTGGTCTTCTAAGCCACGTTTCACCGAGACACAAAGATATAGGGACCCAAGCTAGCTAACACCCACGCGGACTCTACCATATTAGTGCTCATTGGTTACTTTATGATCATCAGTGTGACACTTTGGTTATTTTAAAAGTAAGGGTGTGTGTGTTTTAATTTAAGTTGTTTTTTTAAAACCGATTGATCTAAACCTATTTTATCTAAAGTTGTTCAAGATTTTAGTTCTTTTCTTTAATTAAAATTTAAAATGTATTTGTCATTTAATAATTGTGCGTGAAACCTTTTCTCGGTGGCATCTTACTGAGCTTTTAGCTCACACCCTACATACACCTTTGGGTGTATGTAGATTCTATTTCTGTTTCTTTCCAGGTTGAGGCATTGAGCATATCATTGGTGGATCGGGTTTTTGGTAGAATCCTCATGTTGTTTGGTGGCGGTGGCTTGGGGATGTGACTCCTCATGTCGCATGAAGGTTTGTATTGGAGTTTTGGTTTCCATTGATGTAGTATCTTTTGGGTTTTTAGTTCAAGTTGTAAACTTTAAATCTGAACTTGGTATAAGGTTCTGTTTGGTTGTTTTTAGTTTCAAATTATTCAGATTGTTGTCTGTTTTATACTTATTCATCTGGGTAAATCGTTCCCAAGTTTATTTTTAATACCTGGGCACTTGTGCCAGCCCGTGGGGATCGGGAACGCCCTTCGGGCCTTGCCCCGGACCGGGTCGGGCGCCGGTTCGGATGGCGACCCGACCTAGTTCGTGACACCTCAAAACCATGAAACCAACCATGCCCGTTACGTTATGATAGTTCCATGATCATGAGTAGTTTCTTTTCGATCTACCAAGTCATATTAAGGCAATTTTTTCCCATGCACCATTAACCCTTTGGCACCGAGCACAAGGTCATATTTCAACCAAGCCCCGTGTATGAAATTATCATGTTCCATTAAACCTTTGGCACTGTGCACAAGGTCATATTTCAACCAAGACCCATATATGCAACATGAACACACACCAAATATTCCCAACGATCATGCCAAAACAACCCTTTCAATAAAAACACCTTTTTATTGAAAACCATTTTTGTTAAAACCATTTCAGTGCCAAACCATTTCAATTCCAAACTATTTCAATAAAAATCCATTTTTATTAAACACCATTTCTATTTAAAATATCTTTTTCATTAACCTTTTAGCAATTCCAGAAAATCCATAATTTAAAATCATCATTTTAAATTCATGAAACTAAACCCCCTTTTTCACAACTATTCACCAAGATCACACAATTTCACAAAAACCATAAATCCTCACAAATGAATATTTTTTTATGAATTTCACAATTAATAAACCAATTTTAATCTAATCCAATTAATTCTAGAAAGAGGATATGATAGTGAAGACACCCACCTCAAAGGTTTTGACGAAACTTTGACAACATATGAAGAACACACAAGAAAGTGGTTCGATTATCCAAGAACGACCTTAGTTATCTTATCATAGCAAGATCACGAATCGACATTGAATTATTTGGCATCCAAAAATGTAGATCTACCCACTATAGTTTTATATTTGAGAAAGAATGAAGATCAGAGAAGTATATCTAAGCAGATCTAAGAAAACATGACAAATCCAGAAAGAATGGTGACATACCTCAAGAATTAGACTCGAAATCACCAAGGGGAGGATCTAGGTTGGCTCCAACTTGTGTAGGGAGGGTTATAAAACCTTATAGGGAGAGTAATCTCGAAATAGGGGAATTTTTAATCCAAAAATAAATATATAGAGAAAAAACAAGTAATCTCTTAGAAAATAGGATCTAGATTTGACCTCTGCGCAAGGTTTGACCATATGGTTTGGGCCAACCGTGTATGGATCATGCAACCTTCCTTTTGGTCCTAAAACTCATTATAAAACCCCTAAACTCTCCCATACTTCACCTTTACCCTTTTTATGGAAACATACCACTTTATGGAAGCACCCCACTTTATGGAAACAACCCACTTTATGGAAACACCCCACTTTATGGAAGCACCCCACTTTATGGAAACAACCATCATTATGGAAACACCAAAATTTATAAAAACTCTCTATTTTATGGAAAATCTCTATTTTAGACACACAAATTTAAAAAAACTCGAGGAAAGGGGTTATGTACCCGAAACCGGGGGTACTACATGACATATATTTAAATATCATTTATTAAATAAATAAATCAATATTTATTTAAATGGTATTAATTAAGTTATATCATTTCATTCAAAATATTAACTTGGCTCATCAATCCTCCTCATCATTTATTGAATCTTGAATAAAAAAAATTTATTTAAATAAATTAATATCTATATATTATTATTTCAATACATAAATTAATGTTATATTTACTAACCAGAGAATAAATATTTCTTAATATTTAACTCACATTTATTCCAAACTAAAATAAATAGTGATTGAATTTATGAAATTAACATAACCTGAATAATTATTATTCATCAATCTAGAGAATAATATTTATTTTAATATAAAATTGAAAAATAATTAACTTAGATTTTGGATACCCTTAATATATGACCCTCTAGGAAGTTTCTTCAATGACATTGGGTGGTTTTACCTAAAGTCCAAGATTAGTGTCTAGAAACATGTCAATACACCAATAGAAAAAGAGGCTAATGTCATAATAAGAAAACATCATATAGATTCTTACTATGTAATATAATCCCTCTATCTCTATATCTTATCAAAAAGGTTATATACTTATGTCATGGGATAAATCCATTCTTTAACTATTCATTAATATTATATCACTTATGATGCAACTAATGTGTGCTACCACACCCCAAACATATGTTGTCATAGTTTTCATCAATACATTAAATTACAAAATTCATGATATATATTAATAATAATCCCAAATCTAAGGACCAATACACACATACACAAATAGGAATATCCAATGACACATATAACATGTGTAATTCTTACTGGTAGTTTTGTTCTCATAACCTCCTATCTTAGAGATTACCAAGTGTGAACTTCATGAGAATAAGTCTCAATGTCTTATAAGTCTATAACACTAGATAGTAAAACATCATCTATGTCATGTAATATAGAGTTCATCTGACCATAAAATATTTGTTTAAGAATATTTTCATACCACTTTAAGGTTATCAACATAACAAAGAAAAACTACAAAATTTTGATGTGAAAATACTATAAGGACATTATAACATTAAAATTATGAAAAACAATCATCATTTGATTACATATTTATTAATATTTATATCATTTAATATATAGTTAATCGAAATTAAAATGTTAGTTGGTTCTAGGGAACCAAATCCAATAGACTCTCACTTTCACTATAACCAATTACTAACAACTTTTAGTTTGCTAGATCTCACATGATATTCATGATTTTGATGAGATAAGGATTTAGGCAATGGGTACTCTATGTTATATAATATGGAAACTATGATTATTAAAACCTCACCCCTTTAAGATAAATCTCATATTAGGAAGTATATGATCCATCCATTGATGTGAACTTGGCTCTCTGGATAGGACCACCGATGAAATATTATCACAATACAATGTGATAGAATATTTATTGTTATGAACAACATCAATCTCCTAGATGAAGTTTCATATCCAAACAGATTATTTAGATCCAACTAAATTCACAATATACAAGGAATCTATGGTAGAATTGGAAACCACTGGCTGATTTGATCTCTTCAAGCTCACAACTCCTCTATTAATACATAAGGCATATCTTGACTATTTTTTCAGATCATTCTAGTATAGTTAGAAAATAGAATATGTATATTCCTTATTGACTGTTTCTTCATCTCCTTTATAAACTAGGAGCATATCCTTAATATGAATTAGATACTTTAGGATTGTCTTAATATCAGTCCAATGTTTTTTTTCTAGAATTACTTGATATATTACAACCACTCTCAAGGCATATTAAATATCAATCCTAGTAAATAACATGACAAACATGATAGATCTTATCACTAATGCATAAGTAATCCTATTCATCCTATTTATATCCTCTAGTGAATGTGGAAACATTTTCATGGATATAAGTATACCACATGACACTGGAAAAAATCCTCTCTTGGAACATTCTAGACTAAATATCTATAGTACCTTATCAATGTATATACCCTAACATATCCCATAAATACTCTTATTGATCTATATTAATGATCATAATCCCTAAAATGTAGGTTTCTTCACCTAATTCATTCATAGATAAGCATTGTTTTCAAAAAAATATTAATAGAATGTAATTCTGTTATCTAATTTCCCCTTAGTAATATATCATTAACATATACTACTAGGAAAATGACCACTCTAATACTAAGTATCTTATAGACATATGGATCAAATTCATTATTTATGAAACCAAATTATCTTATTACTTCATCAATATGAATTTTCTAGAATCTGGATGCTTGATTCATTGATTCATGTAGAGAGAAAGGGCCTCCTACATAGATTAATCCTTGAAATCCATCCATCACCCAAGTTTCTGACTGGGTCAGGAACCTCCAGGAAACACATGTGAAATCCCCACATGTATCCTTCACATTACCTTTATAGGATATGGGATTTATATCACTTGTAATTCCAAAATCCTTCCTCACTGGTCCATATCCCCCTTGATTCAACTCTTCCTTCCTAGTAGTATTACCGACATACAATAAGTGGATGTCCATATCCATGGTCAACCCATGCGTAATTCCCGACCTCTTTCTCATGAGGTTATATCCCTCATGAGCCTAGTTATCCTTACTTATATAACCATAAATAAAAGAAAAGTAGATGCATATGTGGTCCTCCTAATAGGTGTAAGACCCAATCGTTCCCTCATTAATGATATCATACCTAATATTTCTTGGTTATCGGTACACATATGGTACACCCATGAATAAGCCCCAACTCATCCTTATGAGGTTGTATTCACAATGAAACCATACTTAATGTTTCATATTCCCTAAGAACTATATAACTCAAAGGGATATACCCTATGAGATTAAATAATCCCTCAAAGGACCATATTCCCTATGAGGTGAACCAGAAAGGTCCATATATATATAAGTACCACATAACCTTTTCTAGGACCCTTTCACCTATGAGTCCTATCTGTATGAATTTAAAATACACCATATATGTCCTCACTGCATGACCTAGTCATATCACATGTTCTTAAACTGTGAAACCCAAATTATGTGGGATTTGATTCCTATCAACTAGGACATATAGGATGACTCTTTTATTTTTAAACATAAAACCCCACGTGACTTGGATGCATGACCTTAAAAGGCACTTCATTTTCTTATGATTGCATGACCTTAAAAGGAACCATAATGGTCCTTGTCACATAACCTTAAAAGGTAAGATGTGTCCCATTAATAGTCATTGAACTATGTGTTTTTTTGATTCCATTCATAGGTATATGTAGTGAGAACCTTCTAGGGGCCCATATTAACATCACAATGCCTACCAACTTTCTAGATGGTGATAAAATATAGAGTTCCCAATTGTGTGGTTGTAAAACATAATATATTCACCAAGTAAATGGAAAATAGAGAAACTATGATATATACATATGGTCTGATAGATAGATAACCTCTAACATATATAGATGATCCTATCTAAAAATAACCTTTGATATATACAAATGTTCACATCAATTCAGGTCGATGATCAATCACTAACACAATGGTAATCAGTATTGTACTAGGATTTGGTAAGGATTCATGAATATATCTTAAATTTATAATAGTATTAGAGTAATTAATAATTATCCCCTAAAGTGTGAGAAGATCCAAACCTCCCATCCTCTTAATAAAAACACAACATAAAGCATTTTTGGTAAAGTCCCAAATATTGCTTGAATTTTTAAAGAAAGTATGCATCGACTCAAAGTGAAAAGTGGTCGTGTGGCATGTCAGAAGAAGAATGGTGAACCCAATGTGAATTAAGTAATACTGCATCACTATATCATCACTATATATGGTAAAAATACCTATATCAAGTCCAAGTATGAGATAAATCAGCTTTACTACATATCCTAAAATAACATGAATCAATCCACATATAGTTATTATGAAATGGATGCATTTTTATCCTTAGTGAAAATTAAAAAATAGTGAATAACCTACAATGATAACTCTTAAATGGATTTATATATCATTTAATGAAAAATTGTCTCACTAATAAACTATCTTGAATAGTTTAGTTATTCATGTTTAGTAGATGATCGCACAACCATTCACTGTTTTATTTCACCCTTACAAATGGTATTAAATAGGTTTTGTATCGAAAATTAAAAATATAATAAAAAAATTTCTTCACATTTTATTCAATTATTTAATGTTTATCACATTTAAAAAGGTCAATTTTACTTTTTTGGATAATTACTTTATAGGAGGAGGTGATTTGGAGGGCCAAAGATGATGCAGATGGAAAGTGGGCCAAACTGTATGGAAGCCCAAAGACATATGTACACTAATTTAAATTTTATGAGAAATAAGTGCTTAGAATTAGGATAATATTTTATTAAATTATCTAAAACATATTGATATAAAACTCATCTCAAGACACCTAGTCCTAATTCATCCATCTGGTGGACCAAACAAATGGATCTGGCCAGGGAACCAAATATGATTGAAGTCAAAAGTTTGGTTTAGTATTTTGAAAATATCTCCTTTTATAGATGTAAAATTGAAGAAATATTTCACATGATTAGAGTAGAAAATTACTTTAAGAAACTATATTTTTTTTCCAAGTCGAGATAAGGACATTTACCAGTTCAAAACCAAGGCACAAGTTGCATCTCAAAATATGGGTGCCAAAAATCACCTCCCATTTTGTCTATAAAAGGTCACCTTGGGCACCTCATTTGGAAGCTAGAACAAGAAGATAATTTCTACCATTTTATATTTCCAAAGTAGTATCCTCATCACATTTTAGGTTCTAGATTTACCTATCTTCATAGGTAGAGCTAAAATGATAATGAAAATCCACCTGAGCCTCCTCTTCCTCTCGATGGAAAGATAAATGGCGGGCCATCATTTCATTAGAGAAAAACCATGTCAAGGTAATTATAAAACTAGTTTTCTATTTTTTTGACGTATTTTGGGTTTGAAAAAATTTCATTCAGAAGTATCATACTTTGATTTTGATTTGAATTCTTTGTTTGATTCAAGTGAATAGAAATCTCTTTACATTTAATTGACCAGTGTGAGGTTTTGAGTGCGTGACTAGTGTTGTACCGATTATACAACACAAGAATCATTTTATTTATAAAAAATTTGATATTTAAATTTTATTTGGAATTTATTATACCAAGAGTAATATCTGAACCTTGGATTTATGATTGTTATTTCAAGGATTCAGTTTTACTTACAATGATATAAAATCTTAGAGATTAATTGGGATTCTGATTAATATCAACCAAAGACATACTCCAAACCTAAATGAACCTCTTAGAACAATGAAATTTATTTGAGCTGTAGTAAACTTGTAAGGTTCTCCTTCAATTTTATTACAAAACCCTCCCTCTTTTTCCAACTATTAATCTCTTTAATTAAGTCATTTCATTTTGAAACATCATTTAAAATCCCTTTATTTTTTATTTTGTTTTTGAAACATTTATTGAAAATTAAAAATATAAAATCATCAAATATCCTTGAGATACAACATAAGTTCTACCATATTCTATAAAATATTCTTAAAAATAATAAATTTGACATGTCATGACAACGCAATCAAATATTGGCACTGTTTCTAGGGAACACTTTAGTTTTTTGTATGCATTTTTGATAAAATATTTGTTACTATTTGTTTTGTTTTATATTATAACTTTACTAATATTGTTGTGATCTAATTTATTTCCTATGTAGGTTCTATGCATTATGTGTCCTTATCCAAAATATTTAACTCCTTTTGACCCTGAACTGGAGACGATCCTAGGTTAGTGACACTAAGACACACATGATGATGCCTTAAAGAAAGATGCACCACACCTTGAGACTCTTCTAGACCCATATTATTTTATAACTAAAATAGAAAATGAACATTACATGTATTACACAAAATAAAATAAAAAAACACTAAAATAACTCACTTCTCCTAATATTGATTTCTAACCTGCATATATTCAAGCATAAATCAAAGAATCAAAATTTGAACTAAAATATGGTTTAATTTACTTATTAACAAAATTTCATAGACTGAATGGAGATGACCCACATAATCACTTAAATTAATTTCATACTATGTGTTTTATTTTAAAACCTTCTAATGTGGATGAAGAATTTGTTAATATCATAGCATTCACTTTCTCATTAGAAGACACGAAAAAAGATTGACTATACTATGTTAACTCCCAAATTAGAGACTGGGCAGACATGAAATGCCTTTTTATTGAAAAATACTTCCCATCCTTTCAAACTTCAACAATAAGGAAATAAATTTTTAAAATTATAAAATATAATTTGGAAACGCTTCAAGAATATTGAAAATATTTTAATAGGATTTTTTCAAGTTTTCCACACTACTAAATAAGTGAGAAACTTTTAATGCAATTCTTTTATGAAGGTTTAATTCCAATCGATCATAACATTATTAGCGCAGCTACAAGTGATGACCTTGTGGACAAGACCCCAATCGCTACATGTAATATCATATAAAACATAGCATAAATCACTCAATAAAATGGTATAAGGTCTAGTACACCCATAAGAGGTTTCCATGAGGTAAAAAAATTCTAAATTTGAGAGGAAGGTGGAAATTATTTTAAGAGGTATGTAAGCTATTCTAAAAAATTTATATTTCTGAAGGAAAATACTAACCTCACCCTCTAATTATAAAGACCCAGAAATTTCAAGTAAAATTTGTTCTTAAATACTTTGGAATTTTATGAGTCTGTGGATTCTGACGACACTTGATTCTAAGGCCCGTTGTGCCTGGAATCAATTTCCTAAGTTTAGCTCAGGTACGTTCAGCAAACGAACGAGCGAGATTTTTCTATCTCTTGAACCAGTGCTCGGAATTGAAATCCGAGGGCACCGGTGAACTCGCAACACCAGTAATTTCTTAATAGGACCTTTACCGAAGATGTGTTTTCATAGGAGAAGAAGTTAATTTTTGTGGATTAATTGAGAGGAGAATAAAATTGTGGAACAATTTTATTTTTATATCCTAAGTGGTTATAACCTACATAGGGAAGTAAGGGTGGGACCAACTAACATCCTAACTACCCATGTGAGGATAAATGTGAGGTGGGGCCCACCTGATCCCAAACCCTTCACATTTCCATAACTCTCATAAACTCCCCCTTTAAAACTTGTTAACTCCCTTTAATTAAGTAACTCTCCCTCTCTCCCTCTTTATTGCATGCCAAAACACACATTATTTAATTAATTGAAACTATTCATTAATTAATTAAGTGTTTGAATTTTTTAAATTTGAATTCATGGCATGATTTAATAAAATAAGGGAAGCCTTATTTTATTTTTGGGGGTTGGCATGTTGTGTTGAGATTTTGGGGAGAGAGATCTAGTTTTATTTGAAGAACTTCATCCTCAACGAAGAACGTCAACTCTATGACGAAGAACATCGACTCGGCGAACCCGGTTTCTCCATCCTCTTATTCCTTCGTGACAAGGGAGGAGACACCGATGCGGAAACTCGCCA
This sequence comes from Viscum album, assembly GCA_963277665.1. Lineage (NCBI taxonomy): Eukaryota > Viridiplantae > Streptophyta > Magnoliopsida > Santalales > Viscaceae > Viscum > Viscum album. Next base: position 1,956,130,793 of record OY728127.1, on the reverse strand, counting down.
ACGACGCCATGCCTTTCAATCTTATTTCTGTGAAAAAAAGGGGAGACGCTGCTTCCTCCTCGAATGATATCCGTCGACGTCTACAAAACCTCACCCCGCGACGCCGTCTTCCGCGACGCCCGTCGTTCAATATCTTTCGTTGAGGTAGGGTTATGTTCAATTTTAATGGATTAAAATTGTGCTTTGGTTTGTCGTTGAGCCTCTCTTTTACCATGGCTGATTGATATCGTTTAACACGGAGGGTGCGGTCCAAACGAACATGGCCCGACAACCCTCTGTTGTTCTTGTTTATTAATTTAGAATTAAAAATTGATGGTGGAGGAAGCACGACACCATCACGCTGTACCAGGAACATGGCGTAGGGAACCGGCGCCGTCATGCCTGTTTTGCGGAAAGAACAGAGGCCCGCTACATGGGCCGCTTCGGTGGAGGAACTGGCCGGCCCGTCGGCCGGCCGGGCGAAGCCGAACCGCGGTGCCAGGAGGGCACTGCACTGGAGAATGGCGGACCGCCCATGCGGGCCGCATGCACTGAAGACCGGCCTGTCTAGCTGACCGGTTTGGGGATGGGCGGCGCCACCTGGCGCCGCCAGTGCAGAAGACCGGGGGGGCCGCGCCCCCCACCCCCCCTTAGAGCCCGCTCGGCCGGCCGAGCCGTGCGCCCAGCTGGGCCGTGCCCGGACGGGCCGAGCCAAGACACGCCGGGCCGAGCTGGGCCGCACTGGGCCAGGCCGGGCCAGGCCGAGCCCCGCCGGGCCGGACCGTGCCTCTTCGAGCTGGGCCGCGCCACTTCTGGCCGGGCCGCGTCACTTCGGGCCAAGTTATGTTTTTCTTCAGACCAGACCGACACCCCTGCTGGGTCAGACCTGACAAACTGGGTCAACCCGACCTGTTGGCCCACTAGGCTAAACAGGTCGGGCCCGTTATTTACTTAAATGTGAATAACTTAAGGACCGCACGCCGATCGACGTGCCGTCTATGAAACTGGGACTCTTTCGACGAGACGGTCCTTTTGCGATACTCTAAGTGAGTTTCGGTTGATTTTTGATATCGGCCGGGTTAGAAATGAGCATATTTCTAACTGGGCCCCTGGAATGGAAAATCCAATATCTCTTAGACCAGGCGTCCGATTGACGCGTTTTCTATCACGTTGAGTTCCTTTTTACGAGACGGAACCTCAGGATACATCAACTCTGGACTTCGTGACAGTTGATGTATCAATCCCTTTACTCGAGGAGCGGACCCTACCGGAATCGAGTATGCTGTGTGCGGGAACCCTAGAGCTGGCTGCGACTGCGACGACTACTATGCTGGGATCCTCTGTGGGTTCGACGACGATGACGACTGTACTTGGATCCTCCGTGGGTTCGGAAGCAAGGATGACTGTACTTGGATCCTTCGTGGGTTCGACAGCGATGGCGACTATACTTGGATCCTACATGGGTTCGGCAACGATGGTTACTATACTTGGATCCTACGTGGGTTCGGCAACGACGACTTCTGTACTAAGATCCTACGTGGGTTCGGCAGAGGAGATGATTCAGAGGCTACATCCAATCATCTCCACCCCTCTTCATGAGAAGTATACATGTGTGAGCTGAGTCTTGACTTTCAATCATTATCATTGATATTATTGACTTGCTTTCCTACGTAGACTGGTTTGTGCTTTCCTGTGTGGATTGGGTTGTACTTGGGCTCGGTAGTTGGAGCCAAACTGGAATTGATGACTTAGGTATATTTATGATCATATACCTAATTAGTGTTGGCTGATACTTCGTGTTTGTATTATTCCTTTGCGGTTTATTCCTTTGTGGATTCTGGGAGACCTTTAGGAGTGTCGGGGTCCCTACTGAGTATCGTATACTCACCCCGGCACGAGCTATGCCCACACTACGTTGTGTTGGATGCAGACGACAGAAAACACTGATCGAGGTGGAGTCTTATGGAGTAGGAAGGTACCTGGAGGTAGACCACATGGCGGGATGTACTCAGAGCGGACGGCCGGACCTGAGGAGCTGAGGAGACCATCTGTACCCACCCTTTAGGTGGGATATCCGGAGGATGACTCAGTGGTTGCTGGTTTACTTTACTACAACTGTTCTTTCTTTACTGTTGTGCTGTACTTTCAGTTGGGTTTGTATTCTGGCCCATTTACTTTCCAGCACTTACTTTTGTACTTAGTTTACTTAGTGTTTACTTTAGCTTGCGTACTCTATTGTGTTTTTTTACTTATAAAGGCAATGCCTTCCCTTTTATCTAGATTTACACCTTTGGTGCTAGTCGCCAGCCCCTGACCTATGGAAGGCGGGCTTGGGGTAGTCACGACATGGGCCCTGAGGACGGGTCGTGAAAAATTGGTATCAGAGGAGTCAGTTCTACCACAGAACTTAGGACTCTGATAATTTCTTTCTGTGAAGCAATAATGTTAATCATATTGAGTGTGGTTATCAGTCCAGGGAGTCCAGTGTTGGTGTAGTGACTGATGTATCCTTACACTAGGACCCTGAATTCTGATTTCTGACTCAGTGCTCGAAAACACTGATTGCATGAGTGTTTCAAAAGTTTTATTTGTGATTACTTTGTGTCAGCTCACCAGGCATACTGTATTAACTTTGGAACACTTTATTTCTTTTCAGGATGGCCCCACAACGGCAGCCAGCTAGGGTTCCGAGCTTTGTGCGAGATGGAAGCCCACCGAGCGGCGAGGCCTCGGTGCAGGGCCCCATTACAGTGGAGGCACCAGTGATACCTCTACCTGCTGGACCACCGATACCACCAGCCCCAACATCGGAGAGTGCACGCCGCCTGAGTGCGCTGAACGAGTTTCAGCGACAGAGGCTGCCTAGGTTTCGTAGAGAGACATACCCTCAGGAAGCCGAGGATTAGCTGGAGGTTGTTGTCCGAGTCTTTAGATTGGTATGGACACTAGCAGATGTTATGGTGATCCTTGCCGCGAGTCTCTTTCACGCAGCAGCAGGTAGGTGGTGGAGCCTGATGCTCCAGGTGCACGACGAGACATATCTACTTTGGACATACTTTGAGAGCCTCTTCCACTTGGAGTTCGTTCCATCCACCCTCCGTGCAGTGCGCATCCAGGAGTTACTACAGCTGCGGCATGACAACATGACAGTAGCCTAGTACTTGGTGAGGTTTACCGACCTCTCGCGCTACTCCACTAACATGGTACGAGACCCATTCTTCTGGGCCCGGAACTTCGAGTAGGGACTGAGGCATGAGATCAGGGATTCTATGATCTCCCTCGGCATTCCTACGTAGGCATGAGTACTGGAGTGAGCCCTACTTGTGGAGAGATTCCTTGCTGAGCCTACGCTAGCCGCGAGGCCTACTGCAGGGCGACACGTAGCGGAGTCTTCTGCAACTGATAGTAGACAGATGTCACAGAGCTCCAAGTGGACCAGGCCATCAGGTGGGCGACCTCAGGATACTGTTTAGGAGGTGTGGGGCACACGTAACAGAGCCAGTCATATGAGAGGAAGGCAGCTCTATGAATGTGGTGGGCAGGGCCACATGGCTCCTGACTGCCTGACCCGCTATGCAGAGGAGCAGCAGACGGTTGAGGGACCACCCAGGCAGAGGTAGAGGTTCGACCGTGGCGGTCCATAGGGAGCAGGCAGACGAGGCAGAGGTGTTGTCCGAGTAGTGGGTGGTGGGTGACGCTTTGAGGCTCTACCACCACCACCACGAGGAGGTCCCCCCAACCATAGGGAGCTGGAAGAAAGAGGCAGGCTCAGCTTTAGGCCATGGAGGCTTACGACCACGACACACCTGAGATGATTCAAGGTACTATCTGTGTCTAATCAACCCTTGCTGTAGTTCTTATAGACACAGGAGCGATTCATTATTTTATTGCCTCTGGCCTTGTTCGGAGCTCGGAGATTCCGACGGAGCCGTTGACTTGATCCTTATGGCTAGAGACTCCTACGGAAGCAGACTCGATGACTACGCACTGGTGCCGACAGTTTGAGCTTACTCTAGGAGGCGAGAGCTTCATATGGGATCTTCTTGTAGTGGCGTTAAGGCCTTATGACGTCATCTTGGGCATGGATTGGTTATCTACAGTCCATGCCCAGATTGACTGTATTAGACGCAAAGTGTGGTGTGTCCGCACAGATGGGAGCAGGTTCACCTTCACCGGCGAGAAGGGAGCCTATGTAGTGCAGGATGGACTTACGCAGAGGAGAGGGAAGTCGATCACACATCAGTTGGCTAGTCTCATCCTTGGAGTGGTTGATGTGCGGAGTTCGAGTTTTCATGTTGTGGTGGATCAGTTTGTGAACGTTTTTCCTAAAGAGGTTCCAGGACTACCTCCTCGTAGAGAGGTAGAATTATATATTGAACTGTACACCAGGACAACCCCAATATCTACTCCAGCATATCGGATGGCTCCCGCAGATCTTCGTGAGCTGCGGGTACAGCTGGAGGACTTGCAGGGCAAAGGATTCATCCGACCCAGTGTTTCACCCTGGGCTTCTCAGATTTTATTCGCCAAGAAGGCGGATGGGAGATTACGACTACGTGTCGACTACCGTCACCTGAATCAGGTGACTGTAATGAACAAGTATCCACTCCCAAGGATTGACGACTTCTTTATTAGCTCAAGGGAGCACGATGGTTTTGAAGATAGACCTTAGGTCAGGCTAACATCAGCTCAGAGTTCGAGACGAGGATGTACAGAAGATGGCCTTCAGGTGTCGGTATGGCCACTATGAGTTCTTGGTTATGCCTTTCGTCATAACCAACACTCTAGTAGTGTTCATGAGTCTCATGAATAGGATCTTCCAGCCTTACCTCGATCGATTTGTCGTAGTATTCATCGACGACATACTGATTTACTCGAATACTGAGGAGGAGCACGCTTACCACTTATGGGTTGTTCTGGACACACTCTGAGAGCACAAGCTTTATGGTAAGCTCTCGAAGTGTCAGTTCTAGATTTGGGAGGTCCAATTCTTGGGGCACGTCATCTTTTAGGCAGGATTTGTGGTGGATCCTCCAAAGATCGAGGCATTACTTTCTTGGGAGCCACCCAGGAGTGTGATGGAGGTGCAGAGTTTCCTAGGTTTGGCTGGGTACTATCAGAGATTTGTGTCAGACTTCTTCAGAGTTACAGCACCACTTTCAACTTTTATGAAGAAGGGGAAACCCTTCGTGTGGTCAGATAGATGTCAGCATAGCTTACAGGAGCTGAGACAGAGATTGACCAGTGCACCCATCTTGAGGATACCAGAGGAGGGCGTAGGGTACGTAGTTTACTGCGATGCATTAGGGATTGGACTCAGGTGTGTCCTAATGCAGGAGTGGGCAGTGATCGCTTATGGTTCATGACAGTTGAGTTAGCATGAGTTGAACTACACTACCCATGAACTGGAGTTAGCAGGAGTGGTCTTCGCCTTGAAGATGTGGTGGCACTATCTGATGGGCGAGCGCTTTACAGTCTACTCTGACCACCAGAGTCTCAGGTACATATTCTCACAGAAGGACTTGAACCTGAGATAATGAAAATGGCTTGAGTTCCTCCAGGACTATGACTTTGAGATAGTCTATACTCCTAGTAAGGGGAACATAGTAGTTGATACTCTCAGCAGGAGATCGGGCATTCAACTACTTGGAGAGGTGACAGAGTAACTAGCCGCGTTGTAGAAATCCTTCGTGGATAGAAATGGAGAAGCCTTTCTATAGTCACTCACAGTCACTCCTCCACTACTTCAGCGGGTTAGAGAGGCACGACATGGGGACGTTGACTGTGAGACGCGACGTGCTTAGATTTCCACAGGGCAGCCGCCTGATGGATTTTCTGAAGGAGCAGAGCATGTCATCCTCTTCAGGGGACGTACCATGGTACCAGTTGCACTGTAGGAGGAAGTTCTGAGTGAGTTTCACACTTCCCCTTTGGCGGTACATCCAGGAGTGGAGAAGATGTACCAGGATCTCAAACGACAGCACTGGTGGCCGGGTATGAAGAAGGTTGTGGCAGATTTCGTTTCACGATGCCTCACCTGCAAGTAGGTGAAGGCAGAGCACCAGGTACCAGCAGGCTTGGCACAAACCTTATAGGTCTCGTATTGAAAGTGGGATGGGATATCCATGGATTTTTTGATGGGGCTCGCTTGTACTTCCAGATATCATGGCTCCATCTGGGTGATTGCCGACTGACTCACCAAGTCGGCCCACTTCCTACCTATTAGAGAGCAGGGCTCAGTGGAGAGCTTGGGATGCCTCTACGTTCAGGAGATCATACGGATTCATGATGTTCCATCATCTATCATATCCGATCGAGATGCTCGATTTACTTCCCGGCTTTGGAAGGAGTTGTAGGAGGAATTTGGGATGCAGCTACGCCTGAGCACCGCCTTTCATCCTCAGACGGATGTCCAGACGGAGAGGACCATTCAGACACTCGAGGATATACTCCATGCATGTGTCCTTGACTTTGGTCATAGCTGGGAGGATCACCTAACCTTGGTGGAGTTTGCATACAACAACAGCTACCACTCCACCATCAGGATGGCACCATACGAGGCATTGTACGACCGACCATGCAGATCACCTCTGTGTTGGACTGACCCTGGGGAGTCAGCACTCGTAGGACCAGAAATGGTTCAGGCTATGACAGAGAAGGTGCTGATCATCCTGGAGCATATGAGGACTGCACAGAGCAGACAGAAATCCTATACTGATAGGAGGCGGAGACCACTGGAGTTTGAGGATGGCGACCATGTTTTCTTATGGGTCTCACCTCAACGTCTATTACAGAGATTTTTCCGGGGCGACAAGTTATCTCCATGCTTCATCGGACCATTTCAGGTCCTCAGCAGGGTAGGCAAGGTGGATTATCACCGGGCCCTTCCACCTCAGTTTCACCAGGTGCACGACATCTTCCACGTATCTCAGCTGAGGAGATACATGCACGACCCGATTCATATCATTGATCACGGGGAGATAGACATCGATGACGGGTCAACATTTGTGGAGGTCTCAGTGGAGAACGAGGATCTTCAAGAGTAGGTCATACATGGACAGTCGATTCTTCTGGTGAACATTCGTTGGCAACATGGGAACCTCCAGGAGAGCACATGGGAGTGGGAGGCTCAGATGCGTACACATTACCCTCATTTGTTTCCCTAGTTTATGATGCAGCTTTACGAGGACGTAAAGCCCTGATGCGAGATTAATGTAAAGACCCGAAAATTTCAAGGAAATTTTTTTCTTAAATACTTTGGAATTTTATGAGTATGTGGATTCTGACGGCACTTGATTCCGAGGCCCGGTGTGCCCGGAATCAATTTTCGAAGTTTAGCTCGGGTAAGTTCAGTAAACGAATGAGTTGGATTTTTATATCTCTTGAACCGGTGCTCGGAATTGAAATCCGAGGGCACCGATGAACTCGCAGAACCAGTAATTGGTTAAGAGGACCTTTACCAAATATGCGTTTGCATAGGAGAAGAAGTTAATTTTTGTGGATTAATTGAGAGGAGAATAAAATTGTGGAACAATTTTATTTTTATATCTTAAGTGGTTATAACCTACATAGGGAAGTTAGGGTGGGACCCATGAACATCCTAACTACCCATTTGAGGATAAATGTGAGGTGGGGCCCACACGAGCCTCAACCCTTCACACTTCCATAACTCTCATAAACTCCCCCTTTAAAACTTGTTAACTCCCTTTAATTAAGTAACTCTCCCTCTCTCCCTCTTTATTGCATTCCAACACACACATTAATTAATTAATTGAAACTCTTCATTAATTAATTAAGTGTTTGAATTTTGTAAATTTGAATGCATGGCATGATTTAATAAAATAAGGGAAGCCTTATTTTATTTTTGGGGGTTGGCATGTTGTGTTGAGATTTTGGGGAGAGAGCTCTAGTTTTATTTGAAGAACTTCATCCTCAACGAAGAACGTCAACTCTCTGATGAATAACATCGACTCGGCGAACCTGATTTCTCCATCCTCTTCTTCCTCCACGAGAAGGGAGGAGATACCGACGCAGGAACTCACCAACGACGCCATGAATTTCAATATTATTTCTGTGAAAAAAAGGGGAGACACCGCTTCCTCCTCAGACGCTCTCCGTCGACGTCTATGGAACCTCACCCAGTGACGCCGTCTTCCGCGACGCCCATCGTTCGACATCTTTCGTTGAGGTAGGGGTTAAGTTCAATTTTAATGGATTAAAATTGTGCTTTGGTTTGTCTTTGAGAATATCGTTTACCATGGACGATTGCTATCATTTAACACGGAGGGTGCGGGCTGAACGAACACGGCCCAACAACCCTCCGTTGTTCTCGTTTATTAATTTAGAATTGGAAATTGATGGTGGAGGAAGCACGACGACATCGTGCCGTGCTGGGAACGTGGCGAAGGGAACCGGCGCCATCGCGCCGGTTGTGCGGAAAGAACCGTGGACCGCTACACGTGCCACTTCGGCAGAGGAACCAGCCGACCCGTCGGCCAGCCGGGCAGAGCCGGACAGTAGCACTAGGAGGGTGCCACACTGGAGAACGGCGGCCCGCATGCGCTGAAGACCGGCCTATCTAGCTAGCCAGTTCGGGGAAGGGCAGCACTGCCGGTGCAGAAGACCGGGGGGGGGGGGGGACGCGCTCCCCCCGCCCCATTGGAGCCCGCTCGGCCAGCCGGCCGAGCCAGCCGGGCCGTGCGCCCAGCCAGGCCGCGCCAGGCCGGGCCGAGCCGGGCCGAGCCGGGCCACACACCCAATCTGGCCGCACCGGGCCGCACCACGCCGGGCCGGGCCGCGCCACTTCGGGCTAGGCCGTGTCCCTTCGGGCCGAGTTATGTTTTTCTTTGCACCGGAACGACACCCTTGCTGGGTTGGACCTGACAAAATGGGTCAACCCGACCCATTGGGCAACTAGGCTAAACGGGCCCGACCCTTTATTCACTTAAACGTGAATAAATTAAGGACCACACATCCGATCGATGCGCCATTTGCGACACTGAGACTCTTTTGATGAGAAGGTCCTTTTGTGATACTCTAAGTGAGTTTAGATTGATTTTTGATATCGGTTAGGTTAGAAAGGATCATAATTCTAACCGGGCCCCTATAACGGAAAAGACAACATCTCTCAGACCGGGTGTCCAATTGACGCTCCATCTGTCACGTTGAGTTCCTTTTTACGAAGCAAAACTTCGGGATACATCAACTTTGTACTTCGTGACAGTTGATGTATCGACCCCTTTACTCGAGGAGCAGACCCTCCCGGAATCGAGTACGTTGTGTAAGGGAACCCTAGAGCTGGCTGTGACTGTGACGACTACTGTGCTAGGATCCTCCGTGGGTTCGACGACGATGACGACTGTACTTGGATCCTTCGTGGGTTCAGCAGAAAAGACAACTGTACTTGGATCCTCCGTGGGTTCGGTAGGGATGACGACTGTACTTGGATCCTACGTGGGTTCGACAGCGATGGTTTCTGTACTTGGATCCTACGTGGGTTCAGCAGCGACGAATTCTGTACTAGGATCATACGTGGGTTCGACAGATGAGATGATTCATAGGCTACATCCAATAATCCCCACCCCTCTTCGTGAGAAGTATACCTGTGTGAGCTGAGTCTTGACTTTCAATCATTATCATCGATATGATTGACTTGCTTTCTTGTGTATACTGGGTTGTGCTTTCCTGTGTGGATTGGGTTGTACTTGGGATCGGGAGTTGGAGCCGAACTGGAATTGATGACTTAGGTATATGTATGGGAATATACCTAAGTAGTGTTGGTTGATACTTCATTTTTGTATTATTCCTTTGTGGTTTATTCCTTTATGGATTCTGGGAGACCTTCGGGAGTCTCAGGGTACCTACTGAGTATCGTATACTCACCCCTGCATGGGATATGCCTGCACTACGTTGTGTTGGATGGAGATGACAGACAACACTAATCGAGGTGGAGTCTTGTGGAGTGGTACGATCCCTTGGGGTGGACCACTTGGTGGGACGTACTCAGAGTGGACGACCGAACCCGAGGAGTTGAGGAGACCATCTGTACCCACCCTTCAGGTGGGATATCCGGAGGATGACTCAGTGGTTGCTGGTTTACTTTAATGAAGCTTTTATTGCTTTACTATTGTACTGTACTTTTATTTGGGGTTGTATTCTGGTCCATTTACTTTCCAACACTTACTTTTGTACTCAGTTTACTTAGTGTTTACTTCAATTTGCGTACTCTATTATGTTTGGTTACTTATAAAGGCAATTCCTTCCCTTTTATCAGGGTTTACACCTTTGGTTCTAGTCGCCAGCCCCTGGCCTATAGAATGCGGGATTGTGGTAGTCACGACACGGGCCCTGAGTATGGGTCATGAAACTAAGTCATTATGGTATCTATGCCACTAACACCCACTATTCTGACCAGTTCCACCTATTGAGAGAATCTTATGAGAGTAGTGAGGAAATATTTCTAGGATACCCCTATAATCAACCTATTGGAAAAGAACCATACTATCCATCTAACTATGAATGAAAGGAGAACCAAGAATATAGTTGGGGGGGGGGGTATTCAAAACAACTTCAACAATAATAGAACCATTGGGGTAGAGTAGTCATCCTCCACCACTTCTTAGAAATCCTCAACCTACATAATTTCCTTTCCAATAAACCCCTATAAAACCTGATCTTATCCTTGATTAAATGATGAAAAAAATTGATACAAATAATATCCAATTCCAAAAAAACATACTAGAATACATACAAGACCTAAAAAATAAATTCGGTTAACTCGTCAACTTGGTGTGTGAAGTTCAAAGTCAAGGGTCTGGACAACTACCATCCCAACCTATTTTTAATATCAATGAAAAAGGTAATTTATGTTACATCACACTTAGTAGTGTTAAATAAATTTCTCCTTCTATATATTCTACACATATGGTATGTACTCATTTTGAAAACTCTCTTTATCTACCATAAAAAATATTCTAGTGAAGAAAAAAAATAAAAAAGGGTAAAAATGTTATCATTGAGGATTACCTTAAAAAATACATTCTCTTCCCCTTTCCCCAAATAATCTCTCAATCCAAGAAAAATTTTGACAATGAAATCAATAAAGAGATCATGGATACATTTAAAAAGGTACAAGTTAACATTCCTCTATTGAATGCAGTTAAAAAATTCCTCATTATGCCAAATTTCTTAAAGAACTTTACACCCATGGAAGGTGACTGGAGGGTAATTAGAGAGTCAAACTTAGAGGTAATGTATTAGCCTTGATAAAACCAATGATGCTAACCAAATTCAAGGATCTGTGTACTTTTACAATACCTTTTACCCAAGGTTATACTTTTTTTTCCTGATGAAATGTTTGATATAGGAACTTCAATTAATGTTATACACCATGTGTACTTATCTTCAGGTTGAAGAGCTTAAAATAATAGGAATCATTGTAAAAATTTCCAACCGCTGTACCACACACCCAAAAGGAGTGGTTGAGTATGTTCTCATGTGAGTAAAGAATAACATTTTCCATACGTACTTATTTGTTCTTGAGATGGAATAAACCAAATTCCAAGGACATGATACTCTCATACTTGGAATACCTTTACTTAAAATATAAAATAAAATAATAAACATTCACAATGATATGATTTCCATGAAGTTTGGGGGAGAAAAGTTAAGTTTCAATATCCTTGAGGCTATGTAATACCCTATTGAAGGGTACTCCACTCTTCCTGTCTATTTGATGGAATTTCTCTCCAATGACACACACAAACAAAATTATATCCTCAAAACATACTCTGATTTGTTTCCCTATTCTTCAATCTTTGTTTATTTGGATTGTGATTCATATTTCGAGTGTTATGTGGGTTTGGAAAAGTGTAAATATTGTGTTTTAATTGATGATTTCTTGAGCACTAAGAATCCTATATCCATCGATGACACATATCAACTTGTAAAAGATTATTCCTCATTTGGGGATGTTACCATTGAGAATTTAGGTGAGATCATTAACCGAAAAATTTCACATTCACTCTCATTAATAAAAAATCTCCCAAAAATGGAACTTAAACCACTACCTCAAAATGTGAAATATTCATATCTTGAGAATGGAAAGAAGTTTCCTATCATCATTTCTAGTTCACTCGCTCCAAATCATGAATTGAGATTTTCTAACCTTTTTAGTAAGTATAAACAAGCATTGGGATGGAAACTTTATAACATTATTGGCATTATACCATCAATTTTTATACATCATATATTGTTAAATGATAAGGATAAACCAGTGAGGCAGACATAAAACTGAATTAAAAAAAAAACTCCTTGATGTTTTTAAAAAGGAGGTAACCAAATTATTTGATTCTTGAATAATTTACCCCATATCTAAAAGACAATGGGTTAGTAAAATGTAGTTAGTTCTTAAGAAAAATAGTATTACAATAATAAAAATGAAAACAATTAATTGGTTACAACGCATGTGAATAATAGTTAGTGTTTCTATATATATTATCATTGAATAAACCAAAACACTATAAAAGACCATTTTCTAGTTTTGTTTATTGACCACATGTAAGAGAGGATTGCAAGGAAGTCCCACTACTACTTTATTAATGGGTATTCTAGAAACTTTTAGATCCATATTTCCCCCAATGATCAAGAAAATACAACATTTACTTTTCCCTTTGGCACATTTTCATATAGGAGGATTCCATTTGGTATGTCTAATGATCCAAGTATTTTCTAGTGATGTATGGTTATTATTTTTTCATATTACCTAGATTATTGCATGGAAGTTTTCATGGATGATTCCACAATTTATGGATGCTCTTTTGATGAATTTTTCAGTAGTCTTAGTTCTATCCTATGTTGTTGTATTGAAAATAATTTTGTATTAAATTAAAATAAATCTGATTTCAAGGTGTTAAAAGGTATAATACTTGGAAATTTCATTTATGGGGATGGTATCCAAGTAGATAAATAAAAAGTAGACATCATTTATTCCCTAAAATTCTCCAAAAATTTGTGGTACGTGCGGTATTTCTTAGGTAATGTTGGATTTTATCATCCTTTCATTCATGAATTTAGTAAGTTTTCACTCCCCCTATCCTAGTTACTACAAAAAGAAAAATAATTTTCTTGATAAATATTGTGAGGATTATTTTAAAAAATTTAAGTGGAGTCTCACATGACCCTCGGTAATCCAACCACCTCAGTGGGATTTACCATTTGAGCTCATGTATGATGAATCTAACTATAGAGTCGAGGAATTATTATCACAATGGACCAATCGATCTCCACATATCATAGCCTATACATCACACACACTAGACCCTACCTAAGAAAAAAACCCCAAACCTAAAAATTAATTCATTTACATTGAGTTTTACTTGGATAAATTTAGGTCATACTTTTAGAGTTCAAATTAATTATGTTCTCAAACCATGTAGCCCTCTAGTATCTCCTTAAGAAACTAGAAGCCAAACCACGTCTCATTCACTGAATGATCCTACTTCTGGAATTTAATATATAAATTTGGGATAAAAAAGGAGCATATAATGTGGAATCATACCACATTAGTATTATTTACCCACCATTTTACACAATATTGACTCATCCCTACCCATTGGATAATTATCACTTAATGATAACCTTTGTGATGTAGTGGACCTAACCCCTTGGTATGTGGACATTGTGAACTTTTTTTCAGCATCTAGGGTTCCTAATTTTTTTAATTCATAATCCAAAAGACATAAGAATAAGTCATGATGGTACATTTGGGATGAACCATACTTGTGGAGAATTTTTAGTGACTAGGTTGTTTGTTGATGTGTCACAAACCATGAGTTCACCTCTATTTTGATCTTCTTCCATAGTTAGGCTTATGGGGGTAACCTTGGCTCTCAATGTGAAACTTGAATTATCCCTAAATCTAGACTTTATTGGACAAAATTATATAGATATTCCTATAAGTTTTTAAATTCATACACACAATGTCAATTCACTAGGAATATCTCCATAAAGAATGAAATTCCTAAACAACCTGTGTTATTTTGTGAGATCTTCGATGCAAGGGGAATTAACTTCATGGGGAATTTTCCAAATTCATTTGTAATTATTTACATCTTATTGAATATTAAATAGGTCTATAAATGGGTGGAACCAAAGGCTACTAGGACCAATTAATCTTGAGTGGTTTTTAATTTTATGAGACCTTAGATCTTCAATAGGTTTGGTTTTCTAAGATTCATTATTAGTGATCCGGGTTCACATTTTTGTAATCAAAACATGAAAAATTTATTCTTAATTATGATTTTATACAAAAATTTTCAACTTTATATCATCCCCAAACCAAAAAAAAGTATAAATTTCAAATTATAAAGTTAATATAATCTTTTAAAAAATGTTACAATCTAATAGGAAAGATTAGATTTTATGCTTAGAGGATTCACTTTGCGCGTACCATATATATTTTAAAACCCCAATTGGAATGTAACCATATAAAATTGTGTTTGTAAAGGATTTTTACCTCTCTATGGAGGTATATAACCATTCATACTGGGATTTTAAACAATTTAATATGATCTTCTTAGAGGCAGGTGAGTATTAGAAGTTTTAGATTCAAGAGCTGGAAGAATTTAAAAGAGAATCATATGAGATATCCTAGATCTATAAGGAGAGAACTATGGATTACCATAACTACATCATCCTTCATCATTAATACCACATTGGGAATAAGGTCTTACTTTACAATTTAAGGATGAAGTTACACTCATGTAAGTTTCATTTCTACTAGTTTGGACCATGCACTATTACTAATGTCTATCCATTTGATGTTATACCGGTTCAAAATGAAAAAACCAAGAAAAAAATCACTGTTAATGGACATGAACTTAAGAACTTTCATGAGACCATTCCATAGTCCCCTGTAGAGTAAATCCACCTTCAATAAGCAACCTACTTGTGACACACACCAGGTTTTATCTTTCCTTCCCACATTCTCTTTTATTATAGTGAGGACCCTATACACACTAATTGTGTGTGTGTGTGTGTGTGGGAGGGGGGTGGATATATTCCTGAGTTCGTTAGGATTTTAATAATCTTTATTATTTTTCTATTTTTATCTTGATTCATAGTACCTTTACATCCCCCCCTTTTTATGCTAGAATACTTATTTTTGATGCCCACCTAAGCAAGGAAATTTTTAAATTTCATGATGAATTTTCCTATTTCAATTTGTTTTAAAATTTAAATAAAACTTCATTCACTAATGGCATGTGAGTTTTAGTAAAAATTTATCATTGAGGTGTGATTTTTTTAGTAAATTGTATTTTTGTTGATGATATAAATTGTTGTATCTCTATGAAACCTTTGAGATGATTGATACCCTATGTGTAAGTAGTTTATGGGTTAATAATGTCACTTAATATCTCCACATATATTTTAACCTGACCATGAAGTGTGAATATTTATTACTCAATAAAATATAAAATAAGTTATGTTAATATTTATTATATTTCCAAAATTATTTCTCCATATTTTAGTTCCTTATCTGATCTATTTCATTATTGTACCAGATTGACCTCTATGTGTGTACTTATTATCTTAGTGTTGTACACCCAAAAAAAATAACAAAAAATAAAGATAAAAAAATAAATATGGGAGTAATGAAATGTAAAAAATATGGATATATCTAGGTAAGGAGCTTATAGTTTTACTTCTAGTAATTATTAAGTGAGTGGGTGTTGAAATTTTATTGTGAAGGATATTGGACAGGTTTAGTGGAAAGAATAATAAAAGCATAATTTTTTTAAATAACCTATATTTACTAGATATAAATTAGAAATAATATCATGAAATAATTCTCACACACAAATTTGGAGTGTTATTGAAATATATTAATTTTTAATTCCTTTCTCAAATAGGTATCATACATATCCTTGAATTTCGTTTTGATGCAATTTATGAGACATGTGTTTCCATGATCACTGAGAATAACTCCTTGGTGTGGTTTTTATTTGATCAGATTTATATCAAGAATTAAATTTTAATTGAATGTTAAATATTCATCAAGTTAGGAATATATCCATGCACTATTTTTGTAAATGTAACTTTTACCTGGAGTGTAAATCTTTATGTGTGAGGGTGTGATCACACTGCGATTCACTATTTTATTTCACCCTTACACCACTATAATAAACTGGTTTTGTATTGAATATTAAAAATATAATAACAAATTTTACTTCAAATGTTATTCAATTATTTAATTTTTTTCACTTTTCAAAAGGGTAATTTTAATTTTTTTGATAATTACATTATATGAGGATGATATTTGGAGGGTCAGAGATGATGTAGATGAAAAATGGTCCAAACTGCATGGAAGCCCTATGACATATGTCCGCTATTTTACATATTTCAATAAATTTATGAATCAAATTGGGATAAAATTTTGTGATATGATCCAAAAAATAGTGGTATACAACTCATATTAATACACAAAATCCCAATTCGTCCATATGGTAGCCCAACCGAATTTATTTTTACAAGGAACCAAATCTGCTCGAATTCAAAATTTTGGTTTGGTGTTTTGAAAATATATCCCATTATATATGTGCAACAACCTCCAAATTTTATATGGTGATATTCAAGATTAAAAAAAAACTATTATATTTTTTCAAAGTCAAGATAAGGGATTTTACCAATCCAAAACTTAGACACAAGTGGTATCTCTGAATCTTGGTTCCCAAAACTACCTACCATTTTGGCTATAAAAGGGAGCCTTATTTTCATGCATGACCAATATGTTCTTACATTCTGGAGTTCCAAATGAGTCTCATCATCACCTTGGAGGATATGGATCTACCTATCATCATATATATAAAAAAAATTAAGATGGAGATCTACCCAAACCTCCTCCTCCTCTCGCTGATAAGATAAATAGTGGGTGATCATTATAAGGGAGATATACACTATGTAAGGGAGTTACAACACTATATTTCTACTGGTTTGATGTATTTTGGGTTTCAAAAAATTTCATTTAGAATTATCTTACTTTGATTCTAATTTGAATGAATTTTTTATTTAATAAAATGGAATTATCATTACTTGTAACTGATCAGTGTGATGTTTTGGGTGTGCGACATGTGTTTTACTGATTAGAAAAAACAAGGATCCTTTTATTTCTCACAAATTTGAGATTTCAATATGATTTGGAAGTTATAATACCAAGAATAAGAGATGAACATTATCTATATGATTTTTATTTCAAGGATTTAGTTTTACTTACATTGATATAAAATCTTAGAGATTAATCAAGATTCCAATTAATCTCAACCAAATAATTACTCCAATCCTAAATGAACCTCTAAGTACAATTACATTTATATATGGTGTAGTATAATTTCAATGATCCCCTTAAATTTCATTGCAAAACCTTACCTATTTTTCTAACTATTAAACTCTTTAATTAAGTCATTCCATTTTGAAAAATCATTTAACCCCCCTGTTTTCTATTTTTTTTGAAACAATTATTGAAAATTCACACTATAAACTCATAAATTCTCATTGAGTGTAACAAGTGGGATTTTAAATGATTTTTAAAATTAGAATGACTTAATTTAAGAGTTTAATAGTTTAAAAAATAAGAAGGGTTTTTAATGAAATTTAAGGAGGTCATTGCTAGTTTACTACACCACATATCAAGTTCAGTGTTCTTAGAGGTTCATTTAGGTTTGGAGTAAGTATTTGATTGATATCAATCAGAACCCTGATTAATATCTATGATTTTTATATCAATGTAAGTAAAGTTGAATCCTTGACATAAAAATTATATAGCCAAGGTTTTATATTTTATTCTTAATATAATAAATTCCCCAGAAAATTAAAATATCAAATTTGTGAAAAAAAGGATTCTTGCATGTTTTCTAATTGGAACAACACAACTCACACACTAAAAATCTCACACTGATCAGTTAAAAGTAAATAGAATTCCATTCAATTGAATAAAAAAGCATTTAAATTAGAATCAATGTAATATAATTCTAAATGGAATGTTTTCAAACCCCAAATACATAAAACTAGTAGAAAACTAGTTCCAAAACTCTATTGACACGGTGTGTATCTCCCATTCAATGATTTCCTACTGTTTAGCTTGCCATCAAGAGGAGGAGGCTCAGGTGGAACTCCATATTCATTTTAGCTTTCCCTATGCTGATAAAGTGATCCAAAAAATCATAAGTAATGAGGATATTCATTTGGAACTCCAAAATGGTAGAACTTAACTTATTGGTTGAGCTCGAAAATGAGGCACCCAAGGTGTTATTTTATAGATAAATTTTTTTGGTGGTTTTGGGTACCCATATTTCTATATAGAACTTGTGTCTCAGTTTTGGACTCATAAATGGACTTATTCTGAATTGTACAAAATATAAGAGTTGTTGGTTGAATTTTTTAATACCACCATGTAAAATTTAGAGGCCATTGAACTTTTATAATGAGAAATATTTTCAAAATACCAAACTAGACCTTTGACTTTGAGCAGGTTTGGTTTCCTTGAGAGATCAGTTTGGTTAGGCCATTAGATTGATGAATTAGGATGGGGTGTATTGAGATGAGTTTTAACTCATTTATTTTTGGATCATATCAAAAATATTTATCCCAATTGGATTCACATATATATTTGAATATGTAAAACAGTTTACATATGTCCTTGGGATTCCATGTAATTTGGCCCATTTTCCATCTACATCATATATGACCCTCCAAATCACCTCCTACTTTGATATAATTATCAAGAAAATTAAAATTTACATTTTTAGTAGTGATATAAATTAAATAATTGAATAAAATGTTAATTAAATTTATTATTATATTTTTAATTTTCAATAAAAAACCAGTTTAATGAAGTAGTGTAAAGGTGAAATAAAATAATGAACCATGGTGAAATTAGTAGACTTCATGTCATGCTGTTTTATGTCATGTGATAAGGAACTAGATGTTCTATAGTTTATGTTTATACACTGAAGATAAATTATAATCATTTTAGATTCATATAGAGTGGTTTTTATGTCATTTAGTTTAGTGTCAGGTGAGTAGTATGCAATGATCCACAATTTAAAGTCATGAAACTAGGATTTAGGTCTGCATATGATGTTATGTGAAATAATTCTTGAGGAACCTCACATTGGTGTCTTAAATGATACACTCTCCATTCATAATTATTTAGGGGTAATCTCAATTTGAGTATACTTTTTTAATGACATAAGGTCCCACCCATTTTAGCTCAAGTTTTGGAGGCTTCTTCCCATGTATCATAGGGTTTCTTAGTGTTAGTACCGATTATCCTTGAAAAAATAATTAAAGGTGAAAATTATTTTTGAATTATTTCATGACTCAATTATGATGAATATACAAGTTTTTAAGCATTAAAAACCTCTTATCATCAAGTCACTTCAATTCATCCCTTTGGATTTGAGTTTGATCATTTCTTGACAACTGATTAAAGATGGAAATGAAAATTAGATGTAGTTGGACCTCAATGGGTAGGAATATCACTATCTCACATTCAAGTGAATATGAGGTCACTTCTATAGCAGTATAGGTTGTGGTGTGATAGACCCAATAATCATACAAAATATTTTCAATATAAGACTTCTTGTCCTTTTCCACCATCTTCTGAAGGATATTAGATATTTTTTTGAAAGCCTCTATATGTTCATTTATCATTGCATGATATCTAGATGAATGGTTTGACTTGATATTGTATTCCTGATACTTCCAATTCAAATATGAAGAACATAAATTAGTACTACTATTCATCAATATTGTTTGAGAGACACTCAATATGGTAATGATATTAGTATCCATGAAGTGGATGATAGGATTTTTTATTACTTCCTTGAGGGATATAACCTCATAACACTTAGAGAAGAAGTCGGTGACAATAAGGATGTACTTGAATTGTTTGGTTATAGTAGGGGATATGGCCCTGTGACATTTATTACCCAACTATAAATTGTCCAAGATTAATTGATGGCATGTAACAACTCTAAGGGTTGATGGATGAAGTTGTAATGTATCTGGAAATCATGACACTTCAAGTAGTCCAATGGAAGATTAAGACTGGTATGATACAATCATTCTCATGACACATCATCGGGTGGTTTCACCATTCATTAAAAATCATATAGAAGATATCAAGTAAGTTAGTATCTCTCTTGATAAATGTGCAAAAATATTCTCACCTAGTGATACCATAAGTGGATGGATGTCTACCATAGTAGAGTACCTCAAAAGTGAAATTCTCCCATTAGATCGATCTAAGAGCATATCTATTCGGAGGTGGTAAACATCATCCTTTATGAAAACCTAAATTATTAGAAAGACCTCTATAATTAAGGATTCAATGGAGTCCTAATCAAATTAATTTAAGGAGGAGATACTCTTACTGTGATGTAGGAGGTCCATGCCGACACTTGAGGTGCTCATTAGTCAAGATCCAAACTCTTCTATCAAATAAAGACACATGGATACTTTAGGATATCAATAATGAAAGACTGTATGGAGTTTTTGAAGAAGTTCCAAGCTTTATAGATACATTATAACTTAATACATCAAACACCGTAACTGTTTCATACTACCAAGTACTCTTTTCCATTTTCTAAGGAGTAATTATTATGGTACTATATCCATGAGCTACAACTAGGAATTTCAAGTATATCATTATTACCAATGATTTCTTCTCTAAATGGTATGAGGTAATATACCTCAAGGATGTTGGAAAAAAGGCTTTGCTCAACTTTTTTTAATACTAATATCATTATCAAATTCAATGCCTCTCATAAAATATTGATGGGAAACAACATCAATTTCTATGATTCTGATTTAAATAGGCTATATCATGAACATAGTCTAACCATTCATCCCACCATCACGATGTAGAAAATATAAAAATACAGTCTTTAAAAAAATCTATCTAATATCCTTCAAAAGATGGTGGATAAGGACAATAATTCATGTCCTGATAAACTTATATATGATCTGTGGTCCTATAACACCACAACTCATACTAATACATAGGAAAACTTATATTCTCTTGTATACAGGATTTAGGGGGTCCTAAACATTGAGTTATAACTATATTCACTTTGAATTTTCATATTCAAATAGTTTTTATAATATGAACATTCTATAATTTGATTAGATGAATTGGAGTGAATTAATGTGAAGTGGTTATATATGTTACACAACTTGGAGATTCGTCAAAATTGATTCATGGAAGAATTCAATAAGAATTTTCAACTTCTCTCATTCCTCCAAGGAGAATTGATATTATCCCTAAGAACCCCTTTGATACCTAGGGTGAAGCCTCTAAAACTTAAGCTATAATGGGAAGGGATTTATATCATACATAAAGTCTACTATAATGAATATTTCTCCCAGATCATGATGGATGAAGAGCATATCATGTCAGACACTAATATGAGGTTCCTTAAGAATAATTTCACATAATTTAATATTAGGACCAAATTCCCATCTACATAACTTTAAAATATAAAGAATTACGTCCTATTCACATGATGTTAAACTATATGACATAAAATACACTATATAGGACTATAAAATTATTATAATTGGTCCTCATAGTATAACTTTAAACCATGAAATATTTGGGTACTTATCATATGATGTAAAATTGTACGTCATGTGGTATGCCAAACATGATGACCTAAACTGTTCGAGATAGTATATTAGTGAGAATGTTTTTCCTTAAACGGGATCAAGATCTATATAGGAGTTCCCAATGTATTTTCTTCTCAATTCATTAATTTTAATGAATGATTAAAATCTGCCTATTTCAAAAGAACTATGTGTGGCTTGATTTCTATTATTTTAGTATACATAGTGATATCAAGATCTATCATCCTAGTCCTGATCATAATTATTATTTTAATACCAAAATTCTTATTTCTATACATACATATACACATAGAAATATACCATGAAACATATAACATGTGAAATTCTTATTGGAAGTCCTGTTCTCACAACCTCCTCTCATGGATATTACCAAGTGAAAATTTCATGAGAAAAAGTCTCAATGTCTTATGAGTCTCCATCACCTAATAGTCAAACATTATATATGTCCCATTTGATAGATGTTATCTGACCATAGAATATATGTTTAAGAATATTATTATATCACTTCAAATTTATCATCATAACGTTGAACTATTATGACATTTAGATGTGAAAAATAATCTAAATACATTATCACATTATTATTATATAGAAGAAAATTCATCATTTGGTAATATATTTATTGTTATTTAGGTTTTTGAATATATAGGTAATCAAAAGTAAAAAGTTATTTGGTTATATGGAACTAACTCAAACAACATCATATGTAATAACTTATGAAAATTCACCCAAAACTTATTTTGGATATACTCTCAAACACTTTTGGGGAAACTATAAAATTTTTTTACAAAAAATTTATAAAAAAACTTAATCTCATTAAAAAATCCTCTAAGTGTGATCCCATAGGACTTTGTAGTGTTAAAAACAATTATGAATTCCCTAATACATAATTTTAAGCAAAGAGAGTCATTTAGAAAAGCTTCATTTCTTCTCAAAATATAAAGGGATCTTTCTTTATTTCTATCAGAAACTTGTATCCCTATACTTATGTCCACCAGTTGCGTCATGAACTAGCCTAAATACCCTAGTATACTGATAATGAAGCACACCTAAAATGGACCAAAGGGTGTTACTGATTCCCATAGGTTGGGGACTAGCACCTCACATCATATAAGAAACACAAAGGAACTATTTTTTTCCACAAAACATATAGAATACAAAAGATACTAGTAAGTATGATCTGCACTCCAAAGGGAAAAAGTTACAGAATCAATAGGTAAAACAATACCCAAAAAATACATCATCAAAATACACAACATCTTCTAAATCAAAGATCATAAAACCATGAAACAAGTGGATCACATCTCCATCAATCACCTCAATCACTCTGGGTCCCAAGGATCATGAACATCTACCACCTCCAAGTGGTGTTTTACTTTTTCTTGGACCTGGTATAGGATAATCAACAAATTCCTGAAGGAAAAGGAAGGGTGTGATCTATAAATCCCCTTAGGGTTGCAACCGATGTTCGATAATTAATTCCATAAAAAATAAACCAATTATGCTTTCAATTTAGATAAAACAAGGAATGTCATGATAATTAAATATTTTCAAAAATAAAATGAATTCATAATAAGGATGGAAAATATTTCAAAACCAGATTAAATGAACATTTTATACAAAACATTTATATAAAGAAGTTATAATGAAAAAAAAAGTTCAATAATCAATGAAATGTAATCATAAAATCAAAAATTTCATAACACCATATAATAAGCCTGATGATATGTTAGTTTTTGTTAATAGGATCTTCATAATACTCATCAATGATCTTGGATTAATGTGTGCACACATATCTTGACTTAGTACATCAAGAATCAACTCCTCATAAGGGAAAATCATGCCAAAGTTTGTTTATGTCAGTGTTTTCATCATCAATCTAGTGCTAGGGGGTCATATACTAGTGCACTTCTCCAACTGAAATAATAAATGTCTAGGATCACATGTTCATTAGTCCATTAATCAATCAATATTGGGAAAATCAATCATTTAAAATTAATTCAAAATAAAAAATCCCAATTTTAGTTTTCAACACACCTTTCTTATTTGAAAACCAAATCATAAGTTTTTATCAATCCATGCCTTTTCAAATTATATTTCAATTTATGAATTTTTTCTCATGGTTCAACCTAAAATAATTTCATCAAATAAATTTCCAAATCAAGCCATAAATTTTCTCAAATCCATCTAATGATTTCAATTCCATTGATATTTGGGTTTTTCATAATTTCTATACCCTTTTCAAAATCACACATCAATTGTCTCAAATTTGAGGTTTTAAATCATTTTAAAACCCATTTAAATCAATCAATAAATTTAAGGTTTCCATTATAGGGAAAAATCATATGTAACCACCAACATTTAATCATGTGATCAAATTAACATCCACAACGAGAATCACCAACAAAGTACAAAGGTGAGGAGATCAAAGAATCCAACCTAAAATTAAGATCCATCAAAGAGAAGATTATATCCATCAATAACATGAAGATCCATAACTTTATAAGGAGGGGATAAGGGGATATTATAATAAACCACATGATAGAATATTTACTCACTATAAGAAGACCAATGCGATCACTGACACTTTGATTCACAAAGAGAAGAGGTTGGAGGGCCCAAAACACCTCCTGGGAGCCTTTAAGTGACAAAAGATCGAATTAATCTTAATAGAAGGAAAGTTGGAATTAAAAACTATCCGGGGAATTTAAATTTATAAAAAAATAGACCATGTTTCATCCCCCTGTGTCCATGATGAAAAAAGGCTGAAAATAGCCAAACCACTTCAAAACCACCTCATACCATGCCACAACCACCCCCGATCAACTAGTCTCTTGAAAACACACTAAAACCATCACCCATATCCACTTTAACTAGGCTAAGTATATGAAATAGCCTCAAAACCATGATTAAGTGGTTCCTAATTTGGAAAAATTACCAAAAATCACCAACCAGGGCTCCACAGTGCAGCCGGACCTCCACATCACAGCTATGTGAAATTTGTAGTAGATATACAAACTAGCCTCTAGAGATCCATGATATAGTCGACCACCTACTCTATAGCCCTATCCAACCTCAAGCTCCCTTATGTAATAAACTAATAGTATATGGAAAATATACAACTCTCTATGGTGAAACCCCTACACCATGGAAAAACTTGCTGCTAAAAACCACCTTCTTTTATAAAAAACACCAATAGAATCTAGAGAATAAACCTTTAAAAACTTTGAAACATTTATACCTTAGCTCTATTTATTCAAACAAACATAAATACCCAAAATTTTGGTCATTTTCCTCAATAAAATATTTCTATCCTTGAAAATACCAAAATGCACCAAAATGAAAAGGCAATCAAAATAAGATTCAAGAAATACCTAAAATATGGAAATGAGATGTTACAACCACCCCACTATAAAAACTTTCTTTCCCTAGAAATCCTGTCAAGAAGATTCCATATTAAAGAGATGAGACCAATGCTCTCTTATCAGTGCCTCATGATCCGACGTCTCATGTGAAGCAGAACCATACTACCATAGCACACAGACTAAAGGTACAGTCTTCCCATGAGGAACCTTTGTCTCAAAATCAAAAATCAAGACTGGATGCTCAATCATAGATAAATCATAATCAATATTAAGATCTTCTCAGCTGAAAACATGAGAGGGGTCATAAAGGTATGATTTATACTTTAAATAATTTGATTTTCCACTTCATTTATTAATGTTTTTAATCAATTAATTAAATATTTATGGTGTTTTTGTTAAATAAATTCACTTTTGTAATTTCATAATTAAATTTATTAATTAATAATTTTCTTAATTTTTTTTATTTTTTGGCTATTAAATTCATTAATTTTGTCTTAGTTATTTTTCTCATTATTTATTTTTCTAATCACTTTTTATGTTATTATTTTACTTATCATAATAATTTTAGGTTTTTTTATTTTTAGTAATTAAGTCAATTAATAAAATTATTTTCATTTAATTAACTTAAACTATATTTTATTTTTAGTCTTTTTTTATTCTTAATATAATTTAACTTTAATAATTCAATTTTAATATTTATTGTAATTTCAATAATTAATTTAAATTTTTTAAATTCAATGTTTTAATTTAATTTATAATTATTATATCAATTTTATATTTTGAGTGCTTAATTATTTAAGTCAGTTTTTAATATAATTTTAATTTTTAAATCATAGTATTCTATTGATTGAATCAATTAATTAATTATTCTTTTGTTTTTTATTTTTTTTAAATTTAATTTAATTAATTTGTTTTATGATATTCTTATTTTATTGGTTCAATAAATTTATCTTTGTTTTCTATTAGGTTTTAATTTTAATTTTGATGCAGTCAATATGTCACCGCTAGCCTCATTGAAATTGGAAAAGTACTACACATTGCTGGGGTTCCTGAACTGTCTCACCACTAGTTCCAGCCTCTTGTCACCGCTATTATCTCCTTCCACGAGCGACATACTGCCGACCTCTTACTTCTTCCAGTAGTGAATCCCTGAAACTTCACCTCTATCAAGTTTCAGAAGACACCTCTAGTTACTTGACACCCCACCAGGAAGCCCTACTTCTGCTAGAAAAAGGCACCGCCAGAGTTCCTCAAATCCCACACACCGTTGCGCTACTCTTCAAATGAGACACCTCCAACCCAATGGTATCTCAACGCACCACTATAGTGTCCTTCCTCATGAGCCACCATTGAACCTTCCTTTCTTCAGCAACCAAGACACATTGTCATCGCCACCTTCAACACGAAATCTTCGCCATAGGGTGAAATATAATAACAACTACACTTCCAGATATATGTATACAAAACAAAAAATTATCCAATTTTCTCAGATCTGGAGTTCCCAAACCAACTGTTTGAGTTATACCTCTACCAAACCTCCATAGAGATCGATTACACTTGACGCTGCCGCAAGCTGAGTTCCTAACCGCTTTATTGACACCATCACCAACACCATTGATCAGGGTTGAAGAAGGCCATTATCCTCAGTCTTTCAAAGCTGCCATCACCACATTGCCTTCTTGATGAAGCCACTGTGTTTTTCCACCTTACTGAAGAAAGCTGCCTCCATGGAGGAGTAGCATCACGGAGTAGCGCTGGTTGAAGGCCTGGCCAAGCCAGCCTTTGGAGGAAGACCATTCAAAGATATCACCCTAAGTATCTTTCTAGATGAGGGGGGGGGGGAAATAATAACTAAATAAACTTAAAAAAAACTAAATTAATTTTTCTAAATAAAAAAAAATTAAATTATTAATAATAAAAAATAAAATAAAATAAATTATAAAAATAATAATATATAATCAAACAAGTAAATATTAATTAATAATATTAATAAATTAATCTTTATGTAAATAAATTAATAATAATAAAAATATATTATAATAAAATAAATAAATATTCTAATAATAATAATTAATAAATGTTTTCAATAAAA
The DNA here is from genome assembly GCA_963277665.1 of Viscum album. Lineage (NCBI taxonomy): Eukaryota > Viridiplantae > Streptophyta > Magnoliopsida > Santalales > Viscaceae > Viscum > Viscum album. The sequence goes on along the minus strand of OY728127.1, from coordinate 1,956,103,673 downwards.
TAGTTAATTAAAATGTTAGTTAGTATTTTAATAGTAATAAATTAATAAAAAATATTTATAAATAAATTAATTTACACAATAATGTAATTTATATAATAATAATAATTAATTATATAAATAAATATTTAAAAAAGTGAATTATTTATAATTGAGAATAAATAATTGACTAAAAAAACTGTATTAATTACTCCTTGTTTTAACTGTCCAGATACATAGTTTACTCAGATTCATGTCCATATTCAACCCAACTGCATGAAGAAGTTTTTTACATGAGAGGTGCTAAAAACATGAGTGTTGATAAGGACACGTACATGTGTTTAGTGAAAAAGGGAACACCAAGATGAGTTGATGCTTTCAATGGGTGACCAACTAGAAAACAAGAGGGCTTTAAAAATTCAAAGCAAGCAATCAGGCACTGATGGGAAAAATTCATGCACAAAATTATGGAGAGAAGAATAACACACTGGGATCAAAGAAGAAACAAAAACTTTCAATCATTCTCTTGATAGAGAACCCTTCTACCCTATTTTTCATATTTTTCATTACATTTTTAATTTGAATTTATTTTTTCTAAATTGAATATGATTTGTGGGTAATCCTTTTTTCTCAGGAATTTAAATTCTGCTGGTTTATATATTTTTCATTCTTCATGATCTATTTTCTATAAATATGAATCAAATGGAGACATCGACTTTATGTTTTCAAAAATTATTTTTCACCTCTTAAATCTCTAATTTAATTTTCACGATAAATAAATGAGACTGATCTTGAACCTATTTTTTTCAAGCTTAAAATTTTAAAACTTTGGTATATTTTGATGAATTATGTTCATTAAAGCCTTTTTAATTTTCATTTAGGTTTGATGATTCTTGGAGTGGTGAAATATAAGAGTTCATTTTTATAAGTGATTCATCTCTTGGTGAGGGAGGTTAATCAATCTTTATTTTAGGTGTGTTTAATTAAATTTCTATAAATAATATTTCATTTTTAACTAGTAGAGTTAGAATTCCTTAGTATCTCCCCTAATCACTATTACTCATTCTTTGTTCCTATCATTGAAACTCTTTCATCATTGTTGTTCTCATTACTCCATCTTTAATTTCTCTATAAAAAAATATCTATCTCATTATTATCTCTTCCAACGAAATTAAAAAAAGTAAAAATATAAAAAAACCCATTGTTTTCAATAATGGTATTGTTTTGATAATTTGGTTACTCTAGCTTCCCTATGTCTTCAACCTTGCTTACCACTATACAGTAATAAATAGGATTTATAAATTTTTAAACTTCGATACGTATTTAATGACGCGTATTTCATGTTTTTAGAGCTGTTTCTAGGGAGGTATTTGATCAACCAATGTTTTTCAAAACATTTAAAAAAAATTAGTTTAAAAAAAATTATATAAAAAATAATTTATCAATAAAATTTAAAATTGAAAACTACTATTTTTTAAAAAAATTCAATCTTCTGTGATCTTTTGTCTGCTTTTGCCTCAAATTTTTTTAGACTGTTTGTGCTAAACAACTACTATTTCTATTTCTTGATCTTTTTTGTGCTGATTTTTACCCTTAACTATCTACTGCATGTGCATGATAACTTCTTATAATAGACTAGATACTCTAAACCCAAAAATTGAAAAACATTTAAGTTCTCTAAAAAATAAAAATAAAAATGAAATGGAAAACTTAGGAGAGAGAGTTCCTTTTAACAATCTACCAAAATTTCAACTAGAACTCTTAGAGGAAATAGAGAATCCTAGGATGAGAGTGTTTCAACTCCCTCAAGTCTCAAGTAATCATTCTTCAGTTAGAATTTCTCTTAGATCTAGGAATTATGAACTCAAATAGTCCCATTCTTCAGTTAGAATTTCTCTTAGATCTAGGAATTATGAACTCAAATAGTCCCATTCTTCACTATTACCATTATTCAATGGAATCTATAATGAGTAATCTATAACCTTCATTAGATACTTCTATAACATAGTAAAATATTTACCACTTTCAGAACTCACATAAAATGAGATAATGAGGAGAGTATTTACCTTCTTTATTAAAAGGTATAATAGTAATTGGTTAATGATTGTATATTAAAACATATTTAAAAATTGGGCACACGTTTATAATTCCTTCAAAATTAAATTTTATCCCAAAATACTTAAAGGATAATTGAGAACCAGAATAATAAGTTTCTACCAATAAGATGTAGAATCCTTTCATGAGTCTTGGTATAGATTCAGGGACCTTCTTAGGTAGTGTCCCCATCATCAACTCCCATCAAATGTTCTCATGGACAACTTTTATGAAGGGCTATCCTCTTCTGGTCAAAAGATATTTGACCAGTCTGCTAGGGGGTATTTCAATGATAAAATTGATTAAGAGTTGAGAATTTTTTTAACAACCTTGTCCTGAATTCTAAACCCAAAAATTCTTGGAGGAAGAGAGTGAATATAAATGCTAACAAAATTGGTTCTAGAATGGAAATGAACTCACAACTTTCTGAAATAAAAAACCATCACTAAAATTTAATGAAAAAAAATTATAAAAAAACTATAAACCAAGTGGGATATAAAATCACAAACCTATCTCTTAGGGAATAATTCTCTCAATGTGGAATGTTTGGTCAAATTTATTTTTTCCCAAACATTTACATGCTAGCCCAAAAACATGAAAATTAAAAATCTATTAACTATGGTTTTAGGATGCCTTCCAAAGATGATACATTTTCAAATAACTATAATGAAGGATATAGGAACTATACCAACCTCTTCTAGAAAGAACAAGGAAAGCTAAAACAACCCACTTCCCCTTCCTACAAAAACCAACCTATAAAAAAATTTCAAAACCAACAGAGGGAAGAATATTATAATTCCCAAGGAAATTTTGATGGTCAAATGTTTTTTAAATTGGATAAAATATTAAATAGAGTGGGATATCAATATGAAAATTTAAAGACTCAATTGAATAAACAACAAGTAAAATATTATTCTAATAAAATTCAATAAGATGATATAATGAAAAATATGGAAACTCAACTGGCCCAACCTGCTAGGTGTATAAATTAGAGGGAAAAAGGAAGACTGCCAAGCACAACTTAAATAAACCCTAGAGAGAATTCCATGGATTTTATCACTAGAAGTGGGATTAAAACTCAAAATTAACTTGAAAAATACTTTAGAAATGCCCTAATTGAAAAATAGAATAAATCTAAAAAAAATATTCTTGACACACAATGTAGAAATCATGAGAAAAATTTTAAAAATAAACAAAATATCAATTTTCACCTGAAACACAAGCTCAAAATTTTTATAAAAACAAAAAGAATAATAATTAGGAGAAAAATGTAAAATAATTGGGGGAAATTCTATCTATTCTTAGTAAATTTTTCCCACCCATTAATTTCACAGAAAAGTTGAAACCTAAAAGTAATAACTAGGCTGAGCATCTTCAATTCCTTATGATTTTGACCAAGTTCATAGTGAATATCCAATTCATACAAGACTTAATTAAAATTCCATATTACCTAAAATCTATTAATAAAATTATTTCCAACAAAAGTACTTTTGAAGAATTTTCCACATACAACCTCACTAAAGAGTGTAGAGAGGTACTCCAAAATAAAATCCCTCCCAAGATCAAAGACCCAAGTAGTTTTTTCTTACCCTAAATTTCAAGAAATTCAATTAAACTGAATTGCTTGTGTAACTTACGTGCTAGTATCAACCTGCTCCCATATTAACTATTTCAACATTTGATATTGGGAGATCTTAAACCAACCACTGTCATCATACATTTGGATAACCATTCATTCAAAAATCCCAAGGGAAGGGTAGATGACCTTCTTTTTGGAGTTAAGAAAATATTTTTTCTGGATGATTTCTTAGTCCTAGAAATGGCGTGTAACCAATAGGTTCCCATCATTCTGGGTAAGCCCTTCTAGGACAACTAAATAGAATTAAAATATGTTTCCATGGGTGAAATTAGTTTTAAAATTGGAGAACAACAGGAATAATTCAATGTATTTAAAAATATCAAGGGGCCAAAATTTTCTAAAAACCATTCTAAGATAGAGTTCTTGGAAGTTTTAAGTTCAATTAAAAATTTAGAAGAATTTTAAAATCAATACTTTGTTGAATTAATAAACTTAGAAGGTAAAATGGTATTTGATAAATGGCTGAATCTTCTCTTAATAAAAATATGGAAAATGTTCTACAACTGGAAAACAGTCGAGTTTCTTTTACTACTAGAAATGTTCCATATTTTTATGAACTTAAATACTTCTCAAGTGAACTTGAGGTTGATTCTTCTAAAAATTTTATTTAATAGAGGTAGATATGATAAAGAATATTGATGATTATGCTTTAATAAATTTTCAAAATTCTGAACTGGAAACTTTTGAGAGTGAGCTGTCCTCATTGGACAACATTGATGGAAATCATAAAACTGGTCAAGAAATTCAAAATATTTCAACAATTAAAACTCATTATAAGAGATATTTCAAAGAACTTATACTTCCCAGGCCTGTGAGTCATCCTTCAAGTGATAAGGAACCCACTTTAGAATGAAAAAAACACCCTTCACATCTTAAATACTCTTTTTAATATAAAATTACACACTTCCTATTATCATATCTACTGAACTGAAATAAAACCAAAATGGAAAATTGTTAGATGTTCTTAGGAAGTTAAAATATATAATAGGTTGGTCAATAAATGATATTAAGGGTATTAAAACTTAAATTTTCATGCACAAAATCCCTATGGAACCAGACCATAAAACTGGAGTTGAGTGTCAAAGAAAACTAAATCCCAATATGAAAGAAGTTGTAAGAGATGAATTTACCAAATTTTTGGACACTGGAATTATATATCCTATATCTAAAAATAATTAGGTCAGTCTGGTTCAAGTTTTACCTAATAAATGAGGTTTCACAATTGTCACTAATGAAAAGAATGAATAAATTCAAGTAAGGAAGGACACTAAATGGAGAGTCTGTGTTGATTATAAGAAGATCAATTTTACCACTGGGAAGGATCATTTTCCAATGCCCTTCCTTGATCAAATGTTTGAGAGGATTACTGGGAATAAATTATTCTATTTTATCGATGGCTATTCAAGTTACAACCAGATTCTAGTATCTCTAGAGGATTAGAAGAAAACTACCTTCACATGCCCCTTTGAGACATTTTCCTACCTGTTAATGCCCTTTGGTTTATGTGGTGCTCCAAAAACATTTCAAAGGTGTATGATGACTATATTTTCTCACATGACTGAGAAGATTATTATGGTTTTCATGTATGATTTCTCCATAGTTGGTAGCATATTTAATACTTGTCTAAAAAATCTGGAATTGGTTTTAGAGAGATTCCTACAGACGAACCTAGTTTTTAATTGGGAGAAATGATAATTCATGTTCACTGAAGGGATAGTTTTGGGAAATTAAGTTTCCAAGAGAGGATTAGAGTTTTAAATTACCAATGTTGAAGTAATTAAAAAACAACCACCTCCTGAAAATGTTAAGGGTGTTAGAAGTTTCTTAGGGCATTTCAGTTTTTACCAAATATTTATAAAATAATCCTCTAAAATAAAAACTTACTTGTGTTTTATTCTTGTGAAGGATTCACCCATCAATTTTGATAAAAAATGTATTGAATCTTTTTACCTATTAAAGTAAAAACTCACCTTATCACCTATCATCATTGATCAAGATTGGAAGATACATTTTGAACTAATGTGTGATGCAAGTAATATGGCTCTTTGAGCTGTCTTAGTACATAGAGGAGATAAGAAGTTTCATGTGGTATATTATTCTAGTAGACTGTTAGATGAGGCAACAAAGAATCACACCACTAATGAGAAGGATTTGTTGGATGTGATCTTTTCTCTAGAAAAATTTAACCAGGACCTATTAGGTACCAAAGTTATAATCTTCACTGATCATTATTCCCTAAAGTACTTGTTGTCTTAAAATGAATCCAAACCTATGCTTATAAGATGGATCCTCTTATTGTAAGATTTTGACATAGAGATTATAGATAAACAAGGAGTTATGAATTTATTTTTTGATCATCTTTATAGGCTTTGTAACACCCATTGTGAGGATACTAGGGAGATTAATTCTTCCTTTCATGATGAGAAACTTCTCACACTCTCCCTTAGGTAGTTTTATTGGTTTTTATACTTTTCCATAATTTTGGAAACTAGTTTCATTCCTAAGGATTTTTCAAACAACCAGAGAAATAAATTCATTTCAGATATTAATCACTATCTTTTGGACAATCCTTTGCTATTTAGGAGATGTACTGATGAAATTTTGAGAAGGTGTGTGCCATAAGAAGAGATGTTTCCTATACTATAGAGTTTTCACTCTTCACCTTCGTGAAGAAATCATGGCGGAGAGAGGACATGTCAAAATTTCCTTCAAGCTGTATTTTACTGGCCCAACTTATTAAAAGATGCAAGAAGTTATGTTGTAGGTTGTGATAATTGTCATAGGTTGGGAAATGTTTGGATGAAGCAAGAGTTACCACAAAAAATGTATTTTGGAAGTATAAATTTTTGATGTTTGGGGTTTATAATTTATGGCACAATTTCCATAATCTCATGGGAATGAGTATATTTTATTTGTTGTTGATTATGTGTCTATGTGGGTTGAGGCAGTAACACTACCCAACAATCAGTCCAATAGTATCATTCTATTTTTCAAAAAGAACATATTTCAAGATTTGGGGTGCCAAGAGCTTTCAAAACTAATAATGAAACATAATTTAAAATTAAAAATTTAAGGATTTAATGGATAAATATTGACGCACCCATAGGAATGGTACTGCCTACCATCCACATTCTTGTAGAAAAGTAGAAATCTCTATTAGGGAGCTAAAATAGATTCTGGAGAAAACACTCATAAATTATACAAAAGAATAGTCTATGAAGTTAGATGAGGCATTGTGGGCCTATAGAGAATATTTTAAAATCACAATTGGAATGTATCCATATAGGATATTATTTAGGAAATTATATCATTTTCTTTTGGAGTTTGGACACAAGTCATATTGGGAAGTTAATGATTTAAAATTTGATTTTAAATCTATTGGGTAAAGGAAGCTGCTTGAGTTGAGTGAGTTAAATGAGATAAATTGAGATTCATATGATGAATCTAGGATATATAAAGAGAGGTAAAAAATGTTTCATGATTCTATCATTAAAAATAGATAATTCAAACCTAGACATAAGGTCCTTCTCTTTAATTCTAGACTTAAGCTATTTCCCAGTAAGCTTAAATCTAAGTGGTCTAGACCCTTTATTGTTGTTAGAGTGTTGAAGAATGGATCTATTGAGATTTTTGGAGAGAAAAACAATACAATTATTGTTAATGGTAAAAGATTAAAACTATATTTTAAAGGGCATCCGAAGGGCTTGGATGCTATCTCTGTGATAGAAAAATTATTTTCAATAAATTCTAACTAAAAACTTAAAATTCAGTGATTCATAGGAGTCAACCCATGGGTAGTCTTTGTCTTTACATTTTTTCTTGATATATTTTGAATAATGTGTTGCTTGGTTGTTTTCATTATCTTCTTTGTTTCTACTAGATACATGTTCTTGGACTTGCTGGTTCTTATTCTCAGATTAATAAGGATATTGATTTAGTGTCAACAAAGTAGCAGAATTCCCTTTATTCTTCAAATCACTTGTAATTACTTGCTAAGCATATTTGGATAAAATTTAATCAGGAAAGTTCCTTATTATTTATTTATTTATTCATTTTTTCTTCTCCTCTATTACTTATACAAAAAAAGTCACTATTAATTCATTATTCTAATATACAATGGTGAGTCATTGACTCACCATTTCACTCGAGTCACCATTCCACAACTGGCAGTGACTCATTAATATTCTTATTGATGTTGGAATTTTTTTTATATGTGCTTATTTGCTGAAATTTTTTATATGATGCTTTGTTAACTATATTAAATTCACTCACTTTTTAAAATTAAGTGCGGGGGGGGGGGGATAAATTCATACTGGCTATTTATTTTGAATTAAATATTCATGAATGTGTCTTTCTTTTCTTGGTTTTTAGCATATATTTTTATGCTCTATAATACATTTGTTTGAATCAAAATTTTGAAATTAATTACACCCTATTCACTATATACTCATTTTTATATGATAATTTTTTGAACATAAATAAAAAATTCTATTCATTGGCTTTAATGATATTGAATGTGAACCTATTGTAATATAATATTTTTATTGTGGAAATCACAATTTTTGAACTTCATTGTGCCCCTTTCACATGTCATTAATATAATGATATGAAAATCTATTTTGTGCTTTCAAATTCAATTTTTTTATCTAGCTTATAATTCTACTTTGGGGAAAAAGTTAGGTTTTAAGTGTGGGGTAGAGGGTCTTAATTTCTGATCTAATTTGTGATTTAAAGTAAACCCTTAAATTCATCATCCCTTAAAATTTTTTCTTGTAAAAAATGGTAAAACAATTTCAAATTCTTTCACAATATGAGGTTATTTAGGCTTCATTTTTCACTGAAAATTGAGTCTTTCCTATTGGATAATACTTACTGGTTGATGAGGGTTTCATTGAATCTGAATTTTGGAGGATGGATAATTGTTGAGTGAAGTTACATTTTGATTTTATAAATGTTTTTTTTAGGAACTAAGTTTTAGAGTGATATATGATAATTTTTTTGGGGTCATTATTATAACCATACAAAATATGAAGTTTGAATTTTATCATAGGGGAATAACTTATTAATTATTTTAAAAAATCAATAACATTACTGAAACTTCTTATCTCCTCTATGCAATTATAATAAGTGCAAATGCATAGTGTTAAGAAAAAGTTACATGGCTGGGTAAAATTCAAAAAATAAAAATAAAAATAAAAAATTACATAGTTTTAAAAAACGCGTTCATTAAGGTGAAGGTAATTTTGAACACTAGATGAAGAAGAGGACAATCGATTTACATGAAAATAATTTAAGTTTTATCAATAAGGTGATTCAAAAAAAATTAAACTTTTCTTTTTGGACCCTAAGAGAAATTTCTAAGTTACCTTTTGTTAAGTTCTTAATTGCACTTATATTGAACCTGTTATCACTATTAGATTTAGAAATTGGTTTTGAATTGATGTAATTATTTAAGTGACCTCATATATGAGGCATGAAATCCTCATAAGTTAATGAATCTTGATTATTTTTATCTTCTAGTGGGTATTTGAAATAATGAAGGACCTAATTTGATTAATTCATTTGAAAATACTAAATCTCATTCTACATTATTCTAATTTTAAATACCTTTACTTTCTTCTTTTTGAGTTTATTGTTAAAAAAACATATATCTTTTTTTTTAAAATGACAAAAAACATGATATTTATTGGGGACAATCAATGACTAAGTGTGGGGGAATTGGATGTGGCCTTTAAATCACTTGATTTTCCACATCATTTATTAATGTTTTTAATCAATTCATTTATGGTGTTTTTGTTAAATAAATGAAATTTAGTAATTTTATAATTAAATTTATTATTTAATCATTTTTCATAATTAATTTTTTATTTTTTATCTTTTAAAGATATTAATTTTTTCTTAATTATTTTTTGGTTCTTTATTTTTCTAATAACTTTTTAAGTTATTATTCTACTTGTCATAATAATTTTAGTTTTGTTTCTTTTTAGTAATTAAATAAATTAATCAAATTATTTTCATTTAATTAAACTAAACTTTATTTTATTTTTAATATTTTTTTATTCTAAATATAATTTAACTTTAAAAAATAAATTTTAATATTTAGTGTAATTTTAATAATTAATTTAAATTTTTTAAATTCAATGTTTTAATTTAATTTATAATTATTATATAATTTTTTTTATATTGATTTCTTAATTATTTAAATTATTTTTCAATCTAATTTTAGTTTTTAAATCATAGTATTCTGTTAATTGAATTAATTAATTAAATATTATATTGTTTTTTATTTTTTTAAATTAAATTTAACCAATTTATTTTATGAAATTCTCATATTATAGGTTAAATAATTTTATCTTTATTTTATGTTAGCTTTTAATTTTAATTTTGATGCAGTCAATGTTTCACCGTCATCATCACTAAAATTGGAAAAGTGCTACACACCACTGGAGTTCCTGAACTGTCTCACCGCCAATTCTAGCCTCATGTCACCACCATTCTCTCCTTCCGCCAATGACACACAACCAACCTCTTACTTCCACCAATACAGAATTTGCAATAAACTACCAGGGAGACACTGCCACTATCAAGCTTCGGGAGACACCACCAGTTACTTGATACACTGCCAGGAAGCTCTGCTTCCATTGCAACACGACACTGCCAAAGTTCCTCAAATTCCTCACACTGTTGTGCTACTCTTCACATGATACACTGCCAAGCCAAAAATGTCTCAACACACCTCTAGGGAATCCTTCCCCATGAGCCACCGCTGAAGCTTCCTTCCACCAGTGACAAGGAAAATTTTCCACTATCATCTTCAGCACGAACTTTCCACCATAGGGTGAAACATAATAACAATTTTACTTCTAGATCTATGAACATAAAACTGAAAGTTACCCAATTTTATCAGATATAGAGTTCATAAACCAACTGTTCAAGTCAACCCTCCACCGAACCTTGACCGAGATTGATTATAACTGACACAACCACGAGACGAAATCCTAACCACTATGTCGAAACCCTCACCGACGCCGTTGTTCTGAGTTGAAGAAGTCCACCATCCCCAGTCATTTGAAGACTCCATCACCATGTTTCCTTCTGGATGAAGCCGTTGATGCCATAAACCTTGCTGAAGGAAGCTGCCACCATGGAGGAGAAACATCGTGGAGGAGTGCTGCTTGAAGGCTTGGATGATCCAGCCTCTGGAGGAAGACCAAACAAAAATACCCCCCGCACGACTTTTTGGATAGGGGGAGAAAAATAAAAAATAATAACTAAATAAATTTAAATAAATTAAATAAAACAAAATTAATTTAACTAAATAAATAATAAACTAAATTAATAATAATAAAAAATAATAAAAAATAATAAAATTAATTGTTAAAATTAAAAAAATATAATCAAATAAATAAATATTAATTATTATTAATAATAATTTAATATTTATATAAACAAATAAATAATAATAATAATATAATATAATAAAATAAATTAATAATTTTATAACAATAATTAATAAAAGTTTTAAATAAAATAATTAATTAAATAATTAGTTAATAATTTAATAGTAATAAATTAATAACAAATATTTACAAATAAATAAATTAACATAATAATGTAATTAATGTTATAATTATAATAATAATAATAAATTATATAAATAAATATTTATAAAAGTTAAATATTTATAGTTAAAAATAAATAAATAAATAAAAAATTTCTATTAATTACTCCCTGTTTTAACTTTGCAGATACACAATTTACCCGAATTCATGTCTAGATTCAATTCAACCGCATGAATAAGTTTGTTATACAGGATATTATAAAGACACAAGTGTTGCAGAGGACAAGTACACGTGTTTGGTGAAAAGGAGAACATCAAGATGAGTCAGAGCATGCAGTGGGTGACCAACTGGAAAAAAATAGAGGTATTTAAGAATTCAAATAAAGTAAGAGGGAATTGATGTGAATAATTCATACACAACATTTTGGAGAGAAAAAAACATAGTAGGAGCAACTTTTGATCATTCTCTTAAGGGGTAACCCATCTCCCATTTTCTCATATTTTTAATTATGTTTGTAATTGGAATTTATTTTTCCTAAATTGAATATGATTTGTGGGTAATCCTTTTTTCTTGGGAATTTAAATTATGGTGGTTTATATATTTTTGATTATTTATGATATATTTTTTATAAACATAGAATCGATTGGTGAGATCAAATTTATGTTTTCAATTTTTTTTCACCTCTTAAAATTCTAATTCAAATTTTATGATCAATCTGGGAGACTGATCTTAAACCCTTTTTTTTCAAGATTAAATTTTTAAAACTTTGGAATATTATCATGAATTATATTCCATTGAACCCTTTTTAATTTTCATTTCAATTTGATGATTCTTGGAGTGGTTAACTCTATGAATTCATTTTTGTAAGTGATTCACCTTCCAGAGAGGGTGGTTAATCAATATTTATTCATGGTGTGTTCAATTAAGTTGTTGTGAATAATATTTCATTTTCAACCAGTAGAGTTAGAATTCCCTGATATCTCCCATGATCGGTTTTACTCATTCTTTATTCCAATCATTGAAACTCTTTCTTCACTATTGTTCTCATTACTACATCTTCAACTGATCTATAAAAAATAACCATATCATTATTAATTCTTCTAAATATAAAAAAAGTAAAAATATAAAAAAAATACATAACCCAATATTTTCAATAGTGGGATTGTTTTGATAAATTGGTCACTCTACGTTCCCTATGGGTTCGACCCTACTTACCACTGTATTGTAGTAAATAGGAATTATAAATTTTTAAACTTTGACACATATTCAACAAATTGCATGTCAAGGTAATTTAAAAGATTTGATACTTGAAACATGCTATGGATTAAATTCAACTATGGTGGAATTCCCAAATGGTAGGCTACTTCCCCCACTCTCTCAAAAATCTCAAAAGGACCCAAAAATATCAGCTCAATATTTCTTTATTTTCAAATACATTAATGACCCATCTAAGATTAAATTCTCAAGAAGACATGGTCACCAAATTAAAGCTACAATGGTCAAATTTAACGATTAGTATAAGTGTTACACCAACTCTACACTATCAATATTCTCTGAAAAATCAACTGAATTCTCATAGTTGTCTCTTGGGTCTGCCTCAGTCCAACTAAGGAACTTTCACCAATTTCTAACCAACATAATAGAAATATACAATACTGGCTATAAAATTACTCAAAAGGATCCATTCTAAAATCATATTTGTAACTATTTTTATAGGTGAACTCAACCAGTCCCAAATGGTCATCCGAAGCTCCACTAAATTCAAGAACCCAATCATGTAGAATTTCCTCAAGAATCTATATTGCACACTCTGTATGGACATCCATCTGCGAATGATATGATATGATCAAATGTACCTGGGATCCCATGGACTCCTAGAGGCCTTTATAAATGTGAGAAGTAAAGTGAGGATCCCTATCAAAGACTATAGAATATGGAAATCCATGAAACCTAAAAATATACTACATGTATAATGTCCCAAGTCCTCAACTTTGGTTGTATCTAAAATGGGTATAAGGTGAGCCAATTTGATCAACTTATCAATCAAAAACCATATATAACTCTTCCCTTGATGGGTACATGGAAACCCAACCACAAAGTCCATTTAAATCTCATCACACTTCCAAGTTAGCATTAAAATAGGATGATTAAAACCCTAAGTTCTCTGGTGATTGGATTTAACCTATTGGTAGGTATAATAATGTAAAAAAAAGTTAGTGATGTCTCATATCATACTCAAAAACCATAATTTCCTATAGATATCATATAATATATTTGTGGTACCTGGGTGCACTGCCCATAGGGAATTATGGAAATCACCCATCATGGAATTTCTCATAGGAAAAGTCACAAAATAACAGTTCCAGAAACATAGGATACTCTCTAAAAATATTAAATGGTCAAAAATGGTCTCCCTACTATAAAGAGAGCCCTTAATGACACAAAATTCATCATCAAACTATTGTTACTAATGAATCTTCTCAAGAAGAGAGGATTTCAACTGCATGCTTACCAAAATAACCTTAGACTCATTCTCATGGAATCCCAAATGAAACCAAGTAAATAGATGCATCAAATTCCACTATTTTGATGATTCTTTCATGGTCTAGGTTAGAAGTTTCTTACTCAAAGCATCAATAATTCCATTCCCCTTACCATGGGTGAATGAACTTTTGAAATCAAAAGAATTTAGATACTCCACCCAATGCCTCTATTAGAGGTTCAATCTTTTTTAGGGAAGATATAAGTTAATATTTTTTGGTCAAAATAAATGGTTAACCTTTCATCGATAGGTAATTCCATGAACTTTTAAGATAATGAATCATAGTAAAAATTTCAAGATCAAGGTTCAGATAATAGTTCTTATGTGGCTAATGATTTTTGGAACCATAGGCTACCACATGATCACACTACACAAGGAAACAACCCAAATCCGAGCCTGATGCATCACATAAGACCACAAATCTCTACTCATCCTCTAGGAGAGTCAACACTAGCATAGATGTCAAAATATATTTTATCTCAACAAAATAACTCTAAAATTTATCATCCCTAATGAACATTACTCCTTTTTGAGTGATATTGGTCATCATAGAAGACAAATTTGATAAATCTCTGATGAACCTATGGTAATATCGCAAAAAAACTAATAAAATTAAAATCACAAAACATTATGTGGTTTCTACCTTGTCAAAATATCTTTCAATTTCTCTAGATCAACTAAAATACCATGTCCCAAAACCACTTATCCCAATAACTTAACTTCTTGAATCCGGAAATTACATTTCAAAATATTTACATAAAGTTAGTGATTTCTCAAGATATCTAGAACTCCTATGAAATAAAGAACATGGTCCTCCTTGATCTGATAGTAAAATAGGAAATCTTCAAAAAATACCCCCAAAAATGAGTCAAGGTACTCATGAATGTTCATTAAATACATAAAAATTGCTGTATCATTAGTTAGACCAAATGGAATAACAATGTACTCATAATGTCTATACCTAATCTCGAAGGCTATTTTCTAAATATCTGACTCTTTTATTATTAATTAGTGATAACCATATTGAAGATCAATATTTGAGAAAAAATTTACCCTTGTTACATTATCAAATATATCATCAATCCATGGTAATAGATATTTATTCTTTATCGTAACTTGATTGAGTTTCCGATAATAAACACAAAGGTGAAGTGTTCCATCAAATTTCTTTACAAAGAGAACAGGGGGCATCCAAGGGGACACACTCAATAATATGAAAACTTTCTTTAGAAAATAATCAAACTGACTCTCCAAATATTTCAAATATATTGGTGACATATGGTAAGATGGAATAGATATTGGTCGATTATTATGTACTAAATCAATATAAAACTCTACCTCTTATATTGGTGGAAAACTAGAGAATTAAAATGGAAAAATATCAGGAAACTTGATGGAAAATATAGGTATACCATAACACAAATACTCTCACTCCAAGTAGAAATCAAACAATGATATTACCCTACCCAACTCTAGAAAATATAGTCTAGATCTACTCGACCTCGGGTTTTACTCTCCTTGAAAGACAGAACACAACCCATTAGGAACAGTAAAGAAGACCCACTGAAGATAACAGTCAATCTGGGACTTATTAGAAATCAAAAAATAAATATTGAAAATGATATAAAGAGGTTTCATGTTGATAAATAGAAAATTATAGGAAATATCAATCTATTATAAAGATAAAAGACAGGAAGGACACCGAATACCCTACTCTCTCTTCATTCTAATGGGCATACAAATATCCATCACATAATACAAAAGATTCATTGAATGATTTAGAGAATTCACAACATGGGGTAATATAATTGAGTGAGATGCACCAGTATCAAATAAAGTAGTAACTAAATATGAATCTATAGTGATGATACCTCTCATAGTTACTAGACCAACATCATCTTCCTATGGAGACTAAACTACTTCATGAATAAGATTCGTTCTGGAATCCTATAGTTAGAACCCATTAGTTATTGAAGTATCTAAATGCATTGCAGTAATTTTTAGTGATGATGAGTCTCGTGGTGGTTTTAGATACCTAGAGTAGTCCATGGTGACCTAAGGCTCGTTTCAATGAGAGTTGGCTAGACATTCACTCGAAACTACCTCCTAAGTCCCATCAATACTACCTCATGTATTCCAGGACAACCCAAATGCATAATAACATCAAGGAAACATATACAAACTAATATAGAGATCAGATATCACTTTTTTATGAACCATCCCAGATACCCTAGTATGTTGATACCTGATATATCCCTGACATGGACTGAAGGGCATTCCTGATCCCCATGAGTTAGCGGCTAGCACCTAACATTATACCAGAAACACAAGGTAATTATTTTTTCAACAAAACACGAGGAATTAAAAATATAAAAGACAATATTCTCAATAATGAAAAGGGAGAAAATACCAGAATCAATAGGCAAAACAATACCCAAATAGTACATCATCAATAGATACAACATCTACTAAAGAATTTATTAAAAAACCTAGGAAACATGTGGATCACATATCCATCATTAACTTATATTACTCCAGGTCCCAAGGATCAATAAAATCCATCACCTCCAAGTGGAGCTTTCCATTTTCTTGGACCTGTCATAAGATAATCTACAAGTTCCTGAAGGAAAAGTTAGTGTGTGACCTATAAATCCTAGTAGGGTCTCACCAAGTTTTCTGTAATCAATTTCATAAAAATTAAACCAACTATGATTTCAATTTAGATAAAACAAGTCATGACATGGAATTTACATATTTTCAAAAAAACATGCTTTCATAATAAAAAATAGAAGATATTTCAAGATTGGATTAAATGAACATTATATATAAAAAATTTATATAAAGTAGTTAGCATGAATAAAATAGTTCAAAAATAAATGGTATATAATAGTGAAATCAAACATCTCATAGAACCATGTAATAACCCCCCCAGTATGTTAGTTTCTAGAAATAGTATCCTCACACTACTCATTAGTGGTATCGGCTTAATGTGTGCACATATCCCTCAACTCAGGCCATTAGACTTAACTACCCATTAGGGAAAATCATGAAGCAATATGTTTATACAAGTGTTTCCATCATCATTATAATGGTAGGGGTGATATCCTAGTGATATTGTCCAAATTACCTATTAACCACTTAGTCTCACATGTGCTTCAATCAATCAATCAATAAAGCATGGGAAAATAAATCATTTCAAATCAGTTCAAAATACAATAACCAATTTCAGTTTTTAACATGACTTTCTCATTTCAAAACCAAATAATATGTTTTCATAAATTCACACCTTTTCAAATCATATTTCAATTTAATACATTTGTCTCATGGTTTAACCTTAAATTATTTCATCAAATAAATTTTTAAATCATGCCATCAATTTTCTCAAATCCACAAAATAAATATAATTCCATTAAAATGTGGGGTTATTTTAAAATTTCTATGTTCTTTTAAAAACCATAAATCAATCGTATAAAATTGGAGATTTAAATAATTTAAAAACCCAATTAAAATAAATCAAACAATTTAAGGTATCAATTATAGGGAAAAATAATATAAAACCACCTAACTTAAATCATGTGATCAAATAAATACTTGTAATAAAAAACACTAATGAATATTGAAGGTGTAGAGATCAATAAATCCAAACTAGAATAAAGATCCATCCAAGTAGATATTAGATCCATTAATAATGTGATGATTCATCAATCTCCAAGTAGGGGATAATGGCATATCATATAAAACCACATGAGAGGATATTTACTCACTAGAAGAAGATCCAACGCTATCACTGGTGCTTCAATTCGCATGTAGAATAGGTTTGAGGGTCCAAAACACCTCTCCAAAGCCTTAATGAGTCAAAATATTGAATGAGGATTAAGAATAGGGAAGTTGTAATTAAAAACCATATAGGAAATTTAGGTCTGTAAAAACACATACAATGCCAAAACCCCCCATGGATATGACACATAAATGATGAAAAAATCCATACCATGATGTGGTCACCTCATAACATACTACAACCACCCCCAGTAAACTGACCTAAAATCCAAGGTATAATGTAAAACAATAAAACCACACCAAAACTAATAAACATTGCTCAAACCACAAGCTACCATATCATATGCCACAAATCCAAGGAGGAATTATGTCTCAAAATTAGGGAAGAATGATCTATTATATTTACCTAAATCATAACCAATAATATCAATACATCCACCATGGTGAACATACAGGGGTAATATAAGAAAAATTGGATTCCCCCAAGAATCCTATATAGGTTTATAAAAAATAATTCCAAATGTGATGTGAAAAAACCATGATAAATCAAAATAATTTCTTAGAATAATTTTTTTATTCATTCCATATTTAATAAAAAACCGTTCATTATAAATAATTCAAAATTTTCAAAACAATTAATCAATAAAATTTTCAAATATATTTTGTAAATCTAAATTTTCACCCCAAAAATACACATTTCAAAAAAATAAAATTTTCTACACATTATAAGAAAAATAACCTTTTAAAAATTCATTAAAAAACTATATATTTCAAAATAAAAATATCACATTTTCCCAAAATACAATGGAAACTCCCCTATTTCCCAAACTTCAATGAAAAATCCACATTTTTAAAAAACTGATGAAAAATCCTCATTTTTCGATATTTCATGGATAACCCCTATTGTTCTAAAGCCATTTTGACCTCACATTATCTAAAAAACTAATTTATCATGTTAAGGATTCTTTATTTTCCATTAGTGGGAACATCCCACTCCCAAAATCAATCGCTATCTAGAATCCATAGTGAAAATGAGTCATCACCCACCACACCTCCAAACTCAATCTGTTGTGATTGATTCACTTTCTTCTACCTTAATGCATGATCTCCAAGACTCCCATCCCAGTAGATAAAACTTTGCGATTTTTCAGAACAAGATATCATGAAAAAATTTAACACACATATACAAACACACCTAGTGTGAAAAAGTCACAAAATCCATGTCAAACACCACATGTTTCAATTTGATGCATTCACAAGTCAATTGATGAAGATTCAAATAATATAAAATTATGTAAATTATATAAAGTAAAAAATTCAAATCAAGGACACATTTCCCCATTGAAATATCCATTTCCATTTCAAAATTAAATAATTAATTAATTATTGAAAGACTCTTTTAAATTTTCCAACAATCACATAAATTTGAATATTTGAAAAATTGCATTTTAAAAACTCAAAGTAAACCCAGTCACATATTTTAAAGTCTTTGTTTATAAATTCCCAATTTTTTTTCCAAATCACTAGTTATAAATACCCCCATTTTTTTCATAGAAATTAATCTTGATAGTATCCCTGTTTTCATAAAAATATAATTTTATAAGAAATAAATCAAATTAGTCCTCTATAGATCACAATCAATCAATATTTCATATGAAAATTTTCAATTAAAAAAAGATATTAGAGACACCTACCTGGTTGCATCATTTTTGTAATTATGAAATTATTAACTTGAAAAATTATGCTAATGAGGTTGAATCCTCCCATACCTAAATGTGATAAAAAAACTACTCAATTATCCTTTCAAATAGTTCACAAATCCATCACTAATATCCCTAGATTCAAGAAAAAGAGATAACTAGAGAGAGAGAGAGAGACTCAACACCTAAGATTATGGAACCCTAACCTTTGATTCAAGGTTGATCTGATTAATCCTTTAAATAAATCCATTTTTTAAAGGTGGAAAATCCCAAAAATTATTCCAAGGAATCCCTAGATCAATTTAAGGTCAAATGGGGGTGTTAATGGGGTCTTAGGGTGTTAATACAAGCATTAAAATTTGAGTTTCAAGACAACCCATGACGTACATAGCTTAGAACCATGGTTAGGCTAACCATGCACTGAAACATGCTTCAAATCTAATAAAAAATGTCTGAATAGGGTTAAGATGTATAGTTAGGATAACCATGTTTACTGAACAAGCTTAGTTACAATATATTTTTACACCTATCAAGCATGGTTAGACCAACCACACTTCCTTATAATTTTCCAAAATGACTCCAAATTTCTCCTGAAGGCGTCCAAAGTCACTCAATACCACCCAAAGTCTTAGAAAACCAAACTCAACCAAGAAAACCGCCAAAAATCAAGAGAACACCTAATTTCCACAACCATGGTGTTATAATTCTCCCCACCATAATATTTTTTATCCCAATATATTTCCCAAAAACAACTTCGACCATTTCTATGGAATATCATATTCTATATCCCATTTATCTTCATAAATCAATCTATGATTCCATTTCACATGAAGAAAATGAATCTTCCTTCCCTAAAGGAACTTATCTTCATAATATAAAACAAGAATTCATTTCTTTTATAAGATGCATTGTGTTACAATTCAACTTCCTCCCATATCAGAATGTGGAATGATTTTAAAAAATATATCTTTAATTGAGACACTTGAAAAACAGCATGAACTACCACATAGAATTATGAAAAATACAACCTATAATGCACTTATAAAATTGGATAAATAATCTAAAATGGTCCCACATATCATGTCTTCAAATTACCTTGTTTCCCAAGAAGTTTGATTCATAACCTAGGAGGAACTTTAAGGAACACAAATTCACCACATCAAATCTCTAGGAACATTATCAATAGTCATAATAAGATTTATGTCAACTATAAGCTAAAATATTAAGTTTATGGATCAACTTTACCTACTATATCATCTATATTACTAAAATATCTCCAACCAGAGTATTTTCACCCGATTCATCCAAATATAGTGGTGAACATCATGAATGACCATACAATTACTTGTATGGTTCCATTTGAATTGATGATTGGTAATTATTATTATTCACGAACTCGACCAATGATCTCGAAAAAATTCCTTAAATAAAGGAAAAAATGCTTGGAGAATATATTTATAGATATGAATAGCATTCCCCATATGACCATTTGTATGTGGATGATATGATATGCTCATCCTTAGTTGTGCTCCCATAGCACTCACTACTGGAAAACTAACCTATACCAACGGTTTGGAACTGTTGGTATAGGCCTCCAAACCGTTGGTATAGCCTATACTAATGGTTTGGAGAACCGTTGCCAAGTAAGTCGTTGGGATATGTCTATACCAATAGTTTTGGGAAAACCGTTGGTATAGACCTATACCAACGGTTTTGGAAACCGTTGGTATAAGTAATATGAAAATATATACCAACGGTTATGGAACCGTTGGTATATGTATATCAAAAAAAACATTCACAGGGATTTGATCCTAGGACCCCTAGTTTATCATTTAACGACTTAACCACAAACCTAACATCACTTTTTTGAACATAATTACATAAATATATATATTTATTCTCATAATTATTTAAAATTTTGATTTATATAATGTTCTCAATAAGAATAACTGATAAAGAATCGAAGGATCTATACCAACGGTTGTCAAAACCATTGGTATAGACCTATACCAACGGTTTTGACAACCATTGGTATAGATTTTGAGCCTAGATTTTGATTCAGGGTGAAGTTTGATCGATGGGGGACCTTTCCTAACGGTTTGGCCAAACTGTTGGGATAGGTACACCCTTTCCCAACGGTTTGGCCAAACCATTGGGATAGGTGTCCACAAAGTGGACTTTTCCCAACAGTTTGGCCAAACTTTTGGGAATGGGTATACCTATCCCAATGGTTTGGCCAAACCGTTGGGAAAGGTGGCCACAAAGTGGAATTTTCCCAATGGTTTGGAAAAACCATTGGGAAAAGTGTCCCCAAAGTGGGATTTCCCAACGGTTTGGCCAAACTGCTGGGAAAGTGAACCTATACCAACGGTTTTTACAAACCGTTGGTATAGAAGCGCTGGGAAAATTCATATTTCCACTAGTGACTCCGAATTCCTCTCTAGGATCTCAACATAAAACAAGGATTTATATCCATTACAATCGGATTTTAATTCCATATTTTCTAATTATATTTATCACATAGAGCTTCGTGAGATCATCCACTAAAAATGTTTCTCATATAGGTAAGAAATGTATTTTTGACTTGATCCATTAACCCAAACACCATTGTGCTTTTATGATAACCTGATAAAACCAATCAAAAATTCCATGGAAATATTATTCCATTTATATTATTGGATCAATAAAGTTTGCAACACAAAAATAGGTTATTAATGATTCATATTCACCCATTGGTACAACAAAAAATGAGAATAAAAATAAAAAAACATCATTTTTCATTCC
This sequence comes from Viscum album, assembly GCA_963277665.1. Lineage (NCBI taxonomy): Eukaryota > Viridiplantae > Streptophyta > Magnoliopsida > Santalales > Viscaceae > Viscum > Viscum album. Next base: position 1,956,081,599 of record OY728127.1, on the reverse strand, counting down.
AGAACATAAAAATTATTGTCTAATATCATGGTATATCTTATTTTCATTGGGATTTAAAACCCAAAATTAATGATGAAACACTGCCAATATAATTTTATCGGTCTCCACATGAACCATAATTTATTCTCTGAAATAGAGAACTGAATCTGTTGATTTAAACCACCACTTAATGATGTCCCCACAATTTATAGTGACCCCTATACTTATTTATTAATCATTAGATATTTTCATACCTTATTATGAATAACCTCCTCAAGAGAACCAATATAAAAAAAATATGAGTCATACTTTGATCATGCCTAAAATTATTCCTTGAGATGGTTATCAGAGACGCTAGATCAACTCAAACACTATAAATTAATTCTTAACCTAGTATATATTAAGGAACTTGGTAGAATAAATTATCTTATACCAAAAAAAATTTAGTTGATATCACATCCATCTATACATTTATCTTACTACACACCCAAACCCTCTAACTCAAGACCACACCACTAAGAAACCAATATGACACTCCCATAATTAGATTATCTATATCATTATTTCACAAAAATGATATTTTTAGTCCCCAACATTCCATGAAGACCTATACTCAAAATCCTTTCTCAAACAACTTAAAATACCTATATCATGGGTCTCACTCATAGGTATAAAGACAACATGGTGTTTCATGAAACTATTGGCCACCAATCACTGATCATCCGCCATACTAAACACTACATTGACTCAACCCCTGAACTTTCTTATCTGCCATCACTGATATATTGGAATTTAAAATTATCTAGTTACACCTAAGACTATTTTCCAATACTCATATCAACAAATAACTTATCCAATATCACCCATTCATTTCCATACAACCTCAAATCCCACTAAGTTATAAAAATCCAAAAAATTACTTTCAGTGTTAAAACTTTATCCTACTATAAGAGTCACACCCCTTGGATAATTGATGGTGTACTCCCCACCATAATACTTCACTTATTTATACTCCTAAAGAACCACCATTCACTATCTATACTTATTACATGATAAAAAACAACCCACATCTCATATGCAGATCCAAGGACATTGTAGTTTTTCAAGATATAAGTACACAAAACCATAAAAAACTCCCCATAGAAACCCATGGTTTTCAATTAACATAACTCTAAACATGTGAATTTAATCATCACGACAAGACTACCATGATACATCTCACTATAGACATAGAATGATCATATTATAATCCATATAATACCATCAATGAAGCACCAAAATCTATCCAAACAAATTGGTTATCACACTCTATAAAGAAAACCCAAATAATTTTCACCTTATTCTTTCAAACATACTGACCAAATCATCTAAAACTTGATCCTCATGCCTCTACAACCATTTCTTAGTGAGTCTTAAAAGATATTATCTACTATTCCATTCAAATTATTGAGTTTTATCCTCAACTATACCATAATATAATCTATCAAATATATTAAATATTCTTAAATCTATTCTATTACAACCGGTACCCCTTAGGTCTAATAACCCCAAATACAAAGGAAACCTCATATGTAACTATCATACACATATACTAATCCTATGTATCTACACATATGTTATATATAGATCTAATCTCTTCCTCTTAAGTAAAGATAAATCCTAGAAAACATTTCTCTTAATGTTTCTTAACTATTATTAGTTTCTAACTCATTCTATTCCTGAGTAGGGTTCACATTCCATGATATCTCATAAAATCTTCTGACTAACTCTTACAAAAGTTGTATTCTAATGGAAATATTCTCATATGCCCAAAAGGAAGACCACACATATCTCCTATCCCTAATATAACCACTATGAATCAATAAAAATGCATCTATTGTTATTGTACCAAAGTTATTCACATTAATATCTAGTCAGACAACCACATTTTACTCACACATATATTATCACCCTAATAATTATCTAATTTTATACTCATCCCCAAACATCCCATTATATATTCCTCAAATGTCTCACAATAGCCACTCACTCACCTTCATGGAAAGTGTGAAAAATAATAATTCACATTGGGAAACTCAACAAACTACCCCCACTAGCATATATTACCACATAATATCTATACCAAAATATAAATCCAATTCACCACCCTATACCTATCTTGATTAGAATCACTACCAATAGCTTTAATATCCTATAAAAAAACACCTACAAACCATGTGACACCCCAATATTTTAAAAGAAGAAAATTATGTTTGATAGCATAAAAGAAACACAACACTGAGATTAGATGATAATATAACAACCCAAGACATTAAAATATATTTCATTTTAAATAAATTTAATCTTTTTTATATCTTTCAATTCATGCAACACTGATTTTTAATGAAACATGATACTCTATTAAAATTTTATTATTTAAACATTATTATTATAACATAGCCGTTAAATTGTTGGGTAAAAATAATACTAACTATATTAAGAAAATTATATGGTTTAAACATAAATAAAATGTATATATATTGATTATATATAAAATTATAACTATTTAAAAGAAAAAGAAATGTTTTCAGAAAAACAATATTTTTTTTCTAAAAAACGGTTTAGTCGCGCCTTGCACCCATAATTTAAAATTAATTTTTACCAATTTTAGAAAATTTATTTGAGAAAATAAAATTAATTTTTTAAATATTTATATAAAAATTATCCTAGGGTTAATTTTTGTGATTTTTCTAAAAAGTTTCATTTTTTGATGAATAGTGAAAAATACTGACTTTTAATTAAAAACCTCCTTTTCATTTAAAACATTTATAACATTAAATCATATTATGAATTGGTTTTAATGTAAAATTAGTTTAATTTTATATATATTAATATAATTTAGTTAATTTTATTTTATTTCATATTGAATTTAGATATAAAAACTTTGTAAACTTTTGAGCATTTTCTCTTTAAAAAAACCCCGCTTTCTCATCACATCTATGAGATTATTTTTAAATGAAATTATGCCACTTATCTTAAATGAATTTATAAAAATTAATTCCATATTTGGAATCATAATAATTTATATAATCTAATATGGTTAACTTAATTTTTTACCACAATGATTAGTGAAAACAGTTAAAATTAATTACCGCGATTAAGGTTAAAATAAGGTTTTGTGCATTTCATGTGTTTATATTAAAATTAAATTTCCACACACATAGGATTTTTATTTAAAAATATAAATTTTATATTTAGAATCATTAGGTATAAATTATCTAAAAAAATAATTTTAATTTTATTATTAAAGGATAAATTACCTTGGTAAATAAAAAGATACAAGTTACCATAGTAAAAACTAAAAGGGTAAAATTGAGTAAACATAAATACTTTAGGAATAAAATGATAAAAATGTGTTTATTTTTAATGGTGGAGGTTTTTATAGGCCAAATAACCCATAAAATCTATTATTATTCAATTTCGGAGGCACATGAGGTTAGAGAGACCTCCCAATAGTGAATACTTTTGGGTATTTACAAAAATTCCACACCTCTTCAAATATAAAATTGAACTCACTCCCCTCACTTATTCACAACTATAAATCCATTTTATTAGACCAAAAAATAAAAAAATAACTTCTAAAATTTCATAAATTCATCCTATAAGCCTTATTTTTTTGAATAAATCCAAAATTTTAGGGCTTTATTGCAAACATAAGGAGGATACCCAAAGAATAAGTAATGTTCTTTAAAAATCGTCCATATTTTACTTCTTTCTACACCTCCTTAAATTATTATTAAACCATGATTATATATTAAAATAATTATCATAAATATATTTAGATTTTATTATGTTAATTTAATAACGTTAATAATTTCCCTCTTCCATAAAATGGGATAAAAAATCATCATTTTTGTGTATGGCGGACTACGGCCCCACAAACAGATGTCGTTCATTTTCCCATTACAACCTCTTATGGTTGGGTATGATGATAGATATAATATATATATGATATTTAAAAAATAATTATACCTATTGAGTCATTATATAATATATAACATTTTACATTTCATTCTATAGGGGATATGATAACGTCACTCGTGTGTACGGTGGACTACCACCTTGCGAAGCGATTAATTCGTTTTCCACTAACACATTACATGGAAGTTAATAAGGGAAAAGGTAACTAATATATGTGATATAAATTACTTAATTATTATATTTATTACATATTTATCATTATTTAATTATAATATATCATTTTCCTTCTTACCTTTTCACTCACTGAAAAATTATAACATCGTTCGTGTACCTGTAGACTACTACCTTCATGAGGTGATGTGACTCTCTTTTCATCAAAAAACCACATAGATGATAAATATAAGTATATAATATGGTATATATGATATTATTATAATTACATAAATATAATATATTACTTACCATCTTTTCATAATGATCATTGGAAAATAGAAACATTACTCATGCGTATGTATGACCAACCGTCTCCATGATCACCGCATACTTCATTTTTCATAACCATATTTCATGATTGGTTTTAAAAGTATAATTTATGTATAAATATAATAAATATTTAACTATTATTTTTCTTTATATGTTTAAATAATGGCTACTTTTACCATAGTCAACCTACCTTAATCGTTTTTGACACATAAGCTAAATATCATCGAAACATCCAATGTGAACTTAAGTGATTAAGTAATTGTATATAACATGATTATAAGTGAAATAAAACTAATTATAAACTTGAAAAATGTTCTCAATAAATTAAATAATTAACATAAATTTATTATTTAGGAAGATAAAGACACACATGAAAAGTCAGACTCAAGGGACTTCGTCTAAATTTCCTTTCATTGAGTAATTTTTTTGATGTTATGAACCTATATTATTTTAATAGTTGTATATAAATCCCCTTTGACATATTATATCATGAATTTATTTATTCTAATGGTATTTAAATTATATTTTAATTATAACCTTTCATGGGTCTTATTATTGAAAAACTTCTAAGGTGATAAGGGAATTCTCTTTAAAAGAGTTATCTTTTAATGTTCTCTTTTAAAATATTTCTTTACCATGACCTTATTTTTAAAAATGTTTTATGAAAATTTTTATATGTAAAAAAAACATTTATAAATTAAATTTTATATCTATTTTACATTATTTCAATGGTTTTCAAATGAAATATTTTTACATGTTTTATATAAAACATTTTAACAAATGAAAAAAGGAATGTTCTATTCTTAACACACACGATGAGAACAAATTTTTTTCCTTTGTGACAATTATTTTATTTCTATATTCCTTATAAATATTTGATGTTTTATTAAAAGAAAAAACTTTAACCTTTTTATGTATTTTGGTATTAAAAATTGGTTTTCAAAAGAAAATAGTATTTTGATATTAAAAATGGGGTTTTAAAATAAAAGAGTATTTTTATTTAAAAGTGTTTTTCATATGAGTTTAAAAGATTTTTTTAAAGGGATTTATGATGAATGTGTTTGATTCACAAAATTTTACTTGAGAATTATATTAAATGGGTGAGATCGATACGTCTTATGTGAAGGGTTGAATCCCCATTATTGCTCATGGGTGAGCCCGATATAGATTATATGATGGGTTGAGCCCCATTATAGATCATGAAAAATAGGTGATCCCTATTTTGCTTATAATAAGAGTTGATCCCCATTATAGCTCACAGGTGAGCCTGATATATGTTAAAAAAAGGGTGATCCCCATTATATCACTCTAATCCCATGGGTAATTATTATATTGGAAGTCAGCCATACAAATATTTAAATTAAATGGGTTTTGAAAGTGTTTTATGAATATGATTCTCTAAGTCACCAAAAAAGAGATTATTGCTTGATATGGGTTTTAAAGGATTTATTTGATTAAAATGTGTGTGCTATTTTATTTTTAAGATGTTTTATTTCATTTTATCTAATTACATTTATGTAAATGTAAATATTTCCTGGGTTTTCATGTTTTTAATGAACTAACTATTTCCTTTCTTTTTTTATCCCTTGTTGAAATTTTTTTCCCATACGAAGTTTTAAAATGTTTTCCACAGGGTTTAAGGATGGTTAATGGAAAGGAAAAAATCATGTTAAGATTTGTGGATATTTTCCATGAAAAGAAGTAATGATTTATTTTAGAAGTTTTACATTAGGGAGAAAATGGATACTAATTAGAAGTTTACACTTTGTATTTTATGATTTTTTTATTTATTAATTATGGACTAATTATTAAAAACTCTAAACTTAAAAATATCCTCAAAGTGAAAGAATGTAATTTCTTGAATAAAACTAAATATCATGTAATGTTTAAGTATGGTTCATTTTGGTTGGTATCAAAGGGATGGTTTACATACCTTTGGTGATTAAGATATTTTCACGTGAGGTTATCTTAAGAGTTATGGATACCATCATTGGTCTATATTCTTAAGTAAGATCAAAAATTCGTAGTCTTAGACACCCATTATAGGTTTTATGCAATGAGATCTCAAGTGATTAATGAAATTTTTGGAGACATTTTAATAGGCTAATTATTTTTAATTCTATGGTTTAACATGAATTATATATTTAAATTTTTTAGAAATGAGATTTTGGGTATTGATAACTTTTAGGATTTATATGATCTTGGATATTAAGAAGACAAGTTTTTTCATATAGATAACCATAGGATTGAAAAGTGATTTTGTGACTAAGTGATTAATGTTACTTCAAAAGAATATTTCAATATTCTTTGGATTGAAATATAAAAGGTATGAGATAACCTATGGTTAACACACTCTTTAATTTTGAGGTATTGAGGTTATTTAGGATATAGGGTTTTTGAATGATTTAGTTCTAACTTTTGGTATTAATATTTAATTATAAATATTATTGTATCATATGAAGGTTTTTTAATTTTTTGAATTATCTTACAATATGCTAACCATTTTGGTTTTGGTTGATGTTTAAATATAGGAGGAATAACTTGTTATCCCTTTTATGATTATGTGGTCCCTTAAAAGTTTATTTTAGTGCTCCAGGCATGAAAAATTCATCTTGAATACACATTATTTGATGAAAAATATGAGGTTGTGGTGGAAATTAATTATATAATGAAATTATACTCATCGAGTAAGTATATTTACATATTCTCTTAGTATATATGGTAAGATAATTCCTCAACTATTGTAAAAGTATCTTGAAACAAATATGTTGTCATAATGCCTTAATTTATGATGAACCAATGGTCTTTTCAATCATCACTGATTTATGGTTTTGAGGCCCTTAAATTTCTAATGACCATTCAATTTCTTGTGATAATTTACCTTAATAATTCTATTTAATTATTTATTCTTTTCTTACATGCCCAATTATTCAATTATCACCTATTTTCTCCTATATGGAAACCTAGTTATTTGTTATTCCATATAACCTATGTACTTAACTTTATTTTTTTATTAAGATTATATTTTATTAACCCTTTTTACAATGTGATTTTACAAAAAAAATATTTTCAAATGTCCACCATTTTATTATTGATATAAATTTCAAATTGAGAGAACACAATTTATTAAGGGGGGGATGTAACTCCTCAAGATTTTAAAAGAATAAAATTATGTTTGATAGCATAAATGATATAAAACATTAAGATTAAACAAGAATATAACACTCCAATACTTTAATATGTATTTATTTTTAGATAAATTTAATCTCTTTGATAGCTTTCAATGCACGCAACACCGAGTTTGATTGAAACATGATACTCCATTAAAATATTATTATTTAAACATTACCATTATAACCTTGTTATGAAATTGGAGGGTACAAATAATACCAACTAAATTATGAAAATTATATAGTTTAAACATAAATAAGATGGATATCTATTTATTATAGATAAAATTATAACCATTTGAAATAAAAGAAATGTTTTCTAAAAAACTATATTTTTTTTATAAAAGATGGTTTAGTCTTGCTTTGTGAACATAATTTAAAATTAATTTTTAACACTTTTAGATAATTTATTTTAAAAAATATACTTCATTTTTGAAATTTAGTACTTCAATATACAATTTTTTTTCAAGAAGCACTCTTAAACGGGGATAAGTGGGAACCCAATTTTTTTTATTGATTTCCATTAACATTGAATAATTTCTCTAGTATCACTTCCTTAGAATGTGGTAGTAGCACCAAGCCATTAGAGATTTCCCCATCTTACCTTACTGAATCCACTTTTACTTACTATATTTAACCCTCCCTAGTAGATTCATTTTTAAAATTTAAATGTCCAAATTATCCTAGGGTGAGTTTTTTGGCTTTTTCTGAAAAGTATTATTTTTTGATAAATAGTAAAAAATACTGAATTTTAGTTGAAAAATTCCTTTTTGTTTAAATAATTTATAATGTTAAATTATATTTTGAATTGGTTTTAAATAAAAATTAGTTCAATCTTATGTCAATTAATCAATTTAGGTCATTGTAATTATTTTTATATTGAATTTAGATATAAAAACATTGTAAAATTTTGAAAAATTGCCCTTTTAAAACAATCTTCTTTCTCATCGCGTCTATGAGATTAATTTTGAGTTAGATCTTGCTAATTATGTGTGTTGAATTTGGACAAATGGATTCTATATTTGGAATAATAATAGTTTATATCATCTAATATGGTCAATATAATTTTTGACCATTATAATTAGTGAAAATAGTTAAAATTAATTACTGTAATTAAGGTTAATACAAGGTTTTGCGGATTACATGCATTTATATTAATATTAATTTCACACTATAACAACCCAATATTAACATAAATAATCATTTCATCATTTTTATGGAATATTTCATACATTAGACAAAAACACACCCAATGACCATATTAGTTTAGTGACTTTGGAAACTTGGAACAAAGCTTCTAGTCTGGTGAAAGATATTCAATCTTTCCCAAAAAGATCTTTACCTTTAGTAACCCTAACTAAAACCTTTATTTATAACCTAGGGAAAATAAAAAATAAGAATAGGGTGATCTCATATTCTCAGTAAGGGTAAAAAAGTGAGATATATAAGCATAATCATGTATATAAGGGTATGATAACATGAGCATAACATCAGAAGATCATATGATTAATATCAAAGATCATTTAAATGAGTCATGGAATAAATAATGGAAGTTCATAAGAATGAATTATTAGGTTAGGATTAACAAAGTAACACACAAGATGGGGGGGTGAATTGTTTCTTTTGAAAATCTTCCATAATTCTGGCTTTTAACACCCACTATAATTTATGCGAATATAAAGTGTTATTCTTATGTATGAAAATATGTAGTGGATTAATAGAAATAAAGAACACAACTTTTACAGTGTTTTGGGGCACAAATATCCCCTAATACACTCCACCAAATACTCTCTCTGTGAGCTTGGTGAGTTTTACTAGTATGTTCCTCTTATCATAAGACTGAAATTCTACAACTGAGTGAAGGCAATTGACACCTTTACATAATACTAATTAAAAATCTTTCTAGTTCTATAACAGAGAACCAATTATCCACAGTTTATATCTAGAATCTAATACTCCACCACAACTGAGTATGAGCAATTGAAAACTCCAAATTAATCAAAATAGATTGATTTTTTGAAACAATTTAAACTTCACAATTATAGCAGTACGTAATCGAAAGTAGATGAATATTCTTCTTGAAAAAAAATATCTTCAAGATTGAAATAGTATGAAGTGATATGGTTGAAAAAATATCTTCAATTTAAAATAACAAAAAAACATAATAGTTTAAAACTTATAGTAGAACAAGATATAACATGTATATCTCCAAAATGTTTTCCTTTTAATTAGAGTTGTTCATTTTATGTATAACTGTTAAAAAAATTAAATAATGGAGTATTTTATGTGAATCACATATCACATGTATTTTTTAAGAGATAATATAAAGGAGTATATAGAACAGAAATGACTTTCTTTGGTATTCCAGATCCAAAATAATATCCTAATTGGTCGTAGAGATTAAAATTTCAATTTACTAAGAGAGTCGTAAATTCCTTTAGAAATAGAAATGATTTTCTCCGATAAAATTCATTATTTGAAATAATTCAAATGATCCTTTAATTGGACTTTAATTATGATTCAACCGTTTTAGTAATCTTATATAAAAAACGTGGCTTATAGAACTTCGCCGTTGAGAACACAACGTAGGGTTGATCTGCATAGCATAGGGTTCCTTTGAATAGCGTAGGGTTTCTTTTTCATACTTTAATTTGCATGTAACGTAGGGATCAAAAAGTATTATAGGGATTATTATCCATATGTTCATCCTTGGAAGCATAAAATCCCGAACATAACATCGACTAATCACATGTTCAATTTTCCCAAATGTAGGGTTGCAAACATTGAATCTAGACTCTAATATAGGGTTGATGATGAATATGCATGTCAATTTTCTGAACGTAAGGATGAAGATCCAAACAAAAACTCTTTAGCATAATGTAGGTTTTATACCATACACAAATGATAGCTTTTCAGCATATCATAGGGATTAAAATAGTGTTTCCAAAATTATTCCCAAAATTCTAAATTCCTTTAAAATAGAATATAAATTTCTATAAAGACAACTTAACAAAAATTTATTAGAAAACAAATAGGGGTATTTGTGAACATCAAAGTCATCATTAAATATCGAGTATTATTGATATAATACTTGCCCAAAAATATCCGCCTTTTTGATTATCAAAAAAACCATATCATAATCCTTAACAAAAATTAAAGAAAAGATATGATTTTTAAAACAAAAAATTAGATATAAAAATTTTCTCAAAATTTCGATTTCATAGAACTATTTCGATAAAGAAAATTTTCAAAAGAAAATTTTGTAGTTGCAAATATTCTCCCCAACTCTATCAGAGATAGTTTTCATTCATTCAATTAGATATTGTCCCCATTTTTGTTATATTAAAAAGATTATTTGAATGAATAAATGAAATAAACTATAATTTAACATAGCACATAACTATGAATAAATAGTTATGTATTCTGGTATTATAAAAATAAATCTAATATTTACAGTGAAGTAATGAATGTAAATAAATGTAAATAAATCAAAATATGAGTAAACTAAATTAATTTAAACATAAATTAAAATGTTTTAAAGTAAAATCCATAGTCAAATAGAGTCTTAAAAATTAATGGTATAGAGTTTAGTTTTAGTAGGGACTGAGGGTTCTTATAGAAGAGGAATTGCTTGAACTGCACTACTAAGATCAATCAACTTCAACAACAGGCTCTTGAAATGGGGTTTGAACACTTCAATCTATTGCTGAAGCATCTTATTGGAATTATTTCTATCCTTCAAGCTCTCAACCAAATTGATCCTTAAAAGATAATTCACAACTTCTTCAGATTGGATGAAATAGTTAAGCTTGTCCTTGACTTGATTAATCACTAGTCCCAGCTAGGATTCATTCAAAGTAAGCTGACTTATCAAATGCCTCTAATTCTACAACAACAAATTCAATGGAATACTATCACACTGAAGACTGTGTATCCTCTCATTAAATTCAGCCAAAATAGAAGTTATTTCCTCAAACTTCCTAATTAGTTCTGGTGGTGTTTGTTGAGAAGAGGTAGATACCCTATTTCTCTCCTTGAGATACTGAAAAACTCTTTTAATCATTAACTTGAATTCTTAAAAATATGTCTTTTTGAAAGATTCATCCATCAATGCACAAAATTTTCTTAACATCTTCGCAAACACTTCCTTAAGATCACCAACTAAAATGATATTTTCTTTGAATTCCCTCAAATGATGCTTTTGAGCTTCAAACTCTAATCTTGGTATTGAAACAATCTTGTATTATTTAAACATTTTATTCTCAACTTACAACTGATATCTTAAAAAAATTATAAGCCTCCAACAACTAGATTTTTATAACTTAAGCATTAGGCTATGAATTTGAAGATTCAGCAGGATTTTCTCCTGTTTGATCGACTTCAACAATAGTCAGGTTTGGATCACCAGATCATTCTCGTTTTTTGCCCAAATATGATCCTCCCAAAAAACCAGAATTAAGAACATTCTATGTTCCAAGATCCGGGATATCTTAACTTTGATCGTCCTTCTCAACTAGCTCATCTATTGGGTTCTCATAACCAGCAATTTCTCCTTATTCACTAAGTGGAATGGCATCCAAATTTCCAACTACAACCTTAAAAACAACTTATGGAACATTAACAGATAGTATTATTCTTCAAACAAGAGTGACTTATTTCCTTGAATCTCCTATATCTTCAAGCCTCTATATCATAGAGTCTACTAATGTGATAACCCTTTCCCCCCTTGATAAGCTTTTAACAACCTTTGTTGTTACTCAGCATCAACTGGCAAAAAATTGTTGCATGAGTTTCTCCATACAAAACCAAGCTTCTTGACTAACCCAAAATTCAACGTATTTATGTGGTGATAGGATTTTTAAAAAATCATATTCAAAATATTTACTTTTCTTTGTAGAAAGAAATAAAAAATTCTACCAAAGGCATAATACCCCATCTTGACATCTGGGTGTCAGCAGTGGTTTAGATAAAAAATCATAAATTGATAGAAATTAAACTTAACATTATTCAAAAGAAGATACATGATGTAAATGTCTGGATAGAGAGCCTTCTCAAGCTCAGTGGTTCTAGGAAAAATCCCTGATTGAATAAACTTCATCATAACTCATTGGTTAGGAGAATGTTATTTTGTAAACACCTTCTTGACAACCCTTGTTTCATATAGAGAAAACATAATGTCATTAGACATATGTATTCCATTTCCAATGTTCCTTAAATAAAACTAAAACTCCCCCTCATGGGGACATCTCAACTTCTCATCAATTTCAAAAGATGATAATGAAAAATCCTTATTATCAATCTTAGAAGGAATAGAATATTCATAAAAATTAAAACTAAACAAAGCATTCTTACAAAATTATTTAACTTTTGTTTCATAAACCATTGACATATTATCTTCTCTAAAGGCATAAATCAAGACCTGAAACTTCATAGCATCTTTAAGAGACATATTATTAGAATATAAATATCTAAAATCTATTAACATTATTTAAAAAACTTTGAAGATTTCCCCATAGCATACATATTGTTATCCAACTCAGCATCAACATGTCTTAAAAAAATTTCCATTTTTGAAGGTTTTTGGATAGAAGGCATTAAAGGTTTAGGGTTTTCAATGGATGAGAATCGAAAGTGAGAGGTACTCTGTAAGTCAAATGGATATGGGTATGAGAGCAGGAGAAGGAAAATAGTTTTCTCACACGGATTGATAATGTACTCATTATGTTTTTAATTTTGAAAAGAAGAATAAAATAAAATCAAAATGAAATTATTTTAAAAACAAATTAAAATGAAATTGAATAAAACATTTTAAATAAAACTTATTAAAATAAATGCATAAAATTGAAAATAAATTAATAAAAAATCACTTAAACCTAGATAATCTTAACCCCCCTTAATAAAATCAAAACTATCACTGGGAAGTGGTTTAATAAAAATATCAGCTAATTGATATTTTGTATTTACAAATTATAAAGATATATCCTTTTTAAGAACATGATCTCTTAGAAAATTATTCCTTATATCAATGTTCTTAGTCCTAGAATGAATTACAGGTTTTTTAGAAATACTAATAGCCCTAGTGTTATCACATAAAAAATATATACTATTAAATTTTAATCCAAAATCCCATAGATTTTTTTTTTCATTCACAAGACTTGTGCATAATAACTACCATCATACACATATTTTTCCTCAGTGGTGGACAGGGAAATTGAGTGTCTATTATAACTAGACCATGAAACTAAAGATTTTCTTAAAAAGTGAAAATTTCTTGAGCTACTTTTCCTATCTAATCTACACCCTCCAAAGTAAACATCTGAATATGAAATTAAATTAAAATCAAAAGTTTTGGAGTAAAAAATAGATTGAAAAAAGTTCAATTAAAATATATAAAAATTATTTTGACAGAAATAAGATGGGATTATTTTAGATTTTACTGAAATATAGCACAAAGACATACATAAATCATAATGTTTGGACTACTAGCAGTAAGCTATAACAAAATTCCAATCATACCCCTATATAACTTGTTGTAAAATGGTTTTCTAGCTTCATCAAAATCAAGTTTTATATTGGCACACATTGGAGTTGTATATGTATTAATGTTCCCAGGTATAAATTTTTTCAATAAATCTATAATATATTTACTTTGATTAAATAAATTCCAAAAATATTTTTGGTAAATCTAAAATCCTAAAAAGAAATTTCATTCTCCCATAATACTCATTTCAAATTATTTTTACATTAGATTTGAAAAATCATGACATAGATTTTTATTGGTTGAATGAAAAATAAAATCATCAACATAAATTTGAACAAATAAAATATTAGAACAAAAAATTTTCTTAAAATGTGTTGGATCTACTAAACCAATAGTAAAAATATTTTTCAAAAGAAAAGAACTTAATATTTCATACCAAGCTCTAGGTGATTGTTTTAGTCCATAGAGATCTTTAGTAATTTTAAAAACAAAATTTAGTTTTTGAGGATTTTCAAAATGAGGGGGTTGTTCAACATAAACTTCCTCCATTAAAAAGAAATTTTAAAAGGTAGATTTATCATCCATATGTTATAATTTAAAACTCATATGAGATGCATAGGCTAAAAGGATTATAATTACTTCTAATCTAGCTACATGAGAAATTGTTTCATCATAATTTATACCTTATTCGTAATTATATCTTTTAACTACTAATATGAATTTATTCGTAGTGATGATCCCTTAATCATCCTTTTTATTTCTAAAAACCCACTTAGTTCCTATAATTGGATAATTGGTTGGTCTTTTTACTAGTTCCCAAAATTCATTTCTTTTAAAATGGTTTAACTCTTCTTGAATTACAAACATCTAACTCTCATCATCTAAGGATTCTTCAATAGTCTTAGGTTCTAATTAAGATAGAAAGGGAGAGAATTTATCTATGTTTCCTATATTTATTCTTATTCTAATTCCCGTATACAGGTCTCCAATAATATTTTCTAAAGGATGATTCTTTACGGTTTTAGTCTGTCTAGGATGGACAGTTTCAGGTTCTTCAGTTTCATGTTCTTTAGAGTTGGACTGAACTTTATTAATATAATAATCAAAATCATTTTAAGGGTTTAAAGTCTCATGTTATGAAAAGAGTCAGTGAACTCATTAGTTTGATCTTTCTCTTTATTGAAAGGGTTAGTTTCATCAAACTTCAAATGAACTGTTTCTTTAATAAACCTTTACTTTTTATTGAACACACTATAAGATTTAGAGGTAGTAGAATATCCCAAAAATATACCCTCATCTACTTTCAGATCAGACTTACTAAGGTTGTCCTTAGTATTCAAGATATACACCTTGCATCCAAAAAATTTAAATTAATTTACTTTAGGTTTTCTATTATTCTAAAGTTCATAAGGTGTATTTTCAAAATTCGTCGAATTAAAACTCTATTCATGATATAAAACGGTGTTCTTACAACTTATTCCCAAAAATAGGTAGGAAGACTGTATTCATTCAACATAGTCTTATCCATTTCTTGAATAGTTTTATTTCTTCTTTCAAAAATTCCATTTTTTGAGGTGTTCTTGATGCAGAGAAGGTGTGATTACTACACAAATTTGGGAAAAAATAATTGAATTCTTGATTCCCAAATTCTCCACCATGATCACTTATCAATGAATTTTTTTTAAAACCTTTTTCCTTTTGAACTATTTTACAAAAAAAAAAACTGTGAAAACTTTACTTTTGAGTTTTAGAAAATAAACCCAAGTAAATCTAGTATAATCATCTACTAAAACATAATCATATAATTTACTGACCAAACTTACTATCCTTGATGGTCTAAACAAATCCACATGGATAAGTTCTAATAGTTTTGATGTAGCATTTTTTTAGTAGATTTGAAAGATGATTTGTGCTAATTCCCAATTTGGCATGCATCACTTAATCTGTCATTGTCAAACTTAAGACTAGAAAAATTATAAATAAACTATTTATTAGATAATTTATGTTAAACATAAATATTATAGTGCCCTTGTATTCTATTACAAATCCATGATTCATTTTTCTTAGTAGTTAAAAAATTCACCTTTTTTTTACATAAGGAATTTAAGCCCAAAGTATAAACCTTATCGGTTCTAAGTGCTCTAAATTTACGTAACTTATCTTTAAACACAAAACAAAAATTGTTAGAAAAATCAACATAAAATCCATCATCACAAAGTTAATAAATAATTATCATATTGTGATTTAACCCTTGCATAAACAATACTTTTTCGATTGAGATAGTCTTTAGATCTCCAATAGTTCTAACTCCAATTATTTTTCTTTTAGAATTGTCACAAAAAGTGATAAGAGCTCCATCCATTTGAGTGAGTGTGTAAAAATTTGATGTATCTACACTCATATTCCTCAAACATCCACTATCCATATACCATATAGTATTTTTGTTCCTGTGGACCATTTCCTACAAATGTATTTAAACAAATGTTTGTTTTGGTACCCACACTTTCTTGGGTCCAGCAGTGTTAGCTAACACAGATCTGGGAATCCAGACCTGATTTGTTTTTCCATAGCCCAATCCATTTTTTTATATTATTGAAAAACCACTTTGAGGGGAAGTGGGAACCTAACACAAAACAACCATACTAGCATAAAGTCACAAAGATTTTTTTCCATAGCTTATATCATTAGATTCATATAACATCTTCGAAATAAAGGCTCTTTTAATTCCACTGATTTGAGGATTTCTCAAAGAATTGCTATTTGTCACATGCCCTTTTATTCGGAAAAAGTAACATGTTTTATTTTTTTGAATTGGGGACCAAATAATTCTTATACAGTTTAGATTTCTCACCCTTAATTCCTATACCAAATCTTTACCTTTAAATAAAATTCTTTTCAAGGATTTCATTTAATATATATATCTTTTGTAAAAAAAAGTGCATTAATCTTATAAGCTTCTACTTCATCTTGTAATGCTTTGATCCCTTTTTCATGATCGACACTGTTTGTTGTGGATTAATTGAATTTTTTCCATCAACTCTTGATGTTGTTTAAGTAAGGTATCTCTTTCACCTAAAATATCTTTATGAATATTTTTTAAATACTTTTACTTCTTTATCAAATAATCATATTTTTCTTCTAACATTGAATAGTAGGCACTATGCCTTCAACCGCCACTAAATCATTCTGCGGTAATTTTGGATAACCGTCGCTAAATCGTGTGTAGGGAAATAATTAGTAGCGATTTTTAAAAACTATCGTAGAATGATTTAGCAGTGGGTTTTAGCGGCAGTTTAAACCATCACTAAATCCTTTTTAATTTTTTTTAATTTTTTTAATTTTTTTTTAATTTTTTAATTTTTTTAATTTTCCTAATTTTTTTATTTATTTATTTAGTTATTTATTTATTTTCGTAATTAATTAATTAATTTTTTATTCTCATAATTTATTTATTTATTATTTATGTTTTATTATTACCATGCTCATGCCCATCTCCATACACAAGTCTATGTCCATGCACATGCCCATGCCATATATAGAAATTCTGTGTTGGGTGAGATTTGAACCCCTTAACTCTTACTTATTCTACAAAGACTTTACCACTACAACAGACTCTTCATGTGGTCAGCAAATTGAATATAATATACTTATATATATTAATTGGAAAAACAAATAAAACATACCAAATAGATACACACTGAATAATTATTAATCTATAATTATTAATCAATAATGATTAATCAATAATCAATAATCAATAATCAATAATTAATAATTAATAATTAATCATTAATAATTAATAATTACTAATTACTAATTACTAATTATTAAATAGAATATAAATGAATAATAAATAAAGAATTATATAATATGGAAATAAACAGTAAATAAAAAATAGTAAATAAAAACTAATACATAGTAAATAGTAAATAATAAATAATAAATAATAAATAATAAATAATAAATAGTTAATAACAAATATTAAACAGTAAATTGTAAATAATAAATAATAAATACTAAATACTAAATAATATATAATATATAATATATAATATATAATATACAATATATAATACATAATAGATAATAGATAATAGATAATACATAATACATAATACATAATACATAATACATAATACATAATACATAATATATATAATATATAATTGATAATATATAATAGATAAAACATAATATATAATATATAATATGTAATACATAATACATAATATATAATATACAATACATAATACATAATACATAATATATAATATATAAGATATAATATATAACATATAATATATAATTAATGTATAAATAATAAATTAATTAAAAAATAATTTAATATATGATAAATAAATAAAAAATAAATAAAAAATAAATAAATAATAGATAGACAAATAAATAAATAGTAAATAGCAAATAATAAATAATAAATAATAAATAATAAATAATAAATAATAAATAATAAATAATAAATAATAAATAATAAATAATAAATAATAAACAATAAATAATAAATAATAAACAGTAAATTATAAATAGTAAATAATAAATAGTAAATATTAAATAATAAATAATTATTATTTAATAATTAATAATAACTCACAATTAATAATTGATCATTAGGAATTAAGAATTCATAATTAATAATTAATATTTAAAAATTTATAAATAATTAATAATATTTTTAAGAAATTATTAATAAATTAATAAATAATAATTAATAAATAATGAATATTGAATAAATAAATAATAAATAATAAATAATAAATAATAAATAATAAATAATAAAGAATAAAGAATAAAGAATAAAGAATAAAGAATAAAGAATAAAAACTAAAAGAAAAAAGAAATAAAAGAAAAAAGAATAAATAAATAAATAAATAAATAAATAGTAATTAATAATAACTGATAACTAATAATTGATAATTAATAACTAATAATTATTAATTAATAATTAAAATTTAATAACTTACATTTAAAATTTAAAATATAAAATTTAATAAATAATAAATAAATAATAAATAATAAATAAATAATAAATAATAAATAAAAATAAAAAATAAAAATAAAAAATAAAAAATAAAAAATTAATAAAAAATTAATAAAAAATAAATAAATAAATAAATAAATAAATAAATAAATAAATAAATAAAAAAATAAAAAAATAAAAAATAAATAGTAAATAAATAATAAATAAATAAATAAATAATAAATAAATTAATAATATTCTAATAATAAATAAATAATAAATAATAAATAAATAAATAAATAATTAAAAATAAATTAATAATTAATGTGTACATAATAACTAAATAATAAATAAGTAAATAAATACATATTAAATATTAATTAAAAAAATAAAAAAGTAAATAAAAAAAATTATCAATAAATAAATAAATAAATAAATAATAAATAATAAATAATAAATAATATATAAATAAATAATAATTAAATAATTAATTTATTAATAATAAATAAATAAAGAAATATTAAATGAATGAATAAATAAATAAATAACAAACAAACAAACAAATAAATAAATAAATAAATAATTATATAAATCATAAAATGTTAAGAACCTCTAAGAACCCTAAAAAAACTAAAATGACCAAAAAATCTGATTCAGGATGCCTTTTTCTATGCCACAACCAGTCAAATCGAAGATCATGAAATGAGCTTCGATATAATATGTGGTTTATGTCTAATGGACACCTAGAGTGAATGTTATAACCATTTGAATTTTAAGAAATCAGGTTCTGTAACTAAAACCTTTGTTTCAAAGGCCTTATAGACCTTTATGGAGAAATAAAAAGGGGTATAATACTCAAGAGTTGGTATCATACCTTAATGGTGTAGATCTCATTGTAGGCTTCGATTTGATATGTGGTAGAGCCTAAACGGACACCAGGATTAAAAGTTATGACCGTTTGAAGTTTGAGTTCGATTTTTGACTTTTGAAATTTGAATATTTTTCCATTTCATTATCACAATATTTAAATCTCACTTGGTTTTAACTCATTTGATAATTTTTGATTTGACTGGTTGTGGAGTTGAAATGGACTCTCGGATCAGAAGTTACAGTCATTTGATGCCGAAGTCTGTTTTTCGACTTATTGAAGATTTTTTTCAGTTTAAAAATATTATTAACTAATAATTATAAATATTTACTAATTGAAACATTATAAATAATATAAATTAAAAATAATAAAATATATTTTATTATAAATAATAAATAAAAATTAAATAATTAATAATTAAATAATTTTTTTAAATTTTTTTCTTCAATTTTGCGGCGGTTTCGAAATAATCGCAGCAAAAAGAATTATAAATATTTTTTGGAAGAATTTTTAAAAAAATTATAAAAAATATTTCAAAAACATTAAGCGGTGGTTTTTTCACAACGGTTTTCAAAACCACCGCTATATTTTTTTTGATGAAACATTTAGTGGCGGTTTTGAATACCACTGCAAAAAAATTGTTGCAAAAACACCATTTTCTTATAGTTATGCAACTAGTTTATCATTTGAGAAACTACTAGTTTGAGAATCAAAAGAATAATAAGTTTTTACCTTTTCTTCTTCTTCATTGGCCATAAAGAACATGTTGGCCTTTAGATTTGATTGCTACTTCTCTAAATTAGACTTTGAAGGACTGCTGGAGTCTTCAGATACAATGCATGTATCTTTCATTTCTCATTTTCTCTTATGCTCATAATCAGCATTATTCTGATATCTCTTTGCTGATATCTGTCTTTCATCTTTCAGTTGGGGGCATTCTGGTCTTATATGACCTAATTTTTTTGCATTCATAACATCTGACTTCTCTAGAGCCTTTCTCATCATTCTTAAAGGATTTTCTAAATCCTCTTTTCTTCTTATAGAACTTTATGAACTTCTTGGATAACCGAGCCAGTTCCATTTCAGAATCAGATGTATCTGAATTCTTCTTCTCTTTGAATTCTTTATTTGATCTTCTGTTATGTTTTTGAGCTATTACTTTCAGATCATTATTTTCATTCTTTATTATAATTTTATGATCTTTAACTTCATCTTGCATTTCTGCTTCATACATCTTCAATGTCCCAATTAATTCTTTCTTTGTGAGATCTTTGAGAGGTAATAATTGTTGAATAAAAACAAATATTCCATTCCATTTAAAAGGTAGTACTCTCAGTAATTTCAATGCTTGGTCAGATTGTTTGATAGGTTCACCTAAGGGTGTAATATTATTGATAATTTCTATGAGCCTTCAATTCATCCGTGTGATGTTTTCTCCATCAAACATCCTAAATATGTCGAATTTCAGCTTTTCTATTACATACCTCATATGTCTTACATTATCTATTCCTTCATATGTATCTGCAATAGTTTTCTACATTTAATATGTAGTAGGAAATTGTGATAAATGATTGAATTTATATGGTCCATGACCAAAAATAATAGAATTCATAGCTTTAGAATTCATTTCATATTCAGCTTCTGTTGTAACATCCCTTGTTTTTATTTTCTCAGGAAATTCATATTGAGTAATGATCTTTGAGTAGACTCTAAATCCATGATTCTTTAAATATATAATAATCCTTGATTTCCAAAACCTATAATTTTCACCATTGAAATATAAAGTATGAACCATAAACATTACTTCTTTGGGATCATCCACTACCAACTTTGTATATACCTTAAAACGTTCAACTTGCTATATCTTTTTCAAAAACCACCCTTTAATATCAATTGTTAGGTCAAAATATACGAAGTAACACACAAGAGGAGGGTGAACTGTGTATTTTCAAAATTTTACACAATTCTAGTTTTTAATACCCACTATAATTTATGTGAATAGGCAGGGTTATTATTCTATATGAAAATATATATTGGATTAACAGAAATGAAGAACAATTCTTTTTTATATTGGTTCGGGGAACAAAGACCCCCTAGTCCACTCCACCAAGTACTCTCTCTGTAAGCTTGGTGAATTTCACTAGTCTGGTCCTCTTATCATAAGACCAAAATTCCACAACCGAGTGCATGCAATTGAAACCTTTACATAAGACTAATTACAAATCCTTCTAGTTATATAATAGAGAACCAATTATCCACATCTTAGATTGAGAATCTGATACTCCACCACAACCAAGTACAAGTAGTTGAAAACTCCAACTGAATCAAAAGAGATTGATTTGTTGAAACAGGCTAAAATTCACAATTGCAACAACACACAAATGAAAGTAGATGGAACTTATTCTTTAGAAAACACTATATTTAAGATTGAAATAGTTTAAAGTGATCCAATTACAAAAAATATCTTCAACTGAAAACAATAAAAATACAGAATAGTCATAAACTTACAGTAGAACAAGATAGAATATGTATATCTTTAAAATTTAGTCCTTTTAATCAGAGTTGTTCATATATTGTAGATCTGTAAAAATAATTTCAATAAGAAATTATTATATATGAATTAATTATCACATATATATTTTAAGATATAATTTGACGGAATATATAGAATAGAAAAGACTTTCCTTGGTGTTCTAGATCCAAAAGAATAGCCTAATTGGTCATAGAGATTCAAATTTCAATTAACTAGGAGAGTCGTAACTTCCCTTAGAAACATGAAAGATTTTATTTGATAAAAACAGTTCTTTGGAACAATCAAAATGATCCTTGAGTTGACCTTTAATTCTAATTCGACCATTGTAGTAATCTCGGATCGAAAACGCGTCTTGTAGAACTTCACTATTTATAACACAATATTGGGTTGAGCTTCATAGCGTAGGGTTCCTTTGGGTAGCGTAGGATTTCTTTGCATAATGTAGGGTTCCTTTTCCATGCTTTCATCTGCAAGTAACGTAGGGATACGAAATTAATTTAGGGGTTATGATCCATACGTTCATCCTTATCAGCATAAATTTATGAACATAACATTGATTAACTATACGTTCAATTTTCCCGAAAATAGGTTTGAAAACAGTAAATCCAGACTCCAACGTATGGTTTCTGATCCATACACATTTCATTTTTTCTAACGTAAGGATGATGATAAAAAAAACTCTTTAGTATAACTTAGGGTTGATACCATGCATAAATGACAGCTTTTCTATGTAATGTAGGGATGCAAATAGTGTTTCTAGAATCATTCCCTTAAAGATAAATTACTTTAAAATAGAATATAAATTCATATAAAACTCACTCAACAAAATTTTATTAGAAAAAAAGGTCTATTTTTTAATATACAAATCATTATAAAATATAGAGTATTGTTAACACAATAAATGGCCAACATCAATCATAATATAATCAAATATCATGAGCCATAAGAGTATAAATATGGCATAAGACATGAAATTTTTGGCATACACATAATCTTATAATACCTTTTTTCAATTGTACATACCAAGTAATTCATTGTATGTTATTCTTTTTCTAATCACCCATGTACCTACTTCATTCTTGGGATGACCTCCCATGCACCTTCTAGTTTCGGGATTCAGATGACCACTCATGTACCCTTTTATTATGGGATTAGGATGACCTAACATGTATCCTTTGATATCTTTGAACAATTATAATTACCCAATTCATTTGAGGGAGATATAGGTCCCACCAATAACATAATAAAATCATAATATATGCGCCAAAAGATTTTAAACCATTCGTCTCATTAAAAATCCTGAAAAGAAATGGTTTTAATAAAAATTTAATCATAAAATATCTTATTGAAAAGTAACTCGATTCATATAAATCATTCCACAAAAACATAAACCATTTAGTGAAAAAATATGAATGGTTTCCATGGGTCATATATCCATTAAGGCACGAGTAACACCAATGGATATCATCTTATATGGAAAATAATTTTGAAAGATATTTCTAAAATATTTATTGAGGAAAATATCCTTTCCTCTTTAAAAAATGATTTTTAAATAATAAAAAATTTATAAAAAATATCATTTAAAATAAACTTGAAAAATTATAAAGTAATCTTTTAAAACATTTTAAACATCATTGAAATAAATTTTCTTAAAAATTCTTAAAATATCATTTAAAACACATTTAAAACATTTTTAGAAAACATTATTTTAAAGGAACACAAATTTCCAACCGAAGAGAGAATAAAATTACATGAATCTTACTATATAATAAAGATAATTAAATTCAAGATACAAAATTTGAAAGGTAATAATATATGGATCATAAAAGAATATAGGTTCATAACATAACATGTGTCTCGAAGAAGGTAAATTGAGACAAAATTACATTACTGATTTGGTAACTTTTGAACCGTAAACCCCATGAAAGAGAGATCATCAAATGGATATGTAAATAATAATAAATTTAAGTATAAGGATAATATATTAAATTAATGGGAAGTATATATACCACACAAAATAAATTAGTGGTGAATAAGGAATAAGCTCATAGAAATAAAAGTGAGACTAGAAATCCACTTACATTAAGTGTTGAATTCCTCATTACAAGTTCAAAACTCCAGTATAATAAATATTAATTTATTATAAAAATACCACATAACAAAATTCATAGATAAAATACTGTATATTATTTAATTATGAATTTATATTACCCTCTTATTAAAAATTCCAAGTTTAAGTTATATTTCAAGTAATAACCACTTTGTTTCTCATACATGTCTTGACTTTTTATTCTTGGTCCTCAATCTTATATAATGATTTAATAATATCCAGTATGATAAAAATGATATAAATATCAAATATATTAATTATATATTTATTTATGGTAATTTATAAAAGATATAAATAAAAAATTAAATACACTATTCCTAGAGATGGTAGGCCGTACATATGCATGAACATTCTTTCAATTTTCTTATCATTTTGAAAGAAAGAAAGTAAATGAAATATATGTGTGTATATATTATCATTAAATTTGAATTATTATGTCATATATATCATATAATTTCACTAAACCCATCTTTAATACATTTAATTTAAAGTGTGAATGAATCACATCACTTTGAGGTGGCAGTAGTCCACACATCCACAAACTAAGTAATTGTATTTTCAGAAAATGGAATGCATGAAGTTATGTGTTATATAATAATTCCATAAGAATAAATAAATCATAAATATAATATATATCATATAAAAACTTAAATTAAATAATTATTTCCAACCTTGAAATGTGGTAATGGAATAATGAATGCCATCGGTTTGCGAGACGATAGTCCACCATACACACGAACGATGATTACATATACTATTTGATTGAAGTGTGTTTGAGTGTAGGTAGAAACCTTAATATAAATAAATATCAGTATATTTAGGATACTTAGGTTATTATATAGACATTATATAAAAATAATTGAGGGGTTTCATGGAATAAATAAAATAAAAATGATTATTGATGAATGTTGTCTCTTCTTTGTATATCTTCTTTT
This sequence comes from Viscum album, assembly GCA_963277665.1. Classification (NCBI taxonomy): domain Eukaryota; kingdom Viridiplantae; phylum Streptophyta; class Magnoliopsida; order Santalales; family Viscaceae; genus Viscum; species Viscum album. The sequence continues at coordinate 1,956,056,105 of OY728127.1, read as the reverse complement.
GCTTTGCATCAAAGGACTTCCTTGGTTGGGTTCATGCCAAAATAAGGATTCTAGGATTAATTTACAGATGTTTATAGTATATTTTAATAGGTTATGGTTGAAAAAAATATGTTATGAAGTTTTTAGAAAAGAGCATAAGAGGTTCCCTTTAATAAGAGAGGGGAGGGGCACTTTTATAATTTCTCAAAATATTAATTTATAATAAATTAAATCTCATTAAAAATACCTCCAAAAGGATATTAATTAGAATATAAGAAATTATAAGATTTTAATATCATCAACCAATATATTTTAGACATGTTTTGGTGTTATTTAAAAACCTTATCATTTGGATTAACCCTTAATTAACCCATTTCAATTTTAACAATGGTAACCAATTTTCTATATTAAGAGGATATAATTTTTTTATTTATAAAGTGTCAATTGGACTATAAATAGAAAATTTATGATATTTTATACCACATATATTTTAATCTATCGTTATTGAATATTTTTATGTTTTCTAAATAATTTAATAAAATATTATTTTCATAAAATAACATAAGTGTCATTTTTGACACTATTCATTACATTGAATTTAATAAACTCAGAAAAATAAGATATATTAAAAAACATTATATAATAACCCCATAATATATCATAATAATCTAGGAAATTCGGGTATCAACTAAATTAATTCAAATTATTTTTCTTTTAATATTTCTAATATCATTTAATTGATTGGTTCATTAATTGAATAATTAATGCATCATCATTGTATAATTATTTATTATAATTATTTCTTCACTAAAATTAAAAATAAATTTCCATGATTTTTATAAAACTTTTATATTTCATAATAATATATATATTCGAGAATATATTTTATTTAACCCCATATTAAAATATTATACTTATTAAAAGTAAGAGTGACATTTTGTCACTCGCTTTAATTTTAATAATATCTAAATCATTTTCATGGAAAAGTGTCTATTAAATAATTAAAATTTAAAAGTTTAGAGTTATAGGTAAAATTAAATTCATCCAATAACATTTTGAAAAATTTTATTTTATTTTTATAACATTTATAATACTATTTTACGTTTAATTACCCGATTTACCCTTAACCGTGGTAATACAAATTAATAAAGTTTCTATTCATATTGTCCAAAAATAAAAGGTTACTATTTATTAAATTTTTAACTCATGATTTTAAACATTTAATCCATTTTTCATAATTAAAAACACATAATTGGATAAAATTAATTTAAAATTTATCCCATTGATGGCATGAGAAATAGTGTTTTTAAAGTGAAAAAGTTCAAATGATCGATATGTTTTTTTATCAATATCCAATGTTAAATTGATTAATATGAATTAAATTAGATTAAATGGAATAAAATTTATCGAATTATACTTTAAAACCGATCAAAAATAAAATTTAACACTATGACTTATTTAGACGAATTGTTTTTCAATTAAAATTCAGTATTTTGCACTATTCATCAAAACATGAAACTTATCAGAAAAATACCAAAAATTACACCAAAGTAAATTTTGATACCCTAATTTCAAATAATAAATTTATTTTTTTCAAATATAATTAATAAAAGTTTCAAAAACTTTTTTTGAAATAATTACTTCATCAAAAGGCGACAATTTTTTTTTTAAAAAATACAGTTTTTGAGTATAAAACTGGATTTAATTTTTATATAATGTATTGAAAACACATAGGTTGAATGTGAAATATTATATTTAATATTATATATATCATTAGTATAATAAAAAATAGTTATTTTTTTTATTTTATTAGTTTAAAACATAGTTGTGTGCATTTAAATAGTTTTTCAGAAAAAAAAATTCTTTTTAATTTCAAAATGGTTTTACATGTATAAATCATACTTATATAATTCAGTTAATCCTATTAATTCCCTAAATTATAATGACTATATTATAATTTTTTTTTAAATATTTATAATAATAAAATTTTGTTTCATATAAAACAAGTGTTGTGTGTAACACAAGCTAAGATAGTGTTGCGTATAACACAAGGCATCAAAGAAATAAAATTATTTTGAAAAAATATATTTAATAAAAATATTTGGGTGTTACATTATAACCCTATTAGAATTAATTTTTCCATTTAATTTTTTTGGGGTCATTAAAGGTTTAATATAGGAAAGTTACTTTCACAAAAACCCACATCATAAAAATGAATAGAAAAACTTTATTTTAAAAAGAGTATGTTATAAAGTTAATGGTAACCCAAATTAAATCATATATAGGATTACACATATGAGATCAAAGGTATAAAGTTAAAAAATGTAAATAGAAGAGAAAAAAACTATCCTATTTTGATGGAGAGTGAGAGAGAATATGTTCATTAAAAGGGTTGTGACCGCAAAACCGTGGACCAAATAGGCCTAAAAAGTTCATTGATATCATAATAAATGATGATAATATGATAAAATTTTATTTATAATAGATTAAGAATAAATAATTACTTGATTTCATATTATAAGTACAATATCACTCTTTGTTTGTTCCTTGATCAATATTCACTTCATTTCTTACTCTAAGAAATGAAGTTTAAATTTTAATACTTGAAGAACTAGTGGATCATAAGATCCATAATTGGATGGAAATTCATTCCTTTTATTTATAGTTATACTCATAAAAAATGTGTAACACATGTTATATAATAGGAATAAATCTTCATATGTTTAAGCAAAACTTTAATATCTAAAACCTCAAATTTTTTACAAAAATAATTTCATAAATGGTTACCCCTATAAACCACCCAAAAGATTAAAATACAAAACTTTCAAAAAAGGTTACTAAATTTTAAAAATAAACCTTTCATTCATCCCCCAAAAAACTTGATGTAACCCTTAATTGTCACACACCAAACATGTGAATACCATTATCATGTATTATCTTGAAACACGATAATAACCTAAATTTCCATAAAACCATACTAAATACACACATGCTTCTTCATTACTTATATAAAAACATTTTAATTGGAAGCTTGGTTTCATACTTGTACTGATATAATATGTGATTTCATTATTCAACAATACTAGTAGATAATCGCATAAAATTTCAATAATGGATGAACTATACTCTTTTCACAGGTATTATTCATTCCTAATTAAAAATGAACTTCCCAAAAAATTATATGGGGATAAGTATTCCATAATTATAATGGTTCAATTCATCCATTATGATAGTATAAGATTTCCCCTTTTCTTTGTCCTAAGATGTTTTTGTGGCTTAGAATTCACATTAGTCTGTGGTTTATGGAACTTGTTAGTGTAATGAAACAACTCCTTAAAATGAAACATTGAATTATGGGAGGTTCATTCTTTGGATATTTATTTTTACTCCCATTACTTCGGTAGTAAAATCCTTGATGAACTTATTTTCCAAACTTAAAACATTTACCAGTCCACTTAATACAATTTATTCCATATTCCCTTCCACACTTTGAGTATAAATTAAATCAAATCTTATTCTCTCCATAGTCTTAAGAGTCCCATTTTAATTTTATACTTCTTTTCTTATTATAACCCTGTGATAGATGGGAAAATTCAATATACTTTTTTGTAAGAATAATAATAGGAAGGTAATTACTGAAAAATAACCTCTTAAAATCATCCAAATCCATGGAGTCAATTTTATCATTTTCCCTCATATTATGGATAAAGTCTCCCCACTTATTTTCTTTACCTTCCTAGCAATAAGTTCCCAACTTAAATTTTTCGCATTTTAAATAACTAAGAATGAAAAAAATGGTTTAAATATTATAGATGCATTTGTCAACAACTAGTGGATTGGTCGTTCCACTAAAAGTTGGTGGAAATTTTCTTAATAAGGATTTAAGAAACTTTTTTCCCTCCTTTGGTCATTTGGATGTCTAGAATGATTCATGGATTGATAAGGTTGTGTGTCCATATCATTTTTTTTTCATTCCATATTCCATAACATTTGGTTTCTTAGGTGGACCATCATTGAATTTCCCATTGTATTCCTCATTAACATGATTTATTTGGTTTCCATACATTGACTAAAACCAAAAATAATATCATGAGAAACAATAATCATAGTTGTAAAATCACATGATCATGGTAAATAGATTATAAAGTTTCAATCTATGAAACCATAGGTTTAATTATAGTTTATTCATGATCGTTACAAAAATTCTAGGATTGTAATATATATTTAGAATTATCCTTAGGGATATTACTAAGGTTTTCTCATCTTAGTTTCCAAAGGCTAACTAAACCATTTCTCTAATACCAACTATAATGACCCAAAATTAACATATATTATCATTTCATCTTTTTTGCAGAATATTTCATATATTTCACAAACACACACCCAATGACCATATTTTTTTAGTTATTATGGAAACTTGGAACACAAAATTATAGTTTGATGAAATATCTTCAATGTTTTCTAGAAAGATCTTAGAATTTAGTCATAATACCTAAAACCTTTCTTTAAAACCTAGGGAAAAGGAAAAAAATAAAATTGTGAGCTCATATGCTTAGTAAGGGTAAACAGGTGAGATACGTAAGAATAATAAAGAACATATGGTTATGATAAAATACGCATAACATTATAATACCATACCCTGCGTATAAAAGATCAAATACATGAGCCGTGGAATAAATAATGGTAGTTTATAAGACATGAATCATAATATAATCAAAGCACATGATCCATGAGAGTATAACAATGGAATAAGTCATGGAATTTGTGGAATACGCATAATATTAGAATATATTATGTTAATGATACCTACCAATTCATTCATTGTATAATATTATTGGTCTAATCACCCATGTACCTACTTTGGGATTTGGATGACCTCTTGTGTACCTTTTAGGTTTCAGCTTAGGATGACATCCCATGTACCCTCTTTTTGTGGGCTTAGGATAACCTCCCATGTAACCTTTTAGCTCTTAGAAAAATCATAGTTACCCAATTAATTGGATGGAGATATTGGTCCCAGCCTTCACATAATTAGACCATAAATATATGTGCCAAAAGATTTTAAAATTTTCATCATGTCAGAAATCCTAAAAAGTAGTGGTTTTCATAAACTTTTCATCATAGAATATCTCATTGAAAATTATTAGGATTCATATAAATCATTCCAAAAAAATATAAAACATTTATTTATAAATTATATTAATGGTATCCTTGTATGATATACCTATTAAGTTATGAGTAACACCAATATATGTCATCTTAGATGGAAAATAATTTTGAAAGATATATCTAAAACATTTATTGAGGAAAATATAATTTCCTCTTTAATTTTTTTTAAATAATAAAACAATTATCAAACCTTTTTCAAAGAAAATAACATTGAAAACTTATAAAGGAATATTTTATTCCATTTAAAACATATTTTAAATTAATTTTATTTAAAATTATTAAAATATCATTTGAAATACATTTAATACATTTTTAGAAAACATTATTTTGAAGGAACACATATTTCTGAATAAAAAGAAAATAAGATTACGTGAAGCTTAAAATTTCATGAAGAGAAGTATATTCATGAAAAAGCAATCCAAATGAAGTCATATAAACCTCACTAATAATATTGGTTCATAATATAACATGTGTCTCAAAGAAGGAAAATTGACACAAAATCACCTTATAGATTTGGTAAATTTTGAACTATAAACCCCATGAAAGAGAGATCATAAAATGAATATATCAATAATAATAAATTTAAGAATAATTATCATAGATTAAATTAATTTTAAGTATATAAACCACATAATATAAATTAGTGGTGAATACGGAATAAGTCTCGTAAAAATAAAAGTGAGACTAGAAATCCCCTTAACTTAAGTCTTGACTTCCTTCATACATGTTCAAACCTACTGTATAATAAATATAAGTTTATTTTACACATACCATCAAAAAATATTAATATATATAGTACCATATATTATTTACTTATGACTTTATATTACCCAATTATTAAAAATTTCAAGTTTAAATTATGATCCATGTAATAACCACTTTGTTTCTTGTTCATGTTTTGACTTGTAATTCTTAGTCCTCATACTTAGATCTTAATTTTATCATATAAATAATGAAAACCAATATATTAATATAATATATATTCATTATATATATATTTATAGTTTTCTATAAAATATATAAATATAAAATGAAATATAAAATTCATGGAGAGGGTAGGCCGTACGTACACATAAACGATGTTTCCATTTGCTTGTCACATTGAAAAAAAGAAAGTAATATATATATATTATCATTAATATAGAATTATTATTTTATATATACCATATATTTTCACTAAATAAATCCTTAATACATTCCATGTAAAGTGTGAATGAATCACATCGCTTTGAGGAAGCAGTAGTCCACACATCCACAAAAAGTTATCGTATTTCCACAAAATCGAAATCAAGAAAGTATGTGTTATATAAAAATTCGAGAAGAATAAATACATAAAAAATATAATATATATCATATAAGAAAATAAATTCCATAATTATTTAAATATTTTATGGTGGTAATGGAAGAACGATCAACATCGGTTTGTGAGGCAGTAGTCCATCATACACACAAACGACGGATATTTTTCCCATTTGATGGAATTGTGTGTGAGTTTAGGTTGAAACATTAATTTTAAAAAATATTAGTTTATTTAGGATAATTATGATATTATATAAACATTAAAAAAAATAATTGGTAGGGGGTAAAGGAAGAAATAAAACAAAAATGTTTGTTGATGAAGGTTATTTTTTTTTGGATTTCTCCTTTTGGATTGCATCAAAGGACTTCCTTGGTTGATTTTATACCCAAAGTAAGGAATCTTGGATTAAGGGATGAAATTTTAGAGGATATTTTAATAGGTTTTGTTAGAACCAAATAGGTTCTTAAGTGTGTATAAATGAGAATAAAAGGTACCCTTTTATTAGAGAGGGGAGGGTCACTTTTGGAATTTATCAAAATATTAATTTATAATAAATTCAATCTCAATATAAATACTTCAAAAATAACATTTTTTCAAAGATAAGATATTATAAGGTTTAATATCCCCAAATAATATATTTTAGAAAATTTTTGGTGTTATTTTAAACCTTATCATTTTGATTAACCCCAAATTAATCCATTTTAATTTTAACTATGATAACCAATTTTTCTATATTAAGAGGATGCAATTTTTACTTATAAAGTGTAAATTAGACCGTAAATAGAAAATGTATGATATTTTATACCATATATCCTAACATTTTTACTTATAAAAATATTTTATTCTTTATAAAAACAATAATAAAATATTATCTTTATTAAATATCATAAGTCTCAATTTTAAAACTATTCATTACTTTGACTTTCAGAAAATTAAGACAACAAGATATATTAGGAAAAAATCATATAATAAACCCATAATATATAATAATATTATATAATTTTTTTTGATCACCTAAATTAAGTAAAATTATATTTCTTTTAATATTTATAATATCATTTAATTGATTGTTTCATTAATTGAATAATTACTACATCATCATTGTATAATTATTTATGTTAATTATTTCTTCACTAAAATTTAAAATAAATTTCCATGATGTATATAAATATTTAATATTTCATAATAATATATATATTTGAGCATATATTCTATTTAACCCTATATAAAAAATAGTTCACTTTTTAAAAGTAAGAGTGACATTTTTTCACTCGTTTTGATTTTAATAATATCTAAGTCATTTTCATGGGAAAATGTCCATTAAATAATTTAATTTAGAAAATTTGGTGTTTAGGTTTGAATTAAATTCCTAAAATAACATTTTGAAAAATTTTAGGGTAGTTTTTAATATTTATAACATTAATTTTTCCCTTAATTACCCGATTTACCCTTAACCGTGGCAATAAAAATTACTAAAGTTACTATTCACATTTTCCAAAAATAAAAAGAACCTATTTAAAAATTTTAGCCTTATTATTAAAAATAATTAATCAATTTATCCAAATTAAAAACACATAATTGTCTAAAAATATTTTAAAATTAATCTCGTTAATGGAATGAGAAAACATGTTTTTAAAGTGAAAACCTTCAAAAGATCAATTTTTTATATCCAAAACCCATGATAAATTGATTCCTGTGACAAAAATTTAATTAAATGATATAAAATTGATCTAATTATACTTTAAACCAAATAAAAAATATAATTTAACACTATAAATTATTTATATGAAAAAAATGTTTTCAATTAAAATTCATTATTTACACTATTTATAAAACATGAAACTTATTAAAAATACGAAAAAATAAACCAAAGTAAAATTTAATATCCTGATTTCAAAGAATAATTTAAAATTTTAAAATAAAATTTATAAAGGTGTCAAAAACTATATTTATAAAAATTCCTCCATCAAAAGGCGAAAAAACTATTTTTTAGAAAAATGCTGTTTTAAGCATAAAAGTAGATTTATTTTTTATATCATGTCTATAAAACATATATGAAGAATGTTAAAAATTATATTCAATATTATATATATATATATATTTAATTAATATAATACAACCATGGAGATTTTTTAATTTTATTGGTATAAAACACATTTGTGTGCATTTAAATGGTTTTTTTGAAAAAAATTTCCTTTTAATTTCAAATGGGTTTTACATGTGTTAACCATACTTCCATAATTTAGTTAATCCTTTTTACACCCACCATTATAAAATATATGTTATAATTTTATTATTTAAATAATAATAATAATAAAATATTTTTTAGAAACTCCATATTGCTTGTAATGCATGCTAAGCCGATGTTTCATGTAACACAAGACATCAATGAAATCAAATTATTTTTAAAAAATATATTTCAAAAAAATATTTGGGCATTAAAAAAACACATAGGGTTTTTATTTAATAAATTTAATTTCATATTTAATATAAGTAGGACTAAATTTTCTACTAAAACACATTTTAATTATAGTCTTAAAGGATAAATTACCGAGGTAAATAAAAATATACAAGTTACCGTGGTAAAAAATAAAAGGATAAAATTTATTAAACTTAACGGCTAAAGAATAAAATGATAAAAATGTATTTATTTTTTTGTGGTGAAGATATTTATAGAGAAAATAAACCCTAACTTAAATTATTATTCAATTTTTTAGGAACATGAGGTAAGTGAGACCTCCCAAAAGTGAATAAGTTTGGGTTTTTACAAAAATGCCACTCCTCCTAAACTATAATGGTAACTCACTCCCCTTAATTATTGAAAAATATAAATCCATTTGGATAAAAAACCCTTCCGAAATAACTTACCAAATTCCTTATCTTTATCCTCAAATCCATATTTTAGGTATAAAGATAAACTTTGAAGGATTTAGTGAAAACCTAAGGAGGATACCCGAAGAAGAGGTAATGTTCTTCAACAAGCATCTTTATTTTACTTCTTTATCCACCTCCTTAAATTATTATTAAACCATGATTATATAATAATGTCAGTATATTACATATACTAAGATGTTATTATGTTAATGGAATAACTGAAATATTTTCCCTCTTCTATCAAATGGGTTACAAAATCATCATTTGTTTGTATGGTGAACTGCCACCTCGCAAACTGATGTTGTTCATTTTTCCATTACCACCTCTATTGGTTGGGAATAATACTAGATCTAAAGTATATATATGATATTTAAAAAATAATTATACCTTTATATTAATCATATCATATATACCATTTTACCTTCCATTTTATAGGGGATACAATAACACCGCTCATGTGTACGATATACTACTATTTCGCAAAGTGATGAGATTCATTTTTCACTAACATGTTACATAGAAGGTAATAAGGGTAAAGATAATGAATATATATGATATAAATGAAATAAATATTATATTCATGAAATATTTATAATTCTATAAATATAATTTATCATTTTCTTTATTATATTTTCACTCACTGAAAGAGTTATCACATCGTTCATGTACATCTGGACTACTGCCTTCACGAGCGATGTGACTCTATTTTCATTAAAAAATCCCATGGTTGGTAAATATAAGTATATAATATGTTATATATGACATTATGATCTTTTTTAAAGATACTATATTTCTTACTGTCTTTCCATAATGATCATTTGAAAATGGAAACGTTACTCATGAGTACATATGGCCTACCATCTTCATGATCATAACATACTTAATTTTTCCTAAAAATATTTCATGATTATTTTTAAACTTATAATTTATGTAAAAATATGATAATTATTTAGTTATTATTATCCTATATATATTTAAATAATTACATCTTTGACTATAGTCAACCTACCTTAGTCGTTTTTGACATATAAGCTAAATATCGTCAAAACATATGACGTAAACTTAAGTGATTAAGTAATTGTATATAAAATGATGAAAATTGGAATTAAACTAATAATATACTTGAAAAAGGTTATAAATCAAGTAAATAATTAACATAGGTTTATTATTTAGGAAGATAAAGACACATGTGACAAGTCAGACTCAAGGTAAGGGACTTTGTCTCAATTTCCTTTGGTTGAGGAATTTTTTGATGTGATAAACCTATATTATTTTACGGGGTGTATATATATCCCCTTTGAAATGTTATATATCTAATTTAATAATTCTAATGGTATTTTTTTTAAATATTACCTCTCATGGGTCTTATGATTGAAATATTTCCAAGGTGATATGGGAATTTTCTTTAAAAAAATACACTTTTAATGTTTTCCTTATAAATATTTATTTTCTATGTTTATGATTTTAAAATGGTTTTATAAAAAAGTTATATGAAAATAAAATATTTATAAAGTAAATTTTATATATCTTTTTATTTATTTCAATGTTTTCTAAAAGGAATATTTTTACCTTTTTTGTACGGAACATTTTGACAAATGACATAAGGAATGTTCTATTCTTAACGTACATGGAGACAATGAATTTTTCACCATTGATACCATTATTTTATTTCAATATTCCTTTAAAATATATCATATTTTATTAAAATAAAAAACCTTTTCCTTATTTTAGGTATTTTTTTTATTGAAAATGGGTTTTCGAAAGTAAAGGTCATTTTGGTAATAAAAATAGGGTTTTAAAAATAAATAAGTATTTTTATCCGAAAGTGTTTTTAATATATGTTTAAAAGAGTTTTTAAATTAGTTTTATGATAAAATTGTTTTATTCATGAAATATTTCTTGAGCCTTATATGAAATGGGTGATCCTGATATGGATTATATGAATGGTTTAAGCCCCATTAAATCTAATGGGTGTGCCTTATATAACTTTTATGATGGGTTGAGTCGCATTATAGTTCATAAAAATGGGTGAGCCTGATATAGCTTATATGAAGGTTTGAGCACCATTATAGCTCACAGGGGAGCTCAATATAGATTATACAAAGGGTGACCCCATTATAGATTTTTAATGCATTGGGTAATGATTATATTGGAATTCAGCCATATGCTTATTCCAATTAAAAGGGTTTTGAAATGGTATTATGAATATGATGCTCCAAGTCACTAAAAATGTTTTTTAATTACTTTATATGGTTTTTAAAGGATTTATTTTTAGAAAAATGTGTGTTTTTTATTGTGAAAATGTTTTTTATTTTACTAAAAATAAAATTGAATCATAGTTAAATATTTCATGAGTTTTTGTCTTTTTAATGTAATAAAATATTACTTTATTTTTATATCCATTACTAAGATTTTATGATCATACTATGTTTTTATAATTTTTTTAATAGGGATTAAGGATAGGAAAGGGATATGAATAGGCCATGTTGAAATTCATGGAGATTTTTCATGAAAATAAATAATGATTTATTTTTTAAAAAATTCATTATGGAAATAATGGATACTAATTTGTCGTTTCAATTTTGTATTTTATGATATTTTTATGTATTAAATATGGAATAATTCTATAAAAATATAGTACTAAAAAGACACACAAATTGAAATAAAGTAATTTATTTAATAATACTCAAGATTGTGTAATCTTTATGGCTAGGCCCTCAGAAACCGGAACTTATAATACATAGAGAATCACATCAAAAATACACAATTACATCATCATCTATCCTTAAAAAAATACATATTCGATACTATGACTAGGGAAATTCCTATTCGTTCACCTAATTTCTTCTCTAACCATTAGTACTATTGGTTCAATATATTTCATAGTATTTTTTCATTTTAAAATCACTTTTTAAAATCCAAAATCAAAGCATAATGTTTTTCAAAATCTATTTTTTAGAAAGAAAATCCCTTTCTTTCAAAACCATGCCACATGATACAATTTGTACCATTCCTTAAACAATATATGAAATCATATTAGTTTTGAACCATCAGGGGTTGACATGATGAAAATAAAAATCATATAAGGTCATTAATAACCTTTCATCTACCTAGACATTCAAGTGATTCAGAGTTATCCATAACAATGTTAGATATATATTTTTATAGGTTCATTATGAGTACCAATCATCCTTTTATCCAAACCCTCCTGACATAACAGATAAAAAAGCTTACTTTGATTACATTTTGTAACACCTAAACCTAGGTAACCATATACCATGTCTCAAGCTGGGGTGCCACATAGCCTCAAGAATATCCCTCTATTTATAAAGGCTTTTGAAAAGAGGTGAGGGATGAAATGTAACACTTAGGGAATGATTTCACTATAAATAAAATCATAACCAGGCATGCTCATGAGAAATAATTTTAAATAAAATATTCAATCCTTAATAGTGGAAACCTACTTTGTTTATAAAATAGACCAGATCCAAGGCACATTATAAAACAATAAAATGATACCAACAATAATGACCATTTCTTAGACCACGATCTACCATATCCTTTGATATAACTTCAAGGAGAAATTACAAATAACTACTAATGAAGAAATACTATTTAATTCTACTTAAATCATGAGAAATTATATATACATATCCACTAAGAAAAACATGTACGGGTGATATAAATGTAGTAAAATTTCTCCATAACTCCGACACATTTACATGAAAATAAAATTGAAATATAATTGTCAAAAAACCCTGATAAATCAAAAAAAATTGATAAAGAAAAAACGTTTGATTTATCCCAAATTTATTTCTAAACCATTATTTATAAATTATTTTTTAATTTCAAAACAATTAAATAGTATTGATGAGTTTCTTAAGATTTTATAACACGTATAATAGGGATAATAAATTAATTAGAAACCGAAATCCAAGAATAACATGGTTGATAAATAAAATCATGCTATTGTAAAATTAATAAACAGAAAGTTTACTATACATTGTAACACCGAAACATCTATCTTAATCATATATGGTTGAAGAAGATCCAATAAGAGACAAAAAAATGAAATCCATCTTCCTGAGGTATCCATGGGTCTTGATCAATTCCTCTATATGATCAAGAAGGATTCTCTAGACACCCATGACATGCTAGTGCCTCATGAAGGAAAAGGGTGAAGATAAAGGGAGCTATAAGATCAATGGAATTATGTCTAAATGTATATAAGGGTCACACATGTACCCATAGAATGGGTACTTTCTCTTTATATAGATCCCTAGAGGATTCTCCTCATGTGAGCTTGCATTTACTCATGTGTTAATACCACTCGGAATGTTCATGCAATATTTTTTTGAATACATTTATCTCCCTAACATTTAATAAAATGAATTGTTTACTTAATGATATCTACTGGGATTTATTTGAATGTTTTACTATTAAAAATGTTACTTTTTTTGTATAAAATGATAAACTGTGGAAGTGATTATGATATCATTCATATCAGAGTTTACAATATGCCATGCATGTATTACCATATGACTAGAACTAGTCATAAAATATGACATGGACAAAAAATTTTCATGCAATTTAAAGGCTTTAGGGAATATATAATTTAATCTTCCACTTTCACCAAAGCCTCATTGGAATTTATCTATTTAACCTTATTTTATATCTTATATAATAACTTGTGAAACCATGTCTGAAACTTCTTTTATATATCTTTGAAAACAATTTTTGAAATCCATCATGAACTTCACCTTTGTATTATATAATATGTAATTCCTTATGAAAACTCAAAAAAAAAAAAAAAATTCAAAAAAACTCTAAAACTCTTTTAGAGAATCTCTCTATGTCAAAATAAATCCACATTTAGTTAAATATAAAGGGATACACCTCTGTCCTTTATAGAGTTGAAAAAAGTATGAATCATTAGATCTATAAATATAAGAAAAGTGAAGCCTCTAGAAAACCATCAATGTAACTCAAGTGACAAATGGATCTCGCACAACCTCTATAAAACATATGTATCTCAATACTTGTGTCCAACAGATACATAAAATGAATGAATATATTCTCTTATGATCCCTTTGATTATGAAATCATCTAACTGCAAGACCTAGTGTATGAAAATACTATATATCCACTCATACATTATCAATTCTACATGTATATATTTCCAAATTCGACGAACACATCAAATTTCATTCACCTTTATGGATGAGAACATCACATGCCCCACACCCAAATAGATAATCACATTATATTTTCTATATAGGTGTTATCACACACTTCCTCTATTTATATCAATTGAGGGAAAATATGTCATACTCATCATACTTGAGTAAAAATACAGTCTTAGTTTAGATCCGATTGATGGCATGATTAGAAATATACCCAACCACACCCTGATTAGCTAAGACTTCACTACTGGAAAATGGGGCTATCCCCATGACTATATACAAATGGTTTATGTGAAACATTGGTTTAGAATTCTTAGATGTAGTCTATTCCAATGGTTTATCAAAACCATTGGTATAAAGTTTTCACATATCCATCAGGCTCCTGACCTCCCCCCATTCACCCAAAATCCCTAATATCCCTCACCCAAGTGAGCAATGGATTCTCTTCGCCACCAAAATTCTCCCTTTATTAGTTTTTTTTGATTCAAAGCTTTTTCAACATCAGATTAGTGAGTTCCTAATCATTCTTATCTTCTATTGAGTATTATTTTTATTTTTATCTATTTTATCTTGTGATTGATCTTAGACTTTCATATTCTTATATTAGTGAAATATTGATTTAGTGATTTTGGTTCATGTTTTTAAATTCCATACTTTATGAGTTTTCATTCATGACATGAAGTAAATAGATGCATCATGAAGCATGTATGGCCATGCATAGGTCATTCTATAGTTTATGTTCATGTTACAAAGCTCCGTTCAACATGAAAATAAAAACACAATCTCTATAATTTTTTTAAGTAATTTCATATATTTTGACCATGAGATCCATGTTCGAATTTGAAGAGTTATTTTTGGAAGGGGAATTGGAGAACAATGCGAATTTTTTCCTATTAATAAAGGGTTTTGGATTTATGTAAGGGGATAGAAGGTACATAATGATTCAAGAGTGATGTTGTAATTGTATAGAGGATAAAAAAGTTATACTATCATAGTTTTTATATGTTTTATTTCATTTATTTCATCACCCAATTATAGATATCATTAGAGGGTGATATTTATTTCTTCCTAACATACTATTAAAGGAGGATTGTACTAGTGTGACTGTGGATTTTTATTTAATTAATGTTAGGTTTATCATTCAATTATCTTCCCTCACCATCTACCTTATTTTTCAATACATTACCGTTGTGTTTTTATTAAGGGAGTGTTATATAATGTAGATACTAGAATACTACTTGCACTAAAACCATTGGGTATGATAGGATTTACTTTTAAAAATGGTTTTAATTACCATTCTTAGTAATTAATCAAAGTATGTGACCATTAAAAATGAAATTTTATGAGAGTGTGAGAGTAATCACTCAGAAGGGGGGGGGGGTGACTTAGACATAATTTCAATGAAAATAAGAAGAAGTCATTAATTTTTTACAATCACTTGTGCATGAACCTAGGTAGTATATGTCTAATACATTTTTTTCATTTCTTTTATCATTATATTAAATCAATATTAATCCTTAACACCTTGAATCACTAGAAGACATCCTATATACCACACCTTTTTATCATCCACTTGATCCTCTGGGATACTCCCACCCATGCCTACATCATCATATTATTTAGGATATACTTCTCATAACATGTGTATACAATCTCCAAGTATGTTCCCACCAATAGAATTTTCATATCCTATAATGTATCCCCAGCACTTCTATCATTATTATACTATGTCTATGCTACCTCTATTTCGTATTATCCATCTAAGATCCGATGTTTGTTCTCCTTTATCTTCTACACCACTACATATAAATGACCATGTGAATACATTGGAATAAGAACATCCTTCAGAGGATACTAATCTAGAAAATCTCATGGATCCATCAGATCTTAATGATCATCCTGGAATAAGTTTTTTTATAAGTATTTCAAATTATATCACATAATTTTTTCCCATTGTACTTTGAATTAGTTTAATTTTTTTCCTTTATCTTATTCAGTGGGATATTCTAATAGATAATTTGGCTACACCTATATGCATGAATTCTAGAATCATAAAACAAAAATTATAGGTAAAAAATCTAGATAATGTATAAGTTTTTTGGAAAATTTTTCCAAGTGAAATGATATCATTCTGGTTCCACCAGTCTCATAGAGGCATATCAGTAATGAAATCAAGGAGAAATCATGGAAAATGATATGGATATGAAAATTTGTGAAATTTATATCAATTTTTTTATAATTATATGAATTAACATGTTCATTAAAATGCTGGTTTAACATTCCTGATGGTGAACCTACTATGGTTGCATGGTTTATGTATCTTGGGTAGTGATTATGATCATGTAATCATGAGTTTTATGTTTCTTGGAAGAGTAGAGTCAACTCTAATTTAGAGGGTGTACCAATATTCACTGACTGCATAACAACATACCAAGAAGTGACCATATATTGGAATATTAATTAGTTTAAGGTATTAATAATTTTTAATGGTTTGTATTGAAAATTTAATTATTAATAATTTTATTGAATTTCTTTTAGGATGCGTCAGAAAAAAAGAACATGGATGCTATTATATATATTCACACTTTGGAGAACACTATAATTCTAGATAATGAGAGGCTTAAGGTACTTTAATATGATTGGAAATAATATCTATTTTTATATTGTTAATTAAGTGTAAGGTATTTATTTGATGAAGTTAAAGTTTTGGGGGATCTCTATATTAGATATACTTAAATATTTTTGATGTTGAGAGTGACCTAAAATAGAATATTCTAAATTTTAGAAAATATTTAATAATAATCCCAAAATCAAGTTCCCCTTTCCCAAAATTATAATAGTTCAACCAAAGACCAAAAAATCTTTTTTTGTTATTTGGAGCGCTTGTTACATAGATTTTTCAAAAATGGATGCTTATTATTTTGGGATGTTCTCAAAAAAAGTTAATCATACTTTTGGGAGATAACTCTTTTAAAAATTCTTTTATCCACAAATTATATGATTAGAATAACCATATGTGTTCTCATTTTATTCATATTATCTCAACTTGAGTCTTTCAGGTTCATTATATTAAAATTGATTTATTTTAGATTTATTTTTAAACTATAAAATTATTTTAATAAATAATTTTAATGTAAAATATAAAATATTCTTACGTCTAATTTTTATAGTCCATTAAAATAAATATAACCTTAATTTAATAGAATAAAACTAACCTAAAGTGTTCATTTCATTTTATTTGGATTTTCAAGAAGTATAAAAACATACATATTCATAAAAATGATATAAAATTCAGAAAAAATATCATAAAAAAGTCTTAAAATAAACTCACATAGTCCTAAGGATGAAGGTCAGAAATTCCACATTAATACAGAAGGTTGGAAATTCCACATTTAGTTAGATTTTTATATTTAAATTTTTGTTTAATTCCTATGAATCCCTTTAATATAAGGCTAGAAAATCACCTTTAATCTAGAATTTATAGCTTGAATGAAGTCCACTTTCTCCCTTCAGGTTATTCTAACATTACTTCTACAACTAGGCTAAAAGTTCCATCAAAATATATAAATACCATATTTCTTGATTTTAATTTAACCCCTCAATAACATGTAAATATAATACTTATAGAATTGAAAACATTCTTATAATAATGTACCATTCCACAAGAGATACATTTGAAAACTTCTCAGTTCAAAAAAAAATTGTAAACTAAATAAACTTACCCAAAATTAACCAATTGACATATCTAAAGATCAACTAAATATTCTATAAAAAAATTAACTAAATATCCTAACCAAAAAAAAAATAAATAACATTACTAAAAGTGAACTAATTAACCAAAACAAAAAATAAACAATTGATACAATTACCTAATCCAAAAAAAACTAATGACCAAACAACCAAAATGAACCAAATCATGTAACACAAAAAAGACATAACCCAAAAATAAAACAAATTAACTAACCCAAAATAAACCAAATAACAAAACATAAAAAATAAATAACCCAAAAATGAGAAAAATAACCTAACCTAAAAAGACCTAACCTAAAAAGAAAAAAACGACATAACCCAAAATAAACCAAATAACCTTAACCTAAGTAAACCAATTGATATAATAAAAAAAATAAGAAAATAACCAAATGAACTAACCAAAAATTACCGAACCTTGAAATGAAACAAATGAATTATCATAAAATAAACCAAATGAACTAACTCAAATATGAAATAACCCAAATATACACTGAATCACCAACCCCAAAATGACCTAAACCAAAGTGAAAAAATAACATTTCCTGGAATAAACCAAATTATATTACTCAAAAGCGACATATCCCAAAAATGAACTAAATGGAATAACACAAATTACCCAAAATGGTCTAACTTAAAATAAACCAAATGATCTAGACAAATGAAGAAATGAAAAAATATTCCAAATGATATAACCCAAAAAAGAACTAAATGAAATAACTCATTAATGAAAGAAACACCCACTCAAAAAACGAATCAAATGACCAAACGAAAAAATTTTAAAAAAAATACTCTAACCGATAGACCAAATGACCAAATGACCAAATGACCAAATAACCAAATGACCAAATGACCAAATGACCAAATGACCAAATGACTAAATGAATAAATAACCTAACCAATAAATGAAATAAATGATTGAATGAGAAAAAAAAAACAAGTGACCAAATAAACAAATAACATAAGACAAATATAATTGGACCAAAATAAACTTATGAGAGGAATCCATATAATTATTATGTTTAGAATGCTAATTAGTATGTATTGATCATGTTATTTCACTATTATTAAATTTATAATTAAATTTAAATTTTTATTACAATGAAATGAATGTCAAATATTAAAAATATGTAAAAATATAATGTTTAAATATGATTAATTCATGATAGAGTTGGTAATTCCTCCTTTGGTGCCCCTTGTGAGTGTACAGTTGAACACTATTATGGTTATTGATGGATAGAGACCATGTAGTTAGCTTATATGGTTTTCATTTATGAATTATGGAATATGATCTAGTTAGTTCATAATTAGGGACACTTTATGGACAAATACCATGAATTTAACTTATATGTTTTTCATTTATGAATTATATTAAATTATATAGTTAGATGCTTCTTAATTTTATTGATTTTTTTAACTACTAAAATTTTAATTCATTCTAGGTTGTGTTGAACTCTTATGTAGCTTAAATTGGTTACTTTAAAATGATTTTATCACTATATTATTTTTCCAACATAGATTCCACCTTAGTCATACTTACCATTTGATATTACTTAATCACATATAGATTCATTCCCTTGTATCATAATATAATATGATAATTGAAGTTAATACCATACAGTAACTCACCACTTAATTTTATCTATTGTGGGAAAGTTTTAACTTGATGTGAGTAGATGGTTAATCTCACATGTATTCATAATTTATTTTTTTTTGGTTTTGTTTATCAATTTCATATTATTCAACAATTTACTATTATAGTAATCAATTTCATTTTTAGAAATCAACATTGGGAATAAAAGGTTGTGTTCCTCGAGTGAAATAATTTTGCTTGAGTAGGAGGAAAAAAGATAGAAGTGTTGTAAATGCATAGAAAAAAGAAAATATTCTAAGTATTTTTATTGATATTTAGAATTTTGATATATAATTCATAATTAAATATATTTTCTATATTTTGTGCCATGCCGCCAATATCGGTTCCCCTGCCTCGCCATGAAAGACCTTCCGCCTCCCATGGTGGGCATAATTTGGACTCTTACATTGATCTTTTTGCAGTTTAGATCTGACCAGATACATGCCCAGAGTGGAATTTCTGGGTCAGATTGGATCTGTTTTCTTCATTGGTGACACTATCTTGGTGCGAGGTTGGGCCTCCTAGTCCTAGGTGATGGTGGTTTGGATTCACGAACTTTGTGTATTTCCTCTTTGGGTTGCTTCCACCATTGTGAGATTGGAGGAGGGATCATGGATGGTGGTGGGGGATGTCTGGTGATTGGGATGCTGTCATGTTGGTGGAGTGTCAAGGTGGGGATATTTCATTATGGTCACTATTGCCTTTGTTATTTGGATGTTGAAGATTGTTTTTTGTTTTTTTTGTTGAGGCTATGAATGAGCAGCAGCAGTTGGTGGACTTGTATCTTTATTGGTTCTCTATCTTGATAATGGATTAATTGGTCTAGTGAAGGTGTTCTTATTTCAGATAGTTGATCTTTACAAATGTATCATGTCTAGGAAGCTGACAGGGGTTACGAGTTTTGTTGAGAAAAGGATGTTCATCAGACTCGTGAATTTATATGTTAGTTTTGTGAACTTGATCACATTCAAATTTTTGTGAATATTGAAATTGATGAAGTTTGATGTTTTGTTAGGGGGAAGAGGTGGAGGGTAGGTTTTCTGGCATGGTGAAGGGGGACCTGTTTTCCCTAGCAGCAATGCTGATTTTAGCATGTTCAGTTGGTTTTTTCATTTTTTATTTGGATGATGTATTTTTCTAGACATTCTACGTGGAAGTGATTCAAAAGAGAACTTAGAGTAGGTAGATTTTTCTGTGCATGGATTTTCAGATTTGGAAGATTGAGAGGGTATGGCACAACCATCGGTACCAGGCCTATTCTTTTCTACATGGTACAACTTGTTGAGAAGTCATGTAGTGGTGGTGGATTTCCATAATGATATTGATATTGGGGAGGGGTATTTCTATATAGTATTGTTCCGAGATTTTTGGTCTATATGTCCTTAAAGTCATGTTATGTTTCCCCCTTTTCCCTTAAAAGGGGGATTATTTAGAAATAAATAAAAAATTTAGGCTTTCAGGCCATTCAGTCAGTCAGAGGCTTCTAGTGTTTTTGATTCATCTATGGAATCAATGCACTATTTATATGATGCACCGAGTGATGTTAACGAGGGTCCTAATGGTGGTTGAGGTGATGATACTATTAGTGGTGGTGGTGAGGATGATTATGATTCTCCCAATGATGATACAAATAAGGATACCAATGATGATTATGATGGCACTAGTGGTGATGAAGGAGATATTGATCCTCTCCATTTTTGAGTTGACAACAAAGAGACCTATGTGGATGTTGTTTAATGACTAAAACTGATTGATTTTGTGGACTATATATTTATGTTATATTATTTTAAATGTATTGAAAACTATTGATAATCATTTGGTTAAGTGATAAATATATAATAATTATACTTTATTAAATGTGTATCATGGTTTAAAATTTATTTACAGGTTCCATGAGAGATGTTGGATGGTGTTCCTGTATCCATTGGGGTTAGGAAGTTATACCAATAGTTCACAGAACAATTTGTAATCATCAATTTTGGAGAGGAATCTATACCCAAATTTTTAGGAACCATTGGTATAGATGTATACCAATGGTTTAAATCAAACCATGGGTATTTAAATTTGGATGTGGTATATACCAACAGTTTCCTCTGAAACCATTGGTATATTCCTATACCATTTATTATAATCCCCATGATTCATAGAACCGTTGGTATATTCTATACAGACTATTCTTGGACCTATTCCACTTGTTCTAAACTATTGGTATAGCTTAGTTATCTAGCATTTTTTAAGGATTTTATAAGAAAGGTATAAAATTATGAAGGTTATCATGCTAGGTATCATACCAACCACAAGTATTTTCGACTCCAAATATGATCCATGCACCCTAGTATACCAAAGGAATAGTGTATGAAAGTCCATGTTGTATAATTAGTGGGTTATCTTGTATAAAAAATCTATTTTGTGCCTCATGAGAATATCTTGTACATTGATACAAGAATCATACTCACTATAAACTTATCATTTCATCATAACCTATATTACTCCATGATAAACATCAGTTTAGGATAACTCAATATCATACTTTGAGAGGTCAATTATCATTACACATTATGATATGTATATAAATATATACATATATACTACCAATGTAAAATAATGATAAATTAGAGATTATATTTTGTATAACATGATATATTTTGTATTCTTAAAATATTTAACAAAACAAAGAATAAAAATATATAAGCAGTTGTATAAAATATCACATATGATAAAAAGCCATATTATATTTTCTTAAACTCATAACATCTCTACATAATTCCTAAAAAATATGGATTTGACCATATGAGAACCCCCACACTAAACTTTTTATTGAGTAACATCTATAAAGTAAGCAAGTTTGATAATGGTGAGACTTAGGAATCATATACTTAATGTTTAACTCTATAAGTATATTCAAACTCCTTAACTCCATAATAAAATAATGTTATGAGGTTAATTAATTATATTTTATATTTATAACTAATTCTATGTTTAACATCTTCCTCCTCAGAACACTTTCCATCAAAATTTTCCCTAGAAATATTTTAGATGCTAATGTAACTATTTATATTAGCACATACTATCATATCCTTAAATCCTTTAGGATAAAGTGTCATTTACATTTTTATGATAACTAAATGTAACTATTTATATTTCCCTTTACTGATATACCATGAAATATTTTAAGATATTAAGTGAAATTCACTTTTAATTTTAACTGTAATATTTTTTTTTGTTAACTTTAAAATTTTCTAAGTTAAAAAATACTTCCAATATCGTATTAGATTATATAATATATTCATAATATCTTTTTAAGATTCAAAAACTCTTTTTTTGTAAGAAAATAACACTTATTTTATTAAGTATAAAATAGTTAACAAATAGACTATTATACCCATATCATATACTGCATCCAATCTATTTAAATCATTTTATTAAAAAGAATATTATTTTTTAAAATATTTCACTGAAAGTGGAATAATTTCAATTCTTTATAATAAGAAAAAATATGGATAAAATCCTTTATCCTGGATAAAACATTTTCCCCTTATCTTCTTCTCAAAACATGTTTTATTATTTGATGAATGAAAAACCATGTGTATTAAATCCATTATATCATATTATTCATAAAAAATATTGATTAATAACAAACTCCTATTATCATATTAGTGAAATATGATAAATATAAAAATTATTTACTAAGATCTATATGATCTTCATATAATCCTTTATATTCAAATATTTAATGTAGTAACTCTTTGATTCATCATTTTAATGAAAACTAAAAGCCTTATAAACCATTAACTTGATTTAAAACTCTTGTATATTTGTAACAATTGTATAGTATAAATCATATACCCTTAAAAATTGAAGAATATAATTTTATAAAAGTGATACCTAACATAGAAAATTCATGGAGTTTCACAAACCCATTTAGATATCCTAGAAAAATACATCCTTTTGAATCATTACTCCTCCTTCCTCCTAAAATTTTTAGGTTGCAATGTTCTAGATAGGCTACTTTAAGAAACACTATATTAATTTCCAACTAATGGTTCTTCTTCTAGTTTTATCTTTTAGTCAATTGTACCATCAATATTGCTCCAGAACCTAGACATCATATGCCCCAGTTCATCTTTTCTCAACAATTTGATAAAACAAGGTAAACATTTATTGAAATAATTCACATTGTGAGAATATTTCCATTAATGAAAAAAATTAATTCTTTAACTATAAAAAGACTCAAGGGAACCTCTAGTCTCACCATGTTATAAACATACTTAATCATATTGAGTATATGAGTATAGATAAAAATTAATCATGTCATTTTACATATAATTACTTTGAATACTTAGGTGAATCATTCTCTACTTATCATAACCATATATATTCATTCATTGACTAAATTCAATAACGAGTTACTCATCAAAGTGTATTATTAAAAAATATTATTTCTCCTACTCAAAAACTTTTTTTATATTCCGGTCTTAGGAGTTTCTTACATTAAGTTTATCATTTTCAAGGATTAATATCAAATTTTAAGTTTAATAATGAACATGTTACTCCTCTACAACAAAAAATTATCAGATGAGTATCATGGTTTACAAAAATTTAATAATAAATTATATTAAATGCACCCCCACAAAAATGGTGACACCTTTTAAAACCACCATATCCATTAGTGGGAAAAGATCCATATTTCACTAAGCAAAGATCCATATTTCACTAAGCAATAGAAAAATTAGTGAGATTATTGGTGTTTTAGTGCACCTAATACAATCAGGGTCACTCCTTACTTACTTTCCTTACAAAAGTTAATCAAGGGGCACCCAACTATGGCATGAAACTACTTAGTTAAATGATTGAGGTCTTAATAAGTTCTGCTTTGGAAGGAATTTAACACTTAGTATTTTAAGGAGAGTTAATCTCACCAACTTTTCTAAAATTTCCTTCTAACATGTATACATTATTCTAATGATTTAGTTTGGAATTATATTACCTCTACAAAATAAATATATTCAAATGATATTTATGTGTAACTCTTAACACAACTCATAACTCATGTTACTAATCCAAATCAAAAGCCAATTATATTCACACATTTCAAAATACATCCTATGTATAAGGTATATGAAACCCTTCCTTGTAAATTATTATAATTATATGAAAATAATAATACTCACATGAGTAATATTAGATCCATATATAATCAAAAATTAATTTTCTAGAAAAGGAATACACCTCCAAACCAGTGATCAACCTAACCCAAATTCTCTCTATCTTGGGATATTTCACTTAAAATAGATATAAATTATATAATAATTATAACACTTAATATGTATAAAATATAATTAAATAGATAATCAAATCCTGTAACTTAAAACAAGAAAAATTCAAGGTATAAGAAAACTAAATCCATTGTCATACCTAACATTTAAATCCTTAGATGCATGTATGATAATATCTAGAAGGAATTTAAAAATTTAAACTAAATTATACAACGATTTATAATATAAAAATATAATTCACAAATACTAAAACAATTTAATAAGATAAATAAATGAAAAATTCGTTTTTTGAATATTATATAGACACTTAGGAAGAATTCATAAATAAAGTTAATTATAAACACAATATAAATTGATCGTACCTTATGAACATTCCATAATTTTGAATACAAACACTTTATATTCATTTCTGAATATAAAATCTTTCATATTATTAATTATATGCCATTTAACTATAAATAAATGATATTATATGAATTATAAACATTTTTAAATCCAATCTCTTTTATGTAAACAATTAATATAATCTAAATATCACTTATGTAACATTATTTAAATATTGATCAATTCAATCATCAAAACTCATTTTGAAGTTGTTTAAATAATTTCTTAAATAAGGCCTTTAAGTTAAACAAATAAAATTAATTAATTATGATAAATTCATAATTAAATATAAAACCATTATAATTTTTTCCTTATTTTGTACTTTATAATATTTTATAAATTACCCTTATAATTTCAAAATAAACATTTTATTTCTAAATTATATGGTATTCCATATAATTGATAAAATGTATTTCAATATTAATATTTAATATTATGGAATATTTATTAATATTTTTTCATAAAAATATAATTAATTTATTATAAATAATTTATTATTAATTAATTTATAAAAACTTTTATAAATTCATAAATTTCCAAAAATAATTTTTATTATGATTTATAAAAATTTTATAAACCAAATAAATTAATTCACAATTGAATTTTAAAAAAAATCTGTTCACATCATAAAATATGATATATTGATTATCATAAAATATAAGTGATAGTTTTGAAAAAATTAAACCATTTAAGAACTATCAATAATATTTTACAATTAATAACCATATTGTTCCTTATTTTAATTTATTAGTGACAGGTTTTTCAATTCTATGGAAAAGTAAAAAACCTTACACATGGGATTACACTCCTATAGAAAATGCATAAACCTTAGGCATAGAGTAACCCATATGTAAGAGTTAACCATACAAAAAAAGTAGTGATATTTACATATGGATTGTCCCATTTTTAAGAGAGTTTCACTTATTTAGAAAAGGAAATAAACCCTTACGTATGGAGTAACCCATATGCAAGAGAGTTTCATTCAATAGGTAAAGGAAAATCTCCTACATATGGGGATCATATACTATTATGTATGAGATTTTAATATTAGAAAATATAGTCTATATCATTATTACAATATTATTCTATATTTTCATGAAAACTAGATTTCATTTTTTATGTATAACATTGCCTACATCGTAATTTAAAGAAAAAACAAAACTACGACTTCTGATGTATCGTACTATATGATACATAATAGTTATACCCTATTACTAAGAAATTCACATAAAATTATCATATTACATAATTTTAATAATATTAAACATAAATTATGATATCTTATGTCATAATTTCAGGCTCTCTATTGTGATCATGTTAGCATATAACATAATGATGGTCATTGTTCTTCATCTCAGAAAACACAATTACAAAATACAAATGCATATTCAAGTTTGATACTACTGATGGGTTTCATAGGATTTTATAACATTTATAATAGTTATTATAAATTAATTAGAAACCCAAATCTAGGGTCACAAATCTTGATAAATGAAATCATGCAACTGTAAAATGAATAAATAGTAAGTGTATCATACACCACATCACTATTGAATCTACCTTCAACATTTGTGGTTGATGAAGATTACATGAGAGGTAGTGAGATGAAATTTCTCCTATGGAGGTATCCAAGTGCTGTGATAAATCACTCAACAATGAAGAAGGATCCTATCATCACCCAAAAAATTCTAGTTCCTCATGAAGGAAAAGGGTCAATTGGAAGAGAGTGATGGGATCAAGGGTGTTTTAGCTATCTATATAAAAGGGTTACATACATACCCATATAATGGGTACTAATTATTTATTTTTATCCCTCAAGGATGATCCCTAAGTGAACATGTATTTACTCATGTATTATAACACATGAATAAATTACACTTGGATAGTTCATGTAACCATTGAATTAATACATTTATCTCTCGATTGTTTTATCATATAAAATTTTTACCTAATGATAGTAAGTAGGATTTATTATAATTTTATCTATTAATCATTTCAATTCCCTTATAAAAAATAATAAACCAAGTTAGTTATTACTATATAATACATATTACAGTAAATGATATGTTATACATGTTAAACCACATGACTTAGGATAATCCTAAAACATGATATGAAAAAAATGACCATATAAGTTAAAGCATTTAGGGAATGCATCCTTAAAATATAATGTCATAAATCCAAGTTTTTATCCATAAATAATACATTATGAAAACATACAATTTTCCCGAATTCTAAAAAAACTCCATATTTTCAAAATTCATTGAAAAAAATCCCAACTTACCAATAAAAACATCCCATTTTCCCAAAACCAAATAGAAATTTCCCCATTTCAAAAATTCCAATGTGAAACCCTCTAATAGCTAGTGGAAAATCATTATTTCTTCATATCTGATGGAAATATTCTCTTTTCTAAACCCATTTGATATATAATGTTCACTAAGAAACCAATCTGGTGTGTTAAGGAATCTCAGGTATCCATAAGTGGGATAATATCATTCCCACTATCAATAACTACCTTGATTACATGGTGTAAATGAGTCCTCATCTGCTACACTGCCTCACTCACTTTGATGTAAGAAATAAAAAATTTCCACATTAAGGCATGGTATTTAATCCATCCACCATTATGAAGAAAACAAGAAGTTTTTTGAAAATGAGTTCTCAGAAAAATGTTTCCAACAAATGAACACACTAGGTGTAAAAAAATCACAAAATCCATGTTCAAAAACACAATTCTCAATTCACTAACTTAAAAATCGAATTTATGTAATTTAAACTAATTTAAAAATTCCATAAATTGAATAAAGTAAAAATTCATATTAAATTAACACTTTCCCCATTAAAATATTCATTTCAATTTAAAAATTATACCATTCATTTCATATTGAAATACCCATTTAAATTTTCAAACAATCAAAAAAATATTACCTTTTGAAAAACTCAATTTAAAAATTTCAAAGTAAAACCAATCACATATTTTAAAACCACTATTTTCAAACTATAAATTTCTTTCAAAGATCATTAATTATAAAAAAACCAACTTTTCCATTGAAATTCTTCATGCTAAAATTTTATTTTTTCATAAATCCACAATTTCACAAGAAATCAATCAAATTGGTTCTCAATATATCATAATCAATCAACAAAAAATATGAAATTTTCTAAATCATAGAAGATATTAGATCAACCTACCTAGTCACATTGTTTTCCAAAATTCCAAAATTCAAAACTCCATGAATCATACCAATGATGTTGAATCTTTTAATTAATAAAAATCATAAACAAAAATGATCAATTACCAATCCAAACAATTTACGAATCTATCACCAAAATAACAATATCCAAGAAAAATAGTGACGTTCATAGAGAGATTAAAAAGATAAGAATAGTCCATAACCTTAAACTTTTATTCTATATCAATCTAATTATTCCTTGAAATAATTCCATTATTTTACATTTTCAAGACATTCTGTGATGTTCATGGTTTAGACCCACAACTAGGCTAACCACGTGTCTAACTATGCTTCAATTTTTCTAAAAAACCACTAAGAATGAATTTGACACACAATTAGGATAAAAATTATTACTAACCATGATTATCTAAAGTATAGTTTTTAATTTAATAAGAATTGTTAGGTTGACCATGCTTCCTCCTAATTTTGATGAATAACATTAAATTTCACCCAAAGGCTTCCAAAGTCTATCAATGCCAGCCAAAGTCATAAAAACCAAAATTTACCAAGAAAACCTTTAAAACTAAAGAGGACACATACCTTCCAAAAATAGGATGTTACAAAATAATTCATATAAAAGTATACATAATCATATAATAAATTACATTTTCAAAATAAACAGAGTATGTTAATATGGTATTGTATTCTTATACATTATTAATTATCTAGGTTTAGGCGGGCCATAAAGTCGAACACATCACTTTTCAATCACCCATGTGGATGGGTAAATAACATGCCTCTCACTCAAATGGATTGTAACATAACACTTACCTTATCTATGCATGGATATACACTTGATTAGTTTATCTCAATTAAGAGAAAAAATGTCATACCCATCATATGAGAGGATAGATCCCATCTTAGTTAAACCTTAACCAACAACATGATCAATAACATACCCAACCACCCACTACTTAGCTCAACCTTCAGGTTGGTTTAATAATGTTATCAAAATATAATGGTTCTCATGTTAATATTACTTTTAAAATTAGGTATAATTATTCAATATGAAACAAGAAATCCAGGTATATCAAATAAATAGTGTATGGAATTCCATGTGCTTGATGTAGTGGGTCATCTGGTACACAAAAACTCCTTTCATGCACCATGAGTGAATTTCATATCTCTATAAAAAACCAATCATATGTTATTGTTCACATGTAATCACAACCTATAATACCCCATGATTACCATTGAATAGAGATAAATCAATGTCATACTTTAAGAGGTCACTTATAAATTCATTTTAATAATATATGTAGACAGCTTGAAAGAATGATAAAATAGAGACTATTTTGTTTGTGTAATATGATACATTTTATATTCTTACATTTCTTTAATAATACAAATAAAAATATACATAAGTGTATGTATAATAATATCCCTTATTATGGACCATTAGAGAGGCGTTATGTTTATTAAAATTTGGTTTTTGTTAAACTTTTTATATCTTTATGTAATTCCTACTAAATATCCATGTGACTGTATAATAAATCCTCACACTAAAATATTTTACTTTGTAAAATCTACGAATAACTATTATTTAAATAATGTAATGATTAAGATTAATATTCCTAATTTTAACACCCTACATCCATAAGAGATATTAATTTTATTCAAATTCTAATAAACATATTTTTTTCAAATGTTTTAGATGTGTTAGGGTAATCAGAGGTGGACCAAGTGTCATTTTGATAAGTGGGAACTAGTGTTGGAACTAATTACATGGAAGGGAGCATGCACTCGCTATGAGATTTCTAGGTACAAAGTACTTGGTGGGATTTTTAGGGATGGGTTCTCCCTTTTCACTTCCACCATGTGTTTGGTGGCCCTTGGGTGGGTACTTGGTTGGGGACGAGGTATGTGGTAGAGGTTGGGAAGGTACCCGGTAAACTTAGGCGGTTTTTGTTTTAATTAATTAATTAATTTATTGATTCACATAAAAAATGAGAAACCCTCTCATTTCATCCTATAATATTATTTGACTCCTCTTTACACTCCCCTTATTTATTCTTCTTCTATTTGTGGACCGAATTTTTTCAGGCTTGGATTAGAGTTTTTTTTTCATGTGGGGTTCCTAATGGTGAGTATGGAACTCATCTTCCTTATCTTCTAGTTTTCTATTACCATTTCATCATGAATCATCAGTCAAGTAATAATTTAGGGGATTTTAAAAGGTTTTATAATTATATATGTATGAGGTTGAATCAACGAGTGATCTTAGAGGAGAATGACTTGGAAGGACATTGGTAGGTGGTACCTATATTTCTCTATGTGTTTTACTTGATTTTCATGAATCATATGAAATGAGAAAAACCGTACCTTGTTGTGTATGCACTAAAATTAACTTAAATTGATTTTTTAAATCTCTATTTTATAATTGGAATTGAACATGCCAAGTGTGGCCCGTATGAGGTGTGTTTTGAAACTATTGGTCATAAATGACCAATTTATAATTGTAATTGAGTTTGAAACCATGAATTTAGACCCAATATGGGTTTCCTTGATTGAGAAGCGACTTTAGGAGCCTAATGTAGTTCCCGAGTGTATGTATTGGTGAGTTTTGGCCTAAGTGAGAGTTAGTATAGCAATTAGATAACATAAAAATGGTCCTTTGGGAAGGATAAGTTCCATAAATATAAAACCCATGATAATTTGAACTGTTATAAATTCTAATTATTTATTTAAATGATATATCATTAATTTTTATGGTTTATTGAAATATAGGGGTGTATCATCCAACAAAAGATAATTGAAGGTAGTATCACATCCACATTTGGTGTATTAGTGGTATATCTACCACTATGATCTAGTTGGTGGAACATCATCCACCTAAATAAGGAAAGTGATACACTATTCATTGAGGGTACAATGAAATAGTGTAATTCCACTAACTTGTAATGTGATAATATTGGTGCATCATTCACAAGAGATTATATACTGGTGAAGAATTTTCCACTTCTAATATTCCTTCATGCGGTACCTCATGCACTTATAGACTTGAATCAGTGGTATACCATCCACTTAGGTTTTTATTTGAGTGAAGTAATGACCACTTGAAATGTGATATTGGTAGTACATCATCCCCCTATAGGATGGTGATAGTGGTGCATCATCCAAATATGGATTTGTTAATGTCATTGCATCATCCCCTTTTCCAAAAAACCAAATAGAAATTTACCAATTTTAAAATATCCAATGTGAAATCCTCTAATAGCTGGTAGGAAATCATTATTTTTTCATATCTGATGAAAATATGCCTTTTTATAAAGCAATTGGATACCTTATGTTCTAAAAAAACGAATCTAGTGTGTTAAGGATTCCTGGGCATCCATGAGTGGGATAATATCATTCTCACAATAAATCACTACCTTGATTACATGGTTTGAATGAGTCATAACCTTCTACACCATCATACTAACTTTGATGTATAAAATAAAAAATTTCTACCTTAAGGCATGATATTTAATCCATACATCATTCTGGATAAAACATAATGTTTTTTGAAAATGAGTTCTCAAAAAAATGTTTCCAACAAATGAACACACTTGGTGTAAACAAATCACAAAATCCATGTTCAAAAACACAATTCTCAATTCAATAACTTAAAAATCGAATTTATGTAATTTAAAATAATTTAGAAATTCAATAAATTGAATAAAGTAAAAATTCACATTAAATTAACACTTTCCCCATTAAAATATTCATTTCAATTTAAAAATTATACAATTAATTTCATATTGAAATACCCATTTAAATTTTCAAACAATCAAAAAAATATTACCTTTTGAAAAAATCAATTTAAAAATTTCAAAGTAAAATCAATCACATATTTTAAAACCACTATTTTCAAACTATAAATTTATTTCAAAGATCATTAATTATAAAAACAACCAATTTTTCCATTTAAATTCATCATGCTAAAATTTTATTTTTTCATAAATCCACAATTTCACAATAAATCAATCAAATTTGTTTTCAATATATCACAATAAATCAACAAAAAATATGAAATTTTCTAATTCATAGAAGATATTAGATCAACCTACCTAGTCACATTGTTTTCTGAAATTCCAAAAGTCAAAACTCCATGAATCACACCAATGATGTTGAATCCTTTAATTAATAAAAATTATAAACAAAAATGATCAATTACCAATCCAAACAATTTACGAATCCATCACCAAAATAACAATATCCAAGAAAAATAGTGATGTTCATAGAGAGATTAAAAAGATAAGAATAGTCCATAACCTTAAACTTTTATTCTATATCAATCTAATTATTCCTTGAAATAATTCCATTATTTTATATTTTCAAGACATTATGTGATGTTCATGGGTTAGACCCACAACTAGGCTAACCACGTGTCTAACTATGCTTCATTTTTTTTTAAAAACCACTAAGAATGAATTGACACACAATTAGGATAACCATTATTACTAACCATGATTATCTAAAGTATAGTTTTTAATTTAATAAGAATTGTTAGGTTGACCATGCTTCCTCCTAATTTTGATGAATAACATTAAATTTACCCCAAAGGCTTCCAAAGTCTATAAATTCCACCCACAATCATAAAAACCAAAATTTACCAAGAAAACCTTTAAAACTAAAGAGGACACATACCTTCCAAAACTAGGATGTTACAACATAATTCACCTAAAATTATACATAATCATCTAAGAAATTACATTTTCAAAATAAATAGAGTATGCCAATATGGTATTGTATTCTTATACATTATTAATTATCTAGGTTTAGGCGGGCCATAAAGTCGAACACATCACTTTTCAATCACCCATGTAGATGGGTAAATAACATGCCTCTCACTCAAATGGATTGTAACATCACACTTACCTTATCTATGTATGGATATACACTTGATTAGTTTATCTCAATTAATAGAACAAATTTCATACCCATCATATTAGAGGATAGATCCCATCTTAGTTAAACCTTAACCAACAACATGATCAATAACATACCCAAACACCCACTACTTAGCTCAACCTTCACGTTGGTTTAAGAAAGTTATCAAATTATAATGGTTCTCATGTTAAGATTACTATTAAAATTAGATATAATTATTCCATATGAAACAATAAACCCATGTATATCAAATACATAGTGTATGGCATTCCATGTGCTTGATGTAGTGGGTCATCTGGTACACAAAAACTCCTTTCATGCACCATGAGTGAATTTTGTATCTCTATAAAAAACCAATCCTATGTTATTGTTCACATGTAATCACAACCTATAATACCCCATGATTACCATTGAATAGAGATAAATCAATGTCAGACTTTAAGAGGTCAATTATAAATTCATTTTATTAATATATGTAGACATCTTGAAAGAATGATAAACTAGAGACTATTTTTTGTGTAATATGATACATTTTATATTCTTACATTTCTTTAATAATATAAATAAAAATATACATAAGTGAATGTATAATAATATCCCTTATGATGGACCATTAGAGAGGCGTTATCTTTATTACAATTTAGTTTTTGTTAAACTTGTTATATCTTTATGTAATTCCTACTAAATATCCATGTGACCGTATAATAAATCCTCACACTAAAATATTTTACTTGGTAAAATCTACGAATAACTATTATTTAAATAATGGAATGATTAAGATTAATATTCCTAATTTTAACACCCTACATCCATAAGAGATATTAATTTTATTCAAATTCTAATAAACATATTTTTTTAATGTTTTCGATGTGTTAGGGTAATCATAGGTGGACCAAGTGTCATTTTGATAAGTGGGAACTAGTGTTGGAACTAATTACATGGAAGGGAGCATGCACTGGCTATGAGATTACCAAGTACGAAGTACTTGGTGGGATTTTTAGGGATGGGGTCTCCCTTTTCTCTTCCACCATGTGTTTGGTGGCCCTTGGGTGGGTACTTGGTTGGGGATTAGGTATGTGGTAGAGGTAGGGAAGGTACCCGGTAAACTTAGGTGGTTTTTATTTTAATTAATTAATTAATTTTTAGATTCACATAAAAAATGAGAAACCCTCTCATTTCATCCTATAATATTATTTGACTCCTCTTTACACTCCCCTTATTTATTCTTCTTCTATTTGTGGACCGAATTTTTTCAGGCTTGGATTAGAGTGTTTTTTGTCATGTTGGGTTCCTAATGGTGAGTATGGAAATCATCTTCCTTATCTTCTAGTTTTCTCTTACCATTTCATCATGAATAATCAGTCAAGTCATAATTTAGGGGATTTGAATAGGTTTTCTAATTATATCTGTATGAGGTTGAATCAACGAGTGATCTTAGATGAGCATGACTTGGAAGGACATTGGTAGGTGGTACCTATATTTCTCTATGTGTTTTACTTGATTTTCATGAATCATATGAAATGAAAAAAAACCGTACCTTGTTGTTTATGCACTAAAATTAACTAAAATTGATTTTTAAATCTCTATTTTATAATTGGAATTGAACATGCCAAGTGTGGCCCGTATGAGGTGTATTTTGAAACTATTGGTCATAAATGACCAATTTATAATTGTAATTGAGTTTGAAACCATGAATTTAGACCCAATATGGGTTTCCTTGATTGAGAAGTGACTTTAGGATCCTAATGTAGTTCCCTAGTGTATGTATTGGTGAGTTTTGGCCTATGTGAGAGTTAGTATAGCAATTAGATAACCTAAAAATGGTCCTTTGGGATGGATAAGTTCCATAAATATAAAACCCAGTATAATTTGAACTGTTATAAATTATAATTATTTATTTAAATTATATATCATTAATTTTTATGGTTTCTTGAAATATAGGGGTGTATCATCCAACAAAAGTTAATTGAAGGTAGTATCACATCAACATTTGGTGTATTAGTGGTATATCTACCACTCTGATCTAGTTGGTGGAACATCATCCACCTAAATAAGGAAAGTGATACACTATTCATTGAGGGTACAATGAAATAGTGTAATTTCACTAACTTGTAATGTGATAATATTGGCGCATCATTCACATGAGATTATATACTGGTGAAAAATTTTCCACTTCTAATATTCCTTCATGTGGTACCTCATGCACTTATAGACTTGAATCAGTGGTATACCATCCACTTAGGTTTTTATTTGAGTGAAGTAATGACCACTTAAAATGTGATATTAGTAGTACATCATCCCCCTATAGGATGGTGATAGTGGTGCATCATCCAAATTTGGATGTGTTAATGTCATTGCATCATCCCCTTTTCCAAAAAACCAAATAGAAATTTACCAATTTTAAAAGATCCAATGTGAAATCCTCTAATAGCTGGTAGGAAATCATTATTTTTTCCTATCTGATGGAAATATGCCTTTTTATAAAACAATTTGATACCTTATGTTTTAACAAAAACGAATATAGTGTGTTAAGGATTCCTGGGCATCCATGAGTGGGATAATATCATTCTCACTATAAATCACTACCTTGATTACATGGTTTAAATGAGTCATCACCTTCTACACCATCAGACTAACTTTGATGTATAAAATAAAAAATTTCCACCTTAAGGTATGGTATTTAATCCTTAAATCATTATGGATAAAACATAAAGTTTTTTGAAAATGAGTTCTCAAAATTTTTTTTCCAACAAATGAACACACTTGGTGTAAACAAATCACAAAATCCATGTTCAAAAACACAATTCTCAATTCAATAACATAAAAATCCAATTTCTGTAATTTAAAATAATTTAAAAATTACCTAAATTGAATAAAGTAAAAATTCAAATTAAATCCAGACTTTCACCATTGAAATATTCATTTCAATTTCAAAAATTATACCATTCATTTCATATTGAAATCCCCATTTAAAATTTCAAAAAATCACACAAAGATTACATTTTGAAAAAAATCAATATAAAAAATTCAAAGTAAAACCAATCACATATTCTAAATCACTATTTTAAAACTACCAATATATTTCCAAGATCATTAATTAGAAAAAAACCAAATTCTTCCATTGAAATTCATCAGGCTAAAATTCCAATTTTTCATAAATCCATAATTTCCCAAGAAATCAATCAAATTAGTTCTCAATATATCACAATCAATCTACAAAACATATGAAATTTTCTAATTCATATAGGATATTAGATCAACCTTTCTAGTCATATTGTTTTATGAAATTCCTAAATTCGAAACTCCATGAATCACACCAATGTTTTTTAATCCTTTAATTAATAAAAATTACAAACCAAAATCATCAATTATCCATCCAAACAATTCACAAATCCATCAAAAAAATATCAATATGAAAGAAAAAGAGTGACCTTCATAGAGGGATTCAAAATATAAGAAGATTACATAAACTTAAACTTGTATTCCATATCAATCTAGCTATTATTTGACAAAATTACATTATTTTAAGTTTTTAAGAAATTATGTGATGTTCATGGTTTAGACCCACAATTTGGCTAACCATATGTTTAACCGTGCTTCAATTTTTCTAAAAAACCAAAAATAATGAATATGACACACAATTTGGATAACCATTCTTACTAACCATGCTTATCTAAAGTACAGTTTTTCACTTAATAAGTGTGGTTATATTGACGATTCTTCCTCCTAATTTTGATGAATAACACTAAATTTCACCCAAATGCTTTCAAAGTCTCTCAATACCACCCAAAGTCATAAAAAACCAAATTTTACCAAGAAAACCTTTAAAACTAAAGAGGACACATACCTTTCAAAATTTTGATGTTACAAGCTATATGACATAAAAGTATACATAAACATCTAAGACATTAAATTTTCAAATGAAATAGAGTACACCAATATTGTATTTTCTTCTTATACATTATTAATTTTTTGGGTTTAGGCTAGCCAGATAGTCAAAAACATCACTTTTCAATCACCCATGTGGATGTTTAAATTACAAGACTCTCACTTAAATAGATTAATACATCACACTTACCTTATATAAGCATGGATATACTCTTTTTTAGTTTATCTCAATTGAGATCACAAATTTCATACACATTAAATTATAGGATAGATCCCATATTAGTTAAACCTTAACCAACATCATGATAAAAAATATACCCAACCACCCACTACTTAGCTCAACCTTCTGGTTGGTTAAAGAAATGTATCAAAGTATAATGGTTCTCATGTTAGTAATCCTATTAACATTAGGTATAATTATTCAATATGAAAAAATAAACCCAACTATATCAAATACACAGTGTATGACATTCCATGTTCTTGATGTAGTGGGTCATATGGTACACAAAAACTCCTTTTATGCACCAGGAATGTATTCTATATCTCTATACAAAACCAAACCTATGTTATTGTTCCAATGTCATCAAAACCTATAATACCCCATTATTACCATTTAATAGGGATAAATCAATGTCATACTTTAAGAGTTAAATTATAAAGTCATTTTAAGAATATATATTGACAGATTGAAATAATGATAAAGTGGAGACTATTTTTTTGTGGGTAATATGATACATTTTATATTCTTACATTTATTTAATAATAAATATAAAAATATACATAAGTGTATGTATAATTATATCCTATATTATGGAACATTAGAGAGGAATTATGTTTATTACACTTTGGGTTTTTTAAACACGTTAAATCTTTATGTAATTCCTACTAAATATCCATGTGGCCATATAATAAATCCTCCCACTAAAATATTTTACTAGGTAAAATATAAGGATAACTGTTATTTAAATAATGGAATGATTAGTATTCATAGTACTTATTTTAACACCCCACATCCATAAGAGGTATTAATTTGATTCAAATTCTACTGAACATATTTTTTTTAATGTTTTCTATGTGTAAGAGTAATCAGAGGTGGACCAAGGTTCATTTCGATAGCTGGGAACTAGTTTTGGAACTGCTTCCATGGAAGAAAGCATGCACTAGCTATGGGATTCCTGGGTAATAAGTATTTAGTGGGATTTGTATGGAGGGGGTCTCTCTTTTTTGTACCACCATGTGTCTGGTGTCCCTGGGGGGGGGGTACCTGGTAGGGGACGAGGTACTTGGTAGAGGTGGGGAAGGTAACCATTAACCCTAGGTGGTTTTTAATTTAATTAATTTATTAATTTATTGATTCACAAAAAAATTATAAACCTTCTAATTTTATCCTATAGTATTAATCAACTCCTATTTCCTCTCTGTTTATTTATTCTTCTTCTTTTTTTGGACAACATTCGTCCAGGCTTGGATCAAAGTGTTGTTTGTCATGTTGGGTTTCTAAGGGAGAGTATAGAACTCATCTTTCTTATCTTCTAGTTTTCTCTTAACATTTCATCATGAATCATCATTCAAGTCATAATTTAGGGGATTTTAATAGGTTCTCTAATTACATCTGTTTGAGGTCGAATCAACGAGTGATCTTAGATGAGCATGACCTGGAGGGAAATAGGTAGTTGGTACCTTTATTTATCTATTATTTTTACTTGGTTTTCATGCATCATATGAAATTTAAAAACCATACCTTGTTGTGTATGCCTTAAAATTAACTTAAATTGATTTTTTTGAATATCTATTGTATGATTGGAATTGAACATGCCAAGAGTGTCCCGTATGAGGTGCATGTTGAAACTATTGGCCATAAATGACCAATTTATAATTTCAATTGAGTTTTAATCCATGAATTTAGACCCAATATGGGTTTCCTTGATTTATAAGTGACTTTAGGAGCATGGTGTACTTCCCTAGTTATGTATTGGTGAGGTTTGGCGTAAGTGAGAGTTAGTATAGCAGTGAGATTGCCTAAACATGATATTTTGGGATGGAAAAGTTCTTGAAATGAAAAAACCATGATAATTTTAATTATTATAAATGATAATTCTTTATTTAAATGATATATCATTAATTTTGATGATTTATTGGAATATAGTGGTGTATTATCCACCAGAAGATAATTGAAGGTGGCATCTCATCCACATTTGATGCATTAGATGTATATCTACCACTCTGAGCTAGTTGGTGGGACATCCACCACCTAAATAATGAAAGTGATACACTATTCACTGAGGATCCAATGAAATAGTTTAATTTTACTCACTTGTGATTTGATAGTATTGGTGCATCATTTTTATGAGATTATATACTGGTGTAGAATTCTCTAATTATAAGATCCCTTCATGTGGTACCTCATCCAATTATATACTTGAATAAATGGTATACCATCCACTTAAGTTTTGATTCCAGTGATGTAATGAACACTCAAGAAGTGATATTGGTAGTACATCATCCACCTATAGGATAATGATAGTGGTTTTTCATCCATATATGAATGTGTTAATGTCATTTCATCATCCACCTATGGATGTGATATCAGTGGTGCATTATAAACCAATAAAGGTTATCCTAGTGGTGCATCATCCACATGGGTACCTGATATGGTGGTGTGTCATCCACATTGAGAGTGTCGTAAATGCTATATCAACCACCTAGATAAGTTGTTTTAGTGGAATAACATATTCTTGAACTATGAAAAGGGGTGTGTTATCCACTTTCTCATGGTTTGAGGTGGGGTATTTTCCACTCATGGTTTATCAGGTCTCATTTACTGGGAAATGGATCATTCACCACTAGCATTGGTTTTGTGATTTATTGTTCACCTAGATTTCTTGTGATGTTGACATCTTGTTCACCTAGTGATTGTTGATGGTAGTAGTTCATTCACCTAAATATTCTTGATGATGAAAGTTTATTCACATTAACTATTTTATAAGGATTTATATATCATTATTCCTTGCGGTGTGTGGTTGGACCATGGGCATATTATCCCATTAAAACATTGGACAAAGTAGAAATATTCACTAATGGTTTGGAGGGAGCAATCCAAGTGGTGACATGTTATTTATTTATTATTTTTTACTTTACTAGAACTCCATATCAAGTATGAACCTATATTTCCTGGAA
This sequence comes from Viscum album, assembly GCA_963277665.1. Classification (NCBI taxonomy): domain Eukaryota; kingdom Viridiplantae; phylum Streptophyta; class Magnoliopsida; order Santalales; family Viscaceae; genus Viscum; species Viscum album. The sequence continues at coordinate 1,956,015,387 of OY728127.1, read as the reverse complement.
TTGTTATGGACTCCATTGGTGGTGACCAACTAAGTTATACTCAAACCCTTCTTGGAAACCTTGGTACCTAATTGAATTTATGTTTCCAGACCTAGGTAAGAGAAAAGTCCCTAAAAATTTGTATGGATGAGCTGGTGGAACTTAGTGGGAGTATGGAGACATGTATATGCTTTGAATCAAGACATTTTATGGATGTATTTTTTACTTTTTTTTTATTTTGGGCATTTCTATATATGATCCACCGATGGGGTATCATTCTTACACTATATGGCTTGTGTTTCATGTAAAATAGTTCATTTTTTGTATAAAATGAGTTGATATTTACAATTAACTAGAAATTAGTTGTGATGTGTATTTTATTAATACTTCAGTATTGTGATGATTCTTTATTTTTATTTATTTTGTTTTGATTCTAGTTATTTGTATATAAGGGTATTGTCTTCCCACTTGTTATTTTTGGGCCTTTTTCACTTTCCAGTAGCCTCTAACATATGGGTAGGTGTTCTTGAGGTGCATAGAAGTAATGTTTGGTGATTAAGGAGGTGAGTTAGGTCCTTAACGAAACAAATTATTTTTAGAGACTTGTTTTTCTTTTTTCTTACTATTTTGGATATGATTGATATAAGATATGATGTTTTTGGGAATTGTCATGGATCTTGTGTTTGTGAACATCTAATCCATGTATGAGGGAATTCCAATTTACCATGGGTGAGACTATTATTCTTATATTTTTCCTTTGTATTTGGGTAACTTTTCCAATCTTGATGCATTGTCATATTTATTTATGATTTATGAATTTTTTATTCTTGGATTGGGGTGGTAAGAGGGAATGTGTTCAAGAATAATTTCCATCACATAGGACTCAAATGAAATTTTTATGCTTGCTTGTGATTGATATTATAGTTAATATACTTGGTTGATTCATTTAATGTTTCAGTAAAAACATTTATAGATTTTTACCATATAAATTATTAGTGTTACTTAACTTGTCTCACTCATGATTACCGAATCTTATTCTAACATGAAAATTATATTACCCTTGTGAGATATTTACCTAAACCAAGAGTAGGTAGGTTACGATAGACTTGTGCTGAGATTGTGAAAACCTTGTATCATAGGGTATGTGTTTAGGGTAGAGTGACATGTGCCTATTAATTCTTACCCAAAAATATGATATTATACATTCTGTATAAATTTATTTTGAGTCTTTTTCTTGATATTTGGGATATATTCCACCATAGTGACATTTAAATAAATACTAGGAGAGTGGGGATGAGCATGTCCCATATGAAGTTGAGCCATATCTTTTTATTGTGTCGGTTACTCCTATCTATCAATATCTTATAGAGAGCCTTTTCTTGGTCTTGCAATCTATGGGTCATGGGGCACTAAGTTTCAGGTTGACTATGAAAGATTTTACTAGTCATTTATAGATAAACATCTATTTTTATTTGTGGGAGAGGGTATACCCCATGCTATAAAGTTATGGATAGAGTTAATGCAGTCTATGATCAATCATCTAAAAGACACCCTCTAAGAGGAGGGTGAATCTTGCTGCTTATATTCATTAGGGACTAGTGAAAATATTTTTAAAAACTCCCCAACAAGATCACTTTCATTGGACTATTCCACGGATTGTCACGATTCAGGTCTCTATCCCCACTTTCTAAAGGTAGGAGACTTACCACTACTGGGGGTTGATAGTGTTATATCCTTGATTTGAATAGGATAATGGGATGTTGACACTTCCCTCCATGGAGTTCGTTGCCTATTCTGATTTTCCATTACATATGTAATACATTCTCAAGAATCCAATTTCCAACACCATCTTGAATCGGTCACTGATTAATTACTTCATTAGATTCCTTAGCGGGGTGAAAAACTTCAGTTTAAGAAGATGATTTTGTTATACATTTTTGGGAATCTATTTTAACATCCTTGGGAAAAACAAAATGTAATCCTATGATTTTCACATAATGAATTTTAGGATCATCACCCAAGTCATCCCATTATCACAGCTTATGGAAACTCATGCTTTCCACATGTGGCATATATTGCTCATCACACTTAGAAACTAGTTCTCATTGCATAAGGTATCCTAGGATCATAACTTATGGTATCCTTTGATCATCACATAGAGAAACTTATGCTTTTCACATAAGGTATACCATGCCTATCACATGATGAATCTATTTCTCATCGCAAATGGAATGAAATAATATTAGGTTCATCTCACAAGGAATGGTAAAAAGATCCCATACTTGTCACATAGGCTTCTTATGATCATTATATAAGGAATATTGTGCTCATTACACAAGACACCCTATGATTATCATGTAGTTTAAGGTAAAATAATTGTCTCATAACATTAGGTGAGATATTCTTTGATCATCACATAGTATTCTTATGATCATTACATAAGGAATATTTTTATTCTAAAACATGGTACGCTAGGGTCATCACCTAAGGAACTGTAGGAATATCAAAAAGGATCCTCATACTTGTAACATGAGGAATGAGGGGTTTCAAATGAATCATGAAAGTTGGATCATCTTATGATTGTGACATAGGGTAACTTATGATCATAAAATGTGAAAAGATTCTACTTATGCTCATCACATATGGTTGGGAAAAGTTTAACGTCCATTGCTGATGGATCCACTTATACATGTCATGTAAGGGAAGAGAAAATTTTAGAGTCCTATGGGGACACTCTAGAGGGTTTTATATTTTTTTAAGGCTTGGGTTTACCTTCCCTCAAAAGGGATATGGGATGACATAGTTGATTATATGTCATGATTGGGCCTAAAAGACGTGTACCAGATATCCTATTGGAGTGTGAATCATAACTCGCATAGTTTAAGTTCATGTGATAGGACCAATCCATGAAATTTAACATCATGCGGTAAGGAATCTTGTTTCATGAAAGGGGAGATATAAAGGGAAGGAGTAGGGAGGACACATGATAGAGATTATACATATTATGTACTTCCTAACTGGTGATTAAGAGAAGATGGAGTCGATTCTTCCCATACCATTCTTGTGTAAAGGGTTTGGTGATGAGAGATCCAATGCTTAAGAGAAAAATTCATGAATAGTGAAAAGGGTTTAAGGGTGCGAATCCATGATACCAGTCATTCAAATAGATTTTATATAAATAAAACTCAGATCAGATGGGTACAAGACCCACATGGCCTCAAATTTCATTAAAGTATGTTTGGTGAAAGGATTACTTCAATTGGATCACCATGGTATAGGTTTCATGTAAGTTATAAGTTGCAAAAAACCTGACTTACACAAGACTATTCTCATTTTCACAATGTATGTTCTTCATGGAAGTGAGTGTCACGATAACATATAAAAAACTAAAATACTTTTAAGTATTTATGTGATGAAATTAACAAAATTTTCTCCCCTAAATGTGTCCATGGAGGTGTTATGGGTTGTGCAGAGCACAAAATTCTAAGTTATGTGAGCTGAGAGATTCAACCCAAAATCCCAAAGGATGAACCCTTAAAATGGTGATTAGATGTGTATTTATAGGACTCAGGATTGTAAAAGTGTATTTATCATGGAGTTATTATTAAATAATTATAAAAAACTAGATAATTATATAATAAATAATTTTCATATTTATTAATATGAATTAGATAATTATATTAGTTATAAAAATATTAAGTTATTTTTAAATAAAAAGGGAAATAGTTTTAACTAAAATCTTTTCTTATAAGGTTTTATTGAAATGTTTAATTTATAAATTATAAAATTTGAAATTAAAAATATTAATATAATTTTTCAAATCATAATATCAAAATTTACCTATGGTGAAATTTTGATATTTTTCAGAAAGTATTGATTTTCAGTGAATAGTGAAATATGGTAATAATGGATTTACCAGGGGTTTCACTAAGTATACATGGGTTAAAAAAAACCTAAAAACTTATATATAGTCTACTAGATAGAAATATTTAGACATTATCCCTTCCAATCTCAATAATTTCCATTATTAGATCATTTTGACTTGAAAAATATGTGGGTGTAATTCATTCTTGCCAAAAATTACACATGTTCCACCCAGCTAACTTATAAAATAAAGCCCCCTATACTCATATATTAACATCTTAAATACCCATTAATTTAGAAAATAACAACCCAAATCACTTCAAAAATTCCCCCATATCATCCTAGAATCCTTATTTTTGGAATAAATCGAAACTGGGAAGGATTTTAGTGTAAATAGAAGGAGGATACCCAAAGATGAGGTAATGTTTTTCAACGAGTGTTTTTTATTTTATTTCTCCCTCAAAATAATTAAATTATAATTAAAACAAGATTATATAACAACTTAATTATCTTAAATATACTTATATGTTTTATTTTTAACAGAATAACCTAAATCCTTCTCCTTTTCCCGCAAATTGTTTACAATATCATCATTTGTGGGTATGAAGAAGTACCATCTCATGAACCGATGTCATTCATTTTTTCATTACCTCTTCTCATGGCTAGATATGATGTTTTATGTAAAGTATATATATGATATTTATAATATAATTATACTTAAAGAGTCATTATATCATATATATCCATTAGAACCTCCTTATTTTAATTCTCAAAAATCATAATTACTATATTTCTTATGAGCTTCATGTTTTATGATAGCATACTATTTTGTAAAGAATATTGGAAGTAAATTTGATAAGTATAAATAAGATATTATATTAGTTTAAATGTGATACCACCATCTCTATACTACCATCATACTTCTTCTCTCAGATCTATTTCACAGTTAGTTGAATTGTTCCACTACTAGGCTTATGCCACTTCCATGCTTATGCTACCATCAGGATTGTTCCACAATTAGTTCAACTATTACAATAATAGTATTATTCCATATCTAGGATTATGATACCATTAGTATTGTTCCACCATTAGTTAAAATGTGATACTGCTATTCATGATACCTCCAGACATGCTACCACCAAACATTCTACCACCGGACGTGCTACAATTGGCTGGTGTGGCCGCTGGAGTCTTCTACTGTTGGTTTATACTACCCACAGATATGATCTACCATTATTCATTCTACAATTCCTATTCTTTCCTTTTTTCAAATTTTATTATTACAAAGGATATTTTATGGAAGTTAATGGAGACAACCTCATGTAAATTTTATTAATGATTATTCCTAAACCACTCCTTGGATGCATTGAAGACTAAGTTAGAGGTTTCTTGATTTTCATATCACTATGAGGATTCATGATATATTTATTATTATTATTCAATGGAGAAATGAACTTATAGAGTTATATATTTCAGAGGATTCCATCTTGTGTGTGTGATGAGTTGGTCGCTATTTCTTTACATACTGTATAACTTGAAACATATACAATTGTGAAAGGATATAATTTAAAGAATATCCATAACATTTCATACACTGAATCAAGAGATGTTTTTCAAAGAATATATAGATAGAAAAGAGAACCTTACAATACTCTATTTTTCTATAATTTTAGAGAAACTTGTTTGAGAACCTCACCAAGACAAATACTATGACCTGAGAGTATCTAAAGATATTTAGAATGAGAAAAAATAAATATTCCATCCCTTATTATTTTCTCTCTCTATTTTTTTTTCAAATTTAAGCACTATGTTGTATTTATTTGTAAATTTTCACACTGACTCTTGTGACTTAACTAGATTGTTTTAGACACACTCTCTAAAACATTATCTATTTTTGTATACCCATGGAAATTGTGGAATAGGTCCTACAAGGATTGTGTTTTATTTCTTCTCACATATGACTATGGAATATTATTTGATCCATGAAAACCTGGGTGATTTTGATTATATACTTGATCTTGGTTGTGGATATGATTATTTTTATAATAATATTCTTAGTTGTAGGTTATTTCCAAGTGGAGGGGATTAAATCTCAGCTTGAGACTGAACCCGTTATTTACTATGTCATGTGTTTTAGTTTTTTCCCTATTTCAAAGATAAAATTACTTTTGTTTTTAAATATATAAGCAAAACTTTTACTTTGATAATTATTCTTTACTTACATTTATGTAAATTATTTTATTAAGTCAATTGGTTTCAAAAGTTAAATTGATTTCAAATATTATTTTAACCAATACTTAATTCTATTTTAATAAATATTTTGAAAGATCAAACTTATATTATTATACTATTTTGATGAACTAGGATGTTTTAATCAACTTAGGGAATTTTATTAAATTTATTTTTAAATGAAATTTTTATTGGGTACTAAATTCACATACCCTATTGATTTACTCACTCCGTCCAACATTTTGTATTAAAGGAGATTCAAATACCTTTTCAATTGTGATTTAGTTGTCCTTTAAATATATTAAATTTATTTTATTTCTAAATTTTGTTATTTATAAATAATAGAAAAGTTGGATATACTAAAAATAGTTCTCCTTTTTTTAATTGAACAAACATTGATTAGTGGAAAATTAAAATAAAAATGAATCTTGAGAGTATAATTTTTGAAATATGGGCTATCATTGTAGATAAATATGAATTAACTAAAAATAATAGTGTAACTTGGGATGATCCTACTAAATTATCTTATAATAATAACTATATATCCATGAATTATTGGTAATATTCTTTTGATGATAAGTAATTTAAAAAAATTTCTAATTGTACTATTGATTTTGAAATTTCGGACACCTTAACTGTTTCTCATGAGGGGACATCTAATGTTAATGAAATGAGCATGGATACTTTTTCTACTAAATATGAGTCTTTTAAGATGAAACTTGGTGGAACTATTTTTAGATTAAATGAGATTGTGAACACGATGCATTCATGGGGGAAAAATGTTTCTAACAAATATCAAGTGATGCCTTTGCTGATGTAACTACATGATAGATGGCGAGGAACCTCAATCGAAATCTATGAGACATGTGATGTAATAAAGTTACATGTTAAGAATATTATTTGAAATATTATGATGTATGAAGAAGAAATCAAGGTAAAAAAATAAGAAGAGGATTAAACAAAAAGAAAATATCTAGCCTTAAAATATAATACTTGAAGAAAAAGGATAAAATCCAAGATGAAAACTCAAGTGATGAAGATTCACCTGCTGATAGTGATAAAAAAATCGCCGACTTGGCAAAAAGATTCAAAAAGTTTTACAAGAGGAATAAGTTCCTTTGGAAACCTAGTTATAATGGAAGATATGATAATCGAGGAAATTGGAGAAAGGATTGGAAGAAATATAATACTATGAGTGAGATAATTTTCTATGAGTGAAAAAGAAAATGTCATTTCAAATGGATTCACACTTAGCCATTAAAAGTGTCATTTGAAAATAAAAAAATGGATTTACAAAAAGCTCATGTAAAATTTAATTTTCCTATGATAAAATTAAAATAGAAGTATTATGATAAGGAAAATATATATAATAAAGATTTCAAAGATACCTAGAGTGATTCTAAAGATAGTTCGAGTGATTCAGACTCAACCTAGGAGGATCAAAATGATAGATCCAACATGTGTTTTATGACAAACACATCTGTGGTACTTAATGATTTTAATTATTAAACTATTCATATTTATAATCAATATAAAGATGAAAAAAATAATGAAAACATTTGTAATGAAGAGATTTTTGACTACTATAATATGTTGGATTATACTTTTGATGAGATCAAAGACAAATATTATATTTTAAATAATAATTATGCCTTGACTGCAAGTTTGAAAACTAATCTTAGTATCAATAAGGATAAAAATTATCAACTATTAAAATAGAACAATGAGATGAAATTGAATAATTAGAAACTAAATAATGATCTGAAATTATTTAAAAATCAGATAAATAATCTTATAGAAATGATTGGGAAGAAAAATACTCCGAAATATTCTACTGTAATTGGGTATCAACCTAGACAGAGAAGAATCTTTAAAAATAGTTTTTTTCCCAGTTCAAGTTCCTTTAGTTCTGCCACTAGTTTTAAATCTTATGAACCTACCAAAGTATTAATTTATAAAAGTTTAAAATCTACTTATAGGAAACCTATTAAGAAATTATGGGTTCTTAAATCATTGATTACTAACATTAATGGACCCAAGAAAATTTTATTACTAATGTAATTTTTGGATGTAAATTTTTTTGTAGGAAAAATTCTTGAAAATATATAGTAATAACTTAAGGTACCTGGATAGTGGCTATTCCATATACATGAATAAGGTATATTCAAGTTTCAAGAACCTGATCAAGGTTGATAGTGGTCATGCCACTTTTGGTGAGCATTCCAAAAGAAAAAATATTGGCCTTGGCCAAATCAGTAATTCTAATACTATGTTAATTTCAAATGTTTTATTTTTATATAGTTTAAAGTATAATTTTATTAATATATCACAGATTTTTGAAGATGGTTTTCATGTTATGTTTGAAAATAACAATTAATTTTTTTTTATTATAAAAATTACTTAGTTTTTATTGCCTTAAATAATAATAATTCTTATACTGTTAATTTAGATTTTTTATTTTATCAAAATATTTACTATCTAAGTGCCTTACACAAATAATCTTGGCTTTGGAATAGGAGACTGGGGAATTTAAACATTCATTCACTTAAAAAGATAACTAGTAAAAGGTTAATCTAAGATTTATCTAATCTGAAATTCCGTAATGACAAAGTCTACAACCCATGTTAAAAAGTGAAACCTCTCAAGATCTCTTTCAAATCAAATAAAGCAGTTTCAACTTTTCAACCCCTAGAATTGGTTCACATGGATATTTTTAGAACTTCTAAAGTTTCTATCTTAAATGGGAAGTACTATGTTTATGTTCTTTTAAATGAATTTTCTTGGTATATTTGGGTCTTTTTTCTAGCTCATAAAAGTGAATCCTTCTCTTATTTTTTCAAATATGCTAAATCTATAGAAAATAGTAGTGGAATTATAATTAATAACTTAAGAAGTGATCTTGTCCCTGATTTTGAAAATCAAAAAATTGAATGTTTTTTCTTACAAAATGGATATGATTATAAATTTTATGCTCCTAGGACCCCACAACAAAATGGAGTTATAGAAATGTGAAACATAATCCTTTAATAAATTTCCCAAACCATGATAAATGAGTATAAATTACCTGTTTAATTTTGGGAAGACGCTACAAAAACAAATTGTTCTATAATTAATAGAGTCTTAATTAAACCCATATTAAATAAAAATCCTTATGAATTATGGAATTATAGAAAACCAAAGGTTATTTAATTTAGAGTTTTTAGTTGAAAAGTAAGTATAATCTTGAAAAATTCTCATCCAATATTGATGAAAGTATATTCCTTGGTTATTAAACATATAATAAATCATATAGGGTGTTTAATAAAATATCCCATATTTTGGAAGAATGTGTTCATATCAAATTTGATTAAATATATCCACATGATCCTAATACCCCTTTAGATAACCTTGAGGATAATTTTTAAAATTCGAATATCAATGCCATTTTTTTTTAAAATTCTCTGAAACAAGAAGAAAAATCATCCAGTTTTAAGGAATAAAACGAAACTGAACCTATAGGAGAAAACAAGATTTATATCACTTCGTTCCAAGAAAATTTAGGACTCGTAGATACCATCCTCTAGATATTGTAGTTGGAGACCTATATAAAGGGAAAAACTAGATATTCTCTTATAAATCAGGTTTAAATTCAAGAATTCTTGTCACAACTTAAACCTAATTGAATCAATGATGTAATTAATGATGAATTCTTGGTGTTGGAAATAAAATAGGAACTTAATTAATTTGAAACATATAGAGTTTGGGAACTTATAGATAGACCTAAAGAAACTATGTCTATTGGAAATAAGTGGGTGTTTAGAAACAAAGATGATGAGTTAGGAACTATAGTTAGAAATAAAGATAGATTAGTTCTACAAGGATATAGTAATGAAGAGGTTATTGACTAATAGGAAACGTTTAAACTAGTGGATAGGCTTAAAATAATTATATTACTTCATTTATACATAAAACATTTATATTTTAAACTATATCAAATGGATATCAAGATTGAATTCATAAATGTTTATATAACTGGGGTTGTTTTTTTAGAAAACCCATATTTTTCAAAATCCTCATTTTCCAAATCAGGTTTTTGAATTAACCGAAGCTTTATATGGTTTAAAATAAGATTCATGTGCTTGGTAATATAGGTTCAACTCTTTTATGATTTCTAATGGTTTTTCAAAAGTCATAGACAATCCTAATCATTTTATAAAAATAATATCAAAATATGTTTTAGTAGTTCAATTTTATGTCGATGATATTATTTTTGGGTCTTTTAAAAATTCTTTGTGTACTGATTTTTCAAAAATAATGCAAAGTGAATTTTAAATGTGTTTAATGGGAGAACTTAAATTCTTTCTTGGTTTTCAAAATTTTGAAAATAAATATGGAATTACTTTAAATCAAATTAAGTACACTAAATAAATTCAAAACAATTTGGGTTGGATATCACTAAAAGTAGCGATACTCCCATGAGTACCCTTGTATTTTGGATCTTGATAAAACTTGAAGTTCAATGGATCAGACCATTTATAGAGGTATGATTTGAATATTTATATACTTAAATGCTATCCAAACATATATTATTTTTAGTGTGTGTATGTGTGCCCATTTTTAAACAAATTATAAAGAGTATCATTTACATAATGTTATGAGAATTTTAAAATACTTAAAATGTACAACTGATTTAGGAATATTTTATCCCTGAGGTCATGAATTTGATTTAGTGAGTAATTAAGATATATACTTTGGTGTATATATATTAGATAGAAAAAGAACCTATGGAATATGTCACCTTTTGGAAAAGTCACTAGTATCTTGGTGTTGCAAAAAGAAATATTCTGTTGTACTATCCACTACTGATGATGAATACAAAGTCACAAGAAGTTTTTTCCACAAATTTTATTGATGAAACACACATTTCCATATTATGGATATCAATTTTGGCATGTCCCTATAAATTGTTACAACACAAGTGTGATAAATATTTCCAAGAATCCCATGTGTCATTCTAGGGGAAAAATATTAATGTAAGACATCAATTTTTGAGAGAGAATTTCCAAAAAGGTGATATTAATTTTGAATTAATATGAAATGAACATCAACTTGATAATATTTTCAAAAATCCCTTGAATTATGAGAGTTTAGACTATATCAAACATGAATTTGCAATGATAAATTTTGGTTAACTAGCCATCATTGTTGATTCACTATTGGGTGATCCACCATTGGTTATCCACCATTAAGTAATCCACCATTAGTGATCCACTGTTGTGTGAGCCACTATTGGTGATCCACCATTGGGTAATCCATTTTTGGTTATCTTCCATTGGGTGATCCACCATTAGAGTCTCTATTTTTCTTATGTTCCTTTTATTTGTGATAATTTTTATTTTTTTATATTTTTTATATTATAATACATTTTTGATTTCAAACACCTAAATGATAAAATACGGCTTAAATTCAATTTCGGGTCACTCTCTCACTTGTTCCTTCTTATTTGAACCATTTCAAATTCCTTTCTCTCCCAAACTTCAACCTTATCATGATCTTCATTCAAATTTCAATTGAGTGTAATGGTGAGATTTAATCTCCCTTTAGTGTCGTCTCAAGAAGGATAATGACCTACATAGAATTATCATGGAGAATCAAGTTGTATTGTAGTCAAACCAAAAAACCCTTAGCTTGTGAACTATGTGGTTATTTCAGAGAAATAAGTAGATGTAGAATGGATTTTATCTAGAAATTAATTATTACTCAAGGTGATTCAGGACCAAGGATGGATAGATTGGTTCTCAAGAATTATTGAACTTTTTATCCAAGATTGGTTAATTAGTTTTAGAAATACACAGTTCACAAATTTGGTGAGAAAAAGAATGTCATTCAAAGTATGATAAATAGAAAATAGGTTAGTTTTATTCAAGATAATGTTATATTTATATTAGTGTTCCTCATCGAGGTATCTTAAAAAAGTATCAAGGTTACATACCAACTGAAAGAGATATTTTTGGGTATAAGGATGTACTACTGGAGATGTCTGGGAATGGTTCATTAAGAAGGTCTACTACTACTAAACTGGATGGTGAGTGTTGAATTCTGTTTAAATTCATTTAGCATATTCTATTTACTAGGAAAGTGGATTTTATAATGATGAGATATCAGAATGTATTTCTTTAATACCTTATGAAAATATGGGATAAAAACCATTTTTTAGATATCTTATGGTTTATATTATGGATATATGCTTGTCCTCTTCTATATCAAATTATACTATTTACCCAAATATGATTTTAGATATGCTAGAGGCCAAGGGTTTGTTTGATGAGGAAGATGGAGATGAGGTAAAATGAGGTGGTTTATTTTTAAGTAAAGTTACATGTAAGAGAATGAAAGTAAACTAGAAGTACCTAAGAATGTTTTTGACCATGTCTTAGAGATATATGTGATTGTTGTTTATTTAGATGAGTAGGTTGAAGAGAAAGAGGCTGAAGTTGAAGAGGAAGTGGATTCTTCTACTAAAGAGGGATGCGATCCAGACATTTTAAAAATCCTAATTATGTGTTATGAATATGCTAGTCCACCTTTTTCACTTCCTTATAGAGAGATTCTCTTGATTGAAGGAGAAGAAGGGGAGTCTAAAGTCTCTGGAGAATAAAAAAATCTGATTTCTTCAAAAACCTATATAGAAGTGTCTGATGATGAAAATTGAGATAAGGGTGATGATATGAAAGGTGATGGTCCCCATGAATTAGAAGGTCATTATGATGTTGATGATGATGATGGTGTTGAAAGAGATCAATCACATCACTAATCTCTTATAGTTTCTATTTCAGTTAAGTATGTGGAGAGACCAGGTTTTGTTCTGCTAGTTGATGATACATCCTCTATTAGAGGTGAGATGAGAGTATATTTTGTGGGGGGAATTTCCCAAGATTACACTAGTTAGAATTATTTTCATAGGAATGCGCCTTATTTTTTATCTGAGTATGGAGAAACATCCATTGAGTATCCTTCTCCTAGTTTCCAAATTATTCGAATTTCTTATCTAGATTCAGATGGAGATGATAGTAGATATGATGATCATTTTAGTCCACCAGAGCATGGAGGACCTGAAATCTCAATTGATAATGAAATATATCCAAAGGGATCTTTGGTGAAGAATATTAATGAAGCTATTGATCTTCAATAATTCCCTTATAATTCACAAGATGCAATATTAGAGCATGCAAAGGCTGTCCTTCCTAGTTTTGAGAAGATTTATTCACATCCACCTATTGTTGAATCTGTTCTTTCAGAGTATCTTACTAGAGATGATTTGTAATCCGTCATATAGAAGTTTATTTATAATTATAGTGGAGTTATTATATCCTAGTATCCTCGAGTTACTCATCTTAGGGAAGCTGATGATAGGAAACTATTTGTGTTGTTTATCTACCATATCCAACCCAAGATGATTTTGAATATTCAGGAGGATGAAATTTAAAATAGAATATTCATTGGTGATGTGTGAGTAATGAAGTATATTATAGAGGATATGAGTGCCAAATTTTCTACTATCCAGGTTATTATTTTGGAGAGGTTAGAGTCTTTTCCTGCAGAAGTTTCTTCCATATCTTCTGCACCACCTCCTTCTTCCTCAATTAATGATGAGATGATCAGATCCATATTTAGAGAGGAGTTTCAATAAATTATGGGTGATGTTCATACATCTCATTAGGGGGATGTTCATAAAATTCAACATCATTTTGAGAATATATATAAAATGGTAATAGAGTGTTTTAATAAATCCTTAAGTGATTGGGAAACCATCACCAAGGCTATCAAATACTACCTTTCAAAAATATATATACAAAGTACAAGTTGAATTTGAAATTTATATTTTTAGATGATATCTTATGAATTTCACCTATCTTTAGGGACTTAAAATAATAGTTAGGTTAGATTAAATTATTTTCCACTCTACTAAAGTTGTTTATAGAAGAGAAGAAAGAATTCCTCAATTCTATGGAGATAGGTGGAAACATCATCATGGACTTTGTAAACCTCATGAAGCCATTTTTGTATGTATCTGGGACAACAGTTGTGGAACCTGATGCTATCCCTGCATCTTCCCTCACTTATGCACCATCTTCTACTCATCTCCACCACAATATCAGCTATTCAACACGTCACCATCTAAAGTAGTTAGACATTTTATACTAGTGGTAATCTGTGAGTTTCCTCGGACTACCATGGAACCCTCAAAATCTACCTCAGTTCCTCCTACCTCTAGAAAAGAAAAATAACTTGTTGATCCTTCATCCCATAGACATAATAGAGGCTCTAAGTTGGATTAGTATTTGATAGGGATCCTATTATTCCCTTGTATTTATTTTATCTTGTAATATTTTAACTAATATATTTATTCCAATTCATCTTTTACTTCTTCCTATCTTGGAATTAATTCTCTTCTATTATCTTTTTGATAATCCCAAAAGCGGGATAACTTGTTTATGGAACTTAATTTTAAGTCTTAAGTTTTTATGTTTACAACATTAAGTACTTCTATTTCAAGTGATTCTATTTTAAAATATCTCACATTATTATTTTGAAATGTTAAGTAGATATCATTACTTCAAATTAATCATCTTATTCCTATATTTGTTTTATACTCTGTTTATAAAATTCAATGATTTTTTATTATAAAAAATAGTGATATTTTTTGAACCTATTTATTTTATTGCTCAGAAATCATGATTACTACGTTTCTAACGAGATTCATGTTTTATGATAGTATATTCTTTTGTAAAGAATATTGGAAGAAAATTTTCAAAGTATAGAAAATATATTCTATTAGTTCAGACGTGCTTCCACTAGATCTATGTTACAATTAGACTTATGATACCATCAGAGATATGACACCATTTGTTCAACTTTTCCACCTCCAGGCTTATTCCACTTCTAGGATTATTCTACCTCCATGCTAATGCTACCATCAGAATTGTACCATCATTATTTCAACTATTTGACCACTAAGATTATTCCACCACCAGTATTATGCTTTCATTAGGATTGTTATTGTAAAGACCCATAAATCCTATGGATTTTTTTTAATACATGGTATTTTTATGAATCCGAGAAAATTTACGGCACTTGATTCCAAGGCTCGTTGTGCCCGGAATCAATTTTTGAAGTTTTATTCGGGTACGTTTAGTAAACATACGAGTGGGCTTTTATAAAATTTGAACCGGTGCTTAGAATAGAAATCTGAGGGCACCGTTGAATTCACTACACCGGTATTCGCTTAAGAATACTTTCACTTCGACAACAGTGAGTTGAGGATAGAAGTTAGTTTTTGGGTTTAAAAAAATAATAATAAAATAAAGTGCCATACACTTTATTTTATTTAATCCGCCGTTTGGTGTGTGGTTGTTAAAACCTCCTCATGGAGGTTGGTGGTGGGACCACTGCACCTTAACCTCCCATGAGAGGTTATGGTGGTGGGGCCCACTCGAACTCAACCTCCCTTGAGAGGATTAATGTGGTGGGGAACACCCAGGCTCTTAACCCCTTAAAATCCCCATTAAAGTGGAGAAACCCACAAGCTACAATTAATATGGGGGAGCCTCTTCAACTTCCCTTTATTAAATTTGTGACAACTCTCATCAATTAATTATGTGGAGCCTATCAAATTAATTAATTCTCTATTTGAATTCGTTCCAACAACTAAAATAATAGACAATATATTATTTCTTTTGGGTTGGCATCTTTTATTTGGTGGAACTTTGGAAGAGGAGAGCTAGGGAGAAAATCTCCCAACAAAGAATGCTCCACCAACGAAGAATGATGATCCTCATCATCTTCTTCCCTGGACACCTACTGACGTGGAGCGTCTTCCACGAGCCGACGCAACTCGGGTTTGGAAGTGCTTGGCGGACATGACGAACAACAATCCTCTTCGTCTTCTTCCTGCAACTCCGTCAACGAATGATGAATTACCAAAAAAGGTAGGGGTTTTACTTTGAGTAATATACCTTTCTTTTCCTCATCTTAGTTTGAAAGGAATCGATGTGAAGGATTGTAAGAAATTATTGTTCATCGTTCTCCTTTAATGAACCAACTGCTATTACCTCTAAACGCAGAGGGTGCAGGCCAAACTAACATGGACCGACTCCCTCCGCTAATCTTTTGTGATGTTTCTTCGGCATGGAGATGAGGTGAAAATGATGAAGGCGACAACGACAAAGGCCGCGCTACCTGCAGCCTCTGCGAATCGTGCCGTGCCGCGGCACACCGATGCATCCAGCCAAACACCGTCGGCCCGCGCTGGCCCGAGCCGCGCCAAACCGGCCAGCCCGGCCCACCTGCGACCTCCTGTGTGCCCCGCCGGCCTACCAGGCTCTGCCCGTCCCTCGCGCGGCCTCCCGCACGCCCTGCTCGGTGCCCCGCCATCTTGCTCGGTGCCTAGTCGGCCTGCCCGGCGCCCTGCCGGCCTGACCTGCGTCCCGTGCGGCCTGACCTGCTTCCCGTGCGGCTTGACCGCACCTTTCTCGGTGCCCTTCCAGCCTTCCCGCACCCTGCACGGACTCCCGGTGCCCTGCCGACCTCCCTGGCCGAGCAGCTGAGCCACGCCCCTTGCGGCGCTGGCCGAACTGGCCCCGACCTTTGGGACGAGCCACCTATGCGGCGACCTTTGGGCCAAACCTAGTGGGATGACCGGGTCAACCTAGATGGGGTCAGTACAGTCTTGGTTGGGCCGAGTCGGTCCGACCTGGTCGGACCAAGCCCATGCCCATTACCAACCCCTTTACTTTCTTTGGCCACATTTTTGGCACCAGAAGATTGGTTGATGAACCGTTAGTGATGATGGTTTTATTATAGCATGATGGTACCTTTGAGTATACCCCCCTTGAGTTCAGGGTAATGTTGAGATACAGTCAGGTTGGATCGTACACGAATCGAACCGGGGCCCTAGGACTAAAAATCTTATAACTCACAGATAGAGCTTCCGATTGATGCGCCGTTTGTTGAGTTGAGACCTCAATGACGAGGCGGACCTTTGAGATACTTCTACATGGGACTTAATGACAGTTGGAGTATCAACCTGTAGATTCTGGAGCAAACCCTCCTGGAGACGTGTGAGAGGAGTACGGAGACCTAGTAGATGGCTGAGACCTGACGACTGCTTGACCAATTCGATTTGGAGTGATTCGAATAGCCCAGTGGGGAGAGCCTGGTAGTTGGAGGTAGACCCATGGCGGAGGAGTGCTTGGTAGTTTGCGGCAGACCCATGGTACTCGACAGGAGGAGTACCTCTGCAGGCTATTAGGGGGAGCTCCTAGTAGTTGGTAGCAGACCCACAGTGGGGAGCACCTTGTGTGAGTGCGGCAGACTGACGATACTCGACAATAGGAGTAATTAAGTAGTCCAAGGTTAGTGGGAAGTGCCTAGTAGTTGGTGGTATACCCACTATACTCTACAGAGGATAAGTTATCCAACAGCCGTGGTTTTGACAATGTGAATAAAAATCATGGTTGAGCTGAGTCAGTAACTTTTTTGTTTACCTCATGATTGTGATGGATTACTTGATAACTTAGGTATATGTGTGGGAATATTCCTAAGTGAGGTTATCTATTGATTTCATAATTTTTGGTTTGTCCTTGTTGGATTTTGTGAGATCTTGAGGGTCTCAGGGTCCCTACTGAGTATCATTATACTCACCCCAGCACGGGCTATGCCCGCACTTCATTGTGTTGGTTGCAGATGACGTGAAACGCTGAACGAGGCTGAGTGGACCAGGACTGGATGGTATCTAGAGGTGGATCACTTGGAAAGATGATACACAGAGGAGACGGACAGACGTGGAGTGTTGTGGAGGCTATATCTTCCTACCCTTCAGGTAGGATTTCCCGGAGGATGATACAACAGCTATTTTACCTATCTTCTATTGTACTTCAATTTCCTTGTACTCTATAGTTGGGCTTTTATTTACGACCCCTTTTACTTTTTATCACTCCTTTTGTATACAATTTTACATAGTATTTTGTTTCCAGCTTATACTCTGTTGTGTGTGTTATAATTTTTAAACGAAATACCTTCCCAGTTTTAGGGAATTACGCCTTTGGTTCTAGTCACCAGCCCCTGGCCTATGGAAGGCGGGCTTGGGGTAGTCACAGCATGGGACTCAGGGGACGGGTCATGAAAAATTGGTTTCAGAGGAGTCGGTTCTACCGAAGAACTTAGGACTCCGATATTTCTTTTCTATAAAGCAATAGTGTTAAGAGTATTGAGTGTGGTTTTCAGTTTAGGGAGTCTAGTGTTGTTATGGATGTCGACGTATCCAAACTCTAGTACCTTGACTTCTGATTTCTGACTCAGTGCATGAAAACACTGATTTTGAGTGTGTTTTCAAAATTTTTCTTTAAGTCAGCTCAACCAGATCAGCTCACCAAGTATAATATTTTGACCGTGTCGCATCTGTTTCTTTTAGGATGCCTCCTCGCAGACGACCAGTGAGATTTACGAGAGTTGTATGTGTAGATATTATACCGAGCGATGAGACCTCGGTGCATGGTCCATTTCCAGCAGAGGCACCAGCGGTACCACTACCCATTGGGCCATCGATGCCACCTGCCCCAAGAGCAGATGATGCACACTACTTGAGCGCGTTGCACAAGTTCCAGAGACAAAGTCCACCCATCTTCAGGGGAGAGATGGACCCACAGGGGGCTGAGGATTGGCTGGAGGCTATGGTGAGAGTCTTCAGACTAGTAGGGACACTAGACGACTTCACGGTGATCCTTGCCGCGAGTCTCCTTCAGGCAGTAGCAGACTTATGGTGAATCCTGATGCTCCAGGTGCATGACGAGGCAACATTACTCTGGGCTGACTTTGAGAGACTATTTCGGGCGGAGTTTGTCCCAGCCACCCTATGAGTGGTGCAGATACATGAGCTACAACATCTACAACAAGGTAGAATTACTGTAGATCAGTACTCAGCGAGGTTCACAGACCTCTTGCACTACTCCTCTAATATGGTACAGGGCCCATTCTTTAGGGCCCAGACCTTCGAGCAGGGAGTCAGGCGACAGATCAGGGCTTTGATGACCTCACTTAGCATCCCGACACAGGAGGGGGTGCTAGAGAGATCCCTAATGGTGGGGAGTTTCCTTTTTGAGCAATCTCTGGAAGCAAGACCCACCACTAGTCGACATGAAGCAGAGTTTTTTGCTGCTAGTTGTAGACAGATGACATAGAGGTCAAAAGGACTAAACCTACATGTGGATGACCGCACGACTCAGGATCAGTTGTGCGGGTAACCTAAAGTGGATGTAGATCCTGTCATGCCAGGAGCGGATAGTGTTACTCATGCAATAGGCATGGTCACATGGCTCATGACTGTCTGACCTGCCATTCGGATAATCAAAATATGGTCGAAGGAATGCACATGCACAGGCCGAGACAGAGATTCGATCGAGGCGGTCCACAGGGAGTAGGCGGACGTGGCTGAGGAGTTGGTCATGCAGTCGGTGGTTGGCGACGATTCGAGGTGTTACCCCCACCACCACCAGGAGCTCCACCCCAACCGTAGGGAGAAGATGAATAGGGGAGAGCTCATATCCATGAAGCTGAGGCCTATGATCACGACACTCTGAAGATGATTCGAGGTAAGATCTGTGTATAATCCACCATAGATGCAGTTCTTATAGACACAAGTGCCAGTCACTCATTCATTTCCACTGCCCTTGTTCAGATCTTGGAGATTCTGAAGGAGCCATTGGCTTGATCCTTATGGATAGAGACTCTTATGGGGGAAGACTCAATGATCACGCACTGGTGCCGACAGTGTGAGATTACTCTAAGAGGTTAGAGCTTCGGCTGGGATCTCCTCATAGCGGCGTCGAGGCCTTACGACGTTATCTTGGGTATGGAATGGTTATCTACAGTACATGATCATATCGACTGTATTAGGTGCAAAGTGTGGTGTGTCCACACAGATGGGACCATGTTTACCTTCACCAGTGAGAAGGGAGCCTTTTCAGCACATGACAGACTTACTCGGAGGAGGTTGCAGCCGATAAATCATCAATTGGCTTGTCTTACCCTCAAAGCAGTTGATGTGGAGAGTCTGAGCTATCCTATAGTGGTGGACCAGTACGTGGATGTTTTCCCTGACGATGTTCCAAGACTACCTCCTCGCAGAGAGGTGGAATCCTACATGGACCTGTACCCCGGAACGACACCGATATCTAATCCATCATATCAGATGGCTTCCGCTGAGCTTCACGAGCTATAGGTACAACTAGAGGACTTGCAGGGGAAGGTATTCATCTGGCCCGGTCTTTCTCCCTGGGTAGCCTTGATTCTGTTCTCCAAGAAGGCGGATGGGATCTTGAGGCTTTGTGTCGACTACCGTCACCTGAACCAGGTGACTGGGAAGAACAAGTACCCACTCTCGAGGATTGAAGACCTATTTGATCAGCTAAAGGGAGTACAGTGGTTCTCGAAGATAGATCTTAGACCAGGTTATAACCAGCTCAGAGTTTGAGACAAGGATATGCAGAAGATGGAATTCAGATGTCGGTACGACCACTACAAGTTCTTGGTTATGCCTTTTTTCATAACCAATGCTCTGGCAGTGTTCATGGGACTCATGAAGAGGATCTTTTAGCCATACCTAGATCTCTTTGTCGTAGTCTTGATCGACGAAATTCTGATCTACTCAACTACTGAGGAGGAGTATGCCTACCATTTGCGGGTAGTACTGGACACACTCCAAGAGCACCAGCTTTATAGTAAGCTCTCAAAGTTCCAGTTCTGGATCCGAGAGGTTCACTTTTGGGGACATGTCATCTTGGAGGCTGGAGTTGCAGTGGATCCAACGAAGTTTGAGGTGGTACTTGCTTGGGAGTCACCCAGGAGTGTGATGGAGGTACGAAGTTTCCTGGGTTTGGTTGGTTACTACTGAAGGTTCGTACCAGAATTCTCCAGATTTGCAGCACCACTATCAGCCTTGACGAGGAAGGGGAAACCTTCATGTGGCTGGAGAGATGCCAGTAGAGCTTTCAGGAGCTGAGGTAGAGGCTGATTGGTGCCCCCATCTTGAGGCTTCCAGAGAAGGCGTAAGGTACGTAGTTTATTGCGACGCATTAGGGACCGGACTTGGGTGTGTCCTGATTCAGGAGTGAGCAGTGATCACTTATGGTTCTCGTTAGCTAAGACAACATGAGCAGAACTACGATACCCATAAACTTGAGTTAGCAACAGTGGTATTCACCTTGAAGATGTGGCGTCACTATCTTATGGTAGAATGTTTTACTGTATAATCTGATTACAAGAGTCTCAGGTATATCTTTTCTCAGAAGGACCTGAACCTGACACAACTACATTGGCTTGAGTTCCTCCAGGACTATGACTTCGAGATATTATATACTTCTGGTAAGGGGAACATTGTTGAAAATGCACTCTGCATGAGGTCCGGTATATGGATTCTAGGAGAGGCGATAGGGAAGCTGGCTTCTTTACAGATATCCTTTGTGGATACAGATGAAGCAGCCTTCCTTCAGTCTCTTATAGTCACTCCCCCACTTCTTCAGCAAGTCAGGGATGCGCAACGTGGAGACGCTGACTACGAGACATGACGTGCTCATATATCCACAGGGCAGACACCTGATGGATTTTATGAAGGTGGGGATCATGTCATCCTCTTCAGAGGACGTACCTTGGTAATAGTAGCACTTCTGGAGGAAGTGTTGAGGGAGTTCCACACTTACCCTCTAGAGGTACATCCAAAAGTGGCGAAGATGTATCAGGACCTCCGATGACAGCACTGGTGTCCAGGTATAGAGAAGGAAGTAACAAAGTTTGTATCTCAGTGCCTCACTTGTCAGCAAGTGAAGGCGGAGCACTAGGTACCAACAGGCTTGGAATAGAATTTAGAGGTCCCAGAGTAGAAGTGGGATGGGATATCCATGGACTTCGTGATGGGTCTTCCACGTACATCCAGGGGACACAACTCGATTTGGGAGATCGTTGACCGACTCACCAAGTCATCCCACTTCCTACTGATCAGATATTAGGGCTCAGTAGAGAGCTTGGGACACCTCTATGTGTAGGAGATTGTGCGTTTTCATGGTATACCTTCGACGATTATCTCCGATCGTGACACACGCTTTACTTCCCAGCTATGGAAGGGGTTACAGGAAGCTTTCAGGATGCTGCTTCATCTGAGCACCGCCTTCCATCCTCAGATGGATGGCCATACTGAGAGGCCCATTCAGACCCTCAAGGACATGCTACGTGCTTGTGTCCTTGACTTACGTTGCAGCTAGAAGGATCACTTTCCTTTGGTGGAGTTTGCGTACAACAACAGCTATCACTCCACTATAGGGATGACCCCTTTTGAGTCATTGTACGGGAGACCTTGCAGATCACCCTTGTTCTGGACAGACCCAGGGGAGTCAACACTCGTGGGACCAGAGATGGTACGGGCTACCACAGAGAAGGTGCAGATCATCCAGCAGAGGATGAAGACTGCACAGAGCAGACAGAAGTCATATGTTGACAGGAGACAGAGGCCTATGGAGTTCGAGGATGGCGACCACGTCTTCCTAGGGGTCTCACCTCGATGAGGTCTATGGAGATTTGGCTGAGGCGGAAAGTTATCTCCGAGATTCAACAAACCTTTTCAGGTCCTCAGCAGAGTTGGTGATGTGTCTTACTGCCTGACTCTTCCACCTCAGTTACATCGGGTGCACAACGTCTTCCATATATCTCATCTGAGGAGATACGTGCATAACCCTTCCCAAATCATCCAACATGGAGAGATGGATTTCGATGATGGAACACCTTTTACAGAGGTCCCAGTGGAGATTGAGGATTTACAGGAGCGGGTCCTACATGGACGGTTGATACCTCTGGTGCACGTTCACTGGTAGCACGAGAACCTCCAGGAGAGCACATGGGAGTAGCAGGCTCAGATGCGTGTTCAGTACCCCCATTTGTTCCCTTAGTTTGAGTTGTAGATTACAGGGATGTACATCCCTGAGGTGGGGAGAATTTAAAGACCCAGAAATACCATGGATTTTTTTAATACATGGGATTTTTAAGAGTCCGCAAAAATTTACGGCGCTTGATTCCGAGGGCCGGTGTTCCTAGAATCAATTTATGAAGTTTTGTTGAGGTACGTTCAATAAACATGGGAGCATGTTTTTATAAATTTTGAACCAGTGCTAGGAATAGAAATCCGAGGGCACTATTGAACTCTCAATGCCGGTATTTTCTTAAGCATACTTTCACTTTGACGACAGTGAGTCGAGGATAGAAGTTAGTTTTTGGGTTTTCTTAAAAAAATAATAAAATAATGTTCCCTACACTTTATTTTATTTAAGACGTCATTTGGTGTGTGGTGGTTAAAACCTCCTCATGTAGGTTGGTGGTGGGACCACCACACCTTAACATCACCTGAGAGCTTATGGTGGTGGGGCCCACCAGAACACAACCTCCCATGAGAGTATTAATGTGGTGGGGAGTACCCAGTATCTTAACCCCTTAAACTCCCCATTAAAGTGGAGAAACCGACAAGCTCCAACTAATATGGGGGAGACTCTTCAACCTCCCTTTATTAAATTTGTGACAACTCTCATCAATTAATTAGGCGGAGCCTATCTAATTAATTAATTCTTCATTTGAATTCGTTCCATCAACTAAAATAGTAGACAATCTATTATTTCTTTTGGGTTGGCATCTTTCATTTGGTGGAACTTTTGATGAGGAGAGCTAGGGAGAAAATCTCCCAAAGAAGAACGCTCCACCGAAGGAGAATGCCGATACTATTCGACTTCTTCCCCAGACACCTACCGATATGGAGCGTCTTCCACGAGCCGACACAACTCGAGTTTGGAAGTTCTTGGTGGACGCGACGAACGGTGATCCTCTTTGTCTTCTTCCCGCAACTCCGTCAACGAATGACAAATGACCAACAAAGGTAGGGGGTTTAAATTGTGTAATATACCTTTCTTCTCCTCATCTTTGTTTGAATGGAATCGATGTGAAGGTTTGTAAGAAATTGTTGTTCATATTTCTCCTTTGATGAACCAATTACTATCACCTCTAAACGCGGAGGGTACGGGACAAACTAACATGGACCGACTCCCTCTGCTGATCTTTTGTGATGTTTCTTTGGCATGGAGATGAGGAGACGATGACGAAGGCGGCAACGACACATGATGCACTACCCGCAGCCTCCACAAATCGCACCACCCCTGCGGTGCACCCATGCTTTCGGCTAAACACCACTGGCCCACGCCGACCCGAGTTGTGCCAAACCTGACAGCCCGCCCTGCCTGTGGCCTCACGCGTGCCCCGCCTACCTACCCACGGCCTTCCCATGCCCCGCGCGACCTCCCGTCACCCTGCCCATGCCCCGCACAGCCTCCCGCACACCCTTCCAAGCGTTCCCGGCGCCCTCCCGGCCTGCCCGGCTCCCTACTGGCCTTCCCGGCACCCTGTCGGCCTGCCCGACGCCCCGCACAGCCTACCAGAACCCTGACCGGCGCCCTACCAGCCTGACCGTGCCCCGCGCGGCCTCATGGTGCCCTGTTGGCACCCTGCTGACCTCCCGGGCCAAGCCGCGCCCCTCATGGCGTTGGCCGAACCGGCCTCAGCCTCTGAGCCGAGCCGCCTATGCGGCGACCCCTGGGCCGAACCGTCCCTGCAGTCCGCTGGGCCCGACCCAATGGACCAGACCAAACCTAGCGGTCTGATTGGGTTGACCCAGACCGGGTCAGCCCAGTCTGGGTTGGGCCGAGTCGGTCCGACCGGGTCGGACCGGGCCTAGGCCCATTACCGACCCCTTTACTTTCTTTGGCCACATATTTGGCACCAGATGACCGTTTGACGAACCGTCAGCAGCTCTGGTTTACTTGGAGCATGAAGGTCCTTTTGAGTATACCCCACTGGAGTTCAGGGTAATATTGAGATACAGTCAGGTTGGATCGTACACGAGTCTAACCGGGCCCCCTGGGACTAAAAAGCTTATAACTCACAGACCGCGTGTCCGATTGATGCGCTATATGTTGCGTTGAAACCCCTATGATGAGGTGGAACTTTGAGATACATCTATGTGAGACTTCGTGAAAGTTGGGGTATCGTCCTGTAGCTTGTGGAGGAGACCCTTCCAAAGACGAGCCAACGGAGTACAGAGACCTAGTAGCTGGCTGAGACCTGACGAATGCTTGACCGATTCGACTCGGAGTGATTCGACTAGCCCAGTGGGGAGCGCCTGGTAGTTGGTGGAAGACCCATGGTGGAGGAGTTCCTGGTAGTTTATGGTAGACCCACGATACTCGAAAAGAGGAGTACCTCTGTAGACTATTAGGGGGAGCGCCTGGTAGTTGGAGGCAGAACCACAGTGGGGAGAGCCTCTGTGTGAGCGTGGAAGACCCACGACACTTGACAGGAGGAGTACCTCAACATTAAAAGGTTAGTGGGAATTGCCTGGTAGTTGGCGGCAGACCCACTGTACTCGACAGAGGAGGAGTTCTTCAGCATCCATTGTTTCGACAATGTGAATAAAAATCCTGGTTGAGCTGAGTCAGTAACTTTTGTGTTTACCTCATGATTTAGATGGATTACTTGATAAATTAGGTATATGTATGTGCATATACCTAAGTGAGGTTATCTGTTGATTTCATACTTTTTGGTTTGTCCTTGTTGGATTTTGTGAGACCTTGAGGGTCTCGGGGTCCCTACTAAGTATCGTTATACTCACCCTTGCACGGGCTATGCCCGCACTTCGTTGTGTTGGTTGCAGATGAGGGGCAGCACTGACCGAGGTTGAGTGGAACGGGACTGGACGATACCCGGAGTTGGATCACATGACGAGATGGTACGTGGAGGAGATGGATGGACGTGGAGTGATGTAGAGGCTATCTGTACCTACCCTTCAAGTAGGATTTCCCGGAGGACGATCCACCAACTGTTTCACCTTTCTTCTATTGTACTTCAGTTTCCTTGTACTTTACAATTAGGTCTGTATTTCTGGCCCCTTTTACTTTTCATCACCCCTTTTGTATACAATTTTACTTAGTGTTTTTCTTCCAGCTTATACTCTGTTGTGTGTGTTATAATTTTTAAAGGCAATGCCTTACCAGTTTTAGGGAATTACGCCTTTGGTGCTAGTCTCCAGCCCCTGACCTATGGAAGGCGAGCTTGGGGTATTCACAACACAGGCCCTAGGGGATGGGTCATGACAATTCCACCTTTAGTTCTACTATGCTACCACTAGTCATGTGACCTCTAGACGTGATACCACCAGACATGCTATCGAGGGATGTACAACTTCTAGCTAGTGCTTCCAATGAACCGTTCTACCATTGGTCTATGCAACTATTAGAGATGATCCACTGTCAGTCATGCTACCACTGTTTTTCTATCCTTATTTCAAATTTAATGCTTCCAATGACTATTTTAATGGAGTTTATGAAGATAGCCTCACTTAGATTTTATTAATGATTATTTCTAAACCACTCCATGGATGCAATGAAGACTATGTCAAATATTTCCTGATTTTATTCTCAGAATGAGTATTCAGTATATATTTATTATTATTCTTCAATAAATAATTTAACATATAGAGATATATATACTATAGGACTCCCTCATTCATTTGTGATACGATGGTTTTTGTGTCTTTATATAATTCATAATTTTAAACTTATACAAGTATGAAAGGGTCAAATTTATAGATGATTAAGAACCTTTCATACATTGAATTAAGAGGAGTTTTCTGAGAATTAATATATAGAAAAGAGAAGCTTACAATTTTATTTTTTCTACAATTTTATTGAAACCTGTTCAAGAACCTTATCAAGACAAAAACAAGGACCCTTAAGCATATGAAAATATTCAGACTAAGCAACACTACATATTCCATCCCTTTTTATTTTCTCTCTATGTTTTTGGAGTGTGATGTATTTATTTATACATTTTCAAAAAAAATAAATCATGTTATTTAACCCTAGTGTGCCAGAAATTCCCTCTAAAAAATACTCTATTTTTGAATAGCCATGGAAACCATGGAAGAGGTCCTATGATGCCTATGTTTTATTTATTGCCAGATATAACTGTGGAAGAGTATTTGATCCTAGAAAGCCTATGTGATGTTGATTTTATATTTGATCCAGGTTCTCAATATGATTATTTTTATAATAATATGCTTTCTAGTAGGTCATTTACAAGTGGAAGGGATTAAGTCTCATCCTGATATTGAACCCCTTTTTTACTTCATGATGTGTTTCAATTTTGTTTTTTTCTCTATTTAAAATATAAAAATACATTTTTTTTAAATATTTAACCAATATTCATACTTTGATAGTTAGTCTTAATATATGTTTATATAAATAATTTGATTAAGTAAATTGGTTTAAAAAATTAAAGTGATTTAAAAATATTTTTAACTAAGCCCTAATACCACTATGATAAATATTTTGAAATACCAAACTTATATTATTCTAATGTTTTTTTTAATTAACTATTTTTAATTAACATGGGGTATTTTATTTTAAAGTATTTTTAATAGAAATTTTTATTGGGTACTAAATTTATCCCCCCAATCTTGAGTTACTCACTCGGACTGATAATACCTTTTTTAATTTCCATTTTATAGGGGATACAATAATGTCATTCATGTGTACGGAGTACTACTACCTCATAAGGAGATGTGATTCATTTTCACTAACGCTTTACATGGAAGGTAATTAAGGAAAATATGATGAATATATGTGATATAAATGGAAAATTATGATCTTAAGGAAGAATTTATCATTATGAAAAGATAATATATCATTTTATTTCTTACCTTTTCACTCATTGATAAATGACAACATTATCCAATAATGTGTGGACTACTACCTTCATGAAGATATGTGACTCTATTTTCTTCACCACATCACATAGATGATATATATAAGTATATTTAAATAAATAATATGGAATTTATGATATTATTACCATTCTATAAATATAAAATAATATATACCTTATTTCTAAAATTATCATTGAATAATGGAAATGTTACCCATGCACACGTATGACCCACCATATCCATGATTGTAAAATACATTATTTCTCAAAACTGTATTCCATGAGTGTTATTAAAAGTAAAATTGATGTATAAATATGATAAATATGTCCTGATTATTAATTTAGATATGTTTAAATAATTATTTCTTTGACCATAGTCAACTTACCAAAGTCATTTTTGATACATAAGCACAATATGTTCAAAACATATGACATAAACTTAATTGATTATGTACTTGTATATAACATGGTAATAAATGAAATATAAGCAATAATAAACTTGAATTTTTTTATTAATAATTTAAATAACTAATATAAATTTATTATTTATGAAGATAAAGACACATGTGATAATTCAAACTCAAGGTAAGGGTCTTCATCTCAATTTATCTTCCATGAGGCATATTTTGATGTTATACACCTATTTTATTTTAGAAGGTGTATATATATCCCATTTGAAATTTTATATCATGAAATTTTCTATTGTCATGGTATTTATAGTTTTTTAATGCTATTATTTTATGGATCTTATGATTAAAATATTTATAATGTGATAAGGTACTTTTATCTAAAAAAATATCTTTAATGTTTTCCTTCCATCTATTTATTTTCCATGTCGATGATTTTAAAATGATTTTAAGAAAACTTTTATATGAACATAAATTATTAATAAATTAAATTTTATGTCTCTTTTTAATTTATTTTTAAGTAATTTCAGAAGCAATATTTTTATGTGTTTTATACAAAACATTTTGACCAATAAAAAAAAGGAACGTTCTATTTTTAATGTATACGGTGATAATAAATTTTTATACCATAATGAAAGTTATTTGATTTTTGGATTCCATTGAAATTTTTTATGTTTTATTCTAAAAAAAGACATTTTTCCAATTTTTTTGGGTATTTTGGTATTGAAAATGAGATTGTTAATGAAAATGGTATTTTGATGTCTGAAAGTTATTTACATATGAGTTTAAAATATTTTTTCAAATGATTTTTGATGAAAAAGTGAAAGCATAAATTTTTTTATTCATATTGTGGTTCTTAGACATTATATATGATGGGTGGGTCTAGATAGAGTTGGGTGAGACTATTATAGATTATACAATGGGTGTATCCAGATAACTCTCTAATGCATTGGGTAATGATTATGTTCTCTATAGAATTATATTCGAAGTTGGTCGTATGGTTTTATAATTTTTAAGGATTTTATAAGGATTTTATGAGATGATGTACTATGGAAATTATATATCATTTTCATGATTACTAATTTTTTTATGGAAATATTTTTTTTGAAAAGGTAATATAAATGTATTTTATAAGAATGATAATTCCCTTTCTGGGAAAAAATTTACGATTTTAAGAAAATGTTTTACCCGGGTTTTCATGTTTTTCACTAGACTAACGGTTTTCTTCTTTAAGGCTATATAAAGACCTTTAGGTCGCGTCAAGGACTTTGGGAAAGTTGATGTGCAGATGTAAACTAGACAAATTCTACATGGAACAAGCTGTAAAAGAGGAATCAGAGAAAGGTGCATTCACTAGAGCAGGGCTAACAGATTTAGAAGAATGAGAGGGTATGAAATATGCCATTGGTACCAGGCCTATTCACCTTTTCACAGGACAACTAGAAAATATTCCATGTAAAGGTGTATATATTATCATGATGTAGATATCAGGGAGGGGCATTTTCAAGTAGTCATAGTCTGTAATGAATTCCATTAAGACCTTCAGGTACTGTAATTTTACGAAGCTTACGAGCCATGTAAGGGTTCCACTTAAACTCTTAAAAGGCGGATTATAAAAAATGAATAAAAAATTAAGGCCTTTAGGACATTAAATAAAAAACATGAACTTAATTATGGGTCAATATACTCATGGAATTCTGGAATTACACGGTGCCTCTGATTACCGATTCATGGAACTTATTATGCATGCATGGAAATTAGAGTTGTACAATGTCACAAGTTATAGGATCATACAAAATTTTATTGTAAATTTTTTTGAACTTTCCTATAAAATTGATCCTCTCAATTTTATTTCCTTTTAGTTCCTCTTCAGATTCATTTTTTAATACCAAAAAATCCCCCCTCATAAAGTGAACAAAAGGGGAAGAGGAGCATAAAATTTTGAGGAAACATTAAAAATTTTAAATTTTCTAGTCGACCCATTTACTATAAATAAAAGAGGTGTCTTAGAGGGGATAATGATGAATTCATGAAAATTAGATAATTTTTCCAATTTCATAATACTCATCCTTTCATGAAAGTACTATGAACCAAATATTTGGATTTTGTGCTACTCAATGTTACATGAAATTTATTCTATAAATCATATTCTGAGATAAAATTTACAAGAACCAAAATCATGTGAATAAGAATCAATTAATTTTTCATGAATTAAATAAATGGATATTTAAGGTGTTTAATATTCCATGATTTAGAAAAAAAATAAATGGTAGAGCTAGGAAAAGTGTGGAAAGATGTTGAATCATTATGGTAGAGGTTGGACAAGCTTGAATAATCAATGGATTAAGAACAAACATAGTCTAGAAATGTAATAAAGGAGGGGAAATGTTATATATATGACCCTAATCATTTTTAAAACTAATAAAAGTATCATTTTTTTAATTTCCTATCTGAATTAATTACATCTCGGTCGTGTTGATGAAATAGTCAACCAAAACCTCTTAAACCATGTGAGCCATGATCGGTGTGAAAAATAGGAGATAAATAGAAGATTATTTATGAACCATAATTGTGTGAAAATGGAGTGAATTTTACATGTTTAGAAACTTTCATCAACAATTGTGAGGTAAACCCATGAAAATGGGGAATCAGATTAGTTTTATTTAAAGAGTTTGATTCACCCTATCAATTTTACGGGGGTGAAAAAGGTGAATCACCAAGGATTTTAGGAAAAAACTTGATAAAATAGGAATTAAACAAAGGTAATTTATGTATATATGTGTTTGGAACTATGTGTGAAATATTTTTTTTTGTTTTAGGATGACTGTTGAACACATTCGAAACATGGGTTTTACTACTGTATTGCTGAAGACATTTCCTCTAGGATGTGTTCCCGAGACGAGAGGTGCACCATGGGGAACTCTACCATCACCATAGAGGTGTGTGTTAAAATATAAGGGAGTGGTTCCTCTTAGTAATGTTCCCTATATGGTAGGTGAGCCTCTGGAGTACTATGCCATCACTATAGGGCAGTCTATTTGGAAATGAAAGTAGATGCTGATCTAAGTCAGGGAACACAAAGTGTGCTTGTGAGAGAGAGTGATGCTCACCAAAAGTTTGATATTTATTAGGGATATTATATTGTGTGATGAGAATATTAATTGGGTTTGATAGATAGATTTAAATAATTCATTATGATGGGGAAGATGCAAATTTCAACCAATGTGTGACATAAGAACAATGTTTGATCATTATTCAAGGAGGGGGCCAAGGTGACCTAGATAATGCTCAGTTTAAGATCACATAGCTTTGAACCAAGTAAGGGATAATGGTTTAATGTTTTATAACATTGAATATTGGGGAATTTCCTTTAAAGGTACTGAAATTGTGACAAATGGATGTAACTTTTATGGTCATGAAACTAATACCAATGGGAATTCCTTTTAAGGTCATGCAACTATGACCAAGGGGTGTACATTTTGGGTTCATGAAACCTATACCAAGGGTAATTAATTTTAAGTAAGTTAAACTAGGACTAACGGGATATATGATCTATATATAAATAAGGGAAAATAAAATTAGATATTGTTTGGCAGACTAAGTATAACTAAAACCAAATCAAGGGTAGGTGCACATAGTTTAAGGTTATAATGCTTGGAAAATGGGTTTTGATGAAGTTTAAGGTTATAAAACATTGATTATGGGGTGTTCCTTTTAATATATTTCAACCAATACCAGTGGGTTATTTGTTTTGATGTAAAGTATCTAGGTATAGGGGCATTGTAGTTTACCATCATTTTTCTAGGATTGAAGGGGGGATTTTTCTAATATGATGCTCCTGAGATATGTTTTGAAATGACTGAAAAAACCCATAATTCTATGTGAGTCTTACTTAGTGTAGGAAAAAATGGGTAGCATTCGATCGACCTTTCCACATTGGAGACCACAATAGGGGAACATGGGTCTGGGATAGAATGTTTCACAAACCACCAAGGAAAGATGTTAAGATAGGGAAGGCCATTTGGGTGTGAAACCATGAAGCTTATTTTCTATATAAACATGAAATGAATTCCAAATTGGTAATGATAAGGCTATTAGGACTTTTCTTGAACAAAGAAAGATGGGGGAAATAAAAATTGTGACCTTCATGGGTCGAATCATGGGGGGAGAAATAGATAGTCTATGGATGACAGACAAACATATTCTTGAAACATAGGTTCCACTACCATACTTCTAGAAATGAGAAAAATAGTTGAGGATGGTTTTTTCAACATTTAATACATTGATTTTTTCACACATTATTATAATAATACTCTAGTATGTGTTCCCTATATGAGAGTAAGGTCTTTGGAGCCATGTGCCATAATAGTAGGAGAGTTTGTTTGGAAATAAAATATTTATGGGGATTCAAACCAAGGAATCCCAAAATGGTCTGTAAAAAGGAAGATTTATGATCAAGATGAGTTAGGACTCTCTGGGGGATATGAAATCATGCATTGTACTCATCAATGGGTATACTAATGTGAAAAAAGTGGCACATGGTGAAATGTAATTTATAGTAGATCATAAGTGATAGAACCATGAAAGTACATGATTATAGAATTTGATCATTCCTTGGAGGGACCATATTGGTTCTAAATGCTATATAGTTTATGTACATATATATTGGGTTGTGGGGTTGTTCTCATTTTAAGTTTAGGGAACCTAGAATATGTGGGTTTTTTCATTCAAGGTCACACAACATAGGCCATAGTGTGAGATGGACTATCAAGCTAGGGAAAGGAAAATCTGATGTGAATGGAAATTCCAATGCAAGTGTATCCTATCTTATAGATAAGTTCATATAATTTAAGGTCATGCTTCATGGACTATCCTCTTAGAAAGTATCTTTGTCTTTACATTAAGTGTAAAAATGTAACTTGATGAGGGAACCACATTTTAGGATGAGATTAGATCTACGAGGGATTTTTAGATGTGCATAATATAATAGATACATGTGTTAATATGTATCCCATATAGTAATAATCAATCCATACATAGTTTTGAGGAGGAATATAATTGTATAGATCAAGATCATTCCTAGGATACATTGGGAGAAGTGATCTATTGGAAAAGAGAGAAGAAAACCTAACTTGAATTGAGGTAGGGACAGATCACCAGAGTGAAACCAAGAAAAAACCCCCATGTAGATCTGGATCATATAATGGGAAAGGGTATCATCCTTGAGCTGGGAAAAAAGAGAATCGACCTAAGTACAAAGAGAAGACCAAGGGTTAGGAAAAAGTGGGGTGGAGTTTGTGGCTTGATACAAAACATTGCATCTAGACATCACTATATATATTTTAGATTGAGAATCAATCCACATGTAGTTGTGTATAAGGTGTGTTAAATGAATATCACTAAAGGTGGGTTACGATTGGATACCAACACCTTATAAGGGGGCATATTCTCAAGTGAGGAAAAATATATCATACAATTTTAAGTCATATGATAGGGGTGATGCTTTTCAATTTAACATCTTATGACAAGGATGTTGATCATGAAGTTTAACATTGTATGGTGAGGTTAAAAGATAAATATATTGTTTAAAGTAAAGTATCTAAGTCTAAATGGATAATATATATCATTCTAATGTGGAATAAAATCCAAAAATCCTAAGCTCATGTGATTCATGCTCTATGTGAGAAACATGGGGTAATGGAAGGTCAATCATGTCACATGAGATTTTCAAATAGTGATGGATGGGTTGGGGTTGAAATGTTTCATTAATTATTAAAAAAACCCATTAAAATTTGTATCTATCTATTATGGATGTCTTGGGATCATTCATCATGCTAAAATTTTAAAACATATGAGAGAATAACTATATAGGTTTTGAGACTCCACCCTTGAGTATGGGGGAGTGGAAGAGCATAAATCATGAATTCCAGAATCTAAATTGTAAAGGAGGTGATATATAGGATGAGGATGACCATTGATTGAATTTAAAACATGGATTCCACTGCCACATCATCAATAATGTGGGAGGAAAAATTAAAGTTGAAAAATGACCATATATTTGATACATGGGACCCATTATGTTTTTGTCAATAAGGATTCTTCTAGGAAGTATATCCTGGATGGGTGGTGGGCCTTTGGAGCATCGTGTCATTATATTAAGGGAGTTTGTTTGAAAATGAAATGATAATGGGGAAATAAAAACTCTGGAGACCCAAAGTGTGGAGATAAAGGAAAGGGAAAATTCTCAATGGGATGTCTGGGCACATTGGGGAAAAAACATAGTGCATAGGGTATATCGTTGGGGTGCACCAAGATTGATGAAGTACTGAACCCATGATAGACACAAGAAAGGTTCAACTACATATCGAGGAAGACAAGGTTGGTCCCTATTTCTGTAGAGTTTGAAGTTATCTATCTGGGACCAAAGGTGGGTTATTATATATGGTAATAAAAAGAGAAAACCCTAATGTTAATTGAAGATTCGACATGATAATATAGACAAAAATTAGGGGGAAAGTAACACATTTTGAGGTTATGGCATAGATTAATGTTCTTAGTTTAATTTCATAGAACTCAGACCATGTGTCATACCTTTTAAGTTCTTGTAACCAAGATTGGGGCACAAGGTGGTCTATATAGAAATGGGTCCATGGTGAACCCAATGTGCTCTGGAAGCCTAGGGACAATTAAGAACCATCTCAAGGCTGGATACACATAGTTTAAGGTTACGTTTCTTAGACCGAGGGACTGGACTTCAAGGTTATCTAGCTTAGACTATATCCGTTTGAGTGTGGAACTTCTTGGATGCATAAGGGAAAAGGAAACTCAACAAAGGTGCATCAAGTATCATGATAAACAATATCTAATAAGTGGGAGACTTTTTGGTTGGGCTCAGAATATGAGATCTAGGTCCCACTACATATCCAGAGAGACTAGAAACAAGACACATGTATTTATTATGGGAAAGAGACTTATATACAGATCTAACTCATGTATAGAAGAGAGGTGAGAAAGGGATGGGTGATCTGGTGCGAAGAAATATAAAAACCTGATAAAAATCAAAAAAAGTATTATCACCAAGAGCAATAGGTGTATGAACATTTGATCCATAATTGGTCTTGAGATACAAGATCTTATAATGCCCATGGATTTTAGTAAGTGTGTTCCTTTTATAAACCATTTTTATAATTATAAAAGATTATTTTATATTTTTTAAAGGAATTAAAAACGATTCAGAAATAATTCATACAAGATATTAATTAAAATTAAAAAACTTTATTCATTAATAAGTTGAACTTTACAACAAAATCACATAAAAAAATTGTTGCATACCATGGATTATTACTCACTATGGATAAAATTTAGTGGATAAATCACTAGGGGAAAATAGATAAAAAATAATAAAATATTCACGGCTAAGAAATCCCCTATATCATCTTTAACCATAAGGATCACCAATATCCAAAAAACACCTATAATTAGGATGATCACCATGAAATGAGAAAGAATTATGAAAAATCTAAAACATGAAATAAGAACTATGCCTTTTTTAGTGAGAGTGGAATGAAACAATGGTTTATATATATATATATATAGGAATATAATTTGGTCATTCAAAATATGATCATTGAAAATATGGTTGTTGAAAATATGGTCATTTTTCATATATCAGATAGCTATATTGAAGTTGTATATTTTTATGTAGTAAATTTAAAACAATAAAAATCACAATGAAATAAATATATGATAATATATATATACACATTATCTATAAATAATAATATTTTTATTAAAATATGATATGGTGTAATAAAATTCGAATAATTTTTTTTAACATCAATGGAGTAGTAAAATTAAATTTTATAATATAAATAAATAATTTAAATGGTATTTGATAGAGTGTATTTAGTATAAAAGTAATATTTCTTTTTTTAAAAGATTAGTTTTATTAAGTATTTTATATTTTATCCTAATATATTAAATTAATAAAATTTTAAATATTATTATATATGAAATAACACATTAACATCATTTAATTTTTGAACTAATATGAAATAATAATAATAAAACATAATGTTTTAAAATATTATTTTTCAAAAAAAGAAAATTGTCCTTATATTTTGTATTTTCATTCTATAACTATATATATAATTTTTTAATTATAATTAGATAAAATGAATATAATTTTGGAATTTATAATGTCAAAATTAGTTAAGGGTGGAATTCTAGAATTTTTATGAAACAATTTATTTTTAGGTGAATACTACAATATACTTTTCTTAATAATACTTTGAATTTCATGAAATTATTAGTATATACATATAAATTAGAAATTTATGATTTTTCTTTGAAAAAATATCTATTTTATAATTGAAATTATTTTGGTTATAATTTACAAGCCTATATATTAAATTTTTAAACTCAAGTAATATGTTTCTAAAAAATTGTTGTAATACATTACACAATTATTATATTAAAATTAATTTTTTAATCTTTTAGAAATTAAGTCATATAAAATTATTTGAATATTTTAATCATTTTTATTAAATCAATTAATGTTTTCTATTTCATTTTAGGCATAAATTATTCTTCTATGGTAAATATTAGTTACCATGGTAAAACAATTATTTTTCAAAGAATAATAATTTTATGAATATCTTGTAATTTTTGAAATAAATGGAAAATTTTTCAATTAATATTATAATACAATTTTTAAAAATATATATAAATATATTATTTTTCACTTAATTGGGATCAATATTAAATAAAATCAATAATACCAAACAATTAAAAGTTGTTTTTCTATAAAAATTGGTTTTCTACCCATTATATGATTTAATTTAAAAGCTATTTCCCTCCAATTTATAAATTTAATTAGGTTAAATTGAGGCCAAATTCATATCAATCATGTAAAAATTTGTTAATAAGGGTCATCTTATATTTTATGTAATAAAATAATTAATGTGGTTAATTTTTAATAAATATTTATAAAGGTAAAATAGGTAAATGAAGTATCTCAAATTTTAAATAATTAAAATGTCACTTAAAACTTATATAAATTCTGTTTTTGGTATGAAAGAAATACCAACATGTCCCACCGACCATTTCAACACCCAATTCAGCTAACCCACCTTGCACTCATGTGATTCCATTCTTACCCATCACCTAACTCTAGTGTCCTTGAAAATCCCCTCTTTTTTTCAATAAAAGGATCTCACTCCCACCCATTATATCATACCTATACTCTATAAAGGAAATAGTTATGAATTTTCTTTCCCCCATGCCTATAAAAATCACTCCAAATGAGTTCTTAAGGTTCTTAGGATTCCTCTAAAGCGTTATAAATCTACTTATAAAGGCCATGGTTCTCCACTTCCTCCTTTTGATTCAAGTACTTACTTTGTGACAAGAACTTTTATTTCAATTAATTATGATTTCATATTTTCATAATCAATAATTTTATATCCAAATTATTCCCTATTTATTATATACCATCCTTGTCTCTCATTAAATTGATTTCATAATCCCCTTTGTATACCCATTATCTTGCCAAAACCAGTCTTTTATTCTCTCCATACTCTTCTCAATTAAAGATCTTCCTTATTGTAATAATTTTTAATTACATGTGAATATGATTAAATATGTTCATAATCAATAATTTTAAGTTTAAATTATTCAATATTTATGAGATACTACCATTATCTCATATTAATATCATTTCATTGTCCCTTTTCTATAACTATCATACTGCCAAAATCCCAATACATTTCTCCCCCACCTATTTTCCATTGAAGAACTTACTTAATAATAACAAAATTTTATTTTCATATGATTATGACTTCAAATATTCATAATCAATCCCATAATCTCTAAATTTTTTCCAATTAATGAGTGACTACCTTTCTCACTCATTCCACCCATTCTATAACCCTTTTATATACCCATCATGCTGCTAAAATCATTTGTTGATTTTCCATATTCATGTTATGAATTATTAACTCTAATATAATTCAAAGATATTTTTAACACAATGATATTTTATGATAGTGTATACTTTAAAAGAATCTGATTTCTTTGATAGCTTTCTTTATATGTAACATCGAGTTTAAAAAAACTGGGATATACTCTTAAAATATGATTATTCAATTTGATAGTTATCATATAGATTTTGGATTGAAGGGTATGAATAAGACTAAATAAATTATGAAAATTGTGTGTTTTAAACATTACTAAAATGAATTAATTGATTATAAATGAAAATAAAATCACTTGAATGTAAAAGAAATGTTTTTTTGAAAAATTATTTTAATGCTCAAAATTCATTTCAATATGAAAAATTAAATTAATCACCACTTATCAATTATTCTAATGAAATTTAGTTATTATATTTTAAATAAAATGTTTTAACTTTCATCAAATATTTTTTTGAAATCATATTATAAGAATAAGTCCAATTTTATGCTTAAAATGTATTTTTCTAAAAGATGTT
Organism: Viscum album; assembly: GCA_963277665.1. Lineage (NCBI taxonomy): Eukaryota > Viridiplantae > Streptophyta > Magnoliopsida > Santalales > Viscaceae > Viscum > Viscum album. The sequence goes on along the minus strand of OY728127.1, from coordinate 1,955,976,594 downwards.
TTTGCTGCATTTCGAACACTTATTTTAAAAGGAATTACTACCAGTTATAGAAATTGAATCTTGAAAAATTGATTACATATTTTGAATCAAGAGGATAAAATTTGGTAAATATGTCTCTTTTATTTTTGTTCATAGTGAACAGTCACTATGGTAAATAATTATTACATTGGTAAGGGTAAAATGGGTAAAATATGGTGAAAAAGATGAGATAAGGTCGAAAAATGAACCCAAAACATTCCTTTATATCATTTTTTGGAATATATTCGACCACAAACACCAAAAATTCTAATATATTGAATTTGGGTTCCATTTTTCCTTGATAATGAAATTTATATTATTTTAAGTAAAGAAAATTCAAAAAATGTCACTCTCCTGAATTTAATATATCTAAAATTATTACATAAGGATAAAAAGAGGATAATTTCAGTTATAAATATTTATTTTAAATAATAATAGACTTTTTTTATAATTTTAATCCTTTAATAATTTTTAGTTATTGAATAATTACTTTAAATTCTTATGAAACACTAACACATTATTTATTCAATTAGTAGAATAATAAAATAAATAATTTTAAAAAGTATTAAAAGTGATAAAATATGAGTTAATTATTGTATTACACGATTTTTTATATAAATATAACAAGTTAGGGATGTATAAAATTTTTATATTCAAATTCTCTAATTATCTTGATGTATTTAAAGTCAAATTAAATGAATATTTCCAAAAACGACATTACAAATATTTTATGTTAAAGAATATTTTATGAAATTATATAAAAATCATAAAAATATTTAAATAGGATAATTAGGGTGAGAAAGTTTTCAATATTTTACCCGTTTTACATTTATGATTTAATTTTTAACTTATAAGTAAAATTATAACCCTTTAAGATTGAAAAATTCCTTACTACAATTAAGGTTAAAATCAGTTAACAAAGGGTTTTAAGTAAAAATATAATGCTTAAAATGACACAAGAACTATATAAATTTAATTTGATGATGATATTTCAAACTTATACTATTTAAATTTGAACATTTTACTATTTGGAATCATATTTCTTGAGAAATTAATTAATTATATTTTAATATTTTTATTAATTCCAAATGTGTCATTTCCCTCCCTTATAAAAGGATACCCTTCTCTCATTTATTTACATAACATTAAGACATATAGAACATAAAAAACCCACCAAATTATTTTATCAACTTCCCTAGAAACTAATTATAGTTACTTATATTCTTAAAATACCATTAAAATGGTTCTTAAGAAAGGATTTAAAGGTGGCATACCAAAGAGTATGTAATCGTCTTTCCCAAACTCTTTCAATTTATTTCTAATTATATCTCCTATAAATACGCGTTATTAATCATAAAATTATAATTTTATTATCTTAAAATCATTTAAATGTTATTATAATTATGTAACCACAAATATACTCCCGTTATTTCATCAAATAGTATGTGAAAGTATTGCCCATGTGTACGTGTGGACTACCGCATCCATGTTGTGATATAATTAATTTTACATAAAAATATTTCTAGGATAGTTATTATGATGGGTAATATATTTATGAATGTTATTTTTAAAATAACTATGCTTAAATAATTTTAATATCTTATTTATATTCTTACCTTCCAATCTATTGGAAAATGACAATGTCGCTCGTGCATACGTGTGGATTACCACCTCCATAAAGTCAAGTGATATGTTTTCATTAATTATTTACATTGATGGTAATAATGATAGATTTTTTCAATAAATATGATATATATAATATAATAATTATTCTATAAAAATGAATTATTATTTACCTTTCTTTAGTTCCATCTGTCGAAAAGTGAAAAAAACATTCATGCGTATGTATAGCCTACCATCGCTATGAATAATGTAATTTATTTTATATATATATATATTTTATGAATAAATATAAATATATATAATTAATATATATGAAATTTATATCATGATTAAAATTATGTATATGATTTATTGATGATCAAAGCACAAGGACCAGGACTACCTATATGAAATTCTCATGAAAAACAAACCAATTAACACCCATAAACATTGATTTTAATAAGGAATTATTAATAAATGGGTATTGAAATGTTATTATGGAATATAATATGATATTATATGTATTTATATGATTATTTTATTTAATTAAAATAAATTTAAATTTTTTAGATAGGTGGTTAGAGCCCTCTCGATGAAAATAGAACTTGAGGTAAGGGATTTTTATCTCACTTTTACTTCTATAAGACACATGACATATTCACCACTTTTTTATTTTATGTGGTGTATAAAATATATATTAATGTATTTAATTATTCTAGTCATGAAAATTATGGATATAAATATCCATAAAAGGTTATTTCTTTCATGGGTATTATGATTCAAATGTTACCCAAGCAGAAAGGGATTTATGTTTTAATCTAATTTTAATCAGGATTGATCATGCTTGAATTTACATTAAAGTAAATGATAAGTTACTTTCTTGATAAATCCTTTTAATTTTCTTATAATTTATTTATTTCTTAATAATATATGCTTTCACAAAATTTTCCTCACTTTAACTACTCAGGATACTGAAAAAATATTTTTAAGGAAAACTGAATTTATTTATCCTTTGGTCAAAAATCCTTTTTATTCTATGTACATTTTTCATAAAAACGTTTTCAATAATTTTTATACTATTATAAAATTATTTTTTGGGTCAATTTTTACACATTATTGAATTTTTAAAAAATGGGTCAAATTTTGATCTTCTTTTCATTTTCTGAATGAGTTACTATTGGATTTTTACAAAAAATGTGAAAGGAATCTTTGTTTTAATGTATAAGACATAAACAAAATTTCCCATAGATTTGACTACTCAATGATTTGGTTCATAATTTAAAATTTTACAAAGTTTATTTCAAATATAATGTATTTCTTAATATGAGGTAAATTTTTAGATTTTAAATATTTGATTTAAAAAAGTATTGTTTATTTTTCTCAAGAAATATTATATTGATGTTTTAAAGAAAATTTTAATCTATGTTAACATATTTTGATGTATTTTAGGATTTACTAGGGATATGAAAAAATGATACCATATTTATTCTTTCTTTGGTTGTATTTTTTTTATGATGATGAAATTTTGATAAAACCTATTTTCTTTTCCACAAGTTAAGTTATGATGAATGTTTTTATGATATTGTGGCATGATTATGAATAAAATTATGATTATATTTTGAGTGGGATCAGAGTATATATCCATATAATTATTTGTGTAAATATTAATAATATACGAGATTAAAGGTTATATGGGAGGTTATACCAATCTTGAAATAAGGTACATGAGAGGTTATCTCAAGACCAAAATATGGTACACATGAGGTTATACCAATCCCAAAAAAGTGTACATGGGAGGTTATCCTAACCCCAAAGAGGGTACATAGGAAGTTATACCAATCCTAAAATGTTATTAATGTCCTGTGGGTATCCTCGACATAATATTTCAGTGATTATGATCATTCCACACTTTATGCCACTCTTTAATGGCATGATCTTATACCAATTTTTTGTTCTCATGGAACTTGTTCTTTGATATATTTATGATTGATATCTTATTAACTACCATTATTTATATAGTGACTCATGCTATGATAAAATAATTGATGGGTATGATTTTCATTTGTTAAGCTCATGTTCCGACACCCTTTATGGTCATGTTATATTTTAATGATCATTGATATCTTCCTTGTTAACCCTTACCGAGAATATGATATCACCCTTTATTATGTTTTCTTTTCCTCAGGATATGGAGAAAAGTTTTAAGTATGATGTGTATAATAAGGTTTTTAGTTGTTAAGAACTAAGTGGGAGAAAATTTAGATCTAAAATGAACTTATTTTTTTGTATCTATGTTTCCAATGACACTAAATGTTCAGAGTTTTGACATGTATTTTAATGTTATGTAATGAATATTCATATAATAATATGTAATATTTATGTATGAAAATTTTGGTTAACTATTGTTGGTATTATATAAACCTAAGGGATCCCATCCTTAGGAACTATCGCATGTGAAAATTGTGTGGAACTTTAATATTTTCCCAAGGGATTCATGAGGAATGGGATGCCACTAGGGATGGTGGTAAGAGTCCCTCCCATGAGGTGTAGTTTCCCATAGATTGATATGGTATCAATTATATGCCATTTATTATAACTATGGATTATTATAGTTGGTATTAGAGTAATGTTTAGTTACCTTTGGATATTAGGATGATAAAACTTTATTGAAAACCCTTAGGATAATCTTATGTATTAGGGATTTTACTAAGTAATGGTAAAGAATGGTGTGCGGGTTTTTCTATAAAATCATCCATGTATGAATACTATAAGTGGATGTGGTTTTAGTACAGATGTATCTAGGTGTAATAACCATAAAAAGAGTTGGTCTAGTATATCTTGGCCTTTATTATATTGCATGGTGAGTGTTTCCTTACTACACGCTTGGTTTGATACTCTCAATGGATATGCTTGGGATAATTCAAATTTTATTTACGAATCATTAGTAAGAATTTGAATAGATGATAACCATGAATGACCTAGGTTAAATCTAAGGTGTAAAATATTTAAAATATGGTTTCATAATTTAAGAACTTATAAGAATTATTTTTATAATCATATGATCATCTTTCAGGGAGAGGATGATTATGAACTTCAATTTAACACTCTTCCATTGTATGAGTCTTACTTCCTATTGTATGGGAGTTTATTGATGTTTTTTAAAATAGTTTCCTAGTATTCCTCCAAATCATGAAGTTTAGTTTTCAATATAAATAATACCTAGTGACACACCTATTTAAAATACACAATATATAATGGTCCCAATTGAGTTACAGGAGTTAAAGAAGTAACTCCAAGAGAATATTTATAATGGATTCATTCATCCTAGTGAATCTATTTGGGGTAAAAATTAAATTTTCATTAAAAAATATGGATCAATGAGACTCTTCATTGATTATAAAGAACTTAACAATAATAAAATCTATAATAAGTATCATATTCCCTATATCTAGGACTTGTTTGATCAACTACACAGAGCTCAATAATTTTCCTAGACTGACGTTTAATATGGATATCATCAATTGAGGGTGAAGAAGGTGGATATACCCAATAAAAAATTCTGTATGAGGTATGGACACTATTAATTTATAGTGATTCCATTTGGTCTTACTAATACACCTACTATCTTCATTGATTTTATTAATTAAGTCTTTAGATATTACCTTGATTATTTTTTAGTAGTTTTTATAAATTATATTTGTATATAATCAAAGAGTATGGAAGAGTGTGAATATCACTTAAGGATTATACTATAGACCCTAATAAAGAATAATCTTTATGAAAAATTTAATAAGTGTGAATTTTTGATTCAAAAAGTTTCATTTTTGGGTTATATAATCTTAAGAAAGTGAATATCGAACGTAAGGTTACATTACCCTATAGTGGATAAGGGTTTGTGATCTATAGTGATGTATCAAATAAGATATTGGGATTATTACACATATAAAATGATATTTTGATAACCTATACCTTAATAAAATTGAAAGTTCATGAGAAAAATTACCCCAATCAATATTTGGAGTTAGCAGTTTTATTTTTTACATTAAAAATATGGTGGAATTATCTTTATTAAGAATGGTGTGATATATATATTTCATAATATTTTAAAGTACATATTGACTCAGAAAGAGCTGAATATGTTCTAGAAAAGATGTTTGGAGTTGATTAAATATTATGACAAGTAAATACACTACCACCCTAGGAAAGTGAACATGGTGGTTGATGCTTCGAATCAAAAGGATCATGCAATATTATCTAAGATGAGGATCACAAAATATCCAATATTTATAGATTTTAAAAGGTAGATTTGGATATCTTGAAGTAATGGGAGAAATATTATGTTGTTCAAATGAGTGTTCAACCATTTATACAATTCAAGATTAAAGAGGTATAGGAGGAATATGCAGAGCCAGAAAAAAAGGTAAGAAATATTCCTAAGTTCAGCCTTTAATGTTATGGAATTATAGGATTTAGGAACTGTGTGTGGGTTCTATTTTTACCGGATTTGAAGAAGGATATGTTGGTTGAAACTCAAAGTTTATCATTCTATATTAATCTTGGATTTAAAAACATGTATATAGATCTAAAAGACTATTTCTAGTGGGATAACATGAAGAGATATATTTTAGAGTATGTATGTAATGTCCCACCCATTTTCATTGGCTTGAGAAGGTGGAGGAATGTTACTTGGAATTAAGTGACATCACCAAGACACCAAAGGCTAGCAATAAATTCTGAAGGGATTCAATACATATGGGGGAATATTTTCCCTTTAAGAATAAAAAAACTAACCAGGCAATCCATAACTAAGAAAACCAAAATAGGATGAATGATAAGAATGAAAGAAAAATCAACATTTAATTTATCAAAATCAAACTAAAACCAAGTTCCACAGTGGAAGACTGCAATATAAAATTAAATAGTGGAAGAAGAAAAAAATCAAATACTCCAATGATAAATCCAAGCTCAAAACGTGCTCCAATATCAAACTCCACAATAGTCCAAGTGTCACAAAGTACTACTAAATATGTTTGATAATTTACCTTTTCCCATGTCTCGATAAAAAACATTTACAAAAGCACCAAAGTTCCAAGGTAGGGGTGAGTAATGAATATCAATAGATTTTCCACAATGACTTCCCTACTCACGACACTAGCATAAAACATGTTAACCCATTAATATAAAACAATTTATATAAAAAATTTCTAAAACAAGTTATATCAAAATATAAACAAGTTCCAATGTAAAAAAAATTTCTTAAACATTACCAATTTCTAAGGAAAGGAAACAAAAAATGTTCCAAAACAATTTCACTTATTCAACTTTGGCATAACCTATTCCAATACATATATCCACACATCAACACACATTTGATTCTTTATGATATTTCTATACTCATGAGTGGTTTCTCGTCAATCTACCAAGTTGTCACAAGGTAATTAATTACCATGTTCCATAACACCTTTGGAACCGATCACAATGTCATATTTCAACCAAGCCTTGTAATGAAATATGAACAAATACACCAAGTATTCAAAAAAAAAACTTTATAATATAATCATGCCAAAACCATTTCAATAAAAAACATTTATATTGATTTTTTTTACAAAAATCGAATCAAGAATCTTTTTTAAAATCATCATTTTAAAATCATTTATCAAATCACATTGCACAATAATCCCATGATTTCACAAAAATCCACAAACCATCACTAAAGAAGGTATCTACCATGAATTTCAAAAAACATTCACAATCAATTTCAATCAATTTAATAAATTTGAAAAATCATCACAAACAACAAAAAACAATGACTTACTGTGATAATTGAGCTTCAAAACAACAAGTAATGCCTCCATATCACTTCCAATTTGATGGGTTGAGGTTCTCCAACCTTTAAGAGAGTAAAATACTATGTTAGGGATGTTTTGGAAAAAAATGAAGTATTTAGAGGTGAAAATACATTAGATACACAATTTTAGGATCTAACTTTTGACCAGTGAATTGTTTAGTCGCACGATTAGGAAAACCATGCGATAACCATTATCCAAAATTTGCCTTTAGGGAGAGCTATCATGGTTACCAAATCGTGCGCCAACCATGCCAAAACTCAATGTGTAACATATTATCAATACAACACAATTTTTCTTTGGATTTCACATAGTTTAGGAAAACCATGCGCCACTTGTGCTCCTTCCCTTTAGCCTATATTTCATAGTTCACGGTTTCCTATAGGTGTTGCACAGTTTTCTCAAGTCATGAACTATCACGAACCGAATCTGGTCGCCATCAAAACTAGCACCCGACCTGACCCATGACAAGGCCTGAAGGGTGTTCCCAATCCCCATAGGCTGGCACAATTTCCTGAGTATCACAAAATGAAGTTTGGGTATGATTTACCTGAGTTTATAAACATTAAACAACAAACAAACCCAATAAAACAAATATGGATTTTTCAACTAAAGCCGTCTTTTACAAAATTTTAGAACTGAATTAAATAAGTTAAAACTATTTTTAAAGACCATTATAAAGGTAGAAAAACAAATAAGGACCAATAAACTCTACATGGAAAGAGTCACCACCCTCAAGCCATCCCTGCAATACTGCATCACGAACGACCGGTAAAAACCCAAACTGTTGGCACAAAAGTTGTACCCAAACCTGTGACAACAAAAATAACCAAGTCTAATTACACCCAATGATGTAATTAGGGTGTGATCCAATGCCCAATAGTATACCAAAACTAATATTTTCCATGTGATAAACATTCATAGATGAAAAACTTGCAAGTTTTCATAAAGAGGCAATGCTAGTTACAATTTCTAAAAGACGAAACTTAAAAATTACAATAGTTTTCAAGTGGGATAATTTAAAGAATCGTCACTTTTAAAATAAATTCCAAAACAACTAAAATTTATAAAAACAAAATACCATATGCCAATGGTAAGAACAAATAATCCAACGAGCACAAGCAGTTGGAAATAACCCCTAAGCACTAGCTCGTTGTGGGTCCAGGTACCTCGTATCTCGGTGAGAGTAACCATCACAATATATTTTCTCGTGCACATGAGCCACTAGTAGGGAGAATACCCATAACCTAGTGGTCCCCAATAATCATCATCATAGTTTTGTTAGTGTTGTAAGCGTCAATCTTGATACATGAAACTGAGGCCAAACCCCACGGATTCACCAGCATACTAGTACACGTCCACCCACCTAGATACCTGAGTTTTTCTCTTGTGATCAAACAAGTTAAACAAGATAATAAATATAGATCTCAAATGAAAATATAATTCCACATCACACATTAACCAAATAGACCCATGTACATCACAAAAGTCACAAAATCCACTTTTCCTTCAAATTCATTTTGAAATCAAACTCACACCAAAATATCCCACAACACATTTTGCATAACTTTCTCAATCCAACACATACTTTAATAATTTTATAAATTCTTTCCAGATACGATAAACATCACCTAACAACCCACTCACATGATTTATAAAACCCCTTTTCAAAAAAAAATCCATTTTTCACATCACACTCACACAAACAGCCCACATCACATTCACGCCTCTTTCACATTTTAGTAAATACATTAAACATTTTTATAAAACATTTACAAGAATATACAAATCACATGACAACCCCATTAACATTTAAAATGTACCATTTAAAAATATAAACAATCCAAAACAGTTTCCAATATGGTTTCACCTCTTACAAAAATCATTAAACCATTCAAAACATCCATAAAACAATTCCATGGAGTGTACCCAAGGTTTTCACATAAAACCCATTTCAAAACCATCTTCAAAGGACAAAATCAGACCAATACCAATTAAAAACAGAATTTAAAGCCCCAAAAACATTTATTAAACACCCTCGAAGTGTTATACAAATACCTCAAACAATACAAAAAAAGATCCACATGAAAAACACACGTTTTAAAAATCACTACCAAGAAGTATAACATGGTTTTACACCTTAAAACCCTTAAAAAACCCACTTTCAAACTAAATGGAACACCAAGACCCTACCAATTCAGAATTATAAGTACAAATAAGATTTATTAAACCAATTTCAGATGTTCTAATGTACACCCAAATAACACCCCAGGAGTTACACATGAAAAACACCCAATTTCAAGTTAAACGCAACTATAAAATTAAAATCTTAACCAAATCAATCATGAATAGTTTTTTGAACCACACACAACACATGAGGAATATGAAGAGTGAGAAAATAAATCAATATAACTCATCAATAATTGTTTACACATGGAACCACCAACCGAAAGTGTTTAATCCCTCAAATCTTGGTGTGAAACATCAAGAAAACCCCTGCCTCACCACAAGGAAGTGAAGAGAAACCTAAAATTTCAATATTACTCCGAAAAGACACAATGTCAAACCCTAGGTTCTAACCCTATCTTCTGGACACTTTGGAACATCAAGAAAGAGGGATTAAACCCTAAAGAAAAGGAAGAAAAGGAAGTGAGGACCACTTACTTGAACGGATCTTGGAGAAATCGACCTAAATCCACCAGTATCTGAATTTTCAAATATCCAAACATTCAAGGTAGGTTCAAAAAAGGATGAGGAGATCATCTAGGAATTTTAATGGAGGAAAAAGAGTGATAAATGAAGGAGTTGTTAAGGAAACAAATTACCTTTATAAATCTGCTCGAATTGAGGAAGATTAAGAAATTTTGACTTAATAAATGAAGAAAATGAGCTCCAAAGAGGGGGAGAAGAGAATGGGGGAGAGTCTCTATTTAGTGGGCTTGGGTTAGAGGTTGAATCACCAAAAAAGAGTTAAAATTGAATAAGTTATTAAATAAACCAATATTTTTTTAAAACTGGAAATGGGATTTTGCGATGGCCCAAATCCTTAAATAAAAATACAAATCCACCATTATAATGGATTAATAAAGGGTCCAAATTGAAATGGTGGTGTTAATAGGTCAAGGGAAGACATTTAGGAATTATAATGGATGCAAAATATTAAAAAATGAAAAAGTTATAAAAGAAACAAAATTGGTTTTTAAATCTTGAAATGGGCTCACGGTTTGGTCTAAATCATGAAAACTCACCCTTTCCTCAAAAAAAATTGGGAAAACCCAAAAACAAAGAAATAATGGAAAATAAATGAAAAATAAATATAAAATAAGTCAATAATGTGACATGAACCAACCTTGAACCTGTAGATAATCCCAAAACAATCCAAATTTTTTCTAAACTCTCCAGAACATCACCCATATACTTTACATACTTAAAAATCATAAGGAGAGGTTTACTTAAATGAAACTAGGGGTAATAAATTCTCCCCAAATTTGATATTTCCATACTTAGAAATTAAAATACCATCATTTCTCTAAAAGTGTTTTGGCCATATTTCTTTCATTTTTTTCTCGTGTTTTGAAGTCTCTTCCTAAATCTAACCATGTTTCCACAAATCCCACACTTGAATGATGTTTTTTCCATGAAATAAATTCTCTTTACTATACATAATCCATACCAGGATATGTATCAATGAAGAATATGGATCTAGTTCAATATGATCCCATCGAATCACCTGACCAGGATCAGACTGAGACTTTTTCAACTAAGATACATGAAACACATTATGCACAACACTGAACCATGGTGGTAATTCTAACCTATATGCCACCTCACTGAACCATTCCAGAATATCAAAAGGGCCTATGTTTTTAGGATATAGAATTACTTTATTCCAAAAATGATGATGTCCAAACCATGGAGATATCCTCAAGAACACATGATCACTCACTACAAAAGACAACAACTGTCGATGATGATCTGAAAAATATTTTTAATTAATATGAGCCATATCAATCTATTTCCTGATCAAATGAATATTTTTGTTATCTCCTGGACATGAATCGTCCCATCTAGTGAAGTCTCACCCATTTCCACCCAAAAAAATTGGATAACAAAAAGGACACCCATATGACGTTTCAAAAGAAGTCATATGTATCGAGGCCTAATGGTTGTTATTATATGATAACTTCACTAATGGAATTTTCTCTTCCCATGAGCCACCAAAATACATTAAAAAATACCACAACATGTCTTCCAAATTCTATATCATAGTATTTCCCATCTGTGTGAGGTTGATACACTGTACTCATTATCAACTGAGTCCCAAGGTATTTCTGTAAGGATTTATAGAAACGAGATGTAAACTTCAGATCTCTATTTAATATGATCAAAACCTGTATTTCTTGCCTCTTTATGAATTATAAAATATTTATTTTGGACATATCCTCAACCATATGAGATTCACGAGTAGGAATAAAATGAGATGAATTTGTGGGCTGATCCACTATCACCGAAATAGAATTGTGTTTCTGAACTATTCTTGGTAGACCTGTTACAAAATCCATATCTATTTTCTCCCACACCCAAATAGGAATAGGTAAAGACTGAAACATACCTACCAGTTGATGATGTTTTACCTAAACTTGCTGAAAATTTAATAATCTTGAAACAAAATCAACCACTAACCTTTTCATATCACTCCACCAGAACTATGATTTAAATGCCTTATATATCTTTTATATTCTTGGATAAGAAACTCATATTGAATGCTGGTAATCCTGAAGAATTTTTTCTTGAAAATACATAGGTACGACCATCTTATTTTTGAACCAAAAACCGAACTCTCATCCAACTTCCATTCCTTAATGGTCTCCCCACCATTAAGTTTTGAACTCAGCACAACACATTTTGAATAAGACATATATGATTATTTAACCAAACCAACCAAGTCAAGAACCAACGAAACAAGAAATAAAACCACGGAATCACCCCAGTCTACACATTATTACATAATTTTGGATATAACTGACATCAATTACCACTTATTTTATTATTTTTCACCATATGTGTGATTAAATTTATACTTAATACATCCACCACTGAATTTCCTTTACTCGGTGTGTGCATCAAGTCTTAGTCAAACAACTGGAGATACTCCATCTATCTATTTTTCCTAAAATTCAATTATCTTTGTGAGAAAATATGTTTCAAGCGCTTATGATCTGTGAACATAATATATTTAGTATTCAAATCTTGGAATACAATAGCTAACTCCAAATCGTGTGTTGGGAAGTTATTCTCATGTACTTTAAACTACCTTGAACCATAATAAAAAATTTTTTATCCCTGCATGAGAACACATTCCAACCAAGATCCAGAAGCATCACAATACACCACATACCCTTGTCTTGATTCATCCAATATCCAAAGAGGCGTTGATGTAAGGTGAACTTTCAAGTCTTGGAAAGACACTATACATTCTTTATTCCACTGGAATGGAAAATATTCTTTGTCAAAATTTTCATAGGTGAATCTAGTCATGAAAAAATATGAAAAAAGAATCAGTAATAACCAGCTAGACCAAGAAAACTAATATACCAAAGTCATTTTTTATGGTTAACAAGAGATAACAACCTTTATCTTCTCCCGATCCACTGAAACACCTATTTCATAAATTACATGGACAAGAAATCATACCTCTTATATCCAAAAATCAAACTTTTATAATTTTTCATAAAAAATATAGTCCCTCAAGATTAAAAACACTGTCAATAAGTGTTTATCACGATCAATTTTTGTCCATGAATATACCAATATGTTATCCACAAACACCACCAAAAAATAATCCATATATCGATGAATTATCCAATTCATCAATTCTATAAAGATCACTGGTGAATTCATAAGACCAAAAGTAATTAACACATATTCCTAATGTCTATATATTATTTTGAAAGCTATCTTCAAAATATCCTACTTCCAAAACTGTAATTGGTGATATCCTAAATGTAAGTCAATCTTAGAAAACCACTGAGCTCCTCTAAATTGATCGAACAGATCAGAAATGTGTGGAAGTGGATATCTATTATTTATCATAACTTGGTTAAGTTTATGATAATACACACACAACCTTAGAGTTCCATCTTCCTTCTTTACAAAAAGACTAGTGCTACCGACGTAGATGTGTTAGGAAGAATAAAACCCTTTCATTACATCTCTTCAAACTACACCTTCAAATCCCTTAATTATGTTGGTTCCATTTGATAATATGGAATGGAAATAACACTCTTCCCTAGAATGAGATCAATTGTAAACTCCAATTCTCTCATTGGCGGAAACCTTTGAAATTATTAGGAAACAAATATAGAAACTAATCCAAAACTATTGAAAAATGATATCCTCAATCTATTCCATTGATGAAAAAGTCAAAATCACTAACTAGTAATATATTTTTCCAACTATTGGTTGTAAGAATCCCATTTCACCTGTCTTTACATTGATTTCTCCGATAAAGAGATGCTCAATTCCATACTCCATCATGAAACTAACTGTTCTTCTATAATAGTCGATGTGATCCTTGAACATTATCAACCAATCCATACCCAAGATTATATCGAAGACATCCATGTCAAGCATAGAGAAATCCCATTTCATATCAACTCCATCAATATTTATATAACATTATCTACAAACAAAGGCTTAACATTCTCTTTGACTAATAAGAGTTTGAAGTTTTATCACTAAAGGCATCATCTCAAGTTTTAAACTTAGAAAATCAACAACATGAGAAATAATTAAGGAATGGTATGAACTCATATCAAATAAGACTTGTGTAAGGGTAGAATTTATAATAATCTTACCTCTCACTATAGATGGTCCTGGATGACCATTTACAATAACTTGTTCAACTCCATATAATTTCTTCATCACAACACTTTTCTCCTTATTTCTTTGTTGAGATTCCACTACCTAAGGAGTCATGATATTCCTATAATCACGATGTCTATATATGTTCTACTGATGAGACTGATTCTTCTATCCTCTACCTATTAAATCATATGGTTCCTTCAATTCCTGATAAGTTTCTTGAACACCCAACCATGGAGCACTGTGATAATAGCACTGAATATGCCCCATATTGTTGCAATTTTGGCATTCCCTCAATGGTTCTATACTCTATTGCTTTATGTGGTCAATAAAACCACATTGGAAACATCCATCTTTATTCATGGGTCTTGGAGGAAGATTCATTGATCTATCCGTCTGATTCTAATTTATGTTCCCAACTTAGAAATCGGTGTCCCTCTTCCACTTTCTCCCGGCATTATAGTTTCCCCCATTTTCTGTGGGTATCAGCATAATCCTCCTCCTGTATCTTCTGAAATGTCCCATTCATTCACTATAACTCTATTGACCATCTTTATATAATCTAAAATATAGATCATAACAAATTTTTAGGAAATCTCCTACCTCAGTCCTTATTCAAAGAAGCGCGCCTTCAAGGATGCACTAGTCGCAACCTCAGGTGGAAAGTTCACTAAATTCATGAATTTATCTACATAATCTATGAAAAAATGATTTTCCTACTTCAGGATAAATAATTTCATCATTATATAAATATTGAATATGTGAGGATATAATTTTTTGTTGAATAACTCTTAAAAATACTCCCAACCAAGGCCTTAATCCACTTTAGCCTGCACATCTAGATACCATCATTGGTGTGCAAGATCCTCTATCATATAAGTCACTAGTTTTAATTTCATATATGTTGGTGTGAAGATGAAATGGAATATATGATTCATCCTATTCATCCAAACCGCTACCTTATCTAGTTGAGAATCTCCCTAAAAGATGGATGGACTGTGTTTTTGGAATTGGGCAAAATGATCGACCTCAATTGGATAATCCCTATTGATCCCACTATCCACAACCTAAAATGCTTGTACAATACTATGAACCAGTTGTTGGTTCACCTGTGGCTCAATAGAAACCACATTCTCCATAGCTTCTTCCTATTGGTTTCTAAGACACCTACTGGGTTCCATTTTATAGAAACACATATATATAATAAGTCTCTCTCTATTAACTGATGAATTAATAATTTCAAATTCTATCACATCTTGATAACACAACATTTCTTTCCAAATTTAACCATTTTTTAAAAATCTCTACTTGCTTTTGAAATTATACCATTTTCAAATTATCAAAACCATGCTCTTTTTCAAAATCTCAAATTTGAAAACCATTTCAATTTTTTATCAAAAATCAACACATTTGTTCCAAATCATATGTCATTACTCAAAATGAAATATTAACTCATATTGGGAATCCATTACTCTAATGGATTTCATGCTCATATCATTGGATAAACCCAAAAAAATGAAATTTTAAATCTTATAAGTGTCTTAAATACACATATGTACCCAACTCCTTGGAAAAATGAAGTTTAATATGAAAAGTTTAGAAACATATTTTTTATGCTCTACATTTCATGTCCCGAAAATGCTACCCCTTTCTATGGTCTCAAGTCAAATAATAGACCAGATTGGACTCAACTTCAAGACCGAAAACCAATACCAAGTCAAAGACCAACCAAGACTTTGACTGCTTGTTCCAAAAAGGAGTGACGAAGTTTATACTACTTGTTTCAAATAGATTTTTGATTGAACAAAATTGATACCACTTGTAATGTACCACATCTTTTCATTGGATTGAGAAGACAGATGAATGTTACTTGCCCTTAAGCGACATCTCTAAGATGCCAAAGGATGGCAATAAATATCGAAGGGCATCAAAATATATGAGATATGTTTTTTCCTTTATGAATAAAAAACTAACCAAACAATACATAACTAAACAAAGAAATATATGATTCATTATAAAAATGAAAAAAACTCAAAATTTAATTTATCAAAATCAAACTAAAACCAAGTGTGACAGTTGAAGACTACAATATCAATGTAAATAGTGGAAGACAAAACTCGAAGATTCTGATGAAAACTCCAAGATGGAAACATGCTCACATATTCAACTCCACAACCACCCAAGAATCATGAAGCACTGATAAAGATGTGTGATACTTTACCGTTTCTTATGTCACAATAAACAACATCTGCTAAATCATCAAAGTTCCAAATCATGGGTGAGTAATGAAACTCAGTATATTTTCCCTAATAAATTCCTTACTCACACCACTAGGATAGAACATGTTATAAAATTAATATAAAATAGTTTATATAAAAAAATTTCAAAAAAATTTATATCAAAATAAAAACAAGTGATAATTTAAATCATTTTTCTCAAAAAACACCAATTTACAAGGAAAAAAACCCAAAAATGTTTGAAAACCATTTAATTAATTCCACTATTTCATACCCCATTCCAATCCATAAATCCACACATATACACATGAATGCTTAATTATGAATGTTCCATACTCATGAGCAGTTTATAAATGATCGACCAAGTTAGTAAAAGGTAATTTAATCCCATATGCTATTACACCTAAGGTACCGAGCACAAGGTCATATTTCAACCAAGCCTCATAATTAAATATGAATAGACATAAATATTTTCCCAACAATGATGCCAATATAATCCTAGAAAAACCATTTCCATAAAACAAAAATTTTATTGAAATCCTTTTTCCATAAATCAATTCAAGAAACTATTTTTAAATTATTTATCAAAGAACTTTTCACAGTAATTCCACAATTTTACACACATCCACAAACCATCACTAAAGAAGGTATCTACCATGATTTTCACCCAAATTTCACCATAAATTTAAATAAATTTAATAAATTTGAAACTAATAATTAAAGTTATAAATAGAGGATTTGAGAGTAAATCCACCTACCTCGAGTTTTATGATGAAATGATGAATGGAATGAAGAATGAAAATTAAACCAGGTTAAATATCTTGGAACCCTCCTTAGATATATTAACCTATCAATAACACGACCAAATCTAAACATATTTGGCATATAAAACCTTATATCTACCCAAAATAGTTGTAGATCTAGGAAACTGAGAGATAGGGTGAAGTATATCTAAGAAAATCATTATAAACAACCAATAATGATGACTTACCATGATAATTGAGCTTCAAAGTACCAAGGAATTGATCCCGATCACTTCCAATTTTATGGAGAGAGGTTCTCCAAAAATTGATAGTAAAATCCTAGGTTAGGGATGTTTTGGGGAAAAAATGAAGCTTTTAGAGGTGAAAATGCGTTATATCCACAATTTAAGGATCTAAGTTTTGACCCACACATGTCTTAGTCACACCTTTAGGCGAACCGTGCACTAACTGTGCTCCTCTCTCTGCCTTAAAGGGATACCTCACATGGTTGGCTAGAATTGTTACTAAAACGTGTGCCGATCATGAAAAATCTCACTATCCAACATATTCCCAACACAAAATGGTTTCTTCTAGGATTTCGTATGGTTTGGAAAAACTGTGCGCCATCCATGCACTTCCCTTTAACCCCTATTTCATTATTCCCAATTTACTGTAGTTGTTTCACAGTTTTACCAAACTATTCCCCAACCATATACCTATAAAAAATCCCCCAAAACACTCCAAAATTTATTAAAAATCTCCCAAAGATCACCAACATACTCTATATACTTAAAAAGCATAAAGAAAGGGATAATTACTTGAAACTTGGGGAGATAAAATGTATCTCAGTTATTCGTATGTTAGAAAGTTAGGGTTATGAGACATAATTATAATGGGATGTTGCAACCATTACCCAAAATTGGAAATTCAATCACTTGAGATGAGTCATTTTTTATTCTATCCCATCAAAAATTCCACAGGGATGAAAATTCTATCTCAAAAAACTATTTTTTGTGATGGAACGTCCCAAGAAGTTTTTTTTTGTGAAATGTATTGTTCCCACTAGGAATAGTGTTTTGCTTCATTTTAAAGAATTAGTATTTTAGAGAGAATTTAATTTCGATCTCAAATGAATAGAAAAATAAGCGAATAAAAATTATAAAAAAATTAGAAAATTTAAAAAAATTTATAAATTAAGAAAACATAAAACTAATTTAAAATATATATATATATATATATAAATATAAATATACATATGAATTAATATCCAAATTACACATATTATGTTCATCCAAAACTATCAATAAAATATATAAAAAACTATAGAGTTGGTGGATCATTTGGAGGACTGGGTAGGGGGAACTCCATCCCTATAAATTACGCAAGTTGTCACAAGTACTCCATCATATACTCATGTTGATTCTCCTACCATTGATGCTGATGCTCCTCCTACTGCCAGTGGTGTTGATGAAGCTCCTCCTTCTCTCTACATATACTCTCTATAAACTCTATAAAATCTCAATTCTTATCCTCACACTCTTTAGATGATGACGATTACCATAAACATGCTTCCATTGAGTGGGATGAAGACAACATAATAGTTCCATAATAACTGATAGGCATCAATTGAGAATTGATAACAACCAATCAGTGTTTCTTGATACCATACCGAGTCATCGACATCAACCATACTGGTGGCCTTAACATTAGTCATGGCCTTAATCTCATCATGTGGGTGATAATTATTGACCTCATATGCCTTATTCAAATGTGATTTGAAATTAAAATAGTGAAATTATTAATTTTAGTAAATTATAAAAACAAATACTGGAAACATTCTGACGGTATCGACTACTAGTAATCTCTCTAGTGGAAATATCATTGTACATCCTCAAAAAAATAATTAAATCCATAACATTAGGATTATCAACTACCCATATTAATATAAAATAAAACATTTACATTTAAATTATATATAAATTGTTAACTAAAATTACTTACAATATGTCATCGATGAATACTAAAATTACTAATACCAGCTCTATGTGTGACATCATGTATCCCCATTTCTTCTGGCCTACTGATGATCTCCTAAAAAACTATCTCTCATCTAGTTGAATCACAACCCATCCCAAACATGAGATGAGATTTAATCAGGTCAGTGACTATAGTAATACTGATAAAAAACCATGGTTCCAAATTTCTCCATGACCCTATTTCTTAACTGATGACTACATTCAGGCATACAAATCTCCTAGGACTCCCAGATAGTGCCTTTTATTCTTTCATTGATGGGATACCATAAAATCTAAAAATAATTAATAATATAAAGTCTATAAATAAATAAATTTCAAAATATGTATTACTTATTTACGCACCATCTAATGATAAAAAATGTGATGAAAAACATCATTGAGAATCCGATCACACATCACCCATTGTCTAGAAAAATAATTCCATAGAATTGTACCCCCTCTCCAAAAACTATATATGAAAAACTATGAGAAAAATAAAAAATAATCAAACAATTAGTACATAAAAAAATTAATGAAAATTAATGACCATTAATGAAAATTAACTAAAATAAACAACTTAACATTCCTCTGAATGAATGGATTGAAACCAAGAGGTGGATGTCACTTACGAATAGGGCTGAGAATCATCAATCTTGCTAGACCATGACCCCTATGAGTTGATGACAAACTGGAACTAGCCTACGGGTCAGATGATGAGGCATCCAGATAATCATTTGGAAGTAAAACATCTTCAAGGAAACAAATATTCTCATCAAAATCATCACCATCCATCTGGAACATAAAAATAATAAGGCCAGAATATAATTGAAAATAGTATTATATATTAATTATGACTATAAATAGCATGAATTTTCCTCATTATTCATCTTTAACTTCCTATTCATATTCGATAGTGTCAATATATTCATCTTACTCCTTTGTATCATCAATTATTATATGAGCTTCAACTTCATCATCTCTTCCTATTTAAAATTCATTTGTTACATCATCATCATCATCATCACCATCAACCCATAACTATAAGGCTTCATCATTGATATTTGTCTATAGTCATGTAAATGTTAAGTCAAAAATATTATTTTGACTTTCATGTCATTTATTTTGGAAATCAAAAATCTCTTTGTACTCAATTCTCAAATAAAGGAGTTACTTTGATTATGGTTTTCTATTAATTGTACTTACTCTGTTTATCATACTCACTTAGACCATCATACATACTCTGTTTATCATACTCAATCAAACCATCGCACCCAATTTGTTCATCGTACTAACTATGTTCATCATACTTACTATGTTTATCGTACTCACACTGTCAATCACACTTACTCTATTTATCGTACTCACTTTGTTAATCGTACCGACTCTATTCATTATACTCTCTCTATTTATCATGATAACTTTGACCATTGTACTCACATTATTCATCGTACCCACTTTGCATCATTTTAGTATTCTTCATTATATTCGTGCTGACAAACGATACTAATCGTACTCATGTTATACATTTATCACATGCATGTTTTCATTATTTTATCAAAAATGATGTTTTATACCAATCAATCTTATGTTATCATTTTCATATATCTATTGTTTTAACCAAAATTCTGTTGTGGAGATAGTTATAAACTAATAAAAACGATGTCTTGTTTTATACTACAATATGACCGTTACAATGCTAGGTTTCTAAGTCCATCTGAGTTTTCTAGAGAAATATGACCATTTGAGAAAATGTGACTGTTGGAACCTAAGGCCTATAAATAGGAGTTCATTTGAACTAGAGCTAATAACTTTTTCTTTTTCGAAGTTCTAGAGAGATATTTCGTGACTTCTCTATTGCTTTGTACGAAAGCCTTGAAACTAAAAAATGTGAATGGACCGTTCTTAGTTTCTTTTATTTCAATAAGTGATTTTTTTCTTTGTGCATCCTATCAAGTTATAACTATCGAGGGATTTTGTGGGTAGGCAAACTGTGAAACCGATCATCATATCGAGGGCTTTCTGGTGTTTGAAAGATAGAGGCACCAATTACTTGTAAAATCGAGGGATTGTGGGGATATTAAGATGAACATGCAAATCATCGTATCGAGGGCTTACTAGGGTGGTGGTAAGACATACCTATTATCCTAGGTGAAAGCATACCCTACTCTTTGGGATAAAATAATTGTACTAAATTTTACTTTTCTGCTTCTTATTGTAATGGAAAGTGAATACCTTTATTCTTTCTTTCTATTTGTATTATTTTACATTTTAATTATTTCAGTTAAAGTTTATACTTTTTAGTATTGATTCAATACGCTATATGTTAGAATAATTTACACTTTTTATTACTCTATTATTTTTATTCAACCCGAATACAATTCTTTCATAACCTGTGGTATTATATCATCGGACTGAGAGTCAATCCAATAATTTTTTTTCTTTTAAAATAGGTATTGTCAATTGATTTAGTTTATTTTTTATTAACCAAGAACCATCCTTAAAGGTTTTAATAGGATTTTTTAAATATAAAATTCACCCCCATCTTGTATTTGTGCCATATTGTATCCATTTCGATTAAACAATTGTTATCAGAGGCATTTTTCCACTGCTTTGTAAATTTTTAATTAAATTGTTTTCTATATTAATAAATACACTAACCTATATTTTTGGAAAAAATATTTTTTTTCTTTGTTATGGTAGGCATGATGATTGTCAGTTCAATTGACAATCTGAATCCAACAAGACCACATATTTTTGATGGAAATGATTTTGAACATTGGAGAGATCAGATGAAGACTTTTATCATAAATACTGGTGTAGATAACTTTTTTATGATCACTGGTGGCTATAAGATCCCTGAGAAAGAAGTTATAACATTTACTGCCCAATAAAAACATGAATATTAGTTAAACTATAAGGTATGAAATAATTTCTTGTGTTCTATGACCAAGAATATTTATAGTCAAATCTCTTCTTGTGAAGCTGAAAATTTCATATGGAATAAATTATATATTACACACTTTGGTACTTAAAAAGTTGTTGAAACAAGAACTATGCCAAGAGCTGACTATAAAGCATTTGAATTTACTTTCGGTGAACCTATAGTTAAGGTTAAATAAGGATTTATGACAATTATTAATAGTCTTCAATCTATGGGAGAGAAAAATTTAGAAGATGAAGTTTTAGTTGAGAAGATCATAAACATTATTCTAAATGAATGGGAATCCAAGAGGACCGTAGTTTATGAGTCTAGAAAATTACCAATCTTACTCTTGATGATCTCTTTAGAACATTATTACAATATGTGGGAAGACTTAAGAGAGATGAAGATAAAGTGAAAAAGAAGAATGGTGGAGTATTATTAACTACTAAATCAAATCCTTTCAAGTCTCAATCACCTATGAATGCCAAGTCAAGAAAGAGAAAGGTTGAAGTCCTATCATATTCTAGAGATACTGAGAAGTTAGATAATGATCTTTCAAATATTTCTAGAATAATGAATAAAATTTTTTGGAATGAAGGATTTCAAATATATATACTAAAACAATTACAAAGGTAACAGGGACAAGAATTATTTTGATGTCACATGCTATGAATGCAAAAGAGCAGGACACATTTGACCGGATTTTCCTATGCTAAAAAGAAAGGATAGAAAAAAATGACATTCAGTGAAGAATGAGAAGAAATAATAGAAATAAAACGGAAATAAATTCTTGAAAGCTAATGACTCCTGGAGTGCCAGTAGAGGTGATTCTTCAGAATACTCTTTTTATTGTGATATCTCAAATCACAAGAATGTTATCCTCCTTACCAAAACTCCTTATCATTTCTTAATGGACAAGGTAAACAGTTATGAATATATTACTAATATTTCTTTGAGTAATAATTATCCTGATAAATATTATTCTTCCGATGAAGAAACATCCTCATCAGAGAATAATAATTCATTAACTACTTATGAAGAAGTTTCCAGATTTTCTAAAAATTTAGAAAATAAAAATTGTAATGTTTTAGAAAACTTGAGAAAGAAAATACTAGGACTGATATTTTAATAAGTGAAGTATCATATCTCTCTAAAGATATTGATTCTAAAACTCTTGAGATTGAATAATTTTCTAAAAACCTTGAGAAAGTGAATTTTTAAAAGAATAAACTTTCTAAATATTTTGATAATATGATTTATGAGAAAAATATTTTAGAAGAAAAAATTATTTATAAAAATAATACAAATGAGGATAATAATCTGGTCATGAGACTAAAATCTGAAATATTTTCTTTGAAGAAACTCTTATATAATTTTACATCTGGAAAAGAAAATTTTGATAAGATGTATCGTCAAATATGACCTCAAAGTAATATTCAAATAATTGGTTACACCAATTCACAATAGGTTTTTAAAAATAACTATTTTGTTCCTAAAAATGATCCATTTTCACTAAGTGTCAAATTGGTGGTCATTGGAATAAAAATTATTATTTAAATAAAACACAATCTTTGGGTTTCCACAAAGAACACTTTTCAAAAAAAATGTGGATTCCAAAAATGTTTCTTTCTAACATTTTTTGATCTAAAAAAGTTGAGATTCCAAATGTTTAGTTATTTTTGTAACACCCCAAGATTTCATAGTAAGTTATTTTCTATAAAGTAATTCAATAGCTTGCGCTACACGCAACACCAAGTTCGAGCGCACCACGACTTACCAAATTAGCCGTTCAAAAAGCGGTTATGAATATTATTAACTGAATTTTGAATTTTATATACTCCATATAATTTTAGAATCCATATTATGTGTTTTCTAGACATAATATAAGAACAAACTCATTTTTTAGATAAAATAAGTATTTTTCAAAAATGAAATTTTACCACCTTTTAATGGCAAACCTTTTTTAAAACCTATATTTAACACTTTTTTATATTCAATTTAATTTAATTAAATTATTCTTTATAATTGGGACATAAAATTTTTTTGGATCAATTTTTAGTACTTTTCTGATAACATTCATATTTTGATGAAAAGTGAAAAATACTAAATTTTAATTGAAAAAACTTTTTTAATAGAAATAATTTATAGTGTTAAATTATGCATTTGAATGGTTTGTAAGTATAATTAAATTATATTTTTATAATTTAATACAATGTAGGGCATTATAAGTAATTTCACATTTAAATTTGACATAAACACATATCAATATTTTGATAGTTCTTACTTCTTAAAAACCCACTTTTTGGTTTTGACAACGATAATTAGTTTTAAATTAATTAATGATAACTCTATGTTTTGAATTTGGAAAAATAGAATTCATTTTTTAATTTTTAATATCAAAATTATCTTTGGGTGAATTTTTGGTATTTTTCTGAAAACTTTCAATTTTTGATGAATAGTGAAAAACACTGGGTTATTGTTTAAAAACTGAATTTTTATTTAAATAATTATTTATTTTATTTATTTAATTCAATATAGATAGATAATACCTATATTAGTTCAATGTGATTCATTAGAGTCATTTTTATAATAAAATTAGATATATAAAATTTTATTGAACTTGTTACCGTCTTTAACCCACCTTCTAGGAGTATTTGCAAATTTTCATAAAAGTTAATTTTACCACTTCTATGAGTTGAATTTCAAAAATTCTAGATACATGGTTGACAATATTAAGTAAAATGTGGTTCAATAAGATAAAAATAATTTTTGGTGAATAGTATCTTTTGACTTTTATTTTCCACAATTAAAAGTAAATAGGGTAATTAAAGGTAAAAATGATATTATAATTACCCTAACACATGTACTAATTCTATTGGATAAGTTTAATTCGACAAAAAAACCTTAGGAATAAAATATGATCCTTTTGGTCCACTTGGATTAGATTAGGACATTTATTATTATTTTATTTAAAGAAGAGTTAAAAGTGTTAAATTCAATGTTTAATAACCAAAATATTTTTAATATAGGATTATAAATAAGATAAATTAAACTATAAATATTCATTAGAAAGATAAAAAGATTTTATACATAGTGGTATTTTATTTATAATTTTTATACATTAAATAATTAAATTTATTTATGACACAATGATGATGAAGTAATTACCTTATTAATGAAAGATTAAATTAATTGATATTATAAATATCAAAATAAATTTAATTTGAAACTTTTGATGAATTAAAATAATTTATAGGTTAATATGACATGTTATTGTTGATTAAATATGTTTTTTTCGAAGTAATAATTCTGTGATGATTTTCAAAAAAACCAAATACTAAATAGAGTCAGAATTGACCTAAATGAATTTTTAAAACAAATACTATATTATTGGTTGATATAATATTCCAAAAAATATAAGGTTCATCCAAATGGGATAAATAATATTATATATGTCATTAATGAACCACTTGAGGTTATCTTGGATGTTTAGAGTAAGTTTTTTAACCATATAGTGTAAGTATAGAAGAAGACACGGTAAAAGTTAAACTATTTAACTAATAGTTAAATCTAAAAGACAAGGTTAATATGGTGACCAAAACTAGTATGAAACCTATTTTTTGAGAGGATTTAGACCCATACCCACCTTATATTCTAAATAAATCAATTTTGATCCATTAGAAACCGAAAATGATTTATGATAAAATAATATTTCAAGGTTGTCCTAAAGTGAGCCTCACCTCTCTTATAAAAGGATACTTCCCATTCTCTTAATTTAACACCTCCAGAGCCATTTGTCTCAGCCAACCCCTTCCCAAATATACTCCCAAATACTGTCACTACATTCTAGATTCCTTCCTTTGATCAGAAAGACAACCTATGGAGCCCTTTTGATCAAATCAAAAGGAAGCACCCGAAGAAGAGGTAATAATTTCCCCACCCTCTTTCAAGTTCTTTTCTTCTTCCACTTCCTCTTTCTTTGTTGATTCCACAAAAAAAAAAAAATCCAGTGACTCCTACATACTATTAGGTTATTATAAATATGGTAAAACCATATTCATTATTCTATCCATCCGATAAATGACAAAGTCACCATACATGCATACGTACGACATACCGTCTCCATGTCGTGGTGTAGTTTGTTATTCCAAAAATTCATTCTTTGGATGGGTATAATAATGATTATAACTGATTTAAATAATAAATATAACATTTTAATGATAATTTATATATGATATTCCATCCAATTATATACGATTTCATCATCAAAATAATGATATTGTCGCTTGTGCGTACGTACGACTTACCGTATCCACGACGCGATGAGATGTCATTCCCCATCGTAACCATTCAATACTAATTTTCATTTGATGATTAAAAATAAAGTTTAAGTACTTGATATAATTATGGATATGAATTAAATAAATCTTATCCATAAAAAACATGACTTACGTAACAAAACATATAAAGGAAAACGAATCAGTTAACACCTGAAACAATGATACTACTAAAATATTATTAACAAAGCAATATTAAAAGATCATATATGATATAATATTTATGAATGTGGTTATTTTATAATTTAATAAAAATTATTTAACTATTATACAAGAGGTTAACATATCCTCGACTAATGAAAAGTACATGGTAAGAGGTTTTTATCTCACTTCTTATTCCTGTGAGATTCATGCTATATTGCCACTATTTAATTTTGTGGGGTATATGTACTGCCCATGATTGTATTATTTGTGTAATATAAATTACTTTATTGGTATTTAAATCTTCATTGTATGATAATTCTTTCATGGGGTGTATTTTTCATAATTTACCAAATCGGTAAGGGAATTTTAAATTCAAATTTCAACTCCTTGGGCTTTACGCATACTTCATTGATTATTTTACTCCAAGATTATGTGTGGAATCATGATTTATTATTTATGTAGTAATTTAAACTCCACTTTAAGTAGATATAACTTTGATACACATAATCACTCTATTTATAAATTCACATTTCATTGATATGAACTTTTTAAGTGTCATATTAACTCAATTCCCATTCACTGAGTTAAACATCCAAGTCATTGGTTTTATTTTTACAAGAATATGTGTGAATTTAATCTGATTTATTTACACTGAATATCCAATTATATTGAGTGTATTTATATTTTTAACACATAATTATGCAATTTATTCATCCTGAATTTAAGGATATAGTCTTTATAAGGTATTTCATCTTAATTTACATTCCTTTGAGATCTCTTTATCGTTATGAACTAGTTCACTTTTATATGGTGTATATACTATCCTTTGAAATATTATATCATGAATCCATTTATTCTCATGATATTATAATGTTTTTATTGATGTAATTACTCAATTACTTGTATTTAAGATTCTCTTATTTTTCCAGGAACTCTTTAACTAAAATATTTTTTTAAATGTTTTAAATATTTATTCTTATAAATATTTCACATTAATGTCCATGTTTTAAAAATGGTTTTAATTATTTATTTATATGGACATAAATGTTTTGAAATTAAAATTCCTTTTAAAAGTTTCAAATTGGTATGGGAAACTTTGATTAAAAAATCACTTTTAAACAACTTCTTTGATAAATAGTGAGACATTTAAATGTTTTCAAGAAAAAGGGGACATTTCTCTAAAATAGTTTTAATGACTATTTTCATCTAGGTCAATATCCTTCAATATATTTTATTCTTGATTAAGTTTGATTTATCATAATAAAATCATCCATATTGTATTGGATGAGTTATGTTTGACTGTGGATGTACTATTTTTATGCCACTGATGATTTGTGGTTAAAATATTGACATTTCAAATGCTAGTTTTAATACTAATATTTAGATTATGTTTCACTCTTTTATATGAGGAATGAATTGAACTTAGTAAGTGATGGGTGGAGCCCGCTATAGCTCCTCGATGCATCGGTAGGTATAATGAGACAAACTAGTGTCTTGGCACAAGGCCTTGACCGAATCTTATTTGTAGTCTTGGAACGAGGCCATGACTATATGGTTATGATGTCTGGAATTATGCATTCCATCATTATGAAATTTGATATTGATATTAAATGTGATTATTCAACTAGTAGAATATCCATGTGAATAAGTAAATGGAATTATTTGATTTATCTTTTCCATATTATGCTAAAGTTTAAGTTTAAAAGGATTGTGCTCTAGTCTTATACATTGCCTTAAATGTTTATTCTTATTTATGAATGTTTCTGGTATATTGTTATCCTTACTGAGAATCTGAGCTCACCCATATCTTATGTTTTATTTTTTCCTAGGATGCAAATAATTATATTACGATTAACCTACATGAATAAGCTAAGGGATATAAGAGTGTTCAAAGGGGACACAATGTTTTTTTATATTTTATGATGTAATATAAAACTTATGTATATATCTAGTACTTCCAAGGCTACTAAACTGATCGGTATTTTGAGATATGATTCCTTGTATCATGCCAATGTTATGTAATAATTCACTGATTCTCGGTAATTTGGGTTGAGGCATTATAGTTTTTGTTTTAGAAAAACAAAATAAGAAACAATAACATTACATAGTATATGGATAGTGGATGTTCTAGGAACATTAATGGAAACAAAAAATTCATTGAAAAAGTTATCAAGATGAAAGGTGGAAAAGATACCTTCAGAGACAATGATCATAGAAATATTATTGGTTTAGGTAATATTGTTTTCCTTGGTAAAATTGTTATTTCTAATGCTATATTTATTGGTGGTATTAAGAACAACATCATTAGCATAATTCAATTATGTGATGAGGGTTACCTTCTAAATTTTAGGAATGATAAATGTATAGTTCACAATTCCAAATATGAATTGATTTTATCTACCCAAATGCATGATAATGTTTGCAATTTGAACTTAGAAGACCTTAGGAGCCAAGAATTACCTTTTCTAAGTGAAATAGAAGACCAATCTTAGTTGTGGCATAGAATACTAGAACACTGTAATCTTAGTAATTTATATAAACTTTATAACAGAGGACTTGTTAAAGATCTACCTAACATTATGTTTGATTATTATAATTCTTATGACCCTTGTCATTATGGAAAAAAAATAAGTCAAGATTTAAATCAATCAGTGAATTCACAACTACCAATAAATCACAGTTAGTGCACATGGATATTTTTGGTCCTATAAAAACTAGAAGTATTAAAGGAAAATACAATGTATTTGTTTTAGATGATGATTACACTAGATTTTCATGGGTATATTTTCTCAGTAAAAAACTATAAGAATTTTGTTTCAATAAAATTTTTGTTACTAAAGTTAAAAATGATAAAAACCTACCATTTATAACTATCTGAAGTGATCATGGTGGAGAATTTGTAAATTCTGATTTTGAAACTTTTTATAGTAAGAATGGTATTAATCAAAAATTTTCTACACAAAGTACACCTCAATAAAATGGTTTTATTGAAAGAATAAATATAATTCTTCAGGATATAAAAACAACCATGTTGATTGAATACCAAATAGAAAAACATTTTTGGGAAAAAGCTATTAGTACTTCTTTTTATGCTATATATAAAGTTTTAATTCAACCTTTTATTAATAAAACTCCTTATGAGTTGTGGATAGACTGAAAACCAAAAGTTTCATACTTAAAAGTATTTGGTTTCAAGGTATTTATTATAAATACAATAGATAACTTACATAAGTTTTCACCTAAATATGATGAAGGGATATTTTTAGATCATTAGACAATTTCTAAGGGTTATAGAGTTTAAAAAACACTTTTGTTTTTGATGAAAAAATACATGTTAAGTTTGATGAATTAGATCATTTTGTTTTCAAAAACCCTCAAAATGTTTCTCATGAAGTGTTTTCCAAAACTAATTATAAAACTTTTATAGAAGACTTTTCAAATAATTTTAATACTCAATAAATTACTTCTGAGATATTTACTCTTGAAGACATTTGACCTTATATTGATGAACAAGTTTTACAAAATCAAAATCAATTGTTACTTAGGAATCATCCCATTGATAACATCATTGGTGATATAAATCAACCAGTAAGGACTATAAACTTCATATGAAATGAAATAGAACATCTTTCTTTTCTATCTCAATTTGAACCTAAAATTCTAAGTGTGGCCTTAGGTGACGAGGATTGGATAAAGGCAATGCAAGATGAACTAAATAAATTTTAAAGGGTTAAAGTCTGGACCTTGGTTAAAATTTTTTAAGGATACATCCATTATTAGAGTAAAATGGGGTTTTAGAAACAAATGAGATGAAAATGGTATCACTGCAAGAAATAAAGGTAGACTTTTTGCTAAAGTCTATAATAAAAAAAAGGAATAAACTATGGAGAAACCTATAGTCTAGTAGAAAGACTCTAATCAATTATAATTCTATTAGAGTTTGTATAATTATTCAATTTAAAACTCTTTCAAATGGATGTTAAGTGTGATTTCCTTAACAGACATATACAGGAGGAAGTATATATAGACCAACCCTTGGTTTTAAAGACAAAAAACATCCAGAATATGTTTACAAACTTATAAAGTCTCTTTATGTACTTAAATAATCCCCTATAGCTTGGTATGATAGGTTAATAGGATTTTTGTTACTAAAAAATTACATTAAGGGAATAGTTGATCCAAATATTTCTATAAATAAATAAAAAAAATCTTATGATTGTTAAAATTTATGTTGATGACATCATTTTCAGATCAACTCAAAAGTCTTTGACAGATTTATTTGCGTATCTAATGATGTTTGAGTTTGAAATGAGTATGATGGGTGAATTAACATTTTTCTTGTTTTTAAAATTTCTCAAAAATGAGAAGGTACTTATATATCTCAATATAATTATATCAAATACTTACTCAAAAATTATGGATATGAAAATACTAAAAGTATTAGTTCTTCCATTGGAACCTTAAACACCCTTGATCTTGATTAAGCTGGGAAACCAGTTGATAAAAAACTATTAAAGGTATGATTAGATGTTTAATATACTTAATATCTAGTCCTCCAGACATAATGATTTCTATATGATTATATGATATATATTAAGAAAATCCAAAACAAACCCATTTTAAATTTGTGGAAATGATTTTTTGGTATTTAAAATGAAATTTGGATTTAGGGCTTTTATATTCTTCTGGAAGTGATTTTGAATTGAAAAGTTTGTTGGATGCTGACTTTGGTGGTTATAGAATGGATAGAAAGAGTACTTATGGAACTTGTCATTTTATTGAAGATTATTTAGTTTATTGGTCATACAAAAAACAACACTCTGTTTCAATCTCCACTCCTGACGTTGAATATGTGGTTGCTGGAAGTTATTGTGCCCAAGTGTTGTGGATGCAACAAACACTAACAGACTATGACATGAGTTTTATTGAAACTCAAATTTTGTGTGATAACTCAAGTTTGATTTGTTTAAGTAAAAATCATGCACATAACTCCCATGAAAAACACATAGATATTATGCATCACTTTCTTATGGATCACACACAAAAAGGAGATATCATTTTACAATTCATCGGAACACAAGAACAACTTGCTGATATTTTTACAAAAAAATTACCTTCTGATATATTTGAATACATTAAATAGAAGCTAGGAATTATTAAAATAAAATAATAATTCACATATAATTCTTGTTTTTACAATATCCTTACATTAAAACACTTCTCTTTATAGGGGGAGAACATCATTCTTTTTTTCTATTTTATTTTAATCTTTGTGTTTCATATTCTTTATTATTTATCTTATGTTTTATATTTTATCTTAACTCTTTAGTTTATAGTTCTATTTTTTCTATTTGTTTCATTTTTTTTTATTTTGTCTTATTCGGCTTCACTTTTATCAGTTTTACATTATTTCAATCATTTGGACATTCTGTCTATCAGTTTGAAATTCTGTCTATCGGTTTGACATTCTGTCTATCGATTTGACATTCTGTCTATCGGTTTGATATTCTGTCTATCGGTTTGAAATTCTGTATATCATTTTGAAATTATATCTATCATCTTGAAAACCTATGGTATTGACTTTGTTTCTTGTTAGTTTGAAAACCTATGGTATTGAATTTATTTTCCATCAGTTTGACAACCAATGGTATTGACTTTTTTTCCATCATCTTGACAACCTATGGTATTGACTTTTTTTCCCATCGATCTGATAACCAAGAATATTCACTTTCTTTATCATTGGTTTGATATTTGATCGTATTTACATTTTATTATTTCAACAATTTATTTTCTGTATTGTATTATGTTTTTATTTTCATAATAGTATAAAACAAACAATTCACTTGAAATCTTCTACATGCACATTCTCTTTTCCTTTTGTGTTACTGTTTCTCATTTTTAATCTTTTTAGTTTTTTTTAAAAATATTTTCAAGTAAAAACGACTCTTTGAATATCCTTTTTTTCTATACCATTATATTACTTATCTTATAATATCAACCATAGAAGACCAACATTCACCCAAATTTGTCTATAAATAGGGCTCCCCTCCTTAAACTCACACTGGTTTTTCATATTTTCTCGGTGAAGCTCTGCTCCTCCTTTTAAGTCTCAGTACAATTTTTCCTTTCTCCAATCAGATTTATGTAACAATATTTTTCCAATACTCCTGCTGATATGTCTTCAAATACTTTATCATAAATGGACTTCTTCAAAGAAAGGCTTGTCACTCGATATATCTTTGATAGTTATGATTCTTATATTAAAAGGATTATCTTGTTCCAAGGCATGGAAAACATAAGTGTCGAGAATCCTATTTCTCAAGATCCAATTCTTGTCTAAGAGGTTAGAAAATTCTACAATACATTGGATTTTGATAAAAATATGATGATTAGTTATTCTATGTACGATAGAATGTTTTTTATATCAGGGAAACAAGCAGCAAACCTTCTCAATGTATCTACTGAAGGTGACTCCTTTTGTCCTTATCATAAGTTACCTAAATAAGTTGGTACTTTTAGTAATGAAAAAGCTGAAAAGTCACTCTTTCTTATTAATATGGATAGAATAAAAGTAACACATATTTCTGAAGACAATAGGTTTTTCATCCTATAGATGAAAGGGTTTATTATTCCAAGGAAATGGGATAGAGAAACTCTTAAGATCTTTGATATCTTCATGCTAGTCTATCTTGTGAATATGAGAAAGGTAAATATAATGGGTTACATTTTTGAAACAATTAATAATTTGAAGTCTAGAGTAATTAACTCTCATATAATCATGTATCCAACCATTCTTATAAAGTTTATTCATGAATGTTTTAAGTTTTTCAATCTTCCTATGAAAGGATAATTAAAACTATTGAAGGGTTCATGGATAAGAAACAATAAAATAAAAAAAATTGGATGTTAATTTTGTTGATGAGTAAAAATTGTTTGTCAAAGATGTGCAAGAATCCATAAAACTTCTAATAGAATCAGATCCAACAGTTTTAGTTTCTCAAAAGTCAGATCCTCAAACCTGTTCAATATATAAAAAGAAAACCAAATACAACAAAGAGGTTGTATCCAATTTGAAAAAGGAGAAAGAATAAAGAAAGGATGGTAATTTTTAGTTCGGTCTTGATCTAGATGAAGATCTAGCTAAAAAAATAAGGGTTGAAAATACTCTAGAGGCTAAGAAGAAAATGAAGAAACTTTTGAAAAGAAAAGTAGAAGTTTTTTATGTTTCCAAGATTCTTAAGTGTGTTGATATTGGTAGTGCTCAACTCACATAAAAAATACATCAAGAAATGATCATACATAATCTTCCAGATATAGGGAAATAAAAAGTTCCATAAGTAATTCAATCGGCTTCACAATAAGAAAGTGAAGAAGTAGATGATGATGAATTTATTTTTGAATATCTTCAGATTTCTAAGAGAATTAGAGAATAAAATTCTCTAAAAAACAAAGTTAAGGGGTTCAATAATATGATGATTATGCCGATCAAGAACTAGTACAATCTATGGAAACTTAACCTGGAATATTTCCTTCTTCGGGCAAGAAAACGGTTCAAAGTTCTCATTCTAAGAGAACCATTATCATCAGTGATAAAGTTGAAGAAGAAAAATTTGAAAAGGAAAATGAGAAATAAAAAGGAAGACAACCTGATGAAGACTTAATCCGGTCAATTGAACTTGAATCATACAATGAAGACAAAGATTCAAAGCACACAATTTGCCTCAAGAAAAGTGATTACATTGTCTATGTTTTAAGAAGGATTGAGAAGAATGTTCCCTAATTTCCCATAATAAAAGTAAAGATTGATTTTATCATAGAGAATCAAAGTAATAAATTCAATTAAATAAGATATATTAGAAAGAAAGTGATGTAAATAGAGGATAATCTAAAGGGTTTGAGTGATAGTTATATTTCTCATAATAAAGATTGAAACAAGATGAATAAATGGTCATAAAAAATATAGAGTTCAATAAATGAACACGAGGAGTCTATTGAAGAATTAAGGGGGATTTCAAATGATATTGTTATTACTTTTAATAAGATTGATAAGGAAACAATTAAAAGTTTGTATTATATTCCAAAGACCCATGGTTATCATGCTCATTCAAAGATAGAGTTTCAATAAAGGTTCAATGATTTTTAGTCAGTCTTTTTTTAAGGTTTTATCTTTCAAAGATGAAATTGTTTTGTTAAAGAAACAAAACTATTTGTTGGATGATTAAAATAAGAATATGAAGGACAAAATTGATAATCTAGGAGAAGTGATCAGAATCCAAGAATACACCATCCAAAACCAGGACAAACTTTTTGCAGACCAACAAGAGCTTCTCAAATCATAGGGTGTTTCTATTTCAGAAGACAAGAAAGAGATAAAGAAGATGACGGTTGGTCTCCATGAATTGATCAAGAAAGAAATAAAGAGATAATAAATGAATGTTTTGTTGTATCTTTATTTATTGTTTGTCTTTTGAAAATCTCTAAAAATTTTACAATTCAATGGGATTTATGTTTGTATTTCCATTATTTTGTATTCTATTTTTCCCTAACATTTTCAGGCCATACAAGAATACTTCTTTCTTTTTTTAAATTGCAAAGGGGGAGAATGTTTTATAAAAGGGGCGAAATTTTTACTAAGGGGAATAATCATTAATGTTTTACTCAAATTTGATAAATTAATAAAAATAATAATCCAAACCATGGAAAGTATATATGATTACAATCCTTTGGAAATTATATTCCTAAGGGGGTGTTAGTTTTATTCATTTATTTATTCAGAAGAGTTTTTATAACTCAGGGGGAGATAAATATTTATTTCTAGTTTTACTTTGTGTTTTGTGCATTCCAAAAAGGGAGAGATTGTTAAGTAAAAAGTATTATTTTGACTTTCAAGTATTGTATTTTGGAAATCAAAAATCTTTTTATACTTAATTCTCAAATAAAGGATTTAATTTGATTATAGTTTTCTATTTATCATATTTACTCTATTTATTGTACTCACTCATACCATTGTACTTACTCTGTTTATCATACTCACTTAGACCATCATACCCACTCTGTTCCTCATACTATCTATATTCATCGTACTCAATATGTTTATCATACTCACACTATCTGTCATACTTACTCTGTTTATCGTACTCACTTTGACCATTGTACTAACTTTGTTTATCGTACTCGCTTTTTTTATCATATTGACGTTGACCATCGTACTCACATTGTGCATCGTGCCCACTTTGAATCATATCAGTATTTTCCATTATACTCATCCTGACAAATGATACTAATCATACATATGTTATACTTTTATCACATGAATGTTTTCATTATTGTATTAAAACACATGTTTTATACCAATTGGATTCATGTTATCATTTTCATATATCTATTGTTTTAACCAAAATGATTCCATGGAGTTAGTTATAAACTAATCAAAACAATGCCATGTTTTCTGTTTCATTATGACCATTAAAGTGCTAGGTGTTCAAGTCCCTCTGAGTTTTACCGATAAATATGACCGTTGGAGAAAATGTGACTGTTTGAACTTGAGGCCTATAAATAGAAGTTCATTTGAACCGGGGCTAATAAAATTTTCTTCTTCCAAGTTATATAGATAGACTATGTGACTTGTCTCTTTCTTTGTGCAAAAGCCTTGAAAATACAAAACGTGAATGCATCATTCTTATTTTTTGCATTTCAATAAGTGATTTGTTTTTATTTGTGTATACGATCAAGTGATAATGATCAAGGGATATCAAGGATAGGAAAACGGTGTAACCAATCATCATATCGAGGGCTTTTAAGTGTTTTAAAGACAAAGGTGCTGATTACCTATAAAATCAAGGGCTTGCAGGGATATCAACACAGAGGTTCTGATAATCATATAGAGGGCTTACCAGGGTGGTGGTAAGAGACACCTATTATCCTAGGTGAAAGGATAACCAACTATTTGGTATAAAATAAATTTAATACCTTTTACTTTTCACCAACGTTTTGTAATTGAAATAGAATCCTTTTATTTCTTCTTTCTATTTGAATTCTTTTACATTGTAATTTTTTTAGTTATAGTTCATACTTTTTAGGATTGATTCTATATGCTATATGGTAGAATTATTTACACTTTGTATTACTATAATATTTAAATTCACCTTGAATACAATTGTTTCACAACATGTGGTATTATATCATCAGACCGAGAGTCAGTCCAATAATTTGTTTTCCATTTTAAGAGGTATTTTTAATTTTTTTAGTTTATTTTATATTAACCAGGAACCTTCCTTAAAGGTTTTAAATGATTTTTAAATATACAATTCACCCCACTATTGTATTTGTTCCATTTAATATCCATTCGATCCAATAGTAAAATATTTATTTGGAGTTGTATCTTGAAAAATTACAATTCCATATACTAAAACATAACCAAATTCACTTTCCATAAAATGATATTCACAATGTAACGACCTGAGTCTGGAGCCCCTCAACTAGTGCCCCGTACCCGGTTTGCCACATGACCTCAAGCACGTTTCCCCGAACGCCAGAGGCCTCCGACTAGTAGCGAGGTCCTTGGTGAGTCGGTGGGGAAACTATGCCCTCATTCTGTAAGGTATACAGGATAAGAAAACAACAATAAACATCGGAAGCGGTAAACAACATGCATAACAGCAGAAACCAAACAGCGGAAGCAACATAGATATATAACTATGATGAAAATGATGCAGCAGGTACAAGTATCTAAGGAAAACAACAAACACAACAACGTGATGAAATACAATTGAAACCAAGTGCAAAAGAAAACAAAGTAAGCTCATCAGCTTCGCGAGCCACGGCTCGGTCCCATGCTCCCCAGCTCCTGGTTCAATCAAGATCCTGAAGTAGAAGGGAGCTTGCCCTTGTCTATACCAGCAGCAACATAGTCTGCTTGGGTCCAAAATCATGTCCCAAATAGGGTGTGAGATACAATCCTAGTAGGCAATCACCCAATTATTTGTGCCTAATAGTCAGTGAATACAGGGTAGTAATAAAACAAGAAGCAGTAAACAGAAAAGTACAAGCAGCTACAATCCACAGTTCTAGAAAACAAAGTACACAAGTAAACAGCCAGCAACCAAAGAAGAAACAGGTAACCTTCTGGGTATCTCTCACAGTCTAACCCCTATGGTTCAACCTATCAGTACTAGAAACCCTATGGAAAAAACACACAGTCTCACCCCTCTAGTTCAGCTACATAATTAAGCAGACTCTCTGGGGAAGCACTCACCGTCAATTCCCCCTATAGTCTCGTATCGTGCTAAAGGCTCTCTGGGGAAGCACTCAACATCAATTCCCCCTATGTCCCACGTCGTGGATCTACAGACACTCTAGGGAAGCACTCAACATCAATTCCCCCTATAGTCTCACGTCGTAATTAAAAGACACTATGGAGAATCCCTTCCGTCAATTCTTCCTTTGGTCTACTACTCTAGGTACTCACAGTCCTGAGTATAACAAAACATGCTCAGCGCGTGTATATCATCCATGTAAACCTCAAGAACTACTTGGCTATCATTCTACGGCTAAACAACAACAATAAAACAACAGTCCCACTATCCTACAACTAGTCATGGCAACTGGAAAAATGCCCAACAGGCAATACAATCATGGAAATGAAACTTGAGCACAATCTAAATTACTCTACTCACAAGAAATAACCTCTACTAAAGAAAACAAGAAAAGCAGGAAAACAACAGGGAAAAAATAGGAAACATGCAATACCCCGTTCAAGGGTATTGGTGGAATTTTCACATAATATTCATCAACTTTCTATGGAAAGGAACAAACCACCCACCTCGATCCGAGGAGTTCGATATACGAGAACCACGACGACAGATTCCTCTTATAACAACGTAGATCTGAGAAAACGCACAAAACGTTCATCCCACGATAACTTGGAAACAAGGAGGAATCAAGAAACAAGGCTAAAGAAGAAGGAAGAACTCACCACTACGATTCCAACACAATTGACTGTGCTCAAATCGGTGAATGGACGGCGGGGCGGGAGCTCGGAGAAGATTCAGCTGTACGGTCGCCTCTGGGTGGACGAAATCTGGAGAAGAAGATGAATTTGGGGGTTAGCCACGACCCCAGTCCATTTAATAAAAAAAAGTACACGATGTGTACTTATTGAGTACATGACGTGTACTTCAATTTTTTCCGTACTCCGAATTAACCGGCCTCCACCTCATCCTTACACACCGTGTGTGTGGCCCGGACACGGCCAACACACGGCTTCGAGCTGGGAAGAGTACAAGATGTTTACTTAGAAAGTACACGACGTGTACTTCTAAAATTTCCAGAAAATTTATTTTCCTTAAAAACTCCAGAAAAAGGGAAAACATGTCTGAAAAGTGATCCGGGTTCTTATAAACTCCCCCCCTTAAAAATATTCGTCCCCGAATTCCCTAACAAGGTGAAGAAGGAGAAACACCAAACAGCTCCAGCCACTGTGATCGTACATTGGTCTCCCTCTCCCAGGTCTCATCCTGTACTCGCCCGTGCTGCCATAGCACTCGTACCAGAGGAACAGAACACCCACGGAGAACCTTCGTACTGTGATCGACAATTCGGATAGGATGCTCCTCGAACGATGCATCCACTTTAAGATCAAATTCCTCGGGCTGAAAGACGTGAGATGAGTCTGAAAAATAACTTCAGAGTTGAGAGACGTGGAAGACGTCATGCATGGGCCGGTACCTCTGAGGTAGCTACAACCAATAGGCGACCGCCCAACTCTCTCCAAGACCTCAAACGGTCCGACGTAACACGACGAAATCTTACCCTATCTCTGAATCCTCTTGTGTCCCAACCTCGGTGCGACACACAGGAAAACCTGATCACCGACCTCAAACTCCAGAGGTTGTCTCCACAGATCAGCGTAAGACTTATGTAGAGACTGTGCCATAGTCATCCTCTTCTGAATCAGATCTATCTGTTTTGAGGTCTGCTGAACAAGACGAGGTCCTAGCAAAGCTGCCTCTCCTGCCTCCAGCCAGCATAAGGGTGATCGTCATGGCCTACCGTACAAAGCCTCATATGTCTCCATATGAATGGTCACCTGGAAACTGTTGTTGTAGGCGAACTCCACCAAAGGGATATGCTTCTCCCAAGAACCTCCAAAGTCTAGAATGCAATCCCGGAGCATATCCTCAAGCACCTGGATCGTGTGCTCGGACTGACCATCAGTCTGGGGATGGTATGAAGTACTCAAAAGTACCTGTGTACCCAAGGCCTTCTGAAGTCCCTTCCAGAACTGAGAGGTAAAGCGCGCATCTCTGTCTGAAATAATAGAGCGTGGAACTCCATGCAGACGAACGATATCTCTGATGTAAAGTCGTCCAAGATCATTGACATTGAAGGTCTCCTTGATCGGTAAGAAGTGAGCAACCTTCGTAAGCCTATCGACGACAACCCAAATAGCATCGTTTCCCCGAGGTGACCTCGGAAACCTGGTCACGAAGTCCATCGCAACATCGTTCCACTTCTACTCCAGAATGGGTAACTGCTGTAAAAGCCTCGCTGGTCGCTGATGCTCTGATTTCACCTGCTAACAAGTAGAACATCTCCTGACAAAACGAGAAACATCCTTCTTCATACCAGGCCACCAGTACTAGCGATGAAGGTCCCGATACATCTTGATGATGCCAGGATGAACTGACCAAACAGAGGAATGGAAGTCTCGCATCATCTCCTCGCGTATGTCTGCTGGCACCCATACGCATCCTTGGAAATGAAAAATCTCATCCTCTCCCACTGTCCATCCAGGATGAGGGTCCTCTCCTGACACACTCTCCCGAAAGACTAAGATTTCTGAGTATGATAGTCGCCTCATCTGTACCCGATCAAGTAGCGTGGAGGTAACAACTACAGAAGATAGAAAAGTCAGTCCCCATCTGTCGTGCACCTCCAGATGCATCTCAGAGAATAGAGCCATCAATTTCCACTCACTACTGGCCTCCTGAACTATTTGAATTGTAGTTATCCTACTCAATGCATCAGCCACGACACTGCCTTTTCCCGGCATATAGGAAAGCTCGAAATCAAAAGACTGAAGATACTCGACCCACCTGCGCTGCCTCAGATTTAGATCATGCTGAGTGAAGATATACTTGAGACTCTTGTGGTCAGTGAAGAACACAAAGTACTCCCCTAGAAGATAGTGTCTCCAACAGAGTAAGGAATGAACAATAGCAGCTAACTCCAAATCATGCATAGGGTAGTTCCTCTCATGTGGCCTCAATTGCTGAGACCCGTACGCAACGACTCGATCTCCCTGCATAAGCACAGCTCCCAGCCCGATTCTTGAAGCATCACAGTAAATAGTGTAGCTCTTTCCTGGCTCCGGTAAGACTAGTATCGGTGCTAAAGTCAACCTCCCTTTCAGATCCTGAAAGGCTGACTCACAAGAATCTGACCATGAGAACATCACCCCCTTCTTGGTCAGTCCTGTCAAAGGTGCTTCTAGGCGTGAAAAGTCTTGAATGAAGTGTTTATAGTATCCATCCAACCCTAGGAAACTCCGTACCTCAAAGACATTTTTCGGATGCTCCCAGGAAACTACAACTCTCACTTTCTCTAGGTCCACTGATACTTCTGCCTCTGAGATGACGTGACCCAAGAAGTGAATCTAATCCATCCAGAAGTAGCACTTCGAGAGTTTAGCATAAATCCGATGCTCTCTCAGTGTACTCAGAACGATCTCAAGATGCATGGCATGGTCGTGTCGAGTGTGAGAGTACACCAAGATATCATCCATGAAGACCACGACAAAAGAGTACAAGTAAGGATGGAACACTCGATTCATCAGTGCCATGAAAACTGCAGGCGCCTTCGTGAGACCGAATGACATGACTGTATACTCGTATAGACCATACCTCCTCCTGAAGGCTGTTAGAGGTATATCTGATGGTATAACGTGCAACTGATGATATCCAGACCTCAAGTCGATCTTCGAGAACACTCGGGCTCCTCGAAGATGATCGAAAAGGTTATCAATCCGCGAAAAGGGATATCGGTTCTTGACCATTAACTGGTTCAACTTTTGATAATCCACACAAAGACGAAGGTTACTATCTGCCTTCTTTGCAAACAGAACAGGTGAACCCCAAGGAGAAGTACTGGGTCGAATAAAACCCTTATCCTGTAGCTCCTACAACTACTTCTTGAGCTCCTACAACTCAGGTGTGTCCATCATACAGGGAGGAATGGACACCGGTGCTGCTACTGGCACGAGCTCAATAGAGAATTCTACCTCATGCTCCGGAGGCAAACCTGAAAAGTCTTCTGGAAGATGTTTCTGAAGCGATCCACCACTGGAGGAAAGTCCAACTATGGAGTCCCCTGATCATCCAGATAAAGACTAGCAATCTGGGCTATTACCCCTCCTAGCCCAAGATGCCCGAGTCCAGCCCGACTCGCCCGAACGTCCCATTCACCTCTTTGAAGGAAAGATTCACCCTCTGGTGAAACGAAACTCACTCTGTGGTGATAAAAGCCAACGACTGCCTGAAATGGAATCAACCAATCCATGAAAAGGATGACATCATATCCTGTCATCTCTAGGACATAGAGATCCCATAAGAAGCAATACCCTGCAACCTCAAGAGGGCACTCTCTACACTAGCGTACACTAGATGTCCTCATTCCCAAAGGTGTGTCTAGTGTCAACGAGTCGGCAGAAGAAAAGACGCATACTCCAAGGCTCTCCACAACAGTAATAGAGATAAAGAAATGCATAACACCAGTATCGAAAAGGGCTGCAGATAAAACTGAGGCTACTAAAATTGTACCTAGAACAGTAGAAGGGCCGGGATCCTACTCCTGATAAGTCTGCTCCATGGAGAAAGACTGGCCTGTACTGAGGCCATGTGCCCCTGGCTGACCACTCTGATCTGAACCTCCCTGCTGGTGCTGAGGAACTGGTGTCTGGCTGCCACGACCTCGACCTCCAACTCAGCCCGAACGGCCGGAAGAACTCCAGTTCCCCGACTGGTGAGAAACTAGCGGCGATTCTCCTGAATGAGGAGTCATGGAAGAACCCCGGTCACCAGATGCTGGTGAGGAACCCTGGCATAAACACTGAAGGTGACCCATCTTGCCGTAAGATCATCACACCACGGGGTCCCTCTGGCACTGCGGCCTCGTGTGACCTGTCCGGCCACACGGATATCATGTCACCTGGCTGCCTGATGATGCGTCTCACTTCCTCTAATCACTGCACGTAGGCTCCCTACGACACTTCTTGCTGTCATCTGGATGATGGCTAACTCTGGAAGCAGAACCACCCTAGCTCATAGCTCTAGAGTCTCTCAGTTTGCGTTCTACAATCAATGCCTGATTGACGATGGAAGTAATAGAAGTCAGCTGGAAGATGTTCACCTGCGAGCGGATCTCCCACCTGAGTCCATACTCAAACTTACTCACGAAGAACACCCCAATCCCATCCTGAAGCGGTGTAAAACGCTGCAGCTCAGTGAAACGAGAGGAATAATCCATGACAGATAGAGTACCCTGCTCTACGCTCATGAACTCCTGGGCTCAATCGGCCCTTAGGGTCTCCGGGTAGTAGAAGTCATAGAAAACACATTGGAACTACTCCAAAGTCATAGCCTGCTGTTGACCCGCTTGTGAGATCACGTCCCACCACCTCTTGGAGGTGTCTCGGAGCATGTAGGTGGCGAGCTTGACCCGCCTCTCTGGAGGCATCTCCAGATTCTCGAAGATAGTAAGCATGGATTCCATCCATGACTATGCAGCCTGAGGTCCCCCCTACCTCAAGAACGCGGGAGGATGCTGCTACTGAAGGACCCACATCAAGTTTTCCATAGACGAGGTAGGAGGCGGTGCTCCCTGGAAGGCCTGCATCATCCTCTTAAAACCTTCCCTGAACTGCGTATCAGAACCTACAACCGGTATAACAGCCGGTGCCAAGGCTGTCCCGACTGGAGGATCGGTAGGAAGTCCCTGATCATCCCTATCTGGCATCTAATCACTGCCCGAAGACAGGAGTATGACTGGAGGACGTCTCAGAGGCATAGCTCTGAAAGATCAAAAGTACACGTTAGATAAGGAAAACAAGGACAGAGAACACATGGGTAAAAAATGGGAACAGGGGAAGAAAAACATAAAATATTTCAAAACACGACTACAAGGCGTGTATAAAAACTACACGACGTGTCTTTTTAAGCCACTGACATGGGCGTGTAATCCTGCCCTACAAGTCATGTATACTTCAAACTACATGGTGTTTTGGCCCCCACACACGACGTGTACTTGAAAACTATTCCCCAGCCCGAGTCTCCTTACACGGATAACCCACATAGTCCGACTCAACCAGAGGCTACACAGAGTGTTCGAAATAAACACGACGTGTACTAGACAAGGCTTCGGCGACCCGTGTTGTTAAGCACACGACCGTCTACACGGCTGAACCATACACATCGTGCTCCAGACAAACACGACGTGCATAGGTTAGGTGACCCCGTCTCGTGTTGTTCGTGACACGGCCAGGTACCTGGACAAGACTACACAACGTGTTTTGAACAAACCCAACATGTAGAAAAGAAGGTGACGCCGAACCGTGTTGTTTGTGACACGGACGGGTACCTGGTCAGGACTACACGGCGTGTTCCAAACAAACACGGCGTGTGGAAAAGAAGGTAACACTGGCCTGTGTTGTTCGTGACATGGCCGGGTACTTGGACAGGACTACATGGCGTGTTCCCTAAGGACACGACGTGTTCTACCCAAGTTTCCCCGACCTGTGTTGTTAGTGACACGACCAGGTACACAGCTCTGAACTTACACGGCGTGTACCAATCGTACACGGCGTGTTCCCGAAGTTACTCCCACGACACTGTGTTCTACTCACACAGTCAGTGACATGGCCTGAAAACTACACGGCGTGTATCCAAAAAGTACATGCCTTGTATTTTGGGTTTTTCTGGGCAGTAGCTTAGAAACTGCTCAGACTCCCAGAAATACTAGAAATAAGGCGAAAAAGTGCCAAATTCCGACCCGTGAGGGCCCATAACACCTCAAGAAACAAAATTTGCCGTTTACTTTAAACAAAGAAAAAAAAAACAGTTTTTCTAACATAATAGTAGAGAATCTATCAAAAAACTATCACAACAGCATGCATAATCTACAAAAGTTCTATCCCAACATCATGAAATCGCTAATGCACCCTAGATGGCATGGAAACAATGCATGGAATGTGATTCCTACAAGTGTTTAT
Organism: Viscum album; assembly: GCA_963277665.1. NCBI lineage: Eukaryota > Viridiplantae > Streptophyta > Magnoliopsida > Santalales > Viscaceae > Viscum > Viscum album. The sequence goes on along the minus strand of OY728127.1, from coordinate 1,955,931,600 downwards.
ATGATGCATGAGACGACATACCCTCATCTCATCGGGTTGTGACAGAAATAGAACCGAAATATCAAAACAATAACCGCACAAGTCATGTGAATCACTCTAGGTGAAAACATATCAACCCTAAAACTCAAAACCAGAAAACTAAAATTAACGAGGTAGTATGGATTTTTCCTGTACACAGGTTAGCTACTCCCGAGCACAGTTTAATACCAAGTACCGAATTCGTCCTACCCCTGGCTAAAGTCTCCAAACAGTAAGGCAAGAGAAAAGAACCCCTATGATATCGCTTTGTAACGACCCGAGTCTGGAGCCCCTCCACTGGTGCCCCGTACCCGGTTCGCCACATGACCTCAAGCACGTTTCCCTGAATGCTAGAGGCTGCCGACTAGTAGTGAGGGCCTTGGTGAGTCAGTGGGGGAAACTATGCCCTCATTCGGTAAGGTATACAAGGTAAGAAAACAACAATAAACAGCATAAGCAGTAAAGAACATTCATAATAGCATAAACCAACCAGCAGAATCAACATAGATATATAACTATGATGACAATGATGCAGTAGGTACAAGTATCTAAAAAAAACAACAAACACAACAACGTGCTGAAATAAAACTGAAACTAAGTGCAAAAGAAAACAAAGTAAGCTCCTCAGCATCACGAGCCATGGCTCGGTCCCATGCTCCCCAGCTCCTGGTGCAATCAAGATCCAGAAGTAGAAGGGCGTCTGCCCTTGTCTATACCTGCAGCAACATAGTATGCTTGGGCCGAAAAGAATGGACCAAACAGGGTGTGAGATAAAATACCAATAGGCAATCACCCAAATATTTGTGCCTAACAGTCAATGAATATAGGGCAGTAATAAAATAATAAGCAGTAAACAGAAAAGCACAAGCAGCTACAATCCACAGTTCTAGCAAACAAAGTACACAAGTAAATAACCAGCAACAAAAGAAGAAATAGGTAACCCTATGGGTAGATCTCATAGTCTAACCCCTATGGTTCAACCTATCAGTACTTTCAACCCTCTGGGAAGCACACACAATCTCACCACTCTGGTTCAGCTACGTAATTAAGAAGACTCTCTGGGGAAGCACTCACCGCCAATTCCCCCTGTAGTCTCGTATCATGCTAAAGGCTCTCTGGGGAAGCAATCAATGTCAATTCCCCCTGTGGCCCGCGTCGTGGATCTATAGACTCTCTGGGTAAGCACTCAACGTCAATCCCCCCTATAGTCTCGCGTCGTAATTAAAAGACACTCTGGAGAAGCCCTTCCATTAATTCTCCCTTTGGTCTACTACTCTAGGTCCTCGGAGTCCTGAGTATATCTAAACATGATCAGTGCGTTTATATCGTCCAAGTGAACCTCAAGAAATACTTACCTATCATTCTACGGCTCAACAGAAACAACAAAACAACAGTTCTTCTATCCTACAACTAGGCATGGCAACTGGAAAAACGCCCAACAGGAAAAACAAGCATGGCAAAGCAACCTGAGCACAATCTAAATCACTCTACCCACAAGCAATAACCTCTACTAAAGAAAACAAGCAAAGTAGGAAAACAGAAGGGGAAAAACAGGAAACACACAATACCCCGTTCAAGGGTATTGGTGGAATTTGCACATAATATTCATCAACTTTCTACAGAAAGGCACAAACCACATACCTCGATCCGAGGAGTTCGATATACGTGAACCACGACGACAGATTCCTATTAGAACAACATAGATTTGAGAAAACGCACAAAATGTTCGTCCCACAATAACTTGGAAACGAGGAGGAATCAAGAAACAAGGTTAAAGAAGAAGGAAGAACTCACTGCTGTGATTCCAACGTAATCGACTGTGCTCAAATCAGAGAACGGACGACGGGGCGGGAGCTCGGAGAAGATTCGGCTGTACGGTCGCTTCCGGGCAGACGAAATCTGGAGAAGAAGATGAATTTTGGGGTTATCCATGACCCCAGTCCGTTTAATAAAAAAAATAAAGTACACAACATGTACATCTTGAGTACACGACGTGTACTTCAATTTTTTCCGTACTTTGAATTAACCGGTCTCCACCTCAGCCTTACACACCATGTGTGTGGCCCGGACACGGCCAACACATGGCTTTGAGCTGGGAAGAGTACACGACATGTGCTCAGAAAGTACACGGCATGTAGTTCTGAAATTTCCTGAAAATTTTTTTTGCTTAAAAACTCCAGAAAAGGGGAAAACATACCTGAAAAGAGATCCGGGTTTTTGCACACAAGATTTCATTTTCATAATCCTACACAAATAAATTAAATATCTTGTAGCAAAAAAAATATGTTTCATAATAAATATGATGTTCTTGATGATCCAATATAAATGGTTCATTTATAGTAAGAATGATTTTTTATTTAATGCAATGATTCCATGATGTGGATGAAATTGCACGACTCTATTAGTATCAAACCATTTTCATTTAAAAATTGTTACATAATTATATCCTAGACAACAAAACTCAATTATTTCATCCAACATGCCATAAAAGTAAGACTCACTTTCTCTATGATGAGATACTTTCAATTAAACACTACTATTAATTGTTTTTTATTCACTAAATGCATGTGTATGAAATAAAAAAATCATTCCCCACATACATTTTAATATTTAACTAATTTTGATGGTGGGTTACTCAATACACATAATCAATTATCAATTTTATCTGTATGTTGAGATAACTAAAAAATTGAAAAATAATTGTCAATATTAAAAATAATAAATTGATTTCACTTGTTCAACCGTAAACAATTTACTTTACAAGTTTTGAAACTAGTAGGAAAAATTACATTGTCAACATTCTTCAAGAGAATATTGTGTGATTTGAGGGAATTGTTTTTTGATATATTCATCATATAATCTAAAAATGAAATAATATTAATTTAATTATAAAGAATATAAATAATAGGTGAAATTATAACTCACTGTAAAAAACGTGTCAATTATTCACAATTAAGAAAAACATATTTATGAGATATAAGTTTTTTATCATCTAGAATTAATAATCAATGAACTCCACCAAATCCAAGTTTAGTTTGATTAAAAACTGATAATTTATGGCTCATTGATTCATCAACATTCACCTCATTTAGACCCATTTAATTATGTTTTAAAGGTTATTCATGTTGAAAATAATGAGTGTTGAAAAAAATTCCACATATAAATAGGATTTTTCAATTGATCCTTCAACATATGATTTTTAATACACAATTTTCTTAAATTTGTTTCCATGTATCTCTAATATGGGTATATCCATTAGAACTATAATGATCATCCATATTTTTTTTACATGCAGAAAATGTAATATTGACACTTCCATTGAATCAAACATAACCAATGCAATTTTTTTTCTAATTTATATAAAAATAAAATTACATCTTCTTGAAGATTACTCAGTGAATCATAGTTTGTTTTTTCTACCCAAATGTCTTATAAAAAATATGATATTTCCATCTTTACATCCCAAATCAAATAATTTAAAGATCCTCTAAGTCCAATCAATAGTATTATTTCCATTATAACATGAAAATAACTAAATTTTAATCCAATAATATGTCCATTTCAGAAATATCTATCCAAATTTGAAATATAACCATCTAGTAACTCAAATCTACAGTCCAATGACAGAATAATAAAAAAATTTCTTTAGAATTTGGTTGAGCTGCTTTTAGCTTTAATAACTTATGTGATATGTCTTTTTAAAATAAAGCAAGTTTTGGACAGATGTAGATTTTGGGAGGATATAATAATTCCTTAAAATTATCTTTAGTACTACTAGATGTATCCAAAATTGTATAAAACATTTTATCAAAATAGTTCTTATCAATATTCATGACATCTAATAAGTGATAAACCAACAAATCAGACCAATATGGGAAGATCCAAAAAATAATCTGTTTTATCCAATTATGATATTTCCCAAATCCATATATTTTTTATTATTCTATAGTATGTATAATGGTAATAAGAGGTAATGAAGATAAAATATATTTTAAATAAGTATACGTCATTGCTGGAGGTCCATCTATTTCAATAGTAACTTTTCTAAAATTATTTATGTTCCTTCAGAAAGGATGGTTTCTAGAAAGAAATATGTGATGATAGTCAAAAAAGGTTTTCTTCTATTGATAAGAATAAATGATTTTTTTGTCACTCATATAACACAATTTTAATTTTAGATCATGTGTACTTTAGCTAGATAACATGTCATATGCTGGTAAGTCACTAATTTTCCACATTAATGCATCACTCATTATTAATTATACTTTCAGCAACATCAAATGTACTGACTCCATTACACCATAATAAATTTAATATATTAATAAATGACATCCAATAAACCCCAATATTATTTTTTTGATGTTCTGAAATTAGTAATGCAAAAATGATATAGTGTTCATTCACCAACAACCAAATAGGTATGATATATGAAGTTGTAAAGATGGTCCAACAAGAATACTGACCATCAAAATAACCAAATAGATTGACACCATCAGTAGAAAAAACCAATCACATCTTACAAGCTTCTGAAGAAAAAAATGGATACACCTGATCAAAATGCTTCCAGGAATCCCCATCACAATAATGATTTAATATTTTTTCAATGGAAATATTATATTTGTGTCATTTCATCAATGAATTTTTTCTATGAGTCATAAATAAACTTTACAATATAACTGTAAGTGGGAAATACCTCAATTTTTTAAAAACAACCAATTTATACTTCCCTTATGTGTCTCTTTTTACCTTTATTTACCAAATATAGTAAAATTATATAATGATTCATTTTCACCATAATATAGGATGTAATCATTTGAACATGCACATATCTTCTAATAACCAAAATCCAAATTATCGACTGACCTCTTGTGTTCATAAAAATTTCTAGGCAATACATTTTATTTAGGTAACAATGATTTAACCAATGAGAATATCTAATCAAAAAAACTATTTGACATTCCATTATCTGATTTAATAGCCATAAACTTAGTGAATAATTCATTTTTTTACTTTTCAATTTGGATATAAGGAATCCTCAGCAGACTTTTGCAACTCAAAAAATTGAGATAGTTCTAACTTAAGCGTTGAATGATCATTCAGAGTTTATATTAATTAAAAAGATATAATGGAGACTTTGTACACTAATTTTTCAAACTATAATTGATATGTGACTAAATTATTTATATCTTCTCTCAAATTTCATTCAACTTGTTTATACTACAAAACATAATATTTCTGAAAACAAAGGCACAATATATGAACACTAATACTGTCAAATGTTTCAAATCTCCTCAGATCATATTTCTTAAATGGACACTTAATTTTATATTCTGAATCAAAATTGGGGTTTTTTTGATGAAAATGGTAAAAAAATTTCAATACCCTCAATATTTATAGGATTTATACAATTTTTTGATTCCAACAATGATTTATCCAATCACGATATTGTAACAAAAATAGTTGTCTACGTCCTTGTTACATTTTTTTTAAAATAGAAAAAAATATTATGATTAATCTGATATAGGGAATGGATGATAAATAAATAAAAAATAATAAAATTACAGATTACTTGTAAATATTTTCAAATATCAATATTTTTTTTGTAATTACAACTAATTATTAGAAAATTATAAATTACTTATAACTATTACCAAATATCGATAAATACTGGTAATTGCAAGTAAATATAAAAAATTATTACTAACTAAAAGCAATAGGGAATATAAATATTTCATACTAATTATTATAATCCATTACACATTATTACAAATTATTTCAAAATTACTACTAATTGTTGACAAGTATTACAAATTATCACTAAATACACTATTTATTAGTAAAAACTACTAATAATTAATAAAAATTAGTAATTATAATCAATTATAGGAAATTATTACCAATTAACGGTAATTATCACTAATTATCGGTAATTACCACCATTTATAAGCAATTATCAAAAATTATAGGTAATTATTAGAAAAATATTCGTAAATATTGGTAATTATCAGTAATTATTGAAAATTATTATTAGTTATAGTTATTTTTTATAAATTATTACTAATTATCACTAATTATTATTATTTATTTTTAAAATTGTTAATATTTTTTGTTATTTATCACTATTTATTACTAATTATCAGTAATTATTATTAATTTTTAATATTTTTTATAATTTTCCTTAATTATTTGTAATTATTACCTATTATTAGTAATTATTGTTAGTTATTTGTAATTATTATTAATTTTAATTTATTATTTATAATTTTGATTAGTTATTACTAATTTTTGGTGATGATATTTAATTATTACTAATTTTCATTATTTTTTAATAATATTACTAATTATTTATAATTATTACAAATATTTGGTAATTATTATTAATCATATATAATTACACCAAATTATAACTAATTGTGATTAATTATTAATAATTATCTATTAGTATTACTAATTCTAACTAATTATTAAAAATTATTATTAATTATGACTAATTGTTGTTAATTATCACCAATTATAATCAATTAATACCAATTATTGGTAATTATTACCAATTATCAATAATTATTGTAAATTATTACCAATTATCAATAATTATTGTCAATTATTGTTAATATTTTATAATTATTGTTAATTATTACTAATTATTGATAATTATTACTAATTATTTTTAATTATTACTAATTATTACTAATTATTACTACTTTATGGTTATTATTACTAATTTTCGATAATTGTTACCAATTATTACTAATTTTGATTAATTATTACTAATTATTACTAATTATTACTAATTATTACTAACTATGATTAATTATTATTTAATATGATTAATTATTACTAATTCGGTTAAATTATTACAAATGTTTTTTAATTATTACTAATTTTCGTTAATTATTACTATTTTTCATTGATTATTTCAAATTTTCATTCATTATTTGTAATTATCTTTAATTGTTGCTAACTTTCAGCAATTATTACAAATTATTACTAATTATTAGTAATTATTACCAATCATTAACTATTATTTGTAATTATTACTAATTATTGGTATTTATTGGTAATTATTAGTATTTATTATTAATTATTACAAATTATTACTAATTATTACTAATAATTAGATATTAGTAATAATTATTACTAATTTTTATTAATTATTACTACTTATTGTAATTATTTTAAAATATTTCTATATTTTGTTAATTATTACCAATTATTATTAAATTTTGTTAATTATTTCTAATTATTACTATTTTTTAATTTTTCCTAATTATTACTACTTTTTGATAATTATTACTAACTTTTGTTAATTATTACTAATTTCTATTAATTATTAGTAATTATTAGTAATTATTTCTAATTATCTCTAATTATTGTTAATTATTTATAATGATTTGTAATTATTATTATTTTTTACTAATTATTGATAATTATTACAAATTATTTATAATTACTTATAATTATTACTATTTATTGGTAATCATTTCAAATTATTACAAATTATTTACTAATTTTTGGTAATCATTATTAATTATTTACTAATTATCAATAATCATTACTAATTATTACTAATAATTTATCAATTAAAAATAATTACTAAAAATGACAACTAATTACTGCTAATTAATATTAATAATTTTTAATGTAATATAAAATAAATAAATTAAGGATTAAAAAGTATAAAATCAATACCTCAAAAATGATGCTTTACTGGAATTAAAATAGTGAAACGATCCTGAATGCATTGGGTGCCGATAATGATTAAAATTTTTTGAAAGAGAAATCAGATAGAAGATAGGAGAAGTGCGCAAAAATTGTGGGGGAAGAATTCTGCTGGGTTCCATATATATAGGTCAGATTAGTAGTGATGAAGTATTTACGAAGAATATTTCATTGCAAATAGTATTATTTGCGTTGGGTCCCATCATAAATAAGGAGGATATAAAATGTATTTGCGATGGGTCTGTTGCAAATAGTTGTAATCATAAAAATATATGGCGGTGATATAAAAGTATTTGTGATGAATCCCATCGCGAATATATCTCTATCGACTTATTGTCTACGATGGGTTCCATCAAAAATAGTGGTGATATAAAAAGTATTTGCAATGAGATCCGTCACAAATACACCACTACCGACTCATTATTTGTGATAAGAATATTTTTCTCATCGCAAATAACCCTCCGTGCCAAAGCATTTGTGATGAGAAAAAGATTCTCATTGCAACTAATCATTCCAGCTGCATGGTGAGCATTCACACCAAAGGTATTTGCGATGAGAATATTTTCTCATTGCAAATAAAAAATAGTTATTTGCCATGAAAATTGATTCCTATCACAAATAAGTTGAACTTCCTGACTATTTTCAACAGTACTCCATCCCATCGCAAATAACATGTCTCAAATAACCCTTTTCCCATTGTGTATATGAAAATGGAAATGGGAAAACAACACCATGGATTTTTTTATCGGACTCCCCAAAACATCTAAAGGACATAATGCTATTTGGGTTGTAGATGATCATCTTATATAGTTAGCACAATTTATTTCTATCAGAGAATATTTCTCTATTGAACAGCTCTCAAGAATATACATTAAAGAATTAATAAGTTTTCATGGAGTAACACATTCTATTGTATCTGATTGGGATCTGCGGTTTACGTCAAAGTTATGACAAATTCTTCAGTAAGCTCTTTATAATGAGTTGAGTTTCACTTGCTTATTATCCTCCATTTGATTGTATGTATGAAGGAAACATTCTAACCTTAAAGGATATTCTGAGATCTTGTTCTATGGATTTCAAAGGTGGTTGGTATAAACACCTTCTTCTTCTCAAATTCTCTTATAACAATAGATTTCACTTGAGAATTCATATGGATCCTTATGAAACCGTCTATAGAAAGAAGTATAGAAATCAAATGTTATAGGAAGAATATAGAGAAATAAATATTTTGAGACCTGAAATGGATAAGGAAATTACAGAGAAAGTTAGAGCTATTCAGTAGCACATCAAGGTAGCTGAGACTCAATAGAAAGGTTATGATGACAATCATTACAGAAATCTATAATTTAAAGTTAGTGGGAAAGTATTACTATGAACTTCTCCATGGAATAAGGCTATGAGATTTGGAAATTAGGGAAAGTTGTGCCCAAGCTATATTAGCCCCATTGATATTCATGATTAAGTAGGAACAATAGCTTTTCGCTTGATGCTTCCAATGAACCTCACTCAAGTTCATGATGTGTTCCATGAATCTCTTAGGAGGAAGTACATACTTGATCCTTCACATGTAATGAAATCAAAAGATGTACCACTAGAGAATGATCTAACCTATAAATAACAATCGGTATAAATCTTGAATCATGGAGATATAGTGCTATGGAACATGACTACCCAGCTGGTTAAAGTTTTCTAGAGTAATATAATATTTGAACAAGCTACATGGGAACCCAAGGATGTGATGAAACAGATATATCCTCATTTTCTTGTATCCGAGTGATGACATTTTGAGGGTAAAATTCAATTTAAGGGTGTATAATATAATACCCCTATATTTTATGATATAGTTTTCTATAAATAATTTTATTTCATTGATAGATTTCTTTATACACAACACTGAGTTTAAATTAACTATGATATAATAATAAAATATTATTATTTAACATCATAGTTATTACCTTTCCATTGGATTGGAAGGTATGAATAATTCTAACTAAATTATAAATATTGCATGATTTATACATATATAAAATGAATTTATTGGCAATTCATTGATTATAAATGAAAATAAAAATAATTTATTAGTTTCAACATTCATCTAATGTTTTTTCTATACATGAGATAAGAATAAATCTAGTTTTATTCTTAAAAAGTATTTTTCTAAAAAAATTGATTTCATCACATTTTGCGTAGTTATTTTAAAATTATATTCCATAACTTATTGATATTTAATATTTAATATTGGTGTCCTTATTTTTAATCATTATGATTCAATTTAGTAAATATGTCTCTTTTATTTTTGGTTATTATGTATAGTAGAAGTGGTAAATACTTGTCACCTCGGTAAGGGTAAAATGGGTAAAACAAGGTTAAATAGTTAGATAAGGTTTCAAAATCAACCTAAAACTTTCCTTTATTTCATTGTATGGTATATATTCTACTATAGACATCCCAAATTTAAATATATAGTCTTTTGGTTTCATTTTTCCCTGATAATGAAATTTATGTTATTTTAAAGAAATGAAATTCCAAAATGCCACTCTCTAGAATTTAATATATCTAAAATAATTACACAAGGATAAAAAGAGGAAAATTTATATTATAAATACTTATTTTAATATAAATTAATTGTTTTTATCATGGTAATTTATTTACAATTTTTAGAGATTTAATAATTACCTTAAATACTTACGCAATGCTGAAAAAATAATCATTCAATTCATAGAAAAATAAAATAAATTATTTTAAAAATATAAAAATAAATACAATTTGATAGAATTATTGTGTTACACGAATTTTAAAGAAAAATATAACATGTTAATTATTTTTTAAAGGTTTATATTCTAATTCCCTAACCATTCTAATGTCCTTAATATCAAATTAAATAAATTGTGTCAAAAATGACATTAATTATATTTTATTTTAAATAATATTCTATTAAATTATTCAAGAATCATAGAAATCTTGAAATAGAAAAATTGGGATGATAAATGGTAAAACACGTCACCACTTTTCATTTATGATCTAATTTTTAACTTATAAGGAAAATTCAAACCCTTTAAGATTGAAAAAGTTGTAACCACAGTTAAGGTTTAAATCGGTTAGGAAAGGGGTTAAACCAAAATATAGGGTTTAAAATGACACCAAAACCTATCTATATTTCATTGGATGATTCTATATTTCCATTATAATCTTTTAATTTGAATCTATGGACATTTGGAATAATTTTTATTGAGAATAAAATAATTATATTTCAATATTTTTGTAATTCCAAGTGTGTCATTTCCCTTATAAAAGGACACCCATTTTCTCTTTTTATTACACCACATTGAACCATATATCTCAAAACACCTCTACCTAATTATCTTTTTAATTTTCCAATCCTGGAATTATAGGTATTTATATTTTTAAAATACCATTCCAAGGGTCCTTAAGATAGGATCCTAAGGAGGCCTACTGAAGAAGAGGTAATCATCTTACTCAAACTCTTTCAATTTATTTCTTTTTTTAACTCTTATAAATCTATGTAATTCATCATAAAATAATAACTTAATTATTTTCAATACACTTATTTTTTTATGATCATGTAACAACCAATATTCACCAATTATTCCATCAAATTTGAAGTGAATGTATCGCATGTGCGTACTTGTGGACTACCACCTGCACATAGCGATACAAATCATTTTCCTCACCATATTTTATGGATGGTTTTAAAGATTGGTTTAATGTTTATAAATTATATTTATGACATAATTTTTATTCTATAATTATAATATCATATCTAACTTCTTACCTTCTAATCCGTTGGAAAATAATAACGTCCCTCATGCGTGTGTGTGGACTACTACCTCCACAAAGCGATGTGATTCATTTTTAATTTCCTATTTACATGAATGGTAATAAGGATAGATTAAATCAATAAATATTATTTATATGATATAATAATTATTCTATGAAGTTGAATAATTATTTATCTTTATGTTGTTCCATCCATCGAAAAGTGAAGACAAAATTCATGCAGACGCATGACATACCATCTCCATGAATAGTGTAATTCAATTTTTTTACTCTATCTTTTATGGATAACTATAAGTATAAATATAATGAAGATATATTTTATTTATGTCATGGTAAAAATTATTTATTTTATTAAACCATTATCAAAATAAAATTATCAGGATTACCAAACTGAAATTCTCATGAAAATTGAAATAGTTAACACCAAGAAATGATGATTTTTATAAGGAATTATTAATAAATGGGTGTTGAAATGTTATAAGGGGATCATATATTATATTATCAGTGTCTAAATTATTCTGTAATAGAATTAAAATAAACTTAAACATATTATACATGGATTTATAGTTATTTTTAATCATGAAATACTTGAGGTAAGAGATTTTCATATCAATTTTACTTTTATAAGGAACATGCCATATTCACCACTTGTTTCTTTTATGTGTTGTATATACTGAACAATAATTTATTTAATTATTATTATCATTTAAATTATGATATATACATATCCATTTATGGTTTTTTATTTCACAGGGATTATGATTCAAAAGTCACCAAAGTAGTATGTGATTTATGTTTCAATCTCATTTCAATATGGATTGTTTATGGTTGAATTTAGATTGAAAGAAATTATATCATACTTTCCTAATAAACACATTTAAATTTTTATCAAATTTTTATTTATTTATAATATGTTTTTCCTTTCATTTTCCTAACTTTATGTACTTGTGAGACCAAAAGAACATTTTTAAGGAAAACTGAATTTATTTTTCTCTTCAGTCGAAAATCCTTTTTCTTCCAAGTCCACATTTTGTAAAAATATTTTCAACAATATTTTTACTAGTATTCTATGATTTTAAAATAATTTTTACCCATGATCTTATTTTTAATAAATGGTTTAAAATTAATTTTATTATTTTTTTCAAACTAGGTACTTTTGACTATTCCAAAAATGTGATAGGAATATTTTTTTTAACATACATGGAATGAACATAATTTATATCCATAATGACCGCTCAATGATTTTAAGATTACATTGAATGTTTCCAAGGTTCTTTTCAAATAATTTTTCCTTAATATTTGGAAATTTTTTAGATTTTAAATATGCTATTTTAAAATTAAAAGGGTATTTACCTCTAAAAAATATTTCAATGATCTTTGAAAAGAAATTATCATTTATGATAACATCCTTTTATGTTATATAGGATTTAATGGGGTTATTTTCTAATGATACCATCTTTATTATTTCTCTGTATGGTTTATGTTTATGATGATGAAATTTCAATGGAACCTATTTTCTTTTCCATGGGTCAAGTTGTGATGATTTTTTATGATCATGTGGCATAATTTTGAATGGATTTATGATTATATGATTGGTGGGACTATAATTATATATAATCCAAATGAATTAAAAAAATATTAATGTTATATGAGCTAAAATGGTATAATATAGGTTATACCAATACCAAAATAGGGTACATGGGAGGATAATCCAATCCCAAAAGAGGGTACACGAGAGGTTATTTCAAGAACGAAAGAGGTTACATGAAATATTTTACCAATATTGAAGTATGTAAAAGGGTGGTTATACTAATACTAATATATTATTAATGTCTTGGGGAGTATACTTGATATAATAAACCTATGATTATGATTACTCTATACTTTATAACAATCTTTTATGACATTATCTTATGCAAATGCTATGTTCTCATGGATCATGTTATTTGATCTCTTTATGATTAATGTCTTATGAACTATCATGATTTATACCATGAATCATGTTAGGATATAAACATTTATTTGTATTATTTTCAATGGCTACTGTCACATTCTCATACCCTTTATTGTCATTTTATGTTTAAACGATCATTTATATTTCCCTTGTTCTCCCTTACCGAGCATTTGATCTCACCCTTTATTATATTTTCCTTTCCCCAAGATATGAATAAAATTTATAAGAATTATGTGTATAAGAAGGGTTATAGTTGGGAATAACTAAGTGGGATATGTTGTAGATCTATTATAAACTAGTTTTTTATATATCAAATTTTCCAAAGACACTAAACGTTTATGGTTTGGTGTGAATTTTAATTTCATGGGATGAATATTCATATAATAATATTTAATATTTATATATGAAAAGTATAAGTCACTATAGTATCCATATAATTGAAGATTATAAAAGGTAATGTATATTAAAAATTTTCTAAAAAATATGACTAATATATTTATATTTTTTCATATAGAAGGTTAGAGTGCGATCAACTAAGCGATAATTTATGGTAAGGGTTACATTGACTCAATTTCTGATTCATTGGGTTATAACATTTCTTAATTGAATATAAAATTTCAAGATTTATTTAATCCTACAATTCCTTAATATTATATATTTCTACTTTTTATTATCTATGTAAATTAATTCTAATCATCAATAACTACAGATTTGATAAAATATATTCTCAGTTAAAAGTGTAACATTAGTAGGAGTAACTCGCATTATTACTAATGAATATTTACCACCATTTATAAAATTTACTTCCCAACAATGTTTTCCTCTTTTTTTTGGAAAAAATAGTATGGATTATTTTTGTGATTCTCATAATTAACTCTACCCATTTTCAAAATTAAAGTTTAATAATCTTGTTATGATGTGGGTTAAAAAAAGGCATTTCAAAAAAATTAAAAAATAACCCCATTTTAAAATCTGGTGATTCTTTTTATCTTCAACACCACATTACAATTGGTAACCTTTATATATATTTCAAGGATATTTTATTTTTAAATTTTTATTATCTGATTTTCAAAATTCTTCTCTCTCTCATCACAATTTTTATAAAGTGATTTTTACTTAAATCATTTAAAAGATTTTGAATTTTTTTATTTTAACTTAAATTTATCCTCAAAGGTTTTTATTTCAAGAATGGTTATTTTGATAACACTATATATGTCATTATAATAAGAATTATTTTGTAAAATGAGAGTTTTGATATCGGTTGATTTCTTAAGATCATGTTATGTGGTGTTTTTGAAATGTTTAAGAAACCCATTTTTTTCGTGGGATATTTTTGATATGATAAATTATTGGTTTATGTGGATGTAATATGTATGGATGATGATGGGTGGGGGCCTATATCACCCAAAAATGAAAATTTTAAAGTTTTAAATAATATGAAATGATGAAATTTTGAGTGAATGATATGTGGGAAGCTTTGTTAAAAAGTTTGTTTTTGTGAATGATATGTGGGAAGCTTTGTTCAAAAGTTTATTATGTGAATGAGATGTAGAAAGGTTTATTCACAAGTTTTGTGAAAATATTTTTCCATAATATTTTCTATTCTTATGTTTATTGAATAATTATTTTTTATTCTAAGATTCAATGACACAATATATTTCTATTTGCCTATAATTATGCTCCTTGACTCTTGTTTAATGTATTATGATTCTAGAAACTTTTTCCATGGTATATGTTTGTTCATTTGTGGTTAACATTTACTTATGTCAGGACTTATAGATAAGTAATATTGTTCCTTGTTCTATTAATAATAAATTACTCCCTTACCCATGTTTTCTAATATTCAGATAATCTTACCCTTGATGAAATGCTGATAAGTTTTTCCTTACATAGAGTTTAAGATCACCCATTTCTTATAGTTTATTTTCCCTATGTTATGAATATAAGTATAACCTATGAAAATTTTATAAGGTATTCTAGAGGAGTTTTATTATGGAGAAATGATTATGTACTAAGATACTTATGTAGCTGATCTCTAATTCACTAAACATTTTTTCCATTGGGTTGTGTGACTATCTATGAGATGTGTTATCTAAATCATGGAAATGTTATAACATTTAAGTTATGTTTATCTTGAGTCTATTTATTTGGTATTTGAGCAGGGTTTAGTTATATTTGGGGATTAGTTTAGATAAATTTACTTAAAAACCTAGCAAAAAGTAGAAAGGTTGATTATATGTATAGGATAACATCATGATGTTTTGGTAAAGTAGAGATTGTGTGGTTCTCCTACCAATGAAATCCCTATCTGGAAACTAACATTGGATGAAGGATATGACACAGATGTACCTAGGATTAATAAATCTGAAGAGGGTGTGTTGGGTATTAACTCAATTATAACCTGGTTCATGAAAAAGAGGTCTAACTAAATACTTTGTTTGGCACTCCTGGGGGATATTCTTCGGTTGATCACAATCTCATTATTAACCACTATGAATGATTTTTTTAGTTAATTTGAGGGATTAGGTTGATAAGTATAAGACAACACAACTTAAAGTAACCTAGGTTGAACCAATAGGGTTATATGATGATCCAAATGTGACATAATAGAAAAGAAGATATCATAAGCTTAAATAAAGGTTTCATTGTTGAGGAAATCTTAGGATTGAGATTTCATATTAAAATGATAATTTACTATGATTATATTGGATATTAAAGTAAAATTTTTGGTTTTAGTACTTGGTTGTAAATGGGATTATGAAAATGAAGCTGTGAAAATGTATGTCCCTAGGAACTCCTAAGTAGAATATTTGGGATAAATAGTTTCCTAGTATTACCAAGAATAATTATGTGGATATATCAGTAGAAGATATATCGTTATTTTCTCATATAACCCTTAACATATTCCTTTAGTAAACGATAATTAAAATTTCAAGAATTTAATTTTTTTTATGGGGGGATGTAATACCTTGAGTTTTTAGAAAGCATATTTCTTTTATAAACCATATGTTTAAAATTCTAAGATACTTTTTATTTGTTTAAAGGAATTGAAAATTATTAAAAAAATACTTCATACATGATATGAATTAAAACTAACAAAACTTTATTCCTTAAAAAGAGGAATGCTAAAATAAAATTACATAAAACTAAGTATTGGACACCATATATTATTACTCAACATGGATAAAATATAGTGCACAAATAAATATGGTACAATAGATAAAAAAGAATAAAATATTAATAACTTGGAAATTACCTGGATCATCTTAAACTTTAAGGTTCACCAATATAAAAAGAAATCCTATAATGAGGAAGATCACCATGAAAGGAAAAAAATCATTATAAAAAATCTATAATATGAAATATGAACTATACCTTGTGTAGTGAGAGTGGAATAAGAAAATGATTTTGTAAGTCTATATATATAGGAACATAATCTATTAATTTCAAATATGATCATTGAAAATAAGGTCATTGCAAATATAATCATTGAAAATATAGTAATTGATCACATATCTGATAGGTATACCAAATTCATGTAATGTGAAGAGGTAAATTTAAAATAATATAACTCATAATGAAATAAAGATATGGTATATATATAAATTTATGCATTACGAATAAATATTTATATTATCATTAAAAAATTATATGATGTGTATATAAAACCTAAATTAATATTTTAATATTTATTAAATAGTAACATTTAATTTTATAATATAGATAAATAATTTTAAAGGTATTTTTAAAGAGTATTTGGTATAAAATTATTTTTTTCAAAGAACCATTCTGTTAATTATTTTATATTTTATCCTAATAGTTTAAATCAAACACTTTTAAAATTGTATTATATATGAACTAATATATTAAAATAATTGAAATTAGAAATTGCTCTGAAATAACAATAAGAACAGATAATGTTTAAAATTGAATTTACATTAGATAAAAATAACAACATTTTTAAATTTATAATATCAAAGTTATTTTAGTGTGATCTTTTGGGATATTTTTATAACATTTAATTTTTTGGTGAATGGTGAAATATACCATTTTTTCTAATACTATGAATTTTAGGAGATTATTAGTATATAAACATGGCTTAGAAATTCAAGAAACCTTTTTATTAATTTTTTTATTTTATAATTTAATTTAATTTGATTATAATTTAAAAACCTATATATGATATTTTTAAATTCATGTAATATTTTTATGATTTTTTAATACATTATAAATTTAATATATTAATTTTAATTTTTAAAAATTTTAGAAATTTTATCAGATAAAATTATTTGAATATTTTTAATAATCATGATCAAATTAATTAATATTTTTAATTTCATGTTTTGGCATTAAATTAAATTTTCTTGGTAAATATTACTTATTACTGTAAAATAGTTATTTTTCAAAGAATAAAACTTTTATAAATATTGATTAATTTTAAATTAAATGAATTAATTTTCAATTAAGACTCTAATATATTGTATTCAAATAAATTTACAATCATTTAATTGGTAATCAATGTTAAATAAGATTAGGAACAACTAACAATTAAAGTATAACTTTTTACAAAAATTGTTTTTTCTTCACATTATATGCTTTGATTTAAAGTTATAATTTTCCTATTTTGAAATGGAATTAGGTTAAATAGATCCTAAATTAAAATTCATCATGTAAAAATTTGGTAAGAAGGGTCATCTAATACTTTTATTAATAAAATAATTACCATGGTTAATTTTTAAACAAGATTAATAAATGTAAAAATAGGAAAATGAAGTATCTCAAATTATAAATAATTAAAAAGTCACTTATACATTCTATGCACCCTTTTTAGGTATGAAATTCATACTAAAGTTTCTCAACTACCATTTCAACACATAATTCACCTAACTCACATAACTTACCTAACACCTATGTGATTTCAATATTACCCCTCACCCTACTTTAGTTTCCATGAAAAACACCTATTTTCCACCTATAAGAGTATCACATTCTAACCAATTATCTCACACCTCTCTACACAAAATGAATTTATTAAGAATTAAATTCCACCCACCTCTATAAATACCTCCCAAGTATTTTCTAAATTTCTAATGGGTCCTCAAAACTTTAGTAATCCACTTAGCAAGGTAAGGGTTCCCTATATCCTCCTTTTGATTCAAGTAATTATTTTGTGAAAAGCCCTTTGATTTTCAACTGATTATGTTTTCATATTTTATTAATCAATAATTTACTATCCAAATGATTCCATATTTATTATATACTACCCTTATCTCTCATTAAACCCATTTTATAATCCTTTTTTATTTTTGTTAAGCTGTCAAAATCAGTCTTTAATTCTCTCTCTCCTCTTTTCAAGCTCTTACTTATTGTATGAATTTTTGTATTCTATGTGATTATGATTCCATGTGTTAAGAATAAATCATTTAATATCCAAACTATGCACTATTTCTGATAGAATACCCTTCTCTCATGTTAATCTCATTTCATAGTCCTTTTTGTATAGCCATAATGTTACCAAAATTGCTCTATGATTTTCCGTTATCTTTTAAATTCAAGAACTTCCTTTGTTATATGAATTTTAATTTCCATGTGAATATGATTTAATATTTCCATAATAAATACATTAATATCCAAATTATTTCCTATTAATGAAATATTACATTTTTCACTCATTAAACCCATTCCATAATTGTTTTGTATACCCATCATGATACTAAAATCATTTATTGATTTTCTATCTTCGTGATGCGAATATAAAACTCTAATATCAATCAAGGTTATCAATATAAATTATGTTTATATAATGTTATGGTTTTGGAAAATGTTCTAAAATAGAATAATAATGTTGTAATATTTATTATACAGGTGGTTAGAGTGAGACCAACTAAGTGAGAATTGAAGGTAAGGGTTTCATCAAATCAATTTCTGATTCCTTAGGTCACAACCATTATTACTTGAATGTAACTTTTAAATATTTATTATATTATAGTATTATTATATATTATATAGTGTTAACTTTTATTATTCGGGAAAATTACTTCTTTTAATTAACTAACCTGAATACCCTCTCAAATTGGAACTTGACCCGATCTGCCACATACCCAAAGGGTGTTCCCGATCCCCAAGGGTTGGTGACTAGCACCCAATAATCACACAATAACCTTAGGGAATTATTCCATGCAACATAAAGGAAAAAATGTTTAATATATATACACATAATAGAAATAAAAATTGTAAGATACAAATATATTCCATATTAGAAAAAAGTGGAAACCAAACAACTAAAGAGTAGAAACAATATCCAAGTACATGTACAACCATAAAGAACTATTAAAATAGGAAAAAACATATACTTTATGTGATAGCATGGGAGGAATCCCACCATCTCAACACTAACTACCAATTCAGCTGATAGAAATCCTCATCACCTCACTGTGGTGCCTTGCATTTATGTGCATTAAAAGACACAATGAGGTCTATGCACCACTGAAGGGGTATAAATGTTGTGAGATAACAATATCAGTTAGGTCTCACCCAAGTGTTCTATATAAATTCTTTGAATAATAATCTAACCATCCTCAATTTTATAGAAAACAAGGCATAATAAAAGTTTAATAGTTTTATATCAAAATTATGGAAATAAAATTTAATTTCCCCCATTTCCATATTTCAAAATAAAACAGGTAAATCAGTTTCAATGAATTTCATAATCATATATCACAATAGATATATCATGTCAAAAAAAAAATTCATCACGCATCATATCAAATCAATGGAAGTATAAAAAAATAGTACAAACCAAAAGTATAATCATAGATAACATCATGTCAAGGATCACACTAGGTCACGATAGCTAGGAAACATGAACATAACATAGATAATCGCATATTCATCATGCCACTAGACATATGCATCGAGTCTAGAGAGTATAAGAACACCCCAAAAAAGTAAACCCCCAATTGTTCTAATAAGTTCCTAGAACAATAAGACTTGGGAGTTGTAGAGATACCCATGACAGAACCACATGATAGTGGACGATACCAATTACTATAACTTCCACCTAAGTACCTAATGCTTCTCATGTGCTCTATTTTCTAATCCAATTCATCAAAACATTAAAAAAAACATGATTTGAAATCCATTACATAAAAATGTTTCACAATGATTTGAAAAACCCATTTCATTTACAAAAAATAGGGAAAAAATATATTTTAAAACAACCCATTTCCACACACACAAATCAAGCAATCATATCATGATATTTAATTTAATAAAAAAATTTATCAAAAATAAGAGCAATGTAGTTAACCGAAATAGGATAGGTTTAGAATCAAGTACCTCAAACCTTGGGGCTGCACATGCCCACAAAGGGATCCGCTAACACGGATAACATAGTAATGAAAATAGAGGCCCTAAAATCAATCTAAACATCTTATAATTGATTAAATTCAAAAAAGGGTTGGAACAGAAGAGGAAACAACACATAACTCAAGAGAACACACCCGCCACACCACAACAAACAAGGATTGTCTCCCATGAAAAGATCAAAAAATATATCTATATGGAAACAAGAGGAAATTTCACCATGGATTAATAAATCCACTAGCGCATTGCAACGGTGCTACCTCGATCAAAGGTAATGAAGAGGCAAAAATTATTGATCACCTGGATAGATGTAACCCAACTAAAATTGTGATCGATCACTAAATAAATCAGTCCAGTTCAAAAAGAGACTCCCAAAATCACTGGAGATGGTATCTAGGTCGGGAGTAAGGAGAGGTGTAAAGAATGAATGAAAAATCAGCTGATGCAACACCATAAAATAAAACCTCTCGATAGTTACATGACATGTAACCAATTTACATGTTGTTTAATCCATAAGGCTCAAATATGCGAAAAAACCAATCACCTTTTCATTAAAACCCACTTTTTTTACATTACACATTGTGTAACCATTACACAATGTGTACTCCTTTAACACTTTGTAAAAATTTCATGAATTGTGTATGGAGACCAAGTACACATCGTGAAACCCATTTACACACCATTTAACCCACAAAAACACATTAGAAAAACCATATTCTTGAAAAAAAACTCCAAAAAAACTTTGGTGTTCTCAAAACATAGGGAGAAACCGAAAATACATTACACATTTATACCTTGTCTCTATTAATTAAAAGAAACATCCCTAAACATTAGGATATTTGGATCAGAAAATGTTCTTCATCCTCAAGAGTCCCAAGACACACCTAATTAAAGAGAAAAAATAACAAAGAGAAGGGAAATACCTAAAAGAGGGGGAAAATATGTTACAAACTCTCCACCATAATACTTTCTATCCCCAGTAATTCATGAGGACGAAGGAAGTCTAGTAAAGATGTGAGGCCACTGCTCCCTCATTAATGAATCATGCTCCCAAGTCCCATGATAATCATATCCCCACCACTATAACACTATGACCAATAGAATATAATTCCCATGCCAGACTTTCACATGAGAGGAAATGATCATAACTAGCTTCTCAAAAATAGAAACATATAGATATAATTCAATTTCTTCCCAACTCAAAACCTAAGAGGGATCAGGATGGTATTTCTTAAGCTAGGATATGTGAAAAAATAATTAATTATTATCAAATGAGCTTGAAATTATAACAGATATATAAAATTCCCAATTTTCTTAGTGACAAAAAATGGGCCAACATATCTTGGTGCCAAATTTCCCTATTTGACAAGTTGACGGTAACCCAACTGGGGAGAAACTTTCAAGAAAACCTGGTCACTTATGAAAAACTCCAAATGATGAATCCATTGATCCACATACAACTTCTTTCAACTATGAGCTTTGAAAAAATGACAACGTATATCTTGAATCCTAATAGACATATCTTGAATCAAATAAAATACCACCAAAGAAGATTCACCCACATCTTACCAAAAAATATGAGATTTTCATGGGCGACCATACAAGACCTCAAAAGGATCCATTCTAATAGATGACCAATAACTATTGTTATAAGAAATTTTAACCAGTATGAGATTGTTATCCCATGATCCTCTAAAATCCTAGACACAAGAGTAGATCATATATTCCAAATCCTAAATACTATACTCTTTATGAACGTCTATCTATGGTTAAAAAGTTGTACTCAACCAGAATTGATTTATTATCACCTCTCAGAGATTCCTATAGAACCTTGAAGTACTACTAGGATCCCTTTATAAAACAATTGTATAAGTAACTCCATGAAACCTTACAATTTATTGTATATATAGCTTACCCATATCATTAAATTTTGATGTTTATTTTATTAGAATAAAATGATCTAACTTTTTCAACTATTCAATCACCTCCTAGATATAATTCCTCCCTCTAAGAGTCTATGGTAATCCAAAAAATAAAATCCATGGATACCTCATCACATTTCCAAACCAGCACTAGAAATGTCTGGAGAAAAAAAAACATTTTCAATGCTCTAACTTAATCTGTTGGATGGTGTAACTATGGGATACATGATCAGAAATGTCATACATCATACTCGACCACCAGAATCAATGTATCATTTCAGAATACAACTTCATAGTACCAGGATGAATGACCCATAAAGAACTATGAAAATCAAACAAAAATTAGCTCCTTACAGATGCTGGGATGAAAAATCTATTTCCAAAAAACGAGAATACCATCTGAAGAGAGAGAAAAACAAATAACAGTCTACCCAAAATATAGGGTTTCTCTAATTCCACTAAACTCAAAATCCTACAGTTGATTATACAAAATAGACTCAAGTGGAGATGATTGTAATGAACCAAACTTTTATTAATGGGAATTACTCTTGATATAATTAAATTACTTACTATGTTTATATAAAATGTGAACTTCATTGGTTTTATATTTCTGGATTTTAAAATACCGTTATGAATTGTGACCGTTTCTAATATTGCTTTTGAACAGTGATCACATGATTTGTATTAATATAGGGCTTTAACAAGTCTAATATACTTAGAAAAAGGAAGTGATAGACTCATCCAATAAACTTTCTCCATATGAATCCCATTTGTAGGAGCTTGTAAAGGAGTTGGTATCATTGGGCTTTTCTCTTAAGCCCAATATGAGCTTGAACACATTAATCTTAAATGGAACTGACTACAAGAGAAGTGGAAGTTAATAGAGATTACCACTCTAGAAATGTTATCTGAGCCACCCCAAGAGTATATCACCATCACACACCTTACCCTTAGGTCTTATGCAGATGTTATAATGGGTTATGTAACAAGACCCTAGCACTATGACTATGTACATTAATTTGGTATAAAGAATGTGCATTCATTTTATAATTATTACTTTGTAAATAGTTTTTAAATCCCAAATAGTATTTTTAGTTAATATTCAACTAAGAAATATATTTAGATGAATTAATGGATTTTTTAATTAAATAATACTTTAATAAAATATTATTATTAAATTAATTTTTATTAAATATAAAGGATCATATAATTTTATGAATGTAATTGTAATTTTTATTAAGGTTTGAAAACTATTTTTGTCAGAACCCATGAATTTTTGGTAAACGTCATTTTTTATTTTAAAAGTAAAAATTAAAATATTTATAAAATTATTTATATAAAATGAATATTATTTTTGGAATCAGTGTAGTGACCCAAAGCTTGACGTACATGGACATTACATTACTTTATCGGAATACTTAGTACATAACAAAAACAGACACACAAGGACAGTAATAGTTTAGTGTCTTTGGAAACTTGGAATGTAATCTTCTAACCGTGGTGAAAGATCTTCAACATCTCCCATAAAGATCTTCCCCCTTTTTTTTATACCTAAAACCTTTCTTTATATCCTGGGGAAAAGAAAACATAAAAAGGGTGAGCTCAAATGCTCATTAAGGGTAATCATGGATAAAATAAAACATACCATATACATTTGAACTTAAAAACATGAACATAGTGTTTAAACATCAAAAGCTTGAGAAATGACATAAAACATGGAAGTACGTAAGGAATAGATCATAAAGAAACATTAAGAATGATAAAATAGCATGGGAATAAAACATGTAATTGTGGCAACCATTAAGCACATGATATGATTTCTATAGTAGCCAAGGCATCGCTGCCAAGACCATATTAGTAGACAAAGTCCCTTTCTGAATCGAGTTCACTCCTTGTTCCAGTCCTGTATTACTGAACCGGTTTAATTTTCCGTTCCAGCCATGTCTATCTCATGAGATATAAATCTTTACCCAATGCATTGGATGTAGATATAGGTCCCACCCGTCTCATAATGAAATCATTCTTACTTGTGCCACAAAATAAACATACATCATTCATAGTAACCCAACGAATAAAATGGGTTTCATAAACATCATCCCATCATCACATAATCCATATAAAAGAAATGGATTTCATTTTATAATAAGAAAAGTGAATCCATGTAAATCATAGAGACTTTATACTTGAAACATACACATATGAAATAATGTCATCTTAGATGGAAAATGGTCTTGATAAAACACTTGAAATGAATTCTTGAGGAAAATATCCTTTCTTCTTAAAAATCAATTTTTTTTCACAAAAAATCATGCAATTTTAAAAGAAAACGATTTTTCTTGAAAATAGTCATGAAATCTTTTTGAGGAATCTTCATGAAAATAAGGCTTTATAAACCCGTAAAAAAAATCCATTCGTGCCGTATAAGTTAAAAAAACATTCTTCACGTACTTTTTCCAGAAAAGTCAAAAGTACCTTTTAGGGTAAATAAAAGAAAGATTCCTTCCATACCATGGGGTAAAAGTCAAAATGGGTGAAAAGGACTATAAACATACATGAATACACTTTTAGAAAACATGTACATGGATGATAGCAATAACCCCAGTAAATACTTACGAATAAGCAATCTCGGATAAAAATGAGATTTGAAAAATTATCCCTTACCTTAGGTCCGATTTGATTCATAAGTGTCCGAACCTCCTGTATAATGATTTAAATAATGTTATTGACTTATTACAGAATCATATTAATTGTTATGATATCATATATGGTTCACTTATGACTTTATATTACCCGTTCTTTTGTAAATTCCATGTTAAAGAGCGTTTTGGGTAAAATCGTTTCATTTGTCGTCCGTGTTTTGACTTGTAATTATTCATATGATTACTTAGATCATGATTACTTACATCCAGAATGTAAAACATGATTTATATATAATATATATTCAGAATATACATATATATAATAGATTGATAAATGGAAATAAATACACCGTTCATGGAGACGGTAGGTCGTACGTACACATGAACGTTGTTTTTGTTTCCTCATTGAATTGAATGGAATTAATTGGATGAAATAAATATATATATATACATAAATACAGTATCATTATTATGTCATATATTTCATGATTACTTATTATATATACTTTATAATAATTTATGAATGGTTAATCATTGAGAATGAATCTCATCACGTCGTGGAGACGGTATTCCGTACGTACGCACGAGCGATGATATCATTCCCATGATCGTGGAATTTTATTGGATTGTATGTATACTATTATAGAATCAATATCACTTTATAATAATCATATATAGTTATTATTTACACCATTATACCCATCCAAGTAATGTGGTGGTGGAAAATAGATTACACCACAGTGTGGAAACGGTATTTCATACGTACGCACGCACGGTGATTTCATTTTCCATAGGAGGGATAGATGGTGAAATAGGGTTGTTTCATACTTATAATAACATATCAGTATATGAGTGATACTGATGTTATTACTTCATAATGAAACAACCTAATAAGAAGAAGTGGAAGAAGAAATAAAGTTGAAAGAATCGGTAACAGACATTACCTCTTCTTTGAAGCGCCTCTTTGAGATCTCCTTTTAGGGCACTAAAATTAGTCTTTGAGGAAGACCAGAACCTCTAGGATGTTTCTAGGGAAGTGGAGAAGAGAATTTTTCAGGGGTTGGCCGAGCTTGAAGGCTCAAAGTGGTGTGAGGAAGAGAGGGAGGAGGTGCCTTTTATAAGGGAGGAGAGGGGCACCTTTGGAATAACTGAAAATATTATTTTATTATAAAGCGAAATTCGGTTTTAAATAGCTCCAAATTGATTTATTTCGAAGCTAAGGTGGTGATGGGTCGAAATACTATCATCCAATAGAATTTAGAAACCTTTAGGTTCCTATTCTAACCTTATCATTTATAGTTAACTTTAAGTTATATAATTTTACTTTTACCGTGTCTTTTTGTGTTCTTACACTATAAGGTTAATAAACTTACTATAACAAGACAAAAAAACCCCAAGTCTTTTATTATTAATATATATAACCTTATCTAAGAAATTTTTCCGAACCTTAGATTTTTAGGAATAAAATAACAATTAATAATATAATATTTGTTTTAAAAACTATTTTATGTCAATTCTGACACTATTTAGTAATTGATTTTTGTAAAACTCATAACAGAATTATTAGTTCGCAAAGAGTTAATTAAATCAATAATAACATGTCATATTAACCTATAAAATTAGTTTAATTCATAAAAAGTCTCAAATTACATTTATTTGGGTATTTATAACATCAATTATGTCAATATTTCATTAATAAGATAATTACTGCATCATCTTTGTGTCATAAATAAATTAAATTATTTAATGTCTAAAAATTACAAATAAAATACCATTATGTAGGAAATCGTTTTATCTTTATAATGAATATTTATAGTAGAATTTATCTTTTGTATAACCCTATATTAAAAATGATTTTCTTATTAAACTTTGATTTTAACTATTTTAACCCTTCTTTAAATAAATTAATAATAAATGTCCTAATCTAATCCAAGTGGGCCTAAATGGTCATATTTTATTCCTAAGGTTGTTTCTGATCGAATTAAACTTATCCAATAGAATCATGACATGTGTTAGGGTAATAATAATATCATTTTTACCCTTAGTTACCCTATTTACTTTTAACCGTGGTAAAAAAAGTAAAAAGTTACTATTCACCAAAAATTATTTTCATCTCATTGAACCACATTTTACTTACTGACATCAACTGTGTCTCTTGGATTTCTGAAATTCCACTCACAGAAGCGGTAAAATTAAGTTTTATGAAAAATTCATTTTTTTAACTACCACTTAGTGGTTTCACTATTCATCAAAAATGAAAGTTTTCAGAAATATACCAAAAATTATGCCTAAGCTCTATTTGATATTATGAACTCAAAAAATGATGTATATTTTACCAAATTAAAAACATATCAATTGCGTTAATTAATTTAAAATTAATTCGCGTCGTCAAAACAAATAACGTGTTCTTAAGAGATAATAACTATCAAAAGATTGACACTTGTTTATGTCTGGTTTAAATGTGAAATTACATCCAATGACCTACATTGTATTAAATTGTAAAAATATATTCTAAATATACTTTAAAACCACTCAAATTAATAATTTATCACTATTAATTATTTCTATTAAAAGGTTGTTTTTAATTAAAATTTAGTAATTTTCATTATTTATCAAAAAATGAAATGAGCCGAAAAGTACCAAAATTTCACCCCCAGCTAATTTCGATATTCCGAATCCAAAAATGAAGTCCATTTTGAAAAAAATTAATTTAAAAAATTTCAAAAAGTGGTTATTACTATTCATAATGACTAGTTTTAATAATATTTTAATAGCATATCGTTGTTTAGTGAAACTCAGTATTGCGTACTACACACGCTATCGAGGAAGGTCGCGATTGCACGTAATGAAAGGAAAGTAAAGGATGCGTGTTGTGCAAGCTCCTTTTGGTGTAGCATACAACACAATACATTAATGAAATTAAAAATAATATTTTTCATAAAATCTCGGGGTGTTACATTCTACCCCCCTTAAAATGAATTTCGCCCTCGAAATTCATCGGGGTTATAAATGGTTTACTACTCGAAAGTTTGTTTAATAGAAACCCACATTGTAAAAAGGAATACCAAAACATGGCTTTAAAAACTAAAGTATGAAATGTAACGGTTACCCAAATTAACTCATCACTGGGTTTCCACGTAGGAGAACATAGGTGAAAATATGGATATGGAAGAAAAATCTAACCATCAAGTTCTGATAGAGAGTGGTAGAGAACATGGCTATGAAAAATCCAACAATCACAAAGCTATTGATTTTTGATGATCCAAGGTACCATCTAATTCATTGGATATAAGGGAACTAGGACATCATTTTTGGTTTTCAAGATCATTTCCCTAAAGTTGATGAATTAAAAGAAATTCTTGCATGATTTTGGTACAATCTCACTGTTGTTAATGAATTGAAAAATTTCCACTTCATCCCTTAAATAAATTAAGTTGAATTTGTTATTCATGATGTGTTAGTAGATCATGTGATAGAATGATGGGTCATTCCATCTTTTTCAAAAAAAAAAGGTTAACAAAAGTTATAAGTCCATATTATGGTTAGATTAATCATATATGGTTCCAAAAATGAACTTATACTTCATATATCATACCGCTTAATAAAATAAAACTAGTTTCTACTAACCAGAGACTTCCTGTAGGCCAGTGGTAGGCGATAAAGGCCAGTCGCACTTCGGTTGTGGGTTCGATTCCCACATCCTTTTCCGACGCGATGGGTTGTCGCCCGCCTTACAGGTTGTCCTTTTTCTAAAACTATATTACTATAACACCCCATCAATAATATCGAAAAAACTTCTATCCTTAAAAAATACTAACTTATGTCCAACATAATCCATTCCAATCTTTAGGCTTATCCATAATATTGCAGTCCACTCTCATAATATAGTGAAAACGATTACCAGAGATTTAATACCATCGTTGATCCCCATATATCATAAGATATGTCTTGTTGGTCACATTCCAAACATTCGAAGGCCTTAATCATGTATTCTATTGAAAAATTAATACCCATTAAACCTTAGTGAAAACATAAATGCTGTCAAAAGTTAACTCTTTTCACATACCAAAATCCAAAAATTCTATATACTCAAACCATGATATAACCTTCTCCTTATATCAGTCATGAGCTCATGAATACCATCAAACATTTAATTTTCTCCTTATCCCTTCATTATGCGCATATCATCTACTTTCCAAAAATATCTGAATAACCTTTCATGGTTACTGGTACCATTAATCATAAACTTTCAAAACTTAAGGAAAGACAACAGTGTAACAATCCTTAGATGTCTCTTTATTCCATAGTACCATGCGATTACTTATACAATATTACACTTGATAAACATGCAATCATTCCACTACCTTCTTAAACCATTGACTAAACATCAACAATTCTTTCATCTTACATATCATTTGTAGTCTCTTCATCATCATCAACATAAATACTACCCATACGACCGTACTGATTCTCTTCATGAGACTTTACCTTAGGGCATTGGTTTGCATAATGACCATACATTCCACATTTAAAACATCTAACCATTATTGATGTCGTAGCAATACAATTATCCTCATCCATGGTATAAATTGAACCTTTTCCTTTGCACTTACTGGATTTCTATCCTTCTTTTCCACACCCAAAGCATCTTCCAGTTCCCTTGAAACATTCTCCTTGATGTCTCTTCCCACATGATTTACATAGGGGAAATTGAACTTTCTTTCCTCTATGATCATCATGAAACTCCATATTTCTCTTATTATCTGAGTCTGGAAACTTACCAAAGTTGAGATTATTGATCATATTATGAGATTTCTGATTAGGTATAAAAATGATGTTTGACCTTCCAAATCCCATTTCATTTGGTTTCTCATGAAGAATATCATTCCATTTTCCGTCATATCCTCCATTATCATGAATCTTCCTGTTTCCAGACATTTTCTAAAACCCAAAAAGAATAGTGTGAAAGGAAAAAATCATGCTATGGAAAATAACATAGTAAAGGGGAAGCACCCTGAATATCTAACATCTTAGGTTAAATTCTAAGATCGTTACCGTAGTTCTAGGACCATATTTTATACGTATACTTATCCTTAGGGGCATCCCTAGAAATACCTTAGAAATATCTCTAGGGATCTCACTAACGTTTTCGCATCCTAGTTTCCAAAGGTTGACTAAACCTTTCCTCTGATACCAACTATAGAAACCCTAAGCTTAACGTACATGGACATTACATTACTTTAGCAGAATACTTAGTACATAACAAAAACAGACACACAAGGACCGTAATAGTTTAGTGTCTTTGGAAACTTAGAACGTAATCTTCTAATCGTGGTGAAAGATCTTCAACATCTCCCATACAGATCTTCCCCTTTTTTAGCTAAAACCTTTATTTATATCCTGGGGAAAAGAAATCATAAAAAGGGTGAGCTCAAATGCTCAGTAAGGGTAAGCATGGATAAAATAAAACATACCATATACATTTGAACTTAAAAACATGAACATAATGTTTAAACATAAAAATCTTGAGAAATGACATAAAACATGGAAGTACGTAAGGCATAGATCATAAATAAACATTAAGAATGATAAAATATCATGGGAATAAAACATGTAATTGTGGAAACCATTAAGCACATGATATGATTTCAATAGTAGCCCAGACATCGCTGCCAAGACCATCTTAGTGGACAAAGTCCCTTTCTGAATCGAGTTCACTCCTCATTCCAGTCCTGTATTACTGAACCAGTCTAACTTTCCCTTCCATCCATTTCTATCTCATGAGATATAAATCTTTACCCAATTCATTGGAGGGAGATATAGGTCCCACCCGTCTCATAATGAAATCATTCTTACTTGTGCCACAAAATAAACATACATCATTCATAATAACCCAACGAATAAAATGGGTTTCATAAACATCATCCCATCATCACATAATCCATATAAAAGAAATGGATATCATTTCATAATAAGAAGAGTGAATCCATGTAAATCATAGAGACTTTATACTTGAAACATACACTTATGAAATAATGTCATCTTAGATGGAAAATGGTTTTGATAAAATACTTGAAATGAATTCTTGAGGAAAATATCCTTTCTTCTTCAAAATCAATTTCCTTTCTCAAAACATCATGAAATTTTAAAAGAAAAAGATTTTTTTGAAAATAGTCCTTAAATATTTTTGACGAAGTTTCATGAAAATAAGGCTTTATAAAACCGTAAAACAAATCCATTCGTGCCGTATAAGTTAAAAAAAACATTCTTCACGTACTTTTTCCGGAAAAGTCAAAAGTACCTTATAGGGTAAATAAAAGAAAGATTCCTTCCATACCATGGGGTAAAAGCCAAAATGGGTGAAAAGGACTTTAAACATAAATGAATACACTTTTATAAAACATGGACATGGATGATAGTAATAACCCCAGTAAATACTTACGAATAAGCAATCTCGGATAAAAATGAGATTTGCAAAATTATCCCTTACCTTAGGTCCGATTTGATTCATAAGTGTCCGAACCTCCTGTATAATGATTTAAATAATGTTATTGACTTATTACAGAATCATATTAATTGTTATGATATCATATATGGTTCAATTATGACTTTTTATTACCCGTTCTTTTGTAAATTCCATGTTAAAGAGCATTTTGGGTAAAATCGTTTCATTTGTCGTCTGTGTTTTGACTTGTAATTGTTCATATGATTACTTAGATCATGATTACATACATACAGAATGTAAAACATTATTTATATATAATATATATTCATAATATACATATATATAATAGACCGATAAATGGAAATAAATACACCGTTCATGGAGACGGTAGGCCGTACGTACGCATGAACGTTGTTTTCGTTTCCTCATTGAATTGAATGGAATTAATTGGATGAAATATATATATATATATATATATACATAAATCCAGTATCATTATTATGTCATATATTTCCTGATTACTTATTATATATACTTTATAATCATTTATGAATGGTTAATCATTGAGAATGAATCTCATCGCGTCGTGGACACGATATTCCGTACGTATGCACGAGCGATGATATCGTTCCCATGATTGTGAACTTTTATTGGAGTGTATGTATACTATTACAGAATCAATATCACTTTATAATAATCATATATAGTTATTATTTACACCATTATACCCATCCAAGTAAGGTGGTGGTGGAAAATAGATTACACCACGGCGTGGAGACGGTATTCCGTACGTACGCACGCGTGGTGATTTCGTTTTCCGTAGGATGGATAGATGGTGAAATAGGGTTGTTTCATACTTATAATACCATATCAGTATATGAGTGATACTTATGTTATTAATTCACAATGAAACAACCTAATAAGAAGAAGTGTAAGAAGAAATAAAGTTGGAAGAATCGGTAACAGAATTACCTCTTCTTTGAAGCGCCTCTTTGAGATCTCCTTTTAAGGAACTAAAATTGGTCTTTGAGGAATACCAGAACCTCTAGGATGTTTCTAGGGAAGTGGAGAAGATAATTTGGAAGGGGTTGGCCGAGCTCGAAGGCTCAAAGTTGTGTGAGGAAGAGAGGGAGGAGGTGCCTTTTATAAGGGAGGAGAGGTGCACCTTTGGAATAACTAAAAATATTATTTTATTATAAAGCCAAATTCAGTTTTAAATAGCTCCAAATTGATTTATTTTGAAGCTAAGGTGGGGATGGGTAGAAATACTCTCATCCAATAGAATTTAGACAAGTTTAGGTTCCTATTTTAACCTTATTATTTATATTTAACTTTAAGTTAGATAATTTTACTTTTACCGTGTCTTTTTGTGTTCTTACACTATAAGGTTAATAAACTTACTATAACAAGACAAACGAACCCCAAGTTGTTTATTATTAATATATATAACCTTATCTATGTACTTTGGCCGAACCATAGATTTTTAGGAAAAAAATAACAATTAATAATATAATATTTGTTTTAAAAACCATTTTATGTCAATTTTGACACTATTTAGTAATTGATTTTTGTAAAAATCATAACAGAATGATTAGTTCGCAAAATGTTAATTAACTCAATAGTAACATGTCATATTAACCTATAAAATTAGTGGAATTCATAAAAAGTCTCAAATTACATTTATTTGGGTATTTATAACATCAATTATGTCAATATTTCATTAATAAGATAATTACTACATCATCATTGTGTCAAAAATAAATTAAATTATTTAATGTCTAAAAATTACAAATAAAATACCATTATATAGGATATATTTTTATATTTATAATGAATATTTATAGTCTAATTTATCTTATTTATAACCCTATATTAAAAATGATTTTCTTATTAAACTTTGATTTTAACTATTTTAACCATTCTTTAAATAAATTAATAATAAATGTCCTAATCTAATCCAAGTGGGCCTAAATGGTCATATTTTATTTCTAAGGTTTTTTTGGTCGAATTAAACTTATCCAATAGAATTAGGACATGTGTTAGGGTAATAATAATATCATTTTTACCCTTAGTTACCCTATTTACTTTTAACCGTCGTAAAAAAAAGTAAAAAGTTACTATTCACCAAAAATTGTTTTCATCTCATTGAATCACATTTTACTTACTGACATCAATTGTGTCTCTTGGAATTTTGAAATTACACTCACAGAAGCGGTAAAATTATGTTTTATGAAAAATTCATTTTTTTAACTACCACTTAGTGGTTTCACTATTCATCAAAAAATGAAAGTTTCCATAAAAATACCAAAAATTAGGCCAAAGCTAAATTTGATATTATTAACTAAAAAATTATGTCTATTTTACCAAATTAAAAACATATCAGTTGAATTAATTAATTTAAAAATTAATTCCCGTCGTCAAAACAAATAGCGTGTTCTCAAGAGATAATAACTATCAAAAGATTGACACTTGTTTATGTCTGGTTTAAATTTGAAATTACATCCAATGACCAACATTGTATTAAATTGTAAAAATATATTATAAATATACTTTAAAACCACTCAAATTAATAATTTATCACTATTAATTATTTCGATTAAAAAGGTTGTTTTTAATTAAAATTTAGTAATTTTCACTATTCATCAAAAAATGAAAGTGAGCCGAAAAGTACCAAAATTTCACCCTAAGCTAATTTCGATATTCCAAATCCGAAAATGAAGTCCATTTTGAAAAATAAAATTTACAAAATTTCAAAAAGTGGTCATTACTATTCATAACAGCTAGTTTTAATAATATTTTAATAGCATATCGTTGTTTAGTGAAACTCGGTATTGCGTACTACACACGCTATCGAGGAAGGTCACGATTGCGTGTAATGAAAGGAAAGTCAAGGATGCGTGTTGTAGAGACCCGAAGCTTGACTTACATGGTCATTACATTACTTTTACGGAATACTTAATACATAACAAAAACACACACACAAGGACCGTAATAGTTTAGTGTCTTTGGAAACTCGGAATATAATCTTCTAATCGTGGTGAAAGATCTTAAACATCTCCCATAAATATCTCCTTTTTTTTACCTAAAACCTTTATTTATATCCTGGGGAAAAGAAAACATAAAAGGGTGAGCTCAAATTCTCATTAAGGGTAAACAAAAGAAATATCAATCACATCATATTCATAAGAACATAACATTTTGGAAATATTAATCCTGCAAAAGAGATCATAATAGCATAACATGGGATAAATAATAGTAGTGAAATGTAATCCTAATAATCATAACTTAAAACATGAAACTTTGTGTCATACACACATAATCATAGAGAATCATTTCTTATTAGTCAAGACTCATTGCCAGGACTATCTTAGTGGACAAAGTCCATTTCTGAGCTGAGTCACCCTCGTTTTAGTCCTGTTTCACTGAACCGGTTTAACCTACCGTTATAGACATGTCTATCTCATGAGATATAAAATCTTTACCCAATGCATTGGAGGGAGATATAGGTCCCACCCATCTCATAATGATACCATTCTTATGGGTGCCACAAAATCATAAACCATACATCATAGCATATCCCATGTAATAAAAATGGGAATCTTAAACATCATGACATCATAAAACAATTCATATAAGATAAAGGAATTCATAAAAATATATCCATCACAACATAGTCATATCAATGTAATAATAGGGGTAAAAACAGAACCCTTTATTATCTTGTATGGAAAATAATTTTTATAAAACACTTGAACTCCATTCTTGAGGAAAATATCCTTTCTACTTCAAAAACACTTTTACTTTCTTAGCATGTCATTCAATTCTAAACTAAAAGAATTTGATTAAAAATAAACTTGAAAACTTGTAAAGGAAGCTTCTTGTAAATAATGTTTTAAAAATCCATTCAACCTGTATAAGTTAAAAAAAAATTCTTTTCGTACTTTTGTCGGAAAAGTCAAAAAGTACCTCGTACGAAAAACGAAAAAAGATTCCTTTCATATATTTTAATAAAAACTCACCAAAGGGTAAAATAGGTTTTAAACAATTTTAGGTGGATGGAAATAATATTACATATTGAGGAAACATGGATGTGGATGATAAAATACACCCCAGTAAATACCAAAGTATAAGCAATCTCAGATAAAAATGAGATTGTGATATTTTCCCTTACCTTAGGTCCGATTTTCTTCGTAAGTGTTCGAACCTCCTGTATAATGATTTAAATAATGTTATTGACTTATTTGTAGAATCATACTTATTGTTATGATATCATATATGGTCATATTCTTAGCTTCTTATTAGTAATATTTCATTACTACTTGTTAATTAGGTGTTTATTACTTTTTGTTCTTATGCGTGTTTTGTCGAATAAATTCTTATTCTTATCTTTAGGTTATAGATACCTCATTTCCAGAATGTTATTAGTGTTATATATATCATATTAATTCATTAAATTAATTTATATAATCATTATGCAATGAAGATCATGTAGAACGAGTCACATCACATCGTGGAGACGGTATTCCGTACGTACGCACGAGTGATGATATCATTCCTATGATCGTGGAATTGTATTGGAGTGTATGTATACTATTTCAGAATCAATATCACTTTATAATAGTCATATATAGTAATTATTTACACCATTATACCCATCCAAGTAAGGTGGTGGTGGAAAATAGATTACACCACGGTGTGGAGACGGTATTCCATACGTACGCACGTGCGATGATTTCTTTTTCCGTAGGATGGATAGATGGTGAAATAGGGTTGTTTCATAATTATAATAACATATCAGTATATTATTGATACTGATGTTATTACTCCATAATGAAACAAGTAAATAAGAAGAAGTGGAAGAAGAAATAAAGATGAAAGAATCGGTAACAGACATTACCTCTTCTTTGAAGTGCTTCTTTGAGATCTCCTTTTAGGGCACTAAAATTGGTCTTTGAGGAAGACCCGAACCTCTAGGATGTTTCTAGGGAAGTGGAGAAGAGAATTTGGAAGGGGTTGGCCGAGCTTGAAGGCTCAAAGTGGTGTGAGGAATAGGGGGAGGAGGTGCCCTTTTATAAGGGAGGAGAGGGGCTCCTTTGGAAAAACTAAAAATATTATTTTATTATAAAGCCAAATTCGGTTTTAAATAGCTCCAAATTGAGTTATTTCGAATCTAAGGTCGGTATGGGTCGAAATACTCTCATCCAATAGAATTTAGACAAGTTTAGGTTCCTATTTCAACCT
The DNA here is from genome assembly GCA_963277665.1 of Viscum album. Classification (NCBI taxonomy): domain Eukaryota; kingdom Viridiplantae; phylum Streptophyta; class Magnoliopsida; order Santalales; family Viscaceae; genus Viscum; species Viscum album. The sequence continues at coordinate 1,955,894,499 of OY728127.1, read as the reverse complement.
TATCATTTATATTTAACTTTAAGTTAGATAATTTTACTTTTACCGACTCTTTTTGTGTTCTTACACTATAAGGTTAATAAACATACTCTAAGAAGCCAAACTAACCCCAAGTTGTTTATTATTAATATATATAACCTTATCTAAGTCATTTGGCCGATCCTTAGATTTTTAGGAATAAAATAACAATTAATAATATAATATCGTTTTTAAAAACTATTTTATGTCAATTTTGACACTATTTAGTAATTGATTTTTGTAAAAATCATAACAGAATTATTAGTTCAAAAACAGTTAATTAAATAAATAATAACATGTCATATTAACCTATAAAATTAGTGGAATTCATAAAAAGTCTCAAATTACAATTATTGTGGTATTTATAACATCAATTATGTTAGTATTTCATTAATAATATAATTACTGAATCATATTTGTGTCATACATAAATTATAATATTTAATGTCTAAAAATTAAAAATAAAATAAAATTATGTAGTAAATATTTTTATCTTTCTAATGAATATTTATAGTCGAATTTATCTTATGTATAACCCTATATTAAAAATGATATACTTATTAAACTTTGATTTTAACTATTTTAACCCTTCTTTAAATAAATTAATAATAAATGTTCTAATCTAATCCAAGTGGGCCTAAATGGTCATATTTTATTCCTAAGGTTGTTTTTGGTCGAATTACACTTATACAATAGAATTAGGACCTGTGTTAGGGTAATAATAATAAAATTTTTACCCTTAATTACCCTATTTACTTTTAACCGTGGTAAAAAAAAGTAAAAAGTTACTATTCACCAAAAATTATTTTCCTCTCATTGAACCACATTTTACTTACTGACATCAACCATGTCTCTTGGATTTTTGAAATTCCACTCACAGAAGCGGTAAAATTATGTTTTATGAAAAAATCATTTTTTTTAACTACCACTTAGTGGTTTCACTATTCATCAAAAAATGAAAGTTTCCAGAAAAATACCAAACATTAGGCCTAAGATATATTTGATATTATGAACTCAAAAATGATGTCTATTTTACCAAATTCAAAACATATCAGTTGCATTAATTAATTTAAAAATTAATTCCCGTCGTCAAAACAAATAGCGTGTTCTTAAGAGATAATAACTATCAAAAGATTGACACTTGTTTATGTCTGGTTTAAATGTGAAATTACATCCAATGACCAAAGTTGTATTAAATTGTAAAAATATATTCTAAATATACTTTAAAACCACTCAAATTAATAATTTATCACTATTAATTATTTCGATTAAAAAGGTTGTTTTTAATTAAAATTCAGTAATTTTCACTATTCATCGGAAAATGAAAGTTATCCGAAAAGTACCAAAATTTCACCCTAAGCTAATTTCGATATTCCGAATCCAAAAATGAAGTCCATTTTGAAAAATAAAATTTACAAAATTTTAAAAAGTGGTTATTACTATTCATAACGGCTAGTTTTAATAATATTTTAATAGCATATTGTTGTTTAGTGAAACTCGTTATTGCGTAGTACACACGCTATCAAGGAAGTTCGTGATTGCGTGTAATGCAAGGAAAGGATGCGTGTTGTGCAAGCTCCTTTTGGTGTAGCGTACAACACAAGACATTAATGAAATTAAAAAGAATATTTTTCATAAAATCTTGGGGTGTTACATTCTTCCCCCCTTAAAATGAATTTCGCCCTCGAAATTCGTCGGGGTTATAAATGGTTTACTACTTGAAAGTTTCTTTAATAGAAACCCACATCGTAAAAAGGAATACCAAAACCAATATTTAAAAAACAAAAGTATGAAACGTAAAGGTTACCCAAATAAACTAATCACTGGGTTTCCACATAGGTGAAAATATGGATATGGAAGAGAAATCTAATCATCATGTCCGGATGGAGAGTGGTAGAGAACATGGATATGGAAAAGATAGAAATCACAAAGCCATAAATTTGTGATGATCTAGGGTACCATCTGATTCATCGGATATAAATGCACTAGGACAACATTTTTTTTTGGTTTTCAAGATCATTTCCCTAAAGTTGAATATTTTGAATGAGAAAAAATAATTACTTTATTTTGGTACAATATCATTGTTGTTCGTGCTTTGAAAAATTTCCACTTCATCTCTTAAAGAAATGAAGTTGAATTTGTTATTCATGAAGTGTTAATAGATCATGTGATAGAATGATGGGTTATTCCATCTGTTTCAAAGAAAAGGTTAGCAAAAGTTATCAAATATACATAAGTCCATCTATCGTATATCATTCCAAAATGGACATATACATCATCTATCATACCACTTAATAAAATAAAACTAGTTTATACTAACCAGGGACTTCCTGTAGGCCAGTGGTAGGCGATAAAGGCCAGTCGCACTTCAGTTGTGGGTTCGATTCCCACAGCCTTGTCCGACGCGATGGGTTGTCGCCCGTCCTGCAGGTTGTCCTTTTTCTAAAACTACATTACTATAACATCACATAAATAATATCAAAATTTCTATCCTTAAACAATACTAACTTATGTCCAACATAATCCATTCCAATATTTAGGATTATCTAAAATACTTCGGTCCAATCTCACAATATAAAGAAAATGATTACTTGAAATGTCATCAACCAAGCATGTGAATACCATCATTTATCCCCCATATATCTTGTTGGTCACATTCCAATCATGTGAATACCTTAATCATGTATTCTCTTGAAAAATGAATACCCATTAAACCTTAGTGAAAACATGAATGCTGTCAAAAGTTAACTATTTCCACATTCCAAAATCCAAAAATTCTATATACTCAATCCATTACATAACCTTCTCCTTATATCAGTCATGATCTCATGAATACTATCAAACATTTAATTTTCTCCTTATACCTTCATTATGCGCATATCACATATATTCCAAAAATATCAGAATAACCTTTAATGGATACCAGTACCATTAATCATACACTTTCAAAACTCAAGGAAAGACAATAGTGTAACAATCCTTAGATGTCTCTTTATTCCATAGTACCATGAGATTACTTATACAACATTACACTTGATAAACATGTAATCATTCCACTACCTTCTTAAACCATTGACCGAGCTTCAACAATTCTTTCAACTCATATATCATTTGTAGTCTCTTCATCATCATCAACATAAATACTACTCATACGGCCGTACTGATTCTCTTCATGAGACTTTCCCTTTGGGCATTGGTTTGCATAATTCCCGTACATTCCACATTTAAAACATTTAACCATTGTTGATGTCGTAGCAATACCATTATCCTCATCCATGGTGTTAACTGAACCTTTTCCTTTGCACTTACTGGCTTTGTGTCCTTCTTTTCCACACCCAAAGCATCTTCCAGTTCCCTTGAAACATTCTCATCGATGCCTCTTCCCACATGATTTACATAGGGGAAATTGAACTTTCTTTCCTCTATGATCATCATGAAACTCCATATTTCTCTTATTAGCCGAGTCAGGAAACTTACCAAATTTGAGTTTATTGATCATATTATGAGATTGCTGATTCAGCATAATAATGATGGTTGGACTTCCAAATCCCATTTCATTTGGTTTCTCATGAAGAATATCATTCCATTGTCCATAATATCCTCCATTATCGTGAATCATCTTGTTTCCAGCCATTTTCTAAAACCCAAAAAGAATAGTGTTAGAGGCAAAAATCATAATAAAGGGGGAGTAACTTCAATATCTAACATCTTAGGTTAAATTCTAAGATCGTTACCATAGTTCTAGGACTATATCCTATACGTATACTTATCCTTAGGGACATCCCTAGACATACCTTAGAAATATCTCTAGGGATCTCACTAACGTTTTCGCATCCAAGTTTCCAAAGGTTGACTAAACATTTCCTCTGATACCAACTGTAGAGACCTGAAGCTTGACGTACATGGTCATTACATTACTTTTGCGGAATACATAATACATAACAAAAACACACACACAAGGACCGTAATAGTTTAGTGTCTTTGGAAACTCGGAATATAATCTTCTAATCGTGGTGAAAGATCTTCAACATCTCCCATAAAGATCTACTTTTTTTACCTAAAACCTTTATTTATATCCTGGGGAAAAGAAAACATAAAAGGGTGAGCTCAAATGCTCAGTAAAGGTAAACAAAAGAAATATCAATCACATCATATTCATAAGAACATAACATTTTGGAAATCTTAATCCTAAAAATGAGATCATTATATCATAACATGGGATAAATCATAGTAGTGAAATGTAATCCCAATAATCATAACTTAAAACATGAAACTTTGTGTCATACACACATAATCATAGAGAATCATTTCTTATTAGTCAAGACTCATTTCCATGACTGTCTTAGTGGACAAAGTCCATTTCTGAGCCGATTCACCCTCGTTTCAGTCCTGTTTCACTGAACCGGTTTAACCTACTGTTCCAGCCATGTCTATCTCATGAGATATAAAATCTTTACCCAATGAATTGGAGGTAGATATTGGTCCCACCCATCTCATAATGATACCGTTCTTATGTGTGCCACAAAATCATAAACCATACATCATAGCATAACCCATGTAATAAAAATGGGAATCTTAAACATCGTGACATCATAAAAAAATTCATATAAGATAAATGAATTCATAAAAATATATCCATCACAACATAGTCATATCAATGTAATAATAGGGGTAAAAACATAACCCTTTATTATCTTATATGGAAAATAATTTTTATAAAACACTTGAACTCCATTCTTAAGGAAAATATCCTTTCTACTTCAAAAACACTTTTCCTTTCTTAGCATGTCATACAGTTATAAACTAAAAGAATTTGATTAAAAATAAACTTGAAAACTTGTAAAGGAATATTCTTGGAAATAATGTTTTAAAAATCCATTCAACCTATATAAGTTAAAGAAAAACATTCTTTTCGTACTTTTGTCGGAAAAGTCAAAAAGTACCTCGTATGAAAAACGACAAAAGATTCCTTTCATATATTTTACTAAAAACTCACCAAAGGGTAAAATAGGTTTTAAAAAATTGTAGGTGGATGGAAATAATATTACATATTGAGGAAACATGGATGTGGATGATAAAATACACCCCAGTAAATACCAAAGTATAAGCAATCTCGGATAAAAATGAGATTGTGATATTTTCCCTTACCTTAGGTCCGATTTGCTTCGTAAGTGTCCGAACCTCCTGTATAATGATTTAAATAATGTTATTGACTTATTCCAGAATCATAATTATTATTATGATATCATATATGGTCATATTCCTAGCTTCTTATTAGTAATATTTCATTACTACTTGTTATTCGGGTGTTTATTACTTTTTGTTCTTATGCATGTTTTGTCGAATAAATTCTTATTCTTCTATTTAGGTTATAGATACCTCATTTATAGAATTTTATTAGTGTAAAATATATCATATTCATTCATTAAATTCATTTATATAATCATTATGCAATGAAGATCATGTAGAACGAGTCACATCACATCGTGGAGACGATATTCCGTACGTATGCACGAGTGATGATATCATTCCTATGTTCTTGGAATTGTATTGGAGTGTATGTATACTATTTCAGAATCAATATCACTTTATAATAGTCATATATAGTCATTATTTACACCATTATACCCATCCAAGTAAGGTGGTGGTGGAAAATAGATTACACCACGGCGTGGAGACGGTATTCCGTACGTACGCACGCGCGGTGATTTCTTTTTCCGTAGGATGGATAGATGGTGAAATAGGGTTGTTTCATACTTATAATAACATATCAGTATATGAGTGATACTGATGTTATTAGTTAATAATGAAACAACTAAAGAAGAAGAAGTGGAAGAAGAAATAAAGATGAAAGAATTGGTAACAAACATTACCTCTTCTTTGAAGTGCTTCTTTGAGATCTCCTTTTAGGGCACTAAAATTGGTCTTTGAGGAAGACCAGAACCTCTAGGATGTTTATAGGGAAGTGTAGAAGAGAATTTGGCAGGGGTTGGCCGAGCTTGAAGGCTCAAAGTGGTGTGAGGAAGAGGGGGAGGAGGTGCCCTTTTATAAGGGAGGAGAGGGTCTCCTTTGGAAAAACTAAAAATATTATTTTATTATAAAGCCAAATTCGGTTTTAAATAGCTCCAAATTGAGTTATTTAGAAGCTAAGGTGGGGATGGGTCGAAATTATCTCATCCAATATAATTTATAAAAGTTTAGGTTCCTATTTTAACCTTATCATTTATATCTAACTTTAAGTTAGATAATTTTACTTTTACCGTGTCTTTTTGTGTTCTTACACTATAAGGTTAATAAACTTACTATAAGAAGCCAAAAGAACCCCAAGTTGTTTATTATTAATATATATAACCTTATCTAAGTCATTTGGCCGAACCTTAGATTTTTGGGAATAAAATAACAATTAATAATATAATATTTGTTTTAAAAACTATTTTATGTCAATTTTGACACTATTTAGTAATTGATTTTTGTAAAAATCATAACAGAATGATTAATTCGAAAAAAGTTAATTAAATCAATACTAACATGTCATATTAACCTATAAAATTAGTTTAATTCATAAAAAGTCTCTAATTACATTTATTTTGGTATTTATAACATCAATTAAGTCAATATTTCATTAATAAGATAATTACTGCATCATCTTTGTGTCATAAAAAAATTATATTATTTAATGTCTAAAAATTACAAATAAAATACCATTATGTAGGAAATATTTTTAGCTTTCTAATGAATATTTATAGTAGAATTTATCTTATGTATAAACCTATATCAAAAATGATATACGTATTAAACTTTGATTTTAACTATTTTAACCCTTCTTTAAATAAATTAATAATAAATGTCCTAATCTAATACAAGTGGGCCTAAATGGTCATATTTTATTCCTAAGGTTGTTTTTGGTCGAATTACACTTATACAATAGAATTAGGACACGTTTTAGGGTAATAATAATAACATTTTTACCCTTAATTACCCTATTTACTTTTAACCGTGGTAAAAAAAAGTAAAAAGTTACTATTCACCAAAAATTATTTTCATATCATTGAACCACATTTTACTTACTGACATCAACTGTGTCTCTTGGAATTTTGAAATTAGACTCACAGAAGCGGTAATATTAAGTTTTATGAAAAATTCATTTTTTTAACTACCACTTAGTGGTTTCACTATTCATCAAAAAATGAAAGTTTCCAGAAAAATACCAAAAATTAGGCCTAAGCTATATTTGATATTATGAACTCAAAAACGATGTATATTTTACCAAATTCAAAACATATCAGTTGAATTAATTAATTTAAAAATTAATTCCCGTCGTCAAAACAAATAGCGTGTTCTTAAGAGATAATAACTATCAAAAGATTGACACTTGTTTATATCTGGTTTAAATGTGAAATTACATCCAATGAGCAACATTGTATTAAATTGTAAAAATATATTCTAAATATACCTTAAAACCACTCAAATTAGTAATTTATCACTATTAATTATTTCGATTAAAAAGGTTGTTTTTAATTAAAATTTAGTAATTTTCACTATTCATCAGAAAATGAAAGTTATCCGAAAAGTACCAAAATTTCAACCTAAGATAATTTCGATATTCCGAATCCAAAAATGAAGTCCATTTTGAAAAATAAAATTTACAAAATTTTAAAAAGTGGTTATTACTATTCATAACGGTAAGTTTTAATAATATTTTAATAGCATATTGTTGTTTAGTGAAACTCGTTATTGCGTAGTACACACGCTATCGAGGAAGGTCGCGATTGCATGTAATGAAAGACAAGGATGCGTGTTGTGCAAGCTCCTTTTTGTGTAGCGTACAACATAAGACATTAATGAAATTAAAAAGAATATTTTTCATAAAATCTCGGGGTGTTACACGTGTTGTGCAAGCTCCTTTTGGTGTAGCGTACAACACAAGACATTAATGAAATTAAAAATAATATTTTTCATAAAATCTCAAGGTGTTACAATCAGTACGTCGAAATTATCCAAAGGTGATTTTTTCATAATTTTCTGAGATAGTCGATTTTTTGGGTAAAAATTAAATACCGTTAAAATATATAACGTGTTTTATGACATAATAATGAGCCAGTAGTGATGTAATAAAATAATATAAACATTTTTTCGGCCAATACATGTTTTACCATTAAAATAATGTGATTTTGGGTTTGTTTAATTTATTTTACAAAGCTTTAGTGGATCCTTCAAGGCTTATAAAACATTTTGTCTTTTTAAATTATTTTCCTTGAGAGTGTGACTCACCTCCACATAAGAAACCCTATTATTTTAAGTATTTCGGACATTTTCCTTATAAAATATTGTTTTCCACTCCACTTTCTCAAAATCCATGGGCAAAAACCGTGGGCTGGTTTGTGGTTTTGATTAGTTTAATACGACGTGTCCCAAACCTAAATAATAAGGAATTACCTATCCTTTCCAATATAAACCCACCCAAGAGCCCACTTACTCTTCACTCAAAGACTTGGGAGTTCAAAAAACCCCTGCCATCCTCTCTCAAGAATCCTCCCAAGGTACCCCAAGCTCCCAATAAGACTCTCTCAAGCCTCTCCCAAGCCTATGGGATCACACTTCCAAGTAAGGGATTCCTACCTTTCTCTTTTTATCCAAGTTTCTTAATATTGTTATGCCCTTTTATTTTCAATTAAAAATTTAAGGTATGATTTCTCATCTGAACCATACTTCCCTCTTTATGTTTTTATTATGGGAGATCCCTTTCTCTCTCATTAATTACTCTCATGTATACCCGTTACCATGCCGAAATTCCGTGAGCGATTTCTCTCTCCTATTTTACATCCAAGTAATTATTTTGTATTATGAATCTAAATTCAATTATGTTTGTTGGGACATGTATCAATATGACCCCATTACTGTCAATTTCATGTACATATTATGATACACCCTTTTCTATCTCATCAACCATTTTCATTAATACTTATGTCACGCCGTTATGCTGTTGAAACTGCACCGCATTTTTTCAAGCCAAGGTCATTGTGTAGTGAATACCATACCCATGTATCTATCAAGAGTATTCAACTTTATGCACTTATAAATATTTAATGGTACTTTAATGTATTTATTCTGCATTAATTAATCGTGGAATAACTTATTATGTTGATTGATTCCATGTTATATGATCCATGTGGAACACTTATGCATGAAATGAGATGTTTAAGAAGGGTGCGCCCTAATAGCGCTCCAATGCATTGGGTAAAGTATAGTATCAGGATACATCATGTGCAATGGGTGTTGACTCATGATAATTAAAGATCAACTAGGTTTTACTCGTTCTTAATTTGCAATGAGGGTTTACTCATGCCCCATGTGCAATGAGCCTTGGCTCATGCTAATTCCATGTTAAGTTTTGTTGCCACATTTCCATGTTTTGATTATCATGATTTATCATGAATTTATGTTCATATTCATCTTGTGCTCCATTTATATTTCTATTGTCTAACATGTATTGTATTCTTCATGTTATTCCATGTTTATTCCCTTTCTGGGCTTTATAGCTCACCCTTTTCTTATGCATTTCCTCAGGTTATCCTATGCAATGCTAAGTACGAGGGAATGTAGTGGCCATGTAAAGGAATTTTTCAATAAGATATTGCATTTCATGTTTTAAATTTTTATGTAATGATCCTAATCCCCAAATAAACTAGACCTCTCAATCTTCCATGTTGTATCAAGTGAAGAGTTTATGTAATAAATCAGGTTTAAGTGTGTAATAAAGAGAAGGGTTGTTATAGTTGGTATCAAAGGATAGGTTTAGTTATTTTTTGGATTAGGATTAGAAAAACCTATTTAAAACTTATAGACAAGAATAAGTATAATAAAAAAATCCCTAATTATTGGTGAGTATTGAGTAATTGGTTTATCAAGCAAATACATCCCTATTTGGATACGAGCAGGTAAAGGCAGCTCTGGCACAGATGTATCCTAGGGGTAAAACCCAAAAAAACCTATTTAGGCTAGAATCAAATGGGAACTGGTGAACGAACATAGTCCTTTCTGCACTCTTGGTTACGACACTCCCAAGGGATATGATTTCGTAAATTCACAAGCTTAGTATGAACTCTTGTTAAGGGAATTAAAAAAATTCCCTTAAGAATATATGTTAGAATGTAGATCATGGATAGCATAGATTGAAGCCTTTGGATTCATAAGTTAAGGAAATAAAATTTATTTATAAGTCATAAATTTTGTCCTTGGATTACCCTTTATGTGTTACCGCTAAATTTCCTTTTATTCCAGCCGATGGCCAGTAATAGGAGTATTCAGGCTAACAACCGATGTGAAGATCAATGTGATGACTGTGCTAATGAGATTCCCAATCTGATGGAAGAAGGAATCGTGAACTTTGTCATGCTTTTCTCTCAGTTAACTCAAGATTTTAATAGAAACATGGGTCAAGTGGAATGTTCAACACCACTAAGAAAGAACAAGTCACTATTGAGAGCTTCATGAGACAAAGGCCTCTTACTTTTTATGGATCATCTGATTCCTCAATCGCTGAACAATGGATCAACTCCATCGAAAAGATATTCTCCATCCTTAAATGTTTCGAATAAGAGAATGTTATTCTAGATGCATATCGTATGGAAGGTGAAGCCTATTAATGGTGGATTTTAATCAAAAATATGAATCCAGAGGAAGAGATCGAGGCATTGGAATGAAAGGATTTTAGGAAAATGTTTTTCGATAAATATTTTCCGCACACCCTCTGACTTAAGATGGAAAGGGACTTCCTTTCCCTCAAGAAAAAAGATGAAGAATCTATCAGAGTGTACGAGTAAAACTTCAAAAGGCTTGCATGATATGCCTTCGGCTTTGTTGTTACCCCCAAATTCAAGGTTTACCACTTCTTTGGTGGGCTAAAACCCAGCCTACAGAAAGCACTGACGATCCATGACTTCGACAGCTATGAGGAAATTTTACGATGTGCCCTCAAGGTCAAAATGGAGATCAAAGAATCTTAAGGGTATCATGGGGATAAGAAGTGTAAGGTGGACTTCAATGCTGGTGATCTGATGGATAAATCCAACGGTGCTGAGAATATCTAACAAGCCACTTTCCAAAGGTGTTGAAAGAAGCACCCTGAAAATTTCCTGAAGGGGATGAGGAAATGCTTTAGGTGTGGAAGAGAATGGAACCTAGCTGTTAAATACTGAAAATAAAAACCTACAGTTGCAAGAGAGGAAAGTAACACTCCATTCAAACGTTGACATGTTTTTCATTGCTACAACTATAAAGAACCATCATATCCTGAAAATTAGTGCCCTAAGACAATGGTTTTAGGATGAAACCAACAACCTCCAAGGAAGCACGGGAGAGCTTTTTTGATCACTACTGCCGAAGTGAACCCCGAAAATGAAGTGGTGACAGGTATGCTAGTTATTCATTCAAAAATAGTGAATGAACTTTTTGATTCAGGTTCTACGAATTCCTTTTTATCCCAAAATTTCAGTAGAACAATCCTAGCACCACAAAAAATCGTTTAAGTAAAGATATCAGTGAGTACAAAAAATGGGGAAATCATTGCATACCATGAATATAACTCCTCCCCTATTATATTATGTGGATTTAATTTCCTAGAGAACCTCATCATACTCCCTATGGTGGAATTTTATGCAATTATTGGCATGGATTGGCTTTCCCTATATAGAGCCAACATAAATTTATGTGAGATGGAAATCACTCTCCATGTGGAGAATCGACCGCTGATTCTATACAAGTGCAAGGAGGAAGATGAATCTTCATTAGCTCCATCATCTCAAGCGTGGATGTTACTACCCTATGAGCACACGTATCTGGCTCAGATGATTGAGTCTTTGGAGGAAACCATCAATGAAGACATTCCTATTATGAGGGAATTTGCTGAAGTGTTTGTCGAGGAATTTCTTTGTCTTCCTCCTAAAAGAGATGTTGAATTCTAAATTGATCTTATACCTGTGTCATTTCCAATATCCAAGACTACATGTAGAATGCCCGTTGTGGAGCTTGATGAGCTGAGGAAACAACTACAGGAGAATTTGGATAAAGGGTTTATATGCCCAAGTGCTTCACAATGGGGTGCACCAGTCCTCTTCATCAATAAGAAGGTTGGGTCAATGCGCCTTTGCATCGATTATCATGAGCTTAAAAATATCACGATAAAGAACAAGATTACTCTCCCATGAATTGATGAATTATTCAATCAGCTGTGTGGAGCACAATACTTCTCCAAGGTGGATTTGCGGTCGGGATATTATCAAGTAAGGGTAAAGAAGTAAGATATCCCCAATACTGGTTTTCGTACAAGATACAGGCACTATGAATTCATAGTAATGCCTTTTGGACTCACTAATTTTCTAGATATATTCATGTTATTGATGAATATAGTCTTTAGGGATTAACTTAACAAATTTCTGGTAGTCTTTATAGATGATATTCCAGTATATTCCAAAACCAACGAGGATCATGAGGAGAATCTATGAATTGTACTAGAGACCTTGAGGAAGGAGAATCTCTATGAAAAGTACAACAAGTGTGAGTTCTGGTTGAAGGAGGTCTCATTCTTAGGACATATCGTCAAAAGAAATGGGATATCTGTGGATCCCTTTAAAATAGATGTAATTGAGGGATGGATGAGGCCAACAAAAGTAATGGATATTTGTAGCTTATTGGGTTTAGCTGGATATTATCAATGATTTGTGAAAAATTTCTCATTATTTTCCAACCCTCTTATCAAGATAACTCAGAAAGGGAGTAAAGTTTTCTTGGAGTGATAAATGTGAAGAAATATTTAAGGAGTTAAAAAAGAGGCTTATCACTGTGCCTGTGATCAATTTAACCACAAGTGGAGAACTTTTCGTGGTATTCAGTGATGCTTCGAAGAAGGGCCTCGGCTGTGTGTTGATGCAAAATGACAAAGTCATTGACCATGCTTCAAATCAATTGAAAGTTCATGATCATAATTATCTAACACATGATTTGGAGTTGGCTGTGGTGATCTTTGCTTTAAAAATTTGGTGGCATTGTCTCTTTGGGGAGAAGTGTGAAATATATAAGGACCACAAAATCCTCAAGTATATATTCACATAGAAAGAGTTGAACATGCACCAACGAAGATGGTTAGAGATGATAGAAGTCTATGACTGCTCAATCCATTACAACCCTGGGAAAGAGAACAAGGTGGAAGATGCTCTAAGTATATTGGACCCAACGATTATACCATTTATGAGAATTGAGAAGGATACAATCTTCTTAGACTTGATGAAGATGGACATGGGAATCATAAATAAGGGAAAATCATCAATCCTTTCACAAATGATTTCTCAACCGCCTCTTTTGGAAAGATTAAAAGATGATAAAAAGGATGATGTGGGAATTCAGAAGAAAATGGAAGCTATTAGAAAAGGGAAATCCTCCGAGTTCAATGTTAACAAATAAAGAATTGTGGGATTTGGGAAAAGGTTATGTGTTCCATCAAGTCTAGAGCTGAAGAAGGAACTTTTGGATGATGCACATAGATTAAATTTCTCTATTCACCTAGGAAACATAAATATGTATCGAGATCTTTGAGAGCATTATTGGTGGGATAATATGAAGAAATTGATCACTGAATTAGCATCAAAGTTCCTGGTTTGTCAGCAAGTGAAGGCTGAGAGACAAAAGTATAAGGGGATGAAGCAACCATTGCCCATACTAGCATGGAAATGGGAGAACATCACCATAGACCTTGTCACTGGACTTCTAGAGACATCCAAAGGCAATAATGCAATCTGGGTTGTTTTGGATCGTCTTACAAAGTCTGCACACTTTATTGTGATTCGGGAGGATTTATCATTAGATCAAATAGCACATATATATATCAGGGAAGTGGTAAGGTTGCATGGAGTACCACTATCTATTGTATCCGTTCAAGATCCAAGATTCACCTCTATGTTTTGGAAGGGTATTCAACATGCTCTGGATACTGAACAGAATTTCAGTACGACCTATCATCCTCGAAATCATGGACAATCTGAGTGAACTATTCAGAAACTGGAAGATTTGTTAGGATCATGTTCTATGGACTTCAAAGGAGGGTGGTACCAACATCTTCCACTTGTTGAATTCTCCTACAATAACAGTTTCCACTCGAGCATCCGAATAGAACCTTATGAAGACCTGTATGGGAAGAGGTGCAGAACTCCGACATGTTGGGATGTAGTCAGTGTGCGTAAGCTACTAGGACCAGAAATGGTGGAGAAGGTGAAAACTATTCAGTAGAATATCAAGGAATCCCAGAGTCAATAGAAGAGTTATGTAGATAACCGTCGACGAGAAATTGAGTTTAAAGTTGGAGACATGGGTTTTCTATGCATATCTCTAAGGAAGAAGGTCATGAGGTTTGGAAAGAAAGGGAAGTTAAGTCTATGGTACATCGGCCCCTTCGATATTTTTGATCGTGTTGGGGATATTGCCTATCGACTAGCACTTCCACCTACCATGGCCAAAGAACATGATGTCTTTCATGTATCCCTCTTAATGAATTACATACCAGACCCTTCACATGTACTCTCTTTAGAGGTAGTACACCTAGAGGATGATCTTTCTTACGAGGAGAAACCCGTGAAGATATTAGATCGTAGTGAAAAAGTTCTACGAAATAAGACAATGCCGCTCTTCTAGGTGTTGTGGAAAAACAACAAGTTTTAAGAAGCAATGTGGGAATCAGAGGAAGTGATGAAGCATAGTTACCTGCATTTTTTTAGAGTGAGAAAAGGAAATTTCGAGGGTGAGATTTATTAAGGGGGGAAGATTTTAACGACCCAAAATATCATTAATAGAAATTCCTCTTGATCTAATTAAATGTCTTATTATAGTTATATAAAATGTGAACATAATTTGTTTTAAATTTCTGGATTTTAAATTACAGTTATGAATTGTGACTATTGCTAATATAGCTGTTGAACAGTGATCACATGATTAGTATAAATATAGTGCTTTGACAAATCCAATTTACTCAGACAAAGGAAGCGATGGACTAATCCCGTAGATTTTCCCCGTATGAAGCCCATTTGTCAAAGCTCGGAAAGGAGGTGGAATCATTGGGCTTTAATCTTGACCAAACCCAAGCTGATCTTGAACACGTTAACCTTGAGCCTAACCGACTACTTTAGTAGTAGAAGTTAATAAGGATTACCACCCGAGTGATGTTATCCGAGACACCCCAAGAGTCTATCACAATTGCACACCTTCCCTTCGGTCTTATGCGGGTGTTATAATGGTTTATGTAACAACACCCTAGCACTATTACTATGTACATTATTTTTTTATAAAGATTGTTCATTTATTTTATTACTGTTACTTTCTAAATAGTTTTTAAAGCCCAAATAGTATTTTTTGTTAATATTCAACTAAGAAATCTGTTTTGATGAATTAATTTATTTTTTAATTAAATAATATTTTAATAAAATATTATTATAAAATTAATTTTTATTAAATATAAATGATCATATAATTTTATGAATGCAATTGTAATTTTTTTTAAGCTTTGAAAATTGTTTTTGTTAGAACCCATGAATTTTCGGTAAACATTGGTTTTTATTTTAAAAGTAAAAATTAACATATCTATAAAATTATTTAGATAAAATGAATATTTTTTTTGAATCAGGATGTCAAAATTATCCAATGGTGAATTTTTCATATTTTTCTAAGATAGTCAAATTTATGGGTAAAAATTAAATACCGTTAAAATAAATAATGTGTTTTATGACATCATAATGACCCAAAAGAGATGTAATAAAATACTATAACCATTATGTTCGGCCAATATATGTTTTATAATTAAAATAATTTGATTTTTGGTTTGTTTGATTTAATTTACAAAGCTTTAGTGGACCCTTCAAGGCTTATAAAACATTTTCTCTTTTTAAATTATTTTCCTTGAGAGTGTGACTCACCTCCACATAATCAACCCTATTATTTTAAGAAGTTAGGCCATTGGACTTATAAAATATTTTTTTACACTCCCCTTTGGAAAAAACCATGGGCCAAAACCAGGTTCTGGTTTGTGGTTTTGATTAGTTTAATACGAGGTGTCCCAAACCTAAATAATAATGAATTGCATCTTCTTTTCTATATAAACCCACCGAAGCTCCCACTTCCTCTTCACTAAAAGACTTTGGAGTTCGACAAAACCCTGAACTCATCTCTCTAGAATCCTCCCAAGGTTCCCCAAGCTCCCAAGAAGCCTCTCTCAAGCCTCTCTCAAGCCTTTGGGATCACACTTCAAATTAAGGGATTCATACCTTTCTCTTTTTATCCAAGTTTCTTAATATTGTTGTACCCTTTTATTTTCAATTAAAAATGTTAGGGTATTATTTTTCACCTCCCCCATACTGTCCTATTTATGTTTGGATGATGGGATACCCCTTTCTCTCTCATTAATTCCTCCCATGTACACCCGTTACCATGCAGAAATTTCATGAGAAATTTCTCTCTCCTCTTTTACATCCAAGTAATTATTTTGTATTATGCATATAAATTCCATTACATTTGTTGGGACATGAATCTATATGACCCCCTAAATATCCGTTTCATGTATATATGATGATACACCCTTTTATATCTAATCAACCATTTTCATTAATTCTTATGTCACGCCGTTATGCTGCCGAAATTGCACCGCGTTTTTCCAAGCCAAGATCATTGTGTAGTGAATACCATACTCCTATCTCTATGAAGGGTATTAAACTTTATTAACATATACATATTTAATGTTACTTTCCTATATTTATTCCATATTACTTAATCATGGAATAACTTATGATTTTTATTGATTCCATGTTATATGATCCATGTGGCACACTTATGCATGAAATGAAATGTTTAAGAAGGGTGCTCCCTGATAGCGCTCCAATGCACTGAGTAAAATATAGTATCATGATACGTCATGTGCAATGGGTTTTGACTCATTCTAATTCATGTGAAACGAGGTTTTACTCATGCTTCATGTGCAATGAGGGGTTACTCATGCTCCATGTGCAATGAGCCTTGGATCATGCTATTTCCATGTTAAGTGTTGTTGCCACATTTCCATGTTATGATTATCATGCTTTACCACACCTTTATGTTCATGTTTCTCTTGTGCTCCATTGATATGCCTATTTTCTAACATATATTTTATTCCTTATTTTATTCCATGTTTATTCCCTTATTGGGATTTATAGATCACCCTTTTCTTAGGCATGTCCTCAAGTTATCCAACATAATGCTATGTACAAGGGAATGTAGTGGTCATGTAAAGGAAGTTTTCAATAAGATGTTGCATTTCATGTTTTAAGTTGTTATGTAATGATCCTAATCCTAAAAGACACTAGGCTTCTTGATATTCCATGTTGTATCAAGTGAATAGTTTATGTAATAAATCAGGTTTAAGTGTGAAATAAAGATTAGGGTTGTTATAATGATCATAACTCAGCATCATTCAGAACCAGACCTAAAACATCTTTCTAAGCATCCAGATGAAACTGATCAAAAATCACCATAAGGTTCCACTCTTAATTTGATTCCAAAATA
The DNA here is from genome assembly GCA_963277665.1 of Viscum album. Lineage (NCBI taxonomy): Eukaryota > Viridiplantae > Streptophyta > Magnoliopsida > Santalales > Viscaceae > Viscum > Viscum album. The sequence continues at coordinate 1,955,876,910 of OY728127.1, read as the reverse complement.
TATTTCAATGTCACATTCCTTTTAAGATAATTTTCAATGAAATTCCCCTTCCTCGGGGTGTAGGTGACATTTTAGTCAAACGATTGAAGTTATTCCACCCACCACCTCTTTATAAGACCGAAGTACATCTGAGAAAAGATTTAGCTTAAACTCTTAAGGTCAAAAAATACTATGAACCTTTCCTCAAAAATATAATTCCATTAACACTTAAGTTCATGGATAACTATATAAATATATAAATAATGAGTTGGGTAATTATTCTCATGTAGTCTAAGATGATGAAAACCGTAAGACACCACATGATGATTATTCATAATCACGTAACCCGAAATTTTGTTAAAAGAATCACAGAATACCACATATCCTTTACCCAGATATGGTAAGATCAAAATATGATCCAATGTCATATGTCTTTTCATATCATAAAAATAAGTTTTTCACTTACCATCCAATGTGAATTTCACCCCTTTCTTGGTAAGAGCAGTCAAAGGTCATTCCAACCTCAAGAAATCCTTGATTAACCATCAATATTATATAGCAAGAACATGGTAGATATGAATTTAAAAGATATTACATGATTCTTGAAATGAAAAAACAACATTTAACTTCTTAATATCAAATATTAATACATTCCTAGAAATCAGACACCCTAAGAATTTTACTTCTTTAATCTAGAAGTTTCTTTACAAAAGTATTCCATATAGATGAAGAATATTCAGGATTTCCAAAACCAAAATCAGATGGTGATTTTTCTCACTCTCAAATCCCAAGAAAACCAAAATATCATCTATTAACACTACCAAAAAACTATCAAGATAAAGATGGAATATTCGAGTAATCAAATCCATAAAAACCGCAAGAGAATTAGACAAGGAAAAAAATCGATATATATTTGTAATGGCCATAACTACTAATGAAATCTGTCTTGAGTTTTTAAAACTCCAAAACTATGAGGTGATGATTACCTGATAAAAGATCAATCATCTAAAACCATTTCATACTTTAACTATTCAAAAAAAGCACCCACATGAGGAAAATTATACTTGTTCTTAACCATTACCCTTTTCAACTTCTGATAGTCCTTGAAAAACTAGAGTGAACCATATAACTTTTTGTAAATGATCATCGGGTTTTCCAAAAAGAGAAATACTAGGGAGAACAAAAACCTTCACCACTAGATCATTCAACTGGATCTTGAGCTCTTTCAAATTTTCTGGTTCCAGACAACAAAAAGGTTTTGATATTAGTTTCATACCTAAAACTAGGTCAACATTAAACTCTACATCCCTCTATGGAGGAATCTTGGAGAAATGATCTAGTAAAATTTTAGGAAAACCCTTAACAACTGAAAGAAGATCAAAAATGGAAGTAATGTCTTCAGGAACAACTAGTATAGAAGAAAAAAAAATCATGATCTTTAAGAGGGAAGGTTCTACATGTCCAAAACATGGGCCCCACTCTCCCTAAAACACCCATGAAATCCTATAATTCATAAGAAATTTTACATTCTGATGATAACAATCAACCTCAGAACAATGAAAAACAAGCCAATCCATACTGATGATGATTTCAAATTGATCTATATTGAGAAAAAGAAAATTACAGAAGAACTATGCTTTAGCTATCAATAGTGCACAAGATGGACACTGAAACCCCTACTCTTTCCTCTTCCTAAGTGGTGTTTATAACTCCATAATAAAGGAAATGTGTTCCATTGGAAGGTTAAAAATATAAAAAAATAGCCGAATATAAACAAGTGGTAATTTCCTGTATTGAATAATGAAATTTATACTGAGGATGTCAGAAAGATGGAACCTCTCACTATTTCTGATCCCATGTCTACCTCTGTCAGATACTCATATACTACATGGAGGTGCTTTAGTTTTAAGGCCTATAAATGGATACCTATTTCCTTTTAAGCATCTGACTATGCCACAATAGCCTTTAGAGAAGACAATCCATGACCATATCGATGTGTATACATATCCAGAAAGAATCACTATAGATGTCCATAATGTCCACAAATATTTCACAACTTTACAGGTGATGGAAAAGAATCATGTGTGCTTCTTAAATTTACACACTAATATCAATTAATAGGAACACCACTAGCTACAACTAGAGGTTCTAAAGAACTCTTATTTTGAGAACCACCTCCACCTCTCCCATGATGATCATGCCACTTCCTTTACATCCTTGGCATGTCACTTAATATTCCACTAGGTGGAAGAGAATAGGAAGAAAATCCAACCTTTCCTACCATATTCATTTGACCTATCATAGCCATATCCACTGTCTCCACATAGGTTGAAGGATTTAGCATAAATACCTATAATTAGATATTTGGTCTCAAACACTATAGGTACTTATGATATTTTTTCTGGTCATTCTTCTATACATCTAGTAATAAATGAACCAACTATTTATTAGTGTATGAAAACACCAAACACTCTCCCTACCACCAATAAAGAAGCTTCAAAGATTTTTTCATCATCAGTGTCTCTAAAAAAACTGCTGTAATAAGTGAGTCTTGAAAGACTTACAGTATAAGAACAAATTCCTATCCAGTTGTATCATATAATACCAATAAATATTTATAATTACATTAAATCTGAACACATTTCACTTTACCTTAATAATCTCAGGTGTACATAGGAGGTAAAAAAATTGATCAATCTTGTCATGTTAGTCCTCCACCTCTTGAGGTTCATTTTTACCTTTAAAGGATGATGTATTCTAAAGTAATAACTCTCATGATCGATCTATTTCTCTTATATCTCCTAGATGTACATAAAAGACTACATTTTTATCTTCTAGTAAATTCTAATTCTTGGTGCAAACTACAAGAATAATAGCCTTAATAAAATTATGATCAAAGAGAATATTTCCCTAAGAAGCATCAACTACACCCTCCTATGGAACTCGAAAAACACATCTCAAAGGCATACTATGACAACCAAAAACAAAATAAATGACCAAAAACATAATAATATTAGTTCAAAATAGAAATCCCATAATAAAAAACTAATATTAAGATCAAAACTCAAAAAATGAGATACACATCCCAACATCCAGTGGTATGTTGAGTCACATCAGGACAAGAGCTGGCTAGGTACTCTCCACAATATACCTCTCAAGTCCTGAGAATCATATCTCCAGTCTACCAAACATACCAAGACAAGGAAAAACCCAAAAACCTGGGGAACTCATACAAAAATTTAATGAACACACTCGAATAACCTCTCAAATTAGTACCCAACTCAATCCTCCATGTACCTGAAGGGCATTCCCAATCCACACGGGCTGGAGACTATTTCTCGGGTATAAAAAAACCCATAGAATGATTTATTCCAACCTAAAGTGACAAAAATTGACATATATATACATATAATATAAAGAAATAGTGAAAGACACAAATATATTCCACAATAGAAAAAAACAATGGAAACCAAAAATCTCAAGAGTAGAAACAATCTCCCAGTAATGGTCCAACCAAAAAGGACTATTGAAATAGTAAAAGCTATCTACTCCATGTGACAACATGTCTAGACTCCCATCATCTCCCCACCAGCTACCCAACTCAGCTGATAGAAAATCACACTGCCTCACTACAACACTATGCCTTTCCCTATGTCAAGTGACATAATTAGGTCTATGAACTACTATAGGGTTATGTCGGGTGTGATCGAATAAGATCTATTAGGTCCCACCTCGATGTTCCATATGAAGTATCTAAATAATAATCCAAGAATGCTCAATTTCAAATAAAACAAGGTGTGATAACAATTTAATAATTTTTATATAAAAAATATGGAAACACTATTTAATTTCCCCTTTTCCATATTTATAAATAAACCAGTTAAATTAGTTTTAAATCATTTCATAATCCTATATCGTAGAAAATATAGCATTTTAAAACAAATAAAACATCACATATCATAAGAAATCCATGTAAGTACAAAAAAATAGTACAAACAAAAAGTAGAATCATAGGTAAAATCATGCTAGGGATCACACTCGGTCAAGATATCTAGGAAACTCATACTTAACCTAAAAATAACATACAAATCAAGACACTAGACACATGTATCTAGTCTAGAGAGAAGCAGAACACCATAGAAAGTGAACCCCCAACAGGTCTAACAAGTACCTAGAAAAACATTCCTATGGAGTAGAGGAATGAATCATGAGAAAACCCTTCAAAAGTAGATGAGAAATATTACTATACCTTCTACCTAAGTTCCCAAGTAATCACATGTTCTCTATTTTCCAAACTATTTCATCAAACCATTTTCATCAAACCATGATTTGACAACTATTTCATAATGACTTGAAAAACCGTTTTCATTTACCCAAACCAGAAGAAAACCATGTTTTATAAAAACCCATTTCCATACACACTAATCAATCAGTAATATTATCCCATTTCATTTAACAATTTTTTTTATCAAAAATAGGAGCGATACACTTCACCAACACACACTAAATGTGAAATCACCTACCACAAAACTTGGGGTCTCACACACCCACAAAGGGATCCACCCAAAAAAAGAATGAAATAAAAATAAATAATTACATAGAATTAGTCTAGACATATTAAAATTTATTCAATTAAAAAAAAGGTCACCACAGAAGTGGAAACAACATATACCTTATGAGCACACACCCGCAACCCCACAGCCAACAAGGATTATCCCCCAGAACAAGATCACATAATAGATCTATAAGGAAACATGAGGAATCAAATCCAGGGATAAAAAAAATCCAATAACACAATGGAACAATGATACCATGATCAAAGTAAATGAAGAATTAGAAAAGATTACTCACCCAGATAGATACGACCCAACCACAACAATGATGTTTTTTAATGGTTTAAGAAACCCATTATTTTTTCCATGTGTTCATTTTGATATGATGACTGTTTAATGTTATGTAGCCCTAATATTTATGGATGAGGATGGGTTTGGTCCTATATCACCCTATAATTCATTGGTTATGGTTTTATGTCACATGACATGATGAAATTTTTAATGAATGAGATTCCATAATATATTTTCACAATTTTATTATGTGAATGAGATGTGGGAAGTATTGTTCACAAGTTTATTGTGTGAATGAGATATGAGATTTTTTCACATGTTTTTGCATGAACATGATGTGGAAATAATTTATTTTCAATTATTATGTTTTTCCTATAATTATTTATTATACTAAAATTTAATTACATGACATATATCTATATGATTATGATTATTCTCTTTGACTCAGGTTTAATGTCTCATGATTCTACAAAATTTTTCCATGGTATATGTTTGTTCATTTTTGATTCCATGTCCTTCTATCTTTAATTATGGGAAATTCATATTTTTCCATGTTCCCTTAAAAATAAATTTACCCCTTCCCATGTTATCTCATATGATTATGATCTAACCCTTGATAACACGTTGATATGTTTTCATTACTAAGCATTTAAGATCACCCCTATCTTATGTTTTAATTTCCCCAGGTTATAAAGATACATATAACTTTTGGAATTTCTAGATGGGAGAATATAGGAGTTTTATTATGGATAAATGATTCTATATCAAGATTCTTATGTAGTTAATCTCTAAGATACTGAACCATTCATTCCTTAGGTTGTGAAACTATTTGTGAGATATATTATCTAAATTTTAAAATTATTGCACTATTTAAGTTATATTTATAAGGGGTATCTTTAGGTCTAGGTATCACTATATATCCCATTAAATGAGAATCAATCCAAATATAGTTCAGTGTAGGGGATCCGATATACAACCATCACCCAAGAAAAGGGGGAATTCTCTCAGAGGATAATCTAAAACATAACATAGTTTTAATTCATGTGATATAGATTATACCATGTATTTTAATATCATATGGTAAGTATTTTGATCATTAATTTTAATTTCAAATGGTGAGGATGAAAAGGGGATGTATAGTTTTACATCATGCATCTAGGACTAGTTTCATTCAGTTTTAGGTCTATTGACATTGACCAAATGCTATATAGTATTAAGGATTTACAACTGGTACTATGGGGGTGCTCTAGTTTTTTTCTTCTATTAGGATAGAGTGTGATCCTTTATCATAAACATAAAATGCCTCAATCATGTTACAAAACAATTCACTAAAATCCCTAATCTTATGTGAGTTCTGATTAGTGTAAGAAAAAATAAGTAAAATTAGATCAACTATTTCACATGAGAGAAAATAACATGAATTAATGTGTTGAAATTGGAGGGTCACATCATCTACTGAAAGTGAACCCACAAAAGGAATCATGTTTGGGGTAACCTCGGTAAATATATTTTCTCTACCAATGTGTATTGATACATGAGGGGGTAACACCAAGGGTGTTAAAATTCCACTAGAATAAATGATTTTAGATGTAAATTAAATCATGAATTTTAGGAATTGAATCACAAGGGTGTGAAAAAGGGAAAAATATGGCTGATGAACATATTTCAAATGAAGGTTCTGTAGCAACATCATTATTAATGGGGGTGAGAAACTTTTGGTCGACCACTAGTGATGTGTTAAAAAATGGGACCCATCATGTTTTTTCCAAGAATCCTACAAGATGTGTACCCTAGATGAGAGCCAAGCCTTTTGAGAATTGTGTCACCACCATAAGGGATTATATTCAAAAGTTTAAGGTTGATGATTATTCAAATTGAGGAAGACCTGAAGTGTGAAAGTGAATTGAAAAGGATGTTTAGGTTGAGTTCAAAACTGTAAATGCTATGTTATTATGCATTGATCGCATTATAAAAATGCATCAGTATAAGTTAGGGTAGGACCCATCTCTTGAGAGTTTTACTATCTCAATGATAGGTGATTGGAAGTAACCTGATGGAGTGGCACTGATCATTAATAAAATATAGTATAAATAAGGAAATTTTAGCTATTCATGTGGTAAGATACCCAAGATTCACTACGTATCCTAGAAAATGGGAATTAATCCATATGTAGTTATTGGGGAATGGCATGATAGGAAACAATCATTAATGGATAAGATATCTCCTCAGGTGAGTATTATAATATAGTTTTATAGTTTAAAAATCATATATAAAGGAATTAAATACTCTATTTGAGGTTATTTAGTTTTAATTTATATGATTTTTAGTTTAGAGTATTATGATGAGTGATTATTTCTATTTAGTTTAATGTCTTTCAACTCAGACTATATGTCGTTTAATTTTAGGACATGTGATGAGGGAATTTTTCTAAGCAATTTAATGTTGTGTTTTTGGGACTATGGTTCCATGCATATATATTATTTTGGTACGAACCAAGGAACTAAAAAATTGAAGTTATTACAGCTAGAACTAGATGGGAACCCAACATACATGTAAATCATGTTAATGGGAAGTGTGATGCACAAACCATACATGTAAATCATTGAGTATTCACCATTATAATAAATCTTATGGATGGATAAGTAGAATTTCAATTCGGGATGTAAATTTTCTGTTTTTAGTTTAGGTATCCTAGGAATTATCCATGACAACTCAAAGTCATCATATAGGATTGATAGAAGTAAAACCTTCTTTTTTAATTCCTAATACACAAAATTCCAATAGACCTCAAGGTTGTGAAACAGCTGAATCCTATTTTCATAAATGGATTCTAATTCATCTCCCCAAACATGGGACCTGTTATTTGGATTCAAATTGTTTGAACATATATTATAAGTGATGATAGCCAAACCTCGTTGGGAATCACCACTTATATTCCATATTCCATGAAGTGAGGATTCTCCTAGTTGGAAGTCTGGGTTTTTATCTGATATTACAAAAAAAATTATAGAGATTGTTAAGATATATATTCTTTTCTTAATCCACCATATTATATATAATTTCAAATAGAAATTTTCTTAATGCCTCAATATTTCCATTATTCCTTGCAGGATAGCAAGAAGTATGGTCATATTGAATATTGTTCTTGATATAAACTTTATTCATCTTGAAAAATCATAAGTTAGTTCCATTTTCCATGAGAATAGTATGGTATACTAGATTGATGAATAATTTGGGATTTCACAAACTCAACCATGGGCATGATCTTGACATTTGTGAAGGGAACAACCTTTACCCACTTCAAAAAAAATTAGTTACAGTAATAATTAACTTGAACTATCAATTTTTCATAGGTAGGTAGGGACCCATGATAACAGTTTCCCATGTAGCTAAGGGAAAATAATACTTGGTAGTGTGGAGAATCTATAGAGGCTAATTCATGATGTTAGTGTTATCCTAACATTCATGACACATCTGGGTTAATTCTATGCAGTCAAAAACCATGGTGGGAATAAAATATACCAACCTTCATATCTAGTCGGAGAGATTTAACCTTGAATAGTGAGTTCCACATGTCCCAACATATACCCCTTATAATAATTTAGGAATTTATTTTCCATGAATAAAATAGATAAGGATTCCATAAAATATATTATTGTAGAGGACTCCCTCTAAGTTAAGGTCGTCATATAGAATAAAATTCAATACACGATGATGGGTTTTCTCCTGCTCAGCCCGACCGTTTGGTCGAGTTCTGTGTTAGAGTTACTAAATCATTTGATTCATCCAATTAGATTATTCTTTTATCATGCGGGAATTTAAGAGCCCACCTGGAAATATATAATGGTGATTTTATTTACTTTTAACCTCTCATCATCAGGATCCATGGGGGGAGATCAGTTTCCATTGCACCGTGTGAATAGTCATTTCATCCTAGTTTGTATGAGAAAGAAAATCTTTTGAGTTTCTCATAATGTCTGCATGATCATTATATCATTGTGAAACAATAGACACCTTTTGGACAGAGGGAAATTAATCCATCAACTTATGGTTATTCTCAAGAAAGGGGAGAAACTACTATTTATTGATAGTGTTTTCACCATTTATTTTATTGGAAAGAATCTTATAGTCACCCTTCATGTACAATCATAAAATCTCAATCTTGGGTGGAAACTCAAGTCTGGTAGTGATCACTTCATATTTAGACTTGTTGTTGGTGCATCTATCTGAAAGGAGGAATGAGTACGATATGAGGGCCTTTAGGAGCGTTTTAATAAAAACTTCAATGGTGAACCTATTGAGCATAGGGTTATTTATCCTTCTCATATTTGGTTTTTTAGAGGCACCATAAATGTGTATCTATAATTATTCTGTTTTTGAGAGATTAGTTATTTTAATATTTCTAGGTATATATCTAGATTTATCCATGGATTCGGCATGGTGTTTGGGTGTCTCATAACCTTATAATTAATATATTAAAAATATTAATATATTTTAATGATTGTGCACACATAGTTTCAATAAAAATGGTTTTCCTATTTTTTGGGACGTCATATAAGAAATATGATACAATAGTAGATTTCGGAATGTAGATTTTACCATAGACACGAACTATTGTTGGTCAATATCCGATGTTCCGTAGGAGGTGACCATTAGCGGGTGCATTTAATAAAATAACTAAATAATTTATTTATTTTAAATAAATGACCTAACAAATCCTAAACTTATATAAATGCATCAATATGATGTTTTATAGTGTTATCCACATAACCCTGGGAGGATTAGAGGAGATCATTCTTCTTTGGCATGGGAAAAACCAAGGATGTGGACTAATGATCAGTTTGAGGTGAATCGAGAGGTAGGAAGTGAATGTAGGGGATCTTATTCATCATTTGAGAATGCCCTCTTAAGTAATGATCTATCCATAGTTGAGGAAGTGATCATTATTCTTGGTTTCCACCCTTTGTATTTGATAATAATGAATTTTTGTATCTTCTTTTTCCAGATATATGATTACTCGTTCTTCACATGACCCCGTTCAATAAATAGAATTGTTTAAATTAGTATATATTCATTATTACATGCTTCACCCATGATTTTATATTAATTAATGTCCATTAACAAATCATATTATTATGGATTCCCCTTGTTATTGTGTATTCCCCTCCATCATTCTTTAAATTCTTCACGGTTTCCCTACGGGGTCACAATTAGACATTTTCAGGAATGTTCGAGCACGATCAACCCCCTAAATTCATAGAATTTGTATGAAAGAAGAATAAAATGATGGGATGCGGGTGGATCGAGGTTGGTTATGGGTTTTGGGTGACATTTTCATGAATTTGGGAACTAGAGAGGTAGCATGAGGTGAAGGTTCAGGGCGCAGCGGAAGTGCGTGGGTGGATGTGCCCACTTAGCTTTTTTTCATTAACAATGATCAATCCGGGATCAATACGACGATAAAAGCCAGTCTCCACAGATTGAATCACAGAAATGGAAAAAGAAAAGGAAAGTCCCAGAACCACAAAGTAGGACCATTACAGATTGATTATAATTAATTTAATCAATTGAAAAGAAATACCTTTTGGGTGTTCTTTCTTCGTTGATGTTCTTGATCACGTTTCGATGTGATTTGTCATTGCGTCACAGAATCCAAGTGTAGAGTTCCTCTAGCGGTGATTCACACGTGTACCTTGTATCTCAGGACGTTGCAAAAGGAGTATCTGGGTGATAGCGTGAAGAAACCTATGCTTGTGTTGTCCACCTTAGATCATCTTGATCCGATGGAAAAGGATCTCTCTCGGTCTTGAGAGTGTTCTTAGAGGAAGAGGTTCTTTTGGCCATGAAAGAATTCTCCAGAGTTGTTGTGAACAACGATTCTCTTGTGTATGGAAAAGAGTTGAGGTTGTGAGGATATTTATAATCAGGTTTTAGGTTGTAGAGTTATGAAAATAAATAAACATGTTACACGTTTTATTTATTTCATTAACTCCATTTTTGAAAACCCCATGTCGAGTCATTAATTATTTGACATGCGCCCACACTGATTATAATAAATATCATTTAATAAAACGATATTTCCTCAAAATCCTGACTGGAAAAACTACACAGTGTGTATTAATAAATACACGGCGTGTACTTTTATTTCATTGAAACCCACATGGAGTGTACATTCAATGTACACAAAATGTATTTCTTGTTTTCATTTATTCATTTCATTTCCAAAATGAACACTACATGGCGTGTACATTTAATAATACACGGCGTGTAATTGTTTTCAAAATAAAACTACATGGAATGCAATCATTGATACAATGCGTGTACTTATTTTATTTTATTCTTCCTCCAACATTAAAATGATTTAGGCTTCCTTGAATAATTATTAAACCACGTACGGGAATAATCTTTATTCTACTTGAGATACTTGAATACACTTAGTGTGTGACCCTCTAGGATTCTTTCTTGTTGGCATTATGTGGGTTTGCCTAAAGTCCAAGATTACTATCTAGTAACAGGTGAAGGCACCCAAGAGAAAGAAGTTGACGCCGCATTGACGTATCACCTCATAAAAATACTTACTATGTAATTTAATCCCTTTGTCTCGATATCTCATGAAGCAGATTTCATGGCAGTGTCATGAACCTATATGCTTGATCAGTCGTTCTTTGACTACCTGGAATAAACTCATCATTTAAACCATGTCCATGGAATTTAATGAGACAGTTCTATTTCAATCAAAGGGCCGAGATACCAACTTCTATAAATGGAAGGGACAAATCCTTCCTTGACTTATCCATTAACAACATGTCACTCATGATGTACCCAACATACCCTACTTCTCACCAACTGTCTGAGTGGCCATTTTCATTAGTAAATCTAAATGCGTGATTCATGACATGAGTTAATGATAATCTTCCAGTCTAAGTACCATTACACATGCTCATATATAGCAATGTACGATGACACCAAGACATGAAGAATTTCTACTGGCGGGTCTGTTCTCGTAATCTACCATCTTGGAGATTACCAAGTGCAAACTCCATGAGAGAGAGTCTCATCTTCTTACGAGTACTCGCACATGATGGTCTGTATACTATGTGTCCTATCATAGTATGTCATCCAACCGTAGAACTTTATTTAAGAATATTATTATAGCATTTCAAGGTTCTCATCATAGCGTGGATCTACCATGACCTTATCAATGCAACAAAAATTCCAGGACATTATTTTATTATAGTCATGATGAACAATGAAAAATATATTATAAGTGAACATTCATGTAATCAAAGTAAAAAACAGTTTGTTCTCAAGACACCAACCCTTACAAACTCCCACTTGGACTAGAGCCAACTGTCTATAACTTTTAGTCCGCTATACCACACATGATGATCGTGTTTCTACTAAGTTAAGGATTTAGTCATGGGGTCTGCCACGTTGTCTTCCATGGAAATACTACTCAATGCAAATTAAACTCTCTGAGAAAAATCCCTCAAAATATGATACTTATGATGTATGTGCTTTGTCCATTGATGTGACCTTGGCTCTTTTGCAAGTGCCACTACTGCAGTATTATCACAATAGAATGTGATAGGATCTTTACTGCTTGGTACTACATCCATCTCTTGGATGAAGCTTTGCATCCATACTGCTTCTTTAGCTGTCTCAGAAGCTGCAATATACTTGGACTCCACTGTATAATCTTCCACCACACTTTGATTTGAGCTCTTCCAGCTCACTGCACCTCCATTCAAACTAAACATGTATCCAGTCTGTGACTTCATGTCATCTTGATCAGTCTGGAAACTAGCATCTACATGTCCTCTGATGACTAATTCCTCATCTCCTCCATAAACCAGGAACATATCCTTAGTATGCCTCAGATACTTAAGGATAGTCTTGACTACCATATAATGGCGGTCTCCTGGATCAGCTTAATATATTCCTACCACACTTAATGCGTAAGAAATATCTAGCCTTGTACATAGCATAACATACATGAATGACCCAATCACGAATGCGTAAGGGAACCTTTCCATTATCTTTCTTTCCTCATGTGACTGAGGACACATTTTCTTGGAAAGATGAATGCCATGTGACACTGGACACAATCCCCTCTTGGACTGTTCCATACTGAATCTCTTCAGAATCTTGTCAAAGTATGTACTATGAATCAAGCCCAACATTCTCTTGGATCTATCACGATGGATATTGATCCCAAGAATACATGCTACCTTGCCCAAGTCTTTCATGGAGAAGCATTTATACAACCATTCCTTAACTAACTGTAAGATAGGTACTTCGTTTTTAATTAGTAATATGTTATCAACATATACTATTAGGAAAACAACTGCACTTCCACTAAACCTCTTATAGACACAAGGCTCACATTCGTTCTTAACAAAGCCGAATTCCATTATAGATTCATCAAAACGAATGTTCCATGACCTTGATGCTTGATTTAATCCATAAATGTATTTCTGCAACATACATACCTTGTTGGAATCCTATGGAGTCACAAACCCTTCAGGTTGTGTCATGTAGACATCTTCCTGGAGGTTCCCATTAAGGAATGTTGTTTTGACATCCATTTGCCAAATTTCAAAGTCATGGTAAGTGGAAATGGACAATAGGATTCTGATGGATTTCAGCATCGTAACCGGTGAAAAGGTTTCATCACAGTCAATTCCATGATGCTGTCTAAAATATTTTTCAACCAGTCATGCCTTATAGGTGCGGACTTGCCCCTCCATGTCCAGTTTCTTCTTGAATACCCATTTATTACCAACAGAATTTACATCAACTGGAGGATCTACAAAAATCCAGACTTTGTTTTGGTACATGGAATCCATTTCAGAATTCATGGATTCTTTCCACTTGGCAATGTATGTGCCTTCAACTGCTTCCTTTTAGGTAAGAGGATCATCATTTTCCACCAATAATGAGTCACCATCGTCGGTGACAAGAAAACTATATCATTCTGGTTCTCTCACCTATGTCATGCTCCTACGTAGTTCTTGTGTCTCTGGAATAGATTTTTCTTCTACGGGGCTTTGTGGAATCTGTTCTTGTACCAACTTTTGTGTATCATGATCCTCGACTTCCTCAAAGTCTATCTCAATCCCACTATCTATTTTAGAGATGTTCTCCCTCTCAAGGAATATGGCGTGTCTTTCCATGATAACCTTTTTATTTGAGGGGTTGTATAGGTAATATCCCCTTGTTTCCATTGGATATCCTATAAAGATACACTTTGTGCCTCGGGGTGCAAGTTTGTTATCTGAAGGGGCCTTAGCAAATGCTTCGCTACCCCACAGATGTAAATTCGATACCATGGCTTTGCATCCACTCCATAATTCATATGGAATACCATTTATCAATTTAGTTTGTACTTGGTTTAGTATGTGTGCTTCTCTTTGTAATGCATATCCCCAAAAGGACAATGGAAGACTCACATGACTCATCATTGATCTCACCATGTCCTATAGGGTGCGGTTCCTCCTTTCACTTACACCCTTCAACTGAGGTGTGTAAGGAGGAGTGAGTTGATATAGAATCCCAAACTCCCGTAAGAAATCAATGAAGTACTGATTAAGATATTATCCTCCTCTCTCTGAGAAAAGTTTCTTAATATTCTAACCTAGCTAGTTCTCAACTTCATTATTTTATTCTTTGAACCAATCAAAAGAATTTGACTTATACCTCATTAAGTAGATATATCTGAATCTACTAAAATCATAAGTAAAATTTATGAAGTACGAGAACCCACCCCTTGATTCAACTAGAAATGGTCCACACACATCTGTGTGAACTAATTCTATAATCTCTTTAGCTCTTTCACCTTTCCCAATAAATGGGGCTTTGATCATTTTTTCTTTTAGACACGCATGACATACACCAAGTGGTTTTAGCTCGAAAGAATCTAAATACCCATATTGATGTAATTTTTTCAAACGTTTCTCATTGACATGACCTTGCGGGTGATGCCAATGTTGGGTGTGGTATGAGTCATGTGAATTGACTTTGTCATCGATTTCCATTACTTGGTTTGTGTAGTCTAACACATTAAGGCCGTTATATAAATGTGCCCTACCAAAACAAATGTTATCTTTATAAAAGTAGCAACATTTACTTCCAAACTTGAACATGAATCTATAAGTATCTAATATGAATACTGAAATAATGTTTTTAGTAACATAAGGCACATAATAACAAACCTTTAACACCAAGATCATTCTAGTTGGCAATGTGAGGTGGTAGTCCCCAACAGCTACAGTGGCAAGTCTGGCTCCGTTGGCTGCTCATAGATCTACCTCACCTCGATCAATCTTTCTGAATCTACATGGTTCATATATTTGGATACAGATGTGAGAACCACAAACAGTATCTAATACCCAATTAGTAGAAAAAGATAGATTTCATTTGATAATAAATGAACCTGAAGCTTTCCCTTGCTTCCTTGGCTGGGTGCAGTTTTTCTTCCAGTGGCCCTTCTTGCCACATGCGAAACAAACAACCTCCTGTTCTCTTGCCTCCCTTTGATATTTCTTTTCTTGGAAGGCCGTGAAGATGCTTTGGTCTTAAATCTATTCACCTTCCATTTCCTTTTATTCACCATGGGGATATAAGGCTTTTCACGCTTCATGTCATTGTTCACTTGGAGAATGAGGATAAGAAGATCAGACAGAGACTTCTCAATGTTGTTCATGTCGAAGTTCACAACAATGTTTGAGAAGCTCTGGGGGAGTGATGAAAGAATGAGACCGGTACCCAGTTCTTCGGGGAGTTTAAACTCTAGAACCTCCAAGTTCTCAATGTATCCATTGATCTTAAATACATGAGGCCCGACTAGGGAACCCTCTCCAAGCTTGCTCTGAAATAGAGCCTTGGAGATATCAAACCTTTCATGTCTTGCTCTCTCCTAGTATAGACCACAAAGGTGCTCGAGCATGCTGTAGGCATCCATGTCTTCATGAGACTTCATGAGCTCACTAGACATATATGACAACATAAAACATTGAACATCGATTTAATCTCTCAAATGATCATCATAGACCCATAAATATTCATCACTCACCCCTGAGGCAGGAGAATCAGGATGTTAGGACTCCAACATGTAAAACATTCGTTCATGGTGTAGGATAACCCAAAGGCGCCTAAACCATTCCTGAAAGTTACTGCTGGTGAGGATATTGTCTTTATCCAGAATTGATCATAGAGAAAATGTGGTTGATGAGTTTGTCATTTCGATTCTAAAAATTAAAAGAGTAGATTTATCAGTACTTTCTTGATTACATTTTTATGAAAAATAATAAATGCATTTATTAACTCTCACACTATTTTATCAAGTCCCAATGGCCCTCACCATTGAACTAAAAATGTTCAGTTGCTTTGACATTCTAGTGGCAAGGATCCATATTCCCCTTCACATAACCCCAATAAGGGTTGGTCAAGATATTTGAAGGTATTTCGATAGGCAGGTCTTTGCCAACTGTGAGCTTACAGTTCCTTGATCTGTTGAGTGGACTCCCCAATCCTGAAATCCTGACTTGGATTTCCTCAACTCTTTCCTCCAATATTACATCAAGTCTAGCAAGGGCTACTCCTCTTGATGTAATATGGTTAAGTCAACCCGAAACCTTTCATAAGGGCTTCATTTATAAAAGTAAGTGTCTCAACAAGGGTTGGTCAAACACATAGTTTTATTGAATCTTGACCTTTATCAAGTAACGATGGCTTGGTCTGACTTAATATGGTATTGAGTTATTTTAATCCTTTATGCATAGTTTCTAATTATCACATGCTTGTTAATATTAAATGATTCTTTCTTAAGTGATTAACCATGTTCCGATAATGTTTACGCATAGTTCAGTTTTTATTTTATTCCATATTTCCATGCTTGTTCATTTTATTAAATATGTGATCATGACAACACATACATAATAAATAAACCATGAAATTAGACAGAAATAAAATAAGATGGCATGATCATGATCTTTTATTGGTTAGCTTATCCAGCGGTTTGATAAGATAACCCTGACCTAGGGAAAAACACCTTGAACTGATGGTTCGTGTTTTGCAGCTCCCACCTGTCCAACTTTATATCTTCTTGGGTTGGTTTCACCTCAGCTTCGGGTTTCTAACCATCTCCTCTGGCTTGGGAGATCCTCCATTACATGGGGTTTACAATAAAGAAACCATGGGCATGCAGGACCTACATTTTATTGGAAGAAGGCTCGCAAGCCAACAAATTTAAACAAATTTAAATGAAACCATACACACATACAAAGGGTCTTTGGTATAGCTCATGATCATCCATAGCATACAACAACATTTACGCATATTTAGAATTAAAATTCTTTTAATCGTTCTATTATTCAAGATATGTCGCACTTGAATTAAATTAATTATGATCTTATAATTGATCAATTATTTATCTTAAATTCCTTTCTGAATTTCCTTGATATTCTTCTCATCTATATCCCTTGTACAAGTCTTTGTACTTTTGGAGGAAACCTAGTGAAATTTATGGAAAGTACATAATGATTAGTTTATATTTACATGGTGTGTATTTCTTTTCACCTTTTATCCAAAGTACACGCCGGGGCTTTGTCATGTTCTCTATACTTTGGAAATTTTGGAGTACACGGTGTGTACTTCCTTGTTACGTGGTAACTGGCCTGGTGATCCCGTGTGTGTGGTACGCGGCTTCTCCTTTGTACCTGGTTTCACTTGGGCCAGATCAGACTACACTGTGTGTTGCTCCAACATACATGTCATGTATTCTGGTTCCCACACGCCATTTAATTCTGGTCAACAAAGGGTGTTAAAAGATTAGGTGTAATCAATTCACATGGTGTGGTTTGGAAGACTAGTACTGGTTTGTTGAACCTAAGTACACGGTGTGTAGTTTTCATTACATGCCGTGTATGCCCGTGTTGTACAGACAGAAAGAGAGGCTCCTATGAATGAGATCCTTGTTTTTATTTTAATCAAAATTAAAATTAAAAGGTCGTTTCTGTGATATGAATCGAGAAACTAAGGAGGAAGAACAAATCTCGTTTATTCAAATTTATAGAATGATTTATTTCGAATTGAATCAAATATAAATGCGTAAATTATTAATGAAAATTAAATAACTATAATCACTGTTGTAACCTGGCTATGATACAATTTGAAGGTTCCGGGCGCTGTAATAGCACGTGGGTGGATGTGCCCACTTGGCTTTCTGTCATTAATAATGATCAATCCAGGATCAATACGACGATAAATGCCAGTCTCCATAGATTGAATTACAGAAATGGACAAAGAAAAGGAAAGTCCCGGAACCACAAAGTATAATTGTTATAGGTTGATTATAATTAATTTAATCAATTGAAAAGAAATACCTTTTGGGTGTTCTTTCCTCGTTGATGTTCTTGATCACGTCCTGATGTGATTCATCATTGTGTCGCAGAAGCCAAGTGTATACTTCCTCTAGCAGTGATCCACACGTGTACCTCATATCTCGGGACATCGCCAAAGGAGTATCTGGGTGCAAGTGTGGATAAACCTTTGCTTGAATTTTCTTCCTTAGATCTTCTTGATCCGATGGAAAAGGATCTCTCTCGGTCTTGAGGGCGTTCTTGGAGGAATAGGTTATTTTGGCCTTGAAAGAATTCTTCAGAGTTGTTGTGCACAACGATTCTCCTGTGTAAGGAAAAGAGTTGGGGTTGTGAGGATATTTATTATCGGGTTTGAGGTTTTAGAGTTATGACAATAAAAAAACACGTTACACGTTTTATTTATTTCATTAACTCTCTTTTTGAAAACCCCATGCCGAGTCATTAATTCCTTGACATGCACCCACATTGATTATAATAAATATTATTTAATAAAATGATATTTCCTCAAAATCCCGACTGGAAAAACTACACGACATGTATTAATAAATACACGGCGTGTACTTGTTTTTCATTGAAAACTACACGGCGTGTACCTTTAATGTACATGACATGTATATCTTGTTTTCATTTATTCATTTCCTTTCCAAAATGAAAACTACACGGCGTGTACATTTAATAATACACGACGTGTACTTGTTTTCAAAATAAAACTACACGACGTGTAATCATTGATACACAACATGTACTTGTTTTATTTTATTCTTCCTCTAACATTAAAACAATTTATTCTTCCTTGAATAATTATTAGACTACGTACATGAATAATTTTTATTCTACTTGAGATAATTGAATACACTTAGTGTGTGACCCTCTAGGCCTCTTTCTCGTTGGCATTAGGTGGGCTTGCATAAAGTCCAAGATTACTATTTAGCAATGGGTCAAGGCACCCAAGAGAAAGAAGTTGATGCCACATTGATGTATCACCTCATACGAACGCTTACTGTGCAATTTAATCCCTTTGTATTGATATCTCATCAAGCAAGTTTCATGGTAGTGTCATAAACCTATATGCTTGATCCGTCGTTCTTTGAATACCTGAAATAAACTCGTCATTTACACTATGGCCATGGAATTTAATGTGACAGTTCTATTTCAATCAAAGTACTGAGATATCAACTTCCATAAATGGAGGGGAAAAATCCTTCCTCTACTTATCCATTAACAACATGTCACTCGTGATGTACCCAACGTACCCTAATTCCTGCCAACTGTCTGTGTGATGGTTTTCGTCAGTAAATCTAAGTGCGCGAGTCATGACATGAATAGATGATAATATTCTAGTCTAAAGACCATTTCACACGCTCATAGATAGCAATGTACGATGACACCAAGACATTCATAATTCCTACTGGTGGGTCTGTTCTCATAATCTCCCATCTTAGAGATTACCAAGTGTGAACTCCATGAGAGAGAGTCTCGTCTTCTTACGAGTACTTGCACATGATGGCCTGTATACTATGTGTCATATAATAGCATGTCATCCAACCGTAGAACGTTATTTAAGAATATTGTTATAGCGTTTCAAGGTTCTCATCATAGCGGGTATCTTCCATGACATTATCAATGCAACAAATATTATAGGATATTATTATATTATAGTCATGCATAACAAGGAACAATATATAATAAGTGAAAATTCATGTAATCAAAGTACAAAATAGTTGGTTCTCAGGACACCAACCCTTACAGGAGGTGCATAGTCCAATGAAATGACCCACACTGTTTTGGGTGGCTGAAATCTATCCATCAATGTTGGATCATTCATGAGTGGCCCAAGATTTTAACTCCCTAGAAATATTTGTAATGGAAACTATATAACAAGTAGTTTTGAGAGATGTGTGAAGGCTTCCCTAGGTTTTTGTGAAACACCTAACTACACAACATTTAGTCTAGGAACACACGCTGTGTAGTCCGCTGGATAAGGTGGCTAGGTTTTCAAGGAAGATTAGTATTAATCGCGATGTATGGACCATACATTCCATGTGATCTGATGTTGGAGGATCAATGTGTACTCTACGAGTACATGGGAATAGAAATGGACAGATACATGGGAATGACCATGAAATCATGAGAATGACCAAATACTCAAACATGACCTTAGTACATAGTAACAACCCAAAGTTCATGAGAAAACCCAGATGAACACGGGCATGGGATGAGGTGAATGGGTGGGGTACTTGGTGGAAGGAAACATTGTGAACCCTATCTACATGCTGTGTAGTTTTATATATCCAGCCAAACCATATGCAGTAAAGGACACAACTTTGTGGAAAGGTGTGGGTACTTACCATGTGTCCCTAAGTGCACTCCATGTACCTCCCTTATATTATTCTACATTCATCATATCCTTCTTTGAAACTCATATGTTGGGTATGAGTATCTTATAAAGATTTTTTTTCTACATAGAACATGATGGAAACTTTTTAGTGGATTTTGTGATAAGACATGAACTATTGTGATCATAAAACTTCATTAGGTGACTCTTTATCGATAATAGTGATCGAGAAGGATCATCAGAGAGATGCATGGGGTCAGAAAACACCTTGTCAAATTAGGGAGAGGGTCCCCTATATTCTCTATTCAGATTGAGTGGTACCCCTATCAAACTAGGTCTCATGTCATCTATCTACCAATTGGAACCCCCAATTGCACTAGGGCTTGGGTCCCCTATCTACCAAGTGGCACCCCCTATCACACCAGGGTGTGGGCCCTCCATCTACTGAGAGGAACCCAATGCCACACCAGGGAACAATTCACCTATATAATGAGTCAAACCCCCCAATTTCACTAGGGTTTTGGTCCTATATTGGATTCTATAATCCCTTGGGATGTGGAGCAGTGGAAAGGTGTGATTCCTTCACATGGATTTCTTAGACAGATGAAAGATTCTTGGCATTGGAGATAGACCTTTGGAACTACAGGAAGACTCCTCATCCTTGGATAGGTTGTGGAGACGAAGATCCTATTTATCTCTAATATGGGTTTATTTATGAGCATATATACCAACCCTTCTATTTATTTCATACATAATCATGATTTATTATATGTATTTTTACTTAATACAACTTGGACGATTGAGAGGTCTAGTGTGTTTTTTCTTAGGAACATTACATAACAACTTAAAACATGAAATACTTATCTATATTGAAAACTTATTTTACATGACCACAACATTCCTTAATACTTATCATTTCATGAGATAACCTGAGGATATACATAAGAAAAAGGTGAGCTGTAAAGCCCAGTAAGGGAGTAAACAAGGCATAAAATGAAAAATAAAATACATGTTAGGCAATAGTAATATAAATGGATCATAAGATAAACATTAACATAAATGCATGATATATCATGATTATCCTAACATGGAAATGTGGCAACAATATACAACATGATATTAGCATGATCTAAGAATCATTGCACATGGATTAGCATGATTAAACCCTTATTGCACATGAATTCGAATGAGTAAACCCTAATTTCATATGAATTAGCATGAGTAACCCTCATTTCACATGATTTATAATGATACTAAACATTACCAAATTCATTGGAGTGCTATCATTACACACCCTTGATAATCATTTCAATCTCATGCTTAAGTGTGCCATATAGATCATGTGACATGGATTAATTCAAAATCATCATTTATTCCACAATCAAGGAATGTGGAATACATTCATGAAAGTCCTAAACAAACAAGTATATGTGCATATATAATAATACCCTTGTTATATTAATGGGTATGGTATTCACTACATGATGATTTTTGGATGGAAATTCATAGTGCAATTTTGTTAGCATAACAATGTCATATGAAAATTAACAAAATGGGTTGATGAGAGAAAAAGTAGTCTATAATAATTTATATATGACATGTATATTAAGGGTATAATGTAATATAATATCCCAATATATAAAATGTAATTTAAAATGTGTAATATAAAATAAATTCTTTAATGGGAATGGGGAGAGAGAAATCCCTTACACAATTTTTGCATAGTAACAGGAGTATATATAGGATCATGAACGGATTAATGAGAGTGGAAAGAAGATATAATTATTTATAAATCATATTCAAAATAAAGGGAGTATGTATAAATATATCCCAACATATTAAAATTAAAATTAAAAGGAATATCACAAAAGGAGTGCTTGATAAAAGAGGAAAGTGAAAGATCACTTACGAAATTTCGAGATAGTAAAGGGTGGGATTAAAGTAGAATAGGGGGATTAATGGGAGTGAAAGTAATATTACATAATGTATAAATCAAATGGAAATTAAGGAGTTGTTGAATAAAATATCCCAAATCAAGTAAACAGATATCAAAAGGCATGACATGATAGAGATGCTTGAAAAAAAGGAGAGAGGGAGATCCCTTACAAGTATTTGGAATGGTAACCGACACAAATAAGGGTACATAAGAGGTATAAATGAGATTGAAAAGGGATATAATAATTTATACGTCAAATTTTAAGTAATTATGATATTTAATAACATATACCAACATTTGAATAAAATAAATTAAAATACAAAACATGATAATAATGCTTGATAAAAGATGAGGGTGGAAGATCCCTAACTTGGATGTGTGACTCTTGAGAAATATGAGAAGCTTCTTAGGAGATTGGGGGAACCCTGAGAGGAATATTAGGAGTAGGGGGAAGAGGGTGGTAGAGATTCAAATATCTTGCGTGAAGGGAAATGGGTGCTTGTGTGGGTTTATATAAGAAAGGTGGGGGAATTCTTTATTATTTTGGGTTTGGACACTGTACAATAAAATATTCAAAACCACAAACCATACCATGGTTTTTGACAATGGTTTATAGAAAATTGGAGTGACATACATTATTTTATAATGAAAATGTTCTAATATATTTAAACATTTCCCTTTATTATGTGGAGGTGAGTCACACTTTCATGGAAATGATTTTATATGTCTTGGAGGATTCACTAAGGATTTATAAAATAAAACAAATAAAATTAAAATTACATTATTTTAAATTAAAAAAAATATATTTGGACACATATAATTTTTATATTATTTTATTACATCACTATTGGGTTATTATGATGTTGTAAACCACATTATATATTTATACGATATTTAATTTTTATCCCAAAATTTGACTGTCTCAGAAAATTATGAAAAATTTACCATCGGATAATTTTGATGTCCTAATTCCAAAAAAAATATTAGTTTTATCTAAAATGTTTTATAAATATATGAATATTAAATTTTAAAATGAATACCTACTTTTATTGAAAATTTATAGGTTTGAACAAAAACAGTTTTTAAAACTTAATAAAAATTACATTTGAATTCATAAAAACTAAAAGATAATTTGTATTTAATAAATTTAATTTAATAATAAAATATTATTAAAATATTATTTAATTTAAAAATACATCAATTTATTAAAATTGATTTCTTAATTGTATTTTAATATTAACTAAAAATACTATTTATGCTTTAAAAATCATTTACAAGGTAACAAAAATAGAATGAAAGTATATTCTATATTATATAAAAAATAACAATCATAATACTTTGGTCTTGATACATATAACTTTATTACACAAGAATACACCCTAAGAGTAAGGTGTGCAGTGTTGGGGATTTCATTGGGCCGTTCGGTGAACATGGTTTGGGCTGTAATCTCGATGATCTTTAACTTCTCTCATAAACAGTTTCACTCATGCTTAAGTTGTTGGATCTAGACTTGGTCTTAGTCTAGGGAAAATCCCTTAAATTATATCTCTCTTAGAAGCTCTAATAAGTGGGCCCCATTGGTTATGATCCTACTGGTTGATTCCATCACTTACTTTGTCTCTGTCAAAAGGAATTGTTAAAACCTTAAATTTATACTAGTAATGTGATAATTGTTCAACCATTATATTATCAATGGTAAGGATACTTAATGATCATTTAAATACAATTGTATATAATAAAACAAAAGAGTTCCTGTGTTTTCTATACCCATAAAAAATTTAAAAGAAAGGGAATTTTATTGATAAATGTTTAGGTCGTTACAAATTTCCCCCCTTAAGAAATTTTTCCTTCAAAATTTCCTTTTCCAAAACTAAAATTTTTAGGGGTAACTCTGCCTCATCACATCCTCCAGTTCCCATGTTACCTCTTCAAACTTGTGGTTTCTCCACAACACTATGACAAGGGGAATTGTCTTAGTTCATAGAAATTTTTCTCTATGATCTACGATCTTCACCAGATTATCTTCATAGGAAAGTTCATTCTCCAATGGTACCAAGTTTGGATTGATGAAATGTGATCGGTCTAGTATGTACTTCCTTAAGAGTGATACATGAAATACATCATATACTTCAGATAGGTTTGGTGGGAGTGCTAGTTGACATGCCTCTGCCCCGATGCGATCAAGGATCTCAAAAGGGTCGATGTACCTTGGACTAAGCCTTCCCTTATTCACAAATATAATAACTCTCTTCCATGGTGATATGAAGAGAAATACCATGTCTCCAAAATCAAACTATAGGTCTCGTCGATTATTTTCGACATAACTCTTTTGTCAGCTCTGAGCAGCTTTGAAGTGTTGCTGGATTGTCTTAACCTACTCCACCATTTCTTCAACCATTTACAGACCTAGAAGTTTTCATTCCCCAACTTCATACCAAAATGTCGGTGTTATGCACCACTTCCTAGAAAGGGATTCGTAAGGATCCATTTGGATGTTTTAGTGGAATCTTTTGTTGTAAGAGAAGTCCATTAAAGGAATATGTTGGTCCCATGTTCCTTTGTAGTTCATTAACCAATCTCTCAACATGTCCTCAAGTGTTTGGATAGTCTGCTAAGATTGGACATCAGTTTGAGGGTGTTAGTCCATGATAGAGTTCAACTCAGTATTTATAATGTATTGGAGACTATTCAAGAACATAGAGGTGAATCTTGGATCTCGATCAGCCATAATTGATTTTGGTACTCCATGCAACCTTACCACTTCTATGATGTATATTTGTGCGAGTTTATCTAGTGAGAAATCCACTTGAATTGAAATGAAGTGAGCAGTCTTTTTAAGACGATCCACTATAATCTAGATAACAATATTTCCTTTGGATGTATTCAAAAGTCTGGTGATAAATTCCATGTTGATGTTTTCTTATTTCTATGTTGGTATGGGTAATGGTTGCATCATCCCCTTATAATTCTGCCTCTCAGCCTTCACTTTCTAATGTACCAGGCACTTTGATGATGTTTATTTAGTGATCTACTTCATCATGTTATCCCACAAATAGTGCACCCAAAGTTCTAGATACATATTTTTGTTTCCTAATATAATGGAGAAAATCATACTATGTGAATCATCTAAAATTTCTTTCTTTAACTCTGGATTTAATGGAACACATAGTCTTGACCCAAGTCTCACAATTCCTTCTTCATTAACATTAAACTCCTTGGATTTTTTTTATAATAGTTTCCACTTTCTTTTGAATTCCCACATTTTCTTTTTGAGAATCCTTTAACCTTTCCAAAAGAGATGGTTGAGAAATAATCTATGAAAGGATTGATGACGTTCCCTTATTTATGATTTCAATGTCCATCTTCATCAAATATAATAAGATTAGATCCTTTTCAATTATCATCAATAATAGAATTTTTGGGTACATTCCACTTAGAGCGTCTTCCACCTTGTTTTCTTTACCAGGGTGGTAATGGATTGAGAATTCATAATCCTTATGTGCTCTAAACATATTCATTGGTTCATATTCATCTCTTTTTGTGTGAATATATATTTGAGACTTTGGTGATTAGTATATATTTCAAAATTCTCCCAAAAGAGATAATGCCACTATATTTTCAACAAAAATATCACAACTAAAAACTCCAGATCATGTGTGGGATAGTTTTGCTAATTAATTTTCAACTTCTTTGAGGCATAGGCAATGACTTTGTCATTCTGCATCCACACATAGCTCAGACCCTTCTTGAAAGCATAACTGAATATTATGAAAAGATCCCCACTTGTGGGTAGTGTTAGAACATGCTCAATGATAATCCTCTTATTTAGCTCCATAAACATTTCTTCACATTCATCATTCAAGAAATATCAATTCCCTTCCGAGTTATCTTGGTAGTAGGGTTTGACAATCATGAGAAATTTATCAAAAATCAGCTACAATATCAACATAACCCATGGAAGATATGGATACCCCTCACAGATGTCAGTTTCATCCATCCCTTAATTTTTTTAAGGATCCATAGATATCCTATTGCTTGTGATGATATGCCCCAATAATGAGACATCATTCAACCATAACTCACACTTGATTTACTTTTCATAGAACTTATCCTTTCGCAAGGTCTCTAGTACAGTACTTATATGATCTTCATGATCCTCCTTGGTTTTGGATTATATTAGAATATCTTTTATAAATACTACAATAAATTTGTCGAGGTAATATATAAAGACTATATTCATCAAGTCCATGAATATTTCTTGGATCATTAGTGAGTTTGAAAGGAAATAATATGAATTTAAAGTTCCTGTACCATATATGAAAAGCAGTCATGAGGATATCCTCCTTCTTCACCCTTATTTGTTAATATCCTGACTACAGATCCTCCTTATAGAAGTATTGTGATCCACATAGCTGATCGAATACGTCATCAATTAGTGGAAAAAGATACTTGTTACTTATCTTGATTTTATTGAGTTCACGATAATCAATGAAAAGGCGCATTGACCAATCCTTCTTCATGACTAAGAGGACTAGCGTACCCCATAGTGAAGCACTTGAGTGTATAAACCATTTATCTAGATTCTCCTGTAGTTATTTATTTATCTCCTCAATCTCCACAACGACCATTCTATATAGAGTCTTGGATATTGGAAATGCCCCAGGTATAATATCAACAAGGAATTAAAAATATCTTATAGGAGGAAGACCAGGGAATTTCTCAGGAAACACCCTATAGAATTACCTCATAATAGACATGCCTTTGAGGATGGATCCTTCCTTAGACTCAATTATCTAAGAAAGATACACATTCACATAGGTTATCAATATCTATACTTGAGATGACTATGCTAAATAAGATTCATCCTCCTCATTTCAATTCACCATAAGGAGAGTAATTTACCACTTGCGATAATTAATGTTGGCTCTATATATGGAAAGCCACTCCATGCCAAGAATTTCATCAAATTCCACCAAGTGAAGTATTATGAGGTTCATTAAGAAGTTTAATTCAAAAATTATGATAGGGGAGGAGTCATATTAATGAGATGCTATAATTTCCACATATCCCATTTTCATCAAAATATCTACTTTCAAGATTTTTTGGTGGTTTTTTGATTGCTCTAATAAATGTATGGGATATAAAATAATGTGTAGAACTATGGAAGATATCCCTACTTTCAATTTTTGATTATGGTTAAACTATATCCTAGATAGAGTTATGGATGATTATTTTAAACTATTAAACACATAAAGGGGAATCTAATGACACTAAAGGGATAACTTATAAATTACATTTATCTCCTTAACTTATGAATTTCTATGCTTTGATCTATGTTATCCATGATCTACTTCCTAACATATATTATTATGGGACTTTTCCACTTAATAATGGTTTGTACTAAGCTTATTAATTTACCAAAGCACATCACCTGGGAGTTTCAAACCAAGAGTGAAACAAGGCTCGTTGTTGTGCACTATTTCCAATTCGATTGTTGCTCAAAGAGGTGTTTTCATGTTTTACCCCTAGATAAATCTGTGCCAGAGTCAACTCTACTTATTTGTATCCATACATGGATTTATATTCTTAGTAAACCACTTACTCTATACTCACCAAAATTTTGGCATTATTTTTTTATACTTAGTATTATCCTTAAGTATTTCATGAGATTTGTATAATACTATCACCAAAAATAACTAAACCTATCATCTGATACCAACTATAACCACCCTGATCTTTATTTCTTATAAGAACATGATTTATTACATGGATTTTCACTTAATAAAACTCATACGATCGAGTGTTAGAGTGTCTTTGAGGCTTAGAAACATTACATAACAACATAAAATATGAAATAAAAATCTTTATTAAAAAAAACTTTTACATGATGACAACATTCCTTCACACTTTTCATTGCATGTGATAACCTGAGGACATACATAAGAAAAAGGTGAGCTATAAATCCTAGTAAGGGAGTAAACAAGGAATAAAATGATGAATAAAATACATGTTTGGAAATAGGTATATTAATGGATCATAATAGAAAAATTAACATAAGACATGATATATCATGATTATTATAACATAGAAATGTGGAAACAACATACAACATGATATTAGCATGATCCAAGGCTCATTGCACATGAATTATCATGAGTAAACCCTCATTAAACATGAATTAGCATGAATAAAACCTCATCTCACATGAATTATCATGATTAAACCTTCATTTCACATGATTTATCATGATAATTAACATTATCCAATTCAATGGAGTTCTATTAGGGAACACCCTTCATAATCATTTCAATCTCATTCTTAGGTGTGCCACATAGATCACATAACATTGATTAATTAAACATCATCATTTATTCCATGATAAAGGAATGCAGAATACATACATGTAAGTACTAAATCAACAAGTATATGTTTATAAAGGTGAATACCCTTGATAGAGGAATGGGTATGGTATTCAATACATGATGTTTTTGGCATGGAAATTTAAAGTGTAATTTAGGCTGTATAACAACGTCATATAGAAATTCATAAAATGGGTTGATGAGAGAGAAAGGGATCTCTCATCATTTAAACATTAAGTGTATAGTAATGGGTTCATGAAACCTAATATCCCAATATATGAAATGGAATTTAAGATGCATAATATAAAATAAGTTCTTTAATGGGGATGAGGAGAGAGAAACCCCTTATGGAATTTTGGTACTGTAACAGGTTTATATAAAGGATCATGAAGGCCTTAATTAGAGTTAAAGGAAGATTCAATTATTTATAAATAAAATTTACAGTAAGGGGATTATGTATGAACATATCCCAACATATTAAAATTGAAATTAAAATGCATATAACCATAGGAGTTCTTGATAAAAGAAAAAAGTGAAAGATCCCTTATAGAATTTCGACATAGTAACAGGTGGCATTAAATGATCATAGGGGGATTAATGGGAGTGAAAAGAAAATCACATCATGTATACATTTAATGGAAAATAAGGAGGCATGGAATAACATATCATAAATCAATTAAATATAAATTACATGGCATGACATGAAAGAGATGTTTTAATAAAAAAGGAGTAAGGGAGACCCCTTATGAAAATTCAGATTGGTAATGGGTGTACATAAGGATTCTTAAGAGGGATAAATGAGTTTGAAAGGGGATATAATCATTTATAAATAAAATGGTCAGTAATGAGGATATATAATAACATATCCCAACATAGGAATAAATGAAATTAAAAGACATAACATGAAAATAATACTTGATAAAAGAGAAGGGTTGAAGATCCCTTACTTGGATGTGTAAATCCAAAGGCTTCGGAGAGGATTATTGGGAGATTGGGGGATCCTTGAGATTACTCTAGGGAGTAGGGGGAAGAGTTTTGTCGAGCTTAAAAGAGTTTTAGTGAAGATAAATGGTTTCTTGGGTGCGTTTATATAAGAAGGGTGGGGGAATTTTTTATTATTTTGGTTTTGGAAACTACACACTAAAATATTCAAAACCAAAAACCAACCCATGGTTTTTCCCACGGTTTCTGGAAATGAGAGCGGTATAAATTATTTTATAATTGTAAGGGAAGAATACATAAAAATATTTTCCTTTCTTAAGTGGAGGTTAGTCACATTTTTAAGGAAATGATTTTAAAATCTTAAATTATTTTAATTATCTTGGAAGATTCACTAAGGCTTTATAAAATAAATCTAATAAACCTAAAATTAAATTATTTTAACGTGAAAACATATATTTTGCAGTATATACCTTCTATTGTATTTTATTACATCACTATTTGGTCATTATGATGTCCTAAAACATGTTATATATTTATATGGAATTTATTTTTTAAACAAAGATTTAACTATGTCAGAAAATTATGAAACATTCACCGTTAGATAATTTTGATGTCCTAGTTCCAAAAATAATATTCATTTTATCTAAATAACTTTATAAATATTTGAATTTTCACTTTTAAAATAAAAACTGACATTTATTGAAAATTGACGGGTTTTAGAAAAACAGTTTTCAAAACTTAATAAAAATTACATTAGACTTAATAAAAATTATATGATTATTTATATTTAATAAAATTAATTTAATAATAATATTTTTTAAATACTATTTAATTCAAAAATCCATTAATTCATCAAAATATATTTCTTTACTGAATTTTAATATTAACAAAAAAAACTACTTGTTCTTTAAAAATAATTTACAAAGTAACAATAATAGAATGAATATATATTAATTATTCTATACCAAAATAATAATCATAATTATAGGGTATTGATACATATCCCTTTATTACACTATTATACACCCTAAGAGTATGGTGTGTGATGGTGGGGATTTCTTGGGGCTGTTTGATGAACATGGTTTTGGTTGTGACCTCAGTGAGCATGAAATTATCCCGTAAATTATTTCACTCTTGATTAATTTGTGGGATCTCGACTGGGGATTGGTCTAGAACAAATTCTAGAAATATTATCTCCCCTGAAAGTTCTATTGAATGGGATTCATAAGATACGATCCTTCTAGTTGAGACCATCACTTCCTTTGTCTATGTCAAAAGGATTTTTTAAAACCCTAAATTTATACTAGTCATAAGATCATTGTTCAATGATTATATTATCAACAGTAAGGATACTTAATATTCATTTAAATACAATTGTATATAATAAAAAAAGGGGTTAATGTCTTTTATATATCCCTAATACATTTAAAAGAAAGGGAATTTTATTCATAAATGTTTGGGTCGTTATAACCTTCACCCCTTAAGAAATTTCTAACTTGAAATTTCTTTTTACTACACTAAAACAGATGGGGGTTCCTCTGCCTCATCATTTACTCTAGTTCCCACATTGCCTCTTTAAACTTTTAGTTTCTCTAAAACACGTTGAATACAGGAATTATCTTATTTTTTAGAAATTTTTCTCTATGATCTAAGATCTTTAACATATTATTTTCATAGTAAAGGTCATTTTGTAGTGGCACCACCACTAGATTGAGTACATTTGATGGGTATGATATGTAATTACTCAAGAGTGATACTTGGAATACATTATGTACGTGAGACAGGTTTGGTGGGAGTAAAATTTGATACACCACTTCCCTGATGTGATCAAGGATCTCAAAAGGGATGACGTACATGGGAATAATATTTCACTTCTTCCCAAATATAATAAATCTCCTCCATAGAGATATACAAAGGAATAACCTGTCTCCAACATCAAAATCTTGGTCTCATAGATTATTGTGAGCATAGCTCTTTTGTCAACTTTGAGCATCTTTGTTGTGTTGTGGGATGGTCTTAACCTTCTCTGGCATTTCTTAGACCATTTAAAGACCTATAAGTTTTCATTCCCCAAATTCATCCCAACATGAAGGTGTTCTGCACCTATTCCCATAAAGGGATTCATAATTAGCCATTTGGATGCTTGAGTGGAAACTTTTTTTGTAAGAGAACTCTACCAATGAAAGATATTGGTCCCATATACCTTTAAAGTCTATTGAGAAAACTCTAAACACGTCCTCAAGTGTCTAGATAGTCTGCTCATATTGTCCATCAATTTAAGGGTGATAGGTTATGTTGAAGTTCAACTCAGTATTGAGAGTATTGGAGGCTCTTCCAGAACATAGAGTTGAATCTTGGCCACGATCATACACAATTGATAGTGATACTTCATACAACATTACCACTTATCTGATGTATATATATTCTATTTGATCCAGTGAGAAATAATATAAAATTTCAATGAAGTTTGGAGTCTTTTTAGGATGAGCCCCTACAACCCAGATAGCATTATTTCCATTGCATGTCTCCAGAAGTCCGATGACAACGTCCATGGTGATTTTTTCCCATTTCCGTGCTGGTATGGGTAATGGTTACATAATCCCATTAGAATTATGCCTCTAAGCCTTCACTTGATAACATAACTGACTCTTTTATGTATATTTAGTGATCTAATTCTTCATTTTATCCCACCAATAGTGCTCCTAGAGATCTCAATAGATCTTCATGTTTCTTGGGTAAATAGAGAAATTCAAACTATGTAAATCATCAAAAAGTTCATTCTTTAACTCTGTATTTGATGGAACACATAGTATTGACCCAAATATCACAATTTTTAGGACCAAGCAAATAATGAATAGTGTATTTTTCTAGTATTTTCCATATTTTTTGAGGAAGCTTGAGGATAAATAAAATCACTTCAATTGTATTAGTTGATGTGGGGAGATAGGGAAGTTACAATAAATTCCATGTTAAATCTGATGATGCTTTGATGGCCTGCATTTCATAAAGATCATAAATTTTTTGGAGAAATTTTGATGCAATCTTTATTAGGGAGATCCCCTTTATCTTTAATATGGGTTTCTTTGTGAGTATATATAACAACCATGCTCTTTATTTCATACATAAATATGATTTATTACATGGATTTTCAATTAATACAACTGGGAAGATTGAGAGTTCTAGTGTCTTTGGAGCTTAGGAACCTTACATAACAAATTAAAACATGAAATACACATCTTTATGGAAAAACTATTTTACATGACCACAACATTCAGTTGTACTTATCATTGCATGGGACAACCTGAGGAAAAACATAAGAAATATGTGAGCTATATAGACTAGTAAGGGAGTAAACAAGGCATAACATGAAGAATACAATACTTGTTAGTCAATAGGAATATCAATGGATTATAAGGGAAACATGAACATAAATTCATGATATATAATGATTATCATAACATGGAAATGTGGAAACAACATACAACATGATATTAATAAGAGCCAAGGCTCATTAGACATGGATTAACATGAGTAAAACCTTATTTCACATGAATTAGCATGAGTAAACCCTCATTGTACATGAATTAGCATGAGTAAACCCTCTTTTCACCTAACATATTATGATACTAAACATTATCTAATGCATTGGAGCACTATCAGGGGACACCCTTCTTAATTATTTCAATCTCATGCTTATGTGTGCCACATAGATCATATAACATGGATTAATTCAACATCATCATTTATTCCATGATCAAGGAATGTAGATTACATACATGTATGTTCTCAATAAACAAGTATATGTTCATAAAGTTGAATACCCTTGATAGAGTAATGGTTAAGGTATTGACTACATGATGATTTTGGTAAGGAAATTTATGGGGCAATTTTGACAGCATAACGATGTCATATGGGAATTCAGAAAATGGGTTGCTGAGAGATAAAGGGGTCTATCATCATTTATACATGAAATCGATAGTAAGGGGATAATGTAACATAATATCCCAACATATGAAATTGAATTTAAGATGCATAATATAAAATAAGTGCTTTAATGGGACTGAGGAGAGACAAACACCTTACAGAATTTTGGTATTGTAATTGATGTATATAAAGGACCATGAATGAATTAATGAGAGTTTAAGGAAGATATAATTATTTATAAATCAAATTTACTGTAATGGGATTATGTATGAACATATCCCAACATAAAAAAATTTTAACTAAAAAGCATATCACAAATGGAGTGCTTGATAAAAGAGGAAAGTGAAAGATCCCTTATAGAATTTCGACATAGTAACGGGTGGGTTGAAGGGAAATATGGGGGATTAATGGGAGTGAAAGAAATATCCTATCATGTATAAAAAAATTTATAGTAATGAGGTATGTAATAACTTATCCAACATCATGTAAATGGAAATTAAATAGCATGTCATGAAAGATATACTTGAATAAAAATGAGAGAGGGAGATAGATTATGATAAATTCAGCATGGTAATGGGTGTACGTAAGGGTTCATAAGAGGGATAAATGAGAGATAAATGGGATATAGTCATTTATAAATCCAATTGGAATTAATTAAGATATTTAATAACATACCCCAATATATGAATAAAATAAATTAAAAGACATAACATGAAAAGAATGCTTGATATAAGAGGAGGGTGGAAGATCCCTTACTTGGATGTGTGAATCCAAAGGCTTGGGAGAGGCTTCATGAGAGATTGGAGGCACATTGGGAGTAATCTAGTAAGTAAGGGTAAGAGTTTATTCAATATTAAAAAATCTTGAGTGAAGATAAATTGGTGCTTGTTTGGGTTTATATAGGAAAGGTGGTGTAATTCATTATTGTTTTAGTTTTGGACACTACAGACTAAAATATTCAATACCACAAACCATACCATGGTTTTTCCAATGTTTTATGGAAAATGGGAGTTTTTTAAATTATTTTATAAGGCTATGGTCCGATGATATTAAAATATTTCCCTTGCTTATGTGGAGGTGAATCACACTTTCAAAAAAATAATTTTAAAATCTTAAATTATTTTATATGTCTTGGAGGATTCACTAAGGCTTTATAGAATAAATCAAATAAAACTGAAATTACATTATTTTAAAGGAAAAAATATATTTTTAAGAAGATATCTTTTATATTATTTTTTACATCACTATTGGATCATAA
This sequence comes from Viscum album, assembly GCA_963277665.1. Taxonomy (NCBI): domain Eukaryota; kingdom Viridiplantae; phylum Streptophyta; class Magnoliopsida; order Santalales; family Viscaceae; genus Viscum; species Viscum album. The sequence goes on along the minus strand of OY728127.1, from coordinate 1,955,841,951 downwards.
TGATGTCATAAAGTACATTATATATTTATATGGTTTCTAATTTTTACCCAAAAATTCGACTACCTCAGAAAATTATATAAAAGTCACCATTGGATAATTTCGATTTCTTGGTTCCAAAAATAATATTCATCTTATCTAAATAATTGTATAAATATTTCAATTTTCACTTTTATAACAAAAAACTGACCTTTATTGAAAATTGATTGGTTTTAACAAAAAGAGTTTTCAAAACATAATAAAAATTACATTTGACTTCATAAAAATTATACGATCATTTATATTTAATAAAATTAATTTAATAATAATATTTTATTAAAATATTATTTTATTAAAAAATCCATTAATTCATCAAAATACATTTCTTAATTGAATTTGTATATTAACCAAAAACACTATTTATGCTTTAAAAATCATTTACAAAGTAACAATAATAGAATGAAAGTATATTAATTATTCAATAAAAAATAATAATCACAATGACATGGTTTTAATACATATACATTTATTAATCAAGAATATTCCCTAAGAGTAATGTGTGTGATGGGGGGATTTCTTGGGACCGTATCCTGAACATGATTTAGGCTGTGATCTCGATGAGCTTGAACTTTTCCCATAAACAGCTTTGATATTGCTTAAGTTGTTGGATATCGGCTTGGTATTGGTCTTGGGAAAATCCATAAAATACCATCTCCCTTGTAAGCTCCAATAAATGGGTTTCATACGGTACAATATTATTGGATGAGGCCATCACTCCCTTTTTCTGTGTCAAAAGGATTTGTTAAAACCCTATATTTTTACTAGTCATGTGATCACTATTCAACGATTATACTATCAAAGGTAAGGATAATTAATAGTTATTTAAATAAAATTGGATATAATAAAACAAAAGGAGTGCATGTGTTTTCTATATCAATAAGACATTTACAAGAAAGGGAATTTTATTCATAAATATCTGAGTCATTATAGTATACATCTTGGGTTTTTTCCCTATTACTATGGGTTGAGCCGACTTTTATTGTATCTATTTATTTCTCCCGTTGTGGTTTTAAGGGAATCCTACTAGGTATGTATATACTCACCCCTACATGGCATTCTCCAGCACATGTCATGTATTATGAATATTAAAGTGATATTGAGAGTTAATAAGGGGGTATTTTTTATACTTGAGTGTGTAGACCATATACGGTGGTATGACTTTGAGGTCGAGAGTCGAGATCTCCTAATTTTACACCTTTCTAGTTGTTTTATTATTGGGTATTAATTTCTTACTAGTAATATATTTTTTACCTTTTGATTTTTCATTTTATTTTCATACTTTGATGTATTCTATATAGGTTATTTCATGCATGGTTATACTCTTGAGGTTGCAGTTTTTATTATATTCCTCTCCACTTTTTCATAATTATGGTTGTGTGCATGTGTATAGTTACATAAAAAAATGAGTCTCATTTCATTTAAGCCTTATCAACACTTCTTTCTAGAACCAAACCTATTAGAGGTGGGATTTGGGTTGTCACACTAGGCTTTCCACTGTTTTGGTGGGCCTTGGCGGGTTAGATCATGATAGAGTGGTATTAGAGTACTTTATCCTAGGATTGATGTTAGAGTGGGATTCATTGTGAGGATTGGTTATGAACTTAGGGAAATGGTGTTTTATTGTCTCAAGTATTAATTTTAGGATATATTATCCAATGTTGGTGTGGAAGCTGAAAAATCCATTCAATAACACTTTGACTACCTGCTTGTCGACTAGACATATCGAGACATCAGTTGTAGGGAACCATTATTACAAACATCATATAGGATTGAGTCCATTGACTATCCTTATTGATTTATCTCCCCATATATACATCAACATATAACCATGGTACATCTTGATCACTTTTTGGATTCCTCTATGAAGGCATCCAACTAGGTTATAGACACATGATTGTGATGAAGATCCATTAAGTGATGAGGCCTCAGTTTAGGGGACATCTCATGATGTGTTTCTTATAGGTGGGTAGGGAATGATTTCCCAACTTATCAAGTAGTTGATTGTATTAGTAGTTACATATGATGATACATGCAGGCTTAACATGCAATGAGAGTTTTAATTTCACAGACCAATGAGTTTCCATGGAGATACAGATCCCTTGGAAATAGAGGATTGTCTAAAGTTAGTGATCTAAGTATTTAGGATAATTTGGACCCTTACCAATTAGATGGTTTCACTGTTAGATAATATTTTCCATGTAATAGTAGGGAAATGGCGGGGTTTGATGACATAGACCCATGACGAGACAATTCTCTCATGGTGGGAATTACAACAGTAGTTTCGTGATGAGTTCTACCCATTTTTATTTTACTCCCTACATATTTAAGAGATTCATGAGATACAGTATGGTGAAATGATTCTTTCTAAGTACACTATGAGGATCAATTCCCTCACACATTACTTCCACAACATGGTGCAAGATTCATTCTTTCAGGTTAAAAGGTTTGAGCATGGCCTCCACAAAGAAATCCCAAAAAACATTGTCTCCTTGTGCATACCATCTTATGATGGAGTTCTAGAGAGGGATCTATTTATAGATAGGTTTCTGGAAGAGGTATACAAGTGGATGGAGATGGTAGTGGTCATCATTGGATTGAGTTATCTATAGCATCTAGCTAATGTAAGTCATTAGGATCTTGATGTTGGAGACCACCCCATGGATGGACTGAGGCATGTGGATCTATTGTGCAGGGGAAATGCATAGGATTTGGTCATCTTGGAGAGGTAAGGTGTCCTTCTTGTGATGGGTATGGTCTTGTGGCATGTGATTTCCCAAATCGATGTGCTGAGGAGGGTAGATATACAAAATATGGACTTCCACAATAGAGGTAGTGTCATGATTAAGGATCTCCCAGGCATAGATAGGGTGGCTCACTGAGAGGTGGTGCTAGAATAGGAACAAGTGAATCTCTGGAGGGAGGATATTCCAATGGAGGGTGACAATATGAGATAATTTTACCACCACCAGGTGGCCAATGGTAGGCTTAGGGAGTTGGCAGCCCGGGCCATGCTGAATGCTATAGAGGTCTATAACTAGGCTACACATGATATGATTCAAGGTATGATCCGTGTCTTTTCTACTATTTCCTTAGTACTAGTAGACATAAGCTAAAGTCATTACTTCATCATCTCATCTCTTTTGTGAGAGATGGATCTTCTAGTTGAGACTTTATCCCAACATCTATGGCTAGAGGTTCCTATAGGGATTGATTCTTTGATATAACATATTTGTCGATCGTGTGAGATGGTGATTTCTGGATAGGGTTTCCTATGGGAACTCTTGGTCATCTTGATTAAACCTTATGACTTAATATTGGGTATGAAATAATTGTCCATGGTTCAAGACCACATTGACTATAATCAAAGATGAGTTAGATACTTAAAAATACATATGGGACAAGATTTTATTTTATGGATGAGAGATATCTCAAGTCTAAGAGAGTGGGCCTTGCAGGTAGAAATTTGCAACCCATCACCCATAATTTGGTGAGTTTATCCCTTGGGATATCAGTCTATTCAAGTATATATATATCAATTAGGTTGTGAAGGATTGTATGGACATGTTCCCTATGGAATTTCTAGGACTACCTCCATGGAGGGAGATGAATTTCTGCATTGACATGCACCCCCAGACTAAACCTATATCTTCCACATCATATCAGATGGCCCCTAGAGAGCTTCAGGAGTTGAGAGTGTAGTTGGATGACCTTTAAAATAAGGGTTTCATTAGACCCAGTTTTTCCCCTAGTTTTCTCCATTTTTTTTATAAAAAAGGTAGATGAGAGCTTGAAGATATGTTGTGATTATCATCATCTGAACCAGGTAATGATAAAGAAAAATTACCCCTTTACTAGGATAAATGAAATATTTGAACTATTGTGAGGAGTGAATTAGTTATCAAAAATCAATCTCAGGTCCAACTACAACCTGTTGAGGGTTCATGAGGATGATATTTTGAAGAATGAATTTTTATGTCATTATGGACTCTAGGAGTTCCCGGTGATGCCTTTTGTTGTGATGACTTCCCCTATTAGGTTTACAGATCTTATATAATGGATATTACATCCATTATTTGACTTATTTTTTCTTGTATTCATTGATTAAATACTCATTTACTAAATTTCATAAAAGGAGAATGTAAATCACTTTAGGATGGTTCTATAATTACTATGGGAGTACCATCTTTATGTTAAGCTCTCCAAGTTCTAGTTTTGGTTATGTGAGGTTCAATTTTTGGGGAATGTCATCTCTGAGCATGGTTCAGCTATGAACCCAATGAATATTTATGCAGTGATTTATTGGGATCCACTAAATATCATGTCATAGGTGTAGAGTTTTTTTACTTGGAAGGGAACTAAAATAGTTTTATGATATAATTATCCAGGATTTCTACCCATTTTACCATGTTGACAGAAAAATTATAGATATTTTTACGGGACTGAGTAGTGTCATAGAGCCTTCAAGGAGTTGAGGACGAGGTTGATCAATGATCCTATGTTGAGACTACCGATGGAGGGTGTGGACTATATAGTGTTTTGCGATTCCTTTGGAGTTAGGATTGGTTTCATGTTGATGTAGAGGTAGGTATTGATTGCATATGGTCTAAGACTGTTGAGACCCCATGAGAAGAACTACATGACCCGTGACCTAGAGTTATAAACTATAGTCTTTACTCTGAAAATATGGTGGCATTATCTTATTATAAAGAATTTTTTTGTTTACTCAGACCACCAGAGTCTCAGATACATCTTCACTTAGAGAGATCCTGACAAGAGATATATTTTCTAGTTAGATTTATTATAGGGATATGACTTCATGATAGCCTATACTCCTAGGAAGGGAAATTTGGGGGTAGATTACCTTTGTAAGAAGTCGCATGATCACTTGGTGGAGGAGTTATCCAAGAAATTAACTTTGTTTTAGTTAACCCTAGTAAAGGATATGGGTTTAGTTTTTCTCTAGTAAATGGTGGTGAATACTATACTTATTCCGCATGTGATAGAGGATCAGTTGGGAGACATTGATTGTGAGGTTATACATGACTAGATATCCTTTGGAGATGCACTAGATGAATTTCATGAAGGATGGGATCACACAATCCTTTACCAGGGATGAAAAATGGTTCCATTAAGGTTTCATGAGGAGGTGATAATGGAGTTTAAAACTTCCCCCTTGGTTGTACCTCATGTTTTTGAAAATGTGTATAAGGAACTTCATTTGTAGTTTTAGTGAGCTCTAATGAGCTGGAGCATTGATGATTTTGTTTCACAATATATCAAATGTCAGTACGCGAAGATTGTAGACCAAGTTTTGATAGGTTTTACATATCCTATTGAGACCATGGAGTGGAAATTGGATAGAACATCCCTATACTTTGTGATGGTGATTTCATGGATATCAAGAGGGCATGCTGCTATCTGGGTGATTTTCGACTGACTTACTAATTTGGAAAATTTTATTTCCATAATAGATTAGAGTTCGTTTAAGAGTTTATGGAAGTTGTATGCATGGGATATTTCATGAATTTATGGGATACCTTTGACGATTATATACAATCATGATTCTTGGTTCATGTAATGATTCTAGAGAGGCCTATAGGAGTATTTTGGGACCCAGTTTCAAATAAGTACACCATTCTACCCCCATATGAATGGCCAAACCAAGTGGAGTATCTAGGTGTTAGAGGTTATGATAAGGTCCCATGTGTTGGACTTCATTTGGATCTTGGAGGATTAGTTTCTATTGTTAGATATTTCTTATAATAATAAATATCACTCTACTATGGGAATGACATGTTTTGAGACATTGTACAAGAGACCAGGAATGTAACCCTTATGATGGATTGAGATTGGAATGGCATCTCTTATTGGGCCAGAGATGGTTCACGATATGATGGATATGGTTTAGGTCATCCTCAAGAATATGAGGATAGCCCAAAGTAGATAGAAATATTATGCAGATTGATATCATATTCCCTTAGAGTTTGAGTAGGAGACCATGTTTTATTGATATTCTCCCCATGATGAGGATTATAGAGGATTGGATAGGATAAACAATATATACGAGGTTCATCAGGATATTGAAGATCCTATAGAGGGTTGTTGACGTTCTCACACTTGTTGTTTAATTATTGTGGGTTGTGGTCAGATTATATTTATTTTTCCCAAGCTATATTTTCTACTTGGGAATAGTATAATGGTAGTGTGGGGTTAGTCCCACAAGGATTTGGATTGGATGGAAAATCTAAAGCTTAGTAAACTTTAGGGTAGGATTCCTTACAACATGGTTGAGTTTGGAAATAAATAATTCTAATTTCTTCATGGATTAATATTAGAGATAAAGGAGGGATCAAGATCAATTTTAGGATTTAGCAAAAATGATGATCTTAATTCTAACTTTGTATAGTCCTAATGTTTAGTTTGGGAAGTAATAAAATGTCACTAATTGGCTATGGTCAAGACATCTATATCTTTCTAAGAGATATATATTACATGGTCTATAGATAAATGTGACCTGGATGCATTAAGACTAGATTCTATGAATGAAATTGTCATAGACTATTGGTCATAACCTATTTTACTCCAATCAAGTCAGGGTCGTTCATTCAAACATCCCATGTCTATGGTCCCTTGAAATAATTGGATAATCAATTGATGTTTATCCCGATTACTATCCTTAAGGTTACCAAGTTGAGAATTAAATATTATATAAATTCAAACACTCATACTCTCATTCCCTACCCTAATTGGTTTAGCTACTCATGGTATAATAAATTAAAAAAATTTAAATAATTTTAAACACAATTAACACACCAACCAAAATTGAGATCAAGAAATTAAAAAACATAAAACTATTAATATTAATAAATTAAAAAACATGTGATCAATAATATGAAATGTAATCCTCGAACCAATCATAATTTCACTCAACAACTTTCTTGAAACAAGAACAGTAAATAAAATAATAGGTATTCATAATATATTGATGATAGAGATGAAGAACACACATATCATGGTGGAAGAATTACAAAAAATATGACAATTATCCTCAAATCAATCCACGATGCTTAGATAAACATAAAATGATGAAGATAATTGATGAAAAATGAGTTTAAGAGAAAGGGTGGAAAAAATATAGGGAGAATAACGAGAGAAAAGAGAGGTCACCAAACATTCTATCTACTGAACACCTGCTGGAGTACATAATCAGGATATTACATGGCATGTAATAGGTATTCACACAATTTAATTTCAATCCAAGGTTTTCTCTGCAATTTTTGGATCTATTTGAATCTCATGAGAATCTCATCATAAATCATTGAGATTTGAAAATTTGACTCACCTCATGACGTGTAATTAGGCTTCATGATGTGTATCCTTATTTGGTCTGTATCTTGAAATCCAGAATTGAACTTGAAAGTTACACGATTTGTTTTGGTGAATCATGTTGTGTAATATATTTATGGATTGAAATTATTTCAAGACTTGATTCATGGCTTTTCATAAGCTATGAAAGATGAATACACACCGTGTAATGGATTTTTACGGCCTATAATGAACATCTTTGTTATATTTATATATATTTCCCTTTGAAACCTTGAAATAATATTTCCTATAATAAACAACATATACTCAGTGGATTGTTGGGTAAAAACACGGACAATTCTTGATAAATTAATGATAGGAATATTTATATATGATTTATACTTATCAAATTCCCCAAAACTTGAACAATTTCTTGTCCTAAAGAAAAAATCTCAATAGGGATTTCAAAAGGTAAGTAAATTTTAAAACACGAGACATTCACTAAAACCAATAAAAGTTAAACTAAGTGTTAGTAGAAAAATTAAATCTCTAGAATCAATCCTGCATAGAAAAATAGTCATTATTCATGGTTATGTTCTTTAAAAAAATTCTTAATATTTTCGTTATAATTTTATAAATGTTCTTTAAATTCTATACCTATTTTCAATTGACCTCATAATGAATTTTCTATCATTACTTAGGGTGAAATGAAATTAGATTTATGCTCATACCCTGAGTACATGTTACTAACCATAGCCATTCATTGGTTCTATCATATACACTTCATAAAGAAAATCAAAAAATAAATCATGAGGGATTTACCAATAAGGTTAAAATGAATATGAGGCTTAGGGCAGGTGGGTAAATAGCATAAAGAACAATATCAAAATGGAGGGTATACATTGAAGTATAATGCATGAATATTGTGAATGACGTAATGAAATTAATCATCCGTAGTTAATGAAGTCCATGATCCCAGAAGATCAAGGTAGATCCATGAATATAAACAGTGATTGAAAAAGGTACCATGTTCATTTCTTTTTCTTTTTCTTTTTGTATTTTATTTTTTGAATGTCATGTCTAGGCCAGTTCTCACATCAATCCCTGAAATACATATGAACCTTCATGTGATTCATCGGTCTAGAAATGATGTTTTTTGACATTCCTAATAGACAACCAAATCATATTTTTATTTTTCATTTTTTAAAGTTACAGGAAAGGCATAAAATATCAAGAATTACACATGGATAACAGTCAAATAGTTTGGTGAGTACCCCAATACTTATCTCCAGTAAAATAATCCCATGTCCACTGGATGAAAACTTTCCCCACACATGTTCAAAGTAAAGACATACATTATAAAAAGAATAAGGTAGTAAGGGATAATCATCTTAGAAATATTACATCCTACTAAGGTATTTCAAAGAAACTACATGCTTAATGAAAGAAAGATGTGAGGTGAGTCTCAGGAAAAAGTAGGTCAACAAAGACTTCCAAAATCATATTAAAATTGTATTAGTTCATTCATATCCTAAATAATATTTAAATGAAATTTATGATATGTTTATATGTCCCAGTTTTCTCTTAATAAATATGCTCAGAAAATATTATGAAATAATATGCTTAGAGTCCTCTCAGGAATGGGGGTAAGTATAGAAAACTTGCACTCAAAAAGGGTATAAAATCAAGAAATAAGTCAATTAAAATCAATTTCAATTTTTTTTAATTTTAATTAAATTACTAAACTCAACAATCATTATAAAAATATAAATATAAGAAAAACATGAAATTGAAACAACATCCATCTTAAATTTTTGTTTTTTAAATGGGTGTAATGAGTTTTAGGTTTAAAACATACTTCCAAATGAAAAATTTTTCCTATTAAATTAAAACAACAAATATTTCATGTGTATTGAAATTGAATTTCAAGAAAAAATATCCCACACTTAGTACGAGACAGTGTTTTCACTATACATTAAAGTAACATGGAATGTTTATGATAGATAACATGTAGATTTTGTAAATGGAAATTTATAAAATTTAAGACTTAAGGAATCAATATCACATTATAAATACTGGCATGCAGTGGGGAAATTTTGAGAAGTGTTGATTTATGAATTGGGTGACTAGAAAAATTGGTTATAAATACAAATCATGTATTAGATAAAACATTAGTTCATAGGATTTAAGTAATTTTATAATCATTAAAATAGAACAGTTCACATAATGACTATAAATGAAATTAATTTTATATAAAAGAAGGTATGTGAATACTATAATGCTCAATGTGAATCATGAATAAAACGAAAATTACATAAAAGGTAGAATAGAACAAAAGAATAACTAAAAATATGAGAAAAACAGATGAAATATGGGTTTCCTCCTATAATGTTCTATCTATGATGTCATCATTTAGATACATGGACCAAAGTATTAGTCAGTATCATCCATTAACTCAAATCTTATATGTCTTATGAAGTTACTAATGGAAATTTCCTCTATATATCATGGTTGTTTGGAAGAATTGATCACTTCAGGAGAATACCAAACAAGAAAATGATATGGTAGGAAAGGTATCTATGATCGTGGTGGGGGTTTCTAAGCACAAATCTCATGTGATATCTCTTGAAGCTGATGCTCGACATCAACCAGATACCGAGTCATATATAAAAAAAGGGAAGACAGTGGTGGCACCAAGGCATTGATGACCATAGATGAAATAGATGAGCTACATATCGCTACTATAATAGTTCAATTAATTGAAAAATAATCATAATAAATAGAGAAAAATCATCATCCCATATATATAAATTCAGCGATACAACAATGAAATGGATTACAGATAGTAAAAAAAATAAGTCATCTAATAGTAAATAAAAAATGGTAGAGGGGAATGGGTTTGAATAAGAGAAATTAATGTAATCAATGAAATATTCTATAGTATACTCCACAATAGAGTGTGGCTATAGATGACCTACCAGTTAGATGGATGTAATGTCAGAAGGGGATGGTTGGTCAGCTACTGATGGTAGTGTCATGTTACTGAAATCTATCTGAGTAGTGGGTGGTGGGGAGGTATTGATCCGAAGTGTGGTCATGGGTTTGGAAGCTAGATCAATTAAAGGAACCTCAGTGGATGTGGTGGTTTCTGGTCCCTTGCAACTATGGGTCTGCTCTATTAGATACTCATACTGGGAAATAGGTTCTATCAGTTCTAAAGGAATGTAATATGGAGATGTGTCTGGGATAGGAGTGGTAGATAATGAAGGGAAGACATTGGTTGTTTGGGGATGAAATGCTATAATAGATGATGGTGGTGGAGGGGTGGTGAAACTCTATAGCTCTACAAAAGGGATGTACAGATGTAGGGAGATCAGACATAGATTCTCTTGGATGAAAATCTACATAGATCAGATATCTATCGAGAAGGATGATGTGGGTGGAGTAGTGGTGTATGTGATATTAGTAGAAGTAGGAACATGGGTGGGGTTGGGTGTGGGTATGGAAGCTTTAGGGTCTGGGGTGAAGGTGGGTTATAAAGACCCAGTCTTGTCATACATTAACATTACATAAAATTTACCGAATACTTAAAACATTATACAAACAGATACCCAAGGAACGTACTACTCTATTACCTTTGGAAACATGGAAACATAAATACTGGTATATAAATGAGATAAATAATCTCCCACTAGGTTCTTCTTTACTAGAACCCTTCTTATACCCATAAAAAATAATACATATCTTTATAACCTAGGGGAATGAAACATTAAAAGGGGTGAACTCAGATGCTCAGTAAGGGTAAATAAGAGAGATACTTAAGCATAATCATGAGAATCTGGGTATCAGAACATGCTCATGAAAATATAAGATCATACCCTACATATCAATGATCATTAACATGTATCATGGCATAAATCTGGTTAGTTCATAAGACATGAATTATAAGGAAATAGAGAACATAATCTATGAAATCATAAAATAAGAATAAAACATGGAATTGTAGAAGACAATTAAGCATATAAAATACCTATGTCATGGAGGCCTACCAAGGACTTTGTAACATGGTAGGCTTGGGTTAATCACCCATGTAACTACTTTGGGCACAAGGTTCCCTCCCATGTACACTATTGTTTTGGGATTGGGATTTTATCCCATGCACCCTCTTGTTTTGAGCTTGGGATGTCCTCCAATTTACCCTATTTTTTTAGGCATGGTATTCCCTCCCTTGTACCATTTCATCTCATAAAACATTTATAATTACCAAATGCATTTGAGGGAGATATAGGTCCCACCCTTCTTAGAATGAAATCATACATACTTGTGACAAAATATCATAAATAATCATAGCATAAACCATGAAATGAAATGGGTATTATAAAAATGTAATTATATCCTAACTTTTTGAGAAATACAGGTTTCATAATCATTTTATCATGATCATAACCCGTTTAAAGAAGAATATTTCAAAAGCAGATAACCCATAATAGAGAAACAGGTGTCATAAGCATCATTTTTTCAAAATGTAAACCATACATGAAATAATATTAAATAAAAATTTGGGTTATTTTATATAATGGCATGAGTAACATCAATGAATGTCATATTATATTTAAAATAACTTGGAAGTATATTTTTAAAACATTTCTTGAGTAAAATATCCTTCCTTCTTTTAAAAATGATTTTTAAAACATAAACCTTTTGAAAACCATTTCCTTTGAAAATAATTGAAAAAATTGAATGAAGGATTGATAAAATTTTGAAAAAAAAATTCTATTAAAACTTATTAAATAATATTTAAAACATTTTGAAAACCATTTTCCTTGAAAAATTATAATATAATCTTGAAAACATTTTTGAAGAATTTTTTCTTAAATACTTATAAATGAAGCTTCAAAACATTTTAAAAATATTTTTATATGAAAATATATTTGAAAACTTAAAAAAGAAGATTTTAAAACAATAATTCGTTTTTAAAATCATATTCCCTTGAAAATTATCTTCAAGGATCACTTGAAAACATTTTTGAAAACATGGTTTTCGATATAAAACAGATTTCTGACTGAAGAGAGAAATATAGTCCTATTTTTCATAAAAACATTTTATAAATTATATTAAATACCAAAGAGTGGTAAAATGGTACTAATAAATGGATATATCTTGAATTAACATGGGTGAATAAAAATAATGAGTGTTCTGGAGATATGGATCATAATATTTCATCAGTGTAATTAAAATTATTAAAAATTTGTAAAAGCAATTAGATTGTTCCGATAATGTCCTTCCACTTGGTTTCTTGGTATCATAATCTACATGTAAAAAAAATAATTACATAAATCTTAAAAATTTCATTAAAATAATTATATTTATTATATAACATTTCAAATTGAAGTATATACAACATGAAAAAGAATAGAGGTGCATAACAAAACATGTGCCTCAAAAAAGAAAAAATTGAGACAAAACCCTCTTACCGATTTGGTAGCTTTTGAAACATTAACCCCATGAAATAGATATCATATAATGGTTATGTAAATAACCATAAATTTAAGTATAAGAATCATATAATACATCCATGGGTAGTATACACACCACACTATATTAATTGGTGGTGAATAAAGCCTGTATCTCACAGAAATAAAAACTAAGATGAAATTCCCTTACATTGTGTCTTGACTCTCTTCATACTCAAAAAAATATCCTGTATAATAAATATAAATTTATTATAAAAATATAAAAGTAACATATTTTTAATTATAATACCATATATGATTTTATTATGGTTTTATATTACCTTCTTGTTAGCAATTCTATGTTATGGTTTCACTTTGGGTAATATCAACTTTGTTTTTCATATCTGTCTTAATTTGTTATATCTTTGGTCCTTATACTTATATCCTGATATAGAGAATGTAAAAATTATTAAAATATAGTTTATATTCAGTATATTTGTATTATATTAATCTATATAATATATATTTATCAAATAAAATACACTGTTCATGGAGATGGTAGGCCGTACGCATTCATGGATGCTATTTCAGTTTAATTATCATGTTGATAGAAAGAATGTAAAAGAAATATGTGGATAAATATGTGTATATATATATATATAATTCTAATAGTTTCTTTATTATATCATTGAAATCATATATATTCACTAAAATAATCCTTACTTCATTCCATGGAGTGTATGAATGAATCACATTACTTTAAGGGGGCGGTAGTCCGCACTTCCTCAAATGAAATTATCATATTGACTCAAAATTGAAAGTATAAATATATGCATTGTAAAATATTTTAAAAAGATTAAATACATAATAAATATAATATATAACATATATAAATAGATTTTATATCATAATTTCCACTGTGAGAGACATTAAAGGAAAACTGAACAATCATCATTCTGTGAGGCAGTAGTTTTGCGTACACGTAAACAATATTTTCGTTACCCATTAGTTGGATGTGTGTGTAAGCGTAGGTCACTATATTATCATTAAAAATTCCTAGTATATTTTTTATACTGTTTTTATTATTCATTAATATAATTATAATATTTTATGTATTGGAGAAAGAAAATAAAATAAAGGAGTTTGAGGGAGGGTGTTTCCTCTTAACCGGGTAAGCCCTTTTATTTTGCACCAAAGGGATTCCATAGAAGGATTTCTGCCCAAGGGAGGTTTTAAGGATGAGTGTATGATTTTTTTAGGATATTTTAGTTGATATTTTATGGACCTAATTAGTTTTAATCGTGTAAATAAGTGGATGATGGGAGACCTTTTTATAGTCAAGGAGGAGTGGCACTCCTCTAATATTTAGACAAAGGAATTTCATATATGTTTTTCGCATGTCAAGTGGATCCAATAATGAAACAAATATGAGAAAATGGAAGATATAGTCAAAATATTTCTATAAAATGTCTCTTTTAAAAGTGTATAGGTTTTTTTAGGTCTTAAATTTAAGGTTTAGTCCTTAGTTAAGCTTAATTTTACCTTAATCAATGTAATTAATTTTAATTACATTCACTAATAATTTTGGTAAAAAACGAAGTTTTACATATAATAAATTATTAATTATTAATAATAAAAATATGGAATCAATTTTTACAAATTAAAATCACATAAGTGGTAGAAATTAATTTAAAATTAATCCTATAGTCGGATGGACAATGCATGTTTTTAAAGTAAAAACATTCAAAAGTTTGCCAAGTTTTTATACCCAATTTCAAAGTGGAATTGATCTCAAAGAGATTGATTGTATTAATTTATAAAAATATTATCTAATTAAATTTAAAATACAATTTAAAATATAAATTAACCTTATAAATAAATTATATGAAAAAACTGTTTTGAACTAAAACTCAGTATTTTTCACTATTTATTAAAAAAGTAAAACATTATAAAAAAATACCAATATTTTTACATAAAATAATTATTATGTTCCTATTTTAAATATTAACTTTATTTGGATATATTAAATATATAAAAGTTCCAAAAATTGGATTTAAAATATGTTCTCCATTAAAAGGCGGTAGAAATGCGTTGATAAAAATATTGGGTTTTAAGCATAAAATCAGGTTTATTCTTATATTATGTCGATAAAATATATTGGATTAAAATTTAAATTATTTTATTGAATATATGACATATAATTTACATTAATATCAATCATTTTTTGTAATAAAATTAACTTATTAGGGTAAAATAACTTTTTGACCTTAAAAATAATAATATTTTCATTTATATTCAATCTATTTTTGTATTCATTTTAGATTAATTAGTAACCTATGTATTCATATTTTATTTTCATAACCCATATATTTCCATAAATTTTTAGTACTATTTATAACTACTAATTTAACAGCTACTTTATATCTTATTATATTAAGTACTAACATTTTAATAATATACAATGGTTTGGTAAAAGTTGGTCTTTTGTGTTATGAAAGCCATCAAGGAAGGTCATTGTTTAGTGTTACATAAGATAAACTCAATGGTCCATGTAAATAAAAATAATGTTTATGTTGTGTGTAGAGGATAATTAAATTGGTGTTTCTTATAACACAAGCTAAACATATTACTTTAATATAAAATAAACTATCTTTAGTGTTACGTGAAATGAAAAATATCTAAGAGGTTAAATTAATTCGAAAAAAATAATTCAAAAATTCTAGGTGTGTTAAATTATACCCCATTAAAAATAATTTTCCTTCAAAATTCATCTAGGTTATCAATGGTTTTATATTTGAAGGTTTTATTCATAAAACACACAATATAAAAATGGATACTAAAAATTGTCTTAAAAAGGGAAAGTTGGAACCATAATGGTTACCCAAATTAACATATAACTAGGTTTGCACATAGGAGAACAAATTTTGGGTTTGAATATTGGAAATAGAGGAAAAACATATATATTTACAGAGAGTAATTGAGGTCATCAATCCAAAATAAGTGAATGATCAAAGAAAATTTGAGGGCCTCAAAGTTATAAATCTATGATGATTCAAGAGGACATCAGTTCAAAAAAAAAAGGTATTAGGAGAACAAATTTTCTTTTAATCATTTTCCTAACGTTGATTAATTCTTTTATTGAAAGAAAATATAAGGAAATATACTTACTCAATATAAACAAAATCTCATTCTTTATTTGTGGTTTTATCTATTTCTAATTCATCCATCACGTCAAGAAATGGATTTCCAGAAATTAAATTTGATGCCTAAAGTACTAAAATAAACTTTTATTAGATCTTAGGGACCATAAAATAATTAAAAGTATAACTAATTTTCAATAAATATTCATAAAAAACAATAGGGTTGATATGTTAATATGTAAACATAATAAGAAACTATACTTTTTCATCATTAATATTTATTCAATAGAAACAATTACACTTTAACCATGACATCACATTGGACTATAGTAGGCATAAAACCCTTATCATCTTTCAGTCATGGGTTCAAGACGCATGGACTTACTGGACTTGATTGGTTTTCACCTGATATACATGATATTATTTTCTAAAACTATGCTAACAGAATATGGAAAATAAATAAGATGTACATTCTTGAAATAAGGTTAATGACTAAATATCATTTTTAAAAAGGTTTTCAATACAAAATCAGTTCATAAATAATTCCTCCAAAGTTTAACTTAAACTTTCTATGAATGGTTAACCTTGTAACCCTTCTAAAATATTAAAATCCAAAACATTAGAAAAAAAGTCAGAAATTCAGCTTAGCATTGACTCCCCTATATATCAAAAAGTAGTTCTTAGTTTTCACAATCAAAACATGTGAATAACCTCATCATATAATCTCTTGAATCTTAGTAATAGCCCAATTTACTGTAAATCCTTTGTGAAAATATACATGCTTCCTTATTCAAAGTATATTAGATTTATTCCATAAATAAAAAAAATATTTTAAACTTCATCAATGGTAAAAAAACCACCTATAAAATAGTCCTTAATTATTTCCAAGGTAATCAGTACCTTCTAATTTACTTATTAATATCTGAGATATCGTCATCTAAAAAAATTATCATAACATAAGGAACATATTAAGGGTTATATTTCCCTTAATAATGTTTTTTATGTGTACATCACCTTGACACTATATTAATTTTCTATTCCATTGGAACCATTCAATGTGTTTTGGTAAATCTATAGCAAAAAACATAAACTGGACAATACTTATATATTTCACCATTCATATAACATTATTATTTAATACAAAAACATAAAAACCTGTATTATTCTACTTCATCCTTATTCTACTAACAAGGATACATCATCCTATTACACAATACCTCTTTTCTTCCACATTCCATTCGTAGCATCATCATTATCCAAAATGTAACCATTACTCACACAAACTTGTTGATTATCT
This sequence comes from Viscum album, assembly GCA_963277665.1. Lineage (NCBI taxonomy): Eukaryota > Viridiplantae > Streptophyta > Magnoliopsida > Santalales > Viscaceae > Viscum > Viscum album. The sequence goes on along the minus strand of OY728127.1, from coordinate 1,955,824,720 downwards.
TTTAGAGATTTCTTTTTGGGACATTGAGTTTCATAGTAACAATTTGTTGCACACTTTAAGCACTTAATGTGGAAAATATTCGCATCCATTTAATTAATCGAAGTCTTTATTTTTTTCTTACAGTCACTTTTTTTGTGTCCTTATTTTTCAAAGTCAAAAAATATTCTTATTCCTATAATACATCCAATTAGGTGATTATTTCCACATTATTGACACAAATAAAACCAAATATTGTTTCCTATACGGTCTCTAATTCCTAAATTCTTAGCAAAATCCTTATTTATCTTACTTGGGGAGTCTGAGAGTTGGTTAAGGTACACATTGTTAGTCATGTTACATGAAAAAATATTAGGCATGATCACTACATCTTTCACTATAGTGATCAACCTTCTTGAATTATAATCAGAAAATCATCCATCAAATTCAATATTAATCTAGTTCCTTCTAGTTCCATATGTTGACTAAAATCAAAAGCATAGTGTGAGCATTACTTATCATTGCAGAAAACCACACAGTCATGGAAATAATTACTTATAAGTTGTCTAAATCATGACACCTTCCTTAATCTATGCCACCCTAGGTTCATCCTAGGTTATTCATTTACAACATAATTTAAGTCCTTCATGATGGTTTAGGAATTGTTTTGTGAATTCTCTAAGAATATCCCCCAGGAGTGTCACACCAGGTGTGAAACAAGGCCCATTTTTATTTACCATATTACCCTGAGTCAGGCCCAAAACATATTTCCAGAGTTGTTACCCCTAAGTACATCTGTGCTAGATCCACATCCAATTGTAGTATCCAGACAATGGCGTGTTTCTAGGAGACCACTCACTCAAAAATTTTCCAAAATCATAGGACATTTTCCTAAATGTTAACTCATATTTATACCTATACATAGATACATCCACATAAATATCCTTATAAATATACCTTCGGATATCACTAAAGTTTTATCATCATAGTTTCTAAAGTTTAACTAAACATTTTATCTAATACCAAATATAATGACCCAACCTTGACGTACATTGACATTACATATCATTTATGGAATACTTAAAACATTAAATGAAAAAACAACCAAATACCATACTATTATAGTTCCTTTGGAAACATGAAAACATAACATTGGTACATAAATGAGAGACAACATCTCCCACTAGGTTCTTCTTGACTATGACCCTTCTTAGACAAATCAAACATAAAACATATCTTTATAACGTGGTGATGGGAAACAAAAAAGGGGTGAGCTCAGATGCTTGGTAAGGGTAAAAATAGAGATATGTAAGAATAATCATGATAATAAGGGTATGTGAATATGATCATGAAAATAGAAGATCATACCCTACGTATCAAATATCATAAACATTTATCATGGAATAATTCTTGGTAGTTCAGAAGACATGAATCATAAGGAAATTAAGAACATAATCAGTAAAATACTAACATAGGATTAAAAAATGGAATTTTAAAAGACACATAAGAATATAAAAACCATATATTAATATGGCCTACCAATGACTTTGTAACGTGTTTGGCTTGGGTTAATTAATCATGTCTTTACTTTGGGCATGGGATTCCCTCCCGTGTACCCTCCGGTTTTGGGCTTGGGATGTCCTCCCATGTACCCTCTTGTTTTGCGATTTGGATGTCCACCAATATAACCTCTTTTTTGGTCATGGTATGAAATCATGTGTACCCTTTTATATAATAAAACATTTGTCATTACCCAATGTATTGGAGGGAGATATAGGTCTCACCATTCTCATAATGAAATAATACATACATGTGCCACAAGATCATAAATAATCATATCATAACCCATGAAATGAAATGGGTATTAAAAACATGTAATCATATATTAACTTGTAAAAAAATATTGGTTTCATAATCATTTCATCATAAGCATAACCCGTGAAAGGAATCAGGTTTCAAAAGCATATAACACGTGAAAGAGAAAGAAGTGTCATAAGCATCATTCCATCAAAACATAAACCATTTAAGAAATAATATGATTGAAATTGTTATATTATTACCTTTAAGGTAATGATTAACATCAACGTATCTCATATTAGATGGAAAATAATTTTGAATGATATTTTGAAAACATTTAATGAGGAAAATATCATAGCTTCTTTGAAAAATACTCTTTAAAACATAAAACCTTTTGAAAACCATTTCCTTTGAAAATATTTTGAAAACTTTGAAAAAAGGATTGAAATTTTATTGAAAAAATTATTCCTTGAAAACTTATAAAATAATATTGAAAACATTTTGAAAAATATTTTCCTTGAAAACTTATAAAATAGACTTGAAAACATTTTGAAAACCATTTTACCAGAATCCTTATAAAAGAAGCCTCCCAATAAATGTAATTTTTTTATTTGAAAATAGATTTGAAAACACATAAAGGAATATTTTAAAATAATAAAAACTTTTAAATATCATTTTTACTTGAAAATTATCATCATGGGTCATTCAAAAACATTTTTTAAAACATTTTTTAAAACATGGTTTTTGAAGTAATACATATTTTCAACTGAAGAGTTAAATATAGTCAGGTATTTCTTAAAAACATTTTATTTATTGTCTTAAATAGAAAAGAGTAAAAAATGGTACTAATATATGTATATATATAGAATAAACATATGATAAAGAAACTAATGAGTGTTTTTGATATATGTATCTTACTATTTCATCAAAGGAAGCATAATCACTAACAATCTTGAAAAGCAATGAGATTGTTTCTATAAACACTTACCACTTGGTTACTTGGAATCATACTATCCATGTATAAAAGAGGATTAAATGAAGCTTAAAAATATTATTATAATTAGTATATTCATGATATAACATGTACAATGGAATTATATACACCCCAGAAAATAATGTAGGTGTATAACAAAACATGTGTCTTAAAGAAGGAAAATTGAGAAAAAACTGTCTTATCGATTTGGAAGCTTTTGAAACATTAACACCATTAAATAATGATCATAGAATGGATACTTAAATACCCATAAATATAATTATAAAAATAATATAATTTATCGATGGGATTTATACAAACCACACAATAAAAATGGGTGGTGAATAAAGCATGTATCTCATGGAAATAAAAAGCGAGATGAAATTCCCTTACCTTGTGCCTTGTCTCTCTTCATACTCATACAAAGATCCTATATAATAAATATAATTTTTTTATAAATATATAAAATAACAATATTATTACTTATAATACCATATATGGTTTCATTATGTCTTTATATTTCCTGTTTGTTAGCAATTATACATTAAGGTTTAACTTCAGGTAATATCCAATTTGTTTTTTTGCATGTGTCTTAATTTGTTATATTTTGTTCCTTTACTTATATCATAATATAAAGAATTTAAAAAATGATTTAAATATAATTTATATTCATTAATGTTTATTATAGTAATCCCTATAATATATAAATATGAAATGGAATACACCATTCATGGAGATGGGTCGTTGTACAGACACATGAATGCTATTTCCATTTAGTTATCGTGTTGAAAAAAGAAACAAAGTATAATACATAAATGAATATATTTGTGTATATATATATAGTTATTATATTAGATTTACTATATCATATATATCATATATATTCCCTAAAAATATTCTTAATACATTCCATGTAGTGTATTAACGAATCAAATCGCTTTGAAGGGGTGATAGTCCATACTTCCTCAAACGAAATTATCGTATTAAAACAAAATGGAAATTATAAAGATATATTCCATAAAATAATTAAATATGCATAATGACATATTAAATATAATATATAACATATATAAATATAGTTTCCATCATAATTTCCCCTATGCTAGGGTGTAAAATAAAAATGAACAATCATAGTTTAGTGATGCGATAGTTCGCCGAACACGTAAACAGTATGTTCGTTACCCATTAGATGGAAGTGTGTGTAAGTGTAGGTTGAAAAATTATAATAAAAACATAATATAAAATTTATTATACTGGTTTTTAATCCAATAATTGAATAATAATATTTTAGGTAGGGGAGAAAGAAAATAAAACAAAGGAGTTTGAGGGAGGGTGTTACCTATTAATCGGGTAACTCCTTTTAGTTTGCATTAAATGGAATATTTATAAGGATTTATAAAAAGGGAGAAATCAAGGATTAGGGGTGATTTTTGGTAGGTTATTTTAGTATATATTTTATGAACCTAAGTGGTTTGATATGTGTAAATAAGTGGAGGATAAGAGTCCTTTTTATTGTGGAGGGGGAGTGGGACTCTTGTAATATTTTTATAAAGGAATTTGATACATGTTTTTCAAATGTCAATTGGATCCAATAATGGAAAAAATTAGATAAAATTGAGGATATGGTGGAAATATAGAAATATAATGGCTCTTGTACAAGTTTATAGGTCTTTTTGTCTATTAAATTGAAGGATTTACTCCTTAGTTATGTTTAATTTTACCTTAATCGATGTAATTAATTTTAACTAACTTCACTAATAATTTTGATCAAAAAATAAATTTACCTTATTAGACAATAAAAATTATCCTTATTCAAAATATTATCAATTTATTCAAATTTTAATCACATAAGAGGGTGAAATTAATTTAAAATTAATCCCGTAGTAGGGTCAATAATGATGGGTTTTTAAGTCAAAACATTGAAATGTTTTATATGTTTTTATACCCAATTTCAAAGTGAAATTGATAAAATTAACAAAATTGTATTAATTTATAAAAATATTATCTAATGATACTTTTAAAACAATTTAAAATATAATTTGACCATACAAATAAATTAGATGAAAAAGTAGTTTTTAACTAAAATTCAATATTTTTTATTATTCATTAAAAAAGTAAAAATTCACAGAAAAATACCAAAACAATTTACCCTAACCTAATTATTTTGTTTCTATATAAAATATGATATTTATTTTGAAATATTAAATCTATAAAAGTTACAAAAATATGATTTAAAATGGGTTCACCATTAAAAGGTAGTAAAAATAAATAAATTAAAATATTGGGTTTTAAGCATAAAATTGGGTTTTTTCTTATATTATGTCCATAAAATATATTGTATGAACTTAAAAATAATTTTATTAAATATATGAAATATAATTTTCATTAATATCATTCTATAATTGTGATTAATTTAATTTGTTAGGGTAAAAAAATATTGTGACCATAATAATAATTATATTTTTCTTTATATTCTATCAGTTTTCATATTCATTTATAATTAATTGGTAACCCATGAATTAATCTTATATTTGTGTAAACTATATATTTTCATAAATTAGTTAATAATATTCATAACCACTAATTTAAAATCTTGGTTATATCTTATTATATTAAGTAATAACATTTTAATAATATACCACTGTGTGGTAGAACTCGATCTTGCGTGTTACGTAAGGCATTGAGGAATGTCATTGTTCCATGTAACAAAAGATAAATTTGTTGATCTATTTAGAGAAAACTAATGTTTTTGTTTCATGTAGTAAACGATTTACTTGGGGTTTCATATAATTAAAGACAAACAAAATTATTTATTATAAAATAAACTATCTTCAGTGTTGCGTGAATTGAAAAATATCAAAAAGGTTAAATTAATTCTAAAAAAATAATTCAAAAAATATCAAGGTGTTACATAGGTGTTTTTGGTGGTGAAGGATCTGTATCATTATTTAAGGGTGACTCATCAGCAGCCTTAACTATTCTTAGTGCCCACCAGTAGAGGTGTCCATCCTTGGTAATCAGCTGCATATTATGCAGGAAATTAAAATAAATGGATTCTATCAGACCGTGGGAGGTGAGTGAAAGGTCATCAAAAAAAATTCCAAGATGATGATCCAAATTTGTGATGAATGATCCCCCAATTAGTGTACCCCACATCATATGTGTATGATATCTATAGTAAAATGAGAACTGAGAGGCCATGTTGATTGTAAGGCTTCCCATGGATGTTGTGAGTATGATGATGTCTATCTGACTGACATTGTCTTGAGACTCGACTAGAGGGAACCATACATGTGTTAAGTCCCTATGTAGGATGTGGAGAACTGGACCTCAGAGCTCGGTAAACTTTGTAATCTTGGGATAATGCTCAATATGTTCATCTCAGGAAATCATCTACTAGATCCTCTTTGAATTAGACTTTAATGGATCAACATATAGGGTAGATAATACCCCATATATGGTGAAATTAACAGTATAAATTTAGTGGCCTATTCCAAATTTTGTAAAGGAAATATCTTTAGGTAGTCCCCCTAGTCTGAAGAGAAGGTTTTCAGTGGAGACATCAAAAGTAAAAAAAACTACATAAATAGATCCCTGCACATCTCCTCATGTACCTAATTAATAAATGGAATATATATGTTCTCAAGAAATAGAGGACCTCCTGGATGATATTCAAGAGATCAATGATGGACATATTGATAGTTTTGTTGGTCCTCATCAGCTTCACCTACAAAAGGTTAAGTACCACATGGTGTTTTGGTTCTGAAATGTGTAGGATAAGATGTAGATTAGGTTGGTCATATTAAAACAATTCATTTGATCTTTAGTGGTCCTCCTATGGGATGGTGGGATGTTTAGGGACTGTAGCAGAGGTCAAAGAGGTACCTATCTGAGGTGATGGGGCTTCCGCTCCTCGCCTTCATTTGACTGGTGGTGAATCATCCCGCTTTGGGGTAGAATCTTTTAGAGGAGTTTAGAGGGTTTTCATTCTGGCCATTTCTGTCTTAAGTTTGGATGCATAGATAGTAAAAGAGAGAATAATGGGGAATGGGGGAGGATTGAGGAAGGGGGAGGAAAGAAGGTTGGGGAGGAGAAGGATGAGGGTCGGGTAGAACACGAGGGGGGGATATGGATATTGTGGTGTGAAATTAGGGTTCCCAACCTAAAAACAACATGGAATTACATGATGTGTAAATGAGATTCAAGATGTGTAATTCTACCACTTTATTAATTTTGGCAGTGAAAGGTACACATCATGACTTTGTATGACATGATGTGTAATTTGCCTTTTTTTTCTCAAAATGACTTCAACTTATATGATTTTCTCATGGAATTCCCCAATCTGATATAAGATTATTCTAAACTATTATATTCTTGGGTGACCTAACCTGGGTTTCCTCCCAGTAAGAATATCATTTAATGTCGAGATCTTGACACTTTGATGCTCAAATGAATCTCAAGTTGATGAAACACCCTTCCTGGAAGGGTTCTCAAAATATTTTTAATATTTACACATTGACTTTGAATGGGGGTGTCACTTCTTTTGAATCTCGATAACCCCATATAGAAATAATCTAATGACCACAAATTGTTCTGAATATCTTGATTTACTCGTCCAAGAAACAATTTCAATATTGAGTTTAATTACAAAACTTTATTCCTTACAACAAAATTGTGTCTCGCAATGTGGTGATCATTCCATTTTTTTGGTTTTTTCATTATAGATATTGGAATTTTCATAAGAATCATTTATGATTTCTTCTAATTCAACCAATTGAAACATCCTATATTCCCAAGGTTTTTGAGAATACAGATTGAGAATCTTAATTAACCAATACGATCAATGTTCTAGTTTAACTAACAATTGAAATAGTTTTCCATATATCAATCAGAAAGGTGTGGTAAAAATTGGTGTTTTCTATGTAGTTTTGTACACTCATAGTATATCATCTAATTTTAGCCTCCAATCATTTAAACTTGTGCTCATAGTATTTTCCACGATTTTTTTGATTTTCCTATTTGATAATTCAACTTTCCAGCTTGTTTGTGGGTGGTAGGGAGTTCCTAAGTTGTATCATATTCCATAATTTTTAGGCAAACATTTGAAAAAATTATTAGTGAAATGTGTTCCCAAATCACTGATAACTAGTATAGGAAATTTGAATTATGAAAAAAGTTTTCTTTAAAAAATTAATGACCACCTTTGTAGTGTCATGAGCTATAGCTTTAGCTTCCACCCACTTGGAAATGCAGTCAACACCAACAAGGATATATGTCTTTCCCTGTGAATTGAGAAATGGTCCCATGAAATATATTCCATAAACATTGAATATTTATACTTCCATTATTGGGTTTTGGGGAATTCCATTCATCTTTCTAGTGATGTCATTCTGTTGGTACCGATCACAAATTTGACAAAATTGTCTTTCATCTTGGTGGGAAGTTTAACATAAAATTCCACTCTAAAAGGTTTATCTTATATGCATTATTTCCCATGATTTCATCCTATTGGTAATGCATGAAACATGTCTAAAACATTTTTGATCTTGTCATCTGGATGCAACGACACAACAAACCATCAGCACTTCACTTGAAAAAGAGTGGTTAATCCTAGTTTAATTGTGAATATTTAACCAAAAATATTATCCTTTACTAGTATACGAGGTATGGGTATAGATATCCCATGTAGATATATTTTTCAATGTCATAAAACCACATTTTTTCATTTTTATTTCTGATGAAATGATTTTAATTGAGAAAGTCCACTTCAATGTTGAGATTATCATCATATTTTATAGAGGGAAGTGGAAGTCAGGATAAATGGCTAGTGAAAACATTTTTTGTTCCTTTTGTATCATAGATCATGATGTAAAACTCTTGAAAAAATAGGATCCACCATATCAGTATTTTCTTGGCATCCTTTTTATTCATCAAATATCACAAGTCATCATGATCATTGTGCACATTCACTTTTGACAAAACTAGATTGGTTCGAAATTTCTCAAAAGAAAAAACAACTATTTAGAGATCCTTATCTATGGTTGGGTATTTTAACTCAGAATAATTTTGTGTATGAATAGAATAGTATATGGGGAATAATTTGTGACTGACTTTCTGTCCTAAAACAACACCAACAACACAATTACTAGCGTCACACATTTACTCGAAGTCTTTTTCCTAGTTTGGGGAAATGAAAATGGGAGTGGCTATCAGGATTTTATTTAAATTGTTGAATTCTTGCCTAAATTATTCATTGAATACAAATGGTTTTTATTTTGATAAAAAAGTGTCAGAGGTTTGGAAAAATTTGAAAAGTATTTCAGGAATCACCAATAGAATCAGACATGGCCTGAAAATATCTTTATGCCTTTGAATATTGAGGGCATAGGTAAATATTTGATTACTTTTATCTTGGGGGGATCAAATTACATGGGTTCCTTATAAATCATGGGTCCAAGGACTATGCATCCTTAGATTCTAAAATTAAATTTTCTTAGTTTAAAACTGGGAACTTCTTTTCATAGTGTTATAGGAGTAACCTAAAATTGCGTAGACAGACCTTGAAATATCTCCAATATACTGAAAATTCATCCAAAAAAATTCTAATAATTCCTCGGCCACATCATGGAATATATATGTTATTCACCTTTTAAAGGCTACTAGTTGACTATACATACTGAATGACATGTGCCTATAAGTGATGGTACCAAATAAACATGTGAATATAGTTTCAGAGTAATCTTCCATTTTGACTAAAATATGGTTTTATCTTGATTATCCATCAAAGAAATAAAAGAATTTATTTTCTAAAATTATATCTATAATTTTATCCATGAAATGAAGGGGTAAATGGTCTTTTTAGGTTTCTTTATTTAGGTTTTTGTAGTCCATGAACACTCACCGTCAAGTGATGGAGCGAGTTGAGATCAGTTCATCTCTATCATTCTTTTGAAACATGATACTAGATTTCTTTTGTATGAGCTGCAAAAGGCCCCCCAACTCACTATAATAGATTTATAAAATTATTCCGACATCAAGAAGTTTTAGTACTTCTTTTTAAAAACCACATTAATTTGTGGTGGGAGTCGCCTCTGTCGTTGGAATTTGGGTTGCTCACCTTCTTCTTAAAAAATTTTATGAGTGCATAAAAAAGGATTGATCCATTTGATATCATCTAATACCCAAGAAGTTGACTATTTATTTATTTATAGGACTTAAATCAATATTTCCTCTTGTTATAGAGCCAGTTATGACTTTATAATTCCTATCAGTGCCACAAAAGTCTCTAGAAAGGAATACCTGAGTGTACTAAGGAAGGGTTTCAGTTCCATTTTCAATAGCAGGATGATTGAGGGTATTAATGGTGGAATGTTATATCGTATGATAGGTTACATATTGTTTACTTCTTCAAATTCAAATTCCTCATCTTCATAAGGGGTTATTTCTTCAGTCTCTTATTCAGTGATTCGATAGTCACTTTTTTCATCTGTGAGAAAGATTGATTAGTAGTCAAATGAATCATCTATTTGTTGTTCCGCCTTTTCCAGGTCAAACATAACCTGTTCTTCACCTACTCAGAAAATAAGTCTTTATTTATTAACATTAATCATTACCTTCCTTGTGGCTAGGAATGATCATCCTAAAATTATTAGAGTGTCTCTTTCCTCTTTCATTACCAGAATGAGAAATTACGTTGGGAAAATGAACTTTATGACTTTGACTAAGACATCGTTAAGAATTACTTAAAGGGATATTTTAATAATCAGTATAAAAATTGGGGAGCTACTCTATTTTTTTAGTTCTTCAAGTCCCAGCATTCAGAATACACTCACCAACAAAAGGTTAATGTTGGATCCTAAATCGAACAAGTCCCTTTCGAAGTTACATTCTCCTATTATTCATGGGATTGAGAAACTTCTAGGATATATCATTTTCAGAGGAATTTTCTACTAAAAAATCGTATATAATTCTTTATTTAATGATATGACTCATAGGTCCTGCATTTTTCTATTTTTAGAATGTATTTCCTTAATAAATTATGAATAGGTATGTATTTGAGAGATTACCTCAAAAAATGAATATTGACGTGTAATTTCATGGAAATATCCAAAAAATTCTTGCATTGCCCTTGAATTTATCCCTAAATAACTATTTATAGAAAAGGAAGAGGTGGTTTATAAGGTGGTGGAGCAACATAGACTTCTTCCTTGGGTTTCTCGCATATTTGGGATTTTATAGTAGGTGTTGTTTCTTGATGAATCACTGGAATAATATGAATTTTTCAACATATCTATCTTCAATGATTGTTGTTTAATTTTTGTGCTCCTCAAATTTTCTTCCTTATCCACAACTTGGTTTATAAAAATCCAGCACTTTTCCACTCCTTAGAATTAGTACCTTTACCTCTTAACATGGGCATGTCTCTGTGTTACCTATTAGATTACTTGGAAATCTCTATGAAAAGGCCTCTGAGATCCGAACCATTTGATGCTAGAGGTTATGCAGTTATTCCCTTTGGTTTTTCATCTCTATATCTGGGGTGGTAATACTTTGATATTCTTTTTAAACAAAGTCTGAAATTATATTTTTCAGATTGGTTAAAGAGGGATGAATAGTTGTGGAAGTCTTTTTCGAGCTGGTTGAAATTATTTTTGGGATCTAGGAGGGAAGGGATGTTATGTTTCATGTTGTGGAGGATAAGGCCTAGGATTCATCAGCGTATATCCTGGTGGTCCTTGGATCCTAAATGAATCATAAACACCCCTTTTTTGGAAGTATCGTTGACAGTTTTATTGTTTCTATTGGACTAGCTTTGTTGAAAGTATTATTGTGGCCACTAAAATTTTTGACGATGCTGATTGTAATTAATGTAATTAAAATCTTGTGTTGGTTGTTCATCAACACTTTTTGTGTAGTCTTGATAATGGTTTGGTCCACAACAAATTTCACATGACTAAATCTCCATGATTGTAGCTATAGGGGATGTAATGAAGCTAGTATTATAAATGATTCCTACTTATTAATCAAATCCTCACCTTATGTAGCTATTCGAGTATTCTATTCAAATTAGTGGATACCACTATGGGGTCCTTGATATATCTTCTATAGACTAGAATTATGGGAGACTTCATCTTAAACTTCTCGGTCCACCTCAGGTGTTTTAAACATTAACCTTCCATCAGAAGCTGCATCAACGATAGTGTGACCAGTAGGTTGGAGTCCTTAAAAAATGTTTACTATTGTATCCACATATAGATTCCATGATGTAGGCTCTTTTGGGAAGTTCTTTAAAAGGATTCCATACTTCCCATGCTCACTCTCCATCTTCTTGAGTGAAATTATGGATTTCATTGCATAATTTCCTAGTGTGGATAGGTGGGAAGTACTTATCCATGAATTTCTTGGATAAATCATACCAATCCATGATGGACATAGGAGATTGACTTTTGAGAAAATATTTAGCTTTTCCTTGTCAGGAAAATGGAAAGAATATACGCCTTATGGCATCATAAGATACTCCCATAATGTGAAAGGTATCAAAGACTTCAAGGAAGTTCGAGATATGTTCATAGGGGTCTTCACATTGAATTCCACTAAACTATCCCATATTCTAGATCATATGAATGTGTCCATGTTTAATTTCAAATGTATGTTTCTATATAAAAGGGTATACGATACTGGGCATAGAGCCCAAGATTTACATCAATCCATAATACATGATGGTGTTCTCTTGCTGCACTAACTTCTATCTATGTATTGTTGGTTGCATGTTTGGAGGATTTGGGATTGCAGGATTAATGTGGTCGACCATTTTTGAACGGAAGTGTGCAGAGTTTTACCTTTCATTTTTAGGTTTAATATCAAGATATTATTGTACGTTGAAGCTCCTTGAATAATTCAAATGGACCTAATGCATCCTCTGGGCCGTAACAAGAAGAAGGATGTAGTGGCATCTGAAAATGAATAAGAAATAAAGGAAAAAAGAAAGGGGAATTGATTTAGGAATCCCTAGGTTCTTTCCATAGGTTTCCATGGCTTTAAAAAGATATTTTTATGCCTGGAAATGATGACAAAATTTGATATTCCCACACACATCGTTTAATTTATGCAGGCTGTAGTCAAATTAGATTTATTTTTCCCGAACTACACTTGCAACTTGGGTGTTGTAAATTGGTAGTGTGGGGTCGGTACCTTGAGGATTTGGATTGGTTGGAAATAACTAAATATTAGAACCCATTAGGGTAGGTGTCCTCACAAGGTGGTTGATCTTGGGAATAATTAATGCTAAGGGATTCCTGAATTAATATTAGAGATAATGCATGGATCGAGATCAATTTTAGTGTTTAGGAAAAAGGATAATCTCAATTCTCACTTGGTATGGTCATAAGGTTTAGGATACAAAGTAAGAAAAGGACACTAATTGGATATGGTCAATCCAACATGATCTATCCAAGAGATAGCTATTATTTAGTTTGGATATAGATGCGACCTAGATGTATAAAGAACAACTTCAAAGGTAGAAAGTGTCATATGTTATTGTTAATAACCCATTCGACTCCAATCAAGATAGGGACGTTCATTCAAACTTACTATGGCTAGGGTCATATAAAATAATTGGATAAACGAATGACGTTTAACCTGATTACCATATATATGGTTACTAGTTTGATAATTTAAGATTAATTAATTTCAAACATCCTTACTCTTGATCCCTACCCTATGTGGTTTAACCTCTCATGGTAGAATCAATTAAAAAAAGATAAAAATTTCAAAACGTAATTAACACAACAACACAAATTGAGATTAATAAATTAAAAAAAATTAAATCAAGAATAAGTAGTGTAATCCTCAAAGAAATCACAACTTTATACAATTACATACTTTAATCAAGAATAGGAAAGAAAACAGTAGGGATCCATCATAGATTGATGATTGAGTTGAAGAAGACATGTATATTGGTGGTGGGGATACAAAAAGGATGAAGAATGTTTCTCAAATAATTACACAATTCTTGGTTAAACATAAAAAAATGAAGATAATTAATGAAAAATGAGTTTAGGGATAAAAGGTGATGAAAATTGAGAGATATGAATGAGAGAAATGAGATAGTTCCAAAACATTCTATCCACTGTGTGCCTAATAGAGTATATAATCAGGATATTAAATAATGTGTAATGGGTATCCATGTTGTTTAATTTTTATCCATGTTTTTTTCCAAAATGTTTTAATCTGTAAAAATCTCATGTGAATCTCATCTAAAAATATTTGCGATTTGGAAATTTTAATCAACTCACAATGTGTAATTGGGCTTCATGATATGTATCTTCCTTCAGTTTGTATCTTGAATGATGGAATTGAGTTTGATTGTAACATGATCTTTATTGGTGAATCATGTTGTGTTATCTCTTTATGGATTGAAATTATTTCACGACATTCTTCACAGCTTGTCATATGCTATGAAAGTTGACTATACATCATGTAATGGATTTTAAGAACCTGTAAGGAACATTGTTGGTCATTTTCTCTAGAATTTCCTTTTAAAACATGAAATATTATTTCCTGCAATAAACAATATATACCGGTTGCATTGTCATGTGAAAACATGGATAATAATTAATAAAATGACCAAAAATTGTATATATGATCACATCTTATCAACTAGCTAGGTTGATAACAACCTTGCATTTCCCGCACAATTGGACAAAGTGTATAATGTCTTCTATGTGTCACAATTGATGTGATATGTACATGAAACTATGTACATTGTTGACTAGGGAAATCTGGAAATCGAGGAAGGTTCCACCTTCATGGAGTACAATATGGTGATTGAGGATAAATTGGTGTGGATATATCATGGATGGATTATTCCTTTGGTTTTTATGCTTTGAATGTATTGAAGAATGTAGGAGAGCTCTTGAGAGCCTGAGAGTCAGATGTGGACTTAGTACCCCCACCATTTTTTTCTTGAGATTGTTATTTTTAGGCGAAAATCATTTATGAATGGTATAATGTAATGAATCTAGTTCTGATTAATTATTCCTTTGAATGTTTCAATATATATATATAAAGATTTATCCTTGTAGTCAGTGATGTTTTTTGGTGTTTTGGGACCCCAGAATTAGTATATTAAAAATATTATTATATTTTAATGCTTGTTCATTCATAATTTTAGTAAAAATGGTTTTCCAATTATTTGGGACCTTAGATGATAAATTTGAGACCATGGTTGATTTTGGAATTTGGGTTCTACCCTATACAAAACCTAAGGATGTTCAGTGTCAAACGTTTCATTGGAGGTGACCATTGGTGGGAGCATTTAATAAAATAAATAAATAGTTTATTTATTTTAATTAAATTCCACAACCTATCCTAATTCTCTATAAATATATCATTTTTATGTTTCTATATGGTTGACAACATAACCTTGAGAGGATTAGAGGAGAGATTTCGTTATTTGTGTTGGAAAACTCAAGGACTGATGATCTATTTGAAGTGAATTGAGAGGAAGATAGTGAAAAAATGAATCCTCTTCATCGCTGGTGAAAAACGTATTCACCAATTATTGAACCATAATCATTTTAGGGATCCCTATTTGAGATTTAATCCACTTTTATTTGATAATCATGGATGTTTATACATTCTTTTTATTTATATGTTATTATCTGTCCTTCACATGTGCTTTTTTAGTAAATTAAATTATTTAAATCAATTTATATTCATTATTCTAGGACTCACCCCAAATTTTCAATTAATCACTAGTCTCCATCTCATTAGAAAATGTTGGATTCACCTATTTATTTTTATTTCCCCCCACCATTCTTTTTGTTCTTCATTATTTTCCTATGGTGTTATGGTTTAACATTTATGAGGCAGGTTTGAGAATAACCAACCACCTGGTATCATTAAAGAAACCTATAAAAATTAATGGACTAATAGTTTGAAGGTATATTGAGGTTGTATATGATATTTGGTTGAAGGATTATTGGATTTTGGATCCAGAGAAGTAGTGGGAGGTGCGTGGTGTAATGGGATAACTGAAATGGGTTTAGGTGGTCAGAATCTGGCCATCGATTATGAATTGGGAATATTAGTCCCAATATCTGCACTCCCTAGTGAGATTTGTAGTAGATATAGTGAAAGAGGTAGTTCAGAGAGATGCCTGAAGGCTTCCATGGGTTTTTACAAAAAACCAGACTACACTTCATGTAGTCTCGGAACACATGTCTTTTTGTACCATGTCTACTGTAGCTAGGGTTTTAGGGTATATAAAATCAAACACCATGTGTGGACCATACACGCCATGCGATATGATACTGGTGGCTTAGTATGTACTCTGGGAGTACATGAGGCCATACACATGGGAATAACCAAGAGTACATACGAATGACTCTATATTTTGACCTGACTACAATACAAAAACATAGCCCAAAGTACAGGATCAGAACCCAATGTACACGAGCACATGCCAAGGTGTACAAGTGTGGCCCTGAGAGTCCAAGACAAGCCATGAACCATGTGTACATACTTTGTAGTGCCACATGTCCAGCCAATCTATTTTCATAAAAGGACATGACTAATTTTCAAGGTGGGGGTACACACCATGCACTTCTAGGCACACATCATGTACCTCCCTTAGACTATTCCACCTTTTGTATATCCTTATTTGGAACAATGATATTGATCATGATTACCCTATCCTGGATAGTTTTCTTTATATAATGCGATGATAACATTTATTGTGGTTTTTGAGACATGAAATGTGGTTTTGAGGGTGTGATGGTTTTCCAGAGAAATATGACCATTAGAAGTGATTAGGAAGGATCATTAGAGAGATATATAACATCAGTAACCCCCCCCCCCCCCTAATGCACCATGGTGTAGGTCACCCATATTCTCTTTTCAGGTTGAGTGGTACCCCCTATCGCACAATGGTGAGGGTCCTATATCTACTGGGTGGATCCCCTCTACTACACTAGAGAATGAGTCCTTTATCTACCAAGTGACACCCCTGTCACAGCAGGTCATGGGTCCTCTATCTTTAAAGTGGAACCCCATGTCGCAGAAAAGTGTGAGTCCACTATCTACTAAGTAGAACAACCCTTATTGCACTAGGGAACAAGTCCTATATTGTATATTGTTTCCCTTAGGCTGTGGAATAGTGGTGAGGTGTGGGTTTTCCACATGGATTTCTTAGTTATAAAAAATTGATATTTATCATTAAATTTGGACCTATGGAATAGTAGGAAAACTCTTCATGATTGGTTGTACTGTGGAGATGGTGATCCCCTTTCTCTCTCATCTGAGTTTCTTTACGAGTATATATACTGGGTATTATTTTTCCTCTTGATATGGGTTGAGCTAACTTCTACTGTATTTCTCTATTTATCCCTTTGTGGTTTTTGGGATGTCCTATTGGGTATGTATAAACTCACCCCTATATAAGATTTTCCCACATGTGTCATGTCTTATGTAGATGACAGACATATCACCATTGACATTAGGGTGGATTAGTGATACTTGAGTTCATTTACACTATACGAAGCTCAAACATGGATATCAAGAAACATGATCTCTCATTTTTCCTATTTTACATTTGATTTCAGGTTGAGACTTGATTTTTATTTGGGAATGTATTTTTACCCTTTATGATTTGGAATTATATTTTCATACTCTGATATATTCCCTAGAGGTTATTTCACAGATGGGTTTACTATATATCTTGTAGTCATTATATTCCATTGTATGTTTTTATGGATATGGTTGTGTGTGCGTACATGTACTTTGTCTAAGGCCTCACATTTCATTTATGCATAACTATAACTATTTTCCCACCACTATACTATTAAATGTGGGCTTGGTATTATCACACTTGGCTTGATATCAGCTAGAGGGGCCAAAGTGGGTCGGTTCATGATAGCATCTTCCAGCCGGGTGATGCTTTATCAATGAATAGAACAAACTCATTAGGAAATTCAACATCCATAGAAAACTCATATGGGGCTCAGTGCATGATAGGAAATTTTTTCCAATGTTTTTCCCTTGATAACCTTTAGAGGAATAAACCTAATTTTTAACTACAAAAATATTTTTTCCCATCATACGAATCATCATATGAACATGGGATGGTTGATTATGTACTAAAATAGCATAATGTGGGAGGTCAATTGGACATCATGATGTTACAGGTAGTCATACATATTTTGGACCAAGAAAAATAAAGAAATAAAATTCTTCATTATGGGAGAATATATTTCCTCAGTTCCTATAATCACGTGATAGAGGTAGGACACACTACTGGAAATCGGATCTTTCCCAACACTTATATATACCCTTTCCCAACGGTTCTCCCAAACCGTTGGGAAAGGGGGGTCTTTCCCAACGGTTTGGGAGAACCGTTGGGAAAGGGTCCTCAAAACCCACCTTTCCCAACGGTTCTCTCAAACCGTTGGGAAAGGGGGGGTCTTTCCCAACGGTTTGGGAGAACCGTTGGGAAAGGGTCCTCAAAACCCACCTTTCCCAACGGTTCTCCCAAACCGTTGGGAAAGACCCCCCCTTTCCCAACGGTTTGAGAGAACCGTTGGGAAAGGTGGGTTTTGAGGACCCTTTCCCAACGGTTCTCCCAAACCGTTGGGAAAGACCCCCCCTTTCCCAACGGTTTGAGAGAACCGTTGGGAAAACTCACCCCAAAACCAACATCCACCCTCCCTGCAAATTTCCACCTATCCCAACACATTTGAGAACCGTTGGGATAGGTCTATCCCAACGGTTTTGAGAACCGTTGGGATAGATTCTTTCATTTCTTCCAGGTCTGCTACCCGAGAACATTATATAAATCTAAATTTTAAATAATTATGATAATACATATATATATTTATGAAATTATGTTTACAAAAGTGATGTTAGCTTAGTGGTTAAGTCGTTCGATTATAAACAAGGGGTCGTGGGATCAAATCCCAGCGCATGTATTTTTTTTGAAATACATTTACCAACGGTTTTATATCCGTTGGAATAGATTTTCATATTACTTATACCAACGGTTTTGTAAACCGTTGGGATAGGTCTATACCAACGGTTTTGGGAAAACCGTTGGTATAGACCTATCCCAACGGCTTACTTCGCAACGGTTCTCCAAACCGTTGGTATAGGCTATACCAACGGTTTGGAGGCCTATACCAACGGTTCCAAACCGTTGGTATAGGTTAGTATTCTACTAGTGACAAAATATTTTCTTTCACTTCATTATTCTTCTAGTCTAGAAGGGTGTTGAGGCATCACATTAGGGATTCCATATATAGGACCAAAGGTTCCGCCAGTACTAGTGGAATGAGCACTAGAGGATGAAAGAGAAACTACATGATGTTATCAAATGCAGTCTAACATTATTCATCCCACTAATAGGTAATGCGTCTCTTCATCATCTTGGATAAAGACTTACATTTTCTCACTGGGTAGTGAAACAAATTACAAACATAAAATATGACACATAAACCACTATTGGGTTTCTTTAGAATTTATCAAGATAAAGGGTATCATTTGATAATAGTATATTCTCTAGTAATATCTATATAGATAAAACTCTTCATCTTAGAGGGATATATAGATATGATTGATTCAAAATTTCGCATTCATAGACAACAAGGAATGAAATCTAGTATTTGAATTAATAAATAACTATGATACTAGGAAAGAGAATTCATCCTTTTTGAAGTGGAAGTTGGGGCCTCAAAAATTGATATAAACTTTGATCTATCAGTTCTTCCAAACGATTAAAATTTTGTCTAGTCACTTGAGGTACTAAACATCCTTGGTAAAGTTGGATTTCATCAGATTGTCAACTTTGATCTCAATTATGGAACCATGGGAGGGAAATATATTTCTAGGTACCTATTTTAATCCATGGTGGACAATTGGAAGGAAAAGGTGATGGAAAAGGACATGGTTATTGAGCCCAAGAAACTACATGTAGTTTTATTTAATTAAATCAAACTATTGTTTTAGGAACTCAACATACTTATCCTTCTTCTCAAGTTTTATTACAAAATCAATCAGTGTTGGCCACATATCTTCTTCCATACTAAGGTTCACTAGTATTAGATCATCTATATTGGTGAAAAGCTCTTCTTCATAGGTCGGATGGGCTTCATCCAAGTCATATTCATCAGAATCGTGAGGACAAGATCGAAGATATGGATCTTTGGGAACTTGTGGATGTTAGGCAACATCATCTTCCAATAAATGAGTCGAATATTTAGAGGAATATTTTTTTATTCTAGTTCTATGGAGACTATACTGATAGAGTCCATAGATCTTATCCCATGCAATCTTTACTAATGTGGATTATTTACTATATCAAAGCATCATGGCTTAGTTAGATGACATTGGGTAAATTTTAATCTTTGGTATAAAATATGGAGAAAATTTTTTCAATCCATAGGAAAAAAATTTGAGACACAAAGAGAGAGGGTTTATCAAGGATTAGAGGCACCTATCCTTCATATGAGTAACAGGTGATGTGATTTCACTCTTTTTTTCTTAGGAACAATGAAATAACTCCCGAGGTATGGGGATATTTCTTTCATATATTGGATGGATAGGAAGAATCATCTATTTAATTTATTTTAGGGGTCTACTGAAGTAGTTTTCAATTTATAGGGAGCATTGATATATTCATATCCTTCTAAAATGGGCTAATTTCCACCAATTTTGTAATCCCCAAGATCAAGGTAGTGGTTTACCACCAGTCAAAGAGAGTGAAATCACTGTGAGACAACCGTAGATGACCATTGAGAGAGTAATTTAATAACTGTTGATACTATGATGGTAAATATTCATGAAGGAAGAGCCATGGAATTCCAATTAAATCATTTAAAGATTTGTATTGGGATATAACCATGAATTTAGTATTGGATACTAAATCACCAAATTGGGATTTCAGATGGATCTTGATCAATATCTTTTCTTCTCTCTTATTATATCCCAATATCATTTTGTTGGATGAGGCTAGATTTTCTCTATGTACACTATCCTTTATAGTGCATAGGTCAATATGGGATTGATCCCATAGATAGTGTCTACCAATCACTGGAGGACATCAACACCATTGATCATTCTAGATACATTGATAGTACATATGTGACCCTAAATTACTATTCCCTTTTCTTCCCTAGATAATGAAATGATTTCCTGGAATTACCCATACTCGGATTCCTCTCTGTGATATACTTTAGTAGAATCTAATTAATTATATAATTTTGGAGGGCTCTTTATGGCCTCAATGATGGACTCAAAAAGCTCATTGGACTAGTGAATCACATCTATGAATGAGAGTGGGGATGAGATACCAGTGAGATGATCCCTAGATGTATCTCATTAATAGGAAGTGTGTAAGGATCCACTTTCTAGGGAAAAGGTTCTAAGATGGAATCTATAAATTTCAATAATTTATTATGTGTTTTTGTCCAAGAATGAAATGGTTTTGGATGATTCAACTGATTAACCAACCGAATAGATCATTGAGAAGTGATAGAGGATGTTACCATATATTTATTTTCCTATTGAGCTAGAAGAAACACTTGTATTCTTGACTCAACTATATATAAAGTGTTTTCATAGATAACACCCTAGGAATTGTTCTTGATGATTTAATTATTTACATTTCCTCAATATCATCAGTGATAAGTAATAGGAGGAGCTGTAAGGTGTGCTTCACCTCTAGGATCTACAAAACATTTTACTAATCTAATGGAATTTTCATAGGAATACTTCTTCCCATCCTTGTATGATTCCTCCAGAGTCATATGATCCATGAAATTTCCACCCATTGTTGGGGGAATGAAATCGATGAGGGTTTATAGTGGATTTGGAATTGGGAGAGGTTTCTAATCATAATTTAAATAACTAAAATATTTCCTTTGATCATTGGAGAGATGTGAAGTCATAAACTTCACTGGATATGGAATAATTACCATGAAGGTTATGAATGATTCATCTATTCATGGATAATCCCATGGTATTTATTTATTTATTTTGATGTTAACCAATAATTGAATTTGTTTTATTCTCTTTTAAAAACATGCTTTTGAAGGAATGGACAATTTTTTAGTACACAAAAAGTACGATCTCTCATACCCAATGGGGAACCAGGGACAAAATTTCAGTTTGAGTATATTCTTACCTTGTCTTGTTTTTTGGGGTAACCTAGAGTGAGATAATTTGAGGGTTCAGGGACTGTATGATAGCATATGTTTCATCACTCTTGAGATTTTGTATTGGAATGGGAGGTAAGGTTGGTGGAATTTTCATGGATCACTGTATATCCACTTCTAGGCACTGATCCTAGAATCCACCTAGATACTTTAGAGAGATGTGGGTGAAGACCTTATCATTCCATAAGTTCTTAACACACATACACACAAACTATTCTCAAAGAAGATAAATTTAAAGGTTTTATGTAAATACCATTAATGGAGGACAAAGTTGGTTACATTTTCATTATCCCACTCCATGCACTTGAATAGGTTAATGACACCTATCTTTTACAAGGTAGATCTGAATTGGTAGAGGAAATATCTATAAAGATCTACCTAATTGGTGATAGAAAATAGAACCATATGGGTATACCTGATGAATGAAGGTCCTTCAAATGTATGGATGAATCAATAGAGTTTTTCTATTTCCTGCTTTTTTAGGGTATTGAGTGTCATTCCATAAAATTAGTAATATGGGAAAGGTGCTTCTCTAGGTCACCTAAACCATTGAAATATGTGAATCTTAGGTTTGTAAAATATTTTGGTGGGGGAATATCGTCCACCCACTCTAGATACATCTTCTTTTTAGGATTTATCATGGATTTATATGTCTTTATAGCTTCTATGTCAGTATTCAGATCATTGATCAGGTCATTCTGTGGGGATTAACCATGTGCCTTACCCTTGGGTGTTCAAGTAACTCATGATGTGGATCATCCATGATCCGGTGGTGGGAATTCCTATCAAACCATCATAGAGAGAGCTTTGTGAAATACTGGACTATTCTAAAAGTTGGTAGTTCCACAATCGTTGGTCCTAGTTTATCGAATAAAGAGTATCGATTGTTAGGGTTCCATAGGTTGTATTACATGACTATTTTGAATATCCACCCAACTATGAAGATACCCTTGGAGGAGTTCGATAGTGAGCTACCAGCTAAACTCATGCTCCAACAGAAAATTGAGATTCTAGCATCATCCTCAGTTATAATGGTGGATTTTGGCATAATAGAATCCTTGAAAATTCATTTCCCCTTATTACGGTTTTAGAGAGTGGTTGGAAGAAATAACTTAGCAGGACTTATGAGGCCCTTGGTCTATCTTGGCCCATAGGTGTGGAAACCAATAGGAGGGTTCACCTATCACCATTGGTCCTCTCATGGTATATCCTCCTCAAGTGTCTCATCACCGGTGTCATTCTCTTGAGTATCAATGGGACTGATCGTGATTAAATTCACCTTGGTAGTGGTCAATTCTGATGAGTAATTAATATTTTATGGTGGACATGCATGGGGAATATATCACCATCACAAGGGAGGAATGGATTGTAGAGAAACATACTGCCCCAACCTTGGATTTGAACATGGGAAGATACCTATTCAATGATTTAGTAGAGTATTATTATACTTTTATCATAAAATTATGGAATATATGTTGATACTCACTAGAGATAGGATGTTGAACCACTAGAAGTGAAATGAGATCGGCCTTTCTGTACTGCTGTTAGATGTGCTAAAAGTTATCAGATCTCCTTTGGTTGGTCAAATAATAACCCCAAATGATATTGAATAACTGTTATAAATTATTTTAGGTATATTATAAATTAAATTTGGTGAGAAACTCTAGGATAGAGTATTGAAGGGCCACATGTGGTGATTTTTTTCCCAAATATGGAAATGACTTGAGCCACACCCATGAATTTATATTCATATTCTCTTCACTCAGATGGGAAATAAAACCATGAAACTATTAATTGGTGGGAATTAATAAGAGGGATTGATAAATACCTCCATTATTTTTATCCTTATCTGGGAGTGAGATCGACCATGACACTAATCCTTAGTTAATGAGGTGTTTCCCTAAGGTGGATCAAGATTTAATAGTGCTCACATATAATAGGAAGATTCTATTTCCTCTAGTTGAGAGAGATAATTGTGTGCCTATGGATTTTCCAGATACCACTCCCTATCATAGATTATAAGGATGGACCTTAACATATATCTTACTTATAGTGTATAATTGGAAAAAAGAGATTCTAATGGTGCAAAGGGTGTTTTAAAGTTTAGTACTTTAAAAGAATCCCTGAAATTCTCCACATATATGTATTTGTAGAGGGAATTCAATACATTATGGACATGAAAGTTAGTAATGGATATCCTTATCCAATAGGTTCTTTTCGCCAATTGTGGTAGTGTATATGGAAACACATCTCCTGATTCATATATGGTATTAGATTGTAACAGATTAGGGGTGACATGGAATTGGTGCCCCCAAGTCTTTGTTTAATATCAGTGTAGAGGTTCCCCAACCAAGATATTATCTTATCCATGAGGAGACTTCCTAGATGAATTACTTCTGGTTTCATCTATAGGACCATCATTACTACCAGTATACCCTCTTCCTTGGGGTAGAACTTCAAGGAGGTGGAGTTTTACAACATTTGGAGGACCTCCATGATGGTTAGTGGTGGCATAACTGAATGGGAAAGTTAACCCATCATGCATGGTGGGAATATGGGGTATTGATTCTAATATTATAAATAAATATACCTATTTAGTGGTTAGGATGATACATGATGTGATGATAGTTAAAGAAGAATCATATCAAGGAAAAGTAGGGGTATTATTCCCCTAATGTGGGTGCCATATAGTCTAGAATGGGGTATGCAGATCATGGGTTAGATTGACCTATTTATCTACCTATTGGGTGGCCCCACGATGATAATGTTGGTTGGAGGGATCCCTCCTTGGGAAATACCACGTGGTAGTTGTGGCTTCCAGAACATGAATTTACCCCACATCCATAATATATGGAAAGGTTCCATCAGTGTGTCCTATGGAAAGAATTTTGAAATGGTTGGTAGTGGAAATGGGGGGGGGGGTCCCCTTGAAGGATCTCTATTGGAGGTTTAGATGTAGTGACACAACCGTATGGACCTATTATGCCATCTTCTGAGTGTCAATGACTCCTTACTTATCATATAAGTGGATTTGGGTATTTATGAACCTCCAATGTAGAAGATATATTTAGAAAAAGGGTTGATGGAATCAAAGTGCCATGGGAGACACAATATTCTCCACATGGGTATAAGTGTGTTGGATTTCCACATAAGGATGATTGTGGGTTCCAAAAACATAATGGGTACCTCTTATATCCATATACCTATCAAGGGTGTTGGGATAACCTCACCCTACATATTTATTACTTATAATTATATATGAATATTTGATACCAATAGTGAGTACATGTCTGATTATTGTGATTACCAACATGCTCAATGTCAATGATTCCTAGTGGTAGTGAAGTCCAATGCAACTCATTTATTGACTATTGAAGGAGAAATAATTTATGTTAGGTTGACCATTATATTAATTGATTATTTCTATTAGGATCCATTTTAATGTGGTTTTTCTATGGATAATAATGATTAAAGTCTTGTATTTACACTTTAAAAATGTGGGAATCCTACCACCATTGGGGGTCGATGGTGTTAGATCCTTAATTGTAACAAGATTATGGGATGTCAGAACATCCCTCCATAGAGTTTTCCACATCTTCTGGGTCTACCTTATTAATTTAATACACTCTCATGAATCACACTCCCGATTCCATATTAAATTAGACACTAGTTAATTACATCATAGACTACATTAGTGGGGTGATAAACTTCAGTTGGAGAGGATGTGGTTGTTAGGAATTGTTGGGAATATTTTTCTTCTTCCATGGGAAAACACAAAAGGGAATCATATGTTTTTCACATAAGGAATATTAGAGTTTTCACCCTAGGAATCCAATGCACATCACATAAGACATATCACACTCATTACATGATGTATATAGTGTTCACCACACCAGGAAACCTATACTCCTTACATAAGTCAACCTAGGATATTAACATAAGGCATCCCATTCTTGTCACATAAGGAAACTTATAATGATCACATATGGTTTCTAATTCTCATCACATGTGGTATTCAATGCTCATCACATAGGGATAGATATAATATAAAGACCCTCACCTAAGGAAGGGTGGAGAGATACCATTCTCATCACATATGATTCTTCTTATCATAACATAAGACACCTTATTCTTATCATACAAGGAATACTTGGCCCATCACATATGGAAGTCTAGACTCTTAAGCTCGCCACCTAATTGGAGAATGTAATGATCTTATACTCATCACACAAGCTTCTTATGCTCATCACATGGGCTCCCCATAGAAAATCACTAGGGTGAAAAAATACCTTAACACATGAATCCTCTAGTTATTTATTCAAATCCACTAATTCAACAATGGCCATTCTATAGAGAGTCTTTAGTATTGGTTTTGAATTAGGGATTAAATCAATGTAAAACTCAACACCAAACGCTAGTGGATGTTCAAGTAATTCATTTGGAAATTAATCAATGTATTTCAATATAATTGGTACATCCTCAATTTTATTATTAACCTCTCCATTCCTATAATGTGTCTTCTTTTCTTCCCCAAGAATCTCATTTAGAAGAGCTACTGGTGGTGGATATAAACTTTTCTAAGATAAATATATCTCCACTTTAAATATATGGAATTTTACATCATTATCACGAATCAGAATATGATTCTTCTTGAAATAATTTCTCACATAATATTTTGAAATCCATTATTTAACAAGTATTATATCTAATTCAACCATAGGTATAAAAATTAGGTTAGAATGTAATGTATATTTTTGTGTCATAATGGGGATAACATGACACCCCTATGTTGTACTAAGACTTCCACTCATATTTTTGACTGACAAGTCCCTTCTTAAAGTGCCAAAGAAATTTCTAATTTTCCTAGAAAACCTGGAAGATATAATAGATATTAAAGATCCAGAATCAAAAAAATAATTATCTAAATTTTAAGATATGACTAAAGTACCTTCCAACACATCATTGTGTACTTCCACATCAGCTATAGAGATCCCATAAGCATGGTCTTCTCCCCATGACCACTTATTTGGTAGATTACCTTCCAAGTTGGGGAATTAGTTTTCATAGCACCCCATATCCATATTGTTGAAACACTAAATGTCATTGTTTTAATTCTTAACATTGTATTATTTAGACCGATGACCCTTATATACAAACTTATATCAAACTACCAATCCCCTCAATAATTTTACAGAATTATTATTTCTAAAGTTATCATAAAATAGAAATTAATTCATTCTCTTACACATTCCAATTTTCTTGGTTCTTATTCAACCACTTATGTTATTGATTTACATTTAATTTTTAGGATCTATATAATTACTTATTTTTTTATGGAACATAAAATTATTTTATCATATGATGAAATTTTTTGAGAGACCAGTTACCTTCATATACTTGGATTATTCCCTTCAAATAAATATTAAATCCTGCACTCTATGTTGCACATGAAATCCATAACATACTTTTATAACCTTCTAAAGGTATCCATAGATTCAAGAACAATTTATTCTACTATTTTATTTAAGATAATAAACATTCTATTCATTTAAGTTTGTTACGCATGAGGTATTTTTTTGTAAGAATGCATCCTTAAAAGATTTTGATTCCATGAGTCATATTCCCTCTATATCCCTTGTATTTTGGATCAACTACCCCCATTTATAAGCATCAAATTTGAGAAAATACACTAAAAGTATAATATTTTCATGAACCATCCCCACAAAGTGTACCCCTCGTGGGACTATAATTTGAGAATAGAGATAATAAACTCTATCCCCACCTCTGGTAGGACCCGAGTTAGAGACTAGCACCGAGGGTATAGTAAACACACAGATGGAAGACATTAAATTCTAAGAGAAAACATACCGAAGAGAGAGATAACATAGAAACAAACCCACTTCTACTAAAACTAAAATATAAAATAAACCCAAGTACAAATATGTAATGTCATTCAAATACTATAACAACTGAAAGGAAAAACTGTAAGTGCCAAAAAAAGTAAAATAGCAGCAACCACGAAGCCCAAATGGTTTTGGTAAAACCCTGAGATAGTAGTTACCAGCTTGGTCTCCAAACTGCTCCAAGTGTCCTTGAAAATATTATATATATATTAGGGTGAGTAAAATAGTATAATCAGTGGGATCCTCCCCAGATCCTCTCTTGCAAAAGTAAAGAAATCATGCTAAAGCATAGTGAACAATAAGTGGTGTTCACTCATCACCTAAACTGGTATGCTAAGTTCCTAGGATCACGATGACTACAATCACCATTTATAGAATAAAATAGTATATAATATAATAAAGAATATCATGGGTACCCAAATACCACCTCCCCTATGGTTTGATGCTTTTCCCCAACATCACACATCCTGAAAATCTCTATCCAAAAAGGCTTGTCGTAGACACTTGGGGGAAGCACCACAACAGGCACCTCATGCATCCCCATGCACCTAATGCATCACAAAACAAAATTAATGTAACCAAAGTAACTAGGAAGTTTCTGGGATCCCCCAAAGCTCGCATAACTTATGTTATATGTCAGGTATTATAACTCAATCAATTACAACCCATACACTGAGTAATGATCCTCAAGACATCATAACCTATACATGTTATACCAATAGTAGCACTTAGGAAACTATATATAGAATAAATGAGTGTAAAAAACCACAATAAATTACATCCCTCTACACATATATATGGATAAAACCAACCATTATACATAACATAATAAGTTACTATCAAGAGAAGAGAGCAGGGACAAAGTGGGTAGTCAGACATCTGTTCTCCCATTAGGATGTTGGGGAAAACACCCCCAGGAATCAAAATCCAAGGGGTGTCAGTTTCCCTAACTGACATGGTGGAGTAGCATATAAAAACACAAAAATTACAGAATCTAATATATCTCCCAACCACACCATGTAAAAAACCTAGTCTCCGATTCAACTACAACTAACGTCTCTTGGACTCCTGACTGCCACTACTAAAACTAGATATTCTATAAGCACACAACCATTTAAAGTGATACATTAAGTTACTTCATTCCATTTTCATTAGTTTCACATTAATATAATTAATTATTTAACAATTAGTTAACCATTATCATTTTCATATTAAATTTCATAAGTATCACAACAAATTTCCATGACCTCCAGGCATAACCAAATTAAGTCCATAATTGTTTAGATGTATAACCTCAACGTTGCATCCAAGAAAGCTCCAACTCTATGGGTTCAAAATAATTTATTCATTTTTAACAACATTTAAATTTTACACATACCCAGTAATTATAAGAAAACCTTATAATTAACCAAACATAAGGGGGCTGAACACAGTGATTAAATGAACTACCTATCAAGTCTTTTCAACCTATAGTAGGAGCCTATACCCATAAATCATTGAGAAGCGAAACCCTGAAAGAATGTGGCATACCTTTCATGTATTCAGCTCTTTTGGAAGGAGGGTAAGAAAGACTAGCTACCTCAAGCAGTGGGGAATGTAGAGTAGATAGGAAAAAAATATATTCCACAAGAACCCAACTTTCATATCAATGGGTAAGACTATATTCAACCCATTCCATCATCCCCAGTGTCCTACCTGACACCCACATGCATATACCGATGCATCTTTCCACTCTAGGAATCAACTTATTCCACAAACACTAGGCCTCTCTGGCACCACATACTAGAACAACCCTATAGGCTTAGCTATCCCATGCTCACACCTCAACACAAGAAGTAGGAAACAACAAAACAAATGGGTTGTTAGACCTAAAACAATGCATTCATCCTTCACACACAACAATCTCAATGGACCAAAGTATAAGTCACTTAGACATTATAGGAAATAGGGTAACTTAGACCCAATAAAAGACTATATTTATCAAAAAATGAGTTCTTTATTTCATCTTGAATTAACCTATTCATAATCACAAGTTCCAAATATAGGAAAACTTAATAAATTGCTATATCAAGGCATCAAAAATTAATTAAATAATTAATTTTACATTAATTTAATAAATAAGAATCAACATGCTTCAGGTTTATCAACCAGTTTTATTAATCACACTTACTTTTATCAATTTTATTAATATAAAATTATATCAGCAAAAACTACATTATTAAACAATCCTCGTTATCTTTTATCCAAATAATTAAAAAATTAATATCCTCTTTATGTTATTTACAAATTTAAATGCTAAAATAAGTTGCAATAGATATCAAACTATCTATAAAATCAATAGGGAAACTATTATCACAGTACAAAGTAACAACATTGCTATGCGATTGTACAATTTTTTTAATCTGGTTCAAGTATTTAATTAGGTCAATTTTATTATGATACAAGGGGAAAATCATTCTAACTCTATAATTGAAAATAAATAATTAGAGAATAAAATAATACCATACCTCAAAAGGTTTCTAATGTTCTTTCCACGAGAACAATCCAACACAAAGGATCATTATCACCTCTCCAGTAATGACTGCATCCTCCTGAGGATGTCGTGGCACAACCACATCAATCGAAACTCAAGAAACATCCTTTAGAAACATGTAGATCACAATAAATCTCATACAAAGGAGAAATTGGAGGAAACAGATCGTGTAACCTATAATATGGTGGTAGAACATACCTTATATTGAAGACAAATCTACACTTCCTGGTTGTACCAAAATAGGGGGTGCACCTGCAACAAGAAAAAATTTAAAGGGGAAATGATCCAAGGAGGTAAGTTTGATCACATGACTCATATGGGAGGGAGAAATATGGAAATCCTGTACTAAGGAAATACAACAAGGTAGAACAAGGGAAGAAGATATCTTAGCCCTTTGAAAATCTATACAGAGTAGCGGTTTAGATTTTCCATTAAAAGAAAATCTGTCAAGACTATGCGGTTTGACCAAGTAAAGGAACCCAAACACTTATGAAAATGTAATATATGAGTTTTGGGCATTAAATTGACCCTAAATTCAACAAAAGACATTAAATGCGTGTTACGTCAAAGGTAACGTCAAATAAGAAAAACTGTAGGAATTTGGAAATACTATTACACCTACCGATAAAAGACCAACCGATAGTTGGAAACAGTGTAGAGCCTACCGATATTTTACCTAATGATAGTTGGAAAACTGTAGAACCTACCGATATATTACCTAATGACAGATGGAAACACTGTAGCACCTACTGATAAATGAACTACTGATAGCGAGAGACACTGTAGCACCTATATATAGACGACCTACTGACATCTAGAAACACTGTAGCACAAACTAATAGATGAACTATAGATAGCTGGAAACATCATAGAACCTACCTATAGATGACCTACCAAAGGCTAGAAACACTGTATAACCTACCGATATAGGACGTACTGATAGTTGGAAACACTGTATCACCTACCAATTGAGGACCTACCGACAGTTAGAAACACTATTCAAAGAACTGGAAATTTTGAAAAGTGTTGGGAATAAGTCACCTTGACATCCTAGAACACCTAGAAGACAAAATTTTTACAAAAAATAGACTAGAGAGGTCAGATCCATTATATCATATACCTCTCAAAAAATTCTCATCCTTGAGAATCTAAAACCAACCCAGAGAGAAAAAATGTTTCTGAACAACCACCCTTTGAGAAACCTCTAAAGGACCTCACCACCAAAGGAGCTCATCCACTTAGTAAAAGGAATAATGCCAAACCACATAGAATACAAATAAAAAAATAGCTACTAAACACTCTATTGAGGGAGATACCTATCAAAAGAGAGAAATCCACAACAAGAAAACAAGGAAATCTATCTCATAGAAGAAAATGTTTACAACCACTAAACGAAAAATGTTACAAAAATAGAGGCAAACAAAAAATATCTTGGGGTACAAAGCACGTATTTCTGACTCACATTCCCAAGTACTCTCCGACAAGCCACCATACTGCAACAAGACACAAAGTTGATAGGACTCCCACACAACACTTTCTCTTTGCGGTCCTGGATCTCTACAGGAATCTCCTCAAAGGTCACATCATCATCAACATTGATCTAAACCTAATCGATGAAGTGAGAGTCATCATAAAGATAATGAAAGATCTATGAAACATGAAAAAATCATGTATCCTGTTCATCTGTGGGGGAAGTTCTACCCGATACGCCATTGCTACAACCTGATCAACACTTTGAAGTTTCAAAAAAATGGTGATAAATCATACTCCCTTGACCAAATCTTCCCAGACCACATTGAAGTGTCACCTTCAAAAACAAGTGATCCCAAATGTAAAACTTTAGAAGCCTCCTCCTATGGTCAGCATAGGATTTATGATGATCTTACACTGCCTTCATCCTGTCACGAATCACATGATCCATCTCTATTGTGTTCTGTACCAGTTACGGTCTAAGAATTACTGACTCTTTAACCCCAACCCAATACAATGGAGAATGAAATGTTCCTCCATACAAGTATTAAAATGTGTCATTCTGATGGTGGTGTGAAAACTATTGATGTAATTGAACTCTACCAAGGGTTAATGCCTCATCTACAAACCTCCAAAATCTAGGACACATGAGAAAATCATGTCTTCAAGAGTATGGATTGTCCTCTATGTATGACCAACCATCTGCAGATGAAAACTAGTGTTAAGTCATAGGTGATAACTGATAGAATGCTGGAGACCTCTCCACACCCTGGAGGTAAAATAAGGATCTCGATCAGAAATGATCGGCCTCAAGACTCCAAAGAGTCTCACCACCTCCTCCAGATACTAAATTGATAAAACCTCCACTGAGATCGAATCCTTGATCTTTGTAAAGTGGGATGATTTCATCTAATGATCCACTAATACCCATATAAAGTCATAGAATCCATCAGCATGAGGTAAATCGATAATAAAGTCCATCGATGTGTCCTCCCACATCCACTGAGGATCATCTAATGGATGGACCAAACCATCGTGAACAAGGTGCTCGACCTTCACATTCTGGAAAACCATGAATATAGATACAAACTCTGAAACTGCATGCTTCAACCCAGGCCACAAAAACTAACTCCTCAAAGCTTGAAACATCTTTTCCACACCAGGATGTACCGCTAAATAAGAACTATTGATCTCTCTGAGAACCATCTTACGCATCACCAAAGGAAAAAATACTTCCCTGAAACAACACCGAGTGTTATTCTTCCTCAGAACAACCATTAGGGTCCTCACCACAAACAACCCAGTCTCTCTAGACCTCCACCTCAGGATCCCCCAATTAGGATTCCTCCACCCGATGCACCAAAGATGACTACACCATTATCTGAAAAAGACAACCTCTACCTCCATCTTCTCCCACATCGATATGTAATGATTAATATTCTTCCATTACTCTCTCGGAATCACCTTTTTCAAGCACTGCATCACTATGTGACTTCATTCTCAGTGAATTGACTACAAAATCCCCCTTACTAGGTTTATATGAGATTTCAAAGTTGTAATCCTATAAGAACTCCATCCATCGATGCTGTTGAAATTTCGGGTCACAATGGCATAAAACACATTTCATGATCTTATAATTGGTGAAGACCAAAAAATGCTCTCCAATGAGATAATGTCTCCAGAAATTTAGGGATAAAACCACTACTTCCAACTTGAGATCATGGGTGGCATAGTTATGTTTGTGGGGACAGAACTTCCGATACCCATAAGAAATTACCAATATTAACATCATTAAAACATAGTGTAACCCCAGAAGTGAATCATAATAAAAAACTTAATCTAAACTTCTTCTACTGGAAGAAGAACCATAGAACTGTCTAAATTCTCCTTTAGATACTTGAATGCTAACTGGCACTGATCAGTCCAAAAAAATTCCTAATCCTTTCTGGACAACATTGTTAGAGGAGTTGCAACCTAAAAGAAATTGGCTACCAGCCTCATGTAATAGCCTGAAAGACCAAGGAAACTTTGCACCTCTACCACTTTATTGGGGTCTTCCTAAGACACAACTGCTTCGTTATTTGTTGGATCCAATGTTAATCCATTTTGGGATACAACATACCCCAAGAAACTGAAATCTTGATCCCAAAAGTAACAGTTCAACAGCTTCCCAAACAGCTGCTGTCGACGAAGAAATCCCAAAATAGAACATAGATTCTTTTCATGATCCTCCTCATATATGAATTACACAATGATTTAGTTAATGAAAACCACTAATAAAATTTACAATAACTCATGGAACAAATCATTCATCCAACACGTGAAAACAACTGAAGTATTTTTCATACCAAACAACATCACAACAAACTCGTAATGCTCATGATGACAAAAAAAGCAATTTTCAGGATATCCTCATCCTTCAAACATATATAATGATATAATGACCACAATTTGATACCCAGGAACCAACATGAACACTTTAGTTTATAGAATAAATTATTAATACCAAGAATATGATAGAAATTATTTACTATAACTTTGTTCAAGCGATGATAATCGACACACAACCAGAAAATTGTCATATGAATTATTTACGAACAAAGTTGGTGCACCCCATAGTTACACAACCAATTTAATGAAACAAAACTATAACAAACCATTGATCTATATATGAATCTTTCAAAACACATAAGAAGTCATATTATATAGAGACATAGAGATGGGAGACATGCCTTGCTGTATCTCGATTCTGAACTCGATCACCCATCGAGAGATTAACACTATAACTTGTTCTAGAAAGTCATCAAATTACTCATAGCTGATCTTGGGAAATTCTGATTTCTAAAACTCTTGTGAACTCAACATCAGATTATCCATCAAGGATGAAAAATAAAGAACACTCCTATAAACCATCCGTGGGTCTCGCTTGACCACAAACACTGTTTTCTCTCTATCAGCATCAAAGAACACCACCTGCCTTCGAAATAAATATAAAATAGCCTACACTAAATACAACCATTCCATTCCAAATATGACATCATATGGTTGTATTCCAAAACATAGGAAATCACCCCAAGAGTGGTGCTTCCCCAGAACTATCTCACAATCTCTACATACTTCACATAATTCACATCGACCTCCAACTATCGTAGTCAATGCCAAGGGAACTGGAAGCCTCTCTACCTAGAGTCCCAAGGCATGGGTAAGGGCAGGTGATATAAAGGAGTGAATCATTCCAAAAATTGACAAGTAATACACCCAAATAGAAAACAAGAAATGGTTACCTCGAATAATGTCTATCTCACTTAGTGATAGAGACACTAATATATGAAGATAAACACGACCTAATCCATGACCTCCCTGACCCTAACTACAACCACATCCAGATACACACTCTGCTCCTTGAGGAAGTGGAGCATCATGGGGGTTCCCTCTACCTACCCCATATGTTCTAATCTAATCGAAAACTAGTGCAACCTTCTACTTCTACCTATGCTAGAACTGCCTCATTGGATGAACCTGAAGCGGAACACCTGATGCATGCTGACTGCTCAGAATGGACAGGCTCTATTACTCCTGATGACCTCATCCTCTAAAATAAATAAAAGTTCTTTATCCCTTAATATAGGACTTAGAAATTCTTCTCCCAAAGAAATGATATATTGAGGGTTTGGACCTACCCCTGGACGAATCGAAACTCTTCTACCCTAAAAACCAAGAACCCCAAAGAACAGCTCTTCTTTACGAGGAATCTTGAAGACTCCCCTCTCATGATTATCTAATTTTAGATAATGTACTCTAGATGATATTTTCCCTCTCTGAAACCTCAAGATATTTCTACAGTATAAACAGGGTGACCTGGTGTTGGATCTATGGACACAATGCCTCCCTGAAATGCCTCGCCCTATCCTCCTCAGCTGGAAACAGGTATGAAGAATATTGAAAATGTTTCCTAAAATGAATTCATATCTCTCACACCCTAGATCACCCAGATCAAAGGGTAAGTAGCTTATTGAGACTGGCTGTCTTCGTAGTCAAAGAAAGAAACTTGTCATTAAACTGGTGTTAGAACTCCTCCCCCGATACAGACAACTAATCATGATATTTGAGGAAAAAGAACCACCACTACCTCACTTATCCACAAAGAAATGTCACAACCAAAGATACCTAGTTCTCAATTTGATCATTGATCTAACTGAAAGCTATCTCAACCTGCTATAACAAGTCTTCCGTGAGTACATATGAAATGGATACCACAAACTTGTATATACTATGACACTGAAACTATTAGACTTTCCTCATCCAAGTGTCATCTTTATCAACCTTTACTCTATGGCGATCTACTGGAACAACCTGCTGAAAATATTCTCTACTAACCTTATGAGGACATTGATCTAGAGGCATACCTACAAAAATAGTAAATAGTTTGTGATCCTAAACCTAGAATATGGAATACTTTAACATTAATTATTTTTAACTTTTATTCATTTTAGGTTAACTTATCCCAAGGTCTTCCCATTAAAATATATGCACAATAAATAATGATTCATGATATTTTCCTAGTTCTCTACACTGTAACTAGTGTAACCTCATTTTTTAGCCACTGTAAACTTAAAGTTCCATTAATCAGATCATAGGGGGTCCAAAATATATGTGTCTCAGCTAGTCTCCAATGCTCACAACACTTGCTGAACTTGACTGACACTGTTTCCCTACCAACCCATGCAACCACACATGTACCAAACCCAAAACTCCATCATAT
Source organism: Viscum album (assembly GCA_963277665.1). Lineage (NCBI taxonomy): Eukaryota > Viridiplantae > Streptophyta > Magnoliopsida > Santalales > Viscaceae > Viscum > Viscum album. Next base: position 1,955,788,101 of record OY728127.1, on the reverse strand, counting down.
CCCTTAACTAGGCCTATAATACCACTATTTCAGGATCTTCTACCCACAATGTGTACCCCTCCAAGGCCAAAAATGTGATAAGAGTGATTATGACCCCTGATTCCCACCTCTAGTAGGCCCCAGGTTGGCAACTTGCACAAAGGGTATAACAAACACAAAGATTGGAGGCATTAACCTCTAGAAGAAAACATGTGGAAGAGGGAGAAAAGATAAACAATAAATCCTACTCAAACTAAATTATAAAAGAATACCAAGAACACAAATTTAATTTCATGCAATGACTACTAAAACTAGAAGGGGAAACTATAAGTACCAGAAAAAAGTAAAATGGGAGCGACCACGATGCCCAAATGGCTCATGTAAAACCCCATGTTAGTAGTAACTGACCAAATCTCCAACCTATTTCTAGTGACCTGAAAAATACTTCATATATCTTAGGGTGAGTATAATAGTAAACTCAGCAGGATCCTCCTCGGAGCCTCTCATGAAAAAGTAAAGAAAACATGCTAAAGCACAGTGAACAACAGGTGAAACTAACTCATCACCTAAATAGGTATACTAAGTTCTCAGCCTCACCATGGATACTCTCACTATGTATTGCATACAAGAGTATATAATATAAAAAATAATATCAAGGGTACACCACTACCACTACCCCACTGGTTTTCCACTTTCACCAACATCGCACATTATGAGAATCTCACTCAAGAAAGGCTTGCACGTAGACACCTAGAAGCACCATCCCAATGAAATCCTACGTCAATATGTACCTCATGCATCACACCACCACATCCATGTAAATAAATTAACCAAGTAGTTTCTGGGAACCCACATATCTCACCTAACATGTATCATATGTTTTGTATTATATCTTAATCCATTACAGCCCATACGATGAGTAAGGATCCTCAATCCATCACAACTTATACACATTATACTTATAATACACTTAAGAAACTATATATAGAATATATGTGTGTGAAATAACCACAATACATTACATCCCTCTACACACATATATGGGGATAACTAGCCACCGTGCACACCAGAACAAATAACAACCTTGAGAAGAGAGTGGGACCAAAGGGGGTAGTCAGCCATTCATCCTCCCACTAGGATGTTTGGGAAAACACCCCCACAGGGCTCAGAATCATCGGGGTTCAGTTCCCTAACTGATAGGGTGAAGTAGTAAATGGAAACATAAAAAGTATAGAATTTAACATATATCACAACCACACTATAGGAAAAACCTAATCTCAGACTCAACTACAGATAAGATATCTTGAAAACCCCACTCCCACTATTAAGATCAGTTATCTTATAACCACAAAACCATTTAAAGAGCTCCATTATTTTAATTCATTACCTTTTCATTAGTTTCAATTTATTCTAATTAATTATTTTATAATTAATTAACCATTATCATTTCCAAATTACATTTCATTAACATCACAACAATGTTCTATTCCCTCCTTGTGTCAACAAACTGAGTCCACAATTCATCAGATATATAACCTCAACATTGCATCACAAAAAGCTCCAACCCCATGGGTTCAACAAAATTTATTCATTTATTTAACAACATTTCCATTTTTCATATTCTCATATATTCAAAGAAAACATTATAAGCTACGAAACACAAGGGGGATAAACATGGTGAGTAAATGAACAACTCATTGATTATTTACAACTTATAGCAGGTGCGTAGACCCATCCATCCTTGAGAATATAAACACGGAAGTCACATTGAATACCTTATTTATATTTTCATATTTTGGAAGGAGGGTAAGAAAGAACAACTACCTTTTACTATGGTGAAGGAAAAGTAGTTAAACAAAAAACATATTTAATAAGAATACAACATTCATATCAGTGGGTAAGCTCAGCTTCAACCTATTCCACTCTACCTAGTGTCCTCCCTAACACCCACATGAATATACCAATGCATCACACCACTCTAAGCATCCACAAAGCGGATCATGATCACCACTCCAGTAACAACTACATACACCCAAGGATGTCATGGCCTAACAACATCAACCAACACCCAAGAAAGATCTATTATAATCATGGAGATCAAATTCCATCACATGTCATGGGTAAATGTGAGGAAATATATTAAATATCCTAGAAGACGATGGTAGAACATACCTTATATTAAATACAGATCGACACTTCATGGTTGTACTAAAATAGGGGGTGCACATGGAGCAGGGAAAACTACAAATTGGAAATGATCTAAGGATAGAAGTTTGATCACATGACTCCTATGGGAGGAATAAATCTGGGCATCCTATACCAAGGGAAAACAAGAAGGAAGAATAGGGTTGGAAGATATATCGACCCTTTGAAAATATAAACAGATAAACAGTTTAGATTTTCCATTAAAAGTGGATCTGTCAAGACTATGTGGTTTGACCAAGTAAAGGCACCCAGACACTTAGGAAAAATTAACATAGGAGTTATGGGATTTGAATTGGCCCAGAATCCCTTAAAATAAGTCTTTGAATGTGTTTTATGTCAAAGATAATGTCAAACAAGTGAGTCTATAGGAAGCTGGAAACACTGTAGAACCTATTCATAGATGACCTATAGATTGCTAGAAACACTGTAGCACCTACTGATAGATAGAAAAACTATAGTACCTACTGATATATGACCTAATTATAGCTGTAAGAACTATAGAACCTACAGATAGATGACCTACCAATATTTAGAAACATTATAGAACCTACCTATAGATGACCAACCGAAAGATGGGAACACATTAACACCTAATGATAGTAGACTAACCAATAATTGGGGACTCTACTACACCAATCAATAGATGGAATACTTATATCTGGAAATACTATGGAACCTACTGATAGATGACCTACTGATAGTTAGAAATGCTATTCACAGAACTGGAAATTTTGAGAAGTGTTGGGAATTAGTCACCTTGACATCCCAAAACACCTAAAACACTATATTTCAAAAAAAAGTACCAAAGAGGTCCAGAACATTAAAAATATTATCATTTTCATCCCATCCCAAGGCCATAAATATATTCTCAAGTGATTTAATCCATTACTTATCTATCATTGGATTAGCAGTACCACTAAATTACGGGGGATTCTTTCACATGAAGTGATCCAAAAGAGGAGAATAACACTATGTAACAACAGGTTCCCCCATATAGGAAAGCTTATCTTTCATAACCTAATTAAGATTCCCTAATATATCCATCATCTTCTTAGTTCTAATACCATCTGTATTGGATTTCTTAGTAGAGAAATATCTACATTGCCTATGAAAATCGATAACCATCATCCTTTCAGGAACCATTTCTCAAAATATCATATACATGATTATCTCATATAATTAAGAATTTTAAATCATAGTACATAATTATAAATACGGTGTAACACTTAACATAAAATTAAAATTTTATGCATTAGTAATCTTATTACAATAAAATTGGTTTCTTTTGGGATGTCTTTGTTTTTAAATCCTTCATAATGGTTTGTATTTAAAAAGTAAATTATCTTAAGAATATCCTCTGAGAGTTTCAAACTAGGTTGAAGTAAAGCTCATTTTGATGCACTAGATGATGATTGGGTCAAGCAAAATGAACCCTTTTTGGAGTTATTATACCTAGGTACATATTTTCTAGAACCATCTCCACTTGTAATATCTATACATGGATGTATTTTTAGGAAAAACCATATAATATCTTCCTTAAAAAAACATTAGGATGCTATTTTATACTTATAATCAAAGTATATCATAGGTTTGTTTTCTCAAATATATTTTTCTATTAATCTAGTTTTTAAGGTTTCAACTAAATTTTCTCTAATACTAACTACAATGACCTCAACTCTAGTAAACCGTAGCCGGTTCTTACTTTATTACATTGACATAGATATATGGGGTCAAATCCCAAAGGACTAATCATTTTTGTAATTTAGGAGAACTAGATACATACATGAGACCTACATTACATAGTGAAATAAAATATAAATCAATGTAATGGAAAACAATTGGCATCCTATAACTCATTCCAAGAATTATTTATTATATCTTGGGGAAAGGAAATAAAATAAGGGTGACCTAAAATAATTAGCAAGGATAACATTCAGTGGAAGATATCATGAATGAATAAATCTTAATTAGTATGGAAATGTTAATAATATAACACACATACCATTTTATTAATAACTTTACTATCATAATTGGACAAGGCATAATCATTATAGAAAGGTAAATAACTGAACAAGCATGTCATTTAATCAATAAATTGGGAATGAAACCCATCCTGGGATAATGTCATTATGAAAATATCATGGATAATAATAAAAAATAAAATATCAATTAAGTAAATGATTAATTATTCTAGTTCATGATCTTAGGAATCATGAATACCTTTACTATCAATACATTTTACAAGATGTTTTAAAACTACAGGGTAACAACCCTTCTAATTTATCCAACTAATTTTTATCATGAGACCTCTTGATGAATTGATGAGATATGTATATATAGGACCCACCCATAACTAAAAATCCAAATATTTTCCCCATATATTTAATAATTGATTTAATTCATGTATCAATATTCCTTGTCATCAAATATCTGTATTGAGTTAGGATACTGATTTGTCAATATTTTCTCAGTTAATAAAATAACATTAAAATTAAACACCATATGTAAAAAAGTTATAAGGGTTATGAAATATTATTATCCATCAAAAAAAAATATGTATATTTATGTTAATATTAATTTACATGAAAAATTGTCATAAGAAAGTGATTGTTTCATGACAAAGTAGACTATCACAAAAGAAGTTGAGACTGTACAATACTTTTTTCCTCTTTGGTAACTTTTAAATTGAAAAACCACGAAAAATTAACTTTAATGGAAACAAAAATCATCATGAATAAATATTTATTCATGTTAAATTCATCAAATGGGAAGTATAAACACCACATAATAGTGAATAGGGGCATATTAACAAATATATCTCAACAAAATGGAATTTGAGTTAAAATCCTTTACCACTTGGTAACTTTCTAGAAAAATACCCTCAAATGAAATAATTAAAATTAAAATTTAAAATTCCATGAATTTTTAATTATTCATGATAAAATACTAAAATGGGGTAGTATGTACACCATATAAAAGAAATAATGTGCACACCAATAAAATATTCCTCAATGAAGGGAAATTGAGATGAAGTACCTTACCTCATGATTTTCTTTATTTGGACCTGATTTATCCTACTTTATAATGGTTTCAATCCGGATATTAATTTATTAAATAACCATAATAAAATTTATAATATCATATATGATCACCTTATAACATTTTACCACCCGTTTGTTAATAATATTTCATTATTTTCACCATTTTGGGCGTTAATTTCCATTTTTCTCTTGCATGTCTTTTCATGAAAGTTATAGTTATTGTACATAGGATATAAATACACAATCTAAGTAATTATAATAATTTTATTAATATAATATTTTATTATTATATACATTATTATAACCATTATTAAAATTTGGTCATGGAAAATGAATTTCATCACTTCGTGGAGACGGTAGGTTGTACATACACACGAGCGATGATATCATTATATTAATGGGTGAAAGGGTAAGAAAGTTAAAAATATATTAATTTTAAATAATTTATATCATGTCACATACATCAAATTTATTCATTAAATTTATCCTTATTTCCTTCCCTGTAAAGCATAAGTGAAAAATGAATCACATCTATTCATGAAGCGGTAGTTCGTTGTATACACGAGCGAAATTATCATATTCTAAACAGAATGTGAATTAAGAAGTTATATATGATATTATAAGTATATAAATATATTTATATCATAAATATTATATTTAAACCTTAAATCCATTATTATATCGAATCAAGAGAGATGTTGATAGAAAATGAGTTACATCGGTTTGTGAGGCGATAGTCCTTCGTACACACAATCAAAGATTTCATTTTCCATTTGATGGAAATGGAGATGTATATAGGATATTAAATTAAAATTATAACATCTAAGTATATGGATGATATTTTTTTGTTATATTATAAATATTTAATAATATTTTAATGATCTAGAAGAATAAATAAAATGAAAATGATTGTTTAAGAATGCTACCACTACTTCATTGAGCTCCTTTATATTTTCATTAAAATCCTTCATAGGATTGATTTATGATCATGAAATAGATCTTGTATGTTGTTAGGATATTAAGTAATTTATTTTTTTAGTTCTTTTTTAAACTAAATGGGGTATTAAGTGTGATGTGTGGAGGAGAGGGGGGCCCTTTTATAATCATGGGAGAGGACATATATGAAATTTTTGAAAAGAATCAATTACCCACATATGTTTTTCATGAACAGATCCTTAAAAATTGGTCATTATATACCCTTATAGGATATAAGGTCTTTATATGTCCATAAAATGGGGTTTCGACAAGTTATTAGGTCATTTAAACCCATACTTTTTTAGTTTTAGCCCTGGTAAATAAGTTTTTACCTTTATCATAATAATTAATAATTAAATTTTTTTAATTAATAATGGTAAAAAATTAATTTGACCTTATATATAATATAAATTATGATGATTAAAAATATGGAATCCATTTTTTCAAATTTAATTCATAGAAGTGGAAGAATCCAATTTAAAATTATACCTTTAGACGTGATGGAAAAGCGAGTTTCCAAAGAGAAAATTTTCATTAGTATAAAAGGTTTTAAGATCAAAATTCAATATGAAATTGATTAAACTAAAATAAATTGTGTTTATTATAATATAATTTAACTTAATTTACTTTAAAACAAATTTAAAATAGAATTTTACTATGCAAATAATTTAAATGAAAACATAGTTTTCAACAAAAATCAGTATTTTTCACTATTCATCGAAAAATGAGACATTGAAGAAAAATACCAAAAATCAAACTTAAGAAATTTTTGATATTATGATTTCAAAATTTGATTTAATTTTATCAAATAAAATTTCTATAATTGGTAAAAAAATATTTTTAAATGAAATGGGCAATGTATGACTAAACGATCTTTTAGAGAAATATAATTTTTCATTCAAATGATTTTTAATTTAATTATAATAAATGTATAGACATTGAATTTTTTTATTATATTTTTAAACCATATAGTTTTCATAATTTATTTAGTCCTATTGATACCTTCCAACATAATTTTTGGGTTATAATGGTTATTTTTAAATAATAATTTAATAGAGTATTGTGTTTTGTTTAAAAAAATGTGTTGCGTGCATCACAAGCTATTGAAGTGATTGAATTTATTTAAAATTAAATAAATCATAATGTATTATTGTGTTACCCAATTTATTTTATTTCCTAGGATGGTATTTGATTGTGGAGGTACAATCCCTGATTAAATATAACCATCTTCACTAGTATATATTAAACTCCTTCTATTTGAAGATATATTTAAGGCTCTTATGTTCCATATATATTGTAAATTATCCCCATAGATACATTTACACCATATTTTCAATGAAAATATATTATTTACCAACTTCATATCATATTTTGGATATTTTTTCTCATGCAGTTTTAACAACATTGAGGATTTGGCTATCACTTTATCATTTTTCAATAATACACAACCTAATCTCTTCTTTGAGGCAATGTTGTATACCACGAAAAGTTACTTGTGGGTGTTTTATGTTATGGAGTAGTGATGTGACTCATTTTAAATTTATTAAATATCTCTTCACATTCATTGGACAAAACATTACTCTATTATGAGTTACCTTGGTTAGCAGGTTTGACAATCATAAGAAGTTTCTCATAAGTAATCAGTAATACCCCACTGGTATAAGGAAAATATAGATATCTATTACATATATTGGAATTCACCACTCCTCAATTTTATTTTTCTTATAAAGGTCCATAGACACCACTTCTCTATTGATTACATTCCCTAAGAATGATACTTCCTCTATCCAGAATATACAATTACTATACTTTGCATATAAATTCTCCTTTCATAATGTATTTGGAATAGTATTAAAATTCTCCTCATGCTCCTCCATGATTTTGGAGTTGATCAAAATATTATCTATAAATACTACCTAATTTTTCTCTAGATAGTCACTAATGAAATTATTCATTAAGTCTATAAAAATTTCTAGATCATTAGTTAGTCCGTGGGGAATCACCATGAACTCAAAATGACTATACTTTACGGGAAGTACAATCTTTTGAATATCTTAATTATTCACATTTAATTAGTGATATATTGACAAAAGGTGTACCATATAGAAATACTAGGCTCTACATAATTCATCGAACAAGTCATATATATGTGGCATGTGGCATGTGGCAATTATTATTTATCATGGTTTTACTGAGTTCACAATAAACAATTAAGAGGTACATTGAACCATACATAATTTTGATGAAGAGGACTAAAAAATCCTATAGTGAAGTACTCGAGAATATAAAACCCTCATTAAAATTATCTTATAACTACTTCTTTGGCTATTATAACTCAATGGTGGCCATTCTGTAAAGAGTCTTGGATATGGGCAAAGAAATAGGTATAAGTTCGATTGAGAACTCATCCACTCGGTTTGGTGTAATACTTGTAAACTCTATAGTTAATGCAGTTATATCATCTCTCAAAATGGGAATTTATTAAAGAATGATTATTTATTTGGTCTCAATCATTTGAGAAAGATAATATTAATGATAAGAAAATAATATCCACACTTAATAAAAATATTCCAAAGGAGATTCGTCCTACTTCTTGCACTAGTTCAAAATTGGAGGGTGACTTAATATGTAAATATAAATATCCATATCCTAGTGGTTGATGTTGTATTTATATAAGGAAAACCAATACAAGACAAATATAGAATTAAAATAAAATAAATTATGAAAGACAACATTTACAAAGAGGTTTTTCTCAAAAAAATTGACCATGGAAGAGTTTTATACTTGGAATGAAATAATTTCTCTATTTTTTATTCTTAAAGATAGATCAACCCTAATGTTTTTAAGTGGTTTTTGAATATTTCTACTAAAATTTCATTATATGAAATAATTTATTGAACAAGAATCAAATAATACATTCTGTATTGTTGAATAAATTACCAACATAACCACCTCAGAAGTTCTAGGAGCCTAATCCCTTCCTTTTTATCTAAGAATTGGAGGTTGTTGTCATTAATTACCTCTATAATCCCTTATCTTAGGGCATTTGATTTCATAATTCACATGTTCATTATATTTGAAAAATCACACTATAGGATGAGTGTTTATCTAAACATTCTTTTCTTCCATCACATTACCGAGTTTCTTTTTCTCTATTCAATATTCATTATCCTCATTCCCCTCTTTTCAACATTTATATCATCTCTTGGATCACTTTAGATATATTAAAATATAATTCTTCCCAAATTTTTTATATGTGGGAATTTGGGTTTTATTTCCTCCATGCGATTTATCCTTTTATACTAAAAAAACTAAATTTTATGATTTTTATCACCATACCCATGAGACGATTGAGAGTCTCCAATATCTATATTGACCTCTAGAGTATAAAAAGAAACATCTTAATATATTTAAATGTATCAAATTTCTAATTATATTAATATAATAAGATTTAACCAACTAAATAAATGGTTTACCTTACTTTTAGTGTTAATGAAAAATCCCGAGGTGCATCGTGCAAGACTTGTGAAGTTTTCCTCACACACCCCGATATACTCATTTTCTTTTTTTTTTCATTATTTTGAGGAAGTCCCTATTAATTTTTAGATATATATTTTACGGAAAATATTTATTAAAACATAATTTCTTGAATCATTTCCATTCCTTGAAATCAATTTCCTCATAGGGCTTCATGTTCTTGATTAGTGTCCACTACTTATCACCTTCCCCTTCAAGATGATAGATAACCAACATGAAATTATTTTGTTCCTAGAATTTAAGGAAAAATAATATATATTCAATAGAGTTAATCCATTATTATATAATGGGGGGATCAGAATATCTACCATAGGTAGGATTCCTTTGTCACATAAAGGAATCGACTGTAACTTTCTCTTTCCTAGGATAAAGAGGGTGTTCCACACAATTTGAGTTATTATTTATAACATGAGTCATGTGATCCAAAACTACCATGAAGTTCATATCATAAATTCTTATATGGTTTGGGATCACCTTAGGTAAATCTTCACACTTATTATCACATTGGTTATTGGCATCGTTCCTCATATTTCTCATCTTTATTTTAAATAAAGGAAATAATAAAAAAAGGAATGAGAATACTAAAACTAAAAATTTTGTAAAAAGGGTAACTATGAACTTAGAGTAATAACTTATAATTGAAAAATATATCCTAAATTAGGAGTCTATAAGTTTCAATTTAAGTTATCCATGATTATTTCCCAAATTAAGTTTTCTAACAAAATAATCTATCCAATTCCTTCATAATGGTTCATAAAACATTTCTAAATTTTCTATAAGAATATCCATTGAGAGTGTTAAACCAAGTGTGTATAGAGGTTTATTTTTTCAAACTAGGTGAACATAAAGTTAAATCCTAATCTACCATTTTTTGGGTTATTGTCCCCATTTACAAATATAATAGAGAAACATCGACTTGTAGTATCTAAACAGAAATTTGATTTATTGGAAACCACTTGCTTCATACTTCACCAAGACTTCAGGATATTATACTATACCTATAAAAACCTAGGTTTATCACTAAATTATATTATCCTTAATACCAAAAAATAACTATGCCTTTATCTGATACCAAATATAGTGAACCGGTCCTTTTACACATTTTATTGCATTATTTTTAGCGTAACCATCTAATAAACACAACCAAATGATCACAATGCCTAGTGTCTTTGGATGAATAGGCAAATATTACATAAAAAAGAAACTAAAACATATAATATTTATTTTATTATCCTTAATAATATCCAAAATTACTTTTATCACCTAAAACTACAGTGGATAACCTGAAGAATACATAAAATAAATGGGTGATCTATAAGTCCGAGTAAAAGAATTAACATGAAAATGAAGCATATAATATGATTCAAAAGGAATAATATGATATCCTAAAAACAATGATCAAGAATAATCATACTAAAGAATAATACAAATAAAAAGGAATCATATTATTAATGAAAATAATAATATTGAAACCACCTAAAAATAACAAAACCATAAGTCAATGATAACTTCCAAGACAACATCACATGATGGACATATTACCATCATAGATTAGGCTTACTTTATAATCCCTTACATTATGCCTGATAATAAAAAAATTTATCCAATTCATTAGATAACTATCTGGGTTCACCCATAATAACTTGTACATGTGTATGTGAACTACATATCGACATTAATAATAAGGAATAAACATAAGGATTACCAATGGAAAGAAATTGGTTGCATAACCATGTAATACTGTATAATTATATGGAATATCATAATGGATTTCATAAAATGAGGGATTTAAGAATTATTGAATTTTCATAATAATATTCCAAAAAATTTATTTCCAAGTGAAGTTAATACTTGAAAAAGTGTAGAGAAATCAGTTTTTAAAAGTACATCTTAAGGGGGGATTTTAGAAAAAAGGTAACGTGTATTTAAAAAGGTTAAGGGAATAATAATTTACATAAAACCATATATTAACTAAAACCTATTTCCATGATAAAATGAGTGATTTTATAAATCTTTATTGGTTTAAAACATTTTAAGGAGTGGTAATTTAAATGGGGTAAGAAACATAGGATTTCCCTTTATTCGTGGTTTCTTATCGATGTAAATTGAGGTGGGATCCTCTTGAAACATATATATCCCCAGCAAGGAAAAAATATTTAAGCTAATTATATATGTTTGGGACATATATATAGAATATATAATAATTAAATAATAATGTTAGCAAGATAAAGTGAGTTTATAGAGAGAAAGAAAACCACCAAAAAGTAGGGTTGTTCAAAGAGATCCCTTACCTTAGGTTCCAGAATCATTATACACTTTAGCATAAAACCCTTTATAATAAAATTTTATTCATTAATTACTTAATAAATAATATTATATATAGATATATATTATTTTAGTTAATTTTATTATGTTCATTTATACCTATTTCAATGATGTACATGTTTAATTTCGTTGTTCTGAGGTATTTTGTTTCACGGTTCCAAGGGCGAATCACTTGAAGATAATTAATGATATTCTTGTAAAACATGACTATAACTAAAAAGTTAAATGAAATGGAATTAATGAACTTCAAAAAAATAAAATGGTCTCAAATATCTATAGGTTTTCCCAAATATGGATGACTCATTTAGTAAAAATGTTAATGTTATATGGTTATTTTATATTGGTGGTTTTACTGACAATCACAAAATAGTTTCATTTTATTTAATATTATGATCATATATTAATTATATAATGTGAAAAATATATAATATAATTTTTTTTATTAATTTTAAACTATTATATGTATATTTAATCCTTCCATGAAGGTGGTAATAGAAAACAAAAACTCATTATCCCAGAGGTGGTGAACTGACATAATATGGAAGTTGTTTTCATTTTTTAGAATAATAGGAGGGTAAAAGAGTATAAATGATAAATATTTCATTACAAATTAAATTATATATATGACAATATATTCATTATTTAATGTTTTATTACGGAGGTTTGGATAAATTATAAGAATAAATTAATTTAGACGATACACTTTGGGAATATTTCTTATTAAATTCTGTCTCTTGAAATACACCTTAAGTCACTTTGGTTTTTTCTTTTTATGATACAAGAAATATACAGACATGAGGCAGAGGGATGGGAATATAATTAATTAGAAATTGGGTAAGCTCCAAGGCTTAGATGGTGTGAGGAGAAGGGGTGGTGAGGTCTGATATTTATAAGTGGAGGAGAGAGGTTTTTTTAAAATGATGTTCATTAGTTTATTATTTTTTCTCAATACAACCAACAGTATTGATTCTTGTGAATATATATAGTAAATGTTCCATGCGAATTCAAACTAATTGGTTCTTACACCAGTCATGGCTAAATAATTTCTGTATTTATCTTATAATTTTAAAACTGTACTTTGTGGTATTTTTCTATTAAAAAAAATTAAATTATTTTAGAAGAATACAAAAAATTCAGACTAAACAATTTTTAATGTGTAGATTCTAAAAATTAAATCAATTTTTTGAAAATAATTTTATAATTATGATAAATTTAATTATTAAATAAAATCCTCATCTATCATAAAAATACCATTTTTAATATTAGGATATATTTGCTGACTCTCAAAAATTACTTAAGGTCTCATAAATTTATATTATTATTATAATATAAAATAATAGAAATTTATAAGTATATTTTAATAAAATAAATTTTATTTTAAATAATTATAGTTTTAATAAATATAAAATTAAACACATATTTTTTTACAAAAATACAAACATTATTTTACCTTTTTTAGAAATTTTATTTACCTGTATCATGATACAAATATGTCATATTTTAATTTCATAAGATACCTAAGTATCATTTTACAATTACATAGGTGAGAATACTAATATAACAGTTGGGTTACTATTTATTATATTCTTCATGAGGTTATATATAAATTTTTTCATTTTCAAAATTCATATTTCATTACTAATATTCTGCTTCCATTATAAAGTGTTTTTTTTGTGAGTGCGATTATTCTTGGGGATACATTATTTTTCGTTTCACTTATTTTTTATCTTACTTTATATTTTTTACCATTATAATACTTTAAATCCCAATGGAAATAATTATTCAATAAATATAATGTTTAAATTAATATAATAAAATGTAGTTGATTTCATCATGTGGTTCATGTGCATTATATAATATTATATTGATAAATACGACATAATTATATATTTAGAAGGAAAATTCCATTGATAAAATTCTAGGGCAATATAATGGTGTTGGTGGTGCATCATCCATATATGGATGTGTTAACAATGCTTCAAAATCCTCATATGGATGTTATATCTATGGTGTATCATCCCCTAATAGAGGTTATTCTAGTGTTGCATAATACACATGGGGACTTGTAGCGGTGTTGTGTAGTTGACCTAGATATTGATTTTTGGGGTATACCATCCACCTAGATGAGAAGTTTTGATGGTATATCAACCACCCTAGTTATGAAATGGGGGTGTTGAACGAAATATTCCTTTAACACTTTTTGATATTATATAGTATGATATTGTAACGTCCTGGATCCTGGTGCCACTATACGGGTGCCCCGAACTTGGTTGGTCACATGACCTCAAGCACATTTCCCCAAACTCCAGAGGCTACTGACTAGCAGGGAGGTCCTAGGTATGATAGTGTGGGAAGCTATGCCATAATGTTTCAAAGTGTAATGCAGTGGAACAAAATACAAGCATACAAAAGCACAAGCAGTAAACAATACCAATGTAGAAATGGACATAATACTGAAGTAAAGAAATGACCAACAATCATACACAATGATGCAATATGTCCCTAAGTATAAGAAAACAGCCAAAACAGGATACACTACAATATGAAACAATACAATATAAGGGACAAATACAACAAAGCAAAATAAAACAGTGCAGCAGGAACTCAGCAGCATCGCAAGCCTAAGCTCGGTCCCATTCTCTCCTACTCCTCTGCAACATTAAAGTACCTGTATAGGGACTCTTTCCCTTATCTAAACTTGCAGCAATATAATCCGTTTGGGCCCAAGACATGACCCAAATAGGGTGTGAGAAATAAATCCCAGCAGGCAACCACCAAAGGCCCGTGCCTAAATGTCAGTGGATTTATGCAACAATAATGTGTAGTAATGAAAATGCAATAAACTAGGATTTACTCAAAAGCAGCTACTTCTACCAGTTCCATTTACTTTTATTTATTTTTTAACAATTCAATATAATTGAATTATAAGTACCTAAGACTCAGCCTCAACCGATAATCTTCTATACAGTGCCACAAAAAAAACCACTACAAGCTATCTAACAAGTACAAGGTAAAACAATACCTAGCCCGTGCTTTATCTTGGTAGGTATAACAAGTAAAATCACCATAGTGAATATACGAAGTAAACAGTTTCCTCAGACATAAGAACCATTTCCCTTGAGCTAAATAGATTCACACCCTTAGGCTAATCAGAACCTTTCCCTCAGGAGAAATAGAATCTTTCCCTCAGGCCAAATAGAAATGAAACCCTCAGGTTATTTCCCTCAGGCATGAAAGCTACAACCATCAGGCATATGGAACGTTTCCCTCAAGCTAACAAACACTTGCCCTCAGGATGAATAGTACCTTTCCCTCCAACTAATTAAAACACTGCCCTCAGGCTAAGAAAGTAACCAGGATGATCCCAACACAAAGAAAGCAATTATATACATTATCTATCAAGAAAACTCAAAGCATGATAAATCACGGCATACCCTCCGGTATCCTGTCCAAATGGCTAAACAAGAGAAATGCACCCACGGGGTCGTCCTGGATCCAAGAAATGATCCCAAACTGGGACTATACATATTCATGAAATTAACTATGAAATTATGGGTATTTAATTAGTCAAGGCGTCATCCATACGATACCCAAAACATGGGCGTGTAGAACAACGGTACACAAAAACAACATGACAGTTGGAATTAAAAATCAGAACACCTACCTTCATCTACTATGATCAATATATGTGAACAATGCCTCCCAAAACCCCCAATAACAGCATAGATATGGGATAAACGAAAACACATTCAAACCCAAATAACTTCCCCTTAGGAAAGAATTAGAAGGAAGGGTTCAAGAATAGTGAAGAACTCACCCGCTCAATTCAATCGAGACCGCCAGTGAAGAAATCCGAGTTCTGGTGTGTGGTCAGGAGCTCCTCCAAGATCGGGCCTTCTCTCCCAGTGCTCCAAACATGTGCACTACCTCCTATGCCCAATGAGGAGGCTACAACCCATTTTAAGCGAAAAAAACTACACGGCGTGTACTTTCAAGTACACGGTGTGTACTTTTCATTTTTGTAACTATCCCTATGGTAACTACTTTTCACTGCCACACTGTTCATTTGTCGACATGAGTACACGATGTGTATTTCTAACTACACGGAGTGTATTGTCGCTCCGCTGACAGCTACTCCCACCACATTACTGTTCACCTGCCGACTGATTACACGGTGTGTATATACTAAGTACACAGTGTGTTGTCAGTTTTTACACTCTTCATTGCCGACAGGCCTACACGCCCTATGTACTCCTCCCACATGGAAAAATTACACAGCGTGTGGAAAAGTACACAGTGTGTACCCACAAAATTTGGGATTTTCCCTATTTTCTTTATTTTCTCAAAAAAATTTAAGGAAAATGGAAAAGAAGAAACCCATACCTCAAGAATAAGAACTGGTTTCTTAAAAACACCCCCCTTAAAGCAATTCATCCCTGAATTTACCTTCCAAGGGTGGTGAAGATAAATCTCAGAACAACTCTAGCCACTGAGCATGTACGTCAGTCTCCCGCTCCCAAGTTTCATCCTACACTTGGCCATGCTGCCATAGCACCCGTACGAGAGGAACTGACCAAACTCGGAGAACCTTCATGATCCTATCAACAATTCAAATAGGATGCTCCTCAAAGGATGCATCATCCTAAAGCTCAACCTCCTCAAGATGAAAAACGTGAGATGGGTCTGAGTGATAATGGCGCAACTGAGATATATGGAATACATCGTGCATGTCCCGGTACCTCTGTGGTAACTACAACCGATAGGTAACCGGACCAACCCTCTCCAGAATCTCAAACGACCCCACATATCTTGGTGAATGTTTACCCTGTCTTCTAATCTGCCTGTGTCCCAACCTCAGTGAAACACGCAAGAAAACTAGATCCCCAACCATGAACTCTAAGGGTCGTCTACGACAATCAACATAAGATTTATGATGAGATTGTGCACTAGCCATGTTTTTCTAATTCAATTGGACCCGATCTGAAGTCTCCTGTACAAGACGTGGTCCTAGTAAAGATGCCTCACATGCCTCTATCTAGAACATGGGTGATCTGCATGGCATACCATATAAAGCCTCGTAAGGTTCCATCTCAATAGTTTCTTAGAAACTGTTATTGTAGGCAAAATCGAATAGGGGTATGTGCTTCTCCCAAGAGCCCCCAAAGTCTAGGACGCATGCACATAATATGTCCTTTAGCACTTGTATCATACACTCTAACTAGAAATCGGTCTAAGGGTGGTAAGCTATTCTCATAAGCACCTGTGTACCCAATGCCCTTTGAAAACTCTACCAGAAACAAGTTATAAAGTGGGAATCCCTATCAGATATGATATAACGATGAACCCCATGAATACATACCACTTCTCGGATATACAACTATTCGATATTGTCAATACTGAAGGTCTCCTTGATCAAAAAAAGTGAGCTACCTATGTAAGTCTATCCACAACAACCCATATTGAATCACTGCCTCGAGGTGACCTTGGCCACCCGGTCAATAATTCTATCACTACATCATCCCATTTTCGATCTGGAATGGGTAACTGCTATAACAATCCGGCTGGCCTGGGATGCTCCGCGTTCATCTGCTGACATGTGGAACATCTTGTAAGAAAACTAGTTACTTCCTGTTTCATACTTGGCCACTAATACTAATGTCTCAAGTAACTGTACATTTTGGTAACTCCAGGATGCACTGACCAAGATGAAGCATGAAACTCCCGTATCAATTCCTCGCGTATGTCCCCTTGGACCCACACTTATCCATGGACACAGATTACCTCATTATCTCCTATCATCCAACCAGGAGGAGGGTCCTCACTTTCCAACGACTCTTATAGAACATGGCCTTTTGAATCTGATAGCTGTCTCATCATCACTCTATCTTGGAGGGTATAAGTCACAACTAAGGAAGAAAGATAGGATCACCCCTGACTATCGTGAACCTCCAAATGAATCTCAGAGAACAAATCCATATGCTACCACTCACCACTGGCCTCTTTCACTGCCTATAACTGAGTCCTCCTACTCATTGCATTAGTAACTGTGTTACCCTTACTAGGTGTATAGGAAAGATCGAAGTCGAAGGACTAAAGGTATTCAACCCACCTTCACTATCGCAGATTCAAGTCACACTGGGTAAAGATGCATTTGAGACTTTTGTGGTCTGTAAACACCACAAAATGTTCTCCCAAGAGATAATGTCTCCAACAATGTAACACATGAACAACTGCAGCAAACTCAAGATCGTGCGTTGGGTAATTCCTCTCATGTGGCCTCAACTGCCGAGACCCGTACGCAACTACACGATTTCCCTACATCAACACTAATCCCAGCCCAATACCTGATGCATCACAGTAAACTGTATAGCTATTACTTTGCACTGGAAATATCCAGAATAGTGTTTTTGTCAACCTTCCCTTCAGTTCTGGAAAGGATGTCTCGCAATCTTCTGACCAAGAAAACTTCACACCCTTCTTAGTCAAACCCATCAACGATGCTGCTAAGTGGGAGAAGTCCTGTATAAAGTTCCTATAGTAACCACCCAAACCCAAGGAACTCCATATTTCAAACATGTTCTTATTCTGCTTCCAAGAAACTACTACTCTTACTTTCTTTAGGTCTATCGCAAGTCCTACATCTGAGATGATATAACCTAGGAAGTCAATGTGGTCCATAAAAAAGTGACACTTTGAGAGATTAACATATAGATGATACTCTATCACTATACTCAATATGATCTTAAGATGGGTATCATGGTCTTGTCGAGTGTGAGATTACACCAAGATATTGTCCACAAAGACTACCACAAAATAATCCAGATAAAGGTGGAACACACGATTCATCAGAGCCATGAAAATTGCTGGCATGTTTGTGAGTCCGAATGGAATGACCAAGTACTCGTATGGACCATATATGCTATGAAAATATGTAAGCGGTATGTCTGATGGTCTAATGTGTAACTGATGATATCCGGATCTCAAGTTGATCTTTGAGAACACTCGTGATCCTTAAAGTTGATCAAAATGATCATCAATCCTCGGAAAGGGATATTGGTTCTTGACCATCAACTAGTTCATCTCCTGATAATCCACACGAAGTCTGAGGGTACCATTTTCCTTCTTTGCAAATAGGACAGACGAACCACAATAAAAAGTACTATGTCAGATGAAACCCTTTGATTGAAACTCCTCCAACTACCTCTTGAGCTCCTGAAACTCTAGTGTAGACATCTTATTATTAAGATTAGACACCGATGATGCTTCTGGAAGAGGATCAATAGATAAATCCACCTCTCTCTCTGGAGGAAGACCTGAAAGGTTGTCCAGGAAGACATCCCTGAAAAAATCAACCACTAGAGGGAAATCCTTCTGAAAAGTTCGCTAGTAATCCAGGTAAAAACATGAAATCTTGGCTGTCACACCACCTCGCCCACGATGCTCAGGTTCAGCTTGAGTGGCCTGGACATCCCATTCTACCTTGTATATAAACTCTCGGTCCTCTGGTGACGTGAAACTCTCCCTGCGATGATAGAAATCTAAAAAGGATCAAAAGGGTTCCAACCAGTCCATCCCAAGATTGAAGTCATAGCTCCTCATCTCTAAGACATAGAGGTCCCATAGAAAGTGACACCAACCAACCTCCAGGGGGCACTCCTTGCACTGACGCACACCAGCTATTATAATCCCCAATGGAGTGTCTAGCATCATAACATCAGAAGAAGAAGAAACACAGAGCCCAAGGCTCTCCAAAATAGGCATATATATAAAGCTATGTGTAGCACCAGAATCGAAAAGTACTGAAGACAAAACAAATTCTACTATAATAGTACCTCTGATAGTGGAAGGTTCAGGATCCTACTCCAGTTGGGTCTGTTGCACTGCATATGCCTACCCAGTGCCGCGACTCTACAACATAGCCTAGCTACCCTGAGCTAACCTGCCCTAGTATCTCTGAGATCCTGGTGTCTTGCTACCACGACCATGACCACCACCTCAGCCGGAATGACCCAAGGTATTCCAATTCCCTGATTGGTAAGAATCTGCTGGTCCATCTCCTTCATGAGAATTCTGAACAGAACCCTCTCACTAGCCACTAGTGGAAACGCCCTGCAAAAGTGCTACAGATGACCCATCTTGCTGCAAGCTCGACACTCCACTGGGTCATGTGGACACTGAGGTCTCTTATGCCCCTCTTTACCACACTGGTAACACATTATCAGGCCACCTGAAGAAATATTTTGGCTAATACTTCCACTATGAGATAAATCCATCTGCCTCTTCATCTTACCATTAGAAATAGTACCAGAAACTAGTGCCGAACCGCCCTGGTCTACACCACTAGCTTCTTGCAGGTTCCACTTAGTAATCAGTGCTTGGTTCTCAATAGCATGCACTATAGAAAACCTAAAAATGTTCACCAGCTTGTGGATGTGATATCAAAGACCATACTCAAAGCGTTGAGCCCTCAACGACTCATCACCCACTAGAATAAGGGCAGATCGTTGTAGCTCAGTGAAGCAGGCAAAATAATCCATCACTAACATAGAGCCCTACTGTAGATTCATGAACTATCAAGATCGATCTTCCCTCAGCGTCTCTGGAAAGAAAAAGTCATAGAAGACTGCCTGAAAATATTCCCACGCCATGTCTCTGTGATTCTTAGTCTGGGTGGTAACATCCCACCACCTCTTGGAGGAATCAAAAAACATGTATGTATCGAGCATGACCCTCCTCCCTCGAGGCATCTCCAGATGCTCAAAAATATTCTGCATAGATCCCAGCTAAGACTCTATAGCCTGTGGTCCTCCATCCCCTGAAAATGTAGGCGGATGGAGTTACTAGAATATACATGTCAGCTCTTCCATAGATGTGATAACCGACAGTGCTCCCTGGAAGGTCTGCATAAACTGCATGAAGCCTTCATGGAACTATGCCTCCATGCCTATGTCCGGTATAATGGTTGGCTCCGCATCTAGATCTGTTGGAGGATCCATCGATAGCCCATGGCCTACCGTCTCTGGAGTATACTCATTTCCACTCTCCTGGTGAAGAACTTGTGGTCGTCTCGGTGGCATGGATCTACAAGGTCAAACACACACCTTAGAATAAGATCATCAAGGAATGAAAACAAGGAGCGTAAGAAGGGAACAAGAGAAAGAAAACATTCATGTTTTACAAGAATAAACTAAACGGTGTGTATAACAACTACACAACGTGTTCCCTCAAGTTTCCCACATGGGCATGTACTTCTTCCAAAACTAGTCGTGTAACACCCCAAACACATGGCGTGTTGTCCACACACACGGCATGTACTTGAATTTTCTTCCCCTGCTCGAGTCCTTCTACATGGCTTAGACACACAACTCTCCTTTAAAAAAGACTACACGACGTGTATATGATATACAAGGTGTGTACTGGATGAGCTTCACTGACCCGTGTTGTCCATTACACGGCTGGGTACATAGCTCACACTACACGATGTGTTCCAATGAGACACAGCGTGGATGGATTAAATTCTAACTACCCGTGTTGTTAGTGACATGGCTAGCTACTCAGCTGACACTACATGGTGTGTACACCAACCCGTTTCCCCAGCCACACAGCCAAGTCCACGTGGTCATTTCCCGGTCAAGACTACATGGCATGTCCCTCAGGTACACGGCGTGTACTAGACGAGCTTCAGCGACCCGTGTTGTTAGAGACACGACCGAACACACATCTCACACTACACGGCGTGTTCCAGATGGACACGACATGTACAAGAAAGGATTACACCGACTCGTGTTTGTTAGTCACATGACTGTATTCCCAGGTTACAATACATGGCGTGTTCAGCATTGACATGGGATTTATCAACGAAGATTCCTATGTCTGTGTTGTCTGTTACACAGGCGGACACATGGTCAACATGCATGGCGTGTACAACCGATACATGGCGTGTTGCCACTAGAACTTCCCCATCCCGTGTCTCTACCCACATGGCCTATGACACAGTTAGATATTACACGACATGTACTTAAATTTTTTTCTTTTCTTCCTGAACAGTGAAGTACTTGGCGTGTAGTCAAAACTACACGGCGTGTATTCTGGGTTTTCCGAACAGTAAGCCATAGAAACTACTCTGGAGCCCAAAAAACCATGAAACCAACACCTAAGTGCCAAATTCTGATCCGTGATGGCCCATACTCCCCATGAATCAAAGCTTGGTATCTTATGCATGTTATAACATGGTAAAAAAGTCAATGATCCACCAAATTCCAGTTGATGAGGGCCCATAATCCTCAAAAACCAAAGTTTGGAGTTCATTCATAGAACCTCACATAATAATACCCTTTCAAATAGTAGGTATTTATCAAGGCATCTATCACAATAGCATGCATTTACTAGCACAACTTCTATCACAATAACATGCAATTTATAATGCACCTACATGGCATAGAAACTATTCATGGAATTTGATTATAACATGTGCCTAAATGATTCATGAAATTTTATACCCTCATCTAATTGGGTTTCAAATAAATAGAACCCAGGTATAAAAGTATAAACAACACAGAAAAAGTGTGTCACCCAAAATTGAAAATGAAATCAATTGTAATAATCATAAACAAAAAATCACAATTGAATTAAAGGAAATCTGGCCTTTACTTGTACATGGGGTAGATACTCTCGGGCACAGTTATTACCGAATACCTTAATAGTTTATCCATTTCCCTCATCAAAAAATAATAAAATAACTCAGACTCAGAGAAAAGAAACGCCTCTGATACCACTTTGTAACGTACTAGATCCAGGTGCCACTCAACGGGTGCCCCGAACCCAGTTGGTCACATGACCTCAAGCGCATTTCCCCAAACACCAAAGGCTGCCAACTAGCAGTGAGGTCCTAGGTCTGATATTGGGGAAACTATGCCCTCAATTGTAAAAGTGTAACATAGAGGAACAAAATAAAATCATACAAAAGAGGAAGCAACAAACAATACCAATGCTGAAATGGACACAATACTGAAACAATATAATCTGTTTGGGCCCTCATCAACTAGAATCTGAAATAATACAATACAAGGGACAAATACAAAAAATCAAAATAAAATAGTGCAGTAGGAACTCAGCAACATCACATGCCTATGCTCAGTCACATGCTCTCCTACTCCTCTACAACATTCAAGTACGTGTATAGGGACTCTTTCCCTTATCTACACCTACAATAATATAATCTGTTTGGGCCCATGACATGACCCAAATAGGGTGTGAGAAATAAATCCCAGTAGGCAACCACCAAAGGCCTGTGCCCAACTGTCAATGAATTTGTGCAACAGTAGTATGCAGTAATGAAAATGTAGAAAACTAGGAAGTACTCAAAAGCAGCTACTTATACCGGTTGCATTTACATTTAATTATTATTTAACAATTCAATATAATTGAATTATGAGTACCCGAGACCCAACCTCAGCCGACAATCTTTTATACAGTGCCGCAACAAAAACAACAACAATCTATCTAACAAGTACAAGGTAAAAAAATACCAAGGCTATGCTTTATCTTGGTATGTATAACAAGTAAAATCACTACAGGGAATATACGAAGTAAATATTTTCCTCATACATAAGAACCATTTCCCTCAGGCTAAATAGAATCAAACCCTCAGGCTAATCAGAACCTTGCCCTCAGGCCTTGCCCTCAGGCGAAACAGAATCTTGCCCTCAGGCCAAACCAAAACGAAACCCTTAGGTGATTGCCCTCAGGCATGGAAGCTACAACCCTAAGGCATATGGAATGTTTCCCATAGGTAAACAAAAACTTTCCCTCAGGCTGAATAGTACCTTTCCCTCAGGCTAATCAAAACGTTTCCCTTAGGATAAGCAAGTAACCGGGTTGATCCCAACACATTGCAAGTAATTATATACATTTTCTCTTAAGAGAACTCAAAGATTTCTAAATCACGGTATACCCTCAGGTATCCTGGCTAAATGGATAAATAAGGGAAATGCACCCACGGGGTGGCCCTGGATCCAAGAAACAATCCCAAAAAACGGTTATACATATTCATTAAATTACCTATGAAATTATAGGTATTTAATTATTCAAGGTCTCTGCTATACGACACCCCAAATATGGGAGCATACCATAACAGTACACAAAAACAACATGATAGTTGGAATTAAACATTAGACCACCTACCTTGATCTCTTCTTATCAATATACGTGAACGATGCCTCCTGAAACACCCAAGAATGGCATAGATCAAGGATAAATGAAAATGTGTTCAAACCCAAATAAATTCACATAAAGAAATAATTGGAAGGAATGGTTCAAGAAGAGTGAAGAACTCACCTACATGATTCAATCGAGACTATCAGCGATGGAATCCGAGTTCCGGTGTACGGTTGGGAGCTCCTCTAAGAACTGGCCTTCTCTCCCAGTGCTCCAAATGTGTCCACTGCCTCTTCTGCCAAATGAGGAGGCTACTTCTCATTTTAGGTGAAAAAACAAAATAAAAAGCATGTACTCTCAAGTACACGATGTGTAATTTTCATTTTTAACAGTTCCTATGGTGGCTACTTTTCACCGCCACACTGTTCATCTTTCGACATGAGTACACGGTGTGTATTTCTCACTACATGGCGTGTACTATCGCTCCGCTGGAAGCTACTCCCACTGCCTTACTTTTCACCTATCGACTGATTAGATGGTGTGTATATACTAAGTATAGGGTCTGTAGTCAGTTTTTACACCCTTCATCACCGACAGGCCTACACGCCCTATGTACTCATCCCACACGACCAAAGTACACGACATGTACCCAAAAAATTTGGTATTTATCCCCATTTTACTTATTTTTTCAAAAACACTTAAGGAAAAAAGGAAAACAAGAAACTCGTACCACAAGAATAAGAACCAAATTCTTACAGATATAGCATATCATCGAGTATGACATACAAAAGGAAAAAGATTATATTTAAGTATCTAGGGTATATCATATTTTATGATAAATAGATATCGTATATATTATCATGGCTAGTCATATATTTTGATATAAAGAAATTATAGTTCCTTGAATCATATGGTATAATTTACTTGTAACTTATATGATTCATCTAATGTAGTGGAGTGTTAATAAGTTAATACTTGAATATTCTATAAATATTCAATCATTGATTCTATGTTTCATAAGATGAAATGGATGGAAGAGTATGTGGACAAGTGTTACCGGAAATATATCCAAAGGAATTTACACATTAATTTCTCAAATACATGATTAAATGCACGGGATAGGTGAGAATCCCCTATCCTATATAATGGAGGCCTGACTATGAGTCTTGTACATGCAAACGAACCTCGAGTAAGCCTTAGGATAAAACTATCTCCCTACTGATCCTTTCTTCTTCTGTACTCCTTAGCACCATGAGATAATAGTATATTATTGTGGTTTGGTAGGTCCTTCTTAAACAATTTGGGTGATTCAATGGAACCCATGGATACACCATGGAGGGAAGATCTTTTTTTTATTCCATGTAAATATTAATCATGACCTAAATAAAAAAAATTGCAATAAATTACTATAGTATAAGTTAAAAAATATCCATTTTCTATTTCTCATGATTTTAGTTTCAAGGATTCTTGATCGTGGGTTTTATGGTTTTGATACATTTCTACTACTTTGATTAATCATTAACCCCTTTGTAAGAATTTTTTATGGCATTAGAACCATACCCGGATTTTAAATTCACGAACTCATGTTGAAAATGAATGTTTTTGAAAATTTTATGCATATCATATTCTCTATCATCAAATATTATTAATAAATTTATTCTTCTTGGTTGATTAATAAATTATGATATGGGATATAATGGACATAAAGTCACTAAAAATCAATCAATTTAACATAAGTTATAGTTTATGATATCAGGATATCATACTCGATGATAACACAATGTCTCAAGTTCAAAAAAAGAGAATTGTACCTACATAGTGATATTGATTTGGATCATAAAATATTATTGACACGTAAGGTTATTTTCATTAAGACTCAACATTATTTCATTTTTTGTGGAAGTGAAAAACATTATGCACCATAATATATAGGATTATTTACTTTTATATGGAAGTGGAAAACCATACATACATCCCTTATCATAAGAGATGATAGGGTTGTTAGTTATAAAGTTCTACTTCACTCATCATAAGAAGTGATAAGGTTATCAATCAAAGAATATGACTAATGGAACTTAAATGGTTTAAGCGCCAAAACCCTATCTATCGTATTCTATAATTCTACCTATATAGTTAAATATTTTTAGAGAAGAAAATTTACTTCTAAAAATTCAACTAATAATTGACTTAAATTAATTTAATAATTATTTATAAATTATAATTAAAATTATTTTTGGATATTTATTTATTTATAATTTTTTTATAAATTAATTAATTGTAATGTGTTTAAAATTAATTAATTAAATGTTTTTTAAAAATTTATTAGTAAATAATCATTAATAATAAGTATTAATATTAAAATACCTTTTTAAATTTATTGCATGAACTATAATTAAGATATAAAATATTGATATGGAAATTATAATATTAGTTTATAAAGGGTTTATAAACTATATCAATAAGGAAAAATATAAAGAGTTTATGTTTAAAATTATGAGTAATTAAAATGTTTTATTTTAATTGTTAAAATTAAATGTTTCTTATTTAAATAAATTATTTATACAATATTTTTTTTGAAAAATTATTTGATTAAAGGTTAAAATAATATTGAATATGTGATATTAGATTGTGTAAATTGTTTACAGAACAAAAATAGAAATAAAAAATGACTGTAATTCATGAGTTTTTTTATATTTAAATTAAATTTCAAATAATTAATAACATGAAGGAGTTCATATTAGGTAATAAATATAAAGTCTTCATATTAATATAATTATGGAATTCTAATAATAAGTTATGGCGAGTCTATTGTTTTTTATCTATAAATTGGTCATAAATTTTTATCTCTTATTTAAATTAATTAGTGGATCATCTATTTATTATTTTATATTTAATTCATTGATATAATTATAATATTATGAATTTTTAAGAATTATTTGGTTTAAATTTTAAACTACTTTTATACATTTTCATGCATGTATATAAGAAGTTACATTCTTGGTATTATAATGGATTTAGTATTTCTCGATCTTAACTTTGGTTGTTTTAAGATGTGAACATGAATTAAGTAGTTAATTTTTACTTTTACATTTTTGTTATTATAATTATGATGTAATATAGAACTATCTTGAGGTAGGTATCTATGGGTATATGGACTTTGGGTCAAGATTCCCACTAGTATGGAGGCTTATGGCTTATTCTAGAAAATTATGTATTGTCTCTATGTTGCTCTAGGGTTACTCATGTGGGGGTTATTGATTTCATATAATTATAAAAACTTTAATGAAATAGTTTGATATTCTTTATTCATAGGATACATTTCTATATGTGTTAATATTATTGGTTATTTTTCTTCCCAATATATATAATTAGGTACAAAGCTGATTTTTACCGTGTTTTTTCAGTTTTTGGGTCATTAATTAGTGGAGAGAAGTGATTTTGGCTATTGGTGGAAGTAGATGGACGTCATATAGCCAGTGAGGGCCACCAACTAGTTATTTGGGGTTGATAGAATATCTAAATATCTTCCAATTCCACCAGGCCAATGGTGGAGACCTAAAGGTACAAGCTATTTTTTTATACCCCCTGGTTAACTAGTGTATGTCCTACAACTAGACAACGACTCCACTAGAAATACAGTTATGCATGGGAAAATATATCATTTTGGGAAAAAATGACTATTTATCTCCTATAATCAGACTATATTGACCCTAATATGGTTTTCATTTATCTAGATGTTCCATGGTTATTATTATGGAACTCTCATTATTCCTGTTGGTGGATCTTAATGCCAATTAAAAACTTAGATCTCCATCATTTGTAATCTGGTTATTTGGATATGTTCTAATATGGGTTATTATCATCTTCTCCCTGATTTTTTTACTTACGATACTATATCATTAGATATATCATGTCTATAGAGAATTTATTTTTTTTACATCAGATATAGGATCTATGGGATCTGATCACTTCCTCTCCCTTCACCAATCTAGAAGGGAGCATTTCTTACATTAATCTTGAGGTAGGTGTATCTATCCCATGTTATATCCCTTGTAATACCTTATGTTCTTATTAATTCCTTTCTTTTTTCCTTTATAAAATTGAGTATTTGAAATCCATGAGTAAGGAATTTAATATTTTATGGAAATGGGAATGTTTTCTAAAAAGTTATTTTTATTGAAAACCATTTTTCTGAACATTATCTTTTGCTAAAAATCCTCAAAGATGGTTTTGATATTGAAAGGTGTTTTCAAGCATGGATGTTGAGTGGAATTTCTATAGAAAACATTTTTATAAAATTTGGACATGAAAATGGAATAGAATTTCATTGTAATATTTTTTATAAAATATGGATTTAATTTCATTAATGTAATGATGATTTAATAGCACATTGGGAATATATTATGGTATAAGAAAAAAACATAAAATATGAAAGATTTTTTAAAGTAATAAATCTATAAGGTAGGTTATAATTATGCCATGGATCGAGTTAGTATCATTTACCGGTGAATCGAGTTTCATTAAGTTAGTATTCACTTATGATGTCTAGATTTTATTATTTCCCCTAGTTGTGAATACCTTCATGTCATGGATTTTCGTTTAGTTATTTGTGGATATATTAAATTCAAGTATATTTTATATGATTATTTTCAAAAAATTTATTGATATTGATACATGAAACCTTTTTTATTCATTTACGTATTCCTCATGGATATATGTTATGTTATAATGCTTTATTTATTTAGATATATATTTTTTTAAAAAAAATCCAAAGAATGATTTTATATAGAAAAAAAATTTATTTTGGAAATGTTTTAGAAATATATTTTATAAAATAACTAATA
The DNA here is from genome assembly GCA_963277665.1 of Viscum album. NCBI lineage: Eukaryota > Viridiplantae > Streptophyta > Magnoliopsida > Santalales > Viscaceae > Viscum > Viscum album. The sequence continues at coordinate 1,955,759,039 of OY728127.1, read as the reverse complement.
AATTCAAGTGGATAATTGTTTTATAGATTATTTTGTGGTATTTTCGTAGGATTTAGTTCTCACACATAATTTTTTTTTACTTTGGTCATCTTTTACCTTGGTTTTCAAGATATTGGTAAAGGGAAGAGTTTCATATTGAAGAAAAATATATTGGGTCTTGTTGCCTTCTTGTGGGTTTTAATGGTGCTGTAATATATTCAAATATATATGGAACCATGGGTTTTTTGGGGCCCCATATTTTTTTTCTTCAATTTTTTTTATATAACTTATTATCGAATTATTATATGTTTCCTTTATGTTTTGGTTGTTTTGAGATATAATTTATTTTGGATATTTATTGTGATACTCTGATTATTTCTATCTGATGATATGTCTGTTGTAGGGGGAAATCCTTCCCACATTTCTTTTTATGATAACCATGTACTTGTATCCAGCTCATACCAAACATGAACGTGGTTTAGGACTTGTGTAAAGGAAAGCTGGGTGAAATTATGGGTTAACCTCGGTTGGTCTATTAGAAATTGGTAACAAAGGGTTATGAAGAAAGTCTATGCCCATTATTACGTATCATCCTCTTATGTCTAAGGTTTTTTGATATATTGGAGTTATGATTTTTGGAAATCAAGATGTAGTGTGGGAGTTTTTTGGCTAGCTCACTTTTATGAAGAGCCTCAGTTTCCCATGAGAAGTATAATGTTTTTTAGAATATTCTTTTATAATTTTAGCTTATTGGATTAAATTATCTAAAATTCAGTTTATGATAAATAAATTAGTTTATTTATTTATTTTTTTATCCTATTTTTTTGTAGAATATAACACCTTCAATAAGTCCATCTATAAATATTAGGGAGAAAATTTCGGAGCATGGCCTGAAGGTAAATCCCCTAGTTGATTCCGTTTTGGTGGAAACTATCATCTAAACGATCCAGTCCTTAGGACAAATATCCTGTATTGAACTGGAATAGAAAGTGGACCATTCTTCATGATCCACTATATAGAAACAAAATATTTTTCATTATGATAAGGGGACAAATGAATCAGAATAATATATCAAGTGGATTAAGAGGACTTTCCACTTCCAAAAAATATTGTAAGACTCCAAGGTTTCATTAACCAATTATATGCTTGAGTTAATGGGAAGCATGTAACACTCTGACCCCAGTTACCCAGAGTCGGTGCATTATTACATAATATTTTCATGATACAAGGTATCATGTCCCGAAAGGCCGATTAGTTTAGTATCCTTCAAAGTAATATATACATTCATAAGTTTTACATTACATCATGAAATAAAAACATCAACAACATTTTTTACCCTTTTTAACACACTTATATCCTTATCCTATCCCTACAGGTCAACTATAAAATGCTTCTTCACATCCTGGGAAAAAATAAAACATAGAAAGGGGTGAGATCAGATGCTCAGTAAGGATTACAATATAGTAGAAACTTTTATAAATAATCATAAAATTTAAGGAAATGTATAAGACTAGAAAAATCCTTTTAAACATAAACTTCAGTATAATATGGAAAAGATAAAATCAAATAATTCCATTTACTTATTCACATGGATATTCTACTAGTCGAATAACCACATGTAATATCAATAGTCACTTTTATAATGAGGGAATTCATAATGCTAGACATCATAACCAGATATTCATGGCCTTATTCCAAGACTACAAATAATATTTTGTTAAGGCCTTGTGTCAAGACACTATTTTGTCTCATGAGACCTACCGATGCATCAAGGAGCTATAGCGGGCTCCACCTGTCACTTACTAAGTCCAATCCATTCCTCATATGAAAATGTTTAAACATAACATAAACATTCGTATTAAAACTTGCATACAAAATGTCAATAATTTATCCATAAAACCTGAATAGTGTAAAAAATAACACATCCATAGTCAAAAATATCATAAAACTTTCAATACAATATGAAAGTTTTGTGTCATAATAAATCAACTTCAAATAAGCTTAAAATCTATCAAAGGATGTTGACAAAGATGAAATAAAAATATTTTTAGAGAAATATCTATTTCTATTTTGAAATCATTTAAAAGTCATATAATTATAAAAGAAAACATTTATTTAGTAAATATTCTTATAATCTTGTATGGGAAGCTTCAACGATGTTATAACGGCTGAAAATAGCCACACTCCTTGTATAAGTTAAAAAAAGATATTCTTACCTTAATTTTGTCGAAAAGGTCATAAAGTACCTTGTTTGAAAAATGACAGAAAGATTCCATTAAAAACATATATGGCCAAATAAGGGTATAAATGACTTTAACCCATATTTTATTAAATAGTAAAAATGTTTTGAATTACAGTTTTAAGAAAACATGGATGTGGATGACAGAGAGGTCCCAGTAAATACTTACGTATTAACAACCTCAGATAAGTAAAGAGATTATATAATTAACCCTTACCTTTTACTTTTCTTTAGTCTATGATATGTTAACATCCTATGTAATAGTTAAAACATTGTTATTAAATTATAAATTAATCATATACATAATATGATATCATATAAAATCTTATAATATTGCGCTGGTAATAATATTTTTGTAGTATCATCGTTTCATGTGCTAACTAATTCGTTTTCCTTTATATGCTTGGTTATGTAAGACATGTTTGTTATGGATAGGATGTATTTTATTCATATACAGAATTATATTATGTTCATAAAAGTTATTTTTAATTATAAAATGAAAATTATTCTTGAATGATTACGATGGGGAATGAATCTCAACAAGTTCATGGAGACGGTAATCTGTACGTACGTACAGGAGATAATATCATTAAATTGAGGGTGAAATCATATGTAATTGGATGGTATATCATATATACATAATAATTACCGTGTTATATTTATTATTTACATCTGTTGTACTCATTATTATATGCATCCAAATAATGAAGTGTTTGAATAACAAACTACACCACGACGTGGAGACAGTAAGCCGTACGTACACACGTATGGTGGCTTTGTCATTCATATGATGGATAGAATAATGAATATGGTTGTACCATTTTTATAAAAACATCAAAATATATAGAATATACTGGAATTATTATATTTTAATGGAAACAACAAAGAAAGAGGAAGTGGAAGAAGAAAAGAACTTAAAAGAGGTGATGAAATATTTACCTCTTATTCGGGTTCTTCCTTTTGATTTGATCAAAATGGCTCTTTGGGTTGGATTTTTGATCAAATTAAGGCATCTAGGTATAAGGGAGTATAGTTTAGAGGATATTTAGGTAGGTTTGTTCTGTGAAAAATGGCTATGGAGGTGTTAATTTAAGAGAAAGGGAAGTACCCTTTTATAAGAGAGGTGAGGGTCACTTTAGGAAAAGATTGAAATATTATCTTATAATAAAATAATTTTTGGTTTCTAATAGATCAAAAATAATTTATTTCGAGGCTAAGGTGAGGATGGGTCGAAAAACTATAATCCAATAGGTTTTAGATAGGTTTTGGTCACCATATTAACCTTATCTTTTATATTTAACTCTTAGCTAAATAGTTTGTCATTTACCATGTCTCTTTGTATTTTTAAATTATATGGTTAATAAACTTACTATAAAAAGGAAAGATAAACCCAAGTGGATAATTATTAAAATATATAACCTTATGTAAGTCCTTTGTCCTATAATTATATTTTTAGGAATATTATATCAATTAATAATATAATATTTGTTTTAAAAAATCAATTATATCCATTTAGACACTATTTAGTATTTGGTTTTTGTGAAAATCATGTGAAAATGATTAATTCGAAAAAAAATATTTAATCAACCCCAAAATGTCATATTAACCTATAAAATTAATGGAATTTATCAAAAGTCTCAAATTACATTTATTTTGATATTTATAATATCAAATATTTTAATATTTCATTAATAAGGTAATTAATGCATCATCATTGTGTCATAAATAAATTAAATTATTTAATGTTTAAAAATTATAAATAAAATACCATTATGTAGTAAATAATTTTTTCTTTCTAATTAATATTTATTATCATATTTATCTTATGTATATCCCTATATTAAAAATGGTTTAGTTATTAAACTTTGAATTTAACACTTTTATCTCTTCTTTAAATAATAATAAATGTCCTAATCTAATCCAAGTGGACGAAAAGGATCATATTTTATTAATAAGGGTGTTTTTTCTCGAAATAAACTTATCCAATAAAATTAGGACATGTGTTAGGGTAATTATAATATCATTTTTACCCCTAATTACCCTATTTACTTTTATCTGTGGTAAATAAAAGCCAAAAGTTAATATTCACAAAAAAAATTATTTTCATTTTATTGAACCACATTTTACTTACTGATGTCAATCGTATCTCTCAGATTTTTGAAATTCAACTCATAGAATCGGTAAAATTATGTTTTATGCAAATTTTTAAATGCTCCGAGAAGGTGGGTAAAAGACGGTAAAAAGTTCAATAAAATTTTATATATTTAAACTTATTATAAAATGACTCCAATGAATTACATTGAATATATATTTGTATTATGCATCTATTTTTATCTAAAATAAAATAAATTAAAATAACTAATTACTTAAATAAAAAGTCGATTTTAAACAATAATGTAGTGTCTTCACTATTCATCAATAATGAGAGTTTTCTGAAAAATACAAAAAATCACCCTAAGCTAATTTTGACATTACAAATCAAAAAAATGAAGTCCATTTTGATAAATAAATTTTATGAAATTTTAAAAAGTGGGTATTAATATTCATAATAGTTAGTTTAATTGGTCATGGTGTGTTAAAACCTCAAGTTGTGTACAACCCACGTTACTGCATTATTCAAAGGGAAACGTACCATGGGAGGTTGGGGGTGTTACAAAGGATGTGGTGGGAATATATTGTCTAAACCATGATACAAGAAGATATCACCTGGAGTACTTTTAAGAATCCATTTAACCAATTAATCTATCATGAGGTATTGAGAGTGGTGAAGGCATGGGAGTTTGTTATTATGGGGCATAGAAATTGTCCTTTCATGGAGGTTGATACTTGGTTTTTTGAGTTGGGACACCTATATCTAAATATTATTTACAATGACTAAAATAATTTTAGGATATTTTAAATGAGTTTGAGGCTTGATATTTAGTCAATACTTATTCTTATGTGCCTACCTACCTTCATGGAGTTTGTATAAAAGGAATCTAGGGTTTAGAAATATATCACTGGGGAGGCATGACTTTTCCAAGCACCAGTTACATCAGGAGGTTTCCAGAGTTCTTCATCTGACTATAATAGGAAGTGGAGTGACTATAACCATGGTAGTGGAAACTATGTGCAATTTATTTAGGGAAAATCTTGGTGGACTGTTACAAATGTGCGGTAAAGGGACACCTCAAACCTGATCATAAGGTAACACCCAAGGTATGTTATATGTGAGGGAAATATAGGAATCTTCATTGTTTTTGTAAGATAATATCCTAGGGTAGTAGATATGAATCCACCATCACAAAGTGTCTCAATTTAGATTTTATTAAGTAAAATGGGTGGTATCTCAACCTATTTATAAGGGTGATGATCAGGTTTCAGAGAAAGGGTAGAATGAATCTTGTTGTCTGTATCTAGTGGATTATGAACTAGAGGAGTCAAAGGTAGAACCATAAACCATCAGTGGTATGTTTTTATTGAATATTATATGGTTATATAATTATTTGAAACCTATTGAAGTCATTTCTTTGTCTCTTCCAAGATTATTGATGCATTGGGTTTGTGTTTAGTGACTGTGTCTTTCAAAATAACTCTTTACACTCATTTTGGAAAGAAGCCATAGAAGGGATTTAGATGTATGAATTGTTAGGTTATGATCATTGACCATGAAATCATTTGATAATTTCTAGTTCTTAATGTTATCATATTTTATCTCATCATTATCATGTATTGGATGATTATATATAAATCCGAGATTGATTGCTATCTTTTTCTAGTCCAATTTATTTCTTACAATGGAGTCACTCATAACTTTTTGGGAGAGTGGGTTCCAATATCTTGGATATAAGGTATTATTTTTATAATTTTTTTGACCTATTTCCAATTTTTTTAGGGTTTTATTGATTATATTGATCCATGTCTTGGTGGACCTCTTTGAGTGGTGGGGAATGATTATCACAATGTTTTCCTTGATCATTTCACTCAGTTTCCAACTTAGTGGGAAGTAGAGTTTACTATAGAATTTCTTCTGAGTATAAGGACCATTTATTTACCTTCAAACCACCTGGAACCCACTTAATTGAAATAATTAAAGGTTTATCATGAGGATCTTGAGTATAAGGGATTTATTTATCTTATAATTTCACTATCAGCATTAGTAATAATCTATAAATAGAATGAGTGTGGGTGTATCTGACGTTATGTTGATTACCAGAAACTCAACTAGTTGATGTTCAAGAACATATATCCCTTTTCTAGGGTTGATGATCTTTGTTACCAGCTCAAGGTATCCTGGTGGTTTTCAAAAATTGATATGTGATTGAATTACTATCTGCTAAGGATCTGATTTAAATATAATACTAAGATGGAATTTAGTAGAAGGTGTGGGTATTATTAGTATTCAGTCATTCCATTTGTCCTTAATAACAATTTGATGGTGTTTATGGATTTTATTAATCAAATTTTCCATAGGTTATTATATTATTTTGTGGTCTTTTATTGGGAGATGTCCTTTTTTTATTCTAGATCTGAGTAGGATCATGCTAATCATTTGAATATCATCCTTAGGATATTGAAAAAACATAATCTATATGGATAGATATCCAAATATCATTTTTTTATTCAAAAGGTGAAATTTATGGGCCACGTGATTTTTTATAAATGTGTCTTAATGGATTCTGTGAAGATTTAGATGGTGATGTCTTGGGATTATCGTAGAATTGTGTTTGAAATCTGTTATTTATTTGGACTAGCTAGTTATTACATGAACTTTATTTAGGAATAATCCAAGATTTCATCGTCTATAACAGTTTTAACCCATATTTTTTTTTAAATTTTGTTTGGTGTGATCAATTCCTAATTTTCTTGAGTTGTTTAAAGAGAGATTTAATTTATCTCAAATCTTGATCCTTCCTGTGCTGATTTTGGGATATGATATCTTCTACGATTACTCAAGTATAGTGTTGGGTTTCTTTATGATATAGATAATACATGCGGTATCTAATATGTATTTTAATTTAAAAACTCATGAAAGGAACTACCCAATTCATGATCTTGAGTTAGATGAAGTGATGCACGCCCTTAATACTTGGTGCTACCACCTCTTAGGGGAGTGAATTATTGTATACTGAAACCATAAGTGTCTGAAGTATACCCTTACCAATAGGGATGTGAACTTGATAAAGAAACTCTCTATAGAGTGTCTTAAATTTTTTTATTTTGATATTACATACACCCCTTAGGAATGGAAATGTTGTCATATATTCTTTGAGTATAAAATAAAATACTCAGTTCATAAAAGAATCAGAGGAAGAGTGGTGCTTGATGGAATTGTGTGTTGAGAATAAATTGGATAACGGGGGACCTAACGAACATGTATTCTTAGATTGTGATTATATTTTATCATTTATAGATGATCATATCGATCTGGAATATGATAAGGATATGGACTTCCAACAATTTATCATGATTATTTAGAGTGGGGATACCTCAAGTTAGTGTTCTTAGACTCCTGATAGGGTTTTTTGATTTCACGATTGGATGGTTGTTTTGATGTACCTTATAAAATAATTGATGGGAAATGGAACATGATCTAATTGGTTTGTTCACATTGGAGCTTCTAGGATTTATCATGAATTGATACATCACTACTGTTGTATGATAATGAGTTGATCGTTTGTGGATTTTGTATCTTGGTGCCTCACATGTCATAGAATTTAGGAAGAACATCAGAGGCATGCTGGATTACTACAACCCTTACCCATTACACTATAAAAATGGGATGAGATATTCATAGAATTCAATATTGGTCTTCCTCATATTCCTATTGGTAAGGATGTTGTATGGTTTATTATTGATCGACTCACAAAATCAACACCTTTACTACCTATCAAGGATTCTTAAAATTTAGAGTACCATTGGAACTTATCTACATGGAAGATTATTAGAATCCACTTTGTTCCATTGACTACCATTTTGGATAGGGACCCACACACTACATTCAATTGTGGAGTGTATTGTAAACATCAATGGGCTCTCAATTAAAGTTATAAATGACATATAATAACTACATGGATGGATATACTAAGCAGGCTATACATATTCTTGTAGACATAATTCATTCACATGTTCCTAAATTCAATGGATCATGTGACAAATAACTTCCTTTTATTAATTTTTCTTATAAAATTATTTTGTAGGATTCAATTAGGATAACTCCATTTTATGAATTGAATGAGAGGACTTTGATATCACCTATTTGTTAAAAAGAGTTCCGATAATGGTAATTGGTTGGATCAAGCATCATTTGACAGATGATAAATATTATGAAGTTTACCAGGTTAATATTAGTGATAACTTGGAGTCATCAATAGTATTATGTAGACCAATATCACTGTCTTTTGGAATTTGAGATAGGTGATCTATATTTCCTTAGATCTTTACCTCTGTTGGGACATAGACATTTGGGGAGTTAGGGGAGGATAATGCCTCTTTATATCAACCCAATTAAGATTGTGGAGTGAATCATTACAGTTGAGTCTTTATTAGAGTTACCTAGTCATTTGACTTCCATCCATGATGTGTTCTATTTTTCCAAGCTGAATAAATATCTACTGGATCTTCCACACATGATCAAGTGAGGGGATGCTAATGTTGAACAAAAATCATCAATGATTGAAAGGAATATTGAGATAGTGGAAGAACCAGATAAGGATATATTTAAAAAGATTACCCCATTAGGTAAAGTGATTTGGAAGTGTGGTAATGACAACTATGAGACATAGGATCCCAATGACTTGATTATGTAGTAATTTCCTTATCCATATTTAGTTTCATGAATAGGATGCTTTATAAAGATATAAAATCTTTATGGTGGGGTTAATTTTCAACCATGGTACATGGAATTATGTATTAATACTCTTTCATATTTGGAATTTCAATTTCTAGGTCATTTGTAGGTTAAGACATGTGAGTTTTGTAGTTGGTTAAAACAAGAGGCCACTGGCTAGCTGATAGAGGATGGTGGAACAACTGTAGCTCTACAGGGTAAATTGAACTAATGGTGGAGATTTGAAGTTACAAGCTCTATGAAAATATCCATCGGTGTGTCGAATACTCATCATTGTCCATTTTATGGACCACTTAATCATCGGTGGATTTCCAAGGACCAGCTAGTGATATAGCTAGACCTACGATTTTACTTGGTTAAAATTTCATTATTCATAAAATGACTATTTATGTCTTCTAATTGAACCCTCTCAACCCAAAATGGGGTTTTTGGATCTAAAGGTTCCTTAGTGATGTTTTTGGCTCTACCCCTCTTCTCGTTGGTGGATCTTGGTGCTAGTTGAAATCTTAGATCGACGTCATTTTAAATTTGGTAATTTAGATCCTTTATAATTAGTTTTCTTCTCTTCTTCTCCGTGATTTTCATTCCTTATGATACTAGATTACTAGATCAAGCAATGAATAGAGAATTGACCTTTTCTGTGTCATATCTCGGTTTTCTAGGATCAAATCCCTTCCTCTATCATCACTGATCTAGAATGTAACATTATTTTCATCAATCTCTAGGTAGGTGTCTCTATATTATGGTATATCTATTGGAATGACTTATTTTCATATGAATTCCATTGGTTTTGGTTTATGAAATTTATCATTTTAAATCTTTCATTGGTGGCTTTGACCTTTGATGATTATGGGAATGTTTTCTAAAAAGGTGGTTTTATTGAAAACTTCCTTGATGAAGTCGATGTATTTATTCTAAAGACTCAAATATGGGTTTGAAATAGAAATTGTTTTTCAAGATTGAAAGTAGTGTGGTATTAGTATAATTTTTTTAAGAAAATTGGGCATGGAAATCAAAGGGATTTTCCTTGTAAATTTATATGAAATATGGATTAGGATTCTTGAAATTAAGGATTATGTAATAGCACATTGAGAATTCCTTGGGGTATGGAAAAAACTAGGCATACACAAGCCTTTTTAGAGTAAGATATCACTAGGGTAGGTGATCATGATTCTATGGATCTAGTACATAGAATTTTTTGGGGAATAAAGGTTTACAGAGTTAGGATTCAATTATTTCGACAAGGTCGTCTTGTTTTTCCAAGTTCTGGGCACCCTTGTGTCATAGATCACACTTTGTCACTTAGTGGAACATAACATTATTTGATATGATTATTTTCCCAATTGATATTGATATTGATTATTTAAACCTACTTTCTTCAATTTTTTATATATCATGGATATATGTTATGTCGTATTACAATATTTATTTTAATATGGAATGTTTTTTTAAAAAAATCTTGATTTTATATGGGAGAATGATCTATTTTGGAATTTTTTTAGAAATAGTTTTTCGTATAATAACTAATGCATTCCTGTGGATATAAATTTTATAAAATATTTAGTGGTAAGATACCTTTATTTAGTGATAACAACCTACTTTTTTCATTTGGGAATTAATAGGCTTGGTTTTATAGGATACAAGTAAAAGGAAGAGCATTATGCAGAGGATGACTCTTCTAGATCGTGTTTCCTTCTAGTGTGTTAGGATGGTGGTGACATATGGTCACATTGATATGGAACCATGAGATAATTTGAGGTCCAAATTTTTGGTCTTATATTTTTTAAGACAAACCTTGTTATGATGTTTTCATATGTTACCATTATAGCTTGGTTGTTTTGATATACAATGTATTTTGGATATCTTCTATGATACTCTATTTGATTTTATCTGATCATATGACTATTATAAGTGTTAATCATTCCCATGTTTCTTTGTATAATCCCCATGTTCTTGTTTCTAACCCATAGTGATCAACAACGTTCTTCAATAATTTTGTTAGTCCATTTCGGGTGACATTATGGGTTAGCACAGGTAGGTTTGTTACATTTTTTCTTTTGGTTAATAACACCAGTTATGAGTTGTGTAAATATTTACACATAAAAATGGTTTAAACACATTGATTTTGTGGAAGTAATGGTATTATTGAGTTAATTACTTGATGCATACCTATATTATGGGAATAATATGAGATAATATGGTGGGATTAGACTCCCTTAAAAATAATAAGGGTTAGATTCCATCTAAAGTGACACCTTTCAAGAACAAGATCATCCAACTAGGTAGTTTCAAGATATATTTGGGTGCCCCTATATTATCTTGTAAAAAATATAATGTGATAATCTTTTCATACATGTTAGGTTCCCCCTTCTTAGTATTTTCTTTGAATTTCACTTAATTGTGATATATGAATTAGATATGACTACCATAGTAATTGAGTTGGGTTATTCTATATAATGGATTGAGAAACATTTTTTATAATACACTATCCAAGAATCATATATGATATTATTAGCATGATTCACTACCTAAGTAACTAATTATCGATATAAACACCATATAAAACTCATTTATTAATGAAATAAGTATTTTGACTAACTGATGGATATAATGGATTTTAAATAAGGTCATAATTTTAGTGGTGAAAAAATTAATAAATACCATTATTATATGTTTGTAATATATGATAACCATATAATAAAATTTAATGTTGTAGATGAATAAGATCATCATAATCCGACATAAATTTGAGATCAATTCAGGAAAAGGGGATTCTTAATTTAATCAACTCATAATACTGAAAACTTAAGAAAGGTTTGTAAGTAATTAAGAAATTATATGTGTCAGAGTGACACATTCATGAATAAAGAACAATTAATGTTTTCCAATAAGTTAATCTAGATTATTATTAAAAGCATAGAATGATTCAATTAATGTTTCAAAAATAATTATATTTCAGATGAAAAAATTAATTTTGGTATTTTATCGTATGATCAATATAATCAAGTGTTCTAATGACTTGGTGAGATTAAAGGTTTACTATAAGGAATTTTTATATTATGGAATTAATTATGTTTTTATCATTGGAATGTTTTTGATAATGTGATTGTTTTAAAAATATTTTCACCATATTTCAAAATGTATTTAGAATAGTTGAACTTGGGAATGTGATGTCCATGATCTTGTGTCGTGTGGGTAATAGAGGTGGATAAAAATTAAATCTAGATGAATAAAATTTATTTAAACATACCCAATAATGTTTCTTAAGGTATATAGTCATGGTTATTCAAAATCTATAGTTTTTGTGAAGGAGGACAAATGATTCCATATAATAGAATTATTTTTGATACTTGAAGGGGTCTGTGAATCTCCATGAAATTTCTTTATGATGTATAGGTGTTAAATAATCCAATTATTCAATTTTTAAGGGTATGTGATACTAATAGTATCCTTTAAAAGTGTTTTAATTATAAATCCAATAAAAATAAAGGTAAGGATTGTAAAATTTTGTAGTTTAATTTAATGCTATGAATCAAAGAGTTACTAAATCAATGTTTTGACTGTAATGTAATGTACCAAGATTAGATGAATATAAATAAAAAAATGTAAATGGGTATTTTATTTTCATTATATGTTAAGATGAGTAGCTATTTAACAAATAGTTATTATAAAAATGTAATATTATACCTGTTGTTTAAAATTGATTAGATCATTTATCATATATTGAGAAGAATATAGGGATAATTTTTTTATCACTATAAACAAATTTTATCAATATTCCTGTTAAAATAATAGTAATTGAAATTCCACCAACAACTTTGAAATATTTTAAAAAATAACATTCTCTTCATGAAAATGTTCCAAACACATAGAATTCCATATTAGATATATAAAAAATAGTTTATTTATTAAATATTAAAATTAAAAGGAAAAAATTGATATTATTTAACCCAATGGAGTTTGATTATCATAGCATGATATTATGAGAAAAATATAGAGACTATGAGAAAATTATGAGTATGTTTCAACCTAAATAAGTACATTGTTTACAAATAAAATATTATTCTATTAAAACATCAAAGTTAATTTCACTTAATATCCAGAATGTGTTTATGGTATAGTGGTAAAGAGAAATTCATAGAGTTACATTTAGTTACCATAACAAAGTGAATATCACTTTAACATAAAAGAGTTTATGATTTGTTGGAAAATAGTTACCAAAAATTTTCATGGAAAAATTTGATGGAATTGGTTCCAAATTATGATGATATTTTTGTACTAAGAAAGAGTATTATGTAGACAATTTTTTTTTTCATCCTAAAGTTTAATGATATTAATCTAAGAAATTGAATATTACTAAGAGTTTAACATTAGGAATATGATACCTAAGTCTCACCATTATTAAAACTGGATTACATTATATATATCACTAAATAACGAGTTTAGTGGGAGGGTTCTATCCGATGGACACATATAGATGTGCTAGGAATTATATAGAAATGTAATTAGTTTCAAAAACCCCACAAAGTGCACCAAACATAAGGCTGATTTAGTAGTCTATCATATATGATATATTCGAAAAGTGATTATGTATAGCTTACCTAAAATATTCTAAAAGATTTTAATAATATAAAATTTATCAAGGTATAAAAAAGGAAATATCAACCTTATAATTCTTTCATATTGGCAATATATATTGATATAAAGTTCATGAAGTGTAATGATAATTGACATCTCTACGTACATCTTTGAGTTAATCCTAATCGATGATTTACATGGAGTATTATAGGTTCTAATGAAATGTTAATTCTAGAATGAGTATGATTCTTATATTAAGATACTAAACATACTCATCAATTATAGAATGTATATTTTTCACTGAATGACTAATGAACTATGCCACATAGAGTGTCATAATCCATATCTTTGGTATACTTGGGATACATGGCTCATATTTAGATCCCCCATTACCTAATATTAGTGCGATAAATATAAATATAAACCCTATACTTTAATACTATTATTATTACACTCTTGAGGTTTATCTAATTAGCGGGTGGTTGGGCATGTTTCCGATCTTATCATTGGTTAGAGCTTAATTAAAATGGGATTTTTCCTTTTGTATGATTTGTATAAAAAATGGGCACTCGATTTGTTAGTGTTTGTACCTTTTTAATATGATTTAATCATTTGTCTCTTTTTTTCTACTATACTTATTCAATTAATGTTGTCTCTCTACCTATCCCAAATTATCTCACCCTTGGTGGTATTTCATATAAATTAATTAGGAATGAACATAACAAGACACTAAAGTTTTGTTAATGAGGTTCACCTCCAAGATGGATGACTATATCCGCAATGTTCCATGTTTATTATCCCATTTAAACAACTCCCTTAATATTATCAAAATAAGGTTAATAATGGGTGTGACATTGAACCTATACAAACATCAATAAAATACAATTATATAGAAATCACCAACTTGCATCTTGGTAAATATTTAGAGAATATAGAATTTGACTGACACAACTTGAATTTGATCATCAATAAAAAAACTATGTCCCTATTATATTATGTAAGACCAATATTATTCCTAAATTAAAATAATCAAGATCATGAAATATTATATATTTAAATCAAAGGGTTGTCTCATATCATAGTACTCTATAATATCAGAATATCATACTCTGAATTATGAAATCCCTTCAACCTAGATATAATATATAATATACAAGGACAATATACTTCTCTTATTCTTCTACTTTAATGTCTATGAATGGTTTATTTCAAGAATTTATTGTGTATAACTGTTAAATAATCTACAATGGTATTAAGTATCATTTATCACTTCTTCTTCCTAAGTTCCTTAAATTACAAAATTTATAACAATACTAGAGTCAATTACCCCCCCCCCCATTTTTCCTCCTCTCAGCTCTCTGTATATTTTTCTCTAAGAGAATATTATTATAAAATTCCAACCAAATTCAATTATCTTGTTTGTCACATCCAAAACCATGCATTATTTGTATACCTCATAGAGTGTGGAGATAAGGAATTCACCTGGTATAAAAATGAAACTATTGTTACAACGGAAATGTGGAAAACATTCTTCTTATTTTTCTCAAGGGTCCCTAATATTAATTTATCACAAGTTTCCTTGGAAGATGTGTTGGTTGTTCTCTTCATTTTTATTCCATATTTATTTTCCCATATTCTTATTTATTTTATTCAAATTAGAGACCTAGTGAAACTCAGTTTCAAAGCCTCTTATTCTCATTTGGTTGCTGGACTATCTATATAAATTGGAATGATTCATAACATAATAAGGGTATTAAATCCCCTGAATGTATTAGGGTGAATTTGATGGAATTATCTATTTAAATTACAAACTACTTAAATGATATATATTCTCTCTTCATATCAAAATAATTCTTCTTTATTAGTTTCTGAGCATGTTTGTGGACTTGAAATATCACACGTATATTGGAATTGTTGGAAATATCCAAGCTTTGGATTTAAACTCAATATAGATGGTTTTTGTGATCATTGACTTATAAGGGGAGGTGGTATTGTTTGGGACTTAGGTGGATCTATAGTGTTAGATTTAAATGTGTATTATAGCGATGAAAACAATCTCAAGGTGGATGCTTGATCTATTCACAACATTCACACATTGTGTAGGATTTATAATTTGGATCTCACTGCGATTAAAACTACTTCATATTTGGTGGAGAGAATCATGTTGGGGAAAATGTATTTTCACTTTTTTATAGTTTAATACATTTGGACCTATAGAATTTTGTTGGAGAATAATGTCAAAATCTCACATGCTTGGATTGAATGGAATATGGTAGAGGACATTTATTCAACTAGAGGAGATCTAGATGTTCCACTCTAAATATTTTCTAGAATTAGATAACTACACTAGAGTGTAAGGATATTGTTCTTGTGTATTCCCAAATTTTGTGTTTCTTTATATCTCATTGAAATATTTTTTGGCATACTCATCCTTTAATAAAATTTCTCAACTTATTAGCCAGTCTCCACTAATATCGATAGTTAAAACTCACTGAAATCTCCCCATTTAAAGCTTAGTTTCTTCAGTATTCATATATCACATGATTTTCTTTTGTAATATTCCTTATTTCTTGAAATTTAATAATGAAATTAAAGGTTTTATTTTTTATTCACTACTTCAAAAAATTCACATATCATTATATATTTTCAAGAGATATCATGTTGTACCCAAACCATGTATATATTTCCTTCTTCATCATGTGCTTGCAGTGTGGAAATATTATTGTCACAAACCGTCCTTGGGACCCGTGCCATGACTACCACAAGCCCGCCTCCCATAGGCCAGGGGCTGGCGACTAGCACCAAGGCGTAAATCCCGACCAAAATGGGGAAGGCATTGCCTTTATAAAGTAAACAAACACCAAAGTGTAAGCCAACAGAAGTAAACACTAAGTAAACTGAGTACAAGTATGTGTGGAAAGTAAATGGGACAGAATACAAACGCAAACTGAAAGTAAAGTACAACTAGAAAGAAAGTACAACAACTGAAAGTAAAGTAGCAACGTCGAGCCGTCCACTGGTAGTCCCACCTGAAGGGTGGGTACAGATAGTCACCTCAGCTCCTCGGGTCCAGCCGTCTGCTCCGTGTACGTCCCGCCCAGTGGTCCACCTCTAGGTACTGACTGCTCCACTAGCCTCTACCACGATAAGCGCTGTCCGTTGTCTGCATCCAACACAACGTAGTGTGGACATAGCCCGTGCAGGGGTCAGTATACGCTACTCAGTAGGGACCCCAAGACCCCTGAAGGTCTCCCATAATCCACAAAGGATAATCCAAAAAAGAAAGATACAATCACGAAGTAACAACCAACACTACTTAGGTATATACCCATACATATACCTAAGTCATCAATTCCAGTTTGGCTCCAGCATCCGAGCCCATGTTCGATCACGTCCACACAGGATAACACAACACAATCCAAGTAGGGAAGAAAGTCAATCATATCGAAGATAATGATTGAATGTCAAGACTCAGCTCACATAGGTATACTTCATCAGGGATAGAGATGATCAGATATAGCCACTGATTCATCTATGCTGGGACCCACGTAGGATACTAAACCAGCCAAGCTGCCGAACCCACAAAGGATTTCATTGTAGTGTTCATTGCCGTCGAACCCACATAGGATTTCAGTACGGTCTTCATCGCTGCCGAACCCACATAGGATTTCAGTGCAGTCTTCATCTCCATCGAACCCACAAAGGATTTCAGTACGGTCTTCATCGCTGCCAAACCAACGTAGGATTTCATTGCAGTCTTCATCACCGCCGAACCCACATAGGATTTCAGTACGGTCTTCATCGCTGCCGAACCCACATAGGATTTCAGTGCAGTCTTTATCACCACCGAACCCACAGAGGATTTCAGTGCGGTCATCATCACTACCGAAACCACATAGGATTTTATTGTATTCTTCATCACCGCCGAACCCACATAGTATTTCAGTATGGTCTTCATCGCTGCCGAACACACATAGGATTTAAGTGCAGTCGTCACAGTCGTAGTCGCAGTCGCAGCCAGCTCTAAGGTTCCCGCACACAACATGCTCATTCCGGGAGGGTCCGATCCACGAGCCAAGGGGGAGATACATCAACTGACACATAGTCCGGAGTTGATGTATCTCAAAGTTCCGTCTCGACAAGAGGAACTCAATGTGACAGACGTCGCGTCAATCAGACGCCCGGTCTGAGAGTCATTGGCTTTTTCATTCCAGGGGCCCGGTTGGGGTTTAAGTCAAAACCAACCCGAACGCACTCCAACTGCCTCAAAACCTCGAGCGGAGTAATCCATAAGATCCTTCTAACCAAGAGGAATACAACAAAGTCGACGACACGTCAATCGGACGTCCGGAACTCAAGTTATAAGCGTTTTTGTTCTGAGGTCCCGGTTGGTTTCGTGTTCGAACCAAACCTGACTTACCAAAAGTTCTAAGAAACATTGAGTGTAATATACTTAAACTACCTTCACGATCCAAGGACCTCTATGCAACTGACGGTACGTCTATTGGAGGTCCGTAGCCCATGTTATGGGCAAAAGACCGAAAACAGACCGAAAATGGGGGGTCTGGGCCCGGTCCGACCCGACCCAACCCCCCTGGGTCGGCCTGAACCGGGTCGACCCGACCCATGTCCAGGTCTAACCCGGATGGGCGCGGCCCGGCTCGGCCGACGCAGCCCGACCCGGTCTGGGCTTCCCGGCCTGGTGCGGCCGGTTCGGCCCGGGGTGGCTCGGCGCTGGCCGAGCGGGCGCGCAAGGGGGCACTGCCCCCCCCTTGATCGAAGCCGCGGCCCCCACGTGGGGGCCACTCCTTGCCAGCGGACGTGGCCTAGCGCCGCGTCCCCCCTTCGGTCATGTGCGGTCGCTGGACCAGCCGCCTGCTGCCGCGGTTTCAGCCGCGATGGCCTTTCCCAGCCGCGCGCCGGGCACCGCCGCCTCCTGGCGGCCGGCCGGTGCCGACCACTGCCTCTGGCCACCGGCACCGCCGTGCCGGCGTGGCACACCGGTGAGGTCTTCCGCGGGCCACTAGAGTTGCTCCAGTGGTCCGTTTTCAAATCTTTCTACCCCAGTGTTCATCTCGGGTCTCGAACTTTACTGCAGAATCATCAAACCACCTCTGCAGCCCGTTCCGTCATCATCCGACGATCCGTCATCAATTAAACGATCAGTGGAGCCTTCGAATTGCCGCAACGGCACGACGCGATGGTGCCGTGCTTCTTCTCCTGTTCTTCAATTGTTTTCCCATGGTGTCGTTGCACCGCGCCGCCTTTACTCGTGCCACAACAAGAACAACCCTCAAAGGGGGAGGAGGGTCGGCCGTGTTCGTGCGGTCTGACCCCCTCCCATTAATACGATAACAGGCGGCTCAAATGACTATCAACAATTAAATCAAAGGCCAAGGATATAATCCACATAAATTAAACCAAACCCCCTACCTCAATGTGTCATTGAACTAAGGTTCGTCGTGGGAAAGAACGTCGCGGAAGAAGGCGTCACGGAGAAAGGAATCGTCAGCGTCGCGGTACACGGTGTCACATCGTCGATCTCTGAGGGTTCAGTTTTATTCATCGCCCTTCATCAGAGGCCGGCTTTTTTTTGGAGACGGTGCGTTCTTCACGTTCTTCGCGTTCTTCAACGAAGAAGTTGAAGATTCAAGGCTTGAGTTATTCCTCCCCCAATTCTTCTCACACAATGAAACAACAACTAAATAAAATAATGCTTTGCCTTATTTTATTTCCCATTCCAATAGTTTTGGAAATTCAAAAACAGATCACGATTTAATTATCGAGCATTGACCAATTAATGAGGCATTTAATAAATCAATTAAACACAAGAGTTGACTTGGCATTTAAGAGGGGTGCGAGTGAGTTACATAATTAAATGCACGTGGGAGGTAAAAAGGAATTAAAGGGGTGGGGCTCGTGTGGGCCCCACCTCAGTAATATCCTACCTAGGAGTTAGGATATCAGTGGGTCCCACTCAAACCTTCATGCCTAGGTTAACACTACTTAGAATAAAAATAAAATCTATTGCACAATATTTTATTTTATTCTTTAGTTAACCCAAATAATTTATAACCTCACCTGAGCAAACGAAACTCCGAAAAAGGTGTTATTAAGCAATTACCGGTGTTGCGATTCCATCGGTGCCCTCGAATTTCGATTCCGAGCAATGGTTCAAAAGTTAGGAAAACCTGCTCGTTCATTTACTGAACATACCCGGGCTAAACTTGAGAAAATGATTCTGGGCACATCGGGCCTTGGAATCAGGTGCCGTCAGAAACCGTGTTGTTGTAAAATCCCAAAGAAAATTAAGAAAAAAATTTCCCTTGAATTTTACAGGTCTTTAAAATTATCATGTCATAGAATGTCTAGATGTATAAAAATATGCATTTTCATATGGGTTTTTGTGCACTATGAATATATTTATGGTACCTTATTAACTTTTTTATACCTTAAGAACTTTTAAATATACCCTATGAACCTTATCTAAACTCTATGAAGAGTGTCAACTCTATGATCTTAATGTAGGGTTCATGGGAACCTTACAGTCATTCCCAAAAAACCTTATAAACTTATAATACTGTATAATTTTTTAAAAAATATATAACCTTTTGAACTTATTATATATAATTATCAAACTCCAGAAACACCATTATTGAATCTGAATTCATCCTTATGAATAATTTTAATGGTACTTACATTGTTTTTATTCCTTTATCACTCTTCATAGAAACCTCTATGCCTACCTTAATCCTTATTCCACCTCTTATTCTAGAATAATTTTGTGCCCAATTTATCTTGGCATTCTACTTTTTGTCAATAAGGATCAAAGTCATTCGGGTAAGTATCATGATGTCAATGAAGATGAAGAAGATCTTGGGATAATAGAGTTACAAAGATTGGTATTATTTTTTATAGAATATTGTGAATTTTATATGATGTTTTAAGATTTACCTTGAGTATTGGATGTTTTGAAAGGATAAACCACTATTGATTATATGGAAAATAATTAGAAAGAAAAAGGATGTGTTTCTATTATATTAAAGGATATATAGTCCCATGATGGCATGAATCATTAACTATGTGAGTTTCTACCAATATTTATATGGCCAAAAATGATGAAGTAGGAGGAATATTTTAAGATTTTATTGGAATATATATGAAGAGATAAAATTTATGATGTCATTTTTTGATTGATATATTGTTTTACTTAAAGTATATTTAGGGAGATCTATCCTTATAGATACTATATGTATGAGATTATATGACAATGTACTTGGATAAAGATGAAATTAATTGTGATGACATATTCAATTATCCTAAATGTCAATAAATAAGTTTTATTGAAGAAGAAACTATATAAAATATATTTTAAGTAAGTTTCATGTGTGGATATTTTTTAATATGGGTTTTGAGTGGTTGAGAAGCCTTAGAGATAATTTAAAGATGTTTTGGTCTGAGTTAAGTTATGTTTGGAAATATAGACCATGATTTGAAATTTCACAATGGGATATGAATAATATGTTTTTAGAGACATAATAGGTATATAATAAATTAGAAACTAAGAATTGGGAACGGAAAATTTCATACATGTGAGAAATTAACTATTAAAATATGTTATTCTATAAGATCATGTAAGAAATTTTCTCTAGGAATATAATATTTATTGTCTATGTATGAAATTTAAGATACCCATAAGATATTATATATATTATTAGTTGAAAAATGGAAAATTCATGAGTTTTTTATTGGAATTACTTTATGCGTATGATATTTACAGAACCGTATGATATATCCAGAAGTGTATATGATATTTTATGGACTGAATGGTATTTACAAAAGTATTCACAATATTTTAAGGCCTATTTTATATTTTTAGAAGTCTGTAAGATATTTTATATGACATTAGATATTCTACTTATGAATAAGAAGTTTTTTACACACATAAGAAATTTATGTTACACGTTAGATATTTTACTTATGATTAAGATGTTATTAACATGAGGTTTTTAAGATTGGATCCCTTAAGATATTTTCCAACATAAAATATTATACTTAGTGGAAAATATTATGTTTCTAAATTTTAAAATATCTAAAAGGGAGAAACAAATTAGAGGACTACCTTGATTTTTTCATTATATATCAAAAATAATGATCACATATGTATGATTATTCAAGATAAAATAAAAGGAAATAAATCTAAGAAGGGATCTTGTATGATAAAATGGGTTCCAAGTTGTAAGAAGAGGTGCCACTTCATAGCCATATGATCTCACGCACACATGTGATAAATCTTGAATGATTTAAAATATATAATTTAGTAGAGTAAATAAGAAAATTTTATTTCCATAAACCATGTGGAATATGAGTCTTTAGAAATACCAAATAAAAAGGAGAATCCAAATGGAAACAAAAATCCGGAAAACTGAGTTTGAATAACCATGATTTCAGGTACTTGAATACCAATGATTATATAGATTTGAGATACCATATTCACTAGGTGAGGTGAATATAAAACATGAGAATAAAACGAAAGTACTTTTTTTATATTTTGTGTGTTCTAGAAATATTTTACAAGTCAAAAGAAAAAAAAATGTGATATAGTTAATATTGTACCTATTTCAGACATGAAGTATCAAAGAAAAAGGGAGAGATATCCAGTGAAGTTATTATGTTCTGAAGAAGAATAGGAGTGAGATACCTAATTATAAATGAACCTAATTATTCTATAAAGTCTAATAAAGGGGATGATATTATAGTGTTGAAGTAAGTGATTATTATGGGTGCTGAAGAAGAAGAGTAAGAAGAGTGGATCACCTAACTTTATCTGTTATAGATTATATCCATGCCATAGAATTGAGGGAGTCATCCTATAAGATTAATTTTCTATAAAATTTTAACAAGTATTTAGGTAGCCCATTTGATTAGTATAAATGAGGAATAATATTATTTATACTACCCAGGAGGGATTCTAGGATCACAATGTTGATTTACTACACATGGAATAGGGTAAAACCTATATTCTATTGATTTTTTAGAAAAATAATCTATTTACTTCATTATGCCCAGCTAGTGATATAATTACAAGTACATGTTTGTACCATTTCTCATGTTTCTTTGGTTATTAATAAGGAATTTATTTGAATGGGATAAAAACCACATATCTCTAAGGATGTAGTCATTCTAAAAAAGAGTTTTAACTTTTCAATAAATTATGGTGTTCTTCTTTATTTTTTTCCAGTTCAATGTCTTCATAAATACCAAAAAAAGAAGAGATAGTGATAAATATATAATCTCACACTGAATAATCGAAGATATGGAAAAGGGATAAATTATTAAAATTGAATTAAGAGTATATCAACACTGATTCAACCCCTATCAGTGTTGGACACATCCTTATGTGATCCTAAAAACTGGAATTAAATCCTATCACACCTATATTAGATTTCCATATTTTAAGTTTTCTTTTAAGAATTTATTTTCTATTTTCAAATTCTATATTAAGTGTATCATTGAATAATCCTATGAGTTTACTTCTTAATAAACCATGTAAGTGATTTCTTTGAAGGCACTAAATAACAGGAAGAAAACGGAAGGAAAGAATTTGAGAGAGGAATCATATAATAAATAAAATAATAACGAATCTATACTAATTTAAGTTAATAAAAGTACATATCATCATAAAATTTATATATATAATATATTTATTAAAGAAAATCATGATGATAATCCATCCATATTAAGTTTAGAAGAAGAAAAATCAGTTTTCCCATGAGTCAATTTTGATAAATAAAGATTAGAAATAGAATAAGAATAATTACTGGTGAAATTAACTACCAAGGAGATGAAAAAAATTCTACCCCATGTATTGTTCCATATATATAATAAGAATGGGAATGAAAAATATATAGTAAAAAGTATCCCATATAACAACCACTAATCATAGGGGAAAATCAAAATTATAAGAGTCTACATGATGAATAAATTGGTTTTTTAAAAGAAATCTTGTATAACTACCCCATAGAAATGGTTTCATAAATTTATGGAACTTTTATATGTATTCATATAGAGATAACCCACCATGATGATGTGTATGAAAGGATAGAAAAGGATTTCAAGAAAGGTTATATAAATATATTAAGATCTCTAAACAAGTTGAAGTCATTAGTTCAATGAATTGGGAACTCGAAGAAAGTTTCAACCATTTTGAGAATGATTGGATCACTATAATTAAATAAATATAATAATCCAATAATGGTATTGAGTAGAATAACTATGCAATAAAAGATGTTACTATTGTTAATGATTCATAAAAAGAGACTAAATCCACTAGGATTAAATATCTTAATCATATTTTACAAGAGAAGAA
The DNA here is from genome assembly GCA_963277665.1 of Viscum album. Classification (NCBI taxonomy): domain Eukaryota; kingdom Viridiplantae; phylum Streptophyta; class Magnoliopsida; order Santalales; family Viscaceae; genus Viscum; species Viscum album. The sequence goes on along the minus strand of OY728127.1, from coordinate 1,955,735,045 downwards.
CAATATGCCTCATGATGAGGTTAATAAAATCAATAAAATATATTGAAGACAAAAAAATACAATAGAGAGTAAAAACTAATTCTCAATATGAAATTCATGTAACATCAAGTAAAATTTAATAATATGAAAATAGATCAATCTATGTATTCATAACAATTTTAAAGAAATTTTTTTTTTACAAAAAATTCTAAAGAGTATTATTATGTTGAAATAAATATACCTAGTGGAAAAAAATCCTAAAACTGTCTAATGAATATTCTAAAGCGTCCTCAAAAGTTAAGGTTCCATCCTTATTAAAAATCAATGTTTGTATAATATATATTTTTGTAATGTGTACATATTTCAATTTATAAAATATATAGATATGGATGAATAAAAGTGATTAAAATTTTAGAATCATTTTAAGGTTTTGTTGAAGAGTTTTTATAATATATTGTTCCTTAAAAAATCCCAACCAATTTATATAAATTATAAAAAAATAGAAAGCTACATGTTCTGAAAAATATGTATGACATGTAGTTCACAGATGAAAATAATGGTTTTTTTGGTTATCATTTTTTTATAAAATATTCAGGAATATGGAATTGGAATTATTTTATAATGTTATTCTATAGAACAAACAGAGAGCATATATCAAGATAGATAAAGACTAAATAAGAGCAAGAACAATAGGTTAAGGGGAATGATTTTTATAGTCTAAATAGATTTTTAAAACATGAATTCTACCATGGTATGTGTAATGGATGTTTTTAAAGGAATTATACATTAACATAAAGCATGTATGAAAATTAAATGAGAAAATACCATAGAAAATATTGAAGAAATATGAGAAAAACTTGAGAAAGAAGATAAATAATTTTAGAAACCAAAATACCCTTGAGAAGACTATGGAGAAGGAAAGTGAAACATCCCTAGGTATCATGTTAAAAAATTATTCATGTTAAATTAAGGCCTAGAAGTCAAATAATGGATATAAACTAAAAAGTATCAACTAATTAGTTTTTAAAATAATTGGAAATTCCATATAAATATGAAAAAACCTTGGATGGGTGTACTAAAGGAAGAAATCCTAAGTAGAATGGAAAAAAACAAAAAACTAAAATATAGATTTGGTAAGGAAATATCTTAAGTAACCATGTGGAAGAACCAAAAAGGTTGAGAACATTTCTAAATAATATTAGGAATTTTTTTTTATTGATTTAGGGAAATAAATTTAAATATGAGAACAAGAGAGAAAATAACCGAAGGGAATAAATGAATACACATGAAGAAAAATAAATATTTTAAGAGAGTTTTTGGATAAAAGGAGACCAACGGGATTTATAAATGATTTGTGGGAGGTGAAATGAATCTATGCATAACTTAAAGGATTTCATAACTATCACATCATCCCAACAAGAAACCTTAAATAATATATAAGTGGTATCAGGATATGTATATGATTTAATCGAACATGTTAAAATTATGACCCCAAAAAATTAAGTTTTTTAAGAATAACATGACATCCATACTTTCCAATAAAATTTTAAAACCCAAAAGGGAGAGCATGAGGAATTCTCCTGGAATTAATTCATGTAAGAAAAAATAATCATGGTTAATATTAGATTACCATCCTTTTTAATCACACTAGGAATATGAAAATTTCCATATTATTAACTATATTATCAGATGTGTTTGTGTGATCACTATGATAAGAATTAATAGTTAATACTTCTCTTAATAATAGAACAAAAAAAGAGAAGTAGTCATGAATAAATTTTCTAGATCGGAAAAATCCCCCATTTTTGTATGATGTGTCAATTATTACTTTAAAAAACATCATAAGAAAAGTTCAACCTTGATTAATTAAAGGTTGATATCACCTCATGAGGGAGAGTTATACTTGATAAGCTTCCAAAATCATCCAATTTAAACAAATCTAAATTCTGTAAAGTGATTGTAAAATTTTCATTGAAATGTATGTCTTGATACTCTATCACCCTAGGTTTCTCGAGAAATAATTATAATATTAAGAGGGAGAAAACAATATAAATAATGATACTAAAATTAGTTTTTAGGATATATCAAGTGTTATTTCTAAAATCTACTATATATAATTGAACATTTTGAATATTTATGCCTATATGAGTGTAGGAACTCAAGTTTTTTGGACAAGGAAAATAAAGTTATCTATTTATTCCACTCAGTTTCAACCAAAGAACATTTTGGAAACCCTTGAATGAGTTATGGTAATGAGTTATATGAGTTGGTATCATATTATGATTAATCAAGGGATACCTTTTTGTATATATAAAACCATATATTTTTTTTACATTGAGCATGGATCAAGTAGACTTTGAGTGGAATGTTTGATTGTAAATTTATCTTGAATTAAGTGGTAAAATTCCCTACCATATGCTTTGTAATTATTTTTAATAATTTAGAGAGATAAGGAAATGAGAACGTGGAATGAGTTAATGTAGATTAGATATTGACATATCCTTCTCTAGAAGGTATTAATAACAAATACAAAGGGATATATTGTTGAATCCACTTTATATTTGCATTGTATGTGTTGTAAATAAGTATAAATTAATTAAGGGAAGTTTCATGATGTCAATATGGATGAAGAATATCATAAAAGAACATATTTTATTTTAAGGTATTATTATGTTCAAAATTTTGTTAATATTATATGGGGTTTACAGATTTACCTTTTCTGTTATATATTTTTAAAGGATCCACTACCAATAATTATGAGGAAAGGAAGTGAAAAAATTAGGGCGTATTTCTATTAGATTAATTCTTGTTTAGTAACATGATGACATTGATCATTAGTGTTGTGATTTTCTTTCATTATTCAGGTGGACAAGAATGAGGAAGTATGATGATGAATATAATAGCTGATTGGAACATATTTGATGAGTTAATGTAAATGATGATTTGTGGTGACTGATATATAGATTTGGTTTAATTATATTTGATAAGTCCCATCCCTATAACTACTATATGTAAAAGATCATATGAAAATATACTAGGACGAAGATAGAATTAATTGTAATGATTTATGATCTAATCCTTAAATTAAATAAAAAGTGTTAATCAAGAATTCACTAACTATATTATATTTCATGGGAGTTTAAAGGGTTGAGATGTTTTGGGATGTGTATTTACTGTTTGAGAATACTTGGAAATAAAATTAACCGGTTCTAGTCTGATATACAAGACTTGTATAATTTCTGAACAAGAGTTGATATTTTATAAAGGGATATGAATGATATGTTTTTTGGGAATCATAAGAAGTTGATTTTAAGAGAAGCAGTAAAAATTAAAGAAGGGAAAACATCATTCATGTATGAGATTCATTCCACATGTATGATATTATCTGATATCTTATATGACATTTTCTCCAAGTTTATATTATTTTCATGCCACATATGTGATTTTAGTTTCCCATAAGAGATTATACATCTTATGAGATGAAATAGAAATTGAATGATCCATGTATGATGTTTACTCAACATGTATGATATTTGTTAGGTTGTATGATATTTATAGAAAATAATGTTACATTTTTTAGCCCTAATAATATTTATAGAATCAGGTATGATATTTTTTATCCAGTTTGATATTTTCAGATGTGTGTAAGATATTTGATATGACATAAAATATTTTACTTATACGTTAGAAGTCTTTTTCATGTGTAATAATTTTTTATTAAATGTAATATATTTTAATTATGAATAATATATTATTCAAGTAAGATATTTGAAATTGGATACCATAAGATAATTTTATCATGTAAAATATTGTACTTTTACTTTTTTTTTGTGTTTAATGATTTCAAAAGATTTGAAGGGGAGAAAAAAATCAGATGATGCTTATGACCTATTCATCATGCATAAAACATCAGGATCACACATGGATTATTATTCAGGAGGAAATAAATAGAAGACCAACTAAGGTGGGTTTGGGGTTGCTGAAATGAGTTCCATGTCACAAGAATACGAGACACATCTGCACTTCATGTGACCAAACACAAATGGGAGGAAATTTTGAAAGATTTAAAAGTGTATATTTTATATATTTAAGAAGAAAATTATTTTTCCATACAATATGAGGAAGAAAAGTCTTCTGGAAGACTAAATAAAAATGAGAACAAAAAAATAAATGAATACTATGAAGCTATATTTCCAATAGAAAAGATTTTTGGAACTTGAATACTGAAGATTATTATTATTTTTGATTCCATATTCATGACGTGAGGTGAATATAAAACACGAGAAGAAGTGTTAAAATTTATTATAGATTTTTTTTAATAAAAATATTCTAAAATTTGAAATACAAGGAAACTTTTAGAGAACTAATACTATACATTTTGTGGAATTTAATTATCAATTAAAAAGAGGAAGGCACCAATTGTTTTTCACGTGAATTGAAGAAGAAGAATTGAGATATACCTAAGTCTACATGATCCTGATTATTTTTTCAAGTAGAAGTAATAATAATGTGTTAGAATCTTAAATCAAGTGATTATTATAGGCACTAAATAAGAATAGGAATAAGATAGTAGCATCCAACCTTTTCTATTATAGATCATATCTTGGCTGCAAAATTGAGTGGGGTTAGCCTGCGGCCTTTATTTGAAACAAAATTTGGAGGAATATTGAGGCAACCCATTTGATTACTATGAGTGAGGAAGGAGATCATCCATACTATCCAAGAGGGACACATGATTTACATTAATGATATGATTAAAAATGATTAGGAAAAAATCTATATTCTATTGGGTTTTTAGAATAGAAATTTATTGCTAACATTATACCAAGTTGGTGCTAGGATAATGAGCCTAAGGCTATACCCTTACTCTTGTTTCTTTTAATAATAAAAATGGAGAAATTTATGTGAGATAAAAACCATTTATCATTGGGGATGTAGTTATCCTCAAAATTTAGTGATCCTCATCAATAAATCTTAGTATTCCCCCTTTTTCATTATAAATACTATCTAAAGAAGAGATAGAGACAAAGGGATAATTTTATCACTAAATAAGTAAAGATGTGATAAAGGGATAAAAGTGAATTTTTAAGAGTATATGAACAATAATTCACCACCAATCATTATTTTAGACATCCATATTTGATCCAAAAACATCATGAATTCATGTGATAACTATCACATAAAACACTTACCACCGTGGTGTGGTAGTCAAATCTTCTAGTTTCACAACCACCCCAGTCACAATTTTATTCTAATAGATATGGAGACACCACAAAATCTCAAACTAGTTCAGGATGGTATTTCTTTCATATTCATTTTTCTATCAATTTTATAGTCACTTGAATCATGAATTACACTAAATAATCATGATATATAATCACTGAACTATAGAACATAATCATCAGATGATTTATTCTGTCATAATTTTATATTTCATAGATCACATATTTACTATTGAAAATTTATTTAGATATCAAAACAAAATATTCCAATGGCATGGTTTATGGAATAATATGATGTGTGCGATAAAGTTTCACACGCGATTTATATGATGAATAGTCTCAGCTTAATTCCTATCCAGAATCAGAATTTTACTTGTCATATCTACTAGTTTATCAATATGATCATGCTTCAATATATCGTTGAAATCCCATGGTTCACCCTATACTATAACCACTATACCATTATGCCTCCCCACATGAAGGGTATCATCCTGAGGACTTCCCTATTATCATTATGCCTTCACGGAAGAATGCATACCTCTTCTCCTTCATATCCACCCATTATTGGTCAACCATTGAGATCAGACAATATCTCCATGATGTTAGGATTCTTGGGTCATGTAGGAAATGAAGAATGGTGTATTTTTCAACTTCTTGTATTCTTTATTTTTCCAAATATTAGCTTTTCTAAGAATATATTTTCCCATGAAATATGAAACATATAATTAATTCTAACAATCAATTAATTCCTATTAAAATTTCCTTTTTGTAATATTTTTTTCATGAAATATAAACACTTAATAAAAACATTATTTATCATATAAGTGATGAAAAGAAATCACTTCACATCAAATCTTCAAGATAGTACTCTAATATTCCAATAATATTCACACACTAACAAATTTTCTTGGAAACTCTAGACTTCTTCCCAAAATTCTTGATAACTCCATTTAAATTAAAGAAATTATTCATTAAAAGATATTGGAATGACATAATGGAATCTATATATATTGCTAATAAATATAAAACAACAAAAATTGGGTTAAAAAAATTGAGGAAATGTATAGAAATATATAGAAGATAAATATGAAATTATTATCAATTTTGATTAGGGTAATGTGATGTACTAATCCACAAGATGAATTTCATATTATTTATTAATTGACATAGTCTATAATCAAATAATGAAGAATGCTTGAGGTGGCTATATAGGAATGACATACACTATTTCACATGGTCACCTAATGTCTTTGACCAAGGGATTACATGAAAATGAACTCTTGAATATGATGCAACTAGTGGACATATTTATATAGATACATGTATTTGATATGGACTATGTTTTTAACTTTATAGTTTTTTAGCATTAATGATTTTATATAGGATTCTTTGTGCTTATATTTATGAATTTGGCGATTCATATTTGTGTTCAACAGTAATTTTTTTTGGGGTCACGCTTTATGGTTGGTCGAATGGGGATTAAGTTTGTAAAGCTTAAATAAATCCTCTAATAATGTTTTAATGATTACCCATAAGGATTTTTGTATTGTCATTCATAAGGAATTTCGCATGACGTGATACATGATGAACTCGATAATATCTTTACAAAATTATTTTGTAAGATAAACAAAAGTATTTTTCATTTTGGTTTCACAACATATTGTGTATGATACAATATACGGTGAAATGAAATGAAAAATATTTTAGTCTTTAGTGAAAGTAGGTGATTGAAAGAAGTATTACCAAAATCTATATGATATTATAGAGCACAATATTATGAATTTTAGAGTATGAAATACATATAGAGAAAGGATTATATTTACGTCTCTATGGTATATTGTGTAAATAAGTTGACCATAGTAACTATGATCTATTGGTTACTTTATTACATTGGTAATAGATGCAAGTTATCACTTCCAAAAAGATCAAATAGTTTATTATTCTTGGAAAAACAGATAAATAATTGAATATAACATTACATTTAAAAACATAAAATGAAACATATTATTTTATTTGAGATCAATATTATTATCTATAGTATATATTTCTATATCAATCATTATACACTTCCTGGGGATGTGTCCTTTATTCATTACTTTTCCCACAACATTTAGTATAATTAATTTTGTTTTTTATTAAAATAATGTATTTTTTTGTATAAATTCCAGTTGTTTTAATTTTTACATTAAACTTTTAAAACTATCATTTATCATTAAATTATGTCTTTTGTTGCCTATTTTTATAATTTTGAATAATTTAATGTTAAATAATTTATTTTTTATTAAATTTCATTTTTATTCCTTTTACATGCTTAAATTATTGTAGTGTTTCATTTAAATTATTTTAATTCACTCTTTTTTTAATTTTATGTTTTTAAGAATAATTATTTAATTTATTTATTGATAGTATTTTATTTTATTAATTATTATTATTAATTATTTTTCAATTTAAAAATTATTATTCTATTTAATTATTTTTTTAATTAATTTATTAATTTATTTCATTGTAATGTAATTAATTAGTTTTGTTTTGTTTTCATTGGTTTCAATTAATAAAAAAATTAAATGAATTTACTATTTTAATTTGAAAATAAATAATTTTTATTTGTTTCATTTTAATCAGTTTTTTTCATTCATTTTTTATTTTTTTAAATTTTATTTATTTTGTTTTTTTTCAAGCAAGTACTGCTACCACTGGAAACCACATCTACAGCCCATAATAGAGCTATTACCAATGAACCTCTCATTTCTATTAAAGAGATAGTTTCTAAAACTATCAGATTATCATTCCACATGCATTCATGATCCATTACTCACACACATTAGAGAACCATCCCAAGATCATCAGCTACCCTCAATTTACTATGAAATATAGATGAGTGGAGACAACTGAGCTTGGAGTGGTAATTGGAATTAGAGAAGGAGGAGGGATGAAATCTAACTGGAGATGCTTCTTCATATCTATCTTCTAGTTATTTTTTTTTGTTTTCATTAATATAAGAAACTAATTTTATTAGTGTAATTGGGTTATGATGACTAATTTATTTTTATAAATTTTGTTTTTATTTGTCGCACCGTTAGTTTCAAGTAAGTAAACCTTTATTAATGTTTTTTTATGTAAGGTGTTTGGGTGATGTTTGGATGGGTTTTGAAGTATTTTGGAAATTTTGGGTGGATTTTACAAGGGCACACAATTGGTTTGTGGGTTGTGGAAACCATGCAACACCTATAGGAAAATGTACCCAATGAGACATGTTCTAAGGATATGGTTCACTAATAGGCACACATTTTTTCCAAATCGTGTATCCATTAAGGGGAAACTGTGCACGGTGGGATAGAGATATTTTTCATAGTTGGTGCACAGGTTGTCTAATCTTGTGGGACCACCTTGTGCGGCCCCCCTTGAGATAGAAGCTAGTGCATGGTTAGCACAAGTTTTTTCTAACCATTCGACTAACCTGGAACAATTTAAAAATAAGATACAAAATTGTGGATCTTCATTGGGATTAAGAATTAACCCCTCGTTTCAGATCCAAAATAGCCTTAACGCAAGATTTATTACTCCCAAAGGTATTATAGGCATCTCCAATTGATCCATATGTTATCTGAATGCTTCTCTTTGACCATTAAAGCCCTATTATTGTGTTGAGTCATCGATTATGGTAGTTTTTCTTGGTTTCACATAGTTATACTTGTCTCCCTGTCTCAATTTCTTAGATATACTCTCTTTGTGGATCGATCAAAAGGTTTTAATTCCAATTATGTTTAGATTTGTCTTCTTTGATCTTATGGGAATAGATTTATGGTGTTTTTTTGGAGTTACAGCCCAATTTCTTGAGCGTTTTCATGTCGTTCTTCATTTTCATCATAAATCCCATGGTAGGTGTATTCACTCTCAACTATTATTATTTAAACTATAAGGATTAGTTTCAAATTTATTTTTTTGATTGAAATTGGTTGTGAATTTTTTGTGAATTTCGTGTTGTAAACCCTCTTTGACGATGATTTATAGAATTGTCAAAATTGGGAATTTTTGTCAAAACTGGAATTGGTAATAAGATTTTAAAATGAAAATTTTAAAAAGATTGTGTGGTTTTTTTCATAGAAAAATGTTTTAAAAAAGTTTGGTTTTATTGAAATGTTTTCAATAAATTTGTGTTTTTATTTAAATGGATAAAATGGTTTCTTTGACGTTGATTTTTAGCATAATGGTAGTGTATGTTCATGTGCATTGGGGGTGGATAAGGGTATATAGTCTACCCCATCATTAATGTGATGGATAAGTGTCAGGGATTACTCCTATCAAAATGGTTCATTTATTACTGACTTAGTGAAAGGATGACTCACCCCTTATGAGTATAGAGAGGTCCAAGTTTTCAAAACAGCCTGAGGACCCTAAAAGTTTCCATTTTTATCTCCTAATTTAACCTTTTACCTCTTGAAGCACATCCATTTCATCCTCTATTTCATTTTCCTCTTATTTTTGGTTATTCTATTTTGTTTGTTTTTGGCTTGTTTTGGTCACACACACCAATTAAGACTTCCATATGGAATCAAAACTCAACTCACCATCATAGAAGTATTAAGTATTGTTTTTTAAATTTTAATTTTAATGAGTCTAATAAACACATGTAAAATTTTAGAACCACTTATAGGGAAGGAATCTATTACTAACAAAGAAAAAAACAAAAAAAATTATATAATAAAAACTAAAATAAATTGAATAACACAAAATATAGAAATAAAAAAAATAAAAAAAACTATACAAAAATAAATCTCAAAAACGATTCTTATGAAACTTTATGAAAATAATAAACTATATGTTAGAATTTGTAGCTCCAATTTAAGAAGTAAATCAACAACTTCCTAAAATTAGAAGATAAAAAAAGTTAAAAAATTTAAAAATAATTAAATATAGTTGAAAATCAAAATACGAATGTTCCATAAACCTTAGTTCCCACCATCAGGGGCCCTATAATTTAGGAGTTACAAATTCCAGTAGTGTAAATAATTTCTTATTGCACTAGGTGTTCCCCTTGGTTTATGAACTATGAGATCAAACAGTCTCATCTCTCTCAGCTTTATTTATTCAATGGTATAAAAATAGAGGACTCATTAGTGTTTATGAAATAATTTTATGGTTACATACATAAATTTCTTCTATGATATATATGTGAGAGGGAGTTTATATTGAGGGAATTTCTTTTCTTTCTAAAGGTGAGGTCTAGTACTTGGTTTTAAGACTTAGATAAAAAAATTGTTCAAAACTAGGATGAGGTTTTCAATGCATTTATAGCCAAATTCTACCCCAGGAAAACCCCCAAAGAAGAGAGGAACAAGATCACTGGTTTTGTCCAAGACGAGGGATAATTGTTTCACAAGGAATGGTATTGGTTTGTAAGTCATATTTTATAGATTACCAATCACCATTTATCTCCCCATCTTCTCATGGATAGTTTCTACAATTCTGTCACTACCAACAAATATAACCCAAGAGACCAATCTTATAGGGGTAACTTCTCTAATTCCAATGTTGATGATATTAAGAAAGTATTTGATAAAATTTCTAACAATCCCAAATAAAATTTCAAAAGGAAAAGAGTCATTCATAGGGTTGAAAAAAATACTGAAGATGTTTTTAATAAACATGTTCTTTGGGAGTAGTGTTGTCACTGTGGGATGTTTATTCACAATGAAAGAAGTTGTGAAAATTTTGACCTCCCAATAAAATATAAAGAAATATTCCAATTTGTGGACTATAGGGATGGGAATTAGTGTGTACAATATTTGTTGTCAAATTAGTGTAATTCAGTATACAAAAGTCACTCTAAATTGTCTTGTAATGAATAAAGTATAATCAAACAACCAACTTCCCCAAATTAGAAACTCTATCTATTACATTTAATTAAAATAAATATGGGTATAAAAATTAAAATTACCAAGGGGAACTTAAGGGAATGTTGTTGCAGGTGTTAGGTAAAATTTATTCTCTGAAAAAGGACATAAAAAATTGTATTAATAGTCTAAAAATTCAAATGGCCCAAATGAATAGGGATATAAGAGGGAGAGATAAATGGAAACTACCCTATAAAACTGAGTTAAACCCAATAGAAAATGTGATGGTTGTAATAACCAGTCTTAGCCTTATAATTCAATAACATGTTAGGAAAAAATTTATGAAATACAAAATTGAAGTCCAAGATGAACCTTGACCTAAAATATAAAAAATACTTAATATAGGAATTCGGAATGATTTGAGAAAACTGAAAAAACTATAACCCTTCACATGAAAAAGACTAATATAAAAGGAAAAATGGTGGAATTTATTAAATATGTAAGGAATAAGATGGGGTTTTAGTGTGAGGATAATTATCCACTTATTTTGAAAAATCACCCCCCTACATTCCTTTTTTACATAATAAATGAGAATAACTAAAAACCCAATAACCTCAAACTCCTTTAGATGTCAAGTAGATTCAATGTTAACATGAAATTTTTGGGATATTTGACCAAAATCACTTCAATTGTGAAATTTATAAAGAGGTTCTTAGTTAACAAGAGGGATTGGGGTGGGAGATCAACTATAAATTTAAATGTGGTGTGTAGTTCCATATTTAAAAATAACATCCCCCTAAACTAAATGAACATATAAATTTTTAATATCTTGTAAATTTTGTCTATGTGAGGATATTAAGTGATTATATGAACTATGATATAGATTCAACCTTATTCCATACTCCTTATTCTAATAGTTGGGACTTAGGGAGCCAAAACAAACTTCTATGTCAATACATCTGCATGATTGGTAATATTCCCACCCTTACGGGAGGGTGGATGATTTTTTAGTGTATGTAGGGAAACTATATTTACCAACATACATCCTTATTCAATACATGGAGTGTGATAACATAGTTCCAATAATTTTAGGTAGGCTATTCTTTGCCAATGCTGGAGTTGTCAACGAGGTGTCAAAGGGTAAGCTTACCCTCCAAGCTGGTGAGAACCGGGAAAATTTTAATGTTTATATGGATTATTTACTTGAGGTGAGATACAAGTTGATTGATGTTGTAGATGAGGTGTTTATAGATGAGGTTAAAAAGGAAAATAATCACCCCATTTATTATTTTATCAACGATTCTATTAGTGAACATTTTGAAGAAAATCATGTTGAATCCGAGTCTACACAAGAGCTGGAAAGGATGGGGATAACTAAGAAACCAAATTATGAAATAAATTTCTCAAAACAATGAAGTGATTCTTCTGAGACCAAGATATATTACTAATAGTTTTCCTAAATATATTCAATGTTTTCAACCGTCCCATGTTACCAACCCTGATGATGATTCCTATTCTATAAAACCTTAGTGAGGTAATTATGGTCATGGTGTTTATTTTGATAATAGTTTAGGTGTTTTATATAAGGATAAGTCTATAGTTGGTTCAATTTATCTTGAGGTTTAAAGTTACTTTTTTAGATCTGTTGAAATTGGGATGAAATATTTTCTAGGAATTGTTTTATAAATGTATAGTAGGTATGTGCCTTATTCTTTACCCCACTTGGATGATGACATTTTTCCATGATTTTGAGAGATTATTAGAAGAACTTGTTAATTATACCACTACCTCACCCAATGAATTTACCTCTATAATTAATCATTTTATTGCTAATGATCCATCGATAAAAAATGTTGTTTCTTTTTCAAAACTTTAGAAACATTCAAGTGTGGGGAAAAATTTTAGGGAGTCTTTTTAGAGTAAAGCAGTTCATCTTGGATATCATGCTGAAATTCTTCCTACATTACCTAATTATTTGAGTAATTTTCTATATTTTGATGTTATCTATGGAAGGAGGCTTATTCATCATGTGATGTAATTTTTGAAAATAAATCTTCATGCTACTGAGTTTCATGAGGTTTTGTGTGAACTAACTAAAATTTCTAAAGGAAATACTAAGATTCAATTTAATGATGAATTTTACCCACTGAGTAACCTTGTTTAAATCACTTTAGGGGATTGAGTCCAGATAGGGACTATAAAACTACCACTTCATTCGATGAAACCCATGATCTTCTTGTTTTTAACTTTAAATTTTGATTTGAATAAGTTTTCCTTACTCAGTTATGTGTCTCCTTGAATTAGTGAACCATTTCAACTGAAATTTTAATTGATATATTTGGGATCTTGTATGATTTATTTCATTTTTAAAGTGGAATGGATGAGTTACCATGAGGTGAATATAGTGTGTGTTTAGTGGAGTAACAATGATAGGTAAACATAATTATTTGTGGGATTTTATTACTAGTGTTAGATTCTGTTTAAACTTCAATGTCAGAAGGAAATGAAAGTGGAGAAAATAGGATAATGCTTCCCTCAAGTCAAAATATGGCCAGTTTGATATTCTATTTTAAATTATCAAATATCCCATGTTTTTCTGTAAAATTATTATGATATTTTACTTCTCAATTAGTGGACTAATTTAAAATTCTATGAATAAGGTTACACATCTACTTTACAACAATGAGAATATCTTCTTTTTATATGGGGAGTAACTATTTAAATTATTCTTAATATTATTATAGTGGTTCTAAGGGTTATTCCTATAATTATGACTTCTTTTCAAAAATATGTGTTTTACCCCTTTTGGTCACATCTATATTTTAAAATTACCACTAAATATAGTAGTGTTTTCACATATATGCTCTGTTATCTTCCACTTTAAAATCATTCATGGACTCACCTATAGTATAAAATTTTTTCAAAATAATTTTTAATCCTGGACTATATGTTAGTGGCTAGTAGGGCCCCTTGATGTATAATTTGTTTTTTTTAACTACTGTGTGGAAAATATTGCTCGATCATTATAATCACCCCTAAAAAATCAATTCTATGAAGCATTTCTAAATCTTTTTGAATAAAATCTACTTAACATTTTCTCTAACATTGTGATTGAACAATGGAGAAATCGTTGAGTTATAAGTATTGAGGAGAGTTATTAATTAAGATAAACTGTGTTTCGCTAATAACGCATCAAAAAACCCAAAATTTTATCTGATTGACTCCCTATCATAATGTAAATAAATTCTTTTTTTCAAATAAAATAAAAAAGGAAAAAATATTTCATCCTACTTAAGTGACAATTACATTCTATATTATGAGGTTTTTAATGGTAATAAATTTCTATAATTTCAAGATTACTGAGTGTTTTACCCCACTTTTTTAAGAAGTTAAATTTAGGTACTAGGAAATTGATTTTAATGGTATAGAACATGGTGGAATTTTTATTTTAACTTGAGAAAAATATAATTTTAACTTGAACCATGGGGAAACTCTCTTTTTGAACAAAAACTTTTGGGATGTAACTCAAATGATAATCATATAAGTCAAATGAATCTAGAGAAAAGTGGGAAAATGGGATCCCACAGTGAGTCTTTAAGAAAAGGGAATTATGTTCATTTCTATATTAAAATAATTTTAATTTTGAATATGAATAAGTTCATTGTATATTTTTATGCAGAAGGAATGTTTATAGGAATAATTAAAATAAGGGGTATATTCCAAAAATGAGATCATTTAGGTGAGTTGAATTTTGAATCCAAATTATGTTGGGTAAAATTAAATTATTAAATTATCATTTGAGTTGTATCAATGACGTGATGAAATAATAAAAAAACCCAAAAAGGATCTTCAATCTATGGAACCTTGGGGAGAGTGATTAATTCTCATGTCTCTTGTTAAAATTTGAGTTCTACTTTTATATAACTTGATTCACTCCTAGAAATGTAACCCATTTTGAATTTAAATAAGTAAGTTGGTGTCATTCACATAGAAGGCATTTTTTTTATGATTTAGATGGATTTTTATCTCCATTAATTTTGGATTGTTTTGGAACTTATATGGGATGTAATTTCTTTTTAAGAGCCTTTGTAAATAAATAAAATGAATAAAATATTAGGGGAGTGAAATTTATTAAATGTTTGGTAATTTTATGTGTAATTTATTCATTATTTTTTAGAAATAATTAATTATAAATTATTATCTTCTTATTACTAAAACTAAATATTTTATTTTATAACATTAAATTGTGGTCATTTTTATGTTAAATTACTAAAACTGTGATTAATTATTTGAGTATGTCTGTTTTATATTTGAATCATTTTGAATAATTTAAAATTTAATAATTTATTTTGTATTAACTTTAACTTTTTTGTTCCATTTTATTGGATTAAATAATTGGTGTGTTTTGTTTCCATTATTTTAATACATTTTTGTATCATTTATGTTTTTCAAAATAATTATTTCATTTATTTATTATTAATTTTTCTTTGATTAATTAATTAATTATTTTTTCCATTTAATTAATCTTAATATGTTTAATAAATATTTTTAATTAATTGTTTTTATATGGACCCAACCCAATTACATTACATAATCTGGATTTTAGACAAGAAATAACTTCATTTTACATTGATGATATTTCATGTTTAGAGATTTATAGAATTGGGACATAATACATTCATAACCTTACACATTGTTACAGAGTGGAAACCATAAAAAAAGTTTCCATTTTTTTAAAAATATAAAAAATTAAAGATTAAAACATTATTTCATTGACAATTCTTCAAAAATTTAACTTTTATTCCTTCATTGTCTTAGACATCCTTATGACTTGTAAAAATCATTAAAAAAACATGGAATGAGCACAAAAACCTCAGTAAGGGATGTAAACGAAGGAAAGAGCACATTAGTCCCTGAATACTTATAATGTATGAAAACATTTACAAAAGACGAGCTTATCACCCATATATATATACTTTCTGAAACATGAGATTTACACATGATACACACAAAACATGAGAATATAAATATAATCATAAAGTTATCTTGGGGTGTTACTTACATAATATTGTAACCCTCGTGGATACCTTATAATTTGTAACCCTAATGACTGCCTTAGAATTTGTGTAACCATCACAATTACACTTGGAGTAACCATATAGATGACCTCAAAATTACACATACACAATGAATTTGAGGGAAATATTGGCCCCGCCCTTCATCATAAACAATTCCCAAGATCCAGAGAAAAATACAACATAAATAATAGCATAATTACATTGCCTTTGAAATTTTGTAAAAAAGAATTTTAAAAGAAGATTTTAAAAGAAAAGACCCTTACAGAAATCAAATAATTGAATTGATACTTAATAGAGTAGACAAAATATGTATACTCATTGTAAATACACATAATTCAATATAATATATACAA
Source organism: Viscum album (assembly GCA_963277665.1). NCBI lineage: Eukaryota > Viridiplantae > Streptophyta > Magnoliopsida > Santalales > Viscaceae > Viscum > Viscum album. The sequence goes on along the minus strand of OY728127.1, from coordinate 1,955,718,579 downwards.
AACCCATCACACAATAATTTTAATACCACATAAATAATGATGTATAATGTTAACCCAAAGAGTGGGTACAAGGGTAACCATCCAGAAATGAATAATAATACAGAATAGATCAAGAATAAGAACAACATATGAACATGGTATGGAAAATTGAAATTTATACCACATGAAAGAGAACTTGAATGGAAAAAAGAATGAAATTGAGGATTTTCTTACCTTATAGAGTAACTCATAGAACATGAATGTTGGGACCTTAGGGGCTTGGGGAAACCTTGGGAGGACAACTAAGAAGGTAAGGAGGCTCGATATTAATTGATGAGTAATTTGGAATGACGTTATTGTTGGAATGGATTGGTATTTATAGAAAAAGTGAGGGAATATTTTAATAATTAATGAGGGACACCTCATTTGTGGTATTTGCAAAACCATGGGCCTGCCCATGGTATTTTCCCATGGTATAAGACACTTGGGACACCTCATAACTTATTTTATTGTACACAAGTTGACTAGATTTATTTCATCATTATTACATCATTAGTGATGTCATTAACACACTGAAACTCAAAATTGTATTTTTTTTACTATTCACCGAAAAATCATCTGATTCAAAAAAATAAAAAAAATTACACATACCATTTTCAACGTGTAGAATTCAAAAATTAATTCTATTTTTTAAAAATAAATTTCTTAATATCATTAATTCAATTTTAAAATAAAATTATACTTAATTCAAAAATTAACAATTTTAAAATTATAACTGCTTTTATATCACAATGAAAAATTAACAAAAATGTCATTTTCTTCAAGCCTTAAGAACATTAAAAAAATAATAAAAATTACTATTCATTATGGTCATATTACTATTGATATTACTATTCAAAAGGGTATGTTACTATTCACCAAAAAAACAAGTTGGTTCCATTAGACTCCAAATAACTTATTGGACACAATTGTAGATGACCATTTTTAAAAATTCAAAACATAGAAGTAGTAAAATTTTGTTCAAAGGCTAGTTATAAATATCTAATTTAAAAAAAAAATCATGAATTTCAATTTATTTTTAGAAAACCTTGGGGTGTTACATAATCCCAACCTTCTAAACATTGTGTCCTCAAAATTTTATTTACATATTAAACAAGTGAGGGTACCTTTCCCTCATAGAATTTTCAGACTTCCATTTTGCTTATTGTACTATGTGTTTTTTCCCAAAAACCATTACCTGGTGGATTACCTTATTTTTCAATACTTGTTCCCTTCGATCAAGAATCTGAACTAGATTCTATTTATAAGAAAGGTTCTATTCCAGTTGAACTACTTTTGGGCTCATGACATGTGATGAATCTGGAACCAACTTTCTCAACATCAAAACATGAAAAATATTGTGTACCTGAGACAAAATTAGAGGCAAATCATCTCAGTATGAAAATATTACAAATTTCTCTAGGATTTCAAAAGGGCCAATGAACCATGGACTTAGATTCCCTTTCTTTACAAAACACATCACACATTTCTAAGGTGATATTTTAAGGAAAACATGGTCACGTACCTCGAAAGAGAAATCTTTTCTTCTATTGTCTGTATAAATTTTCTTCCTACTCTAAGCTATCCCATTGTTCTACTAAATCATCTTAACTTTCTCATCCAATTATTCTACTCATTCTGGCCCCATAAACTTTCTTTCACCAACTTCATCCCAAAACGCTGGAATCTGACACTGCTTCTCATAGAGTGCCTTAAAAGGTTCCATATGTATACTGGAATGAAAATTGTTATTATAAGAAAACTAAAATAATGAAAGATGTTGATCCTAACTTCCCTGATAGTCCATTGAGCATGCTCAAAGCATATCCTCCAAATTATGAATCGTTTGTTCTGACTGCCCATCTGATTAAGGATGAAAAGCTGTAATGAAATTTAATTTTGTTCCCAACGACTTCTGAAGTCCCTTCCAAAATTTAGAATTGAACCTGGGATCCTAATCAGATACAATTAAAATAGGAACTCCATGTAACCTGACAATATCCTTTAGGTACAATCGAGAAAGATAATCTAGAGACATTTTATCTCAAATAGAAAGTAAATGTGAAGATTTTTTCAGTCGATCAGAAATAACCCAAATCACATTGTTAGCTAGAGAAGTAATTGGTATTCCCACCACAAATTCCATGGATATATTCTCCAATTTCCACTTTGAAACTAGAATAGTCTGAAGCATCCCCTTAGGTAACTACCATTCTACCTTAACCTGTTGACATGTCAATCATTTCATAGTAAAATCAATAATATCTCTTTTCATTCCATCCCACCAATAATACTCCCATAGGTCTCCGTACATCTTATTACTGCTAGGTTGAACTGAAAATGGTGAACTATGAGCTTCACACAATATGTATTTCTTTAATTGGGAATCACAAGGCACACACAACCTTTTTCCAAAGCTTAAAACACAATCTTTATCAAGATTAAATTCTAGAAACTTACCCATTTTAACCAATTCTACCTTTTTTAATAGCTCACGGTCTTCCTTATATGCTTGCTTATATCTCTTTGATAATGAAGAATTCACTCAAACTTGAGAAAAAACATATGTATTCCCTACACCAACAGTTTCTATGCCATAATTCATCAAATTAATAATCAAGGGACCATTTTCCAATCGTAACATGGTTAATGATGCATGTTGTTTTCGACTCAAGGCATCTTCCACTTTGTTTTCTTTTACATGATGGTAATTGATTTTGCAATCATAATATTTTATCAGTTCTAGCCATCTTATCTACCTCATGTTTAATTCCATCTGATTGAATATATATTTTAGACTTTTATGGTCAGTATATATTTGAAAGTTGGCTCTGTATAAAGGATTCCTCCAAATTTTCAAAGTAAAAAACTACAGCTGCCAATTCCGAATCATGTGTGGGATAATTTAACTCAAGAGGTTTAAGTTTTCATGAAGAATAAGCAATTACCTGATCATTATTCATCAAAAAACAACCAATTCTCTTTAAATAAGCATTACTATAGATGAAAAACTCACCATTTAGGGAAGGAAAAGCCAACACTAGAGCATTCACCAATCTCCTCTTCAGTTCCTCAAAACAAACATGATATTCTTATTTCCAAATAAATTTAAACCTTTTTTGTGTTAACTTAGTTATCAGGCTAGATTACCATGCAATGATCTTAACAAACCATCGGTAATAACCTTTTAACCCAAAAAAACTGTGAATATCTGTAACATTTGTGGGTCTTGGCCATTCATCAACCACTTTTGTTTTGGCAGGATCAATAGTTATTCCATCCGTTTTTACAATGTTCTCAATAAAAGAGATCGGTTGCAACCAAAAATCAAACTTGTTGAATTTTTCATATAGTTTATTTTACTTTAAGGATTGTAAAACAACCCATATATGTTTTTTATGCTCCACCTAATTTTTAGAAAATACAAGAATGTCATCAATAAACACAACGAAAAACTTATCCAAGAACTCGTTAAATACTCTATTCATAAGATTCATGAATACATCAGGTGCATTAGTTAACCCAAACGACATAACAAAAAATTCATGATGCCCATATCAGGCATGAAAGGCTGATTTTGAGATGTCATCCTCCTTCAACTTCAGCTGATGGTATCCTGATCTCAAGTCAATAATGGACAAGTACTGAGCTCTTAGGAGATGATAAAACATGTCATAGATGTGAGGAAAAGGATACTTGTTTTTAATAGTTATTTTATTCAAATCTCTATATTCAATGCAAAGTCTCATGGAACCATATTTTTTTTAAGAAACAAAACAGGATCTCCCCATGTTGAAGTACTAGGATAAATGAATCCTTTATCAAGAAAATCCTACAATTTATTTTTCAATTGATGAAATTTTATTTGATCCATACGATATGGGGGTTTTGAAATTGTTTTAGCATCAGGAACTATGTTAATTGTGAATTTGACTTCCTGATCAGGTATGACACTGGGTAAATCCTCAGGAAAAACATCAAGGTATTCATTTACCACATGCACATTATCAATCTGAACAGTTCCCTTATTTTCAACAATATGAGCATGATAACTTTCATTTCCACCTTTCAAAAGTTTCTCAGATTCCTAATATGATATCAATTGTGTGGGTTCTTTCTTGTATACAAATGACAAAGCTTTCTAAAAAACAATATATTTAACTATACATTCAATATTTTCATGATAAACAGAAATCCCATCCATTTCCAAAATAACATCAAACTCAACTAAGGGTAAAAAAAGAAGGTTTATAGGTAAATTCCTTCCACATACCACAATTGAAAGATTCTTATAATTCCTCTTTGTTATAATATATCCCCTGGTGTTTTAACAACAAATTCCTATCTCAATTTTTGAGGTGATATTTCCAGTTTACCAGAAAATTTCTTAGAAACGAAGGAATGTGTAGACCAGGTATCGAACACAACTTTATCAAAATCTGATTAAACGAATAGAGTACTAGATACCACTTCATTGGATGAAATGAAATCTACTGATATAGTCCCAAAGGATCTCGCTACACCTTTATTCTTATAGTATGGCTTCTTTTCATTATTTGAATCTCTCTTTGGGAAGGAATTTGCCTAATGACCCATCTCATCACATTTAAAACACTTAACAATTTTCTTATTAGGATTTGTCTTAAGATCATTTTCATCACAATCTAGGGCATATTTCCAAAATTACCACATTTAAAACACTTCCTAGTTTTTCTAAGACATTCTCCAGGGTGCTTATTTCCACAATTTTCACAAACTAGAAACTGGATTTTCTTACCACAATATTTATTAGGTTGATTCTTACCCATCGCTTTCGATATGGACCTCTTATTCTCCTTATTTCCAAAAACCATGTGATCATCAGAAAACTCCATTTATACCCTCTCAGAACATTAGAAAAGTTTCTCATAACTTTTTAATTCACAGGAGTCCAACGCCCTTCGATAACTTGTCTTCAATCTGGTGTAAAAGTTGTTGATTTTTCTATCAAGATATAGAATATTATTTGGAGCATACCTCGCCAGTAGGGTGAAGTTATCTTCATAAAAATCCATAGAATCTTCCTCCTTTTTTCTCAATTCATGGAATTACTTCTCCATCCTAAGTTACACCACCTTAGTAAAATATTTTTCAAGGAATATACTTTTAAATTCATCCCACTCAAAGTCATCAATATCCTCTCTATCCGAGATATTATTTACCATTGACCACCACTAATCATCTTATCCTTCAAAATGATAAATGGAAATACATAACTTTTGATTATCCAAACATCCCATAACATCGAATATATTTTCAGGGGATTTAATTTATCCTTCAACCACTACTGGGTCAGAAGATCCATTGAAAGCAGCAGGGTGTGGTCTTATAAAATTTTCCACTATTTTCATGTTCTATTTTGGTACATTTGGTTCATCTCTTGCATGGATTCCACCACCATTTATTGCTTGCGTTAGCTGAGTATTATTGTCACAAACTTCTCAGTTCCAATCCTGATCATTCCAGGCTGTAGATTCGGAAGGATGTTGTTCTATTGGTGGCTCACCTCTCCAGCTTCCCTATTTCTTCTACGGACAACCATTCTAAACAAACATATCTTAGACAAAGAAAAATATTAATATTTAAATTCTATAATATTTTATATTAATCATAGAGTAAAAATAATTTATGGTATTCTTTAAACATCATCTTACCCCTAAAGTTATCCAAACCACCCTCTGATACCAACTATAAGGACCTGACCTTATTACATTACTTAATCTTGATTTTAGACAAGAAATCACTTCCTTTTATATTGAGGATATTTTCAAGTTCATATCTTTTGATAATTGAGACATAATACATTCATAACCTTATACATTCTTATAGAGTGGATACCATAAAAACAGTTTCCATTTTTTTCAAATATAAAACATTAAAGCTTGAAACATGATTTTGTTAACAATTCTTCAAAAATTTAACATGGCTTACTTATTTGTCTTACACATCCTTAGGACCTGTGAAAATCATTTAAAAAACCTAGAATGTGCACAAAAATCTCAGTAAGGGATGTAAAATAAGGAAAGTGCACATTAGTCTATGAATACTTGTAACGTATCAAAACATTTCCAAAAGACATGCTTGTCACCCATATATACTTTGTGAAACATGAGATTTAAATAATATCCAAAAAAAACATGATAATATAAATACAATCATAATGGTATCTTTGCACATTAATTCCATATTCTTGTAACCCTATTGGCTACCTTATAATTTGTAAACCTCATGGCTACCTTACAATTTGTGTAACCATCACAGTTACACTTAGAGTAACCATACACCCAACCTACAACTTACACATAACCAATATGTTCGAGGGAAATATAGATCCAATCCTTCATGATAAACAATACCCAAGATCCATAACATAGTCATTCAACATGAATAATAGCATGAAAACATTACCATTGAAATTTTGTAAAACAGAATTTTAAAAGAGGATTTTAAAAGAAAATCCCCTTACATAAATCATATAATTGTAGTGAGACTTAATAGAGTAGATATAATATGTATAATAATTGAAAATAATCATAATTAAACATATTATATACCAAACCCATCACAAAACAATTTTAATACCACATAAATAATTAAGTAAAATGTTAACCCAAAGAATAGAAATTGGGTTAAGAATTCCCCTACCTCGGGTTTTTCATACTTACAACTCATTTAAAACCCCTGTATAATAGTTAAAAGAGTATTATTAATATATTGAAAAATCATACCCATATTTATATTACATTACATTACCATTTCATTACATAATTTCACCCTTTATTTGTTAGTATTTTGTTCCTTGCACTGTTTTGGGCGAGTTCTTTATATGATTTTAATGATCGATTCCTAATAGATTTCACTTGTCGATTGGAAGTGAAACTACAGAATTGGAATGTAAAGGTATTTAAATTTTTTTAGTACCATAATTTATACCATTTATCATTTTTATGTTTGATATGAAGATGATTCATAAGTTAAAACCTTTAATGATGTTCGTTTAGATCATTTTAGTCATTCTTTTATAATAACGACCTCATTTTGTCTTATAAATTAAAACCATGTGTAAAAAATAATTACAGAAAAATGAATGAGACATAAAACATTTATTATAACCTAGTTCAACCATTAAAATGGTTTCACGACTACCCTTGAAAGAATTAATGTAAACTAAAATCACATCGTCCACGATGCCGGTAATTCGGCACATCACAGACAATGTTTTTATTCCATGAGTAAGTAGAAGAGGAGAAGAATAGTGATGATTAATTTTCCACGAACATGAGAACATATAGAATAGAAATTATTTCTAAAGATTTCATTCCTCTTGGGTAAGAGTATATGAGGAAATAATATGAAAATAAAGGAACTCAAAATAAAAGAATAACTGAGAAATCCCTTACAAAAATTCGGCTGCCTAACAGCTGTGAAACATGGGTTTAGAAAATATTAAAAAGAGAGGGTAAAAGGGTCACCAATATAGAAATGAATAATAATACATAATAGATCAAGAATAATAATTAAATAATAACATGGTGGGGATACTTGAAAGTTATTCCACATAAAAGAGAACTTGAATGGAAAAAGAAGAAAATTGGGAATTTTCTTACCTTGTAGAGTAACTTTTAGAACTTTAATGTTGGGACCTTAGGGGGTTGAGAAAACCTTGGGAGGACTAATAGGGAGGTAAAGAGGCTAGATATTCATTGATGAGGAATTTAGAATGATTTTAATGAAGGAATGGGTTGGTATTTATAGAAAAAATAGGGAATATTTTAATAATTTCCAAGGGACACCTCATTTGTGGTATTTCCAAAACCATGGGCTTTCCCATGATATTTTCCCATGGTATAAGCCACTTAAGACACCTTATAACTTATTTTACTGTGTAAATGTCTACCAGAATTATTACATTATTATTACATCATTAATGAAGTCATTAACACAATGAAACTCAAAAGAGTACGTTTTTACTATTCACAAAAAATCAACAGTTTCAGAAAAATATCAAAAACTTATCCTTACCATTTTTCAACATGTAGAATTAAAAAATGAATTCCATTTTTTTAAAAAAAAATCTATAAATCATTAATTTATTTTTTAAATAATATCATACTTAAATAAAAAATTAACAATTTTAAAAGTATAACTGATTTTATATAACATTGAAAAATTAACCAAAATGTCATTATCTTCAATAAATAAGGAAAAAATAATTATAAAATTTACTATTCATTATGGTCATATTACTATTCATAAGGGTATGTTACTATTCACCAAAAAGATAACTTGGTTCCATTAGAATCCAAATAACTTTGTGGTCACAATTGTAGATGACTGGTTTTCATAATTCAAAACATATAAGTAGTAAAATTATGTTTAAAGGCCAGTTATAAATGTCTAATTTAAACAAAAATTTCATGAATTTCAATTTATTTTCAGAAAACCTTAGGCTATTGCAATATCCCCACCTTCTGGAAATTGCGTCCTCACAATTTTATTTACTTTTTAAACACGTGAGGGTACCTTTCCCTCATAGCATTTTTATACTCCCATGTAGCTACTTCTACCATGTGGTTTCTCCATAAAACCTTTACCTAGTGGATTAACTTATTCCAAAATTCATGTACCATTCAATCTAGAATATAAACTAGTTTCTGTTCATAAGAAAGGTAGTCTTCCAGTTGAAATGTTTATGGGTTCAAGACACGTAATGAATGTGGCACATAATTTCTCAACATTGAAACATAGAAAACATTGTGTACTTGAGACAAACATGGAGGCTAAGCTACTCAGTATGAAACTATTACAAATTTCTCCTGGATTTCAAAAGGGATGATGAATCGTGGAATTAACTTCCATTTCTAACCAAAACACATCCCACTTTTCCAAGAAGAGATTTTAAAGAAAACATGGTCCCCTACCTCAAAAGAGAAGTATTTCCTTCTGTTATCTATATAACTTTTTAGCCTGCTCTAAGTTGTCCTCATGTGCTTCTGGATCATCTTCACTTTCTCAGCCACTTCTTCTACTCATTCTAGCCCCGTCAACTTTCTTTCTCCGACTTCCTCCCAAAATTTTGGAGTTTGAAACTTCTTCCCATAGAGTTCCTCGAAAGGTTCCATCTATATACTGGAATAAAAACTGTTATTATAAGAAAAATAAACTAAAGAAAGATGTTGATCCCAACTTCCCTCGTATTCCATTGAATAAGCTCAAAGAATTTCCTCTAAATTTTGAATGATTCGTTATAACTTCCCATATGATTGAGGGTGAAAAGTTGTAATGAAATTTAATTCTTTATCCAATGAATTCTGAAGTCCCTTACAAAAGTTATAAGTAAACCTAGGATCTCGATCATATACAATGGAAAGAGAAACTCCATATAACCTAATAATCACTTTTAGGTAGAGTCGAGAAAGATGATCCATACATTTGAATGGTGTTTTTGTTTTTCATAGGATATAAAAGATATGTAAAATGGTTTTAGCATAATAGTAATTAAATAAAAGTAAATTTATTATACTATATTTATTATTTTAGGATGATTAGAGAAATTTCAAAGGAAGTATAAGTTGAGAGAAATTTGAAATACTTGGAAAGGATGATAACTAATTTTTCATTATAATTACTTTAGATTCCATATTAAGGACCATAGTAATAGTATTTTAAGAATTATAGAAATATAATAAATTAATGGGAATGTTTATAATATAATTTTTTATGTTTTGGTTAAGCTATATGGATCAAATTTGTGTGAATAATTATGATAAAGGTCTTTCCTTTTATAATAGAGGGAAATGAAACACAAGGAATTACTAAAGTGATTAAAAATATCTATCTTATTATCAATAAAAATGATTCAAAATGGATATATTAAAATAAAAAGATTATAAGGTCAAAATATCATCCTCTAATGAAATTTATATAGGTTTTTTTTGTCATTTGTAACCTTATCTTTTGGTTTAAACCCTTGGGTAAATAATTTTAACCTTAACGGTTGTAATGACCTTTTTAATATTAAAATGAAAAAATTTTACTTTTAGGGTATAAATTGTCTCATAATTACAAAGTTAAAAAAATAAATACTATTTATTTTCCATATTTTCTTATCGATATTTTTGTTATGATTTTTATATAATTTCAAAAAATAATTTTGTCATAAAATACTATTATTGTCATTTTAAGAACTATTCTCATAATTTGAATTTGAAAATAACATGACCAAAATGGAATAAGTATATAAACCTAAAAAACTTCCCAAATATTTAATTTACATCTAAATTTTTTTTGGAACACAATAATTCACCCAAATATTATAACTCTTAATATTTTTGAAACCATTTATTTTTGATTTCTATTAATTGAATAAATAAAATATCAGTGTTGTGTAAGAATTTAAGGAAATTATTTAATAATTAAAAATTATAAATAAACATACACGATAAAAAAATTAATTTTTCTTTTCAATAACAATTTATAACCTAACTTATCCTTTTTTCATCCTCATGTAAAATTTTTAGAGATATTAAATTCAATGGGGTGACATTTTTTATTTATTCTTCCCTTAAATTAATGTCAAGGTCACAATAAAAAATAAATAGCACCAAGTGTCTATATATAATCTATAATTGTATGTAAATGTAAAAACTCCACACATAAAATAGGATGAATGAATGTTTAGTGTTGATTTTGAGACCTTATCTCATGGTTTTAAGCGTATTTTTTCCATTTTACCTTTATAAATGTGAAAAAAATTTACCATGTAGAATATTCATGAAAAAAATAAAATAAAAGGGACCTATTTACCAAATTTAAGCCATATTATTCCAAATATGGTGTCCATTTTTCAATATTCAAAATCTAGAATTGGTTGAAATTAATTTAAGATGAAAATGAAAATCTCAATGAATATAAGTTTTTAATAAAAATTCCTTTTAAGAATATAAATGTTTTCAAACCAAATTAAAACATAAATTTTATTCATATTAAATTAATGATATTATTAATAATATAATAGAAATAATTTTAACTTGAAGATATTTTAAAACCAAATGTAACTTTTTAAATTCTTGAAATAAGATATAGTATTCAATGAAAATCAGTGCTTTTTTGCATATTTACAAGAAAATCTATCTTCTCAGAAAAAGACCAAAAAATTAAACCAATTATAATTTTGATATTTTTATTAAAAAATGATATTAATATTTATCAAATATTTTTTTTAAAGTTTTATAAATTAATTATAACATTCTCTCACAAGAATAAATAAAAACTATTTATTAAAAAAATATTATTTTGAATGGCTATATTATAATGGTCATAATAATATTTTTTGGTTCACTTAAGATTAGTGTTACGTGTTTTATATGCTATTGAAAATAGTGTTATTTTAAAATATTTGGGTTTCACATTATCCTTCCCTTTAAAAAATTGTTCCCTTACAATTTGAAATTGTTCTCAGTAATTAAGGTCTTAAAATTTAGAAATCCCTTTTTTGAAAATCCACATCCTAAAAAGTGTTAATAAAAATTTCTTTTAAAAGTGGGAAAGGGAAATATACAGGTCCTCAAGAATAATATATAATTTGGTTTTAGAATAGGAGAAAATTAGTGGGAAGTGAATGTATGCAAATGGAGGAAAAATAAATTCCCAAAATATAATGGAGAGTGTCATGTTACATTGATCACAAGAAAGTGATTGATCATGAGAAAGTTAATGTAAAAAAACAATAAATATATAAGTTGTGAAAAGTTCATCGATTCGTTGAGAATAAATATAATAGGAATTATTTTTTTAAAGACCCTTTTCCTAGATTTTAGGAATTACTCTACCAACAGGACTTAAAACATAATGAAATATACCTTCTTTACATGCATAATTTCATCCTTCAATAATTTTTTACCACAATCTCTTCTTTTCTCAAAATCATTAGGTATTCAAAATATTTTTTCAAGATTAATAAACTACAATAAACTTCTAACATATCAAATAATAAAAAAAAATTATAATTATATATTCCTCATATCATTAAATATTTACCAAAACATAATGTTTAACCACAATATAAGATAATATCATGAATTTATAAACCTTCATATAAAGAAATAATTAATTTTTATTCAAAATTTCCATAATAACACTACATGTTAATCTTAGTTTGTTACAAAAATTAATAACCCTATATCCCAATTAACCTTATTAAACACAAAATTAATGAATATTTTAACCTCAAAAGTGATCTCTACCTTTTAAATTATATCTCAAAAACTTTAATTTCATTATTCCCAAATAGTATTTCTTGTTAAACCACATGTTAAACCAAAAGGATACATACACCTCAAACCAATGAAGCATCCCCAAAAATATCATCAATCACCATGACAAATTAAAATATAATCTTATAATGTAGTGAACAAAACAAAAAAAATAACATGAAACAAATTTAGTTACTATCCAAAAATATAACCCTTAACTTTACCATAAATATCATTATAAATATCACCTTGTTAATGAATCAATATTTAAGTATAAATATTTTCTATATCCAACTATTAAATAGAAAATAATTAACTTATCATCAATTATTAAAATTAACCAAAGGGTTATTTCAACCTTAATAGAGTAATCTTCCTAAAACCTAGTAAAAGTTTTATATCAACTCAATATTATTTAACTTAAAACCTCAAAAGGGGTATCTATGATATTTAACTTATGATCAACTTTAAGCTCATAAAACTAAGGTTGTGTCAATAAATATTAAGTTAACCCCACATATAAACATATATTCATCAAAAAATAAATACAATTATTATTCCTAAAATAAAATCATAAAATAGTTCTATAAATTCAAAACTGCTATATTGTTCATTAAAGATGAGATGAATCATTTTTTCATCAAATCCTTAATAAATTTCAAGGTCACTAATACTATCCCATTTACTTCATCAATATCAGTACTCTCTTTACCCCAACTAAAAATTATCACCTTACTAAGAAATAAATTTTCATAGATTTTGGTACCAATCAACATATGTTTTCAAATCCTTCTAGAAAAAATAATATTAAACAATCATTATATATTTCCTGATTATTAATATAAAAATTATACAACATAATTCTTGAATCATAATACATAATAAATTCAATCCTTAAACTTAAATGATTTTTAAAACATAGATACTTCCATGGTATAAGTGTTAACCCTTATATTTGGGTATTGGATCAGAAAATTCCCATATTTTCCACACATAATACCTTGAACTATAAATAGTTCTTTACTATTATTTTCATTTCCCCCATTTAACTCTTCATTTTTCATTATCAATTACAATCTCTATGCCCTTCATTTTCACCTAAAAACATCTTCTTGTCCCTTTAAGACATTACCATGAGTGATTATTCCCACATTATCAACATGTAAGTAGATGAATCTTCTTTAATTAATGGTATTCATGAAACTATGATCTCCTCTTATTAGATGTTTCAGGAATCTCACCCAATTTGATACCATTAATAATAAAATGAGATAACTAATTAAGCATAATCACAATGTTTATCCTTCCATATCCCATTTCATTTTATTTCCCTTTAGAAAAATCAATACATTTTATATCAAATTATATGTTATCATGAATCCTCATGGTTTTTTCTATTGATAAAAACCAAAATTTTTTATGTGGGAAACAATAATCATAGTGTTAAACCACTTAATCATTAAAAATAATTTATAGTATGCCTAAATAATGACACATTATTTTCAATATATGAAACATTAGGTTTAATATAGGTCATCCATGATCATAATCTATTAAAAATTTTCATAATTATTCATAAATATAATATGAATTAATCCAATCATATCTCTAGAGAGTCTCAAATCAGGTGTGCAGTAAGGGCACACTCACTGTGCACCGGAATTATGGTTGAGATATACTTGACCAGAACTTTTAGGATTATTACCCCTATATACTCCTATGAAAAAAGGACATCCAATTATAGTATCCATACATGTATTATTTCATGTAATCCATCATAATTTATACCGTACTAAAACATTATGGTATTATAATACCTTGAGAATTATCCTCAATATTAGTTATTGGGTTATGATCCCTAATCAATATTTTCTAAAATCTAGTCCCCAAGGTTTCTACTTAACTTCCTATGATACCAATAGTAATGAACCCAAACAAAGTAGTCTACATATAGTAGTTACTTTATTAAATTGGTAATAGTTGCAAGTGATGACATCCCAAAGGGCCAAATAGTTTAATACTCTTGGACAAATAGATACATACAGAAATCTGAAATTATATTTGAAATCAAAAAATAAAACATAGTATTTTATTTGAGAACTTCATGATTCCCTCTAATTTATCCTTTTATATCAATCATAATAAAATTCCTAAAATCCTAGGAAACAAAACAAAAGAAATGGGTTAACTCAAATTCTCATTAAGGGTATGAATAAAATAGAAACTAACATGGAATAAATAAAGGATGGATAATATGGTGGGAATAAATTATGATAAAATAATTCCACATAAATAATCACATGATCTTAAAACTTATCCATGGATATCATAAATATTAAGATAATTACAAATAAATCAACCATAAATTTCATAATGATTTAATGTATAATGTCATAAATCTAAAACATACCATCGAAGCCTCATACACATGAAATCTACATAAATGGGTAAGGACTGAGAAAAATACACAAAAATTTTGGTCTCTTGAAACCTACCAACACATCAAGGGGATATATAATATCAAGCCTCACATATCACTAAGCGATTCTAATGAATTCTTCGTATGAATAAACAATACAACTTAATCAACATGTCTTAAAAATAAATTATTGTCAGTATTAGAAGTAATATCATACAGAAGGTCAATAGTTTCAATAGTTAAACTAATCAAAAACCATCCAAAGAAATAATGTGAATGGTTTTATTATATTATATCCTTAATAAATTGTAGGATTCTAAAAATGATGTTTATATAGATGAAAATACTTCAAAAATATCACTAGAAAACTTCTTAAGGAAAAAACAATTTTCACATTGAAATAACTTATTTAAAATTTAAAAATCATCCAAATATTAAAGAATAAATTTTCACTGAATGTATACATTGAGAATTTGAAATTAAATTTTAAATAATTACGTGGTGATGATATAGGGTAATTATATTCATGCTATGTATATTAAAAAACATTCCTTCTACATTTTTGGTAAAAAGTCAAAAGTACTTTGTTCTAAAAATGACAGGAGGATTCCTTTTACAAAATTTATTAAAAATTAAATTAATGGAAAAAGATTTTAAAAAAAAATAATATATTAATATTAAAAAAATTATTTATTTTTTTAGAAAACATGGATATGGAAGAAAAATACTTCCAATTAAAGAGAAAGTAAATTATGTTTTTCCTAAAAAAAATTTCTCAATATTTTGAGTAACCCAGAGAATAAAATGGTAATATTAATTTTAAATTTCATGAATAACTAGATAAGAATAAAATTAAATTTATTTACCATGAAAGGTTCATATAATTTCTTTCAATGTAAATTCAATCACAAATAATCCCAATTAAAATGAAGTTGGAACATAATTCCCTTACTACTTTGGTATCTTTTGAATCATTACCAATGTGAAAGAAATAATTTCAAATTAAATTTTAAATACCATTAATATAAATTTATTTATGATGGAACATATAATATATATATATATATAATATACCCCACATGAAATAAACAAGTGGTTAAAATAAAATATGTCTCCTGAAAACAAAAGTAAGACAAAGAAACCCTTTCAAGTATGACTTCTTCCATATTTTTTCAAAAATATGGTATAATAAATATATATTTACTATAAATATATTATATAACCATAAAAACATATATGAAACCATATATAATTTACTTATAACATTTCATCACTCATTTACTTAGAATTATTTATTAAATTCACTGTGCTGGATGATAACTGCTTTGTTTTTCATGTTTGTTTTAGTTTGGTAGTTTTGGTCCTTGTACTTTTATCATAGTTAAGTAATAACCAGAATTATAATATTGATATAAATAAATTATATATTCATTATACAAATAATTATAATCATCCATAAAATGTAGAGATAGAAAAATGAATTACACTGTTCATTGAGACCGTAGGCCGTATGTACGCCTGAATATTGTTTTCAATTTATGAAGGATGAAAAAAGAAATATAAATAAAAATTAACCCTTATATAATCATTATTATATCATATAAATCATATATTTTCATTAAACTCTTCTTATTAAAATCCTTGTAATGATAAAATGAAAAAATAGACCACATCACTTGGTAGAGGTGGTAATCCACTTGTTTGTACGAGAGATGTTATCATCTTTCAGAATATTTAATGGTATAAAAGTTAATATGATATTTTAATTATATAAAAATAATTATATCGTAAATATCATATATATTAATTAGTTAAATATTTAAAAATATCTATTTAAAGTAGTGATGAAAGATGAATTACACAACTATGTGGAGACGGTATGTTGTACGTACACACGAGCAATGTTTACGATTTTCATTGGATGTAAAAGAGATGAAAATTGTTGTAACATAATAATAATAAAATATAATTTTATTTATGACAATTTATTTATTATTTTAGTATAGTTTCAAAAAAAAATTAAAAATTATAATAATAAATTTTTTAAAAGAGTCGGTGAAAATGATCATCTCTTCTTTGATAAATATCCTATATATTACTTCTAAAGGACCCTTATAATTATATTTATATGAGAAAAAAACGTATAATTAGTGGATAGAGATATTTATAAGTTATATTGGTACTTTTCAGTTTATATTGATGTCTCAAATTTGAGTGAAGAATTGAGGGAAAGGGGTGTCCTTTTACAAAGTAGGGGAATGCCACACCTTGAGTTACTAAAATGATTATCATATAACAAAATAATTTTCAATAAAAATTGTTCCTAATGTAAATATATTCAAATAAGAAATTATAAGTTCTAAATATCATTATAAAATTAAATTTATATGGGTTCAAGTGTTATTTTAAACCTTATCTTTTTGTTCAACCCCTTGGTTACCCAATTTTATCCTTGACCATGGTGATGATCTTTTAAATAATAAAGTGTTATAATTTTAATTATAAGGTATAAATTTGGTCATAATTGACCAAGGCATGGCATATATGACCATTTATTACCCCAATTGTAATATTTCGGGATTTTTATGATTATTTAATAATTTAATAAAACATTTCTATCAGAAAATCCTATTAATCTCATTTTAAGAACTATTCACAAAATTTGAATTTGAAAACAAAATTAAAATAATGGAATTAAAATATAAACCTTTAAAACATCCCTAATATATTATATTTATCTAAAAAATTAATATAACACAACATTTCACTCAAATTGTATTACATTTAGTATTTTTAAAATAATTTAATATTTCTTTCTATTAATTATAAAAGTACTAAATTAGCATTTCATAAGAACTTAATGAAATTATTTAGCCACTAAAAAATTCAAATAAATTACCACAATTAAAAAATTTATTTACACTAAAAGAAATATTTAGAACCTAATTTATACTTTTTTTATTCCTTAATTCATATTTTTGGAGATGTTAGATTCAAGAGAATAAAATTTTGGATGTATTCTTTCCCTAAATTAATATAAATATAATAATAAGAGAAAAATTTCACCAGGGGAACATATATACTTTAATTGGATGGAAATTTATAAAATTCAAACATCCCATATAATAAAGGAAATATTTGGTTTTATTTTGAAACATTGTGTCATGGTTTTAACCTTACTTTACATATTATTCTCTTACCAAGGTGACAAACATTTATCATGGTTACTATTCAAAATGACAAAAAAATAAAAGTGGAATATTTGAAAAATATAAGCCTCCTAATTCAAAATATGTTCTATATTTTGTGATATTCAATATATATAATCAGTATAAATTTTTAAAAGATAAAAAAAATCACAATGATATTTTTTTCCATAAAAATGTCTTTTAAGTATAAAATTTTTTTCATACAAAATTTAATAATAAAATTTATTCCAATGAAGTTAATTGTGTTATTTATAAAATAATATATCTAATGTTACTTCGAATCAATTTTAAAACAATAGTTAACATTGTAAATTATTTAAATAAAAATGTAGTTTTCAATAAGAATTAGTATTTTTCAGTATTCACTAGAAAACCAATATTCATAGAAAAATAACAAAACATTATACATAATAAAATTTTTGTATTCTGATTTAAAAAATGATATCAATTTTTGAAAATATTTTTTTTAAAAAAATTAAAAAACTAATTATAATATTCACTTAATAGAATAAAAAAACCATTTTTGAAGAAAAAATATTTTGAGGAATAAAATAATTTTACTAAAAATTGATTTCTTATTTCAAAATAATTAATCCATAAAAATTTATTTATTGGTTCTTTTATATATATTTCATAAAATAGTAAATCTTATTCATATACTCCAATTTAATGGTCAAATTATAATGGCCATTATACCATTTCATGAATCTTTTAAGCTAATTGTTACTTGCCTTATATGCTTTTGAACATATTGTTATTTTAAAATTTAAGGGTTTCGTATAATTTGTTTTATGATGTAGAGATATTTTGTACGTTTCATTATCAAATCGTATTGTGTGACATGGGGTGATTTTAGTTCCATGAATTTTATAGTACAATTCTAGAACTACTATGATTTATTGAAGACAACAGTTTGTTAATGAGTCAACACTAAAATTTTGGACATGTAGGATATCACTGACTAGTAGTTTCATAAGACTAAATGGATTTGAGAGTACGCGGATGTGGGTTATATAACATCTAACTAATGGAATTTTCATATTTGATTGTGGAATTCATGAGTAAATATATGAGATGGGAAATAATCCATACAATATATATAGAAGAGGTCCCGTTGTGAGGCTATTACATGTGAGTGGTCATACAACAAGCCTCTTGTTGAAACTCTCTGCCTATCAAGGATCTATTGTTATATCCTCCTTACCACCATGAGATATTATCATATCGTAGATGTTTCGGAGGGACTTCCCAAATAATTTGTGTGATTTGGTGTATCCTGTGGGTATACCTTGATATTAATATCCTTTTAGATATTCCTTAGTTATATTCCACAAACACTAAAGGATGGAAAAGTTAGTAACACACTATGATCAAAGGGATAATTTTATTATTTCAAGTTTCATACAATTATAGTTTTAGTGTCATGGTGATATTTGGTTTGATGGTTTCTATAAATTTTCATGGATTTTGTTAATAATTAATCATTCCTTATAATTTTTTAGGTGTATCTTCTAATTATCTATAGTATAGGTGTTGTATAGTACACCAAATTTAGTGATGTCACATTGATGACTCATTCATTATTGGTATTGGTTTAGTGGTGGATCATTCACCTAGATGTCTTCTGATGGTGATATCTTATTCACCTAGTGATCCTTGATGGTGATAATTTTTTTGCCTATAGATGCTTGATGGTGAAAATTATTTCAACTTGACTATTATAGAATATGTGATATATCATTTATCCTTGATGTGTGTACTCATACCATGGGTATATAATCCTATTTTAAAACCTAATAAAGTAGGCATAGTCTAACGTGGTTTGGTGTGATCACTATAGTTGGTGACATGTTATTTACCTATTACTATTTTATTTAATATAATCCCATATTGACGATGTTCTTATATTTATTAGACTTTTTAAAGAAATATTTGTTGGTGGACTACTGAGTTATACTTACAGTCTTCTTTGGAACCCAGATACCCAAGAATAAATTATGTTTTCCGACCCTTATAAGTTAAAGGGATCGACATCTTTGGGTTCCAGAACTAGTCGATCTTTTTGGGAGTTGGGAGACAAGTCTAGGCCAATAATCAATAATATTTGTGTATTTCTCCATTTAATTTTTTATATTTTGGACATTTTTTTAATATGATCTATCCATTGGGGACCCAAATTTTGATGTATGACTTATATAGTAGTTTTCTTTGATATAATTTATGTTGATATTTATTATTTTCTGGAACAAATTTATGATATCAATTTTATTAAAATTGGGGTATTGTAATTATTATTCTTTATTATTTATACCATTGTGATTATGTTTATCTATATATGAGGTTATAGTCTCCCCAACTATTATATATTGACCCTATCCACTTGTCTGAAGCCTTTGTAGTATGGGGAGGAATGCTTAATATAGTTACCTAAACATTTATTACATAAATTTCAAATCTGTTTTGATGAATATTCAATGTATCTCACAATAATACCTTTCTGAGTACCATATATGTTTAGTGTATTTGGTGTACTTGGTAGCTAGATACATAAGAAACTTATTTTCATGAATGTATTTTTAGTATCCCGCACTAAATTTTTTAAATAAAGTATCCTTCTTCACTTATCATTCTTAATACTTTTTTTTTCATAACCTAGGGATAGTGGAAGAATAAGATGGTGTGATCATATATTTTCAATAACGGGAAACATGGGAGATATTAAATTATCTTATGTGAGAAAAATAAAAGAATAAGGGTATGAGAACATGATCATAACATATCAAAATTAGACCCAATCTATCAATATCTTAATAAAAAATTCATGGAATAAGTGTATTAGTCTAATATAATAAACATATATAGTCATGAATTTAAAATCTTGATCCATGGTTAATGACATGAGAATATAGCATAGAAATGCAGCATAAGCATAAACTTAGGAAATCATATCATTATAAACATATATAAACACCAATAGTTCCACTGATCATTTTAAGAAACTAAAATTAGGTCCCCATAAAAACTATGGACATGAAGTCAGGGCCACAATTTTTTTGGAAATATAATATTACGAATTGTTCAACGCTTAATGTTGTGAACAAGAAACCAGGTTCATGCATAACATAGTTATCTCATGAGATATAAACCTTTAATCATTAAATTAGTGGGATATAGAAGACCCACCTATTGTATAATATTACAGTATTCATATATACACCACAAAAACATAAGATCATTTATCATTCCTTTATATATTATTTTACTCATTGGAAAGAATCAAGTTTCATTAAAACTTTTTTAAAACAACACAATTGCAACATCACTTAATTAATCCATGAAAATAAATGGGTTTAATAAAAAATTCAAAAAAAAATCATCATTATAATCTATAAAAATAAATAAATTTTTTGTTATCATAAGATCATAACCCTAGTGAAACATAAAAATTCTTAAAGGATGTTGAAATAGATGAAAAATCTATTCTAAAAACACACTTAAAATACGATTTGAAAATAAATTATAAACAATCCTTTTTTTTATTTTGGAAACTTTTTAAAAAATAAAATTCCCAAAAATTTTGAGGTAGATTTTTTTTAAAAGCATTGAAAATATTTGATGCATATTTATTATGGATAAAATAAATAATAATTGGAAAATCTATTCATGGATTATAGTTTAAAAGAGAACAATTTTTTTAAACTTTTTGTAAAAAGTCAATGATGAGTTGTGTGAAAAAATGTAAAATGATTCCATTTAATAATTTTTCAAAAATTTAAAAGGTATTGAAAATTAAATTTTCAAATAATTTTTGTATAGGTAAAAACGTAATTAAAACAATTTCAAGAATATTTACAAGAAGAAAAATGATTACCAATCAAAATAAAATAAATAAGGCAATATTTTCTTAAAATGTCATTTTAATCATTTTGATTACCAAATAAGGGAAATGATACTAATAACTGAAACCCAATAAACATTTATAGTTGAATAAAGTATATGGGGTTTAAAATATAAATATCAAATAATTTCCCTCAATGGAAATTTTACATAGAAAATTCTGAAATGAAATGAGATTGTGTTATAAACCATTATCACTTTGGTAACTTTTGAATCATAAACAACTTGAAATAAATATATAAAAATAGAAATTTAAATAGCAATAGTATGAATATATTCATGATATAATATATCAAATGCATAGTATATAACCCATATAAATACAAATATATGGATAACATGGAACATGTCTGAATAAAACATTTTTGAGACGAAGAATCCTCCACTCAAGTAATGACTTTATTCATACACACATTTAACTACCATTATAATACTTATATATTTATTATAAATATATAATAATTATAATCATAATCATATTTATATATATCATTCTATTATAATTTCTTAACACCCATACAATAATAATTTTTCACTAAAATCATTATTCGGGGGAAAGACAGTTTGTTTTCCATGCATGTTTCAGTTTTATAGTTTTGATCATTAGAATTTAGTTATTGTTTCCTGATATATTGAATATAAATAATTTCCTAAATATAATATTTCTTTATTATATTCACTTATAAAATGAGTTGTATAAGTTGGTGATGAAAAATGAATTACATCACTTATAGGAGACATTATTCTATATGTACACATGAATAATGTCACAACTCGACTCGACGGGGACCAAATCATAAAAAAACAAGCACACCTTTAATAAGATTGGGGATGGTGACTAGAATCGAGTTTTAATATCATACAAATGGGGGGAATTATCCCAATATACATGTACAGACGTACACAACTACAACCCATACAATGATGAAATTTAAAATGACTGAAACCAATGAATGCCTATATCTATAATCCCACAATCAGAGTATAATAATAATGTAATAAAATTGATAATGAGTTACAATAAAATCCCAACGAAAAAATATCAAGAGTCAAACCTATTAATAAGTTAAGGACAACTATCCAATGAAACTACCAGGAAAATACCTCATTCAATGAAGATCAAGCTATGCTTTACAAGTTACCAATCTTCCTAGGACACCGTCAAATTGGAAATCATCTATATATTAAATGACACATGTGGGAAGATCCCATACATGTGTTAGTATTATGATACCTAGTATTACAACCTAAAAAAATAATCACATTTCATCAATAATAGTAATCTCATAACACGGATTTGGAAATTAAACAAAAACCCAAATAAACACAGGAAGGACCCCACGCCACTAGGAGGTCTCAACCAAACTACTTGTTGTAGGATTATACTCCACACTTCTAGATAATACATATTCCAGGAGAACCCACTCCACAATATTTTATATATTTGAGGAAACTCATCCAAGATGTCACAATCATTATTCCCTACCCATGAATCCCACCAGTCTCCGAAGAACTCAATACTTAGATATGGGATCACACCCAGGACCATTGGGGGACACCAAAAACCCAATATGTATCTACTCTCTATGTAGGGGATCATATACTAATGATATCGTGAACCTTCCTGGAATGACCTTACAGGTGGAGGATCAATTCCCCATGCATGGAGGTTATTTCTAGTACCCAAACCCCACCTATGTTATAAGAATAAATTATTGAGGATCACACATTGGTCTCATAGATGGAAACCAAAAACTCTTTCTGAGACTCATCCTACATAGGAGACCAAAATCCAGAGACATGGAGATTATTACCCATGGTAACCTCAAGGGTATAGACCAAGGAAACACACTCAATAGACATTAGTCCAATACTAAATAAATGAACGGATCCAAACTCTCTCAATGGTGGAATACAAAGTGTAATGTGGGAACACAACATGTCTTGCCAACCCCTAGTTAGCCCGTTTGGCTTTACCTCACAAAAAATGTAATCCTCTTTATAAAAATCATGTATGAAAGGTTACACAACATGTAAAGGTATACCTGACCCCTTCCCATGTCATCTATATTTTTTTGTGTACAACTATCCTTTTCTATATACCAACTAGTGTACACCTGCCTGTATCTGTGTATACATAGCCATGTCCATATTACCTAGCCTTCACTTTCCCATGTATCCTGTGAGATACATGTCGAGCCTATATCATGGGTTCATAGGGAATGTGACATATATCACACAGTGTTTAATATTTTTCTCTCATTGTAAAACCAAGATATGCACAGAGGATCCCACATGGCATGTACCTCCATATTACATGTTGTGTAACCTGTGTTTTTCTAGAACCCCCATGTTCTTCTCCATGTTATCCTCCATGCCACCACTACTATAAAACTCAATGGAAAAAAGTTATCAAAGTTCATTCGTCCCCTTCTATCACTGATCACCAAGATCTGGGCTTAGATCGGTTTGTAATTTCTCCCTCAACCAATGCCACCATAGTTTTATGTCAAACCAAGAATAGAAGGTACCACTGGTCCTCTCGACATACTTCCAATTTTCTTATGTCATAATTGATAATTTATTGAACCACTAGTTGCGATCAACACCTATGGTATTCATCCATTGCACCAAATAATGGTCATGCAACATTCAAATACCAGGCATTTCATTGAAATGGAGGCCAAAGGAATTGTATATGATTATGGTGTGAATAAATTGGGGAGAAATCCATGAACCATAAACTGTGAAGAAGGAACCTTAACCTTTTTCTTGTTCATACTTGATCCATTTGGGAATAATTATATGAACTAAATGGGAAATAATAGACAAACCTTAAATCAAATGTCAATAAAATTAACCATTGAGGTGTGAATCAGTTCTTGTTTATAGAATTGATCTGTGTTTGTCTAGGATAAATAATGGGATGTAAATCACTCAAATAAAAAATCATTCCTAGAGTTTTAATTGATCACTGATGAAGAAAAGTATTATGTTTTCATCATTGGAAATATCCATGAGCTTCGATGAAAAAACAATCCCCGATATCAATTTTTTTATTGTCATTTTACAATATTTCTCTCCTATATTGGTCATCTAGATGTATAGGGTTAAGTGGATAAGACTCGGATATCAACATAACTATATATTAATAAGAAATTACACACTATAACGAATTAATAGAATAAATTAATTTTATTTAATTGATTTTTTTAAAAATTCATCGATGACTGTTCCTAACCCAAGGGTATGACGTGCTCCAAGGTTATGTCACACTTGTGGTAAAAAACACACTATATACTCAAAAACACCATCATATTTTGAATATAAGCCTCCATTCAATATTTATTATAAACTTTCAGAAAAACAACACATGCATGATATTAATATTTTTAGAATTTTTCAAATATACATTTCGGGTTCACTGAGCCTCCAAATCTCAATTTTTCTCAGCATATAGCTAAAAAATAATCCATATATTTTTATAAAGTAATACATGAATAAATAAGAGACGTTATATTACCCCCATATTAGTTATTTTCATCCTAAAAATTGAAAAGCCCTCTATAATATATGAGGGTATTAGGATCACATTTGGGTCTCTTTCTCCCAGGTGCTATCCAGAAGATTCTCGTGCTGCCACTAGAGTTGCACTAGGGGAATCGATCTCTCATGAAGGATACAATCCTACAGATCCTCAATCTCTATTTTGAACTCTTCAAAGGAACACCCATATTAATTGTAGACCTCATCCCAATAGATGATATGCGATAGGTTATGCACGTACCTCCTAATTTGGAACATGTAGAATCCATCATGTATCCAGTCCAATTACAGCAGTAGAGATAAGTAGTATGACACCTTGAAAACTCAATAGTATCTAGAAAGGCCCAACTAATATCAAATTTTACTTAGTAACCCATCCAAATTTCTGTAATACCCATTGATATAAGACCCTCAGAAGTACATGGTCTCTATCCTTCAACAACAAAGGCTTCCATTTTCAATCTACATAGTAGTTTTGATGGATTTTTGAATTCCTCATCCTCTCATGGATTATCCAAACCTTCTATTTCATATATCACAATAACTCTCGGACCTTGAGTGCTAACATAGATGAATATTTCCAAAAAAATGGTGACCTATATGGTTACCCATAAAGAGCCTTAAATGGTGCCATACCAATGGTGGAATGATATTTGTTTTTGTGAGAAAACTCCACCAAGGGTATGTGATCCCCAAAACTACGGTTAAAATCCAACATATAAGCCCAAAACATTTCCTAAAAGACCATAATGGTCCAATCATTCTAGACATCTATATGGATAGAAATGTCATGATCAAATGCAACTGAGTCACAAAGGCCTCCTGCAAACCTCTAAATAATCTTGATGTGTAGTGACCATCACGGTATGAAATTATCTCGAGGTAACTCCATGGAGAAAAAATATATTTTTCATGTACACAAATCTCAATTACTCTACTAAAATATATTCTCAAATATTTAGGATGTGGTTCGACTTGGGGTGTTGGTATATGATTACCTAGATGGAATCCTGTCCCCTAGATGTACATGGTAATCCCATCACAAATTCATTGGATATACCATCCTGATTCCACTTTGGAACCTCAAGGGGTTGAGATAAAAATACTAGAACCTAGTTATAATCCTTCACTTACTAACAATTGAAGAATCCATAGATGAACTCTACAAAAAAAATATTCATTCTTGGCCACCAAAACTGGCATTGAAGGTTTTGGTACAACTTTTCCAAACTAGGATATACCACCAAAGGGGATGTATAAAACTCCCTCATCACCTCTTCCCACATTGTCACAAGTACCATAATTTATCGTCTAAAAATGATATCGAGCTCCCCACCTTTATAAAATTCATCAGGATCACATCTAGTGGATATTTGAGAGCATAAGGTCTCACAGTCAGTATCAATATGCTGAGTTTCCCTTACGTGTTGTAATAGTGGTGTGGTAAAAAACATTGACTAAATATATGAAGCACCATACTAATCCTATATGAAAAACTATAACTAGTTTTATTACTCTAACACCTAAGAAAAAATTTAATAAAAATATCTCCGACTGAGAGCATATTCCACTGCATTCCCCTTCCTAAGATTATAGACAATATCAATGTCATAGTCTTGGAGTAAATTTAGTAATCACCACTATCTCAAGTTTGGATCCTTATGATATAATATATACATGAGATTATTATAGATATAGTAGATGATAAACATATCACCAATTGGGTATTTTCACAAAATAATTATAGTAAATATTACCATTTCAAGCTCAAGATCATGGGCTGCATAGTTCTTCTCATGTAGTTTGAACTTCCTGGATCCATGTGCAATTATTTACTGCGTCCGCATTAGGGAAAAACCAAGTCCATTACCTAAGGCATCACATAACACTGGGTACCCAACACCCTCATCTTATATTATCAAGATGTGGTTTTTCATCAATATATGTCTCAAATCTTGAAAAAGTTTCTAGAAACTTTTCATCCACACAAAAAGATTCCCATTTTGGTCCGAAGCTATCAAGGGTGTTATAAATCTAGAGTTATCACATAAAAACAAATTAAATAACCCTACATACCCATGTAAACTGCACCTTGGTAATACTGTTGTGTGGATCCTAAGCTAGTACTGCCTCAACCTTCCCTGAGTCCACTGACACTCCAGCCTCTGAGATAACATGTCTCATGAAGTGGATAATCCAAATTCAAAACTAACACTTCAATAGATTCCCATAAATAGTGTTCTATCTAATTATGTCTTTAACCATATTCAAGTGTCTTGAATGATCCTCCTTATACACCGATTACACTATTATATAATTGATGAAGGCCACCAAAAACTAGTCCGAGACAGGATGAAAAATCTGGTTCATGGGTCCCATGAACACTATTGGGGAGTTTTCATGCTAAAAGGCATCACTAAGTACTCATAAGGACTGTAGTGATATATTAATGTTGTCTTTATCATATCTTCATCCCTAAATTTTAACTGATGATAGCAGCATCAAATTGAAATCCCCAAGAACCATTTCACCCCACTCAACTGATCAAAGAGTGTGTAAATCCTTAGTAGTGGATACTTATTCTTCACCATCTCCTGGTTTAAGTTCCAAAACTCCAAACATAACCATGAACTCCTATTTGACTTATTAGAGAACAATATTGGGGATACCTTGGGGGAATCAAAGGGTCTCACAAATAACTTCTCCTACAATTCCTATAATTTCACTCTCATATCATGAAGCTCTTCATGATCTATCTGATATATTGGTGTAGTTATTGGGTCCATCATGGGGTGTAGGTAAATTCATAAGTATAGCTCTTGGTGGGTAGGTAATCCGGGAACCTCATTAGGAATGACATCATCAAACTCCGCAACCACCATAGGGAACTAGTTTCCTATTGAGTCTACTGGTCTAAGAGTCCTTCTATCTAATTGGCGAGTAATCATCATCACTCTCCTATGACTGAACTTATCATACTCCACCAGTACTTTCATTTCACCCCAACAAGAAAAAATCATCCCATCACTGCATATACACCACATCCTCCACAAAAAAAAGTCAATTTTGAAATTAATTGTGAATATATATTTCATACCTTAGATGTCATCATATGGCATCATCCCTATTACAAGGAGATACCATAAAAATCACTTTTCCCCAATTTGGATTTCAAACTATCAGAATAATGGAGAAATAATTAAGTCACCTCCTATTGGAGTCTCTAAGAAAAAGGGTTGATCTAATGGATCCATTGGAATCTATAAGTTAACAACCGGAAAAGTGTAAATAATGGAATGTATCACACCTATGTCCATCAATTTTAAAAATATTTTATAAAAGACACAAATCATATCACATATAATCCATGGATCCTAGAGGTCATAGGACACCACATAATGCATTTATCCTTATCCTTGACCACCAAACTGTTATCCTAGTATAAACCACTTGGGGGTGTTGCTAGCAATATGTCAAAACTCCAACCATACATTGTTACTCTACTGACCCTTTTTCCATGTTCCCCACCCTAAATAACTACATTATACTACCTATTTATATACTGAATAGTTCTCTTAACCATCTCTCAATTAGCTATATGATGAGTTATACAATGCCATGAAAGATTCCGTCAACCATTGTAGGAGAAACTCTAACTCTCCCTCATCCGATTCAAGAAATCCCGAGAGCCCTACACCCCTGATACTCAATCATGGGATCATCTCCCAATGTTTATGGCATTCCCAGATCCAAGTGACTACCTTTAGCTACTAATATCTGAGGTCTCAGCTCTAGGTTTCCCAATACCAGAACCCACTGTTTGTGCTTTCTGCTCGAGGTATCTCTTTACCACTAAGGGTGTAACGACCCAAAATTCTATCAATGGAATTTATTTGTTCTTAAAGTTACTAAATATGGTATAAAGCACATAAAATCACTTAGAATACATTATAAAAACTGTATAAATGAATAATTAATTAAATAATAATTATTTCAAGAAGATAATAAACTAATAATGATGAAGTAGTAACTCAACATTAGGAATAGTAATACGAACCTTTTAAAAATAAAGCAGGAAAAATGAATAGTCACCTCACCCATGAAACTATAAATAATTTTTTTGAATCTTATAAGTTAAAATCTAATATAATTATATCATATTATAAGTAAGTAAATATTTTAAAAGTTATTAATTAAGTGTTGGAATTATTGTAAGTAAATAATATTTAATTATAATTTTTTTGATTAATTTAATTATTTAAAAGAAAATTTATTTTCAGAAAATGTATTAATTAATTAATATTTTTATGTCTCATGATTTTAAGATAATATTATTAGACCTTATGTAATTTTTTGAAGTGTTATAAAATCAGTGTAATTTTTAAATCCATATTTCCATGTAAATGATGATTTAAGTTAAAAAATAAATTACACATATTTAGAAGATAATTTAAAAAAATGGAGTTCATTTTAGAATTATAATTGTCCGAAAAAGGTTAGGGTGAAGTTTTAGGATTTTTCTAAAGTACTTGAATTTTGTATGAATAGTAAAATATGATAATTTACGAGAAATGCTAAAAACCTGATTTTTTGAGTCATTATTGAGTCCTAGATGATGTAAGTGACCATTGGTTCTAAATAACATGGACTAATTAATTTATTTACTCAAAATAATCCACACTATTTCTTTTTTTGAGAAAAATAATAAACTAAGGATTACAATAATAAGGAAACACCCCTCTCCACCACTATAAATACCACCACTAACACCCTCTTCTCCTCACACATTTAAAGCATTGATCCTTGCCCAAATTATACCCAAAACTATTATATAGTTCCTATCCCACGTCTAGGATCTCTTTTTATCATCAAAATACCAAGCCTATGTGCCTTTAGGAGGATCTTAAGAGGAGAATTCAAGAGGTAAATCCTCTCCCTTTTTCTTTTAAATTCCTTTCAATTTAATTACATTTCATATTCTCTCATCACCTAAATTCATCCTAATATAATTATAACTCCCTTACCTTAAATATACTAGAATAATATCTTGTTACTGTAATATCCATCATTAAACTCATCACTCTCACTCTTTTATTATAAAAATGAAATCGTCGCCCGCGAGGTCTCATGTTACCAAAATTTTGGGTGATAACCTTTCATTTTCCTTAATCTACTTAAATGATACTAATAAAACCATTAAATCGTTTAAAATATTTCTTAATATGTATTATAAAACCCTATTTATGTTATATAACTAACATTTATACACAATATTAAATGATAAAACAAAACGAGTTCATCCTGATCGAATGACCGCCAAAACTAACCTAAAACGATCATTATAAATTTTTATCTAATCATTAATACTCACGATATATAATAAAGTACTTTATAATTTCATTTAAACTTCATGAATATCATTAATAACATATAATAAATTTTTTTGATAGTTTTCCCCATTTTACACAAACTTTCATTCATGAATACAAGTGAACCAATCGTGAAAACTAAGACAACGAATGCTCCCAAACTATGAAATTAAACTATATAACTCATCATAATTCCAATAAATGAACTAAATAAAACCCTGATGAATAAAAATCATGTATAAAAGGATTTTTAATTTTTAATTAATGAATATAATGCGATTATATAGGATATTAAGGTAAAGGAATCATTTAGACTCCATGTAAGGGGAATTATCAAACCCCACTCTTTTTCTTTTGGTTTTCACTCATTATTCCCATTTTCAATATGGTTATTATTTAAATATAATTTATTCATTATTATCATAACTTTTCTGGGATAATTTTTTCTTCTTCTTTAGTTTATGAAAAAAAAATTGTTTTCCAAAAGAAATATTCTTTCAAAAAACAAACCTTTTACTTCTCAAGATTTTTTATTCTTAACTAAGGTTGAATATTCAAGTATTTTATTCCATATTTCATTTGGGAACCCAATTTTTATTGTTTTATGTTAATTAAATGAAACCCATTCCTTTCCATGGGTTGTTATTTTGTAAAATATTGATATATGTTCTATGTGGCATGTATGAGAATGTAAATGTTATGATGTGAAAGGTGGGAACGAAATAATATAGAGAAAGGAAAATGTTATGTTTTTAAGGGTGCACCCTGAATTATATAATGATTGAATTCATTGGATAATGTGATGTATCTCATGGGAAAAGTAAAATATGGATAAAAGTGATGCTATATTTTTTCACAACTATGTGTTGTTGTTAACCACTAAGTCAAGATGTTTCATTTTTATGCATTGCCACATTTTATGCCATTACCTATTTTTTCCTATCCAAATTACGATCCTTTTCCTATTTTATGATGATATTGATTATTCTCACCACAAGATTTATTGTTTAATGTTCTTATCTATCATCTTACTAGGGTTTTATCTCACCCCTTATTATGTATATTCTCAGGTGACTACATGTACTAAGAATAATTCAAGGGACAATAAGAAGATATAGGATAAGGTATTAAATTATTGTTTATGTTTTATTTTTTAAATGTTATGTCTAGTCTTAATTTTCTCAAACACTAAACCTTTGGATCCTCATTGCATAATGATTTTAGGTTTTTTGGCTTTGTAATGATTTAATAAGATATGAATAAAAAATATAACTATATTTGGTATGAGAGGACACCTTAGTTAATTTGGGAATTGGTATTAGAGAACCATAGTGAAAACCCTTAGTATGAGACTAAGAATAAGAAAGAACACCAGAAGATTTGTTTTAGAAAATTCTAAATAGATGGATCCCACAATATATTCCTTTTATATTTTATAAAATAGTGGGAACTAGGAGAATCTAGCCCAAAAACCTACATGAGAGGCAATTAAATGATTGGACTCACTACATCCTCAGTGATCTAGGAGGTGGAGTTCAAAATTTCATATCAATTATTACCCAAATATATCTAGTTATGAACAATAACTTGAATAATGTGGAATTTCCACCTTCATATAAGAGGGAGAAACTAGCTATCAAGTGTTTTATGTTGAAACAACCACCAAAGTTTAGTGGATATTCAGATCGAATAGTTAAATAATAGTGGGTGAACTCAATAGAGAAGATCTTTTCAATTTTTCAATGTCCAGAGATGGTGAAGGGGAATCTTATTGTTCATCATCTAGATGGATTAGTCAATCAATGGTGGGATTTTGTTAAGAACACTAAGATGAAGGATGAAATTGAATAGTTGGGGTGGGAACACTTTAGGAAAACATTTCATAACAAGTATTTCCATAAAAATCTTTGTAAAAAAATGGATTGAGAATTCATAGAGATGAAGAAAAAGGTAGGAGACTATCTCACATCCTTAAAAGTAAAATTCATAAGGCTTGCAGGTTATGATTCTAGTTTTTTTTCAATAATGATAGTAAATTTTAAAGATTATTTAGTGGTTTAAAAATTCATCTTTTAAAGGATCCTGCAATTCGATACATTCGGAGTTATAAATAAGTTGTTCGCTGTGATCTAAAAGTGGAGATGGAGTTTTGGAAATGGTCCCTTGGATATGGTGATAAGAAACGAAAGATGGATTTTCAATCCAGGGGATCTAAGGAGAATGGTGGGAAGAAAAATAAACCACCAAAATGTAAAAAATGTGGGAAGATGCATCATGGGAACTTCAAAAAATGGATAGGGAAATGCTTCATTTGTGGGAGAGAAGGCCACACAGCACATAAATATCGAAAAGACACTTGGAAGCATGATAATGTGGTGGAGGAAAGGAGAGAACCACACATGGTCCAATGCTAAAAATATAGGGAGAAAAGGAAATATGAAATCCACTTCACTAAACCTCGAGTTATCAGGGGTAATCAGTGTCATAATCCATTAATACCAGAGGTGGAAGGGAAGGCTTATTCGATCACTAATGTAGAAGTGGAGAAAGAAAATGAAGTCGTAATAGGTACACTTCCAACTCAATAATGGAAAAATTATTATTTGATTTTGGTTCTACACATTCCTTTATATATTGAAAGCTCGATAGAAATATTGAATCAAAGCCCTAAAACCAGGAATTAGAGATATTTGTAAAAACACCCACTGGTACAATCATTGTTACCCAAGTGTTGGACTCTTTTCCTATTGGTGTATGTGGGAGGATTCTTCTAGTGATTCTCATAATAATTCTTTTGGTGGAATTCAATTATATACTAGGAATGGATTGGATCTCGTTATATAGATCACATATCAATTGTTGGTAAAGGAAATATCTTTTTATATTACGAACCATCCTATGTTCCGGTAAAAATTAAATGACTATCAGCAATCTAATTTTCAAAATCCTTAAATAGTATGGGTGTTGATTTCCTATGAAGAAGCATACCTCACTCAAATGATTGAGTCAATGGAAGGTATAAACCTAGGGGAAATTACCATCACGAGGGAATACAATAATGTATTTCATAAAGAGTTACCTGGACTCCCCCTGTATCTTGAGGTAGAGTTCTTAGTAGGACTCATACACTAAGATTCACTATCTCAATGTGTCCCCATAGGATGGCTCCAATCAGACTGGAGGAATTAAATAAGAAGCTATTAGAGCATTTGGAAAATGGGTTCATACACCCATATCAATCAACTTGGGGCGCACCAGTGCTCTTTATCAAGAAGAAGGATGCATCAATGCAGTTGTGTATTGATTATATAGAACTAAACAAGATTACCATAAAGAACAAATATCTTATCCCAATGATTAATGACTTGATTGATTAGTTATGAAGAGCTCAGTACTAATCAAAGGTGGATCTTCATTCTATATATTATCAGCTAAATGTGAATAATAAAGGTATTTAGAGGACTTCCTTTCATTCAAGGTAGGGGTACTATGAGTTTTTGGTGATGGCCTTCAAACTTAGTAATTCCCATACAATATTCACAGAATTGATGAATATATTTTTAAGAATTACCTTGAAAAATTTGTGGTGGTGTTTATTTAAGATATTCTCATCTAATCCAAGATAAAAGAGGAACATGGAGAACATCTAAGACTTGTGTTAGAGAAATTAAGGAAGGATAAGTTGTATGCTAAGTTTAGAAAGTGTGACTTTTGGTTTCACCAAGTCACATTCTAGGGACATGTGTTCACACATGAGGGAATTTCTATAGACCCTTAAAAAAGGAAATTGAGGAATGGACCATACCCTCTAGTCTCATTGAAATCCACAGTTTTCTTAGCTCACTAGGGTAATATCAACATTTTGTGAGAAAGTTCTCATGATTTTCAAGACCAATAACGACGTTGATAAGGAAAGGGGTAAATTATGTCTAGATGGATTAATGTGAGGAATGTTTCATGGAGATAAATAAGAGGATTACCACTACACCTTTACTAACATTATCAAAAAGTGTAGAAGGATTTTTGATATACAATGATGATTCCAAGAAAGTATTGGGTTGTGTACTCATGAAAAAAGATAATGTGATTTCCTAAACCTCATAGAAATTGAAGAGCCATGAGAATAATTGCCTGATGAATGATATGAAGCTAGAGCCTGTGATTTTTCCTTGAAAATATGGTGACAGAACCTCTATGGTGAGAAGTGTGTCATATATACCAATAAAAATAGCCTAAATTATATATTCACATAAAAGGATCTCAACAAGCATCAAATTATATGGTTAGATTTAATCAAAGACTAAAATTGTTCTTTTCCCTATCATCTTAGAAAGGTAAACATGGTAGATGATGCTCTAAGTAGAAAAGAACCTACTACCCGTCAATGTTGTGGATTGAGAAAGAAAAAATCTTAAATGATATTAAAAGTATGTATTTGTAACTCAGAATGTTAGGGAATACATCCTACCTATCCCAAATTATTTCCCAACCTTCTATCCAAGAGAAGATTAAGGAAGCACAAAGGGATGATTTCGAGTTACAAAAGAAGATGAATGCAATAAAGGAAGGGATGTTTAAAGAGTTCAATATCAATGACGATGGTAGGATTTAGTTTGGAATGAGGCTCTTTAAGATGTTATCACATGGTATAAAGAAGGAGATATTTGACAATGCACATAGCTCAACATTCTCTATCTATCCCGAGAGTTCTAAGATGTACCGTGATCTCCAAGAGTACTTCTGGTTGGACAACTTGAAGATGAATATTGAAGATTATTTTGAAAGGATTATTCAGACACTATGAGAAAAGTTAAGACCCTTCTCTTTAGAATTAAATGGTGGATGGGATCAACATATCTCATTGGTTGAGTTCTCATACAACAATATCTTCAACTCAGGTATTTAGATTGATCCATATGAAGCTCTATATAGAAAGGGATGTAGAAATCCCACCTATTGGGATGAAGATAGAATAAGAAAGCTATTTAGACAAGATCTTGTGAAATAGATGATAGATAAGTTTCAATACATCCATCAACATATCAAAGATACTTAGATTCGAAATAAGAGGAATGATGACAACTATTGAGGGACTTGGAGTTTGACGTTGGAGATAAATATTCCTTTTAATATCACCAAGGAAGGGAGTCATGCTGTTTGGAAGGAAAAAGAATCTAAGCCCAAGGTACATTGACCCCTTTGATAACATTGATCTCATAGTAGCTGTGGATTATTTTCTAGCACTTCCACAGAAAATGGATCAAGATCAGGATGCTTTCCACATATCACTATTGAGGAAGTACATACCAGATCTCTCACATGTACTGAGATTAGAGGAGTTACAACTAGAAGATGTTCTCTCTCATGAGAAGAAACCAATAAAGACTCTAGACCAGAGAGATAAGGTTCTACATTACAAGACAAAACACCTTGTCAAAGTGTTGTGGATGAACCATAATTATGAATATGACACATGGGAATCACATGATGCGATGAAGGAGAAGTAACCTAACCTATTTATGTAAAACAAAATTTCAGGGGTAAAATTTCAAAAGGGGGGAAGAATGTAACAACCAAAAATTATATCAATGGAATTAATCCCTTCTTATAGTAATTTTATATAGTATAAATTACATGAAGTCACTTAGAAGACATAATAAAAACTTTATAAATAATTAATTAATGAAATAATAAGTATTTATAGACGTTTGTAAAGACTCGGATTTTCCATGAATTTTTTTTAATTATATGGAATGATTACGAGTCTTTGAAAATTGGCAGTGTGTGATTCCGAGGCCTGGTGAGCCTAGAATGAATTTCTGAACTTTTTATAAGTACGTTTATTAAACAGGTGAGTGAAATTTTTTAACTTTTGAACCGGTGATCAGATTAAAAATATGAGGGAACCCTTGAATCTATAGCACTAGGATTCACATACAAGAGACGTCACTTCGACTGTATTAGGTTTGGAAAAAAATTTATATTTTGGAATTTTTAAAAGAATAAGAAAATAACTCTTCTATTTTATTTTTTTCCTTTCTTTTCCTCCAACAGACAAGCGGTAGTGTGGGACTAGTGGCATGTCAATCCATTTAATGGCTTGACCCTTCATTTTTTATGTAATAATGTCATTTTAATTTTATAAGGTTCCTATTAAGTAAACCATCATAAATTCTACGAGCATTGCACACCCTCCCCCTATCATATATATATAGAGTTTGGGGAGAGGTAATGGCATGGATTCACCAAGAAATGAAGTGCTGATAAAGTGTCGTGATGCCAACCTTGGTGGATAGAGCCTATTCTAGTGGGCGGTGATGGGTAACACCAAATCATGAAATGAAGGATGAAGCTTGAGCAGCAACGTTGGCAGCTTTTTGTGTGGACAATGAACACCGACCCACTTCCTCAATTGTGGGTGCTCTGAATCATTCTTGGGGTAGAGATTTATTTTGTTATAACTCTAAATGATTGTTAAATCTTACCCTCTTGCTATCAACCTAACATAGAGGTTACGAGCCAAATGAACACAACCCGGACCCTCCGCCATTGTTGGAATTTTGGTGTGTTCATTGTAAACATTACCTTCTTGTTCGACAAGACCCAGGATGATAGATGATGGAGGCGGCCGACACCAGCTGGCTGTGATTGAGGTGGAGTGTCATCGCATGCCCCAAGAGGAGGCCATGACACAATGTTGTGGAGGTGATACTACGCGTCGTCACGCACCGCCTTCTGAGAGGGACCGTAGTTTCCCCCCAAAAAAAGGTCGAGTAGGGAGGCTAGCACCAGCTAGCCACGGGAGAATGTAGTGCGCCATCGTGTCACTAGCGGAGAACCCCGCAGCTCCAACGCCGCAGAGGAGGGACCCATGGAGGGTCACGCGGTGACCTGGTAGTAAGAAATGGGGGATGCCGCTTCACTAACCGAATGGGGGGAAATCCCCCATGCCAGCTTGAGTGGACCCCGCTTCAGTAGGCCACGCGTTCCAGTGGGCCGCACTCCACCGCATGCCAATCCGCGCCTGCCCAGTGGGATGGGCCACATGAGCCAAGAGGGTCGCGCCTTCACGAGTTGGGTTGTGCAATCCCATCGTTCCACACCCATGAAGGCCGGGAAACACCCCCTTGCGGGCCGGGCTAGACCGTGGCCCAGCTAGCCGAGCCCGCCGTGGTGCAGCCCAGCCACGTTGGACCCGAACCGGGTCAGGTCGGCCCAACCAGGTCAGGTCGGTCCACCCAGGTCGGACCAGACCCGGACACGACCAGGGCCAGTTCCGCTTAAAGGGACATAACTTGAGAACTGGGTTTCCGTTTGAAGAACTATCTATGGTGTTGAGACACATGAAGAGATATAGTCATATTGGTATACTCTAGATGAGTTTTGGAGAAAGTTGGAGTATAGACGGGTTGGATTGAATCTGAATTCAATCGGTCCCTCAGAACTAAAATTCTTAAAAATCACAGACCGAATGTACGATTGACACAATATTTGTTGTGTTGGAACCCTAATGACGTGGAAGTCCTTTGGGTTACTCCTTTTTATTGCTTAGTGGTGGTGGAGGTACAACCGATATCTTGAGGGGCAGATTCAACGGAACTCGTGCACACCAGGTGCGAGGGATCTTGTGGCTGGCTATAACGTAAATAAAGAACATAGATCCTAATTGGGACAACATCTATCAATCCTGTGTCGGTCAGAAACTATCAGATCCGGTGTGGATCCGCGCTCATCGATCTTGTGTGGGTCAGTGCATATCGATCCTATGTGGGTCAGATCCTGTGTGGGTTAGTAGAGGTTATTACCTATCTATCCTGTGTGGGTCAGCATCAGTGCCTCTT
Organism: Viscum album; assembly: GCA_963277665.1. NCBI lineage: Eukaryota > Viridiplantae > Streptophyta > Magnoliopsida > Santalales > Viscaceae > Viscum > Viscum album. The sequence goes on along the minus strand of OY728127.1, from coordinate 1,955,679,987 downwards.
AATAGAATAAGATGATATGGCTTACGACTAATCATATGTACTTCTGTTCTTAAGTTATAACTGAATGTGATTAGAGTCTTTCTAACTTAGTGGTGTTACCTGTGTGGTACTTAAACCTTCGTGGTGTTACCAATGTGGTACTTTTACCTTTGTGGTGTTGTCTTCAGGGTGTTTCCACTATGGTACTTCTATCTTTGTGGTGTTACCTATGTGGTACTTCTACATTCATGGTGTTGTCTTAGTGGTATTACCTGTTTGGTACTTCTATCTTCGTGGTGATACCTGTGTGGTATTTCTACCTTCATGGTGTTGCCTGTGTGGGACTTCTACCTTCGTGGTGTTTCCTTTGTGGTGTTACCTTTTTGGTACATCTATCTTCATGGTGTTACCTGTGTGGTACTTCTACCTTCGTGGTGTTACCTTTGTGGTATTCTTCCCTCATGTGTGAGATGAGTATATCTTGATAACTTAGGTATATGTATGGGCATATACCTAATTAGTGTTGATATTTATTGATTTGTGCTTTGAGATTGAGGTCTTTCTTTGTGGTATTTCATTTTTGGAACTCCGGGAGACCTATGGTGGTCATGGTGTCCCTACTGATTATTGTTAGACTAAACCTTGCATGGGGTATGCCCAAACCTTGTTGTGTCTTGTGTAGAAGACGTACAATGTTGATCGAGGCTGAGGGAGCCAGGACTGGATGACGCTCAGAGGGGGACCATTTGGCGTGATGTGATGTAGGGTCTTCTGATCATGAGATGTACCTACCCTTTAGGTAGGATCCTTGGTGGATGATCTAGGATATGTTTTTCACTTTTCAGTTGTATTTGTACTTTACAGTTGTACTTGTACTCTTCTATTTGGCTTGTAATCTAACCCCATTACTTTCAACACACTTTTACTACAACATTTTACTTCGTGGTTTCTTCTTGTGGTGTTCTTGGACTGTGTGTCTGTAGAGGTTAAAAGGAAATGCTTTCCCATAATAGGGATACACCTTTCTGGTGCTAGTCGCCAGCCCCTATCTTATGGATGGCGGGCTTGGGGTAGTCATGGTACGGGCACTGATGGACAGGTTGTGACAATGTGGTATTAGAGGATTTAGTTCTAATGAATAAATATGACTCTAAAATTTTCTATGTGGCAACAATGTTAAGTGTTATGAGTGTTCTTTTCAGTTTGTGTAATCCAGTGTTGGTGTGGCGGCCAGCGTATCCATACACCAGGACCCCGAATTCTGATTTCCGACGTAGTACACGGAAACACTAATTGTGTGTGTTTTTTACAAGTTTTTCTTGTGATCTCTTTGAGTCTTATCACCAGGTATAAATTATTGACCATGAAAATCCTTTTTTTAAGATGTCACCACATAGATAGCCATTGAGGATTCCCAAGAGAGTACGCGATGATGGACCACTGAGTGATGGGGCCTCGATGCAGGGCCCCTTTACGATGTTTGCACCTTCAGGTGGTGTACCAGCTACACCACTACCTTATGGGAAGCCGTTACCACTATCCCCACTAGTAGAGGGTGCAGGACGACTGAGCACATTGCACACATTTCAGCGGTAGAGGCATCCAAGATTCGGAGGCCCGATGGACCTGCTGGAGGCTGAGGACTGGATGGAGGTTATGGCTAGGGTTTTTTGCTCGGTTGGGACACTAGCTAATATGATGGTGATCCTAGTTTACAGTCTCTTCTAGGGAGTAGCTGGGATATGGTGGAGTCTGACAATTCAGATACACGATGAGGAGAACCTCATCTAGGTGGACTTTGAGGGCCTTTTTATGGAAGATTTCATCCCAGCGACTCTATGCTTAGTGCCTATACAGAAGAATCTACACTTACAGTAGGGAAGCTTGACTGTGGACCAGAACTTGATGAGGTTCACTAATCTCTACTGCTCCTCTAACAATATGGTTAAGGACCCTTTCTTTAGGGCCTGAACCTTTGAGAATTTTCTCCGATGGAAGATTAGAGTATCAATGATAACGTTCATCATTCTGACACAGGCTGGGGTGCTAAAGAGAGCGCTTTTAGGGGAGATCTTCCTACCTGAGTAGGCACTGACAAAAAGAGCCACCACTGGACATCATTTAGTAGAGTCATCCATAGAAGGTAGTAGAGAGATGACGCAGGGGCCCAAGCTGTCCAGACCTTCTAGTGGAGGACCTTAGGTTACAGGGTCGGTGGTGTGGGGCTCACGTTGCAGAGGATGACAAATTAGGAGGAGGCAGTGCTACTCTTGTGGATGGCAGGGTCACATGGCTCATGAATGCCTGACCCACCGTATAGATGAGTAGCAGAAAATCAAGGGACCACCGGGATATAGGTAGATATTCAATCAGAGAGGTTCCCACGCAGCACACAGATGTGGCTAAGGATCTTTCCATGTATTAATTGGAGGGCGACGATTCGAGGTTCTACTGCCACCACCTTCAGGTGGTCCACCCTGACCACATGGAGCAGGTGGACAGGGATGAGCTCAGCTCCAGGAAGCTGAGGCTTTCAACAACGACCCGCCAGAGATGATTAGAGGTATGATCTATTTCTACTGCACCTTAGATGCAGTACTTATAGACACATGTGCCAATGAATCTTTTATTACCATGACCCTCGTTCAGAGCTCAGAGACTCTGATGGATCCATCGACTTGATCCTTATAGATAGAGAATCCTACGGGAGAGGATTCAATGATTACACACTATTATTGGTAGTGTGAACTTACTGTAGGAGGTGAGAGATTTGACTGGGATCTTCTAGTTGTGGTGTCGAGACCCTACAAAGTCATCTTGTTTATGGACTTGTTATCCATAGTCCATGCTCAGATTGACTATATTAGGCATAATGTCTGGTGTGTCCACGTGGATGGGACCATGTTTTCTTTCATCGACGATAAGGGAACCTCTACGACACATGATAGACATACCTAGAGGATGGTTCAGCCGATCACACATCAGTTGGATAGCCTTACCCTCAGAGAAGTAGATGTAGAGAGTCCGAGCTATCCTATAGTGCTGGACCAGTAAGTCGACGTCTTTCCTGATGATGTTTCGAGACTACATCCACGCAGAGAGTTAGAATTTCACATCGACCTATACCCTGGGATGACATCGATATCTACACTAGGATATCAGATTACTCCTGCAGAGCTTTGGGAGTTACGGGTACTGTTGGAGGACTTGTAGAGGAAGGGGTTCATAAGGCCCAATGTTTCTCCATGGGCAGCCCCAATTTTGTTCTTCAAGGAGGTAGATGGGAGTTTGAGACTTTGTATGGACTATCAGTACATAGAATTGGTGACTGTGAAGAAAAAGTATAAACTTATGAGAATTGATGATATTTTCGATTAGTTGAAGGGAGCTCATTGGTTTTTGAAGATAGACCTTAGATCAAGATATTATCAGCTCACGAAATGAGATGAGGATGTGAAGAAGACAAACTTTAGATGTTATAATGGCCACCATGAGTTCTTGGTTATGCCATTCGGCATGACCAATGCACCAATAGTGTTCCTGGGACTCATGAACATGATCTTTCTATCACACCTCGATCACTTTGTGGTGGTCTTCATCTATGAAATTTTGATATACTCACCAAGGGGGGAACAACATTCCTATCATCTAAAGATAGTTCTATGTAAAATTTGAGAGAACCAGCTTTATGGTAATCTCTCTAAGTGATTGTTTTGGATACGAGAGGTCATCTTTATGGGTCATGTTATCTCGGAGTTTGGAGTTGCAGTGGATCCAGCAAAGATATAGGTTTTTATTGCTTTGGAGAAACCCTGAAGCGTGAGAAAGGTGCTGAGTTTTCTAGGGTTGGAAGTATACTACTAGAGATTCGTGCCTAAATTTTCTAGAGTTTCAACACCCTTTTCAGCATTGACGAATAAGGGACAACCCTTTGTATAGATGTAGAGATTCTAGTAGAGTTTTCAGGAGCTGAGACAGAGACAGAAGAGTGCCCCCATCTTGAGGCTACCGGAAGAGGGCATTGGGTATATAGTCTACTGTGACACATCATGGACTGGACATGGGTGTGTCTTGATGCTATAGAAAGCATCGATCTCTTATGTTTCGTGACAATTGAGACAGAATGACCAGAACTTTTCTACCCATGACATGGAGTTATTAGTTGTGGTCTTTGCCTTGAAGATATGGTGAAATTACTTGATGGGAGAACGTTTTATAGTCAACTATGATCATAAGAGTATCAGGTATATCATATATCAGAAGGACCTAAACCTGAGACAATGATGATGGTTAGAGTTCCTCCAAGACTATGACTTTGAGATAGTCTATACTTTTGGGATGGGGAACGTGGAAGTAGATGCACTCAGCAGGAGGTCTGGTCTACATATGCTGAGTGAGGAAATATAGCAGCTAGTCGCGATGTAGATATCATTCATAGATAGAGATAGACCAGCTTACCTTCAGTTTATGACTTTCACTCCCCCACTTCATCAGTAAATTTGTGAGGCATAGCTTAGTGATATTGACTACGAGGCTCGACGTGCTCAGATATCCATAGGACATGCACCTGATGGATTTTATGAAGGTTGGGAGAATGTAATACACTTTAGGGGATGCACTATGGTACCAATGGAGTTATAAGAGGAGGTGTTGATGGAGTTCCATACATCTTCTCTAGAGGGACATCTTGCTGTGGTGAAGATGTACCAGGACCACATGCATCCGCACTGGTGGCCAAGGATGAAGAAGGTAGTGGCTGATTTTGTTTCATGATGCCTCACTTTCCAGCAAGTGAAGGTTGAGCATCAGGTTCCAACATGAATAGAACATCTACTAGAGGTGATGGAGTGGAAGTGGGATGGAATCTACAACTAATTTGTGACAGGGATTCCATGTATGTTCATAAGACACGATTCCATCTGGGTGATCATTGACCGACTCACCAAGTCGGCCAACCTCCAACCTATCTGAGAGCAGGGATTAGTAGAGGTCTTGGGATGCCTCTTCATATAAGAAATTGCGAGACTTAATGGGGTGCCATCGACAATCACCTTTGATAGTGACACATGTTTTACATCCCAGTTGTGGAAAGGATTACAAGAGGAATTCAGGACTCAGATGTGTTTGATCACCCCCTTTCATCCACAGATGAATGGTCAGATGGATCAGACCATTCAAATGCTGGAGGACATGTTACATGCTTGGGTACTAGATTTTTTCTGCTATTTGGAGGATCACTTTCCCTTGATGGAGTTCTCATACAAAAACAACTATCACTCCACCATCGGTATGGCACCAATCGAGGCCCTATAAAGTCGACATTGCAGATCAACTCTATGATGAATAGACCCAGTGGAGTCAGCACTTATGATTCCATAGTTGGTACGAGATACCACTGAGAAGGTGAAGATCATCCAGGAACGAATGAAGACTGCATAGCATAGACATAACTCTTATGATGACAGGAGACAAAGACCTTTGAAGTTAGAGGAGGGAGACCATGTCTTCCGAAGGGTCTCATATCAATGAGGTTTACGAAGATTTTCAGAGGCGGAAAGTTAACAACGTGGTTTATCAAACCATTTATAATACTTCATAGGATTGGCGAGGTGGCATACAGCTTGGAAATTCCACTGCAGTTGAAGAGGGTGCATGTTGTCTTCCACATATCGTAGTTGAGGAGATACCTACATGAACCATCTCACATCATAGACCAAGGCGAGATGGACTTTGATGATGGAGCGATGTTTACGTAGGTTTCAATTGCGATTGAGGATCAACAGTAGTGAGTCCTTCATGGGCAGTCGATACCTATGGTGTGCATTCGATGGTACCACGGGAACCTCCAGGAGAGAACATGGGAGAAGACGGCTCAGATTCTTGTTTAGTACTCCCATTTGTTTTAATAGAATATATAGTGGATTCTGGGGATGAAGGGCCCTAAGGTGGGGGGAATGTAATGACCCAAATTTTCCATGATTTTTTTTAAATCATATTGAATTATTGTGAGTCTGAAAAAATTAACGCGACATCATTCTGAGACCCGGTGATCCCGGAATGAATTTATGAACTTTTTTAAGTACGTTCAATAAATGCATGAGTGTCATTTTATAACATTTGATACAGTGCTCAGATTAAAAATATGAGGGTACCGTTGAATCTGAAACTCTGGGATTCGATTAAGGGAGACTTCACTTCGATCGCAGTAGGTCTGGAGAAAAATATAGATTTTGGACTTTTTTAAAAGAATAATAAAATAACTTTGTTATTTTATTTTATTTACTTCTTTTCCTCTAATGAAATAGCGACAGCATGGGACCAGCGGCATGTCAATCCATTAAATGGAAGGAACCTTAAATTCCTATGTAATAACACCATTAGAATTATGGAAGGTTCATATTAAAAGAACCCTCATAAATTCTACGAGCATTGCACACCCTCCCCCACTCCTATTGATATGTAGTTTAGAGATAGTTAATGACATGACTTCCCCAAAAAATAAAGTGCTGATAATCTGCCATGATTCCAACCTTGGAGGAAAGAGATGGTTCCTGTGGGTGGTGATGGGTGATGCCGAATCACGAACTGAAGGATGGAACTTGAGTGGCAACGTTGGTGGCTTATTGGGGGAAAACAAAGAATGACCCACTTCCTCAATAGCGGGCGCTCTCCATCATTCTTGAGGTAATGATTCATTTTTTTATAATTCCTATTGATTGTTGAATCCTAACCTCTTTCTATCAAGATAACATAGAGCACGGGGGAAAAATGAACAAGGATTAGACCCTACACCCTTTTTGGTATTTTGGTGCATTCTTCACAAACATTACCTTTGGGTTGGACAAGACTCGGGATGAAAAATGATGGGGGTGACTGGCACCGGCCGCCCACGATGGAGGTAGCGTGCCGTCGTGTGTTGCAAGAGGAGGCCACACCACTATGCCACGACGGTCAACAGAGTGGCCGACACCGGCCGACCGCAAAGGTGAGGAGGCACGCTGTTGCGCTCCACCTGCATAGAGGGCCCATGAATTTTCAACCATGGTGGTCAAGCATAGTGGACAACACTGGCCAGCTATAGGGGGATGCGGCACGCCGTCACATGCCACATGCAGAGGAATCCGCAGCTCAGACACCGCGATGGGTCCTGTGGTGACCTGGCAGTGCCAAAGGGGTGTTTCCGCTTCACCTACCAAATGGGGGGAAGTCCTCTGTGCCAGCTTGAGCGGAACCTGCTCCAGCCGGCCATGCGTGCCAGTGGGCCATGCATGCCAGCAGGCCGGGCCATGCATTTCTAGCGGGCCGGGCTGCGCCTTTGTGGGATGGGCCACACCTTCGTGGGTCGAGCTGCATAAGCCTAGTGAGCCAGTCCTTTGTGGGCCATGTCCCCTTGCAGTCCAGGCAGGACTGCGGCTTAGCAGGCTGAGCCCACCGTGGCCCAGCCCAACCGAGTTAGTTTCGGACTGATTTGGGTCAACCGAAACTGGGTCGGGTCGTACTGGACCTAGACACATCTAGGCCCAGTTCTGCTTAAAGGGCCATAACTTGAGAACATGATGCTCTTTTGATGAACCTTCTATAAAGCTGAGACACTTGGAGTGAGACGGTCCTATTGGTTTACTTCACATGTGTTTTGGGGTAAGTTTGAGTATAACCGGGTTGAATCGAACCTGAATCCAACTAGGCCCTCAAAACTAAAACTCTTATAACTCAGAGTCCTGGTGTCTGATTGATGCACCCTATGTTGCATTGGTAGCCTTAAGACATGGTAGAAATCTGGGATACTAATTTTTGGAGCTTAGTGGTAGTCGAGGTATGACTGATATCTCGAGGGGCAGATTCTACAGAACTCAAGCGTACTAGGTGGGAGGAGTCCTGTGGATTGCTGTAGCATGATGAAAGAACATCGATCCAAAGTGGGTCAGCATATATCGATCCTGTGTGTGGAAAAAAATATTACATCTTATCTGGTTCAGTGCTCAGTGATCCTATGTGGGTTAGCGCATACCGATTCTGTGTGGATCAAATCCTGGGTGGGTCAATGAGGGTTTTTACGTATTGATCCTGTGTGGGTCAACAGCAGTGCCTCTTAACAGAATAATATGGTCTACCTTATGACTAATCATATGTACTTATGTGCTTAAGTTATACCTGAATGTGATTTAAGTCTTTATACCTTAGTGGTGTTACCTATGTGGTACTTCTAACTTCATGGTGTTGTCTTCATGGTATTACCTATGTGGTAATTCTATCTCCATGGTGTTACCTATGTGGTACTTCTACCATCATGGTGTTGTCATCGTGGTTTTACCTTTGTGGTACTTCTATCTTCATGGAGATACCTATTTGGAATTTCTACCTTTGTGGTGTTACCTGTGTGGTAATTCTACCTTTATGGTGTTGTCTTTGTGGTGTTACCTATGTGGTACGTCTATCTTTATGGTGTTACCTGTGTGTTACTTCTACCTTAGTGGTGTTACCTTTGTGGTATTTTTTCCTCATGTGCGAGATGAGTGTATCTTAATAACTTAGGTATATTTATGGGAATATACCTAAGTAGTGTTGATGTCTATTGCTTCGTGCTTTGAGATTGTGGTATTGCATTTTGACATTTCCTTTGTTGAACTCTGGGAGACCTACGGGGGTCTTATGGTCCCTACTGAGTATCGTTATAATCACCCCTACACGAGATATGGTTGAACCTTTTTGTGTCTTGTGAATATAACGTACAACGTTGATTGAGGCTGAGGGAGCTAGGGCTGGACGGTTCTTGGAGGCAGACCATTTGACGTGACTTGACGTAGGGACTTCTGATAGTGAGCTGTACCTACCCTTCAGGTAGAAGCCCTGATGGACGATCCCAGAGTTGTTTTTTATTTTTCAATTGTATTTTTACTTTTCATTTGAACTTGTACTTTTCTGTTGGGATTGTATTCCATCCCCTTTACTTTTGTCACACTTTCACTAAAATAGTTTACTTCACGGTTGCTTCTTGTTGTGTTCATAGACTGTGTGTCTCTACAGGTTAAAAGGCAATGTCTTCCCATTATAGAGATTCACCTTTCTAGTGCCAGTCACTAGCCCCTAGCCCATGGAAGGCTATATTGGGGTAGTCACAGCACATGCCCCAAGGGATTGGTCGTGACAATGTTAATGAACCAATACCGATTAAATAATAACTTGGACTTAAGAATAGTAATATGAACCTTATGAATATTAAAATGGCCAAATGAATACCAACCTCACCCATGAAAGTATAAATAAAATTTATGCATATTATAAGTGAAAATATGATATAATTATATCATAATATAAGTAATTAAATATTTTAAAAATTATTAATTAAGTGTTCGCATTTTTCTAAGTCTTAAATTTTTAATTACAATTTTAGGAATAATTTAATGATTTAAAAGAAATTTTATTTTCATAAAATTTATTTATAAATTAATATTTTTATGTCTTATTATTTTAAGATAATTTTATGGCACCTCAAGTAATTTTTCCATGTTTTATAAAATCACTTATAATTTTAACATCTTTATTTTCCAAGTAAATGATGATTTTAATTAACAATTAAATCAATCATATTTAGAAAAATATTTTCATAAAATTGACTTCATTTTTGAAATATACATGTAAAAAAATGTTTAGGGTTAATTTTTTTTGGATTTTCATAAAATACTTCGATTTTTTGTGAAGAGTTAAATAGGATAATTTACGATAAATGCTAGAAACCTATATTTTTGAGTCATGATTGAATCATGAATGATGTAAGTGACTAGTGGTTCAAAATAAAATTCAATAATTACTATAGTTAGTCATAATAATCCTCACTATTTCCTATCTTGAGAAAAATAAAAAACTAATGTTTAAAATATTAAGAAACCACCCCTCTCCTCCACTGTAAATTCCACCCTTAACACCCTGTTCTCCTAACACCTCTCAAGATTTTATCCCTTCCCAACTTCTACCCAAATATCTTCCCTATACCCTACCCCATGTCTTGTTTCTCTTTAACTCATTAAAATACCACTCTTAGGTGGCTTTAGGAGGATCTCAAGTAGAGAATTCTAGAGGTAAATCCTCTCTCTTTTTCTTTTAAATTGCTTTCAATTTAATTTCTTTTATTATTATCTTCTACCCTAAATTAATATAAATGTAATGATAAATTAATTACCTTACATATAATGGAATTATATCATGTTAATGGATGATCCGTCATTAAAATCCCTCATATCTCTCTTTTATTATAAAAATGAAATCGTGCCCGTGATATGTCCATTTACCAATATCTTGGGTGATGCCCTTTAATTTTCCTTAAATAATTTTATGGATTTTAATAAAACCATTAAATGGTTTAAAAAATATTTTAATATGTACTATATAACTCTATTTATTTTATTGAAAAAAAATTTGTTTCTTAATACTAAATGATAAAACAAAACGAGTTCGTTGTGATTGAAATATTGCCAAAATTGACCTAAAAAGATCATATTTAATTTTATCTAATGATTCAACCGAATGATATATAACCGAAATATTTATAAGATCATTTAAAATTATATAATATCATTAATAACATATAATAACAATTCTGGATATTTACCCTCATTTTACACGATGTTCCATTCATGAATACAAGTGAACCAATCATGAAAACAAAGAAAAAAAATGCCCCCAAACGATGAAATTAAACTCTATAACTCATCAAAAAGACCATAAATTAAATAAATAAAACAATAATAAATAAAATTCAGGTATAAAAGGTTTTTTAATTTTTAATTAATGAATATAATGTGATTATATAGGCTATGAAATTGAAGGAAGCATTCAGACTCAAGGTAAGGGGAATTCTTAAACCCAACTTTTTTTTTTGGGGTTTTCCCACATTAACCATATTTTCAATATGGATATTATTTAAATATAATTTCTTAATAATTATCTTAAACTTTTTTGGATATAAATGTTTCTACTTGAGTTTATAAAAAACAAAATGTTTTTCAAAATAACCATTCTTTGAATAAACACACCTTCTACATCTGAATACTATTTCTTATTCACTCACGGTTGATCATTCATGTATGTTATTATCTATTTCATTTGGGGAATATATGGTAATGAATGGATACTTATTAAATGAAACCCAATACTATACATTGGTTTTTTTATGTTTAATATCGATATATGTTCTATGTGGCGTGCATGATAATGCAAATGTTATGATGTGACAGGTGCACCAAGAATTATATAGCATAATGAAAATGTTATGATGTGACAGGTGAACATAGATTTATATTGGACTTAAATGAAATCGGTAATGTAATTTATCTCATGATAAAAGTGAAATATGCATGAAAAATATGCTATATTTTTTCACAACTATATGTGGTGGTTAACCACTAAGACACGATGTCTCATTTTATGCATTTCCACATTTCATGCCTTTATCTAATGTTTCCTATCATGAATATGATACTTTTCCTATGTTATGATAATATTTATTATTCTCAACCCATTTTTTATTATTTCATGTTCTTATCATTAATATTACAAGGAATATAGCTCACCCCTTTTCATTTTATATCCTCTAGTGACTACATGTACAAAGAATAATGAAAGGGAAAATAAGAAGCTTGAGAAGAAGGAATTGAATAATTTTTTTTTTGTATTTTTTAAATGTTATGTATGGTCCAAATTTTCCCTAGAAACTAAAATTTTGGATCCGAATTGTGTAATGATTTTATTTTTTTTGTTTTAAAAATTATCTAATAATATATTTAAGAAAAAGTAGGGTTGTTATAAATTCCCACTCCAACACTCCAACATAAGTAGGAATGGAAAGATATATCACTGAAGCTATGATATCTCGATGTATACCCTACTGTAAGGCCAATTACCTAAATAATGGATCCAATAAAATATCCACGGTGTCTCAAAAGAGATAAGGTAACCTCTTAGAATACTCCAAAATGGTCATAATACCCTACTGCAGATGCAGAAGCTCTTAGATGCACAATGATTTTAACGTGGAAGGATAAAACTCCTCCCTAAAGTGACACTTGAAGTATGACTAGGAGAGATCAGTATCATCATATAACTGAATCACCAGAATACACCCTCACCCAACATATACTCAAATAAGACACAACATGAGTTCTACCACATAGTATTTAGGCATCTTCATAGGGCAGAAAACTCATGTGACCACCTCTAACCAGTCCCCAACCACCTAGTGTTCTGGATCACCCCGAATCTTGGGAGGCTACTACCTATGGAACTCATTAAGTGCACTCAACCTTTGTGAATCATCATCTAGCACACACATCACTCACTAATTCATAACGAGTGGTGGTAATGATGGTAAACAACCCATAAATACTATCTATGGTACATGAACTTGTATTGAAGCTTCATCACTCGGTGGATCATCCTCATGATTACGCAATGGAATCCTGACTGGGTTTCATCATGGATGCATCATGAAATAAACAAGATATACCATAATCAAAGTGTATATACGGGGAGATAAATCAATAATTACATAGAAACCACAACCCATTCTTATATGATTCATGTACAAATGTTTTCCCTTCAATGAATGTAGACATGTACCATGTTGAAAGGTAGGTGATCAGAGTCCTTGTGTATGGATATATCAGTCACTACAACAACACTGGATTCCTTGTCCTGGAAGTATAACATAGAAAACACAACAATATTTCCATAAAACCAAATCCAATATCATATACACTAGTTATAATGTAGAACCGACTCCTCTGATACCACTCTGTCATGACCCGCTTGAACAGGGCCTGAACTACAACTACCCCAAGCCTTCCCCCAAAATTCAAGGGGCTTGAAACCAGTGCTGAGTGGGAATATCACAAAAATGGGAGGAATTATCCTAATGTACCTACACACATTACCACATATCTAATACTATAAAATATTGTAAATTAAAATAACATAAACCAATACATGCGTAAATCTATAATTCCCAAAATCAGAGTATATAAGTAATGTTTTGGAAATGTTAAATGGGACAAATATAAGTCCAAACAAAACAGTAGAGATAATTAATTTATTAAAGGATGAGTAAAACTATAAAATTAAACCACCCAAAAAATACCTCAGTTTATCTAACTCAAGCTATAATCCAACATCTCCTTGTCCTCCCAGGACACTCTCAAATGGGTCATCATCTATATAAGACATGAAATGTGTGGGCAGAGACCATGCATGGTTGAGTATATAAATATCTCGTATGACACCCCAAAAAGACTAAACACATATACTCAAGAATAATCATCCCATAACAATAACACCTCAATAAAAGAAAATTCCATATATACTTACAAAGGATACCACACCTCCATGTGGTCTCAACCAAACTACCAGCCAAATGATTTTTCCAGAAGCATTTATTCAATGATCATTCCCAGAGAACCCACCCAATGGGACATTAAATCAATGGAAACACTCTTCCATGTTTTCATAACAATTGGGACCCAAACCATAAAACTCACTGATATCATAAGGCACCGACACTCAGAGAGGGGATCACAGTAAGGAATTCTGGGGGACAATATAAACCCAATCTGGATGAACTCTCTATGTAAAGGATTCTATACCAATAATACCAGAAACCCAAATAAAACGTCCTGCTAGATAGAGGATCAATGTCTCGTACATGGAGTTCATGCTTATTCCATGAACCCCACCTAGGTTATAATAATAAATGATAGAGGATCACACTCTAATCACAAAAAGGGACATAACAAACTCTGTCTAAGACACATCCTCTATATGAGATCACAATATGGAGATATAGACCTAATTCCACACTGTACCCTCAAAGGGATGGACCAAGGGAATACACTCAACCAATACTAGTCTAGTATTAATGAAATGATAGGATATAAACAACCTAAAAGTGGGTCTATGATGTGTACTAGGGGTACACGATGTGAACAGGGGTACATGAAATGTCCAGCCATCCCCTGGTATGCTCATGTGATGTTTTCTCACATAATATGTAAACATCCACATACAATGGGTATACAAAATGGTATACAACATTTAGTGGTATTCTAGAAACCTACCTGTGTTGTCTGTATGTGTACTGTTGTTCATGCATGTGTACCAACCCATGTACACCTGGTCTTATCCATATACACTTGGCTATGTCCGTGTATCCCATTTAGCCTGTTCCCCTATATCCTCTGAGATATATGTCAAACTGCTAGAAAGGGTTCACATGGAATGCGAAGGATTCCATACCGTGTGAGATTATTTTCTCTCCATGGAAGCCCAAGAACTATACTGAGGGTACCACATTACATGTATCTCCGGATTACATGTCGTCTAACATGGGATTTTCCAAAACCCAGAGGTTCTTATTCGAATCTTCCTATGTGACACATTCATTGCAAAGATCACTATAAAATATCGATATGAGGTCATCTGACTCCTTCTATCGGAGATAACTGGGATCCGAGGATAGATCTTCTAAGAAAAACTCTTCGAGCTGTGAAATATATTTTGTGAGTCAAACTAGGAAGAACAAGTACCATCGGTCAGACTAACCTACGTATGATCATGGTCCATCATCATAGCATCATCGATCGTGAACTGTACCCATGTTATTGATCTTTTGTATAGAAGAATGACCATCCAATGATCAAATATTGTGTATTTTGTCAAAAACTAAGCCAAGTGAATTACCTGTGTTGATCATTTGAAGAAAGGGGGGATAAATCCATGAACCATAAAATGTGAGGAATGAACCTTGGCCTCAATTCATTTTCAGCCTCCATCCATTGTTGAAGAACAAAATTAAAGAAGAGGGAAATAATAAATGAAAAAAAAATAAACTATAAATAAAATAAACCACCGATGAAGGAATTAATTATTTTTCATGGAATTGATCTATGTTTGATCTAGATAAAGAACATGAAGTAAATCAAACAAATAAAAAATTCGTCTTAGAGATTGAATTGATCTTTGATGAAGAAAATATCTAAAATTATGTCATTAGCAATATCCATGTAATCTGATGGCAAAATGATCCTCAATCTCAATATGACCTATTTCCATTTTCCAATAATTCTCTCCTCCAACAGTCCTTTAGTTCTATAGTGTTAAGAGGTTAACCCTAAGATCTCATCATAACCATGTATTTATAAGTAATTTTTGGTGATGTAAAATTAATATAATATATTAAATCACCTTTAATTAATTTATTTAAAAATTACCCATATAAAATCCCAACATAATATTCTAATGTGCTTCAACGTTTTGTCATTCCTAAGATAAAACCTGTGCTCTTTACTCAATGATGGGATTATATTTCCAATATAGGCATACTTTTAGACATTCTATTTTTTGGATAATAGAGTGTGCATGATATTTATTTTTTATAATTTTTTTCAAATATTAATTCTGAAATCACCGGGCCTCAAAATTTAATGTTGTCTTAGCACCTAGATTATAAAATAATCTATATAATATTCAAAAGTAATATAAGGAAAAATTAGATTCGTTACAAGTAATGTTTCAATTTTTCAGTAGTTGGAACAAAAGGAAGGTAAATAATAATTCACCATTATAGAATCATAATTATAACCAAAATAGCATATATATTCATTAAATATATCATTATAATCATCTATGTAAGTAGAAAATGAAAAGCTAATCACATCGCATAGTGGTGGTGATAGCTGGACGTATGCATAAGCTACATTATCATTTTAAAATGGATGAGAGGTTAAGAATTTAAATAATATTTTACGTTTATGGAATCATAAATATGTTATAAAATTCATATATATCCATAAATCCATCTATATAACCATACTAGATAGACAATAATGAAATATAAAATACTTCACTTTAAAGGATAATAGTTTGCATATATGCATGAGCCATGTTTTTATTTTCCACAAGATATATTTGAGAAAGAAAATGGATTCCCAATAACACCATAGGATTTTAAAAAATAAAACTACATTCGATTTTGTATATGACTCGCAACCCCGAGCATAAATAAACCATGAAATATTATTATTCAAATAGGACCATTACAACATATTTATTAAATTAGAAAATATTAATAGGATTAAATTATTTATTAAATATATATAAATTTAAAACTCAATATAAATTTATTTATAAATTATTATTAAACAATCACTTCATTTTTAGAAAATTTATTTTATTCTTCCAAAATATTTTTTCTAAAAAAATAGATTATATTAGTTTTCATGAGAAAATATAATAATTAATTTATGGGAAATTTTAGAAATTTTATTTTATAAAAAGGATATAATTTCTTAAATCATCATGTCTAAATTATCTTATGGTGAAATTATAATATTTTTTAGAAAATGTTGAATTTTCATTGAATAATGAAAAATATTGATTTTTGTTGAAGGATGTATTTTATTTTAATGTATGTATAAAGTAA
Organism: Viscum album; assembly: GCA_963277665.1. Taxonomy (NCBI): domain Eukaryota; kingdom Viridiplantae; phylum Streptophyta; class Magnoliopsida; order Santalales; family Viscaceae; genus Viscum; species Viscum album. The sequence goes on along the minus strand of OY728127.1, from coordinate 1,955,663,543 downwards.
TATTATATTTTATATTAGTTATAAAATTTCATTAGTTATTTTTTATTAATTATAATCCAATTATAGTCCTTGTAATGAATTTTCTTCTTTAAAATGACATAAAAATGTTTTATACTGAAAAGGGAATTTTTCTAAAATACCACTTTTCATCACCTTTTGTGTGGTTAGTTTTAAATTAAAATATTACAAATATATAAATTTATTCTTGAAAAATGAGTTACAAATTATGAATTAAATTTATAAAAATTTTAAATAGGACCCTTTTATTTTATTCCTTAGGAATAGTAACTATAGTAAATATTTATCACCAAGGTAAGGGTAAATTAGGTAATTAATGTTAAAAATAATATTATAAAGACTAACAATTAAACCTAAGACTTTAATTTATCCTATTTAATGAGTGGATACTCTAAATTTTCATTCCATTATCATATATATTAACACTTGGTTCCATATTTTTTTCAATTTTTACCTTTAGTATATTTAAGTAAAAGACTATGAAAAAATGTGACTTTCTTATATTTAATATCTATAAAATTTTGTGAGAGGGGTAAAAAAAATTTTATGTTTGAATATTGATTTTAAAGATAATTTTGTTTATTATGGTGATTTATTTCTAATTTTTAGTGATGAATTAATTACCTTAAATTAATTTTCAACCCTGACACAATATTTATTCATGTAATAGAAAAATAATAAATGAAATTAAAATTTTTAAAATGCATATAGTCTAAAATAAATATTATTTCTATGGTTTTTTAGATAAAAATAAAATTTTAGTTGAGTGTTGAAGGATAATATTTTAATTTTATTTCTTTCCTGTTATTTTCAAATTAAAATTAAAGGAATAGTTATAAAAATGACATTAATGGTATTTTTTAACAAATCTTATTATATTAAATGATTTAAACTTAATAAAAATTCTATATTCGACCTATTAATTTGGATGTGGTTAGAAATATCAAACAAGTTCCATTTATTGGACAATAATACTTTTATAGTTACTATCTTGTCCCATAAAGCGTAAAAACTTTGTTTTGATGATAATTGTTAAAAAGGGTTAACATGGGTTAAAATAAATGGAATAGTGAATAAAACTAATCAAAGCACATAAAAATTTATTTTAAGAGATTATATATACCCATAATAATCCTATATTAAAATTATATCAGTTTTGATCCTTTTATCAATAAAAATTAATTTATATCATTTTAATATTTTATGAAATTCTAAAAGCGGCCATCCCATAACTTATAAAAGGGAACACCATCTCCTCTTTTTTCACTCTTCATAATAATTTTTCTTAGAAAATTATTAACAAAATCCATTAATTACATCCCTTAACATGTCTTAGAAGACTTGGTTTTATTAAAAACTCTTCCTATGAAGGATTTTTGTGTAATACTAAAGAGGTTATCCAATGGAGAAGTATCATTATTAACTGAGAATTTCTATTTCATTTTCCCCCCTCCTTCAAATATTATTCAAACAAGATGATATAATAATATTAGTATATACCATAGTATATGATTTCATTATGTTAATATAATAAAAAATACATATCCTCTTCCATAAAATGGGAAACAAATACATCTTTCCTTTGTATAGTGGACAACCACCTTGCAATCCAACGTAGATAATTTTACATCATTACCTCTCAAAATTTTTTATGATAATGGATCTAATTTATAAATATGATATTTGTGAAATATTTATCATTTTTGAAAATTAAGATATCATATATATTCTTACCTTTACATGCATTGAAATATTTTCATGTATTTTTTGTGCACATGTGGATAAAATAACACATACATTTTTCCATCAAGATAAAATAACACTTACCATCAAAATCACTAAAAAATGGAAATGTTACTCATGCATACATACAGTCTACCATCTCCATGATTGTAATATAGTTTATTTTTAAAAATATTCTTTCATGGTTGGTTTTAGAAGTATAATTAACGTATATAAATAATAATAATGTAATTGTTATTATTATGGAGATGATGAAATAATGACCTCATTCAACATAGTCAACCTACTAAAGTCATTTTGGACATTTGAGTTGAATATCATCAATACCACTAATGTGAACTTAAGTTATTATTTAATTGAATATAACACGATGAAAAATAAAATAAAATGGATAATAAAATTTAAAAAGGTTCTTAAGAAAGTATATAATTTGAATAATTTTATTATTCCAAAAGACAAAAAACATACATGGTGATTTCTACTTGTGGTAAGGGCCTTTATTTTTTAGAAAAAAATCCTCTTTTAAGGTTTCCATTCAATTTTTTTTTCTTCAATGTACTTATATTTATAAATTATTCAAAAAAATTTATTGATTAATCAATGGATAATAAAGTCATTTTCTGAAAATATTTTAATTTAATTAATTATTTTAAAAAAAATTACCATTTTAAAAGTTTTACATAACATACACTTTACTTTTAAACCTTTATTTTAATGGTTTTAAAGATTTATTTTCATAATCATTCTCTTACATGTCCATATTTTTAAATTATTTTATTAATGTATTTATATGAACAAAAATTAATTATTAATTAAAATTTATATCTATTTATAATATCTTTATAAGGTTTTTAGAAGGGGTATTTTTACATATTTTATAGGGATGTTTTGACATTATTTACAAAAGAAAAAATAAATGGTTTATTTTAACTTATATAGAATCAAAAGATTTTCCGATATCCACAATGGTTATTTGGTATTTTGATTTATGTAAAATATTTACTGTTTTATTCAAATAAAATAATTATTTTACCTTTTTATAGTCATTTTTAAAAATATTTTAAAAATGAATAGATATTTTGATATCTAGAAATTATCTTCCAGGGTTATAAATGACCTCTATCTAAAGCACCTTTTTTGGGTTATGACTATTCCATATCTAACAAAATTTAAATCTCAATTTAATTTTATTTAATGATTCTAAATTCTATATATATGTCTCTCACCTATATACCTATCTTATTCTCCATTCCTTTTATAGGGTAATATATGCCTTATGATCAGATATCAAATGCCTTATTTTGGAAATCTCTTTAGATTATGATATGAGGAAATATTATGCAACCCATTTTCTTTCAATGCATAATTATTAGGTTTACATCATATAATTTATTTCCTTTTGGTGGAACACATAATGTTCACCAGGTTATGTTGGATGTGATTAAATAATATTCAAATGCATTGGTTAAATATTTTTTCTCAAGAGATGTTATGTATAATATTAGATAGTAACCCTAATCTACTATGGGACACTATCCACCTTGTGATGTTCTATTAGAACATAGACTTTACTTAATATTATTTAATGATTTTATTATTTCCAAATTCCATATGATTACATTATCTTACAATATAATTTTCTTAATTTTATGCTTCCGTATGATTACTCACGAGCTTATGTTTAAAGGAAATAATATTTTAATTTACAATGGTGAAATGAATACTTTTTTTAAGATTTTTTCATAATTATTCAGGATTCTAAAACAGCCTTTATAGGATTTATTTTTATATTAATATTTCTTATGAAATTTTTCATGAAAATATTCGGGTAGAAAAGTTTCTTTATTTAGTAATAAAATTAATATTTTGAGCCAAATGTTTAGTTTTGAAAAACAATTTTATAAGTACTTTTGAACTAACAAGTTTCTTTCATTCATTTTATATATCCATTACTAATATTTTTTCCTTCACCCAAGTGAAATTTATTTACAGGATTTTAAGGATGAGTATGGACAAGGATGATGCCAATATGAGAATCTTAAAGATATGTCCTATAAATAAATATTGTTATGTCATTAAAGTTTTGTTATGTGTGAAAAATAGATACTAAGTGTAAGTGTCAATGTTGTGATGTTTTATTAATTTATTTAAAGGTGATGACATAATTATCTAAAACTATAAACCATAAAGATTCTCAAATGTAAGAAAATGAATTATTGAATTGAAACTCAAGATTTTTTACTGTTTATGGTTGGGTCCTAACTGTTTGATTCAAAGGAATGGTTTTGAAAAATTTGGAGATTAGGTTGTTTTCATATGAGGTTAACATAAATAGTTATGTGTTCCATAATGGGTTTATAAGTTTACAGTTGATAATATTTTAAATGTCCTAGACACAAATTATACAGTTTTAAGTGATGGATTTTCAGTGTGATTAATGAAAATTTGGGAGATATTTTAATTGGTTGAGGTATAAATAACCCTTATGTTAAACATAAAGTATTATTTTTGGAAGAATGAACTTTTCATATGTTTAAATATATTAATAAACATATGGTATTATATGATCTTTAATGATTAAGGTTATTTTAAGTATGCTCATAATATTTATAGGGACATTATAAGAATTATATCGACATAGTTTTCATAAAAAGGATAATATGTCACATCTAAAAGGCCACAGGGCTTAAACCCATAACCAAAGGGAGACAAGGGTGAAATTCCAACCACTTGACTATGTGATGTATTGGTCAGTATGGTATTTTTTTTTATAATTATGTGATATGAAAAGATTAATTTGATTTTGGGAACATATTTTTTTATCATAGATATTATGATGGCATTGAAAAGTGATTTAGTGATTATTGTTATTTAGGAAGAAGTTCACTATTTTGGGAACCTTATATGGAACAGGTAAACAAGATATTATTGATTTTATTTAAGGAATAATGATGAAATTATCTTTTGGAAGAATATATGATTTTAATTCGGATTTATGGTGATTCATGATATTTATGTAAATTATTAGAATATCATCGATGTTATATGATGATGGAATATATTTTTTAGGTATGAGATATTATGATGGATTGATGTTATTTGAAGATAAATATATATTTTATCTTGGAATAATATGTGAAAAAAACATTGTAATAATTTTTTTTTTCAATCTTGGTATGGTATATTTTAAAAGAATATTATAGTAAGTTATTAATCTGATGATCTAAGTTAAACATAGCGTGTTATTATTAAGGATTTCATGATTAATGTTGCGTTTTTTCATATCATAGTTTATTTATTTTCAGAATTATCCTATGATAATTTTTTTTGTTTTGGTCTATGTATTAATAAATTAGGAGGCGATATGTTATCTTTCATTGGATTATATGATATGTTTTAAGTTTATCTTAGTGCTTTGGGAATGGAAAATCCCTCATGAATACTCACTGTTTGGAGAAAATAATGATATTGTGGGGGAATTTTATTAAAGTTTAAAATTATAATTTTCATATAAGTATATTTACTTATGGTATTTATCTATATGGTAATTTAATTAATAAATTATAGGAAAATTATATTAAAAGACATGTGATCCTATTACCTTTATTTTGAACAACTTAATGGTCTTTTCCACCAAATAAGTTAAAGGTTTTGTTGTCATTAACCTTCTATTGTCCATTCACTTTATTTTGATCAATTTTCACTATCACTCTCTCTAATTATTTGGAAAATTTTTTTATCCATGTCCATATTTTCACTTCCCACTAATGTTATCTTTTTTGGTATCCTAGTTGTGTGATTTCCTTCATATTTAATTTTCCCTCCTTTTCAATAGAAAATTTTATTAACACTTTTTATGATGTAGGATTTCAAAAAAGGTACTTTCATATGTCAAACCCTTATTTTTTGATATATAATTCAAATTGTGGGGATTTAATTTATTAAAGGGGGAAGAATGTAACATACATATATTTTAAAAAATAAAACCGTGTTTGGTAGTGTATAAGATACTCTACCCAAAGCCAAAATGAATCATGAAATATTATTATTTAAATATGTCTAATATCATGTAGCTGTTAAATTTGGGGGTTTAATGGTATTAATTTCTTTAAGAAATATATAAAAATATCCTACTCAATATAAATTTATTAATAAATTATTTGTAAATAGTCACTTAATTTTTATTCAATTCATTTTATTCTTTGAAAATATGTTTAATTCAAAAATGGATTTTATTTTTTTTTCAAGATAAAATATTAAAATTAATATATAAATTTTCAAAAAATATTTGATAAAAAGTTATAATTTTATAATTTATCATATTCAAATTATTTTATGGTGAAATTTTTATATTTTTCTTTCATGTTTGAATTTTAAAAGAATAATGAACAAATATTGATTTTTATCAAAAACTGTATTTTACTCGAATGAGTTTACAAAGTTATTTTGTATTTATTATTAGTATCAGAACTTAATTGGTTCATTTTGATTAAATATAATCCAATTATATTTCTTTTAATGAATCTTGAACTTGATTTTGGTATAAAAATATTTTGATACTTCAAAGGTATTTTTTCTGAAAAACTCTATTTCATTGTGTCTTGAAGGTTTAATTATAAATAAAATTCTACACATAGGTGAATTGAATCTTTAAAAATAAATTAAATATTTGGAATCATGATTTAAATATTTTATAAATATGTCCCTTTTATTTTAAGCCATTGTGAATATGAACTATTGTAGATATTTATCACCACTATAAGGGTAAATCAGATAATTAGGGTTAAATAAAATATGATAATGAATAAAAATTGACCCTAACACTTTCATTTATCCTATTATATGAGTAGAGTTTATAAATTTCAATCCAATTCTTGAATATATAGATTCTTGGTACCATATTAAATTGATTTTTAACTTTTTAATATTTAAGAAAAAAATAAAGACAAAAATGTCACTTTCTTCCTTTGAATATCTATAATATTTATTTGATAGGGATAAAAAATTATGGTAAGTTATAAATATTAAATTTAAATGGAATTTATTTTTTATCATTGTAATTTAATTTTTGGTCATTAAACAATTACCTTAAATGCTTGTGAAATGCCGACACAATATTTATTTAATTAGTAGAAAAATAAAATAAATGATTTTAAATTTTTTAAAATTAATATAATTTGAAATAATTATTGTGTTACATGAATATTTTATAAAAATATATTATTATTTATATATTCTAAATAATTATATTAAAATCACATCGCTTTTATGTTTTTTTGAAATCCAAATTAAATGAATAATTCTAAAAAGTGACTTTAATGATAATTTATAATAAACAATATTTTATTAAATGATTTAAAATTCTTAAAAATACTATATTTATCCATGTTATTATAATATAGTTTTTAATATCAACCATTTGACATTTATTGGTCAATTTACCTATTAAAGTAACTGTTTGGACCCCAAAATAGTAAAAACGTTATAATCATGGTAATTGTCAAACAAGGTTAACATGGATTAAAACAAATAGATAAGGGTAATAACCTAATTTAAACTTGTCCAAATTTTATTTGATGATATTATTTCAAAACATAATCATAATATATTAAAATTATATCAGTTCCTATCCTTTTTAACATGAATATTAATTTATATTAATTTATATTAATTTAATATTGAAATACATTCCAAAAGTACCCCTTCCCACATTTATAAAAATGAACCTCCTCTCTTATTTTATATAACCTTTATAATAATTTTGGTTTCAAATTTTTTTACAAATACCTTACTCAATTCCACCCCCATGTCCTAAAGGCCATCTTTTGATAGGAAAACCCTCCAAGGAATTATTTTGGCGTTAACCTGAAGAGGTTGTCTAAAGAAGATATATCGTAATTAACAAGATATTTATTATTCATTATTCCACCTCCATAAAATATTATTTATCAATTGTGATATAATAACAATAGTATCTAGCATATAATTATATTTTATTGTGTTATTGGCATAACCAACATCCATCCCCTCTTCCATCAAATGGGAAACAAAACCATCATTCGTGTCTATAAAGGACAACCGCCTCATGAACTGTTGTAATTAATTTTCCATAATCACCTCTCTCAACTTTTAATGATGATGGATTTAATTTATATATATTATATTCAGTAAATATATATTTTTATATAAAATTAATATGTTTTATATTTTATTATCTCTCCCTTCACTAAAATATGACAATGTCGTTCATGCGTACATGTGGATTACCACCTCCACAAGGTGATGTGATTAATTTTTCAATACCACATCACATTGATGGTATATATATGTTTATTTAAAGAAATAGTATAATATTTATGATATAATGATCATTATTTTAATATAAAGTAACTCTTAACATTTTTTCATCACGATCATTGAAAAATGATAACGTTACTCATGTATAAGTATATCCTACCGTCTCCATGACTTTAATGGAGTTCATTTTTCATAACCATTTTTCATTATTGGATTTAAAGGTATAATTGATATATAAAAATGATAATTATTTCATTATTGTTATTTTTTATATGATTAATTGATGACCTCATTGACCATACTCAATCTACCAAATTTATTTTGGAATTTTGTTCCAAATAGAATCAAAACATCCAATGTGAACTTAAATGATTAATTAATAGGATATAAGATGATAATATATATATTAAAAGGGTTACTAAAATTTAAAATGTTTCTTATAAAAAATTAAATAATTAAAATAGTTTTATTTTTTAGGAAGACGAAGAATGTACAATACACGTCAGACTCAATCTAAGATAATTTATTTAAAAAAAATCTTCTTTTAATGTTTCACATCCAACACTATTTCTCCCATGTAAATGTTCTTATAAATTTTTAAATAACACATTTTTATGCTTTAATTTATTATAAAGGTCATTTTTACCATATTTTAATTTATTTACAATGGTTTTAAAAATGAATATTTTTAAAGGTTTTACGAAAGGTACATTTTACTTTATAAACTTTATTTTAAAGGTTTTAATGATTTATTTTCTAAATAATTCTCCTACATGTAAATATTGTTAAAATTATTTTATTAATGTATTTATATGTACATAAATGAATTATAAAGGGAATTTTATGTATCTTTTTTTACTTTCATTCAAAGGATATCAAAAGGAATATTTTTACATATTCTATACAGAATGTTTTTAATTTCTTTACAAAATACAAAAGGTATGTTTTATATTAACATAAACGACATCAAATGATTTTCACACCACCAAAACCATTATTTTATATTTTTAATTCATTATAATTTTTTTTAAATGAAACCCATATCTTAATATTTTCCAAGTATTCTAGAAACGGGAATTATATGGAATAGATATTTTGAAATCAAGAAATGTTTTTCTTGTGGGTGTAAAGATCTCATTCTAAACCAAACTTTTGTAGGGTTATGAATCTTCTCACTCTAACACAATTTAACTCCATAATTAATGATATATAATTCTCATAAATTATATATATATATATATGACATATATACTTATCTTATTCTCCATTCCTTTGATGGGGTAATATATACCTTTTGATCATTTCTAAAATTCCTTATTTAAGAAATATCTTTTTAGTAAGATAAACATCGTGATTATATAACCCATTTTAGTTCCATGGGTAATTATTATTTTTATTACTTATGATTTATTTCCTTTTCATGGCACAAAAAAACATAAACATGTAATTTTGGGTGTTCCCAAATTGTGTTGTAATGCTTTGGATAAAGGTTTTTTCTCATGATATGTTATGTATAGGATTAAAGATTAAACCTAATATACTATGGGACTCTTTACATCATGTGATGTTGTCTTGGATGTTAAAATTTTCATGATATAAAGTAATTATTTATGTAATTTCAACATTTATTTTATTTTCATGATACTATTATACCATGTTCTCTTTTTTATGTTTCCTTGTTATTACTCATGATATTATGTTTAAAGAACTATATATGATAATTTTCAAAGAAGAAATGTATGGTTTCTTAAAAAAAATCACAAGTTTTCCTTTTTTAAAATGTTCCTTTATAAATTTTACTTTTTCAATAATTTTTCTAACGAAATATTTCATGAAAATATTTGGGCAGAAAAGTTGTTTTCTTGGGTAATAAAATGGTTATTTTGAGCCCAAAATTTAATTTTTTTTTTAAAATATATATGTATTTATAAAGTAAAAATATTTTTTATTTATGTTTATATGTCCCTTACTAATATTTTTGTTATCATCCCATGTTTTAATTTTTCTTCAGATGGTCTTATGGATGAGTAGGTGTAATGATGAGGTCAAGATGAAAATTATGAAAATATATCATGAAAATTAATATTATTATATAATAAAAGTTTTTTTTGTGTGGAATAAATATATACTAAGTAGAACATTCAACTTTGTTTTGTAATATATATTAGTGTAAGGGTTATTGAATAATACTCTGAAACTCTAAACTATAAAGATCCTCAGATGTAAGAAAATGAATTCTTGACTTAAATATAAATATTTTTTAATGTCTAAAGTTGGTCCCACACATGGACCATTAACTTGAATAAATGTAAGTATATTAAAGACAATTATTTATTAACATTAAGATGGTTATAAATTATTTTTATGTTGTTAAGTAAGATAGGAACTTGAACTATATTGGTAAATACAATTACCTCTTATTTGGTTATCTTTCTTTTTCTTACACCATATGCCTTATTGATATTGTATTGTGATAATACCAAGACCTTTATACCATTTAGAGGAATTTTTGGATGGTATTTATTATTATCATGGTTGAGATAAATGGATAAATTAGTCTGGATAAGTGATAATAGTATGTTCCATTTTATAAATGAGGTCGGTGTAAAACATGTAAATAATTGAAGCTTTATTATATGATATATGTCTTAATCCGGTAAATTGGATACAAATGTACAAATACTGAATGATAATATGGTTATGTAATGTTGTTCAGAGTATATTACTCAAGAGGGGGGGGGGGGGTGAATTGAGTAACTATATAAATTTCTGATGAAATCGTATTTCAAAACGGTTTCCCCAAAAGGTTAAATACAACCTAGTTAATCAAGGTTATACTGTTATAAGAGTTTGAATGTTTAAATAACTTCTTAGAAGATTGATTTGTTCTCAGTAATGTTAATGTTAGTTATTAATATTACTTTTTAAGTTATTTTACTAAGACAAGACAATTATAACTTCGTTCCAAGATTAACTATCAAAGTGAATTTAGAAATTTTTATGTTATACAATAATGTAGTAAAATAGAGAATAGTAAATTAAGCAACACAGTGGATATAAAACAAGTGGTTCAGTTTCAAGCTGAGACCTAGCCCACTCCACTTGGTGATCACCTGCCACCAAGAATTTTATATAAATAATCATGTTTCACAACCTGGATCAGGATTAAGAATAGTACACAAAACTATCCAGTCACACATGGAACTCTTCCACAGTTCTTCATTGGTACAAACAACCAGGACACAAAGGGACCTCTTCCACAGTTATCCGTGGGTATAAAAAAGTGTAAAAGATGTTTGACTAAAGATATAATGTATCCTTAAGTATAATATAGGAGACATAGTGTGTTGTAATATAGATACACACTCTTCTCAAAAGTTAATAAAATGATACACAATAGAGCAGCAATATTGAGATAGGTTTAGAAGTGTTCTGAGTGTTAGTATTTGCAGCTATGGACTTCTTGAGATGAAGTAGATGTAGTGCTAAAGTCCTTGTCTGGAAAACAGAGTGTCGCAAGTCAGACAGATTTGGCTTGTGTTCTTTGTGATGTTTGACAGTGTGAAGATGTTCTCAATTCTGGGATTCCAGTTTGCTTCATGTGTTCTTTTGTAGTGTCAAGTTTCATGAGACAATTCTCTAAGGGTATTCTGTTGTTGTGATCATGCCCACAAGCTTGTTTTTCATTTTTGTATCATGCCACACATTAGTTATTTTGTTTCTTAGTACATTACTCTTTTATCCTGAAGTGAATGTGTCAAAGCCGACAGGTTGCATGTATTTTACACCTCTTACCTCGTACTTTCAGATGATATGCCTACAAAAAAATATTAATTATGTTGGTGCATTAAAATCTTCAAATATGACCTTTAGAGAATAAACTGAAAGAAGGCAAAACATATTAGGAAACAATGTCACAGTATGTCATGGAAACGATGTATTCCTCACACGGTGTCTGGATTGGTCTTGATGTGTTGTTCCTGATGTCTGGATGTCACAGTGTCTAGTTCATAGTGTCTGGTTCGCGGTGTCTTGTTCATGGTGTCTCGATGTCACATTGTCTTGTTCACGGTGCCTGGTTCATGGTGTTTTCTTATTCACAGTGTTTTCTTGTTCACGAGGTCTCATACTTTGTGAAATATCTGTATTCAGACTTAAGAAGTGATATTTAAGGAATTAATTAAAAATAATCATTTGTCAGGAAAATCATTATAAAGTGAATCAAAAGATAGTGTATTGTAACCAAACTGAGTATATAATACTTAAGAGCTTTGTATAGCTTTTTCTAAACAAATGTGCATTTGATGTGAGATAGATTACATAGAGTTAACATTATTTATAGACTAAATAGGATTTGTGATCATTAAAACAAGATTAATACATGAGGATTACAAAAATCTCCCCCCATTTTGATTATCACAAACCATGTATATTTAGAGTGTATATTTTTTCTAACAACATAGTTCGAATGTACATATAATAGTTCAAATTTGCAAAAAATATATATAGAGTGAGTGTTATCTTCTCCTATATTTCTCCCATATATTTCTATTTCCCACATATTTCTCCCCCTTTTGGGATTATCAAAAGGTTGTAGGGAAAACAAAGACAAAAGAGAAAAGAAAAGTGCAGAATGTATTAGATAAAAATAGGGGCATTACAAGAAGTAAAACAGATATAAAAAGATTCCCATCAAAATAGAGTAAGCACTATCCTTATTCACTAGCTGGTCTTCTCTTTTCCCTTAGTAGAAATAGTAGAAGAGGAAGCCATAAGAGCAAGAGTAGAAGTAGAAGAAGGTAGTGAGGTCATTGATAGAGAATGTAAAGGAAGACCTTCAAAGACATATGGCCCCAAAGTAGGTGCAGTATAAGACCAAGGCAGTTGTTGATCAAGGACCATAGGCTGGATCTGACTCAGTGCTAGAATGACAGACATACAAGTGGAGGCAAGGGTAGTGGTGAATATAGGCAAACCATGTCTCAGAGGTGCAGTCGCAGGAGAAACAATGGTTGTACTCTATATATTAATATAGGGCCTCATATGCTTGATAAAATCTACAATGATCTCTCCACCATAATACAAAGCTTTCTCAAAGCCATCCTTGTTTTCCATAAACTTATCCAACAAACAAGTGAACTCTGTGAGCTTTTTCAAAACCAGGTAGAGGCATATTTCTGGGCACTGTAGAAGTACTGTAGAAGTACTGTAGCAGGCATTGTAGCAGTACAGTACACTATGCGGGTACTGTAGCAGTACTGCACACGGGCCAGGTATTGTAGCAAAACTGTACACTGTGCAGGTACTATAGCAGGTACTATTCGGTACTATAGCATCTGGAAATATTCACCTTGGGCCACTAGTTTGGGATTTGAGTCCTTAAGGATTTCAGACCACCCAGGCCTTTAGGTCAGTAGGGATTTCGGGCCACCTTTAAGGCCCTCAAGCCACCTCAAGGCCTTCAGGCCGCATGAAGTTTCCCCAGACACACTATAAAAAAGGAGCATCCCCAGAAGAGGATTCAAAGCAGGTTCACTCACTAGAGCAGAGCCAAATGTATTATCTGAATGAGAGGGTATGACTATGCCATTGGTACCATCCCGTGCTTGCTCGGGAAACCTAGCCAGATGACCATGCAATGGTGGAGAGCTACTATCATGACGCAGATGCTGGGGAGGGGCAATTCCTTGTTGATAGTCTGGTTGAATTCCCTATGACCTTCAGGTCATTTAATATCCTAAGCCTATGGGCCATGTAATCTCTGAGCCTACGTGACTTGTAAGGGTTCCACCTCATCCCTTGAAAGGGGGGTTATCAAAAATCAATAAAAATAAATGCCTTCGGGCCATTGGGGCTGAGTAAAAAGAGGAATCCTCATATTTTCTACAAGATATTTAAAATTATTGGTCATGTCAGTCTTTGAGAAGATTCAGTTGAAGTAGAAATGAACCTTCTTGGAAATTTCTTGCTGATCATCATTTGAAATTTTTGAATGGATTTGGATCAGATCAAGAACTCTGTCACTGTTCTTGATAACTTCATATAGATAATCATTGTTAAAACCACTAAGCATAGTATGAAGTTATTCTTTGACCACCGTTTTGAGCTGGTGAATGTCTAGGGAAGTTTGAGATGATTTTCCAGATGACATAGAAGCATTGATAGTTGAGGTAAGATATTTCAGCTGATTTAGCACCTTTTGAAGACACCATATATAGTCATTAGTGAGATTTTTAAGATTAAAAACAAGCTCTCGCATCTCCTTCACAATTTGTTTGTTTCTTCCAGTGACGTTTTTAGCTAAGGAAGCTAAACAAGGTTTAATCTGGGAGACAACATTCTATGGGTTTTGAGGAACAATAGGTTCTACAGGATTAGAATCAATCTTTGATATCAAATCCAACACTTTCTGCATGTCTTCAATCATACCTCTTCGAGTCTTCATTTCATCACTAAGCAGTCTGTTTTGAACTCTTACTTCTTAAATCTCATGAATCATTTTAGGTTGTATCTTCCAAATAACTTCTTCCAACAATAGTGAGGCATCTTTCTCACTTATATGTGTTACAAGAGTATGTTGGGAATTCAGAAGTTTTTAACTCCAACCAAGATGGTAGATCCAAAATCTTTCAGATCATCTTTACTCACCAAGGATGGTTGTTATTGTGAAGGTTTATATATACAGACTGATATAGGATCAAGATACTTTTCATGGGAAAGATTTGAGATAGATTTCAATTTGAACATAGTAGAAAGTTCAAGGCCTTTTACTGAGACTTGCCAAGAGTCATCCACATCCTAAAAACTAGGTAAATTATACCGAGTGTTTATAGGGATTGAATCAATCAGGTTTGGTACTTTAATAGATTCTAGATTTAGGGGTTTCCCCTCTCAACAGTTGCATCCTTATTAGGACTGAGAAGCATAGGGTGTTGATCTATTTCCAAAAATTCATCTCTCAATTCCTCACCCATTTCTTGCCTAGCCAGCTGAAAAGATAGCTCCAGCCTTTCCTCAGCTGAAGGAATGATTTTAGGAATAGATTGTTCCACTAGGAGTTCATCAAGGTTAGATTCTTTCATAATAGGTAATTATACTTCTAAAGGTTATTACATAGCATTCTTTTCGGTTTCTTTGACAAAAAATTCTGTTTCAACCTTGGGAGGATCTTCCAAATTAACAACATCCTTAGAAGAAGGGGATTCTTATTCACTTACTATATAAGGGACAGAAGTAATGTCTTCTTTATCAGAAACATTTTCCCAGGGAGTCACAACAACATCATCATCTTCTTCTTCTTCATAATACTCAAAAACCTCATATGGTTCCAAACCAAGATCAGAAATATCTCTTGGTCTTTATGGACGTTCCAATAGATTGAAATTTTTATAAATTCTATAATTGTCTCCCACCCATGCCTTTATTTGAGGTATTAAATTGATTTTCATCTTCTTGATAATGACTTTTGAATGAAAAAACTCAAAATCCTTGATTACTTCATTATTAGGTCCAACCATACCTTTGGCATAAAGCATGGCTGAGATAACCCAATAATAAAATAGCGAGGTTGACTTGGATGTTCCTTTGATCAGCTCACACATATGGTGTATGACATAATTACAAAGGTTGATCATATGCCCATTTTTCATAAGATGAATTAGAAACATATACTGATATTTTAGAACAGAAAAATCACCTTTTTTGGGGATAATTATTTTCTATATAAACTTAAAGAAAAGTCTTGATTCTCCATCTAGTTCAGCAGAAATGGCTCTCATCTTGGTTCCATTTCCAGTTAAGCTTTTCAGAGCATCTTCCAACAGAATGAATTCACTTGAAGGTGGAGGTCCTCTATGATAATCCTCATAGATTCCTTCATGAGGTATCCTAAGGCATGAATCCCATAACCTCAAAGAGAATGAGAATTTTTGTCCATTTATTAAGCTTCTCACAACATAAACATCTTCAAAATCAATGGAGAACTGAACATACTGATAAAATTGAGCCACTAACATAGGGTAGATAGGTCTACGTTCCTTCAAAAACCATTCATGCCAGCCTTGCTCTTTTGAAAATTTCAAAACCAGAGACTTACTTAACAGAAGCCATTTTGGGAAAATCTCTTTCTCAGGAACTAAAACTCGATTAACTAGATTTGGATTTAGGGTACCTTCAGGTGCTAACTTGGGTGCGATTTTTTTCTTCTTTGAGCTACGTTTCTCTGAAGTCGACGATGAAGGGAATTTCATCCTGGGCATTCATCGAAGGTTAGAGAGAGATAAGGGTTGAAGGATTCAAGAAGGGTTACAAATTTAGTGAATAGAAGCAATCTTGAGTGAAGGAAAAGTGATACTTCCTTTATTTTATCATTTAGGAATACCAAAGGTCACAAAAGTAAAATCGTGAGAAAATATGAAGGTGAAATGAATCATTACAGTGATACAATTTTTAATTCGTAAATAAAAAATACTAAATAATAGTTATGGTGAGACCATATCAGGTCTTTACAATGAGATAGTGAATGAACTTTATAGTGAGATAGTGACTGAATTTCACAGTGAGGCAGTGAACAAACGTTATAGTGAGATAGTGAACGAGCGTTACGTTGAGACAGTGACTGTAAGACAATAATCATGAAATACTAACTGTGAGACTGTAATCATGAAACAGTAATACATACAACAGTACGACATAAAATAGTAAGATTTAAAATAGTGGGACCTTTAATTAAAATTTATCATGCCTAATTCATGTATTATGTAGTCAATTCTTCCAGAATTTAATGGTTTGGTAAATATATCACCAAGATTATACTCAGTACCAATGACTTCCAAAGTGATATCACCCTTTTGATAATGATCTCTCAAAAAGTGATGTCTTACATCAATATGATTTTTCCTAGAATGTGATACATAATTTTTCAAGATGTTAATAGTACTTGTGTTGTCACAATTTATAGGTACATTCCTGAATTGATATCCATAATCTAATAATGTGTGTTTCATATACAAGATTTGGGCCCAACAACTGCTAGCAACTATGTATTCATCTTATGCCGTAGATAATGCAAAAAAATATAGTTTCTTACTACACCATGAAACTAGTGACTTGCCTCAAAAGTAAAATGTTCCAGAGGTCCTTTTTCTATCTAAATTACAGCCACCGATGTCCAAATCATAATAAATAACTAATTAAAATGATTGTCCTCTAGGATAGAACAATCCTAGATTGGGTGTTTTCTTGAGGTATTTGAAAATTCTCTTTACAGTAATTAAATGAGATTCTTTTGGATTTTCTTGAAAACAAACACACACACACACACTAAACATAATGTCCGGTCAACTAGAAATTAAGTAGAGTAAACTTCTAATCATTCCTCTATAGGTGGTTTGATCAACAGATTTTCCATCTTCATCAAGATCTAACTTACAATTAGTACTCATGGGAGTGTCACAACTTTTTGTGCAGACCAATCCAAAATGTTTTAGAAGATCTCTAGTATATTTACTCTGAGTTAAGATAACACCATCATTATTTTTGAAATATTTGAAATTAAAGAAAGAATTATAGTTCACCCATTAAACTCATTTCCAATTCATTTTTCATCACTTTAGAAAAAATCCACGCATAAAGAGTTTCTTTAAGATCCAAAGATAATGCCATCTACAAAGATTTGAACAACTAAAACATCATTATAAATTCATTTTATAAAAATGGTTGGATCATCTATTCCTTTTGTAAAACCTTTGGAAATAATAAAAGTACTCAACCAATCATACCAAGTTATTGGAGCTTATTTTAAACCATATAAAGCTTTTGACAGTTTAAAAATATGATTTGGAAAATTGAGGTTTGTAAAACTAGGGGGTTGTTCAACAAAGATATCCTCAGCTATATACCCATTTAAGAATTCACTCTTAACATCCATTTGATATAGTTTGAAATTCAAATGTGCAACATAAGAAAGAAAGATTTTGATGGCTTCAAGTCCAGCTACTGGATAAAAGGTATCCTTATAGTCAATTCCTTCTTCTTGACTATATACTTGTGCAACCAATCTAGCCTTGTTTCTAACTATGTTACCAGCCCCATCTACCTTATTTCTAAACAACCATTTAGTGCCTATGGTGAATGTTTCCTTAGGTCTTTCAACAAGTTTCCAAACATTGTTCCTTTCAAACTGATTAAGTTCTTCTTGCATAGACATCACCCAAAATTCATCATTGATAGAATCATTAATGTTTTTAGGTTCAAGTTGTGATAAGAAGAATCAATGTTCTACCTGATTTCTAAGAGAAGCTATAGTTTGAGTTCCTTTGTCTAGGTATCCTACAACAACATCTAAAGGATGGTTCTTACTAGTTCTAACAGCTCTAGAAAAGGAGGGACTAGTGATTTCAGGTTCATCAACAGGTTTAGGTTCATTATGACTTGAGTCTAAGGAATTTCCAGAATTGGAAGTTTTCTTAGATTCTTTCACAGAACAGTTTGAGTATTTTGGATTAATGTTAAAATTTCTTTTATCATCCTCTAGGTTCTCTAGAATGGTTTTAGGCTCATGTGGATATATTTCATCAAATTTTTCATGGACAGATTCATCAACACATTTAGTTATTTTATTGAATAGTCTATAGGTTTTACTGGATATGGAATATCTTAAAAAGATACCTTCAACACTATTGGATGAAAATTTGTCAAGATTGTATTTAGTATTACGAATATAGACTTTGAGACCAAAAATATTGAATTAGTTAACCTTGGGTTTTCAGTTGTTCCATAACTCATAAGGAGTCATTTTAAGAATATGTCTGATCAACACTCTATTGATTATATAGCATGCTGTATTGATAGTTTCAGCCCAAAAATAAATACGTAAATCATATTCACTAAGAATTTTTCTCTCAATCTCTTGAAGGGTTCTATTTCTTCTTTATAAAACTCCGTTTTGTGGAGGTGTTCTAGGGGAAAAGAAATTGTGACTATAACCATTTTTTGAGCAAAAGGATTCAAACTCTTGATTGTCAAACTCATGTCAATGATCACTTCTTAAGGATTTAATTCTATGTCCACTAAGATTTTCCACAAACATGGAATATTTAGTAAAATAAGAGCATAATTAACTTTTGTGAGCCAGAAAGAAGGCCCAAGTATATCTAGAAGATTCATATACAAGGAAATAAACATAGTTCTTCCCATTTAAACTAGAAACTCTAAATGGTCCAAATAAATCCATGTGAACTAGTTCGAGAGGTTGAGAAGTTGAAACTTATTTCTTTGGTTTGAAGGAAATTTTGTGTTGTTTTCCCTTTTGATAGGGATTACACACTTTGTCATTTGGCAACTCAAAATTGGGTAGGTCTTTAACTAAGATTTTTCTAGTTATCTTTATATGGGAGTGGATATTACAGTGTCCTAGTCTCTTATACTAGAGCCAAGACTCTTTATGAAATACACTTAAGAATGAAACATTTTGAGAAGCTAAAGAATCTAAGTTAACAATGTAAACATTTTCATTTCTTAATGCAAAAAATACTAATTCTTATTTAGAATTAAAGACATTGTAAGAATCATTTTCAAAAATAACATGAAATCCATTATTAGATAATTGTGATATACTAAGAATATTATATTTTAATCCATCAAAAAAATAGTACTTTTGAAATTAAAACTGAGTTAGAGTTACCAATTTGGCTAGGGCCAATGATCTTTTCTTTTGCATTGTCACCAAATGTGACATTTCCTCCATCTATTTTTATTAGGCTCTTGAAGAATGAGTATTCTTCTGTCATGTTTCTTGAAAAACCACTATCCAAGTACCATAAACTTTTATAGGAACTCCTTAAGAATCTTTCTTATAAAATTATTAAGAAAAAATAGATTTTGGTACCCATACTTGTTTGGGTACAGTAATATTAGTAATAAGTACTTTAGGGACCCATACATGTCTCATAGGTTTCCTATAGGCATTAAGTAAAGTATTTGAAAAATAAAGTTTATTTGGTCCAGAAAAACATGAAATAGTAGAAAATGTATCTTGAATTGAATTAGTTAATTTGTGTCTAGAACTGGGAGTAAAACTATATGTCCTAGATTTAGAAACAAAATTTGTTCTACAAAGATTTCTTTTTTCCAGGTTGATAACCAATTCAAATGTTGTATTTAATGGAAATTTTTTCCTAGAAATTGAGTAAGGGTATTTTTCCCATTGGTAAAATTTTCTAAGTCATTCTTCAATTTATCATTAGACATTTTTAATTTTTTGCTCTCTTTGGGCAGTTGAGAATTTTTCCCTTTTTCAGTTGTGAGTTCATATTTAATAGTTACAGTTAGAGCATACTATTTCTTCAATGATTTATATTTTTCTTTTAGTTCATTGCATGTTTCTTCAAGCATGTTACAATATTCAAACATTTCTTCATTAGTCATATTTTCAGAGTCAATATCATCTTCAGAATAGTATGAATTATGTACAACAGAGTCCAGTATTACCTCCTGATTTGTTTTTCATTAAACACATATTGGATTTTTTTGCCTGTTCGTCATGTGATGCTTCTGAGTTACATGAACTATCCTTAGAAGCACTCCCATTTGCTTTCATGGCCTTTTATGCTTCATATCCTTGTCCTCATATCTCTTTTTGTACTTGAGATTTGGATAGTCAGCCTTGATATGTCCTTTGTGCTTACATTTATAACTTACAATGTCATCAGTCTTGTCACTTCTTCTCCAATCCTTCTTCCAACTTCCTTTTTTGTCATATTTTCCCTTGAAGTTCAGATTTTGAAAAAAGTTCTTCTTCTTGTAAAATTTCTCGAATATTTTGTATAATTGATCTATCTACTCTTCATTGTTATGTGATGATTGTTCACTACTTGAACTTTCTACATAATATTCCAATTCCCTTTTGTATTTGTGTTTAGAGGTGGTGGTATTGATGCAACAGATTTCCTCTTTGGTTCATCCTCCTCTTCCTTGTTGAATTTTAGTTCCTCTTCATACATCATCAATTTCACAATGAGTTATTTTACAGGTAGCTTGATGATTTCACATGATTCTCAAATAGTGACAGAGGTTCCTCTCCATATGTCATGTAGACATATGATAATTCTCATGATTTGTTCCTTGGCAGTGACTTCTCTTCCAAGAGAAATCATTTTGTTGACAATCTCATTGAACCTAAATACATGTCAGAGATAGGATCATCATGTTTCATTTTATAGTTATCATATTTAATATTATAAGTATTAAGTCTCATTTCTTTTACACTATATGTTCCTTCATGTGAGACAGACAGGGTATCCCAAATTTCATGGGTATTTTTACAAGTTGAAATTCTATTGAATTCAACATCTCCTAAGGATCAGTATAAACCATTCATAGTTTTTCCATTTTTATTGTAGGTAGTTTCAATAGGTTCATCCCATGTGATTCTATCAGTAGTAGGAATATTATATTCATCTATAAGGGAAGACCAAATTTCAAAACACATACTCTCTAAATGCATTTTCATTTTAATTTTACATTGAGCATAGTTAGTTCCATTAAACAATGGGGTCTTTTGGTTGCAGCACCTTCCGATATATTATCCATAATACAAAAATAATTTGAAAGATCTAGAAACATAGAATTAATAGAAATTTAATGATATTCAAAGTACAACTACAATCAAAGTTTAAGTAGTTTAAACAAAGTATTAATGAACAAACTTTGATACCAAATGTTGTTTAGATTAGATTACTCAAGAGGGGGGGGGGATGAATTGAGTAACTATAAAAATTTCTAATTAAAAAGTATTTCTAAAAGGTTTCCCCCAATGGTTAAATACAACCTAGTTAATCAATGTTATACTATTATAAGAGTTGAACTATTTAAATAACTTCATAGAGGATTGATTAGGTCTCAGTAATCTTAATGTCAGTTATTAATATTACTTTTGAAGTTATTTTACTAAGTCAAGAAAATTATAAATTCTTTCCAATATTAACTATCAATTTGAATTAAGCGATTTCTGAGTTATACAATAAAGTATTAAAATAGAGAAAAATAAATTATGGAGCACAATAGATATAAAACAAGTTGTTCAGTATCAAGCCAAGACCTAGTCCACTCCACTTAGTGATCACCTACCACCAAGAAGTATATATAAATAAATAGGATCAGCACCCTAGATCGGGGTTAACAACAGTACACAGGACTGTCGAGGTCACACATGGACCTCTTCCACAGTTCTTCATGTGTTCAAACAACCAGACCACACATGGACCTCTTCCATAGTTATCTGTGGGTATACACAAGTGAAAAATAAGTTTGAAAAAGGATATCTTGTACCCTTTGGTTTAATGCAAGAGACAGAGTGTGTTGTACTTTATATACACACTCTGCTCGAAAGTTAATAAAATGATACACAATAGAGTAGAAATATTGATATAGGTTTAAAAGTTCTCTGAGTGTTAGTATTATCATCTCTATACTTCTTGAGATGATGGAGATGAAGATATTAAGTCCTCGTATGGAAAACAGAGTGTTACAAGTCTGTCAGATTTGGCTTGTGTTCTTCATGATTTTTGATAGTGCGAAGATGTTCTCGATTACGGGATTCTAGTATGCTTCATGTGTTTTTTTGAAGCGTCGAGTTTCATGAGACAATTATCTATGTGTATTATCTTGTTGTGCTCATGACCACAAGCTTGTTTTTATTTTTAGTATCTTTCCACGCATTCCTCATTTTGTTTCTGGGCACAATGCTCTTTTATCTTGGAGTGCAGATGTTTGAGCCCACAGGTTTCATGTATTCTGCACCTCGTACCTCGTACTGTAAGATGACATGTCTACAAAAGAAATATTAATTATGTCAGTGCACTAAAATCTTCAAATATTACCATGATATATTAAATTGAAAGACGAAAAAACATATTAGGAAACAATGTCATAGTATGTCATAGAAACAATGTCTTCTTCACACGGTGTCTGGATTGGTGATGGTGTCTTGATGTCACGGTGTCTTGTTCATAGTTTCTGATTCACATTGTATTGTTCACGGTGTCATGATGTCATTGTGTCATGTTCACGATGTCTGGTTCATAGCGTCTACTTATTCACGGTGTCTTCTTGTTCACGATGCCTGCTTATTCACGGTGTCTTCTTGTTTACAGTGTCTCAAACTTAGAGAAATATCTATATTCAAACTTAAGCAGTGATATTTAAAGAATGAATTATAATTAATCATTTTTCAAAGAAATCATTATAATGTGAATCAAAAGATAGTGTATAGTAACAAAACTGAGTATATAGTACTTAAGAGCTTTGGATATCTTTTACTAAACAACTATGCATTTGATGTAAAATAGATTACATAGAGTTAACATGGATTATAGACTAAATAGGATTTATGATCTTTAAAATATGATGAATATATGAGGATTCCATTGTGTTAGAAATAAATCAACCAATTATATTTAATAATGTTTTTTTGTTAACTTAAACATTATCTCAAGGATTAAACATTTTTTTAACCCCTTTAGCCCTTATTGTGGAAATAATATTTTTACCATGGTAACTATTCATTATGGAAAAAAATTAAGTTGAATTTTTTAACTAATATTAGATATAATGATTCCAAATATTTAACCATTTTTAAAAGATTCATTTACTATAAGTGGTAGAAATTAATAATCAATGTATAAATGATAATTACATTGGTTATATAAATTATTAATATATTTCATAATTTATTAATAGTAATCAATATTTTTTAGTTTTTGAAAAAAAATATGTAAAATTGTAAAATTATTGGAAAACATTATCATATATGATTTTATTATTTTTATTAGAATCTCTTTACACAATTCATAATAATTAATCATTAAATTTATACCATGGAAAACCTTTAAATAAAATATATTTAATGTGGTGACTCATATTCATACCCTTTAATTTAATAGATAGGTTATGATAGTCACTTCAAATTATATATGATGGTTTATATAAGATCAATGTTTCATGTAAAGAACTCTATCAAACACTTCATATTCTTTAAATAGAAAAAAATATATTCCAAAATACCGGGGAGTTAAATTATAATCCTTATAAAAGTTTCCCATTGAAATTTCATTACTATGATACAAATAAATGTTGATAAATCCACCTCATCACATCACCATGTTCCCATATATCTACACCAAATTTATGGATTCACCTCAAAACATTGACCAATTGAGCGTTCTTGTATTGCAACACTTTATCTCTTCTTTCCAAAATCTCCACCATTTATTCCTCATAAGAAAGATCATTTTATAATGTTAATTCCTATAAGTACACTACATGAGAATAAATATATATATAGTTATTCAAACATATGACTGGAAAATGTTATGAACTTGATATAGAATTGATGGAAGTGTTAATCGATATACTTCCATCGTAATATGATTAATAATTTATAAGGGTGAAATATATATAGAGATTATATTTTACTTCTTTACAAATCACATAAAATTCTTCCATGGAGATATTCCATGGCATACCTTATCTCTAAAATTTACCTCCATATCTAATTGATTATTTTCAACAAAACTCATCTATCGTGTCTGAGCTACTTTGATGTTCTATTTTTTTGGAAGGTGGTGTCTCTGTTAAAGACCCTGACACAATTTATTGAAATAAGAAGGGAACTACATTAGTCTGAAATTAGAAATCTTATTACAATACATTTCATAAAAAGGGAGAAGATCAACAAGAAGATTATCCTTCCAAGTGATTCCTTGGTTGATTCCTATGTTGGAAATACCATCGACAACCCTATTTGCTTCACGAAAAATATGAGTGACAATGTAGTTGATCTCCTGAAGCGAGTCCAGACATCTCATCTAAAGGGTAGTAAGAGGCCAAGCGAGTTGAAATATGCCATTGAAAATTTCCAGGAAAATGGTTATTGAGTCACTCTCAATCCAGATTTTGTTCCAACCATTTTTTCTTGATAAAATTCACAGCATGAATCACACCCATCATTTATTCCTGCAAGGACGAGGCAATACCACAACTGCCAAAGATACATCCATGGCATTTCCCAATAAAATATCAGAAGATAGAACCACAACCAGCAGGACCTAGATCGCCTTTGGAAGCTCCATCATCATTTACATTAATTCATCCTAGAAGCAGAGTTTTCCAGAACACTTAAAAGGTGCACCTGGTTTCCTGTAGATACCATGAAATCTAAGATGATGAAGGATATCGAAATCACAAACAGAGTTGTCACAATAAGATTTATGGATTGTAGCGGAATCTATAATGGAAATTAGAATTTTCATCTGACCTACATTAAAAATAAATGAGTAATTGTTTTGGTTAATAGCATTTCTATCATAACAGATCACATGTAGGAGCTCCTCAACCACCGCTAAGAAGTGGTTATTAATTTTCTACGAAGAATCAAGCTCCACACAGCATTTCAATTGAGCACTAATAAATCTATCCTTCACTACCATTTATTTTCTTGTATAAGACCACAATATATTTCATTATCCAACTTCATCTGAACATGCTGGAGCTCTATACATATTTTCAAATAGGTCTTCATAAGGAGTCATATGAATTCTCTATTGAAAGCTATTATTGTAAGATAATTCAATCAAATGGAGGTGTTAATCCTAACCACATTTCAAATAAATATATAAAGATCTTAGAATATCTTATAGGGTTTGAATATTTCTCTTAGATAGACCATATTTCTAAGGATGATATGCAGTACTAAATTTTAACTCCACATTCAAATATTGGTAAGTAATTGTATCTAGAACATCAAGGAAAACCATAGATCTCGACCAGAGACAATAGGATGTGGTACTTAATGCAATATTATAACTTTCTTAATATTTATCATGGAAATATTTTCAAGATATTCATATTATTTAATAGTAATAAAATGAGTTCACTTAGTAAGTTGGCTGACTAAAACCCAAATGGTGTTATGGAATTTAGATGTGTTGGGATTCTTATGATAAAATTCAAGGTGATGTTTTCTCACATCCATTTTGGTATGGGTAATTATTATAACATCACCTTAGTTTTTTCTTCTCATACTTAACATTATGATATATTAGGCCTTAGGATATATAATTTTTAATATAATTTTTAATATTTTTTTATTATAGATACTCTTTCAGATCTACATACTACTTTATACTTCCAGGTTGAATAGATAATGATGAACTATGACATTCATCCAATAACACCGTCTTCAAATCCATTTTTAATAGGACATATATTCTATTCTTAAACCTAATAATTCCATTACTATCATCATTTAATTCAATAATGTTCCTTACACTATTTTGATGATCTAGATCCTCCTTCCCAACCTCTTCAATCATCAATTAAATGGATGGTGGAACATTAATATGAAAAATGTTATATCTTTACCCATTACCTATGATTTCAAGGCCTATACTATACAATTTATAAGCATTATAGGCCTTTAAATCATAAAAATGGATAAACTAACATGATCTTTCAAACTCAAAGAATCCTCAACCTTGATCTATTTCTCAGTGTGGTAATGTATTAAGACATCATAATCATTAATAAATTCCAACCATATCCTTTGAATCATATTCTAATCTTTCTTTGTGAATATATTATTCAAGATTTTTTGATCATTTTATATGTCATTATGCATAATAACAAATCAAAAACCCTTTTTTGATGAATAACTATAAATCATAATCCCTTCACAACTATAGGGTAGTGTAAGAACATGTGTAATGCCAACGTTCTCTTTAGTTACCTACAATTTTCTTGAAATTCATCTATTTAAAGGAACATGGATCCCTTATGTGTCAATGTGGTTATATGATTTGATATCCATGTGAAATTTCTCAAAAGGAATCATTATTGTCCATCCAACCCAATAAAACTATAAACCTCAATTACCATGGTTGGTCTAGGACATTTCTCTATAACTTACATATTTGAAAGAATCAATGATATATCTCTTGAGATTACATGACCCAATAATGAAACATTATATTGAAAAATTTCACACATGGTAAATTTGACATACATATTATCCTTCTCGAGGTTCTTTATCAAAATCCTCAAATGATATTCTTGTTCTTACTTTATCATTAAATATATGAAAATATTTTCTCTAAATGAAACCAATAACTGATCAAGGAAATCAATAAAGACTATATTCATTAGATCTATCAAGATAATGAGGGAATTGGTAATTTGAAATGAAATTACTATAAATTAATAACATCCATAGCTTGTATAAAATGCTATCTTGGTCATATACTAATTTTCGACCTTTAATTGATGATATCCAGAATTAAAGCATATATTGGAAAAGTATTGATATCCAAGTAGTTAATTAAAAAGTTCATCAATATGATTTAAAATATACTTTTTCTTGATAGTGATCTTGTTATGTTCTTGATAATCAATACAAAGTGGCATAGACCAATATTTTTTATTAAAAAAAGTATTGGTTCATACCATAGTGATGCACTCGGGTGTATGAATCCATTTTCTTGGTTCCCCCAATTCTTCATTGTCAATTATTATAACTCAATCAGGGCTACTCTATATGGAGACTTTGAAATTAGTGTAGCACTAAGTATGAGTTCTATTTAAAACTCATCTTCAAGATTGGGGAAGAAAATGTATGTCTTTTGGAAATAAATCATCATATTCATGAATAATTGGCATATCATCAATTTTGTGTTTCCCTCAACCATTTCAGATAAATAACCATCATGAATAGTTTGTAAGACACATATAATATAAGTAATTTCCATTATAATTTCATGTTCATCGTCAAACCGATGGATGATCATAGGTTGATTCAGAAGATCAAATTTCCCATTCCTTCTTTGAAAAATTATATGGTACCTGTATACATAGAGTTAATCCATTCTCAATATCACATCAAATTAATATATAGGGACAATAACCATATTTTCCTGAATCATATTCTTAGTAACTTCTATTATATAATTGCTATAGAATTGATATGAAATCACCACGCCATTAAGAGTTTTCCTTGCTAACTCAATATATTACCATTGTGGTGGTGTGTGATATTCTTAGAAATAGTTTTAGATATAAAATAGTGGGTATAAAATAGATAAAATAAGAAATTTCTAGTTTTAGTGTTTATGATTAGGGTCCCTTTAACTACTTTTTTCTCTTGACCCACTTTAATAGGGGTTATTTAATAATCCTCCCCTTTATCCTTTTAATTTGGTACTTTTAAGGATTATTATCCCCATTATCCCTTTTATTAGGGAATTAGTTTAAATAATTCCCAAAATACTTATATCTTATGAACTGAAGTGTGAGTGGTGCATTAGTTTGAATATTATTACCCTCCACTACATTTACTGGACTCTTCTCTTACTCTTAAAAATCAAAAGGTGGATGACCAGGTCTCCAATTCTTAAAATAGATTATTCTTCATTTTAGAAAATTACCTAAGTGATTATTCCAACTTTTTTGGATTTTTTGTGGTGGAAACATCTTCTCTCTATGTTACATACCATTAGAGTTCCCATAAAACTCCATCTTTCCTTTTTACCAGAACTATTTGAATGCGAGTTTCAAGCTTCCATTTCTTCCTTTAGTGCACTCCAAAAAATATATTCATTGAATCTAATGTAAATTAGTGTTAATTTCATATTAAGGATTATTTTCAAGATGATGAATAAGTAATTAATCTTTCTTTCTATATTGATGATAAATCCAAAATCACACCTTGGAAATCATGTAATGTTTTCTTCATAGGTACGAATGGATTAATCATTTTTATGCTTCAATTATAGAAAGTCTAGTTTTATTTTGTATAAAGAGTTTGGGGAAAATACTTATTGAGAAATTCCCTCTTAAACTACTTTCATTATATGGAGTTTATTTCTTCCTCTTGTCTTGTGTTATTGATAAAAGTTAACTATTGATTAGATTTTACCTCTAAGTGATAAACTACTAAAACAAATTTCTCCTGGTCATAGCACCAAAGAATGGTAAATATATTTTTCATCACATTTATACATTTATCAAGAATTAGTGGATCTGAATACACACAAAATTAAGGTTCAATTTTTATCATAAAATACTAAATGACATATTGATCCAGCCCTGGTGTGTTCAAAAGGTCAACATGTTCACATTATTATTAATTGTTTAATATAGTTGGGAATGAATTTCTATAAGGTTTTCATTCCAACTCATATTCCATTTGGTTGATTATGAGGGTGGCCATTGATTTATCTATCAAAATCATTTATAAAACGATTCATCTAGGTTCAATCCATTGAATAATACTAAAATGGATAATGTATGTTTTTTGAGCAATAAGAATGAGAGTGAGAAATAATATAATAAGTAAATAAATAATGAGATGTCCTAAATTATGAATGGTTCCTATAAATACAAAATATTTAAGGTTCATACAAATGGTTTTTAATATATTTTTCTAATCCTAATATCCAAAATAACTAAATTGTACCTCAACATTAACTATAGAGACCCATGAAGTTATTATATAAATATTTCATCATTTTAGATTAATATTCAATACATCTTGTAATAATAAAATCATGAGGACTATTAAGTTTTATTTTCATTAGAGACTAGACACATGAAAAAAATTATTTTTAGGAAATATATTCAACATCTCCCATAGAATTATTTATATAAAATACCGATGTAGGATTATCAAACATCATACCCTTATTCATAACATAAGGAAAATAAAAACATAAGATGGGGTGAGATCAAATTATTAGTAAGTGTCAACATTGGAGATATTAGTCAATGATATTGAGTTATCATAAGATAATCATAAGGGTTTGAGAACATGATCATAACTTATGAAAATTATACCCAAGTAGTTAAGATCATAAATCATGAGTTATGGAATAAGGATATTATCATAAAATAATACATTTGTATAATCATTAATAAAAAACCATGATTCATGAAGAATAACATGTGAATATAACATGTGAATGTGTCACAAGAATAAAATTTAGAAATCATACCATTGTGAACTTGTATAAAAATCAACAAGTACACCCATCAAGTTAAGGTCATGAAATAATCCCCCCCACATAAAATTATGGACATGAAAGAAATTATTTTAATGAAGTTGTTAATATTTCATAATATGAACAGATTCATGCCTAATTTTGTGAACATGTAATCAGGTTCTTGCATAATATAGAAATATTGTGAGATATAAACCATTTCCTGATGCATTGGAAGGATATAATAGACCTATCCATCACATAATAACAATCCATTAATATATATAACCTAATAACATTAAACATTCATTAGTCCTTTATAGATTAATTAAACCATTAAAAAAAATTCACTTTCATTATGAATTCCTTAAAAAATTAATTTTTATAGATTTTAGGACTGTACTTGTTTTGAGTTAGTGAATTCCTTCTTTCTAAAGTAAATAGGTCACTTGGATTTTTACAATGATATTTTAGAAAATGTGTTTGATGAGAGGATGGTAGTTCGGTCTCATTGTACCCTTTTAGGGGGAGTAATTTCATACTCCATGTCACTCTTATAGTTTTAAGACATATTCGTGAATAATTTATTCAATCACAAATATGGATAAAGACACCATTTTATCAAAAATAAATTATTATCATTTATTTGATTTAGAATCATCTATATGTATCTGAGGTTCTTCATCAATGGAGACATTTTTATGTATCTAAGGTTAGCCATTAATGGCACCCTTTTGTATAGGGATTAGAGATTCTCATGTCATTTGTTATTATGATGTTGGTTTGAAGAAACATAGTGGGGTGATCTAGAATATATCATCATCTAGTAATATGGGAGTCATTTGGATGTTAGGATCGGGCCCATGCAATGGGATTACTACATATCCTTGTGAAGTGAATTTGAACCCATTCAATTCAGTTATACTTAATAGGACACCCCATACCATTTCTAGTCATATTATGAGGACCCAATAGTGTATTTTAACATCATGCAACATGGATTTCTTGGAAAAGGTAGCCTAGTGAAGGTTTTGTTTTAGAATTATGCTGATGTAACCCAATGGGACCTAGAAGGGGTGTAGTCTTCTAGGATGGATGTGACACTACAAGGAATATGGACTAGATAAGATTAGGGTGATTTTGGGGTGCTGGGTATGGACATTAGGGAGGCTTCCCATATATTCCATTTAGATAGGAACTAAATCCCACATAGTTTGAAAATTGGTGATTAAACCTATATAGAAGAACCATTAAATGTTTGTATTGTAGGGAATATGTCTCTTTAAGAGGATGGTGATATGGTTTTGGGGATTACACCTAGTAGGAGGACCATACGGTAGGGGAGAAGAATATGTGGAATGGGAATCTCATACAGAGATAAGTATTTGATATTTTAGATGTCGTGATCTTCGTTAAACTCTAAAATCATGTGAGTCATGGTTAGTATGAGAAACAAGAGGAAGTGGAGAATCTAGAAAACCAAAAAATCTTCATTGTCCACTGGGGGATGAGGCTGGGGTTACGAGATAGATAAAAGTATTTGAATTTCTTATCTTCTCTATTGTGTTCGTAACCAGATTCAGGACTTACACATCTATATGGATATGAACTAAAATAAAGAATACGTTCATACTCTCTAAGGGATGACCTAACCCTGATTTCAAAGAATATGTGCGAAGGACAAGGAAATATCCCTCATCAAAGGGAATGAAATGTGTTTCCCCTCACTATTTGAAATGGGGAGGTCCCTGGAACTACAACCAT
The DNA here is from genome assembly GCA_963277665.1 of Viscum album. Lineage (NCBI taxonomy): Eukaryota > Viridiplantae > Streptophyta > Magnoliopsida > Santalales > Viscaceae > Viscum > Viscum album. The sequence goes on along the minus strand of OY728127.1, from coordinate 1,955,631,696 downwards.
GGTTGGGGTTCTTATTATCAAGGGGTTGCACAATTCTAAACATCTAAAGGACATTACCCATTTAGTGAAATATGTATAGGAAAAACTTTTATAAAGGTAATTCACAATCGAATAGAAGACATGATGATGTGTCCTTTTCCCTAACCATGCAAGTTAGGAGGCCTCAGTGAAAGATACTCTCAAATATTTCATGAAGGGGACTATACAGGGCTGAGCACTTTACATGAGAGTTTGACAGAGAGAGTTATTCGGGATTTTTTTCATGTGGATGAGGTAAGGCCAACCGCTATGTAGAAGGAGGGTGTAAGAACCCAGATCTTAATTTCAGGTATGGATCTTGATTTTGGGTTATTTTTTTGGAAAAAGTAATAAATGGGAAATTTTTTAAGTACACACCGTGTACTTATGAGTACACATCATGTACCTGAGTACTGTGTATTGCCATATACTCACTGTGTAATGGCTGAGTACATGGATGTGTAGTTAACCTGGAAGACCGCTTAAGGTGGGGGCCGATTAATGAACACGCCGTGTATTTTTCTATTTAATTGATATATCATATCAAGGTCACGCATCATGTCTAGAACTGTTTTATTTTCCCCTTAGTTCATACAGGAGAGCGATGGAATGACTGATGAATTTGAACCCCTCCCATTTCTCCATCCAACCTTTGATTGAGACACCATTGGGTGCATTAGAATCCAACCAGTGAGTTCTCAAAATCCCCATAGCAATTATTCCTAATTCCATTTCTTGTGAGTTATTCAGGGTTGGTTTTTTTTCATCTTTTTTTAGATATATGCCCCTCTAGGTTGATTCAAGGGCTGATGTTCAAGAGTATCAATCATAAGATATCAAGGTAAGTGGTTGGTTCATTTCTTTGTTTTTAATTGGATTATATATTCTAAAAGTGCTACATACCCACATTAGTGTATTAATTCATTTGGAATTTAACCCTTTTTTATTATGTTCTATGTTTTGATCATTTTATTAATGGTTGTTACATATGCATAAGGTTAGATACCTTGTTTATGGGACACCCCATGCATGTGTTACATTGATTGATTGTTTATGGCCATTTAGTCTAGGATGCATGTAGGATTTCCTCGTTTCCATGCCTTGTTTTGTTAAGATAGAGTAACTGATTATATAAAATGCATGTGTTATGCATTGTGATTATTGACCAAATGGGATTGGACTGTGAGATCTTCCCAAAGTGGTTATACCATGATAGATGCCTAGGTGGTCAATTATAATTAACTGGGTTATATTGTGAGAGCAACCTAGGTGATCATTATTATTTGATTAAATGAGTGTTGGACCCTAGGGAATTGAATTTGGGGGCTTCTAGGTGGTCTTTATATTTTACTGATGCTATGTTGACCAAGGGGTATGGACCATGAGAGATGCTCACATGGTTGTTAGAATTGATCTATACTATTGGGACCAAAGGGTTTATAGTGTGAGTGATTCCTAGAGGATCATTATTTATTGAATTGATGTTATGTTAGACCATAGGGGTTAAACTGTGAGAACATTCCCACGGGGTCATTTGTGAATAGATGAATGATTGTGATGAGTCTAACAAACCAAAACACAAACTTGGACCCAGTATTACTGGATTTTTTAGATAGTCTTCTAAGACATATATTTTTCTACATACAGAGGGAATGAAGAGCTTAGGCTAGATCCCAAGGGTTACATGATTCAATATATTGAATAATAAATGTAAATGAATGTAATTGAGAATTGTAAGATTGTTTACTTTTGAGTACATACATGTTAATTACTTCATTTCTCTATATTACCTACTATATATATTAACTGATAGTTAGGCATATATTTTTTTGGTGGTTTCCTTCTGGGATTCGTATCACACCATATTTGGTTCATGTTTTGGCCCCAAACAGATTATACGGTTGTAGGTATATATAAGGGAAAACATCCTTCTTCATCTTGTACCTAATTGTTGTTGGAGATAGAGAACATGAGACCAAGATGAGGCCTGAGATGATGTAGGAGTTTACTTGTTTTTTTTGTAATTTGGTTTCTGTATTGTATTTATAGAGTTGTGAGTTGTTTGGATGATTTCAAAGACACATGCGACTTGTGTCATTTATATATGATCTAGTTGTTTTATTACAATCAATCATCCCCTGTTTACTTCTGTTGAATGGTATTACTGCTTCCATTATTGTTTAATTTTTATTCCTCTGGGTATACTCTTCCAATTAGGGTAGAGTTTCCCCAATATCACAACGTTGACCTCGCTGCTATTTGGTAGCCTCTGGCACTTGGGAAAATGTGCTTGAGGTTATGTGACCAACTGAGTTTGGGGAACCTTTGGGCATCACTCGTATCCGGGATGTTAAAAAGTGGTATCAAAGGAATTTATTTTCTTCTTTGACTTAATATTTTGAGCCAATAGAATAATATTGGAATAAATTTGTAGCTGGTAATATGCTATTCTCGGGAGTAACTAACCCGTGTATAGGTAAAATTCAAGTTACCCTGAATATAAAATTTTTTCAGGTTATGCAACTGTTACAATTGATTTTATTTCACCATTGGGTGACACACATGTATTTTTCTATTATTATTGATATCATTGTGGTTCTATTTATATTAGAACCTGATGAGATGAGGGTATTCCATCTCATGAATCATATAGGTACTTGCTACAGATCACATGACATGCATTCTTTTCATGCCATTTAGAGTGCATTAATGATTGCATGCAGTTGTGATAGACACTATCCTAGATATAAATGCTATTGTGATAGATGCTGTGATAGAATACCTCTATTTCTAATGTGTATTCATATAAGTAATGTTTCATGTGGATGGATTCCAAGATCTGGTCCCTGAGGTGTTATGGGACCTCTTTGATCGGATTTTGGTGGAACGTGTTTAAACATTAAATGAATTATATTAATATATGATATGAATAAGGATTCAAAATATTGATTTTCAAGTAGTATGGACTCTCTCATATTAGAACATGACATCCGTTGGCAAAAATTTTAATATTTTGGGGGTTCTAGAGAAGTTTTAGAGGCTTACTATCTGAAAAAACCCAAAAAACATTGTGTGTGACGTCATGAACACACACCATATTTTCTTATGTTCTGAAAGAAATAAATTTTCTTAAGTACATGAAATGTACTCTATTTACACACTGTGAACTAGTTTATCATGTTACTGATTGTGTGAGTAGAGACATAAGGTTGTTACACGTTTGGTAAAACATATCATGTACTGGGAGTACATGCCGTCTTGTAAAAGGCCGTGTATCTGGCCATGTGACAAAAAACACGGGTGCATGGAACTTTGTGGTACATGACTTATCTAGGGTGAACACATCTTGTAGTGTTACACTAGGAGAGAACCATGTATTTATAGCTGTGTAGAATAAATTGGGATGGGGGGGATATTAAGGTACACATCGTTTCTCATGGGGAACATGATGTGCGTTTGGGGTGTTACACAACCAGGTTGGCAGATGTAAACACCCATGTTAAAGGTTAATGTAATGTTCTATGTAGTGGTCCTATATTCTGTGTAACCATATTTTATAGAACATTATTGTTTTCCTTCTCTTGTTTCATTCTGACACTTCTTTGTTCCAGTCCTTGATAATATTGAACTGAGGTGTTCCCTTGACCTTGCAGAGTCATGACACCAAAAACAACCTATGGTTGTACGCCAAGTATAGGGAGATATTAGAAATCATAAATGGTAGATAGGGGACTACTAGTAGATCCTCTCAATGTGCCTATCTTGTAACCAGCTGTTATACCAGACGCAGGTGCAGATGCACATTTCCGTGGAGGATTTTTGAGGATGATGCAATCTTTTCAGAGAGCACCCCATCCTACCCCGACTATAGTAGAGTTGGTGCAAGTATAATAACAGCATCATCCTACCACTTTTTCTAGGGATGGAGGACTACATTTTTCAGATACTTGGTTGGATACCATGCTTTATATCTTTGAAAATCTAGAGACACTTTCTGAGAGGAGGATGAAAGTCTCAACTTACTTGCTACATGATTCCGCCAAGAGATGGTGTGATGTTATCTCACAGGTGGAACATCCTCGGGATATGGATTGGGAAGAGTTTTAGAGGAGCTTCTATAATTACATCAACCCTGAGACATTGAGGGCCAATCGAGTCTGGGAGTTCAGGAATCTAAAATAGGGTGATCTTTTAGTGATGAATTATTCTTCTCATTTTACAGAGCTTCAGCGCTTCACACCTATTCTGGCGGTAAAGAGTTATCATTGGTTAGGAAATTTTAGGATGGTATCAGGTATGAAATCTGATTATAGGTGAATGTTTTTAGGATGGCTTTGGTAACTAATATAGTGAACCATATGCTGAATTCCGAGCACAATCTGAGGGATTTAGGAGTTGCAAGCCAGGATGGTTCAACATCCAGGGTTAGTACTCTTTAGACCAATAGCTGAAAGATTTTTAGGGATATTTCATGGGATGTTTCCTCATGTATACAATTAGTGTGATACTATTGAGAAAGGAGTGGTAATATGAGACCACATTTCCCGAGGTACCTTTTTCAGTGTCGGTCTTGCGACATGATGGTCCATATTCAGCATTTTTGTGGGATGTTCTCACTAGAAGAAAGTGACAGGGGATCTGTTAGGACTCCATGTTTAAGAGCAGGGCCACCGGTTTCTCAACAGTCAGGGAAATGTAGTTCATCTGTTCTTTTAGGCTGATGAGGTGGTCATAGCTTTAGTAGCCCGACAACTAGTTTTCAGATATAGTAGCATGGATATTCTCAAGGTAACCAGGTAGGGTTGTAGGGACATAGTACCGGTCATAATTTTGCGATAGAATATACCCAACAAAAGCAGAATCTTAGGCCCTCTATGGTTATAAGTACGATTCTAGTTTCTTTGGTTTTAGATTATACTCTTTTCGATACAAGGTAATTCCCATAGTTTTATATCGGTTTTCATTTTGGAGAGCCTTGGGCTATGTATCTTTACTTATAATGATGTTATGATTCTAGAAAATTCTTTGGGGATTAGGAAGGCTTGTGAACATTAGTGAAAGGAGTGACCTCTTGAGGTTTTTTGGTGTCACTTCTTGTGGGACCTCTTTGTCTTAGAGATGACATGCTTCGATGTCATTCTCGAAATGGATTGGTTGGTCTCTTTTCAGGCCTTCATTGACTCGTATCTCTGTATGGTGAGTTTCACATCACTTGTGTGTGGATCTTTTCTACACATGGGAGAATTGAATATCCAGGCGAGCAGAGTCAGACCTGAGCATGATGGGTTGGGAGGAATTTTAGCCCAGATTTCTAGTTTATATGTAGATAACTATGGGACATCACATATGCACTTCCCTCTAGTTGTATATTGTTTCATGGATGTATTTCAAGATGAATTTCTAGATTTTCCTCTAGGGCGAGAGGTATATTTCTCTATTGAGCTTATGATAGGATAGGAATCAATATCCATTCCTCCATATAGGATGGATACACCAGAGTTACCGGAGCTCAAGATGTAGTTAGTGGAGTTGCAAGAAAAGGGTTTCATCAGACCTAGTACTTGAACTTGGGTTTCACATGTTATTTTTGTGAAGAAGGAAAATGGTACCCTAGGACTTTGTGTGTCTTATCAGAATCTGAACCAGTTTATAGTCAAGAACTGATTTCCCTTGCTAAGGATGAATGATATCTTTGATCAACTTTGATGAGCTTGGGTGTTCTTGAAGATTGGATTAGGATCCATATTTCATCAGTTTCTCATTAGTCCACTAGATATACCACTTATAGACTTTTAGAGAAGGTATGGTCTATACGAGTATTTTCTTATGACGTTAGGTCTTGTGAACACATCGAATGTTTTCATAGTACTAATGAACTGAGTGTTTTTTTATTTACTTGTATTCTTTTTTGTAGTCTTCATGGATGATTTCTTTGTGTAATTTCACACTTTACATGACCTTTCCACCCATCTTGAGATCCTATTGAGTACAATGAAAGAGAAATAGTTATATGATAGGATCTAAAAATGCCACTTTTGGATGGATTAACTTTACTTATTGGGTCATGTTATCTCAGAGACAATACTATTGGTAGGCCTAGAGAAAGTTAGAGAGGTAGTTTCTTGGGAGTAGCTAAAGAACTTATTTGAGGTACAAAGTTTTCTCTGGCAGGCTAGTTACTACAAACAAATTATTCAAGACATTTCATGCTTATAAGTGCCACTAATGGTCCTAACTAAAAAGTGTGAAGAGTACTTGTGGAGTGATTCCTATGATTCAGCCTTTCAGGATCAGAATGGGATATTGAATTCATCCCTGATACTGGTTTTTCCAGAGTCAAGAAAGAGTTTCATGGTTCACTACGATTCATCAGGTATCATGATGGGAGTAGTGCTTATGCGGGGGGAAGGAGTCATTTTATGTAGGTCTTGGCAATTGAGGCCACATGAGAAGAATTACCCGAAGAATGATCTCGAGTTAGCTGCAGTTGTGCATGCTTTTCCCTAGTGGAGAAATTATCTTTTGGGAGAGAATTTTGTGGTATACACTGCCCACTAAATCCTTAGGTATATATTTACTCTACAAGATCTAAATTTGAGACAACAAATGTGGGTTAAGTACCTTTAGTCTTTTGAATTTTATCTTTCCTACAAGCTTGGGAAAGGAAATAAAGTAGATGATGCATTGCGTAGTAGGGCTAAGATACATGTAGTTCCAGAGGCCAAAATTGAGTGGAAAGTTGTGGATTTGTTCTCTAAAATGTATATGGAGGTTCACAATAGACAGGGGAAGGAATTTTTTTTATAGCTGCTACCACTACTCTTCTGGATTGAGAGCGTATGAGGTATCTAATATATTCCAAAGTCCTAGTTCCATGGGAGAGTGTGTCAGGAGAGGACCCTACTCCAAGATGGACCATATTTGAGGATGAGGTTTTTCATTTTCATGGGTGCATATAGGTGTCAGTAGACATACTTGAGGAGATGATGTGTGATTTTCATTCCTCTGTGTGGGTAGTTCATTCTAGTTTTACCATGATGCATCAAGATTTTCATTGTCCATATTGGTGTCCGGGTATAAAGAGGGATGTTGCGAGTTTCCTTATAAGATGTTCCACCTATCTGAAGGTGAAGGTGGAGCATCAGTGACCAGCAGGGCTATTATAGTAGTTACCCATTCCTAAGTGGAATTGGAATGATGTCGCAATGGATTTCGTGATGGGTTTACTAAGTTTGCATCGAGGGAATGATTCAGTTTGGGCTGTTATTGATAGACTCACGAAGGATTCACATTTATTGTTTATCAAGGAAAAATTCAGTGTTGATGAGATTGGAAGGTTTTACATCAGAGAGATTGTACGTTTGTATGGCCTTCCACACTATATCATTTCAGATAGGGACACTCGTTTTACATCTCGTGTATCGAATGGAATATAGAGGGATTCCGGTACACAGGTAATTTTGAGTACATCTTAACATACCTAGATAGATGGCTAGCTTGAATGTATGATTTAGGTTTTGGAGGACATGCTTCGAGTATGCATCCTAGATTTTTGGGGATCTTGCGAGAGACACATACCCTAGTGGAGTTTTCCTACAGAAATAGTTTTCAGGAAACTATTTAGATGGAACCTTATATGGATTTGTACGATAGGCTATGCTGATAACCCCTTTGTTGGATAGAGGTAGGTGAGGAAGCTATGCTAGGACCTCGTCTTGTTAAGGAGACCACTGATAAAGTGGAGTTTATTCCGAAGAAGATGGATACTACATAGTCTGAATAGAAGTATTATGATGATCTATGGAGATGATGTATGGAGTTCAAGGTCAGAGATCTGGTTTTCTTACGTGTCACACTGAGGTTGGGACACAGGAGGATTAGGAGATATGGAAGATTTCAACGAGGTACGTCGATCCATATGATATTTTGGAGAGATTCACGTCGGTTGCCTATTTTTTATAGTTACCTTAGAGGTATCGATCTATGCAGGATGTCTTTCATGTTTCCTAGCTATAATGCTAATTTTCATACCCATGTCAAATTTCTCAACCTGAAGAGGTTTAGTTGGAGGTGGATGCATCCTTCGAGGAGCACCCTATTTGGATTTCAGATCACAGCATGGAGGTTCTCAGTGGCCGATCTATTATTATGGTATGGGTACTATGGTAGCATAGGTGAGTATTGCATGAGGCTTGGGATAGGGAGGCTGATGTACAATCATAGTGTCCAGAGTTGTTTAAAGATTCTTCTTCACAGCCCTTGGAAGGGAAATTTTGGTACAAATTTTCTTAAAGGGGGAAGTTTTAAAGAAGCAAGATCTTTATTTTAAGTATGGATCTTGATTTTTGTTTGATTTTGAGGAAAAAATAAGGAATGATAAATTTTCTAAGTACACGCCGTGTACTTATGAGCACACTCTGTGTACCCAAGTTCCGCGTACAACCACGTCCGTGCCATGTAACGGCTGAGTACATGGCCCTGTAGGTAACTTGGAAAACCACTTAAGAAGGGGGATGATATAGGTCACTACATGACATGTACATTTAATGAACACACTGTTTATTTTTACTTTTAACTGATATATCGGACCGGGGTCACATCTTAGGTCCATTACTATATTTATCTCCCTGTGGTTCGTACAAGAGAGAGACAAAATGACCGATGTCTTCAAACCCCTCTCATTTCTCAATCTGACCTCTGATTAAGACACTTTTTAGTGTGTTAGAATCCCACTAGTGAGTTCTCAAAACCCCCAGATCCTTCCTTCTAGATTCCTCTTCTCTAATGAGTTATCTAGGTTGGTTTATTTTTATCTTTTTGTAGATCTATGATGTTCTAATCCAATTCAAGGGACGAATTTCAAGAGTATTGCTCGTGAGATATCGAGGTAGATGGTGTGTTCATTTTGGTGTTTTTCATTGGATTATATATGCTAAAAGTGATGCATACCCACATTGGGGTATTTCTTGATTTGGAATTTAAACCTCTTTATTACTTTCTATGGTTTGATCATTTGATTAAGGGGTTTTCCTATGCGTAAGGTTAGATAGTTGGTTTATGGGACACCACATGGGTGCATTCCCATGATTGATTATTTATGGATGTTTGGTCTAGGATGCATATAGGATTTCCTCATTTCCATTTCTTGTTTAGTTAGGATGGAGTTTATTATTATACGAAATTCCACTGTTATGCATTGTGATTATTGAACAAAGGGGATTGGTCCGTGAGTGCTTCCAAAAGGGGTTAGATAGTGAGAGCTTCCTAGGTGGTCAATTATAATTAATTGGTTTAGACTGTGAGGGATTCCCAGATGATCATTATTATTTGGTTAAATGTATATTGGACCTTAGTGCATTTTCCATTAAAGCTTGCAGGTGGTCATTATATTTTATTGAATCTATGTTGACAAGGTGGTATTGACCATGAGAGCTGCCCCGGTGGTCCTTTGAATTGATCTATACTATATGGGACCAAAGGGGTTAGACTGTGAGAGATTCCCAAAGGGTCATTATTTATTGAATTGATGTTATTTTATTCCATAGAGGTTAGACTGTGAGAACTTTACAATGGGTTCTTTTGTGAGTAGATGAATGATTGTGATGAGTATGCTAAGTCAAAGTAGAATCTTGGACTTAGTCTTACTGGATTATTTAGATAGAATTATAAGACATCTGTTTTTATACTTACATAGGGGATATAAATCCTAGGATAGATCCCAAGGTTTACATGACTCAATAGATTGAATAATAAATGTAAATGAAGGTAATTTAAAACTATTGGATTTTTTACTTTTGAGTACTTCCTAGTTTATTTCCTCATTTATTCATATTGACTCCTAACTATATTCACTGACTGTTTGGAAAAGATATTTTGGTGTTTGCCTTCTAGGATCCATCTCACACCCTGTCTGGGTTATGTTTTAGACCCAAAAGGATTATATGGTTGCCGGTATAAATATAGGAAGGCACCCATCTTCATCTGGTACATGATTGCTATTGGATCTGGAGAGAATATGATGAAGACAAGGATTGCGATGCTATTAGGGTTTTTTTTGTAATTATGTTTTTATATTGTATTTCCAGCATTGTGACTTGTTTGGATGATTTCCTAGACACATGTTACATGCATCATTTATATAGGCTCCATTTGTTTTATTACTACCATTTTTCCACTGTTTACTTATTTTGAATGGTATTAATACTTACACATTTGTTTACTATTTGTTTTCCAATATGTATACTCTTCCAATGAGGTCATAGTTTCCCCTATAACACACCTTGTCCCTTGATTCTAGTCAACAGACTTTGGTATTTGGGAAAATGCACTTGAGGTTATGTGACCAACCGGGTTCGGGGAACCTTTCTGCAGCACTCGAATCTGGGACGTCACAAAGGGTACCATGACTGAAGGACTCCATCCTAAGTACTATTTTCTATATGGTATGGGGGTCCAAAAAGTCTCCACCTACATACACTTTATGGAATGGTGGTCCACAACGGATTTTCTTTGCGAAATGTGGTCCAAAAATGATTTTTATGTGAATGGGTTCTTATGTGGGAGACCACCCTTCGGAGGTGGCCACGTGAGTTCCCTTTAATAATTTGAAATATGTGGTAAGTGATTACCTCTTTAAATCTCCTTCTCAGACTATTTATTTCCATTTTCATCCCTTTTTCTATATGGGGTTTTTATAGGATTATAAATATAACTGTATTCCCAAGTTGACCATAATCAATGAAAAAAACTACCCATGAAGGATTTTGGTTTGCGAGTGGCTTGGAGATGACACCTCACCCTATAAATGAAATTTCATCTGTGGGAGGATAAAAAGTGATTCCTCACCCCAAAAAAATGTTTATAGTGGTCCTAATGGTCATGACTCATTCTATAAATGTATGTTCATCTATGGGGTGGGGGTTAGGGGATGGAGTTCACACCTTGTCTAGAAAATTATTTTTTTGCGAGGAACCTAAAGGTTATGTCTCAAATAACAAACTAAATACCATTTATGGGGGTCTTATCTAGAGTGACGACCCACTTAGTGAGTGTTCTATTTGTAAAAATAAGATTCCTTTATAGATCTGTAACCATGAATTTTATTACTCTAAATGAAATGGATCAATTAATTTTATTCCATCCTTTATAAAGGCATAAAAGTATTTTGATCCTCCATGAGAAATTTTTTGAACTTTTATGGACATATCAAAATCCCCATGTCCTATTGGGGTCTGATAAACAAGAATTGGAGTTGATTTCAAGGAATAAATTGGCCTATTTAGTCATTTTTTGGGGTACATGTAAACCCATTGCAGTTTCCTTTATACATTGAATTTCTCATGTAGTGAAGCATCACAACATTTGAATTTTTATCTTTCACAAACTATCCATTTAACTTTTTGGTTGACTTATTCTTGTATAGAAATTTAATGTTCTGCATGGAGACTTCAATGCTTCATGGCCCACATAACATGCAATTTGGTTCATTATCATTATCCATGAGGGAATTTAAAACTTTATAGAACTTTTTGTTTCAAAAAATTCTTTTTTTTATTTTGAAGAATATTATAAATGGATCCTACACAATTTGAATCTACTACTGATGAAAGGAGGAACACCACAACTGAAATCATTAACAATAATGAAAGCATCATGTCATTCCACATCATCAATTTTTAGCCAGACTCAGGGGTATTAGACTTATATGTTATCCTTTATCATATTGTTTTTCTATTTATGGATTTGGGTTTCATTCATATGTTCCTATCCCATCACGACATTATAAAAATTAACTATTTCCTAAATAATCAAGAACAACAACACACATTGGTAAAATATATCAGTAGTGGGATCTTGTATCTGGGATATCTACTCTGAGGGGTTTATTTTTAATTACACCCCCTTTTCATTAGAGGAAACAATATGAGGTCTATAATTAGATGTCCATTGATATCATTTTATTTTGAGGAAATCAAAGGCTGATGAAATGCTAGGATGGTCGTTGAAATGGGATATTCATTATATAGGGTCATTCTATCTAGAGTGGGGATTTCCATTTTTGGTTCACTAGGGTTAGAAAATGTTTAAGGATGTATTTAAGGTTGTAGGATTGTATGAGTCTATCTAGGTGTCATGGAATTTTTCTAATTGATACAGATCCCCCATCCCTATCCTTCTTAGCCGATGGAGACCGGATACCGAAACGTTCATCCTGGTATATTGGGAAGCCAATTTGAGTCTTTGGGATGTTCAGGTGACTATGGGGTCACCCATTATGGGTGATATGTATAACGTGTTCCTTCATCCTCCTTCAATGTAGAATGATCCCAATAATAACCCTCCACTTATGGGAGAATTCCCCACAAAACACTAAATCTTTAAGAGGTTGATCCCTATACTAGAATGGATGTCAATTTTCCTAAATGGATTTATTTTTTTTCTACACCAAATGGTCATGAGCCTCATTCAAGTATATTGAGGATGTAACCTACTCATAGAATCTATAGACGCATCAGTGCTAACTGGATAATGCTCGAGGAAGGTCACTTTGATCAGTGGGGTTGGAATGTTTCCCAAGAGTTTGATCCATTGGTTTGACTTACAAATTCATTGGTAATGTTTTTGAGTGGATGGGTGTTAATGGTGTGTGAATCAAGTACTGATTTTAGAGTTTAAACCTTCATGATAGAATAACTATTGGCGACTAGGAGATGCATCAACTTGGAGGTCCTAGTATTGGCATAGATATATCATGTAATGGGACGAATTAGTAGGGGGATCCTCCCTATAGACTCACAAGACCCTTCTAAATCCTATAAGGATGAGTTGTAGATAACATGGGGGGTTAGTAATTTATGAATGCCCAGTGAATTCTAGATGCTTGATTCAGGCCATATATATAGTGTATAAGTGGGGTGAATCCAATAACATTGAGGGTTAGGTGACATGATTAACATGATCAATAATCATGAAAATTTATATACACCCCTTATTCTTTTATTGTTGGTACCCTATTAAAATATGCACCTAGTGATAATACAAGACAAGGGTACCTCATTTCCTTGAGAGAGGGTGTTCTGGTATCTATAATGGATTGGAATATGATCTGTGAAGGGTATTCACCATACCAATTTTCATTTCAATACCATTTCATCCAAATTATATTCCCTGAGTTGATTAATATTTCAATTCAAATACTCTTCTGATGACCACTCGTCAAATTTGGTTTACGTCCAGACAAGAATATATAGGCTCCTGGATTAAACTTCCCACCGCATACATCAATCTCAGGCTTGTGAATTCTTGTTACAAATCTTGGCTCTTATCATGCCCAAATTCAAAACTAGAAAATATAGTATCTATTTGCAGGTTCCACCTGTAGCTGAGTCTATTGTGGCAGAAGATCACCACAATATATATAGTTTGTCTTGTAAAGGGGATCACATAGATGAAACCCCTCATTTCTAAAATGTAGAAGAAGAGGTTGATGATCTGGGGAGTATCCCTTAAAAACAACGGTAATGACCCCATTGAAAAAGATTCCGAGCCATCATATCGAGTTCTTATCCCCACATATGATGCATATCCCATGGATTGGAGGTATTGGGATATGTGGTGGAATTATGTGCCTATTGTTGGGATTTTTTTGTTTCATTAAGGGTAAGGAAATAATTCATATCGGGTATGATGGTATATCTCTACCCAGAAGAATTTCTTATATGAATCATACTAATATAGTGGAAGATTACATTTATTATTGTGAAGCTTCCATTAATTCACTTCGAGGTAAATTCATATTTTGGAATGGGGTACTTGAAATGTTGATACCAATTCAAAGTGAGAGTGAAGATAACAAATGTGGTTCACATGTGACTGATGTGGAATATTTTATAGTTCCACATGAACTATGTGGTATTTCTTATTCCTTGAAATTGGGGCCTCATATGTACTATGCTCCAAGGATAGTGATATCATAGATTCCTATGAAATAGATGCGCTGACATGATCCCACCCTACCTATGATGTTGGCCTCTTCTGCATTATCCATCACTGTCCTAGCAGTATTTCCTAAAGCTTGGAGTGAGTTGGATTCTTGGAGAAGGATTTTTTTCTACCAAGAAAATATAGTGTGTAATTCAAGAATATGAAATTAATCTTCCTGGATATGTGCTTATTACCACACCTTAGCATATCTATTTCTAAAAAAAGTCTAAATAGGTTAGTTTATATCTTAAGAAAGTGTATTCCTCTATCGATTCATTCAAGGGAAATATTAATTTGTTGAATCGGGTGTTATAAATGTTGGCTATGATGGAGAAAATGGTTGATCCTGATATAGAGGTAATATGAGCTATTAAGTTGACACCCTTTTCAATCTCCCTATAATGAAATAACCCTTCTTATCTCCACCTATTTTTTGGAGGATAGGTGTGATATGCCACCCATTAGTTCTTCTGGGTACATATAGGTTGGGGCCGCTGTTGGAATGGATGTACCTATAGATGGTAGGGTTATTAAAGAAGGATCTCAAGGGGAAACCAAGGATATTCACACTATAATTTCTGACCCAACAAGATTATTCCCACCCCCTCCACATACTATGTTTCCTATGAGATTATCTTCATAGGAAATCATGGGGAATAGACAACAAAAGAAAATGGAAATACACATTTGATATGGTAAATAAAGTAATAATTTCATCTTTATTAATTAATATTCATGCTATATGTTTAGTCATGTAAATGGGTCAACTTGTGCCGGGGTGGTTACAAGATCCGCAATTCATGAGCTGACAACTATTCAGAAGCCTATAGCCTCTTTATCGGTGGAGTTGGATGTAGTGGGAATGAATATTCCAATGTAGTCTAAAATAAATGAAGATTTGGGGCCAATAGATACCATTACAAGAGATAAGGGTGAGATAGATAATTTTCTATCTTTGGGGATGACTGACCTCCTTCCCCTATAAGGTGTAATGGTGGGGGAATAGAGAGACAGACTAAAGAAGGTTTGAGGGAATCTATTTATGAAAGTTCACTTATGGTAATTCTTATGGGAGTAGTGAACAAGGGTGAACATTTGGAGGTTATTTAACATGAATAATTTTAATAAATTGAGCATACCTCCCTAAAATATTTGATTCACATGGAAAACTTACATTCTTGAGAGGAGACACCTATTATTCCTACTTGCAAGGTGTTGATCATCGAGGGGGTCAGCGAATTAGTAGATGAAGGTGATTCTCATGAATTATTGAATCTATCATCTCAAAAATTTGACATATATATCATGGAAATTACTTAAGGTAATTGAGTCTAAGGGGTTTAAGAAAGACTTTGATAATTTTTTTATGTGCTATAATGTTTGAGGGCTTGGTTGGACTTGACGGTTTCACACCTTTTCCATAAAAGTGCCTTTTTTAAAAAATATATATTTGGTGGTGGTGTGACTATATCATCTCCTCCCTTACTAGGTAATGAATTTTGGATACCCATATAAGTATCATTGTTACAAGTATATGAGATCTCCGATGCTTAAACTATCCAATCTACTAAGGTTACTATCACTTCGATAGCTACAGATCCCCCTCATTTGGAAACTTTTTATTCTAGGAATTCTCTAGTTGACCTAGTCCTAAAATAAGTTCTAACCTATGATGGTGATTCTGAAGTAGACTTGGAGACCCTTAATAATTTTTGAATCACCCATAAAACAATATAGGTGAATATATGGAAACCGATTTCTCATACTCATATATCAAATCTTCCACAAAAGCTAATTAGTATATGACACATGTTATATAATCTTTGTTATGAGGGGTTTGAATAATACACCATACATACCACGGTGAATGATCTGATTTCTTTTTAAGAGAGGGTGAACACATTGTAGTCTCAGATCATGATTTTGGATCTTATGGACTATTTTTTTGAAATTAGAAATATTCTACTTAATGAGGCCTCTGAACAAGATGAAGTAGCGACCCAAAACCATAGATGAGTTATGGAATAGAGGTCCTTGGAGGAAGAACACCAACTAGAGATACATTAGCTCAATCAAGAATTGTCTCATGTTGAAGTAGTTTATAATAAAGAACAACAATCAATGAAAGAGTTAGAGAAAGCTGAGAAATAAGCTATTGAAAAGGAATAAGTTCTACGATATGATGTAGAAATAGAGGCTACAACATTGTCAGAGTTACTTCGAGAAGCAGAGGAATTTGATCATGTAATGATTGATCTCTATGAATCTATCGAAAAATACTGTAAGAATAGTAATTCACTTTTATGGAGAGTCTGAGTTGTTGAGGTTCCTCTATCTCCTTAATATATAAAACTAATAAGGGTATTTTTTCAATCACTCATATCATCATTCCATCTTTCCCTTTAATTTTTAATAGTAATACTAGAGTTATATCACTTTTTAGAATGTCCATGTATCAATGTGTTTAACCTTGAATAATGGGAACATAAAAAATGATATTAAATTTTCATATATCATATGCAATAGAGAGTAGAGAGTGAATTATTTTCTAGGTCTCCCACTATTTGTTTTCAACCTGACAAGTGTATTGGCAGTTTAACATCTTTTAAGACCGACCAATGCAACTAGTATTTTTAGGACTAATATATTTTACCAATATTTGTGATATTAATTCTCACAAACAAATACTACATCCCATAAATACGAAAATCGTTACATATATCTGAATCACATGCATGGAGAGGGGAATTTTATTCTTACCATGTGTCTATAATCTAGAGAACATCTTTTAGAATATTTTGTGTAGATAAACCTCACATAAAGGAAATTAAGTATTAATAATATTATGTGAATATGGTTTGTCTTCCAAATACATATATATTGATATTACTATCATGTGTAGGGAATAAATATGTCATAATAAATGGTCCTCCTGGGCAGCTTTGTGTCAGATGGGGTGGACTTCTACCTATCATTATAAGTTCATGCCACATGGTATATGTTTCTAATATTTGGTTAAGAAATGTGACTCAATTGTTTTAATAAAAGTTAATCTATAGGTCCTTTAAGATTTCATGGGTCATGATCATTGTGATAAACAAGATGACACTTGGCTAATTATTTATATCCACAGAGGAGTGCACGATTGGGAACATGTGGTGGAATTTTCACCAAAATCAGATTTCATGGGGGAGATTATTAATGTTAATGAAAGATCATGATTTAACCCAATATCCATGACTAATGAATCCTTGAAAAGTGATAGGAACCCTATATTGATCAAATAATTACAGAGTAATAAAAGTTTAATATTCCATCTTGGTATTGGATTATGATAATGTGAGTCTCCTAAAGAAATGGAATATTCAACCCTACTTTTAATTTTTAGATATGGATTATATACCAAGTACCTTTGTATTGATACATCTCTCTTGTAATTAATGGTTCAAATAGGATTCTCCATGTGTCACACAGTTTTAAGGTCATTCTATAAGGACTCAAATGTTCTAATGTGTAGGGTCATGTGATGAGGACCTTACCATATAGATTAATATTTTATAGCTTAGATGAGTGTCATAAAATTTAACTTCATTGTAACAAGGACATAATTTGTATAGTTTAATATCATGTTATGGGGACATATGATTGTCATACTCTAAGGTTGCAGACATTTGACAATAATATTGGTGATTTACCATTCCATGTTTATTTGACCAAAAATTTTCAACCACCCTTTAGGAATGAAGAGGGAGCGTTGTAAACATCAATCTGGGGCTTCTGGATTCAAAAAAGTGATATATTACAAGTATATAAGTAATTATCAGGGACCATGTTCGAAAATAATTTTTCATCATAAAGTTTCTAGGGCATATTACAATAGAATAGATATCTCCTTAGGGATAATGATCCATTCGTTGAAAGGCCTTTTAATGGAGAATTATCTAGAGCCAAACTAGGAAATTTTGTGTATAGTAAAAAAGAATGGTTTTCATAGGAATCATACATTTATCAAAAATGTATAAGCAAATAATATGGATATTTTTTATTTCTATATAAATAGAGTTTTATTTATGTAAAAAATATTCCTGAGTATGGAAGGAGCATTTCATGTCAAAATAATTCATGAATGGGGTGAAATTTTTCGTATTCAGTTTCCACACATATGTGGGGAAGTTATTTTTTTATTGAAACTAGGTATAAGACAAAGATTCCACAAATATATATGTATCTCATCAAAGAGATAATCATTCCACACATAGTTCTTGGAATTATTCCCCAAACTGGCCAATTTTTTGAGTATAGAGGGAGAACTTTTCTTTGAATATGGGCTCACAAGAAATGTGAGAACCAGTATTAGGCCCTCTTATACAGATCATATTCATATATTGTAGAGTGGGGGAGTTTTTATATTCTATGTATACCGAGATGTGGGACTTAGATGTCTATACATATCTTTTCTAAGTGAGAATCAATCCACACGTAGTTCTTAGATGGAGGGGTGGTGAGAGACCAACTCCTAGTATAGTGGTCCCCTTAGGAAAGGTATATAACAGTGCATAATGTTATGTCATTAAAGGGAAATCCACTATGTATTTTAACATCATGTGATACAGATGTTTGGTGTGTCTTTTTTAGGTCTTGCATCCATGACCATGTAAACCCTAATGTGAACTGATACACCTTTATCAGGCAAAGAAGAATTAAAAAATACACTTAATCCCATATAATCTATGGTTGGTGTGATAAATAAGTAGTGTAAGAGGTTTCTTTCCCCATAAAGAGGTGATTAGAAGGACGCATAGGGGAATTTTATCATCAGGTTGATGGACGAGGATGTAGGATCTTGGCATCTCTATGTACCTCATTTGAATGAAAATCAAGCCATACAAAGTTTTGTGAAATATGGCAGTTCAATTTCATATGACATGGATGAACGATACATGATTTCATTGAAACTATGAGTGATATATATCTTACAATTTCAAGGATGTTTCGATAGGACCCGAATTTGAGAAAGTAAATTGTAAACAAAGATCATGGGGTTTTTTGGATCTGGATAGGTGATATGGGAAAATATGAAAGGATTGACCACATAGCAAGGTCCAAATGTATTTTCTTGTATATTTTTTAGGGGTTATAGAGATAGAAGTGGTCTCTCCTAAGGACGATTATTCCCCTAGTTGATTGGCCTTTTTGAAGGTGACTTTATGCAGAGCCAAATTGGGGAAGATTATTTATAATAAATAAAGATGTTTCCTTCCATAAAAAAGAATAAGGAAATATTATGGATATATTAAATTTCCTAGGACAAAGAGTATGAAATTTGGAAGGAATTTGTATGAGAAAAAAGAACATTTGTACATGCATTGTCCATGGAATGTGAAGTCACCTATATGGGGCTTTGTTTACATACAAGAGAGGTGGTTTTTTTACTTCACAGATGGACCCTGGACATAATGTCTTTGGGTCACTACAAATCCTATTGAGATGAGAATCAATCCATACATAGTTCTAGAATCAAGGTTCCGTAGGATATCAACACCAAGGACTATGATCTACTCGAGCATGGACTAAAATATTATGTTGTTTTACATCATACAAGTAGGATGTGAACCATGTATTTTTACTCCATGAGGCAAGGATGTCGTCATAAAATTTTTCATCTTGTGACTAGAAAGTTATCCAATGTATTTTTGAGTCATACAACTTAGACTATGATTTCTTGTAGTTTTTGGGTCTTACGACTGGGGCCACATTTCTTGTCTTTTATGATCTTTCAACCAAGGGAAAATTTCATTTAGTTTTTTGTCATGTGGATGACACATGTGACTTTTATAGTCATGCATACATGACCAATGATAATCCAGAGTTTACCATCACACTGTATATATAAAATATGATGCTTTATCACATAATGTATTTCATGATAAATTTTGTATTGGTAGGGGGAATAGTGCATTTCCCATGAATTAAGATTAATGAGTAGTATCCATTGGGATAGACATTATGTATTATGTAAGGTACTGCTCAATTTGGTTAAAGATTTTGAAGTTTCATGCCAAGAATTATTGGAGTCTTCAAATCTAAACCAATTCCCCTTAAAGGAACTAATGGAGATGAACTTTCTTCCTGAAGGCTCAGGATATCTGGTTCTGGTATATTTATAAATGATTTAGGGCACACAAAATTTTTTCATTTATTTTATCTAACTTGTAAATATTCTTTTATGATTTTTAATCCTCTAAGAGTTGTTTACATATAGTGATTCAGAGTGAGGGAAGTTGGACCTCAATGCATAGAACTTCCTCTATTATATAAACGAATGAACATGGGGTTGATTATATAGCAGTGCTTTTTGTGGTTTGGTATGACCACATAGAGTGTATGTGATTTTTTGGCAGTATTTATTTTCTATATCCACCAATTTCTTGATAATTTTTTATAGATCTTTATTAAAAGAATCTATTTGTAAAAATATTCACCGCATGGAAGTATAATGAATTTTTGGATTTGATGTAGTACTCCTGGTATGCATTCTTCAATTTGTAAAAAGAAATGTTGGTGACATTTTCCATTAGTTATTTTTTAGGGACACTAAATCTTGAAATAATATTTTTCTTCTTAAAATTGAAGATTATTTTGGTCCAAACATCATTAATAGGTATCACCTTGGAATATTTAGAGAATAATTTGGTGGCAGTAAGTATGTATACGAATTATTTTTCCATAGATAGAGTGTATGAACCTATGGCATCAATCCCATATATAGAGAACTACCATAAATATTTAGTTATATGCACCAACTTTGGGGGTCGGTGGATAATGTTATAATGTACTTAGAATTAATTATATTTTATAGGAATTATGTGCAATTACACATGATCGAATGATAGAATTACTTAATCCTCTTCATTTGGGGGAAAATCGTGGTTCCCAACTAATGCGATCCAAAAGAGTTAATATAATTTTTTTCCACAGTGTTAGTTTTTTCCTACCCATCAATGCATCTAAGGAGAATTCCATCAAATATTCTCTTATAAGGAATCTTTTGATGACCTAGGTTATCATAAATAGGGAAATTGATTGCCTGCCACCATGTCTATTCTTTTCCATTTTTTCTGGAAGAAGGGACCTATTTTGGAGGTATTCTAGAATGGGAGTCATCCAAACATTTGTAGTATTATTTGATATAGTTTTCAAATTTATCTTTTTTATCTCTTACATAACACTTTGGGAAAACATAAATACTAGGCTATGATGGGAATGTTTATGAAAATTTACCCCAATTCAGATCTTCCACGATTCTGGTAGCATTTTATAATGCATCATTTTGAGCATCCTGTGATCACTGTACATTATTTAGTTTTGGATCATATTACAATTATTCCATCAATAATCAAACATAATTAAGTATGGGGTTATACCTCTCATCTTGATGGTGTAATAACCAATGATCTACTTAATTACCAACAAATAATCACATTTTATACTTAGTTGGGTCATTGGTATTTAAAAATAAAGTTCCAATATTATAATTAGGGCGTGGTATCCAGACTCATTGTCAGTGAAACCTTCTGATAGAAGAAAGGAGTAAGGTAGAACAGTATTTACTTGAGAAATGAGAATGATTCACAACATGATTTTTTTTGATTTTGTGTTCTTCTATTATCCTTCTAGATGGGCTTCGAGATGCACCAAAAAATTACAATTTACACATTTGGGTAGAGCCCTGAACGGAGAAGATTTATCTTTCTTGTAGTTCAGTACTTATCATCAGTTCCTCTATAGAGGGTTACTATTCCAGGAAATTTTCTAAGGCCTTCCCTTTTATTTCCTTTTTCCGTATGAACTGAATGTCGAACTATTATTGAATGACCACCCATGATGCTAAATTCCCAATAAACATGGGATGATTGAGAATATATTTGAGTGGATCATTTAGAGAGATAAAATATACCTCATGGTGTTGTAGGTCATTAATTAATCTATGAATTGAAAAAATAAATTCCAAATAGTTCTTCTTAATATTTGAATACTGAGTCTAAATGTGAAGCATGTTGAGACTGAGATAATAATGTTTTTTCCCTACGAGCATCATTTTATTGTGCGTGGAAAGCCCCCAATTACCATTTTAGGGATGTCATGTAAGAGTTGAGTAGATTTACTTCAAATAGCAACATCCTTACTTTTTGTGATGAAGAGATATTTCTTGAGTATTTTGAATTCTTCTTTCTAGTCATCTGTCCAATGAAACACAACACCTTTATTCATCAACCTAGTGAAGGAGAAACACTTTTCTAAGAGGTTTTCTATGAAGTGTAGAATATAGTAATTGTCCCCTTATAACCATATAAACTCTTTGTGGTTTCTAGTAGGTGACATTCTCAGAATTTAATTTGTGTATCTTGGTTGGATTTGATACCAGGATGGCATACAATGAAGTAGAGAAATTGTATTTAATTAACACCGAAATAAAATTTCAAGGGATTCATCTTTAGATTGTGTTGTGGGAGTTTCTCAAAAATTATTCCAAGATAAAAAATGTGATAAAAAACATAGCATAATTTTACCACCAAATCATTAATATGAAACGTAAATTATTTTCCCAAGAAGGGTTTGAAGATGCGATGTAGTACATGTTCATATGTAGTAATTTTTTTAAACCATACGACATAACCCAGTAGTATAATTCTTCATGGGAGTCCTAATGGATGTGACTTATTCATATTTTGGGGACATTAAAATTTTATTATATACTTACTAACCATCCATTAAGGATATATATTGATATCTTGTCATTGTATCGATCATTTTATTTCTAATCAGAACCAGGAATTCATCTTTCATACAGTGTTAGTTGATGTCTCTAAAATTGATGAAAACCCTAATTTTCCTATTATATTTATTTATAGGGAAAATTTTGTCAAGCTATTTTGGGTATTGTACTTCCTAAATGAAAATAACATTGATGAGTTTATAAATTTCATCCTCAACCTATGAAGCATGAGTCAGATGTGTCCTTTTGGATGCATTGTTGTAACAATGGGGGTCTCATGAAAATCCTAAGTGATGGGTTGGAACATTTGTATCTATTCCTAGAATTTATTTACAATTAAAAACAAACAAATCTTGGTTATGATTTAGAAATGTGGCCTAAATTTCATTCTCATCAAGGTTCATACCCACACTAATAAATGTTGGTCAAATATCCTCCTCTGTTCCCAGGTTTATCTATCATAGATCATCAATAGTGGTAGAGTTTCCTTCTTAGAATCTTGGTGGATCATCTCTGATGGTGTTTGCTTTTTTTATTCTAACTTTTCATCTTTTTATTATTTTATGTTCATGTTGGGATAGATGAGAGATTAAGTGGACTCATTAATGTTGGGGGAAAGTCAGAGCCTTTAGATATAGCTTTCGATGGTGTTATCATGATTTTTTTGGGTTTAGAAGATAAAGATGTGTCTTGATGAAGTTATGAGGATAATTTTGGAGAAATTTATTTGGATGATTCACTTCTTATAGAGGAATAATAGATTTATTCCACACCCTCTGTTTCGACTGATGTAGCTGATGGAATGAAGACCAGGGATAATGTCTCTAAATATGAGCTTATATCTTTGACCTAACTTATGGGAATCACATATTCATCAATGAGGTATTTTAATGGGTTAAATGAGGACTTTTAAAAACCATTTTTAGGGTTAACATGATAAGAACCATTGGTTATGTGTTTATTCTCCTACCTATAGTAGAATCTTGCATCAATATATTGAGATTTACAAGACTCAAATAGAGATTTTCACTGTGTAGAATTCTAATCTTCCATTATTACTGTATTTAAGGCACTTATGGTATAATGAAGGGTTCACTCAATGATTATTAAACCAAGGACATACTTGTAAGTAATTGAAAGCTATATCTTTCTGAATGACCATGTTCTCAAAGAAATAAACTAGATCCCAAAATTGAGCTCTGAGATTAATGCATCTGAGGGGTCTCTATTCAATTTTATCATACACATAGAGCATTAGAGTGGAAGGGGGAAAATCAGATTCAGTGTATCCATTTTAAAGAAGCGTTCTAATATGAAAGACGTTTAATATCAATCCATTTACAAAGAATTTTTGATGGATATCAATGTCATATAATATTTTAAATACCTACAGGGACCTAATGTGTCCCTTTATAACATAATCTCTATCCTATTTGGTTAATGATATAACTGCATGAAATTTTATAACGTCAACATCTGTATGATATAATTGATGGAAAAACATCATCTTCTAACTCTTGAGGGAAAATAAGATCATCTATAAGTTATTATCATAGATCATTTTAAATATTGGGAGAAAGAAGAATTACAAGACTTTCCAGAACTGTGGACAATTTCTTTAGGATGTCAAACTTTTCGATCAATGTTTTATATTTCCCTATAAATAACTATTCCATTGAATAAAATTTTCAAGATTATGTGCTCAGGGTAGATAAGTCAGTTGGTTGAGTATATGTGGAGGGGATATTGTCTACTATTGGATTAGTCTAACATTTCCTTACCATTTCCCAGGTCTAGTCATGTTTTCCCCAATTCATCAATTGTTCTTCCAAAATAATCATTTAAAAACGTTTTTTACACGTGCAGAAGCATATTTATAGTCATATTGGTCTTTTCAAAGGGCTTTCCCATGGGTTTCTATAGAATAGGGTGTAACGACCCAACGTTTTATCAATGAAAATTACGTTCTTATAATTATGTCATGTAATAACATGAAATTACAATACAATGAACTGTAAAGTGCTATGTGACCTTTAAACAAAATATTTTCACATCTGTGATTTGAATTTCGAAAATCTAACATACACAGTTGCGATCAATAAGATGATTGGTGTCTAATGGAACAAACAAAATGTTTGGTGAAAAGTAACCTACTCGTACGAATAGTAACATACCCATATGAATAGTAATATGACCCTTATGGATTGTAAACCATTCAAAATAATAATAACCTTAACCATGAATGTATAAATAAAATTTATGAATCTTATAAGTGATAATATTACCATAGTAAAAGTAATAGTATTTTTTAATGTCATAAATAATTAATTACAATTAATTAATTTGAAAGAAAATGTATTTTCCTAAAAAAAATTTATATATTAACAATTTTATGTCTTCTGGTTTTAAGATAATTTTATAATACCTGATGTTATTTTTTAAAGAACTATAAAATCAATTATAGTTTTTAAATTTGTATTTCTCAATTAAATTATGATTTTAATTAAAAATTAAATTAATAATATTTTTAGTTTTTAAAAAATGGGGGTAATTTTGGATTCCTCATGTTGAAAATTGGTTATGGTGAATTTTTGGGATTTTTCTAAAATACTTGATTTTTTGATGAATAATAAAGCACAATAATTCACAATAAATGATAAAACCTGATTTTTTGCATCATTTTTCTATCATGGATGATTTAAATGGACATTAGTTCAAAATCACATTCAAGTATTACTATTTTTTTTCACAATAATCCTTACTATTGACTTTATTACGGAAAAATAATAAACTAAGTATTATAATACTATGAAAACCCTCCTCCCCTCCACTATAAAAACCACCCACACTCCCCTCTTCTCATCACTCCTATCATGACTTGTAACATCCCTAAATTCGGACAAAATAAATTCCCAAGATCCTCCCCCATGTCTTTTATCCTTTGGTCTCCTCAAAATATCAAATCCTCTCCCCTTAAGAGGCTCTCATGAAAAATTGAACCAAGAGGTAAATTCCTCTTTTCTTTTCTTTCATTTTCGTTTCATGTTCATTTGTTCTCTTTTCATTCCTAACCTATCATCATAAAAATTTTATGAAAAAAGAAGTATGATACATGTAATTTAGTGGTTTTATTCTAATGGTATAATTCATTATCATCTCTCATTTTCCATCCTTTTACACAAAATAAATGAATACACAGTTTGAGATGTGTTAATTTATCACATTAAAGGAAGACGTGTTATCAATTTCTATTACCAGAATCAATTCTGTTCATGAAAACATTTTTATGGATTAAATATAATACTAAAATTTTAATTTATATTAGGTGTTGTTCGGGTATCATTTTTCACAAATGATGTAAAATAGTATTACAAAACAAGTTAATTATGAGAAAAATCTCCAAATTAATTGAAGCATTTATCATTAATGTTTTATATAATGATTCACCTTCACTAAAAATAAAAAAAATTAATTTTATTACCATTTAATCTTATATATGTTCACTAATTTCATACAACTTCAATTCTGGACAACCACTCTCATCATACATGTGTTTAAAAACATGAATATAAGTGAACCCATCATTAAAACTAAGGAAGAAAACAAACCAAAACAATGAATTGAACCTCATAACCAATAAAAAAATTTATGAATGAACTCGAAATGGTTATAATAAATAAATTTCATGTAAATGAGGTTATTTAATTATTAATTCATGAAACTAATTTTATTATTCAAGTCACTAAGATCAAGCTAAGAACACCACCAGACATAAGGTAATGGATCCTCTCTATTTCATTTTTATTCAAAAAAGGCATCAATATTATGTCCTTTTATGTATAATACCAAATGACGGGGTATCATTTTTTACCTCCCCCATATGTCCCTCATGATTTATAATTAATTAGAAACCCATTTCTCTCTCATTAAGAGCTCTTAAGAACACCTGATACAATGCCAGTAATCCGTAAGGGATTCTACCCAAACCTCCTTGGTTCTTTCAGGTTGCCTTATCTCTATTTTACCAAAATGATGTTATCTTATATTTTTATGTGTATCTTATAAATTTTGATTACATGTACCAAATTAATTTATCAATACCCTTTCATCATTATTTTTTAGTGAAATACATGTTTTTAGGTGATTCCCTCCTCAATACTTCACGATAAGCAAACCTGTTTTGAGGAATCCTCCTGAATTAGTACCTAATTTCAAGTGAACTATATATTAGGTTTTACGCACCCATTTTCATTATAAATTCATTCTATTTTATGAAAAATGTCTTTGATAAATTATGGTTTTAAAGAACGTTTATTTCCTGTATCTATCTTAAAGGCTCTATAATATTTTCCATTAAACCGAAAAAAATGTTTTAATGCTGAAATTTATTAAATAATTTTCTCACATGTTGTCACTTATAATTGACATCACACACAATAATAAAATCCCATTTTACCTTATGAATTTACATTGATATTTTAATTCCTTTATTTCTTGGAAACTTTTATGATACCCTCATTTGTTATGCTTTATGACATGATTGTAGTAACAAAATTCTTTCCCTGGGTAACCCTTATGTTTATGTAATATTGATTATATATGTTTTTTATGTGGAAAATTTTTTTCTGAAAAGTTAATATGGTTTAACTAACATAGCGCTCCAATGCATTGTGTAAAGTTGAGTCTCATGGGACGTTATGTGCGACAGTCTTGGCGGTTAGCCTTGGCTAGTTCTACTATGTGCGTCGGTCTTGGAAGTTAGCCTTGGCTTGTGCTACCAAGTGCAACGATCTTGGAAGTTATTCTTGAATTTTTATAAAGTCATGTTTTATGTTTTTTTCCACATTACTGTGACTCGATGTTTATATTATTCCATGTTTACATGTTATGATTCCATATGTTACATTATTTTTTATATCATCATGTCATTCCATCTATCCCATGCGATAATGATTTCTTCTTATGGTTATTCCCTTACTAGGCTATTTAGCTCATCCCTCTGTTAATGTGTTCCCCAGGGAAACCTTTTCATATTTAGGGTATCAAAATAATTTATGAGCTCTTTATGAAGATTAAATAAAAAATGCTTTATTTACTCCCATGTTTTCCGTTTTATATACCTAGTCTTCCTAGTCACTAGACTTCACGATCCTTGGATTATACTATAATTTATAATTATTCTTAAAATCATGTAATATTATGTGTAAAAGGATAGGGTTTCTATAGTTGGAGTCATAGGATGGTCTTGTTATTTTTGGATATTAGGAATAAAATAGTTTAGTAAGAACCTTAAGGATAAAACTATGTATAAGAAAATATACCTATATTTTTTTAGTATAAAATAAGAGTTTTATAAAGAGAATACATACCTATCTAGTTAAAAAATGTACGGGTGGATTTTGGAATAGATGTATCTAGGGGTAAAACCCGAAAACACAAAATTGAGCTAGACTGGAATGAGAACTGGTGCATGACAACGGGCCCTGCTGCACTCTTGATTTGAAACTACTGGGGGATATTATTTTTTAAATTCATAAGATTGGTACAAAAAATTATTATGGTAATGATAAAAATCCCATAATAATATAAGTTATAAAATAGATCAAGGATAACCTAGATTTAAACTTCGGGAATCACAAGATAGGATATAATTATCCTTTACAAGCGTATCCTTTTATGATCAAAGTTTCATTTTGGTGCTAGATACTTATGTATTCAAGCCCTATAATTGTAAGTTCTTTTCCATAGTTAATGGAGGAAAATAGAAGAACATGTGACAAAAATAAATTTTATAGGGAATGTGAAGCTTTACCTAATGAAAAGCCTGATATGATGGAAATGGGTGCTCAAAAAATCATTAAAGTACCTTCTCAGCTGGATCAAGTTATGAATAATAACATGAATCATATGGAACACCCTCATCCTCCAAGGAAAAAGAAATTTGATGTAGAATAGTTCATGTATAAAATTACTACCATGTTTAGTGTATATTTTGATCCACTCTTCACAGAACATTGGATTAACTATGTTGAAAAGATATTCTCTATCCTACAATTCCTAGAAGAAGAGGAATTCATACTGGCGGTCTATCATTTTGATGGAGAAATTGATCAGTTATAGAAACTGATCAAGAATATGAAGTCCCAAGAAGAAATTGATTCCGTGGAAGAGAGTAATTCAAGATCACATTTTCCAATAAATATTTTTCTCGAACCCACCGTCTCAAGATGGAATGAGAATTCCTCAAACTCGTGAAAAAGATGAGTCAATTGCGGCGTATGAATCAAACTTTAAAAGGATTTCAATGTATGCCTATGGATTTTTCATGAACACCGAATGCAAGGTGGATCACTTCTTCAGTGGACTAAAGATGAGTCTACGAAAAGCCTTGGTGGTTAAAGACTTCGACAACTACGAGGAGATTTTTTGTTATTCCCTAAAGGTTGAAAGGAGATTTTAGACTCTTAGTTGTATCAAGGACCTAGAAAAAAAAAGAAGAAAATGGAATATAATGTGGGTGGTTCCACAAATAAATTCCATGATGTAAATAATCCTGACCATCCCACGTGTAAAAAATGTGGGACGAATCATCTTAGGAACTATCAAAAGGGAACTGGGAATTGCTTCAAATGTCAAAAGTTAGGATATCTATCTAAACAATGATGATGAGATTTTAAAAATCCCACTAATGTGGAATAATAAAGGAAGGTTCAGATCAAAAATCAAACTGTAGTGAAGTTTTATAACTATAAGGAGCATGGGAATTGTGATAAATTTTTTCCTAAGATGAGGGTTGTTGGAGGCAATCAAAAATAACCTCAAAGGAAACAAGGAAGGGCTTATGCTCTCACTACTGCTGAGGTGGAGCCAGATACTGATGTGGTGACAAGTATGCTAGTTATTCATTCAATAATAGTGAACATACTATTCGATTCTAGTTCTACACATTCTTTTATAACTTGCATATTTAGTAGAACTAGTCAAACACCACCTAAAAATTTGGAGGATAAGTTACCTGCAAGAGTATAGAATGTTGAATTTATTGAGTTCATGGTTTATAATTCCTCATTAATTAAAATTTTTAGACTAAACCTCCCAAAAAATATCTTCATATTTCATTTAGTGGAGTTAGATGCAATCTTGGGCATGGATTTTCTATCTTTATACAAATCCAACATCAATTATCAGGAAAGGGAGATCACTATTCACACCCTGAAGAATCCTCCAATTATTTACAAGTGTAATGAGGAATATGAATCTCTTTTACAATCATTGTCTCAAGTGTGGATATAAATTCCTTTCAAGCAAGAATTTATAGCTCAAAATATTGAGACAAAACGGAGAATCGTTCTTGAAGACATGACCATTGTGAGGGATTACACTTATGTAATCCCTAAAGAGTTGCGTGGTCTTCCTCCTGATCAAGAGGTTGAGTTATGAATTCAATTTATTCCTAGATATCTACCTTTATCAAAGAAACCTTATATAATGTCCACCATAGAGATGGAGGATCTGAATAAGTAGTTATAGGTGATTCTAGAGAGGGTTTTATATGCTTGAGTGCTTCACCATGGGGTGTTCCAGTCCTCTTCATCATGAAGAAGGATGTATCAATGCACCAGTACATTGATTATCCCGAGCTTAAAAAAATCACAATGAAGAACATATATCCCATACCACGGATAGATGACTTGTTTGGTAAACTTTTTGCAGCCAATTATTTCTCTAAGGTGGACCTTCGGTCAGGATATCACCAATTAAAGGTGAGGAAGGAAGATATTCCAAAGACTGCCTTTTGAACATGGTATATATACTATGATTTTATAGTTATTCCCTTAGGACACCCAAATGCTCCAAAAAGTTTCTTGTATTTAATAAATATAGTCTTTAGATATTACCTTAAAATTTTTTTGGTAGTCTTTATTGACAATATTATGATATACTCCATGAGAATGGAGGAACATGTGATGCATTTGAATACTATGTTAAAGACTTTGTGAAGGGAGAAGATGTTTGAAAATTATATTAAATGTGAGTTATGGATGGCGGAAGTATCATTCATGGGGAATTGTATCACCAGCAAAGGGATATTTGTGGACCCTTCCAAGAAAGAGTTGATTTTTGAGAGGCACAGGCCGACATCTGTAATAGAGATCTGCAGATTTTGGGTCATGCTGGGTATTACTAATGATTTTTGAATAAATTTTCACAATTTTAATACTTAATGACCAAGATGACACAGATGGGAGTAAAGTTTGTCTGGCCTTAGGAATGTGAGGACTGCTATAAGGAGTGGAAAAAGAGGCTAATCACTACACTAGCACTCACACTCCAATCAAGTGGAGAACTCTTTGTGGTGTACAATGATGCATAAATGAAGGTATTAGGATGTGTGTTGAGTAAAAATGATAACATGATATCCTATACCTCAAGAAAGATGAAAATACATGAGAAAAAATATGCAACACATGATCTAGAGTTGGTGGCTATGATCTTTGCATTAAAAATATGGTGGAATTATCTCTATGTAGAGAAGTGTGAGATATATACTGATAAAAAGAGTCTCAAACATTTTCATCACAAAAAATTGATTAATATGCACTGTTGAAGATAGTTAGATATAATCAAGGATTATGACCGCTCAATCCACTACCATCCCTGTATGGAAAATAAGGTGTCAAATGCTTTGAGTAGAAAGGATCCCACATCTTTATTAATGATGAGTATTGAAAAGGATCCAATATTCATAGATTTTTAGAGGATAGACATGTGGATAATTAAGGGTGTAATGTCACTTGTCCTTTACCAAATGATCGATCAACCATCCATGCTGAAGAAAATAATGGACGCTCAATGAAATGTTGTGGAAATTCAAAAAAGGGTGGAAGCCATTAGAAATGGGAAATCCTCTGAGTACATGATTGATGATGAAGGATTTGAATGTTTTGGGTCATGATTATGTGTACCATTTGATCTAGAGATAATGAAAGAGATTTTAAAAGATACACATAGCTCAACCGTCTCTATTCACCCAGGGAGAATAAAGATGTATAGAGATCTCCAAGAGAACATTTGGTTTGAAAATATGAAGAAAGATATTACTGAGTATACATTAAAGTGCGTGGAATGTCAACAAGTGAAGGATGAAGGACACAAGTATAAGGGGATGATGGAATCACTACCCATACCAACATTGATGTGGGAGAACATCACCATGGAATTTTTCACTGGACTTCTAAGGACATGTAGTGGAAACAATGCTATATGGGTCATTAGGGATCAGATTACAAAGACAACTTAGTTTATCACGATTCGATAGGAATTATCATTGGGTCAACTTGAATAGATATATATCAAAAAGGTTTTAAGGTTAAATGGAGTACCACAATCTTTTATATTTGATTTATATATGAGATTCACCTCGATGTTAGGGAAAATTATCCAACATGATCTAATCACTGAAATGAACTTCAGTACGACCTATCAACCTCAAAGTGATGGAAAATTTGATTAGACTGTTATTTCACTGAAAGATATGTTGAGAGAATATTCTATGGAATTCAAAGGAGGATGTGAAAAAAATATTCCAATAGTTTAATTCTCCTACAATAATAGTTTCCACTCGAGCATCCGAATGTCACATTATAAATCCATTTATTTTAAAAGATATAGAACACCAATGTGTTGGGATAAAGTTGGTGAGCGTAAGCCGCATAGACCTAAAATGGTCAAATAATTGATGAAGAAGGTGAAAACCAATTAAAAGCACATAAATGTAGCCCAAAGTTGAAAAAAGAGTTATATAGGTAATCATCAATGAAACCTTGAGTTCAATGTTGGAGACATTGTATTTCTACGCCTATCTCCATGGAAAAAGTTCATGAGGTTTAGGAAGAAAGGAAACTAAATTCCCAAGTACATTAGCCCCTTCGAGATCATTGATCAAATTGGAGGAATGTCATATCGACTCGCACTTCCACCTACTATTTCTAAAGTAAGTGATGTCTTCCACATATCCCTCTTAAGGAAGTACATACCACCACCATCCTCATAATATGTAAATTTTTATTCAAATAAAATTACAAGAGAGAAAGAGGAATCTACCATCGACGCCCTTAGTGACAAGAGTTTGAACTAAGGAGGATTGAAATGATGAATCCCAAGGGCATCCACTGTAATTAGATTGACCCCCTCTGGCATAAATCTGTCCTTAGTATGAAAGAAATTATTCTAAGAACCATGGAAATCCAACGAGGCAAAGTGATCAGCTACTTTGTTCCCCTCCCTGCATGTGTACACCACTTGAGTGGGGTTGTTGAGAATTCTCTGACAATTTATAATGATGTAGTTGATCAACCAAGGGGGGACATCAGAGCCATACATGGATTTGTTACCTTACAATGAAGCAGTTTAAACATCAAAGATATCGAAACTCTGCTGGCTTCATAAGATCCGCCCTATGACCAACGCCATAGCCTCCGCCTGGGTAGAGCTCCCCTGACCCTATCTAACAGAGAAAGCCCAGTAGACTGACCCATTGGTATCCCGTGAAATTCCCCCCCCCCCCACATGACTCCTAGGGAACACAAGCCGTGCATATTGAGTTTCAAATATTTTGAAGGAGGGAACCATTTGACCAAATTACCCCTAATGTTGTTGCTGGTCAAATGAAGATCCCAGACACTAACTTGAATCCAAACCTGAGAAGGATCGTCCTACCAGTTTTGGAAAACCCTTGTCAAGTTGATAAGAAGATTTCTTGTCCCTGCAATAACAGTATGAATCGACATGGATCCCCCTTCTTGAAGAACGTTATTCCTCACCTTCCAGATACACCAGCAACCTGCATGCAAAATAACCGTGATGGAAAATTTTTCTAGACCATATTTTCCCGAGGCATGGTACCACCTATCTAGGAAGAAGTGGGTCACCATGATA
The DNA here is from genome assembly GCA_963277665.1 of Viscum album. NCBI lineage: Eukaryota > Viridiplantae > Streptophyta > Magnoliopsida > Santalales > Viscaceae > Viscum > Viscum album. The sequence goes on along the minus strand of OY728127.1, from coordinate 1,955,597,981 downwards.
GGAATATACACAATAGTAAATTGCCCAAAACATTTCCACACCTCATTCGCCCATTTACTTTAAATGGACAAGTGACCTGTGCTTTCCTTGCTATAGAACTTGTAACACACACAACTAGGGGCCAATGTATTATCGTTGGATCATATGTACGAAGAGACAACATGGGAACTAGAGGTGGAAATGAAGGAAAAGTACCCGCAAATGTTTATGTCTTAGTTTGTATAACTAAATTTCGAGGGTTAAATTTCATAAGGGTGGAATAATGTAACCACCTAATGTTTTATCAATGAAAATTACCTTTGTACAATTATGTCATATAATCAAATTAAATTAAAAAATAATTAACTACTAAGTGTTATGTGACCTTTAAACATAATATTCTCACCTCTGTGATTTGAAATTTGGAAATTTGATGTACACGGTTGCGATCTGTAAGATGTTTGGAGTCTAATGGAACATAATTGATTTTTGGTGAATAGTAACCTACCCTTATGAATAATAATATGACCCTTCTGGATAGTAAATATTCTAAAAGAAAAGTAACCTCAACCGCAAATGTATAAATAAATCTTAGGCTTCTTATAAGTAATAAAATGACCCTAGTAAAAGTATTGGTATTTTTTTAGTAATAAATAATTAATTACAATTAATTAATTAATTATAATGAAAATTTATATTCCTAAAATGTGTTCATAAATGAATTTTTTATGTGTTATAGTTTTTAGAGAATATTATAAGACCTTATGTAATTTTTGGAAGCATTATAAAATCAGTTATAGTTTTAAAATATGTATATTTCAAGTAAATTATGGTTTTCATTATAAAATAAATTAATCATATATATATTTTTTGGAAAAATGGAGTTCATTTTTTGATTATACGTGTTGAGAAATGGGTAGGGTGAATTATTGGAATTTTTCTAAAATACTAGTTTTTTGGATGAATTGTAAAAGACGACAATTCACAATAAATGAAAAACCCAGAAAATCTGCATCATTCTTGAGTAATGAATGATGAAAATGGCCATTTTTTGAACAAAAAATAACATATCACTATTTTTGGTCACAATAATCATTAATATTTCTTTTCTAATTAGAAAATAATAAACTAATGTTTACCAAACAAAGAAACCCTATCTCCCCTCAACTATAAAAAACCACCTACACTGCCCTCTTCCATTCACTCCTCTAAAGCCTTGTGCCTCAACTAAATTAAACCCAAACATATCCCCAAGATCCTCCCCCATGTCCAGAATCCCTTGGTCTCCTCAAAAGACCAAATCCTCTCCTCTTAAGAGGCTCTCAAGGAATATTGAATCAAGAGATAAATTCCTCTTTTCTTTTCTTCCATTTTAATTTCATGTTACTTTGTTACCTATTCATTCCTAACCTATCCTCATCAAAATGGTATTAAAAATACAGCACATTAAATTTAATGGAATTTTTTTATTCTATTGGGATAATTCATTATCATCTCTCATTTCTCGTCCTTTTACATTAATGAAATGAAAACACTGTCAAAGATGTCTGAATTTATCACATTCAAGGATGACTGGTTACCAATTTCTATTACCTTATTCAATTATGGTCATGTGTCAATTTTTATTGTTGAAGAAAACTATTAAATATGTATTTTATCTTATTTTTTTAGGAATCATTTTTCAGACATGATGTAAAATTATAATACAGAACAAGTTAATTATGAGAAAAATTTACAAATTAATTCAAGCGTTTATCATTAATGTTTCATATAATGATTCACCTTAACCCAAAATAAATAAATTAATTTTTTTACCATGAAATCTAATGGATATTCACTAATGTCATATAACTTTAGTTTGGGAAAACCACTCTCATCATACATGTGTGTCTAAACATGAATATAAGTGAACAAATTATTTAATCTAAGGAAGCAAGCAGACCCAGACATAGAAATTTAACCTCATAACTAATAAAAAAGGATATGAATGAACTAAAAAATGTTATTATATATAATTTAAATGTAAAATAGGTTCTTCAATTATTAATTAATGAACCTAATTTGATTATTCTGGTCATTAAGATCAAGCGAAGAACACCATTAGACTGAAGGTATGAGATCCTCTTTATTTCACTTTTATTCAAGAATGTCCTCTGTGTTACGACCTTTAATGTGTAATCTATAATAATGGGGAATGATTTAAAACCTACCCCACATGTCCCTAATTATTTATAAGTTATGAGAAACCACTATCTCTCTCATTAATTCCTCTTAAGCACACCTGACACCATGTCGATAATTCGTATGGGATTCTACCTGAACGCCATTTTGTTCCTTTGGGTTTCCTTATTTTCCTTTTACCAAAATGAATTTATATTATATTTTAATGTGAATATTATAAATTTCATGAAAATTTACTAATTTCATTTATCAATACCCTTTGATCTTTCTATTTTTGAGAAAAACACATTTTTATGTTATTGCATCCTCAATAATTTTCTATAAACAAACCTATTTTGAGGGAACTTCCTAAATTCTTACCCAATTTCAAGTGAAATCTATATTCTATTTTAACCCACTATTTTCTTTATAAAATCCTTTTTTATGAAAACCTTTTTGGTTCACTTCTAGTTTTACATAAATTATTTTTCCCTTATCTATTTTAAAGACTCTATAATATTTTCCTAAAAAACGCATAATAATGTTTTAATGAGAAAATTTCTTAAATAATTGGCTTACATGTTTTCACTTATAATTGAAATAACTTACTATAAGTCAATAATATTTTAACTTATTAATTTCCATATATATTTTAGTTCATTTCATTCATGGACACTTTTATGATACACCAATTTCTTATACTTTAAGACATGATTGTGGTACGCAAATTCTTTCCAAGGGTAACCCTTAGGTTTATGTAATACTAATTATGTATGGTTATTTATGTAGAAACAATATTCATGAAATCATAATATTTGTGTTCCCAAATAGCACTCTAATTTATTGGGTAAAACTGAGTCCCATGAGATGTTATGTGTGACTGTCTCGGCAGTAAGCCTTGGCTTCTGATACCATGTGAGATGATCTTGGAAGTTAGCCTTGGCTTGTGATACCATGTGAAATGGTGTTGGTGGTTAGAATTGACTTGTGCTAATGTCATGTTTTATGTTTCTTCCACATTACTATGACTCCATGTTTATATGATTCCATGTTTATATGTTATGTTTCCATATTTTACAAATCTTTTTATATCATCATGTCATGACTTCTATCCCATGTGCTAAGGATTTTTTCTTATAGATATTCCTTTACTGGTCTATTTACCACATCCCTTTGTTTATGTGTTCCCCAAGGTACCCTATGCATATGTAAGGAATCAAAAGAATTTAGGATCTCTTTATAAATATTAAATAAATAAATGTTTTATTTAGTCCGATATTTTCAGGTTTATCTACTTATTCTTCCAAGACATTTGACATCACAATCATTTAAGTATACTCTAATGTATAATTATTCATAAAATCGTGTAATATTATGTATAAAAGGCTTGGGTCAGTATATAGGGATCAATATAATGGATTCCACCAATGTATTATGTTCGACCACTATTGTGCCTCCGTCTGTTTCCTTGGTTCCTATGGATTTAATTCATTTATCCCCTATTTAGTGTTGGAAGCCCAGGTTCAAAATAACTCTCATCATCAGATAAGGTATCTATAAAATAAATTAATTTAATTGACCCAAATATCAATTAATCATCTTATGAGTAATTTTTTTTATGGACGTGTTCCTATTTTACCATTTGGTGGGGCGACACCCATTCTATTAGGACTGAAGGAATGAATTCAAAGAGAGTCAAGGATTACTTTGCACTAGGATAAGGTTAATCTCAATGGATTTATTTCATTCCCTTCCATCGATATCATTTCTTATAATATTTTCCTTTAGAGGGTTGTGGGGTTGTAAGAGTTGGTTGCGCCATAGAAGAAGTGGCATAGAGTGCGATTGGTTATTTTAACTATTCTTGGAGGATAAATTGAGTCCAATTGATTTTTTAATTATCAAATGATCAATGAATTTTTTTATTCTTTCTAGTAACTTACTAATATTCAACAACTTTCTCCAAATTGATGGAGGAAACACAAACTACTTGTTCTGGCATTTTTTCTAGTTTATCCTCCCAAGAATCATCCATTTTTTGCAAGAAATATTTCAAAATGATATATTCCTGAATGGTGTGCCCCAATATTTGATGAAAGGGGAAATAATTTGAGAGATCCTTAAGTACAACTTGATCAGGTATCTTGGGTTTCATCAAATATATTTGGTTTTTTCAAAGGATTCTAAGAAGTAGCAATGAACTTTCTCATCTTAGAAGGAATTGACATTTCTTTTCTAGTATTCAAATTTGGATCATTTCCGATCTCTCCTTTCATCTTGATGAGTTTTTTTTCTTTTCCTTCCACCTTGTATGGGGTGATTCATGATAAGGTGAAAGATTTGGAGTTTGAGCTAGTATATGAGATGGTTGTTAAGCGGTGATTTTAGTTTCAGATTTGTGTGTCCTCTATCCCTATGTTGTTAGTACAGATCGGGATTTGGATCTAGTTCATACGATAGAGTCTTCCTATATTTGTGAAAATTTAACAAGTTCTATGAACCCACCCATGTATTTAATGGGATTGAGTGGTGTTCAAAAATCATCATAGATGTTTTCTATGAAAATACCAAAAAAATATTCCAATGATAACTAAAAATTCAGTGAGTAAGATAAAACCTTCCACTAAGAAATGATTCCTATGACTTTCTCATTTTCTCCATATTTAAATTTGAGAGTTCAAGGACCAATTTATTCCATGATATTGAGGTGAAATGGTAAATAATATATCAGTAGAGGTATTCCCATCAGTTGATCGAACATGTGAGGAAACTGGTGTACAATACAAAGAAATATCCCAACAAGGTCAACACAAGATTTTAGTGTTTGGTGGATTGTTTTTTAAGAAAGTTCTCACCACTAGTTTTCATCGAGATACATAATGAGTCAGATGAAGATCCTAATATCATGAACCATCAAATGTTAGAAATATAGTATTTCCAAAATTGGAAATGGGGGAGGGTCATATCTCCCAATTCGGGGTAAGGTTTTCTTTCCATTTGCACTGGTTCATATTTTTCCTTGATAGATTTTAGCTAGGTTTAAAATGATTTAATTGTTTCAACAATTATTATGTGACTGACCAATTGAGCATGGTATAGAGTAGGAGGAATGATAGGATAAAACAAATATGTTGGCCCAATATTAAATTTTTCTTATGCTGGTTGATTGTAACTTTACTGACAAGGGAATGGTTTTCTAGCCAACAGAAGGAAGTCTTGGTATTTTGATATTACTGGTTCCAAATAAATATGTTTTCTTTCTCCTGCATTGAGTGGAAATGGAAAATCTATTTTCTCTGGTATATGGAGTTCTCATTGTAGAGAGAAATTAGCTGGAGGAATGAAATGATTTTCTATTTAAAGAACATCTCTAACAAGAATTTGACCTCTGAGTAGTCAGGTATTAAGCCTTCTCAGTTCTATTATATCTATCTCGCACTAAACTTGTATTTCCTTGAGTGTGTGAGGTTTGAAACTATACAATAAAAGGTGGGATTGAACCATAAATTTACCATTTTCTTTAGATAATTCTAATTGAGGGGGATGAAATGAAGTATTTAAATGAGTTCCCATGTTTTTTAAAATCCCTTGATTTCAGGTACATATACCTTCTTCTATAATTTTGGTGTGGATGATATTTCAAATGGATATACTCTCCTGTTGTTCTCCCAGATTTAAATGATGTTCTATAGAATTTTCAGAAGCGTTGTTCATGAAATCCATTAATGAAAAATATTTTAAGATCATTTCATTAGTCCTTGAATGATGAGAGGACTGATTACTTAGAGATTCCACTAGAAGATATATGTTTCTTGGGGTGAGATTGTGATATTGATGGATTTTTTATGACTATCCTGAGTGCCTATACATTCTTTAAAAGGTCCCTTTGAATTCGTATATTGAAGGGTTATTTGAAGGGAACCTCCTGATATTTTTTTGGTTTCATAATTTACAAAGAAACTACATTAAGAAATTGGGTGAACTATGAAATTCAATTTATATAACTCCACCAAACCAAGAAAATAGTGACAAATGTGAATGTTAAGGTAAAAATTACCCCAGCCCTATAGGTTGGGGGTAATTTTGTTCCACCTGTACAACATTACAAGCTTCATTCTTTGGCCTAAAATTTTGTGTTAAAAACACCCCCAACCTTGAAGACTAACATCTCTCTTGTACTACCACATCATTAACTGATACAGATTCTCTTTTGATTTTAAAAATATTCTTTCAAACATGGGCTCAGTGAATCATATTATTTTCACCTAATCTACCTAATTCTTAGGATATTTACACTACTCAATGATTTTATTCCCTTATGTGGGAGGCCATCTCAATATTTTCATACATTTTATGCAAGTGTGTTTTGAAATATCTCTCTTTTATAGAACGAATTCATTGAGAGTAGTTATTGATCGGTTCTTACAAAGCATGAAATAAATCATGAGCATAGACCATTTCTCAAATATATTCTAGGGATATGACATTAAATGATGTCACATTTGGAATGATTAATTGATCATGGAGGGACGTAAAATATAATGCCCCGTGTTCTCCCCATCCTTTGATATGAACACTGGAAGGGTTGTTGGAAATAACTTGAAAAAAATCTTTTAACACATCGATTCATGATTTTTGAAGGGCCCCTTTTTGTTTTCCCAATTTTGGGTATCGCGAAACTAGGAGGGCTTCCAAGTCGATTTGATGGTTTTTCACTTATATTACCATGATGTGATTTGGGTATGTTTTGTAAGGTGAGATATTTGTTTCTAAATAATAAAGGGTGGTACATATATTTTGGAGAATTTTGTGCACAAATTAATATGAAAATTCCTTAGGAATTCTATATTAGAGAGTGGCTATAGACTATAATATTATAGGTAAGTTGTTCATATCCAAATTTCTCATCATCAAAAATATGTCCCCTTCATCTTTCGCAAGAGGCTCTTCAACCAGATATAAAAAAAGAGAACATTTCCCTATTGCCTTATTATAAAAAATGATGTTGGTAGGGGTTTCCTCTATCATATTGGAAGCATAGTAATATAAGTGTGGTTTGATGAATGTCCATTTCTTTATATTGTCTTACATTATAGAAATAATTTCTCCTATCAATGGTGAGTCATCAGGAATGGCTTGAATCATTTTCCCAAGAACCTCACGATAAGAGGGATTTATTAGAGTTAATTTTTCTTGGGGAGTACCTTCTTGATGAAATGATGTTTCATTTTATAGATAATTTTTCCAAAAAATTACCTCATGGGGAGGACTACCAACAGAGCTTGACATTTGACTGCAAGGAGAAAGTGTTTCAGCGTATGACCTAGGGAGGACCTTCAGGTCAGATTATAGAATGGGTAGAACCTTCTTTATGTTTTATCTTTTAACAATAAGGAGGTTTATCTTAGTAACCATAATGAGATAAAATCCTGTGATTGATAAGATTCTTGACATGGAGTAATACTTAACAATGATATTTCCAAATAGGACATCCAGAACTACTAGTAGAAAAGTTACGGGGAGGACCTTTGAAATTGAATATACTATTTCAGTAATTTTGTAATAGATGAGAAGGATCTTTAGCCTCAATTTATAAACATATGAGTAATTAAGGAACTCCCGCATTCAATATAGTAGGGTTTCTGATCATCTATTAATTCTATAATCTTCTTCAGTGAGGATTCTTTTTAGATTCTTTCTTGCAGGTGATTGGGGGTGCCTATTGTGGGTAGTGAAATTTATATATGGGGGAATGTATGAATATATATTATGATCTAATAATATTTAACTATAGGTATCTCATATTTTGGAAGGGATATGTGCCTTCTCTAAAGTGTCCACTGGGGTAGACCGATAACCTTTTTTATAATGGAGATATGAGCCTCATCTAGATGTACATTTATCATGGAATTTTTTTCTACAACCCTCCTGGGTAGTATTAAGAATATTTGTATATTTCTATGTAACCATAATATAATGTTGATGGACCACTTAAAATAAAAAATTGGGGTTGTGTTCCTAAATCCTATTCACAACAGTTGAGATCATTATGTATGGGAAAACCTATAGAATGTTTATAGGAATATATGCATGTCCCTCCATTATTTAAAAGATGTATGGGGTGACTTCCAAAAATAGAATAAGAATATATAACCATTATGTTGCTATAGTAGGGATATATTGTTGCTCTTATACTCCATTTACAATGAGGATATGTCAAAAAGCATTATATGTGGGGAAACAGATATGGGTCTACCACCTTCTCATTTTTAGGATCTTCCAACTGGTTTCCCCGGATGCTACTAAAATTGTGGTGGCAGGCTTGGTGGGTGAGAGTAGGGGTTTTCAGCTTCTCATGGTTTTCCATAATATTTAGTTGTTGGGATTCATTGGAGGGAACATAGTTATGTTCTAGTTCCCTATTGACTAGTCTTTTCCCTCAACTGAAAAATCTTTCCTTTGTGCTCTAGTCAGGGTGACCTGGTCCGAACACCAAAGGGAGACACCCTCATCATGACACAAGTACATTTTCATGTGGTGTTAGAAACTAATATTACAATAAGGTTATATTTCATGGGACACCAATTTTTTTATATAATTCCTTTAGTTACCACTTTAACTTCCTCCCTATGATAAGGGATGAACCTTTTGTTGAATTCTTTGGTGAGACTCACAAAAATATTTGACTTGGAAACTAGTTTTGCTAGAATTTGGGCCACTAGTAGTCACTAAGTGTATGGTTGGTGTGGATTCATGAGTTAAAGGTATTTTTGTGTAGCCTATTGGTTTGGATCAATGAAATTTAAATGGTACACCTAAATGAGAACATTTAAGACCTAGAGCTGAAGATGATGGTTCAGTAAAATTGTCCTTTGGTTTGACGAGGACCCCATTTTTGCAGAATAAGATGTATAAATTTGGGATTATTTAAATGATGTCATTGGATTGAAGGGGTTTCCTACCAAATTTTTCTAGAATCACTAACAAGAAATCCATTTTGAAGTAGTATCTCAATAAATGAACACATTCATAATCAATTGTTTTGGATCAATGTTTTGACGTCTTTAATTTTATGTGCAGAGAGGGAATGAAATGTGGGAGATACAATAATTTTGATTAAGGATTAATGTTGGGTTCGCCATTTTTTTAGATATATTTCACACCCATACTCATTTTGAGTTAATGAAAACATGATTTTGAAAGGAAGGTGGTTAAATGGATTTACCAATGAGATCCTAGAAAACACCGTGTTAGAGAGGATGGGTGGCCAGTCTCATAATAGAATTTTTTTGGGGAATTGTTATATAATATGAGACTCTCTTATATATATAATAAATATTTCTGAATCTTTTTTAAATTTGAAATATGTAACATGTCACCCTTTTATCAACAATAACATATTATCATGTATTTTCTTTGAAATCATTTGCGTGTATATGAGGTTCCACATCAATGGAGACATCAATATTTTTCTAAGGCTCTCTATCAGTGTTTCCATATTTTCATGTGGATTATAGAATCTAATGTCATTAATTATTCCAATTCTAGTTTTAATCCATGTAGTGGGAAATTATGGAATTTTTCATCATCCAGGAAGATGAGAGTCATCTTGATATCTAGATCTGGCCCATGAAATGGGATTCATACATATCCTTTTCAGTGGAATAAGAACTCATATAGTTTAGTGCCACTTAATGAGATAGATAATACCTCATAAGGCCCTATTATGAGATCCAAACTATAAATTTTAACATTATAAAACAAGGACATCTAAGTAAACGACTCCTAATGAAGGGTTAGTATGAGACTTATGTTGAAGAGGCCTAAGGGGACCTAGAAGGGGTGTAATTCCGATATTGGATGTGACCCTACTATGAATATGGTCCAGATATGAATGGGGGTATTTTGGGGTACAAGGAGTGGACCTTAGGGAGGATTTATAGATATCCCATTTGGATTGGAATCAAAACCCATGTTTTTTTGAATACTAGGGCTTACAACTATAGAGGTGGACAATTGAAGGTTTTTCTCACATGGAATATGACCCTTTGAAAGTATGGTGACATTGTTTTGGGGCTTACACATAGTAGGTTACCCATAAGGAAGGTACAAGGAAGATCTTGAAATTGAAGCTTCTCATGAGACTGGTATTTGACCATGTTTATGTCATGATCATCACAAACCTCTAAGACAATGTGACTCATCTCAGTTTTCTAAAAAAGGAATTGACTGATTTGGGAAACCATACAATATTCTTCACCCTCAAGTGGATAAGTCCATGACTAAGAGAGAGATAAAGTGGTTTGATGTGCCCATATCCTCTAATGTTTTTATAATTAGAGTTAGCCCGTACTCACCCATATGGATATGAATTTCAATAAAGACTAGGGGATTACTCTAGGAGGAATGTGCTAACCCTAATTTCAGTAAACATGAGAGATGAATATGACACCATCCCTCATAAAATGGAAAGGTAAGTGGTTTCCATCACCATATGAAATGGAGAGTTTCTTGGAACATCCACCAAGGTTGTGTTCCCCATTACTGAGAGGATTCACAATTGTAAATATGTCAATAACCTTACCCATTTGGTAGGATAAGCACTATACACATTTTACTAAGGGAATGAACAATATAATTTGAGACACTCTAATGTTTCCTCGTCCATGATCAAACAAGTCTATATTCCTCGAAGGATGATACAATTAAATAGTTCATAATGGGGCTCATACAGGGCTTAGCGCTTAGTGGGAGATTTTGACATGGATATAGTCACAACCCCGACCCCATAAGTCTAAAATCGGTTCCTGAAACTTGGTGTGCAATTTTATTTATAAATACATGATTACAAAAAATTTCACATATTTTCCCAATACCGAGGATCATTTTTGTTAAGGTTCTTGGAAAATCAGACACTTCTGAAGCAGTTCTTCTGAAAATATAACAGGGCTAAGCTTCAAATTGATGTTGTCACAAAGAGTACACAAGGCTTAGGAAAAACTGCTAAAATCTTGTAAATCAAAAATTAAAATGTAGGGTGAGCATAAAAATGCCCAGTAAGGGGGTTTTATAACATTTGAAGAAAACCCCCTTTAAAAAAACAACCTTGAAAATAATCATAAAATTTTTTCTTTAGAGGAAGATATTACATTTTGAGGCACACCATCAATATTTTATAAGGTTACTTGCAGACATTTTTTCAAAAGACCTTTTCATACAAGCTGACTGTGGTTTCTAAAAACACATGAATTATAGTGAAAAAGTGTATATAAGAAATGAGATGTGTATAATTCATAACTTAGTCAATCCAACTCCAAAAGAATAGTTGTGATTATAAGCATTCATATCATGATTCATCATAACATAAAATGAAATTCACATAGAATTTACATTAGATACTTCTCCCTTATATTACATTCCATTTTCATACTTCATTATGCCTTATGATTTCTCTTCCATTATAATAAAATATTCTTAGCTAAGGATCCACAATCCCTTGGTTGATCATTTACCATTCCATAATGAGGAAATGTATAATACCTGACTTTTTCAAGGCCTTGCACCAAGACTGTAGGGGTAGAAACCCAACATAATTTTGGTTAACTACCACACATAGTTCTGAAAAACGCTAGTATCATGTTCACACATCATTTCACTTAACTCATGAGACTTCACCACTTTACCCAATGCATTGGAGTGCTGTATAATTACGGGTTCACCCATCACATCACTTTATGTCCAATACATTGCTCATATGTCTTAGCATGGTATCATCTTCATAGTGTTCATACCACATAGTAAACTTAAAATTTTAATCCATAATTATTTGAATACATTCACTTACTTTAATTGAATTATTAATTGAGTGAAAAAGAACATGATTTGTTAGTTCCATATTTAACAATGATGTGCAGGAACTAAATGATCATACCCTTACACATGTAGTAAGAATTAGTTCACATAAAATGAAGGGTTATTAAATGAAATAAAAACACTAGCATTAAACTCTTAAGAACATGACATTTATTTAAAACCATGTTTACATGCTTTGACACTGGGATACTCATTTAATCCATGCAATGTGAAAAGGTTAAATCATAAACATCCTATGATCCAAGAATTTCTTGTGACAATTGGGAAAATAAAAAGTGTGAATTATTTCTTAGATAAATGTTCATGCATGAAATAAATAATTAAACATTTGTACTCTTGCAAGAATGTATATTTATACTTGAACATTAAATCTATCATACCATTTTCTTGAGAAATAAAGTTGATACACAAGTATGTATTTATGTGGATTTGAAACTCACATGAAAAATCTTATATATATACTTATATATGTACACAATGTGTATTCTTGAAATGTTTAATAACCCAAACAAGACTAATTAGATTCTTGCAACCCTTATATTCCTCATAATCTTGTTTTAAACCAATAAGGATTGGTTTTATGGAAACTCAGATGTTACCAAACTTATATATATATTTATATATATATGTATATCCATATACTTTTACACATAACTTCACATACATGAATAAAATTTAATGGTACACAAAAAAAGTGATAGATTAGGACCCTTGAATGTTGTTTCCTGTATCGAAAAGAAGACAATTCTTGAAAACAAAAGATCACTCATCAAAGTCCATAAAACCTAAAACAGTTTGTAAGAAGAAAACATATAAGATTTCTAAATTCCAAATAGGTTGGGACAAATTATATAATCCATGAAACGTTAAAACGTACAAGAAGGATTTTTCATTTCTTTGAAGAATAATCACCTTTCATGTGTAATATACTCAAAATATATATTGATAGTGTATGTGAATTATGGTTTTAGAATAGAATGAATATATATTTTTATATATATAGATATCCGTATATACATAATAATATAAGAGTTTAAAAAAAAGAAAACATAGAAAAAATTTATCCCTTACCTGACTTCAGGAGTGCACAAAGGTAGGGCTGTGGATGTTTGCATGTCGAGGGGAAGAAAACTAGTAATTTCAGGTGAAAAAATATTAGGTTTATATAGGTGGTATACATATATTTCATATATATAACATCTCATAAATAAAATATAAACAAATACTGAAAACTTGAACGAGATAAAACAAACCCAAAATTTTTCTTAAAGAGAGAACTCAAAATCAATCGATGATTAAAATAAATTTATATATATATATATAAAGTGTGTGCAAAAATTTGAGTGGAGAAGATTGGGTTTGTAGTAAAATAAAATAAAAAGAGAAAGGGGATAGAAGAGGATAAAATTCATGCTCGATCCACAGAGATAGGTGGGGATTATCGAGGAAGAAGAAAAGATGATGGAGGAGTAAAGAAATAGAGGGCGGACCATTGGTTTACGCGAGGTAGAAGAAGACTACGCATAGAAGAAGTCCAAATAGGAAATGAATGGTCTAGATTGCTCGAGCATTGATCGGACAACTAAGATGAGTTCATGGTCTTTAAAAATGAAGGATGGTTGAGATTATATCTTGAATAAGATCAGATAGATGAGGCAAGGTACAAGATTTAAAAGCGACTGAACAACCGTGATTAGATCAAATTTTGATCGAACGATCCATGAAAAATGTGGTGGTGCTCTACGGTTAATGAGGGTTGAACTCAAGATTGGGATCGACGACCCATATTGCGTTTCACTCGAAAAAACACATCCTACATCGAAATGACGAGATGTCTGTGCCTATTTTATAATTTTGAGCCTCCTATAGATTGCTCAGAAAAATACACAATACACATAAGGGAGCCTTACACACGGGCTCCCACCCCTATAGTCCTTGGCCTACCTATTCCCCGCCGTGACCTCACGACCGCAGCGGCGCGCTCAAGCGCTCCTACTTCCGTGCACCCTTCGGGGAACCTGTGCCCATGGTCAAGCCGACCTTGGCTTGGGCTGATGGAAAGGCTTAGCCACCTAGTGTGAGCTTCCTCCCTCATCCTAGCTATAAAGGGCTGGCCCTAGTGGGCCCACGTTTTTTTATAAAAACTAACCAAAAGAAAAATGAATTCATAAGGGAACATAATACCTTTATTAAAACTATGCAAAAATTATCCTTTTAAACATGACTTTTATTTAAACATTAGAAGGATAATGAATATAAATCATACTTTTTCTTAGTTAAAATTATTACTAAAATTGTTTATAAACACTAATCCTTTAACATAAAAAGTTGTAAATTGAAAACTGGAAATTCTTAAACTAATATTATAGAATTTAGTCAAAATCATAGTTTAATAAGAAAAAATTAACATATTTTAAAATAATTTTTAAGAAATGAAAACCATTACAATGTATTTTAAATATATATAAATTGTTTTTAATTCCTTAATACATTTCAAAATCACTTAAGTGTAATGCAAAATGTTTCACCATAATCAGAAGTTATCTTATAATTTCAAATTCATAAATTTTGGAAAATTAATTTGTACTTTAATGTTTTTAGTTAATTCACCACAAGGCCAATGGCTATAATTATAGCTGTTGGAATTCAACGATCACCCATGGCAACGGTCGAGTTTATGCCTTATAAAAAATGTGATTAGAGTATTCCAACTTCAAACTCCAAGACACAAAAGTTGGTGATTTCATCCCTCTAACGCTTAGTATGATTACTGCAGTTCTGGTTATATTGTTCTTAGTTGTGGCTGATCTGAAAGAAATCCACTACTTTCTTGGCATGTTTGTGGTGCTGTGGGGTCAACCAGAGATCGTTATTGGCCTACTTGTAGGAATTTTTGTTTAGTTATAGTCCTTAGGCCTTGTTTCCATGTATTCGTTTCATATTTTTTGAATGAATAAAAAGTATTGTGTTTATTTTGAGGGAATTTCTTATATAAAAAGGAAATTAATCCAAGTGTAATAATTAAAACTATTATTACTACAGAAATTATGTTCAGGGTGTAACGTTTTCCCCTCCATCAAATAATTTCTCCCTCGCAATTCTATTACACCCGTAAGCAACTTCCAACAAAATTAGAGAGACTTTATGCTCGAGGTCCCCTCTTCCAGGACCACCATTGAAGATAATCAACAAATGTTTCCTGGTGGATCCCTAGATTAGTTCCCAGTTCCTTGATCTCCTTGGCCCATATACACCATGAGAATTTAGGTTCAAACCTATGCATAAAACATTCAGTCTTCTAAAGAATGGCATGAGGGGTGTGGAGGTTCGAGATTTGGGAGTGAGATAACTCTCTATAAATCTCTCGGACCACCTCTCACTTGAACACTTTAATGTCACAAAGCATCATATACATACTGAAACTCAGGACCTAGAACAGATAGGTCACTCGAGTGTCACCCTCCAAGGTAGCTTCACTAAACTTCCCCAGGGCTTGGTAGTTCTTGGAAAAGGTGAAGAAAAAGAGATACCTTCATGGTACTTCCCTCTCTGCTTATACTCTGCTAGTGGTGCAGTTTATATGCAGCAATAAACATGATGGTTTCCCTCGTAGGCCCAAAGGATGTTTTGTCTAAGGGACACTTTATAAAGACATTTTTAGGACTTGCACAGGTTGGAAAAAGGGTAGCAGTATTCTGAACATGTCTTGGTGATTATGGATTCTAGAAATTCAATAAGAAGTGATAAAATGTTGATTGATGAACTCACATCTTCTATCTGAAAGAAAAAAAATCAAGTTACATGTTTTACTTAATAAAGCATAACCATATTGCAATAGACACATTAATTTTGTAAAACAAAAATAAGATACTATCACATAAAACATAACATTATTCATTTAACAAGGTTCATAAACTCAAGGTGTTACATAATCATCATGACGTCTTTTCACAGGTACTACCAGTGTTGGTGATTTCCAGGGTTCCCAGTCAAATGAATCCCCAAGGGGGTTCCAAACGCTTCGATATCTTGGGTCCTGATGCAACCCAGGTAACTAAGATCAACCACATGTGGGCATCTATAGTTCGGGGTGAGAAAAGGAATGACGTGTATGAAGTTGGGAAACATCATAATGAACAAGATGTCGATAATGCAAACGAGTGAGCTCATCTTTAAGATCTTTAAAGTCCATAACTTCACCCGGGAGACCATAGGTTAAAATTTGACAAAGGTATGCTGCTTGGAGGTCTCCCCTTATGCATCCTCATGAAAGTCCCTTCAAGAGAAATAATTACTAACTATGGTAAAACACTTAAAAAACCCTCAAAGTATTTCTTTACTGTGTATAGAACAAAAATTTGGCATGCATCATAGAAATATAGTTGAGGCCTGCTCCTCGGTGAAGTTGGAGTACTTGAGGTGAATTCGATACACAGTAGTGGGGTTTTCATTAAAGATGGATATTTTCAAATGTCTCATAGTTTTTCACACCTGACTTTCCCACTATAGTATCTAATACTTCTATTGGAAGAGACTGAAGGTGAGATTCATCAGACATCTAAAATATCGAGAATGATTTTTCAGAGTATGATTCAATTAAGTAATTTATGGTTGCTCTAATTTTCCCAAGTTTTCCAAAACCGATCCTATGATACCAACTGTCACGACCTCGACCCCAGAAGTCTGAAATCGGTTCCTAAAACATGGTGTGCAATTTTCTTCATAAAAATATGATTACAAAAAATTAAACATCTTGTCCTAATACATAGGATCATTTCAGTTTGGGTACTTGGAAAATCAGATGCTACTATAGTACTTCTTCTGGAAACATAACCGGGCTAATCTTCAAATTGAGGTCATCACAATGGGTACTCAAGGCTAGGGAAAAACTGCTAAAATCCTATAAATCATAAATTAAAATGTAGGTTGAGAATAAAACTTCCTAGTAAGGGGGTTTCAAAACAATTGAATAAAATCCCCCTTTTTAAAACTACCACCATGAAAATATTCATAAAACATTTTCTTAAGAGGAAGATATTAGATTTCGAGGCACACCATCAATATTTTATGATGTTACTTGCAGACATTTTCTCAAAAGACCATTTTTGTACAAGATAATTGTGATTTCTACAAAAAAAAACATTTATCAAAGTGTTTATGTGTATGTTATAAATGAGATGAGCATAATGCATAACTTAGTAAATCCAAGTCCAAAAGAATAGTTGTGATTACAAGCATTCATATCATGATTCATCAAAAAATAAAAAGAAATTCACATGGATTTTACATTAGATACTTTTCCCTCGTATAACATGCCAGTTGTATTCTTGGTCATTCCTTATGATTTCACTTCCTTTATCATAAAAGATTCTTATCTAAGGATCCACAATCCCTTGGTTGATCATTTACCATTCCGTAATGGGGAAATGTATAATTATGGACTTTGTCAAGGCCTTGTGCCAAGACCGTATGGGTAGAAACCCAACATATTTGTGGGTAACTACTACACATAGTTGTGAACAATGTTAGAATCATGTTCGCACATAATTTTACTTAACTCATGAGACTTCATCACTTTACCCAATGCATTAGAGCTCTGTATAATTCCAGGAACAACTATCACATCACTTTAAGTCCAATACATTCCTCATATGTCTTAGCATGGTCTCATCTTCTTAGTTTTCATACTACATAGAAAACTTAAATTTTTAATCCGTAATCATTTGCATACATTCACTTACTTTAATTGAATTATGCATTTACTGGAAAATAACTATATTTCTTTGTTCCATATTTAACAATGATGTGAAGGATCTAAAATTTCATAGCCTTACACATGTAGTAAGAATTAGTTCACATAAAATGACGGGTTATCACATGAACTAAAAACACATGCATTAAACTCTTAAGAATGTGACATTTTTTCAAAAACCATGTTTAAATGCTTTGGCATTGGGATACACATTTAATTAAAGAACAGAAAAAAGGTTAAATCATAAACTACCAATGATCCATTCATTTCTCATGAAAATTGGGAAAATACAATGTATGGATTATTTCTTAGAGAAATGTTCATTCATAAAAGAAATAATTAAACATGTGTACTCATGCATGAAGGTGTATTTATACTTGAACATAAAATCTATCATACCATTTTCTTAATAAATAAAGTTTTAAATCAAGTATATATTTATGTGGATTTGAAAATCACGAGAAAAATCTTATAAATTTACTTATATATGTACACAAGGTGTACGTATGAAATCTTGCATAACTTATACAAGACTAATTAGATTCTTGCAACCGTTATATTCCTCATAATAATGTTTCAAACCATTAAGTATTGGTTTTATGGAAACTCAGATGTTACCAAACTTAAATATATATATATATATATATATATATATGAATATCCATATTCATTTACACATAACTTCACATTCATGAATTATATTTAACGGTATAAAAAATGTGATAGATTAGGACCCTTGCATGTTGTTTCATGTATCTAAAAGAAGACAATTCTTGAAAACAAAAGATCACTCGTTAAAGTTCATAAAACCTGAAACAGTTTTTAAGAAGAACACATATAATATTACAAAATTTCCAAATTGATTGGTAAAACTTATATAATCCATGAAACAATAAATGGACAAGAAGGATTTTTCAGTTTTTTGAAGCATAAACTCCTTTCATGTGCAATATACTCAAAATATATCTTAACAGTATACATGAATTAAGGTTTTAGAATAAACTGAATATATATTTATTTATATATTGATATCCATATATATGTAAGAATATAAGAGTTTTACAAAAAAAACATATTTTTTCCCTTACCTGACTTCAGGAGTGCACAAAGGTAGGGAAGTGGATATTTTCACTTCAAGGGGAAGAAAAATAGTAATTTCGAATGCAAAAATACCGGGTTTATATAGGTGGTATACATATATTTCATATATATAACATCTCATAAATAAAATATAAACAAATACTTAAAAAATGACCGAGATAAAACAAACCTAACATGTTTCTTAAAAAGAGAAATAAAAAATAATCGGTGATTAAAATATATTTATATATATATAAATCTTGTGGAAAAATTTGAGTGGAGAAGATCAGGTTTGTTGTAAAATAAAATAAAATGAGAAAGGAGATAGAAGAGGATATAAGTCAAGGACGATCCACAGAGGCAGGTGGGGATTCTCAAGGATGAAGAAATGAAGAATAAGAAGAAAAGAAATAGTGTGAATCCCAATGGTTGGCGCATGGTAGAAGAAGACGATGCATAGAAGAAGTCCATAGTTGAAATGAATGATCCATATTTCTCTAGATTTGATCGGACGACTAGCATGAGTCCGTGGTTTTTAAAAATTAAGGACGATTGAGATTAGATTTTAATGATATCATACAGATGAGGCAAGGCGCACAATTTAATACCGAGTAAATGGCCATGATTAGATCTAACGTTGATCGAACGGTCCATAAAAAATGCGGTGGTGCTCCGCGGTTGCTGATGGTCGAACGCGAGATCAGGATCAACGGACCCGATCGCGTGCGATGCGATCCAATGGCCTAGATCGCGTTTCACTTAGAAAAACACATCCCATAAAAAGAAGGAGATATGTTTGCGCCTCCATTATAAGACGAATCCTCTTATCAATTTCTTAGAAAAAAACATAGCACACATAAGGGAGGCTTACACACAGGCTCCTTCCCCCGTAGGCCTTGGCCTACCAATGCCCTACCACGACCTCGCGCCCACAGTTGCGTGCTCAAGTGCTCATGATCCAATGCACCCTTTAGTAAACCTATGACCATGCTTGGGACGACGTTGGCTTGGGATGAGGACTAGCCTCAGCCACCTAGTGTGATATGCCTTTCTTGGCCCAACAATAAAGGGCTGGCCTTGGCAGGCCCAATTTTTTATAATAGTAACCAAAAGAAAAATGAAGTCTTAAGGGAAAATAATACATTTATTAAAACTATGTAAAAATAATCCTTTTAAACATGATTTTTTTTAAACATTAGAAGTCTATTGAATACAAATAATAATTTTTCTTAGTTAAAATTATTTCTAAAATTGTTTATAAACACTAAACCTTAAACAAAAAAAGTTGTAAATTGAAAAATGAAAATTATTAAACTAATATTATAGTATTTAATCCAAATAATATTTTAATTAGAAGAAATTATCATATTTTAAAATAGTATTCAGTAAATGAAAATCTTTACCATGTATTTGAAATTATTTTAATGTGTTTTTAAATCCTTAATACATTTCAAAATAACTTAAGTGTAATTCAAAATGTTTCACCATAATCAGTAGTTATCTTATAATTTAAAATTAGTAAATTTTGTAAAACTAAGTTGTACTTTAATGATTCTAGTTAATTCACCACAATGCCAATGGCTATAATTATAGCTATTGGAATTCCAATGTCACCCTAGGAAATAGTCACTCAACAAATTAAAATTCATTTATGGGGGAGGGTCTTGGAGATCACACGTAACTCAACAAATTAAAATTCATTAATGGGGGGGGGGGGGGTCTTGGAGGTCATGTCTCATCCTAAAAAATAAATCTCATTTACCTGGGTCCGATGTGATGTGATGACCCACATAACGGGCATGCTATATGAAAAAAAGAAACTCATTTATGGATTTAAATACTTAAACTATTTCTAATATTCATTAAATCACATGATTAGAATTATCTTAGCTGTTCATAATGCATAAAATCATTCCAATGTTCCATGATAACTGTTAAAAAGTTTTTCAAACCCAAAAAACATCATAATTCCACCACTGCTTAATTAGTATATGAAAATAAAATGGTTTCTTGAAAATTTCTTATAAAATTCATCAATATAATCCATAAAATGAAATAAAGTTGATGGTATCATAATATCATAACCCCAATTAAGCATAATAATCATTTAATGATGTTTACATTGATGAAAAATTTATTTGATAAAATCATTTAAATCATTCTTTGAAAATTATGAGAAAACATTCCATTTCTTATGAAAAAAATTTAAACAATAAATTTTTTAAAAAATAGAAATCATATTTTCTTTATAATAAATTTAAGACTTTTAATTTAAACATCATTTATAAGAGAACATGTGATTATGTTAAAATTCTTTCATGTCTTAAATGTTTAAAAGATAGAAATCATTTCAAACTTTTATAAAAATACAAAAGTGATTCATATGAAAAACCATTGAAAATATTCATTTAAATAATTTCTAATGAAATTAAAAGGCAGTGGAGTATTATTATTAAAACATTTAAGTATATTTAAATGCTTTCATAATTTTTTTTAATAACATTGTGATGGAGGAAAAACTTTCCAACTAAAATAAGAGAAATAAGGTCATTTTTCATGAAATATCACTTTAGTCATTTTGAATACCAAATAGCGGAAAAAAATAATACTAATTGAAAATATACACAACAGAAAGAGGAAAATAAAATAAATAGGGTTTAAAATATAAGTATTATATCACTCCCAACAAATAAAATTTAAAATATACTATCACAAAAAGAAATGAGATTGGGTCATAAGCCCTTACCACTTTGGTAATTTATAAATCATAAAATAATTACAAAAATTAAAATCAAATGGAAATTTAAATATAATTAATATGAATAGATTCATGAAATAATATATTAAAGGGTTAGTTTATACACTATATAAACACAAATATGTTCATAACATGAAACACATCTCAATGAAACAATATTATAATGAAGAACCCTTACCTCGAGTCCTAACCTTCTTTATGTGATCTCTTAATCACCTATATGATAAATATAGATTTATTATAAATCTATACAAGAACCATATTAAAAAATATATTACTATATATCATTCCATTATAATTTCCAATTACCAATGCATTAATAATTCATCATTAAAATCTTTATTTTGCTGAAAAAAGTCTGTTTTCCATGCATGTTTCTGTTCAATGGTTCCAATAATTACATCTTGTCCCTGCTTCCATTATTTAAAAAATGTTAATAATATCATAAATATAATATTTATTCATTATATAAAATTTTATAACCATTCATATGTGGTGGTGATGAAAAATGGATTACATCACCTTTTGGTGATGGTAGTCACACATACACACAAGTAATGTTTCAATTCTTCAATGGTTGGAATTAATAAATGTAAAAAAAGTATTCACCGTTAAATAATCATAAATATAACATAAATATCATATATATAAAATAAATGTTTCTTTATTATTATCCATATAATGAAAAAATAAAAAATGAATCACATCACTTCTTGGAGTTGGTAGTTAATAGGTACACCTGAGAGACATCATCATTTTCTAATGGATGATAGGATAATAATGAAGATAATATTTTATCTTTAAATAATAATAATTATTTTATACAAATAAAGGGGATAAAAAATGATCATAAAATTAACTTTAATTTTTTTTAATTATAATAAATATACTGATGTCATAATTTTAAATGATTACAAAATATTTTGAGGAGGTAAAAGAAAAAAGGAACTCAAAATAGATCAAGATAAACAATTAGCTCTTCTTTGGTTATCTTCATTTGGATTACACCTTAATCCTTCTTGATATGGGATTATGGTGATACCAAGACCTCTAGATAATAGGGAGTAATATTGGGAGTGTATTTTTCTTGATTATGGAGACCTATATTCATTGAATCTAGTAAAATAAAATATCTATAATCCCTACTATGAACAAGTTTAGTAGTGAATAGCGTTCGATCCATAGTGATGGAATCTCATTTTGTGTGTGTGACCAAGGGTACCAAGAAAACACTATAGAAAAGTAAATAAAACACAAAAAAAACATTTTGTATGGAAGTTATGGTTATAGTTAAGTGAATCAAATTGTAACATGGTAGGTGAATTGATAAAAAGAGCACACTGATCATAGAGCAAGTAAGTACAATTAAAGATGTGATAATGGAATTTGATTGGTGGGTTTCAACTAGATTTTACAACATTTATGAACTATAAAAAACCATATAAATTGGATGAAATATGGTTTCTTGTTTATTCGAATGGTCATCCTCTAAGTTAATGGATTGTATAGTTAATAAAATTTATCATCCACTCATCTTCACATTAATAAAATAATAATTTTATAAAGATGAACTTCTTAGTTGATCCTAATTTGTTTCCCTCATTGAGAATATCCATTATTTGTTTTCTCAATTTTTTTTAGAAATTAATACCTATGAAATGAAGATGAAAATGGATTATTAAGAGAAATCACACAAGAAAGAAATAAAACAGTTTAGCAACACATTATAATTCCCTAAAATATTATATCTAATAATTAGGTTCATGTCATCAAAATATTTTAATAATTCCTTTAAAAATATATAAATAGATAAATAAATAAGTAGATAGAGATAGAAGGTCCATGCCAAAGAGCTTCAGACTCTTCCCAAATCCTAGTTATTCCCATTTTCATACTCATTTTCCTAACTATATTTGATAAGTTATTCTTCTCAATCTTCACCCCATGCCTCTAGATACCTCCAATTTGAGTTATTAGAGCACATTTTTTTGTTTAGTATCCAATTAACAATAATGCAATCCCAATCCCCCTCCTTAATCTAAATAAATTTCATGGATCATAGAGTGTATATTTGGAATTAATTTGGTTGTTCACTATATATATTCCTCATCATTATTGACATAGTTTGATCCCTAATAACTGAATTTCCTCCCCTCAATTATTTTTGATTAACAGTGACATTGATCTCAATTCTGAGTGATATCTATATTTAATTGTCGAGATACATTATTACTG
Organism: Viscum album; assembly: GCA_963277665.1. Taxonomy (NCBI): domain Eukaryota; kingdom Viridiplantae; phylum Streptophyta; class Magnoliopsida; order Santalales; family Viscaceae; genus Viscum; species Viscum album. The sequence continues at coordinate 1,955,574,144 of OY728127.1, read as the reverse complement.
ATTTGAGTACCATTTTGGATCACCTTACCTAATTTTTCCAAAACACAATAATAATCAGAAAATTTGACTTTGAGTAGGAGGAATTGATTTGATAAATTAACTTCAATTATCGATTCCTCTTATTTTCTTCGAATTTCTCTATTTCTAACATTGATGGAACCCACCCCCTTTAATTACTTTACTGGGACTTCATACAAATTTATGCCCCATAAATGTATCATTCTTAAGAATAGTGTTGTAATAGTCATATTATCCTTAGAATTTAATATGTCACATGATTATCACCTGTACTTTGTGGTTTCAAATTTAGATACCCACCTTAAAAAATCTAACTCAAAGCATTCATTATCAAACAACAAATATTGATTGTATATTGTAAATAATCTTTCTTATCTTCTATAAAACTATAAATTCTTTCATCATATATCTTAACATTATCTATTTTTTATCTTCTTTATCATAAAATCACATAGTTTCTAAAGATATGAATGAAAATACCCAGCTTTAATTTGTCTTCTATCTTCAATTTTGGTAACTCGAACACACCTAGTTACACAAAAACATCATTTTAAGAAACTACTCATATCACTACTTATCTATGGTTAATATCAATCCATAAAGTACCCAAAATTTTAGTGAATCCCAACCTTGAATCAACCATCTTGAACAGTCATCGATAATGAACTAGGTGTGTATCAGTTCTATTAATGTGTGGCATGGTGCTCAATTTTCAATCAGTCTTATGGGGATCCGTTTTCATCAAGTAAACAATATCTGATATTATTTTTCTATAAATAAGGTAGTATTGAGTCCTGATTTTTAGAAGATCGTGTGAAATATATTTTCTATCACCATAAACTTAGAGAAAATCCATTATGTAATTCCATTGGGTATCTAATGCACACTTATTCCAAATCGATCAACTATAGTGCTAGGACACATGGAGGCACTTTCATATTTTTATCTTCAACCTATAAAAAATTAAAATTTATTAACAACATTCATCATCTCTAACTCTGATTAGCTTCATCTCATCATGTGACTTGAGATGCCTCTCCAATTTTAAAATTGGATGGGACCTGATTTTCATAATACCTGCTATTCATTCAATCAGTTCAATCTCATATTCAGGTTTTGATAACTATCATTATCTTCATTCAATAAAAATCAATCTCAGGTACCTATATGGTCATTTTAATCCAATATTTTCATTCATTAATCAAACAATGTAGGTGTTTATTTGAAAACGATAAAAAGAGATGTGACAAGTATTTAGTTTTTATCTTGATTTAACATCAACAAATATCACTTGAGAAACATATAAAATGATTCTATGTTATAATTTATTATTTGTTCAATCTTGACATTAGATTTTTGAACTCAGAAAAAAGAAATCAATTTAGATAAAACCGTAGGTACATTTTGTGCACTATTATTCAATCCCTCAGTCATAGAACTAGGGATCCACATACCCTCTTCCATACCCAATCCTACTACCATAAACACTATAGTTAATGAATTTTATTATTATCTAATACTTTGTTTTATTGAAATTAAAATTCAGTCAATCCTATTAAATTATTTCACATTGAATAAATAACATAACATTTAATAATCTTAGATAAATTCTCATGATCAACTAAATTTTTTTTCATGGTGTCAAGGTATTAAATGCAGTACTAGTAATCATTCTTAATGAATCTTCATCAAACTCATCCACAAACCCAAAATAAAAAATTCATTATTACCATATTCAATATATCTATAATTTTCTTTATAATTTCTTCATATATAAGCCATAGATGATTGGTGTTTCACAATTTAATTAGTGGATATTTTTTTATCAATTTTTCATTCACAATGGCTTGGTAGAACTCTATATGGTCAATTGAAGGTTCTCATATGACAGCTTGGGATCTATCCTCTTTTGGTAGCTTTAGAGGGATCATGATCAATGGAACACTCCAAAAGTATATTAAAGAGATTACCACATGGTAGGTTTACATTTTCTCTTATAGTATTAAGGAATTAATGGCTTTGATACTTACATTTAGGTGTGGTCACTGCAAGTTTCATCTTATGGTTAGTTGAAAATCCTTCTTGTGGTATCTTGAATTTTAAATGGTGGTATCTTTATTCCTTTTTCAATTTTCTTTAATGTTATATCCATGAATTTACTTATAAGGTTAAAGAACCTCATGTGTCTTGACTTCTTGGGGTTATTCTTATGACAGATTGAAAGACCTTGGTGGAGTAGTGTGTCAGGGGGAAATGGTAGATTGAGAACTTTAAAATATTTTAAATCATTGTTGGTAAAATTTCAAAATGTGGTAGCATAATTTTATTATTGTAGATACTTCATGTCTTTTCTACTTTTACATATATTTTTTGTCAAATTGTGAACTGATAGTTACTTGAGTTGCCACATGGTCATATCTTCTTGATAGCTTATGGATTTATTCTAAGGGTATTTTAATATGCTTCATGAATATTTTCACTAGAATTTTATCTAATTTTCCCAAAACATATAAAATTCAATATAAAGATAAATTTTTTAATTCAAAATGAAAATATTTTAATAAAATACTAAATCAAAATTTCTAATGATATTAAAATTAATTATACAACAAATTTTTAAAATAAAAACATTGAGAAAATAAATAATTTGTCAAATCCAAAAAATATCATCATAACTACATACAAAATATTTTTAGAATGAAAATCAAAATTATTCGTAAATTATTTAAATAAATAAAAACCAATGACATTTTGAAAATTAATGTTTGAAAACACTTATTTTGATAAAAATATTTAATGAATTGTATTTTCATCATATTTAATGAAATCATCAATAATTTCTTAATAAAATCATATTTTTACATTATAAAATTTATTAATCATTAAAATAGAATATTCTAGGTGTATCAAAAATGGTTCATATCACTTTATCGATCTAAAGGCCTCAATTTTTATGTATAAGTGAGAGGAGTAGGCGACGTTTAATAAGTGAGGTAGGTGGGAAACTTATAAATACTTCTAAATTAATGATTTAATTATTATATTATTAAATTCAATTGGATCTAAGTTACAAAATATTACGAAATAAAAAAATTAAGTTTGAAATCCTACCAAATAATTAGATTTTATCATGATTTTTTCATTATTTATAACTCCTCTCTTTCGTTAACCCATTTTAACCCCTTTAACCCTTACTGTGGTGAAAATATTTTTACTATGGTACCTATTGATTATGGAAAATAGTTAAGTTAAACATTTTACCAATTATTATTTATACGATTCTATATATTAAATCCATTTTATAAGATTAAATTCATATATGTGGTAGATATTAATTCTATTATCCTCACACAAAACACATAGAATACATTTTAAGAGAAAATGGTTCCTTTTCATAAAATGATATTATTCTCATTCACTACCTTATAAAACCAATCAGCTGAATTTTAATATATTTTATTGAATATATTATGTAAAAATTTAATTAAAGTCATTTATAAAAAAAATTTAATTCAATTTATTAAGATCAAATACACGGGGCATAATTTTTTTTGAAATAAATATCATTTCACCTTTAAATTATTTTGTCTTCATTTCTAACCAATTATTAATAACTTTTTAAATTATTATTCCATTTATTATATACATTATCAATATATCTCTTCATTTATCAGTATTGATCAATATATTTTTTTGAGATGAAAATTCATAATATGTAAAACAAATTCTTGAAAAATTAGATCTTATATGATTTTATTATTATTATTAAAATTTGAGTACTTAATTCCTAATAATTAATCATTAAATTTTATTTAAGAAAAAAAATTTGGAGATTTTTTTAATGAATTTACTTTTATTAACACTGACCAATTTAATTGCTATGATATAACAACCACTTTTAATAATCTATCAAGCTTAGTACAAGATTGGTGTTTCGTGTAAAGATTGTTATTGAACACTTAAAATTTATTGAAGGGAAAAATATATATTCTAAAGTATTGGGGTCTTACAATTAATGTTTTTTGAACTCTGGTTTGGTTATGGTAGTGGTATATCCTGATAAGAATATTGTACTCTTATTCCACTATTTGAACATAATATTAAAATTTCTTTATATCAAGAAATTGAATGTTATGATGTTAATGTCATCTATAATATATTTAAAACACTATATGTTCATAATTATCATCCTCAATTAAAAATTTTCATTGAAGTAATCTGGTAAAAATTTAAATTTAACTCATTACTTTTTGATCGTTCTATAACAACATACCCTAAAATATTTTAGGAAATAAAATGACCTTCAATTTGAATTAGGCTTGTATAATTATTTATTTTTTACTCTTTAAACATATTTAACTTCTTTCATACTCCCACTATAAATATAGAAACTATATTTTCTCAAAAATATATTTATATTACATAAAATAATTTATGTTAGAAAAGAAAAATTATTTTCTTTATAAGAATATTTAATAAATAATATATCAACACTAATATATAATATGATATTCTATATGTTTATAAAAATGTTCTAAAAATAATATTTCATTCATTAAAATTTTCATCTGAAGGGGGGTGGGATCATATCGCTCACATTTTAATTAATAACTTTGTTAAACTATTTTATCAAGAATAATACTTTTTTTTCTCATCTGCTTACAAAAAGTTATAAAATGGATCAAAAATATTGCATCACACATCTTAAAAGATAAAATATAATGAAAACCCATAATTTATTTAGATCATTATAGAATTAATAATTTTCTTTTCATCCAAATACCTGACATAGAAACCTTTTCTTCCTCAGAAAAATGAAAAGTAAAATATTCCATAATAGTTTATTTAATTTTTAACTCTTGTACATTTATAATAATTTTAAACTATTATTTAGTATCATTTCCGCTTTAAAATAAAATAATTTATTTTAATAATGTTACTACCTATCATGGACCCTATATGAAGTTTTTTTACACCAATTTAGCTATTACTGTGAATTTAATCTCCAATGAAAAATATACCCTCTTTCTAAAATATGGTTCAATAACGAAGTATGAGTATTGAACTATCAAATCATTTTTTTCTTGTTTAATATTTTAACCTATTATACTATTATCATAACACAAAATCTTATAACTCTATTTTCACAGTCAATAGATCACAACATATTTAAGAGATTAGGAATATTTTTATCGAATACATTCATATTATTATTTGTAATTAATTATCCAATTTTTTTTAATAATTATTATAGAATAAATTCTATATCTAGATTAATCTTCAAAGCGAACATCCATTTTCTCAAATCAACTAATTTTTCCCAATCATGTTGTTCCCTTGAGTATAGAATGAAGTTCCTTTTTTAATTTCTTATATACACATTTCATTTGAAACTATCAAATGCATATTTATTATTCTTTTCATAAGCATCTAGATCCTTTTTCTAAATGAATAAAATATTCAGATAACAAGGAAGGGGTCTCTCTACAACATATAATTTTTCTTACTGATTAAAAAAATTACAATGTTTTTATATGAAATCCCACAAGGAATCATTAATTCATTTATGGTATTAAGATTATAATTTATAATTATTAATCATTAAAAATAAACTACAAAGGCGTAATAAATCTCATGTATAATGTCAAACCCAAAAAGATAAGGACTTATAATGAAAAATATAGCTCAAAAGATTATAAAAATAATTAACGAAATTCAAATAAAAGAGAAAACTATATTTAAATACAAAAAATTAATATCACATCTATATTTCATTAATCGTAAATCATGATTTATTTAGTCATAAAAATATTTGGTAGTGAAATGACCCATAAATTTTAGGTCATTTATTTTTAGAGGAAATTTGATTTTTTCCTATATAAATGGTTATTTCGTGAATTTGGATTCATGTCATGAATTTTTGCATTGGAACCTCTCAAGTATATGTTTTTATAGAGAAAAAGGCCTTATTTGTTGTTTAGGTTCTCAGGAAAGTGTTAGAGAAGGGTCAGGGTGACCTGGAAGTTGGTTATTGCTAAAATTTGTAAATCAAAGAACAACACTAAGTGTTGTAGCATGAAATGGTTTATTTCATTTTGTGAATTTTTCATAATGTAATGCGGCCATTCACAGCCTGAGGGGATATGTCATGGTGATGTTTGTGAGGAAGGGGCCCTACCATAGTAAAAGGATACAATATTGAGGGTTTTTTCAAGTGGATGCCTCGTGGATCTGTTAAGTCAAAAGTCTTCTTTTGACTTCTATATCATGTTTTGGAAATCACAAATGTATTCTATCATATGTTTGTATATTACAATTGTCTTTTATCATGTTTATCGTATCGTACGATGTTGATCGTACCGACCAAATCGTATCGTACTGACTCTGTCAAACATATCATATTGACTCTGTCAATCGTATCGTATTGACTCTGTCAATCGTATCGTACTGACTCTGTCAATCGTATCGTACTGACTCTGCTATTCAGATGATCATTATTTGTTTTGGTACTTTGTCAAAAACTCTCTCTGCATATGAATCATACTCATGTTTTACATTTCTATATATCTCTTGTCCTAACAAAACGATGTCGTTGAGTTAGTTACAAACTAATCAAAACGATGTCGTGCTTTCTGTTTCAATATGACCGTTGGAGGCAATATGACCGTTGGAACCCGAGGCCTATAAATAGGAGGTCATTTGAAGCTGAGAACACAACGATGAACAAAGAGAACGAATGAAGAGACTCTGTGAACTACGAAGATTCTAGAGAGAGACACTGTGACTTCTCTCATCAGCTTTGTGCGTCCGATCATCGTATCGAGGGCTTTCAAGTAATTGAAAGACAGAGGTGCCGATTACCTGCAAAATCGAGGGCTGTAGGGGATAGGCAGACAGACGTGCTGATCATCGTATCGAGGGCTGCCGGGGATAGGCAGACAGACGTGCCGATCATCGTATCGAGGGCTCATCAGGGTGTTGGTGAGACAGACCTTTTATCCTAGGTGAAAGGATAACCCTTCTCTTTGGGTTAAAAGAATTGTATTACTTTTACATTTCCGCTGTTTTATTAGAAAGGGATTTGTGTTGTTTCCTTTCTTCTTTACATATTCAATTGTAATTGTTTCAATTACAATCATTCTATTACATTTTGTATTGATTGGTTCTATACGCTTTAAGGTAGAATCATTCACATTTGTATTACTCTGATTATTGTGTTCACCTTGAATACAATTGTTTTGCTTTACAATAGTATTACAATACATCATACCTTTTACATTCAATACAATTGTGGGTGTTTGTATTTGTATTAGTTTAAGATCATTTAAACTAATCTCTTTGTTACTAAAACTCAAAGGTTTTTAAACCTACAATTCACCCCCCTCTTGTATTGTTCCATCTAATAGACTTTTATATCTACTATTCGATCCAACAATTGGTATCAGAGGAGGTTTTCCACTGATTTGTATTATTAGCTTTATTTCGTATTACTATCTTGAATACTTACTGCACTAACGTGTGGAGTGGAAAAGTTGTTTTTGTTATATTAGATGGCAGGAATGAATATAGGATCAATAGATAATCTGAATCCTTCTAGACCACCAATTTTCGATGGGAATGATTATGAGTATTGGAGAGATCGTATGAAGACTTTCGTCATCAATACTGGTGTAGACAATTTTATTATGCTTACTGGGGGTTATAAAATTCCTGACAAAGAAGTTATCACTTTTACCAACCAAGAGAAGCAAGAATATCAACTGAATTACAAGGTACGCAATACTTTATTATGCTCTATGACCAGGAATATATATAGTCAGATATCTTCATGTGAAGCAGCCAACTGTATTTGGAAGAAATTAGAAGTCACTCATTTTGGTACATCCAAGGTTATAGAAACGAGGAGAGCAATGCTTCGAGCAGAGTATCATGGATTTGTTTTTCCTTATGGAGAGCCAGTATGTAAAGTGCAACAAAGGTTTATGACAATTGTAAACAGCTTACAATCTATGGGAGAAAAAGGTCTTGATGATGAAGCTCTTGTTGACAAGATTATAGATATTATGCCAAATGAATGGGAGTCGAAAAGAACAGCTATTGATGAAAATAGAAAAGTTTCCCAGATTACTCTTGATGAACTCTTTGGAACTCTTCTACAGCACAAGGCAAGAATGAAAAGAGATGCTGATTTCAATAAGAAGAAGAATGGGAATGGAAGTGTAGCTTTTGCATCTAAAGCTAAAACACCTGAAAGGGTTACAAGGTCTAAATCCAAGAAAGTTGTTGTATCTGATTCAAGTGATTGTAATCTTTCGGATAATGAGTTAGCTAATCTTGCTCGGAGGATGAACAAGATTGTGGGAAAGAAAGATTTTCAATATAGATTCAAAAAGAAAGACAGGAAAGATAGGAAAGATTCAGAGGTAACTTGTTATGAATGCAAGAAAGCAGGACATATAAGGCCTGATTGTCCTTTACTGAAAAGGAAAGATAGAAAAGAGAAACACTCTGAAAGAAACAAGAAAAGGTTTTATAAGACAAAGAAAGTCTTGAAAGCAAATGATACATGGAGTGCAAGTGGTAGTGATTCCTCAGATGATTCTTCAGAATATGAGACATCAGGACAAAGGAATATTGGACTTCTAGCTAGACTACCAATTGAAGATCATTGTCTCATGGCTAAGGTACATAATGCTGAAGCTATTACAAATGTCTCTTTAAATGCAAATTATGTTGATAATAGATATTATGAATCTTCAAATGATGAACCCTCATCATCAGAAGATGATACTTTACCTTCTTTTGAAGAAGTCTCTAGATTTGCTAAGTTACTTGAAAATGAAAATTCTAAACTCAAAAAGATATTTGAAAAAGAAAATTCTAGAATTTCTATTTTGACTAAAGAAGTATCAGATCTTTCTAAAGATCTTGATGGGAAAACTTCTGATTTTGAAAGTATTTTGAAAACCCTTCAGAAAGTCAAATCTGAAAAGGATAAACTTTCTAAGGATCTTGAAACTGAAATTTCAAAGAAAAACATTTTAGAGTCTAACTCTAGTTCTAATTCAAATGTTTTAGAAAACAAGAATTTGGTTTTAAAACTAAAGTCAGAGATTTTATCTTTGAAAAAGTGTTTGTCAAACTTTACTCATGGAAAAGAAAACTTTGATAGGATGTATTCTCAAATTAAACCTTTGAGAAATCGTTCTGGTCTTGGTTATACTCATTTCAAACCTGTTTTTAGTAATAACTATTTTGTTCCTCAAGAAACCATTTTCTGTTCCAAGTGTCAATGTGGTGGACATTGGAGAAGAGATTGTTCTCTTAACAAAACTCAATCCTTAGGATTTCATAAAGCTCATTTTTCTAAACAAATGTGGATTCCTAAAATTATTTTATCTAACCCTTCTGGATCCAAACAAGTTTGGATTCCAAAAATCTAATTTTTTTTTCAGGGAAACGAGAAGTGTATCAATAAGAACATTTGGTACATGGATAGTGGTTGTTCTCGACATATGACTGGAAACAAAGATTTCTTTGAAAAGGTTATCAAAACAAAAGGTGGAAAAGTTACCTTCGGAGATAATGCTCAAGGAAAGATTGTTGGTATAGGTAATATCGTTTTTCTTGGAAAATTTCTTATTTCAAATGTTTTATTTGTAAAAGGTCTTAGGCACAATCTCATCAGCATAAGTCAATTATGTGATGAAGGTTACCTTGTGAATTTTAGAAATGATAAATGTCTAGTTCACAATTCCAAGAATGAATTCATTCTATCTGCCCATAGGCAAGAGAATGTTTACACTATTAACTTAGAAGACCTTAGGAACCAAAACTTACCTTGCTTAAGTGTAATAGAAGACCAATCGTGGCTATGGCATAGGAGACTAGGACACTGTAATTTGAGAAACCTAAGAAAACTCTCAAAGAAAGGACTTGTAAAAGGGCTACCGGATCTTAGATATGATTCTTCAAAAGTCTGTGATCCTTGTCAATTTGGCAAGCAACATAAAACTAGCTTTAAACCAATTAATGAAGTTTCAACTTCTAATGCATTACAGCTTGTGCATATGGATCTGTTTGGTCCTTCACAATCTGAAAGCATTGGAGGCAAATACTATGTATTTGTTTTAGTTGATGACTTTACTAGATTTACATGGGTCTACTTTCTCACAAAGAAATCTGAAGCCTTTTCCTATTTCAAAACTTTTAGAGCCCAAGTTAAAAATGAGAAAAACCTACCATTGATAACTATTCATAGTGATCATGGTGGTGAATTCCAAAATTCAGATTTTGAAACTTTTTGTAGTAAGAAAGGTATTACTCACAATTTCTCAGCTCCAAGAACTCCTCAGCAAAATGGGGTTGTTGAAAGAAGAAATCGTATTCTTCAGGAAATGACTTGAACCATGTTGAGTGAATACTCAATTGCTAAGCACTTTTGGGCTGAAGCTGTAAGTACTGCCTATTATACTATAAATCGTGTTTTGACTAGTTTGAGAATATCTACAAGGGGGTAGAGTGTCATTTCATCTCACTAGATAACTTTGATAGAAGTTAGGGTATGATACATGAATAAATCACCTAGATGAGTTACCTAAAACTATTGACAAATCAAAGAGGCTTTGGGATAAGTTGTGAAGAGTGAGACAACTATACATCATGCGAGGGACTATGAACTCCCTCATGTGGGTATTGAAGAGTCTTAGTGTATGATATAGGTTACATAAACGTTCAAGGACATAACATATGTGATATATAATATCTTCCTTTGTCTGGTAGGTTGTTATATACCCATTGGATATGCGAGAAAAGACATAAAAATAGGTTATGGGAAATGATTAGAGAACTTTTCATTGAGACGCAAAGGGGGTTTCAGATAGGAATTGGACCCCACCTATTAAGGCCAAATTTGGGTAGAGAATATGGTATTTTATGTTACCATGCAGTCTAGGGGTTTTGATTAGGGTATAATTATCGAGTGACTAGAGAGATGTGGTGAGATAATGATCTAAGTGACCGAATGCGGGCCATGGTCATCATTTATCACCTGTACTTATAATTGGCGACGAACTCTGGTTTGGGGGTTGGACCATGAGGCCCCCCGTGAGTGAGATGGTGCTGGTAATAATTATATTAGTGAGGTTAATTCCATGTATGTATTAAATATTGGATTACCTTGAGTAGGGAGTTATGTCTTGAGACCTGATTGAACCTTCTCTTCAGTGAGAAGGTAATGGTAAATAAGGTACACAATATTTAGCGATAAGTTCATTCTAGTTGAAATGTGATGTGGGATCAGATGATGGGACCAAATTGAGTTAGAATGTTGGATAATGATGTGATTCGAGACATGTTGGATGACCTCACCTTGATCAATAAGGTAAAGAAAAAGGATAACCTTAAGTGAGAAGGAGAGTACATGACCTAGATAGAAGACCTTACCACATCCCTTCTGGCAGTGGCTGAAGAACTGGTCGATGGACTAATTAGAGTCCTCAGGTATGGGGTGGGTAAAGGGTGTGATTGTACACAAAATGGTGACTCAATTCCATCATTGTGAAAAAATAAGTATGTTTATGTATTTTGGTGTCCTAGTTAGAATATAGTGGTCGAATGAGTGTGTGAACATCAAGTGTCAAGCTGGCCTAGTTATCACATGATGACCTGATGAGTATGTTTATTTTATGTATTTCACTTTATAATGCAAACACATGAACATGAGGTAGTATATTAGGGTTTCTTGGTGATTCCATAATGATTTATCTTCTTACACCCAATATGGGATATTTGGGGCATGTAAAGACATTAGGCCTACTTTTTGGATGAGGACATGACATATAGTGGATAGGGTTATAACAGATCAAGTGTATCCAGAGATTGGGAGTGTCATATGTCACTAGTATTAAAGTGGGTCCCATTCATTTCTTTTTGGTATTTTTTTTATTTTCATATGAGATCAACCTATTGGGTGACTATTTTGATTTTTAATTTGTATGATTTCAACATGTATATTAATAGAGTAGTTTATTTAATACTTTTAAAGATGAGATGTGATAATTTTTTGCTATTATTTTTTTATTTCCTCTAGTGATATTCTCTGACATGAGGTTATAGTAACCCCAATTCATTTTTTAGGCCCCCATTTATAGTTTGAAACCTCTGGAATACTGGGAGGCTCTACTATGGTTTTGTAACACCTCATCATAGAACACTGTTGAGTGGTATCTGAATCGTGGAATTAAAAAGTGGTATCCAAGAATTTTTTTTCTTACTATATTATATATGTTATTTAAGTGGTTTATTAATGTGTTGGATATTGTGATGGACCTCATACTAGTACACCATGAACACCTTTTCAGTGGGAAGTATTTCTTACCTTGGTAATGGGATTACTATTTTGGTTTTTGATGTTATCACTTCAATATTGATTCAAGTATGATGTGAATATTTGGGAACATTAATATGGTTTTAGATCTTATCCTATACAGGAAATAGAAATCATATATTCATTATGATCAACATGTCAAATTCATAGGACATTAATGTTATTAAAAGTTGTTGTCTTTATTGAAAAGGGTTCTATTATTGAAAATTTCAAAAACAAATTATATGTCACATTACCATATAATTTTTTGGTTTCATTCTACACAGTTGAAGCATGATATATTTTTTGATGAAATATTATTTGGGTCCTAGTGTGGTATGTTCTTTGATGATGATTACACTGTCCCTCCATGAAAGGATCATATAGATACCCTCAGTGGGTCATTTTTGGCCTTGAATGCTTTTGTGATAGAACCTTTATGGGTTCAGTACATGCATTTAATTCTTAACGGATGATCCAAGGATGGGAATTATTTTACTTGAGGATTAAGTTTGAATAATTAATGTGTCGATAATAAACTATATGGTATTTTACAATATTTTTATTGGTGTTGCATTTCTTAATCGAATCGGGTGGTTATAAAGATACCGTTTAATAGGGTGAGGAAAAATATGAATTCTCTATGACTTGGTTTGGACGTTCATGGATAATTTATAGTATTGGTGTTTGTTTGAGAGGGATTTTCCAATATGATTGTTAGACCTGTTGATTTTGGAAGTAATTTCATTAGCATAGTGGCAGATTGGGTAGATGATCAATGATTTGGAATGATACACGAGAGGAAGGTGATCTTGAAGTTTACAATTAAATGAGAAATATACCTCAGTATTGATAGATTATTTAACTTATGATAAGAAAAAATTTAGTAGGTTAGGTGTGTGATCCTAGGTTTGATGGGGAATGGCTCATCAGAGTGTGAGTCGGGGTTTACGGTTGGGATATATAGGGGATTTCAGCCATTGGATTCAGGTGAGATTGATATAGATATTTTGAGAGAACATGTGTGAGGTTTCTTGGTGGATCGCCAAACCTCAAGGAGTAGAGTGAAAAATGGAATATATTTTCTTGGAATGGTCTTAATACTAGTGAATTTGTGCGGTATATATGTTTGGTTATCATTTGTGTTGTGGATTAGCGAGTAGCCATGTGTCGAGTGAGGAATGGAGAATTTAGCAGGACAATCACATGAATAAAGTTCAATGGTATTAGTGAGTATAAGATTTGTTAGGGATTGGAAGGATATGGGAGTGGCTCAAGAGGAGTGGAGTGTGAGAGATGTTGAGACCCATTTGGTTTGGTTCTTTTGGAGTTTTCTATGGGAAGATGTATTGTGGAGAGTCTTTCATTAGTTATTTGAGGACTTAATCCACACTGTGAGTGGATTATTTAATAGAGATGATGTTTTTATTGGTAGTCTAAGGATATTTGGTCTTCTATGTTTAATTCTGACACTCATTTATAAGTGAAAAAGTCACATCCAGCTGTTACATTTGGTAATGGACGAAGCATGGGCAGTGCATATTGGAATTTGGTTTTGTAGAATGATGATAATGGTTCTCCTAGGGTGGAGAGAATTGTATTTTTCAAGTAGGTATGACCTTTGTATGTAAAGGGTCAAGGATGTGGTGATACCGGTTGATGGATGGTTAAGGTGGTGTTGGGTTTCTGGTGTGTAGTAATATCCACTAATATTTGGTTCCATAGAGAACACCAGATTTGAAATTTGTTTGCAATTTTAGTTAAAATCGATGTATTTGAATGAAGGAGTGATTTAATTTGATGTTGTCTATGAATGAGTTGGATATAAGGTGAACTGATTATCATAGGTTGAGCACAACAGTTGGAGAAGGTGGTTGATTATTGAACTAGGGAATTACATTGGGAATGAGGTTCAGAATTCAACATGGATGTTTGGATATTTAATGCCTTTGTGGGTATGGAACCATAATTAGGTGAAAATAGTTGATAACTTGTCATTGAGTATGACTAAGAGTTTTCAAGATGGGTTTTCCATAGGAGGAATTACTAGTGTTTTTTGTGGAATTTGACACAGTGAGGTGAAAATCGCATCAAATGTGTCATTGGATAACCGGAATGGTGTTTTCTAAAGCCATTACTTTGATGAGGAGAATTATGTATCAGAATTTTACTTTTTGTGTAGATTATTATAGTGAGTAAAACTATATGACTTGGGTTGAGTCAATAAAGACACCATGGTGTCTCTCGGTTGATGGGTGCAGTGATCACTATCTCAATGTTAGCGTCATTGATGGGTAGATGACTTGATAATTGGTGAATATAGAACCTGGGTGTTTGGAGATTCATAAAAGAAGACATATTTTTATTTTAGTGTAGCATGTAGTGATTTGGTGGTGAATTCAGGACAAAGGTAGGTCATGATTGATGGAAGAAGTACTGTCAGGGATTCTTAGGGATGATGAATGTTATTGTGTGAGTTTTTAATTGCATGTAAATTTTGGGTCATTTTTTCACTGGAAATTTGATTTTTTGTTTTTGAGTAGATTTAATTTCATGAATTGGGATTAAAATGAGGAATTAAAGCATTGGAAGATCTCAAGATGATGTTTTTGGATGGGGAACAAGGCATGTTTTGTGGTTTGGGTGCTCGAGTAGGAATTGTAGAAGGTTTTGGTGTCCTTGGAATTGGAAGTGGTTCTAGGATATAGACCACACCGCAACCCTAGTCACTGCAACATGATGTGTGTTATGGACTTTGTGATTTTTTACAAAGGAAAAAGTATATGATGCATCCTAAGGGGATGCGTCATTGTGGTGTTTGTGGGGGAAGGGACTATGCCACATTTAGAGGCTTCTCTATATAGGGATCTTATGGGAGGATATAGTCACTACTATAGAAAACAAATCTATCATTGATAAAAATGGTATTTGTCAGTGCTAAAAAGAACTAACATGATCATAATACTTAAAATAACATGGCCTCTATCATCACTAACAAAATAACTGATAAAACTTATACCATATACTATAAAGTTTCATCCCTAAGAAAAATATTAATTAGAAACAATAATAAGATTGGAATACAAATATTATGGAAAATCATATTGGAATTCAAATATTACATTCCACCATCTTTTCAATTAAAAATTTACATTAAAAAATTTCATACAAAATATTTACATTGATGTGTATTAACAATTAACGAAAAAACTTACAACCCAATATACAAAAAATAATCATATAATAGGCTATTTCCAACTATTATCCTATGTACAAAAGTGTCCCTATAAAAAAGAAAAAGTTTTTTTAGTAGTAGTATATAAAAAATTTAAAAAATATAATTTTAGGGTCATATAATTCACATATAATAAATTATATTGGTAATTAATGACTATATTAATGATATCATTAGTTATTAATTATCTGAATTACTTAAATAGTTTTTAATGATTATATCATTAATTTATTATATATAATTAACTTATTAACTTATTAATTATTAATTAAATTAGTTATTGTATTGTTATTTATTAATTATTAATTATTAATTTTTAGATATTTATATAATTATATAAATTAATTATATCATTAGTTATTACATATTTTTCACCAGACTTGAACACAATTCACGCATTCTGCCCTGGGTCTTTGTTCACAGTGATATTAAAAACTTGTAATTTCAGTCATGTCAACCACATCATCCAGAAGATTGACATGTGGTCAATTATTACATTCTAGAAATAGATTATGTATCATTTTGAAAACAAATCAAGACAATCATAGATTCATTTCTTGGTTTCCTCACTCTAAAGAGTGTTTTAAAAAAATGAGATTTTTTTACTAAAAACACTTACTTTGTGTCCTGCTGGCCACATCATGTGTTGAAATTTTGTATAGTTGATTCATAAAAATTACATATAAATTATAGATTAATTTTACCTAAATATTAAAGAAAATCAAATCTTATTTTCTTGGTAATTTCTTTATCACATGAGTTTTAGACAAAAATGAAACTTTTATATTCAAAACACTCACTTTGAGTCGTACCAGCCACGTCATGCATCAAATTCTGGTTCGTTTGATTCCTAAACATCATAAATGAGTTATGGATAATTATAATAAAGTTAAAAAACAATATTCTTTAAAATTTATTATTTTAGGATTTATGATGTGTGTTATAGAGTAAAATGACACTTTTAATGTGAAGAAACACACTTTAACAAATAAAAAAGACATTATGTGTCATATTGACATGCTGTAAATTCATACATGTCAAAAATGAATTATGAGTAGTTTTAATATAATTGTAATACTATATGTGCTCATTTTATTAGTTTTATCTATGTAAAGTGTGTTTTAGAGTAAAATGACAATATTAATGTTAAAACATGCAATTTTAGTTATACCTCTCTCATCTCTTGTAGGATTAATCTACAGTCAATTCCAACTTGCAAAAAATAAATTCTGGATCATTTTCCTAAATTATCAAGAAATTTTATGTTTTTTTCATAGTTTTCTCTATGTGAATCAAAATTTAGAAAAAAATTTCAATTTTCTATTATAAAAATGCACTTGGTGTCCTACAAAACACATCATGTATTGTATGGACTTGAAGTCAATTCCTACATGTAAAATATAGATTGTGGATCATTTTTCAAAATTATCAATAAATCCAATACCATTTTTTGGATTTTAGCTATATGATGCATGTTTTACAATAAAATGACATGTTTTTAATGTGAAAGAAATAAAATTGAGTATTATTTACCACATTGTGTTATAGATTCACATGATATCAATTATAATAAGTCAAAAATTATTTATGGGCTATTTTAGTGAGGTTTTGAAAAAATCCAAGCTTGATTTTTTGGTTATGACAATGTGACTCACTATTTAAATAGAAGTAATAATTTTATATTAAAGACTTGTACTTTGAGTCATACTAGCTACATCATAGGTAAGATTGATGTGTAGTAAATTCCTAAGCAACAAAAATTAATTATGAATAATTTTACAAAATATTCAAGAAAATCCATGTTTTTACTCAGTTTTTTTCTACGTGATGTGTATTTTTGAGTAAAATTACACTTTTAATGTCAAAACGTACACATTGAGTCAAACCAACAACATTTTGTGTCATATTTATGAGAATTAAATTCCCATATTTTGAAAATTAATAAATTTTTTGAAGATAATAAAAGATCATTTTCTCAAATATTGGTTATGTGAATCTTTTTTTCAGCTAATATGAAATTTTTTATTGTGAACAAGAACTTGGAGTCCTATCAAGAACATGATGCGTCATATTTATACTTTTTTAATTCCTATATGTAAAAAATGAATTATGGGTCATTTTCCTAAATTATTAGGACAATATAATCACTCTTTATCAATTTTTCCTATATGGTTCATTTTTAGGGTAAAATGACACTTTTTGATGTGAGAATATGAACATGAAGTCATGCCACTCTTATTGTATTTTTTGTTGATAAATAGAAAATTATTACATTACAAAAAAGAATTATCTGTCATTTTCACAATGTTTTTAAAAAAATCGATCTCATTTTCTCAGTTCTGAAAATGCAACATGCGTTTTATACAAAAATGACTTTTATATATTATAAACACACAATTTGAGTCATTCCAACCATATCGTGAGTTAGATTGATATCTAAACAATTAATATATGAAAATAATTAGTTATGTAACATTTTTTAAAATAATACCAAAAATTAGATATTTTTTACTCATTTTTGGATATGTGAAATATTTTTTAGAGTAAAACTAAACTTTTAATGTGAAAACATGTAATTTGAGCCATAAAGACCACATCACTTGTTGAATTGAAATTCAATACATTCGTATAATTTAAAAATAAATTGTGGATCAATTTACTAAAGTAATAAGAAAATATGTTTTTTTGGATTTTGGCTATATGATTCATGTTTTTGAATAAAATGTAATTTTTTATTCTGAAATTAAATATGGAGTCTGGTAATTAACATCTTGTGTCAAATTTAATTTTAGTCGATTCTTACACATAAAAGATAAATTATAAATAATTTTACTAAGTTATAAAGACTATCGTTGAATGTTTTATTGGTTTTGGCTAAGTGAATTTCATTTTAGAGTAAATGGACATTTTTTAATGTGAAAACTGGCACTTTGAGTTATACCAACCACATTATGTGTCAGATTGACATGAATTCAATTCCTAAATGTCAAAAATTAATTATGAGTAGTTTTAATAAATTATTAAGACCAATTTTAAAAAATCATAAAAATCAAACATGGAAAAAATGATGAATCATGGATAATTGAAGTACCTTCTCTAGATAAGGGTCACTAATATCAAAGCACTTTCATAAAATAAGAAAAGGTTTTCATTGTAAATTCTCCCAATTTGGGTAAGGTTTATTAATTTTAAAATTTTTATCCATTTCACTATAATGTTCTTGGATATAATGTAATGAAAGCTTAAATAATGTATTATAAATTAATAAAAAGTTGAAACCCTTTTTATGATGAAGAAAAAAACCGAAGGCACACATTGTTGTGCTGGAAGGGGTTAACGACATCCCATAAGTTGGTAATGTGTCTTATGTTTGTAGGTACAAGGATAATTGACCCCTTTGACTCATTATATTATCTCAAATACAAACTTTACGATAGTTCTCGATGAGAAATAACTAAAATCATTCTTACTTTTCAAGGTCATCAAAAAAATATTTCGTAATCCTAGAAACTCTTCTTAACCCTAAGAGGAATGAAATTAGTGAAATGTTGGAAATAAATTAATGAATAATTGGGGAATGATGATATGAACTTTAGATTCAATTAAAAAATATAGTAATAATAGGATGATTTAAATACTAAAATAAGATATAGGTTTTGTAGAGACCCGAATCTTGACGTACATGGACATTAAATTACTTTTGCGGAATACTTAGTACATAAAAAAACACACACACAAGGACCGTAATAGTTTAGTGTCTTTGGAAACTCGGAATATAATCTTATAATCGTGGTGAAAGATCTTCAATATCTCCCATAGAGATCCTCCGTTTTTTTACCTAAAACCTTTCTTTATATCCTGGGGAAAAAGAAAACATAAAAGGGTGAGCTCAAATGCTCAGTAAGGGTAAACAAAAGAAATATCAATCACATCAAATTCATAAGAACATAACATTTTGGAAATCTTAACCTGCAAAAGAGATCATAATATCATAACATGGGATAAATCATAGTAGTGAAATGTAATCCCAATAATCATAACCTAAAACATGAAACTTTGTGGCATACACACATAATCATAGAGAATCATTTCTTAGTAGTCAAGACTTATTTCCAAGACTATCTTAGCGGACAAAGTCCATTTCTGAACTGAGTTCACTCCTCGTTTCAGTCCTGTTTCACTGAACCGGTATAACCTACCGTTCCAGCCATGTCTATCTCATGAGATATAAAATCTTTACCCAATAAATTGTAGGGAGATATAGGTCCCAACCATCTCATAATGATACCATTCTTATGTGTGCCACAAAATCATAAATCATACATCATTGCATAACCCATGTAATAAAAATGGGAATCTTAAACATCGTGACATCATCAAACAATTCATATAAGATAAAAGAATTCATAAAAATAATTCCATCACAAAATAATCAAATCAATGTAATAATATGGATATAAATAGAACCCTATATTATCTTAGATGGAAAATAATTTTGATAAAACACTTGAACTCCATTCTTGAGGAAAATATCCTTTCTACTTCAAAAACATTTTCCTTTCTTAACATGTCATACAATTTTAAACTAAAATAAGTTGTTTAAAAATAAACTTGAAAACTTTTAAAGTAAGCTTCTTGGAAATAATTTTTTAAAAATCCATTCATGCCGTATAAGTTAAAAAAAAAATTTCTCATACTTTTGTTGGAAAAGTCAAAAAGTAACTCATACGAAAAATGTCAAAAGATTCCTTTCATATCTTTTACTAAAAACTCACCAAAGGGTAAAATATGATTTAAATAATTGTAGGTGGATGGAAATAATATTACATATTTAGGAAACATGGATGTGGATGATAAAATACACCGCAGTAAATACCAAAGTATAAACAATCACGGATATAAATGAGATTGTGATATTTTCCCTTACCTTAGGTCCGATTTGCTTCGTAAGTGTCCGAACCTCCTGTATAATGATTTAAATAATGTCATTGACTTATTACAGAATCATATTCATTTTCATGATATCATATATGGTTCACTTATGACTTTATATTACCCGTTCCTTTGTAAATTCCATGTTAAAGAGCGTTTTTTGTAAAATTGTTTCATTTGTCATCCGTGTTTTGACTTTTAATATGATTACATAGATCATGATTACTAAAATACAGAATGTAAAAAATTATTTATATATAATATATATTCAGAATATACATATATATAATGGATCGATAAATGGAAAGAAATACACTGTTCATGGAGACGGTAGGTCACACGTACACATGAACGCTGTTTTCGTTTCCTTATTGAATTGAGTGGAATTAAGTAGATGACATATATATATATATATATACATAAATCTAGTAGTATTATTATGTCATATATTTCATTATTACTTATTATATATACTTTATAATCATTCATGAATGGTTAACGTGGAGAATAAATCTCATCGCGTCGTGGAGACGGTAGTCCGTACGCACGCACGAGCGATGATATCGTTCTAATGATCGTGGAATTGTATTGGAGTGTATGTATACCATTTCAGAATCAATATCACTTTACAATAATCATATATAGTTATTATGTACACCATTATACCCATCCAACTAAGGCGGTGGTGGAAAATAAATTACACCACGGCGTGGAGACGGTATTCCGTACGTACGCACGCGCGGTGATTTCATTTTCTGTAGGATGGATAGATGATGAAATAGGGTTGTTTCATACTTATAATAACATATCAGTATATTAGTGATACTGATGTTATTACTTCATAATGAAACAACCTATGAAGAAGAAGTGGAAGAAGAAATAAAGTTAAAAGAATCGGTAACGGACATTACCTCTTCTTTGAAGCGCCTCTTTGAGATCTCCTTTTAGGGCACTAAAATTGGTCTTTTAGGAAGACCAGAATCTCTAGTATGTTTCTATGGAAGTGGAGAAGAGAATTTGGCAGGGGTTGCCCGAGCTTGAAGGCTCAAAGTGGTGTGAGGAAGAGAGGGAGGAGGTGCCCTTTTATAAGGGAGGAGAGGGGCACCTTTAGAATAACTAAAAATATTATTTTATTATAAAGCCAAATTCGGTTTTAAATATCTCCAAATTTAATTATTTCTAAGCTAAGGTGGGGATGGGTCGAAATACTCTCATCCAGTAGAATTTAGACAAGTTTAGGGTCCTATTTTAACCTTATCATTTATATTTAACTTTAAGTTAGATAATTTTACTTTTACCGTGTCTTTTTTTTGTTCTTAGACTATAAGGTTAATAAACTTACTATAAGAAGAAAAAATAACCCCAAGTTGTTTATTATTAATATATATAACCTTATCTAAGTCATTTGGCCGAAACATAGATTTTTAGGAATAAAATAACAATTAATAATATAATATTTGTTTTAAAAACTATTTTATGTCAATTTTGACACTATTTAGTAATTGATTTTTGTGAAAATAATAACACAATTATTAGTTCGAAAAAAGTTAATTAAATCAATAATAACATGTCATATTAACCTAGAAAATTAGTGGAATTCATAAAAAGTCTCAAATTACATTTATTTGGGTATTTATAACATCAATTATGTCAAATGTTCATTAATAAGATAATTACTGCATCATCATTGTGTCATAAATAAATTAAATTATTTAATGTCTAAAAATTACAAATAAAATACCATTATGTATGAAATCTTATTATCTTTATAATGAATATTTAAAATCTAATTTATCTTATGTATAACCCTATATTAAATTTTTTTAGTAAATAAACATTGATTTTAACTCTTTTAACTCTTCATTGAATTAAATAATAATAAATGTCCTAATCTAATCCAAGTGGGCCTAAATGGTCATATTTTATTCCTAATGTTGTTTTTGGCCGAATTAAACTTATCCAATAGAATTAGGACACGTGTTAGGGTAATAATAATATCATTTTAACCCTTAATTATCCTATTTACTTTGAATCGTGGTAAAAAAAGTAAAAAGTTACTATTCACCAAAAATCATTTTCATCTCATTGAACCACATTTTACTTACGGACATCAACCGTGTCTCTCGGATTTTTGAAATTCCAATCACAGAAGCGGTAAAATTAAGTTTTATGAAAAATTCATTTTTTTAACTACCACTTAGTGGTTTCACTATTCATCAAAAAATGAAAGTTTCCAGAAAAATACCATAAATTAGGACTAAGATATATTTCATATTATGAACTCAAAAATAATGTCTATTTTACCAAATTCAAAACATATCAGTTGCATTGATTAATTTAAAAAAATTAATTCCCGTCGTCAAAACAAACAGCGTGTTCTTAAGAGATTATAACTGTCAAAAGATTGACACTTCTTATGTCTGGATTAAATGTAGAATTACATCCAATGACCAACATTGTATTAAATTGTAAAAATATATTCTAAATATACATTAAAACCACTCAAATTAATAATTTATCACTATTAATTATTTCGATTAAAAAGGTTGTTTTTAATTAAAATTTAGTAATTTTTACTATTCATTAGAAAATGAAAGTTATCCAAAAAGTACCAAAATTTCACCCTAAGCTAATTTTGATATTCCGAATCCAAAAATGAAGTCCATTTTGAAAAATAAAAATTAAAAAATTTCAAAAAGTGGTTATTACTATTCATAACGGCTAGTTTTAATAATATTTTAATAGCATATTGTTGTTTAGTGAAACTCGTTATTGCATAGTACACACGCTATCGGGGAAGGTCGCGATTGCATGTAATGCAAGGCAAGGATGCGTGTTGTGTAAGCTCCTTTTGGTGTAGCGTACAACACAAGACATTAATGAAATTAAAAATAATATTTTTCATAAAATCTCGGGGTGCTACATTCTTCCCCCCTTAAAGTGAATTTCGCCCTCGAAATTACTCGGGGTTATAAATGGATTACTACTCGAAAGTTTCTTTAATAGAAACCCACATGGTAAAAAGGAATACAAAAACCAATATTTAAAAAACAAAAGTATGAAACGTAACGATTACCCAAATAAACTAATCACTGGGTTTCCACATAGGTGAAAATATGGATATGGAAGAGAAATCTAATCATCATGTCCTGATGGAGAGTGGTAGAGAACATGGCTATGGAAAAGCCAACAATCACAAAACCATAAATTTATGATGATCTAGGGTACCATCTGATTCATCGGTTATAAGGGCACTAAGACAACATTTTTTTGGTTTTCAAGATCATTTCCCTAAAGTTGAAGATTTTAAATTAGAATAAATACTCACTTTATTTTGGTACAATCTCACTGTTGTTCGTGCTTTGAACAATTTCCACTTCATCTCTTAAAGAAATGAAATTGGATTTGTTATTCATGAAGTGTTAATAGATCATGTGATAGAATGATGGGTCATTCCATCTATTTCAAAGAAAAGGTTAACAAAAGTTATCAAATATACATAAGTCCATCTATCGTATATCGTTCCAAAATGGACATATACATCATCTATCATACCACTTAATAAAATAAAACTAGTTTATACTAACCAGAGACTTCCTGTAGGCCAATGTTAGGCGATAAAGGCCAGTCGCACTTCGGTTGTGGGTTCGATTCCCACAGCCTTATCCGACGCGATGAGTTGTCGCCCGTCCTGTAGTTTGTCCTTTTTCTAAAACTAAATTACTATAACATCACATAAATAATATCAAAAGTTCTATCCTTAAACAATACTAACTTATGTCCAACATAATCCATTCCAATCTTTAGGCTTATCTAAAATACTTCGGTCCAAGCTCATAATATAAAGTAAATGATTACTTGAAATGTCATCAACCAAGCATGTGAATACCATCATTTATCCCCCATATATCTTGTTGGTCACATTCCTATCATGTGAATACCTTAATCATGTATTCTCTTGAAAAATGAATACCCATTAAACCTTAGTGAAAACATGAATGCTATCAAAAGTTAACTCTTTCCACATACCAAAATCCAAAAATTATATATACTCAATACATTACATAACCTTATCCTTATATCAGTCATGAGCTCATGAATACTATCAAACATTTAATTTTCTCCTTATCCCTTCATTATTCGCATATCATATATATTCCAAAAATATCTGAATAACCTTTAATGGATACTGGTACCATTAATCATACACTTTCAAAACTCAAGGAAAGACAATAGTGTAACAATCCTTAGATGTCTATTTATTCCATAGTACCATGAGGTTACTTATACAACATTACACTTGATAAACATGTAATCATTCCACTACCTTCTTAAACAATTGACCGAGCTTCCACAATTCTTTCAACTCACATATCATTTGTATTATCTTCATCATCATAAACATAAATACTACTCATACGGCCGTACTGATTCTCTTCATGAGAATTTCCATTAGGGAATTGGTTTGCATAATGCCCGTACATTCCACATTTAAAACATTAAACCATTGTTGATGTCTTAGCAATACCATTATCCTCGTCCATGGTGTTAACTGAAACTTTTCCTTTCCACTTACTGGCTTTGTGTCCTTCTTTTCCACACCCAAAGCACTTCCAGTTCCCTTGAAACATTCTCCTCGATGCCTCTTGCCGCATGATTTACATAGGGGAAATTGAACTTTCTTTCCTCTATGATCATCATGAAACTCCATCTTTCTCTTATTAGCTGAGTCAGAAAACTTACCAAATTTGAGTTTATTGATCATATTATGAGATTTCTTATTTGGCATAATAATGATGGTCGGACTTCCAAATCCCATTTCATTTGGTTTCTCATGAAGAATATCATTCCATTGTCCATAATATCCTCCATTATCGTGAATCATCTTGTTTCCAGCCATTTTCTAAAACCCAAAAAGAATAGTGTTGGAGGCAAAAATCATAATAAAGGGGGAGTAACTTCAATATCTAACATATTAGGTTAAATTATAAGATCGTTACCATAGTTCTAGGACTATATCCTATACGTATACTTATCCTTAGGGACATCCCTAGACATACCTTAGAAATATCTCTAAGGATCTGACTAACGTTTTCGCATCCTAGTTTCCAAAGGTTGACTAAACCTTTCTTCTGATAACAACTGTAGAGACCCGAAGCTTGACGTACATGGACATTAAATTAATTTTGTGGAATACTTAGTACATAAAAAAAACACACACACAAGGACCGTAATAGTTTAGTGTCTTTGGAAACTTGGAATATAATCTTCCAATCGTGGTAAAAGATCTTCAACATATCCCATAAAGATCTTCCTTTTTTTACCTAAAACCTTTTTTTATATCCTGGGGAAAAAGAAAACATAAAAGGGTGAGCTCAAATGCCCAGTAAGGGTAAACAAAAGAAATATCAATCACATCATATTCATAAGAACATAACATTTTGGAAATCTTAACCTGTAAAAGAGATCATAATATCATAACAAGGGATAAATCATAGTAGTGAAATGTAATCCCAATAATCATAACCTAAAACATGAAACTTTGGGTCATACACACATAATCATATAGAATCATCTCTTGGTAGTCAAGACTCACTGCCAAGACTATCTTAGCAGACAATGTCCATTTCTGAACCGAGTTCACTCCTCGTTTCAGTCCTGTTTCACTGAACCGGTATAACCTACTGTTCCATCCATTTCAATCTCATGAGATATAAAATCTTTACCCAATTCATTGTAGGGAGATATAGTTCCCAACCATCTCATAATTATACCATTCTTATGTGTGCCACAAAATCATAAATCATACATCATTGCATAACCCATGTAATAAAAATGGGAATCTTAAACATCGTGACATCATCAAACAATTCATATAAGATAAAGTAATTCATACAAATAATTCCATCACAACATAATAAAATCAATGTAATAATAGGGATAGAAATAGAACCCTATATTATCTTAGATGGAAAATAATTTTGATAAAACACTTGAACTCCATTCTTGAAGAAAATGTCCTTTCTACTTCAATTTTTTTTCCTTTCTTAACATGTCATACAATTTTAAACTAAAAGAAGTTGTTTAAAAATAAACTTGAAAACTTGTAAAGTAAGCTTCTTGTAAATAATGTTTTAAAAATCCATACATGCCTTATAAGTTAAAAAAACATTCTTCTCGTACTTTTGTCGAAAAAGTCAAAAAGTACCTCGTATGAAAAACGTCAAAAGATTCCTTTCATATATTTTACTAAAAACTCACTGAAGGGTAAAATATGATTTAAACAATTTTAGGTGGATGGAAATAATATTAAATATTGAGGAAACATGGATGTGGATGATAAAATACACCCCAGTAAATACCAAAGTATAAACAATCTCAGATAAAAATGAGATTGTGACATTTTCCCTTACCTTAGGTCCGATTTGCTTCGTAAGTGTCTGAACCTCCTGTATAATGATTTAAATAGTGTCATTGACTTATTACATAAACATATTCATTGTCATGATATCATATATGGTTCACTTATGACTTTATATTACCTTTTCTTTTGTAAATTCCATGTTAAAGAGCATTTTGGGTAAAATTGTTTCATTTGTCGTCCGTGTTTTGACTAGTAATATGATTACTTAGATCATGATTACGTAAATCCAGAATATAAAACATGATTTATATATAATATATATTCAGAATATACATATATATAATGGACCGATAAATGGAAAGAAATACACCGTTCATGGAGACGGTAGGCCGTACGTACGCATGAACGCTGTTTTCGTTTCCTTATTGAATTGAGTGGAATTAAGTAGATGACATAAATATATATATAAATAAATCCAGTAGTATTATTATGTCATATATTTCATGATTAATTATTATATATACTTTATAATCATTCATGAATGGTTAACGTGGAGAATGAATCTCATCGCGTCGTGGAGACGGTAGTCCGTACGTACGCACGAGCGATGATATCGTTCTTATGATCGTGGAATTGTATTTGAGTGTATGTATACAATTTCAGAATAAATATCACTTTACAATAATTATATATAGTTATTATGTACACCATTATACCCATCCAACTAAGGTGGTGGTGGAAAATAAATTACACCACGGCGTGGAGACGGTATTTCGTACGTACGCACGCGCGGTGATTTCATGTTCTGTAGGATGGATAGATGGTGAAATAGGGTTGTTTTATACTTATAATAACATATCAGTATATTAGTGATACTGATGTTATTACTTCACAATGAAACAACCTATGAAGAAGAAGTGGAAGAAGAAATAAAGTTAAAAGAATCGGTAACGAACATTACCTCTTCTTTGAAGCGCCTCTTTGAGATCTCCTTTTAGGGCACTAAAATTGGTCTTTGAGGAATAACAGAACCTCTAGGATGTTTCTATA
Organism: Viscum album; assembly: GCA_963277665.1. Lineage (NCBI taxonomy): Eukaryota > Viridiplantae > Streptophyta > Magnoliopsida > Santalales > Viscaceae > Viscum > Viscum album. The sequence goes on along the minus strand of OY728127.1, from coordinate 1,955,546,178 downwards.
GAAGTGGAGAAGATAATTTGGCAGTGTTTGGCCGAGCTTGAAGGCTCAATGTGGTGTGAGGAAGAGAGGGAGGAGGTGCCCTTTTATAAGGGAGGAGAGGGGCACCTTTGGAATAACTAAAAATATTATTTTATTATAAAGCCAAATTCGGTTTTAAATATCTCCAAATTGATTTATTTCGAAGCTAAGGTGGGGATGGGTCGAAATACTCTCATACAATAAAATTTAGACAAGTTTATGTTCCTATTTTAACCTTATCATTTATATTTAACTTTAAGTTAGATAATTTTACTTTTACCGTGTCTTTTTTTGTTCTTACAATATAAGGTTAATAAACATACTATAAGAAGACAAACGAACCCCAAGTTGTTTATTATTAATTATTATAACCTTATCTATGTCATTTGGCTGAACCTTGGATTTTTATGAATAAAATAACAATTAATAATATAATATTTGTTTTAAAAACTATTTTATGTCAATTTTGACACTATTTAGTAATTGATTTTTGTGAAACTCATAACACAATGATTAGTTCAAACAAAGTTAATTAAATCAATACTAACATGTAATATTAACCTATAAAATTAGTTTAATTCATAAACAGTCTCAAATTACATTTATTTGGGTATTTATAACATCACTTATGTCAATATTTCATTAATAAGATAATTACTGCATCATCTTCGTGTCATAAATAAATTAAATTATTTAATGTCTAAAAATTAAAAATAAAATACCATAACGTAGGAAATCGTATTATCTTTCTAATGAATATTTCCAATCGAATTTATCTTATGTATAACCATATATAAAAAATGATTTTGTAAATAAACATTGATTTTTACTCTTTTAACTCTTCTTTGAATTAAATAATAATAAATGTAGTAATCTAATCCATGTGGGCCTAAATGGTCATATTTTATTCCTAAGGTTGTTTTTGGTCGAATTACATTTAACCAATAGAATTAGGACATGTGTTAGGGTAATAATAATATCATTTTTACCCTTAATTACCCTATTTACTTTTTACCGTGGTAAAAAAAGTAAAAAGTTACTATTCACTAAAAATTATTTTCATCTCATTGAACCAGATTTTACTTACTGACATCAACCGTGTCTCTCGGATTTTTGAAATTCCACTCCCAGAAGTGGTAAAATTATGTTTTATGAAAAATTCATTTTTTTAACTACCACTTAGTGGTTTCACTGTTCATCAATAAATGAAAGTTTCCAGAAAAATACCAAAAATTAGGCCTAAGATATATTTGATATTATGAAGTCAAAAAAGATGTCTATTTTACCAAATTAAAAACATATCAGTTGCATTAATTAATTTAAAAAAATTAATTCCCGTCGTCAAAGCAAATAGCGTGTTCTTAAGAGATAATAACTGTTAAAAGATTGACACTTCGTTATGTCTGGTTTAAATGTAGAATTACATCCAATGAACAACATTTTATTAAATTGTAAAAATATTTTCTAAATATACTTTAAGAACACTCAAATTAATAATTTATCACTATTAATTATTTCGATTAAAAATGTTGTTTTTAATTAAAATTTAGTAATTTTCGCTATTCATCAGAAAATGAAAGTTATCCGAAAAGTACCAAAATTTCACCCTAAGCTTATTTAAATATTCCGAATCCAAAAATGAAGTCCATTTTGAAAAATAAAATTTAAAAAATTTCAAAAAGCGGTTATTACTATTCATAACGGCTAGTTTTAATAATATTTTAATAGCATATTGTTGTTTAGTGAAACTCGTTATTACGTAGTACACACGCTATCGAGGAAGGTCACGATTGTGTGTAATGTAAGGCAAGGATGCATGTTGTGAAAGCTCCTTTTGGTGTAGTGTACAACACAAGACATTAATGAAATTAAAAATAATATTTTTCATAAAATATCGGGGTGTTACAGGTTTAGTAAATGTATCTAAACGGTTTAATTGAAGTCTTACAACATCCATAGAGGAAGTGGGTGAATATTAATGTTCAAAATATTATAAAATGATTTCAAAAATTGTATTTATTGTTATTGAGATTCTTTTTCTACTTATCCTAGAAATTCCTTTTATTATAGTCATTTATATCTCCCCCGATGAAATATAAAAGATATGGCATTTAACTGGGGTTTTTCTTTGGAGAGGTCCTCAAATAGTTTTCTATAACGAGATAATAAGTTTGAAACACCATTAATAAAATAATTAATAATTTTTTCATCTAGGGAAGGAACCATGGGTGGCTAAGTATCATAAACTCTATAGCCTCACTCAAGAGGGGTAGAAAATATATGGTGGAGTTTAAATTATATTGAAATTGTAAGAGGATCAAATCTGAAAAAATGTTTGTATGTAAATTCAAATTTTTGGATTAGATTGGAAATATAACCAATATATTTCCACTAATAAATGAATTTATTTTATTAAAAATAATATAAAATCATTATGATACCATTTATTCACATCCCAAATGTGTCTCTAAGGTCATAGATTGTACTAGATCACCAGCATAATAGATAATGACATCTATTTTATGTCAACAAACATTCTAACATCACTTACTCTTACCATTCATCACTAATTTTTATTATTCATTTTTGTATATAGAATATTGTTAGTCCTGGTCTAATTGAGAGAAAATATAATGACGACTAACAAATATTTTAAATTAAAAGGTAATTACCATTGGAAATACCTATTCAGTGTACTAATTTGTTGATGGTTTATGACATCTTTTATAAATTTAAAAATGTAATTTACATAATTGTTATTATTATTTTGTATCAAAAATAGTATAAATGTTTACCAAAATAAGTAAATTATTATGAAATATGTTTTTCTCAATAAATATTAATATTTATAAGTTAATCTGGCTCCATTTAAAGAAATTCATAGGCTTAATATGTTCAGTCTCCAACCTCATACTATTATTTATATTATATATATAGATCACCTTTTCATAAAAAGATTATATTTAAACAATAAAATAAAAAATATAATTTAAATTCCATACAATAAATTTTGATTATAATATATTTAAAATACACAATGGAAATTATGTGTGGTCAATTTTTGGTAAATCCATTCTTTGGATACATAAAATAATCCTTTGGGTTATCCAAATTAATGGTAATGATAGTAATGCACATCCTAAAAAAGAAAAATATGTAATGTAATTAAAAATATATATTTTATATAATTATATTGTATAGTTTTACCCCTTCATTATAGGAATCTTGAAGAGTTTATCTTCTGTTATTTTCTTTTTAAATTCAATTCTTAGTTCATGTTTTATTTTATCATTTTATTCTATATTATAATTATATTCTGGCATAAAAATGATAGTAGGATCAATGATTCAAATTTTTTATTTATAGGGTTTCCCTTTATATCGTAGCAATATATAAACCTATAGAATATATGAATATTTCTCAGTTAAAAATAATACAGAAGAACAATTTTTAGATAAATAGACTATGAAAATATATATCATATATGAATTAACAACTGAGGATCCCAACCATTCAAAATTGATAATTTCATGTATAATTTTTAGAAAAAACCATGTCAATAATGACCTCTACAAATTTTTTTCATATATTTTTTTCCAGATTTCTTTTCATATTTTAATGTTGTATCTTCATGAACATTCAATGTTAGTATATATAGTAGTGGAAAAGTTGGGGTGAAGTAAATCTGAAGTTGTCTTTTTGATTTATGGGTTGATACACTAGATTGTCTTGATCTGACATTCTATTTCCCCTTCATTTTGTCTTTCTGTAATACTATACCTCATCTCAACCCTCATTTCATTAATTTTTAATGTTTTTCTATTTGAAAAAAAATATAAATGAAATAATTCATTATTATCATATATCATTAGAATATTAATGGGGAATGATATAAAAGTTTTAATAGAATTATATACTATAGTGAAATATAGACCATCAAGAGGAATAACAAACTTAGTGGTTGGATCAATAGTTACTTAAATCCCCACTATCATATGATATTTTGAGATTTATTTGTTTTGTATCATGTATCCTTGAATAATTTATACCACACCCCTCACAACATGGCACTGAGTGGGTGATGATGGATATAAATCACATTCAATTTCACCCTATAGAACTATAGTAATATAATGTTTTCAGTAGTTGTTTGATTCAAAATTAAAAAATTGATTTATGAAAAAACTAATTACCCTAATTAAGGTTGGTGATTGTGGGAATGGATACCCTCAAAGATGCTGGGGTTATGTGGATCTTTATGTAATGATCATTGTTCCACTAATGGTTTACATTGACATTTTCATATATACTGGTCTACCAAACTAGACCAGAAGATAATATCGTTTAAAGAATATATTTTTCATGTATGAATTTATCATGACATATGTATCTCCTTGAAACTCTATCATCTCAAAAATATATTTTATGTGACACCCAAAAACCTACACCTATAACATGGTTATATTATTTTGACCACATAAAAGATATTGAAATTAGATATTCTTTGGGTATAGTTGGTGAACATTATTGTATCTAAACCATGTAAAAATCATTTGAACATAAATACATATGTTTATTTAATGATATTATATATAATAATAAATTAATATTATATTATAAAAACACATGATTCCCATACTACTTATGTTTTTTTATCTACCAGATTCCCCTTTTTATTTACATGATCCTCCTTTCATAGAACATTACATGGGATGGAAGTGTCTTTGGTTTCTGTTTTATCAATCTACATATAAATAAAGGAAATTTTTTTGTTTTATATAACATAAAACATTTTCTATTGATTTAAAATACATACAATTTTCTTTTCAAGTGAATCATTCTACATCCTTGATTTATGGTAGGGGTACATTGGTTTTCGTGCAAACTTCTTATTTTCTACACCACTTTACTATTTCACAAATTAGCATTATTTAATCAAACTGGATAAAATAAATAAATAATAATAAAATATTATCAATTGAAATATACCTAAAATTATTCCTCAACAGAAAAAATAATGAAAGTGGTCCTTGGTTCTTTTTATATAATGTGTGCATATATAGCTGGTGTGTCAGTGTTTAATTTCCCCTCCACATTCTTGATATGCTAGTTTTTCATAATCATTCGAAAGGATCTATGATATTTTTTAGTGACGATTAATATAAATTTCTTATAGAAATACTCTAAAATAATCCCACTCTATATAAGATAATGAAAATTTAATAAATGTTTCATTATATAATTGTTCATTAAAATAGATAAAGTATATATTAACATTACCCAAATATATTCTTAAATAATTTTATTTAATGTAGGCACAAAAGTGTGCTACACATCAACATCAATTGGAACAAAATTTTTGTTTTATCACATTATAAATAATGAAAATTCACTTGTTTGGGTCAATATTGTGGCCACATTAATTCTATAAAACTTAAAAATTTATACATTTTCTTCTTTCCTTGATAAATTTAGTTACCATGTTGATGTTATTCCTTTAATTTTTTTTCATCCACATGATGTTGATACCACAAATATTCCTTAGTTTCAACATCAATCGTGAGTTCATCCTTGAGATCAGTAACATCAACATGTGGAGAAGTCATTTTGTAAATTAGTAGTAAAACAATTAATTTATACTACTTAAATATAATATATAACACATAATATTATGTGGTACATTGTATTATATTAAAAAACACTTTAACCTTTTCATTGTACACCAATTGTTTCTTTAATGTTTGATTAGATTTGGATCCTTTAAAAAATATCCAAATACCCTCATTATGGTATAATATAACAAACAAGACACTATATTCATTGGTAACATGATGAAATTATTGTGATCTCTCAATGAAAGGGTCATACTCAATTGAATTTCAATCTAAACATGCAGTTGATTTAGTCACCAATAAAAAAATTGAAAATTCTTATTTGACAGATATGATACATTAAATATGTTCACAGCCTGCGATACCATTAGGAATGGTTTATCCTTATACCCTTCCACACTAAAATTAACCATTAAAAATCCCAATTCATTGAATTTAAGTGAACTCCTTTTATCAAACCCTTGGTAATGGAAAATATTTACTTGAAATAATCTATAATCCAAATCATATATTTGTTCGATGATGCTGATGTATGACTAATTCACAAAAATTTTATTTTTTCCATGGAACCAAACACATGAATTTCTTACACCACAATAATAACTCCAATTTTTAAAAACATAATACATTAATTTTTTTATTTTATATAGAAAGTATATCCATTATTTACATAACCATTTTATGATAATGTATTCACATTTAGTCCTCTTTATAAGCATAAAATTTGTTTAGTCATTGATTTTGGATTCTTATATAACTCCACAATAAATATTATCAAAACCATATTATAATTTATTTATTATCTATATTTGATATAAATTTTTCATCCCTTAATGGATTCAAATGTCTAATAATTTATTTCTAGGATTCGATATATGGAGAAACCTCTAAACTATTAAGTAAAATTTTATATTGTGATTCTCTATCCATGTAATGGTAATTGAAACAAAATATCTTCTCGAAATAACTTCTCCCATAAGGTTTCAACTATTCAGATATTTTGGGAGACCAATGCTATAAGTATCAGATAGGAAATTGGTAAAAAATTCAATAGTCTCTTCAAAAATATACAAATCATCAATTAAACTTTTGACCAAATTAAATCCTCAAAAAACAATTTCAAAATTTTCATATACTATTCAATGTGGTACATCTATCTGTAATTTATAGAGCCAAATAGTTTAATCTCTCTAACCAATTGAACCATAATATAAAATAATGAGGGCGGGAATAATATCTACATTTCATATAATATGACTACAATTTCCTTATTCATGATGGGAAACATTATTGGGTCTAAAAGTTTATTACATATGGAGTTGAAATGATGTAAATTCAAGTTAATATATTTCTTAAATTTTTTATGAATAAGGAAATGCAAATTACATGTATTAAATGTTTCATCATTACATAAAAGTCTTTCTATTCTTGACCTTTTACCCTCAAATAGGTCACTATCACTAAGTTCTTGATATATTATGAATACCCATCTAGAACATTTAATAACATTAAGGAATTTTAGAAATTGAAAATTTTCATTCCAAGATATAGTATAAGGTACTAGAGGAAGAAAATATTATCTTTCTGCCTTTGATGGTGAGAACTCTTCCCTTATACCCATGTTAATCATGTCCAACCTATCCTTAATGTAATCTTTGTATTTTTTTCATACATTTAGTAATGTGAAAATAACCATATAACATTAATTTTTTCCTATCTTAAAGATGTAATGCCCCGACCCCAGTTACCTAGAGTTGGTGATTTATTACATAACATTGGCATGATACAAGGAATCATGTCCTGAAATACTGATCAATTTAGTATTATTGGAAACAAGATACATACATAAGTTCAACATTACAACATGAAAAAAATATAACACTAATTTATTTACATTAGAAACATCTAAGCCTCCTATATTATGCCAAAAAGTCACTCATAACTAACTTCTTCATATCCTAGAAAAATGAAACATAAAAAACGGGTGAGATCAAATGCTCAGTAAGGTTAATCAGTAGAGTGGAAGATAGCATAAACATTAGGCACGATGAAAAATTTAAAACACATGCATTTACAAATAATAAACCAGAACAATTTATGGAAGGAATATGAGATGGGTAAATAATTCCACAATAAAACATAGTCATGGGTATTCTACTAGTTGAATAGCCACATGAACAATCATTATTATTTTAATAATGAGGGAATGTATAATGCCCGATATTCTGAAACATCATGTCAAGGCCTTGACCAAGACATCTAAAATGATTTAGGATTTGGAAAAAACCATATATCAAATTGGTAAAGTCTTTGACCAATTCCTTGTCTAATTGTCTAATGAGACCTACCAATACACTGAGGAGTTATATCAGGCTCCACCCCTCAAATTCTAAATCCAATACAATCCTCATATGAAAAAGATGAAACATAACATAAACATTCATTTTAAAACTAGCATATGAAATGTTGATAATTTATCAATAAACCATGAATGGTATAAAAATAACACATCTATAGTCAAACATATCACAAAAAATTAAATAAAATATGGAATATTTGTATCATAATAAATCAACTTCAAACAAGTATAAATTTTATCAAAGAATGTTGACATTGAAGAAATGAAAACATTTTGAGAGAAATGACTCTTTCTATTTTTGAAATAATTTAAGAGTCAAATAATTATAAAAGAAAACATGTATATTTAAAATATTCTTATATTCTTGTTAGGGTAGCTTTAATGGTTTTATAATGGCTAAAAATAGCCACACCCACCGTATAAGTTATAAAAACCTTCTTACTTTAATTTTGTCGAAAAGGTCATAAAGTACCGTTTTTGGAAAATGATGGAAAGATTTATTCCGAAACATATAAGGTCAAATAAGGGTATAAATTAATTTAACCCATAGTCTAGTAGAAATTAAAAATTATTTGAAATACATTTTTATTAAAACATTTATGTAGATAATAAAGAGGTCTTAGTAGATACTTACGTAGAAACAACCTCGGATAATAAAGAGATTGTGAAATTAACACTTACCTTGTGCTTTTCCTTGGTAAAGGGTACGTTAACCTCATGTATAATAGGTAAATCATTGTTATTTAATTATACAAGAACTATATAAAAACTATGATATCATATATGTCCCTCTAATATTGCTTTGCTAATAATATTTCAGTAGTATCATAGTTTCAGGTGTTAAATGATTCATTTTCCTTCATATGCTTGGTTATGTAAGCCATATTTGTTATGGATAGGATGTATTTGATTCATATATAGAATTATATTATGGTCATAAACATTATTTTTGTCATCAAATGAAAATTATTCCCGAATTGTGATGATGGGGAAATGAATCTCATCGCATTCGTGGAGACGATAATCCGTACGTATGCATGAGCAACAATATCATTATATTGATGGATAAATAGTATGTATTTGGATGTTATATAATATATACAAAATCATTAAAATGTTATATTTATTATTAGTTATACTCATTATTATACCCATCTAAATAATGACGTTTTTGAATAACAAACTACACCACGATGTGGAGACGGTAAGCCGTATGTACGCACATATGGTGACTTTTCCATTTATAGGATGGATAGAATAAAGAATATGGTTGTAACATATTTATAATAACATAAAATTATGTAGATTTTAATGTATTTTATATTTTGATTTGGAAACAACAATGAAAGAAGAAGTGGAAGATGAAAAGACCTTGAAAGAGGTGATGAAATATTTACCCTTTCATCGGGTTCTTCCTTTTGATTTGATCAAAAGGGATCTTTAGGATGGCTTTATGACCAAAGGAAGTCCTATAGGATTGAGGGAGGAATGTTGGGAGGATATTTTCTTGGATTTTTTTGGAGCCAAATGGATATGGAGGTGTGATTTTTAGAGAAGGGGATGTGCCATTTATAAGAGAGGTGAGGGTCACTTTAGGAAAAGCTTGAAATGTTATTTTATAATAAAATCATTTTCGGTTTCTAATGGATGAAAAATGATTTATTTAGAGGATAATTCGGGGATGGATTTAAAAAATATCAACCAATAGGTTTTAGGAAGGTTTAGGTCACCATATTAACATTATCTTTTAGATTTAACTCTTAGTTAAATATATTGTCATTTACCATGTCTCTTTGTATTTTTATATTATTTTGGTTAATAAACATACTATAACAAGACAATAGAACCACAAGTGGTTCATTATTAATATATATAACCTTATCTAAGTCATTTTTATGAACTTTAGAATTTTAGGAATATTATATCAATTAATAATCTACTATTTTTTTTGAAAACTCAATTTTGTCAATTTTGACACTATTTAGTATTTGATTTTTTTAAAGCCATTAAAACTGTATCACTTCAAATAAAATTTATTTAACCAACCCTAAAATGTCATATTAACCTATAAAATTAGTTTAATTCATCATAAGTCTAAATTTAAATTTATTTGGTTATTTATAATATCAATTAGTTTAATATTTCATTAATAAGGTAATCACTGCATCATTATTGTGTCATAAATAAATTAAATTATTTAATGTCTAAAAATTATAAACAAAATAATAGTATTTATGAAATCATTATATATTGATAATGAATATTTATGGTAAAATTTATATTATGTGTAACCCTATATTAAAAATGATTTAGTTATTAAATATTGAATTTAATGCTTTTAACTCTTCTTTAAATAAATTAATAAGAAATGTCCTAATCTTGTACAAGTGGATCAAAGGGTGTCATATTTTATTCCTAAGGTTCTTTTGGGACTTATTATACTTATCAAATAGAATTAGGACATGTTTTAGGGTAATTATGATATCATTGTTACCTTAATTAACCAATTTACTTTAAACCATGGTAAATAAAAATCAAATGTTACTATTCACGAAAAAATATTTTCATCTTATTTAACCACATTCAAATTACTGATATTAACCTTGTTTCTCAGATTTTTGAAATTTAGCTCATAGAAGCGGTAAAATGATGTTTTTTGCAAATTTGTAAATGCTCATAGGAGGTATGTAAAAGGAGGTAAAAAGTTCAACATAAATTTTATAATCTAAACTTATTATAAAATGACTCCAATGAATTAAATTAAAATTATATAGGTATTATGTATCTATTTTGCCCAAAAATAAATTTAAATAAAATAAATAATTATTTATATAAATAGTCAATTTTAACTAATAGCGTAATGTTTTTCACTATTCTTAAAAAAATGAATGTTTTCATAAAAATACCAAAAATTCACCCCATGCTAATTTCAATATTCCAAATTCAAAAATGAAGCCCATTTTGAAAAATGAAGATTAAAAATTTTAAAATATTGGTATTACTATTCATAACGGCTAGTTTGATTGGTCGCGGTGTGTTAGAACCTCAAATTTGCGAACAATGAAAGATATTTCATTATTCAAAGGGAAACATACCGTGGAAGCTTGGGGTGTTACACAAGACATCAATAAAATGTATGACATAAAAAAAAATTCAATTTGATAATTCAATTAAAACTGATATTTTTTTTCCAAAATGGTTTAAAAAGGTTTTTTAAATATGTTTTTCTGAGAACACTATTAATGTTTTTTACATTCATGGATAGTTGATTACCCATTAGTGGAGAAGGTGATGTACCTTGTTATGTATTTCCATGAAATCATGTAATCCAAGATCATTATTTGTGTCACCAGGGTTAAAATTTATGATGTCATGAAAAAGTCATCTTGGAATGTTTCAACCAAACATTGTGTGTACCAACTTCACAAATGGGACATCACAATATTTATTTAATGTTATTACTTGAAAAATTTCCATAATTTGGAAGGTAATTTATAATCCCATACAACATGGATCTTAATGTGAAATGTTCTCTTCTATGAGAATCATACATTATTACACTGGAAACGTATTCCAATTTCAGATCTTTGGTCAATGGAGCCAAATAGACTTCAATATCATTAATGGGTTATTTTACTGTCGAAATATATGCATATACAACATAGTGTATTTACACTTCAGGAATAACCATGGTGTAAATTTATAATTTAACTAAATAACTAGACATGTGCTATGAGTACCACTTTGTACACCAAAAGGATTTATTCTTTCAATAGTTAACACCATACAACGTTTTCTTGAATTTTTCAAAATTTAGGATAATCATAATTATTTTTATTCAACTCAAGAGATTATGTGAGGTGACTTAGTCTCCAATGTCTAACTATTTTATCTATATTCAATGCCAATTTCCTTATGGTTTCATGACATCCATATAGCCTTATCAATATTGTGATGTTAGGAAACTTCCATATAAAATTTTAAGGACTTGATTCATATTTATTTTATCGATCCAAAACACAATTAGGACATTATTTGATTCATTCATAGTCCTTTAAAAAAATAAACAATCATTTGGAAAGAAATGTTTTTTCAGAGATCAGACCCATTGAACATACCATCCATTTTGGGTCATATATTCAATAAGGAATATCATTTTATTCTGGGAGCAAATCCTTCAGGAGAACAAGTTGTTTTTAAAGTTAGTTTTGCTCCATCTACTATTAGCTTTAAAACTATATAAATTTAATTGAAATGAAAATTTTCCATATTTAGTGAAAACAATATAAAATGATATATTTGCAGAACTATTTAACTTCTCAGACAGGTTTGAAAAATCATAAAGGTCATATTCAATTTTTATTTCCATTTCATGAAAATGATCTCTATAATCACTTACAATCACATATATATATATATACATATATATATATATATATATATCGAATGATCCATAAATAATTATGACATGTTTGTTAGTATGTACATTCATTTTATCACCATATTTATTCCAAAAATTATATCTTAGATCTATTTTGTGAAAACTAAATTGTTTTGCTAACTCTTATAGATTAATTTCTCTTTAATAATGACAATGTAAAGAATGTAAAAGGACCAGAGAAGGGTCCTATATTTTTTTTTGTTTTCTTGATAATATTTTTAACCCATGCCTATACTCATTTTTCATACAATTTATATCCATCTATTTTCAATTAATATCCATTATATAAGGTTCAAAAATATTCATTTTGTACAAAAAATAAATACTAAAAAGATTTGTATAATATATATATTGTTATAAAGAATGTATCATAATTTGAGTGTGAATAAGTATAGAATATTCACAATTTAAGGTTAAATTTATTTATACATCAAGTAAATTGGATTATTTTCCTATGAAGAAAGCATAATCACTTTGAAAAATCAATGTTGAAATGAAAACATAAGTTATATTGAAAATAAAGATAAAATTTATTATGTTTCAATGTCTGTATAAACCTTTGGTGATTTAAACATAGTATCGATTAGGTGAAATAGTCAAATGTCTTTTATTTATTCTAATATTATTTATTTTGGGAATGTTAACATTTTGTTTAGAATTTTTTTTTATTTTTATTTCTTCCCAAACAATGTTATTGATATTTTCTCTACCACTAATTTGTATAAATATGTTTGATTTAAATTTATTTCTTATTGAATTCTATTATGAGAGTTCAAAATTGGATAACAATTGTTTCAATTATTTATAAACTATTTAAATTTCATAGCACACAATTATGGTTGTCAACACATTTAATATTCCATTAAACTCGTTTTATTGTAGACCATTAAATACATAATAAATATTACAAAATGAAAGATAATTCTTATTGTGATTATGATAAATAATCTCTTCAATATAAACCATATCAGTGATTAGTTCAAACTTATGGATCAATTACTAAAAATACATTATTGAAATAAATAATTTTTAAAATTGGGAAGAAGAACATCTTAGAATGAACATGTTTCTTGTTATTACTGTAAATTTAGTTATTTATTTCAATAACATATCTTAAATATATTTTCACTCATTTTATTATTTATTAATTATTTAAAACCCACTGTTTTGACACAGATTTTCCAATAAAAAGAACAACTTTGAATTACCTCATAATTTTTTTTCAATAAAAGTAATTCTATTAGTTTCTTATCAACTAATCATTAAGTGAAAAAGAACACAATTATAAATGTCCCTAAGAGAAAACATAGGAAAACTATGTTTCATACATAATTTTAAAAAATATTTTGATTGGCACGTTGTGATAAAATTCTCCCAACAAAATTGGCATCATTGTTTGTGGGTTACCAAGAATTTCACTATTTTTCACATTTGGATTCAATTTTTTTTTAAAATTCATCTTATTACTTTTAATTTCTAATTGAAACCATTATTTATATCTAATATCACATTCTAAAACACCACTCACATGAATTTCAAGCCGTTTGACACTAAAATTAATAGAAATTTTCATAATAGAGTCAAATAATTATGGGAGAGAGTGATTATAATATTTTTGAAGTGTCTTTTGAGGCCATAAATTATGATAAAAACCTGAAATATCATCATCCATACACGAAAAATTAGAAAACACCAATACTTGAGTATTGAAAAAGTTTGGAAATATTTCATTAACAAAGAACTATGAAGGAATTGGCTATATCAAACGTGGGTAATCAAAAATTCGAAAGTCTCAATCGTTTCTAAGAGGTCAAGCCACTACAGTACCAATAGGTCATGGGGAATGGGGGTGGTATGATACCCTGGAAAGGAATCACAAGAGATTGTTAAATAATACATGATAGATGAACAAGTATAAATAATCACATACCTTTGATTTTGAAAGGATTTTTGGTCCAGAAGTTCGATTGGGAGCAGCAACATTGGTTGGGTTTGGTGAAATAATCAATAGTATGAGGGAGTGGAATTCTGATATGGTTGATTTTAAAATATTGAAAATAATTTTATTAACTTTAAAATTAAAATCACAAATAAAACCAATCATTATCACCAGTAAAAGTTAGTACTTATATAAATATCCTTATCAATGACAAACCTTTAACATTGATAAGGTTATTTTTTATTAGAGGCCTTTATTCTAGCACTGATAAAACCTTATTTTATCATCACTTTTTAAGAAATGATAAAAATTGAATGTTGATGAATAATGGTGTATAAATAAATATTAAAAAGGGAGAAATTAACAAAATATTAAAGAAATAAATATTAAAAATGAAAAAAATTATAAAATAATGAAAAAATAACTAACAGTATTAGCGAATAAATAATATTAAATAATATTAAATGATTGAATGTTAAGAAAGTGTGAAAATTTCTAATTTAAAAATCAATAGATTTTAAAAACATTTAAAATATGAAAAAGTGTTATTAATTGCATAAATTGTTAAAAAAATTATCAATGAATATATATTAAAATGAAAAGGGATACATATAAACTATATAAATTAAAATCATATTAAAGACCTTAAATTTTAATGAATAAACATGCATAAATAAATATAAAAAATTAATAAAATTATAAATATATTAAATAAATAAAAATTAAAAATTGATAAATTTCAAAAAAATTTAAAAATAATTAATATTTATAATGAATAAATAATATTAAAAGCAAATAAATTATAATTTTTTAAAATAAATAAGTAATATATATTTAATAAAATTGTAGGAAATTCAAAACATTAATTGATTAAAAAATATAATCAATACTTAATGTTAATAAATGAAATTATATAATGAATATTAAAAATTGAAAAAATTATGGAAATATTATGTGTGAGTGCGTTTATATAAAATTACATTAATTACATATATGTGTGAATGAAGGTAACTAATATATATATATATATATAACAAAATTGGTATTTGTAAAATTTAAAAAATAAATGACATTTATATAACAAGCCCATCAAATGTCCATTATTTGATACAAATTAGTTAATATTTTAATTAATATCAGTTTTTAATTATAAACCATTCTTCACTAAATATGGGAGTTTTTAAATGTAAATACATATTTTGTATTATATAAATCATATTTAAGGAAAAATTATATATTTATATATATTTATATATCAGTATGAATATATTTCTATATTAAAAAAATTAAATATATTAATGATTAATCAAATATAAAATAAAATAAAAAATGAATATCCTAAGAAAATATTTAACAAATAAATAATAATAATATATAAATTGTGAAAAAACTAAAATGTACATATGATTATTAATGAATAAATAATATTAAATGATTGAATGTTAAAAATGAGTTAGATTTAGTTAAAAAATTAATAGGCCGTTTATTTAAACAAATAAGATTTATTAATTTAGTAAATTTAAAAAATTAAAAATTAAAAATTATTTTAATTATATACATTATATTTGTATAAAAAAAATTAAATTTTATTCAATAAATATTTATATATAAATATTTAAAATGTATAAAATTAAAAAAATATTGAACGAATTAAAAGTGAATAAATTACAATAGTATTTAAAAATTTATTAATGAAATAAATAATAATCACAATTAATAAATTAATATATATATAATTAAAATATATTATATATTAAATTAAAACATAAAAAATGAATAAAATTTAATAATTTAAAACATAATATATATATATATATATATTATATATTAATAAATAAAAATCTAAAGCGATTATATTAAAAATTTAATATTATTGTGTGTGTGTTTTTAAAAAAATAACTTAATTAGGTATGTTTGAAATTACTTAATGAAATATTAACTGTAAATACACATTTAACTAATTTTTTTATTTATAACTAAGTATTCATTTTTTGAAATATATGTCAAATAGAAAAATCAAATGACACTGATATAAAAAAATATTATTAAATGTCTATTAAAAATAATTTGACAAATTAATTAGTTAATATTAATTTTAATTAACATATAAATCATTTTATACTAAATATATGACTTATTAACAGAAAATACATATTTAATAATATATAAATCATATTTTAAGAAAATTATATATATATATATATCGATATAAATAAATTTATACATTAAATATTATTTTTAATAATGTATAATGTTTTCTAAGAAGATCATATTTTATCGGTACTAAAGAATGCACTGATAAAGGTCACTATTATCAGCTATTAAACAAGCATTGATAAATATAACTTTTATTAATGCTCAGAAAAAGTGATGATAAATGTGGTCCTTTGGTAAACACATTTTTAGTGTTGATAAATATTCTCTTTAATAATTCTTTTATAAACCATTGTTAAAACCACCCCTTTATAGGTGTTCTTTGTTAACACTGATAAAGGGAACCGGTTAATATTCACGATACTATAACAGTACTTGTGATGCAACCCCTAGGGCCACCACATAGAGGAGGAGAAGGAGGGGTGGTGTGTGGTCAACACCTTTTACATCAAGGGTTGGTTTCTCTAAAACCAAGGGGGCCACATTGCAGGGTGACCTTTGTTAAGGAAAACACAAAGATGTAGCCCAAGGGCATCACCTTGGTGGGTCATCAGAAGGTAGGGAAGCAACCTTCTCCCCCTATAGATAGGCTATGTCCTAGAGCCCCACGCCATACAACAGCTAAAGGTCAAGGGACGATCTTTTCACTATAGTCATGGGGGGGTACTACATTTATTCCTTAGGTAAAGAGATTTCACCATATCCCTATATCCATGTCTTAATGTTACCCCACAAATCAATTTTTAAAAAGGTTCATATGGGTAATTTACTTGTCAACTCCTTCATTTTTAGTGGGGATTAGGATATATAGTATCCCATTTATGCTACCCCTCTCCCCCTCCTTCATCCCCTTAAATCCCCTATGGAAGCGGGTCATTTGGGTTGTATTATATAGATTATTCTAGGTTTTTTCTTTCATTCATCATTCATTTTGGTCCGCCTCCATAGCCCTTTGATCTTGGTTCGAATTAGGTTAGTCTTTTAGTGTTAATTACACCATTTTATGGTGTAATTTGGAATGCATGATAGTGATTTTTCCCTAAATTCCTGGAGGAGGCCCCGAAAGGTATATCACACACTATTAGAAGAAGTTTCAATGTCCTTGGGATGCAAGGTAAGTTTTTTTCAATATGAATTTGAGATAAATTTTAAAACATTCATTATAATTATTTATAATTAATTATTTCTATCATATATTTTCAGATAATATCTTGGGAGTTTGGATAATCTTAGGCAAGGATCGATGGAGCTCAGCGAGGGGTTAACCCCATGATCAATATACAGGACCCAATAATATTATTACATACATTATCATATGCATGAGTGTTCATGTAATCATACTTCATGGGGTTGGAGTTATACATTTTGGAAACAATATTTTCTAGTTTTGAAGATATGGGATGCGGTTAGGAATCTTATACTTAGAATAAGTGTTCTTTAGAACTTAGGTAAATCAAAATAGCCTGAGGTCTATGTCACTAATGGGAGAGGGTGTTGGTTCATCTAAATAGTGACCTTGGTTTGTTCAGGGGGTATGAAAGATGATATGGTATTCTAGGAGAGTTAGCTATGGTAAGTGTGTAAGAATGAACTTCTTAGGGCTATGTAATGACAATTAAGATGACTGAACTTCTCAAGAGTGTCTGAGAACACCCTTTACAGGCTGGAAAATGACTTGGTGAGTGCGATGAGTAAGATATGTCCAATATGAACTGATGTATTCTGTAGATAGGGTATTCCTTCAAGTGTAATACTAAGAGATCTCCCATTGGATATGTCCGGTGAGACCTATTTATATGTTGTGAGGACTTGTCATTGGGAACTAAAGGGGGTTTGGATAATAATTAGACACGACATTATTTAGGCCACGTTCAGGTAGATATTATGAGATGTGAGGTCACCACAGGGTGGAGGAAATTATTTTGAGTTGGTCATTTTGATGAGGGGATAGGTACTGAGTGACTGGCGTCGTGCGGTGAGAAGGTGAGTTGTGTAATGGGTTGTGGGCCCTGGTTATCATTGCATGCACATTCTTGTGATGGGTGATATACAATGATTCAAGGGTGAATCCTAGTCCTAGACTCCCCATGAGAAAGATATTTCTAATATAACTTCCATTAGTTTGATGGAGTCCTAGTGTGTATTCATTATAGGCCTAACATGGGTGATGATGTATGGTTGGAGACTAAATTAGTGGCTTCCTTGAGTTAGAAGAAAATGGTCTTGATAAGGGAAAATCATAAATGAGAAGAATATTCCAACTAAGATATAATTCTAGATCTGATAATGGGATCACATTCATTGAAAATGATTCATATGTATGTGATGTAAGACTAAATGGATATCCTCCCATTGAGTGAGAAGGTACAGGAAGATGAAATCCTTAATTGAGAAGGTGATTCCACACGAGTAAAAAATATAATAAAAATGATGTATTCATCATGTTGGTAATGAAAAACTAACAAGTTAAATATGAGGAATTTCATTTTAGAATTACTTATTAAATAAATTATGTTATAATTATTTAAAATGTTTAAGGAAATTTGGTACATATTATTTTTTATTCATTCTGGAGACAATAGTTGATTTTCACTCAAATGGTGAACCCTAAACATTCATTTTTCAATATTATATCCTAAAATCTCTTTCAATTGGCCTTAATCATCATCATCCACCCCCAACCATCATCATCATCTACTTTATGGTTCTATGTTATATCTTTGCATAATCATCACCTTTTCATTCATTTCCCTTTTGATAACTATATTAGTGTTTTATTTATTTTTTTGATTTACGATGAAACCAAGGAATGTTTAAATTAATAAATGTGATTTTGGGCTTTTATGATAAATGATCTCTCATTATGCTTCTATTTGAAATTTCTTCATGATTTGTATTTTCCGAACCAATTATTCATGCATTGAAGTTATATTTTAATTGGTGAATGAATATTTTGAAATTAAGGTCTTATTAAATTATTATTTTATGAATTGGTGTCATAAATAATGTTAATTTACGGATAAATGACACTATAAGGTATTTTTTATCATCGTTGTAGATATTTGTTTGAAGGCTTAATGGATTATAGAGTCTGAATATAGATTATTGGAAATATATATTTATATGGTCATATTCATTGCACAATCATACTCTGATTGGATTGTCACTTAATTTTTAATTGAATGGAATCTGTTTTGGGTGACCCCAATGAGTATAATTTTGTATTCACCCTTGCATGTCAATTTTGGTAAAATTATAGGAATGTATTTACAATATTTATTTGGTTTTATAATCCATTTTAGTCACATTATAATATTATTCCATATATATTATGATATTTATTTATTTACTTTGAAAACAATAAATATGTGATTAAAAAAATAAATAATAAAAATAAGGAATATTTTTTTTAGTTTGTAGTGAATCTTTTAAAATAAATGTTAATGTTTCTATACCATTCTTCTTTTTATGAATTTTTACTAAAAGTTTGATAATTAAATATGTTTAATGTGATAAATTTTTTTATCAAAGATTTTGTTTTCTTTTATTCAGAGAATATTTTATGCTATTTTTTTCTTTTATTTATAAAATACAATTTGAAATAAAATTTTTATATTTCATAACTTATTTTAAATTCTTGATATTTTTTAGTGATAATAACATGTTGAATTAGGATTACTGTACTATGAATAAGTTATTTTTTTTTGGAAATTTATAAACAAAATGTTCCAAACAATGAATTTTTTTCTGTCAATGCTTTAAATTTTTAAATATAAATAAGTTGAAAAGAAGAGAAGTAAAATAAAATTTAATTTTTCATGTTTTTAATCTGAGTTATATCTCATTTACTTAGAATTGTGAAACTAAATTGAATTCGTGATCTATTGGTGATTAATATTTTAAATATTCTAAGCCTGATCAAGTTTAATAAATAATTTTTCAATATTAAAGTTGTGGAAATTGGAGAATCACAGAAAATTGAGTTTCTATATGGTGATTCTGAAAAACCATTGTATATAGGTTGTATATAATTTATATTTTTATCAACGGTGTTTAGATTGATTAACTTGAAGGTGAAAAATTGAGGGAGTGTTAAAAGTTTTACAAGGTTACTAAAGAAATACTTCCTAAAAGCAATGATAATCTATTTTCACATTATAATGTGGGGGAAATTTTATGCCGGATTTATTTTGGGTGCGAGAAGATATAAAACTACCCAAATTAATGTTTTCAATATAAGGGGAACCATGAAGGACTATCAAAGTGTTCTAAATCTGGGACATCATGGTATAAATTGAAGGAAAATTCCTAAGCTAATTTATAATTTAAAAATAATTATTCCATGAATATTTGGTATCTTCCTACAATTCCAAGATTCAAATGTTTATTTACAAATAAAAATAATACTAAAATGTTAATATGGAATAAATATGAGCTGATATATGATGAAAAATTACATCATCTAGTTTTTTTCCCTAGTGGAATAAAATCAATCAATAGTTTCAAATATTCATAAATGAAGTTAGAAATCTCATACTTGGACTATAAATATATGGAATGAATATATATAAAATAATTAGTGTGAAAAATAGTTCATGGCCTATTTTTTTCATAATTTTTAACATTTCTTCACAATTTTGTTTGAATAAAAGATATAACATATTGGTTTTTGTGGTTTTTAGAACAAAACAACACAAAATTGATATTGATGTTTTATTGTCACCATTAATTGATGATTTCAAACTGTTGTGGGAGTATGGTATTAGAGTGGATGGTTATTATAAAATGGAACATTTATAATTCAATGCATTAACTATGTTAACTATATATGAATTCACTTTTTATGAAAATTTAACTAGATACCATAGTAAGGTGTATAAATCTTATCCACTTTTGAAGAATATACTTTATATTTTTAGCTATAACATAAGATAAAAAATATACATGTTTTGTTTGATATTTTTTTCTAAGGATCACTCTTATCTAAGATTATAAAAAGAAATTCAATTTTTCACAAGAATTTGATATTAAACTAGACCATTTTCATCGACCAATATTTTTAGCTGGTGAAAAAAATTGATTCCACTTTTGGAATTTTACAAAAATATGGTAATGATAAAAATATTTGGAATAAACGACCAATATTTTTTGACCATCCATATTAGAGGTATCATGAGGTAAAATATATCATTGATGTCATGCATATGGAGAATAATATTTATGATAGTTATATTAGAATACTATTTGATTTTAAAAGAATGAACAAATATGGGTTGAATGAAATATTATACTTACCCATAATTGGAATACATTTGGTGTCATCTCCCACTCCTAATGATGGACATATTCTCCTCTGTCTTATTATAAATTATAAAATGGTGTTATTTTTTTCAATTATTCTATAGTATCCAAGTACCTCATAGTTATTCTTAAAATGGAAAAAAATTAATGTCCTAGTCTTAAATGTCCCTCAACAGTTCCATGATCCCGGTTCACCACATGTCCTCATGCATATCTAACCAATGCTAGAGGCATCCGAAGAGTAGTAAGAACCCATGTGTGTCTATGGGGAGACTATTCCTTCATCAATATACAATATCATAGTGGAATATCATTAATATACAAGTATCAAAAGAAATAAACCGTATAGACAATCGATACACAACAAGAATAGATAAAAAACTAAAGGAAGATCATATAAAATTTATATTATACATGTCACATGTCTCTAAAAATAGCCAAAATGGGTATAAATGTCATGTTCACAATACATGGAACAAAAGTTCAAATAGACCAAAAAGTATCCCAACTAGCATCATAAGACTCAGCTTGGTCCCATGGTCCCCTACTCCTATGAAACAATCAATAACCTATTGTAGGGAAATTTCCCTTATCCATACATAAAATTATGTAATCTATTTGGGTACCCAAGGTATACCAAACATGGTCTGAGACAAAATCACCATAGATAACCACCCATGGTCTGTGCCATCCAGTTAGTTAACATATATAAAAACAGTGTAAACGTAGAAATATAAAATTTAATGTAATAAAAATTAAACATCTTATAAGCGAGGTTCTCATTTTATAACCACGTTCATTTAATCAATTTCATTTAAAAGACAATCCTATGAATTAATATTTAGGACTCTGACATTTATAATAAAGTTTATTTTATGAATCAATATTATTTAATTAATAAATATCTAGAACCAACATGTAGTCTGGAATCCCCCATGATATCATGACCAAGAATTCCTAAATATGTAATCCATAAAGTATAAAGAAATACCAAATCCAAGACTGTTCTTTGGGATGGAAAGTTCTTCATAAGATCCATTTCATTCATTAATAAATTTAGAACCTAATCCCATACAAGTAATTTCTAATTTCGAAACCAAGTATTGCTCTAGGTATAATATAAACCAACACCCTATGATCCCATCCATGACAATTATATATAAACTAGGTATCACTCTAGATGTGGTATAAAGTTCTATCCACTCAAGTCTGTCCTTGGAGGTCCACTATGGGAGCCCAAATATCACCCTTGGAATACATGTTCAAATTCCATTTGAGTCCATCCTCAGAAATACCTATGGATTCCAAGTATCACTTAACTTATAATATTTATCCCCTATGAGTCCATCCAAGGCAGTCCATATCAAGATTTAAATTTTCACTCAGGTATAATCAAGGGAAAATCCAAATGAGTCTGTCCATGGAACTCATCATTTGAATCAACATGTCACCCAAAGATTATAAGAATTCAATAAACTCAATATCATATATTCAATTTCATTTAAACATGTCGTGGTTGTTACCAAGAACATTTCAATTCAAACTAGCCTCAAAAGGTGAATCAAGAATTATACGAAATAAGGAGTATTACCTTTAATTTAACTCCCATGGTTAATTCATTTATACATGAGTCTCCAATTTAAAAATCAATTACATGGAAAGGATAAGGGCCTGGCACTCTCATCCCTTCCAATTAGTCAATTCAGTTACAATTGATATCACAATTCAACATATAATTTAAAAATGCATTATTAATATCCAAAAAAATGGGGAAAAATTCACACCTCAATGGTATCCAATTTCATATACCACCATAAGGGTCCATTTAATTAAGAAACCCACCCAAAGGGATGGTTCCACTTTCAACATCCTCAACCTATAAGATTTCATTAACATGCCTCTTTAATTGAATATGATTTACCTAACAATTTAATTCAAGGATATAAATACATTTTAAAGTATACTCTTACAATATTTGGTGCATAACACAATGACATATATAAACACTTGAATTTTAATGTTTGGTACAAGACCACCTACCATAGGTCATAATTGATATCTCATCCAATATTATCTCTGGATTCGACTTAGATTGGGAGAAAATCAAACAATGGAAAAATAACCTAATAATAGGAAAAATTATCTTGAACCTAAATAATGAATGTGATACCAAACCAAATAAGGATTTGAACAAAATGAATATAAAAATCACCAACCATGAATTCTTAGTTAGAGGGAAAGGAAAATCACATGGTTTTTCTAAACAGTTGGACTAACCATGTGCAAACCATGAAAATTTTACATTAAAAAATTGATGATGTAATCATGTGGCCTGAATTGTATGGTTTTCTTTAACAATGTGGCCTATAGTTCCCCAAAATCCTGCCCCACGTGATTTTATCTAACCATGCAGTCTACCTTTCTTGGTTGGAACTAACTACACATGGGGCTTATTTCACACCAAAAACATGGGTTAGAGGCTCTGATCCAACCTCAGAAATCCTTGATACCTCTATTACCTCAAAGGTCATTTATATTAACAAATATTTAGACATATGAAAATATAATTAAAAAAAATGGATCCATACAACAAGAATGAACCAAGACCATACACAATTCCCCATTAAAGAAATTAATCCCTAAATTTCCCTTCCAAGGGTGGTGATTCATAATCTGAGAATAAATACCGGCACTATGATCACACACCATTCTCCCTCTCCCAGATCTCGTCATTTAATTTTATATGCTTCCATTGCACACGTACTCTAGGAACTGACGAGCCTTAGAGAACCTTGATACTATAGTCCAAAATATGAATAAGATGGTTCTCAAAGGACTCATATACCTATAACTTAACCTCCTTGTGATAAAAGGCATGAGATGGGTCTCAATAGTAACATCGTAATTGTGAAAAATGGAAGACATCATGCATCACCTGACACCTATGAGGTAACTAATGCCGTTAATCTGCTAGCTTGACTCTCTCATGAATCTTGATTGGCCTAACTTACCGCAATGAAAGATTACCTTGTCTCTTGGTCCTCCTATTTCCAACCCATGATGAAACATGAAAGAATACTCATTACCCCACCACAAAATCTAGAGTTCATACATGATGATCAATATAAGATTTATTATTAGATTGCATATTAGTCATCGGATTCCAAATCAACTACACCAGGTCCGTGGTCTCCTAAAAAAGACGAGGTCTAAGAATAGCTACCTCTCCTTCTTCTAACCAATATAGGGGTGATCGACATGTCCTACCATACAAAGCCTAATAAAGAGTCATCTTCATAGTATACTAAAGTATATTTTTGTAGGATAATTCATCCCTGGGTATAAGACTTTCACAAGATACCCTAAAATCAAGGATGTATGACCATATCATGTCCTTAAGCAACTAAATAATAACCTATGACTAGCCATTAATTTGTGTGTGGTAAATTATGCTTAAAAGAACCTGTGTACCCAGTTCCCTATGAAAATTCCTCTAGAATAGAGACATAAACTGGGAATCCCTATATGAAATGATAGTTCATGAGGCCCCATAACGTTGTACTATCTCATGGATATACAACCTCCCAAGATCATTCATGTCGAGTTCTCCCTGATAGATAATAAATGAGAAACCTTCATGAACCTGTTAAAAAAATCCATATGACATCATTACCTTGAGGTAACCTCGATAAAACATTGAAAAAATCTATCCTAAAATAATCTCATTTATACTTAGGAATGGGATGCCACTGTAACAGAACAACAAGTTTCTTGTGTTCCAAATTTACCTATTGATAGGTGGTACATCTCATGACAAAACCCACCACATCTTTTTCCAATATCGACCACCAATTAATGGGGATGTAAATCATGATACATCATGGTGAAACCAGGATGCGCTACAAAAAATGAAGCATTAAAGTCTTTCATTATCTTGTCATTCATTTCTATTGAAACCCAAAGGCAACCATGTATATAGAGAATTTTATCCTCATCTACTGTCCAACCAGGATGAGGGTCCTCACCTGCCATAGTCTCCTATAGATTTAGGCCTTCGAAGTCCGATAGATACTTCCTCCTCACTCTATCCAAAAGGTTAGAGGTAATAACTATTGATGAAAGAATGATCTATCCCTAACTATCATGAAACTCCAAGTGAATCTCATAGAACAATACCTTGAGCCACAACTCGCTACCAGTATGGTGAACTGCCTGTATCTGAGTCCTCTTACTCAGTGAATTAGCTACTACTTTTACTTTACCAGGAATATAGGCAAGATCAAAAATGAAATAATTGAGGTATTGAATCCACCTTATAGGCCTTAAATTTAGATCATGATAGGTAAATATTTACTTGATATTTTTGTGGTCTGTGTACAACAAAAATTACTCTACTAATAAGTAATATCTCCTACGGTGTAATGTTTGATCACCTGCAGCTAACTCGAGATTGTGCATCAGATAATTAATCCCATGTTGCCTCAACTTCCAAGAACCATATAAAATGTCTCTATCTCCCTCCATAATTACTACTCCAAGACTGATACTAGATGTAACACAGTAGATAATGCAACTCTTGCAAAACCATAGAAAAATCAGTGTTGACACTGAATTCAATCCCCTTAGAGATTATGAAAGGCCTTATTATAGGAATATGACTATAAAAACTTCACATCCTTATTATTCAAGCCCCCAAGTGGAACTCCTAAGCATGGGAATTCCTACATGAAAGACTTTAAGTAACCAGGCGTCCCTAATAATCTCTGTACCTCAAAGATGTTTTTGGGTTGGTCTATAAAAACTACAACTCTCACATTCTCTGGATCTATTGACATTGATGTCTCTGAGATTATGTGACCATATAAGTGAATCTGATCAATCTAGAAGTGGCGCTTTGTTAGTTTAGGAAATAACTGATTCTCTCTCAGTGTATCCAATATGATCTCAATATGTATGTCCTAGTCGGGTTGATTGTGAGAATACACCAAGATATCATCCATGAATACCATAATAAACCAGTCTAGATATGGATGGAACCATCAGTTCATTAGTTACATAAATACCACTGATGCATTTGTGAGACTGAACATCATAAAAAAATTCTCATATAGACCATACCTTATATGAATATTTTTCCTAGGTATGTATGATGGTATAACACAAAATTGATGATAACCAAATCTCAAATAAATATATTATAAATCCTGTTATCCTTATATCTAGTCAAAGATATAATATATACTCAATACAGGATGTTGGTTCTTAACCATCATCTAGTTCAATTTGCGATAATCCACACATAGCCTAAGGGGTCCATTAGCCTTTTTACAAAAAGGACTGATAGACCCAATGAAGAATTATTGGTTCAGATAGAACCCTTTCCCTCTAAATCTTCTATCTTCCTCTTAATCTCTTCCATCTCAGTAGTAGCCATACTTTAAAGAGGAATGGATACTGGTGTAGCTCCTTTCACTATCTCGATAGAGAAATCTACCTATCTCACGACAGGTAATCCTGAAATATTATCAGAGAAAACATCCCTGAAAAGATCAACCACTAGAGGGAAAACAATATGACATGTTCCTTGATCATCCAGATATAACCTCACAATATGTGTTTTAATCCCACAGAGTCCACAATGCTCAGGTCCAGGTTGACTTTCTTGGACATCCCATTCAACTTTTCACATAAACTATCCACCCTCTGGTGATGTGAAGTTTACCATTTAGTGACAAAAATAAAAAAATCATTAAAGGGATCCAACCAGTACATCCTGAGAATGATAGAAAATCATATCATCTTGATGAAAAAGAGGTCTCATACAATGTGAAACCCACAAATCTTAAGGGGTCACTCTCATTCACTGACGTAGACTGTTAGTTCTTATCCCAAAAAGAGTTTCATATGTCATGAAACCATCATAAGTCTAAAAAATGAGCCCAAGGATCTCTTACATGGGAACATATATAATGTTATGAGTATCCAATGTATCATAATTTGAAAATGATAATGTAGAGGCTAATAGAATACTACCTCTAACAGTTGAAGGTCTAGGATCCTTCTCCTCAAGGGTTTTCCACTCTACATATATCTATCGTGAATCATGGACCAATAATACCGCCTTAATACCTTGAGAAGATCCACCCTGTTATCGCTAGAAATCTAAGGTCTGACTACCACAACCACAACCACCACCTCGGCCAGATTTTCCAACTATACTTTATCTCCATTCCTGATGAGAAGCTACTTAACCCAATCTTAATCATGGAGTTAGTTTATAACCTTTATCCTTGGATTCTAGGGGAAATGTTCTGAAGAATCATTGTAGATGGCCCATCTTGCCACATGATACACACTTGACAGAGTCCCCTGTACTTTGTGGCCTCACATGTACCAGACCACCAAACTATTGTCACCTGACCAAGGTACATGAGTATGTGCTATGAATGATAATATCATAGTGTGGAGGATTCAGATGATTATTCCTATTACCAGTCAATGAAGACTAGATCTAGATGTTAAACCACCCTAGCCCACACCTATAACCTCTCTCATGTTATTCCTTTTGATATGTTCCTGATTCACTATTCAATAAATATTTGTCAACCAAAATATCTTCACCTAAAATCTTATGTCATACCTAAGACCATCCTTGAATCAATTGGCTCTGGATAATTATCCGCTCATTATAAATGGTTTGATGCGTTGGATCTGAATAAAACAGTATTAATATTCCGAAATAGATAACGTGACCTTTTACAGGTATAGAAATCATGGGATAGATTG
Source organism: Viscum album (assembly GCA_963277665.1). Lineage (NCBI taxonomy): Eukaryota > Viridiplantae > Streptophyta > Magnoliopsida > Santalales > Viscaceae > Viscum > Viscum album. The sequence goes on along the minus strand of OY728127.1, from coordinate 1,955,517,568 downwards.
GCCCTCTACATCCCTGGATAGAATTATTCATAGAATTCCATATGAAAATCCATCCAGTTCATCTCCCGATGACAACCCATTTGAGTTATAACATCCCACCATATGTTGGCAAAATCACCCGACAAATATTTAACAATCTTCACTTACTTCTTAGTAATAACCTATAAATGATCAAAGATAGATAGAATGGCCTCTATTCATGATATTTCAACCCGTGTTTTTTCATTCCATGAAAATGTGGGTGGATGTTGTAGCTGGAACTCACGTGTTAACTCTCCCATAGTTGGGGATGGTTGTGGTGATCCTTGAACAACCTACATAAAGCACAAAAATCAATCGCATGACCATGCCGCAACACTTGTCTTTGGTATAAATTTTGGTCCAGTAGCTGACACTACTGAAGGATCCACTGGTAGCCCACGGGAAACCACCAATGGAGTATGATCATCACCACCCTCCTAATGTACGAATGGAGTTCTCTATTGTGGAGTCCATAAACAATTCTAAACACACGCATCATTTCAACATAATTATTAAATTTCATGTTAAAAGTGTAGATGAAAAAATAGGATAGGTAGAAGGCTTCCTATATAAGAATATACCCCAATTCCTCCACCATGAGTTTGGTCTGGGTGATGTACAGGTCATACATAAGTACGGCATACTTCCTACTTCCCACTATAATGATTGGGATTGGTTCAAGTTATCTTATATAAGAAACTAAGTTTCAATTTCACTACACTTTAATTCACATATTCATTTTCGTCTTCATTGTAATTCATATATATTTCGCATTTATATCATGATTAATTTTAAAAAGGTTAAACCAATGATTTTCCAAATTCTAATCCATGAGGGCCCATACTCATTATGAACCAAAGTCTAGCACCTACTCAATTCATACCATGACATGTAACATTATACCTATCACTAAAACAAGTATATATATCACAATACCTATCAAAACTACATAAACAATTTGTGCATTATAAATGGTGTGGCATAATGCATGGAATGTGATCCCTGTAAAGTCCATAAATGATAAATGAGATGGAATACCCTAATATCATTGGTTTGAAACAAAATAAAACCTACCACCACATCATTAATAACATCACAATTCATGTTCATCACCAAGTAGTGGAATCAAATCAACTATAACAGTCAAAATCAAGATGCATCTATTTAGTTTTAGGAAATTTTGTTTTTTTCCTATACATGAGTTAGCTACGCCTGGACACAACTCATTACCAAATTATTATTTCATCCCATACCTTTCAATTTTCACAAATAGTAATGAGAAATAGAAAATAATTCTATGATACCACTTTGTAATTTCCAATACCAAGATGCCACTCAACAGTTCTTCAAGCTTGGTTGGCCACATGGACTGAAGAACATCTCCACAATCTTCAAAGGCTCATGAATAGTAGTGAGGGCCTAGGTGTGTCCATGGGAAGACTATTACATCATCAAAAAAGTGTATCATAGTGGAATATCAATAATATCTTGGTATAAAAAGAAGTTAATCATATAGAAAGAAGATACACATCAAGAACAGATAACAATACTAGAGGAATCCCATATACAGTGATGATGATACATGTCATGTGTCTCTCAAAAATCTAAAAAATAGGCATACATGGTAGGTGTACAATACATATAACAAAATATAAAAGAGGCTAAAAAGTATACCCACTAGATTTGTGAGCCTCATATCGGTCCTATGCACCCCTACTCCTAAGCATCAATCAAGAAAATGTATTAGGGAGCATTCCCATATCCATTCCTACAACCATATAATCTTTTCAGGTACCCAAGGAATCATGAATAGGTATTTTGACATAATCCTAGTAGGAAGCCACCAAAGGTCATTGTTATGCGGTCACTGAATATATACATAACAACTGTGTACAAGAAGAAGTATAAAAAGTAAAGGAAGTACTAAGAAGTAAATATATTATAAGACTGGGTTATCTTTTTATAACCAATTTCATTTAATCAATTTCATTTAAAATATAAGTCTCTAAATTAATAGTAAGGCCTATGAAATTTATAATCATGTTCACTCAATGAATAAATCTCATTTAATTAATAAATCTTGAGACACAACATGTAGCCCAGTTTCTCCCATGATAACATGATCAAGGATGCCTAAACTGGCCATCCATTAATTATAAAAAAATACTGAATCCAAGGTTGTGCTTTGGATTGATAGATGCATCATAAGAAATACTTCATTAATTAATTAATTTTGAACCTGATTGCATACAAAAAATTTAAAATTTTGAATCCACGTATCACTCAAGGTATACTATAAACCCACACCCTATGAGCCCATCTATGGTGATCATCAAGAACCCAAGTATCCCTCTAGGTCTGGTTTAAATTTTTATCCACTCAAGTCCATCTTTCTAAGTCCACTAAGGGATCCCAAGTATCACCCATATCATATATTTCATAATTACCTTTGATTCTATCCTTGAAAATCCTTATGGATTCCAAGTATCACTCGACATATCATATTAACCCCCTATGAGTCTATCCTTAGATTTCCATATTTGGAGTTCAATTGTCACCCATTCATAAGATAAGAAAAATCAAAATGAGTCCATCCATGTCATTCATCATTTGAATCCATGTTTCACGCAAGGATTATAAGCATTCAATCAATTCAATATCATATAGTCCATTTAATTTAAACAATTGAATTTAAACATGTTAAGGCCGATACCAAGAACATTTCAATTCAAACTCACCTCAAAAGGTGACTTAAAAATTGGCCATACTTAGAGGGATTTTCTTATATTTATCTCATGTGGGAAATTCATTTTAAAAATTATATCTACCAAACTATCCATTGCATGGAAAGGATAAGGGCTTGGACATCTCATCCCATCCCATTAATCAACTATATTTCAATTAACATCAAAATTCAGATGAAAATTTAACAATCCATTATTTGAATCCCAAGGCATGGGGTAAAAGGGAACAAATAAAAGGTATAAAATTTAAAATACCATCATAATGATATATTTAATTAAGCAACACACCCAAAAGGATGGTTCCAATTTCATGGTCATTAACATATAATAATTCATTAATGGAGATCTTTAATTAAAATGTTTATACCAATCAATTTAATTTAGTGATTAAAATACATTTTAAAGGTGAATCTATGAATATTGGTAATGAGTAACAATGACATATATAAACAGTAATATTAAAATTGAAGGAAAAATACCACCTATAATAAGTATATTGTTGATATCTCATCCAATATCGGCTATGAATTTGATTCCTATCAAGAAAAATTTGAATAATGAACTATGAAGCCAAAAATAAGGGGAATTATCTTACACCTAAATAGTGTAGTTGATACCAAAACAAAAAATAAATGGAAAAAAATAAATTGAGAACACACCGATGTGAATATAATGAGATGAGTGGTGCTTAAATCAGAGATTAGATAAAGACTCTACAACAATTCCTAGAATAGGATCAAAGGTGGAGCTCCAACATGCAATGTTGTTGTGTGGAGAAGTATAAAAAATTAGGTTTGTTTTTAATATTTAATTATGATTAAAATGGTAAAATCATTCAAAACATGGTGTCACATGGTTTGGCTAAAAGTTTTGGCCCATCCGTGTCCCAACCATGCATTATTAGCTATTAGGAAATTCACATTGCACGTGTTTCCCACACGGTTTGACTAATAGTGTGAAAACCATGAAAAAATCACTTTAAAAAATTGCAGACATAGACACATGGATATTTATCTCAAATCATACAGTTTTCTATAACTATACTTCTTGTAGATTCCCATTTTTGAGCCTCAAATGGTTTTATCTAATTATGTGGCCTACCCTACATGATTTGAACTAATCATGCACCATGCTTATTTCACCCTAAAAAACATTGGGCTCCAAACCAGCATCAGACAACCCTGATACCACCATGACCTCAAAGGGAAAACACATTAGGCTATATGAAAACATTTAAAAATAAAATTTATGGAATCTAAGGATCATCACCTTAAGAAATAACTAGGTTCTTATTAAAATTTTGTGTTACAAAAAGATTTGAAGTTGACAGGAATAAAATATCATGATTTTCACATCGTGATGAAAAAATCCTAAAAATAGAATTTCATCAAATATTATGCTTCCATTTAATAATTTAATTTATAAAGTTTTTAATAAAATCATTTTCTATCAAATTTATTGATTAGAATTTGGTGAATAATTTAGAGAACAATTTAGTTTCTATAAATTTTCAACTGGAAATTTATCTTCATCCATCTTATTTTAATATCGTAGTGCATTTAATCGTTTATTTCATGAGATGAATAAGGATTTATGGACCTATATATCTATGTTTAATGTATCATTTAGGAATTTATATGAAGTTATTTAAGGGATATGTTAAGAATCCATATCTACAAAAATCCTCGATTATAGAGAAGTTTATTTATTATGAGGTAATATATTTCTATATAGACTACTTATCTATAGTGTATTGCATCCATTTTGATACATTTTTCCTTGCATGTGTAAATTATGGGGTGAATGGGATCCAAGAATTGAACTTAATGTCATTTATGGGTGAAACGATAATATCAATACATTGGTACATCTTAAGTAACATACATAGTTGTCTGTCAAATATAACATTGAATATTAATGTGTGAAAACAACATTATCTAGAGAATAAGGATTTGTATATTTTTAATGAGTACAATAAAACTTATTTTCCATTATTTGAGGAGATCATTCTTGGTAAATCTGATGGATTAGAAACATTCAGATAGTTTGTGAGTGGCATAATTTTAAATTTGATAACATGGTCTGGGTAAGAAAATAATTGATATAAATTTCATACTAAATATCAAGACAACATAAGTGATGTTTAAAATATTTATTTATTTGTGTTCATAGAATAAATTCATTTATTTAGTATTGAAGATAAAACCAATCCTCACATCAAGTTTATATTATGAATTCATCGAAGAAATATGAGAGGTTGATTACAATAAATCTTGTGTTCATTTGTTTAAAATTAAATTTGATATCAGTAAAAATGGTTTTAGACATAGTTAATTCAATGTAAAAATAAAAAACATGAATATATTGTAATGAAAAGACAATTTTTTTATCATGGAAAAACCCAAAAAAATTTCATTATTATTAATCCATTAAACGTGAAATGGTCAATCATTTTACAAGGAAAAATAGAATTTTAGTGATGAAAAAATTGACTATGATGCTTATTTATGTAAGGTACCTTCTTCCATGGAAATATTATTATATAATGTTGATGACCATGTCATAGAATATTTTTTGTGTCGTACAAAACCACCATGAGGAAGGAATATGGGAAAAAATCATTTAGTAATTTCTAATTATTATTGGTATATGATTTTTATTTCTTTTTAACCTTTTTAAAATTTAAAAAATATTAGAGATATTAGTTTTATTTTTGATCTTAAATAAAATATTATTACAAATTTGATTAATTTTTTTAGATTACATTAGTTTCATTTCTATCGTTTTTAATTTATTCTTATTTATATGAAACTATTATATTTGTATTAATTTATACATAATATTTACTTTATTTTTTTATGTAATTTTTTGTTTCAAAAATTTTGTTTGTATTATTTTAAATTATTTACCCCTAATTAATAAGATAAATAATATTTTCATTATTATTTTTAACATCATTTTTAACTGCAATAACATATATGATAATAAGAAGTTTGTTTATCATTGTTTTATTTAGATTGTATTATTTTAAAATTATTATTCAAATTTTTATATAACATTTGTATTTGTATAATATTTTAATTACTTTTTTTTCTTATATTTTTTTATTTCATCTCTAATTAAGGTTGTTATCATTTTTGTAAAATACGTTATAATATATGAAAAAAATTAGTTTAGTTTAGTTTTTGTTGGATCATTTTTCATATTTTTTAAATTTTATACATAATATTTATATTTTTATATATTTTTAGTAATTTTTGTTTAGTTTTATTTGAAAAATAATGCCAAATCGTACATTTGGTTCAACTTTACCATATGGTGAGGATTATACAAATATGTTTATTAAGAAGGCTCTTTATACTTCAATATCAGATCCATTTACTTCCTCAGGGGAAGTGAAGGATTTAGGGGTTGGTAAATGAGGTATCAAATGTTTAAAAAAATTATTAGTTTCCTATAAATTGGGAAATAGGTTATCTGTTGGGTTTATTGATAATGATATTCTGATGAGTTCAAATTCAAAAATAAAAAAAATGTTTTTTTTGTAATGAATACTTGGTCCAAAGTTTGTATTTTGATTTGTGATTAGAAAAGAATCATCAAAAGATACAATATCTAAATTATGGGATAAAATTTTGGAAAATTCATTTTTAATATTTTACTTATCATGAAATTATTACACTAGTAAATGATTTTCCCCTACTATCTGATGACATGTCATATAACGACACTTGAGAAGTCAAGAAGAAATTTTTTTCATTGGATTCTAGTAGATGGATGGATTTTATATCAAACCTTAAATATTATTTAATTTTTGGGAAAATACAAGATAAAAATACGTATCTTATATATCCTTTTCTAGATTAAGATACATTGAATCGATTTGTTGAAAGTATATGAAAATCCTTATTTTCATAAAGTGAATTATTATATTTTAGATGTTTTTATATTAATGATCATATAATTTATTTTTTATAATCTTAATTTTCAACAAATTTGTAGATTTCATCTTGATAACCAATCCAAAAATTTATACCAACATACATTATCTTGGGGTGGGTATACTTTATTAGAATAACGAATGTTGGAAAAAAATTAAGATAAGACAGGTGAGTCTTCAGGCTCCACTAAGGTTGGCCCTCCCTTCCCCTATCTACACCTGAAAAATGGAAGAGGGTCCAAATTATAAAAGGGATGATATCTTATAGAATAATTAAGGGATCTATTTGAGAGTATATTAAGGAGTTATATTATTTTTTTATGTTATTTAAGTCAAATAATATATTTTTAAATTGTGATTCAATAAATAATTTTTCAAACATTTTATATAGTAATCTCTTAAAAATAAGCGAACATGGAGGGAATTTAGAACAGATGGTAGGAAAGATATTTTAGTTGTCATATTATAAAATATAGAACACATGGTTCACATATGCGGATATGTAGTTGGTGTATAAGAAAAAAATTGTTTGGGTGTTCTGGAGCTTCTTCAAAGTAGGAAGTATACAAAGGAAAAATAGAAGATTTAGAGTATGAAGCTCATGATATGGGTGAAAAATGGAGAAAAAAATTATATATTTATTACAATAAATGTTTACATACATGTAATGGTTGTTTCAGGATACATATTCCACTCATCCAACTCCCCTTGTAGATCCCACTCCTCTAACTCTCACTTCATATCTAACTCATATACCTATTATCGATAGCTTCCATCTATCGTGAGTTATATTTTGAGGATCCTCAGAAAGATATTTTTGTATATGTGATTATATATTATATTGTGAATACAATTCATCATCAATAGATATATATGGGTTATATTAGGGTCATCATTTAGGATATTATAGATGGATCTACAAGACTTCCATTTCTTAATGATGATTTGACTACTGTTTGTTAAATTATTGACAACGTTTTAGTTTTGGAACCTATAAATTTATGAAAAATTAACACCAAATCATGTATAGATTATTTCATTTTTATCATATTAATGTTAACTTTATTTTAACATTATTAATTTTATATATTTATTTATTTTTATAATAATATTTTAAAGGAAAATATATACTTTATGGGGAAAAAGAAGTACAGGTTGTTATGGATTCATATAATACATCTTTTGGATTTGATAAATTGTCAACATATTCATATTTGTTTATGGAAGTTTATGAAATTTAACTAAATGATAAATTTTTTGGCTTTGATATGGCTATGGGGATGTTAATGAGAGTTATCATGTATCTTATAATTAGATATTTGGTGGGCATCAACATGAGGCATGTATTTTCTATGTAACTCAATTACACTTTTTTTCATTTATTTTAATTTAATGAAACAGATTAATTATATTTTTTTTATATTAAGTATCTTTATACACTTTGTATTATTTTGGATATGATATCAGTATATGGTTTTTTGGGATCCCAATTTATTTCACCAATAGTGATGAATATGAAATATACAAAAATAAAAATGTTTATTTCTAAATGATTTAAAAATACTATAATTAAATTATGGTTGTTTCCTTAACTTGAATAGTGTGGAACATATATTTCCTAATTTGTTATTTATTTTCACAAAATATCTACAAAAATTATTTTTTTATACTCGTGTACATTAGATGTTTTTTGTTTTGTCTCCCAAAGAAAATTCAACTTACTATTTATACTCTATATGTGGTGATGTGCAATATAAAGTTATAATTGTACTAAACACATATGATTTATTATTTTAATACTTCTGTATTATAATGAATTTTAATTTAATTTAATATATATTAATTTTAAAGAGTTAAAAATATTCCTTTAGAGAGACCATAGGAAAGTGGATCACAAAAATCAAATATGTATGGAAAAAATGTGATTTCTCATTTATAATCACTACATTTTGGATGAAGGTACAAAAAATGTTATTTTGAATTGAAGAATTATTTTAGAGCAATATTATTATCTTCAAGGTGTAATGGAATATGTATATTATGTTCTTAGATATATATTGGAAATTTTTTCATCCTATACAGTTACAAAATTATTCAAGGTTAGATTTGATTATAACACTTTAATTTATATTATAACTAGATTGAGAATATATGACAATTTTTAATTTTTTAATTTGTGTCATTTTTATAACTTTGTATCTTATAATAAACAAGATATAAATCACTTACCAAGAGAATGAGAAGATTATTACATAGGTTTTATTAGATTTGAGTTTATTTGTAATAGAAATTTTAATTTTTAATTTTTAAAGTATAAAGTTAAAATGATTTTAATTTGTGAATTTAATTTCTAGTTTTTTGTCCTATTGTTTTCTCCTTTTGGATTTTTTTTGTAAAATTGACCTATTAAATTTAAATTTAAATTTAAAAAATTCATTTTTCACATTGTGTATTGTATAATTGACATTCAAAAATTTAAGAAATCCTATTTTCCAAGTTTACGTGAATGGAAAAAGGGACTTCTTCTTATTGATTTTTTGATAACCCCACTTTCATGTGGCGAGGAGGAACACATAAAAGGACCATAAGATTATTTGATTACATGACCCGAAGGTCATCCATGAATTCAACCTAGACATGAATACATGGAAATGACCCTCCCCAGTATATAGATCTTGAAGTCAGCTTCCCCCCTTCACATTGCTTGTTTGGATAGAAATACCTCTATAGAGTTTCATAGGCATGGTCACAATGGAATTTGTTATAACCTATAATTCATCCAATTGTGGGTGTCTTTATTTAGGTGAAACCACCAACTTTGAGTCCTCATCTAGAGATAGTTTCTTTGGTCTGGCTAGTTGTATCTACACTTTCATGATATGTATGAGGTGTCCCAAAGGCCTTGAAATTTCACAAAGGCCTTGAGGTTTCCCAAAATACTTAACTAGCCTGAAGGGATTGGGTGGCCCAAAGGCCTTTTTAGAATCCATTCCCAAACTGGTGTCCTAAAAGTGAATCATTTTGGTTGCTACAGTACCAAACATTGCCCTCAATAGTGCCTTATACAGTTCAAGCTATAGTTCATGTTACAGGTTATGCTATATTCCAACTTTAGTGACCCAGAAATTTTCCTAAACTAGGATTTGAACCTGGGCCTCATGGATTAACATGAAGAGTCCTCATCAAATGTTATTAGGCTAATGTGCTTCATGTTGGTTATATAATAGAAGACTAAAAAAAATACATTCCCATTAAAGAGTTTTATTATGAATTTTATGAATGTTTTTTAATAAATTAGGAGAAATATAAATTTTCATATTAGTTAAGCCAATAATAGATTTAAGATAGTCATAAACCACCAAAATCATTCACTAAAGGCCTTTAGTGGCCACCAAATGGCCAATTTTGGTGGTCATTGTTTTCCAGTTACTGAAGACCAACAATGGCTGCATTTGGAAGTCTCTAATAGTCCCCACACAAAAATTAGAATTTTGGGTGTCAGATGTGGATGATAATAAGTTTGGATTTGTGGGTGAAATTTTAAGATGTCATGAAATTCATTATCTAGAAATGTAAGTTGAATGATGGACAGAGGGATGCGTGGTATGTTTGAGGGAGCTTGGCCTATGGTGGGAAGATGTCATGGTGAAACTGGAAGGAAACCTAAAGATTTAATGGTAGGCTGAGGTTGGTAAAATATTTTTACAGGTCACATGGGACGACGAGTATAGTAGAGAATTCAGGGATGTACTTCAATAGTGTTTTTTAGTGGGAAAAAACAAAGACTATGACTAGAGGCCCGATAAATACACAAGGATTAATTTTTAATATTAGCAGCCACCAAAAATGGTTGTTAATGGCACAAAAGTAAGAAGTCCAATTTATTGTAGTGAAAATAAAAATTTTTAGAAACTTATTTAAAATTTCACTTTCAATAACATCACAAGGTAATAGACGTTAAAACCCAAGAAAAACAATGTGGAAATTATATTTTTTACTACTTCTAGGAAATTGACACATTACCTTACCCTGTCCCTTTTGGTAGTGGTCGAGGACTTTGTGTAATCCCAATGTAGAGACTTTGGGTATGGGTTGGGTTATAGGTATGATATCAAAAAAATAGGTAATTGGTTTCTGGTAGGATCCGAATCGGTTATGGTTAATCATTGTTGTTGCGTAGTTTGAACACGGTGATCTGACAAGCATGTGTAACTCTTTGGGTATTGTGGTGGACTAGTTAACAACTGAAGACCTAATGAGAAAATATATTTTATATATTTAATTAAGTTATGAATACACACATATATGAATATATATATTATAGTTCATGGTGATACCATACTATTTTATATGGTCACACCTTGCATGGGAACATTGTCATGAATTCAGACCATATGTCTATATTCAGGTTGAGGATATGACTTGTAGTGGATTGAGCTTGATCAGAATGAGGATATATATATGTGTGTATACATATATATATATTGGGAGTTTTGTGTGACTAAGGGATAAAATTTGGGATGATATATTTATTTTTGGATTTCAATTATCTGTATATGGTAGTGACCTTATGGGAGACTAGTTGGATGTTTTTTTTAATATGACTACATCATATATGTGATTGGATTTATTTATTGATCACTTTTTATACTTTTATGTGATGTTTTTTATTATATAGTTATTATTTCCATTGTTTCTATACTCCAATATATGATAATAGTATCACTACCATATATCAAGGGATTTCCAACCTTGTCTTTTATCAGATTTAAATAGAATGAATTGAAATTAGGGGAACCCTTATCTGCGCTTGGATAAAGTGATGATAAATGTTACTTTTTTCACTACTCATGAATGTGTATCCTTTTTAGTGATTTTTTTAGTACTAAGAAAGGTTCAACTTTTTCAACGATTATCCTATCCCTGATAAAATACATGTTGATTTGTATAAATTTTAATTAAAAAATATTTTATATATATATAAAATTACCATAATTTGACTCAAAAAATAATATATATTTATAAATTTAATTAAAAAATGCATTTATATTATTAATCTAAATATGATATATTGATATAAATTTTTTAAATTTTTTTATAACGAATATAATTATAAATGAAATTGAAATTGAATATGGGATTATCACGAGAGAGCCTCTCCCTATCCTTCAATGGTTACTAGGGATTCAAGCACATGGATTATTCATCTGATTAGCCTTAAGATTATTTATTCTTTTGAAAAAAGGTGACTAAACTTCAATAAGTTTGTGGGTTCTAGATTAGAATGTTTGATGATTTTTCTTGGAGTGAATGATTCAATTGTCTCACACGATGATTGAAAATTTATAAGCTCTTTATCTCCCTATAGTGGTTACTGAGTGGAAGTAATTTTTTGGAAGGGAAATATTTATCATGTTAAGGGTGATACGATTATTGTCTTGTCACATCTAGATGTTGGTGAGCATTTGACCATTACTCAACTTATTTTTCAAAAGGGATCAAAGCTATGGAAATAGTTAATCTGGTATCTTTTCTTTGAAAAATTTAAGATTTCACAAATTGGAAATGTGTTTTCTTAGGATATGGATTTTTACATTTTCAAGTCCCTTATGAGGAGCTGAAGATGTAGGCTTGAGGATTTGGCATATTCTCACTCAAGCATGGATTTCTATACATTTAGGAATGGGATAATAAGTTCAACCCTCTGGATATTAAAAACAAATAAACTGATATATATATCAAGGTATATGGATTTAACAAGATATTTTATCTCCCTAGGATACATTATGATATTGATATGTCCATTGGTGTTCTAATAAAAATATACCGAGAAACTGTGGTGGCCATATTTTCCAACTATGCTGAATTTCAAGTTGAAGAGGACATGTGCTATACCTTGGTTAATAGAGTTATTCTTTCAACTGATGATGACAAAATTTATTTTATAATTGAATATAAAAATGGTTATAAATTTTTTATGGATTTAAAGGTTATAGTAAATGAAATATTAAATTAATAAATGTATATTTTTTTCTATTTTTTATATGCTAGAGGATGATGAAAAATAATTATTTAAAAAGAATCATTTTTTAAATATAGTGTTCCTATTAATGCTAATGATGTTAAAAACCATGAATTAGGGGTGAATAACTAGGGGTTCTAGGTAGAAGTGGGCTCTACCATTGAACATTGTTAGGGTTCTCATGCTAATTCATCATATTCCTTAAATAGGGGCTTTTCTAAAATAGTGGGGACTGGTCTTTATCAATGGGAATATACTTTGGTTTTGGATTCCTCATAACCTAAAGGGAATCATGACTTTGATGATGTTTGGTATAACACTACCAGGTCAAGGGTGGAGATTTTATAAAATGGGAGATCTATGGATGACATATCAATTGATGAGGAAAGGGAACATGAATTGGATGATCAATAACTCTTCGAAGAGATTATGCTTGAATAAAGAACTAGAAAAGGGAACAAAAAATTAGATGCAGGGGAAATTAAAAAATCAAAATATTATTCTCAATATCACGGAATTACTGAAAATATATTGTGGTGTTTTCTTAGAGGAATTTTTTCTAGGAAGACAAGCTTGCTATATAAGATTGAAGACGAGAGAAACTTGGATTTGAACGGTGTATCCCCTCATGATAATAATTTTGAAGCTACTAATATTGATCTACATATGACGGGTGGCCCAAAAATGATGTCTCTTATGATAATATTGGATCCATATCAATGTATTGGAAAGGGGTTGTAATTGATACAGGTTAATTCCCTGATTCGTCACCAAAGTGTGGCATGTGATAGTTCTCTTAGTACCTATTATTTTTTCTGGAACTCTAGTGAAGTTGGTCTATTCATTTTCTACTAGGGATGTATTTTGTTCACTGAAGTCTGGATTTATACACTTTGGTGATCCATGTGTCACTGCTTAGTAGTTGGACAGTTCCATCAATGTGGTGACACCTACAACAGGCACTTCAGAAAATATTTCTAGAGATAGAATTCGTGACCCAAAAATTGATGCTTATCTAGAGAATGAAGTTCATAAGAGTTAGGTATACCTCAATAATGCTAAGTTATCTTGAATTTAATATCCTTTGAAGAAGAAAATTTAGATGGAATTACTTTTGGCTCAAATATATTTTAAATAGATTCAATCTATTAGTCCGATAGCTATTGATGTCCATAGTGCAACTTCAGGTTTACCTTGGGGGTGCAACGTTGACATGTGGAGAATAGAAAAATAGAGGGTTATGTGAAACTGTTAATTAAAAATGGAATCAATTCTTCTACTTTAGAAACCAGGTTCTCTTCCCCAATGGATGTGGGTGTGTTAGATACCAATGCTCAAGACTCATATAAAACAATGGGCAAAGCACATGTAGATATAGTGTGGGGTATCACAGAGAAAGGAAGTGAGCCTACCTTACTTGATATACCATCAAATAGGATGGGGTCACACATTGAAACATCAAACTCAGAGGATAGTGACATTGAAGGGTTTATACAATAAAATAAAACATAGATGAGAGGACTTTATTCCGAACTTTGAGGCTGTGTGTATGGACGAATCGGAAAGAATGATTTATGTGATTTGGAATATAGTATTGTTGCTATGATTAGGAAAATTTTAAGTATGTGACTATCTAATATTGATAATGGAATTTTTCTCTATTGGGCCCCATCTTTCAAGTTTTCTGTTTTTTAACGTTCAATAAAAGGGTTGTCCCAACTTTTTTTTAAAAAAATATAAATTTTGTAATGTTAATTTGTGATATTTGAATTTATATATTTATATTAATGTCTATTTGAATATATGTGTACACGTTACGTTGTGTGTGTGTGTTTTGTGTATGTATATATATATATATATGTTTTACATATACAGATGTATAGATGTGTATGTATTCATCCATACGTGTATTTTCACTTGTGTATGTGAGATGTAACTATATGTGTATATATGTGTATGTATATGTATAATACATGTGTATATGTTTATGTGTGACTTGGACTATTCATTTTTACTATTATTTCACATATAATTATTTTTTTTTCATTTTTGATATAATATTTTAAGATTTTTTTAATTTTTTAAATTATATACATATTTATTTACTAAGTATTATTTATAATATGATTTTAATAAATATAATTAATATTTATTCAATATTATTTATTAATTTGTAATATTTTTAAATTTTTTGAATTTTATATTATCATGTTATTTAAATGAATTTTTTAATATTTTCTTTATTTCGGTATATGTTTACAATTCATGAAATTAATTTTATATGAGTTAATTTTTTAAATATTTTTTTCTATTAATTTTTATTTATTTTTAATATTCTTATCATTTTATATTATTTATTCATTTTTAATATTTATTGATTTATATACTTTTTGGAATTTAATATTTTTATTATATATATATATTATATGTAATATTATCCATAAGATTATTAATTATATGAATAATATTGATTCATTTTTGGTTATTCGGTTTCAATTTTTTTGGAATTTATATAATTTTTCTATTTAAAATAATTTTTTAATAATTGTGTAATTTGAATAGTTAAGATTTTTTAATTTATTATTTTTAATTTATTGATTTTAAATATTATTTAATTTAAACTATCTTTAATTTCTTATATTTTTTAAATTTTTAAATTTTTTGGAATTTATTCATTTTTTAAAATGTATGCATATTTATTTAATAAGTTTTAATATTTTTAATATGTTGGTTATTTAGATGACTAATATTTATTCATTTTCATTTATTAAGTGATAATAGTTTTTAATATTATTGAAATTTATATAATTGATTCCTATAAATGAATTTTAATTTAATTATTTTTCAGTCAATATAATTTTTTTATAATAATTTTTTTATTTTTATAATTAAAAAAACCAATTTATTCATTTTAATTAAATTTTATGTGTCTTTTATTCATGTAGTTAATTTTGTAAAATAACATTTTGAAATAATTGTTTAATTTATAAAATTTTATTTTTTCATTTTTAAAATTCTTTAATTTAATATTAACAATCTTTTTAAATATTTATTAATTTTAAAAATTATTGGATTTATTCAATTTTTTAATATTTATTTATACATAATTATTAACTATGTTATAGTATTCTTAATTTGATTTTAATTTATAAGATTAAAATTTATTCAATTATATTTATTGAGAGGTATATATTTTTAAAACATTTAAAATTTGTATAATTTATTTATTTAAATGTGTTTTATAAAATTTTCTTCCTTTTTATGTGTTTTCAACAAATGTAGTTAATTATATTAAATATAAATAATTTTTTTATGTTTTAATAATCATAGCATGTTTTTAATTTATATGATTAATATCTATTCAATTTAAATTATTTAGTTGTAATATTTTTAAATTGTTTGAAATTTATATAATTAATCCATTTAAGTACATTTTTATTATTTTATTCATATTTTGAATGTTTTAAATTTCATGTAATTAATCTTATGAATTCATTATTTAAAATTATTTTTATCTGTTAAATTTTATTAATTCATTTTTAATATTATTTAAGTTAATATTATTTCTTCTTTTTTAATATTTATTTATTCTTTTTGGAATTCAAAAATTTTCTAATTTTTATTTATACATATAAATTTATTATTTTGTTATATTTTCAGTTTTTATTCATCATTATTCCAATATATATACATTTTTATGTTTTTTAGTAATTTGTTTAGTTAAATTAAATTATCCATTTTTTAATATTTTTATAGTGTCTTAAATTTTAATTATTCAATTTCACTTATTTTTAATATCCAAGGATTTTAGATTATATATTTATTAATGATGATAATTATTTTCCATAATATATTCATTTTAATATATTAATTCATTTAAAATTTTTTATTTTATTTTAAACAATTTTTATCCATGATGTAGAAAAAATGGTGATAAAAATGTGTTTTTATATATGAAATAATGTAAAGTGCTAAAAAAACAAATCTTCATAAGTTCTATAATTTTAGTGATGATTAAGATTGGTTTTATCATAGTTTTTTACCGTTGTTAAACCTTGTCTATATCAACGCTATTTTGAATGCATTGATAAAACCCTTCACAATATAATAAACTAACTCAAATAGAAACATTTTATTTCACATTGTTCAAGATCACACAGATGTCAACCTCTATGACCCCCTTGTTCTTCTTGGATGAATCAATACTCTCGTTACCTAGATAATTTGATTATATTAACTCCTATTTAGTTTCCATCAACCATTCTCTCATTTATGAGTGTTTAACAAATTCAACTCAATTCTTCAGAACCTATTTGTTTTCTATTGATTTCAATCACTTGTTGATTTTTTTGGATCTTGTCTATCAATTTAATTTTATGATATATCTTTGAATTAATCATAAGAGAGACCATATTTTTCAAATTTTTCATTCTAATTGAATAGAAATTTTGTATGAATGAGGTTTTGGATGAGATATAGAACCTCTCATCAATGAAAGAACCATATGTTAGCTACAAAAAAACTCTTCCTATTTAACATGCAAGGTGGTTAATTTAAATGAAAAGTAGGTAGAATTTTTTAGTGCACATATAGAAATCTTCTCCATGTTCTAGGTATCCTTCCTACTTCCATAGATCAAAAGAAAACAATTATACACATTTGATTCCATTACAAGGCATATGAAATCCTATCCATTTAATATTTTCATTATTATGAACATCAATCATAGGTACCTTTTAACCCAAATCACTAACCTCATGTTCAGTTAAAAATTTTAACATGAAATAATGTTACAATTAGTGATCATACATAATAAAAAGATTCATAACATTATTAATTGGACTTTAATTTTTTACAAGAAGTACACTGGAAGGATATTTATATACAAATGATTCATCAGAAGTCACCAAATTATGATTTTAAATATTCTAAATCATTAATGAAATAATGAAATTAGGATATTGAGGGATTATAATAAGAGATTAAAATACTAAAAATATGAAAATATAAAAAAATAGATAAATTTATCAAATTAACAGTAAAACGAAAATATTATTATAGAATCATTGATGTATTGACATCAATAGTGAAAAAATATTAATTGGAAATAAGTGTTAGAGGTTGAAATGACTATGATAAGAAAACATTATTTTCAAATAATACTATTCAATACTCTTATGAAATATATAAAATTTATAATCTTATCGAATGAAAAGGTGAATGTAAAAAAAATAATGGTTTTTCAAGGATACGTCATAAGTTTCATAGAATTAAAAGATTATATATTAAAATAATTTTTTTTTTGAGTTTTGATGAATCCCAAAGGGAGGGGAAATTAATGTTAATGATGAAATTATTACACTAGGGATGAATATTGAATGAATAATTCAAAGATGGTGGTTCTATATAAAAATATCTAGTTCAAAAAAAAACATGAAGGAAATAATTTTATTATAGAATAATTTGTTACTTGATTAATATATATTCCATTTAAAAATAAAAAATAAAAATAGGTTAAATTATATTTTTTCAAAAATAGATTCTTACATTAATATTATTATTGTCTCATTGGAATGAATGAAAATATATACATTGTTATTAGAGGTGGCTAAGGATTTTACCAATGAAAAGAAAAGTTATCACTCTTAAAAGAATCCAACTATAGGTTCTAATTCATAATATATAATTTCATGATTAATTTTATATTTCAAATTATTATGATATTAAGAATTGGGATAGAACTGCATGTTTTGGAAATTTTTAATCATTAAAATAAATGGAAAGAAAAATCATAATATTTTTAAAAATGAACTGTTAAAAAATAATTTGTTTTATATTTAATGCTTGAGGGAAATTTTCCTGAAATGGTATTAGTTGTATCATTTTATTCAACCTATGTTAATGTTTATTGTTCCTTCCATCCCCAATAATAAATTTCAATACTGTTTTTGAGGATTTATCTTAGCCATGTGAATTTTTAATTTTTAAACTATTCATGAAACCCCAATTAGGTTGTTCTTTAGTTCTTTATAATAGTCTCAAAAAACTATCATATTAATTCTGGTTCATTGGATTAAAATTCAAGAGTTTCTTCAAATACAGGGTTCTCAAGTTCATGTGATTGGTCTCTATCAACATTTTATTCATCGAAAAAAGATCAACTTTTCCCTACAAGAATCCTATCACAAAAAAAACACATGGTCTACAAAATTCCAAGTGAAAAAATATATAAACATAAAATCTTACATTTTATTTAACTCCCACCTAGAAATATTATAGAAATGGTCTTTTATATATATGTTTTATTATTGATTAAAAGTTAATTAGATCTTTGTAACTTTATATATATCATACATTCCATTACATCAATGATTTCCAACACTAAAAAACTATCTTAATACACATCATTCTTCTCATATTATCTTAGAACAATGGATTAATATAGCTTTAATTATTCTTTAGGATTAAAATATTATGCACTATTTGATAATAAATATTATGTATTTATTTATTTTGATAAATACCATATTACTGAATCAAATAGGAATGATATGAATTGAAAATGGATTTATTCCCATCGTATGATAAAACAGTGCGTCGATGGTGTGAAAGAGTTCATCAAGATTGCAAAAGAACATGCACATGAACCCTCCCAAAGCCTTTTTTTACTTTGTTGTTATTCAAGAATAATTATACTAGAGGAGTTAGAAAAACACTTGATCTATCACAAAATAGATCTATGTTATAAACATTGGACTAAACATGGGGAAAATTTAATGTCGCTAGTGACTCAGAAAACACTTCATTTTATGGACCTTTAGAAGTGATTACAACTGTGAACAATGATGAACAATGTATCAAGGATATGATTGTACATGTGAATGATGATAAATATTATGTTGTGGAAATGAAAATTATAGTTGAAGATGAGATTCATTATTATACAAAACTGTTTCTGAAGATAAAGAGTTGTGAAAAGATTCCAGGATATGATGGTTATACTAAATACATAACATTGTCAACCATTCTGAAGCTATATAATTTAAAATATGAAAAAATATGGAGTGATGATAGTTTTATTGAACTAATTTCTCTATTAAATGATATAATCCCAAAATATAATGTTCTTACTTGTAAGACATATGATGCTAAATGAATGTTATGTTCAATGGGTATGATCTCTAAAAAAATTAGTCTATATCCAAATGACTATATAATGTTTCTCAAGGACCTGTAATCACATAAAAAATCACCAAAGTGTGGTGAATATCAAAACAAGAAAGATGAATCGGGTCCTATAAATGTTTTATTGAACTTTCCACTCATTATAAAGTTTAGGCACCTCTATGAAAGTGAGGAGACTATAAAACAATTAAGGTTGCATGAAAGAATAAGAAATAAAGATGGGAATAATTATCACCTGAAAGTATCTCCCCCATTTAAGAAAATAGATCATGAGTATCCTGAATTTAGAAATGATCTATGACCTTTATCTTGAACTATCTATAAATGGTGTGAATTGTTTTGGTTTTCAAAGAATCACTCACAGTACATGGTTGATTATGTTGTTAAAATATAACTTTCCACCATTATTATGCATGAAATATAAATACATTATATTATCATTTATATATTAGGACAAAAACAAGTAGGTAATGATATTGATATTTATTGGAATTGATTGATCAACATTTGAAAATTATTTTTGGATTTCGGTGTTATGTTGTATAATTATTAACAAAAAAATATCTCATGCTAAGAGCCATGTTGTAAAGGATAATAAATGACATTTTATTACTTATGAGAATTTTTCCAGAGATAGATTTAATGGAACACAATGTTGTCCCATTTGTGAACAATGTACAAACTCAATTATGTTAACACATTCATCGTAGACTAATTTTCTAGGACACCACATATTTCATCAATGATGACATAAATACAGATCTTGGATAAGGTCATTCAATTAGAGTTTAGAAAATAGTATGACACCATATTTACTAAAATATGATCATATATTTGATAAAGTAAAATATATGGACACATATTTTAGTAAAACATCTTTTAAAAAACTTATGAATAACATCTTCAAAGGAAGATTAGTTTTTTTCGAATTTCTATACTGAAATTGTATTCATGTGTGGAATTTTCTTGATTTTATCCTTGTGGGAAAAAATTGTGATAGTTTCATCTAAATGTTAATAAATGCATTTGAAAAAACAAAGGATTGAATTATGTATAGGTTGAACATGATTAACATGGGGACATAGGAATAGTTGGTTCTAGTGACGGGAAAAAGACAAACATTTCTTCCTACATCTTCTTACAGTATTTATTGGAAAGGGAGATATCAATTTTAAAACTTCTTGACTGATATATAGGATTCAAAGGGGTGATGTTGGCATTATTCACTAAATTTTTACTCAAAATTTTGGTGTATTTACTATTTTTTAACACTTAAAAGATATTAATTTGGTTACTTGTCACTTTATAGTATTTTCTTGGTAGAATTAGTTAATTAATGATTTTTATAATATTTATGTTAGTTTAATGTTTTAATTATCAATTTTTCATTCATTAAATTATTTACTAATCTATGTTTTATTTAATTAATAATTAATTTTTATTTCTTGTATCAATTGTTTTATTATTCTATATTTCAATATTCTGTATATTTATTTTTTATATCCTTTTATTTTTTGGTATTAATATTTTTTAAAATTAAATTAAATTAACATTTAGAATATTTTATTTAAAAAATTTAATACTTTGTAATGGTAAATTAAAGTTTAATTATGTTATTATAGTTATTATTTTCTTTATTTAGTTCATCAATTTAATAGATAGTTATTAAATGCAGGCCAGATTTAATATTTAATATTTTATTCTTTTAACAGAATACATTTATTGTATTTTTTATTTTTAAGAAATAGTTATGTTGTACAATTAATATGAAAATGAAATTATATATATATATATATATAATGAAGGATTATTTATTTTGTTAATTTTTTTTATTTTTAGAAATAGTACCAATGTCTTTATTTTCCCGTTTCCTAAGTAGCTACATAGCGAAATATGTCCAAGTGTCACACATCTAATTTTTTGATTGGACACCACATAGGGGAAATCCAAATGAAATTAGGTACCTTATTTTCCTATTGAATACCACATACCATTTTTAAATAAATAAATGCAAGAGGGATGCTCACAAAGATGATTTTATAAGGAACCCTACTTGGTTAATTTTGGAATAAGTGAGATATGGACCGCTCTTGCTCAAAAATGATTTATAGGAAAGTTATTCTAAAAGATTAATGAGGACCAACATGTGACATGCTTAGAATGATGACCAATTTTCAAACTCAAGGTAACTAGAAGCCCATGTTCAAGTTGAATCTATCACGGGGTTGATCCAAAGAAGGCCAATAATGATGATTTTATACTAAATCCTTAGAACAATATAAGATCGATTCAGATCTATGTAATGTTGTTTATTTTTGCGTTCATTCAAAACAATTAGTTGAGATTTAGAAAAAATATAGTGTCTTTAGGATTAGATAAATCCATATATGTATCAACTGAATTAATGGAGTGTTGTTGTGGAAGAATTCCGAGATCCCAAAATCTAGGATAAGGGTGATCAATTAATTTCTAGTATAGGAGTTCATTATTGATTGGTTTTAGCAAAGAGATACAGTGTTTCAATTTTTTCTAATGGTGACGAGTTCATGTTGTTTCGTTGAAAGGTATTCTTATGGGTGATGTTCCTCTTAACATGTGAGTTTTTAATCTCCATGAATATTCATTGACATGTGGATTTTAATAGTCTTAAAATTTTAATGATGGTAAGATAACTATGCTTAAATTGTGATCTGAAATCACATGAATATATATGTTTTTTGAAGGGAGAATTTTTATAGACTTTATAATTAGAAAAATATTTGATAGAGGAACAATTAGAAGCTTCGACCAGGTAAAACGATCAGATATATATCTTAGATGATAAAAAAATATCAATTACAATAAATAAATGGGTGGATGGAGAAAACAAAAGGGGAAATATGTATTCATATATTCAGGAGAGTGGGAAAAAACATTTTCAATGAACAATGAGAGCTCAAGGTGGAGAGAAAATATCATTCAATAGAGAGTATTTCCCTTTATTTTCTAGTATTCATACCTTTAATTTACGATGTTTTTCTTAAATTCTATCATTCTGGTTGCTATAATAATGCATAACTAAATACATTTATTGAATCATATAAATATGAATTGAATTCTTAATAAGTTCTAATTAAAATATATTAATGTTTATGTGCATATTTAATCTTGGAGATCTCAATTTAATTCTTAATGAGAAAAAATTATACACTAGTCTCTGAACTGACATGTGAAGATAGTGAATAATTTATCCTTGAATACTAACTTAAGTATTTAAAATTGAAAAATGTTATCCTCATATACTACATTAAGAATATTTCTCTGCTTGATCGATGATTGAAATAATGTTACTAATGAAGATCAAAGATTAGTGATGAACACTGAAGTGAGTTCTTAGCGGATCATTAAAATTTATTTCCATATTTTTAAAATTGTCTAAATAATATGTTGAATAGAAAAATATTTCAGATCAATTTATATCAGTATGATAACCTAATGTGTCATCGTCTAATTGTTTCCTACTATCTGATTATTTTTTTCCTACATTGATTCCATGTCCCATTTTTACTCCTGCTAGATCAGTATCACCTGTTCACTCAACCACAATTTTAGTATATTTTCTTCTTTCTCACATATTTTTATTTCAATCATTTGAACAAATTTACTTCTCTTGTGTTCAATCTCAACACTTGATGACACAAATCGCTAGTAAGCGTTATAAATAAATAAATTTTCAAGAATTTTAATGAAATTTGTTGTACATTTTAGTGATTTTTAAGGGAATATGTGTGAAACCATAAAAAAAGTGAAAAAAATTAGGAAAACAGTAAAATAATTATATTTCATCTTAAAAAAAATTAGAAAAATTCTACTAAAAATCTACATCTAATTATCTTATGTGTTTTTTATGAATTTTTTAAACATAATATCTTATGAACACATTTGAAAACACTAAATATGATCATGGAACTTTAATATTGTAGATAAATATAGAATTTATATACCTTAATAAGAAGAATGAAATAGAAAATAAAAACAAAAAATGACGTCTTGAAATTTTGAGAGATGTAGGGGAAAATCAAAATTTGGTTCACCTCAACCTAGTATTGATACTTTTGAGAGGTCTAGAATTAAATATTTCCATATTCTAATCATTTAGAGTAATCCTTCTAGTGTAAATTCATTCCAAAGGTAGAATAATTATAAAATAAAACCATCCTACCTTCCAATGTTACCCTCCTTTAATAGAAAAGTCTGTGATTATTCTTTAGAGTTCATTTTAGAATCTTAGGACATGGTTTAATATTACCTTTCTATGGGTTTGGGGAGGAATAATTTAGGTTGGTTAGATTTAGTATTTGTTCGAACAAAAAATCTCAAACCTGGTTTCACAAATTAGATAAGGAATTTTTTAACACATGGGATGTAATTTCTCAACTCGAGTGCAACACACTAGTGTCCATATCCAGTCAGTCACATGACCTCAAGCGTGCCACCACATATGCTAGAGGATGTTGACTAGTAGTGAGGGTATAAAAAGTTAATACTGGGGAGACTATACACTCTTTTATAAGAGTTATACACCAGTGTAAATAATAATAAATAAATGAAGAATATATAACCATAAATAATACCAATATCTCAATATAATCAATAGTGGAAAATCTAATATCCAACTAATGTAGAAAAAATTACATGCTAATGTGCGTGTCAAGTGTATAGAATGAAAACTGAAAATAAGGACACAAACCACTCCAAAACGGGTCCTGAACTACTTATGGTTTCCTTATCCAAGATTCATCCCAACTCAGCCATCTAGCACAGGGTTTTCTTCTTAACTAGTCTTGCAACAAAAACGTTTATTCAAGTATTAATCAAAAAACCTAAGTAGGGTTTGAGTACACCATAGTAGGTCACCACAAACGGTGTGAAAAACAAATCGATTCAAATAGTGTATGTAGTTTCATAAAGAAATATGTACAATCTGGAAGTAAAAAATTATCACATTCTCATTTATTCTTCAATTAACAACATTAACTCTCAGGTTCCTGAGGACACCCTTACCTCAACAAAAACTTCAGGTCATACTGGGGCCCTAAGGGTTCCAAGTAATATCATATCTTAATATCTGCTTTGACTCATGCTGGATCCAAAAGTATTTCAAGGTGATATCGTATCTCAATACCTACTTCAACTCTTGCTAGAGCCCAAATTATTCCCCTGTGAGGTCATATCTCAAAGTACCTTTATTACCATTCTTTACTTCATACTTGAATGGCCATGTTACCAATAATACTTCACACAATAGAAAGGCAATTTTCCCACTCTTTAATTCAAACTCTAATGACCATGTTACCATCCATACATCACACAATAGAATGGCCATGTTCCCATTCTCTAATTCATAATTGAATGATCGTGTTACCATTCATAAACACATTATTAATTCAAAAATTAATTATACACATAAAT
Source organism: Viscum album (assembly GCA_963277665.1). Classification (NCBI taxonomy): domain Eukaryota; kingdom Viridiplantae; phylum Streptophyta; class Magnoliopsida; order Santalales; family Viscaceae; genus Viscum; species Viscum album. Next base: position 1,955,492,205 of record OY728127.1, on the reverse strand, counting down.
TCCATTATAAATTCATCAATTAGTTAATCACAACAATCTCATTAGTTAAGTCAATAACTAATTAACGAATATTCAAAAATAATAATTCCATAATTAACTGTTAGAATTAATTATCTCATTCACAATATCAATTATTCATACATAATTACATAATTAATTACTTAAATCTTTGATATCAAGATCACATAATCAATCACAAAATTAATTATCTCAATTCATGACATCAAAAGTAAATAATTAATTCCATATTAAATATCTCAATTAAACAATGTCAACATCCAATAATGAAATCATCAATTAATTATCTAAATCAAAATCCCTAAATAACATAATCAATCTCCCTATCAATTATCCAATTCAACATCCCCTAAATTCATAATTAACCTCCAAATTAATTATTTACTTCAACAATACTTCAATTAATCAACTAGAAACAATAACTAACCCCATTTAGTAAATTCCAATTCCTAAAGAATGATAACAATTATAAAATTTTCATACACCTATAAAAATAACCACTATGGGAATTGAATATTTTATCACAGACCTCAAATCATTATATAATAATCACCTAACGGAAATATATAAAAATTTAGTAGTACACCGACGTAGTTCTAATTCTGAATATAAAAACCCTAAATCACTATTAACGAAAATAAAGATCTTATAAATATTGATGTAGACCTAGAATCATAGATCTAGAATCAAAGATCTATATTTAATCAAATCAAATTAGATATGTCCATAAAGTAATATTACATCACTAAAAGAAATTGAGAATAATGGGAGAATAATGAGAGAAGAACTAGGGTATGATTCACTTACTGAGAGTAGAGTAGAACTTTAATTCAGGTTTTAAATCATGAATAATGGATGTAAGTAGGGCCAGAAATTCAACCTGATATATCAAAATAAAATGATAAATAAATCCTTGGGATGAATGGGGGTTGAAATAGTTTAGTTTCAAGGCCCAAAGGATTTTAAAAAGCAAAAATGGGTGACATTTAAATGGCACATACTTTGCTGGGAAGGGGCACATAGTTTTCCATAATCGTGCTCCTAAACCACAAGAATATTACTTTAGAGGTGCATATTTATCCCTAAGAGGACATATAGTTTTCCAATTTGTGTTCTATCCATGTAAATCCCCTCTTCTAAGCTTTTCACAATTAGGTAAAACCATGTTCCAATCGTGAACAGCCCAATAATTTCCATTTTTTTAAAATTCCATGAAAAAACTCCCAATGTCATAAAACAAACAAAAATTACTCAAATAAAGAAGAAAATAGTACCTAAATTCAATCCATATTAGACTCTACTAAAGGTTTGTATCTAACAGGTGTCACACCTATAATTTCAATTCCATGATTTTTTTCAAATCCTCTTTTGGAATTTAGTTTTCTCTCAGTTTCTGGGTGTTCCGGGTTTGGAATTTTAGTGTATCTTGTGTTCATGACCTATGAAAACAGTCTTGGGGGTGTTTTATGGTAATTGAAGTATGCTTTTTTCAATGGTATAGTGTGTGTTTGTGGTGTTTTGAGTTGGATTAGTGACACTCCTATTGGCACAACTTGTGGGGTTAGTTGTTGAGGTGGTTTTTACCCAAGTGTTGGATGAGTTTTGGGTTGGAAATATTGGTTTTTTAGGAATTTTTATTCCCTATAATTGGCCTATCATTACCCCTTGGTTTACCCCTTAGAACCCCTTAGAATTTGGAATATTATTGAATGTTTTTGGGATCCCAGAATAGGCCACACGGTTTCACCACACAGTTCTAAACCGTGCAGCCAAACGGTGCAAGGGTGTCCAACACATTAAAATTTGAGGTTTTTGACCCATTTTCCTTTCCAAAAATAAACCAAATAAGCCCATATATTCTCCATTTCGTGTTCTACCTCCATGTACAACCTCCAAGCCCTCTCCTCCTCACTTGGGACTCAAATTTTATTGGGGAAACATAAAAATAATTTAAGTAAACCATTCTCTTGTTGATGTCTTCCATTTCCTTAGGGTTTCTTTCACCCTTTCACGAGTTCTAAATTTTCCACCAGCTGGGGTTCATATCTAGGATTTATCTTCTTTTCATTTGGGTGAAATATTGAGGTTTTAGGTTTTTTTATCTTTTTTGTGGTGTGGCAGTGGTGCGTTTGATGTTTCCCACCAAGATTAGAGGGCTTCGACAGAAAAGGTAGGTGGTTCCATGCGTAAAAAATTATTGGTGAGTTAGTTTGCTATATTTACTAATTTTTCATATTACTCATATGTTGTGTGTTGTGTAAAAACTTTTTATGATTGATTTGGTTATGCATTATATTTTATAGTTGCATTTTAGCTTGAAATTGGGTGTTTTTCATGTGTAACTCTTGGGGTATTATTTGTGTGTATTTTATAGCATATGAAATTGGTTTAATAAATCCTATTTGGGACGAAAATTATTCTTTGGTAGGGTCTTGGTGTTCCATTGGGCTTTAACTATGGGTTTTAATGGGTTTTATTTGTAAAACCATGTTATTCCACTTGAAAGCGTTTTATGAACATGTGTGTGCTTTAATGCATATCTTTTGTGGTAATATTAGAGGTGATATTATAATAATTGAGAGTGGTTTATTAAATATTTGTAGGTATACTAATTCTATTTTGGATTGGTATTGGTGTGATTTGTTTCCATAAAAGATGGTTTTGAAATGTGTTTTATATGAAAAGCATGGGTATACTCTTAAGAATTGTTTTATGAAAGATTCCAATGGATTAATGATTGATGTAAGAGGTGAAACCATATTGGAAAACTATTTTGGATTGTGTATATTTTTAAATGGTCTATTTTTAATGTGAAATTGGTTGTCATGTGATGCGTATCATCTTGGAAATGTTTTACAACTTTTTAATGTATTTACTGAAATGTAAAAGAGATGTGAATGTGATGTGGGCTGTTCTGTGTGAGTGTGATGTGAAAATGGGATTTTGTTTATGTATAAAGTATTATGTAACATGTTAGTGAGATATTATGTGATGTTTATCATCTTGTGAATGATTTTATAAAATTTTTAAAGGATGTGTTGAATTGTGAAAGATATGAAAAATGTGTTGTGGGCTATTTTGGTGTGAGTTGGATTTCAGAATCCATTTGAATGAAAAGGGAGATGATGTGCTTGTGTGATGTACATGAGGGATGTTTGGTTTATGTGTGATGTGGAAGTGGTATTTTTATGTGACAATTATATTTCATGTCATGTTGAACTTGTTTGAGCACAAGAGGGAAACCCGGGTATCTTGGTGGTTGGAAGTGTACTAGTATGCTAGTGATCCCTTGAGGTTTGGCCTCAGTTTCACATATAAAGATTGAAACTTACAAAAATAAATAAACTATGATGATGATGATGATTATTGGGGGCCACTACGTTATGGTTATGTTCCCTTCTAGTGGATCATGCACGAGAACCGATATTGTGATGCTTACCCTCACCGAGATACTAGGTACATGGGGCCCACAATGAGCAAGTGCATAGGGGTTATTTTCCCATTACCTGTGCTCATAAGTTAATTTGTTCTTACCTCTGGCCTAACATATGGATGTATGGAACAATTCAGTATAATTTTCATTCTTTTTAAATGTTTTGATTATTTAAAAGGTCACACTTGAAAACTTTTTTATTTAAAGTTTTATCTTTTTCGAAAATTGTTACTAGCACTTCGTGTTATGAAATATTGCATGGTTTTCATCTTTGAATGTTTATCTCATGTAATATATTAGTGGTTCTATCCTACTGGTCTTTGTCTCGTACCCTACTTTCTCCTTTGGGAATAAGTAGACTTGGTTATTTTGTTTTCATAGGTTTGGGTAAAACTTTTAGTGCTGATAGTTTGGGATTCTAGCGGTTCTTATTGGTTAAATTTCCTGAAGATTGATTGAGGGTGGTTCCCTTTACATGAGTCGGTTCTTAGGGATGTCTATTTTGGATTTAATCTTTTGTTATAGTCTTTGGGACTTATTTTAAATGATGTAATTAAATTCTGGTTTTTTTAAAAGATGGTTTGTTTCGAAAAGTCCAGATTTTTCAAATTGAATTTGATTGTTGTTTAATGTTTATAAATTCAGGTATATCATTCCCAAACAAATTTTTATGATACCTGAGAACTTGTTTCATCCTATGAGGATTGGAAACACCCTTCACGCCTTGCCACGGGTGGGGTTCGGTTCCAATTTTTATGGTGACCAGATCAAGTTCGTGAAGAAATGGTATTAGAGAAGGTTCAGGTTAACTCTTTAGGTCATGTTATTTAGGGAGAAGCCAGGATATTCTAGAGTTAGGATTGTTCAAACATGGAATTCTGGTTATGGGAAGTGTTCCTAATCACTAAAACTCATTAAGGGATTCAATTTTCTAGGGTAAGTTGGGATTTAACTATGTCCTTTGGGTTTCATGGTTTGATGATGATTAGGGGAAATGAAAAGATAGCTGGGTTAATGGTCTCAGTGAGCTCGCAGTTCATGGAAATACATGTAGAGATTGATATATTTACATATAACACTCTCCATTACTGTGAAGTTATTGGAATATGGCCACCAACCATATGTCCAAGTCACCCACTAAAAATATTTTCCTCTCACACTATCTTGTGACCTTTAGTTTTGAAATATTGGATTTATGGTTTTAAAGAAAAAATGACATGGTTTTAAGAAGCATAAAGTTTTTGTGAAATTATTTTAAAATAAAGAGGGAAGGGTTGATTTTTGAAATGGTGGAACTGAAATTTCAGAATTTTTTTTGAAGGGGAACATGGTGTGTTTACACCTCTTTTGAAAGGACGAATTATGTAAAAGATGGTTTTGAGAATGTGTTTCCAATAGATTTTTCTAAACAATTGGATGGTGTTTTAATGTTATGAGGTGATTTGAAATTGAAGTGAATATATTGGAAGAGTCTTTTCATTTGAATGATTGTTCATTTCTGAATATTTTTGTATGTTGTAATTTGGGTTTTATTTTGTGAGTAGAAGTTTTGAGAAAATGAAGAAAGTAACGGTTGATTATTTTTTGTTTTGAAAAGTGGATAGAATTTTTGTTTTAACAATTTGTATTTCCATGAGAGAACACATGCCTAATTTTATATAGGATAATGGATTTTTGATTGCATGGATGGATGAGTGCCAGGAAGGATAAGAAGAGGTTCCCATTGTGGCACATAAACATGCATGTGTGAGGCCCAGGGGTACCATTGGAGGATACACTAACCTATTAACTGTTTGTTTTCAAAGAAATGTTTTTAAAGGAAAACATGATGTCTTGGTGACTGGATTGGAATGGTGTATGTTATGTGTTTTTGGAAAATGTTGATGTTGTGATATGTTTTGATTCCAAGAACCTCTCATGTTTGAACTGTGTTTTGGGTTTGTGTTTTGTCGACATACTGAGTTGAATGACATATTTGTCATATATAATAAGAAATGTTTTGGGACACCATTATGATGGTTACCTTCATGTGTTTGGATCTGGTTTGTGGCACGTTTTGACCAATGAACCTACTAGATTGGGTCCTTGGGTTTGATCATTGGATAAGGTACACCCCCATTAAGGGTCAATGAAAAACTAATGTGAAACCAATACTATTTCTCTATTGGAAGACCCTCTTATTGATCAATATAAGTAATATTTTTCTCAATCATTGTATATTGAGTTTACACCATTTCCATTATTTATTTTGTGAACCCTCTTGTAGTGAACGAGTACACTTGGAAGTTTGAAAGAGACCTTAGTTTCATAAGAACCAGAATCATTGAAGGTAGAAGTTGTGTAGGGTTGTTAGTGTGGATGAGTATTAGGATAGTGTCTAAGAAGGCCTCTGGGTCCCTCATAGTCTCTTAGAAGTAGGGGATTATATTAAACCACCAATGTGGGAAATCTGGTCAGGATTGGATATTATGGCCACTTACTTAAATTGTGTTTTGTTTGGGTACTTGGAATAAGGCCCCTTTCCATGTATTTTTTCAACCAGTTTCAATGGTCATGTTTGATGACCCCTTCTGATGTCATGTTATCATTTGACAATAAATTTGAAGGTCATAAAATCATCTGAGAGTCTCTGTTATGTTGTGAGTTTGTCTCCACTAGAAAACATAAAAATAATCCATTTTAGAGGAAGATTAGTATATGTTCCCTTTACTTCGGTTGTTTCTCACCCGAAGAAACAAGGTGTGATGTGTGTGCATCCTCTATGACCTTGTTTTAGTGAAATTTTGGGGTAAGGTAAACTTTGTTTTGGATTTTGTGTTGTGTTAGTAAACCCATCGGGGTTTGTGGTGTAGTTGTTTGTATCACCAGAAGAAGTAGTTATTTTTAGGGGGCTTCCAAATCCTAAATGTGAGACCGAAGATGGTTCAATATTTTGAGATCTAACCATAGGCCCCGGAGACAAGATGACACATAGTTTGGGTAAATCCTAGTATTGTTCAAACCCTTGTACAAAGTCCTACCCTTAGTATAAACTATGGGATTAGATTAAACCTCTGACGTTGTCATGGTTGAGTACACAGTTTGTGCATGATTAGTATTGGATGTGCTCAAAGAAGCCACATAGGAAGAATGATCCTGACAGTTAGCACACGGTTTCCCCAAACTATGCAGACTAACTGTGCGACTATCCAAACTCTTTAAATTTTGGTTCTTCCTACGTAGACCCATGCTGGTTGGTTAAGATGGTCAGTTTTTATGGTGGGGAGACCTACTATGAATTTTAGGTAAGTTCTTTTGGAAAGGTCTAATGGGAGTTTATCCCTTTTACTTGAGAGTCCGTTCATGCCTCCCATGTTAGTGTCCTGATTCCTTCTCGGGAAAATTATAGTTGTCTCTTGTGGTGGGTAGCCCATTTGTGTCTCCCCATACTAGTAAATTAAATTTTTCATTGTCTTTGTCTTGGAGGTAGGAAGTCTCATTCGGAGCTATGTGACTACCTATAACTTCCTTGGGTAAACGTTGGGATTGGAGAATGCCTAATGGTCTGGTGAATGCAAGGTAAGTGTAACCTTGTTCGTTGTTGTTGTTTGTTTGGGTAAATTGTAGGAATCTTAGTTGGATAAGGTTTGAGTAGTTTTCTTTTTGGAATATATCTGAATGTTATTTATCATTTTAGGAAATCCATGTATGTTTTTTGTGAGATTTTTCATTCATTAATTGATCACAGGAGGTGTTTTGGCCTTTGGGGATGGGTGGATCTGGAGAAAATAGTACATCTTGGTTTTGATGTTGGGATATGTTTTTTTCTTTGGCCTTGATATGGATTTATTGGAGAGGAAATATTTATGGTGTGGAGAATTGTGACACCTAGAATCTCAATTCCATGCTTTGTTTCATATTCTCTTTTGGTTCTTAGCTTTCTCTCGGTTTCCAGGTGTTCTAGGTTTGGAATTTTGGTGTCTCTTGTGTTCTTGACCAATGACCATGTTCTTTGGGGTATTTTACGGTAATTGGAATCCTCTTTTTTCAAAGTTATGGTGTGAGGTTGTGGTTTTTTGGAGTTGGATTAGTGAAACTTCTAGTGGCACCTCTTGTGGGGTAATTTGTTGAGATGGTTGTTACCCAAGTGTTGGTTGAGTTTTGGGTTAGAAAGAGTTCTTTTTTTGGGAATATTTCTCCCCTATACGTGGACTATCTTTACCCCTTGGTTTCCCCTTGAACAACCATCAATTTTGAGGATTTTTAAAGGTTTTTTTATGCCCAGAATAGGCCACATGGTTTGGCCGCATAGTTCCAAACCATTTAAGGGTGTCCAACACATTAAAATTTGATGTGTTTTGACCCTTTTTACCATTCGGAAACAAACGAAATCTACCCCTCTCTTATACATTTCATGATCTACCTCCATGGATAGCCTCCAAGACCTCTCCTCCTCACTTGGGGCTAAATATTTAAGGGATGTTGTATAGAGAAAACATCAAAATCATGTGAGTAAACCATTCCCTCTTTGATTTATTCCCTTTCCATAGGGTTTCTTTCATCCTTTCATGAGTTATAAATTGTCCAAAAGCTACAGTTTGTAGGTAGGGTCTAAATTCATTAATTTTTTGAAAAATATTTATGTTTTAGGTTTTTTTTATCTTCTTTTTGGTGTGGTGATAGTGCGCTTGATGGTTCACACCAAGATTTGAGGGTTTTGACTCAAAAGGTATGTGGCTCCATGTGCAAACAATTATTGATGTGTTAGCTTTTTGTATTTAATAATTTATAATATTACTAATACGTCCTCTTTGTGGTGTAGAAACATTTTATGATTGATTTGGTTAAGTGTTGAATTTTATAGTTTTCTTTTAGCTTGAAATTGGGTGTTTTTCATGTGTAACTCTTGAGGTATTATTTGGGTGTATTTTATAACATATGAATTTGGTTTAATATAACTTGTTTTGGCTTCCAATTATGTTTTGGTAGGGTATTGGTGTTCTATTGGATTTGAAATTGGGTTATTTGAATAGGTTTTATGAGTAAAACCACGTTATATCTCTTCAAAGTGTTTTTTTTGATTTTTTTGTTTTCATGTGCCTCTTTTGTGGTATTATTCGAGGTGTTTTTTTTAATTTAAGTGATTGGTTTATTAAATCATTATTGGGATTCCAATTCTATTTTGGATTGGTATTGGTGTGGTTTTTTTGCTTAAAAGATGGTTTTGAAATGGGTTTTATGTGCAAAGATTGGGTATACTCCTTAGAATAGTTTTATAAAAGATTTGAATAGTTTAATGATTTATGTAAGAGGTGAAACCATATGGGAAAAATATTTTGTATTATGTATATTTTTAAATGTGAAAGGGTATTTAATGTGATGTGTATCATAATATAAATGTTTTATAAAATTTTTTAACGGATTTACAGAAATGTGAAAGTGATGTGCAGGTGATGTGGGATGTTTCGTGAGAGTGTGATGTGAAAAATGGTTTTTTTGTGAAAAGGGTGTTACGTAACATGATAGTGTGTTGTTATGTGTTTTTAGAATCTTGTGAAATATGTTATAAAATTGTTAAAGGATATATTGAATTGAGAAAGATATGAAAAATATGTTGTGGGCTATTTTGGTGTGAGTTGGATTTCAAAATCAATTTTAATGAGAAGGGGGATGATGTTCTTGTGTGATGTACATATGGGATGTTTGGTTTATGTGTGACGTGGAAGTGCTATTTTCATGTGAAAATTATATTTCCTGGCTTGATGAACTTGTTTGATCCCAATAGGGAAATCAAGGTATCTAGGTGGGTGAATGTGTAATATTATGCTAGTAATCCCATGTGGTTTGGCCTCAGTTTCTCATAGAAAGATTGATGCTTAAAACAATAACTAAACAATGATGATGATGATTATTGGGGTCCACAAGGTTATTGGTATGTTCCTTACTAGTTGATCGGGTACGAGAACAAATTTTTTGATTGTTACTCTCCCTGAGAAACGAGGTACCTTTGACCCACATTGGGCTTGTGCCTATGGGTAATTTTCTTAATTATTTTCCCCATTAGATAGTTTGTTCTTACCATCGTCATAAAGTATGTTTGGCTGCAAAAATTAATTAGCATTGGCATTTTTTTTAAATGTGTCGACTCTTTAAAGGATCCCACTTGAAAACTTTTTTATTTAAAGTTGCATCTTTTCAAAAAATTGTTAATAGCACCTCTTGTTATGAAAACTTTCATGCTTTTCGTCATTGAATGTTTATCACATGGAATATCTTAGTTGTGGTATCCTACAGGGCTTTGGATCATAAACTAATTACACATTTGGGTGTATGTAGACTTGGTTATTTTGTTATTGCAGGTTTGGGTAAAACTTTTTGTGCATGTAGTTCAAGATTCTAGTGGTTCTTCTTGGTGTAGTGTCGTGATGATGGCTTGAGGGTGGTTCCCTTTCAATGGGGAGGTTCTTGGGGCCATCCATTTTGGGTTTCATATTTTTTTATAATATTTGTGAGTTGTTTTAAATGATGTAATTTAATTTTAGTTTTTCTGTAAAAGATGGTTTGTTTTAAAAAATACAGATTTGTCATATTGAATTTGTTTGTTGTTTAATGTTTATAAAAATAGGTAAATCATTCCCAAACAACATTTTATGATACCCAGACACTTTTTCCATCCTGTGGGGATTTGGAATTCCTTTTGGGCCTTACCACTGGTCGGGTGGGGTGCCAGTTTTGATGGTGACCCGATCTAGTTTGTGGCAACTTGGGCCCAATATTTCAATTCTTTTATCACGATGTTTTATCCTATGAATACCACTAATGATGTGAGGAATAAAATAAGAAAATTAATTCAAATGATGATGAAATTTTCCATGAATATTGGGATAGTTATAGAGGACTTCTTAGATAATGTCCCAATCACCAGAATTACCCTCATCTCATTATGAATAATTTCAATTACATTATCTTTCCTTGAAATTAAAATCTTATAGATCAACATTGGGATGTTTATTTCTCAGATATGGACATAGATGATCTTAAACATGTTTTTAATAAAATATCACAAAATCCTCAACATAAATTCAAAATTATGTTATTTATTCATTGAACTGAAATAAATATTAAAAAATTTATTATTGATGAATGATTTATTAGGGAGAAGTCCTGTCAATGTGGGATATTTGGTCATTATTAGTATAGTTTCCCAAAAATTTACCTCTCCATCATTCCATTAACACCCATTGTTTCTATGAAAAATTCTTTTCGAATAAATTTAAAATTTTTTATGGCTAACATTGCACTCTACACCAAGTTAAGCATGGTTTATAAGAAACACAGTGTTATTATTTCACTACACTCACACTGAGTTTATCATGAGGTGAATGGAACAATTATTTTCTCTTATGTTACATGAAATTATATGTTTGGATTGAGTTATAGATAACCCCAAGCATAGACTGTGTTACATGAAGCACTGATTTTAAGAGAAGTGTGACATATTATAAAAATATTACTATAGTTATCACCTACCCATTGAAATGGAGTGTATAAAAGGTATTAACTAAATTATAAGTATATGTTTTATGCATGTTTATAAAATGAATTATTTAATAACCAATTAGTTATAAACTAATGTAAAAACTATTTAAAAAAATTTCTTTTCTGATAAAATATTTTTCTATGAACAAACACGTTTTATATAAAAAGATTAAAAACCAATTTTGGTCAATGATTTTAATAAAATGATTATATTATATATTATATCAACCAACTAACATTGATATTATGTATTTTTAGATAATAGATAATAATAAATATAATTTAATGCAAAAAATGTATTTTTAAAGGTAGTTTTACCACCTTTTAATGAAACACTTATAAAAAAAATAAATTATGGAAAATTAATAAATTATATTTGGAAAAAATAAAATTTATTTTCTAAAAGATGAAATAAAATTTTCTTGGGGTGATTTTTTTATTATTTTCCAAGAAGATTTTTTTGATAAATAGTGAAATATATTCAATTTTAATTGAAATCTTCCTTTTTAGCCGAATTATTTATATAGTTAAACTATATATTAAATTGATTTTAATGAATAATTAGATCAATTATATGTATATTAATCCAATTTAGGTCATTTTATTCAATTTCACATTGAGTTTGTATATAATAACATTTCAAACATTTGAACATTTCCCTTAAAAAACTCATTGTTTTGTATCGTCTACTAGACTGATTTTAAATTAATTTTTTCTCTTTATGATATTATAAATTCAAAAAATGAATAAAATATTTGAAATTATAATAATTAATAATTTAAAATAAGTTAAACTCAAATTTTTAATAAAATTACTAGGTGAAATTAATCACAATGATTAAGAGAAAAACAAGCTTAAGAAGGAACTAAACATTAATCTTAAAGGAATAAATGAAATTGAATCATGTAAAAAACCCATTTTATAGTCTATTTTGATCTTATCCCTTATATGAGTGAAAATAATTAATTATTTTACGCATATGAGCTATGGGATACCACCCAGTAGTGTTGACCTTTTTGGTATTTACAAGAATTTCACTCCTCCTCCAGTATAAATGCACACTCACTCTCTCCAATTATTCACACCTCTCAAGCCATTTGGATCGAACATAAACTGAAAAAAGTACTTCAAAATTCCATCATATAATCCAAGAATACTTAATTTTGGAAAAAATCAAAACAAGGAAGTCCTTTGGTGAAAACCAAAAAAAGATATCTGAAGAAGAGGTCATGTTCATCAATGAATGTTTTTGTTTTATTTCTTCCCCAAACACATAAAATTATTTTTGTTTCATTAATATATAATTGAATAATAACATTAAATATAATTATATTTTTTTTACTAATTTTACAACCAAAAACGTCACATTATTTCATCAAACAGGACACACAATCGTCATTCGTGTGTACGAAAGACTACCATGTCACAAAATGATATCATTCTTTCTTCCATTATCATAAGTCATGGTTGGTAATAATGATGTATTTATAGATTATATATAATATTTTTGATATTTATTATGTAATTAATCTTTTTTAAATTTTATATAACAAATACCTTCATGGATTACATTTTTGTGGGAATTGGACATCATCATTTGTGTGTATGGTGGACTATTGCCTCACAAAGCAATGTGATTCGTTTATGCATTAAATGGAATTCATTATATATAGATTTAATATTAATATTTGATATATATGAAATTATAATTATACATCAATTATATTATAAATATATATATTATTTTCTTTTATATCTTTTGAAATGAACCAAATGTGAAAATAATGTTCTTGCATAAAAATAGTCTACCACCTCTATGAACTGCGTATTTCATTTTCAATTTTTATTATTTATAGAATATTATATATATATATAATAGATATTGATGATATTTATATCATGATTTTAATTCTTTAAATTACTAAATTATGATCAAAATAAAAGAATAAAAAATAACATGTCAGAATATATACAAAAAAAATAAAGTGTTTTTTACCCGAAACATAATTTTAACGTTTAATAGTTAATAAATGGGACATACAAAATCTTAGTAAAATAATTTTTTGGTTTTATATATATGAAATTGGATATATCTTAGATTTAAAAGAAATTTTTATTTTTTATACAATAGGTTTTAATGTGTACAATGGAATTCAAGACTTAAGGTAAGGGGATTTATAGTCTCACTTTTATTTTGAAAATACTTATGCCATATTCACCACTAATTTATTTTTTGTGGTTTATATAATTCCCTATGACATGTTATATCATTATTTTATTTTATTTCATGATATTAAAAGTCTTAATTGATGATATAATTTCATGGGGATAATGATTTAAAAGTAACTCAAGTAGTAATGGATTTCCATCTAACCTTTTAATTTTGTGAGACACATGCGATATTCTCCACCTATTTCTTCTATGTGATGTGTATATATACCATGAATTAATTTTATGTTGAATATAATTTTTTATATTATTTAAATATTCATTTTTTATCTATCATTCATGGGTTTTATGTTTCAAAAGTTACCAAATTAGTAAGAGAAATTTTGTCTCAATTTTAATTCTTTGAGATAGAGGTTATGTTTTTCTCCTTTATTATTTTATAAGATTATATATTTCCTCTTAGAAATTTTATATATTAAAACTAATTATTTTCATGAAATTTTATGATTAATTTAATTTTATACTCTCATGGGTATTAGTATTCAATGTTACCATAGTGGAAAGGCATTATTGCTACAGTCTCATAATTTATGAGTATTGATTATGATTATTCTTCCATTGATGAAATATTATGATGCATCTATCAAGAATACTCACAAAATTTCATTCTTATCCAATGGTTATTAATGACATTTTAAATTATTGGTACAATTTTCTCACTCTTTAGTATTTAATGTAATTTAGAAAATATTTTTAAGGGAATCTGACTTTATCTCTCTCTTCGGTCAGAAAACTGTGTTCCTTTAAAATAATGTTTTCTAAAAATGTTTTAATTGTTTTTAAATTATATTTTAAGCTAATTTTAATTAAAAATAATTTTTGTTTGTTTTTTCAAAAAATGTTTTGAAAATGGGATTTAAATATTCTTTTTAAACAATAGTTTATCATTAAAAAGATAAGGTTTAAAAAAAAGAATTTTTAAAAAGAATTTTTCAAAATAGAAATGATATTTTACTCAATAACTGTTTTAAATGATCATTAATATTTATTTTCCATCCATTATGGCATCTTTTTATATAATTTTTGTTTTACTGGGTATAGGATCCATGGATACCATTTATATTCTTCCTCTAAATGGTCTAGGTTTCGATGTCATGATATTTTTGGAACCCGTTTCTCTTCCATGGGACAATCATAATCCAAATATATTGATATGAAACCACTTTATTTTGAATGGGTTAATGATTTTGTTAAATAATAATTATTTTTATGAGTTTTTATTAATGTTGTTGTTTATGTACATTACATATAAGATGGGTTGACATAGTTTTCACCGAGTATGCCTATTATAGCTTATACAATGTGATGGCCTAGATAGCATCGGGAAAGCCAGTTATAGATTATATTATAGGGGTAGACTAGATGGCACTGTATAATCCCATTATACCTTATAAGATTTTTTGGACCAGATAGAAATGTGTAAGACCGTTATATCTTATATGTTGGGGTGTCCCAAATTGCCTCAGGTGACACTGTTATAAATTAGATGATGGGTGAACCTAGATAACACTCGAATGCATTGGGAAAATATTTATATATCATGATATAGACACACATGTACAGGAGAGTGAACTCAGTTCAATCATACCAGATGGAATGAGAAGTGAACTCGGTTCAGTATTACAAGGTTAAAATTGGATGTGAACCTAGTTAAATGATGTACTTTGTCCATTATGATGGCCTTGGACGTTAGTCTTGAATAATACAGAAATGATTTTCTATTTTTATGTGTATTCCCCAAATTCCTTGTCTTATTAAAATGACATCCCTCATGGATTATTCTCTTGATTCACTTATGGTTAACATATTATGATCTACCATTATTTATTCAATGACTCATGTGTATGATATATGACATGTAGGGTATGATCATATAACGTTATTCTCATATTCTCATACCTGTGCGTTCATGTTATTCTTACGTATCTATTTTATTAACCCTTAATGATCATCTAAGATCACCCTTTCTTATTTTTCTTTTCCTTAGGTTATGAATAATAGATTTAAGTAATAGTAATAAATTGGATGATCTTTTTGGGAAACTTAAAAGATATTTCACCAAGTTAGAAGATTGAAATTTATGTTTCGAAATACACTAAACTTTTACAGTCCTCAAAAGTGTAATTTTTAAATGGGATTAATATTCATCTAAAATTATATAACATCTTGGTATGATAATCCTAGGTTGTTATAATTGGTATCAAATTAATGGTTAAGTAAACCATTGGATACTATAATGAGAAAATTTTAGAGAAATACCAAAGGAATTTATAAGGATATTTCTAGGGATGTCTCTAAAGATAGGTCTAAGGATAAGTCAAAGTGAAATAAAAAGGATTGGAACTTTGGTAAATGATAGAGCGAGTGGTTTCTTTGAAATGCATCCATGTATGGATTCTAAAAGTGGATGTGGATCTATAAAATTTTTAACTTGGGGTAACAACCCGAAAAAAACTATATTTATATATACTAAATTGGAAACTACTTCACAAAAATCATCCTAACTTCCGACCTATTTTGACACTAACGAGGGACATGCAATGGAAATTCACAAACTCTTTATTTATTATAATGAAGGATTTAAATATAATATGAATATGAATAACCTATAATGAAACTAAGGGTTTATATATTAAAGAAGTGGGTGTCAAGATTTAGACATATTATAAGTAAATTTTCGTTATTTTATGTTTTTCCACTCTAATTAGTGTTTATCAAACTAATATTTTTGTTTTAGTCAATGAATGAAACCTGAAGGTAACATGTTAATGCTAAATGAAATAGAAAAATAAATGTTTATCCTCCTAAGAAACCAAATGATATGGGATTTGGAATGAAAAGACTTATTTATATTCTCAAATCAATTTCTCAAGCAACGAAGCATGTTGAACTTCAAAATGAGAAAATAAGGAAACAACATTTTGTTGAATCCATCATGAAAAAATTCCCACCTTATTTTAATGGATCCATTGATCCAATAGTTGTGGGTAAATAGATTTATACCACTACAATGATATTTTCTATTATTTACTAATTGGTTTATAAAGAAACTAATGTTGGCTTCATATCATTTGTAAGGTGGAGTGGATCAATGGTGGACTCTTATTAAGAACATGAGGGAATACAAAGAAATGGATTCTACAGAATATTAAGAGTTTAAGTGAATCTTTTTCAATAATTAATTCCCATATATTATGTGAACACATATAGAGAATTAATTACTTATGCTAAAGAAAAAATATGATGAACCTATTTTTACCTATGAAGCTAATTTTACAAGACATTGAAAGGTACAATTCTAGTTTGGTCATTATCCCTTAATGATAAATTGATCAATTCCTTGCTTCCAGGAAGAAAATTTTTTGAAAGGCCTTATCCATAAGATAATTTTGTAGATATGAATAAGATATTCAATGTGTAATGAAGATAGATATGTAAATTGAATATTCACACCATTATTATGGTTCTGATAAGGAAAGAAAGAGCGAGTCTCATGAATACTCAAATGGTGGAAAGAAATTCTAGGCATCTGTGTGGTAGAAAGGTGAGAATAAGAGTCAAGGTAATTATTGAATGTATATTAGAGGTGATTCCAATGTTTAATGTTTGTTAATAAAATTTTTTAATGATAAAATACAATTATTAGGTTAACTAATGAAATGGAGGAGAATAGAAACCCAACTAACGCACCACCAACACACTAGTGTTTCAAGTGAAAGGAGTTTGGGCATTACGAGAATCAATGCCCTAATCCTAGGCCAAATATCAATGATAAAAAAAAAACCTCTAAGGGAAGATGATAAAGGTAAATCTTATGCAAACACAATGTATTGAGTGAATCATGGTATTTAGGGAAAACATATCCTCCCTCCCATTGTTGGAGAATTTCATGTTTGATTTTTTTAATATGCCTAATGAAAATCTTATTATTCATTCTTTAGTGAAATTTCATGTGATTATCTCCCTCTACATGGATTCAGGGATAATAAAATAACATTTTATATTTGATCAGTACAAGGAAAACCCATTTTTCCAATGATAATGAAATTGGTATAAGATAAGATATTTTTAAGGAATAAAGGGTGACATATATTTTTGTAGGGTCATATGATTAACAATTTATTGAATGGTTTGAGATAAACCATTCACGAGGTTATGAAGATTAATATATTAATTCAACATATAACGATTTATGCACATTTTATAACCTATGAATGCGATTTTTCATTGATATACATAATGAATTATATTTATATTTATGGATGTAATGATCTTTTAGTGCTTCAGGCATATGAAATTCACTTTTATTTTTGGAGTAAGAAATGATGTGGAAATTGGTCAGGGAACAAAAAAAGGGTGAGATTATGCATATGAAATGGAATGAAATAAAGTAACTATATCTATTTGTGAAAATTATTTATCTTTCATAAAAATATATTGAAATAGTTTTTTTTCATATTATCATCAATTTTATGATATCAATGACCACTACATTCCTAATAGAGTTATGGTTTTATGGACACTAACCTTCTCTAGATCACCCAATTTCTTATGATCAGTGATCCATATCACTCTCTATAATTTTTTATTTTTTTTCTTCAATGTCTATATATTCACTTCCCACTTATGTCCTCCTATGGGGAAACCTCATTATGTGTCACTTTGGGTGACTAGTTGGTTTCAAATGTTCCCGGTTTAAATGAAGTTTTTGTATTCATTTTTCTATGATGTGAGTTTTTATAAATAGATTTTTGAATGTTAAACCATTGATGAAAAATATGAAATTATAGTGATAAATTCATTTTAAGGGGTGTATAATGTAATACCCTGAGTTTTTTTGAATTTTATTATTTGAATAAATTAAAAAATTTTATGGCTTTAATTACACACTACACCATGTTAATCATGATTTATACACAATACCAGGTTAATATTGCACTATAAGAAACAATGATTTTAACATGAGGTAAATGTAATGATAAGTGTAACCTCTGTTACACGCAATACCAATGTTAGATTGCGTTACACAAAACACTGAGCTTAGCTTGCGTTACACGCAACACTATGTTTAAAAAAAATGATATATTATTTTTATATTATTATAGCTATCACCTAGATGTTGGAAAACATGTAATAAAAGTGATTAACTATATTATGATAATATTTACTATTCAAGTTAATAATATGAATTATTTGGTAAATAAAGAGACATAAATTAAAATAAAAATTATTTTCAAATGGAGAAACACCTTTTTTGAAAAACAATTTTTCTATTCTCGAACATATTTTGTATTAATAAATTAAACAAAACACTTCTTATGAATTATTTTAATTAAATGTATATATTATATTTTTAATCAAAAATTTACCATTCATCTTATGTGTCTTTTTTCAAGATATAAAAATAAATAAAATTTTACACGTAAAAAAATGTATTTTTCTAAAAGGCAATTTTACCACCTTTTAATGGATTGTTTATTTTAAAACTAAATTTTGAAAATTTTATAAATTATTATTGAAAAAAATATATTTTTTAAATATTAACATCATTATTATCTTAGGGTGAATTTTTTGTTTATTTTCTTCAAATTTTCACTTTTTTATGTATAATGAAAAATACAAAATTTTAATTGGAATATGCCTTTTAGTTAGAATTATTTATATAGTTAAATTATATTTTAAATTTGTTTTAAAGTATAATTAGATAAATTATATATAAAATAATATAATAAAGGGTATTTTAATAAATTTCACATTGAAATTTGATGTAATAACATTTCAAGCTTTTGAACATTTTCACTTTAAAAACTCGTTGTTTCATCCAATCTGCAGGATTAATTTTAAATTAATTGTTTTCAATTATATGATTATAATTTGGAAAAATAGATTTCATATTTTGATTAATACTAATTTATAATTTATAAATATATCAGAATAATTTTTTTTAATAAAATAATTAGTGAAAATAAGAAAATTTAATTACAGTGATTAAGAGAAAAACAAGCTTAGCAAGGAACTAAACTTTAATCTTAAGGGATCAAATGACCTATAAATATGTCCTAAACCAATTTTACATTCGTATTTGTACCAAATAACCTCTTTTATATAGTATGTTTCTATATTTTAGTCACATGTGGTTAGGGATACCACCCAATAGTGTTTACCGTTTTAGTATTTACAAGAATGTCACTCATTCACTATAAAAGGGAACTCACTCTACCCACATCTTCACACATATCAAGACATTTGGGTCAAAAAACTATTTATAAATCACTAAAAAACATCTCTCATATCATCCTAGATGACTTAATATTTCCATAAATCCATCCAAAGAAGTCCTTTGGTGAAAACCTAAAGGAGATACCCAAAGAAGAGGTAACATGCATTAACATACATTTTTGTTTTATTTATTCCTCAAACCCCATTAAATATTTTTATTTAATGGTAATATAATAACATCAGTATCTTCAATATAATAATAAGTATTTATTTTATTGGTATTATATACAACATCACAATCATCCATTAAATGGTATACCCGATCATCATTCAGGTGTATGGCATACTACTACCTCACAAACCACTGTCGTCTGTTCTTCCGTTACCACCATTCATGGTTAGGAATAATGTTGTATTAGTAGTTTATATAGGATATTTATAATATTTATGATGTAATTATAATTTATTTATTTTTATATAACACATAACATCATTATTTCCATTTTTTGGGAATACGATAACGTCGATTATGAGTACGGAGGACAACCGAATCGACTACCGATGAAGTTTATTCATGATTTACATGGAATTAATTAAGAATTGGTTTAGTAAAAATGTTTTACATATATTAAATAATAATTCTACTATAATTATTATATATATATCATTTAATTTTCTTTCTTTCAATATGATAAGAAAATTGAAATAGTGTTCATGTGTCCTTAAGACCTATCATCTCCATGAACGCTGTATTTAATTTCCTTGTTCTATTTTTATAGATTGTTTTAAATAAATATATACTGAATATATATGATATTTATATCATGGTGTAATTTTTGAAATTATGAAATCATGATCCAATTAAAATGAACAAAAATAGAAATTTAGAACATATATGATAAAGAAAGTGGTTATTACCCGAACATAACTTTAATTTGGAATTGTTTGAAAACCATTAATATAAAGTCATTATAAAACCATTTAATGCTTTATATATATGAATATTGTTCTATATTAGATTTATAATAATCATATATTTATTATACCTGAGTTTTTAATTTTTATGAAGGAATTCAAGACCTATGGAAAGGGGTTTTCTAGTATAAATTTTATTTATACAAGACTTATGCCATATTCACCACTCATTTATTTTTTTGCAGTGTATATAATTCCCTATGAAATATTATATCATGAATATATATTATTTAGTGATATTAAAAGTTTCATTTTTTTTTCATTAATTCATGGCCCACATGATTCTAAAGTTACGCAAGAAGTAAGGGATTTTGTTCTCAATTTTTACTTTTGTGAGACATATGATATATTCACTACATATTTAATATATGTTGTGTATTTAATTCCCATGAATTTATATTTAATAATTATATTAAATGTTATTAGTATTTAAATAACCATTTTAAAATCTATCTTTTATGGGGTTTTTGTTTAAATTGTTACCAAATTGGTAAGAGAATTTTGTCTCAATTTTCCTTCTATCATACATAGGTTATATTTTTCACCTATATTATTTTATAAGGTTTATATATTTGCCATTTTATATGTTATATAATGAATATATTTTTTTAATGATATCTTACGTTTCATGTAATGTTATTCCTTCATGGGGAATAAGAATCAAAGTTACCAAAGTGGTTATAGTTTATTGTTATAATCTCATCATTTATTGATATTTTTTATGATTATGCTTCTATTGATGAAATATTATGATTCATATCTCAAGAATACTAATAAATTTAATTATGATAATTTTATTCATAACATATTAAATCAATGATACCATTTTTCCAAATTTTCTTACTTAAGATAAATAATAAAATATTTTTATGAGAATTAAAATTTATCACTCTCTTCTATACAAAATATATGTTATTTCAAAATAACGTTTTCTAAACAAGTTTTCAATTTTAATAAAATATTATATGAAGTTAATTTTCTTGGAATTGAATTTTAAAAAAAATTATGTTTTAATTTTTCTTAAATTGGTTTTCATAGAATCCTTTATAATTTTTAAATGCTATTTTAAAATAATATGGTTTTCTTAATGTTTTATGTTTTTTAAAAAACATTCAACGTATAAATGATATTTTTATCGATAAATGTTTAAAATGGTAATAAATTTTTTTTCCATCTCTTATTACATCCCTTGATATAATTTTTGTTTTACTAGTGATATGATCTAAGGTTACCATTCATATTATTCCTCAGAATGTCATATGTTTTTATTTTATGATGTTTATGGAACCTGATTCTTCTTTATGGGTCAATCATATTCTAATAGAATTTATATGAAACCAACTTATTTTACATGGTTTAATCAGGTTATGAAAGAATAATTCTTTTTATGATTTTTATTCATATTTTCATTTGTGAATATTTCTAATACAATGGGGTGGCCCAGCTAGCATCGGGTATGGATATCATAAATTATATGATAGAGTGGTCCAGATCGCACTGGGTAAGCTCATAATCACATTTATTATGGGGTGGCCTAGATAGCATTGGGTTATCCCATTATAGCTTATATGTTGGGGGTGACCCAGATAGCTTCGGGTAAGTTGGTTATGTTCTATACAATGGGGTTCCACAGACAGTCTTGGGTGATCCCAATATATCTTACATGATGGGTGTGTCAAAATTGAAATCTAATGGATTATGTAAATATTTATATCTTTTGAGATATAAATTACTAGAATGAGGAATTAACTCGATTTAGTGATATAAGGAAGGAATGATAATTGAACTCATTTCAGTAACACATGGTTAGAATGAGATATCAACCTGGTTCAGTAAAATAATTTGTTAATTGTGATGTCCTTAGAAGAAATATTTGACTAAAATGGAAATGGTTTTCTATACTTATGTGAATGACACAAACCCCATTCCTTATTACTATGTTTTAATCTCTTATATTATTATCCAGATTTCCTTATGATTTATGTCTTATGATCTTCCTATTTTTATTTCTTGTCTCATGTGTGTGATGTTTGATATGTAGGGTATGATCTTCCAATGTTATACTCAGTTTCTAATACCCTTATATTCATGTTATGCTAACACATCTCTTTTATTTACCCTTACTGATAATCTGATCTCACCATTTCTTATGTTTCCTTTCCTCAGGTCATGAAGAATGGTTTTAAGTAAGAGTACTAAATGGGAAGATCATTGTGGAAAACACTTTAGATCTTTCCCTAAGTTAGAATATTGTGTTCCATGTTTACAAAGAAACTAAAATATTACGGTCTTGGTAATGTAATTTTTTAATGCGATGATTATTTATCTAAAATAAGGTAATATACCTGTATGAGAATTGTTGGTTATTACATATCCTCTTCGATTAGTGTTCATTTTTTTGGAATTTATATCTAGGAATCAATGGCTTACTGATCCTTTATCTAATTAGTATAACTGTAGTTATGAAAATCACCCCAATTTTTCATGGAGAGAACCAGGTGTGTCTAAACCTACTACTAAACTTGGTTTCCCAAATCATCCCAGAAATAAATTTCAAATTTTGGGCACACCATTAAATTTTAATTTTTTATTTAGATGGAATTATTTGGAAATTTATTTATAAGGTAGACTCTCAGCAGTCTAGAATCAATAATATTCATGTTCAATTGCATAAAATTGATACGGATTTAAGTTTGAGAGAAAAAGTAATGTTAACCAAAACAACTGAGCCTAACCTGAGAAAAAATATTATGGCTCTAAACAATTTATCAGGACTTCAAACCCAATTCCATGATAGAGAACAATAATGATAAGTTGAAAATGAAGAATAATATGAATTTGATGTGGATATTTTTTAAAACTCCAAATCTATAAATCTGAATAGTACTATCCGGAATAAATAAAGATTAATATTTACATGAAAATACCCATAAACAAGGATTATTAATTTTTAGTTGATTAATGATTGAAATAAAAGGTGATATTTGAGGATGATTTGTGTAATCAAATGGTTTCAAAACATTATACCCCTCCCATAACATTCCTAGAAAGAGTTTAAAAGAGTGATTAACCTAACTACTTATGATTCTTGAAAATTATCAAGTCCTTTAGCATCACTTTTACATTTTTGTATAATTTGGATAATATTAAATAATATTTCCAATTCACAAAGGGATTCTTGTAAAACAAAAATGATTGGAAGAAATAGGATACCATCAATCTTAATGACCAATGAAATCTTTTTCATATGAGGAAGATTCCTAAAAAATAAAGGGCACTAGAATTTTTTTGATTCTATTATAAATAGTGGAAGAGGGAAAATGAATATATTATTTTATTTAGGAGAAATTATTAATTTTATTCCAAACTACTTATTCAAAATGTGTGGTATTTAGGATTTACAACCAACTTATGTATATCTTTATCTTGCATAAAGGCTACTCACTCATCCATTTATAAAGATAGATGAATTATTAGTCATCAAATGGATGCTTTCATTGACCACATATTTTCTTATTGTTGATATGGAGTGTGGTTAAAATTTCCAAATCACATTAGTTATACCGTTAATTTCTAATGGAGTTGTTTTCATAGATGTTTTTAATGGAAAAATTACCCTATAATCTATAGAGATATTATTGTTTGTGAAAATACCAAACACAATGTGAGATGTAACATGATTTATTATTCTAAGAATGAGTGATTTAAATGCTATTTTAGGTTTTTTATGGTTCTTTGTCTCTTGGGGTTACAGATATTATAATTCCCCAATCCATTTAATGTTTTACTCATAAAATTGTTCAATCTTTTCATATATAAATGAAGAAAAAACTTCCCAGGAACAAAATATGGAGTCTCAATTTAAAATATTCAATCATTATTTTTTAAACTATTGTTTTATTATTATTGTTTTTTTACATTTCTATTTTTGTAGCGTCTAAAACTAGGGAAAATTCTGGATTGTGTCCTTACGAAAAACCTAAAGTCTGTAAACCTAAAAAAGTTTGTTTTCTGGAATGTTTCTCTCATGTTGTTGTTGAAACTATTATTCATTCTTATCCACTTTTTTTGAGAAATTAAATTATTTCAATTTTTCTTTCAACTCTGAAAATTTAATTTTCCGTATATAAATTGAAACTTCATGGTTGGAGTATTCAATTTTTAATTTTTCATAGGCTATTAATCTTTCAGTTAACCTTTGTAGTGAGTAGGTTATAGTGGGGGGGGGGGGTTTCACCTATTTTTTAGTGTTTATATTCCCATTGAGTGGAGGGAATCCTTCAGAACACTATTGGTTTACATGGATAATTATTTTAGTTGTTGTCTACAAAGTTTCCCTAATTTTGAGAATATAGACATTAAAACAATAGTGGAAAACCACCTTAGTGCTGAATTTCTGATAGAAATTATTAAAACTTTACTTACTTTGGGTGTTTCGTAAGGTGTTGAAAAAGTGTAATAAAGTATTACCAAAAAAAAAATATTTTTCATTCATAAATGAATCTTTCCATCTTAATCATAATTCTTAGATATTTGTGGTAGGATTTCTAGATGATGACCTAAAATTTAGTGTTCCATTTGAAGAAACCCAAATATTTTCTTTGTTATTAAATTTTCATTTTTTTTTCTAAATCTAATCCATTGCAAATCTATAGCTACCACATCACTCTTTCTAATTTTTCAGTTAGGTAATTATCAAAAACAATTTCTTGACTGTTATTCAATACCATATGAGTTATAATATTGAAAAACATTCTGCAAACCATATTTCATTTTTCTCTTATTACTTTCATTATTGAACTCATATGTCTAGATTCTTATGTTTAATAATTCCATTTTAATATAGTTCCATTACGTATATATAATTATTGAATTCAAGACCATGTAGGGAGTCTTTTCTTTTTATTACTGTGATAAAAGCTTCAAAATTATAGGGGGTATTTTTTTAATAGTATAATATTTAATGATTCCTTATAAAATTTCAATGATTTTGTTGTTTTTATTGTTATTTTTTGGAAAAAAATTTATAGAGTAATGTGATGAATGATTTTAATTATTTTGAAATTCGCTGTCCACTATTGTTTTTGTTATAAGCTGTGTGTGCAGAAATAGTTTATATGTGTAAATCTGTATCTTCTAATTTGATTATAATTATTTAATTTAAAATATGGAAACAGGCATCATATCTAGATCCATTTTTCTATAATGAACTTCTACTCTATGTCCAATGGTATCCTTGTGTTGTTGTGAATGTTTTTTTGGAAATTTTTTTTTGATATATTTTGTGACCCTCAATCATGACTCATTAACTACTTAATTAAAACAATATTTATAATTAAACTATCATAATTTTACATCCACCTTAAATTAAAAAAATGGGGACATTAATGTGTTTTATGTCTGTGGCTGTGGTCTTAATTTGTGGTAAACTGTAATTCAATGAGAGTCCATAAAAAACCACAATAGTTTTTGAAAATTTTTTAAGCATCATTTATGAATTTTAAGTAGGTGAAATTTTTTCTCAAATAATAGTGTTGTGATTCCACATTCATGAGTTCAATATTTAACATCTCTTAGATTTAATTTAGTTAATAATATTTCTTATCCTCTTGAAAAAAATTATTTTCGAAAAATATTTGTAGAATTTCAAATGATTATTATTTAGTTTGAAAATTTAAATTTAAATTTTACTCATAAGGCAAGCATTCAGAAATGATTAAAAAATTAAAATCCTAATCTATCATGATATAATTATTTCATTTATTTCATTTATTTATCATCAAAATGATGGATGTGTTTTTTAGTAAACCAATACATTTCCACTCCACCTCATCCAATGGTCGATATATTTATTTAGATATCATAAAAAATGTGCATCAGTTTACCAGAAGGTAAGAAGAAGTTTTTGATTTTAGCGGGATGAAAATTCATGTTATTTAAATTTTCATTAAAAATTTCTATATAATTCATTTTTTTGTGAAATATTAACCGATTTTGTGATGAAAAAATTTGATCTAAAGGGGCATTTATTTTTTACTACATGAAAGAATCAATGAGAAAAAAATATGAAAACCAATTGTAAGTAATATTTCATCTTTTCAATTTTGAGATTTATTTTTTACTATTGAATGTGACTAATGTTTTCATGAGGACAAGAAACTTCTTAAATATGGTGGAATTTGATGTGGGATTTATTCATTACATTTTTGTACATAATTTTGGGAGAATTACTATTTATTTAATGATTAAAAAGATATTAATTTGGTTAATTATCAGTTTATGGTTAATTAATATTGGAAATAGTTAATTAAGGGGTTCTTATAATATTTATATCATTTTAATGTTTTAATTATCTATATTTAATTAGTTGAATTATTTATTACTTTATGTTTTTAAACTGTTTAATTGTTTTTTATTTTATCAATTCTTTGATTATTTTATATTACTGTCTTCATTGAATTTTTTAACTCATTTAAGTATTTAGTACTAATCAATTAAATAATTAAATTAAGTTTAAAATTTAAATTAGTTTTTTCAAATAATTAAATTATTAGTAAGAGTAAATTAAAATTCAATTCTTTTATTATATTTATAAATTTCTTCATTTAGTTCATTAATTAAATTATTAGCTTTTAAATGAAAGTTGTTTTTAATATTTTATTTATAAATTTTTTAACAAAAAAATATTTGTATTTATTATTTTTAATAAATAATTATGTCACATAATTAATTTATAAATAAAATTATATTTTATATTTTCTATGATGAATTATTTATTTTGTTATTTTTTCTTCATATTATGATTTGTTACTGATGTTGACATATTGTGATTTTCCCAACAGCTACGAATCCAAATATGTCAGTGTAACATGTAAAATTGTATGATTAGATGCCACATATGGGAAATCCAAATGACCCCATATACCAAATATTTCTACTACAGACCATGTACATTTTTATATAACCTAATGGAAGAGAGATCCTCACATGTTAATTTTCTTAGGTCCCTCACATGGATAATTTCCAACATAAGTGATATTAAAACTCAATGTATCTAACTCCATCAAAGAAAAAAATTCTAGGGATTCAAGCCAACAATCGAGCCTGATGAAATACGTTCCAAGACAAATTTCATGTTATGTTGGGGTTGAAGACGATGAGGTATTTTTCTAGCTACATTGTAGGTGGTTGGTGCACCTACCTCACCATGACTTTCATCATGGTTGATACAGATTTTACATGTGTAGTCCATATTTATTTTGTAGCTATGGGAGACATCCATGGTAGGTGGGAGATGGGTAGGAGTTGTTTCAAACTTGACACCTACAAGAATGGCTATTTAAGGAAGCCTTAGGTAGATTCCTTCAATCAATCAGATTCGAGCTAAGAGAGCTCTATTGTATGCAATGAGAGATTCAAGATAGCCCCATGTTTGGGAGGGATGTTTAAAAATGATTTCATTTTAATTATATATTCAAGGTGAAATAAAGGCCAATTTATTCTTCTATTATTCTTTATTCATGGTCAGCGAATCACAAAAAATGATACTAGAGAATGTTTCGGTGAAACATTAGTGATCTGTGAAGATTTTATAGTTACTAGAAAATTCATGTTATTCAGAATCATGTTTTTATGGAATATTCTAAAATATCATGTCAATATTATTCGAACGGAACAAACAACATTGAAAATGGAACTAAAACCATCCTCTTAGGCTCGGTCAATGTTTGGTCAAACTTTTATAGAATTAGTACCCCCTTACCGGAGAAGATAGTATTATTCTGGCACTAACCGCATTTCTGGAGAGATTTTGGTGGCTACTACAATGCACCAAATCCGTGCCACGTCATCCCCACATCATAGGTCAATCTTATCCATTGACACAGATTTAGTCATATCATGATCAAATAGTGTCATATTTCAACAATTCAGGAGTTGATTCTACCATGTTCAAACATTCGAGATTTTATGGTGAGCTCAATTATTCTAGATTCTAAATTTGTTTTTACAAAACTAGAATTCAATGGAGGGACCATCAACGAGAGGTGTTCAAGGGTCTAGAAGCAGATTCCAAAGCCAGAGTAGGTCTAAAGATAGAAAGAAATCATCAAACAAGTGACACTATTATTTTATTGAAGGAAACATAAAGAAGAAATTTTGTTGGTTTTTATAAGAAAAGTGTCAATGTAGAATCCAAGAAATGCGTAATGGAGACTTACAAGTGATGCGCTTCAGATAAATCATGATTTTCTACAAAGACTATGAAGAAAAATGTTTCCATACATCATGCTGAGACACATAATGGGTGGTCAATTCTACAACATCATTCCATGTCACTCCATATCGGGATTATTTTTTGACATATCAAGCTAGTGACTTTGGTGCAGTTATGATGGGAAATACTAGTTCAGCAGAGATTGTTACCATGTGTGATATTCAAGCGAATACGGATGTTTGACACACAATCACCTTGAAAGATTTTTGGCAAGTTCCAATACTTTGACTCAACCTGTTATCTGTAATAGTATTTTCTCGATAGGGCTATGGAAACATCTTCATTAATGGAGAATGGAAGATGAAAAAAGGATCCATCATCATCACTCAAGGAAAAATATGTGTTATAGAGCACAAACTATTGGTTCAGCTGAATTTTGAGAATCCATAGAAAATATGATGGATGGATACTTGGACATAGGAGTGAAAGAGGGTTATCAACACAATTAGAAAATAAGTACATCATTGTTAATAATGATGCATCACATGATCCTTTTAAACACTATATTATGGGAAGAAACATAGAGTATCAGTCTATACTGCTTCCTCAATGAAATCAAACTTTCTAGATTAGGTGCACTCTGATGTATGCAGACCCATGGAGTTGGATTCACTCAGAGGTAACAAATATCTTCTATCCATTATTGATGATGCATATGTAAGGTTATGGGTGTTCTTATTTTGGATGAAGGACCAATTATTTGACTAAATGAAGATGTTATACACTGTAGTGGAGCATGAATCTGGAAGTAATATGATGTTTTTAATTTAGAAAATGTATGAGAGTACACATCTGGGGGATTTGATACCTATTGTGGGAGTCAGGGAATCAGGAATGAGAAGATGGTCCCATGAACACCACAATTCAAAGGAGTTGTAGAAAGGATGAATGTAACCATAATGGAGAAGTTCAAAAGGATGATGAGCTTGGCTAAGTTTTCTATACCATTATGGGGGGAATCAGATCAGGTTTCATGATTCCTCATCAATATATCACTATTGGTTCTACTAAATTTTGAGAATCCAAAGAAAATATGGTCAGGTAAACATCCATATTATACTGATTTATGATTCTTTGGATGTTTAGAATTTTCACATCTATCAAAGGTGATTTTTAAAAATCTAGAAGGGAGATCAACTCTATTCATATTCATTGGATATGGAGAGGAGGAGTTCTGATACAAGATTTGAGACTGAATGGAGAATAAGGTGATTAGAAGAAGAGATGTTTTATTCCTCATGAACCAGATGATAGAGGACAATCAAAATCCTATAATTCCTCAAAGTGAAAGTGTCGAGGAATTAATTCATGATACCACACTTGTACTGTAACTACATATCAATGAAGAGGAGGAGGTGCAAGAAGAATCATCCAAAGTGGACTAAGAGGCAGTAAAGGATGATATTGTGAAGGGGGATACTCAATCCTTTACATAATAAATTTCATATCTATCACAGGATCTAGGTGATATTGTGCCTACCAAACCTATCATTTCAGAGGTTCAAAGATCTTCAGAAAAAAATCTATCAAAAAAATATTCAATAATAAATTACATATTGTTGACTGATAAGGGGGATCTAAAAGGAAAACAGATAGTTGAGTATCGTTGTAATGAAATAAAGTGGATGCATATAATGGAGAATAATATGGAGGATTTGATGAAGAACCACAAACATAATTTTGTGGAAGCACCTGAAGGTAAGAAGAAACTAAAAAATAAATGGTTGTTCGGGCTAAAGAAGGATTAGAGAAAAAGGTGGCTGAACAAAAATCTCGATTTATAGTCAAGGGATTCCTTCAAAATAAATGAGTTATCTTTGAGGATATTATTTTACCCATTGTGAATATGGCCTCAATCTGAGAAATTTTCAGATTTTTAGATAAATTGGACTTACAGATTGAACAGATGGATGTGAAGACATATTTTGTTCATGGAGACCTCTCTGAGAATATCTATATGAAGCATCCTGAAGGTTTTGAGATTTTGGGACAATAAAACATCATATTCCAATTTAAGAATATCTTGTACCGATTGAAACAAACTCTTGGGAATTGGTATATAAAGTGTGACTCATTCAAGGTGAGTCAGGACTACAAGAAGACAGTGGTGGACCATTGTGTTTACATCTAGATATTTCAAGATGGTGGAATTTCAACTCTTCTTCTTTATGTTGATGACATGTTAATCATTAGAATGGATACAATTAAGAACATCCAGTTGAAGAAGGAGTTATCCATGTCCTTAAATATGAAGGACTTGGGAGTAGCTGAATAGATTTTATGGACGCATGGCCTTAATCATAGAACGAAGAGGTAATTAAGATTATATCAAGAGAGGTATGTTGAAAATGTTATAAAATGTTTCAACATGGAAAAAAGAAAAATTAGTCATCATTCCTCTTCCTGAACATTTTAATTAGTGGAAAACTTCAGGCCCGTCATCCATTAATGAAATTAAAGAGATGGAGATGAAAACATACTCCTCAATAGTTGGAATCTTGATGTATGCTACAATGAGTATGATACCAGACATTTCTCGCCCAATGATGATCATGATAAACTTTCTATCCAATCCTAGGAAGTGGCATTAGGATGTAATCAAATGGTTTCTGAGATATCTTAATTGTACATCAAGGTTATGTTTGTGCTATGGGGAAGATGAACCTCTCTTGGAGGGCTATACAAATGCATGTATGGCCAAATATCCTAATAGAAGGAATTATACATATGAATACATCTATACATTTGTAGGAGGTGCTATATCATGGTAGTTAAGGTTGTAGAAGTGTGTTTCTTTATCCATGATGGATGAAGAGTACATAGCTTCTTTAGAAGATTGAAATGATATGTTCTGGCTAACACATTTTCTACAGGATCTTAGATTCATCCCTAAAGAGTATATGGATCATCGTGATAGTCAATGCAATTTTTTAATTGATAAATAAATTCATGTACCATTCCCAAACGAAGAAAATCGACGTTTAGTATAATTGGATACATGAAGTGATGGATCAAAAACTACTATGTATTATATATATTCATAGAATGAGAAGCTAGTGGATTTTTTAACAAAGGTGGTTTCTCAAGAAAAGTTATACCTTTACAGATTCTCTAGTGGACTTTAGATAGAGTGGGATAATTGAAATAGTATTTTTCATGCTATATTAAATGTGGTTGGTGCACCTACCTGACCATGACTTCCATCATGGCTACTTCACATTTTCTATGTGCATATATTATTTATTTGTAATCCATGAGTGAATTCCATGGTAGGTGGTGGATGGGTGGGAGTTTTTTGAAACATGAAACCTCCCACCATGTATATTTAAATAATCCTTGGGGAACTTCTATTAATCAATCATATTCGATCCAAGAGAACTCTATTATATTTGTTGAGGAATCCTAGAGAGCTCCATGTGTGAGTGAGAGGTGTAGAGAAAATTTATTTCGTATGATTTATTCATGGTGAAATGAAAGCCTTTTTATTCCTCCTTTATTCCCAATTCATGATTATCAAATCATAATAGAAGAAAAGAAGACCAAAACCTGAGTATCAAGACCAACTAAAATAAGGCCGATGATATGTTGAAGAAGATGATCCTTATTTGAAGAAGTAGGATATATATCTTTTGAGCTCAATATTATTAACATGAAAGTGGTTCTGATGGATGAACAAGGGATGGCTGACAGTGTGCTGAGGAAGAAGACCATTATTCAAATAAAAGGTCACCATATGTCGAGGAAAATACTAAATCCATCATGAAATTTAGGCAAGGAAGGACAATTATGAATATTGGATGTCAAATCCATTGAACAAGATGAGGATGATCCAAAACCAAGTAAAGCTGTTGATTTTGAGTTTTTTTCAACACTATGAGGTGAAATTTTGAAAAAATATGGAATTATTATGCTTGGTAGAATATGTATCATGATCAAATGAACAAAGTGAGTGTCATTGTGGAAGGATTATGAGATCCTCAAATCAATTAGAATGTTGATATGATCATTTATAGTTTTAGAGTTCATTTTTTAATAGTTTAAGTACAGAGTTTCAGTGTTTTAATTTTTTTCTCTTTGTTTTGAGTTCACAATGTTTTAGTTCTAGGTTTCCTAGGGTGATATGCATATTCACAGTGGATCTTTTAAAGCTATGAGAGTATCTGCTCACATGAGGATTTTGATATTCTTATAATTTATAAGATTATATAAAAAATGTGATTAAATAATGAGGTGGATCAGATGCATTTTTTTTTTGTTGAAAGATGAATTTTCACTCACATAATATTCAGATTAAAATTTAACAAGGGACTTATCACAAGACACCCCCTTGAAGAAATATCCCTGGTCCATTTCATATGATAAACAAAATTTTAATTATAATAAATAAATCGATGGATAAACATAAATGATGGTGGGTGATTCATATTAATATATTTAGGAGAGTAGGAGAAGAATCACGTCAATTAATAGAAGGAGCTCAAGATAGAGAGAAAATAATCCTCAACAGAGAACATTTCTCTTTATTTTATTATCTTTCAATTCTATTACATTCTGTGATGTTTTTATTAAATTATTTAACTTTTATTACTCTAATAATGCATAGAAAAATTAATTTTTGGAATCTAATATATATGAATTGAATTATTTATTTTTTCTAATTAAATTCCATTAATGATTAAGTGCATATTTAAGCTTATAGATCTCAATTTAATTCTTAATTAGAAAATGTACAAGCTATTGTATGATCCTACCAGTGGAATTAGTGAATAATTTAACCTTGAATAATAATTAAAGTAATGAAAATGGAAAAGGTTAGTATTCTCTTATACATTAAGAACAATTGTTTTTTTGAGTGATGATTGAATTATTGTTTCTAAGGAAGATCAAAGATCTATGTTAAAAACATAAGCAAGAGCACAATGAATCATCAATATTCCTTTTCATATTTTAACAATTATAGAAATATTAAGTGGAATATAATAATAATTGAAGTCAATTTTTATTAGTATGATCTTCCTCTATGTCAACCAATTATTGTAACCGACTCTATGATTATTTTTTTCCTTTAACCACTCCCATTTCACATTTTCACTTATGTCGCATCGTCATCTCCCCTTCATCCATCCTCTATTCCAGATTATTTTATTCTTGTTTTGTTATTTTTGTTTCTTTAATTCCCAAAACTTTATTTCACTTGTGTTTGAACCATACTTTCCATTATACTAATCATTAGTAAGTGTTATAAATAAATAATTTCCATAAAGTTCAACAATATTTATGCCTAGAGATATTAATCAAATATCAAGAATATCATTTCAAGGATTGAATTAAAGTCAATGGGTGTAAAATCAGATGAATTTTATTTTTTAATGAATGATATAATGCATATAGATTTACATTGTTTTTTTCCTTAGAATTTCAACCATAAATTAACCAATAACTATTTTTTTTCAATCCTATATGTAGAAAAGTTATCGACATAGTGAAATTTTAAACTACAAAACTAGAAATTGATGTCAAATTATGTGAACTGGAGATGTTATTACCACAATCAATATTTGATATAATGGTTCACTTTGTTATAGATATTCAATTTTTATCATATATATTATAGATGGGTGTAGCCCATTGAATGGTATATGATGATTTTGAATGTAAAAAATCTATGTCATACAGATGGTTGTATTGAAGTGTGACATGATGTTGAGGATTTCATTGAATTCTATATTGACTACAAATCTGATGTGGAAATCATTGATCAACCAAAATCTCATCTCACTGGGTACCTTGTGGTAAAGGAATTTTTGCAATCTATGTTGTTGCAATTACTATTATGAAGAGAGAGTAGGCTCACCTTTATGTTTTTCATAACTATATATAGGTTTCACCATATGATAAAACCAATAAAGTAATTATTAGGAATTTGAATCTATTATGTATTGAAAACTAGATATTGAATACACACAATCAACAGTTTATAGGTTAGATTTGAGACCATATTTTAAGGATTTAACTACAAATTTGGATTAAATTTCAGAATGACTTCTATGGATTTATAGAATAATAATTTTTCATTTATTATATTATAAATGTTACATAAATAATGGTTATATTTTATATATAAATTATCATGATGATCACAATAACAAAAAATGTAGTGGATTTATACTTGTGGCTGAAGTGATGCATGTATCAGCATGAAAGATAAAATAAAATTTATGATAATATTTAATACTTTGGCATCATTAAATAAATATAGGAGTTGGATTGTACTATATTCCAAGTGACCATTTTTCAACTAACATTGTTTGATTGTGGGAGTGGAGTTAAAATAGATAAATTCAGACTAATAAAAGTGGATTTTAGTAAGTAATGGTACAAATATTGAACTATTTATATTGGAATAATGGAAAATATAGATGTTTTATGTTCCACATCATGAAAATATAAATTGTTCAACTAATCTATTATTGAAGAAAACCACTTAAGGTCCAGATGTCAATTTAACTGAGGAAGACCTTTTATTTTGGATGTTGCAATAATTTCACAACAGTCCTAATGTAGATAGGGGTTTTATGTCATATGAGACCACAATTAGTGGATTTGGATATTTTATAGAGACATCAAATCATTTTAAACTTTTTTTAAAAGGAGTGTTCAATATTAATGTTATATTTTTTGTAATAAACGTTTTTTTCCTCATATTATTATCTATTCACTATTTAATTTATGTAATCTAAATTATATTTTGAACCACCTCTATAGATAACAACTTCTCCGAGTACGGAAGATCCAAATCCTACAAAACAATAAGTTTCTCAACATGTAGATTCTCTCAAAGAAAATTTAGAATAATTTTCAGCAGATGTTGATACTACCAATCTAGAGGAATAGTATATTGAGGTGGTTAAAGCTGTGGAAATGGTATATGGTGAAAAACATATGGTCTAGAGATATAGGGAATATAATAGTATGATATTGTTAATAAAAATATTAAGTCAAGAAGCAGTGGAATCAAAATCAAGGTTGGATGGAATGCATGAGGCTAACCTATTAACCCCAATAAGGCCATGTTCAGTAGTTTCATTAGGCTCACAACTTGAATGCACATATTTATTGATGTATATACATGGAAAAAAGTTGTTCCCATAGTTAAGGCACTATTTTGGGAAGATATAAGGGTAGAATTATTAAATACATTCCTTATTATACTAAAAAATTAATATAATGTAACATTGATTTAATCTTCATTATCTCTTATTGAATGAATTTATAATAGATGAATGGTGAATGAAATTAATATTAATTTTTCTTACAAAGGAATATATTGTACATCACAAGATCATTAAAATGCATTATCTCAAAGATACTGAAGGGAAAGGAAAATCTCACCCACCATATATGTTTAGACCCTTCATAAACTAACAAATGTGGAATGTGTTTATCGATCAAATGAGAAGAAAAATTTTCAAGTATATTTTCACTGGTAATAAATTTCTTAAAATTATATTTATCAATTAATTTTTTTTGGAATTTTTAATTTTTGAAATAGAAAATGAATGATGAAAAGAAGTAGGTTTCAACAAACCAATGTACCCCTACCCTAAATTGTAAATCCCAAAACCTGCACTTATAAATTCAGTACATATAAGTGCTGTTTATTTTTTAAAAAAAAATTCAATTAAAAAATTCATAATTCAATTTACACACTGGGACCTTTTTCGGTTTAGGTTTTAGTGTATTAAACAAATACATTACATTTTATCAAAAAATGAACAATAATAGAATAAATAACCAAATTTATTTTTGTGTTCTAACTCCATAAGAAAAATGAACACCTTAAGAAAAATATTTTGAACTTATGGAAGATAATTTAATATATAGGGTGAGTATAATTTCCTATTAAGGGGTTCTAAAACCATTCGAAAATAGATACACTTCATAAACTATTATTTTAATTTAAAAAATACTTACGTTTTGAAAATTTTTTTATAAATAAACCAGTGATTTTCAAAAATATCATTCTTGATTCTGAAAAAAAACAATAAGGCCACTTGAGAAATTGAGGACTGTCTAGCCCTTCCCAATTTGTTGAGAGATGGTTTCACTCCCCACTCTCTATCATGTTTAAAAAGTCCAAGCTATTGGTTTTATAAAATCATTTTAATATTTCCTTACATATATATACATATTTCCCCAAAGTTTTTTTTTTGACTTATAAACATAACAATGAATTAAATACACATACAAACATATATATATATATATATATTAATTCTTTTAGGAAATAGTGTATGAGATTTTCTACAACCAAAACATAGGTATTTTAACTTTTACAAGGGTTGTTATTAATAATGAACATCCATATATTCATACATTAATCTGTAAACTCATTAAATACATTTTATATTAATTGATAAATTTTAGCATCTAAAATTCATCATTGAATAAATAATTTTTTGAATTCAAAATTTGATTCTTTCAAACCTAAAATATTGGGAAAAATATAAAAACCTACAAAAAATAATTGTATTTGTAAATTGAAATTCACATAAAATAATAGATATCGTATTTTCATTTCTTATAATATTTATATGAAAAATTATATTATACACATAAAAATATAATAATTTATATTTCTAAATAAAAAGTTTCATTTCTACATATTTTGAAAATTATAAAATTAAAAAAGATCATAACAAAAATTTATGGTGAATTTCCATGAATGTGAAAGATTACTTAATTAATACCATGAAATAAAAATTAATGGTGTGTATATATACATATATACACATACATTGTTTGTATGATAAAACTTACTTAAATATAAATTAAAATTTATTTCGTATTTAGAATTACATTCATGTTTTTTTGAAAATCATAAACTTAAAGATGTATAAATATAATGATGTGCATAATTATTAAATTGATACTAGTAGTCCTCCAATTAAATTATCTCGAAAATGGAAAATATCATATATATATATATTAAATACATAAAAATACTTACATGACTTATGTAAATAATCATAGAGTATGAAAAATAATACTTAAAAATGTATGAAAAAAACAAATTGAAAAAAAATACATTCATATATATATATATATATATATATTTAATTTTACATCGTAAAAATATTAAATTGGAAATTATATATATATATATATAACATAGAATTTTAATGAATTGTGTATAATAGTTTTTATTTAGAAAAATAATTAAATTTTCCTTAAATGATTATAATATTGAAACTAAAAGTCTTAATGAAATAGAAGAACTTGAAATTGATTACAATTATATGAATATTTGTAAAATATAATTGAAAATTTGGAATCAATATATTTATATATATATATAAAACTGTGAAAATGAAATAATAGTTTTAAAATAAAATTTCCCCTTACAAAACCATAAATTATGAAATGAAAAATAAAAAA
Source organism: Viscum album (assembly GCA_963277665.1). Taxonomy (NCBI): domain Eukaryota; kingdom Viridiplantae; phylum Streptophyta; class Magnoliopsida; order Santalales; family Viscaceae; genus Viscum; species Viscum album. The sequence continues at coordinate 1,955,454,100 of OY728127.1, read as the reverse complement.
AATCAACCACTTACCTCAAAAAAATGATTCAATAACCCTTCTACCTGAGGATTAGACACAGCAGATGGAAGAAAAGAAAAGTGCAGAAGAGAGTGTAATGCGGAACTAGGAAGGCATAACATGAGAAAGTTGTTAAAAAACACAAAAAAATTGATAACATATATAAACAGTGAAATACCCATTTAAAATCACCAAATTTACTTCTCATATGATATTTATATATAAAAATTCATGCCACAGAATGTGTATCAGAGACGATTTCGAAACAAAGGAGTAGTAAATATGATGCAAAGTAGAACGTATCAAAATACTCAATCATAATTAGATAATATATTTAAATGAATCAATCTTATATATATATATATATATATTTATATATATATTATTCTGGCTGAAAACCAATCAACATAAAAAAATTAAAAATTCCTATGTTCATAGTAAAAAATTTGAACCAAAACTAATGTAGCAAACAGACCACAAACAATTGAAAAATCAGAATAAATGAGGAGTCAATAATAAGACATAATATACTACTAAACCAAATCCATATTTAAATCTTTTATACAGATCTACAAAACAACAAAATTAAATGAAAGAAATCACGGTTAAACCGAAAAAGTTTCAAAAACCTTACAAGGAAAACAAATAAACATCTACCGATCATAGATCTCAATCACATCTCACGTTTATCTTGGTCAAACCATAACTGTGTTTGGATCTCCCTCGACATCACCTAGCCCCCACTCATCTATGGCCACCCACATCAATGGTCCGAAAATCCATCTTGAATGAAGATAAAATGAGATCCTTTAAGATTAACCCCACTACACAAATACCTTGGCTTCGACCTCATGGAGATGAGGTTCTCCTCAGGTAGGATACCCATTCATCCGAGGTTCGCTCTTCCTTAGATCAATTTTAACGGAGAACTAAATCCCTAAAAACACAATCCAAATCTAAAACCCCATTTCTTCATCCAAAAATGATTTTTTTTTTACTTAAAATAATATTTGTTATATAATATTCAAAATCTGAAAAAAGGGTTTTAATAATAATTATAATAATTCATTAAATTTGTTAAATTTAGAAAACTTATGATATAAATATTTTTATTTTAATATATTCAAAATTTATATTTCATAAAAATAATTTAATAACTTTCACAATTGATAATATATTACCTTATAATAATATTCATTTTAAAAAAATTTAGTTTATAAATTCATAAATATTTAATAATATAAAATCTTTTCCCATTATGTTTCAATTAGATATACATTTCGTTATATATTTATATTCTATTTTAAAATGTAATAATTATTTTTACCTTTCAAATAGATTTTAAAAAAAATTACTTTATTTTATTTATCGAAACATTATATTTTTAATGAAAATAATCAAATAAATATATTTATATTAAAATTTTCTAATCAAAATAATACTATAAAAAATTAATTTTAAATAAAATTTTATTTCTTAAAATTAAAAATTTTGTAAAAAAATTATAAGATTTAAAAACAATGATTTTTTTATGAAATCACCATAGGTTTAATTTAATTTTACTTCTAAAATTTATTATATAATTTTAGATATTAAAATTAATCACAATTTATTTTTTAAAAAACACGTAGTTTATAAAATATATATCATAACATTAGTTTATTTAAATTATAAAACAATTTATTTATTACATAAATATTTAATATTTTAAAAATATCTAGAAAATAACATCAATCAAGGATGGGGTTTTATTCACTTGAAAAAATGGTGTGTATTTTAAATCTACAGTAATATTTTTATCTGATGTGAAACAAACACATAATTATATTTATTTTTTTATATACAGATTGATGAATCAAAATCTAAGTCCACTTATATCCCACATAATGTTCTATTAAAGGTGGCTCGTGTAAATAAAAATGGGATAATAATATATAAAAAAACATAATAATAATTGGAATCATATATATTAATAAAATAATATATTATTTTTCTTTGAATCAGTAATACATAAAAATAATTACATATTTTCCTATATTTTATATCCAGATAAAACATAATAATCACCATAAGCTATACTAGATGAACAAATACTATCAGTGGCCTTTAAGCTACCGAAACAATATGGCCGCACATTAGGAGAGAGTTTTGGGGTGTTACCCTAAACATTTATTGAGTAAAGAAGTGAACATGGGATAAATAGAAGAAAATGGATGAGATTCAGGCCGGATTAGATTCTCTAGAAGAAAAATATTAATTGGAAATTAAATTTATAAGAAAATTTTATGGGAAGGGATCAAATAGAGGAAACAAAACTACAACAACTACTAAATGAATATCCCTCCAACCCCTAAAACTTTGTGGTCAGACATTCCCCTCAAATGGATTCCTTAGAAGAGGTAATAAAATTTCTCATAAATTTTTCTGTTAAATGTGAATCAGGAAGACACTAATATATCTCCTATACTAATATTCTACCATGTGAAAATGATTTTGATTTATATCTATCTGTACACACCCATGGCCTTATTGAATGGAGTAAAATGTACAATATCCAAGTAGATAATAGAAACCGAAAAAACATCCAATAGGTCATGTGAGAGTGGGGATTAACATAGTTCATGATCTAAGAATAAAGCTACCTGTTCAACTTCATAATCTAGTTGACCATACTATCAAGCTTGTTATTGGAACTTTCATATAATGGTCGTTGGATCTTTTAAAAAACTTGAGGATAATGAGGAATTTCATTCAAATTTATTTTTTATGAAAAAAATTAAAAATTAATGAAAAATGGGCATAAAAAATGAATGTTATTACATTGATAGAAAGGGAAGGGGTGAAATGTAAGGTCGAATCCAATTGACCTCGATGATCAAACAATTAATTGAAAATATTTTTTGAATGTTTCTTTACCCCACCTGTTCAACTTCCACATTTTCTAAAATTACAAGTTCATGTGAATACAATGTTAAAAATTTATGATAAAACCATGATTTATTTTTAAGAACCAATATATTAAGAGTACAATAAATACTATTTTGGTCTGGATAATATAAATGAAATCTTTATTCATGAATGGCTATGAGTCACAATTGTAAATGTATACGTGAGAATTGATTTCATAATTTGTTTGTCCAATTCTTGATGTACAATTTAAATTATTACTAAATATTTTTCATATTTCTTGAAGGTTTATATATCATCACTATGTTAAAGGAAATCCCTATAAACAAACATTTGGACTCATTAGTCCTCATATCACTTATACACAACAATTATCATTAGAACTAAATTTTTATGAAGTAATAGTGGAACCATTTTCCTTAATTTATAAAATAAAACATCAATAAGAAAAAAAAATTAATACCCACGATGAATGGTTACAATTATATAATTTAATCCTATCAAAAATATTTTCATTACTTACAATACTTATTCCTTTTTGTTTTTAGAAATAATTATTTACTTATTGATATAAATTTAGATATTCCAAATATTTATTTTCTAGATTTAATTAATGGATACCAAATAAATAAAAAACACTAGATTCTTTTTTATCAATTTAAAGTACAGTACTTGAAAAATTTTACAAATAAAATTCATGTTATAAAATTTATATTATGTTTTCATTAAATTTATATTATTATAGAGAAGTGTATAAATATCATAAAAATAATGGCATGAGAATAATCCATGGGAACACGAATCATATCCCCATATAAAACTAGATATGTATTATGGTATATATAATAGGGTTTTCTGAAAAATAAATATATAAAAATTTAATTATTTATCTCAATGTTTATATAGTTCTCAAAAAACCTAATGGTAAATATTGTAGTTATTACATTTCAAATATTTTTGATAGGAACTGCATTCTTTCTATAAATTATCATCTCCGAAATGGCATTTCTAATGATAATTACAATTTCATTTTATGTATTTATTAATATTTTGTTTATTTATATTTTTCTTGTAATACCAAGACTATAGAAAGTCCTCTTATTCAAAAGAAGAAATAGATTTTTTAGTAATGAATGAGTAGAATACATGGTGTTAGAATATCTACAAACATCATGATGTGTAGAATTCATACTATTTATGTTGTTAATTTTCTAACAATTTTATCTACTATTTTAGTTAACCTTTTCATCATTTTTAGGTAATAATTATCTTAGTTAATTTCCTTATCAAAACACAGATCAAAAACTCAAAAATTTTCGAACACATTCAGATTCATTTGATTCATTTTAAAAATTATCCATAGGTCATCTTTAATTTATAAGAATCATCCACACATCAATCTGAAGCACAATGTGACCAATATGACTCTAATTTTATGTGTTTATTTAGAATTGACATTTTAGTTCACTGTACATGTCTCATAATCAAATCCATTTAACACATTATAATTATTTCGATAAATGAGGAATATTATACTTAAATCATTTTTGACAAGTAGTAGTTAGACAGACCATAATTCGATACACAGTCTTCCTGGTATGACTCAAAGTGTATGTTATCAATTTGAAATGGTAATTTTTGTTTAAATCATATTTTCCTCACTAAAATCCGAGTAATAATTCTTTAATTATATTGAAACTTTAGTAAAATAATTGGTAAGACATTTGTGGTGTTTTGGAATCAATCACATACCAAACTGACATAAAATGTGTCTAGTATGACTCAAAGTGTGTGTTTATAGTATAAATTGTAATTTTATTAAAAAGAAACATGAGATAATCAAGATCAAGAAAAAAATCATAATTGTTTTGATAATTTATTGGAATGATACTTAAATCATTTTTAACTTTCTATAATCAACCGTATGTCAGTCCAATTCAATGTGTGATCGGCATGACTCCATGTTTGTGCTTTTATTTAAAATTGGCAGAAATGTTACTTACTCAAAACAGAAAAAAACTTTGGGATTTATTTGATAATTTAACAAAATGATCCATAATTCACGTTTGGAACACAAGAATCAGCCTCACCCCAATATGATACATAGTGTGCCCGGTATGCCTCAAATATTATGTTATTAGTTTAAAATTTAAATTTTAGTTCAGAAAAATGTTACAAAATGAAAAATGATAAAACACAATAAAAGTGTCCTTATACATTAATAATACCATTCATAGGTCATTTTTGACATGTGAGAATCAATTTCACATCAAACTGATGCACGATGTGGCTAGTATGACCTAAAGTGGTTGATTTCAGTTTCAATTTTCATTTTCATAAAAAAGACATATGACATACTCAAAAAAATAAAACACTATCATATTGTTTTATACTTAAGAAAAATTATCCATAATTCAATTTTTACATGTAGGAATCAACCACACAACAATTCGACACATAATGTGACCGGTATGACTACAAGTGTGCATTTTATTTTAAATTGGTATTTTTTTTCCAAACACATGTCACACACTCAAAACTAATAAAATTCATTCTTATTGTTTTGATACACTAAGACAAAGATCCATATGTTATTTTTGATGTGTATGAATTAGATTCACCTCAATATGATACACAGTGTGGCCAGTAGAATTCAAAGTGTATGTTATCAGTTTAAAATTGACATTTTAGTTCAAAAATGTGTCACTCACTTAAAATTGAGAAAATGTGCTCTAATTTTATTGATACATTAAGAAAATGATTAAAAGAGAATTTTTTATGTATAGGAATTAGTCACATGTAAAACCAACGCAATATATGATCGGTATGACTCAAATTTCACATTTTCTATATAAAATTACTATTAATTAAAAAAGACCTGGGACATACCCAAAACTAAGAAAACAAAACAAAATTGTTTTAATACTTTAGAAAAAAGATACTTAATTAATTTTTTGACCTATTAGAATAAATCATATAAATATGTTTCACGATGTGACTAGTATAACTCCAAGTGTTTCTTTTTATATAAAATTGGAAATTTAGTTCAAAGCACATGTCACATACTCAGACCTGAGTAAACATAGTTGGATTGTTTTGTAACTTAAATAAAAAGGATTCATATGTTATTTTTGACATTTTTGAATTATATTCACTTTAATATCATACATGGTGCTCTTAGTATGACCCAAAGTGTATGTTATTAATTTAAAATTGACATTATAGTTTAAAATGTGTGTCACTCATAGAAAAAAAGACAAAACACCCTCAGGTTAACATGATACTTTATGAAAATGATACATAAGTCATTTATGATTGTATGAATCAGTATCACATAAAATATACACACAATGTGATTTGATTGACTCTAAGTTTATGTTTTCAAATTAAATTTACATTTTAGTAAAAAAGTCACATGAAATACTCAAAACCCATAAGAAAAATCATATTGTTTTTATACATTAAGAAAATTATCATTATGTCATTTGTGAAAGGTTGGAATCAACTTCTCATCATTGTTTTTCACATTGTCACTGGTACATCTCTATGTGTTACTTTTTTTTAAAAAATTGATATTTTAGTTCAAAACAAACATAAAATATCCAAAACATAGCAAACACATTCAGATTATTTTGATAATATAGGATAAATATCTATATGTCATTTTTGATGTGTAGAAATAATACACACCTTAATTTGATGCATGCTGATATCATTATTTCTTAAAGTGTTTATTATCATTTTAAAATTAGGAATTTTTGTTCAAAACTTGTGTCACCCACTAAAAAATAAGAAAACACACTTAGATTGTCTTGATACATTATGGAAACGACTGATAAGTCATTATTTACTTATTGTAATTGTTTTCATGATAAACTGACACACAATATGGTCAGTACAATTAAAAATGAATATTTTTAGTTTAAATTTAAATTTTAGTAAAAAAGACACATGACATTCTCAAAATGAAGAAAATAAATGTAGACCTTCTTGATTTTTTTTTTGGAAATTATCATTAAGTCATTAGTGACATGTAGGAATAATCTGCACCCGAATCTAATACATTCTGTGTCTAGTATAACTCAAAGTGACTGTTTTGAGTTTAAAATCGAACTTTTAGTTCAAAATACACATCACGTACTCAAAACCAAAGAAAAACATTTCAATAGTTTTTATACTTTCATATAACAGATTATATGACTTTTGGGATGCGTAGGAATCAGTCGTATCTCAATCCAAAACATGGTGCACCCGATATTACTCAATGTATATGTTTTTGGTTTAAAATTGACACATTTTTTAAAAACCCACATTATTTACTCAACAGTAATAAAAATATACAATTTGTTTTTATAATTTATTGAAATGATCCAAAAGTCATTTGTGATTTATAAGAACTCACCACACATCAATCCAATACACTGTGTGACCGGTATTTGTCAAAATGTTTGATTTTATTTTAGAAATTTCATTTTATTTATGAACTATTTTATATTTATATTTAATTTATTTCTTAATACTATTACTGACATAATAATTATTTTTTATATAGGTTCACTCAACCTGTTTAGCTATAATGGATTTTTCCACCACTGGTAGCATGATCAGTCTCTTTTGAGAGGGGTTTTGGGAACAAAGATAATGAAATATCGAAGTTTCTGATTTTTTTGTGATATATTTTACTTACTAATGTAACTATACAAACTGATATGTTTTAAATTTCTATAATATAGTTTTTTTTATATTTAAGATTTAAATTTAAATTTAATTAAATTATCTATTTGATCTTGTAGAGTGCTATAATTTTAGCAGCAAACCACAACAACATGAAATTAATCAAATCTAGTTTAGTGATGATAAATGATGTCTTTTATCAGCACTAAACTAGTGCAGATAAATGGACCACTTCATCATTAATAAATTATCACTGATAAAAGGCATAGAATTTTATGGTTGCTTACGATAAAAATACCTTTTTTTGCACTAATAAAGCATTTTCTGTGTATTGTTTATCGATGATCTATAATAGTCTGTCCTCAATGCATGCCTTAGGAATTTTCTACTAGTTGTTAGAATTTTTCATATGGGGAGGCACACTTAATGTCATATATCACATTGGCCTAGGACATTCTTGAGTGTCGGCTATACCATGGTGTTACAAATAGATAATCATATTGCTGTTAGAATTGGATATAAGACAACACTTAATATTGATGTCAAAAATCTAATTACAAAACTGTCCTTTTTCTATGGTTAAATAATTTAGCCACTACCACATAAATGGGTTTTTATAGCTCCACCCTTTAAGAGCTCTAAAAAATTCTAATAAAGGGGTACCTTTATCAACACTACAAAAAAGCACTGATAAAAGGTACTTTTAGTAGAACTAAAAACGTGCTGTTAAACTTAACCATTTATCGTTGCTTTTTTTACCACTAATAAATTTACCTCCTTTATCATCACTTTTAGCACTATTAAATGTACCCTATTTATTAGCCCTTTTTTTAGAAGCATTGATAATGACAACCATTTATCTGCCTTTTTTTACTAGCATTGATAAAGGGTATATTGAAAAAATATATTTCATTAAAAATGATATTATATATATATATTGATATAAATATAATATATATATAATTAAAATATATTTTTGATAAGTGTACATAGGCATTTACACTTAATATATAATATATTTAGTGTAGATTACATATAAATTATCCAAAAAATATGTTTAAAACTCATAATTTCATTATTATTATTGAGTAATAGAACTTTCATAACAATTTGAAGATAATGAAATAAAAAAATTAAAAAAATCTAAAATAAGTTGAAAACATAACTCTAACTTTAGACGACCATAAATCTGGAACCGAGTTTTGGTTTGGTCTCTACCACATATAATATCAATTATTGTAATGGGATCAATGCCTTGGGCACATGAGTAAATCCCGATCATATTTTTCGAGGCCAAAGGGCCCATATGTACTTCAAATCCAGCTTTTAGTTGGGGTACTCCAATTTTGTAATATTTGATATATTTTCTACCTCGTTCATGGGGGTATTATTTTTTTATTTGGGTGGAGAATAAATTTATTTTTAAGGATTATACTTATAAGGATATTATGAAAATCAAATTTTTTCATTTTTTATAATGTATAATTATTTAGAAATAATTATATATACATATATACATATTTTTAGTTATTTACACATAAATATTAAATTTTATAAAAAAATATATAAAACATTGTACATATAAAATATCTCGATAAATATATAAACCATATCTAAATAAAAAATAATGTATATTTTGTATGAAAAAAATTATATGAATACTTATATACCAATATAATGTGTGTGTCTGTGTGTCTGTGAATTTGTGTGTCTGTATGAATCCAAATTTAAATTTTTTTATTATGCAGTTTTAAGGAAAAATGAAAAACCAATGTTCTGTCACAAGATACCACTATGTGATGAAAGAGATCACAAAACCACTAATCACTACACAAAGATTACTTAAATTAGCTACTCTATAATGTTCCCATTGCAGCCCACTAACCTACATATCTAGATCCTCTCTAATAAGATCTTCATGTTGAGTGATCATCCTTTCCATTGTTTGAATGAATTCCTATGAGTTGATTTTTCTCTAGTTGAATCCCCAGGACAAAATTTGTTCTTTTTTATCTATCCATGATTCTTTCTCCTCGTGGGTATCAACATGAAACCTTCATGCATAAATTATTTTAATCTCATCTTCTGAGACATTGGTCTAGACAACATTATATAGCATTTCTTCCATGGAGTGCAGGAGTAGTTTCATGCACTCATTATGATCTTCCTCCCTATATGTTGTTTTCCTACTTGATTCTCCACTTTTCCCATTCTGAAGTCCTTTTATTTCATTGTTTTGTTCCTTCTTGGCTGACCTCGTCTCCATCGGTTTTGGCAAGTGGGAGTAATCTTTAAGTCCCTTCAGTTTTTTCCCTTGGACCACTATTCACTTCCCTGAATCTAGAATTCCTTTTTTCCCACTCTTCCTTCTAGGGCAGTGAGGTTTCCCTTGAATTTAGTCCATGCTGTCCACTGAGAATTAACTTTTTATTTAATCACCTAAAGTATCTACAACTTGAGTTAATGGTGGTTTGTGAACATCCAGACATTCAAAGATGTTCCCGACCTTGAACATCGAGCCTTCTCCAACTTTATTCTCCAAACCATTCTTCTTCTCCCAATTCCCAGCCTTCTGGTAAATTGCAGAATTAGCACCGAGGGTGTTTTGGTCTGGGGGTCCCAAGAAACCTTCAGACATGACCTTCTCAGTAAAGGACAACCTTCCGTGTGAGACCAAAACTAGAATCTCTGGGACACATGTCTTCTCATATCCGCGACCCATAAATTGGACTTGAGTATTTGAATTCACAAGGACCAACCATTTTGGATAAGTACAAGTGGGCAGATCAACATAGTATTTTCAAAACCCCACATCTCCAATGATTTGAGTTCATAGAACCGATGCATAACTGTTCCATCCACCACACTTCTTGTTAGTGTTTTTTATATTGGAATTATTTCATTTAAGTTGTACACATTGCTTCACAGAGTAACAACATCCACAGCCTAAGAAAAACCATCAATTCCCAGATCTCATTTTAGTCTTTTAAACATGTACGAGACTTTTGGATTTGGCCACCTGGACATTGGTGATTTCTAAACAACCGATGCGCCAACACCAAGGAGCACATGACCAGTAGAGGTCTTCTCAGGCCCATACACCCTTCGACTTTCAATATTATCGAAACAGTCCTCATTAAACCTTCATCCATGATGGGGGGGGGGGGGGGAACAGACACCAGGACCAGGTTAAGAGAGCCAACATTTCCCATGCACACCCTCTCATAGGGACCCTTACTACCGTTCTGGGACACACTGTGACATACAGAAGCCAGAAGCCCGAGCTGACCACATGATTCACAATATTCAAGCCACGATTTATATACAACAACCTGTTTCCATTGATGTTTCACACCTACTGTAATCTAGAACTATTCCATTGGTTCCTTCAAAACATGAACCTCAACGCATATATAGGGGAAAACGGGGTGACAGACAACTTCCATTCAATTTTCAGAGCACAAGAATTTCCTGATGAGTTTTCCAATAACCTTCAATATAGTAGTGTTTTTCAAGGGGAGAGGATTTCCTGGAAGACTTACCCATATTTCATTCATTGTAGCATCCCTCTTCAATTGGAAATCAAAGGACCAATGAAACATGTAAAAGGAGAAGTTGTTGCATCTATGAGGGGAGTTGGACCACACAATAGCAAGATCCTCTGTAGTAGCGAACCTCACCATGACGTGTCTGTAATTGAGAAGACCTACCTCTTCGTGAAGATTTAAAACCCAAGAGAAAAAACGTACAGATCGAACTCATCGATTGAGGGTCGATACTGCTAGAATCTAGAAACTAGTGTTAGGTTGAAGAAACCCGAGGCATTAGAGAACTCTGAAAGCGAGATTAGATGCTAAAGAGAACCTTCAAATAGATTAGGGACATTCGGGCAGAGAAAGATTTCTGGAAGATTTGGAGGAGTTTCGGTATTATATAAAGGATTAAATGAGCGACAATGAGAAGGGGAGGGCAGAAACTGAGGACCTCCCCCCTCCAAAGAGGAGAGGGGAACCAAGAGCACCATCATCCATGCCTAGGGAATCAATGGTGAGAGGGGAGCCGAGAGTGCATTCTTCCCTCTCTGTATTAACAAACTGATATATATTATCTATATATTAATATATATAAATATATATAAATTTTAATGTATAATATATGTAAATAAATAAAAATACATTCGATTATATTTATAGATACACACATATATAATATATATATGTATGTATGTTATATATTTGTATGTATGTATGTATTTATTTATAAATAGTCACAAAAAACATATTTTATAAATGTATTTAAAATAAATCATATTAATATATATTAATATATGAATAAATATATGGCTAAAAATATATAACTAGATTTATATATATATATATATATATACATAAACTTATTATAAATTGGGGAAAACCAACATGGTGGAGTTCCAAGGGTCTAGACGTGCAAGGGAGAGGCATCAGGTATGAATCTAAGCGGAGGCAGGGGCCTACATAATGTCCAATACAGTTAAATGGGGCACAACTAGTGCTATTAAAGGGGTGGGTGTGTTGGGTGTGGAGTCCCATTAGATAGGGAATTGAGTGCTGATAAAAGGTGTGGTCCCACAACTTCTATTTTTTTTAAAAAAATACATATTTAAAAAATATATTTATTTGACTCTTACCAGCACCTTTATTTTAGAACTCATAAAAGTTGTCTTTTATCAGTGTTTTTTAGGACTAATAAAAGAGGCCTTCATTATCTCATTAGTTAGCGCTGATAAAAGAGAACCCCTTCTAACGACACTTAGATTAACATCACATTTTATGTGCTTTTGATGGATTTTTCTAGCATTGTTAAAAGAGGTGTAGGGTTCATAGTGCCATTAAAGGGGGGGGGGGTTTGAGCACTGATAAAGGGGGTTTTCCCCCACTTTTGGTTTTTTGTATTACTTTTGAAGATTTAAGAAAATTATTTTTTTGACTTTTATCAGTGATTTTATTTTAGAACTCATAAAAGGGTTCTTTTATCAGTGTTAAAATCACTGATAAAATACCCCCTTTACAATGTGGATAAAACGGGCCTTTATCAGCACTTTTGTTTACTATGATAAAAGAGACACCATTTTACAATGCTTAAGTTAACATCACATTTTTAGAATTATTGATGGAATTTTATATCACTGTTAAAATCCCTTTCTATAGTCCTGAGTACATTTAATAACATGGTGTTTTAAAACCATATTTTAACATAACTATTAAACACCCTTATGGAAAATGAATAATACAAACACTCATTGGTGCATTAAAAACTAATCCTTCTATCAAAGAGACATTTTCCAAGATCAATTATGAATGAAAAATATATAATAGAATAATTTAATGAAAAACCCAACACAATTTTGATTAATACAAAATAAACATCAAAATTTAACCACCCTTAATTAAAAAACACCCAATAATAAGAAAATTACCCCTCAGGATAAAGATAATAATTGTACTAAAAAAATAAATCAAACTAGAATGTCCAGTCTCCAAACCAATCCACGTACTCCACAGTGATCCTTCAGGATGATAAGGTTGATTTATGTGTATATTGAAAACCTCGTTTTGTAGACCAAAATTCACTATTTCTCATTTAGGAGAGCACTTCATGTTCTATTGTTTCAAAAAACATTTCATCTTAATAAAATCATTATAATTCCCTATCGTGTCAATTCCATCAAATCTCCATTTCAGTTGGCATTTCTCTCAGCATTCAAGGTGCATGAAAACCCTAGATCATGAAGAGGATTCCCATAGATGACACTATCCCTTTTTCACTAGCAAAATTCTATGCATGTTTCTCAATTTAAAACAAGCACCACTTTTCCAAGTCTAGCATCAATGTTTCATCTATTAATAACCTCCTTCTTCATAATGTAGTGCACACCATAGGCTCATCGTGGGATTCCCCTAATCATGTCCCTTACTAAGGCCTCTCTCCCTCACTATAGTGGTCACCAATGCTTTTGTTTTTTTCTCTAATCCCCTCATACGCCATCTTTCTTGAGTTGTTACTGCACTATATATTTTTATATGATTTTAAGGAATATTTATTAAAATAAACCTAGATTAAAAATATTTTTAAAAGTAATAAAGAATGTACACATCGACCTTTTTGCCTTTTGGTTTATGCAGAATGGTTTTGAAACCAGTGCTGACTTTTCCAATAAACCACTCAGATTGATGACATGAAAAAGGAGTTAAGGTGAAAAACACCTTTCTCCTTAATTTAAGTGAACAAAATTTGGCGTATTAATTGTTTTCACTTAAATTAAGATGAAAGATATTTTTCACTTAAACGCCTTTGCCTCATCCCCATATATATATCCACCCACCCCTCTCCCTTCTCCTCACTCAAATTAGAACACCTCCCTATAGTTCCTCTCTCTCTATAAATTTTCCTTAGTGTTTCCACCCTTATGTGTGGTATTTTTACTGGCCTTAAAGGATTACTGATTTTGTGAACACTACCACAGATCTAGGAAAGGGATGCACTGGGTTTTATTAGTGTTAAGTAGAAAGCACTAATAAAAGGGGGGTCATTATCAACGTTATTTTTAGCGCTGATAAAAGTTTTTAATAAAAAATATAATTAATTTAGATAAAATTTATATATTTATATTAAAAAATAATGTTTATTTGTATATAATAAATAAAGAAGGAATTTTTATAGTTAATATATATTTTTAATAATTCATATATATATATATAATATATTTAATTAAATAATAAATATATTTATTATATTTATATATTTATATTTATATATTTAGAAGTATATATAAATACTATTTAAATATGTATATTTATAATTATATATAAATACATTTTAAGAATGTATATTTATAGTTATATATATATATATAAATAAATATATGTTTCCCATGAATTTGGTCAGTTGATATGTGAATATAATTAACATTAAAATGTTATGTATTCATCATTATTATTCATTTATACATTACACGCTCATTACTATTCATATTTCCAATATATAAAATGATTCATTTTTATTGATCTATACTTTACTCGATGTATGTGATTCATTCATGTTCTCATTAACCTATTATGTTCTCATAAATACATAAAATCCTAAAAAATGTATTTAAATAATGCATATTTGTAAATAATTATAAAATTATAATAAATATATTTTTTATATTTATGAGTATAATTATAAATAAATAAATATTTATTTATAGACTGAAATATAAATAAACAAATATTTATTTAAATTATTATGAAATTATATTAAATATATATATATTTATTGTCATATATAAATATAAATACTTCTGAAATAAAAATACATATATTAACTTTTTTTATAATTTCTTAATTATTTAAATATATATATTTAAACAAAAAAAATTCTAAATTTTTTATAAATATATATTTATGCATATTCTGAAAAATAAATAAATAAATTTATTTAATTAAATATAATAAATATATTTATTATAAATATATTTCTTATAATTTCATATTTATTTAAATAAAATATATATTTATTTAAATAATTATGAAATTATAAAAAATTTAATTAATATATTTTTTCATGTTTTCTAAGTATTTAAATATATATATAGTTTTATTTATGAATATAAACAAATATTTATTTATTTATAATTTTAATTAAAAATATAATAAAGATTTTCATTATAATTGTATAATTATTTATATATAAATATATGATTATTTGAATAATTATGAAATTATGAAATATATACAATGAATATATTTATTTTAGTTTAATATATACTTAAGTATATATATATAAATATTTATGACTATATATAATTAATATATTTATTTAAATTTCATAATTATGTAAATATATATATAAATTTATTTATATTTATGACTTTAATTAAAATATATATGTAATAAATATATATTTATAATAAATAAATATTTATTTCAATAGTATTTCATAATTATTTAAAATAATATATATTTATATTTAAATAATTTATTAAAATTAGGTCTTTATGAGTGCCTTTGAAACACTGATAAAGATAACCCCTTATCAGTGCTAAAAAGCACTGATAAAAACATGATATTTCAATTCTATCATTTTAGCACTGATTACACAAACCTTTTTCAGTTTTTTTAATGCTGATAAAGGGGGATCATTATTAATGATAAAAAAGAATTGATAAATTCTGTTTTATCAGCCCTTCATAATTTACCACTGATAAAAATTTCCTTTATCAGTGTCCTCAAAAAGAAATGATAAAAGTATTTCATATTTTTATAAATGGAACCGTAACAAATCCACTTGCTTCTCTACTATCATTACTTTTGAAATGATGAGATCTACCTTTGATGCCTCTTCCTCTATTACCTACACCTCCTTCTCCGCCTATGCCACTTCCATCTCCACCTCCGCCTCTACTACTCCCCTCTCCACTGCCCCTGCCTACGCTGCCCCCGACTCTCAAATTCCAGGCACCACCACCACCAATGCCTCCACCTCGACCTCCTCTTCCCCCACCTCTACCTCTTCAGCCCTCGCCTCAGCCTTTGTTTTCCCCTTCTTCACTACAAATATGTTCCTTTCGCCACCTCCACCTTCACTGTCCCCCACCACCATTGCATCCACTGCATCCCCCCCACCTCTGCTTCTCCCACCGCATCCACTTCCCCCACCATCCCTGCCACTGGGCTGTATGTTCCAAACCACCTTAATTATTTATGCATTTTGATATTATGTGTGAATATAGATTTACATTTTTTCAGGTTTACTATTTTTCCTTGTCATTTTATTTCTCATGGATGTGTTTTTTTACATTTTACTTTGTTTGTTTATAATCTGATGATGAGATATGTGGTCTTATTTTCTTCAAACATGATATGATAGACCTTTCGAGAGTTGCAGTAGGTAGGTTTGCGACTCAATGAATATTAGGAAGGATATGGAGGGAGAATATGACGTTTTACATTGAGATTTGAGAGTATAAAATCCGGGGGAAGTGGTTGTGGGGGATCCTATGATTACATATATTTAGATATTATTTTTACTATACTTGGATGAAATTCTTGGTGAGGGCGGGGATGGGTTGTTAACATAATAGGTGTATACTGATTCTACTTTTTATTCACTACAACAATAGTATTCTTTTCTCTCATTTACATAAGAGGTTATAGGGATGATTCTTTTATATATACATTTTATGATCACCCCTATATATATATTATTGGTGATCAGGATGATTTTAGAGAAAAATATGGACCAAGCTAGTTTGGAGTTGGAGTCAATGTTAAGAGAAGCTGTTTATAAGTTGATTTGGATTTTTTGAAATATATTTATTTTTATATAGAATGATATTTATTTTTTCATTTTTGTATTAATTTATATCCTTTTAATCAACACTTCCCATGCTTCTAGTGACCTATACATTTGGATGGACTGAAAAATATTGAAACAAGAATCATTTCCTAATAATCTACCATTTTAGGACTATTGGAAGGAAATTCATGGAAGCCTCTTTAAAATTATAAATTATAAAATTTTTTCCTCTATTACATAGTATTTGATGCTCTCTATTAAATGTCTTCACACTAGTACCACTAGGACATAATATTTCCTTAGGTGATCATGGACGTGAAACGATATTAATTTATTAGTTAGGGTTACATTTTTCATATTTTTTTCACTACTCTAATTTTTTATATAATAGATGTTAGATGAAATTGAATATGAGGAAAGTGTGTTTCATCCTTGAATGAAACACGAATATTTTTTGGTGAATCACACTATGAATATAATAATAGAGTATGCCCACATCCTAGAATATGTTAAGGTCCTTAATTAATCACCTCAAAAAATAAATTATTTTCCCACATTAATTACTTTAATTAATTTAGTTTCCATATTCAAAAAATTAACTACTAGTTACAGTTAAGACATTAAACTAACCATTTTAACTCCATAGGATAAAATGAACACAATTTAACACTTCTAGGTGTCTCAATATCTAACAATGTTTGTGTTTAGGAACCCATATACAATAACATCTTTTTTAAGGAACATTGATGTGTCATTAAATAAAACAATTAACAGGTTATCCATTTATAAAATATGTATGAAAAAACAACATCCATCTCATACCCTCTTTTAGAAATAGTGGTCTCCATTACATTAAATGAATCCTTCTTTAGCCATGAAACCTCAATCTTATGGTTATATTACAGAGGAACCAATTTCAATCCATAAAGGAATTGCATGAATATTCATATAACATACCCATTTTAATATTCCTCATATCCTTTTATTTTGATCATATAATTCATTCCTGGATTTAATATCTTCATCCTAACTTTAAATTGTATTTTTAAATTGTTTTCCATAATCATTTGAACATTAATAGATCATTTTTACCAATTCATGTATGTTTTTCTATACTATTTTATTTTAGTTCTTGAAATATGGTTTTGTATTTGTAAAATAATATTTTTAAATGTAAAATGGGATTTTATTGAGTGAGTTGATTTTAAAACAAATTTTATGATGGAATGATAAATAGTTTAATGGTTATGAAATGTTTTGAAAATTGTTTCTCTTCTCTCTTCATTTTTACCTAAAATTGTTGGTTTAGAAATTAAAAGGGTATTTTGAGAACTGATTTAATTTTTGAATCCATGTGTGAAGATTTACATGTAAGAAGAAATATATTTAATTTGAAATGTTTGATATGTGTTTGATTTAGTTATTAAAAACTAGATATTTGTTTTTTTCAATTTTTTAGAAACAATTTTATATGAAAAATATGGATTTCATTTTTAATAATTTAGAATGTTTTATAATTGTTCATGTATTTGGGAAATAGTGTCTAAACCTAATTGGTTTATTTTAAAAATGGTGTGTTATATTAAAGTGGAATTTGAGTAAATTTATGGGTTTTATTGGGATTTCATGGGTGATTTTATAAATAGTTTTCAAAGGACATATGAAATGTAGTTTTTCTATAATCTTTTAAGTATATTTTTTTTATAGTATTAGGAAAACAATTACATTATATAGAGAATAAAAATAGATTGATGATAAAATAATGAAAATGGCATGTTAATCACTCTATCCAACCCATAGGATATCCATCATGACCCCACTCCCACAATAGGTGAATTAATGTTTAACCCCATTGTAACTTCTTAACCAAATTTCCATCCAACATCACTTGAATTGTTGAAATTATGGGAGTCCTCTACAATTATATCTTATTTCTTGTTTAGTGTTAACTTCTTAAGGGACGAGTCTCAAAAAACAGTTTATAAAAATAACTATCATTCAAATGTTGAGTTCCACTTATTTGAAATTCTCCTTTTGTGTATTTATTTTTTTAAATATTAATATTAAATAATCAAATTGGATGAATACACACAAATAATGGATGAATTCCAATAACCTAACAAATGAGTATAAAAATGGTGTGAATGAGTTCATAAAAATTATAAATGATCATTCATATAAACCTTCTTAAATCCTTTGTTTGTGTTTACACTGTTCTTATTTAAGAAAAATTATTCTAGAGGAGTTTGAAGAATAATTGATTTATCATGGAATAGATCGAATTTATAAATGCAATATTAAATACAGGGAAAAAGAGAATGAATATAGTGTATGGAATAGTACTATGTATGATAGATCATCTCATATTATTACAAGTGTGGATAGTGAAGAAGACTGTATCGAGGATGTGATTACAGAAGTGAATGATCAGGAAGATCGTATTGATGAAATAAAAATAACAATTGAAGATGAACTTCATGATTACCATAAATTGTTTGAGATGCTGAATAGTTGTAAAGAGATGACATTGTATGTAACACCCCAAGCTTCCTCGGTACATTTCTCTTTGAAAAATGCAATAGCTTGCACTATACACAACTTCGAGTTCTAGAACACCACGACCAATCAAATTAGCAGTTATGAATAGTAATACCCACTTTTTTGAAATTTTTTAAATATTATTTTTCAAAATTTACTTAATTTTTGGATTTGGAATATCAAAATTAACTTATGGTGAATTTTTTGTATTTTTCTAAAAACGTTCAATTTTTGATGAATAGTGAATACACTACGTTATTGTTTAAAACCGAACTTTATTTAAATAATAATTAAATTTATTTAAATTTATTTTAAAGTTTAAATAGACGCATAATAACTATATTAGTTAAATTTAAATCATTGGAGTCATTTTATAATATTATTAGTCATATAAAATTTTATTGAACTGTTTAACCTATTTTACCCACCTTTTAGGCGCATTTTCAAATTTTCTTAAAATGTAATTTTTTGGCTTTGGTGAATTTAATTTCGAAAATATGAGAGACACTGTTTAAATTAGTAAGTTATATGTGGTTCAATATGATGAAAATAATATTTCGTGATTAGTAACTTTTGAATTTTATTTACCACGGTTAAAATTAAATAGGGTAATTAAAGGTAAAAATGATATTTTAATTACCCTAACAAATGTACTAATTCTGTTGTATAAGTGTATTTAGACCAAAATAAACCTTAGGAATAAAATATGATCCTTTTGGTCCACTTGGATTTGATTAGGACATTTATTATTATTTTATTTAAAGACAAGTTAAAAGTGTTAAATTTGAGGTTTAATAACTAAACAATTTTTAATATAGGGTTATACATAAGATTAACTCAAATATATATATTCATTAGAAATATAAAAATATTTCATACATCATGGTATTTTATTTATAAATTTTAGACATTAAATAATTAATGTATTTATGACACAATGATGATGCAGTAATTACCTTATTAATGAAAGATTAAAATAATTGATATTCTAAATATAAAAATAAATTTAAATTGGGAATTTTGTTTCATGAATCGAATTTTATAGGTAAATATTAATTTTTAGGGTTGATTTATTATAGTTTTTTTAAAATTAGTAATTTTTTTTGAATTTCACAAAAACCCAATACCAAATTGTGTCAAAATTGACACAAATGATTTTTAAATCAAATACTATATTATAAATTGATATAATATACCTAAAAATATAAGGATATAGAAAAATAATTAGATAAGGATAGATATTTCCATAATTAAAAACTTCAGGTTATCTTGGATTTTTATATTATGCTAATTAACCATTTATTATAACAATACAAGAATACCTGGTAAAAGTTAAACTATTTAACTAAGAGTTAAATCTAAAATATAAGGTTAATATAGTGACCTAAACATGTCTAAAACCTATTGTTTGAGTGTTTTTAGACCCATTACTAACTTATCCTCGAAATAAATTCTTTTGGAGCCATTATATAACTTATATTATTGTACAATAAATTAATATTTCAAGATTTTCCTAAGGTGACCCCACCACTCTTATAAAAGAGTACTTCCCCTTCTCTCAAAATCACTTCTCGAAAGCCATTTAGAACATCCAAAACATACTCAAATACCCTCAAAACTAAGCTCACTTAAACCTAGAGGCCTTAAATTGATCATAATCCAACCTAAAGATCCCTTTGGATAAAATCAAAAGGAAGCACCCAAAGAAGAGGTAATTACTAATCACCTCTTTCAAAGTTCATTTCTTCTTCTACTTTCTCTTTCTTTGTTGTTTCCTTTGTAAAATAATAACTCCATAAAATTATACATACTATGATTTTATTATAAATATGGTACAACCATATTCATTATTCTATCCATCCTATGAATGACAAAGTCACCATACGTGCGTACGTAAGACTTACCATCTCCATGTCATGGTGTAGTTTGTTATTCAACACTTAATTATTTGGATGGGTATAATAATGAGTATGATTTATGTAAATATAAAATATAAAATGTTAATGATTATTTATATTTAATATAACATCCAATTACATACGATTTCATCGTCAATTGAATGATATTGTCGCTCGTACATTGGTACGTCTTACCTTCTCCACGACGCGATAATATTTCATTTCCCATCATAACCATTCTAGAATAATTTTTATTTAATGATTAAATGTAATTTTTAAGAACTTAATATCATTTTTTATATGAATAAAATACATCCTATCCATAAAAAACATGACTTACCTAACAAAACATATAAAGGAAAATGAAACAACTAACACCCGAAAAAATGATAAAACAGAAATATTATTAACAAAGCAATATTATAAGATCTTATGTGATATAATATTTATATATGTGATTATTGTATAATTTAATAAAAATTATTTAACTATAATTTAGGTTGTTAAAATACCATATAACATGGAAAATTACACATTAATGGTTAATTTTACAATATCGTTATTATTTGAGGATGTTTATACGTAAGTATCTACTAGGACCTCTTTATCATCCACATACATGTTTTTTAAAGATGTATTTCAAAACATTTTTACTATTTACTAGACTATGGGTTAATGTAATTTTTACCCTATTTTGAAATTTTATAAAATGGTTTGAATAAAGTCTTTACATCACTTTCTAAACAAGGTACTTTAAAACCTTTTTGACAAATTAATTACAGAATATTTTCAACTTATATGGCAGGTGAGGCTAGTTTCTATCGTTATAACATGATCAATGCTTCCCCTATAAGCTTATAAGAATATTTTGAAAATAAATGTTTTCTTTTATAATTATGTGACTTTTAAATTATTTCAAAATAGAAAGAGATATTTCTCTCAAATAGTTTGGATTTTATCTATGTCAACATCATTTGTTGGATTTTACGTTTGATTGAAGTTGATTTATTATGATTCAATCTTCCATATTGTATTGAAGTTTTTGTGATATATTTGAATGTGGATGTGATATTTTTATACCATTCACGATTTATGGTTAAATTATTTACATTTCATATGCTTGTTTTAATATGAATGCTTATGTTATGTTTCAACCTTTTTATATGAGGAATGCATTGGACTTAGTAAGTGACAGGTATAGCCTACTATATCTCTTCATTGTATCAGTAGGTCTCATGAGAGAATCTAGTGTCTTGGAACAAGGCTCTGAAAAAAATCTTATTTGTATTCTTGGAAATAGTCCTTGACTATATGGTTATGATGTCCAGCATTATGCATTCCATTATTATGAAATTGGCAATTGATATTACATGTTTTTATGCATTTATTAGAATATCGATATGAATAAGTAAATGGAATTATTTGATTTATCTTTTCCATATTATGATGAAGTTTAAGATTAAAGGGATTCTTTTTTAGTATTAAAAATTCCTTAAATGTTTATGATTATTTATGATAGTTTCCGCTATATTTTTATCCTTACTGAGCATCTTATCTCACCAATTTCTTTTGTTTTTCATTTCCCAGGATGTGATGAATTATATTATGATTGATCTTCAGGGATAGGCTAATGAATATGAGTGTGTTCAAAGGGTGCACAATGTTGTTGTTTTTTTATTACATAATGTAATGTAAAACATATGCATATATCTAGTACTTCAAAGGCTACTAAACTAATCGGTCTTTCGAGATATGATACCTTGTGATCATGCCAATGTTATGTAATAATGCACTAACTCTGGGTAACATGGGTCAGGGCGTTACATTGTATTGTGGTTTCACTAATTATAAAACATTATTAGCTATACTAAAGTTGTATAATTTGAGATAAAGAAACAGATGGAGTGATGATAATTTTACAGAATTACTTTCTCTCTTGAATGGCATGTTCAGAGAAGATAATGAACTCTCAAGGAGAATATATGACACAAAAATGAATTCTATGCTCAATGGGTATGATCTCTGAAATAATACATGTCTTCCCAAATGATTGTGTACTATTTCACAAGGACCAAAAATCATTGACATAATCCCCAATGAGTGGTGCTTCTCAGAACAAGAAATATGAATCATGTCCTATGAATGTAGTGTGGTACTTTCCAATAATTCTAAGGGTTAGGTTCTTATATTGAAGTATGGAGACTGTAGGGAAACTGACATGGAACACCGATAAAAGAAATAAATATGGGAAACTACGAAACTTGAAAGGCTCTCCTTTGTTGAATAGAATTGATCATGAGTATCCTAAATTTGGATACGAACCGAGAATCCATAATCTTACATTATCAATAGATGGAGTGAATCATTTTAGTTTTTAAAGAAGTACTCATAGTATATGGTAAGTTATGTTTGTAAATTATAACCTTCCACCATAGTTATCTTTCAAATGAAAATACATCATGTTTTTTGTTCTTATATTAGGACAAAAAAAGTGGTGTAATGATATTGATGTTTATTTGGCTCCCTTGATCGAGGATTTGAAATTATTTTCGGATTTATGTGTTATGTTGAATGATGCTTATTGAAATGATGATTTCACATTGAGAGCTATGATATATAGGATGATAAATTAATTTCTTACTTATGGAAATTTTCAGGATATTACATTTAAGGAACTCAAGGGTGTCCCATTCGTGAATAAGTTTCACAATCAATTAGGTTGATACATTCATCAAAAGCCATGTTTATAGGACATCACAGATTTCAACCATGATGGAATAAGTACCAATCATAGAAGATATCATTCTATTTAATTTCAGAAGAATGTACAACATTGTATCCACTACAAGTGACCAAAAATTTGATAATGTTAAAGATGTGGACACTACTTTCTGTAATCCATTTATGAAAAACCGTACAAAAACTAGTTGGGAAAAGAGATCAGTTTACATTTAATTAAAATACAAGAATTATTTATATGTCAAAAATTTTATTGATGTTATTCATTTTGAAAAAAAATTAATGTGATAGTGTCATTAACACATTGCTAAATGAACCTGAAAAAACAAATGATGAAATTAAGGATCGACTGGACATGGTTGACCTGTGAATTTGAGAAGAGTTGGTGGCAGTGAAGGGTGAAAAAAAATTCTTCCTCCAGCTGTTTACACTATTTCTTGGTAGGAGAGATTTTAGTTTTGAAACTTCTTGAATTATATAAAGGTTCTATAGTGGTATTCATCAAATTTCTAAGACATCGTGTCAATGATCGATTCAATGTTAAAGGGTCTGAAATAACATGAATTCCATATTTTGATGCAATATCTAATGCCTTTAGCTTTACATTACATTTTTTCCAAAAATCCCTATCATACATTAACATAGATCTATTTTTTTCTTCAAAGCGATATGTAGAAAATCAATAGACTCAGAGAAATTATTGAGTATAGACAGAAAAATTTCTATTATATTATGTGAATTGTAAATGTTCTTCCAACACACATTATTTGATATCATGGTTCATTTTAAGGTTCAGTTGGTGATAGAGATTCAACTATATTGTCCGGTACACTATATATGGATGTACCCCATTAAACTGTATATGAATATTTTGAAAGGCTATGTCAAAAATCGAAGTCAACTAGAGGATTATATTTCAGAGAGATATGTTGTTCAGGAAGCTCTTGAATTCTATACCAAATACCTATCCAGTGTGGAAATCATTGGTCTGCCAAAATCACATCACAATGGGTGGATTGTGTGTAAATGAATATGGTGAAGAGTTGTTGTCACAATCAATATTCAAAAAAGTAAGAGGATCACCTTTACATTTTTCATAAGAGTTTGGATGTTGCCCCACATTTTGATACTGATAAAGAAATTCATAGGCATTTTTAACCATCATGGGATGAAATATATATATAAAATAAAAATGATAAATAGTTTCTTGGATGGTTTTAGGTTCATATCTAAAAGGGGTCATATGAAAATCTAGATTCGATTCAAGAATGAATTCGATTGTTATACAGAGAAAAAGTGTGTATGTATTATCTTACACTGGTTATATAATTAATGATAATACATTCAATAAAAATCATTATGATGAAGGTAGTGCCATGAAAAAATAACAGAGTTACTCTTATGGGTGAAGTGATGCTTCTTTCTAGTACTAAGGACAACAATCCAATTTATGTGAATATGTCATACTTCGATATCATCCAAAAAATATGGGAGTCAGATTATACAACATTCCATGTAGAGGTTTTTCAATTCAAGTGGATTGATAATAGGATTCCTGTTAAAATAGATGAATTGGGATTCATGAATATTTATATTAGTAAGTAAGGGTACTAAGACAAACTGTTTATAAGGACATCACTTGAAGTAAAAGTATTTTATGTTCTAGATTATTGAAACCAAGGTAATGACCCAAAAATTTGAATAATATATTATTTCCTAAAAATGTATATTTTATTGTTTCATAATCAAAAAGAATATATAAGTATAATTAAAATTTTATACGACCAGTGGAATAAATATTTATTTTTAATGTTATAAATGTGGTTTTAAATAGAAATAATAATGGATAAATAAAGTATAAGGAAGAGTATATGGACTCATCAAGTAGAATTAGGCCATATTAAGCCCATCTTTTGGAGCATGGGATGGAGGTAATGTAACTAGTATTTTCCCTGGACAAACCCCAAGACGATCTTCAACTTGTTAATCTAGATCATAATCACCTGATAGAGAAGTTCAAGCAAATAGAAATCACCACTGAGGAAATGTTGTCCAAGCCACCTAAAGATTTTATCACCATTCCACACCTTACTATATGCTCTTATTCATGTGTTATAAGGGGAAATGTAATGAGGCCTTAGTTACTTTGGGTAATCCTTTTTTAAAAATAAATTTTTTATTTCTTATTATGGTAAATTTTTAGGAAGTTCAAATGTTAAAATAAATATAGGATGAATTTTAAAAGTTTCATAGTATTGATGAATATTGAAAAAAATTGTAATTTAAAATATTTAATTATACTTTATATAAATAATAATACAGTTGTGATCAGTAAGAAATTTAGTGTCTGATAAGGTAGACAAATTTTTTGATGAATAGTAACATACCCTTATGAATAGTAACACACCTTTTTGAATTGTAATGAATAGAAAATCAGCCAAAAAAATTGAAACTCCACCCATGTATATATAAATACAACTTAAAGATCTTATTAGTGAAAAACTATCATTGTGTAAGTATTGGTATTTTTATATGTCATAAATATATCATTTTCAATTTTATGATTAATTTAATAATTTAAAATAGAAATTTATTTTCATAAAATGTAATCTTAAATTGTGATTTTTTTATGGTTATAATATAATTTCCTCGGACGCTGATTAATTTCTCAAGGTGTTCTAAAATGAGTTAAATTTTTAAAATTGTTTTTTGGGTTAGATTTTTATTTTATTTAAATATTAAATTAAAAATATTTAAAAAAATATTTTCAAAAAATGGATTTCATTTTTGAATTCTACACATCAAAAAATGGTTGGGGTGAATTTTTCAGTTTTTTCTAAAATACGTAAAATTTTTATTAATTGTAAAAATACAGTTTTGAGTTATTAGTATGTTTAACGACATCATAATTATTTAATAATTAATATAAAAACATGGTCGACTTGTTTATAGTAAAAAAGTGTTATTATGTGTCCTAAGTGTTTAATACCACAGTAAAATACTGTGGGAAATCCCATTGTTTTTAAAATACCACTAATGAGGTGTCCCATGGAAATTAATAAAATATTCCCCCACTTTTTCTATAAATACCAACATGTTCCTTCATTAATTTCATTATAACTTCCTCCTCCATGATGAACTAGTATTATTACCTCCTAAGAGTCTTCCTAAGGTTCCTTCAAGAATCCCAATGTCCCAACCATCACGTTTTTGAATTTACTCTTCCAGGAAAGGGAAACTTTTACCCTCCTCTTTTAATCAAGACTTCTGTTATGTTATGTATTTTAATTTCCTTTATCTTATTTTTAGGGTATGTTATCATGTATCCTTGTTGATTTAAAGTTTATTTACAAATGATGTGAGACCCTTTTTTATCTCATCAACTTATTTTATGATTTTTTTAAGAGGCATCGTTATGCTGCCGAATTTTCGTAAGGGAGTTTGTAACTTCTCTTTTTCTTTCAAATTCACGTTTATGTTGTATGTATTAAGAATTTCAATATCATATTATTATATCATTATTATTCTGTACTTATACTTTATTATGAATCTATTATTAATGGTTTACCTCTATCCCCCCTCTTTTTAATGTTTTAAAAAACCATGTTGCATAACCGTTATGATGTAGAAATTTTATCTCACAATCTCTTCCCCTTTTTCTCATGAAATTATTTTATTTTATTTATGAGAAAACCCAAAAATATTTCAATTATATGGGTATTCATAAAGGCATTAAAATTATATATTTTATTATGGAATCGACATACATTAATCCCTCAATCCTATTCCATGTGTTATAAATGACATAACGATCTTGTTTTTAAGCACTTTTAAAACATCACGATTTTGCTATGAAACCCATTTCTTTTATTCTATTTGGGTTGTTTATTAAATTTTTTATTTTTATGAAAATGGAACATAGAAAGTTAAATACATTTTAAGGTTTTTCCCTGATAATGATATAATTCATTGGGTAAAGAAATTAATCTCTATAGATGATAAGTTTTATGATAACTTCGTGAATATCCTTGGTAATTTTTATGACACATTGGGGATAAACCATGGTGAGATGATTATGAATGTACAAATTAAATGTCGTAGCTATATTTTCATTTTATTATTTAATTTATTATTTCTATTATATGACTTTTCATCATTCCTTTATGATATTCCTCGTGTTCTTATTGATATTGCTCAAGTTCACATGTAAACTGTTTCACTTGTTTTCCCTTACCGGGCCTTCTGATCACCCTTTCCATTGACATATATCTCTTAGTTATTATATGAAGTAATTTACTTAGGATAAAATTTTCAAGAATATTATCAAGGTTATTAAAATATTGTTTTATGTTTTCATGTATTATATACCTTATTTCCAAGACATCACACTTTAACAATCCACTTTTCAAAAAATTTAATGAATTGTTATGTAATGAGAAGGTGGGAGGCCATAATAGGTATAAAAGGATTTTTTTTTTATTTTTGGAAATTAGGATATGAAAACATTTGGAGTAATAATATATAAAAGTTTAAATATAGGAAAACATCCTAGTATTTTGGTGAAATATTAAGTAAGTTGTTTCCGAACAAATAAATCCATCTCTAGATACAAACAAGTGGATGTGGTTCTGGGAAAGATGTTTCTAGGGGTAAAACCCAAAAAATATCATTGAGCTAGACTAGAATGAGAACTAGTGCACTAAAATGGGCCTTTCTTCACTTATGGTTTGACACTCCAGGGGTGATTTTTTTTGTCAATCACAAGCTTTCTATGAATCATTATGAAGGATTTATATAGAAATATAATCGAGGTTAAAGAATAATATTTTTATGCATGATGTTTTAAGAAATAAATATCCTTTATAGTTAAAAGATATGTAAATTAAATAAGCCTCTAAATATGGTTTTATTTATTTAGAAAATTGTGATAAATATAAGGAACCATGCAAATGGTGACCACAATTGACCATGTGCTGGCAACCCACCAATAGAAGCCTGAATGTAAACTTTCATGACAATGATGAACAAATTGAAAAAAGTAATGGGAAATAACTTAAATCAAGATGAGAGAATTATTTAACCAGGAATGGAACAACTTTATGTTGATTCCTTTTTGCGTCAATGACCACTAACATACAACGGATCTACCAACCCATTGATTTTTGAATAGTTGATCAACTCTTTCGAAAAGATCCTTTCTGTGCACCTCTGTTCAGAATAAGAGAAGGCCACCCAGGATGTTTACCGCTTATAGGGATAATCTTTTCAGTGATGGGAACTAATTAAAAACATGAGGCCAAGAGTAGAGGTTAAAGCTATAGACTAGTATGTGTTCAGAGTGATCTTCTTTTATAAGTACTTATCTCATTAGATGAGAACAAAAATGGAGAAGGAATTTCTTAAGCTGAAGCAGAAGGAGATTGAATTTGATGGATACTATGAGAACAACTTCAAAATAAATTCCCAGTACACCAGAAGATTTATCATGGATCTTAATGGTATGGTTGATAGATTATTGGGGGACTAAGACCTCATCTATGGAATAATCTATCAAACTAAGACTATGACAACTATGAGGAGATCGTGCCGAAATCTATGAAAGTTGAACTAGAGTTGGCGTGATGCAGTGGTTTCATAAATCTAATGAAAATAAGTGATTGTTGAATATAATATTAGGGAGGATATTTGATTTGGGAAGAGGATGCAAGAAAGTAAAACATCCCATTTTTAATAAATGTGGGGAGAAGCTTTCGGGGAACAGTTTTCTTGGGTCCGGGAAGTGATAGAAGTGATACAAGTGTGTAAGAGATGGCCATATGATGTGTAATTGTCATAGTGAGGTGAATCCTCAACTCCAAAACACTAATGACAAGGGTAATATGGTGAATTCCCTACCTGAAATACAATTCTTCATGTGTGGAGAACATGTGCACTTTTCTAATTAGTTTCTAAATCATAGGGTAGTGGATGAAAATCACCATCAACCTCAGCATATGAAAAGGTATCAAGGCCATGCTTTTTCTATCACTGCAACTAATCTTGAAGCTCCGAATTATGTGGTGGTAGGTACTCTTGTTGTTCTCCCAAATATAGCAAGTACTTAGTTTGATTCTGGTTTTAATAATTCTTTTATTTCCACCATGTTTGCAAAGAATTTTGAATAAACCACGAATTTGCTAAAAGTAGAGTTATCAGTCAAGACTCCTAGAGGGATTATCCAAGAATCATAAATTTTTAGAAACTTTAGTATTAGCATTAGTGAGAACAATATTATTTCAAATATATTAGTCATCCCCATGAAATAATTAGACGTTATACTGTGGATGGACTAGCTCTCAATGTATGACACGAAGATCAAATTCAAAATCAAGGAAATATAAGTAGTATTGAATGGATAACCTATAGTTGTATTTCCTGGAGAGATCTCTCAACCTAAACTTTATCTAGAAGAACCTTCTATATTCTTCTTTATGGAGTTTATTTGTGAAGAAGAAGAATGAAATGGGAGTATAAAAATAGAAAATGTACGCATTATCCTGGAATACATTGACGTATTTCTTAAGAAGTTACCCAGACCACCCCCAGAAATATAGGTAGAGTTCTTAATTGAACTTGTTCCTAGAACTCACTTGATATCAAAGACCCAATATAGGATAGAAAATGTGGGGCTATATGAATTAAAAAAACACCAAGATATTTTGTAGAATGGGTTTATCTGAATGAGTGTATCACCTTCAGGAGCACCTACTCTGGTTGTGAATAATAAGTATGGATCTTTGTAGATATGCATTGATTATGTAGAACTGAATGAGTCACAGTGTAGAAAAAATAACCTCTTCCAAGAATTGATTTCTTATTTTACCAACATCATGGGGCTGAATTTCTCTCTAAGATTGATCTATGATCTGGTTGTCATCAATTGTGGGTGAAGAAATAAGATATTAAAAAGACTACCTTTCGATAAAGATATGGTCATTATGAGATTTTTGTTATGCCCTTTAGACTGACTAATTCACCTTATATTTTATGTATTTGATGAATAGAGTCTTTAATGACTTCCTTGATAAATTTTTGTTAGTTTTCATTGATGATATTATGATATATTCCAAATATTTTGGGGGCATGAGGATCATCTAAGGGTTAGTTTGAAAACTCTTCAAAAGTAGTGGATTTTTTGAAAGTTTAGAAAATGTGAATTTTTTGTTACAACATGTTCATTCTTGGGTCACATTGTAACCAATAGAGGAATCATATTTGAACATGTAAAGAAAAATGTTCTAGAGGAGTGGCCTCAACCAACAAAAATAACTGTGATTCATTGTTCATTGAATTAGAAGGATATTATAAGAGGTTTTAGAGTAAAATTTCAAGAAATTATAATCCATTAAACTTGTTAATTTTAAATGGTTTCAAGTTCATCTAGACAAAGGAGTGTGAGGAATGATCCCAAGAGTTGAAGAAGATTTTGGTTACTACACCCAAGTATACTCGTTCCTTAAGAGGATAAGGATTAATTATTTTTAGCAATTCATCTATGAAAGGTATTGGGTGCATCCTCAAGAAAAACGATAAATTAATTGCTTATGAATATTAATAGTTGAAGAATAATGATCAAAACTATCCTACATATGATCTTCAGCTGGCTGCAATTTTTTTTTCTAAAGATATTGATGCACTATCTTTATGGGGAGAAATGTGATATATACAGAGACCATCAATGTTTGAAGTATATTTTCACACAAAATGAATTGAACATGAGAAAGAGGAGATGGTTGAATCTTATTAAAGACTACGATTGTTCAATTAATTATCATCTTGGAAGATAAAAAAAGTCACTGATGCATTAAGTTGGAATGACCCAGTTGTTTTGTCCTTGATGAGAATTAAAATATATCCATTGATTAATAAGCTTGTAATTCTGGACATGGAAATTATAAGAGAAATGACATCATCAACCCTATACCAAATAATTTCTAAACCATAATTACTATATAAGATCAAGAAATCATATAAAGAAGATCCTTTTTTATAGAAGAATTTTGAGATTGTGAAATATAGGTTGTTTCCTGAGTTCCATATTGATCAAGAAGGTGTACTGAAATTTCATACAAGACTATATGTTCCATCTATTCTTGAAATATATAAACTGCTGATGGATGAATCTCATTACTCTACTTTCTCTATACATCCTGGAGGTACATAACTATTTAGGTACCTTCAGGATCATTATTGGTGGGATAATATGAAAAGGTAGATTACTAACTACACTTCTAGATGCTTGGTATGACAACATGTGGAGGAAGAGAGACAACTTCCTAAAGGGGTATTACAACCACTACACACACCAGCATAGAAATGGGACAATATCACTATGTACGTTGTCCCAGGTCTCCCAAGAACATCCTAAGGAAGTAATGCGATATGGGTTATAATGGACAATATTATGAAGAAAGAACAATTTATCTCTATTCAAGAAGATTTATCTCATGATCAACTTACAAGGACTTACGTGAAAGAAGTTGTAAGGCTATATAGAGTTCCAATTTCTATCGTATCTAATCATGATCCAAGATTCATATCAAAATTATGGGGAATTCATCAACATTCTTTGAGTACCGAATTGAATTTCAGTATGACCTATCACCCCCAAACTGATGGCTAATCTGAAATTACTATTCAAACACTCGAGGACATATTTATAACATTATCAATGGAATTTAAGGGTTGATGTGATCAACATATCCCTTTATTTTAGTTATCTTACAACAACCACTTCTACTAGTGTATTAAAATGGCACCCTATGAAGCTCTATATGAGAAACGATGTAGAACTCCTAAATGATGGGATGAATCTGGTGTGTGAAAGCTTCTTGGGAATATTACTGGTCAAGAGATGACAGAAAATGTTCATGCCATCCAACATCCCATTATGGATGCTCAGAGTCTAAAAAAGAGCTATGCTGACAACCGTCAAAGGGACTTGGAGTTTGATATTGGTGACAAATTATTTTTTCAAATATCACCTTGGAATAGATTCATGAGGTTTGGGAAGAAATGGAAGCTCAACCCTAGGTACATTGGCCCCTATGAAATCTTTGATTGCGTAGGAGGAGTGGTGTAACATCCAAGGTAAATAAATAATATAACATTTTCATATTTATTAATATTTATGAATAAAATATTAATATTACTTTAAAGGGGATGCAATGTTCAATGGCATACCTAATACGCAACAATGAGTTTCTTTGAAATCTTACGTTGCACACTAATAATATAATAATATTATTTTAATTGGTAGTAAACGCCTAACCGTTGTAATGGAAGGAATGAATATAACTAACTAAAAAATGATTATATATTTTTGTTAAATATTTTAACAATTACCCAATAAATGGTAGCGGCTAAAATGTGAATGAATCCAATTTTATGCATAAATATTCTAATATTCTGTAAAAGGTCGATTAACTGCCTTTTGATGACAAACCCTTTTTAAATATACTTATTGTCACATTTATATGTTATATTTGACAAAATAAAATCCTTATTTAGAATCAAGACATCAAAATTTACTTTGTGTAAATTTTTTGGTATTTTTATGATAATGTTCATTATTTAATGAATAGTGAAAAATGCTGTATTTTAATTCAAAACCACCATTTAATCTAATTTATTTATATGGTTATATTATATTTTTAATTGGGTTTATAGTGTAGATAAAATATATTTTTACCATTTAATCCAATGGTGGTAATTGGAATTAATTTCACTTTGAAATTGGACATAAACAAGTGTCAATCTTTTGATAAATATAGTTTCTTAAAAACACGCTATTTGTTTTGACAATGGGAATTAATTAGAAAATTACTTAATGAAAATTATATGTTTTGAATTTGGTAAAATGGAAATCATTTTTTAATTTATAATTTCAAATATATCTTAGGGTGAATATTTGATATTTTTCTGATAATGTTCATTTTTTAATCAATAGTGAAAAATACAACATTTTAACTCAAAACTGCATTTTCATCCAATTTA
Organism: Viscum album; assembly: GCA_963277665.1. Classification (NCBI taxonomy): domain Eukaryota; kingdom Viridiplantae; phylum Streptophyta; class Magnoliopsida; order Santalales; family Viscaceae; genus Viscum; species Viscum album. Next base: position 1,955,419,991 of record OY728127.1, on the reverse strand, counting down.
TTTATATAGTTAGATTGACATTTTAGTTGGGTTTAAGGTGAAATTTAATTATTTTTTTATCATTTAATAAAATTTTGGTCATTTTATGTAATTTTAATGTTAAATTGGATGTAAAAACTTATCAATCTTTTGATAGATTTTACATCTTAAAAACCCGTATTTGGTTTTGACAACAGAAATTATTTTTAAATTAATTACAAAAATTTCTATGTTTGTAATTTGGTAAAATGGATTCCATATTTGGAATAAAAATTTTCAAATTATTTAATTAAGACTCTTTTGTTTTTGGACATTATGAATAGTAACGACGGTAATTATATTTAATTATTGTGATTAATTAGTAATCGGGTAGTTATGGGTAATAAAATAATATCATAATAATATAAAATGACCCCATCATGTGTAAAAATCCTTTTTTGAGTCATGAAAGACCATGAGAATCTTTATTCCAAACTAGAGGGCCCATCGAGTCACATTGGTGTGATAATGACATTTACGGCATTATTTTTAAAAGAGAAGAGAAATATAACAAAGGTTTGTATATCCTAAGTAAAACAATTTTAATTTTGTTTACATAAATGATATCTTAGACTATAAATAGTCATTTTAAGGATAAAAATATTTCCTACATCATGGAATTTTTTTATAATTTTTATACATTAAATAAATAAATTTATTTATGACACCATGATGATATAGTGATAACCTCATTAATGAACAATTTAAATAAAATGAAAAGATAAGGTAAAATCTAAAACATAAAGATGTTTAAAACCTATTTTATATGTTTATTTAGAACCATTATCACCTTATACTCAAAATATTTCATTGTGGGACCTTTAAAATCCGAAAATCATTTTATAATAAAGTAACATTTCAAGACATTCCATCAGTGACCCTCCTCCCTCTAATAAAAGGCCCCCACCTATACCCCCATACCCACACCTCTAAATCCTTTGGATCATCTATCCTCTGCTCATATTATCTCTCCACATCCCTCTCTTACTCCTAGTGTCCTCACTTTGGGCTAAAGTCTTTTCAAGGAAGCCTTTGGCTCAAATCAAAAAAGAGTTACCTGATTTAGAGGTAATGTATTCTCTCGAGTTTCTTTCTTTTATTTTTCCTTCTTCACTCACCACTATATTCTTATTATTTGATCACATAAAAACACAAGTATCCTCAATATACTATTATTTTGTTATGAAAAGGATTTTACCTACACTTACACACACCTCCGTCTAATAGTTAAAGAACATACTGTTTCTGTGGGTGACAAATTACTACCTCACAGAATGATGATTGGTCAATTTTCATTTAACACCACTCATGGTGGCCATTATGATGGAAATATCTTTATATATGATATATATTATATTTATTTCTTCTCTAAAGTTATTTATTTTATATTTAAAGCATTCCTTTATGCTTTGCATGTTGTGCAAATGCGATAATTTCATATCAGGAAGTGTGGACAACCGCCCCCTCAAGTGATGTGACTCGTTCATGCCATAAATGGAACATATAAAGAATGGAATAAATTAAATTATGTGACCTATATGGAATATAAATTATACTGTAATTATAATATATCTATGTCTCATATATTTTTAATGTACATTAAGATGACAAAAAATGAGAGTATCGTTCATGCGTACATACGACCTACCGTCTCCATGAACGATACATTTCATTTCTTATCTCAAAACATTATGGAATATTATTAAATACATATATACTGGTTATACGTGATATTTAAATCATTAACAATATTCTGGAGAATATTTACTTATAACTACATGGGCAATTCTTTTCAAACAAGTTCATTTTTGACTCATGTACCGAACATCCACAAAACGTATGATATGAACTCACATAATTAACTAATTACTATAAAATGATAATATGTGATATGAATTGAATAATAAAATTTAAAGGAAGTCCTTAAGAAATTATAAATTGACCTAAGTTTATTATTCAGGAATATAAAGAATGAATGAGACCAAGTCGGACTTGAGGTAAGGTATTTCTTATCTAACTTTTAATTTCATGAGATTTCCATTGTTCACCACTAATTTGTTGAATGTTATGTATTGTGTAATTACATATCATATATATTATCATGATTCAATTTATATTCATGGAGTTATGTGATTCATTTTTTTTATTATCTTTTGGTCATACGACTCGATTGATTACAACAAGGTAAGGGGTTTTTATCTCACTTTTTATTCCCTTAAGATTCGTGATACATTTTCCAGTATTTCCTTTTGTGTGGTGTATGTACTGCCCATTATTATATTCTTTTTGTCATATACATTAATTTATGGGTATTTACATCTTAATTGTATGATCCTTCTTTCATGGGGTGTACATTTTGAAAGTTACCCAAATCAGTAAGGAAACCTTTCACCCTCATCTTTTTAAAAGACTTATTTTTGTTAGGTATTTTAATTTACATCTTATTATGTTGGGATATGATCTTATATATCATTATTGCTGTAAATTCTATGTCCAAGTGTTGATATAACCTTTTTATCTCTCATCAACTCATTTTCTGAAATTTAAAGTGACGTCGTTAGGTTGTCAAATTTCTGTAAGGGAACTTCTTAACCCAATTTCAATTCATTGGGTTAAACCTATAATTCTTGATTATGTCATGCTATGAATATTTGTGGATTAAATCTGATTTTTTTACACTTAATACCAACTTATATTGGGTGTATTTATATTTTTCACACTTAATTATGCAATTGATTTATCCTTAATCCAAGGATACCGCCTTTTATGGGACTTCGTCTCAATCAACTTTCATTGAGGAATCCTTTGATTTCTACACAAATTTATTTTAAACGGTGTATAAAAACCTTTTGACATTTCATTTAATTGAAATGGAATATTTTCACTACGAAGCGTTTTACAAAATGACAAAAAGGAATTTTTTTTAACGTAATTGGTGGCAATGAACTTTTCCGTCACCGAGAGTATTATTTGATATATGGCTTCCATAACAAGCCGTAATATTTTCAAAAGAAAAATAAATACCATATACTCTTTTTTTTTGTAATTTGGTATTGAAAATGGTTTTTATAATGGATTTATTATATCAATATCTTAAAATGATATATTTTTATTGCAATGTGGAAATGTTATCTTTACTTTATGATTAAGGTTTGTGTTTTGATTATGTTATGGTTATTGGACATCATTATGTATAAGAGTGGTTCCATGATAAACCTAGGGTGGGTGAGCCCGAGATAGCTATCAAATGCATTGGGTAATGTGATAGAGTTAAACGTTAATGTTTATACTATAATATTTAGGGAATATATGATGATGGGTATTCCAAATGTGACTCCCTATATAGCTGTGATAGCTACAATGTATGTCTGTTATGTATGACTTAAGTTACCTTTATGATTTGTGATTAATATGTGTTATTCCTAAATCCTATTTTTTTATGAGATATGCTAAAGAGCTTATGTTATGTATGAATTGATGAACTAATGCTCTCTTTCTTTTTTTATAAACCTTACTGCACTTTTTATGCTAATCCCACGTTTTTCAAAGGTTTCCCACAAGACTTAATGATGAATAGGGTCAAGGATGAGATCAATGAAAGACATGCTCTCTAAAACATGGACCTAGACATTTTTCTTTTTAAGAGTTTTTATTTTATGAAAAAATGGAAACTTAGTAGAAGTGTCTACTTTGTAATCTTTTGAGATGTAATAGTTATGTCCTAATTCACTAAAACTCTATACCTGAATATATCCTCAATGAGAATTATTAATTTAATTTAATACTATGTAATTTTTTAAGGTCGGGTCCTTATAGTTGGTATTAGAGGTTGGTTTAGATAACTTTAGAGGTTATGGTATTCTTTAAGCTTAAGTGACAATAACATAATGTTTAGGATTTCAGAAAGAGTCAGAGTTTTTTTAGATAAGGTGAATGAGTTTAAGATAACTTGAATAATTATATCTTAGTATTATATGATGATTTTACTGATATACTCACACTGAACTTTTTGGTTTTAGTAAATGGTTGGATATAACATGCACCAAAGTAATAGTGGATGTGAAGAAATCTGTGACAGTTTTTTATACGAGCAACTGAATGATATGGGAGCTGCAATGAAAAATATTGTGGTTATTCTCAACAAACTATCTGGAGTCATGATTGACCACCTAAACCCTAGTGATTTTTATAAGACATCATATATTCTAGAAAGAAATCCCTATGGAAGTTCAGTTAATAATCATAAAGGTAAGTATGTTCAAAAACCTATGTGTCAATGATTTGGAAAGAAACACATATGAAAATGTTTCAAAGGGATAGGAAGATGCTATAGATGTGGAAATGAAGGTCATAAAGCAAGAACCTTCCATGGAAAAAGGAAGCATCTAGTTGACTCTAGGAAAGGGATAGAAGTTCTTTCTGAAGGATCAATTGAATGTTTTAAAAGTGGTGTGCATTGTCATTATGAAAACACATGTCCTACGAAGAATATTTGGGAATGGGATCACCAGGATCGTACAAATATTCGTTTACCAATACCTAATTCCATTTCGATTGAGGATGAAGAAACTGACAATGACCAATGAAAGTTATTGATTCTTTCTTAACATATGTTCTCCAATTATTTTATATTAGGATATGATTCATGATTTTGTTTGTAGGAAAGAAGTATTTCAGAATAAGTTTGAAAGGAATTGTTAATGGATCATGAAGAATGCTGAATGAGTAAGAAGTCAACATATAATGGATTCAAGAGTTATGGTAGATTTTAGGATGGTGAAATTATTAAAAGTATTAAGGCTCTTTTGATGATGAGATTACATTAGAAGAATTTTTATAGTATGTGTAACCCTGATGTTTGATATATTAAAATTTTATTCAAGGAATAATTAAATTTTCTTTTGTGTATATAGTTATAAAGAACCATTTGGGTTTATATGATCCTTAAATTTGAGGCAATTATTGGTTAATACATTTTGAGATGGAAAATGAAAGTTATTAGATAAAATTCATAGTTAAATTATGTTATGGTTATTTTTGATGAATTTATCTATTTTTGTGAATGGTATAAAATTATATAGTTTTTGAAAAAGGACAACATACAGACAGTGTGACAACCCGTCACATCGGACGAAGCTGTGGGAATCAAACCCACATCCAATGTGCAAATGGTATTTATCACCTACTGTTGGACTACAAGAATTCCCTGATTAGTATGAAAAATTCATTTTAGTTAGATGATTTTATGAATCAAGAATAAGTTTATTTTGGGTTATATATGTAAATGATTAAACTATCATGGAGGATATGTGATTAGGTTAATTACTTTTCAGTATGAGACTTTAAGATCAACTGATGGTATTTAGAGATAAATTTTAAGATTTATCTTGGAAGACTACGTGATTAAATCCTTAGTAGATTTGGGTTTCAATAATAATTAGGATTACATTGAATAATTTTATGGATAGATGTTTATTGATTATTCATTCTTGAACCCTGAGTTCTTTTTGTTGAATTTTGGAGATTATGCGTAGTATTTCTTCTTTAAAAAATATTATCCTTTTGGGGATTATCTGATCTTGTACTAACAATTTTGGTTTTGGTTAAGGTCTAAAGACATGAGAAATATATAGTTCATCTTTTGTGGGTTAGTTGATTCTCAAGAATTTTATTATAGCACTCTTAATGTGAACAAGTCAACTTAAATACTCATCTTTTGGAAAAAATATGAGTTTGTGTAAGAAATCTAGTAAAAGATGAATGTCTACATATTATGTAAGTATGTTTCCTTATGTTTTAATTAAGCTCATAAATAAATTCCTCAATGAAAAGTAACTTTAAACAAAAAAGGTTGTCCGTTAAAATTTCCTACTAGGGAATCAAATACTGTTTAACCCATCACAAGTTTGTGATTTTGTGGTGGTTAACTTTCTCTTAGACATATTTTCCATCACTCTCCATTAGAACATGACCCTTTTTTCTCTTTCAAATCCATGTTTTCCGACATGGAATCTTAGTATGTGCTAAATAAGGTGACCTTTGTTCTTCTCTTTCATTATTTTAAAGTGATAGTTTTGCTGAATCTTTTTCCGATTTGGGACTTTCAATGAAGTTTCCGAGCCCAATTTTAAAATTTTGAGGACGCAATTTCCAAAAGGGGGAAGGATGTAACTTCCTAGGTAAATAAAGAATATGATAGTTTCATATTTATTAATATTTGTGAATAAAATAATAATATTACTTTAAAGGGGATGCTATGTTCGATGGCGTACCCATTACGCAACAACGTGTTTCTTTGAAATCTTCTGTTGCACACTAATAATATAATAATATTTTTTTAAATGGTAGTAAATGCCTAACCATTGTAATAGAGAGAATGAATAGAAGTAACTAAAAAATTATTATATATGTTTTCTAAACATTTAAACAATTACCCAATAAAAGATAGACGCTTAAAATGAGAATGAATCCAATTTTAAGTATAAATATTCTAATATTCTATAAAAGGTCGATTAACCGCCTTTTGATGGAAAAACCTTTTAAAAAATACCTTTTGTCACTTTTAAATGTTATATTTGTCAAAATAAAATCATTATTTACAATCAAGACATCAAAATTTACTTTGTGTAAATTTTTGGTATTTTTCCGATAAAGTTCATTTTTTAATGAATAGTGAAAAAATGCTGTATTTTAATACAAAACATCCTTTTTATATAATTTATTTATATGGTTACATTATATTTTTAATTTGGTTTAAAGTGTAGTGAAAATATATATTTTTACCATTTAATCCAATTTTGGTCATTGGAATTAATTTCACTTTGAAATTGAACATAAATAACTGTCAATCTCTTGATAGATATTGTTTCTTAAAAACACTCTATTTGTTTTGACTGTGTGAATTAATTATAAAATTAATTAATGAAACTTCTATGTTTTTAATTGGGTAAAATGGACATAATTTTTGAATTTGGAATATCAAATATAGCTTAGGGTGAATTTTTGGTATTTTTATGATAGTGCTCATTTTTTAATAAATAGTGAAAAATACAGCATTTTAATTCAAAATTGCCTTTTCATCCAATTTATTTATATATTTATATTTTAATTTTAATTGGTTTTAAGGTGTAATTTAATTATTTGTTTTATCAATTAAAATTTTTTTGGTCATTGGATGTAATTTCACTTTTAAATTGGATGTAAAAACAAATCAATCTTTTGATAGATTTTACATCTTAAAAACTCGTCTTTGGTTTTGACAATGGGAATTATTTTTAAATTAATTAATGAAGTTTCTATGTTTGGAATTTGGTAAAATAGATTCAATATTTGGAATTATAAGGTAAAATTATGTAATTAATACTCTTTTGTTTTTGGACATTATGAATAGTAACGATGACAATTATCTTTAATTGTCGTGATTAATTAGTAATCCGGTTGTTAAGGGTATTAAAATAATATCATGATAATATAAAATGACCCCAAAATGTGTCCAAAACCTCTTTTTAAGTCATGGAAAACCATGGTATGCTTTATATCAAACTTGAGGGCCCATGGAGTCACATGGGTGTGATAGTGACATTTATGACATTATTTTTAAAAAAGAAGAGAAATATAACAAAAGTTTGTATATCCTAAGTAAAAAAAATTTAATTTTGTTTAAATAAATGATATCTTATAATATAATAATTATTTGGAAAGATAATAATATTTCATACATCATGGATTTTTTTTATAATTTTTAGACATTAAATAAATAAGTTTATTTATGACACCATAATGATGCTGTGATCACCTCATCAATGAACAATTTAAATAAAATGAAAAGATAATGTAAAATCTAAGAAATAAACTTGTCTAAAACCTTTTTTATGGGTGGATTTCGAACCCTTATCACCTTATCCTCAAAATATATCATTTTGGGACCTTTAAAATCCAAAAATCATTTTATAATAAAGTAACATTTCAAGACATTCCAAAAGTGACCCTCCTCCCTCTTATAAAAGCCCCCCACATCTACCCCCTTGACCACACCTCTAAAGCCTTTGGATTTTCCAAAATGTGCTCATATTATCTCTCCACATCCCTCTCGTACTCTTAGAAGCCTCACTTTTGGATGAAGTCTTTCCAAGAATGCCTTTGACTTAAATAAAAAAAGAGTTACCCAATTTAGAGGTAATGTATTATCTCAAGTTTTTTCTTTTATTTTTCCTTCTTTACTCACCACTATATTTTTATTATTTGATCTAATAATAACACCAGTATCCTCAATATACCAGAATGTTGTTATGAAGAGGATTATACCTAAACTTATACACACCTCCGTCTAATGGTTAAAGAAAATATTGTTTCTGTCGGTGACGAATTACTGCCTTACGAAATGATGATTGTTCAATCATCTTTTAACAACTCTCATGGTGTCCATAATGATGTAAATATATTTATATATGATATATAATATATTTATGTCCTCTCTACGCTTCTGTGTTTTATATTTAAAAAATACCTTCATTCTTTTCATGTTGTTCAAATGCGATAATTTCATATGAGGAAGTGTGGACAACCGCCCCCTCAAGTGATGTGACTCATTCATTCCATACATGGAACATATAAATAATGGAATAAATGAACTTATTTTACCTATATAACATATATATTATACTAGAATTATAATATATCTATGTCTCATTTAGTTTTAAATTTCATTAATATGACAAAAAATGAATGTAGTGTTCATGTATACATATGGCCTACCGTCTCCATGAACGGTACAGTTCATTTCATATCATCAAAAATTATGGAATATTATTAAATAAATATATAATGGATATATATATGATATTTAAATCTTGAACATCATTCTGGAGATGATGTACTTATAACTACATGGGTAATTCTATTCAAAGAAGTACATTTTTGACTCATGTACCGAACATTGACAAAAAGTTTGATATGAACTCACATAATTAACTAATTATTATAACATGATAATATGTGATATGAATTGAATAATAAACTTTAAATTAAGTCTTTAAGAAATTATAAATTTACCTAAGTTTATTATTCAGGAATATAAAGAACGAATGAGAACAAGTCATGGTTGAGGTAAGGGATTTCTTATCACACTTTTAATTCCGCGAGATTTCCATTGTTCGCCACTTATTTGTTTCATGTGGTGTATTGTGTACATAAATTTCATATATATTATCATGATTATATTTATATTCATGGTATTATGTGATTCATTTGGTCTTTATTATCTTTTGGTCATACGAATTTCTTGAATACAACGAGGTAAGGGGTTTTTATCTCACTTTTTATTTCTGTGAGATTCATGCTACATTTTCCATTATTTCCTTTTGTGTGGTGTATGTACTTACCATGATAGTATTATTTGTGAAATATAATTTTAATTATGGGTATTTACATCTTCATTCTATGATCCTTCTTTCATGGGGTGTATGTTTCGAAAGTTACCCAAATCGGTAAGGGAACCTTTCACCCTCCTCTTTTTAAAAGACTTATTTTTGTTAAGTATTTTAATTTACATATTATTATGTTGGGATATGTTATTATATATCCTTATTGCTGTAAATTTTATGTTTAAGTGATTAGATACCTTTTTTATCTCTCATAAACTCATTTTATAAATTTTAAAGTGCGCCGTTAGGCTGTAAAATTTCTGTAAGGGAACTTCTGAACCCAATTCCAATTCTTTGGGTTAAACCTCTACTTCTTGATTATGTCATTCTATGAATATGTTTGGATGAACTCTGATTATTTTAAACTTAATATACACTTATATTGGGTGTATTTATATTTTTCACACATAATTATTTTATTTATTTATCCTTAATCTAAGCATACTGTCTTTGTACGGGACTTCGTCTGAATCTCCTTTCATTGAGGAATCTTTTGATTTCTACACGATTTTATTTTATATGGTGTATAAAACCCTTTTGAATTTTAATTTCATTAAAAGGGAATATTTTCACTATGAATTGTTTTACTAAATGACAAAAAGGAATGTTTTTTAACATAAGTGGCGACAACAACCTTTTCCGCCGCCGCGGGTATTATTCGATGTATTTCTTCCTTAACAAGACGTAATGTTTTCAAGAGAAAAATAAATACCATATACTCTTTTTGCATATTATGGTATTTAAAATGGTTTTTTAGAATGGATTTATTATTTCAATATCTTAAAATGTTATATTGTTATTGAAATGTTGGAATATTATCTTTCCTTTATGCTTAAGTTATGTGTTATTATTAAGTTATGGTTCTTGGCCATCGTTACGTATATGGGTGGTTCCGTGATAATCTTAGGACGGGTTGAGCTGGAGATAGCTTTCCAATGTATTGGGTAACGTGGCAGAGGTAAACATTAATGTTTCTCCTAAGAGATTTAGGGAATATACTGTGATGGGTATTCCAAATGTGACTCCCTATGTAGCTGTGATAGCTAAAATGTAAGTATGATATGTATGCCTTAAGTTACCTTTATGATTTATGATTACTATGTGTTATTCATAAATCCTATTTTTTTCATGAGATATGCTAAAGAGCTTATGTTATGTATGTATTGATGAACTAATTTTCACTTTCATTGTTTTATAACCCGTACTGAAATTTTTATGCTTTTCCCATGTTTTTGATAAGTTTCCCACAAGACTTAAAGACGAATAGGGTTAAGGATGGGATCAAGGAAATACATGCTGCCTAAAACATGGACCTAGAAATGTTTCTTTTTAAGAGTTCTTATGTTATGAAGAAAATGGAAACTGAGTAGAAGTGTCTAAATTTTAATCTTATGAGATGTAACAGTTATGTCCTAATTCTATAAAACTCTAAACCTGAAAAGATTCTCAATGGAAATTATTCCTTTAATTCAAGACAATGTAATGTTTTAAGGCTGGGTCCTTATAAGTGGCCTCTAGGATTTCACATTATCTAAATATAGATAAAGATCATGATTCCCTCCATGTATCCCTTTAGAAGAAGTACAAACCTGATCCATCACATGTACCAAATCCCGATGTGGTACAACTGAAACATGACCTCTCTTATGAGGAGCATCCAGTAGAGATCATGGATCGTAGAGACATGTTTCAATGCAATGAGACTAACCACCTTGTTAATGTGTTTAGGAGGAACCAAAAAATATTTAAAGCCACCTGGGAACAATATGAGTCTATGAGGCATAATTACCTACAAATTTTGTCTTCTGAGGGTATGAGTTGAAATTTGGGGACACAATTTCTTAACGGGGGAAGAATGTAACGACCCAAAATTTTGAATAATATTTTGTTTCCTAAAAATGTATTTTTAAATGTGCCGTAATCAATAAATCTATATAAGTATAATTTAAATGTTATAGGACCATTGTAAAAAATATTAATTAATGTTATAAATGTCGTTTTAAATAGAAATAATAATAGATAAGTAATTCTGAAAGAACAGTAGATGTCCTCATCTAGTAAACTCAGGCTGTATAAATCCCATTTGTAGGAGATGGGGAAGGAGGTAGAATCACTAGGATTTTCCCTCAACCAATCCCTAGCTAAGATTCAATATATTATGCTTGAATAGAATCACCTTGGGGAGAAGTTCAAGCTTATTGAAATCATCACTCACGAAATATTGCCCGAGCCACCACAAGATTATATCACCATTGCACACCTTAATCTTAGGTCCTATACAGGTGTTATAAGAGGCTCTGTAATGAGGCTTCATTTACTCTGTGTAATATTTTTGTTTAATAAAAATTGTTATTTCTTTTTATGATATATTTTTTGGAATTTCAAATGTCAAAATAAAGATAGAATGAATTTTTTGATGATTGATATTATTAATAAATATTGAAATAAGAGTATTTTAAAATATTTTTTATACTTCAAATAAATAATAATATATTTGTGATCAGTATGAAATTTATATTCTGATATGGAAAACATAATTTTTGATGAATAGTAATATACCCTTATGAATTTTAACACACCATTATGAACAATAATCAATAGTACTGACTAGAAAATCAGCCAAAAAATAGATACTCCACAAATGAATATATAAATACAATTTAAACATCTTATAAGTGAAGAAATGATCATATTGTAAGTATTTTTATCATTGTATGTCATAAATATTTTAATAAAAATTTTATGATTAATTTAATAATTTAAAATATAAATTTATTTTTAGAAAATGTAATCTTAAATTTTTAATTTATTGTCTTATGGTTATAATATATTTTTATGGGACCTGGATTAATTTCTCATGGTTTTATAAAACAATTTATAGTTTTAATGTTGTTTTTCTGAGTAAATTATTATTTTATTTAAAAATTAAATAAATGAATATTTAGAAAAAGATTTTCATAAAATTTATTTTATTTTTGAATTCTACACATTGAAAAATGGTTGGGGAGAACTACTTAGATTTTTCATAAATACTTGAATTTTTCTTGAATAGTAAAAATACACTTTAGAGTTTTTGGTATTTTTAATGACATCATAATGAGGTAATAATTAATATAAAATTCTGGTCTACCTTTTTATTGTAAATTATGTTTTGTGGTGTCCCAAGATTGAAATACTATAGGAAAATACCATGGGAAAGACCATGGTTTTGTAAATACCACTATTGAGGTGTCTCACGGAAATTATTAAAATATTCCCTCACTTTTTCTATAAATACCAACCCATTCCTTCATTAATTTCATTAAAAATTACACCTAAACAACTATATAGTTTTTTTACCTCCAAATTGTTCCTCCCAAGGGGCCCCCAATCCACCCAAGGTCCCAACTGTAATAGATTGGACCTCTCCTTCCCATTACTTTGTGAAAATATGGTGTTTGAGTTGATTCAAGAGGTCAAGGGGTCCTATCCCCAACACTTTGCCAATTTTCTAGTTAGGTGAATAGTTTTAATGGTAGACAGTTGTGAACAGTGCAACGATATCATTCTGTGAACAGTGCACCGGTTACCTAAGGTGAATAGTGTCATCGGTAGCCTTATGTGAATCGTGTCATCGGTGACCCTTGGTGAACAGTGTCATCGGTGACCTTCTATGAACAGTTCCATTAGTGAACAGTTCTATTAGTAACCTCTAACAGTAACCCCTCTTTCCTTTTCCAAATTTCTAATTCTGTGAACAGTTCCATTGGTGAACGGTTATATCGGTAAACTCTAATGGTAACCTCTCTTTCCTTTTCTAAATTTCCAATTCTATGAACAGTTCCATCAGTGAACAGTTCTACCAGTAACCTCTAATGGCAACCTCTCTTTCCTTTGCCAAATTTCCAATTCTAGGAATAGTTCCATAGGTGAACAGTCTATTGGTAACCTCTAACTGTAACCTCTATTTCCTTTGCCAAATTTTGAGTTCATGAATAGTGTTCCCAGAATTGTGAGGACTATCAGTAACCTCTATTTCCTTTTCCAAATATTGTGTTGATGAACAGTGTTTCCAGAATGGTGTGGTCTATCGTTATCCTCTACTTTGCCTAATTTTGAGTTCATGAACAATATTTCTAGAACGGTGAGGTCTATCAGTATCCTCTATTTCCTTGGAAAAATTTTGAGTTTGTGAACTGTGTTTCCAGAACAGTGAGGCCAATCAGTAACCTCTATTTCCTTATCCAAATTTTGATTTCATGAATTGTGTTTCTAGAATGGCGAGGTCTATCGGTAACCTCTATTTCCTTTTCCAAATTTCGAGTTCGTGAATAGTGTTTCTAGCTTCCTATAGTTTCATCCCTTTAATGTTTCCTTTGACATAATTTACATTTAAAGCCTCATTTTGAGGACTTTAAGGCCAATCCAAGGATATAACTCATATATTAATTATTCCTAAGGCTCAGGATGTTTTTACATAGTCAAACTGCATGGTTTAATGTGATCCCCTTTTAACGGGAAATCAAGTGTATCTCAAACTTCCTCTCTATTAAATCTCATAAAGGGACAGGATATCTTCCTCACTAATTCTTTCTATTTGATCTCGGCTATAAGACACTGGAACCTTTCATCTATTCTGTAGGAGTTGTATAATCAAAATTTTCCCCTCAGATTGGTTCCGCTCTATTTCGATGCAACCAAGATGTATCAGTCAATATTCGATATAAGGTATGTTTTATCGTCGTTCTTTTGGGGTTCATCTTATCCTATTTCTCCATTACATTTTATATTAGGTAATCTCCATGCTTATAATAGAGTTTTCTTGGGGTTTGGTTGGTGCAGTCGTACTGTGGCATCCTCAGGTGGATGCAGTTGTCGCGAGAGGAGGATCGTGACCCGTTGTGTGGATAAAGAACATCATAAACTATTTGAGGTAAGGGATTCGTTGATTCACTTTTCTTTTTATGTGAAACTGTATTTTTACAATGTTTTATCCCATAGGACCACAATGGAATTGACATAATAAATATTTGAACCAGATAAATAAATTGATATCGGTCGTATGTTATTTCCCCTTGTTTTCTAGATAATGTGATATCCATGCTTTATTCGTTTAGCTATATGTTCTTGATGGAAATTGTTAAATAATGTAAACCGGAATTAATTCATAATTGTGGGCTATGGATAAAGAGACATGTAAATGAATTTGGTTCTTCTTGTTTTAATTTGATCTTAATCAAATTGGTGAAGTATGGATGTTTAATTATTTGTGATAGCTTATTGATTAAGCTTCCCAAATTTGGAACCTATGAATAAAGAATCATTTAATTCAAGATGGATTAAAGAACTGATTATTTGATAATTCCTTTAAGGATTCTGAGTTACCATTGTGATTGTTAAAGGGCCCAGAGCCCAAATGTTAAGATGTTTGTTTTCATGCTGCTTGTGATGTGATGTGATCATAGAGGGATGTTGTGATATGTGGGAGGATGAAGGCCTTTTGGTTGTGGCAGAAAATTATTCCTAGGGTGGTGAGATGCATCATTTTATGCATTTGGGTGTTAGGGAGGACACCAAGGATGATGGAATGGGATGGATGTGTCTGTAAGATGATTGTTGTTTCTTTTTGGTTGATTATCTATTTTACTATTCCCCAATGGCTAAGGTAGTTGGTCTTGATTACCCTTTTTCAAAAATAGGCGAAGATTCTTGGAGCATTCCACATGCTTTCTATGTTTATCTTTTCAAGGGAGAATGGGTCTACGCTTATGTTATTGGAGGAAAAGACTTGACATGTAGTACATATAATCACCGTGTTGAGCCCCCTTGTGTTTAGTAGCATAGAATGTTTTTCTAAAATTCATGGTAATGTGGGAAAGTAATTATGTAATGAATAATTGAATGAATGGTGTTAACCCATGGGTTTGGAGTTTGTTGGAACAGAATGATGAGGTTTTAATTTTGAAGGAATAGTGGACATTGAGTGTGATGATAATGAAATTTAATGTGGAATTGTGTTTGGTTAATTAAAGTTTAATGAATTAATTAACGTAAAGTGAAACTAATAAAAAGGTAATGAAATAATGTACTAAAGATCTTTAATTGGTTGTGTGCTTTTAGGATACCTAGACATAGATGTAGCAGCCCCAATTCTGAGAGATGTAAGATGAAGTTGGGTCTAAGACTATGTTATGACCATAGTGTGGTTGTGAGATATAGTACATCCAATATTTATTGTGTTTCTATATGCTACTCCACCCTGTCAGTAAGGGAAAATAAAACATCGGGGATTCTGATCCCTGGGGGGGGGGGTGTTTTCCCCAACATTTTGGTGGGAGGATGGATGAATGACTACCCCCTTTGGCCCCACTCTCTTCTCTTGATAGTTACTTGTGATGGAAGGCGCAATGGTCAGTTTTTCCCATATAAGTGTGTAGAGGGATCTAATGGATTGTGGTTATTCACACACATATATTCTAGATATAGTATCCTATGGAATACTATAGGTGTAACGTGTAATGGCTATGATGGATGGGGGATCCTTACTCAGTTTATGGGCTGTAATGGCTTGAGGAATAATACTAGAAATACGATACACATTATGCGAGCTGTGGTGGCTCCCTAAAACTACCTGGTTACTTTCTTCCGTGGACGTGGTGTTTTTGTTGCACGAGGTGCATATTGTGGTGCTTCACCCAGGTGTCTACGGGAAAGACTTTTTGGAAAGAGATTCTTAGGACATACGATGTTGGGGGAAAGAGGAAAAATAGTGGGGAATTAGTAGTAGGGTACCCTTGCTATTCTTTATTATATGGTATATTCTTGTATACATTTCTTGGTGGGAGTAGCCATGGTGAGGTTGGGAACTTAGTATACTTGTTTAGGAGACGAGTTAGTTTCAATTGTTGTTCACTGTGATTTAGCATGATTTCTTTACTTTTTCACGAGATGTTTCAGGGAGGATCCTACTGATTATACTGTTATACTCACCCTACGTATATATAATTTTTTTTTCAGGTCAGTTGGAGCAGGTTGGAGATCAAACTGGTTTCTACTAGATTGGGGTTGCATGAGTTGTTCGGGCTTGTGGTTGCTGCTATTTTTAACTTTCTTTTGGGTACTTGTAGTTTTCCCCATCCAGTTTTAGTACTTTTTCATGACATTACATATGCGCACTTGGGTTTTGTTTTATATTTCAGTTCTGAGTTAGAGTTAGTTGGTGTCCATCTTATCTCTCTCTTACGCATGTGTTCTCTTAGAGGGTAAGGCCTCCCATCTGTGTGTTCACTATACCCTCGGTGCTAGTTGCCAACCCAGGTCCTACTAGAGGCGGGACTCGAGGGTCATTATCTCCCTTCTCACATTTTTGACCTAGGAGGGGTACACTTTATGGGGAGGGGGTTGTGACACCAACCTTCATGTTTTTGAAGTTACTCTTCAATGTAAGGGAACCGTTCACCCTCCTCATTTAATGAATACTTCTTTTAAGTTATGTATTTTAATTTCCATTATATTATGTTTGGATATGTCATTATGTATCCATATTGCTATAAATTTTATTTCCAAATGATGATAGAAAATTTTCACTCGCATCATTTGATTTTTTGAATTTTCAAGTGAAGCAGTTAGGCTACCGAATTTTCATAAGGAAGTTTGCAAATTCTCTTTTTCTTTCAAATTTACTTTTATGTGGTATGTATTGAAATTTTACATATCATTTTATTATATACATGAGATTATATACTTATACTATATTAGGACTCTATTATTAATGGGTGTCCTTTTCCCCCTCTTTTTTTAGGTTTTTTGAAACCATGTTGCATAGTGGTTATGCTGTAGAAATTTCATCTCAAAATATCTCCCTTTTTTAACAAGAAATTATTGTATTTTATTTATGTGAAATCCCAAAACTATATCATTTCTAGGGGTATTCACAAATAAATAAAAATTATATATTTTAATCTTGAATTTATATACATGAAACACTTATTCCTTTTCCATGGGTATAAATGATAATACAATCATGTATTTAAGAACTTTTAAAACGCCAAGATTTTTCTATGAAACCCATTTCTTTTTTTATCTCTAGGTTATTTATGAAATTTCTTATTATGATATATGTGGATCACATGAAAATAAAGACATATTAATGGTACACATTGATAGCACTCTAATGCATTAGGTAATTACATTATTTTTTAGAGATGACAAGTTTTATGATACATTGGTGAATAACCGTGGTAATATTTATGACATCCTGGGGAAGGACCTTCATGATATGCTTTTGAATGTCCAAATTAAATGTTATAACCAAATTTTCAGGATATTATTCTTTTAATTATTTATATTATATTCCACTTTATCATTCCTTTATGATATTCCTCATGTTATTATTAATATCACTCTAGTTGACATGTAAACTATTTCACTTGATTTCCCTTACTTAGACTTCTTATCACTCTTTCCTTTAATGTATGTATCCAGGTTATGAGATGTAGTAATTTTACTTAGGATGAACTTTTAAAGAATATTTTCAACAAGGCTAAAATATTGATATATGTTTTCATGTATTATGTACCTTATTTCAAAGATTCTAGACTATAAATATACTATATTTTTAAAATGTAATGAACATTTGTGGAATAAGAAGGTGGGATGCCATATAATAATGTGGTCAATTGTTATATTATTAGTCAAAACCACTAAAGGGTCAGATGAAAATTCAATCGAGGATGACCTTTCATTGGGATGTCATAATTGTTTCATAGTGGTCCCAATGTAGACGGTTTTTCATAAGTCATAGGAGAACATAATAAAGGTATTTGGATCATCAATATAGGGGTCAAATCTATTTTCCCTTTAAAAAGAAAAAGAGAGTTCAATAATCATGTGCCATTTTTTTATAAAATACATTGTGTTACCTCAAGTTATTATCTGTTTTCTACTTAATTTAAGTACTCTAAATTAAATGTTAAACCACTTTTGCAGAACATGACTTCCATATGTGCTGGTGCTCCCAATCCTGAGGAACAATAGGTTATCCAACCTTCTATTACTCTTAGTGTAGAGAAACGACCATCTTCCCATACTGGTGCTTCTATTCTTGAGGAACAATAGGTTTCTCAACTTTCTGATGCTCCCAGTGCAAAGGTACAATGACCATATGCATATGAAAATGCTACCACTCTAGAGAAAATTATTGATGATATTGAATCTTGGGAAATGGTAGGCAATGATGGACCAACGACGTAGAAAAAATAGAATCACCCTAGTTTTACCATGTCATAAATTTTTTTAAGGACAATGTAAAAGGAATAAAATTCTTGGTTGGATGGAATGCGAAAGGCCAACATGTTAACTCCAACGAGGCCATGTTCAACATTTATATTGAAATTTTCACTCGACAACACATAATGATTGATATAGATTAATGGAACCACATTGTGCCTGGTATTAAGACATAGACGTGGGATGTAATTAAAAAATATATGATATGATTTCTTTATTTTACGAAATAATAAAACAGTGAAAAAACGAATTACTCTTCATCATCCATTGTATAGTGAATTTAGAGTAGATTAATCTAATAAGAAATACATACTATTGCTTTATGGAAAGATTCAGAGTGGATTTCGCACAATCTAAACAAGAAATCAACTTAATGATACTGAATAGAAAATAAACCCATAAACATTGCCTATCTGTGTGCACCTGATAACCTATGAAGTGTGGGATGCATTTAGTAGAAATTATACAGATGTGTATTTTATGGTACATTGTGGCTAGTAATATGTTGTTTAATGGTACATGTATTCATCACTTTTATTAAAAATTCATTATTTATGAAATAACAACTGTGTGCTGGAAATAATGAACAAGTATCAAAACTAGTGTACCCCTACTGTAAATCAAGGACGGGCTAAAATTCACTTGATAAAAATTGATATATATTTTAAATCCATTGTAATACTATTATGTGACCTAAAATAATACCATAATTATGTTCCTTTGTTTATATACAGATTGATGACTCCAAATCCAATGTCACTTCTACCCTATTCCATGTTCTATGGATATAGGTACATGTAAATAAATATAGGATAATAAAAGAAAAATGTGTGGGAAACATGGGTAATTAATACATAATAAAATTTCGTTTTTCTTTAAATCATTGTTACAAATAATTTCTCACTTATTTTCCTATATTTTCTATTTGAAATATTCATTGGAATCAGAAACACCTATACCTAATGAACACTTACTTTTAGTGGTCTTGATGAGTCTAAAACAGTATGGCCGCATCAAAAAATAAGGGTTTTGTGGTGACACACTCATATTATTTTGAGAAACAAATAAGAGGAGGATAAAAGTGAATTAATAAAAAGACAAGAGAATGAATATCTGCCCTTGAATAACAATTCAAATGGTAGAGATAGATTATGGAAACTATTATGGGGTGGGGGAGGTAAAGAGAAAAAGCAACCCAATAATAGCCACAACATTGAAATCACACCCCTCCCCCACCAGCTAAGAAGATATCCATTCCCCATAAGTATATTTCTTAGCTGATGTAATCAATGTTCTAATAAATATTTCTATTAAATGTGAATTCAATAAATATTGATATATTTCATGTAATGATATTCTATAGGGTGATAATGTCTATTCTTTATATCTAGCTTCACCCACCCACTTCCTTGTATCAAGGGATACCATGTTTAATATGGAAAATGACATGCTACACAACACACCACTTCTAATAGATCATATGCAAGTGTTGATTAGTGTATCCAATCAAATGACCAATGAGATACCTATTACAATTCATGGGGAAGGTATCTATATAGTTGAAAAACCTTTTTATACATTCATTTCATGTCCATCACATCTTATAAAAAATCATGTCGATAGAGGGGTATTCATTTCAAATTTACTTCTCAAGATAAACCATTAACAATTAATGAAACATGGTCTGAATTGATGAATTTTTTTACAAACGTACAAAGGGAGGGTGATGAAAGGAAGGAGTGAAACAAAACCATATAAAGGATCGACCAACTAATAAAAATGATATAATGTAGGCACCATTACCCCACCCATTCTTTATCCATATTTAGTATCATTGAAGGATCATGTGGATACAAAGTTAAAATATTTTTGTAATTACATAGTTGATTTTGAGTACAATATGTATGAAGAGAAAGATAAAGGCTTCATTGGTGTTGACAGGTCAACTAAAATCCTCTAATATGATTTTCTCGGTGACTTAGTTGTTAATATATATATGAGGTATGTTGTTTATGATTTTATTTTCAAAAAGGTGATGTGAAACATTAATTAAGGAAAAATAAATTGCATATTTTCGGTAGGTGTATATATGAAAAACAATTGGAGGGATGTTCCCATGAAAAAATGTGGTCTTGTTAGTCCTCACATCACTTTTACATTACAAACAAAAATAGATTCCAAATAAAAGAATGAAATAGTGGCAGGTTTGATGAAATTGTTTGAAAGTAGAATTTTGGATGAAAGAATCTATTTAATACCAATGATGCCGGGGTAAAAATTTTCAATTAATCATATAAAATATATTTTAATTTATTTCAATAATTATACTTTTTTATGTTTTTAGGCAGCAATTGATGCTCATTGAGGTAAATATAGATACTTTATAGATTTATTTCTTGGATTCAATGCATAAATATCAAACAACCCATCCACACATGATGGATTTTTTAAATTTTGAATACAATACATTCAATTTTTTTGAACTAAAAATCATGTTATATAATTTATATTATCTTTTAATGAGGATTCTGTTATGATTGGGAGGTTCATGATTATCATGAAAAGGGGCCGTAACAAACCAATGGAAAAATTACTGTTATAATTTCTATAGTATTATGAGAAATATCATATTCCATGAAAAAAATAACATCCTTAAAGAGGTATTTATGGAAGTAATAAATATATGATTCAAAATATTTATTAATCCATTATGTATTTATATTTTTATTACTACTATGACTTTTTAAAAGACTCATATTCACTATATGATATAGTTTTTCTCAGAAAAGAATTGTAAAATTACCTAATGGAAGAATGCAGATAAATAGAATGAAGATGTGACTTCCATAGAAGCAGTGGATTGTTTCATATTTATGTTTAATATACTTATTTTTAGTATTAATCACATAAAAATGGCTTTAATATATATATGTGGATTCTTTAATTTGAGTCGGGGAGGTTTCTTCGAAACTGATCAAGCTCATGAGATATTAGACAAGGAGGTTGAAACTCAAAATTCAATAAAAAAGTAATGTTTTTCAAATATATTATGTGTTTCCTCACAATAATATTTGTTCTCTATTTAATTTAAATAATAAATATTAAATGTTTGACTACACATGTAGATAATTTCTTCAACGGAATTATTCTCCCTCAAATCCTTCTCACCCCTCCATTATTAAAATTTAATCACATCCCTCCAAATGAAGTGGAGGGAACATGATGTAATGTGATAAATGTCAATAATGCAATTTTTACATTTTGACAAAGAAAGAAAATAGAAATCATGGTAATGAACGATGTGGCCAGTATGACTCGTAGTGCAAATTTTTATGAAATTAATTAATTTTGTCATAAATTTATCTATTATTTGTAAGTTAGTTTCCTTATCATTTTTATCTAATACTTATTTTGTTTTGTTTTCTCATGTTATCCTTATATGATCATTAATCTCTCCTTTTTTTACACATTCATCATTTATTGTGTTTTAAATTCTGATGTTATTAAGGGTAGTTTTAGAAATGATATTTCTATGAATGTTTAAAGTAAATAATAACTTAATGTGAGACGATTATGAACTAGTTATTTATGTTTCCATGTTTCCAAAAGAAATAGACCAAAACTATTATAGCATGGATAATTATGTTATATAATGAATATTAATCTACTATGATGTGATATCTATTTATGAATATTTTGGGTCAATATAGATGTTATTAGAGAAACTAACCTACTCAATACTAAGAAAAAATAACATGTGACCAGTATCACTCAATGTGTATCCTTTTATTTAAAATTTACATTACTTTTAGTAAAATGAACATGTGAAATAATAAAAAATAAGAAAATTCCTTCGTATCGTTGTGATAAATTAGAAAAATGATCTATAAGTCATTTTTTATGTATAAGAATCAATCACACCTCAATCTGAGGAATAGTGTGGCAGGTATGACATTAAGTGTTTATTTTTATATTAAATTGAAATTAAATTCAACCAAAAGAACAAGTGACATATTTAAAAATGATAATACACATTTGGATTGTTTTTTACTTTTGTAGAATGATCCATGAGTTAGTTGTGACATGTAGTAATCACCCACACCTTAATCTAATGCATTTCGTGACTGGTATGACTAAAACTATCTATTATTATTTCAAAATTTACATTTTTGTTCAAACATGTCACTCAATGAAAAGAAATAAAATGCACACCGATTGTATTAATAATTTATGAATAAGATTCATAAGTAACCTTTGACCTGTATGAAGTTGTCTCACCTCAAACCGATGGACGATAAGATTGTTAGGACTCAAAAATCATGTTTCTAGTTAGAAATGACATTTTAGTAAAAAATCACAACTCATATAATGAAAATAGAGAAAACTCATTGAGATTGTTTCACACTTCAAGAAAATGATATATACGTCATTTTTGATGTGGAGAAATAAACTGCATCTCAATATGATGCATTGTGTGGCAGGTATAACCCAAAGTGTCTTTATTTATTTAAAATTGTCGTTAATTTAAGTAAAAAAACAAAACCGGGATACTAAAAACAAATAAAAAATATTCATATTGTATTAATACTCAAGTAAAATTTCCTATAAGTCATTTGGGATGTTTAAGAATTAACCGCACCTCAATATGATGCACAATGTTGCGGGTATAAATCAAAGAGTCTATTTTTATTTAAAATTGACCTCAATTTAGGTAAAAACAATATGTAACATACCAAAAATAAAGAAAAACCATTCGGTCTATTTTCATATTTTAAGAAAATGATCTATAAGTCATTTGAGACTTGTAATAGTCAACCTAGTCACAATATGATGCATGATGTGACTGATATGACTCAAAGTGTATCTTTTTATTTAAATTTGACAATAATTTAAGTAAAAAATAAGGGACATACAAAAAACCAATAAAATTCATTAGTTTTATTTTTATACTTTAGTAAAATTATCCATGAGAGATTTTTAATATGTATGAATCAATCATACCTCAATATGATGCACAATGTGGCTGGGGTGACACAAAATGTCTCTTTTTATTTAAAACATACATAATTTAAGTAAAAACAACAAGTGAAATTCTAAAACCAAGAAAATGCCTTTAGATTGTTTTTATACTTTAAGAAAACAACCTATGATTCATTTTTGACTTTTATGAGTCAACCATTCCACAATCCAATGAACGATGTCACCAGTGTGAAAAAAAGTTCATGTTATTATCTTAAAATTGAAATTTTAGTTTTAAATACATCACTCACTAAAAACCATGAAAACGTAATCCGATTATCTTGTTAATTTAGGATATAAATTCAAAAGTAATTTTTTTGTTTGTGAAGCAATATCACGTCAAAATGATGCACAATGCAATGATTATGTCTCAAAATGCTTGTTTCCAATTTGAAACGATATTTATTAAAAAAACATAAATGACATACTGAAAAATGGGAAAAAACATTTATATTTTTTTGATATATCAAGAAAATGATCTATTACTCATTTTTGACATGTTGGAATCAGACGAACCTCAATGCGATACATTGTATGACTAGTATAACTCCAAATTAGTTATTATTTTTAATTGAAATTAATTTTAGTATAAAAACGAGTGACATACTCAAAACCAATCACACACATTCAGATATTTTTTAAATATTAGGAAAATGATCTAAAACTATTTTGTGAAATGTATAAATGAACCCCATGTCAATAGGATGCATGATGCGACTGGTATAACTCCAAATGTGTCATTTTTATTAAAAAATTTGATTTTATTAATGTAATCTTTCATATCAATGTTTAATTTAATTATTTATTGTATTACTAAAATAATATTAGTTTTCTAATATAGGATTAATTGTTTAATCGGGATGAGAGTATTTTTTCGACAACTGATACCAAGGACGAACTTTTTAGATAGGGGATCATGGGCATCAAAAGATGAGATTTCAAGGTTTAAGAATGTTTTTTGGATAATTATAAATGTATGTATATAAAACATTTTTATTGAAATGTAAAATTTAGTGTTTTTTTAATATTACATTTGTGAAATGTTTTTTATTCCTAATTTCTATAAAAATAAAAAATCATTATTGGAAATTATTACATTGTTTTAAATTACATGTTGTATATAGCATTTGAAATTGTAGGTTTTTTGTCTGGGTGTGTCGTTATTCTAACAGCCCCAGAAGGCAGCTATGACTTTATTAGTGTTAAAAATGAATTGATAAATAGGGTACTTTATCAGTGATTTTTTAATGTTGATAAAATATCCCCTTTATTATCACTGATAATGGGGACCCCCTTTATCATCATTGTGATTATGACTTCTTTTTTAGCATTGTTAAAATACGATTTGTGTGATGTTAGAAGGAATATATATAGTAGTGGAAGTATAGAATTTGAGAAACATCATATAAATGTTTTTTTCTTATTTATTTTATTATTAATTATTTTTTTAGTTTTTCAGATTTTAGTTAGTTTTTAGAATTTAATTTTCCTTATTTTTTTAGAAATTATTTATAAATAATATTTAATATTAGTAATTAAATTATTTTTTTTTAATATTTAATTTTGATTAAATAATTTATAATTTTTCCTAAAAATAGATTTATTATTATAAGAAGATTATTATTTAGAATAACTTAGTAGTTTTAAATACTAGTGAAATAATTAAGAATTAATACTAACTAAATTATGAATAAGTACTAGTGAAATAATGATTCATAAAAAATTAACTACTAAATTACTAATGATTAACTGATGAAAATGTGATGATTAAGTATTGAATAACTAATGAGTAAAAAATAACAACTTAGGATGAATGAATTATTTGGTAATGAATAACCTATGATTAAATTAGAAGTAACTGAGGATCAAATAATTAAAAAATAATTATTAACTAATTAATAACTAATAATTAAATAATGATAACTATTAAATTAACAAATAACTAAATATAACGTTAGTACATAATAACTATTAAATAAGTAAGGATTATCCTGTGATTATCAAGTTATTTAGACATAATTAACTTAGCATTAACTAATGTTTAGGTAATAATAGACCAATGATTAAAGAATAATTAACAAATAATTAATTAGTGACAAACTATTAATTAAATAATAGGAAACTGTAAAGAATATACTTAATATATATTAATTAAGTATTGATTAATGTGTTATTAATGAAAGATTGTTTAATTATTAATTTAGAAATAACTATTTCTTAACGAATGATTACATAATGGTTAAATAATGATTAGTGAATGGCTAAAAAATGTTAAAATTATGATTAACAAGTAATTAAGGATATCTAATCAATGATTAGTAATGATTAACAAACAATTAATTATTTATAAAGCAATGATTAAAAAATAATGGTTAATTGTTAGTTATGTATATATTAATTACTTAAAAAATGATTTAACATTAATTAACTAATATTTACCTTCAAATTAAATACTTAATAACTACTGTTTATCTAATGATTAATGACTGATTAATGAATGATTAAGGTGTAGTTAACTTACAATTAACTATTGCTTAATAAATCCTTATGTAATGACTAACTAATGAGTAACCAATTATTAATGAAGAAATAAATAATGATTAAATAAAACATAATTAATGATTTACTATTGATTAACTAATAATTAAATAATGGTGAACCATTAATTAACCCATAAATAACAATAGATTAAGAATTTAATAAAAATGATTTAAGAAAAGATTAACTAGTTATTAATATAGGATTAATTAATGATGAAGTAATGAGTAAAAAATTATTAATTAATGATTAACTACTAATTAAATCTAATCTATATTCTTAATATCTATTATTTAATGAATTCTTAACACATTGTTAACATGTCATTAATGATTTAGTAATGAATGATTAAAGAATGTTTAAATATGGAATAAGTAATGCTTAACATAGGATTAAGTAATGATTAAATTATGATTAGTTACTGATTAGTTATCATTTAACTATAAAGTTACTACATAAGAACTATTAATTAATTAATTCAAACCTTTTGACTTAGTAATGATTAACTATGGATTAACTTTTGATTAAATAATGTTAAGATATTGATAAAATTCAGATTTTAATATAATTAATATAATATCAAATATGGATATCTGTATTACAAAGAGGCCTAACAGCACACCTAATTTGTTGCTCCTAAAATTTAGATGATTTATACCTTCCTACACACATGGTTTGAAAATCTTGATAAATATGTTTTAGACAATTCACATTCTCTTTATAAACCACTGAACAAAAGTTTAGCAAGATTAAAAATTATATAGTTAAAAAATACATCCATATTTTAGGATACCAAAAGATTTTCAAATTTTTTTTAAAGTGAATAATATGTATTTATCGAAGTAATTACATCCCTATCCGGATACTACTGCTGGGTGTTGCTCTAGAACAGATGTATCTAGGGGTAACAACCCAAAAAAGAGAAATTGAGCTGCATTCATTCGTTACCTAGTGAATGAAAATAGAGCTCACTGTAGTCATGATTTTATACACTTTAGGGATATTATTTAGATGATTCAAATTCTATAACACCATGAGTTTTTTTTTTGAAATATTGTTTTTCGAATTATTTTAATCATTTTGATATTTTTCATTTCACGCAATGTTGAATATAATTTGAGTTATATGAGAGAACCAAGTTATTATTTCTTTGTAAGATACACTATGTTAAGATTCTTTATAAGATAACTCAATATATGTTTTTTTCCACACACAACCCATACTTTCCATTCATTATATGCAACACCGAATTGGCTTATGTTACACACAACACTATGTTTCTATGAATTTTCATTTTTTATAATTAATTAAAATAGGTATTTATAAAATAGCCATTAAACCTAATTATATGAATATTAATCGACAATTTTTAAATATTATTTATAATTTTTTTATATAATGGAAACCTAATTATTATTAAACATATATTTTTTTGTAAAGTCATTATATGTTTTGAAATACCATTTTTCAAAATAACAGATTTTTTATGTCCTTCTTCGAAAAGAAATAAAATTAATTTCTGACACTATTAGAAATTTAATTTTATAATGTAAAATTATTATTTTAATTTATAATGTCAAAATTAAATTACGGTTAAATTTTGGTATTTTTCTAAGAAACATCATTTTTGGGTAAATAGTGAGAAATACAGATTTTTAATTTAAACCTTAATTTTTTTCATATATTTTATTTATATATTGAAGATATATTTATATTTAGTTTTTAACTAGTAATATATAAATTATACATATATGAATACAATTTAATACCTTGGAATTATTTTTATGCTGAATTAGGATAAGAATTCTTAATAAAGTTTTGAACATTGTCGCTATAAAAAACTACTTTCTCGCCATGTCTACGAGATTTCCATTAAACTTAATTTTGAAACATATGTTAATTGAATTTAGAAAAATTTTCATACATGGTTTTAATCAGTAAAATATTTATTTTCTAAAAAAAACTTAAATATTTCCCAAAATACTAGTGCAAGTGGAAAAAATTAACTTCAATGATTAATGTAAAATTATGATCAACAATAGACTAAACCTTAAAATTAATTTAAAAGATTACCTATAAACTTGTAAAAAAATAAATTTTATAGATTTATTTATGCCATAAACATCCATTAATTGTTTTTTTGGTTTTTATTACATTTGTTTTTCAAAAAACATGGGCACACATAACTTGTTTTAAAAAATGCAATGTTTTTACATTCTCTCCCCCCTAAAAGGCCACTACCTCTCCCCCTTCTTAACACCTCTCAATCCACATATGGTAGGAAAAAAAATGATCAAATCTCCTCCAAAAACCCTCACTTACACCATGAATATTCCCTTTGGGATGAAATCCATCCAAGGAATCCCTTTGGTGTAATCTATAAGGAGTTACCCAGAGAAGAGGCAACCTTCTTCCTCGAGATCCTTTCTTTTATTTTCATTCTA
Source organism: Viscum album (assembly GCA_963277665.1). Classification (NCBI taxonomy): domain Eukaryota; kingdom Viridiplantae; phylum Streptophyta; class Magnoliopsida; order Santalales; family Viscaceae; genus Viscum; species Viscum album. Next base: position 1,955,391,283 of record OY728127.1, on the reverse strand, counting down.
CACTACCTAAAACATCATTATTTCATGATTATATAAAGACACTTGAATCATAAATATACAAATATTTTGATATCTTATGGGGTCTACATTCACTTACATACACTTCCATATAATGGGTAAGGAATTTAGCATTCTTTTGTTTGACAAACTACCGCCTTACAAAACGACGTGGTTTGTATTACCATTACCATCTTAAATAGTTAAGAATTATGATTTTAAATATATTTATATATTTAATATATGATATTTATAATGTATTATTTAATTTTTTAATCTTTAAAAACACATACCTTTATACTTTCCACAGTGTATAAATATGATAACCTCTTTTGTGGATGTCTGGACTACCACCACCCCAAAGCAATGTGATTCATTCCCACAATAATTGGAATGTATTAGGGAAGAATTTAGTGAATAATGTGAAAAATATATGGTATAATAATTCTACATGAATAATTATATTTATAAATATATATACATATATTTTAGTAACTTACATTCTTTCAATATGACAATAAAACTGAAACGACGTTCAAGCGTAAATACGATATACTATCTCCATGAATAGTGTATAACATTTCATAATTATATATTTTATAGATTATTATAATAAAAATTTAATGAATATATATTATTTTTATATCATGTTTTACATTCTAAAAACCAGGATATAAGTATAAGGACCAATTATATAACAAATTGAAACACATGTGAATAACAGAGAAGATATTACCCAAAGCGTTACCTTAACTTAAAATTTTTAGTAAAAAGGTAATATAAAGTTATAATAGATTCATTTACATTACTGAATATAATAATATGGATATATAAAATATTTATAATAAACTTAAATTTATTATATAAGAATATTCTTGAGTACAACAAGAGTCAAGACATACGGTTTGATAATTTCATCTCACTTTTTATATCCGTGAGATACATGTCATGTTCACCACTCTTTCCTTTTGAGTTGTTTATATGATGACCATGAATATATTATATGATTATTATTCTTAAATTTATTGGTATTTACCTAGCCAATATATAATCTTTATTTCTGGGGTTAATGTTTCAAAGATACCAAATCAATAAGATTAATTTGTCACAAATTGCCTTCTTTGAGACACATGTCTTTCTTTACACCTAAATTATTTTTCAACTGTATATAATACCATTTGGCATGTTATATGATGAATTTTATTCTTTTTATTATATTTTAGGACTCATTTAATTCCATTTTCGTAAACTAAGGGTATGATCCAAATCTTCCATGTGGTATGTTTTTATTGAAATAGTCTCATCATTTATTGGGATTGTTTATGATTCCGCTTACATTGATGAAACATTATGATTCATATCTCAAGAACACTAATGGGATTAATTTTACTCTATCTATTTATGATATATCCATGTAATATTACATTTTTTCACTATTTGGTATATAAGATAATTATGAGAATGTTTTTAAGAAAAATATGACCGCAATTATCTATTCGGTTGGAAATTTGTTATAATTCAAAAACCATGTTTTGAAAAACAAAATCCAATTATATTTTACAATAAGTTTAATGGAAAAATAATTTAAAAAACTAATTATGGTTTTGAAATATTCCTTTATAATTTTTTAAATCTAATTTCAAAGAAAATTCTCTTTAATTTTTTAATAATTTAAACGTGTTTTTCAATAGGGAAATGATATTTTTTTCAAGAATTATTTTTAAAAGATATTTCAAAATTATTTACCATCTAATACGACATCTGTTGGTGTTACTCAATTCTTTTCGGGGAAATTATTCAATGCTTCCATTCATATTCATTATCTAAATGGTTTATTTTTTGATGGAATGATGTTTATGAAACCCATTTCTCTATCATGGGTTATATGATATGGAAACACACTTATTGTCATTGGTTATGATTTTGTTGAAATGATTTTTAAACCCATACATTTTTCCACAAGTTAAGATTTCATTACATGTTCATGAAACCCATTTCATTTTTTGAGTTATAATATGATATTTATGATCTTTTGCAATATTTATGTATTATTTTAATATGAGATGGGTGGGACCTATATCTCCTTCCAATTCATTGGGTAATGATTTATATCTCATGAGATATACTAATATGGTCATGATAGTGAAACTTGACTACTAAGATGTCCATGGAATTGAACCACGACTATTATGATGGTATAAGGAGCGATTTCATGTTACTAATATGGTCATGGGATTGAAACATGACTACCAAAATAGTATTGTGAGTATACCCATACTATGAAAATAGCCTTAGAAGCAATGCCTTAACTACTATGGAAATCATTTTATATGATTATGTGTCTACCAAAATTCCATGTTTTATTCATATGTTATGCTTTTAGGGATTATGAATTCAATTTCCTTATGATTCATTTATTATGAAGTAAAAATGAATATTCCGTGGTTTCTATTTATTTTCCTTGATATGTAGGGTATGTTCTTCTTTTTTCAAGATCCAGTTCTCATTCCTTTACGGTCATTATTTTGTTTTCATATCTCCTATTTTTACCCTTATGAGGAATTTGAGATCACCCATTTTTTTCCCTCACCCTTTTTATGAATATATGTATTATGTTTGATGTGTATAAGAAGGGATATATTCATGAAGGACCTACCATTTATCATGTTTCTATGTGGAAACTTCTAGGCCTTATGATTTCATTTTTCACATGTCATTACAACACACGTCTAAGTCAAAATATCCTAAGAAGTATATATTGATCCATTTTACTAGATGAACACCATTTAAAACTACTTTTATAAACCATGAAAACCTATTTAGGAGTTTTGAAATTTCCCAGTGCATTAAGGCATGCTACTATTGATACCAGAAATCAATAGGCTCTGACAGTGATGGAGATCAAAGTCCAGTATGATGAAAAATGAGATGGGCTGACCTCAAGAACTCGTGAAAAAATTTATATGAAAAATATGTTATTGGGAAGGTCATAATAAGAAACAATTACCTAACAATTATTGATTTATTTGAAACTCCTCACCACAAACATTAATTTCCTACAATGTGAACATTTCATATTATCGAAGACATGGTGTTAATATAAAATCCTTCATTTTTTATAATTGTTTGAAATTTCAAGAAGAATTTATTATTAAATAATAAGTATTTATAAAATTATACAACTATTTACATAGATCCCACATAGGTTAAACACTCCTAAATGTTACAACATTTTGATAAATAAAAAAAAATTCTACATAATTCCATTCCATTACAAGGATTTTTCACATGTTGAAACCATTTTATAAATCTTACTAATGTATTAATAATAACCCATTCATATTAACATTACAAGTAATATGGGATTTACATGTGAGCTGATAGGAAATAATAATCAAACTATCCACAGAAACTCCATAAATCATGAATGTGAGAAAATAACCATGAAATATACCATGAATATTATTTGTGTTATATGAGTTAACTAAGTTATTATTTAATTTTATGATACACCATGATAATATTGGTTATAAGGTACCCCAATATATGTTTTTTCACATGCAAAAAAGACATGATATGAGTTATATGCAGCACCAAATTGGCTTCCGTTACACACAACACTAAGTTTCTAAGAAATTTCCTTTTTATATAATTAATTAAAATAGATTGTTATAAAATTTATGTTAGAAATAATAATATTAATATTAATAACAATTTTTTAAATAATATTTATAATATTTCTATATAAATGAAACATAATGATGATTAAACATAATTTTTTTGTCAAAGCCATTATAGGTTTGGAAATACCGTTTTCTCTAAAGAACTTATTTTTTAAGTCCTTATATAAAAAATAATAAAATTAATTTTATTCACTACTATAAATTTAATTTGAAAAAAATAATCCATAATTTCAAAATTATTTTAGGGTTAAATTTTGGGATGTTACTGAGAAACATTATTTTTTGGGTGAATAGTGAAAAATATAGAATTTTAATTTTAAACTGCTTCATTCATCTAATTTATTTATATAGTGAATATATATTTAAATAAGGTTTCAAAAATATAATATATAAATTATACAAATATAAATACAATATTGGTCATTTGAATTAATTTTACACTAAATTTGGATAAAAAATCATAATCTACTTTTAAACATTCTCTCTTTAAAAACCTACATTCTTGCCTTGTCTCGGAGATTTGCATTAAACATAATTCTGACACTTATGTGAATTGAATTTAGAAAAATGAAAATAAGTGGTTTTAATAAGTATAATTTTTATTTTATAATAATAACAAATTATTTATTTCCAAAATATTAGAAAAAGTGGTTAAAATTAATTAGAACGATTGATGTAAAATTAAGATTAACAAGGGACTAACCCTTAAAATTTATTGACAGAATAACCTATTAACTTTTAGAGAACATATTTTATAAACATATTTAGGATATAAAACCTTCAATTATTGAGTTTTGTTGGTTTTTATAACATTTTGTTTGGTAAAAACATTGGTACACCAAACTTGTTTTAAAAAATTCCTAGTTTGTACAGCCCCTCCCCTATAAAAGGTCACAACCTCTCTGACATCATAAAACCTCTAAATCCACATTTGGTTGGCCAAAAAATGCACAAATATACTCATATAACCCTCCCATCCTCCTTGAATCCTCCCTTTGGGTGGAAATCTATCCAAGGAATCTATTTGGGCCAAACTAAAAGGAGTTACCCAAAGAAAAGGTAACATACTTCCTCAAGATCCTTTCTTTTATTTTCATTATCCACTATATAGAATATACATAATACATGATTATATAATAACACCAGTACCCTAAATATATTGTTATGTTTATATATTAAGCTTTATACCTTCACTTACACACTCTTTCATCTAATGGGTAATGAACTTACCGTTGTTGTGTATGAAGGACTACCCCCTCACGAAATGATATTGTTTACTTTACCATTAACACCTTAAATGGTTGGGAATTATGATTTTAAATCAATTTATATATGATATTTATGATATTTATTATTTATTTATTATTATTTAAATCTTTTAAAACACATACCTTTATAATTTCTATCTTGTGTAAATACGATAATATATTTTGTGGTTGTGTGGACTACCGCCACCTCAAAGAGATGTGATTCATTCAAACTCTACTTGGAATTTATTAAGGATGTGTTTAGAAACTTATGTGACAAATATATGATATAATAATTCTAATAGAATTATTATATTTAGAAATATATATAGATATATTTCATTAACATTATTTTTTACAATACGAATATAAAATAGAAACACCGTTCATGCGTAGCTACATCATACTATCTCCAAGAATGATGTATTACATTCCATATGTATATATTTTATAGATTATTTTAATTAAATTATAATGAATATAATGAATATAAATTATATTTATATCATGTTTTACATTCTACAAATCATAATATAAGTATAATATCCAATGATATAACAACTTAAAACATATGTAAAAAACAAAGCTTATATTACGCAAATAATTTCATTAACATGGAATTGTTAATAAGATGGTAATATAAAATTATAATTAATTTATATATTTTAGTTAATATAATAACATTATTATATAAAATATTTATAATAAAAATAAATTTATTATATGGGACTATTCTATAAGTACGATAAGAGTCAAGAAACAAGGTGTGAGAATTTCATCTCACTTTTTATATCCATGAGATACATTTCATGTTCACCACTCTTTCATTTTCCATAGTTTATATGCTTCCAATGTATGTATTCTATGAGTATTATTATTATATTTATGGGTATTTACATATAATTTCTATAATATTTCTTTCCTAGGGTTAATGTTTCAACAGATAACAAATCAGTAAGATAGTTTTGTCACAATTACCCTACTTTGAGACACATGTTTTGTTATGCACATACATTATTTTTTGAGAGTATACAACACCACTAGACATGTTAAATAATTAATTTACTTCTTTTAATTATATTTTAAGTCTCATTTAATTCAATTTTCTTACATGGAGAGTATCATCCCAAGTTACCTTGTGGTAAGACCATATTGGAACAATGTCATCATTTATTAGGATTGTTTTTGATTATGATTACATTGATTAAAAAATCTGATCCATATCTCAAAAACACTTAGAAGTTTTATTATACTCTTTTTATTCATGATACCTCCATTTAATAGTATATTTTTTCACTATTTTCTATATAAGATAAATATGATATTGTTTTTAAGAAAAATATGATCATAATTATATTTTCAGTTGGAAAACTATTTTATTTCAAAAACCATGTTTTAAATAATGTTTTCAAATGTTCTTTGAAAATAATTTTAATAGAAAAATTATTTTAAAAATGATTTTTGGTTTTCAAATTTATCTTTGTATCTTTTAAATATATTTTCAAATAAAAATGTTTTCGAAAATTTTTTATGATTTAGAAGTGTTTTTCAATAAATAAATGACAGTATCCTCAAGAAATGTTTTTAAAAGATATTTCAAAATTATTTAACATCAAATATGACATCTATTGTTGTTACTCATTCCTTTCTGGGAAAATTATTCAGTGTTTCTATTCATATTCATTTTCTAAATGGTTTATGTTTTGATGGAATGATGTTTATAAAACCCATGTCTCTTTCATGGAATATATGATTTTAAAACCCACTGATTTTCACTGGATATGATTTTGAAGAAATGATAATGAAACCTATATAGTTTTCAACAAGTTATGATTTCATTACATGTTTTGGTCACCAATTTCATTTTTTGGATTATGATATGATTTTTATGATCTTCTGGAACATGTACATTTGATTTCATTATCATATGGGTGGGACCTACATCTCCCTCTAATGTATTGGGTAATGATTTATATCTCATGAGATATACAATGATGGCCTTGAGTGTGAACCGTGACTAATAAGATGACCTTGGGATTGAACAATGGCTAATAAAATGGTATGAGGAGTGATGCCATACTACTACGATGGCCATGGGAGTGAACCATGACTGTGAAGATAGTTTTGGGAGTGAACCCATACTATGAAAATGGCCTTGGAAGCGATGCCTTGACTACTATGGAAATCATTTTATATGATTTTTTGTCTTCCAGAATTACATATTTTATTCCTATGTTATGCTTTCATAGATTATGTTCTATATTTCATTATGATTTATGTCTTATAAACTGAAAATCGTTATTCCATTATTCCTATTTATGATCCTTGATATGTAGGGTATGATAGTATATTTTCATGATATTGTCCTCATTCCCTTATGCTCACTATTCTATTTGTTGATATCCCATTTTTACCATTACAGGGAATATGTGATCACCCTTTTAATGTTTCCTTTCCCCTTGTTATGAAGATATGCATTATGTTTTATGTCTATTGGAAGGGAGATATTCAAGAAGGACTTATTGTGAGATAATGTAGCTCACTTTTGTAACATTTTTCATGATTCCATGTTTCCAAAGTCACTAGACTAATAAGAACATTTGGAGTCATGTTTGGTAATGTGTTAAGTATTATGAAAAAGTAATATAATGTAAATGTATGAAAAGTGAGGGTCACTATACTTTATCATTATAATAAACTTAATATAACTTTTGGAATTGTATTACCAAATATTAGTGTCATCTTTTAGGATATAATAAAGTGTTATAATATTTTGATAAAGTATAGATCATTTTGTTATATAAGTAAAGAAATTCATATCTGGTTACTATAAGTGGATGTGGATATGGAAAAGAGGTTTCTTGCAGTAAAACCCCCAAAAATGGAGATAAAAATTGACTATATCATCACAAAGTTCCAAAAAATGGACCTTGATGCAGGCCTAGTTAAACACACCTAGGGGATAGGATTCAGATGATTCACAATCTATTTATAAATAATTAAATATACCTTTATGGAGATTAAATTTTTTACTATGAAACAAGAATTTTATCTTTTAGGATACAAGAAGAAATTTGAAAATTCTTGTGAAGTAAAGAATGTGTGGTCTATGCTACATGATTATTCATTATTGTCAATTTTATTTATACTATCCGAATCATGATCGATATTTTTTTCATAACAATCATTTTTTCCTATTTCTACCTCTAAAAATAGGTTATTCAAACTTATCATCATGATTCTTATAGTCTAAAACCAAAAAATGTATATGAAATCCAATTGTTTAACCCTAAGAGAATTTTAGGAAAACATTCATGGTCATTTAAATCTGAGACATGATAAAGAGATCCTGTCTACTAGCTATAGAAATTTTCAATTCCCAACTACTCTATGAAATATATATTTTCCATTATCTACTGATAAGGACAAGGTATAAAAAAATTTATTGTCCCAATAGTTGTATGGTTCCATGATTTATTTATATGTTGTGTTTTATAGTGTAAAATCATAAATTCCAACTGTTTGAAGACATAGACATGAAGGAGTGGTTGGAGATGGTACATTCTAAGAAAATGAGACCATTCCATATGATGTGGAAGAATAAAAACTAATTAATCTTACAGACATACAAAAACATAATTTTTATGACGATGATGTTTATAATGTATCTCGCTTTTGTACCACTATTCATGTTTCCATGTGGAATCTTCTAGGACTTATGATTTCTATTTTTACATGTTTTTGCAGCTTGTGTTTATGTGAATATATCATGTGAAGAATATATTTATCTATTTTACTAGATGAACACTCTATCAAACAACTATTCTGCACCATGAAAACCTATTAGAGAGTTTTGACATTCCCCAATACTTCAATAAATTATAATATTGATAACTAAAATTAATAAGATATGATTGTGAGGGAAACCGAAGTCCAGTAGGATGCGGAATGAGATGGACTGGCCTCAAGAACAAGTGAAAAAATTGAGTTGAAATTTTTTTCATTGGGATGGTCATAATAGGAAACAATTCCTTAACAATTATCTATTGAGTTGACACTCACTGCCACAATGATGTATTTCCTACATTGGGAAATTTTCATATTATCAAATACATGGTGTTAATATAAAATCCTTCATTTTTTTGGAATTCTGTGAAATTTAAATATACATTTACTAGAAAATAATAAATATTTCTAAAATTACACAACTATTTACATCAATCACACATAGGTTAAACACTTCAAAATGTTACAACATTTCGAAAAAAAATATACATAATTCCATTCACTTACAATTATTTTTCCCATGTTAAAACCTTTTTAAAAGTCATACTATGATATTAATAACAGTCTGTGCATATTAACCTTATAAGTAATATGGGATATACATGCGAGATGATAGGAAATAATATTCAAACTATCCAAAAATACTCCATAAATCAAGAATGTGTGAAAATAATCATGAAATATACCATCGTGTGATAAATCAATCACAAATGGAAATAGATATCATTTGGGATCTAATATATAGGTATACATTCTATAAATGAAATAAATCCTCAATATATAAAGTGGATCCAATGTATATAACCTATATGTGAATATTACAAAAAATATGATAAGTAAATATGTGATTACACGAATGTACAACCAAACTATCCAGGAGTTAGCCTTAAAGAAATCTTGTCATAAAATAACCATGAAATATACCATCATATGAGAAATCATACTTAAATGAAAAAGCACACAATTTGGGATCTAACCTATTTATATACATGTTAGACATGAATGAAATTCTCAATCCATAAGGTTTAGCCAACCAATATAATTTAAGTGTGAAAAAATATTTTTTAAAGTAGAACCCTTATAAAGAATGACTCTTTTCCAATAAGAGATGAGGAAAAACCAGTCACCACTGAATATGGATATTGGGGGAGAAAAAAAACATCAATGTTTGCTGACACAGATGAAAAATAACATTCTAAAATAATTATAAACATTCTTTGAGAAACATTAATACATTCCCCTTTCTTTTGGTAAAAAAATTTATAAAACAATGAGACTAGGGAGGTTATATCTTATCTTATACCAGTCATAATATTATACATATCATAATTTTATATTTATAGTTTATAATTAATTTTTATTTAATTAATTTTCATACATATAGAGGGAGGTTACTACACTACTCACTGAGAATTATAGGCATGTTTCACGTGACGTGATAGAAGACCATGAGGTTTGACGGGTTAGAGTATATAGATCCCACCATTATCATCAAATTCCACCTCTAGAAACAATTATACAATGCCTATATTGATATGGATTATATGGAATTTTTTATCTAATTTTATATTTGACTATTATATCATCCTTAAATCCCTCACATAGAGAAGGACACTTGAGACTCACACATTCCACTTATCAGAGGGAGAGATGACCATCACCCTTGAGGATATAACAATTCTTATCAGTCTTCCTATCTTGGGGTATGAAATAGGTGGAACACACATGGAGACGTGAATAAACATATAAATTAATTTCTAGGCCTCCAAATTGTGGGGAATTATGATTCTATAGATGGTGGGTCGATATCTATGAGCTGGATTGACATGAACTTCGTATAGTTACCTACTAACATCAATGATAATATTTCCACATGTCACTCTCGTGCATATATGTTGTGGATCATCAAAGGGATATTTTGCATTGATCACTCTATTATGAATGTACACATGAATTATCTAAGCCAACTAGAGGTCTTTGATTAATTTAAGAGATACAACTAGGGATCATCATGTCGGGCATACACGTATATAGCATTATGAATGACATACCAATCAAATTAAAATGATCTAGGGGCCTCTGTCATACTTATTTAGATACGGTCAAGGGAGTTCATCCCTAACCTCATCCCCAGTATTGCTGACATAGAGTTTCAAATATATGTGTTTGGTGGTGCTTTATGTGGATGCAGGTATGATCACTTATCTTTATTCGTTATTATGATACTTTTAGTTATTATAACATATTTATTATTATTTATCACATTAAATGATATATGTTTTACGTGTGTCTAGGAACACCGCTTCAACATGACTCAAAAAAATAATTTCGGTGCATAAAGTCTCATGTTGGAAAGTCTACTACCCATAAAATTTAATTATATACATTCTTTTGTTGACCAATCAATTTGATAATTTTTTCATTTTTGGAAATTAGTGAAAAAATATTTTATAAAATTTCACATGTTTTTTTAGATATTATGGGTTTCATATGTGGATCTATTAGAACAAATTTCGGTATAATACACTGATAGAATTCATGATTCCATAACTAATGTTCCTCTCATTCACATTCATATCATTTAATGGAACCAACGTAATAGATTCACACACCCATTTGGATTTCTCCCGTGTATTCTAGTGGCACGAACACATTTAGAAAGGGATGTGCCCATAAGGGGAACTTTGCACTTGGGTTTCCACTTATATCCCTATCGTTCCTTCATATTATGCTAGATCAGTGCCCCTCATTATGATCGGTGAGATCATAGTATAATATCCCTTGTTGCAGTGTCATCGTGAAACTTCATGGACTCAGTCTTCATATTTTTTTTTACACTTTTGCAAGTTCGTTCCTCACCCAAATCCTTCTTCTCTAGATAATGTTTCTGATGGTAGTGTAGTGACGGTCTGTTTCCAGGGTCTAACATCAGAAACATGAGCGTTTCTGCCTCATCTATAGTGTTTTAATTGGGTGGTATGTTGGGGTCTCTTCGGGAACTAGGGCTGGAAGTGATGAGATCTGGTTTGTAGTGGGACAACCTTCCAACATACTGGTGATGTTTTTTTTTGTTTCGATTTTTCCAGTTGTTTTTGGTTTTGGATGTGTTTATATTGTTTGTGATGTTGATCTCATGAAATCATCTGGGGAGGTCCCTATATAGGCAAATCTATTCGTAGAAAAGTCCATTCGATCAGGATGACATGGTTTAAGTTGGTGAATCGAATACGTCTCATGTGAATTTTGAATTTTCATTGAAGTGTTTTTTGATGTTTAATGGAATGGAAAAAACTTTTGGTTTTTTGAAAGGTTATTTGAATTAGAAATTGGTAATTGTTACAAATATTTTATGTAATGAAAAAAGGAAATTCCATTACTCTATATGGTTTCTATATGGGTTTTCACTACAGTGTTGTGATTGTGGTTTTTTCATGGTGGTCCATGGATCAAGGGATTCTACAAATTATTATCTACAAGAAGCTTCTCCCGATGAGGTTCAGGGAAAGGAATTTTATCTTTATCATAGATACTTGGATATAGATGTTTGAGAGGGTATGGCTTTGGCCATCATTATCAAGACTGTGATCTTTTTTCATGGCACAGATAGCCTTACAGTGATGAGATAAGGGAAGATGGACTTAATGGTTTTTTGTTGTTGGGAGGAGCTTCTTTCTATTAGTGTGATTTTTTGTGTTCTTGAGATTATGGTCCTTTGGGGATAGTTTTTTGTTCATGTCTTTGATGTCATGTTGGGTTCCCCCTTATCCCTTAAAATGGGGTCTATCTGAATAATTTTTTTTTCTGATCAGTCATTATTCCTGTTGCACCATTTAGTCTGCATCGTTTTATTCAATGAATTTTAAGGGGAAGAAGGATGTCAACCTGAACCAAATACATGATGTGTATCTTGAACTCTAGGAAAGAAATTCATCATATTCTATCGATGTTATGCATATGAAGCAATTGAATATATCATAATAAGTTGAGTACGAGACCTGGTATAGAAATAAGTCCATACTGTATCATACTCGACATGGAAGAGTGATTCCAGATTTGGTAAGCCAATAACATTAGATTACTTTGTTATTTGTTGTTTTTTTTAATTAATTATATATATATTTACCACATAATTAACTATAGAATATTATCTTTATGTTTGATCGTGAGGAGGGTGAGGTTTTTAGCATGGAAGCAGACCATGTTTCAATGAAGTAGGTGATTCCAGCATATCATGTTCTACACGATAGTATCATTGATCATGCACATGATGGATACTATATTCTTTCCCATGTATTGAAGGTTCCTAATCAAAAACATGTTGCAAAAGATTTTGATGTTGAGGAGCCATGATGAAGATGATGTAGATTGTGTCATTCTTAATGTGAGGCCTCACCTATTCCATAGGTGATGGACACACCTCTAGTAGTCCATCCATAGAAAATTCTAAGGTTTCACTAATAGGAATGAGATCTGGTTATATATTTATGATGTATGAAGTTTTCCATTGGTATATCTGATCCGAGCATGTATCACAGGTCATTTCCCATGAATCCACCTTTCATGAACAAGCCTTCATATGCCTTATGGTTCCAATAGTAGATGATGAAAGATCCTTCAACTTATTGTGTGGGAGAAGGATTAGTTGCACATAAAGACTTTGAAATACCACTGCCTCCTGAACAGTCTTAGGAATAGAATTATACATTTGATGATACAATGGCTGAGGATGATCAATATCCAGCTCATCATACTCCACACCGGCACATAGGTCAACAATCACGATATGGGCATCCCATTCTCATGCTATATTGTGGGGTGAGGTCTCATGATAGGCAAAAATTAAACGCATTCAGTCAAATGATTTCTATTAACTTATATTAAATTAATGTATAGAATATTCTACCCTTTATATAATTATCTCTACATTAAATTGATGAAATTATTATTTACTATCAACCATTTTTTACATGTCTAGCTAGTGGTTTAATTTTCATTATTATTTTATTTAACATTTAATTTTTTTAATCATTAAAAGTTGACTACTTAAAACATCAGAAAACTTATTAAATTTTAATTACATAACATTAAAATCTTATAAAACATAAACATTAAAAACAAACTAATTTACACAAAAAACATATCCAAAGCATATATTTTTTTTGAAAATAAAAATATTTCCTAAATATAATAAACCAAAATTAATATATATGACACAAAAATTATTCATTAAAAACATAAAATTTACACAATGAAAATATAAGCATATAAATTATAGTATAAATAAAATCTAAATGAAATTTATAAAATTTTTTATAAAAAGAAAATGTAATAGAAAATAAAAGGAAGGTCAAAAAATTACAAAATAAAAATTTATTATTTTAATCCAAAAATATATTGCATTTAGGTGACTTTGAAAGCACATAAATTATAAAGTTTTAAAAAATCTAAATGAAATTTGAGAAATTGTGTCAACATATAAAACTTAATTGAAAATAAAAAAAATAAAAAAGTAAAATAAAAAATTACATTTTACATGTCACAATTTTTATTTCTTAAAAACATTACATTTATACATTAAAATAATGAATGACATAATTATTAGAACTTAATATATTTTCAATTAAATTTCTATGGTTTTTATTAATTATGTCTTTATAATTAAATATTATTAATTACATTACTAATAAATATTATTTATACTATTAAATATTCACAATAATTTAAATAAAAAATATTAACAGTTATGTGAATAATATAATTATTAATGTAACTATTATTGATGATAACAATATAATTTTCACATATATATTAAGTAATTTAGTAATATGAAAAATTAATTCTGTATAATAATAAGTATTAATAAAAAATTATTTAAATATATGTGTATCTAAATAATAAATGTATATAAAAAACTCAACTTATGAATAAAAACAAAAGAAAACTAAAAAATTTTATATATCCTTAAAACAAAGAAAAAAATAAACCAAAATAAAAGGTGAACCCAAATTCTTCCATTACTAACAAAAAATTAAATAAAAACAAAAGAATGAAGGAGGTTGGGGAAATAACACCTTTAGGATCCAACCAAAAATAAAAAATGTGTTAAAGGATTTAATGACATTATTTATTATATTTAAAAATATTTGTAACCAAGGATTATTTAAATAAATATTATACAAAAAAATATATTAAAAAATCATACTTCTCTACATTTTTTCGATCATTTAGTTTGCTTTTTTTGTTTTTTCAAAAAATTTCTCAAATCTTATATGTAAAATAACTACTATATTTATCCAATAAAAACCATTAATTTGACATGAATATACTTCAAATCATAGAATCATTAATTAAAAATGATGACTTAATTTAAACCATTTCTTGTCTTCAATAAAAAATATTCACATCATCCCAAAGGAAACCCAACCATATCCAGGGATATAGGTTATAGTCAATGAAAAAAATAATTATTAACAAGAGAAAGATTTCAAGAATCATATAATGAACGTCTTTTCAACTCCACATTTTTCAAGAGAAAAAATCCATCATGAATTTTATTTTTCCACTTGAATTGGTGACACTTCTCATAACTTCCATTTACATCTTTAAACTTATTTTTAGTATTTTGGCATGATAGTAATTTACACTTAATGTATTTTTTCTTCTCTTAAATTATCCTTATTTAATGGATTTTATGATTAATCCCAAGTATATGAACTCTATAGATAGGCTTGTAGGATATCTATGTCTTTACTTAAAGATATAACCAACAGAAATGATCAAGACTTTCATTAAGGTTCTTACACTAAAAGAGAAATTTAATTTATGTATGTTTTCTTCACTAAATAAATTTTAAAATATAGCTAATGAATATTCATACATCTATGAAAAATATAGGTAAATGTAGTATCGCTAAATATATACATTTATAAATTTATATAATTATCCAGTTAAATAAGTTTTTAATTTTTTTGGTAATTACATTTAATTAACCTACACATTTTTAAACGGGAGTAAATTTTATTTTATTGACTTTTTTAGAAACCTAGTTTATTTTGTTTACCTATGTTTTTTAAATGTAATAAAATGTTATTGTACGTAATTTTTATTGGAATTAGTCCCCTCGCTGGATGACAACACTAACTACTGACCACTGTGTTGACCCCCTAAATCGACCAATAACCTCCAATTTACCTCACTGATCGCAAACCCCACACCAATGCACCGACCACACTCCCATGAATCGACCACCTCTAAACCTCCGCTCCCACCACCCACACATGGCCCACCACATGGGCCCACACATATTACCACAACACCCTCTTATCTAATTAACAGGCAGACAACCCACATTGAATTTTGATGTGATTTTCTACACAACACCCAAAATATATATAGTTAATAATAATAAATAAAAATATGTTATTAATATATTAACAAAAATATGTTATTATTTTATTTATATATTTTCAATGTTTTAAAATAATAAAATATATTAATAATAAAATATTATTTAATATAATAATGCAATTTATTAATAATAGACTATATAAATATATATATATATTGTATAGATTAAAAAACAATATATATATATATTAATAATAATAAATAAAAATATATTATTCAAATATTTTAATCATATAAATATTATATAATAATATATATAGTTTATATACTATTAATATATTAATAAATAAATTAATATATATATATATATTAACTATTTTATATATTATTAATAGATTAATAACAACATTTTACCATTATATAAATATAAATTTATATATTAGTTGTGTTTGAAAATAATAAAATATATTATTAATAAATTTTATATTAAATAATAAAAAATAAACTATTATTAATATATTATATACAAATAATATATATTTAAATTATATATTATATAAAAATATATAGATACTGTTAATTATAATAAATAAAAATGTATTATTTATATTATTTATATATAAGAATTTTATATTATCAATATATTGATCAAAATATATTATTATATATATATTCTATATTATATATTATTAATATATTAATAAATTCAGATTATTATATATATATATTATCTATGTTTTTGAAAATAAAATATATTTTTAATAAATTATATATTAATAGAATAACAATAAATAATTATTAACATAATAAATTAAAAATTATATATTTATTTTTTATATTATATAATGATATATATATATATTGTTAATAATAATAAATAATAATATATTATTAATATATTACATATATATAAATTCTATGATATATATTTATAATATATTAATAATAATACACTATTATATTTTCTAGAAAATAGTTATGCTATAAAATAATAAAAGGTATCATAGTAAATTATATATATATATATATATATATATTTTTTAAAGTTTGGGGTCGAGCCTCATTTTTATTAATAATGAAAAGCAGAGACCTTTTTTAACTAGGTATAGGGAGACCCATTACATATCCCGAAGGCCCAGTGGGCTTGTAGCCCATTACATAACCCATAGTCCCAAATTTTTGGACCAATTCCCATTATGTGAATCGTAACACGACTGTTACAATACCCGCACAGTACCACCACTGCTACAGTGCCCTGTCGCCGCTGCAGTGCCTTCCGATCAACAGTATCGCCGCTGCTACAGTACTGCTACAGTAACCTGCACCCAATGGGTTTTAAACCCCCATTTTTCATGTAGTATTATGGGGTGCTTACTAATAAGCCAAACCCCAACTACTAGTAAATTATATATTAATATAACAAAAATATATTATTAGACTATATATATTAGATATATTATATATTATTAATATATTAATAAAAATATATTAATATATATAAATATATATTAGCTAGTTTTTTAAATAATAAATTAAATTATTAGTAAATTATATATTAATAAAATAAAAATACATTATTATTATGATCTTATATAATGAAATATGTATCATTTTTATATATTTTTAGGACCCAACCCATAGGAGCCTATTGGGCCAGTGATAAGATGAGTGGGACTACCCCATGACCACCTCCAATAGGCTAATGACTAGTGAATGATGCTGAGTGGAATAATCCACACATTGGAGGCATTATCCAAATGTACATATGCACACACACACACACACATATCTCCATTCCCATAAAATGATGAGTATGTAAAATCAATTGATGAGAAAAAACCACAAACAACATCTATCCAACATGAGAGTATAAAAAAAGTACTGAAAATTATAAAGTGGACATATAAAAGCCCAACCAAAAACAACAGAGAGTCCATCCTTTTCAGAAGTAGGGGACTACAATCAAAAGAAACGATCCAGAAAACACCTCAGTCAGTCTAGCCCAACTAAGATCCACATACACAATGTCTTCCTATGACACCATCAAAAGGGTTGTAATCTACAAAAGACACACAACATGTAGACAGATCCCATGTAGGTGTGTGCATAACAATACATAGAAGGAAACCCCGAAATAACCAAGCATAAATGATCAATAGTGGTCCGATTATAATATAAATAATGTAATAAAAACCCAAATATACTCAAAATAGACAACTGGTTTCATGTGGTGTCAACCAATACCTCCAACAACATGTTACTTCTCATGGATTCTATGTAATGCTCCATCTGAGAGTACTCACTCCATGAGCCATTTCATTATTAGTTATACACATCCAAGAGGTCATGATTATTGGGTCCCGCCCAAGAAGTACACATTGTATCTTAGAAGATCTTATCCTCGAGCTAGGGGATTACTCCCTGGGCCACTTCGGTTCCCAAAAACACTATTGTACCTTTCTTCTTGGTATATGATCAACTCCCAATGCATGGTGGTCTTAATGATACCATAAAACTCACCTACGAATCATAGAGGATCCCAACCTTATCCCATTAGGGGATGTAATGACCTCTATTCTATACTGAACCCATAGAGGTGATCACAATCCTATTATAGGGATTTAATATTGCATTATACCCTCACCAAAAATGGACAAAGGAATCACATTTTATGAAACCTGGTCTATACTAATGTGTTGAAGGGATCCATGAAATATCTAAGGAAGTACACAGTGTGAACTGCTAAATATAGACTTACCAGTGTGCATAACCATGTTCCTCTACCCATTCCCATCTACTCTAGACAAGCCCATGTATCTAGCCTTGTTTTTATGTCTGACCAAGTCTGAGTATCGGGCTATTCCCATGCACTGAACCTATTCCCATGTGCCTATACTTGTACATTACAATGTTCTCAAAAAGTATATGTCGATCCTCTATCCATGTGTCATATGACATGTGGTAGGTGTCCCAGGACATGTTAAATTTAATTTCTAGAGAAACCAAACCACCACAACTAGAGGTCCCACATTTTGTGTATCTACAGATTACACGTTGTTTACTATAAGACATATAGAAAACCTAATTCCCTCTCTGTGTATTCCCATGCCACTATCACCTCTGGACCCACCATGAATCCCCTAGAAATGGTGGATATATGTGGACCACCTGTCTCTATCTCCACACACTGGAAATAGGGCTTCAATATGCTTGTAAATTTTTCTGTATAGCATAAATTACACCACACCAAAATTATTCTGCATATCTATTGGGAAAATGTAATTCATCATTCTAAATCTAATCTGCCTCTTTTTATCCTCCATCATCAAACCTCGATCATGAACCACACCTAAGGTATTGATCAATTGTGCCGAATACCAGTAGAACAATAATTAAATACTTGTTATTCATTGAATTATTGGAAAAATAAATTTCCCATGATGAATGTGTGAAGAAACAGAGGAGAAAACCATTAAACATAAACATGAGGAATCAAACTCCTGAATTTTTCACTTTTCCTTCGATAATTTGTTGCATAATAGATGAATGAAGAAAAATGATCATCAATGAATACATCGATCAAATGTAAAATAAATTAAATTTTGATGGGTGAGTCAATTATTGTTTTTGTAATTGATTCGTGTTTGAAATGGGATAAATACATGGGTTTAATTCACATAAATCGAATACAGTACATCTATTTGGATAAATAACTGGTGAGAAATGACCATACATCACTTTCATTGGTGACTTCCATAATTTGAATTAGCAAAGACAATTCTTAGTTATTAATCGATATTTGTTCCATTCATCAAGATATCCTATAATGGATCTTTTAGATGTCAATTATTAGATAGGATACCCTGATATCCCTATATAATTGAATATTTATAGTAAAATATTGTCATGAAAATTTAATCATATAAATAAATAATTTTATTAAATTAATTTATTTAAAAATTCTCCGATGACTATGATCGACTCGAGCATTCAACGCTCTCCAATGGTATGTCGTGTAAATGATAAAATTTGTGTTATGAAATCAATGATGATATACATTTTTTATATTAGAATCTATTCAATAGTTATTTAACTTTTTAGGGGGAACTACTGAAGTAATATTAATATATTTAATATTTTTCAAATATCAATTCTGGGATAATCAGGCCTTATAATATTTTTCCGTATCAGTTTTTAGATCCACAAATATTACTATATATATTTAAAATATTTTAATATAAAAAATGGATACATTACATTATCCTCACCTTTGGTATTTTCAATCCAATAATAGAAAAATACTGCTAAAAAATTTGTGGGTACTAATCTCACTTCAAAGACTCCTTCTCTAGGGTTATCCCTAGAATATTCCCATCCTACCACTAGACATGGATTAAAGGAATCACTCACCAATGGAAGACCCTCTCCTTATGATCCAAGATCTGTACTAGGTACTTTTCAAATGTAGATATATCCTAGATTTCCATATCACCCAATTCTATAACATGATTCATGTATTGCACATACCTCCTTTGTTATGAAACGTGTCAAACGTCATGTACCCGGTCCAACAACGGTCATGGAGCCAAGCGGTACACCACCTCAACGAATTTACATAGTATGAAAAAAGAGCCAACGAATCTTAGAGATAACTTACAACCTTGGAAAAATCTCTCTAATCTGTATTGTGGTGAGACCATATAGAACACATGGTGTCCTTCCTCAAACATCAAAAGCCTGCATTGATGGTTCACATAGGACTTATAACATACATGTGTCGTCCTTATTTTATATTGTATGATCTGAACCCTCTCTGTCATATCTCATACCAGCTTTGGGACCATGAGTGACGACTGAACCAGGTCAATCCAACAATGTTTTGACATAGGGAGCTGTATATACAATTCCTCAAATGGCACCATACCAATGATGGAATGGTAGGTTTTAGTGTATGAAAAATGAAAAAATGGTATATGTTCCTCTGAAATATGGAAAATAACAACATTCAATCTTGAAACATTTCCTAAAAACCTAGATTGGTCCACTCTATCTAATCATCAATATATGGTGAAATTCTATTATTAAATACAATAATGTCCTTGTGGCGTCCTGCAATCCTCTCAATATTCCTGACATGAATTGAGAATCACTGTGTGAAACAATCATCAAGGGGACTCCATGGAGACTGATTATATCCTTTACATAGAGGCATCAAAAGATCTATACTGAACACTACTCTCTAATAGCTAGTAGCTGAACCATCCTGGTGAGTAAATATATGATCACCTAGAGAGAATCATGTTCTCTAGATGTATGTGTTAACCTCATCACGACATCTATAGATATACCATCACACTTCCACAATCAAACCTCAAGGGGTTGACCTAAAACTATTGGAACATGTTTATTAACATTAACCCATAAACAAGTGAGGCCCTGGGAAAAAACTCTACTATATACTTCTTTATTTTTATCCACTAAAACTAATTTCGTTGGTCTTAGTATGTATTTTCCACACCTAGATGTACCACTGAGGGAAATATATGAAACTCCCTCATCACCTCTTACCTAATCATCGCTAGTACCATCATCCATCCTATGAAAAGGATAAAATGATCCCTTCCATTAAAAAATCCATTAGGAGAAAATCTAGTGGATATCTTAGTGTGTAAGGTATCATAGTCCACATCTCTATGCCGATCTTCCCTAACACTAAGTAAAATTTGTGGGGTAACAACCACAACCTAAAGATATGAAATACCATCATTGTCTACTAAGGAAAAATTAATTAAGGGTAATTTATCCAACACACTTTCTTACAACTAAGAGAAAGATCACATACTGATATCCTCTTCCACCACATTCTCCTACCCATGTGTGTAAACTATATGAATGTCATAGTCCTGTAAGAACTCTATCAATGACCTCAGTCTCATGTAAAGAGTATTTAAAGAAAGATATTATTTAGATTCCTATGGTTTGAGTAGAAGAAAAACTACTCACCAGAAGAAAGTGTTTCCACATCATTAGGGTGAAGACTCTAAATTCCAACTCAAGATCATGGGTTACATAGTTCTGCCCCGGTAGTCCCAACCGTGAAGAACCATAGTTTGTCACATCCTACCAATGAATCAGAACACAACCAAGTCTGGTCCCTAAGAAATTCCAGAACACTATGTAATCAACACCATTCTATATAAATCTCAAGATAGGTGTCCTCTTAAACCTCTATCTCAACTCCTACAAAGACAACTAACACCTTCTTTCCAAATGAAATGATTCCCCTTATTGGTCAATGTAGTCAGTGGTGCCAATATCCAAGGGAAATTGGAAAAAAATTTCCCGTATGATTAGGCCAATTCCAGGAAGATAAAAACATGCATCTCATGCATCCATGACCCCCAATATAACACTACCCAACCTTGTCTGGGTCCAATTATAAACCATCATCCAAGATAGTGTGTTCTAGAAAGTGTATGTCTTGATTCTAAAACTAATACTTTGAAAGATTATTATATATATGGTTCCTTCAAATTATGCCTTGAACCATCATCAGGTGTCTCATGTGATACTCCTTAGATTATGAGTACACTATGATATCATATGTCAGGGCTAACATAAACTGGTATAAGAATGGATGGATGATCAACTTCATGAGTCCCCGGAAAAAATCTCAGTGTTCATCACATAGATGGGAATCACTAAGTACTCATAGAGACAATTGAAACATCTGAATTCCAAATTTTATATATCCTCATCCCATACTCAAAACCGGTGATAGACTGATCTAATGTCAATATTATAGAAAAATGATTCCCCTCTCAATGGATTTAAGAGGCTATATGTCCTCAAAAATGGATAATTATTCTTCATGGTCATTGAGTTCAGGTGAAAATAATCCACAATCAACATCATGCACCCCTTCTCATTCTTGGTGAACAATACTGGGGCTACCCATGGGGATACATCGAGTCTCGTGAAGCTCTTCCACTATAATTCATCCAACTACACCCTTAACTCTCAAAAATCTGTAGGATTATTTGACAAGTAAGTGTAGATATCAAGGCCAATTTGGGGTCTACGAAAATTAATAATACTATCTCTCAGTGGAGAGGCAGGATTATAATGTCTTCAGAAAGGATATCCTCACACTCCACAAACACCACAAGAAATTGGTAGCCCATAACTTCCACATCTCTAAGAGTCGGTCTAGAATACTATTGAGTCATCTCATGCACTATCCAATATATTATCACATACTAGTTTTCTTGGGTTTCCTTCACAGACTTAAGTGAAAAATCATCCCATAATCATGGAAACACCATATCCTCCACTTAAAATAATTAATTTGTGCAATAATTATGGATTTACAGTCTATATCCAAGATGTTGTAGTAAGGCATCGTCATTACTACAAAGAGATCCCATACAAAACCTACTCCTCTAAGAAATAAGTCAACATTTCATTTGATGTGGGTTATTTTTAGGTAACCTCCTATCGGAGTCTCTATGTGAAATGGTCGATCGAAGGGCTCAAATGAAATCAATAAGTCAAAAACCTGAGAAGTAGAAATAAAATATTGGCTCTCACCCATGGAAATCAGTAATACAACTAATGTATAATATATAAAAATCATATATTTAATCATTCCAGGAGACTTGAGGTTGTATTCCTCAACTACCTGTTGCTATCCACATCCTTATCTACCAGATCCTCGAGTCTGGTGCAATCTACCAATGGCTAGTGGTGGAAATAGGTAATATCATGTTCTACCTCAATTTTCTCTACCTACACATATTCCACATCATCCATCACAAATACCTCAATGATCCTACTTCTACCTCAGCTTGGGTGGCCCCTCAACTTATTCCCTATTAGCTGTATAGTGGGTTGGACAATCTCGGTAATTATTTCCCTAACTGTCGCACTAGAATCACCGCTTCTCCATCAACTAACATGATAAATATTGAGATTCATGAACTTCATATCCTCTACCCCATGATGATCTCCTAATTTTCTTGGCACAACCATATCCCTGAGACTGTCATCAGCTACCATCTACCAAGTTCTCTACTCCTAGTTTCCCACTACTGGAATCCACTATTAGTGTCTTATCTTGCAAGAAGCTCTCCATAACTACATCTCTGTTGAGCATTTCAGCATAGTTTGTAATGAATATAGATATCATTGAAACCTTGATATCTTGGAATAATCCGTACACAAAGGCTTGTTCCTAGAAGAAGGGCTCGTGCAACATATATAGGGAATATCATGTGGAATCAATAAAACTCACCAAATACTCCACCATGGTTATACTACCATGATGTAGATGTAGATGCTCCCAGATTTACACTGATCACATCATGTTAAGATAGAAATCCTCTCAAAAGATTTGATTATTGTATGGTTGAGGGAGAGAGAGCTATCTTATCATGTGATTGAGTCAACACACTCCACAGTCGCCCAACAAAACCTTGAAGAAGACTTACTATTATGACTTCAATATGATTTTCATGAATTCTAATGAAGAAGAAAATAGTAATTACTTCCTCTATCAGGTCTTCATCCACATGGAGAGTCTGGATCACCTCGAAACCAAGGATGTGTCTAGCTTTAGAAATCATGTAGGACACTCAACCTAAATGAAACTTCATATGGTAGTTCTAGTGCTATTCGATACTCCATGGATGGTGTCATAAATGAAAATCCCCTAGAGGTTCTGCCTCCTATAAATTCATCTGTACCATATCCTCACCACTTGATGGATCCACTTTGTGATCTCGAAGTGGAACATTAGCTGGCTATGTTCATAGAGGAATCATAAAATAAATAATATGTACCATGATCAATGACTATATCTTGGGAGATGACTCAAGAAGAATTTGTAAACCAAAAACCATTCATACGGGATTAATGTACCATTTTTTCATACAAATAGTGTATACATATTCTGACGTAACATCTAGGTTATTAGAGTCTTGATGAATGGATACATCAACTATCACACCAACACTGGGGTCCTTATCCTAAATGATAGACTCAAAAAACTATTACACAATTTATATCAATTCCAAACTAATCTCACAGCAAGAAAAAATTATATGCTCCATTCCTAGGTTAGAACTACCACCTATGATACCAATCTATCATGACCCAACTCATCAAGGCCTGCTTGATATGTGATAATCTTAGTGAAACTCCCCATAGTCTTCCTTCAATAGGATAGGGGATTGTGACCAGCACTGAGTAGGTATAAACTATTAATGGAAGGAATTATCCTAATATACCTACACACACAAATAAACAAATCTCCATTCCCATACAGTGTTGAGAATATAAAATCAAGAGAAACTAAAAATTAACTCCCAACATCTATCCCACATCAGATTATAAAAAAAATGTATTGAAAGAAAAAATGGGTGAAATAAATTCCCAAAGAAAAACTACAGAGTCCAAATTACTCAGAAGGAGTGGAAAACTTTGAAATGAAACCACCCAAAAAACACCTCAGATAATCTATCACAACATTTATTCTTCCTACTCGATATCCTCCTTGAAAACCTTCAAAAGGACCATCATTTATATAAGACTTGAAATATACATGTAGAGACCATACATGGATAAGTATAATAATACCAAGTATGAAACCCGAAAATTAGTAAGAATTAAACATCAATATTAGTCAGATCATAACAGAAATATAGAAGTAAAAAATACCCAAATATAATCACAATAGACAACTAGTCTCATGTGGTATCTACCAATACTTCATACCATAAGATACTACTTGAGGATTCTAGGTAGTGCCTCTCCCATGAGTACAAACTCCATAAAAATCAAATAACTAGTCAAAATCATCCAATAGGACATGATCATTGGGATGCACTAAAAGATTACTCACTAGTTTTAAGATGATCTCATCGTTGAGGTATGGGATCACTCCCAGGGAAAATAGGGGACACCACAAACACTACTAGATCTGATTCTAGATAAGGGAATGAATCTATTTGTAGGGTGGTCATTACAATACCATGATCCCCACCTCGGAATGATAGAGGTACCCACACTAGTTCTATAGAGGGATGAACCAAACACTATCCAATACAACATCTATAGAAGCGATTACATTCTTAATCTAAGGATGTAATGGCACACTGTACACTTTTGAGAAAGTGATAGGGTATCAAAAATGACTAAACCAAGTTTATAATGAATAGGTGATGGGATCCATGCCATCTCAAAGGAATTACACCATGTGTACATAGGGTACACATCATGGACCCCTATATCAATGAATGCCTCTGTAAATACCCATGATACTCTTCTGATTACCTTGTATTCAAAAAATGACAATGTACGTGGACATGTCTATGTACCTGGAAACATCTGAATACATGGTTGTGCCTGTGTAATCGACCCATGGCCAGGTTCCTAGTCATATACATGCCAATATAACCCTAGAGTACATTAAAAACCACCATACAAGGGTCACATAACATGTTAATGGTGTCAAATAATGTGTGGTATTTATCTTCCACATAAACCCTAGCACTGTGGCTAGGGGTCCTATAAAATGTGTAGCATTGGATTACACTTTGGGTAATTTTTGATTTACAAAAACCTGTAGTTATTTCTCCATGTTTTACCATCAACAATGAATCCACTAGGAATATTTCCAAATAGGGTGGAATTTTGTCCACCTCCCCTTATCATCACTACTCACTTGAAATCAAGAATCCATCTACTGAAAAATTAGTCTGTCTATGCTAAAAATCACCACACCAAGCTATGACCGCATATCCACTAAGAAAATTGAATTTTATGGTTTGATATTAATATGACTATATCCATCCTATTTCATTGACCCTTAATCATGAATTGAACCTCTGGTATTTTTCTCTTTCACCAAATAAAGTTCACACAATGATAAAATCCTTAGTATTCATCAAACCTTGGGCTAATTAAATTTTATGTGATGAGTATGTAAATAATAATGGAAAAAATAAAAATTAAAAACCTGTAACATACTTTGAACTTTTTTTGTTTCACACTTGATTTGTTATCAAAAAATAGAGGAATGAAAAGTTATAATCAAAAATGAAAAAATAAATCAACCATAAAATAAATCAACTATTGATGCACGAATCAGTTCTTGTTCTTTGAATTGATCTTTGTTTGACATGGGATAATAAAATATATTAATCTACCTACGGAAAGTATCTGAAAATGATTTTTATCAATTCATAGTGAATAACTATCATAATGTAATATTGATTGTGATATCCCCAAGTTGTGTTGTAGAAGACAATCCACAATTATTGACCTAGATTTATTGAATTCACCAAGCTATCCTTTAGTGGATCCTATGGTTCTCTAGGGTTATCCAGCTATCCCTAAGATCTACTCATAACCATATATTAATCAGAAACTCATGATATGACAATTTAATAGAATAAATAAATTAATATAATCTATTTACTTAAAAATTATCCCATGATCACACTAAACCTAAGAAGCCGACGTGCTCCTAGGGCACGTCATGTTGAGGATAAAACCCATTTTCTAAACTCAATGGTGGAATTAAATTTTTATACAAGAATCAATTTATAAGTTATTACAATTTTTCTGGAAAACATCACATGCATGATATTAATATAGTTAATATTTTTCAAATATCAATTCTGGGATCACTGACCCTCAGAATCTCTTGTTGTCTCAGCACATGGATCTGAAGATATTATGAGATATATTTCAATGCTTTTCATAACGAAACCCAATATATTAAATATATTATATGACTATATATATATATATATACATTTTTAGTAATAATAAATTGAAATATGTTACCAACATATTAAAAAAACTCACACAAAATGATATATATATATATAATTAACTATGTTTTATTCAAAACATGGATAATTTAATGATGTATTCTAGAAACTATTTTTAAATTCACTCCTAGAATTTTTTTAAGAGAATTTATCTAAATACATTTATTTTTGTAGTGTAATTACATTGAGATTAAGGGATTGTAGGTCTTTGATGTGAAAATATAACCTTACAACAACAAAATGAGGGTTAACTCTAAAGTAAAATTCATGATATATAATAGAAATATTAATGAATACTCCTCTTTAAAGATAAATATTTAAAAACGACACACCTATGAAGATCTTATTCTTTATCTCTTGGTTCAAAAATCATTATAATAATAAAAATTAGCCATTCACCCTTTTTTTAATATATATATTTTCCTTTTCATTCTATATTCCTTTTTTCTCTTTTTGAGGGGTTATCCATGGAAGTACAATGAAAGGTAATCTATTAATGAATTACCATTTCATCCAATTATATATTCTCATGTTATCCCCTTTTCAATGCTTCATTTTCCCACCTACAACATTAAATCACTCTTACCCCACACTTATTCTGTTATAAATCATGTAAAAATATCAAAATCAAGGTTGAAAGGAGAAATAATATTGTAATGTTCCTTCATATAAATGAAATTCATGGACTCTACAAGATATAAATAGATTAAAAATAAGGTGATTATCAATGGAAAAAGTGCTCAAATAATATTCAATCGATGGCCCCAACCATTTTGATATGGTAAAATATCATCATGTATCAAAAAGGTTAACAAATAATCTTCTTCTAGTGTTTCATATCCTAATTTCTCTCAAAAAGAGTGTATAAGAAATATTATAATAAAATCACTTTATAATACCTCGTACGAATAGAAAACATAATATTTTATAATCAATAATGGAATTAATAAAATTAACAATTCAATCAACAAAAACATCCAAAAAATATAAGCATAAATGTTTTTGGGGAGTTTAATATATATAAATAAATTTTTCTTCCCAAATCACAATTCATCCAATCAATATTATATATCTTAAATTTACTCATCTACCCATCATCTAACTCATTCCAATTAATATATATTAACATTTAAACAATTTTATGATGAAATTACCCTCAAACTCATTACATCATAGGTAATGAATATATCAATAAATCATACTATAGAATATAAATTCCTAACCCTAATATGTGATAACCCTGACCTGTACTCTTGGATTATGTGTGATAAATAAAAAATTCATGTACTCACTTTTATACCATCTGTAAAATCGTGGATATAAGAATATTTAATTAAAAAATAACTAATTATTATTACATCTTCTACTTCTTGATGAGATTTTATGATTTATATAATTAGGGAATTTGGAGAAAATAATAACTAAAAAATTACAAGTTCTTTCTATTGAACAAAACTTTTTTCCATGATGAATAAAAACAAATAATTCTTGATAAGTCTTCAACATCTCTCGTAAACTATTTCACACATTCCATCCCGTAAAACATTAAACAAGTACTAATTTTCTTCATAACTTGGGGAAGTATACACATAAAAAGAATTGATCTCAAATGCTCAGTAAGGGAAAACATTCAAATAATAAAATCAGGGCATAAACATGGAATAAATATTAAATAAAAATAAGTATATGACAAGATTCCCTAATCATTTTCAAACTATGAGTATGTTATATCAATTAAAATAAATAAAAACCTGAATATCAACAATACCGATATCATAGTTATGTAATGCATAATTCCATACATCGCAAACATTCTATCAAGGACTTATGAGAATATATTTACTTTTCATCAAGTCTGTAGGAAATTCATCTTATTGAATTATGCATACATACACCAAATACCAAATAATGTTTTGTCTCATGATACATGTTTATTAATAGTGGGTATATATAATCTTGGGCTCCACCCATCATCTAATTATGAAAAATAAAAAACCATTAGAGTTATCAAGACCATCCCTACAATTCCCTAGGGAACCATTTTTTGAATAAAACCTTAGCTATCTATATAATGTGATATATTGAAATTAAATACATAATAAAAAAATGATAGAAATTAATAATCATTAATAATGACACTAATTTTTCCTATGATAATGAAATGGGTAAAATGACCATAACCCATTAAAAGAAATAAGTTTTATGGACAAAAAAATAAATATTGAAATTTGAAATAGTATATTATATTGGAATAAAAAATATAGAATGAAAATAAATTTCTAAATGTTATTAAAATGGATAACATATTCATAATGATTTTGGTGGAATAATGTTGATGGTTAAACAATTCATTATCAACTTACCAATAATTTTTTGTTTTGGAATAACAACAAATAGAATTCGAATATACTTTTCCATTTCAGTAAAAGGGATAACATGAAAATCACCCATAATAATTAAGTAGGTGGATAAGGAAACCCAAGATAAACATAAATTATATAATATATTAATATCAGGACTTAAATAGTACATCACACACCAGTTATATAATCCATGTATAAGTAGGTTTAGTTTCAGAGAAATTAGTAACGAAAACATCTTATTTTATAACACCTATTTTTTCCCATACTTATGCTATTGTAAAACATGTACTATATATGTCGCATGATTTAATCATCTTCATAACACGGGTAATGGTAAAACATTTAAGGGTGATCTCAAAGGATCTATAATAGAAAAGAAATGTCATAAATTATTCGATCATAAGAAAGATGATAAATTTATGAAAATAGAAATATACACATTAGTGATCACAAGACCATATATGATAATTAAAAACTTTATTAAACCAAATAAAATCATAAAAATATTTATCTTGAAACATAAATGATAAAACATATAATATGTGAACCTGAGATAAGGCATAAGATTACTGAAAATCCATAATCAAGAAAACATGGAATTTCATAGATATAAAATGCATCTTGAAATTTGGAATAACATGATTAAAACCTGGAAATGTCTCATAACTTAATAAGAATGAAAATGTAGAACATCTATAATAACCTGAAAATGACACATTATTCCCACACAAATTTGAATAAACTAATTATGTTTACACCTAAAAATGTGAGTGAACCCATCATGCCCATATGAAAACCCATATATTTTATATACCTTATTCCATGATTTATTAAACAAGGATACACATAATTCAATACCATAACACTAGGAGGTCTAGTGTCTTTGAAAAATTAGATACATATCACATTAATTTGAAATAGGGATAAAAATACATTATTTATAACTTCTTAACATGCCCTTATAATCTTTTGATCTTCTAAGATTGTACAGGATATCATAGGGATGTACAAAAGAAATGGGTGAGCTATAATGACCAGTAAACAAATAATCAAATCATAAAATGATAAAAGTAATACCTAAAATTCAAGAGGAATATCTAGGTGACATAAAAGGGATGAAAATAATAAACATGAACAACAGAAAATGATATAATACGATAATATCATGAAAATATAGTAATGTGATTACAACATAAAGCATGACATCATAAATGTAAGTCAAGGATAACCAAATATACATCATAATACAGTGTGATTAAGATAAAGTCATATAAACCATACATGGAATATCATTGTATAAAAGCATTTCCCAATTCTTTATAGGGCTATATTAATCTAGGCCCACCTATCACATTCATAACATGTACATGTATTAGTGTGATACATAAATCATTCATTATATGAATTCATTTCATCAAATTAAATCCCAGGATTAAGGAGAATGTTTTAAATACATGGAATGAACAAATCAATGAATGGTTTGTACATCTAGGTGAATATCCTTGAGTCGAAATGGGTATGGTTATTCACAACACAAATGTTTGGAATGAGAAATTGTAAGGTATTTTTGGAAGTAAAATAGGTGTATAAAAAGAATCATGTAAGGGTTTAATGATAATTAAATTTGGTTTATAATTACTTGGAAATCATAAGTACATTAAAATGGAAGGGTGAACGAATGGAAATAAAAAGTCATAATATAATAGAAGTGCTTACATAAATAGTAGGAGGATAGAATCCCATTTGGAATATGAAAGCCATAGATACATGATATAAATAGAGGTGATAAAGGATATATTATTATTATAAAAAAAATTATAGTAAAACAATAGATATAAATACATGAAAACATGTTTATTTTATATTCAAAAGGATAAATATATAGAAGGTTATTGAATAAAGATGAGAGAGACCCAGTATCATGAAAGGGTGAATCTAAAAGCTTGGTATGAGCTTCTTAAGAGTGTGGGAACACCATGGGAGATATTTAGATAAGTACATGGTGAAAAAAATCACGATAAATGGGTTTTTAGTGAAGATGAGTGGAAGGATGGATGTGTATTTATAGTGAAAGAGAGGGAATTCATTATTAATTTCTAAACACAGGTTTTGGAGTTTATATAATAAAATAATCAAAAACCAGAAAACATACCATTGTTTATTCCCATGGGTTCAACCAAATATGATTGGTTTTCAATATTTTATATGTCCATTAACTCAAAATCTTAACATAATACTATAGGTGATGTGTAAGTGATCCATGTTTTTATAAAATTTATTTTAAAACCCTTAAATGTAATATAGGTTTTGGTAGAATCATTAATGGTTTATAAAACTAATCAATTAACATAAAAAATTATTTTTAGTGGAATATATTTATATTAATTAATTTTTTTAAGAGTTTATTAATTCACTTTTTGGATATTTTTAGGCCATAATACAAACCATATATTTATACAGAATTTAATTTTTACCCAAAAATAAAACTATCTCAGAATATTAAGAAAAACTAATCATTTTTTAATTTTAATGAGATGATTTAAAAAATAATATTTATTTTATCAAAATAATCCTCCAAATATTAAAATTTACACTTTTAATTGAAAATCCTTATTTTTTTGTAAAATACTTGTTTTTACAATAATAACTATTTTCTATCCCTTTTTAAGATTACATTGGACATCATTAAATTATTTTATCATTAGTATATAGAAAATTATTATGTAATAGTAATATTATATGAATGTTATATTTATTTTAAAATTCATGAATTTTTCAAAAAGATTGTTAAAACAATATATTTTTCAAAAAAATTCAATTATTTGTTTCTTTATATGAAAATATAATTCTCAAAAACATATATAATTTTATATATAAAGTAATTATAAAAATAGATAAACATAATAATTTTTTATTAAAATTAAAACATACTAATTCGTAATACTTGGATGTAGATACATAACCCCTTATTA
Organism: Viscum album; assembly: GCA_963277665.1. Lineage (NCBI taxonomy): Eukaryota > Viridiplantae > Streptophyta > Magnoliopsida > Santalales > Viscaceae > Viscum > Viscum album. The sequence goes on along the minus strand of OY728127.1, from coordinate 1,955,358,051 downwards.
CACAATCATTTTCCGTAAGGGTATGGTATGTGATGGTGGTTCATTCTTGGGGTGGTTTGGAGAACATGGTTTGGGAAGTGATCCCAATGAGCATAATCCTATCCCATAAATAGTTTTATTAATGTTCTATTTATTGAATTCGAATATTGGGTAGGGTCAAGAGAAAATCCAAATGACGTCATCTCCTTTAAAAGCATTGATAAAAGAGCGTGATAGTGTATTGTCCCACTGGTCGAGGAAATCACTTATTTTATCTATGTCAATTAGACTTTACATAGACCTCAATATATACTATTATTGTTAGTCACTATAAAATGACTATATTATTATGGGTTATGATGTTTAATGGAGTTTTAAATATGATAATATTTATTTTTTTGTGGCCTAAAAAACCAATGTAGTGCATGTGTTTTCTATAGCTACATTAATAAATAAGGCATTTATTCATTAAATACAAATTTTATTTATAAAATTTTATGTTGTTATATTCTTTCCTAATTAGAAATTAAAACATAAAATTTTAATTTTTACACTAAAATAGATGAGGTTAGTTTCAATTCATCACCACTTTTGGTTCCTAAATCACCTCCTCAAACTTTTGGTTGTAACACCTCAGTTTGACAAGAATAGTTGTCTTGTTTCATAGAACATTGACTCTACTATCTTATATCATCACTAAATACTCCATGTGTGAAAGATCATTCTCCAAAGGTAACATCTCAAGATTTAGTACATTAGAGGGTTCTTGTATACACTTCATTAAGAGGTATAAATGGAACACATTATGTAATTTATGTAAGTTAGGTGGGTGTTCTATTTTATTGGCCATATCTCTGATACATTTAAGGATCTCCAAGGGGTTGATGCATCTAGGACTGGCATTTTCTTTCTTCCCAAACCTCAAGACTTTCTTCCATTATGATATACAAATAACACCTTTTCTCTAACCTAAAACTCTATGTATTTTTGAGGTTATCTAGTATAGATTTTATATTTTATTTTTGTATATTTCATATGATATTTGAATGGTTTGAACCTTTTCTATCATCTGTTAGATAAGATCAAGTCCCATGAGCTTCCACTCAACAACTTTGTTGTAACAGGTTGGATCCTTTCACATATTCCCATACAGAGCCTTGTATGGTGTCATTTGAATTCTAGAATATAAATTTTTGTTATATAAGTACTCCAATAAGGGAAGGTATTGATTCCAAAATCCTTGGAAATACATTAAATAGGTTAATAATATATCCTATTGAGTTTGCATAGTTCTTTCAAACTAGCCATCTGTTTGAGGCTGATAAGTAGTACAAAAACTAAATATTATATCATGTTAATTCTTCTCAATAAACATGAGGAGAACCTCAAATATTAATATGATGCAATGGGGAGTGGTAATATATTATGTATTACCACTTCCCTTACGTATATCATAGAATGACAATCAAGAGTTAAATATTCCTTGATTGAAATGAAATGCACTGACTTTGAATGGTAATTGAATACCAACCAAATTACATTATTCCATCTAGAAACCTCAGGATTCCTATGACAAAATCCATGGAAATGTTTTCACATTTTTTTTATGATATTGGTAATGGTTGGGTCATACCCTTAGGATTAAATCATTCATCCTTGACCTGTTGGCATACCAAGCATCGAGATAAAAATTCTACAATATTTATCTTTATGTTATACAACTAGATTTTTTTCATTGGATCTCTATACATATTACTAATTTATTAATAAATAATAAGGGATGATATATACACAATATCCATTAGTTCTATCTTTAGCTATGGTTTTTATTGGACACATATCTGAGTTCCAAACATTATAACTCTATCTTTAGAAAATTTTATATGCCGAATATTCACTACCTTTATCTATAGATCCTCATCATCTTTTTTGACCTCATTGATCCTCTCAAGAATGGATTGTTAATAAATTTTTTGAGTAAGGTAAGATTACTATCATTTTATTATTCTCATCTCCATCATTTTCAATTCCCATAATATTTAGTTCCTTCAATTCATAATCATGGATAGGGTTATAGAAACCGTTCTACTCAAAGAATTTGACACTTTGTTCACCTTACTAGGATAGTAATGGATTGAATAATAATAATCCCAGATCATACGTACGCAATTATATTGGAGAATATTCAGATCCTTTTGTGTGAGTATATACTCGATGATTTGATAATATACATATATATATCATTCTTCTCCCCATAGAGATAACATCACTAAATACTAAATATAAATATAACTGTATCCAATTATAGATCATTTGTTGGTTATTTCTTCTAGTGGATCTTTAATTTTAAGGATGGATATTTTAACACTTTTTTATCTTTCATGAAAACACAACCCAAATATTTTTTTAACACATCACATCATTTCTAAAATCCTTCCCTACTGTTGGGTAATGTGAACACATGTGAATTGATTAGACTCTTTTTAACTCTTCTACTCTATATTCACATTCATCAACCTAGAAAAACACTATTCCCCATTGAGTTATCTTGTTAAGTGGGATTGAAAATAATGAGCTGTTTCTCAATAATTGATCATACTACCCAAATAATAATAGAAAACTATGGATCTCCATCACAGATGATAGTTAGGTCTCTCCTTCAATTACCTATATATATGAAGGATCCACCAATATATATTTTATAGCGATAACATGGTCCAATAATTATACATTTTCTATATAAAATTATCATTTAGTATACATTAAATATAATGTTTTTTTCAAAATGAATTAGTATAACATAAAAATTCTACTCATATTTATCCATTCATTGGAGTATATAAGAATATCTTCTATAAATAATACCAAATATTTTTTGAGGACATTTTCAAAGAGACTATTAATTATGTCCATAAAGATATCTAGAATAATAGTGGGACCATACTGCATTACTATGAACTTGTAGTGCATGTACCTTGTATAGAAATCATTCTTGGGAGTATCCTCCTTCTTAACATTTACTTCATAATATCATGACTAAGGATTGACCTTAGATAAGTACGAAGCTCCAAGAAGATGATCACCAAATCCATAAATATATAGTATAGGATAATTGTTTTCACCTAGATATTTTTGATATCAAGATAATAAAAGAAAAAAGGAATGGATATATCCTTCTTCCTGTCGAAGAGGATCAATTTGCCACATGATGAAGCACTCAGGCATATATAACATTTATTCACATTCCCCTATAGTTTCTTCATTATATATTTAGGATCATTAGTTGAAATTATATATTCTGTTTTGGATATTATTAAACCTCCATGTATAAGCCTAATTGAAAACTCAACCTCCCGGTTAAGAAAAAGACCATAAAATTTATCATAAAATAAATTATCATATTCCCTAAAAATGGGCATATTATCAAGGGTGATATTTTACTTAGTCTAAATCACCTGATCTAGATATTTCTTCTCATAATATAATAATATCCACTGTTGATTTGATGATTCTAAAAAATATCCATCCTCTTATTTTCACATGTGTATAATTGAAGAGCGATTTGCAAATAAAAAAAGGTGATTTCCTTATCTAGGGAATTTATGTTATCTCTATAAAAAAATGAATATCCATACAAAAAATTTCATCACAATATTATAAATGGAGAATCACATGTTTTTATGGGAAATTAATCATATAAATATGGAAAATAGATTATGTTATACACTTGGAATGCTATAATTTCCCAATTATTTTCACTGATATCTCCACTTCAATGTTTTGAGGTACTGTCTGAATAGTTTTGATAAACAATAACGATATAAAATAATCTAGAGAAATGTATATGCACAAGACATTTGAAGTTCATGGTTAGATGATAATATACCCGTTCACTGTTTAATTTAGATTCTAATCATTTATTTTATGTTAAGTATACTTAGGGATAATTATTTTTGAAGCTATTACACGAATAAAGGGTAAACTATGTACATTGAATTGATAAATTATAAATGGCATACACATATTAACTTAAAAATTTATATGTTTCAATCTATGTTATTCAAAGTCTATTTCATAACAGAATATTTAGTATGATTTTTTGTTTCCATCATAGTGGTTCATAAAAAGACAGTGACTTCACTATGGAATATTGCTTGGGTGTGTAAATCCTAGTGTGCAGAAAGGTATTTTTCCATGCATTAGGTGATGATAATGTTAATATGAAATTAACCCTTTTGTTGTTATTATCCATAGTTATAACTATGTTATATCCACATCCACTTGTTTTTATCAAGATAGTGGTTTTATTATTTGGACATCACTTACCTTATACATTATTAAATTTAGGAATATTTTACTTTGTTTTGTCTTATCCCTAAGGCATTTATTTAGGATTTCTAATCCAAATCCCCAAAAATATCTATTTTTTTCTAACCAAATATAAAAACCAATATATTTATAGACCATATTTCACAACTTTTTATACAAAGACACAAATAATACAACCCCATAAGATCAAGAAGCCTAATGAATTTGGGAATTATATACATAAAAAAATAACCTGAAATAGGGATAAAAAGTCATTATATAAATAATTATAACATTCTAATAAAATCCAAAAACTATATAATTCTGTATGTGATAACATGGGGATATATATAAGAAAGGGGTGAGCTATAAATACCAATAAGAAAATAATCAGAGTAAACAATGATTAAAGTAATAAATGTGAGTCAAAATGGGTAACATATCTACATAGGATATAGTAACTTGGTTTCTTGATCTGGTTCACCAATATTCCTCAACCATAGCTCCTCATAGGGTATATGCCACCAACTATAAGTGAGGGCCTAGGGTGTGAGAGTGGGGATATTATGTCGTCATATGAGAGTAGTAGTCATACAACAAACCTTATCTCTATTTCATATTAATTATTGATTTATTACATATAAGAAAACATAATAAAATTTAAATGATCAAGAATTATAGTTTATTTTGGAATTATTTACGTAGGACAATGTCATGAACATGGTATAAAAAACATTATTAAAAGCTTCCTCAACATGCTTCTTAAATTCCATAGACTTCAAAACTAGATAGGATAACCTGAGGGCATACAAAAGAAAGGGGTGATATATAAAGAACAATGAGAGAATAGAAAAGGAATAACTTGAAGAAAATATTACCTGTTATACAATAGTCAAATAAATGTGTGCTAAAAAGGATTAAGGATGATAAACATGAATAATAAAGCATGATATATTGTGATAATCATAATGGAAACATGCTAAATGTGACAAAAACATAACACAATGCATCACAAACATAGGCCAAGGATAAAATCCAATAAATCTTATTGGAAAATGTTCTATACAATAATTAGGTTCACTCTATATCCCAGCATGATGTCCCATGAGACTAAACATCACATAATTCATTGGAGCGCTATATAATTCTGAGCACACCTGTCACTTTCATTTCATTCTGATTTCTATGTGTTCCACGTAGATCATGCAACTTCGATTCATTCATAGTTATATTTTATTACAAAATAATGTAGTGTATAATAAATACTTGTATGTCCATAATAAAGTAAGTATAAGTGATTTATTTGAAAACACATGATAGATATTTGTTATGTGTATTCCATACACAAGTTTTTGGAATGGAAAATCGCAGTGGAATTATGGTAGTATAACGATGGTGTATTAATTTTTATAGAAGGGATTTATGAGATTGAAATGGGTATATCATAATTTATTATCCATAGGTGTAGTAAGGGGTGAATTTAATAAAATATACCATTATGAGTAATTAGAGATAAAGGGTATAAGATAAAAGAGATATTTAAATATAGAGGAGAATGAAAAGTACCCTTACATGAGTGTGTGACTCCAAATACTTGGGAGGAGATTATTGAGGGCTTGAGGGAATCTTGGGGGGAATCATAAAGGGTAGGGAGGATTAGGGACATGCTCCAATTATTTTGAGTGATGATAAATGGGATATCGTGTTGGTTTATATAATAAATGAGTGGGGAACTCTTTATCATTTCTCAAAAATATGTTTTGGAGTCTATATAATCAAATAACCAAGAAAAAAACATTTAAATGGTTCATGAACATGGTTTATATAAAATTGGAGTTATTTTAATTATTTAATATGGACAAGGGCCGAACTGGATAAAATAATACTCTTGTTTACATGGAATTGAGTCATACTCATAAATAAATAAATTTAAATCAATAAAATATGTTATTGTTTTAGGAGGATTCCTAAAGGATTCATAAAATAAAAAAACTAAATTCATATTATTTTAATGGTAAAAATATATTTGGTCATGGATACCATTTATAGTATTTATTACATCATTTTTGGGTCATTATGATGTCATAACACACACTATATATTTATATAGTATTTAATTTACTAGAAAATATGACTACCTCAGTAAAATATGAAAAATTTACCATTGGATAATTTAGAGATTCAGATTCAAGAAATAAAAATTATTTATTAATAATACTTTTCTAAATATTTGTATTTTCACATTTAAATATAGGGATTGAACTTTATTGAGAGATTTTGGGTTTTTGAAAACAATAGTTTTGGAACCATTATAAACATTACATTTAATACATAAAAATTACATGATCATTTATATTTAATAGAAATTATTTTATAAAAATATTTTATTAAAATATTATTTATTTAAAAAATCTATTAATTCATCCAAATAAATTTCTTAGTTGAATTGGAATATTACCCAGAAATACTATTTGTGTTTTATTTTATCAAAATATATTTAATTTATGAAGTAAAAATAATAGGATGAAAATATATTTATTTTTATAATATACATAATGATATCACCACAGTGAGACATTCATGGGGTGGTTCGACATACATGTTTTGGTTCAAGATCTCGATTAGTTGTAACTTCTACCACAAATAGTTTCTATCTTAATTAAGTTGTTGGATATCACCTTGGGATTGTATATGGAAAAATTCTAGTGATTCTATATCCCTCAAAAGCATTGATAAATAGTGTTCAGAGGGTATGAACCTACTGGTTGAGGCCATTAATTACTTTTTCATTGTCAATTTGATTTGATAAAACCCTATTTTTATATTAACCTTGTGACCACTGTTCAAAAAGTATATCAATGGTAATGATGATTAAAAATCACTTAAATCTAATAAGATATAATAAAATAAAATAAGTTCATCCATTTTCTATAACTATATTACATAATAATAAATTTAATTAAATCAAAAGAGAGGTATTTATTTATAACAGTTCAGGTGGTTACAATATTCTTTCCTTCCCAAATTTCTCCCTCTAAATTTTCAATTCCCACCCTAAAATAGATGTCAGAAACTATTTTTCTTCACTTCATATAATTCCCATGTTGCTTACTCAAATATATGATTTATCCACATCACTTTGACGAGGTTAATTTTCTTATTTCATAGAAAATTGTATCCATAATATATGATCATCACCAATTGCATGTCCTGTGAGAGAACATTCTCTAACGGTACCACCTTTGGAATGAGTACATGTGAGGGGTCTGGTATTTAGTTCCCCAATAGGGATACATGTAATACATCATTTACTTGAGAGAGTTTTAGTGGGAGTTTTAGTCGATAGTCCCCCACTCCAATGTGATCAAAGATCTTAAAGGAGTTGATGTATCTTAGATTGCACATTCCCTTCTTCCCAAACCTCATTTATTAATTCCCTGGAGATATATAGATAAATACCATGTCTCCAACATCAAACTCTTGGTCTAGTTTAATATTGTAAGAATTGATCTTTTGCTGACTATGAGCTGTCTTGATTGGCTACTGAATGGTCTTAAACATTTCCACTATTCTCTAAAGCATTTCTAGACCCAGTAGTTTGTATTCCACAACTTCACCCCGACATGCAGGTGTTCCGAAAATCTTCCCACAAAGGGATTAATTGGGATCTCATTGGATTCTTGAGTGGAAACTATTATTTTATAAGAACTCAACCATAAGAAGATGTCGACCCCATCAAACATTGAAGTTACTTGATAAGGCTGAGAAATATCCATGGTGATGTTTTCCCATTTTTATGAAGGTATGTATAATAGTTTCATCATCCCTTTGGATTTTTTCCTTTTTTCTTTCAATTACTCACATATAAGGAATCTTGATGTATATTCCATGATCTATTTCTTCATAATTTATGACCAATAGTTATCTAGACAATCTGAATACATCTTTGTGCTTCCTGGGTGGATGGAGAAGGTTGATCAATGTGCATAATCCAACAACCCCTTCTTTTAAATTGGATTTTATGGTATGCGTAGTCTTGTCCCAAATCCCACAACACCATCTCCAATAATATTGATCTGTGAGCATTTCCTTTTTCTTATAGATTCATATTTATTTTGAATTACCACACCATCTCTTTGAGTATCACTTACTTATTCCAAAAGAGACAGTTGAACAACCACATGTGAAATTATTGATGATTTTCATTTCATTATGACTCCCATACCCATCCAATTCAATTTAAAAAAGTTCATATCCCTCTAAATTATCATTAATGATATAATTTAAGGATCCTTTTGTACTTGTAGTGTGTTCCACATTATTATCTTTCTGAAGATGGTAGTGAATATAGTAGTTATAGTTCTTGATCATCTCTAACCATTTTTGTTGGTTAATATTCATCTCTTTATATCAAAATATATACTTGATTATTATTTGATCCATATATATGTCACAATTTTCCTCAAAGGGAAAATGAATCAATATTTTCAAAGTGAAGATTATTAATTCTAGCACTAGATCATGAGTTGGGAAGTTCTATTTGGGAACTTTGAACTTCCTTGAAGCATAAGCTATGACTTTGTCATTCTGAGTTAACTTGATTAGAGGTTTTGAAAATCTTTTGAATTTTTTCCCCAAATTGATGTTTTTAGATAAATATTCCAATGAATCTAATGACATCTGTCATAGATGTTGGCCTCACCCATCCTTCAATTTCTTATGTTTTTAATGGGTCCACATATATCTCATTGCTTGTGATTATTTTTCCCATGAATGAGACTTCTTTCAACCAGAACCCACATTTTCTATACTTTTCATAAAGTTTATCCTTTTTAAGGTCTTTATCACAATGCTCAGATTCTCCTTATAGTCCTCCATGGTTTTGAATAATATTAGAATATCATTTATAAAGACTTCCACAAAATTTTCGAGGTAATATTTAAAGACTCTATTCATCAATTCCATTAATTTTTCATGTGAATTAGTGAGTCCGAATGGAATTACTATGAACTCATAATTCACATACCTTTTATAAAAAAGTAGTCTTGGGGATATCCTCCTACTTCATCATAACATGATAATTCCCAGACCAAAAATCCACCTAGAAGAATTATTTTCCTTCACATAGCTAGTAGAACAAGTAATCAATCTATGTCAGAGGATAGTTGTTGTTTATCATGATTTTGTTGAGATCACGATAATCAATGAAATGAAAAATTAACACATCTCTATCCTTGATGAAGATGATTAGGGAAGTCCATGGTGATTCACATGGGTGTATGAACCCATTATTCAAATTCTCATGTAATTGTTTCTTTATCTCCTCAAGTTCCACAATAACCATTCTAAAAATATTCTAAGATAATGTTAACAACCTAGGAATAATTTTGAATTAAAATTCAACCTCCCAATAATGAGGAAGATAAGAAAATTCCATGAGAAACACATCATCGTATTCCCCCATAATAGCAAGGTTTTCAAGTTTGATTCTTTCCACAGACTCAATCATTTGAGATAGATATGATTTCTTATATGGAAATAATATCTATGCTTTAGATGTTGTTGCTAAGGAAGAGTCATAATCATTTTTTCACTTTTACATAATCAGGGGTTCAATTCATGATACTAAGGATGATTTATTTTTCATGATAATTTATATTGGATATAAATTGGGAAATCCAATCCCTACATTAAATTGCATAAAATTACACAAAAGGGAGTATGAAATGTTTTTTCGGGAAGTTCAACATATAAATTTTAATAGGTTAGGAGTTACTTTGGATTCAATAATTTTACCATTTTTTATTTTGATCTACACATATACCTCTATGATTAGTGGTGGTGTTTGAATAGTTCTACTAAACAATCATGATAAGAAGAAATGTCTAGAACCATAATCATAATGCACATTCAATATTCTAGATTGAATAACTACTGTAAATATCACCAATTATTTGTTAGGATCAACCTTAGTAGTTGTGGTGGTAAATGGACACCCTTATATCCTGTTAGGTTGTCAGTTTTCTCCAGAAACCCTTAGAAAAGTTCATTAGATTAAAATTTTTCCATATTTCTTGTTGTTGAAGTAATGAAAAACCTATTGAGGGTTAATCAAATAATTCCCGTACTCCAAAAAATTAGTGGGTTTCTTATATCATCTATCACTAGATAGGTTCCTTCCTTAACATACCTAAATCATTTCCTCACCCCCTTGAGGCAATTTCTGGGATGCTTATTTCTACACCATTGATTAGTTAGATGTTGAAATTTCCTGCAAACCATATATTTCTCCATAAAACAAATATAATTAAACTACACATTTCACATATTATCCCTATGATTCCCTTGAGATTCACCAATATCCATTTCATCTTTTATGGAACATCATATAATTTACTCATAGTTATCAAAGTCTCAAATTTCTAGGGATTTTTGTAGACTAAGTTTTATCCCACTAAAGAAGTTTTTAAAATTATATTAGGAGGTAGAAATAGAGCCCAAGTCTAAACATGAAAGTCCTATGATGTTTCCCTCACACACCCTAATAGATTCAACATATTTTTTCTTTAGGGAAAGGAAATCAATTCCTATTTTTTATTAGAAAATGTGAGAAAAGTGTTTTTCAAAAAGTTTTTTCCAAAATTGCATCCACCCCATCACATTTATCTCATCATCAGGATTTTTATTCTTGATCAATGACCGTAAGAGATCATCATCTCCATCCATACAATAAACAACTAGTAGAAACTTCTTTTTTTCATGACATTTAAGGTTTAAAATGATATTCTCAATAAATTTAATACATTGTTCTATGATTAAAGGATCAAAAGATCCATTGAAATTTGGAGGTCTTTGTATCCTAAATGGCTTAATTACAACTTATTCTTTCTTCTAGGGATTTGGGAACTCCGCATGATTAGGGTTTCTATCAGAACCTGATTCAGCTGAGAGAGTTCTTTCATAATGTTCACGATTCCCACTCCCATCAAGTTGGGCATCTCGTTGGATAACTCATCACATTTCTCATCACATTGATTGTTTACCAAATTCCTCAAATTTTAAGAAATTAGCAAGAATAAATGGAAAATTATGGGTGATTATTTTTAATCTATTTGACACATAAACAAGAATTCAATGGCATTGAAGGGGTAAATTATCATTTAAATTTATTTACTTAACATATGTGTTTCTAGGATTCAATATTTGTTATCCATGATATATTTCCCAACATTTATTCTTATGTAATTTTTTTTCACATAATAATTATTCATAATGATCTTATGAATTGATCAAAGAGTATCCTATTGTATTTTTAAACTATGTGTGTATGAAGGATTGTTTTTGTGCACCACTTTGTGGTTGAGTCTGGCTCAATATAGTGTTTTCGGGTTTTACCCTTATATACATTTGTTCCCTGGGAATATACACATGTAATATCTAAACATGGACTTATTTTCTTGATAAACTAATAAATCTATATTTATGAAAATTTTGGGATGTTTTCTTACAGTTGGTCTTATCCCTAAATCATTCTCATGATTTATCTAATTCTAATCAAAAAAATATCTAAACATTTTCTTTTTTACCAACTATAAAAACCCTTAACTTTATTACACATTGATTCATGATTTACTACATAAAATTACACATTATAAAAATTTTATTATCTATAAGTAGATTATATTTGGTAATTAGGTACATAGAATAAAATCTTTAACATTGGATAAAAAAAATTATTGAAAACATCCTAAACATGATTATAAAATTCCACGGCTTTAAAACCTCATGGGATAACCTAGGGACATACTAAGGAAATGGGTGATCTATAAATCCTAGTTAGGGAATAAACAAGGAATAAAATTAAGAACATAATACATGTTTGAAAATAGGAAAATCAATGGGTTATAAAAAGGAGTGAGGATCATAAACATGAATAATAATGTATGGTATGCCATGAAAATCATAATGGCATCATGGGAAATGTGGAAATATCTTAAAAAACTACACCATAAATATTGGACAAGGCTATATTCCAAGACATAATTATGGAAAAAGCCACATGAATGAATTAGTTTCAGTCCATATCCCAACATGACATCTCATGAGACTAAACATTACCCAATTCATTACAGTTCTATATAATTCCGAGTGCACCTATAACTTTTATTTAATTCTCATGATTATGTGTGCCACATAAATCATACAACATGGATTCATTCATCATGATATTTTATTACAAGATAAATGAGTGCGAAATTAATACATTTATATCTAAAATAATGTAAGTATAAGTGAATATTTGTGAACACCCTTTAATGGATATGTGCATGGGTATTCAGTACAAATTATATGGTATGTAAAATCACAGTAGAATTTTGAGTAAATATGAGTATAATAAAGGCTTGGATCTATTAATTTTTTTTGGATCTAATGGTATATGTAGATGGTACTATATAGGGGGGCGGGGGTAAATTTTAATTTTAAAAACATCATTATTCATCTTAAAAGAAACATTGTTTAACAATATTAAACAAATAGAATTCAAAAAATATCTTTAGTATCTAAAATGTATTCAGGCATGGACCTTGGGTCTGATGATAAAAGATATCATATTCAAATAGTTTCCAATTTGTATTCCACATGTCATAATTAGATTCTTTATTTATAGAATATTGATTCATATTCAATACGTGGTTATAATTTAAACAATGTTTAGTCGTATTCGTAATAGAATATGACTTATCAGAGTATTCATAAAAAGTTTTATATTCACAATGGTTATGATAAATCTGAGTATTACAAAAATTAATGATTCTATCATAAAGTGTAAAAAATTATATTCAGATTAAATATATATTTACAATGTAATAGAGAGTAAAACAATTATATCATAAATAAAGAAATTATGTTAAATGAAATACAAATAGAGTGATGATTATAAAAATATCACTTTCTACTAAATGTAACAGAATTAAAAGTAACATTTAATAAAATAAGTAAAAAATTTATATTATTCTTTTAACACAATTAAAAGTGTATCTAATAACCACGAATAAAGGTCCATAGTTTTGTACATACAAGAAATTATATCTTACCCTTAATAGGATAAGCCCTCGATACGATGATGAGCCTATCTAACAATCCCTAGTATCCCTCAATCAATACGGTGATTGGATTTTCCTGGTCTTCTTATCCCCATCAGCCCTTGATACAATGATCCACTTTTGTCTTTCTATACCCACAAGACTTTGATCAATATGGTGATCATCTCATGTGTCTTCCTATCTTCAAGAGAACTTGATGTTAATCAAAACAAATGAATTGAAACCATAAAAAATGATGTCTAAAAAGTTACAATCTCAAGGAATAAGCATATGACTTCTTGTAAACATTATATATCTCGCATAATAAAAAACCACATAAGTGTCTCTACATGTGTCCTTATCATCTCTTTGAGAAATAATCAAAATGATATGGTATTTATAGGTAAGAATTCTAACATTCATCTTGATTCCCAACGATCATATTATTCTAAGATTTTTTGGGTGACCAATACATTAGAAACATTAATGGTCATATTATAACTATATACTTAATGTCTTTTTGAAAATAAACATTTATTATGTTAAAAGTAAAATTTTCTAATGTAATAAAACTACTTTCCATATTCAGGATTAAAATATAATTGAATCCAATAAAATTACTTATATATGTCCTTATGATGAACTGTCTTGATATGAATCTGACTGTTATTGGTTTTAGTTAGTCCCAATATTCTCTCTTCTAGGATTATTGTGACAATTTTAATAGAAAATGTTATTTGTATTTTCTAAATAATTTAAAACCACTTCAATATATGATTAATGTATCTCTTTTATATAAAAACATTGTAAAAATGCTTAGGGGAAAAAAGTATTAGATATTGTGTATTTAAGAATGATTTTGAGGCTTCCAAATTGACAGGAATGAATAAGTGAAAAAGGGACTTTTGACACTATATCTCCCTCTTTTTGGAAAGCACAAACCAAAAGGGTTGAATGAAATATAAAAAACTAAAATAAAATATTATTTTTTAGAACTTTCATATTTAGAAATAAATAGTTATACTTATCTCCCCCTAAGTTTATCAACTCTTATGAATATGATAGTGAATCGAACTAACTACCCCTTAGGTTAAGAATCCCCATAAGGATCATATTATCTTCGTGAACATGTAATTACCTCCCTTTCTTATAGTGTCTCCCCCTTAGTATGTAATTATACCTCTTTTTATAAATTTCACCCTCTTTGTGATTTCCAAAACAGAATATTGATAAATATTTTTAATACCATAAAACAGTTAGAAAAATATCTATACGAAACAATAACATTAAAGAACTTGATCAACTAAAAATAAATGAAAGTAAATTCAACCAAATATGGATTGGAAGACATATAATCAGATTGAATATATTTGAATATATATATAATTAAAATTTTAAAAAAATAACATTACAACACAAGCTTTTATGAAATTAAATCATTATTTGGTTTTATAAACGATATAAAAATTGTTTTCATATTTTTGAGTTCATTTCTATCGTCTTAAACCATTTATATGAGATCCCTATAATAATTTCTTCTCTTTTCAACTCCTGAATTCTTTCCTCATAGATCTGAATACTTTTATCACGTTTTTTCACCAAGTCTTATTGAGCCAGAAAATTTTATTCCAAATGTTTATTTTAATCTTCATGGGATTTTATTTTTTTAGAAAACATCATGATGATTTCTTGAAGAAATAATATCATATATATAGAATTTGAATCCAGAAATCTCTTTGAAAAAAAGTGCATTTTTTCTTGTAAATATAATATATTTTTATTCGTCTTCTCAGAATCACCTTTGAATGTTTCAAGATAATTTACCCCAGTAGAAATAACTCTTAAATTTCTAATGAATGAAATATCAATTCAATCCAATGTTTTTTTTTGAATTTTACAATATTTCCATCATGAATCTAAATTTATTTATCAAAACATGAAGTCCATTTAAGAATATTATTTTAACTCCTCTTGTGAGATTCGAAATTTTCATTGTACACTTTGAAATCCTCTTCCAATAATATGAATACTTATATCAATTCATTCATTGGATCTAAATTATTGTATTTTCTTATACAACCTAATCAACTTTATAAAGTATGTTATAGTCTTATAAAAAATTATTAAAGTATGATAATTAAAATCAATACCTTGAGCAGTAATCGAATTGAGGTATTCAGATTTAGTTTGAATATTCCTTCTGATAGTTCTAATATATTCTAGAGCCTCTTTATTTTTTTCCTTTATTTGGATCATATTTTTTCCCATATGAAATTTCAATTGCTTCCATAACAACCTTTTAAATTTTTTCGAACATTTTATTTTGAACATGATTATCCCTCTTGGATGAAGATACAAATTCAATAATAAATGTAGAGTTTTGTTTTTATGGTCTGACTGAATTCTCATTATGATTGTCCAATTAAGATACTTTTTTAAATGATGCTTGAGAATTACTCAAATGTATCTTTTCAAGATTGATATTCCTCTTATTTCCATTTTGAGTTTTCATTCCCTTGGAATTAACCACCAACTTCTTCATCTTCTCCTTCCCCTTATTCTCCTCCTCCTCCTTCTTCTTTTATTATTATTATCTTTCTTCACCCAATCCATCATATTAATCTTTCTTAAAAACATTATATTATTCTTCAATTACATCAACACATTTCACCATATCTTAAATAAATGCTTCATGAATTTTATATACCATTATAAAATTATCTTTCCCAATAGGAATTTATTATTTGAAAACAAAAAAAATTTACCATTGTTTTTATAGATGGGGAATCAATATGAAGAGTTGTTTTCTCTTATAAAATCAAACCAGCATCTGAAATTTGTAATATAATTTTTGTAGATTCCGATTATAAAATATTTATCAATCTGTTAATTTTTTTTAGTCTTGATAACTATTTATTTTGATTATTTTATTTCACATGTTTCTCTAAAATTTCATCACTTTGATGATTCAATACAAATTATTTGGCTGGGTCAAAACTGAATTGATGTTATCATAGTTTTCTTCTATCCTTATTTTTTCTCCATTTATTAAAAACTTCTTTTGAGTATTTTTTTTGTTTATTTTTTTCATAAGGGAGTCATCATTTTCCATTCCTCTCTACTTTCTCTATTTTATTTGTTGAAGAACTTTCTACCTCTGATGTAGAATCCTATGTATTATTCAAAAATAAATTTTATTATGAATCAAAAACAAACATCAGTCTTTTGATAGTATATTCAATGAGAAATAATATCTTTTCCTTGACTGGTTCAGATTTGATGGCAATATTAAAATGTCTCAGGTTCATTCCCATAATTTTAATAATAAATCTTGGAAACATAATAATATGATACTTGATTAACCTCAACATGCTATTTTTAATGACCAAAATAATGAAACTATCATGATTTATCGTTTTTATATTCATTAGATAAGAAAAAATGAGAATATAAAATACTTTGAGAGTATCTCTATCTACCTTTATCAGAATGAGAAAGCCTTGCATCCGTGTAGCTATAACTCCACAATCTAGGATTAAATGGGTGACTTTTCTTAGATTTTCATATTTTTTAACAAATATTTTTTAGCTCTATCTGTTAAAAATGTACCCTTAGAATCCAATATCTTTTGAGATGGTAAAAATACTTCTCCTTCATTCTATAAACTAATAAAACATGCATTATCATTAGAATACATATCATAGGTTTTGTCGTAAATACAAATTGAAAACATATCTTGTCCATCCTACTTGTAAAAAATTCTAGAATCATAGTAATCATAAACTAAATCCAGATAGAATAAATCATTGTTTGGATCTATCTATTCTACACACAATGATTCACATCCAAGAAATTTTATCATTCTATTAAATGATTAAAAATAATTTTCATAAAAATATTTGGAAAAGTAAATATCATGAATGAAGAACCACTTCATGTAATCATTTTTTGATTTCATCGTATTTAAATGGGATATAGATGAACCATACATGGAGAGAACCATACATGGAGTCTTAAATATAGTAGTGCTTCATGACTTAAAAATAGAGAAAACCTATGTGCGATATGGGGGGTCCCCATTTTGTAAGTGAAATTGAGTGATTCTTTCATTTCTAGATAGATCTAATGATCGACAATAAAACTCCCTAATTTGATGGCTAAGAGGATATTTGATGAAAGAATTTTTTAAATGAAAAAAATATTAATGTTTTAATATTTTTATCATATTGAGTGAATACGATTGGGAAATAAATAAGACTTTAAAAAAATATTATAAATAACAACAAATAGTAAAAAAATAATTTAGAATAAAATAGTGTTTGAACTATAAAAGAAATTAAAATACCTTTCGGAGTGGAAATATTGATATGATAATTTTTTCATCCATGTTTTATAAAAATAGATTATGATTATTGAAATAATTAAAATGATAATTTCTTGATTACAATAATTTTAAAAAAACCCTAAAATTTTATATTTTCTAATTAAATATGTAATATTATCAAAAATCCAAATGAAAAATTTGAAACGATTATTTTTCTAAATCTGATTAGAAATTAAAATATGAAAAACATTTAAATCTAAATAATTCCTAACCGTAAAATTTAAATCCTATTTAAAACATACTCACATCTAGAAGACTAATTAACATTTTTTTTTGAAAAAATTAGAACTTGAAAAGACTAAAAGTTTTATGAAAAGCGATCAAATATACTCCTTGTATGAAAAAGCGTAACATAATGTTACAAGATGGTTTAAACAGGAAGTAGATATTAATGATTACTTTTCAATGATCATTCATATATTTTGATTAATGTATTCAAATATATTATAGATTAATGATTTTGTAAAGATATCAATATGTTTTTCTTATATTCTGATGAATTAATAAATAATTTCTTTTTTTTGTGATCCCTAATAACATGATGCGTAATATCATTGTTTTTTTATGATAGTTATGTGAAGGGTTTATACTAAGAGAAATGGTACTTTTGTTAACACAATGTATTTTAGTTTTTGTAAATCTCATTCCACAGTCATTGAGGGTGTCTTATATCCACAAAAACCACACACAACTACAAACAACTTCCACATATTCAGATTAAATAGTGTAAAGTGATATAGACTACTGTTTCTCAAAAGAAAAAGAAATTAAGTAATCTCTTCATTAATGAAAATATGCGGAAGTACTTTTTATTTCCATTATATAACAACCAAATTCACGATCCGAGAAATTTTTTAATTCAAATTCATTTCCAGGAGAATAAATGTATAAAATCCAATGTTCCAATTAAATAATAAAAATTTAGTTTCACATATTTTAAACATTATTATTTGGGACTTAATTTATACTGTGTACATAATCATACCAAATATGTTAATTCTGGATGTCTAGAAGTTAAGCGTAGTAAAGTTCCAATCATACCTGTAATTTGTTTGACCAAATGGTTGTCCATCTTCATCAAGATCCATAGTATTTGAGGTACTGATTAGTGTTCTAATACTTTAAGTATTGTCTTATCCAAACATTTTACAATGATATTGGATATACTTATGTTGATATATATATGAACCATATGGTTTTTGAGAAATTTTTAAAACCAAAAAAGACTCTCAACTCAGCCATCATACTCATTTCAAACATAGACTTGTTAAGATTCCCAATGGAATCTATTAAAGATTATTGAGTTTATTCTAACATAATTTCCTCAACTTATACTTGAAGAATCATAATGTTTTATTTACGTTATTAGTAAAATGAGTTGGATCAAAATATCCCTTAATATGACTGTTTTGTAACAAAAATCTTGACAATCTATAATACCAAGGTCTAGAGGATTATTTAAGTCCATATATATCTTGGGTAATATTAAAATCAAATTGAGGATATTTTGTATCAATAAAACAAGTATTTTTTAACAAAAAAAACTTCTTGAACATATCCAATAAGGAAATCACACTTTAAATCCATTTGAAAGAGTTTGAAATTAAAGAATGCTATAATGTATTATAGAATATGAATAGATTCAAATCTATCTAATGGTTTATAGGTTAATTAATATTATATTACCTCTTGTTCACTATATCCTTTATAAAAAAGTGGTTCTTTATTTCTAATAATTTTTCCATTTTCATCGCATTTGTTTCAAAAATCCCATTTTACACCAACTACTACATCTTCTTTAGGTCCATCAACCAAGGTCCATAAATTGTTTCATTCCAATTCATTTAACTTATCTTTCATTGACATAAGCCAATATTCATCACCAAATGCTTCATTAGTATTATTAGGTTCGAATTAGGAAAGGAAAGAAATATGTTATACTTCATTTCATAAAGTCATTCTAGTCCAAACTGGTCGATTCACATCACCAATGATACTATCACTAGAATGATTCCCATGAAAAAACAAAATTTTATTTTTGAAAGACGATTCCTCAACATAAGGTTAAAAAGTCTTCTCAGGTAAATAGTTTAGAAACAATTTCTTGAGTATTTTTCATTTATTTTATGAAAATTCTATCAAAGGATAAAAATTAGTTTTAGAAAATACTTCTGAGTATATTGGTTAGTTTTTTTAGAAACAAAAGGATGGGTTTCATCAAATTTAACGTGTATTGTTTCCTAAATATCACATGATTTTTTATTCAAAACTCTACATGCCTTAGAAGTAGTGGAATATCCTAAGAATATACTATTATTAGATTTGCATGACATTATTGTAAGTTATCTTTTGTATTAAAGATGAATAATATTCCTCCAAGTACTCTGAGGTAAGAAACCTTCACTATAGGAAATTAAGCCTTTACCAATGGTTAAAAACCATTGGTAAAGGCTGCCAAACCATTGTTATATAGTATACCAACAATTTTTCAAACCGTTGGAATGTAAGGTGTTGAAGTAGCCCATTACTAATGGTTTTTGTATAACCGTTTGGAAGGCAGTGTAATTCAAGTATTGCCAACGATTTTACAAACCATTGGAAATACTCGAAGTGTAATCCTATATTACCAATGGTCTAAATAACCATTGGTATATAGGAGTATTTCCATGTTTTAAGAATGGTTTACTAAAACCGTTGGTGAAAATATCTATAACACTATACCAACGGTTTTAGTAAACCGTTGCTTTAGTGTATTACCAGAATTTCACAGCCCATCCACCTAAAATCTCCTCCACTGCACACTCAACTACACACATTCATACACTATTAATAGTAACAGTAACACCTGCTACCACACACAAAAGCACATAAAAACTGGATACTATTATAACCATGTAATGTACCATAATTATAATCATGTATATGAACCCAATTACCCTATGGAATATAGAATTCATAATAGAATTTTCAATTGACTACATGCAGAATGAATTATGTAATGAATTCTGAATTATGAATCAATAACACATAAAAAATTAATTATGTTTCATAGAAAATTCTAAATTATATATAACACATATATAATATGACATTCAAGGGGTTGGGGGTGTCCCGAGAGGTGGAGGTGTCCAGGGGTGAGGGGCTGTCCACAGGGGTGGGGGTGTCTAGGGGGTGGGTTATACAGAATTAAGAATACATACAAAATTTAATTTTATATAACACATACACAATTTAATTCCGATATTGGAATCTAATAACCTCAAAATAAAGTATCAATAAAATCCGAATACATTTGGTCAAGTTTTGGTATACCGGTTGTTTTTACTCAAAATGATGTCCATTTCTAAAAAAAGACATACACTTAGAGTGATACCGGCTACACCGTGCCCCGGATTGAGGCAGTGTTGACTCGTATATGTTATATATGACTCATGGATTGTTTTCGTAAAGTATCAATAGAATCTGAATGTTTTTGGTTCGTTTTTCGTAAGTCAGTTGTTGTTTTGACTTAAAATGTTTTCCATTTCAAAAAAAGGTGAGACAATTTGAGTGGTACCATCCACAACAAGCCTTGGATTGAGGTGGGGTTAACTCATACACGTCACATACAACCCATGGATCGTTGTGCAAATGTATCAACCCCATCCAAATACGTTTGGTGGGTTTTCCATATCCCAGTTGTTGTTTTCACTTGAAATACTGTCCATTTCAAATAAAAGATAGACATTTTGAGTGTTTCTAGCCACACCAGCCCTCATATTGAGATGGGGTTGATTCGTAAACATCACATATGACCCATGAATTCTTTTACTAATGTTTCAACTGTATCCGAATGCGTTGGGATAGTTTTTCGTATCCCAGTTGTTGTTTTCAGTTAAAATTATTTCCATTTTAATCAAAAGAGAGTCACTTTGAGTGGTTCCGACCACAACGCACCTCAGATTGAGGCGGGGTTGACTCATACATGTCTCATATGTCCCACGTATCTTTGTCAAAAAATTTGAATATAATCTGTATGCATTTGGTCAGTTTTCCATATGCCAATTGTTGTTTTCACTTAAAATGATGCTCATTTTTAAAAAAAGAGATAAATTTTGAGTGGTGCTGGCCACACCAAGTTTTTTATTGAGGGGGGGTTGACACGTACATCTCAAATATGACTCATGGATCGTTTTCCTAAAGATTTAATAGAATCTGAATGCTTTTGGTTGGTTTTCCGTATGTCAGTTGTTGTTTTCACTTGAAAGGATGTCTATTTTAAACAAAACAAAGACACTTTGAGTGGTGTCGGCTACACCACACCTCAGATTGAGGCGGGGTTGATTCTCACACATCACAAATGACGCATGGATCTTTTTACGAATGTATCAATACATTCCGAATGATTTTGGAATGAATTTGACCGTTAAATGCATGTTTTGGCCATTTACGACAGGCGGAGTGCGTTTTCGGCCATCGTGATCACACAACACCTCCAATTGACGTTCCGTCTAGACGACCATTTAAAAATTTAGCCACCCACTTTTTTTGTCTAATTTCATGGTATTCTGATGTCATTCGGCCAGTTTCTACCACCCCACACACGTTTTTCAAGCGTGCCAAACACCTAAAAAGCACATATTCAGCTGTGCCATGAAAACCACACGTCTGAATGACATTCGGTCTCCTTTTACACATCAAAAATAATAATTAAGGCGTTTTTGTGGGATTTAAAGTCATTATGAAGTCATTGGGAACGCATTTGACCGCTAAATGCATGTTTTTCCCATTTACGACACGTGAAGTATGTTATCGGCCAACGTGGTCACACGACACCTCCGATTGATGTATCATCTAGCTGACCATTTCATAGTCACCCACTCCTTGTAGTCGTCTGATTTCATGGTATTCTGAGGTCGTTCGGCTAGTTTCGACCACCCCACACATGTCTTTCAAGCATGCTAAACACCTAAAAAAGACATATTTTGCCGTGCCGCACAAACCGAGCGACTGAATGACGTTCTGTCTCCTCGTACACCTCAAGAATGGTAATTACAGTGTTTTCATGTGATTTTAAGTCATTTAGATGTCGTTCTGCATGCATTTGACTGTTAAACGAATGTTTTGGCCATTTACGACACGCGGAATGTGTTTTCGGCCACTGCAGTCACATGACACCTCCGATTGATGTGCCATCTGGACAACCATTTGGAAATTCACACAACCTTTGTTTTTTTCCAATTTGATGGCATTCCAAGGTCGTTCGTCTTGTATCGACCACCCCACACACTTTTTTGAAGCGTTGCAAACACCTAAAAAACACATATTCAGTCGTGCCGCAAAAACCACACTACCAAATGATGTTCCGTCTCTTTGTACACCTCACGAATAATAATTAGGGTGTTTTTGTGTGATTTCAAGTCATTACGATGTCGTTCGACATGAATTTGACCATTAAATGCATGTTTTGGCCTTTTACAACACGCAAAGTGCATTTTCGGCCACCGCGGTCACACAACACCTCCGACTGATGTTACATTTGGCCGACCATTTTACAATTCACCCACCCCTTGTTGTAGTCTGATTTCATGGCATTCCAAGGTCATTCGCCCATTTTGAACCACCCACACACGTTTTTCAAGTGCGCCAAACACCTAAAATACACATATTCAGCCGTGTCATGCAAAATGCATGTCCTAATTACATTCTGTCTCCTCTTACACCTCAATAATAATAATTAGGGTGTTTTCGTGTGATTTGAAGTCATTCTGATGTCGTTCGACATGCATTTGACCGTTAAACGCATGTTTTGTCCATTTACGACACGCGGAGTGAGTTTTTGGCCACCGCGGTCAAACGACACCTCCGATTGACATTCCATCTATCCAACCATTTTACAATTCACCCAACCTTTGTTGTCATTCGATTTCATGGCATTTTAAGGTCATTCGGCTGGTATCGACCACCCCACACATGTTTTTCAAGTGTGCCAAACACAAAAAAAAACACATATTCAGCCGTGTCGTGCAAACCACACATCTGAATGACGTGTCGTCTCCTAGTACACCTCATCAATAATAATTAGGGTGTTTTAGTGTGATTTCAAGTCATTTAAATTTCGTTCGGCATGCATTTGACTATTAAATGCATGTTTTGGCCATTTACGACACACAGAGTGCATTTTCGGCCACCGCGGTCACACGACACCTCCGATTGACATGATTTCTATCCGAACATTTCCAAATTTACCCACTCTTTTTTGGAGTCTAATTTCATGGTATTCTGAGGCCATTCGGCCGGTTTTGAACACCCACACATGTTTTTCAAGCGCGCAAAACACCTAAAAAACACATATTCAGCTTTGCCGTGCAAACTGCGTGTCCGAATGTCATCCCGTATCATCGTACACTTCAAGAATAAAAATTAGGGTGTTTTCATCTGATTTCAAGTCATTATGATGACATTCAACAAGAATTTGACCGTTAAACGCATGATTTAGCCATTTACGACACGCGAAGTGGGTTTTCTGCCACCGCGGTCACCTGACACCTCTGATCCCACATTGCACTAGATTAGTGTCGTTCAAGCACCAGAGACCCCACTACTTCCCCTAAGTCAGAACATTGGAGATGAATCTTACATGGGATATTTGATATCTACTGAGGCATCCATCATGTGATCCTTAATAGTAAATAAATGGAGGCATCCTATATAGGATCCATTGAACAGTAAATAGGAAAATGAATCCAACATGGGAACCTTAATAATAGTGGACATAGGAAAAGTTAACATACATTGTATCCTCAAAATGATAAACAGGTAGTGGTATCCTTTATGGGATTCCCTAAGTTAGAATTTATATAAATTCTTCCCACTAGTGACCCATGGTAGAAGTTAGAAATTGAATTATAAATCTATCACTCATGGGATTTTAGTGACCCCGGTAATTCATACATTGAATTACCAATTTAAATAATTTTTATTTAAAAGTCCATAAGGGAAAATCTAAAATATGGGAATTAACCTTATGGGAAATAACATGAACACACATAATAAATAAACATGAATAAAATATATTGAGAAGGTATGAAAAAGAACATTTCCATTGGAATATTTAATATATTTATAAACAGATATTGATAACTCCATCAAAGCTCGTTGATGTTTGAACCAAGCCGCATCAGCTTCCAAGATCCTTCCTAACACTGGATAACTCAATTATAGTTCGAAGACATCAGCTACATCATTATAAAATATTATATAAAAAGAAAACAAAAAATTAATAATATAAGATATCTCACCGTATGCCCATTACACATACGAAACTCGTAAAATCAAGAATGAAGGATTGGAAAAAGTGTAAAAGGATGAAGGATGAAGATTTTATCTACTGATGTCGTCTAATTGCACACATGGCCTCCATGATAGGTAAATAATAGTAGGAGAGGAGTGTTGGACGAGGGCCCCCGGTGCACCCTCCTATTTTCTAGATGAAACAAAATGGGAAAACACCTATTTAAATTTCATTAAAATCCATCCATGCATGTTTCACTATAATAAATATTTTCATGATGTGAACCATATTCATTATATGAATGAGATACACAATGTGAATTCCTCTGAGTAATCCCTTAGTGTTTCATGTTTTTATCCTACATGAAACCTTATGAAACTCATTCCCATTTTGAATGGTATTCACAACATGAATGGGTCTCTAACACTATTTTTAACAATACAAATGTGAATTACTCATATGAAACTTTTTCAGACTCTTGGGACTTACATTTTCACATATAAAACATCAAAAAACATTATGTCTATAAGTTCAAACACTCATAACCTCATGTTGATTTCTGGTTCATAAGGTAGATGGTCCACCCATGGAGGAAAATTCAAATTATCCTGAAATTTTAGACTATTCTAAACCACATGACCTGAAAATATATCCATCACAGAACTTATCATCCCTAATAAGAATTTAAGTGAAAAAAAACAAAACCTGATGTACCAAGTCAATGAATTCCCACTCAGATAGATGCATTTAATATCTCAATTCCCAACACCCTTCTATGTTCCCCTTTTAAATATATGAAGCCCATCTAACCAAACCCAATCCAATGCACATAAAATTGAATTAACAACAAGAAGAAAATTACTTGATCCTATCTAAACTATAAAATTTCCACATCATCATATATTTCATCAACAAAACTATGGATCTCCACAGTGAATGTTATTACTTTCAATGGAAAATTCAAAACCATGGTATTCCTGCAATTGGAATTTTCCACCAAAACAAACCCTAAAAACATAATGATTTTCAAATCATGTTTATCCACTTAAATAATCTAATAATAATTGAGTAAAATACACTTAGATCATGATTTTATCTAAATGGTTTAATTCTATTATATCCAGATGAGCTGTGTTGGGTAGGATATTCTTGGAAATTCCCTCGCCATCCCCTGAACTGCACCAGTCTCTTCTGAAATACGTACTTGATGTGGTTACTTAATAGCCACATAAAAATATGCGAAATAATACAATTTTAACCACCTACATTTGACTATTCTTAAAAATATTTTTTTGATAGCCGAGAAAAACCAAAATATATTCCAAAAGCCTTTATCTGAGGCACATCGCGAACATTATGATCATGATCACTGAATCCCGTAACAGACTTCTAGTGATACCTCTGAAAATTACCCCCCCCCTTGAAAACCCATTTTCACAACATAGCTAAAACACTGATACATTTTTGATTCAATACCAATGGATAATAATATGCTATTATAGGCCAACTCCCACACCTAGACTCCATCTGGGTCTGTATTTGTACCCTCACATGGAATTTACTGAGAAATTAAATTATATAGAGGTATATTTATCCATGAAATCTTAAAACTGAATGATCACCCAATGACCTTTCCATCCTCTCCCAACATTATGATCTTCCTTTTCATCATAATAATTATATTAATCCTTGATCACGACATCACATGCACATACCTTACTAAGAAAAATAGTTGGCATGGATAAAAACTTGTTCACACATGATCATCAATGAAAATTCCACCCATCGCTCTTTTCTGATCCACAAAAACAGTACGCCTATAAAACACTGAATTTAGGGAACATAATTAGGGTCACCACCCTTTAATGGAAAATGGTGTAATATGCCTCATTCATATTACATTTATATCATGCCTTGTGATAAACTCCCAAGGAGTCCCACCATAAAACCAAAAAATCATTTGATTCAGCTCAATGTACAACTAATAGTCTCTCAAAGTAGTCAATATGATATCATGATATAGGGAATTATCACATCTAAAATAAGAGTATTATAATATTCCATCGATATATATGCATATTTATCTCTACGTAATGATCAATTTAAAATAGGTTATACCCTCTCCTAACACCACATCTCCTCAAAATTCAAGACTTGGTCCGTCAAAGGGTCACAAATTCCATGACACCTGATTTATCCTCGAAGTTTCTATTACTACTAAGAGAAATTTTTTATTTTCTCACAAATCCTAGGATACCATTCCTATATAATTTATTAAAATCATCAGTCCTTGGAATATAAAAAACCACATATCAATTTATGATTTAAACGGTAGCCTGAATAAGTGATGAATACCATTATCACCTAACTAACACTCCCAAGAGTAATCCACAAAAAGGCCAATCCAAACATGTCACATGAAAAGTGTCTATCATTAATTTGGAAACCTCATTTGAAATCTTCTTAAAAAAACTAGAACCTCTATTGTGCCATAATTTATAACATGACCACTTATAACTTAATTTCATTCCAGTCTTATTCATCCACCAATGCTCTAAATACATTAGAAACAAAAAACAGGTCAACTCGGCCAAACACCCAAACCGTCCTACCAACTGAAGCCAGTACCCAAAAACATGAACCATAGGGGATTACTAAAAAGTATAAGTCATACCATCATTCCAATATTGCATAACCCGAGAACTTATCATGCATCTGTATTAGAATGAGCATAAAACCAAGTTCATTTTCAAAAAATGAATTTGTAAACCCCGAACAACATCGCATGTTTGTTTCACTTAATCAAACTGAACATCAACCTGTAAGTATTTGAGTAACATATAATGGAATTTATGACTTACACCTAGCCCTACTAATCAAGTCTCACAATAGGGGTACAAGGTCGAACAACATATCCCAATGGTCAAACCTCTATATGGTAATGATAACAATGACCTATCAGGCTCAAAACCATCAACACATACTATATGTGCATGAATCACCCTAATGATCCTTATTAGGGACTTCACCGAAATTATCATGATATAATGTATAAATGGTAATGAACTGACACTCATTGGGAATCCGTATATTGAAATACCCCTTTAAGACCCAGTTAACTATAAACATTTAGGAATATATTGTCATTGTATAGGGTGACCCAACTAGATCACCTAAAACAAAAAACATAACCAACTGTGGTTAAATTATAATGAATAATAGTACAGGTATAATCCCATCAACAATCCATGTCGCACCACATATATGGTTAAGTTAAGTCGAATTTCATTCCAAATTATGTTGGAATACATGATATCAGTTGTTACTGGTAATTTAAATTACCAAATATGAGAAACAACACCATATAAAGGGTCCAAAATTGGGAAACATATACCCTACTATGTTCATTTCACTTCATTTGAATGGGGAATGAATCAACAGACTCACCACAAGACATCTCTCTATAGATCCACATTGCCTGTCATTAGACAAAAATATATATGTAATCATCCAAATTGAGTATAATTTCACCAAAAACTACATATAAAAACACCATTTAGGTCTTTGTTGATAGTTTAAATTTTTTTACTCAATCATCAGTAAATATCACAAACTACCAGGACTCTAACATGAGAACAGTACATGCCAAATGTGATTCATGAGACACCTCTTCCCTTTGCTTGAAAAGAGTCAAATTCAACAACTAGACACTTCATAATGAAAAAGATCCATAAATCTATCAATAAATCCTAAAATACACACTTCATGTGTGTCACACAAAGTAAAAGTCATATAAAACGATAACATCACATATTAATAATAAAAATCCCATATCCTAAGAAATTATGAATTTTTCCCGAAATATGTTTTTTCGATGAACCATTGCAATTTCCATCAAAGGTTTTGAAAATATTTTAATAATATTATATACCATTTCACAAATAGTAAATGAAAATTAATAGATCTCCCCTAACACCACTTTGTATCATCTTGATCCCAGTGGCACTAAACCGATTATCTAATCCAGTTCACCATGTGTCCTTAAGCTAACCTCCATGTATACTAGAGGATTATGACTTGAAGTGAGGGCCTAGGGTGTGAAATTGGGGATAAAATTCCCTAATATTAGAGTGAGAAACATCTAAAATAACAATATATAATCCAAGATGTAAATAAAAAGACTATAGAAGGAGAAAATAAATTGATATATAAACTTTTTTTTAATAATTAATGAAATTCTATACAATCCCAAATGGACATGACATATCTACAATAATGATCACCCAATAGCCCAATCAAATAAACTTGAAGGAAATAAATATAACTAAAGGTATAAGGCTCCTTTATAAACATCAAGCTGAACCGCATACCCGATCACCACATATATATCTGATCCATCTTACTTGACCAGTCCCGAGAATTGAAACTACCTATGTTTTCAACGAATTGAATGAGTTCTCGGGTTACCCATTTAAATGGTGTCCTGATTATGGTGTGAATAAAAATATTAGTAGGGAACCACCAACTTGATCCCATACATAACTAGTAATATATAGTGTAAATAAAAATGACATACTCATCAAGAAAACAAAAACAATAATAATAATAACTACAAAAAATAAGTTGAAAGACAATGCTATATGTGGCATCCTCAATTGAAGTTCCTAACCTCACTGAGAAACAACTAGATAGGATATATAAAAGAAATAAAGTGAAACCATAGTTGATCCTTGGGTCCATGATCCTAGCCAACTGGTAAAGGTTCTACCATGTATATATATATATATTTATTTATATGTGTATATATATATATATTACTATATATAAATATACAAATAATTTTATATATATATACATGAGTAAGGTGAAAAGTATCATAAAAAATAGAATTCAATCCTTGGGTCCATAATCCTAATCTTCTAGAAATCATATGAAAAGGGTATTGAGCTTGTTTTCATACCACTCATGACCCATATAAATAATCTATCCATGGTTATATAATCCCCATCGACTGTGAGTACTTTGACCAATATCAGAAATATGTTTTAGTGGGATTTGTCATCAGAAGGGATACATGTCCTAGACCTAGGTTCACTAATACTCTTCCCTAATTAGTATAATGACTGAAGTCATATACTGATGGAAAATCAAAAAAAATGGCCACTCAGATGGAAGCCATTCCATTTAATGAATGTAAATCCAACTCAATTTCTATTCCCAATGTCTCTGTCCATATAAATCGAAAACATTGGATCTTGGATGCAACCTAATGGGGATGATCCTTATGAGATCTATGAGTAATGCTCTCTGGATGCATGTACAATAATGGTATCCATTAAAAATAATGACACGACTTCCCATCCCAAGGATGTAAATTTAAGTTATGTAGTAATGGTCCATTCACATGACCTAGGAAGCATCCAAGGCATCACTCTAGAGAACATAACCATCCATAATTATCTAGGAATGATGTTCAGCATCATCTCACACACAATTGTCATCTAATTGACCAGGGAGAGGTTAATCAACCCCATCAATTGGGAGAGAATAATCATCATTGAGTATATGTCACATAATTATAAAGGATTTTCATGGCCACCACTATGATCAAGTAATCAACTTGGGATACCATAATCATCCCCATCGCTTGGGAGAGCATAATCATCCTTGAGTATAACTGATATGCTAGATCCCATAGAGTATGTTTGGGTATCCCAATAATATAAAAAAAATAAAAAATAAAAATCCAGATCCAATGAAATATGTTGGGTAATAATATTAAAAATTGATAATAAATACCAAGATTTTTTTTGGAATCCCCAGGATAAATGTCATATAGTTTTAGGATGATGAACCAAAGACGTGGAATAACCTCTGGAAATCATTATTGTGATATCTGCAAACAAGTGAATGAATAAATAAATGAGTGAGATTGAAAACACTTCTAAACCCACCACAATTATCACTACCTCTAGGGATTACAGTTTCAGTATAGTTTCTATGGTGACATCTATTAACATCACAACCCAAACCAACTTTGAACTATTTTAGGTTCCGTAAATCACCATGGAACCCATTGGTTACCCTAAGTCATAACACTAAGAGGAATACTACGATGTATCCTCAAATTCAACACAAAAAAATGGCATCCTAAATGATATAGTAGATGGTAAATAAACAGATGCATCTTTTACAAGATACTTTCAATGGTACATAGGAAAACACATCCTACATATGACTCTCAATAATAGTGTATATAGGTAGAGGAATACTACATGGGATCTTTGAAATAAGAAATATATAGATGTATAATTCAAGGGATTTTATAAGTTTTCATGTATGAAAATTCATCCCATAGGTGACCCTCAGATGTAGTGAGAAGTAGAAGTATAAATCTAACACTCATGGGGTGTTAGTGAGACCTAAAAACTATCCATTTAATTACCAATTAAAATAATTTATATAAATTTTTTCATAATGGTTAAATATAAATAGTGGCATTACCTTACGAGAAAATCCTAAGAATACACATACTACATAAACAATTATAAATTCTCTAGGATAGTCATGATTTTCCACCGAAATTTATAAATCTTTATATCATTTATAAAAATATCTCAATAGCTCTGTCAATGATCACTAATGTTTGAGCCAATACAAACCATCATTAAAGATCCTTCCTAACACTATACTGCTCAAGTATAGTTTAAAAACATTATTTTCATCATTAAAATTTTTATATTAAAATAAAAAAACGAATAACATGAGATATCCTATAATATGACATCACTAGATGAAAAAGTAAGAAAATAAGAGAAGAAGGCCTAGTAGGTACTATTGTGACCATTCTTGGAAAAACCCTATCAAAAATAATAAAAAAACACTAAGAAAATATCTTTTAATCATTAATGTAGTATAAAATTACTATGGTGAAACATCTCAACTAATCAGTATGCAATGATGTACATGCGACCTCTTCCTAAGAAGAGTAAAAACGCTATCCAAAATAGTTGATTCCACCATGCTCTAGTGGAATTGATTAATAACCCAAAAAGGAAACTCCTAAAATTAGGAAACATTGAGGGGAAATAAAATATAAGGATGAAGGAGGAAGATATTACCCAACGACACCATCGAATCGAACTCCAGATCTCCATAATTAGTGAATAATAGAGGGGGAGGATCCATGATAGAGATCCTCCGATGAACCCTCCTATTTTAATGATGAAAATAGTTAGAAAGCACATATTTATCATTTGTAAAATGACATCCCCACTTGTTTCATGATGCGAACAAGTTTCATGATGTGAATAATATTCTTAATGTGAACCAGATACACATATTGAATTCCTCAGGGTAATCCCCCAAGATTTGAAATCTTGTATCTTCCAGGATGTACCCCATGAAAACCATTATTATTGTGAATGGTATTCATGATGTGAGGGGATATAAATAGTTGTCTTCAGTAACCCAAATTCCCATTCCTCATCTAGAAATTTCCCAAAACCCATGTGACATTAATATATTCTTTTAAACCCTCTAAAAACTCCACTTTTAGATGTTCAAACACTCAAAACCTCATAATAATATCCATTTTATAATATAGACCATCCACAAATAGAGAAATATTCAAATTTTCTCAAAATATTTTACCCAATATAAAACAATGGACATGAACAAAAATATATCACAGTGACATAAAAGGGATAAGAATAATAAAAATAAACACAAAATCATGATATAATATGATAACATCAAGGTAGTATTGGAATGTGAAATCAACCTAAAAAAATACATCACAATATTATTTCATGGTTAACCGGTGGAAAATCATAAAATAATGTTATTAGTTAACCTCTCATTACTTGAATATGAGCATATACCAATGGTTTAAAATCATTGGTATAAGCCAAAGAACCATTAGTATAGGCTATACCTACAGTTCTCTAACTACTTGGTATATATCTATTTGGAAAGGCCTATACAAACAATTTTTAGTATATGGTTTGTATGGGTTCAGTAAAAGTTTAGTTAATCCAATAGTTTACATGGAACTTTTGGTGTAGACCACCCAGTTCTCAAACTTGTAACACTACAAATATCCCCACATAACCTAAAATAGCTCATAGTACCTTCCCAAATAGTCACAAAAAGACACACAATCACCCCACTGTAGTCGACCATATGTAAAAAACCTAACCAAACAATATAAAAATAATGGTAATATAAGAAACCAGTTAATTATTTCAACTAGTGATAAGACATATTAAAAATATAAAATATATTCCTTTATTACTAGTCATCCAATATCAAATGACATAAATATCGTTCAATAATGTAGAAGTTAAATTTGGCCCTAATCACTATCACTATAATCACTGCAATCATTGTCCTCATCCTCAACCTCAACCTCAACCTCATCCTCATCCTCTCCCTCATCATCTTCATTTTCCTCACCTTCACCCTCACCCTTTCCATTGAAAGGAACGTCATCAAACCAAAAACCACTAGGACCACTACAAGATGCCCTATATAATGTACATATGTTTTTCATATATGCATCACAATCCAGTATGGTATCTGGTGGATTTGATGGACAAAAGACTTCCATAAATTTCAAAAATTCATCATTTTCCCTTAGATTCCTTTCATGCTCTTGTATGACCATATTGTTTCCTCTTATATTTCAGACTATTCCTATTATTCCCATCTATTTTATTTTTCCATCTTAGTGTATCCATAACTAGCACCTAATGTGGGAAAGTATCTCATCCAGACAATACTCTTCCCTAGTTGATAGCGTACTCTACAATGGTTCCCACCTCAAAAAATCTGATGTAAGTGGTCATTTGGCCCTAATTTGTCTACTTACAACTAAACAATGGCCTCAAAATCACATTTTTAAAAAAATAAATAGGCTATTAAGATAAAAAAATAGACATTAGAAGTTTAAATCAACATTGTAAATCATATAACATGTTGTTGATTCCATTGGTTTACCGTACCTCCATCTTTTTTATTTCCTCTTAATCAAAATAATTTTTATCGATGCAAAAATTCCTAAATATTAAAATCCTACATATAACATGAAATTAAATGTGTAAACCCAAAATTTAAAATAGATTAAAAATGATTAATTTCATATCTAAAATAAAATGTATATTAATTACAAATGAAGTTGAAGTGAAAAACATATGGTGGATGAATTATAGTGAAAATTTAAAACTTATGTTTTACTTGTGAAACTCATTAATATATAACTATAATACTATAAAAATATGAATATATATCATTTATCAAGTACTAATTATGGAAAACATCCATGTTCCTTAACTAGAAAAGTATACCATTTAATCAGGGATTTGATTATATTATAATTCTTTTTAAAGAACTCCATCAATTTTATGTTGTCCTTCTTTAATCATTGAACCCCATATATAGTGAATAATTTGAATTCCAATGAAATTTTTTCATTAATATATATTTTGGGTTTCATAAAATCACTATATATGAGACCCTAAACATGTGCAATAGAGTTTTCATATTTATCTTAAATTTTAATAATATAAAATTTTTCATATTTAAAGAGTGTTTGACATATTAAATATAGATCAATATATATTTTAAATCTAAAAAAACGAAACATCATAACCATTGGTAAAACCCTAAATAAAATGTATAATTCTACTGTAAAACATGTTATGTATATAACACCTCTAAATATCAACGTAGATGTACATGGTAAGAATGAAAATTTTCAATAATACATTAGGATGTTTCCCATGTAGTGGATTTTTTTTATCACAATTATTACGATCAAATCCAATTAGTTTATAGTTCTCCCCTAATAAATGTTATCATTTTCAAATTCATTCATGTGATTGGAAACAATTCATGAAAAACACCGAACATACATTGGACTTTAGGATACATTGGAGAGATTAAATCATATCTTTAAAAACTATTCACCCATATTAAATTTTATAGTAGTAATTCTCTTGTCATAGTCCAAAAAATATTTAATTTAAGTAATTTAAGTATGAAATGAAATGATAATATGAATCCATAAAATTACTCAACCCAATCCATGGCCATATATTCATTATATACTTTGAATTAGGTGTTCAATTGCCATTTAGCCTTTTAGAATAACACTATTACTAGGAATCTATGTTTTTATTAGTTAATAAATTCAAAATAGTAAAAATAAATATCAATATATATGATGATACTATTAAAACTACATGTGTATTTTTTTTCAAACAATACGAGGATACTTTTAAAAATATACTGGTAAAAATAAACATTTAAAAACTACATTAGGATACTTTTATAAATATTTATCAAACTATATGAATATACTTTTCAAAATATATATTGATTAATGATTAAAATATTTTAAATAAATGACAGTTTAACTTCAAATATTATGTTTCGGACTTGTAATTCTCATCGAGAATTGAATGAAATGTGCTGATACAAAGAAAAGTTTTAAGGACCACTTCATGAATAGAACCTCTTCACAGCATGAGAGAATTAAAATAATTTTTATAGCATGGAATGTACCATAACATTATTATACATTTAAAATACTTTAAATTTATTTTTTTGACAAAGTAGAAAGAAACCATATCATGTAAAATCTAATGGAATGTCAACTGAAGATTAAGAGAACGTTTTAGAGACTTAAAATCTCAGAAAAATTAGGAATGATTACTAAAAAAATGGGAATATTTGGCTTCAATGATGCTAGTGTGGAAGGATCCCATAAACCGATAAAATTATAATAATCCAACTAAATCGATTAAAACTTATTTAAATTATTCTTATTTTACTGTAATTCTATTCAGTTCCACCCA
The DNA here is from genome assembly GCA_963277665.1 of Viscum album. NCBI lineage: Eukaryota > Viridiplantae > Streptophyta > Magnoliopsida > Santalales > Viscaceae > Viscum > Viscum album. The sequence goes on along the minus strand of OY728127.1, from coordinate 1,955,322,165 downwards.
ATTGTAATTTATGATTTTTATTTTTCTACTCTACTGACTTTCAAGAATTTTTATATAATGTTAGTGTTTGTTTCCTTTTTCATATTCCATTTACATTTTGTTTCATTACACTATAATTATTTATCTCCATTAATGTAGAACTAATTTTGGTGGTTATATGAGTAGTAATAAACTAGTTCTTTGTACTTGAGTTTTGAATATCTTTATATAATTTTTCCTATTCTCATTTTATGTTGAATTAGCATGTAGTTAAACTTGTTAGATGTGATGATGATCATATTTACCCAACACTCTATTCTTATTCTCACCTACCATGTTATTTCAGTTATTCTATTCACCAATATTTTCATTACAAGAAATAATAAATTCCATGTATATTTAACATGGGCAGGATACCTCTATTGAAATCAATATGATCTCAAAAAAGACATAAGATTATTTAGTCAAATAGACATTTACGAAAATGATCAATGGTTTTATAGGTTCATGACATTCTCCCAAACATAATAATAAAAATCCCCAAATTATAATGAAAACTAAATAAATCCAATAATAAATTAAATAATAAATTATCATTTATCTATAGAAATTATAAATGGAATTAAATATGGGGAAAAATAAAGTGAAATTACTAAAGATAAATTATAAATGTGTTTCATACCAGCTTCCTATCATGGTGTGACATAGTAGTCCTTCCCAAAGTATGAATATATTTATAATCATCCTTTTCTTTTTATTTCTTCTTGATTCTTCCTAAAAAATAATTTTTTATAATGAAAACCAAATTATTAATTCATATCACAGTAATTTTCATACAAAAACCTCAAATTTGATTAATATCTTGACCTCATTACTCATAAAATTAGAAATCATTACCTAATTATATTCTACTTGAGTGTCATTCATGACAGGTGTGGCCTCTAAAATCATAACAACTATATCACACCAACCACTATAAAAATAATGTTTTTATTATCTCCCCAGATCACTTAATTCCATGAGTCCTGTTATACTTTTATCCTCAACATCAGTGAAATTATAAAGAAGATCTCATCAAAATATTAATTCATATAAAAAAATAACCATATAACATTACAAACAACAATTTTTCTTAACCACATTCATTCCCAATAATTATCGTTAACTTCCTTTGGTAGGTTACACGGGGAGAGTGTATTTATGGGAATGAATTCATATTATTTTGATTGAACTCCCTAAAACCTTTACATTCTCATGCTATTTTTACAATCATTTGATTGTTATCATTGTACTCTAGAATCAACTATGTGTGGAAGTTCCACACTACATGCATGTTGTATTCCCACAATGCCTATTGGAATATCCAATTATTAATGAAAAAATATTTTATCAATACATAATATAATGAAAATAAATTTTTCTACAATAATTTATTAGGGTTCTAAAATATACCTTAGGTAGCTTGATCAATGGGTGCCTTTGGATCCCTAGAATTTGAAGAAATTTATACCTGTATAAAAGGAGTGGGACCCAATGTATCCTCTGAGGGCTCAGAATGTGTCATAGTAGAATTTGGAGGAGAAAAAATGAAGTAGATCAAAGAGAAAGTAGAAGATGAAAAAGAAGATGAAATAAAAGTCTGTCGAAATGCATAATATGTCTAGAGAGTAGGATCCATCATCAGATATGTTAAATATAGGTGAGAATCAGGTAAAAATTGAGGTGAAAGCATAGGTGGCCTAAATATAATGGGTTCCTCTACAAAAAATATAGGATTAGAAGGCGTGCAATATGGTACTACATAGTAAGGGATGAGGTGTGATCGAGTACTCTAAGTGGTTTGGGTAGTAATAGTGCCACCCCCCCATATCATTTGGCCAACCATTTCTACCACCACCCTGGTATGAGAATAACAAACTCCTTTGTAGTGGATAATTTTTAAATGTTTAAAAAAATTAATAAAATGTAATTATTTCTTATTGATGTATATATTTGAAATAAAATACTCACAACTGGAAGAAAAAGAGGGGTGATCATATCTATAATTCAAAAATTATTTTATGTCATACTTTTCCTTAATATTTTTTCATTGTTTTTCATTTCCAGTATTTGAAAAAATATTTGTAATTAATTAAAAATAAATTGCTAATGAGTAAGATAAATAAGAAATAAGATGGTACATGACATAATTATGGAATTCCAATTTTCAAACAAAATAATGGATACAAAGGGGTATACAAATAAATTTTATATTTAGTGGGAAGAATATCAAAACATAAAATATATTTCATAGAAAAATAAAAATGATAAAATAATTCTATTTAGTACGGGCATGATATTGTTTTAATATATTTTTTAATTTGACACAATTCAATTTTTGTTACGTCAATTTGTTCAATTTAGTCAATTGATTGTGTTATTTTTTCATTTTTGTTTTCATAGGTTATTTGGTTCATATTTTGGGTTAGTTCATTTTTTTATTTATTTTTAGGTCATTATTTTCATTGAATTTGATTTTAATTTCAATTTGTTTAACATTTTTCAATTCAATTCATATTTTTTCTTGTTACTATTAAATTTTTTCAGTTTTTTAGGTTGGTTGGTTCTAATATATTTAAACCCTATATTATAAAACTAAACTCCATAAAAATAGTAACCAATATATATTGAAAATTCACATGAATTTAATTTTGGATATAAGATATTTGCAATCATTTGTCATGAAATTTGAATAGTACTAACCATAACAACCCAATTTGAGATAAACTAATATAACTGAGAAAAAATATGGATGATTCTATATTATTCACACTGTAACTTCATGTTCACAATCCACTCTAAAAATTGAACTATTGGAGTAATTATAAGTAATAAATTGATCAGGTCCAATGGGAGGACGGATGATGTCAATTAAATCATCATCATCATACAAAATATGTCTTGAAATTATTTTAATAATGACACAAAAACCAGGTGGTGAAAGATATTTCTCATAAAAAATTATTTTTCTATTAGTGATAATATAGATGGATCATCACTCTAAAGATTTCGAGTCATATTAATAACTCAGAATTGAAAATTAGTAATAAATGTGGCATGGGTCATCATAAAATCAGACCACTATATTTTCATCATAGTGACTTAACCATGAGAATAATATTCAAATATTTGTTTTTTCCCAACGACTACATAATTGAGGTATATTATTCAATGCATTAGAATAAGAGTCTATTGTGGTAGTTACTATGACCAAAAATTGTTTCACTCTCATGTTCATTTCATGTTTAATGATAATAAATATGTACCTTTTGATCATAATTGATTTTCATTCAATAACCATAGAATTAGGAACAAATTCCAAAGATTCTATTTCAATAGAGATAGTTTCAACATGAAATCTCTACACCTAAAATATAAATTATTATTAAAATTAATAAAATATTAATTTTATTAATTTATTATATTAATACTAATACCTTTAATTTCAACTAGGGAGAAAAATATTAACATTAAAAAGTCTCACTCCTTCTCAAAGATAAAAAATGATGATTTATATTTATAATTTTTTTATGTGAGTTACTGAAAAAATTGAAATAGTTTAAAAGTTATATATAATTACATGATAAGATATAAGATATACATTTTCAATGTACTTACTTGATGTATTCATCAAACAAATAAATGATAAATATAACTATGTGATGTGCCATCTCCAACATGTGAAGGCATAATGTGGTCAATGTATATGATCCGAGATTTCCCTATATTTAGTAAAGTGATGGAAAACTAGGTTCAATTTTCTCATAAAGTTCTTCTTCATTTCTTAATGTTCTATTTGGTCGTGTAGTCATATTGGAAAAAACATTGAAAAGAAATCCAAACATTCTTGGGAAAATAAACCTTCCATCATTTAACCTTTGTGATGATTCCAATTATTAATATAAGGCTTCAATATGTGTATATTTCATTTAGTTGAATACATTCTAAAAAAATGAAAATATTCTTCTAAGAATTATTTAATTTGGAATATGAATAGTTAGGTGCAACATCCATGTGAAAAACTATGGAGGAAATAGTTTCTCTAATTCACAAAAAATTAATGGTTGATGTGCTAATAATTTTTATAGGAAATAATTTGAAAGCTTCTTATAAAAAGATCTTTATAAAAATGGAAAACCCTAAAAACTCACACCCTTACATTGTTATATAGAAGATGGAAAATTTATTTTTTAATTAAATTATGTATAAGTATTTTAAAATCATGAGTCTTTGAAGGAGTTTTTATTTAACTATATTATATTTACTCATTTAGATATATTGATTGAATTTCCCGCAGGAAATTTAATATTTTCAGTTAATTTCAAATATTTATTTTCTAAAGTGGTCATTATATATGAAGAACATGTAACTTTACATTAATTTTCACTGAAACACATAATATTATTTTATGTTCTGACACCCCAATCCTCCAAGTTAATCTAAGATCAGGAATCATAATTTTCCATTCTATTGATAATTCTATAAATTTAAAGAAACATTTCACATATATTTTTTTAAATGTGAATTGCGTATAAGAAATGTTGTTTAAAATTGGTTGAAAAATAAGGAAACTCAAATAATATAATTTTATGCTTATAATTGTAATTGGTTTCAGAAAAAATATTCATCTTGTAAGATTTTATACAACCCTTCCCAAATGAAAAAAATAAAATCCTATTATTCATTAAGAACATCAATTACATAAATACACTATGGTGGATTTTTGGTCTCCATGGTATTTTCATTCCTTTGACAATTATTCCTATATATATGGTCAATTGGAAAGAATCATTGATGTACTATAAAACTAAAACTATGGTGATATTTAAAAATTTTAGATCTTGTATTCTTTATACAAATAAGACTTTATAGTTTTCCCTTCGTGCTCTATACTAGCATCAATGGATATGTTGGAAAATCATTTATCATCCACATAAGTGCAACAGTCATTTGAAATATGTCTTTCAATCATTCATCATATGTGAAGACACCCAAATTCGAAATATGTTTCAGATTTTTTATTAATGGTTTCTTGTATACATCTATAACATTTCCAAGATTAGAAGGTCCAAATATTAGTACAATAATGAAATTAAAAGGTTTTTTCATACACATCCTTGTAGTAAGGTTATAAATGCATATAAAAATAGGTCATGCATTGTGAGAAGTAAGCCTCTTCCCAAATAAATCAAAGTCGTCACATGAAACAACACACCTCAAATTACACATACGAGCTGTGAAATCATGATAATGAGAACCAAATGTCTATCATGAAAATCTATCTTTAAGATGAACCAAAAATCATTATCTTTCTTTATCCCACTATCATTACATCACATTTTTATTTTAATTTCATCACACATGAAAATATTTTAGAGTTTAATGACTAATGAAAAATTACAATTACTTTTTTTTGCATAAGATATGGTGTTCCATCAGTATTTGTGTTCCATCAGGATTTTACATATTTTACACAATCATTTGATTCCATAGTTTCTTCCAAGAATAAGATAAACATTTTAAGCCAGTGTAAATGTTATTTTCAAAAAATCGATGTTCTTCAACTAAATTCCATGCCATATAATGGATTCAAAGAATATCTGCATCATATAAAAGTAAATCCTTCAAAAATGTTATGAATGTAATTAATGGTAGTATTAGAAATCCCATATATGGTTTCCTCATGAAATAGTTGGATTAAAAATTCAATATTTTTTAGTTTACCAAGTTGTTGTATTAATGGAGTTAGGGAAGTATCATTTTTTTCAAACATTCAATATCATCATTTTTTTACATGCATCATGTGTACTCTTATCAAAGTCTTCTTTGGTAAACATCCCTTCCTTATCATGTTGATGAATAAATGAAAACCGTTCATCTAATAAATTCACCAATCCAGTCCTCTCATTTGGATTATTAATATTTAGGGAATTCACTTTATACACATCGTTATACAATAGATATTATTTTGATTGAAACCCATATTTAGTTATATGGTAGAAAACTTCTTCATGAAACATCTAAGGTCTTTCAACAGAATTATAAGATTGGAAAAGTATCTAACCATTATCTAAAGCATTATTAAATAAAAAATCTAAAAATATCTCCAACTTGTTTTCAAAAATTACTTGAGATTCAATAAATTTCATACATACATATTCAATCCATTATTTAAAAAATATTACATATCATGTTGAAAAACGAATGAAATAATATATAAGATAAATTGATATATATATATATATATATCTTGAAATGAAATTTTTTCACTTTATAAGAAATTGTAAAAGACACAATATTCTATATTAGAAAAATAATATAAAAGACAAAAAACAATGTATATATAAAAAATTACTAAAAATATAATACCACGGTATTGAAGTAAATTATATTAATGAGTAATAACAATACATAATACTAAAAAAACTATATTTATAATTTTTATTTTTATTTTTTCTCTTATTCAAATCATTTATTTTTATTAATGATTCTATTATTCAATAAATTCATTTATAAAATAATACTATTTCTAGGTAACCAACTTCTATGTAGTATATTCACTAGGTGACATAATCAATATGAATGAAAACATTAAATAAATTTATTAGTTTTTATAAATGTTCTAATTATTTTTTAGCAGTTCTTTGCATGAGATGGGGCCCCATGTGTGAGGTAAATGACAATTACACTAGGACATGACTATAAAGCGATGAACATGTGTTTCTTAGAGAAGAAATTTCTTTGCATATAAGAAAAATAGTCCTCCAAAACTACCCCTATTGTATTATATGTTTCTTTATATTGATTGTGATATGTGTGGTCTCTCTATGTTGTTCAATTGAACCTTTATAAAATTATTGAATTATATATTTTATGTTCATATATATGGTGTTGAATTGAAAATTTTTCCAAATACATTGATGGAAAAGTATTTAATTATTATAATTTATTATTCCAAATAAAAATATTATACGTGTATTAGTTGAGAGAATAAATTGATGATGTATAAAGGACCTTCAGATAGATGCCTTAATTAATATCATCTTAAATTTGTCTTGGTTAAGATTTATTGGATTAGGTTTAGTTTTGTTTTGTTTAATTTTATTTAATTAGGTTTATTTAAAATAGGTTTTATTTTGGTTAGTTTAGGTTAGTTACTATTGATTTGGTCTATTTTGATTCAGTTGGTGTTGTGTATATTTTTATCATGTTCATATGGTTTGTTAAAATTTTGTTTGTTTAAATTTTTGATAGTTTGATTCAATGTGATTTAGTTTGGTTCAAATTAGTTCTTTATAGTTTGGTTATAATCAATTATATTTGGTTTGGTTAAAATCAATTCTATTTGGGTTTTTTGGTTTTGTGTGATATGGTTCAGTTCAATTTGGTATAGCTTTCTTCTATTTATGTTAGGTAATATTGGATAGGTTTAGTTAAAATATTTTGCTTTCTAGTTCTGTTGATTGGGATGGTTTAGTTTAAATCTAAAATATATCATTTAATTTAGTGAGGTTCGTTTATGATAAATAAAATGAAATTATATTTAATAAGGAATTCTTCTATTCAATTTGTTAATGTTCTAGTGAATTTATATAGTTTTATTTTATTTGTGTTAGTTTAATTTTGGTGTTTTGTTTTTTTTGGGTTGGTTTGAGATATTTTAATACATATATTATATTTGGTTTCATATTTTATTATTTATTCAGATCATTTTTTAGACAGTTCTTTTTGATTATTATTATTTTAGTTCTGGCCAATTTAGTTTGGTTAGGATTGGTTTTTTATTTGGTTTTTTTCAATGGAATCCTATTAGGGTTTTATTTATGATTTCACAAGATAGTTAATTTTTTATTATTACTATTTAATTTCTTTTTGCTATGTTCAATTATATTCAATTATTTTTATTTTAGTTCATTTAGATGCATTATATTGCAGTTTAGGTCTACTTAAGTATACTTGGTCTAGATCAAGTAATTTTAATTCAATTTAGTTGGTTTGTCAAGTTGGTTTAGTTATGATATAGATTGTATTTGTTTGTTCTGATAGGTTTTAGTGTGTAAAGGTTTTATTGGTTCAGTTTATTTATTTTCATGCCTAGTGAAGTTGGTTTGGTATGAATTTGTTTTTAGGGACCGATCAAATAATTTCAATTTTGATTACTTAATATTGAATTAGGAATTCAAGGTACATTTAAATTTTGATTAGTTTGGTCCAGTTCCATTTATTTGTTTATGCCAGGTGATTTCAAGTAACTTTAGTTCTATTTAGTTAAGAGAAAATTTTGATCCATTTAGGTCCATTCCACGTAGTTTGATACGAGTAATTCCAATTATATTTAGTTTTTATTAGGTCTCTCTAAAATATTTCCATTAAAGTAGGTTTGGTTCTAATTTTTTTTTGTTTGGTTTTGTTAAATGTATTTTGGGTAGGGTCTGGTTAGTGTGGTTTTATTTTCTACAACTCATTTTGGTTTGTTTGTTTTGGTTTGATTTTTGTTTTTTTCGAATTCTATAGAGTTTAGTTTTGTTTAGTTTGAGTTTTTAGTTCCATTTTGATGAGTTAAGAAGATTTTGTTTTGTTTTTTTGTAGTCAAGTTATTTTTTTTCATTTTGAATTAAGGTATTTTACATAAAATTTGTTCATAATAATATTATTTTTTGGTAGGGTCTAAGTAGAGCTAGTGGAAATTGACCTTAACAAAACCAAATCGAACCAATCTAAATCATGTAAAATCAAAAACCCAAATTTAATAGAATTTAACCAAAAATAATTAAACTTAACTAACGATAATGATAAAATATTAGCTGAATAACAAATGAATTAAATAATATTGGAATAAACTAATTATTTTATTTCTGAACTATCATAAAGATAAAAAAAGTAATTACCTAATTTGAAATTGAACAGAACGAACTAAAATGGAACCAAACTAATCTAAACTAACGAAAATTGATATAAACTAAACATAATAAATCCCAAATCAAACAAAATTAATCATGATCAAAAGAAATTTAATAACAACTAAAAAAACCTACGCCGATGTTTTAGAAAAAAAATAAAAAACAAATAGAGTGTTCAAATAATACCTAAATTATTTAGAATCCATTGATTTTATATTGAAGACGAATGAAATGAAATCAATAATAAATGAGATATTGTTGCGTTGTAGGATGGGAAGAATTTCGAATGCCAACACTACTTCTATGGTTTTGAATTAGAAATATATGGGGGGGAGGGGATCCCATGATATGTACTTGGGGAATAGATATTATAATGGGTTTTTGAACTATTGGAATATGATTCATATAATCATCATATTGGAACGGTTAGGAAAAACTATTGGGATATGAAAAGTTATACTAATGGCTTTTGGGAACCGTTGGAATATCCCCATGGGCGTAGTCCAAATTTCTAGAAGTTTATTTTCCACCATTCATTGTATCCCATGGGATATAAAAATTATCCAATTCATTGGAGGGATATATAATTATATGATTTCCTGCTACATTTATATCACATGAATGTACAAGTTTACAATATAGATCACACAACATAGGTAAATATTAATTCACTTTTAATCCCATTATAATGGAGTGGGAGTTACATACATGAAATTCCTCAATAAGTGAAGTATAAGTATATAAAGGATAATACCCATGAGTGTAAATGGTTATGGGTACTCAATACACAAATGTTTAGCATAGAATATCACATGACAATTTTGGAAGCATAACGGGTGTATATGAAGATTCATAGAAGGGTATAATGAGAGTGAACGGTTGTTTATCATTATATTTAATTCATAAGGATAGTAAAATGGATGTGTAAAAATACATTCATATATTAACCAATGGATATAAAAAGTAATTATATAAAGAATGTTATATAATAAAGAGGGTTTGGGGGGAATCCTCTTACATCCACATAGTAATGACTTGGATTAAGGTTATAATAATAGGGAATAAATTATATATAATTATTATAACATATATTATATAGTAATGTGATATTTATAACATCATGAAAACATAATATATTCATATTCAAAAGGATAAATCCAAAGAAGGTGCTGGAATGGAAGAGAAGAGATATAAAACTGTTACCATGAGTGAGTGCTTCAAAAATATTTGGAGGATCTTACTTTGATCTTGGGGAAAACCATGGGACTGATATAGAGAGGTATTTTGAAGTTAAATTAATTATCAATGAGTTTAAGTGAATAGAAGTGGTGGGTTTGGAGGTTATTTATAGCAAAATAGGGGATACATATTTATTAATTTTTAAACATAGGGTTTCAACTCTATATACTAAAATAATGAGAAATAAAAACATTCCCATTGATTTTACTAGGATTTTTTGAAAATAAGAGTGGTTTTAAATATTTTACAATACCAATAATAGAACATATTAATGTAAAAACGTTGGTTATGTGTAATCGAGTCATGTTAAAAAAATTGATTTTAAAACCATAAAATATAATACAGGTTTTGGAGGATGTATTAAAGGTTCATGTAATTTATAAAATAAATTCAAAACAAAATAATTTATATACTAAATATATATTTGGTCATGGATTAATTTTATATAATTTCATACATAAATTTTGGCCCATTATGAAGTTATAATATAGATTGTGTAATCCCACAGTATTTAATTTTTACCCAAAAATTTTACTATCTCAAAAAGTTATAAAAAATTAATCATTCGATAATTTTGAAATACTATTTTCGAAAATAATATTTAGTTATTTTATATAATTATCTAATATGATCCATAATATTAAAACATTATATACTTTAAGGGTAAATAATGTTACTATAAAATGATAAATGACCCGTAATATACAGAGGTTAAATCCATTAACTATATTAAATTAATTTGGATGAATCTATGTTTTTTAGTAATTTTATATAATTTAACAAAATATTATTTCATAAAATATCAATATATGCAATTTTAGTAATATTAATTTCTATATATGTTTTATAACATAAAGATATACAATAAATTATAATGTAATAAATTAAAATATCTATATAATGTTTTTTATATAAAATTTTTAGTCAACCTTAATTATTTAAAAGTATAATATTTTTAATATTTATTATTTCATTTTCCATTAATTAAATAATTATCATGTTAGTGTTGTGTAATCATTTATAGTACTTAGTTATTGAAAAAAAATAAAAAAATTACCATGATGATGTTAAATAATATATATATCCAAAAAATATTTATAACTAAACATATTATATGGGTATACATATGTTAAAAATATGTTAGTTATTAAATAAAAGAGTGTGGAATTATTTACTTTTCTTTAAATAATGTATTATAATGGTTATTATCACATGAGTAAAAATAAAAAGGAAAATATTACCTACGAATGAATGATTAAGCATGGAATGAACTCATAAAAAAAATTAAGGCATTTTTTATGGCCATTTTATGGTCCCTGTCATTTTTATTTTGAACTTTAATTACTTGATTTACCCTTTACTATAGTAACAAATATTACTAGGGTTACTATTATAATTGAACAAAGATAAAGAAACTATTTTAAAATTTCAAACCCACTAATTCCAAATTTGTAAACTATTATTCAAAATTCAAAACACACATGTTTAATAATTTAAATTAAAATGAAACCATCAAAAAAAGGAAAATAATTCTATTTAGAAAAATGTCATTTTTATATTTGAAATATTTTTATACTACATTCAAGTAGAATGACTATTTAAAAAACCATAATTGGATTATTTTCAATAAAAATGATAAAATTATACTTTAAAACTAATTCCAAAAAGAATTTTAAATCTTAATTACTTTAAAATAAAATATAGTATTATCACTACACATAGAAAAATTAAAATTTTCATAAAATTATCAAAATTTCATATGAATATATGTTTATAATGATTAATTTAGAAGTGAAATTAATTTTTTCAAATTGATATTCGTTAATTTGAATGGAAAAATTTTAAATAAAACTATTTAATAAAATATATTAACTAAACTATTTAATTTTTAATTTATAAAAATTTATAATTAATATTAATATTTATCTTATTAAAACACAATGAAGTTGTATATTCCTTAAGAAATTTACTCTATCTTTAACCCAAAAATTTTATTAACCCATAGTTTATATGGTCACATAATAGTAAATTTATCTAACAATACCATAAAATATTTTATGAATTTAATAAAAATAATTAATTATCATAAATCATAAGGTTATAAATACTATATAATGTATATTTTTATAATTTGTGAACACTTATATATTTCAACACCAAATATAAAATAAACCTAAAACTTTCTAAATATCAAACATGTGTTCTTAAATAATTATCTCTGAAAATATAACCACTACATAAAATCATTACTCAAGGTTATTGATATTACCTAATATTTTATTTAAAATTATTAATGAAAAACTACTAAATATTTTCCACATCTATTTTATATAATCCTCAATAATATTTTGAATATTCTAAAATGCCATCAATAAATATCACTACACTAATTAAAAAATATAAGAGTATCATGAGTTAATTTCTATGATGATATCAACCTCACTAACAAATTAAAACAAGTAAACTCACCTTTTAAATCATAAAAGTAATATAATAAGATTCTTAACCATTTCCATATTCTCTCTTATTTGGTTATAATACATATCAGTTTCTAGATACATACCATTCTTTGCCTCACCTTCATGATGCTACTTCAACAAAATACTAAAACCAACATAGTTCTTATAAAAAAAATATTAATATGAAATCAATAATAAAAATATTATTTACCTTATGAAACATGTTTTACCTTATGATAATTTCTGATAAACTAATGACCGTCTTTGTCGAATCTTTCATTATCCAGGGTTATTTTTTGATTTGCTTCTCATACCTAAATATATATTGTTATTATTAAATAATTATTAATGGGTTGTAAAGATAATACTATTATGAATATTATATCCATTAAGAGATTATAGATAGGTGTGTAATCTTAGACCCATTCATCATGAACAAGAGTGATGATTGAGTCTATGCTCATCCAAAAAAAATTTAGAGGGATTACACCTAAGTGTATTTGTTCCAAAAATTCCTCCACATTCGAGTATCTAGATGTGGATATATTTTAATGAAAAACAACAAAATCACTAGGCTAAAAAATTATTAGGATTTTAATAGATATTTAAAATTATTCCAAGGGGTTTCCCTAAATTTTTCTTATCTTAATCCACAAATAAAATGTGAAATTTTAACTTATCATTAAATCATATAAAATTCCAATGGGATATGTTTTTCATTGAATTGTGATCAACTATAACTTGTAAACCCTAAAATTATCTTCAGTAATCATCCTGATCTCTAATTTCATCTAAAACATTCCTTTGATACCAACATTGACACCCACTACGCTCAATCCAAGATCTGGAACAAAAAATACTGACGTTACATACTCACTTTGATACCAAATGTAATAGCATATATTTACCATCCTTAATAAAAAAATAAATAATCATAATTTCATATCATACATCATGATGATCATTTTAGGTTTAAAGACTTTTTAATTATTCAAAAACAATAACATACAAATCCCTTGTTCTTTGTATCAAACTTATTTTTTCCACTATGTATGAATCAAATTAAAAAAATATAATACTTTAAAATATCTAATAAATTCCTGAACATGTGTTAGACTTATAAACATGTTATGTGCAATACTTGTCTTCATAACATGGGGGAATAGAAATATAAAATCGGGTGAGATCAGATTCTTATTAATAGAAAACATAAAACCATAGAAATCATGTCTTAAAAAATTTATATGTAAGGAATAAATAGACAATATAAAACAACAACCATATTGAAATTTTGATAATAATATATCCATGATAATAAATAAAATCATGGATATCAATAATATTAACCTCATACTATTTGAATGTATAATTTTAGAAAATATATATATGATTTCAGGCCCTTGTGGTAAGGAATTTACTTGTTATAAAGACAATATTCAAGGTATATGGTTGATTTGTGCAGGGATACACCAAGTACCCAACCTTGTTTTGTCTCATGATAATTTTCAATCCATAAAGGGGATATATAATTAGAGACCCCACTCCACAACTGACTATGTCTAATGCATCAACCATAGGTTTCATCATGTCCATTCATAACATTACCTAAGGAAAAAATTACTAAATTAAACATGGATATCAGTATGACATGAAATTTGTAAATTTAATACATTATGAACACATGTATGTGGTTAATAATCATCAATAATTTTAATTACCAAGACATTTATTAATAAATATTCATCTTGATCTAATTAAATATATTATTATATAAAATGGTTATATAAATGATCCTAACTTACTAGATATTATGGTTCTGAATTTCAAAATACCATTAACAATTTTCATCGCTACTAATATAGCCATTGAACAATGATTACACGATTAGTATAAATATAAGGCTTTAACAAATCCAATTTACTTAGAGAAAGGAAGAGATGGCCTCATCCAGTAAAAGTTTTCTGTACGAATCCCATTTTTTGGAGCATATAAAGGATGTGGTGTCACTAGACTTCACTTTTGACCAAGCCCAATCTAGGCTTCAACACATTTAGAATGAATGGAACTACTTATGGGAGAATTGGATGTTAATTGAGATTACCACCCGAGGATTGTCCACCAAGGAATCCAATGATCTTTTCACAATCACAAACAATATCTTTAGGTCTTATGCGAGTGTTATTGGGATTATGTAACAAGAAACTAGAACTATTATAATGTTCACTATTTGCAGTAATCTTTTCTTTGAAAATTTTGAGAGATTATATATTTGGAGAGAAGTGTGAAATATATACAGATCACAAAAGCCTTAAATATATATTCAAACTAAAAGATATGAATATACACCAATGAAGATGGTTTATATGATCAATGACTATGATTTCTAGATCTATAACCACCCTAGGAATGAGAACAAGGTGGAAGATGCTCTAAGAAGAAAGGACCCAATGATTCTTTCATTGATGAGAATTTAAAAGGACAAAATCTTCTTAAATTTGATGAAGATCGATATGAGAATGATAAAGAAGGGAAAATCATCAATCCTTTCACAAATGATTGCTAAAAAATATCTTTTAGAATGGTTAATGGATGCCCAAAAGGATGATGTGGGAATTCATAATAAATTCGAAACTATCAAAAATGGGAAATCCTCATAATATTAATATGGAATGAATTGTGATATTTGGGTCAAGAATATGTGTTCCATATAATCCATAATTAAAGATGGAACTTTTGGATGATTCACATAGATAAACACTACTGAAAAATATCCCTATACCAATAGTTTAAGAAAACTCTGTGTATATGTATAGTGTGGGAACCTATTCCCACGATTTTCCACAAAACCATGGGTATAGGTGTTTATTTCATGGACTATCCACACAGTATTTCCAAAACCAACGGGATAGAGTTTTTTTGAATGTTTATACCCACTATTTTGTAAAACCGTAGGTATTGGTTTTCATTTTGTGGCCTATCCGCACGGTTTGGGCAAGACCGTAGGGATAAAGATTCTTTTTTGAAGGCGTATACCCACAGTTTTTTAAATCCATGGGTATAGATTCCCCAAATTATGGTGGAAAAAAATATTCAGGAAAAAAAACAATGTGGTGGGAAAACCTATACCCATGGTTTTCCATCCCATACCCACGGTTTGAATTAATATATTTAGGATGATAGAAATATATAAGCATGTTCGTTCTGCAGCTTGGTCATTGAGGCGTTGCATGTTTGTTCCATCAGTTGAGGTATTGAATCCCACTGGCCTTTTTTTGAATACAGATACAAGGATTAATATATTATAATAAATGCAGATATATATAGATGTAGTTGATGTAGCTTGGTTGGTTAGGCGCTGGATGCTTGTTGAGTCAGACATAGGTTCGAAACCTTCCATGTTTTTTTTCATAATACGGCCAAAAAATAATATATATTTAAAATTTTAGATATATATTAATATAAATGGTGTATCTATAGTGGTGATATGCGTCAAAATATAGGTGCAGGTCCTGAGACTTTGTAGGTTCAACACATGTTGGCTCTATTTTTTCACTATTTTTACCCACGGTTTTAAAACAATGCGTATAAGGATTTGATAGCATGGATGAGGCTTTGACACGGTGGAAAACAAAATATACTCACGGTTCAAAAAAATAGGTGTTTAGGTTAGGAAACATTCCCGGAGGTTCTGACACCCACATTTCCCAAAACCAGGGGTATAGCCTATACCCATGGTTTTTGGGGCTATACCCA
This sequence comes from Viscum album, assembly GCA_963277665.1. Classification (NCBI taxonomy): domain Eukaryota; kingdom Viridiplantae; phylum Streptophyta; class Magnoliopsida; order Santalales; family Viscaceae; genus Viscum; species Viscum album. The sequence continues at coordinate 1,955,305,796 of OY728127.1, read as the reverse complement.
TGGTTTTGTACCATGGGTATAACTTCTTTTTCCAGTAGTGAAAATTTCTCTATGAAATTAGGATATAAAAATATGTATTGAGATATCTGAGTGAATTTATGGAGGGATATCATGAATAATGTGATCGCTGAGTATACATCGATGTACCTGGTATGTCAGCATGTGAAGGTTGAGTGGCATAAGTCTAATGGGATGATGCAACCATTACCCATACCATCATGGAAATGGGAGAACATCACTGTGGACTTTGTCCCTAGATTTTCTAATACATCCAAAGGACACAATATGATATGGGTTGTTTTGGATCATCTTACAAAGACTACACAATTCATGGAAATTTGAGATGATTTCTCATTGGATTAACTAGCATGAATATATATCAGAGAAGTGGTAGGGCTTCCTCGAGTACCAATATTTATTTTATCCGATCAAGATCCAAGATTCACCTCTAAATTCTGGAAGAGTCTTCATCATCCTCTGAATGCTGAGATAAACATCGGTACAATATATCATCCTCAAACTGATGTACAATCTGAGTGGACTATCCAAACACTAGAGGAAATGTTGAGGGCATGCATAGTGAACTACAATGGATGATGGGATCAACAACTCCCTCTAGTTGAGTTCCCCAACAATAACAATTTTCTCTCAAGTATCCAAATGAAAATTTATGAATCCCTTTATAGGAAGTGGTATATAACACTAGCATGTTTGAGATGATGTTGGGGATCGAAAACTCCTATGTCCAGAAATGGTCAAGGAAATGGTAGAGATTGTTAAGACCATCCATCAGCTCACTAAAGCTATTCAGAGTCGATAATAGATCTATCATGATAATCATTGATGATACCTATAGTTTGATGTTGGAGACATGGTATTTCTACACATATCACCATGGAAGAGAGTTATGAGATTTTGGATGATGGGAAATCATAATCTAAGGTACATTGAACCTTCTGAGAACATTGATCACATTGGTGTAGTGGCTTATCGACTAGCACTCCCACCAAACCTATCTCAATTACATGATGAATTTTATGTATCACTCTTGAGGAAGTAGATATCTAATCCATTGCTTGTACTCAATCAAGAGGTGGTACCATTGGAGAATGAACTCTCCTATGAATGTAATCTTTTGAAGATAATAGATCATAGTGAAAATTTTCTAAGAAACAAGACAACGCCCATCATCAAGTTTTTGTAGTGAAAACACAAGTTTTAAAAGAAAATTGAGAATCAGAGGAAGTAATGAAACATAGTAACCCTAGTTTGTTTTAGTGTGGGAGAAAGAAAATTTTGAGGGAGAAATTATTTACGGGGGGAAGATTGTGAAGACCCAAACATTTATTAACTAAAGTTACATTTGATCTAGTTAAATGTATTATTATGTAAAATGTTTATATAAAACATATGCACTTCCATAGTTTCATGATTTTGGATTTCAAAATACTGTTATTAATTGTTATCATTGCTAATATAGATGATGAAAAATGATCACATGATTAGTATAAATATAGGGATTTAGCAAATCCAATTTTCTCTAACAAAGGAAGTAATTGCCCCATGCTGTAGAATAGCTCCATAAAAATCACATTTTTGAGAGCTCGAAAGGGAGGTTGCATCACCGAGCTTCACTCTTGATCAAGTCCAAGATGATCTTCAAGACGTTAAGCTTGGATGGAACTTCCTACAGAAGAAGAGGAAGTTAATAAAGATTACCAACCGAGCGATGCTATCCGACCCACCCCAAGATTCGGTCACCATTGTACCCCATACCCATTGGTCTTTTATGGGTGTTATCAGGGCTTATGTTATAATACTATAGTACTATTACTATGTGCATTTTTTGTATAGAATAATGAATATACATTAATTTTATTATTGTATCTTTGAGAAAAAGTAGATTTTTTAGTTAATATTTAAATTCAATTACGATATATATTTTTATGAATTAATAGATTTTTTAATTAAATAATATTTTAATAAAATGGTATTACTAAATTACTTTTTATTAAATATAAATTTTATGAATAAAATGGATCTTTTAATTATGGTATGAATACTATTTTTGTCAAAACCCATAAAATTTCAATATATGTCGGTATTGTTTTAAAATTGAAAATTCACATATATATAAAATTAACTAGATAAAATTAATATCATTTTTGTATTCATGATGTCCAAATTATCTAACAGTGATTTTTTAATAATTTTCTGAGACTATCGAATTTTTGGGTTAAAATTTAATAAATTTAAATAAATAATGTGTTTTATGACATCATAATGACCCAATAATGATGTAAAAAAATAATATAAAAGTTTTCTTCAGAAAATATAAGTTTTAACTTTAAAATAATTCAATTTTAGGTTTGTTTGATTTATTTTAACATGCCTTAGTGTACCTTCCAAGACATATAAAATATTTTAACATTTTAAAATGATTTCCATGAGAGTGTGATTCACCAACTCATAATGCAACCTAATATTTTAAAACATTTGAACTGTGGTGTTATAAAATAATGTTTTACACTCCAATTTTTTAGAAACCATGGTAAAAAACCATGGGTTGTATTTGGGTTTTAAATATTTAATTACATAGATTCCAAAACCCATGTTTGTGAAATATTAATGAATTCCCCTCTCTTTTCCCATATAAACCCACCCAAGCTCCATATTATCTTCACTAAAAACCCTTAGATAGTATCCCTACTCTTCCCTCTCTCCATAATTTATCCAAGGTGCCCCGATCTCTAATTATGCCTCTCTCACACCTCTCACAATTCTTTGGTATCACACTTGCATGTATGGGATTTCTTCTTTTCTCATTTTTGTCCAAATTGCTTTATGTTTTTATACAATTTTATTTTCAATTAATAATGTTTAGGTATGATTAATCACTCCCCCACTCTACCCTCCTTATGTTTTAATGAAGATATACCTCTTTATTTCTCATTAATTCCTCATGTACTCGTATTACCATGCTGAAATTGGGTAAGGAATTTCTCTTTTCTTAATTTCAATCAAGAAATTATTTTATATTATGAATATAAATTCCATTACATAAATTGGGACATGTATCTATATGACCCCAATAGTATAATTTTCATTTACATATTATGATATACACCTTTCTTTCTCATCATCATTTTTTATGAATTCCAATGTCATGTCGTTATGCTGCCGAAATTTCACCGCGATTCTCCAAGACAAATTCATTGTGTAATGAATACCATGCCCATTAATCTATCAAGGGTTATCAACTTTGAGAACATTTTCTTATAGATTATATAGTTTCATGTATTTATTCTATATTACTTTATCATTTAATTAATGATCATTTTTAATTAATCCATGTTTTGTGATCTATGTGGCACACTTATGCATGAAATGAAATGATTAAGAAGGGTGCGCCCCGATAGCGCTCTAATGAATTATGTAATGATTAGTATCAATGTACATCAATTTCAATGATGTATTACTCAAGATACATGTGTAATCAACCATTCCTCGTGCTAATATCATGTTAAATGTTGTGGTCACATTTCAATGTTTTGATAATCACGCTATATGAGGCCTTTATGTTCATGTTTCTCTTATGATCCATTGATATTACTATTTCCTAACATGAATTGTGTTCTTCATGTCATGAATTTTTTACTACATTACTGGGCTTTATAGCTTACCCTTTTTATATTCATGTCCTTATGTTATCCAATGGAATGCTAAGTACGAAGGAATATTTTGGTCTTGTAAAATAAGTTTTCAATAAAGATGTTTGGTTTTATTTTATAAGTTGTTATGTAATGTCCCTAATTTCCCATTAAACTAGACCTCTTGATCCTCTGAGTTTTCTTAAGTAAAATTTTATGTAATGAATCATGTTTATGTGTGTAACAAAGAGAAGATTTTTTATAGTTGGTATCCGAGGATAGGTTTAGTTATTTTTGTATTAGGTTTTGAAAACCCTAGTGAAGGCCTTAGAGATAAGACTAAGTATAATAAAAATATCCCTAAATTTGGGTTTGTGTTGTGTAAGTGGTTTATCAAAAACATATAGCCTATTCTGGATATGAGAAGGTATATCCAGCTATGGAACAAATGTATCCATGGTAAAATCTGAAAACACCACATTGAGCTGGGCTTAAACGGGAACTGGTGCATGAAAATGGGCCTTACTACACTCTTGCTTATGACACTGTCAAGGGATATGATTTGGTAAATTCATGATCTTAGTATGAAACATTATTAAGGGAATAAAAAAATACCCTAAGAATATATGTTTGGAAGTATTTCATGGATAACATAGATTGAAGCCTATAAATTAATAAGTCAAGTAAAAAAATTAATTTATATGTTATCCCATTTTGTATTTGGATTACCTTTTATATGTTACCACCAATTTTTTTTATTACCTCCAATTGATAGTAATAGAATCACTCAGGCTAAAACCTGATGTGAAGATCAATGTGACGACTATTCTAATGAGATACCCTATCCGATGTGAGTGGGAATCACAAACTTTGTCATGATAATATCTCAGTTAACTCATGTTTTCATTAGAAACATGGGACAAGGGGAATATTCAATCCCCCCTAATGAAAGAATATTTCAAAATCAAGAGCTTTACGAGACAAAGGCCTCATACTTTTTGTGGATCATCTGATCCCTCACTCACTAAAAAATAGATCAACTCCATTGAGAAGATATTCTCCATCCTTCAAGGTTATAAACAAGAGAAGCTACTTACGACTACTTATTATATGGAGGGTTAAGATGGTCAATGGTGGACATTGATAAAAAATATGAAGCCTATGGAGCCGGTCATTTTTTTAGAATGAAAGGATTTTTGGAAAATGTTTTCTGATAAATATTTACCTCACACCCTCTACCTTAAGATAGAAAGGGATTTCATCCACCTCAAGAAAAAAGATGACAAATTCATCATAGCGTATGAGTCAAACATTACAAGGCTTATATGATACGCCACCCCCTTTGTTATTACCATTGAATTCTAGGTTAGATGATTATTTGGTGGGTTAATACCTAGTCATCGGAAATCCCTATAGATCCGTGACTTTGATAGTTGTGATGAAATTTTCTGAAGTTATCTCAAAGTAGAATTGGAGATCATATAATCTCAGGGGATTCATGGGGATAAGAAGCTGAAAGTGGAATTTAATTATGGTTTTCTGATGGATAAATCCAACAGTGCTAGGAAATTTTAGCACCCCACTTGCCAATGGTGCAGAAAGAAGCCCCCTAGAAATATTCTTATAGGGGAAGAAGAAATTCTTTAGCTTTGGAAGAGAAGGGAACCTAGCCATTAACTATTGAAAAGAAAAACCCAGTACTGCAATAGTTGAGAGGAATGATCCATTCAACCCTCAATGCACAATTCATTTCATCAACTATAAATAACTAAGCACTTTACAAATGAGTGCCCAATGACAAGGGTTTTTGGAGTCAACTAATAACCTCCACGGTAGCAAGGGTGAGATTTTTCCATCACTACCGCCGAAAACCCCCTGAAAATGATGTGGTGATAGTTACACTAGTTATTAATTAATGAATAAAAAAAACACATTTTGATTATATATCTACACATTCTTTTACATCCCTAAAGATTAGTAGAACAATCCCAACATCACTAAAAATCATGGAAGCAAAGAGGTATGTGAGAAATAAAAATGGGGAAATCATTGAAACCTATGAATATAACTCCACCCATATCATAATTTTTGGTTTGAACTTCGTGGAGAACCTCGTCATACTCTCTCTGGTTTAATTAGATGAAATTATTGGCATGTATTGGCTTTCCCTATACAGAGCCAACCAGAATTTCATTGAGAGGGAAATCAATTTAGATATAGTGAATCGATACTCAATTCTAAACAAGTGTAAGGAGGAGGATGAAGCTTCATTAGAACCATCATCTCAAGCATGGATATTATGGCACTATGAGCATGCATATCTTGCTCAGATGATTGAGTCTAAGGAAAAAACTTTCCTTGAATACATTACTATTGTGAGGGAATTCGCCGAAGTCTTTTATAATGAATTTCCTGGTCTTTCTCCTAAAAGAAATTTTGAATTCTATATTGATCATATACCAAGGAAATTTCCAATATCCATGACCCTATATAGAATTTCTATTATGGAGTTGAAGAAACAATTATTTGAGAATACAGATAAAGGGTTTATACACCCAAGTGCTTCACCATGGGGTGCAGCATCCCTCTTTATCAAGAAGGAGGATGTGTCAATGCGCCTTGGCATTGATTATCGTGAGATCAACCAAACCACGATAAAGAACAGGTATCCCCTTTCCCAAATTTATGATTTTTTTAATCAGTTATGTGGAGAACAATACTTCTCCAAGGTGGATTTATAGTCCGGATATTATCAAGGGTGAAGAAGGATATTCCTAAGACTTCTTTTTGTACAAGCTATGTACATTATGAATTCCATGTTATGCCTTTAGAACTCACTAATGCTCTAGAAATTTTTATGAACCTTATGAAAATTAACTTTAGCGATTACCTCAAAAAATTTGATATAGTATTTATAGACAATATTCTAATATACTCCAAAACAAAGGAGGGGCATGAGGAGCATTTAAGCACTGTACTAGAGAACTAGTGAATGGAGAATATCTAAGAAAAGTACATAATGTCTGTGTTCTGGTCGAAGGAAGTCTCATTTTGGGTCATATCATCAATGAAATGGGATATATGTGGATCCCTCAATGAAAAATGTAATTTATGGATGGTCATGGACAACATCAGTGATAGATATCTATATCTTCCTAGGGTTAGTTGGATATTATTGCTGATTTGGAGAAATTTCCCATGAATTTCAATCCCTCTTACCAAGCTAACATGGAAGGGAGTCATGTTTTCTTTGGGTTATGAATGTGAAGATAGCTTCAAGTAGTTGAAAAGGAGGCTTATCTCTACGACAGTTCTCACACTACCCAAAAGTGGAGAACTTTTTGTGATATTTAGTGATTCTTCGAAGAAGGGCTTGGGATGTGTGTTGATGCAAAATGACAAAGGCATTGCCTATGATTCAAGGAAATTGAAGGTTCATGAGTAAAACTATCCATCACATGATATGCAGTTGGCTACAGTAATATTTGCATTGAAAATTTGGTGACATTATCTCATTGGGGAGAAGTGTGAAATATTTATAGATCACAAAATCCTCAAGTATATAGTATCAAAGAACGTGTTGAATATGCACCAATGAAAGTGGTTATATCTAATCAAAGACGATGACTGATCAATCCATTACCACCTTGGGAAAGAGAAAAAGGCGGTAGATACTCTAAGAAGAAAGGACCTGAAAATTCATTAATTTATAATAATTGAAAAGGATCCAATCATCGTAGATTTGATGAAGAGGGACATGTGAATCATAAATAAGGGAACATCATCAATCATTTCACAAATTATTGCTCAATCATCTCTTTTGGAAAATATAAAGGATGCTCAAAAGGATAATGTGGGAATTTAGAAGAATGTGGAAACTATCCGAACAAGGAATCCTCAGAGTAACATGTTTATGATAAAAGGAATTGTGAGATTTGGGTTAACACTATGTTCTCCATAAAATCCAGAGATAAAGATGAAACCTTTGGATGATTCACATAGTTCAAATTTCCCAATTCACCCAAGAAACACAAATATGTATTGAGATATCTAAGAGAATTATTGGTGGGATACCATAAATAATGAGATCATTAAGTATACATCAAAGTTCCAGGTATGTTAGAAAGTGAAGGTTGAGAGGTAGAAGTCTAAGGGGATTACAAAACTAATACCCATACCAAAATTTAATTGAGAGAACATAACCATGGACTTTGTAACCAAACATCAGATGAAAACTAAAAGAAACAATGATATCTGGGTTGTTGTGGATTGTCTTACAACGACAACACACTTCTTTTCAATTCGAGAGAATCTCACATTAGATCAGCTGGCACAGATATATATCAGAGAAGTGGTAAGATTTCCTGGAGTACCACTATATATTGTATCCAATCGAGATCCAAGGGTCACTTATACATTCTAGAAGAGTCTTCAACATGCTATGAATATTGATCTAAAATTCAATATGGCTTATCATCCTCAAACTAATGACCAGTTTTAAAGGACTGTCCAAACACTTGAGGACATATTGAGAGCATGACCAATGGACTTCAAAGGAGGATGAGATCAACATCTTCCTCTATTTTAGTTCTCTTAAAATAATAGTTTCCACTAAAAAATCTAAATGGGTCCTTAAGAATGCCTTCATGGGAAGTGGTGCAGACACAAGCATGTAGGGATGATGTTACGGAGCAAAAAATCCTAGGTCTAGAAATTGTCAATGAAATATTGGGGAAGGATAAGACCATCCAATAGTACATTAAAGCTACTCATAGTTTAAATAAGATATATATTGATAATCATCGATGAGACCTAGAGTTTGATGTTGGATACATGGTATTCCTCCAAATATCACCATGTAAGAGAGTTATGAGATTTCAGAATAATTGAATGCTTAGTCTATGGTACACCGGCCCTTTTGAGATCATTGATCACATCAGAGCGGTGGACTATCGACTAGTGCTCCCACTATATCTGTCTCAGGTAAATAATGTATTACGTGTATCAATCTTGAGGCAGTTCATACCTGATCTATCACATGTACTCAATCAATGGGTGGTACCATTGGAGAATGACCTCTCATACGAAGATAAGTTGGTGAATATAATAGATTTTAGGAAAAAAGTTCAACAAAATAAGAAAATTACCCTCGTTAATGAGTTGTGGTGAAACCACAAGTTTGAAGAACCAATATGGTAATTGGAGTAAGTGATGATGTCGAGTTACCCTCAACTGGTTTAGTGTGGGAAAATTAAATTTCAAGGGAGAAATTTCTTAAGGGGGAATATTGTAATGTCTCATAATTTTATTAATGAAAATTTATCTTAATCTAATTAAAAGTATTATTTTTTAAAATGGTTATATAAAACAAATGAACTTCCATGGTTTTATGTTTTTTGATTTCAATATATTGTTAATAATTATTATCATTTCTAATATAGTCATTAAACATTGATATCTTGATTTGTATAAATATAGGACTTTAACAGTTCCAATTTACTTAGACAAAGGAATTGATTACCTCAACCAGTATAATTTCTCTATATGATGTGCATTTGTTAGAGCTCAGAAAGGATGCGGCATCATTGGTCTTTTCTCTTGACCCATCTCAAGATGAGCTTCAACACGTTAATCTTTAGTGGAACCTCCCACTGGATAAGTGGAAGTTAATAAAGATTACCACCCGAGTGATGTTATCTGAGGCACCTAAATAGTATATCATCATAGTACACCTTTCCTGTAGGTCTTATGAGGGTGTTATAAGGGGTTACATTATAATACCCAAACACTTTAATTTTTTGAATTATTATTTTTGTATATAATAAAGAATACACATTCATTTTCTTACTGTTAGTTTGAGCACAATAATAATTTTTTAGGTAATATATAAATTCTTTAATAAATATATTTTGTTGAATTAAATTAATTTTTAATTAAATAATATTTTAATAAAATGTTATTACAAATTTACTTTTTAATAAATATAATTTTCATTAATAAAATTGTAATTTTTATTAATGTTTCAAAACTATTTCTGTCAAAACCCATGAACATTCAATAAATGTACAATGTTATTTTAAAATAAAAAATTTAAATATTTTAAAAAAATTAGATAAAATGAATATCATTTTTGGATTCATGATATTGAAACTATCTAACTATGAACTCTTTATAATTTTATGAGGCAGTCAAACTTTTGGGTAAAAATTAAATACGATTTAAATATATAATGCGTCTATGACTTCATAATGAACCAATAGTAATGTCATAAAATAATATAAAATGGTTTTTCTTCCAATATATATTTTTCCTCTAAATAATGTGATTTTTTCTTTTTTCAATTTATTTTACAAATACTTAGTGGACCCTCTAAGACATATAAAATATTTTAGCTTTTTAAAATGATTTCCTTGAGAGTGTCACTCACCTCCACATAAACATGCCTAATATTTTAATAATTTTGGAAATTGGAATTATAGAATAAATTATTCCAATCCCTTATAGCTATAACCCTGGGAAAAACCATGGTGTGGTTTGTGGTTAATAATATTTAATTATATAGATTCCAAAACCCAAGTTTGTGAAATATTAAAGAATTATCCTTTATTTTCTTATATAAACCCACCCAAAATCCAACTTATATTAACTAAAACCCCTTTTTATAACATCCCTACCCTTCAATAATTTCTATATAATCCTTTAATGGTGCCCCAAGCTCCCAATAAGACTCTCTCAGGCATCTCCCAATCCTTTGGGATCATACTTCCAAGTATGGGATTTATTTCTTTCTTATTTTTGTCCAAATTTCTTTATGTTGTTATACACTTTTATTTTCAATTAAAAAAGGTGGGTTATTATTTTTAACCTCCCCCAAACTTTCTTACTCATGTTTTAATGATTATATACCTTTTTATCTCTCATTAATGCATCCCGTGTACAGCTGTTACCTTGCCAAAATTCCGTAAGGAATTTCACTCTTCTCATTTTCATTCACGCATGTATTTTATATTATTATTCTAAATTTCATTAATTATTCAAGTACAAGTATCTATATGATCCAATTACGGTCAATTTCATGTAAATATTATCATATAAACCTTTCTATCTCATCCACCAATTTTATGAATTCTTATATCTTGCTGTTATGCTGCAGAAATTACCCCATGATTATCCAAGCCAAAGTCATTGTGTAGTGAATACCATGCCCAATTCTCTATCAAGGGTATTCACCATTATGAAAATTTTCATATTTATTATAAAATTTCATGTATTATTTATAAATTATTTTATCATGGAATAAATTATTTTTTAATGAATCTATTATTTGTGATCTATGTGGAACACTTATGGATGAAATTAAATGATTAAGAAGGGTGTGCCCCGATAGCACTCCAATGCATTGGGTAAATATTGGTATCATGATACATCAAGTGCAATGAGGTTTTAATCATTTTAATTTAAGTTAAAAGATGGTTTACATGTGCTCCATGTGAAATGAGCCTTGGATCAAGCTAATATCTTGTTAATTGTTGTTGCCACATTTACATGTTATGATAATCATGATATATCAAGCCTTCCTGTTCATATTTCTGTTATGGTACATTATTATGCCTATTTCCTATTATGTATTGTATATTTCATGTTATTCCTTGTTTAATCCTTTAATGGGGTTTATAGCTCACCCTTTTCTTATTCATGTCCATAGGTTATCCATGTAATGCTATGTGTGAAGGATTGTTGGGGTCATGTAAAAGAAGTTTTGAATAAATATATTGGGGTTTATGTTCTATGTTTTTATGTAATCTCCCTTTTTTTCCAAGATAGTAGACCACTCAATCCACAGAGATTTATTAACTGAAATCTTATGTAATTAATCAATTTTACATGTGTAATAAAGAGCAGGGTTGTTATAAGAGGGAAAATACTTTCCCCCATGTCGATAATATCTATGAAATGATCATAACAATCCTAAAAAATATGTTATTTGGCCAAACAATAAATAGTAAACTAGCCAGTGATAATATGTATCAGAATGAAACCATATATAATAATAATACTTTTACAATTTGAATAAAAGGCATAACATGATCATAACCCAACATAAGGAAGAATGTGGATTGTTAGAAAATACATAGTCAACCTTCCAATTATTTTTTGTATTGCAATAATAATAAACAAAATTATAGTACTTTTCCCCATGTAAATAATTGGAATAAAATGATTATAATCCATCCTAAGGAAGAAGGTTCATAGTTAAACAATACATAGTCAACTTTAAAATAATCAATTACTCTGGAATAAAAATAAATAGAACACCAATACATTTCCTTATGTCAATTGAATGAAATTCATAGTGAACATCATCTTATATTTATTATATAAAATGGGATATTCATAGAAAATGAGTATATGGATAAGTAAAAACATGATCATAATACCTCGAGAAAAAATCCTGTATTTCATATAAGAACATTACTATAATGTAAAAAATTGAAATTTAGAAGGATTTTAACCAAAATGGAAGAAATCCTTGTAAAATTAATTCTTCGAATTATATCACAAAAGAAGGGATCAAGAGAACGATTTTTTGATACCAAGAGTTCTATCCCCAAAATGATAATATATATATATATATATATTATTGGATAAATCATGAAAATTAAACCCTACTAGGGTATATTTTTTATAAAATAAAAATCATATTAGAATTGAAAACAAAAAAGATATTTTAGAAATCATTTTTAACATTAACAAATAATGAATCATACATGTCTCTTTCAAAGGTAACATTTGAAAATATGACGTGAAATATTTTTAAAAACATTAATATAAAAGATAATATCTAATAAATTATCCTTGAAAATTTTTAAATTTTTTCTTTGATAAATGTTGAGAGAAAAAATATATATATGAAATTGAAATTGAAATCCATTTTTATTATTTTCAAAATAACGTTTTTGAAAAATTGCATTATGTGAAGAATAAAAAATCATCCATTTTATTTAGAACATAATTTTTCAAAATATTATTATAAATTAACATATAATACAAATTTAGGGTGAGATAACCCAGGAATAGAATAAATGTGTCCACAATAAATAAATAAATAACATGTAGAGAAACTTGGGTTACTGATCGCCCTTATATGAAACATACCCCATGATAAACAAAACATTTGAAATTGTTTTTTTGTGGTAAAAATTTGAAAACGTATTAGAATAAAACAATATAATAAATATTTGAATCATTTAACCCACTTTAGAGGAAATAATTTCAAGTTAATTATCATAACTCAATGAATGAAAATTGAGTTTCCAAAAACTCTTATTTCTGGGGTAACACATGGATCAGAAGGAATTTGAAGAAAAGAACATGATATATTATTATTTTCCATGTTAATAATAATGAAATTATGAATATATCATACATGTTATTTTAATTTAATATAACACCATATAATGGAAGAATTGCCCATAACATGTAACATGTCTAACAAAATTAGAATTGTGACAAAGAAAACTCATATGGACTGAGTAAGACTTTAATCAAAACTCCTGTGAAAAGAGGTGTTTTAATTGAAATTAATATGACATGGTTGATGTATAATTAACGATATGATTTTTCAAATAAATATTATATACACCAAAAATTTGATATTATGAGAACACTACCAAGCATGTCTCAAAGTGATGAATTTGAGACGATAACTCTTACCTCGGTCTTGATTTGTTATGAAATAACACTAAATGTATTCAGTAATTAAATCATGTTAATTAAATAAATGTAAAATAACCTTACAAATAACTATATACATTTATATTCCTCATCTATAATCTTTATATAAATATATATTTGTTAGTTTTTTACATATTTTGATCACCAAGTGTAAGTAATTTTTATCTCCTTGAGTTAGTTTTTTAAACGACATATTGGTATCAATTAATTTTATAAATTACATAATTATTACATCATATAAATTACTATTACAGATGATCCATGATGGTTTATAAATCAATTATTTCATTACATGGTAGTTTTGGTTTCAAACCATGAAAATGAAATCAATGATGATTGACTGCCAGTAATTCTTAAGAAATGACAGTTGCTTTCTTAATTAATGAGTTAGATGTTTATTTGGAATTAACATAAAAAATAACATATTTATATAATATTTTATCATAAAATAAGTTAACATAGTCATCCATTATATAAATCTATATTTTTTTTCAAGTAAGTGGTCCAACCGACGCAAACCTAAACCAAACAAGATAAGTGGATGATTATGAAGGAGTATAGTTTTAATATAATTACAAAGAAGAATAGTGGTATAATTTAGTTTTTAATGGATTGATAAATAAAAATTTGAAGTATAATAACATGTAATGGATATGAAAATAATATATAATTTGAATAAAAATATCTTCCTCTTAGTATTTTTATTTAAGACAATGTTACAATTACCTATTTTTATAATATTAATTAAATAAAGCTTAGTTAATATTTAATGAAAATAAATAATTGTATAAATAACATATCCATTCACTAATCTCATTTATAGATATATCATACAAAAAAGGTGATTAACAATAAAATGTTTCGTTCAGGTAGGAGGTAGTCCTCACATGTTCATGAGCACCATTTTCATGTTTTCAATTGAATGAGAGGGGAATAAATAACCATTATAATATGAATATAGTAAAATTTCAGTATATTTTTATACTAATTTATTTATACACATATTCTTAGAATGATTTTTCATGAGGTTATATGGGAAGGATAATGAATGAGATTAAAATGGTAAGTAATGCTTATGTTGATAATTTGGATATTCTCTTGAAGTATCATTTTGAAATGAAGGAATTTAAGCAATTTATTGTGACAATAGGTTTACATAATTATTTAGGGATATGCAGGAAATAAATTGGTTATTGTTTCAAGGAAATTTTAAATTATAGGTTGGGATTGTAATTGGGGGAAGTGATCTTATTTCATTAGTGAAATGATGGAAAAATATTTGGAAAATAATGTTTGGTAAGGGATAAGATTTGATTTGAATGAGTCTAATCTGATTTAGGAGAAATAATTCTAGGTAAGACATTTGGGTATGAATTTAATACATAAAAACAATTTCTTTATGGTGTATGTGACATTTTAATTATTAAAAAAAATCAAGATATCTCATTTAGACTTTATTACTCTTATTAATCTTGACTAAAAACTATCTATAGAAAAGATTTCATTACTGAAAATACAATATCAAACATCATACCCAATTTAGATATGGTGAATCAAAATTTTCACTCAATTTAACTTAATTAATTTTATTATTATGGGAAAATTACTTTTTAAATTAAAATATATCATGTGTATAAAACTATTTTTTCAAAAAAAATGTTGTTTTAATCATTAAGTGTACTTAATATTATTTAACATTTATTTTCAATTAAATAAGTTTCAATTAATTTATATATATTTTTAAACTTAATATTATAGTTTTTGTATTAAAATATATTTTTTATTTAAAATCATAACAATCAGAAAAGTATCACTCTTTTAAAAATAATTGTTTTACCATTATGTTTAACATCTACCTTCAAAATTAACAAGATTCCTAAAAATTTAACTTAACCCATTACACAGTTTTATCATTATAATTAAAAATATATAAAAATATATTATTTGAGTTAATTTATAAAAGTGGTGTGGATTAATTTTTATTTAAAAAAAATAAAATATAATATAAGTTTCTTTCAAAGGAAATTAACATAAAAATAAGTAATTTGATTTTTATTTTTTATTTTAATTTAATAATTAAATTATTATTAACTAATTATTCTTTTCAAATATATTTTTCAATAATTAATAACATGTTTCTTGAAATAAAAATGCATATAAAAAAAAATTAAACATTTTGAACACACCTTTATATATATAAAATCATTATATAAGTCATTTTGACAATACGAATTGATTTCCATTTATATTAAAATAATCCTTTATTTTCTTTCTGAATATACATCATTAAAATGTTACTCCTATTACTTACTATTAATTCAAAGGCTAGGTTTTAATGGTCACAATATATCTTGGATTTATTTTTATTTTAGTGCTTCATGTAGAAAAAGATATCAAACACATTGAGTTATTTAATTATAAAAATATGTTACAATATATGGGTTTTACATAAAAACATAAAAAATGTATGAAATTTAAAAAGATGAATAATGGAAAACTATACTCCCAAATACATTGAACCTCATCCCTTTATCCTTTTTCATTATATCAATTTACACCTTCCTTTATCATCATGTAATTACAAAATAAAAATATATATGTGAAAGTAAAAGATCCATTCCATTAAATCTAATTAAGGTACGGGTGATTGAATTTATTTAACATAAAAAGAATTCCTAAAATAGAATATAATGAATAAATTTTTAAAAATTACTTAAAATTAGAGAAATAAAATATTTAGTTGCCTCATGTAATCACAATTTTTAATGTCTTAAATCCAATCATGAACAATCCATGTCAATCAACTAATAAAAGAGTGCAATGAATTTACCTATTATGTTTTTGAACATGATTGAAATTTCTTCCCATAAATAGATATAATTCTTCTCCAATAGATTATAAGAATCTTAACACTTTTTTGAGGAGTAAACCAAGTATTAAAAAGTATTACATATTTAGTAAGTAACTCATAGACTAACAAAACCATATAATAATCCTCATTGGTTGTTTCTATAACTAGGATTATTTAGAATATATAGTATGCCCCTTTGTTTCATCAAGAATATGATCCCTATATTCTCTCTTTAATTCTTGAGTTATTATTTTCTATCCAATCCTTTATCACTAGTATCATAAAATGCGGGGTTTCTTGCACCTTGGGGGCAATTTAATAACATTTACCCATAAAGGTTTCCATCATAGGATGGAAATCAGTGAAAAATGATAGTGACCACCCAGATCCCTCATCTCATAGAAAAAAGTCGTTGTCTTAAACCAAGTGTATAATGAACACACAAATGGGAGGAATTAAACTCTATGAGAACATATGGAAGAGAGATATAAGACAA
Organism: Viscum album; assembly: GCA_963277665.1. Classification (NCBI taxonomy): domain Eukaryota; kingdom Viridiplantae; phylum Streptophyta; class Magnoliopsida; order Santalales; family Viscaceae; genus Viscum; species Viscum album. Next base: position 1,955,289,064 of record OY728127.1, on the reverse strand, counting down.
GTACACTAATAAACTCATTCTTATATATAGGTAAAGAGAAACCATATACATTCATGTAATGGAATACCAAACGAATGACAATATAATGAAAAACTAAAATTACCCAGTAGTAATATTCAGCTTTATCTCATACCTACACCTACTGTCCGAAAATATATTTTATATATACATTGATTGAGAATAATAGATATAATCAGCAGAATCCTCCCTGGATACCATCATATAAAGGGTAAAGAAAGCATAATAAATGATAGTGAACAACAATGGAGAGTAACTCGTGACCTAAATAGTTACCCTATGTTCTATGACTAACCATTATTATGTCTCACAATGTATAACACATAAGGGATATTATATTATTGTAACAAAATAATGATACACCACTACTTCTTCCCCACTAGTTTTATACTCTATCCCAACATCATATATACTGAGCCATCTCCCTCCAAAATAAGATAACCCAAACAAACTAGGTCAATGTACCATAAAAAACACAGCATGCATCACATCATCTCAAAATCCCATCCACATATCCATATGGTAACCAAGTAGTTTCTAGGATCCATCAAAACCCATATATCATATATCATACATCATATACTATACCTAAATCCATCACAATACATACATTGAGTACTGTACCACAAGATATCACAACCTATACATGTCATACCTATAATAATCTTTTGGATACAATTTATAGGGATACATGTGTCAGAAATAACCAAAATTCATTATATCTTAATACACACATATAAAGTGAAGCTAAACACTATTTATACCCATGCAGAGTACTACCAAGATAATTAAGTGGATCAAGAGGGGGTTGTAATCGGTCCTTCTATATCCAACCAATATATTGGGAAAACCCCTCTTAGGGTACATTGGGAGCTAGTATCAATAGTGATAAGGGTGAGGTAGAATATTAAATCATAAAAAAGGTTGGAAATAATAAAACTCAAAACCAAACTACGGGTATTAACCTAGTCTCAATATGAACTATAGATAGTGTCACTCAGACAAACGGCTGGAACCATTAAGATCTAAATATACTCTAAAGAAATAATTTAAGAATAATTTAATTAAAAAATATTATATTCCTTATTAACATTCTAGTTCTTATTAATTAAATAATTAATGATTAATTAACACAATTCCATAATACATTTTGTTAACATCTAGAGTGAATTCAATTCCCTCTAAGAATAATCTATCATAGTCCATGGTTTCCTAGGATTATCAATATTTGAAATCTAGGAATCAACCCCAATGGGCGAAACATTATCCCATTACCATTCCATAAATTTTTTTCTATAAGAAAGATAATCAAATACCATAAAAGAGACATACAAGAAATAATATCTAGCTACCTCAAGCAGTGTGGAAATGAATACAGATAAAAAATTAACATGACCATCTATCATTTAAAAATATTTATTAATAAAGCATCATATATTTAAGAGTAATAATGGTAAAGACCAATATGAATTCATTCAATCCACTTTGGTTCCCTCATAGACACCCTCATTCATATCCCATGCATATCTTCATTTTAGGTGTGATCTGCAGCCAAAAACTAATGCCGACTGGCCCATATCTAATCATCCTTCCTATGATTACATCACATTACATTGTATGTCTCACACCAAGAGAAAAAAAGAAGGATGAAAAAACTAGACATTTCAACATGGAATCTTATCCCTAACACAAAGTATTTAGCCTTCACATGAAACTGAACTCTTATGTTCCCAAACACAATGGATTCCACCATTAATAGAAAATGATCTCACATAGACCCAACCATTTACCTTTATCAAACAATCAATTTTCTTCCATATTGAAGTAACATATTAATGTGTTATAGGTTAAGAATTTGGGTAACCTAAGGCTTCAAATATAACAATCTATCATAAATTAAACATTATCAATAACATAAAATCCAGTTTCATTAAACTATGAGAAGAAAAAATTTCATTTAACATTCTTTTTTTATTATCCAAAAATAATTTGACATTATATTATTTATCTAATTCCATTATCACAAGGAATAAAAAATTCACTTGAACATGAATTTAAGAATCAATTTGGTATCTATAATATTATAAGAACTATTTCATTTAACATGGATTTTTTAATCTTTTTAAAAGAACCAATTATTCCAAGAATTATTTTCATTAAAAATTACATTAAAAAACCAGCTAAACTCAATATAATTCATATTTTAAACATTAATAACATAGATTAAACAATATATATTAAATCATGAGGCAAAATGTTATCACATTGTATGAATATGATATCACTAATAATAAACCATTTTTTCATTAATCCGAGTTATAATTTATTAGGGTTAATTCCATGTCCAAAAAAATGATAAACCATGGAAAAATGAAATTTCATATAAAATAAAAGTACACTAAATTAATCCTCTACCTAAAGATGATACTATTATTAAAATTAAAATGCAAGAAACATATAGATATTTGATCAACTCTTATAGAGTAAAAAAAACATCCATCCTTGGATGCCACACAAAAACTGCACTAGTAACATAAGAAGAAACTACATTGTAAGGATAAAGATCATCCTCTATATCATGATAATAATAATGTGAGAAAAACTAGACCGAATGGTGTATAAACCACATGAAAAATGGTATAAGTTACCATATATAACCATAGATTAATCCCTATAAGTTCGGGGTTTATTCGAATTGAAAGGGGGATTCATGGCCTTCAAAAGGATCTTTTGTGAACCTAAAGGGCAATAGAGAATCATGGGATAAAATTGGGTTATGAGGGACTTGGGTAATTTATATGAAAACATAATGACTAAAGACCACGAAAAAACCTCCTAGGCCATGAAAAAGAACTGATAGACTCATGGAATACTATGAATCATGGAAGAAGACCACGCTGCAACCCCATTAGTCAAATCATGTCTGGGGAGCATGAGGCCTTCCATAGTTAATATCCAGAAAGGGGATAGGGACTAAGATTCAGGTGGGAAAACCACATTATCAAACTCTATATATAAAAGGGGGGCTATGAAACAACATAATCCTCATGATAAATCCACACTTATTTTTGAAAAATAACCCTCGAACCCATATTATAAATCCACCCATCAACACCACAAAATTCATTCACCATATATTGGCGCCACACCCCATGGAACAACCATGCCCAATATGTAGGTGGATCTAATAAAACTATACAAAAGACTCTAAAATATATAAAATCATATTACACCATAATAATTACCCTTGTGACACAACATAAGGATCCACAACATTGATCCCACTGTTAACCTCAGATGTGAGTTTAACTCCTTATAATCCCCCAAAACCCCATAAAACCTTCTCTAGACTCATCTAACACCAATAAATTACAATGTAAATGGATACTAGGTTTATTACCCTTAAATAAAATACCTATCATACCATTATCAACCCCATTAATTTAAAACCATAATTAGATATAAGATAGATAATGGCTTGTCTAAATAACCACCTCATTAGATATCTATCAAGTAAATCGCCATCAAAGGATCCTTTCATCTTTCTTTATAGTATCCAAGCATGATACCATGAAACACCAACAAATATCTAATAAACACTCACCCGATAAATACTTCTCTCAATAATAGTAAAGACACAAACAATCTCTTAGAGGAATCATGAAATAAACCAGAAAGAGAAAACATCCATAAGAGATCGATGCTAAAATTGATGATATAAACATAAAATAGCTTTGTGTGCTGAGGATTTATCTAGGACTCACATTCCCATGTTCTCTCCTATACACCACCATATTTTATCTACATATGAAACAAGGGAATAAAATGTCCATGCAACACCCTATCATAGTGGTTTTAGATATCTATTTTCCACTTCTCAAAGATCTCATCATAAAAAACATCTATATCACACTAATCAATGATGCAAGAGTCATCATAAAGATAACAACCAATATACAGCACATGAAAGAAATCATATACCTATATCCCCATCATGGGAAGTGTTATATGATATTCCTCATCTCATATATGAGCCAACAACTCAATAGGCCTAACAAATGAAGTGGAAATCATAATCCCATGACCAAACCATCATTTCCCACTATGAGGTGTCAACATCCAGAAAACATGATCTCAAACATTTAACTCCATAGGTATCATCATCTAATAAGAATAAGACTTATAACGATCCTTTACAATATTAATCCTTTCAAAAATCATCTAAACCATATCATTCATGTTATATAATAGTTATGGATAAATAATTGATTACTCTATGTCCCCTGTCCAAAAAACATGGATATTGGAAAAGTTGTTTATACATATCATCAAATTACACTATATCAATAATGGAGTGGACACTATTGTTTTATGAAATCTTAAAAATATATATCTCCCCAATCCATGAATCTACAAAATCTCGGATATAAGAACATTATAAGACTTAAAGATTTGGTATATTTTACGCTTCCTGGCCATTTGTCTATGGATGAAAAGTTGTTCTAATGAATAACTGATAACCAAAACCCTATTGAATAACTCTCCTCAACCTAGAGGAAAAATTTGGATCATAATTAGATATGATCGTCCATAAGAAACTATGGATTCACAAAACCTTCTTTGGTTACTTCCTCGATAAACCATTTTCTGATCTCGACTCATTTACTCCTATAAAGTGACTTTATTTTTTCAAATGGTCTAACGTCTCCCACATAGCTTCACATACTCCATGAGATTGAAGAAATTCAGTAATAAATTCCGTCAACGTTTTCTCCCACTTCCAATTTGGAACATCTAACGGTTGGAGAATACTATAGGGAACATGATGATCAACCATCACCTTTTGTTAGACCAAACATTGAGATGAAAACCATATAACTTCATGCTTCAACCCAAGACATAGAAATTTTCCTCTTAGATATAGATATATCATTTTCATGGTATGATAAAATGAAAATTTTGATATATAATGCACATGTAGAAAAATATAACGCTTCACCAAAGGGTTGAAAAGCCTCTCCTAGAACAACAGACAATGTTTCACATCGTGAAAATGACCATTAGGGGAATCCATCTCAAAATCCCCCATCTAGGACCACTCTACTTGGTGCATGACATACAACTACACCATCATCTTGAAAAATAAACCTTTTCATACAAGATATTCCATGTTATGATTCATCACTGAGTGATCTTATACCACTATCTAGGAATCTATAGATTCATTCATGGAATCACTATATGACATCCTGCTTTGTCCATCAGCCATAAAATTACCCTATCATGTTATATATGAAGTAATTATTTTTTTAATAATATATGAATTACATCCACTAATACTATCACATGTTCAATTGAAATTGGGAGAATATATATCCCATGTTTTTATGATTAGTAATAAACAAAAAATGATCACTAACGTTTTAATTCCACCAACACTTCAAGGAAGACACATCTTCTACCAACTAAAGATCATGGTTGGAAAGGTTTTGATCATGGGGACATAAATTATGATACTCACATGAAATAAATAATAAATATTTCAACAAAACAGAACCCAAACCAAGATGTTAATAATCATAGAAAACCTCAAACTAAACTCTCTATCGGAAAAACAGGAATGGAGAGATGATCAACATCTCATTTAGTTGTTAAAAAGCAATCTGAAACTGGTTAGTAAACAAAAATTCATTATTTTTTATTGTATAGTCTATAATATGATTCAAAACATAATATAAATTGGATACAAACCCCTTATAATATCAAAAAGTCCAAGGAAACACCACAATTCTGCAATAGTCTTGGGGGCTTCCCAAGATACCATTTTCTTAAAATTAATAGGATCCAGATGTACTAATTGATGGGACATGAAATTCCGCATGAAATTAACTTCATGATAAAAAAACAATTTCAAAAATTCATTAATATATGATGATGATGAAGAAATACCAAAATGTCATGCAAATTCTCTGTGTTCTCTTCCTCAAATACAAAGTACAAATGATTTAATTGGTGAAAATTACCATGAACATATCCCTTATCTATTTAAAAATTACATTCCCCAATCCTATGAACATGGGTAGAGAATTCATTAGAACAAATGGAATCATAACAGAAAATAATGGTTATATCATATTCGAAAATAAATATTTTGAACTCCTTTTTCATTCACCCTTATATGATGATAAATCAACTACAGACTGATCCTTGAGATACAAATGTGTACTTTAAGTGGATTATATAATTCATAAAAACAAGGAAGAGGATAATAGAGCTTATGTTTCCCCTGATTCAATATATTATAATAGATACAATGAAAAAAAATTTCATCATCCTTCTTCGAAAACAAAATTGGAGCACCCAAAGCTGACACACTCAGCCAAAATAGCATCTTTAAAAAAATCACCGACTTGTATTAAAATATCTAAAAAATAATAAGTATGCACCCTATTCATAGAAATCTAGAAAGTATAAACACCTAGTTTTAGGTTAATCCCAAACTTTATAACTCATAGAGGAGGTAACACTATAACATCCTTAGGAAAAAAACTGTTTATCCCCCTACAAACATTGTAAACACCATTAAATGAACCTTTGATGAATTTATAATAATATATAACAACAAGGAAGAAATGAAATGAATAATATTCCAACCAATCAAGGTTCCTTACATGCTTTATACAAATAAATAATATAATGGTATCATAATAGTATGATGTACCTCAAACAGCGACCCAACCATTTCTTATATTACTATTACATCATTTTGAAGATAAATAACCTAATATTATTAAACATAGAGTATCCAATTTTTTAGTGTCTTGGACAAAGTAGGACAATACATAACTATTAAAACATCAAGCATAAACATTTATTGAATTACTTCTTCACTATCTTCTTACTAGAACTTGACCTCTCCTTTGTACAAGTAGTCACCTAAGTATATACATAAAAAGAGGTGAGGTAGAATCCCAGTAAGGGGACAGATAAGAACATTACATCATGGTATGATCATAATAATAACATAGGCAAAGGATCATGAACATAAGAGTAAACATTAACATAAGACTTGAAATGTGGAAAAGCATAAAAATAAAACATCATGTCTTAATGGTAAACTACCACACATACTTGTGAAAAAAGTTAGAATATTGTTCACACATGATTTCACATTTAATCATGAGATTAATCACTTTACCCAATGCATTGGAGTGATGTATAATTCTAGGAGCACCTGTCACATTTAAACATTCATATTGTGCTATAGAATTTCGGGCACACCCATTACATCATAATATTATCATTTATCATCCATGACACAATGAACATATAACAAAAATGAACATAACAAAACCATTAAAAGGAATGTGTTTCAACTCATAAGAATACATTCATAATCTTTGGGTTCCCAAAAGGAATAGGGAATAACATACTTGATGCAAGAACCATCAACCTTGAATGAGAGGTAAAAGGTGAGTTCTTAAAAGAAGAGTACTTTTTGGAAAACATTTTTTATGACATAAAATTCAGTAGAAATAATTTATATACTAGAAAAAGGTAATATAATGATGAAAAAATGATATTTATGGACTGACCATACCAAATTTAGAGTAAAATAGGGAGAACTAGAAGATTGAAAATTGGGTTTGAGATTTTCCCCTTACCATATATCTGAACGCTTCCTTCACTTTAATATCCAATATAATGACATTATATTAATTAATTATAAATTCATGAAGCTCTTATTAATTAAAAGAGTTAATATTGGTTTCATTATGTTATTTTATGTGCCTTTTGAAGATCTATAGGGTTTTAAAAAATTGCTTGGGAATGTTTGTTTTTACGGTTTTCTTGAGTAGTTCACTTCTATTCATAAATTGAAGTTCAGGTAGAACATGGGTAAACATCTAGAACTGATATTACATGTTATTAATGATATTACAGGATTTTTAATGATATTATAATGAATTATTTTATATACCACGTGGTTTAATAATTATATAGGAATTTAATGACAATTGTTTGTGTTAATTTGGGCGGTTTTTTCGACTACAATAAACTTGTTTTGAATAATAATTTTGTAATAAGAACATAAGTTAGTTTCAGAACATTAATTAGGAAATAATAAATAATAAATATTCTTATTCAAACATAAAATGGTTTAATGACCCGATCTTAAGGTAGAAATGGAAAAATAGAATATGTTGTTCTTGAAGGTTATAGATTAACACCTCACGAACAACGTTTTCTTTTATAAAATAAAAAGAAGAGGTTAAAGGGTTTTGGATGATATAATATCCCATTAGTATCATAAAATTATAGAATATGTATGATAATAGAGTTACCATAACATTTTGACAAATACATGTAGGGAGACAATAAGAAAAGAACTTGAAATTGAAAGGGAATTAAAGGAGAAGAGGGAGAGAAATTACCTCTTGAATCCTCCTCTTGAGATCCTCTTTAAGGGGCCTAAAATTGGTCTTTTGATGAGACCAGATGCTCTTAGACGTGGAGGAGGGGCTAGTGAAGATTCTTGGGAAGATTTTAGACAAGTATTGAAGCTTGAGAGGTTGATAGAATGAGGGAGTGAAGGGTGGTATTTATAGTGGATGGGAGAGGGGGTTTCTTAATATAAAATTCATTAATTTATTATTTCTCCACAAGGAAAGGAATAGTTAGTATTCCATGATTTAGAATAGTAATTTTATAATTTAATGCCAAACCAATTGGGTTTACATTATCTTAACAACACACATGACTCTATAATTAGCTTATTTAGCTTATTTTTGTAAATTATGGTACTTCACTATTCGTAAAAATTCATGTATTTCAGAAAAATCCCAAAATTTCACCCCAACCATTTTTTGACATGTATAATCAAAAAATGAAGTCCATTTTTCAAAAATAATTATATTTAAATGATTAATTTATTGGTTCATTAAAATCATAATTTACTTGAAAATTATAATTTAAAAAATTAAAACTGATTTTATAATGCTTAAAAAATTATTTAGGGTCTCATAAAATTATCTAAAAAATAGAAGAGAAAGATTTTTTAATTTATGAAAAAAATTTAAGAAAATAAATTTTCTTTTAAATTAATAAATTAATTATAATTATTTATTTATGACTTACAAAAATACCAAAACGTTTACTATGGTCAAGTTGTCTTTTTCTAAGATGCCTAAATATTATTTAATTATTCATGGGTAAGGATACTATTATTTTGGACAATTTACTATTCATAAGGGTCAAAGTTCTATTCATAAGGTTAGGTTACTATTCATAAAGGTATATTACAATTCATCACTTTTTTTGTTTAATTAGTCTCCAAAAATCATCTTGAACACAACCATGTATGTCGGATTTTCAAATTTCTAAACACAGAAGTGATAAACATATGCTTAAAGGTCCCATAACACTTATTAGTTCATTATCTTATATTTTATTTTGGTTTTATGGAATAAATATAGGAAGTTAATTTCCATTTAAAAACATTGGGTCGTTGCAACCCTCTTACCACTTCAAAAAAGGGTTTCCACTTTAACAACAAAATCAAGCATCCCGATCTATCAATTTCTAAAAGAACACAGTCCTAAGTCACTTGATCCATCTAGAATAACATGAATATCATGTTTCAAATCATCCCATCATTACCTATGAATCTATATATGGTAGAAATGTAGTTTCTAAGATACACAACAACACATATGTCATTTATCATTAATCGAGTATTATACCCCAAACCACTAGAGTTTTTACACTGAGTAATATAAATCGATAAGTTAGAACCCATACATGTCATACATATTATAATAATTTGATTATTATATCCACAGATACATGTGTGTGAAATAGCAACAATTTATTATTTTCCTCTACACACATATATGGGCAAACTAACCATTTTTCATACTAGCACATAGTACTGCTAATAGAAGAGAGCTTACATAGAGGGGTTTATCCGCAATCCATCACTCACCAACATAGATGTTTGGAAAAAACCATCCCAGAGTCCATTAGGTGTTATTTAAACTACTCAAAATGGTGGTGTAGCTTATTTGATCAGAAAACATATAGTTAATAATATAGATCACAATCATTCTATGGGAATTAAACTATTCATAGGATATATTATAGCTATCATCAGTAGAACACCGTGTTACCACCACTAATAACTATATATCCTATAATCATACAAGTATTTAAGAAGAATTTCATTATAGATTAATATATTATTTTTTAAAATTATAGATAAAATTAATTAATTAAATAATATTTAATAAAAAAATAAAAATTATATTTCATTAATAATAATACTGAATTTCATTACCTTTATGTATAACCTATCTAAGTCCATAGTTTCTCAATATTATCATCATTTTCCTTCCTAAAAATAACTCTAATGGGTTAAACATTCATTATTTTTTTACCATTAAAAAATTCCATGTACTCTATGAAACATAATAATCTACCATCAAACAGATGCATCACCCAGACATCCAATTACCCCTAGAATTGGGGAAAGGAATACATATAGATAAACTACATGGACATATATCTGTTAAATATATATATAAAGAAAATATTCCAAATTTAAGCACTCGGTATCACATGTTCACAAACATATAGATTTATCAAAAAATAGAATTTTTTACATATTTAATTAACCAATTAATTTATTACATGTTATAACTACACATATTCTAAGGAATAAACTATGACAAGATCTAATATATTAAAGATTCTCTCTAGACTAAAATCATGTTTCCAAAAACCATTATAAAAATAATTATAATTTGACTTTTATTTTATTATTATACACAAAAAAGAAAAAACATTTATATTTCTTATCCATATCCATCAGAAAATTGGATAATAAATTCACCTAAACATTGTTTTAAGGATTAATTTGATATTCCACAAATTAAAATAATAGCTTCATTAAACATGCCTCTTTAAATTCTAAGATAAAAAACAATATTATTTTCATTATTTCCTATACTAATTCTATTAAACAACATGATAAACCAAGAATAATAAATATAATAAAAAAGTATAACATAGATAAAACACTATCAATTAAATCAATAGGAAACTCATTATCATGGTTGAAGAATACGTGATCCCTAACCATAATCAAATATCACATTAATAGAATTTATCCTTTATAAGGGTTAATTACACCGCCATAAAACAATATTAATAATGGAAATCTTATTATTTATCCCAATAAAAATGTAGAAGAAACAAGTCCACAACATTCATATGTCAATGTTTTTGAAATGAGAACAAGAATAACATGTGGATCTCCAATAACATCTTCTGCATGGAAATTGTTTCCCTTCAAAGACACCGCTCGATAACCACACTAACAACATACAAATAAACTCTGTTATAATGATGGATATCATTTTCCATAAAATTAAATTAATAATGAGTGGAAAACTAGATTGAATTGAGAGGGAACCACTTGATGAATCATAAGAGATCACCTTGGATCATTGTGGATAGACCACTAGAAGGGGATGATTCAATTACAAATTAATCTTAAAGAAAATCAAAATTACCTCTTGGTATCCTAGGGGTTAAGAATAAAACTTATGAGTAAATTAGGTTTATAAAGGTTTGTAATATTTATATTCTAAGTTAAAATATGATGATCATGACACAACCTCAGAGACCATGTTGTAGAACTATAAAAAAATTGGAATACTACAAAAAATATAGAAGACTAGAATTCGGCCGATGTGGTTAGAGATTGTTCAAGGAAAATGATGTCTTCTATTACATAGATTAGAAAAAATGGGAGATTTTTTGGAGAATAGTGGATACCACAATTCTATAGAAATCCATCATTAAAATGGGGACATGCCAAAACCTAATCCCCATATAGTAGCTACCCAAAGTTTTATAGAACCACGCTTGAAGCCCTACACAACAACATTCCAATAGACACTAGAGAAGTCATATTCCCCATATCATATACTAACCCCACAAGACATACATTACCAAAATGGTATTGGGTTTGAAAATCTATTCCCAAACCCCTACAAAGCATCCAACCAAACTACGCCCCAATGATCATGCTTACGACACAACAAAGGGCCCCACAGTGTAGAAACTCCTATTAAGCTATGATTTAATCTTAACACCCTTTAATTACCCTAAAACTCAACATTGAACTATATTAAATCATCTTATATTGGTATATAATTTTCACATAATGATATTACATCTTTTTAGATGAATATTCATTTTATGAAATAATGTCCCATGCTAGATATATATATATATGTAATGTATTACTGAAAACATTGATACATAAAAATTGGGTTAATATGTGAACTACATAATCTCCCACTAATTTCTTTATAATTATCACCATTATTGTACATATCATCCTTAGTAAATTTCTTCTTATCTTGGGGAAATGAAATGTTAGAATGGCTGAGCTCAGGAGCTCAGTAAAGTTGAACAAGGGAGATATCAATGATAACATAAATATACCCTAAGAATTAGGTTATAAATACTTGATAAAGAAATTTAAAAACAATACCTACCATATAAAAGATAATAATCATAATCCAAGGAACAAATATTTGTAGTCTATGTTACATGAATGTTAAAATAACAAAAAAACATGAGTATAAGAGAATAACATTAACATACGACTTATATTTGGGGAATAAATATAAACATAGAAAATAATTTCCTCAGTAGCCAAGGATGATTTCCAAGACTATTATAGTGTAATGGGTTCACACCCCTATCCTTCTTAGTATTCGATGATTACTCCAAAAACTATCAAGTAGAAAATGTTCCTTACGTAACTAGTTCTATTGAAAATTCCAGTCTTGTATACCCCTTGAGATATACAACTTTACCAAATTAATTGGATGTCTATATAAGTGTGAGAACAACCATCACATATTGAAAATAATAAAAACATGTTCCATAATATTATCATACATTTATTATCAAATAACTCTTAAAAATGTAATGGCTTTCATAAACATTTCACAAGGTATAAATCATGGGAAATTAATGTGTTTCATAATCATTACATCAATTCATCATAATATTACCTGAGGAAAAAAGAATTGGTTGTATAAACATCCTATAATCTTATTCATAAAATATCCATAGAAATAATATGGATGGTATAATTTGATAACATCTCGAAATTTTTTTTAAAACATAAAATAATTTCATTATAAATAGAAAATTATTTTAAATGATTAATTGGAAAAATTCTTAAGGTTATTACCCTTTTCACATTTAATAATTTTATTTAGAAACTATAGTTTTACAAATATTAAATTCAAAATTTTACTGGAAAATATCTTTTTAAACATTTAATGTAGGTTTTAAATAATTGATTATTCATAATATTGAGAAATTATATTTATATTATATGTGTTAAAACAAATATTCCTTTCACATGTTTGGTCAAAAGTCAAAATTAACTCATTAAGAAAATTAAAAGAATATTCCATTTAGTATTTTAAGAAAAATCATACATGGGTTAAAATTCCATTAAAAAATCATTATAAAAAATTAAAATTTTATTTAAAACCTTTCTATGAAATATTGGAATTGAATAGAAATCCTTTTTGACTGAAGATAAAAATAAAGTTAGTTTTCTTTAAAAAAATTACATTAGTATCATGTGTACTTAATGAGAGGAAAATTTGAATAAAAAATACTTTAAAACAATAACCATATGATAATAAAATCTATGGGACTCTTGTGAGATAGATCATAAGATTTCATAATCATAACATACCCATAAATAATCCTAATAAACAATGATATTGTAATATAAAACTCTTACCACATTGTTAACTTTTGAATCATAAGCCCCATTGAAGAAATAATATTATTTTGATTTATGAATCCATATAATTTTAATAATAGTAATCATAAAATACATTTTTGGGTATTTGGTACTTTATATAAAAGAAAAATGTTGTAAATATTGAATGAGTATCACAGAAAATAAAATTGAGATGTAAATCCTTAACAATGAGTTTGAATAATCATATTCATTATTTTTCTTCATGAATAATATGATTAGGTTAAATATTTAAATCCTTATGATTTTTTTAGTTAATTGTTTATTTTATTTGTTTGAATTAAATGTTATATTCAATTACTTAATCAACTAACTTGTTGTTGTACTTTTCCATGATATTCTTCTCAAAAGTCCAAAATGATAATGGCAGGTTGAATATGGTCAATGAAGTCATTATTTTATCATAACCAGATAATAATAATGGAATTATTAATAAATTTATTTAAAATATACTATTAAAACAAATCATGGAATATGGTTATGAAAACTAAACTATGTTACAATCATCATGACAGTAGGGCGTCTGTACAGAAGACTAACATTTCAATTTTTCAAAGAACGTGATAGAATTAATGAATGTATTATATTATATTTAAATAATGAAAATTGTTTAATAAATATAATATTACCTTATTAAACACAATTATATATATAATCTATAAGAAGTTAAAATAGAAAATGAATCACATAGCTTCGTAGAGGTGGTAATCCACACGTATGCATGAACGAAATTATCATTTTTCAATAAATTTTTTTTAGAAAATAAATGATATATTAAATTTATTTAATGATAAATATGTAATAAAAATTTAACATAATAATTAAATAATAAATTATAAATATCCATGGGAGTTAATGATGGAAAACCCATTACATCAGTTTGTGAGGCGGTAGTCTGCTGTACACATGAACAATGGTTGCATTTCAATTTTGATTGGAGAGGAAATGGTTTTTGGTTAAGACCAAAAAATAATTAAATATAATTATTTGATATATGAATATGTTATTATATATTAACTTTTGGGTAATATTTTATTTATTTAGAGGAATATATATAACCAAAAACACTCCGTTAAGAATGATACATATTCTTCAGACAACAATTTTATGTTTGCACTGAAAGCCTTCCTATGAAGTTTTTATAATAACAAAAGGACAATATGATGTGATAATGTTATTAAGTAATTTATTTTTGATTAATATTGGATGAACCAAAGTATTTTTATGTTTGAATAAAATATAAGAGGATGTTCTCTTTTATAAGTGTGGGGTGCGACACATTTGGAATTTCTTAAAATATCGAATTATAAAAAGAAATTATCAAGAAAAATGCATCAAAATGAATAAATATTAAACTATAAGGTAGTATTTTAATGAAATAACACCAAATAATAAAATTTTATATGTTTACATGGTGTTTTAAATCCATTTTTCTGTTTAACTCATTAGTTAACCTATTTTAACATTAATTTGGGTAACAACTATTTCAAAAATTAAAGGGTTAATAATTTTCTCTAAAATGTGAAAACAACTCAGAAATGGACCACGTCTGATATTTTGAACAATATTCAATTAACATGGATGAGTATAATATTATTTTTAGGTTTAAATATTTTAGTAAAAATCATCTACTAATAAATAACATTAATGTGAATTATTGAACTTTTCAATTAAATTCAGCTTAGGGACTGCCACAAAAAGATGGAATTAGAATATAATATTTTAAAAAATCTATATTATTTCATATGTATCAAAAAAATTCATGTAACACTCTAAATTACTAAAAGTATATTACTTTTAATATTTATATAATCAATGAATTTATTTTGAAACTAATTTAAGATATATTGTGTCAACATACATTAGAATTTAAGATAATTGTATAAATATGAAAAATTCTAAATAAATTAGAACAAATAAAATAATTTTATTATTGTAAAAAAAACTATTAATATTTATTCAAAATTTTCTTTTTTAACAATGTGAACACATGAAGGATTTTTAAAAGTAAGAGACTAACATTTTGTCTTTTTCATTATTTAAAATATTTTATAAGTCACTTTCATATAAATGTGTCCCATAAATAAATAAATATAACTAATAAGATGTCAAGTCATGAAATAAATTCATTAAATAATATTTAAGTTGAAAAATGGCGGCCTTATCACTTAGTTTTAACCCATGGTAAACCAATTTTCCCTTTTACTGTGGTGATAATTTTTTATTTTTTTCCAATCATTAGGACAAAAAGGTAAGAATACCTTATAAAAAAATATTAATTGATAATATTAAAAATATGGAATCAATTTTAAAGATTTAAGTTACTATAATTTTAATGAATTAATTTTATATTTATCCTGCAAAGCATGATGAAAAATAGTTTTCCAAAAATTGGTCTATTCAAATCGAAAAGTATTTTTATGCGAAGTTAAATATAATGTTGATTAATATATAATAAATTGTATTATTTATATGTATAGTATCATTATATTAATTTACAATCTAACTAAAATTATTATGGGTATTTTTCAATGAAAATTAATGTTAGTTTGACACAAAATTGGTATTATACTCTATTCATTGAAAAATAAATATATTCTGAAAAATTCCAAAATTTCACCATATGAAAATTTTCACACAACAATTTCAAAAAATAAGTTCATTTTGTTAAATAATAATTATAAAATTAGAATAAATTAATTATTGTATTGGCACACAAAATTAAATTGAAATCATTTTTCAAGAAAAAGCAATTTTCAAGCATCAAATGACTTCCCGTAATATTGATTACTTATTTAAAATGCATTAAAAACACATTTTTAATGAGTATGAGATTTATATATATATATATAATTACAATTTTATTACTATTAATCCATCAAAATATAATTTATAGGTCATAATCACCATTTTTAAATAACAATATTTTAATAATATATTACTATTCATTAAAACATGGTGTTGTATGTGACATCATCATTAGAAGAAATTAATTTTTTAAAAAATAGATTTTATAAAATATCATATTATTAAATTCTACCCCACATAAATTTAATTTTACCTCAAAATATATTCCCTTTGATATAAAAAATGTGGATTTCTCTATTTTTTTACATCCTTGGGTTCCTTAGGTGATTCATAGAATTTATGATTCCTCATTGTAACTTTAACCCAATGTTCAGTCCTACTGCATATCAATTTATCTATATAATACAAGATTTATATTTAATTTTAATGATTGGAAAGATCTAGAGCCTGTGGTATGAATGTTGAGTTCAGTATATGTGATGGATTAGGTAAGTAATTCCTCCAGGGTGATACATGGAACACTTAATGGAATTGAGAGAGGTTCGGTTGATAATCCAAACGATAGGATACCATCTATAATCCATCACAAATATTGTAACATCCTGACCTAGATTTCCCTCGAACTATTTTCTAGATCGCTCACCACATGACCCTATGCGCCTCTTCCCATATGCCAGAGATTTCCAACTAGCAGCGAGGTTCTATGGATAGTTAGTAGGGAGACTATACCCTCATATTTAGAGTGTACAATAGAAATAGATAATAAACTCCCAAAAAATGAAAGGAGATATAAAACAATAGTCAACTGAATAATGAAAATGGGCAACAACAGTTTATAAATTGTATTAATGTCATTGTGGTACATATATAAAAGTAATAAACAAATCATCATGTTTTATATCTCAGTACAAAAAAAAAATAATGGCCAAATCCCCAAGGGGTATCTCCATGAGCATCTTAGATTCCAATTTAGTCCATTTATCCTAACTCCTAGGTACAAGAAAATAGTAACAAGAAATGTCCATGGTCCGGTAAACAAGTAGAGCTACTCAGGTACCCCAGTGCACAGGAGGCCCAAATAGGGTGTTAGTTTTAAATATTAGTAGGTCGGGACCATGAGTGTCTTTCTTAATATAGAAAATATAATAAATCTAAAAGGTGTGCAACTATATCGAAGCAATAACAGAATTCCATTAATAACCAACAACCCATCTAAGTTCTAAAGGGACACCTGACGGTGATACCTGCTTTGGCTCGTAGCCAGAATAATATTCTGAACATGAAATATATATATATAAATAATGTATAATGAACGATTTATCAAATTATATTATATTCTTTTTTAACTACCCAAAATATTTTTCATGTTACCATTCTTATATTTCACCAATTGTAAGGAAGTTATCATTCCATAACTCACACACACTTGAATTTACAAGTTATCATTCCATTCTCAAGAACCAAGAATGTCAATGTTTCCATTCAATACTCACGCGCCCATGAATGCCCATGTTACCATTCCACACTCACGCACCACACATTGTCCATGTTACCATTCCATACTCATGCACCCATGAATGTTTGTTTTACCATTCCATACTCACACACCACGACTGTCCATGTTACCATTCCATAATCACACAACCATGAATGTCCAAGTTACCATTCCATACTGACAAACCTATAATGGTCCATGTTACCATTCAATACTCAGGATCCCATAAATGTCCATTTTACCATTCCATACTCACACAACCATGAATGTCCATCTTACCATTCCATACTCATGCACTACGAATGTCCAGGTTACCTTTCCATTCTCATGCACCATTGAATGTTAATGTTAGAATTCCATACTTATTCACCCATTAATGTCCTTGTTAAAATTACCTAATTCATAATATAATTAATTCATCAATTAATTATCATAATTAATCTCATTAAAAATTCTAAAATTAGTTAAACACAACAAGTCATATAGTTAACTCATTAGTTAATTTATCCCAAAAATTACTATAGTTAATTAAAAAAAATTTTAGTCACATAAAAAACATTTCATTTCCACATAATTATTTAATAAATTATTTATCTCAAGGAAACCATCTCAATATCACATAATTAATTCAAAAATTAATTATATCAACTTATCCCCAAATCAAATTCTCATAATTAATCCAGAAATTAATTATCTATATCACAATATCATAACACATAATTATTTTATATTTAATTAACTCAACTTGACAAATTTTATATCTCATTATTAGTATTATGATTAATTATCATCTAAAAGCACAAAATTATTTCAGAATTAATTTTCTCAAATTAACCAATTTATTATGTCATAATTAATCCCATGATAATTATTATCTCAAAGACCATAATTAATTCATAATTAATTATCTCATCTTAATCAATTTAATATCTCATAATCAATCCCATAATAATTATTCTCTTAAATAAAGTAATTAATTCATAATTAATTATCCCATCTTAACCAATTTTATTTATAATAATTAATACCCTGAATAATTATTTGAATTTCAACCTCAAAGCATATAATTAATTCATAATTATTTATTTCAAACCACAAATAAAAAAATTATTAAAAAATTGCAGGAAACTTTTTCAAAAGTTTTAAATCAACAAAACTTCATTTTATTAATTAGGAAATGTTGAGAGCCCTTCCTCAAACAATGTTCAAGCCGTGATTTATAACTCAAATCCGCTACTCACTCACACACACACACTTAATGTAAATTTTCCCTCTCATGAAAAAGGATCAAAAAACCCTAACAATAATACATTCACCCATAATGAGTATAGAGGGGACCAACTCATACACAATTAATTACCCACAACTCAAATAAACTATAAGAACCGAATTCAAGGGGTGTGAAACCAATTATCGGGTATATAACCTTACCCAAAATGACGGAAGTGAACCTAATTAATCCAAACTTCTTCACCTTCGATGACAATAATCAGAATACAGTCTAATGGGTCCCGATATATCTTCCACAACACCTAGAACCAGAAAAATAAAAGAAACTAAATTAAACATGAATATAGGGTTTCATCCTAATAGAGATCAGGTGATTGAGAACCATAATAGATGATGAGAGTAATGAAATGTATGGGGAATGAAAAACCTCACTGAGATGGAAATCTTTTGCGAAGGAACCAGATGAATTCAACATGCAGATAAGAGTTGGGATATGGGGGTAGTACACCTCAACCATGAGTGAAAACGGGCACTATGCTTCACATAGGAGAAGAATGGGGTATTCCTTCCTCATCTCATCTACCTCAAATAATACATTAAATCCATAAATTTATTATTATGTTCAATATAATAATAATATTAAATAATAATCACAACTCTATTATTATTATAAATTAATTAAGATATCTCTTAGATGAACCCCAACTCCCGATTTTACCATATCATTTACGAAACATCTTCTATAAACCCCAATTCCCCATTTAAACACATCATTTAACACAACTCTTTGATAGACCATAACTCCCCATTTAAAGACATCACTTAATTAAATTATATTCAACCAAAGTTAATTTAATAACATATCCAATTCATCTTTATTTAATTAAATTCAATCAACCTCAAATTTAATTAAAAGTGCCCTTATTTCACATCAATTAATTAAATTCTTCTTAACCTTAAATTTAATTCTATAAAACTCCAATTTCACAAAATATTATTAAATCCCTCTGAAACTAGAATTCTTCTAAAATAATTTAACCTAAAAATCAATATTGGGTAAACTGTATAGTTAGACTCGCACAGTCTAATAAACCATTCTTCTACTATTAGACATCTATTTTGTCACACACGACTGACCCACATAGTTTGAAAAAACATGCAGAACATGTAAAAACAATACTTCTTAGTCCGCTGCTCCTGAAACCCATACACCCATCCAAGAACTCCTCAAGAATGAACCCAATCCCGATATAAACATGTCTAAATGATGCCAACTCAAAAAAAATCTTCCCAAAGCTTTGTCTTAAAAACTAACCCATCATTACAACTAAAAAGTTAAATAAAATTCATTTTTACCCAGTTCAAAAACACGAGTCCTTAAAGTTGAATGGACCCATATAAATAAGTATTGATATTCATTTATTCCTAAATCTAAAAACATTCTTCAATGGATAAATCCATAGAAAAATCTTCTCACCCACTTTAATTTACTGATCACCCAATTGATTTCAAGAATAAAATTTTAATCAAATCTTAGCTACCTTGATGTATTGTTTAATGTATCATATTTATCTATCATTTCATTATCTATATCAAATACCAATATCTTTATTTATTTAACTTTATCCTCGAATATTGTAGTTCTATAATTTCTTCCATATACAACTTCCTGACAAGTCACATGAATGCTCATGTGAAAGGTATTGTAGTAAGAAAACTCAACTAAAGGTCTTTATTAATCCAAAACACCATTGAAATACATAGAAAAAGATCTTAAAATATGGTCAAGAATAATAATAGTTTTATTATACAGACTATTTATATTAGGAAGAAATGTAGTTCTGAAATATATATATATATATCAAGATCCTTTTAAAGATTTTTCTAGAACTTTGAGGTAATCCTTGAATCCTGATCAGATTCAATTGAATATTTTAGTGGATAGAAGAACACAACTTTATTAATCAATATAGTGTAATGTTGATCCAAAGGTAAATATTATCTAATATAAATTATTTATTCAAAAAATTTATGGTGAACGACTACATAGAAAATATCATTAAGCACATAGAAATTTCAGGGAGTCTGATGACAAAGTCCATGGAGATGTTTTCCCACATCCATTTTTGTGTGGGTAATGGTTGTAACATCCCCTTAAACATATTTGTACCTACCTGAAATTGGTGACACAAGATTAAATGAGATACATATTCTATAATATCACTCATTCTTTCTATCCGAATAGAAATACTATTTAAAAAATCTATACATCTTTCTACTTATGGATAAACAGATTATGATGAACTAAAAGCCTCATCCAAAATCTCTTTCAAATATGGTATGAAAATAACACATATCCAGGTCCTAAAGATTATTATTCAATAACAATCATGTTTTAACTTAGGAATATTTCTCACATTCTTTTATATCAATGCATCTTCCTTCTTCACCACTTTAATCATCACTTGGATAGTTGATTGAACAAACAATTGATAAAGATAAGGTGTCTACCCTTTCATCATGATTATCTGATATATTCTTTGAAAATAAAAAAATATTGGATCTATTGTGGTCCACATCATATATATCTAGGCATGATCCTTGAAACTGAAAACTTCATCCACCTTGATTTCTTTCCAAGGGTTATAATGTATTGAGTAATCAAATTATTTAATCATTAACAAACATCTTCTATGGAACATATTCACCTATTTCTATGTGAAAATATACTTTAATATTTTATTATAAGTATATATATCACATATATATCATTAAAAATAATATCTTTATATATCTAATTCTAAAATTACCATTGCTAACTCTAAGGCATGAGTTGTATAAGTTTGATCATGATCCTTCAATTGTGGTGATGCATAAATTATTACTATATCATTCTACACAAGAATTCATCCTAGTCACTTGTTTTATGAATATCTATAGATTATAGACACTTCTTCCCTATAAGAAAAATTAAGAATAGGTGTGTTTAGTAACTATCTATTTAGTTCCCGGAAATTTCATTCACATGCAGCTATCCAAATGAATTTTTATCTTTTCTGAGTTAACATAGTGATTGGATTAGAGAACCTTGAAAATATTCACACAAAGAAATGATAATATCAATACTACTGAAGAAAACTATGGATATTTGTATACATGGTTGGTATAGGCTAAAATTAGGTAACTTCTATCTTCTATGGATCCAAAGATGTACCTTCACATGATATTAAATTAACTAAAAATGAAACTTTATTCGATAAAAGTTTTCACTTGGTAAATTTTTCATACAAATTTTCCTTACATAGGGTCTTCAGTAAAATCCTCAAGTGATTTTTGTTACTTTATTAATATTTTAATATATAATAATATCATCTAAAAAGACTACCAAAAACTGATGAAGGTAATATTTGAAGACTATATTCTTTAAATCAATATATATAGTAGGGGAATTAATAGACCTAAAAAATCATAATATATTTATAATGTACATACATTCAATTTAATGATGCCTTTGGTATATCCACTTTATTAATCCTTAATTTATTATATCCAAAGAAAATAAATGTTGGAAATTTTATGATCCCACCAGAGTTCATAAAAAATTCATCAATATGGATTTAATGGACACATTTTATTGATAGTGTTATTTTCTGTTTATTGATAATCAATAAAGGATCAAATTATTCTATAATTATTATTGGAAAAAGAACTGGTGAACCTCAAGGTGATGAAATTTGTTAAATAAATACATTTTAAATATTCTCCTTGAGAATCTTATTCAATTCCATCAACTCATTTGGGGCCATTTTGTATGGAGTCATTAAAATAGATGTGGCCCCAAGTATGAGTTGTATTGAGAACTCAAATTCCCAATTTAGTGAAAGAATAGGAAACTCTTATTAAATGAAATAATAAACCTAGAAACAATAGGAAAATAATTGAAGTAATTTTTCTACACAACCATTTGAGATAAACACCAGTTTTGAATCTAAATCAATACCCATATAATGGAATTTATTTCCATCAGATGTTCATATTTATCACTTCACTAATAGATGATAATATTTTGGAATGTAATATCAAATGTGACTAACCTTACACTATAAATAATAAAGTATTTATGTATAGAAATTCAATCCTTTCCCATGATTATATCATGTTTAACCATATGGATAATAACATGATTTATAAGATGAAAATTCCCACAAACATTTATCGGGAATAATCATAGACTCAAGATATGATCATTATATCATTAGGGGTTTTCACTACTGATTTAACATGTAATCATATGGAATGAATTTAGATACCATTAATGAATTATTAATATATAAAACTGTGGGTATATCTGTAGTCAATAAGACAATATCCGTTATAGAGTGGATGATATGTCTACCTTTCACCATTTCATTGTTATCACCCTTATCAGAAATAGTGATCATATGTGGTGTACCATTTTCTATTGAAATAAGTGGTTATTGATATCAATCATCATCACTAACCATAACATTTGAGAATTGGTTATGATAATTACAATACACCTTACATTTGAAAGACTATATTGTGTTTGGTTTATTCTGTGGAGGTCTCTCTATTTGAACCATTAGCTAACTTCTTCACATCACTCTGAAATTTTATTTTTTGATGACCTTTATTTGAACACTTAAAATATTTATTATTCCCCTTATGTATATTTCCTCCATTTTCCCCTCCCATCAGGAATAAAGGAAAAATATCCTTATTCTCGGAATGGTTTTTAGAATTTCCTTTCCATTTAATCTTTCTTTTCTTTTCAAGAACATGCGATTGCGGGGAAAATCCATTCTCTCTTTTCACCTTGATCTCGTGATGAATGATTTCTTCATAGCTATTGAAGTTCCTTAGCAATAATTTCCTTGGGAAACTAAATTTTAATCAACCAAAGAACTGACCAACCTTAATTTTAGGCTGGATGATAATGATAGAAGTGTACTATATAAGTCTTGAAAAATATTCCTCATAGGTTTCAACAGAATCATTATACATTTGATTTAGATCAAGTAATTACTTCTATTTTTTATTATTAATAATATAAGGAAATTAATTATTTGAAAATAATATATATTAAAAAATCCCACTCTATTTCTTCTATAATGAACAAGAATCTTATAAATGAAAATGGACGTCTTATAATTATGTCATATAGTATAAATCACATAGATAAACCAGAAAATATTATTCTCATATCTGAATGTTGATACATTAGTAAGAAAAAACCCATAATAATGAAATATATTAATTCAAGATAATAAATATAAAATGTGATAATAAAAATAGGATAGTTTGGATCTCCTTGGTCCAATAGAATGTCTACACTCAAATATTTAAAGATGAAAGTATATATAATCTAGGGAGAAAATTAAAGTGATTGATGAATGTAATAAGTTGTATTTATAGGAAGTAGTAATACCTTACGACCATTAGAAATCTGACCATTTAAATAGTAACTTGACCATTGGAATAGTAATGTGACAAATAAAAATAGTAATATTTTCATTTGAATTATATCCTTAGCTATAAAATTGTAAATAGAATTTAGGTATCTTATAAATTTTAATATAAAAAATTTATATCATGAAATAAGTGAATAAATGTTATCAAAATGATAAATTATGTGTTTCCATTTTTTTAAATCATAAATTTTTATTTTCAATGTTATAATTGATATAGTGATTTAAAAGAGAATTTATTTTCATAAAATATATTCAAAAATTATTAATTTATAATATTAACATTATATAAAAATATTATGAGACTGTAATTAATTTTTAAAAGTTTTATAATATAGGTTATAATACTAAAACTAGTATTTTTAAATAAATGATGATTTTTATTAAAATTTAATTTTCTCATTTTTACTAAATTATTTCCATAAACTGGAGTCCATTTTCGAAATATATTCTTTGAAAAATGTAAAGTGTATTTTTATGTATTTTTCTAAAATATTTGATTTTATTTTAAATGGTGAAATACTTTATTTTACTGGAAAATGCTATTTTTTAATTGGTTTAAGGGGAACCCTTACATCAATCAGAGTCCTAGTAGGCACATATGGCCCAATAAATGACCATAAAGGCACCAAAGACATAACACCACTAGAACACACCCTCCCAACTTATTTTTGTTCATTTAACCAATTTCCCAACCATACATAGAAGCAAAACTGTCATTTCCCCATGTAGAGATGCATGATGCTCGTTACCAATGGAAGAATTCGTTCGATCTCATTATTACCAAACGAGTGGCCTTGTAAAGATCCGCAGTGCTTCTATAATCCCCATCCACGTCTACACATGTGGAATGAGGCCTCAAATGTTTTCCCCTGCAGAGTCATTATTCTGTCACTATACCCATGGACAATCACCACCATTGTCTGTTCCTTGATGCATCTCACCAGTTATCCAAAATAAATTTTTTATTTAAATAAATCATTTTTCCATAAATTTTGGATCCTGAAATGTTCAGCATAAATTTTTTTGAAACAACATATGATAAAACATGGTCATTCCCACAAAAATTAATAGAGTTGGAGGAATTAACTCTATATAATGTCCCAAATTGGAATACCCATAAAAATAACCCATGTTCTAAAAAATTTACTATATTTATTTATAATAATTTACTCTATTGATAATAATGATAAAAAATAACAAAAAAATAACAACAAAATAAAAAGAAACCCTCTCCTCCCACTATAAATACCACTACTCACAACCTCTTCTCCTCACACCTCCCAAGCACTGAAACTTTTTGAAATTATACACAATTACTTTACCAATTCCCATCCCCACATCTAGGAGATTCTATTCTCAAAAGAGACCAAACATAAGTTACATAAAAAGGTTATAAAAGATAAGATATTAAATAGTACATTAAGTGAATGTGTAGAACACATTTAGACCAAAGGCAGGAGATCTCTCTGAAACTCCATTTTTACATCATGTCATGATTTCAATATATTTACACCAATTAAATTTTCAATTATTCTTATATAATTATTATACACTATTTTTTTGTTTTCCAAAATTATATATCTTTATCAATGCAGCCTTCATTGATGTGGAAATACAAGTTTTAAAATGTACCCTTCATAATTTCTATCGATATGAAAACATGATTAAAGGGAACATCTTCATTTCTTATCCATTATCATGTACACTGCATAATATGTCTTAAGAATCGATTATTTTTATAAGATCACTTATTTTATTATTAAAAATCTTTTTAGTTTATTTTTGGTTTTATACATCCAATTATGCATTTTGTTCTTTAATGAATCTTTAATATTCTCTATAAACTGTACAAGAGTGTCTCATTTATAAATATGATTAAATACTCTATTTACATGTTTTCACTTTATATGGACATCATTTATCATTATTTAAGCCTATTTTACATTATAAATGTCCATGTATAGTTTATATACTTTCTTTCCTGGATACTATTAAACAACACCCTTTGGTTATGACTTATGACATGGTTATGATACCCATTTATTTCAATTGAAAACCATTGTGTCTATTCATTAA
This sequence comes from Viscum album, assembly GCA_963277665.1. Taxonomy (NCBI): domain Eukaryota; kingdom Viridiplantae; phylum Streptophyta; class Magnoliopsida; order Santalales; family Viscaceae; genus Viscum; species Viscum album. Next base: position 1,955,262,084 of record OY728127.1, on the reverse strand, counting down.
GTTTTTATTATTTATGTGGCCAGGATATGAATGAATATGTTATAATGGGTTCCCATGATAGTTCTATAATTCATTTGGTAATGTTTAGTCTCATTAGAATTCATGTATGGGATTAGGAAGTAATCCTAATCCGGTATGGGACATTGTTGAACGTGTGGTATAGTCTTGACTATTAGACTCAACTCAAGTTTATGTCATGTTATTTGTTTCTTCCATATTCTGATGTCTCCAAGATCATATGACTCCATGTTCTAAATTTAATGATTCTAAATTTCTATCCATGATCCATGCCATTTAATGTTGTCATGTTAGGCCTTCTATCCCATGTTCTTTTCTTATTTTCCAAAATTATTCCCTTAATGGGATTTTTATCGCATCCCATTTGTATATGTCATCCCTAGGATATCCAATAAAGATGCATGATCTAAATAGATATTATAATCTTAGTGTAGACAATAAATAAATTTAGTTTTATTCTGGTTTCATGTTTTTATATTATGTACTTGATCTTACAATGACATTATAATTTATGATCATTGGTTTGTATATAATATAAAATTGTACTTTATATCATGAAATAATATTTATAAAAGTACAAGGTTTCTGTATATTAAATCAATTCCAATATCATCATAATCTTAATAAGATTCCACAGTTTATATTCTTCACCGACTAAATGATTAATGGATTAAATGACATGTATCTTGCACTAGAGAATGGAAAATATTTTTTCAATGGTACTGATGAATCACTAAATAAATAGTGGATTATTGGAAACATTAAAATATAGATGATGATTCATTATTAATGAATCCACATGACTTAGTTACCTCATTTTATCTTTTGGAACATTGTCGTGATTCATATCTTGAGAATGTTTTTGAAGCATTAAAATGACATTTTCCCTTCTAACTCCATTACAATTTTGTTTCTTTGACATATAATCATTGAATTTTTTTAAATTTAGCATTAAAATCATTCATTTATGTTTTATCCAATTTTTAAAATAATAACATGGAGTATAACCAAGAACAATCATAGTGGGAAACCATATAATCATGTAAAATAAATTATAGGATATCTAAATCATGAAAATTTGTTTTAATTGTTGTCACCATATGTTTAACCTAGTTCATTCATGCTCATAATATATTAAAATCCATATTAATGTTTCATAAAAAAGGGGAGTTAACCCTGAATATACCTATGGAGTTTCAAACCAGGTTCAGTTTAAGGGAACACTCACCAAGAACAATAATGACTGCAAAGAAACAATCACACCACTTTTTTTGGGAAATAACCAATAGATTTGCATTTTACAAAACCATATAAAATTTTTGTATCTAGATAGGGTTGTGTTTCTAGGAAAACCAAACTATAATGCCCCGAACCTAGTTATCCAGAGTCGGTGCATTATTACGTAACATTGGCATGATCAAAAAAGATCAAGTCTCGAAAGAACAATTAGTTTAGTATCCTTGGAAACACTAGATATATTCATAAGTCTTACATTACATCATAAAGTAAAACAAAACTACAAAAATATTTTGTATTCATATCCCCTCATACTATCCCTACAGGTCATTCATAAAATACTTCTTCACATCCTGGAAAAATTAAAACATTTAAATGGTTGAGCTCAGATGCTCAGTAAGGATAACAATATAGAAGAATCTTTCAAAAATAAACATAATCATTTAAGGCAATGTATAACTGAAAAAAATGAATTTTAAACTTGAACTTTAACAATATATGGAAAAAATAAAATGAAATAATGGAATTTACTTATTCACATGGATATTCTACTAGTCGAATAATCCCATGGAATATCAATAACCACTTTCATAATGATGGAATGCATAATGCCAGACTATCATAACCAAGTATCCAAGGCCTCGTGCCAAGACTGCATAAAATATTTTCTCAAGGCCTCATTCCAAGACACAATTTTTTCTCACGAGACCTACCGATGCATCGAGGAGCTATAGCGGTCTCCACCCATCACTTATTAAGACCAATGCATTCCTCATATGAATAAGTTTAAACATATAATAAACCATAACATAATTGTATCCCATAAAAAATGGATAAAAGAAATATAACATTTCCACATTTGAATCACAAGATATCCATACAACACATTGATAAAATAAACCATTTTCAATACCAAAATAAAAGAAAAGTAAAACTAGGTATTTATTTTTCATTTAAAAAATGTTAAGTCTTGGGGAGGAAGCCGAAAGTCAAATAATGGTCATGGAAGCGGAGAAGTCATTGTCACCACATATGTACGACAAAAAACATCCCCTTTTGTCATTTAGTAAAATTCTTCTTATTCAAAAGATTCTTTTTGAATAAACATAAAAGTCAAAGGGGTTTATACACCGTATAAAAGAAAGTTGTGTATAAAACAAAATATGCCTCAATGAATTGACATTGAGACGAAGTCCCTTAAAAAGATTATTTTTAAAATAAAATAGATCTATTATGTTTATTCACTATAATTACACATAAATAAAGTACAAATACAAGATAGGACATATTAATATCATGACGTAATTTGAAAGTAGGAGATTAACCCAAAGAACAAAAATTGGGTTAAGAAGTTCCCTTACCTCATGTCCGACTTGACTCGATCGTTCTTTAATCTCTGGAATAATAAACTAGAGTTAATTTCTACTTTCTTAAGAACCTTTTTCAAGTTCATTATTCCTTTTATATCACTTATTATCATGTTATGAACATTATTTAGTCATTTAAGTTAATATCATTCGTTTTTTAGATCTTTGGTACTTGAGTCAACAATAAACTTCTAATAATTACAAGTTGTTCATGTGGAAAAATATAAATTATATATAGAATTATATTCATGATCTATATATCATATATATCATATATAACCCGTATATGCATGAATTTATAATATTTCATAACATTTAGAGGTAAGAAATGAAATACACTATTCATGGAGACGGTAAGTCGTAAGTACGCATGAACGCTACTTTCATTTTGATTTCGTATTTAATGGAATGAAATCATAATCATATAAAGGTATATTATACTTACAATATAATATCATATATAATATCATTTACTTCATCCTTTATACATCCCACAAATTTCATTAACGATTCAAATCACTTTGAGGGGGCGGTAGTGTGCACTTCCTAAAATTAAATTATCGCGTTTACCCATAATGGAAATCATAAAGGTATGAAATAAATGAAAAATACAGAACCATAAGTAAAACATAAAAATAATATATATCATATATAAATATAGTGAAATCTTAATGGACACCATGAAATGTGTTAAAAGCAGATTGAACAATCATCGTTTCGTGAGGCAGTTATTCGCCACCCACAGAAACAGTATATTCTTTAACCATTAGACGAAGGTGTGTGTAAGTGTAAATAAAATAATTCTCATAAAAACATCATATTATATTTAAGATACTCGTGTTGTTACAAAATAAAGGAATAAAAAGAGTTTAAGGGGTTGGAGAAGCAAAATAATACAAAAGAACATAAGAGAATACATTACCTTAAAATCGGGTAACTCTTTTTGATTTGAGCCAAAGGATTCCTTGGGAAGACTTCTTCCTAAAGTGATTCTTCTAGGAGTAAGAGAGGGAAGTGCAGAGAGTATTTGGGTAGTGTTTGGACGAGCCAAATGGCTTTGATGGTGTGATTAAGGTGGAAGAGGTGGGGGCCTTTTATAAGAGGATAGGAGCGGCACTCTTGGAAAGTCTTGAAATGTTACATTATTATGAAATTATTTTCAGATTTTAAAGGTCCCAAAATGATATATTTCTAGGATAAGGTGATAAGGGTTCTAAATTTACTCATAAAATTGGTTTTTTAAAAGTGTATGCCTTAGATTTTACATTATATTTTCATTTTATTTAAATCGTTAATTAATGAGGTAATCGCAACATCATCATAGTGTCATAAATAAATTTATTTTAATAATGCTTAAAAATTATAAAAAAATTACCATGATGTAGGAAATATTTTTATATTTCCAATGAATATTTATAGTCTAAAGGTTAACTTATATAACCCCATGTAAAAATTGTTTTAGTAAAAGAGCACATGATTGTGACAATTTTATTTTTACATTAAATAAAATCTTATTAATGTCATTTTCTTACCCAAGTGGCTCCATGGAGTCCCCAAGTTGACCCATGGATTTTCTTGGTCGTCCATGACTCATACAATAAGGTTAGGATAAGTATAAAAGTAATTTTATATTATTATATCATTATATTTACCTTAAATTAAACTAATTACCTTTAATCACGATTAATAGAACTTAAAGGTTACTATTCAAAAAATATTATTTTAATCCCATTGAACCACATTTTTATTCCTAATGACAATGATTTATGTCGGATTTTTTAAATTCAAATCACAGAGGTGATAAAATTTCATTGAAACAAAAAATCAGTTTTTTAACTACCACTTAGTGGTTTCACTATTCATAAAAAAATCTATGTTTTTTCAGAAAAATAACAAAAATTAACTCTAAGCTCTATTTGATATTCCAAATTAAAAAATTATTTCTATTTTACAAAATTCCAAACATGTGAGTTTCATTAAATAATTTTATAATTAATTACCGTTGTCAAAACAAATAGCGTGTTTTTAAGAAACAATATCAATCAAAAGATTGACAATTGATTAGGTCCAATTTCCAAGTGAAATCAATTCTAATGACAACTATTGGATAAAATGGTAAAATTATATTCTAAATATACTTTAAAACCACTAAATAGTATAATTTATCACTACTAATTATTTTGATTAAAGAAGTTGTTTTTAATTAAGATTTAGTAATTTTCACTATTCATCCAAATGTAAAAGTAATCCGAAAAGTTCCAAAATTTCACCCTAGGATAAATTTGATATTATGATTCCAAAAATTAATTCCATTTTGAAAGATAAAATTTATTAAATTTCAAAAAGTAGGTTTTACTATTCATAATGGCTAGTTTGATTGGTTGTGGTGTGTGTTAGAACTCTAAATTTTGTACAACACACACTACTGTATTATTCAAAGAGAAGAGTGCCATGGAAGCTTGGGGTGTTACACAAACTCATTTCATTATCATAAATAATGATGGAATACTATACATTGAATATTTCCATGGTTTCTCCCTAATGTTTTCTCATCCTAGTTTCCAAAGGTCAACTAAACCTCTCTGATACCGTATTTAGTGATCCATACTTTTAAAACATAGATATTAAATGTTAATAGACCAATAGTAATTACATAACAATATTTCCCACACTATAATTGTATAGGTCTAGTATCTTTGGAACCATGAGGGCAGAAAAAACTAGATCATAAGTTAACTACATCATCACCCACTAAGTAATTCATAAATATCACCCTTATTAGACCTAACTTACTTAATACTATTCTTTATATCCTAGGTAAAGGTAACATAAGAAAGGGTGAGATCAAATACTCAGTAAGGGTAAAAAAGAGAGATACTAGTGATTACATAAACATAACATGAGAATAAGGGTATGAAAACATTAACATAAAATTTGAAAACCATAAAATGCATACAATATATCAATATATTTTTTCATGGAATAAATATTGGTTTTTATAGGAAAAAATCATAAATGAATCACAAAACATGAGAAATGAGAGTATCACATTGGAATAAGACTTTGATTTGTTGAAAACACATAATCCTAGAAGTTAATTACCTCAGCAATAAAGGATTATTTTTAATACTATTATAGTGGAATGGGTTTACTCCTCAATCTATCTTAGTAGTGAAAGTTCACTCCCAAATAGTTTCATAGTGGACAAAGTCCCTCGATGAACTAGGTTAACTCTCCCTTTTAGTCCCATTTATCTCATGAGATATCCATATTTACGCAATTCATTATTGGGATATATAATTCAGGACCCATGAGTCACATAATCAATATCATAAAAATGTGTTCCATAATATTATAACACATTCATCAGATCATAACACATAAAAAGGAATTTATTTGTGTAAATATTTCATCATTACATAATACGATAAAAATAAAAAGGTTTCATAGTTATCACACATATTAATTATATTGTAACATATGGGTAAAGGAATAAATTTCATAAAGATATTTTCATTATAATTATATATAATCCATAGAAAAAATAAATCTTTTATCATTTGATAATATCTTCATTAAGTATTAGGAAACAACAAAGGATGCCAACATAGATGGAAAATGCTTTTAAAATATCACTTGTAACAATCATTGGGGAAACAATTTCACATTGTAGTCAATTATTTTAAATCTTATTTTTTTAAATAATAAAAAAAACATAATATTTGAAAATAACCATAGAAACATAAAATTTAATCTTCAATTAATTGATCACTCATGATGGTATGAAATCCCATTCACGTCGTATACTTTAGAATAATATTTCCTTTCACATTATTGGTAAAAAGTCAATTATAACTCATTTAGAAAATGAAAAGAAGATTTTTTTAATCCATTTTGTTAAAATTAGTAAATTTTTAAAATATATTTTAAAAAATCATTGGATAATACATAAAACATTCTTTAAAATGCTTTTTTAAAACATGGATGGAAGAAAAATGATTTTTGATCGAAGAGGGAAATAAGGTTAGTTTTTCTTAAAAATAATATTTCTATCTCCTTAGTAAATAATGATAGAAAAATGAAAATGAAATAATTTAGTTTCAAGAGATAACTATATTGGATGAAAATTTATACTATTCTTTAGGGTTATACCATATAATTTCTTCATCGTAACATAACCATAAATGATCTCTATAAGCTATGAGATTGTAACATAAAACCCTTACCAATTTGGTTAATTTTGAATCTGAATCCCAATGAAATAAATAACCATATATGTAAATGAAATTCACCATTATTTTCGTAATAATAATAATAATATATAGTAATGTTTAGTATATAAACCACAATACAAAAACAAGTAGTGAATTTTTCATGTGTCTCACAGAAACTAAAGTGATAAAAAAACCATTTACATAGACTAAGACTCATAACATAAGTCCTTTTTATCTGAAATAATAAACATATGTTTATAATTTTATTTCATAATAACCTTTTTGTATTATAAATCATTTTATTTTATTTTAATCAATTTTATATTCAATTACTTAATCAATTATGTTCACATTAGATGTTTTGATGATATTTAACACAAAAGTCAAAATTTACATTGGAAGGTTTAAAATGATCAATGTGCACATTATTTAATCTTCTCAATAATGATTATAACTAAATTATAATCAATTTTATATATCAATTTTACTTCTAAAAATATGATGGAATATGGTTATGAAAAATCAACGATGTTACAATCATCGAGATGGTGGGCCTCACACACACATGAGTAATGTTTCCATTTTCAATGGTCATGATGGAAATAAGGAATTTATTATTTTACCTTTACATAATTATTATTTTAAAGTAAATATAATAGTATTTCTCCAAATATACTTTTATATATTATCCACATGATGTGGAAAGGAAAAATTACTTACATTGCATCATGGATGTGGTAACACACACATACACCAAAATAACATTATCATTTTTCAATGAATAGAAAGGTATGAAAATATATGTTTTATTAATTTTATATAATTATAAATATATAATAAATAACATGTATATATATTAAATCCATCATCACAAACAACCTTTTTTTGCAATTATATAATATTAATTACATCGGTTTGTGAGGTGGTAGTCTGTCGTACACTTGAATGATGGTTTCATTTCGCATTTGGTCAAAGAGGATATAAATTTATGTTGTAACAATAATGTAATAGAATAATTTTTTATTATTTATAATTATTATATTATTCCATAACTTTTGAATATGATTTTAAGGATGTTGAAAAATAAATAAAATAAAAACTATTGGTTAAGAACATTACATATTCTTCAAAAAACCACTTTTGGTTTGAAAAAAAATCCTTCATTGGAGGGTTTTATTATAAAAATTCCTATATGAAATGGAAACTGATGTAAATAGGGTATTTGGAATGTTATTGGATGAACCAAAAGGCATTTTATTTGCGATGAAATGTGAATAGGATGAGCCCTTTTATAAGAGATAGGATGGGTCCTTTTGAAACTTCATAAAAGTTTAAAATATAAAAAGGTAATTCTCTAGTAATATTCATTAAATTTTTATAAAATCTAATATAAGGTAGTATGTGTATTTAATAACATTAAAAAATAATCTTTTGAAAGGCTTAACTTGTGTTTTAAACCTTATTTTTTGGTTTAGCTCCATTATTAACATATTTTAAAAAGTACCATGATAATATATTTTTAAATCTAAAAAGGGTTAATAATTTTATCATAAATTAAAAAAATGACTCAAAAATAGACCATGTAATTTATTTTTAACCATATTTCCTTCAATTGGCCGATGCTAATCTTCTTATTAAATATAAATCACTTAATAAAATATTATTTATTGAAAAATATCATTAATTCCAATTTTATTACTATTAAATTAAATATTAATTTAAGACCCCAATAAAAATATGAATTTGAATATAATATTTTCAAACATTCCTAATATATCATATTAATCTATGAAATTATTGAAGTACTATAACTCACACAAATTATATTAGTTTTTAATATTTTTAAAATATTTATTTTATTTATCTATTAATTGATGAAATATCATGTTTGCATTGTTTATGGATTTTGGGAAATTATATAATTACTAAAAATTAAAATTAAATTACCATAATGAATAATGTTTCATTATTCTCAATATAATAATTAAAATTAATTCACAACATTATCATTTTCTGACAAGAATGAATGAGAGATTTTTAAAAGTAAGAGGGTGATATTTTTTTTATTTACAGAAAATAGTCTATGGGTCAATCTATTTACCATTTATTTTTGTATGCCTTTGAAATATATTAGGATATATTTGTTAGATCAATACACTAAGATCGTACAAGATTATAATGCCATGTAGGTATAGAATTGATATTCTAAAAATATTAAAATTATTAATATGACATATACATAGATTTTTTATAAATAATTAGTTAAATCTTGAGTGGACACTAAGATAAAAAAAATATACGACCATGGTTGATTTTTGAACATGGGTTTACCCTAGGTATGACCTGAGATCTCTCAGTGCCGAACATCAGGTTGAGGTAGTCGTTGGTGTTGTGTTTAATTAAAATAAATAATTAAACTTATTCCTTTGACTTTAGAAAACCTAATCAATATACATCCTAATTACTGTTCTATGAAAAATTTATAGGATTATCTAGCTAATACTAGGAGGATTTTAGAGGTAGTTCAGATCATTCTTCTTTTGTAGATTGGGAACAGACATTGGAGAACGATCAATTCAAGTTATATCCACAAGAATTGAATGAAGTGGGACTTATCCTTCACAAGAAAAAATGTTCATCTCCAATTATTGATCCCATATTGTTTTAGGTATCATCAATAATAGTTACCACCCCATTTTATTAGAAAAATGAGCAAGAATTATATCTTCTATTGATCTGTGATTACTATTCATTACACGGGCCCAACAATTTATTGATTATATTGATCTGTTGATTTTTTCATTTTTTCAAATGATATCATCCCTATTAACAGAAGTTTTATGGTTATTGGACCATAATTAAAGGAAAATTATAGATTCACCTTGTTTATGTTCTTTATTCCACTATATTCTTTACGTTAATCACTGCTAGCCTATAGGGTCGTGTCTAGAATTTTTTGTGGTGAGTTAGATTGTGATTGAACCAAAAAATTCAAGGTAGATATACTTGAGATGGATAGATTAGAAAATTGAGGATGGACCCAGATTGATCGTAGGTTGCAGGTGATTCTCTATGGATCTGGGATACAAAGAAACGAAAGGGTTGAGCTACAGATGATGTCGGTGTAGGATCAAAATGTAAATGTATATTTCTCAATTACAAGAGGGGGTGAATTTTACGTTAAAAAATCATTTTTATCCTTAATCAAATCAGTGTTTAACCAGGTTAGACATGATGAATTCACAATACCTCTTTAGATCGTAATAAAGAAACTAACATTCTTAGGATTTGATGATATGAATATGATAAATTAAAAAATGAAAATGTTACTTATAGAATCATTAAAACATAAATCATATCATATATAATTACTCAGAGATTGCACATGTATTAGAAAGTATAATAATTTCACACTTTCTAACATTAATAAACTGTATCAGAAATAAAACTTATTACAACAATAAGTAAACAAGTATAAGAAATCTTTTAACCCATAGATAAGGGTATCCAAAAACATTGGATAAATTTCCCTTGATTTATACTTTCAAGAAATTATGTCATACCCACACAAGTGTAAAACCTGGGTATAATGATTGGTAACATTCTTGCAATCAATGTAAGCCCTTGATTGAGAAGGAAATTGTCACCCATATCATTCTATACATAGAAGCACTTGGTTGAACCACAATAATTGGAGACACACAAGGCTAGATGAACTAGATGTTATCTTCTTGAAAATGTTCTTCACAACATTCAGACAAAGTATATTTGAGTAGTTCTCTCACAGAGAATCACCTTATTATAGATTTAAACTAATCTCAACAAAAACTATACCCCTCAAATCATTAAAATATCTAGGTATTCATAGGAAGAATCTATAATGGTCGACTTATCCTCTAATGGTAATATTTTTCCTTAAATTTTAGAGGGACATGTAAATGTGGCACTAATGCAACATTAATGTTAAAACAAATTGGACGATATCATTTTATATAACTAACAATGAGAAACATTACTCTTATAAATTAACATTATCTTATTTAGGATTCAATGAAATTAAAATCTACATTAAGAAAATATGATAACTATAACAAAATAATTTAATAGGATTTGTAAGACAGTGTAATTCTTAGTCTAAAAATATTGAAAAATAGATTCTATGAAAACTAATAATCAAATTCTAATTTTTGTGAAACATAGAGTCTTATTTCTAAGATTAGAAGTGTCTGGTTTCTAAGAGACTTGTCACTGATTTCAGATAGAATTATATTTTAATTTCTATTGGACTTAGATTCATAATTCTAGAGAAATCATATTTTCAATTTTCGAGAAATCAGATTCTCAAATCTAGAAAAATTTGTTTTTGAATTTTGGAGAAATTAGAATCTTATGAACTTTAATATTTCTATGTTAGATAAGGATATGATATTTATTAAAAAAGAAAATTAGATTTGGTTTAGTTATGAAAACATTAGGTTAGTCTTTGATGATTATAGGTAATTTCAAATCCATTCAAAGAGAAAGAAATGATTCGTTATGAAAATGTTTATTAGATAAATATTACATTCCTTAATAAAAATGTTTTTTATTTCCAAAACATAAAGGAATAATAAAGTCAAACAAAAACTTATTATCTCATCAATCTCCCCCTTTTTGGAAAGCACAAAAAACATTTCATTAAAGAATATATTGAACTATGTTTTTCATTTATGAGGTTAAAATAAATAATTACCTCTATTTTTTATAGATCATTATGAATATGACTAACTCCCCCTTATCCTTTGATATTACTCAGGATTTTATTCACGCATTCCTTATAAAAATAACCTCCCTTACATAAGAATTTATTCTTTAAGTAATATACCCTTTAATTAGGCATTATCTTCCTTTAACATAATATTTTTTTGAACATTCTTTTCTCCCCCTTTGGAATTTTTATAAATGAATGGAGGGAAAAAATTATACATGAAAGGTTAGGAAACATATAAAACAAAACAATTCAAAAAAATGATTTCATTAGAATATCAAATTCATAAAAATTTCATTACAACAAATGATCAAATTTGAAAAGAAAATTATTCATCCTTCCTTTTCACATTCAGCAACAAATTTTTTCAATGTTGCCTTTAGCTTCTTCATTTTTTTGTGCTCATATTCAAAATTCTTGAGCAGTTGTTCCTAATCATGATTTTTTATTTCTATATCATTTATTTTTTTATTCTTATGACTTAACTATTTCACCTGAAGACATGATAAATTCATCATGGTTTCTTAGATTTTTAGCCATCTATTACCTGATTGACCTCTCCCTGATTAGATTAAGACCAACATAGTTAATTTTCCCATTCAGATATTGGTCTTCTTGTTGGTATATAGCATTATATGACATTGGTTTCACTGAAAGTGTTTTTTTATAGATTCTTGATCTTGTCATTAGACTTTTCAAAATCAACGTTGACCGTGTCAATGAAATAATAAAAAAATTTAAGATCATCTATGAATAACTTTGATCACTTTGTAAATTTATTAGATGAAATTTTTTGAGCGTCTAAGATGATCTGAAAATTCTTGATCTCATTTTCGAGTTTGATGAACTTTTACATAAGAAATTTTGTTGAATCAATCATCTGATTGACCAATTCTTGAATCAGTTAACATCTTGAATCAATGCAACGAATGAAAGGGATAGAGTTCAAAATATTCTTCAAGGACTAGACCAAAAAATCATGTCTTAATATAGAGGATGACTTCGATATAGATTCTTTTTTTAGTGATGGAACTTCAATAAAGATGTTGGGGTTTATGTTCTACATAGTAATGTAATGTTCCTAATTTACCAAGACATTATACCTATCGATACTCAAAGTTTTCTGAAGATAAATTTAATGTTATAAGTTATGTTTAAGTGTGTAATAAAGAGAAGGCTAGTTATAGTTGGTATCAAGGGGTAGGTTTAGTTATTATTTGCATTAGGATTAGAAAACGCTAATAAAAGCCTTAAAGATAAGACAAAGTATAATAAAAACATCCCAAAATTTTGGTGAGTATTGAGTTAGTTATTTATCATGAAAATACATCCCTGTCTGGATATGGGAAGGTAGAGGTTTCTCTAACACTGATGTATCTATGGAAAAAATCCAAAAATACTGATTTGAGATAGACTCATACAAGAACTCGTATAGGACAATGTTCCTTGCTTCACTCTTGGTTAAGAATCTCTGGGGGAATATGCTTTGTTAAATTCATATGCCTGGTATAAACCATTATTAAGTGAATTAAAAAAATGACCCTATGAAAATATTTTGGGAATTAGATCTTGGATAACATATATTGAAGCCTATAAATTCATAAGCTAAGAAAATAAAAGTAATTTATAAGATTTCTCTTTTGGTCTTTTATTTCCCTTTTTTGTGTAACCACTAACATTCCTTTTATTCTAGAAAACAACCAATAATAGGTGGAATCAAGCTAAAACCATAGTGAATATCAATGTGATGAGTGTTCTAATAAGATTCCCAATCTGATGGGAGCAGGAATTGTAAACATTGTCATGATACTCTCTCAGTTATCTCATGTTTTGAATAGAAACATGGGTCAAGTGGAATGTCCAACCCTCCCCCCAATAAAGAACAAGTTACTCTCGAGAGCTTCATGAGCAAGGGCATTAGTACTACACCAACTGAGTGGAACCCCTTGATGGATCAGTGTGTGGGTCCTCTATAATTTCCTATTGAGTGGAACCCCCGATAATAATATGGAATAGGTCCACAAGACATTGAGTGGAATCCCGCGTGTGGAATAGTGTGTGGGTCATCTGTAACCATATACTGAGGGGAAACCCATGAAGTACAAGGGTGTGGGTCCTCCGTACTTTGAGTGGAAACCCCTTACACATTAGGGTGTGTTTCCCATATTTATACTTACTATGTGGCACCCCTATAATACTAGGGCGTAAGAACTCCATGATCTAAGTAGAATCTCCCTATCGCACTAGGGTGTGTTTCAACTAGACATCTCATGAGAGGAATCCCTGGAATGCAATAGGTTCTGGGTCTTTAATATTCTGGATATTGCACCTCCTTAGGCTTTGGAATAACGGTGATGTTTGAGTACTCCTTAGTAATTTTTTTGAAATACAAAAAATGTTGGGAATTGATAATGGACCATTATAGCTACATGATGGCACTCCATCTTATGTTGGGATGTGAGATGGATATACCCTTTTAATCATGTATTGGTTTCTTTTATGAGAAAATATATATTGTTTTTTGGGTCTTGTTTCACTCTAGATTTGGGTTCAGTTGAATACTTATTTTTTATCTTATATCCTCCCCTTAAGTTTTTAGGGTGTCATTCTTGGTATATATAAACTCACCCCTTCATGGAATTTTCCTATTCATGTCGTGACGTATGTAGATAATGGAGAAATCAATAGTCGTTTTGGATGAGGATTGGGATGCTCAGGTTCATAGACCGTATATGGTGGTTGGTCTTGGAGATTAGTAGTCATAGTCCTCATTCTTAATTTAGTCCATTTGTTTTCTGGTCGAGAGTTCATTTTTGGTTGGGCATATATATTTTTCCTTTGTACATTAGTCTTATTCTGTAATACACTAATGTATTCCCTAGAGGGCATCACATGAATAGTTATTCTCTAGATTTTATAATCTTTTTATAATTTTTAGGCACTTTTAATGGATATGGTTGGGTGCGTACAAATAAGTACTGTAAGAAAAGGCATCTCATTTCTGTTATGCCTTATTAGAACTTATTTCTAACCCCTGGTTTATTGTACGTTGGATTGGGGTTGTGGAGGCCTATCCTTCTTCTTCCCATGAAGGCCTCGATGGTCTAGGTCATTATAGTCACTTTCATTGAAATATGACTGATAAAAAAAGAGATTTCAATCATACGGTGATAAGGGTCAAAATACCTTCCTCTAATAAGATTAAGGATAAAAAATGGTGGAGTTATTACATAACGTAAGTTAACTCAACTAAACATTTTACTATGTGGACGATTTTCTGCTGTATTTAATAGAAATTATAACAAAAAATTATGTTGAACTTATTAAATAATATTAATTTTTTTGATTCCCAATATTGAGTACATTTTATAATATCAAATCTATATAATTGGAAGAAATTCATTTTATAAGTATCCCACAAATCATATTGAAAATTAGTTTGAAAAATATGCTTTTAACATAAAAAATATTTTTATACCAAGAACACATACAGTGTAGAGTCATATATAATTTATTTGATTATTTAAAAATAAAAAATAATTTTATTAATTTATTATCAAATTAAAAATATTACTAATTAGAAAAATTATATATATTTCATAATGATGTTATTACTATTCATAACAACAAATTTAATATCTAGGTTATAATAGTCTTGTTTAAAAAATAATACTCTCACATTATATTTTGGTTCATTAAAGATCGATGTTGAGTCTTATGTGAGATATTAGAGAAAATAAATTTAATCAAAAACGTATTACATATTCTCTCTTGGTGTAACACCTCAAACACCCAAAACTCAGAAAGGAAAGGGAAACTAGGTTCTGGTCCCACACAGTCCATCTTAGATTCATCGTCAGCATTAATAATCCCCACAGAGTCAAATTCTAAATTGTCACCCTCAGTTGTCTCCTAAACATTTTCATTAAATTAACTTCTTCATTGTGTAGTTACATTGATTATTTTTCTTCCATTTATTATATCTCCATGTCTTTACTCATCCATTTGAAAACATGATCGAAACAATGTAGGACCACCCCATAATAACATGTGTATAGTTGTGGTCCACAACGTTGATTTTTTTCATCACCCTGAGTTGGTATATTAAATGTTAAAAATCAGAAACATGTATAGAAAAGTGGAAATGTTCACTCATGATACATTTATAGTCATTAATTATAACCACAAACCATGAATTTAAAAATAAAACAAAAACATATAAAAAATCAGAAAATAGAAAGGGATAAGCAACTGGGTTTTCCTAATCCATCAAACAAATGACCCTACTTTGTTTCAAGTCCCTGGAAACAACACCAAAATCATGACACCCCATAAGGCTCAGTAATTCCTCTAGGATATAGAGTTTATAATTTATAATTACTTTCCATTAAAATAAAAACTCTAATTACATATTATAAATATTAATCATGGCTGAACCCATAGAAAAAAACTTGAATTAGTGATGTTTATTTTTGGAATTTGAAAAATTGTTTAATATCACTAATTAATTTAATGATCTTTCTAAAATTATTCATTAAATGAGGTGTTACCAATTTATTGACATCTAAATATTTTATTAAAAAATTTGTGACATTTTTTAGAAACATCGATATATCACATCCCATTTACCGATGTTTCTAATTTTTTTTCTATTTTCATAGCGACCCATGTAGATTTCTCTAATTAGTGACACCTCATTAACTGGTTATTTATAGAAACATTTCTTTGTCACACCTAAATTTCGATAGTATGTTGTAAAAAAAATTAACCACATTTTATAGAAACATCAATAAATCACATTTGATTTGCTGACATTTCTAAAAAAACATCATTATTTTTTTGGTGACATTTGAAGATGACATTAATTATTGAAAACTAATTTAACAATTATTTTTTGAAACATGGTTAAGTCAAACCTAAATTAATGATGTTTTAAAAAAGCACCAATATTTTTTTTGAAATTCACAATTTTTCAGTTTTTGAGCTAGTTTTATGTATTTTTAAAATTTAAACTCCCTCCCTCCCACTGGACTCTCTCCAATACCCCACCCCTCCCCCATATATTAATTAATATATTAATATATTTATGATTAAATTTTATATTTTATTTTTGTATTTTATATTTTATGTTTTATGTTTACGTTTATATTATATATGTGTGTGTGTGTTTATGTATATGTATATTTATAAATTTATATATCTATATATATTATATATTTATATATGTGTGTGTGTGTGAGTTTGCATAAATATATATAGTCACATTTTAAAAAATAGGTAAAAATATCACTAAAATAGTTCTGTTTTCTTAAGAAAATGACAAATTTTAAAATATTTAATTGTATTATGTTATATATATTAGTAATTGAAAATTAATTATATATATATTAATATATATAAATTAATATATATATATACATATTTATATTTTGATTTTTATATTTTAGGCTTAAATTATAAATATATATATGTTTATATTTTACATAAATATTCACATTTTATATTATATATATGTGCTGATTATATATATATATTATATTATATATATATATATAAATTATGTTTATTTATATGTTTATAATATATTATATATATGTGTGTGAGTGTTTATATGATATATATGTGTGTGTGTTTGTGTGTTTGTATATATATAATTATAATTATAAATTCATATATATATATATATATATATATATTTCAGCATTTTATAACCCATGTAAAAATGTCTATAAATAAACAATTTTTCTTAAAAACACGACTAACATAAAATATATTTGTGTTTATGTAAATATATATGTTTATAAATATATATACGTGTCTGTGTGTGTTTATATATACATTTATATAAATAACCATATATCTGTATAGATATTTATATATATATGTTTATATATATTTGTCCATGTTTATATGTACATATATATATATATCTAAATATATATTTACATCAATGTGGGGAAATGGCATATATAAATATAAATATATTTTTAGCAATGTATTTTAGGAAACATTTGCTAATCTTACAACATTTTTGGGGAAATGTTACTAATTTAGAAACATTTTCGGGAAAATGTGAATAATTTAGCAACATTATGGAAGAAATGTTGCTATTTTAGTTTCTTTTTGATGTAATTGTCACTAATTTGACAATGATTTCAGGATACATCACTAAATTAACGACATTTCCTCAAAAAACATAACTATATTTAAAATTCTCAATGTTTTTAAAAAATATATCTAAAAAAGAGTCACAAAATTAGTTTTTCTGTAGTGTATATATAGGTGAATAACATGGAAAATATATCACAAAAGTTAAGATAAATGAATAAATAAAATAAAAATATAGAGAAAACTGCTTTAAAATACTATGAATGAATAGAGAATTGAGATTTCATAAATCCAGAATCATGAGGTATTAAATAATGAAATGATAATATTGATATTAATTTCTTTTTCTGAATTTGATCTATGAAATCCCCCTTTCTTGGTGTTCACTCCAAATTTAATAAAAATACCATTTATTATAGTAATGCACATTTAATAATTCAATAATTACGTGATCCAAAACATTATTTAATCATATCACATAAACTCCCCATGGTCATGTAAGAATATAAATAGAATTTAATATATTAAAAAGAAAATCTTTATAAAATAAATTGTTATTCTCAAAGGAGGATTAAAATATATATACTAATTATTAGTTTATAATATCTTACAAAACTACAATTAAAAAAAAAAACTCCAATATTTAATCTCCATTCAATAGAAAAATGGCACAAAAATATATTCCCATCATGCATACCATATGTAGATAACTTGAAAATATAAAAATAATTAGAGTCTCAATAATCAAATCCCTATAAATTTACCTTAGTAGTGCTTCTCATGGACGATAATATTAATTCATGTGCACATCAATATCCTCTTTTCTGAGACAAAAATCCACCCTTGTATCTCTATATATCTCATTTCTTTCCTATATCAACTCAATGTGAAATTCTTTAATGACAGAACTTTAAAACCAATCTAGGTGTGACAAAAAATGTTCTGAAATATTATTTTATAAATTATAAAAATAAAAAATAATATAGACTTCCTAAATTCAATAATAATATTAAAATTCGTTTATTATCTTTTTTTTAAAATTTAGAATCCATGTTGGGGTGTAAATTTATTCTGTTTAAACCCATTTCAATTTTCATCCTGTTCTTCCACTTTTTTCCACCAAATGTCATCAAATATTGTGGGTTTTTTATTTTTCCACTAAATTATAAATTCATGTATTTTAAAATTTTTTAATTTCATATCTTTGATTCCAATTTGATTTTTGGGTTTTAAAAATTTAAAATTATGGGAACAAAGGTCTGGATTTGGACTATTTTTTTAAATTTGTACTGGGAAGCATGTACCCCCTTCTAGATTACCCTTTCATGATCAGGGTTCTCACCTAATCCATCACCATTATTAATGAAATATACCCAATACAACACTCTATTGCAACAAAAAAACATAAATCATTAATGAGTTTAATTCATCAAGGTGAAAAAGATATAAAAGGTAGAGCCCCACATTAATTTCTCATTCTATTCCTTTATTTTTTAGAAGGAACAAAAAATTTCATCATTTTCTGAAATTAATATTTTCAGTCTCTAAAAAAATATTTTCTTTATTTCAATTTGTTTAGTTAGATTATTTAAATTATTTAACTAATTATTTAGATAATATATAATTATATAAATTAAATTATTTAAAAACTAATATTTCATTGTTGATTTAAAAAAATTGATTTGTTTACTAAATTTATATATGATATTTTGATTAATTATGTATTATTTAATGATTTTTTATTTTTTTATCAACTATATAATGTAAAATTAAATTTTTGTAAATAAATAATTAATTTGAAATACAATTTTTTAACAGTTCAAATAATTGAATAAATGATCATGAGTTTTAATCAACCAATGCATATTGATTTTTTTATTTTTATTTATAAATTAATTTAATGTTTTTACTCTTCTACAACTTTGAAAAATATATTGATAACATTATTATGGATACCATATTTTTTATTTAGTGAAACAATCAACACTTCTAATGTTTTTCTTCTCTCATTTCCATTCAAAAATGTCACTGATTTCTCAAAATATGGTTAAGGTGGAAGTCCAAAACGTATAACTCTGACGTGACCATATTGTTCTGGCCACATAAAATAAACAAAATTTTGTCATTCATTAGGTATGACCAATTATAATCCTTATGTTTGAATAATAAAAAAATTATAAGAAAATAAATTTTCAATTTTATGTAATTATGTTACAATGAAAAAAATTTATTATTTCATACTTACACATGATTCCATAATTTCAATTTTTTTCATATACTAGTTGTAAATTTTTATTAATATAATCATCCTTTCATAGCACATGATTTATTATGGAAGTTCAATTATATTATTATTCATTAATCTTTATACAAATAGGAACATAATTTTTTTTTTGTTTTTTCCTATCACATAAAACATTTACAACATATCTAATGTACATACAATTTTTTTCAAGTGAAGCATACAAAATCCTTGATTTATTATAATGTACATTAGTTTGATGAAAATTTCATATTTTCCATACTTATTTTATGTTTAATAAATTAATAATTCAAAATAAAAATGATTAATAGAATAAATGTGAAATAAAATATTACCAATTCAAATATACTAAAAATGACTCATCGTCACGATAAACACGAAAGTATTAAATGTTTCTCGGAATATTATGATTTCATATAAAGCTGATATATGGGGAATTTTCTTTCCCCTTAACATCCCAAATATGATGCATTGTAATAAATGCATGAAAGGATATATGACCATTTCCATAAACCATTGATAATAATTTAATTGGAAAACTATTTATTATAAATGTGTAATATAAGGGATAATAAAGAATAAATAAATGTTTAATTATATGAACTTTTTAAAAAAATAGAGAAAATATATCATAATGCTACTCTACTCTATTATGAAATTATTATCTTTATTGTAAACATAATACCATGACACATATCTATATCTATTGGAACATCCATTTGAGTAAAGTCCCCAGTGTAACTAAGAAAAATAGTCTTATTGGGGTCAATTAGTTCGCTACATTCATTTCATCAAACCATAAATTTTAGATCTTTTCTTATTACCTTAATAATTTTTGTTATGATTTTTACATTATAACACTCCTTTATTTTTTCAACATCTTATTGTTCACCTAATAACATTTTCTTAGTTTTAATTTGCGTAAAATATTTCTCCATAGGGTTGGAAGGATCAATAATTAAAGAATCCAATATCAATATAATTTGTTAAATATCTAATTTAGAATATTTAAATATATTAGTGAATATATACTATTATTGGAAAATAATTATATATTACATTTTTCTAACATTTTCATTGAAATATGTATTATTTTATTTAATGGTTTAATGGATTTAGACCTTATATTGAGTTGTAAAATACCATACTTATGGTCACCTATTACACCAAATATACTGTTTCATTTATACCACTATGATATGATTGTGACATCCTAATGAAAGGGTCATCATCATTTGATTTTTACTTGATCCTGTAGTTTTTTAGTGGAAAATAAATAAATTGAAAATTTTCTAGTCCAAGGATTTGAGACATAAAATAGCTGTAGTACCTCTGATTCTTTTATAAATGGTTAATAATTCTACCCTTATTTAATAAAATTCACATTAATAAATCCATATTAGTTGATTTTTACTATACTCCAATTATCAAATGATTTACGTAAAATAATCACCACTTAGAGTATTGTATATTAGAACTACAATATTTTTTCAATGATAAAGAAAATATGGAATACTCATGTAAATTGTATTTGAGTCATTTTTACTAGACACATCCATTTCCTTCATTCAAAAGGAAATCCAATAATTTTGATGGTATTATGTTTATCTATTTATTTTATATATAATGTAAAACCATTATTTGATTTTACATGTACACTTGGTCCTATTGATATCTATGAAATAAATTTTTCTAATTAATTAATATTTATAGAAAACAACTTTATAATATTTCTCATAAAAATCTTATAAACTATTTATTATGTGCATTTGACAATCTTTTTTTATCCCTTGATAAATTTAAATTACTAATAATAACTTTTTTTTGTTTGAAAATATTGTGAAAACATTACTATGCTGTGTAAAACATAATGTTGATCATCGTATCACTCTATTATATTTATTAAGTCAGAATATATTTTGGAAATTTTATAACCCAAAAGGTACCAATTGTAGTGAGACTTTGTGAGACTAAATCTATTAACATCATATATGTATTTAGTACAAAATTCAATGGATTTTTCAAACATATAACTCTCTACAGTACAACATTATATATGAAATATATATTTGATATTAGTTTTCAAAATATTTAAATATCATTAAATGGGAGAAATCCATCTGTAATGTGTAGGAACACCTATTCAAATATCTATAACTTAGTGAACTGTCATGTGAATAATAATATGAAATAATGACAAATATAAGATAAAATAAAACCAACATAATATGATATAAATTTTCTTTTCAATATTTGTAAATTTTTAATATCTATAACTTTCATTCAAATATAATAGAAGTATAATGAAATCTAGGTTAATAAGTGTCAACCATTTTTTAGAAAAAATGAAATGTAAATCCACAAACATTAAATCTTGTATCAAAACATGAAAATAATGTGATTTAATTAAATTTAACTTAAAATAATTTATCTAATTGATTTAATGACATTTTTTGAATAGAACTCTATAATATTTTCAAAATTCACAAATAACCAAAATGAAATAACACTTTCCTAGAAAGAATGTAGGCTACTAGACAAAAAAACATACATATTTAACCCTTCACTGATGCTAATTTTACCCTGGTCCCCATTTCCATCATGTCTAACCTATAATTAAGGATATTTTTTTCATCTATATTTATTATCATTCCAATAAAATAATCACATTTATTTTGTTATGTGAGTGACATCAAGAAAATTTATGAAATGAAATAAATTTTGGTATAGTAATTTCAAAAAACTGATCCCTTTTTAAAACATATTTTTGGAAGGATTTTCAAAAAGGGTCTACAAAAAATTACAGCCATATTATTTAAATTATCACAATTTTTGATCAATTGTTAATATAGTTAGTTTTTTTACCATATTCTGAATTCCGAGTGAATGATATTTTATAACATCAATATTTATTTTCTTTTGTTAATTTTTTTTGATTTCAAAGAAAAAAAATCATTAAGAAATGATGTAACCTAATTGAGTGTGTACCTTTTTCACAAATGGGATACACTTTAACTCCATTAACACTATATAATGAAAATTTTACAAAATATTAAAAGTAATTTATCTTCAAAAAAATAGATCATAATGTCAAATCTTCATTTCTCTGAGAGTAATATAATGTAAAATATAAATACTACATAAATTTTAGATATTTTATTAATGGAGATAGATTAAAAAATCATTACAAATATTATTGGGTCAAAATATATGAAATTACAAATTAATTTATTTTTACATCATGCATAAAAACATTGGGGATATAATATTTTACAAAATAAATGAACATGTACTGTGAGTAGTACTCAATAAAACAATATGATTCATTCTATCCTTATATAGTTAAATATGATGGTTTCCTAGATTTCTTCCAAATTCAAGATACACATGATAAATTTTCATACACTAAGGATGTTTTTATTATTTTTGTTGTATCATATATTAAATTATTTTTTTATCTAGGCCATGTTAATTGTATTTTAGTAACATCATATCAATAAATATATCTGAAACGTGTAATGATAGAAGTGTGCCACACATTATCTGAAAGATACCAAGTAAGTATAGAATTTTTTATTTTAATATATATTTCTATTTATGTATTAGATAGTGTTTTAGAGGATTAAAATGATAATAAATCAAATCTTAATCATAGAATACTATAATATTTTTTAAAAGATTGTGTTACCGCCTACTGATGGAAAACCATTTTTAAATCAATATTTTTACAATTTTATATGCTCTATTTTTCAAAATAAACTTATTATTTAGTATTGGGACATTTAAATTTACTTTGGATAAAAGTTTTGTATTTTTCTGACAATGTTCATTTTTTTAATGAATATTGAAAAATACTACATTTTACTTCAAAACTGATTTTTCATCTAATTTTATTATATTGTTAGATTGTCCTTTTAATTGTTTTTAAAGTTTAATTAGAATATATTTTTACCATTTAATCCAATGTTAATCATTTTAATTAATTTCAATTTGAAATTGTGCATAAACAAGTGTCAATCTTTTGATAGATATTGTTTCTAAAAACCCGCTATTTGTTTTGACAACGGGAATTATTTTTAAATTAATTAATATAACTTATGTGTTTGGAATTTGGTAAAATGGATTCCATATTTGTAATCAGAAGGTCCAAATTATTTAATTAAGACTCTTTTGTTTTTGGACATTATGAATAGTAATGACGGTAATTATCTTTAATTATCGTGATTAATTAGTAATCGTGTAGTTAAGGGTAACAAAATAGTAAAATAATATCATAATAACATAAAATGACCCCAAAATGTTTTCTAATTCTATTGTTTGTGTCATGTGCACCATGGTATGCCTTGTGCCAAACTTTGGGACCCAATGGAATCACTTTTGTGTGATAGTGACATTTTATCATTTTATTTTTAAAGAAAGGAAAAAATAACAAAAGTATGTAACACCTAAGTAAAACAATTTTAATTTTGTCTAAATAAATGATATATTCGAATATAAATATTAATTGTAAATCTAAAAATATTTCCTACATCATGGCATTTTTTATAATTTTTAGACATTAAATAAATAAATTTATTTATGACACCATGATGATGTAGTAATTACATCATTAATGAATGATTTAAATAAAATTAAAAGATAATGTAAAATCTAAGACTTACACTTGTCAAAAACCTGTTGTATGGGTGGATTTAAAACCCTTATCTCCTTATCCTATAAATATATCATTATCTGAGCTTTAAAATATGAAAATCATTTTATAACATAGTAACATTTCACGACTTTCCAAGAGTGCCCCTCATCCCTCTTATAAAAGGCCCCCACCTCATCCACCGTACCCAAACCCCTCAATCCATTGGATTTTCCAAACTCTGCTAATTTTATCTCTCCATATCCCTATCTTCATCCTAGAATCATTGCCTTAGGCAGAAAGCTCTTCAAGAATCTCTTTTTGTTCAAACCAAGGTGAGTTACCTAATTTAAATGTAATGTCTTCTCTTATGTTCTCTTGTTTTATTTTGCTTCTCCAACACCCTAAAATATTTTTATTCCTTTATTTTGTAACAACACCAGTATATTCAATATACTAGGATGTTGTTATGAGATGGATTTGACTTAAAATTATGCACACTCATGTCTAATGGTTAAAGAACATATTGTTTTTGTGTGTGGTGAATTACTGCCTGACGAAACGATGATTATTCAATCTTTTTTAACACCAATCATGGTGGCCACTAATATGTCAATATATTGGTATATGATATATATTATGTTTATGTTTTCCTTATTCTTCTATATTTTTCATTTATGGCATACCTTTATGGTTTCCATTATGGGTAAATGCCATAATTTCATTTTTGGAAGTGTGGACTACCGCCCCCTAAAAGTGATTTGATTCGTTACTTCCATATGTGGGATGTATAAAGAATGGATTTAAGGGTATTATATATGATATTATACTGGAATTATAATATACCATTATATCATTATGATTTCATTCCATTAAATATGAAATAGAAATGAAATTAGCGTTCATGTGTATGTATGGCTTACCGTCTCCATGAATGGTGCATTTCATTTATTACCTCTATATGTTATGTAATATTAGAAATTCATGTATATAGTGGATATATATTATATATATGATATATAAATCATGAATATAACTCTTTATATAATTGATATTTTACCACATGAACAACTTGTAATTATAAGAAGTTTAATTTTGACTCAAGTACCAAATATCGACAAAACGACCGTTATTAACATAAATAATTACATAATGTTTATAACATGGTAATAAGTGTTATTAAAGGAATAATGAACATGACAAAATTTCTTATGCAAGTATATTTTAACTCTAGTTTTTTATTCAGGAGATTAAAGAACGATCGAGTCAAGTCAGACATGAGGTAAGGGACTTCGCCTAAATCTCATTTCAATGAGGCATATTTTGTTTTATACACAACTTTATTTTATACGATGTATAATCCCGTTTGAATTTTACTTTTATTCAAAAGGAATCATTTTATACGAAGTGTTTTACTAAACGAAAAAAAGAAATTTTTTGTCTTACCTATGCGGCGACAACAACTTCTCTACCGCCGTGACCATTATTTGAGTTTCAACTTCCTCTACTTGACATAACATTTTTTAAATAAAAAAAAAACATGTTTTCTTTTCTTATATTTTGTTATTGAAAATGGTTTTGATAAAGTTTCAATTATATCAATGTGTTTTTGATATCTTGTGATTGAAATGTGGAAACGTTATGTTTCCTTTATGCATGTTTTATGTGATATGATTATGTTATGGTTATTGAGAATTTTTTATGAAGATGGGTGGTTCCATAATAAAATAAGGGCTGGTGAGCCCATGATAGCTCTCCAATGCATTGGGTAACACGATGGGGATAAACGTTATGGTTTATCTGATGATATTTAGGGAATATACTATAATGGGTATTCCAAACGTAACCATAAGGGTTACTCCCTACGTAAGAATGTTATGAGTGACTCAATTTACCATTATGTCTTATGTTTTCTATGAGTTATTCATAAATATTATGATTATATGAGGTATTTTAAAGATCTTATGTTTTATGAGTGAAGTATGATTTCATTGATTCTTATGTATACATGGACTAAGGTTTTCTTTCCATATTTTTATATCGCTTACTGAGATTTTTTATGCTCATCCCATGTTTTTGAAATTGTTTTCACAGGCCAAGGGAAATGTACATTAGGTTATTAAAGTGTCGAGGAAATCTCAAGAAAGAATCAATGTTTTGTTTTAAATATGTTTCATTTAGTGAGAATAGTGAATATGGTATTTGATGTAACCACCTTGTTTAAAAGTGGAATGCAATGCATGATTTATGATCTAATTCTCTAAAACTATAAACCTAAAATGATCCTCAATGTGCATTCTTGAAATAACTCAGTATTAAGTAATGTTTAAGGATTGTGCCTTATAGTTGGTATCAGAGGTCAGTTTTGATAACATTTGGAGTTATAATTCTATATAATGATTATCCAAAAATATTTTTTTTGGTAAAATTTAAATGATATAGAATTTAAATATTACCATATTGCTTCATCTAAGACATGTTTGTTCAGAATGGGTTTACGTAGAGGAAACATGGAAGCAATTCTAGGAAGGCATACTGAAGGAAATGACCTTCCAAATCAGTATCCTGAGACGGTTTGAATTGGAACTGAATAGTTTGTTGCAGTATTGGCACAATTGACTCAAGAAATAAATGGTGGTTGTATCCATGCATGAGATCAGCGAGATCAACTCCAGAGGAACATGTCAGTGGTGGAACATTTCATGAGGAAACATCCCCCATCATTCAGAGGAACCTATAACCATGTGCTAGCTAAAGGGTGGATTAAAGCAATGGAGAAAATTTTCGATGTCATGGGGTGTTCAGACAATCAAAAGGATAGTCTTACTGTTTACCATTTGTAGGGTGAAGCAGATCAGTGGTGGTCGATGGTTAAAAATAACAGGGATGCTGATGAGATTGATTCTCTTGACTGGGATGAATTCAATGGTAAGATTCTTGAAAAATATTTTCTTAAGGATATTCTACTTATGGTGGAAAAATAATTCTTGTAATTGAAGCAAGAGGACGACTCAGTGGCTGCTTATGAAGAAAAGTTCACTCGATTGGCAAGGTATGCTCCAAATTTTATCTGAGACCTTGATTGTAAAATCAATCATTTTTACTCAGGATTAAATCCAAAATATCGAAGGGAATTAGCTTCTCTTGAGTTAAAAAGTAATGAAAATATTTTTTAATGTGCTAAGATTGTGGAAATGGAGTTTTCCGATGATCAAGTGTTCTATAACAACCAACAGAAGAAGAGACCGAGGTGGCAGGAGAAAGTGAATAATCCATTAAAAAGGTCTGATGTTAAGAAAACTAAGTTTTCAGTTTGTTATAAATTTTGTAAAATGCATGTTGGGGAATTTCTTTTGAATTATGGAAAGTGCTACTAATGTGGTAAGATGGGACATAAGGCTCGTGACTGCACTGAAAAAGATTAGGGTGATGGTAAGACCAAATTTGATTTACAGTTAGTGAAAATTTTCAAGTGCAATGAGATGGGTCATTATGAAAACGAGTGTTCGACAAAGAGATCTAATGATGGTAAGAAGTTAGACTACAAGAAGAAAGGTGTGGTGAAATCCTTTTTAACTACTTCAGCAGATATTGGGCCATCAAATGATGTGGTATCAGGTACATTGTTCTTTTTCCAGATTATGCCAATGTGTTGTTTTATTCCGGGTCTACACATTCTTTCATCTCTGAAAAATTTTCTAGTAAATTGGGAATTCCATCTCAAGAAATGACTCCTAAAATTCTGGTAAAAATAGCTGGGGTAAATTTTTCGGCAAAAATAATTTATAAGAATCTTCCTATCCTTATCCGTGGAAAGAACCTACTTGCAAACCTTATTTTTTTTACCTCTAGTAGAGTTTGATGTTATCGTAGGTATGGATTAAATCTATGTTTACCATGATATGATTGATTTAAGAGCTAAAGAAGTTTATTTTCAGAAATACTATCAGTTTGTGTACAATAATTAACCCTTACTATTGATAACATATAAAGAGGCTGTGAAACTTGTAAAAGATGGAAATGAATTTTACCTTGCACATAATTTTGAAAACAAAAGAACCATTTAGATTAATGATGTGCCAGTGGTAAATGAGTATCCTGATGTTTTTCCTGATGAGTTTCCTGGAATAATACCAGATCGGGAAGTTGAATTTATTGTTGACTTAGTTCATGATGCTAATCCAATTTCAGAACCCCCTTATCGAATGGTTCAAATTGAACTTTTAGAGTTGAAGGAGAAATTGCAAGAATTAATAGAGAAAAGTTTCACTCGACCTAGAACATCACCATGGGGTGATCCTGGCTTATTTTTTAAATATAAATATGGTTCAATGAGACTTCTCATTGATTATAGTGGCTTGAATATCATCATTGTTAACAAAAAATATCAATTTCCTCATATCGATGATTTGTTTTATCAGCTCTAGGGAGATCAGTATTTTTCCAATGATTAACATGAGATTAGGGTACCATCAGTTAAAGGTAATGGAAATAGATATTCTGAAGACAATGTTTCATACAAGATATGGCCATTGTGAATTTGTATTTATGCCTTTTGGGTTAACCAATACACCTGCTATATTCATGGTCCTTATGAACAGAATTTTCCATGGGTACTTGGATAAGTTTGTGGTTGTTTTCATTGATGATATTTTAGTGTTTTCTAAAAGAAAAGAGGATCATGAAAGTTATTTAAGTGTTATTTTTCAAAATTTAAAAGAAAAGAAATTGAATGGGAATTTCAGCAAGTGTGAGTTTTGGTTGCAACAAATTTCATTCCTTGGTCACATTGTTTCTAAATATGGAATAACTATTGATCCTACAAAAAAATGGTTATTTAAAAATGGCCAAGACCCACAAATGTAACTAAGATTCTTAGTTTTATTGGTTTGGAAGGCTATTACCAAAGGTTTTTTAAAACATTTTCATGGCTGTCCATCCCATTGACTAAGCTAACTCGGAAGGGTGTTAAGTTTATCTGGACAAAAGAATGTGATGATTGTTTTCATGAATTGAAAAGAAGATTAGTGAATGCTCCAGTTTTGGCACTACCTTCCAGGAATGGTGAGTTTGTAATCTACAATGATGATTCATTGAAAGGAATTGGTTTTTTCCGAATTCATAATGATCAGGTAATTTATTATGCTTCATGTCAGTTGAAAACTCATGAGGTAAATTACCCTACACATGTTTTGGAATTAGCTGTTGTGGTTTTCGCTTTAAAAATTTGAAGGCATCATTTTTATGGTGAAAAGTGTGAAATATATACCGATCAAAAAAATTTAAAGTATATATTCACAAAGAAAGAATTGAAAATGAGATAAAGGAGATAGATAGAATTAATCGAGGATTATGATGGTACTATTCATAACCATCTAGGAAAAGAAAATAAAGTGGCCGATGCGTTGAGTCGAAAACGTAAGGCTTCATTAACCATATTACATTTGGAATGTGATCCTTTGGTTAAGGATTTGATGAACTTTGGAATTGATGTTATTAGTGAAGGAAATTCTTCTATTTTTTAGGTATCAGTGAAATCATCTCTAACAGACAGAATTAAGCAAGCGTAGAAGAAAGACATTGAGTTGCAGAAAAAGGTAGAGCTTCTTCAGAAAGGAATTTTACCTGAATTCAACATTGAAAATGATTGTGTTTTGAGATTTGGGAAGAGATTGTGTGTTCCTTGTGATTCACAGTTGAAGAGATAGTTATTATGTGAATCGCGTAGTTCTCTGTTTTCAGATCATCCTGGAAGTACTATGAATTATATAGATCTTATGGAGTATTACTGGTGGGATGGAATGAAAAGAGTTATTGTTGATTTTACTGTGAAGTGTTTTAATTGTCAACAGGTTAAAGTAGAGCGGCAGTTACTGAAAGGGATGCTTCCGCCTTTACCAGTGCCAGTGTGGAAATGGGAGAATATATCCATGGACATCGTTGTGGGATTGCCGAATACACCTTGAGGTAATAATGCAAACTGGGTTATTGTTAATCACTTGACTAAATCTACTCATTTCCTTGATATACGAGATACTTCTTCCCTAGATCAACATTCTCGTTTGTATCTTAAAGAGCTATTTAGGTTACATGGAGTTCCCCTCTCTATTGTATCTGATTGTGATCCCCGATTTACTTCTAACTTTTGGAAAGACCTTCAGAAGTCATTGGGTACTGAATTAAATTTTAGTACAGCTTTTCATCCTCAATCAGATGGGTAGTCAGAACGAAACATTTGGACATTGGAAGATTTTTTATGTGCTTGTTCGATGGATTATTAGGGAATTTGGGACCTACATCTTTCTTTGTTTGTGTTTTCTTATAATAATAGTTTTCATTCTAGTAAACAGATGGCACCATTTGAGGCATTATATGGGAAGTAGTGTCGAACTCCATCTTTTTGGGATGAAGTAGGTGAAATGAAGTTGTTGGGGCCAGAATAGGTAGAAGAGTTAGAAAAAAAAGTTCAGCTGATACAAAAACACATGAGAACAGCTCAGAGCTGGCAGAAAAGTTATGCGGACAATAGGAGGAAGGATCTCCCTTTTGAGTTAGGTGATCATGACTTCCTTAAAGTTTCACCATGGAAAAGTGTGATGTGATTTTGTATGAAAGGAAAGGTGAGTCTAAGGATGACTGGACCATATCAAATTCTAGGGAGAGTTGGATCAGTTGTGTACCGAGTGGCTTTACCTCCGAGTTTATCTCAGGCACACAATTTTTTTCATGTTTCAATGATAAGGAAGTACATGCAAGATCCATCTCATGTTTTGAGTCCAGAGTTTGTTCAGTTGGAAGAGAATCTATCTTATGAGGAACAACCTGTCTAGATTCTTGACCAAATGGAGCAATTATTGTGGAATAAGGTGATTCATCAAGTAAATTTTTTGTGAGAAAACCACATGATTGAAGAGGCAACATGGGAATCTGAAAATGCAATGAGGGATAAAACCCCCACTTATTCGATAAGTAAATAAATTACGGGGACATAATTTTCTATAGTGGGGATGGATGTAACATCCCCAGTAAGTATAGAATTATGTATTTTTCATATCTATGTCTATTTATGAATTAGACTGTGTTTTAGAGGCTTAAAATGAGAATAAATCAAATCTTAAGCATTGAATACTCTCATATTTTTTGAAAGATTGTTTTACCACCTTTTGATTGCAAACCATTTTTAAATCTATATTTTGAGAATTTTATAAGCTCTATTTTTCAAGATAAACATATTATTTAGGATTGGGACATTGAAATTTACTTTGGATAAATTTTTTGTAATTTTCTGACAATGTTCATTTTTTAATGAATAGTTAAAAATACAACATTTTACTTCAAAACTGCTTTTTCATCTAATTTAATTATATGGATAGATTTTTATTTTAATTGGTTTTAAAGTTTAATAATAATATATTTTTACCATTTAATCCAATTTTGGTCATTGTAATTTATTTCACTTTGGAGTTGTGCATAAACAAGTGTCAAACTTGTGATAGATATTGTTTCTAAAAAACCCGCTCTTTATTTTGACCATAGGAATTATTTTTAAATTAATTACTAGAATTTCTTTTTTTTGAATTTGGTAAAATTGATTCCATATTTGGAATCATAAGGTCTAAATTATGTAATTAAGACTCTTTTGTTTTTAGACAAAATGAATAGTAACGACGGTAATTATCTTTATTTATCGTGATTAATTAGTAATCAGGTAGTTAAGGGTAATAAAATAATATCATAATAATATAAAATGACCCCAACATGTGTCCTAACTCTACTGGTTGTGTCATGTCCAACCTTTGGATTCCTTTTTCCAAACTTTGGGACCCCATGAGATCACTTTTGTGTGATAATGACATTCTATCATTTTATTTTTAAAGAAAGGAAAATATAACAAATGTATGTAACACCTAATTAAAAAATGTTTAATTTTGTATAAATAACTGATCTATTAGACTATAAATATTCATTATAAAGTTAAAAATATTTTCTACATCATGGTATTTTTTTAAATTTTTAGTCATTAAATAAAAAAATTTATTTCTGACACCATGATGATGCAGTGATTACCCCATTAATGGACGATTTAAATAAAATGAAAAGATAATGTAAAATTTAAGCCTTAAAATTATAAAAAACCTATTTTATTGGTGGATTTATAACCTTCATCACTTTAATCTAGAAATATATCATTGTGGGACCTTTAAAATTTGAAAATCATTTTATAATAAAGTATCATTTCATGACTTTCCAAGAGTGTCCCTCCCCCCTCTTATAAAAGGCCCCCACCTCTACCACCTTACCAAAACCTCTCAAGCAATTGGCTTGGAAAAAATCTTATCATTATATCTATCCACATCCATCTATTCATCCTAGAATCCTTACCATAGGCAGAAATATCTTCAAGAAACCCTTTTGGTTCAAACTAAGGGGAGTCACCCGATTTAAAGGTAATGTCTTCTCTTGTATTATTTTGTTTTATTTTGCTTCTACAACCCCCTAAACATTTTTATTACTTTGTTTTATAACAACACCAGTATCTTAAATATATTAGGATGTTGTTATGAGTGGTATTTGACTTAAAATTACACACACTCCCGTATAATGGTTAAAGAACATATTGTTTCTGTGGGTTGCGAATTACTGCCTCACGAAACGATGATTTTTCAATCTTCTTTTAACACCTCCCATGGTGGCCATTAAGATGTCACTATATTTATATTTGATATATATTAGGTTTATTTTTTCCTTATGCTTCTGTATTTTTCATTTATGGCATACCATTATGGTTCCATTTTGGGTAAACGCGATAATTTCATTTTAGGAAGTACGGACTACTGCCCCCTCAAAGTGATTTGATTCGTTAATTCCATATGTGGGACGTATAAAGGATAGAGTTAATGGTATTATATATGATTTTATAATGTAATTATAATATACCTTTCTATCATTATGATTTCATTCCATTAAATAAGAAATATAAATGAAATTATCGTTCATGCGTACATACGGCTTACCGTCTCCATGAACGGTGCATTTCATTTCATACCTCAAAATTTTATGTAATATTATAAATTCATGTATATAGTGGAAATATATAATATATATGATATCTACATCATGAATATAATTCTGGCTATAATTTATATTTTACCACATGAACAACTTGTAATTATAAGATGTTTATTTTTGACTCAAGTACCAAAGATTGACAAAATGTCCGTTATTAACATAAATAATTACATAATGTTCATAACTTGGTAATAAGTGATATAAAATGAATAATTAACTTGAAAAAGGTTATTATGAAAGAAGAAATTAACTCTAGTTTATTATTCAGGATATTAAAGAATGATAGAGTCATGTCAGACACGAGGTAAGGGACTTCATCTCAATCTCCTTTTGTTGAGGCATATTTTTTTATACACAATTTTCTTTTATATGCTGTATAAACCCCTTTGAATTTTACTTTTATTCAAAAGGAATATTTTTACACGAATCATTTTACTAAATGAAAAAAGGGAATGTTTTTGTCTTACGTATGCGGCGACAACAACTTCTCCGCCGCCGAGACCATTATTTGTGTTTCAGCTTCCTCTACAAGCCATAACATTTTTTAAATGAAAAATAAATACCATTTTTTAATTTTTATTTATTTTGGCATTGAAAATTGTCTTGATAATGTTTTTATTATATCAATGTGTTTTTTATATCTTGTGATTGAAATGTGGAAATGCTATGTTTCCTTTATGCATGTTTTATGTGATAAGATTATGTTAGGGTTCTTGGGCATTGTTTATGAAGACAGGTGGTTCTGTGATAAACTAAGGGTGGTTGAGCCCGTGATATCTCTCCAATGCATTGGGTAATGCGATGGGATTAAAAGATATGGTTTCTCTGAAGATATTTATGGAATATACAGTAATGAGTATTCTAAATGTAACCATGAGGGTTACTCCCTACGTAAGAATGTTATGAATGCCTCAGGTTACCTTTAGTTCTTATGTTTTCTATGAGTTATTCATAAATCTTATGATTTCATGAGGTATGTTAAAGTGCTTATGTTTAATGAGTGAAGTATGATTTCATTTATTCTTAGGTATACATGGACTATGGTTTTTTTCCGTATTTCTTTTTATGCTCATCCCATGTTTTTGAAATGTTTTTCACAGGTCAAGGGAATGGTACATGATGTGATTATAGTGTCGAGGAAGTGTCAAGAAAGAATCCATGTTTTATTTTAAATATGTTTCCATTAATGAGAATAGTGAATATTGTCTTTAATGTGACCACCTTGTTTAAAAGTGGAATTTCATGCATGATTTATGATCTAATTCTCTAAAACATTAAACCTAAAAAGATCCTCAATGTGTATTCTTGAAATAACTCATGATTAAGTAATGTTTAAGGCTGGGGCCTTATTTTATTTTAAGGACATGATTTATCTTGTGTCTATCAGTGCCACATTTGGTTGATTATGTAAGAGTTACATGTTCCTTTATAAACAATATACAGAAATGGATATTAATTTATTCTTTTAGATATCACTCCCATTGATCATAACAATAATTTAGTATCATATCTTAAAAATAAATCTCAAAATTATTTGTCAATATATGTTCCAAATTTCTATGTAGTTATGGAACAATGGCATTTTTACATCCAGTATAATCATTCAAATTATATATATTTAATACATTTGGAAATGTTGTATTCTTTGTACAACCTAGATATAATAAAATTCTTTTGAAAATATTTTACTTATCAAATAGTATTGTAAATTAATAATGATAATCTACAAAATTCATTGTCATTTAATTAATTAAACCTCCATTATCCTTTATAGTTACACTCAAATTAGATGATCTATTTTTCATAGTTCTATCCAAGTCAATATCTTTATTTAGTTATTCCTCATTTATAGTATAAAATTTATAACTCTATTATATTCCATTATGGATGAAGGTTTTATCCAACTACTTTAGATAATTAATCTTTAACAAAAATAATTTAGAAATAGAAAAATGAATTCCGAAATTTTATTTACAAACTTTATTGAAAACTTTATGAACTCTTAATGATCGTCCTTAAATGATTTTTTTTCAAATGATTGGTATCCACCATATTTTTCATTCATATTAACAAAATCTAGTTCATTAATATTCAAATATATCATGAAATAAATAAATATTGAAAAGGAATAATTTTAAAACCTATAAATATATTACTTACACTCCCACACAAATATTGTGATCAAATTTGAAATAAATTAGTATTGAATCAATAACTTTTTAGAACAAATGAATAATAATAATTATAAGAATAAAATGTATAATTACACTTATTTTTTTAATCCTAACAAGTCACATATCATAATTTATTGTATGTAGAATTGTTACCTACTTAAACCCGCAAATTAATTCAGACTATCAAACCTACATCCAAAAAGATTTCAATTTACAAAAAAAAAACTAATTGGTGAAAATAAATAATTAATGAAGATTTCAACGTATGTGTTTTTTCTTGATGAAACTAAATATTAGTTTAAATTGTTTATAAATTCATTATTGATTCCCAATGAAAAGGGAGACCACAAACCTCAAATTTATTTCATAATATCGTAATTTCTTTAAAATAGTTAACTAAACCTGTTCCAAATGAATGATTTGACATAAACAATTAAATTCATAAAAACTAAACTTTCATCTAAAACAACATATACATAATTAAGAGAAACATAATGATTTGAAAATATTTTTTCAATACTCATGCATTAATATGGTTTTATAAAAAAATCCACCCCCTTCAAACACTTTTTTTAAAAATAAATCTACGTATCCAAAATTCCATGTTAAGACGTTTACAAGATATAAGGGATTTGAAATAATCATTATGCTAAGAATATCAATGGAATAATACATATGAATGTTTAAAATTAAAATTTCACATGATTTAATGGAAATTACAAAGTAATATCTTCATTTCCATTAAGAGTGAGTAATGTGAGTGTTGAAAGTGTGATGTTGTGGGTGTGGCCTTAGTGGGATGTGCTCCGGTGGGTTTTTATAATGGGTGAGCTGGAGGATTAGGAGGAGATGGATCGACGTTTGGTAGGGATTGAGATGATGTAATGATGACTACTTTGTTTTGATATTGACGATGTCAAAGTGTCTTTCAGTGGTAGCATGATTTACGAGATTTGGTTATAGTGTCAGTGACTATTTTTTTTATATTTTTATTTTTGACAAGATTTTTAATTTTGAATTTTTGTGGCGTAATTGATCATGAATAGTCCCCACATTTCCTTAAGGTGTCTTTTTATGAAAATAAAAAATAAAATTGGAGTGATGAACCACTAACATAAGAAAATAAATAATGTTCTATTTTATCCTATAATTATTTATAAATACTATTTAATCCATGATTTCTTATATATGAACTGATGATCCTACCGAAATGTTATTGGTGTTGAATTCACAATTTAATTCATAATGTGAAAGTAAAAAAGATAAACTATGATAGGTAAAATAATACATTAAAACAAGATTCAAATTCCATATCTTTGGGTTTTGGGCCTAGTTCTTACAAAATCATAAAAAATTTAAAATGAAGATCACCTTTAGCGGGAGCGTGAATGGAATGAACAAACAGTTCAATTTTTTATTTTTTTTTACATGTGGAGAAATTTTTTTATTAGTGATAATAAAAAATAGATGATAAAATCTAGTGTTATCAACTCTAAAAAACCATCACTAATAAAGAATGATTTTAAAAGAACTAAATTTACCACTAATAATGAAATAAATTAATAACACGTAAAAATAATAAATATATAAATGTTAAAATAGATAAAATAATTTTACTTATTTAAATTCATAAAATAAATAAAATGAATTATTATAAAAAAATGAATAAATATTAAAAATAAATGAATGATATTCATTGAAAAAACATTAAAACGTTATAAAATCAAATAAATTCAAATTAAGAAATTACAAAAAATAATAATATGAATAAATAATATTAAAATATAATTTTTATTTAGTTCAGGGGATTAAAATTTATATAAAATGCACACACCTAGATGCCTTAGCGGGTGAAGCCTCATGCTTCCATATATGGATTGATGAAAACCCATGGATCCATTAAAATAATACCCTATGTATTGAAAGTTAATTACATAGAATAAAGTTACCTTTTAGAAATACTATTTTTAAAACACTTGTATCTGCTAAAATGACCTCCACAACTACAATAACTTTCAGTTCTAAATTACTTGCTATAGTAGCTACACTGCTACAAGCCCTACTATATTTCCCAACTATATGAAAAAATTTACTGCAAATGGTTTTAAACCATTGGTATAGGAATGGGAACTATTGATTGATACTATACCAATGGTTCCCCCAACCATTGGGCATTCCTCCAAATAAAAAGGGATATACCAACGATTCATATTAACCTTTTCTATAAAAATATTCAAATTAGTATAAATGTCTATACGA
This sequence comes from Viscum album, assembly GCA_963277665.1. Classification (NCBI taxonomy): domain Eukaryota; kingdom Viridiplantae; phylum Streptophyta; class Magnoliopsida; order Santalales; family Viscaceae; genus Viscum; species Viscum album. The sequence continues at coordinate 1,955,223,999 of OY728127.1, read as the reverse complement.
ATAGTTCTTTTAACCATCGGTATATCCCCTCCCCTAGTCATCATGTGAAAACCAACATGAACCCTAAAATTAAAATATCTTAAATATATGTATAATGACCCATAAACAAAAAAATTACTAAACCATCAAAATTATACATTTAAAATAACACATATATTATGTGTTTCACATTTAGTGATTTTATATTTTGTAAAAAAATCAAAAAAGATATATATAATAATTTTCAACCAATAGAAACCATATAAATTGTTGGATGTTTCATATATATCTTGTTATAAATATACATGATCAGTATTTTCCTCGAACCAATCATCACCACGACCACCATTACCTTCATGGTCCTCACTATCATCACCCTAATCGTAAAATTCCTCATCACTATCATTCCCATGAATATATTTATCACTATCACTACCAAGAATATTGTCGCCCAGAGTAACTCTAATAACACCCACACTTTATTGGACATTCTTCTCACCACAATAAGTAGTTTAAAAGGAGAACATTTCTATCATAAATGGTTTCCCCTAAAATAAATTAAAAACTTATTAGAGAAATGAAAATTAATAGTATATAATCATTATATATTAGAATTAATATAATCAGTAAAGGGACTAGAGGAGGAAGCCCCATCTCTTGAATTTTTAAATCATTCTAAATAAATATCCTCATAAGTATTTTTTAATATGTTTCATATTATTCAGTGGAATAAAATGAATTTTCTTATTTTAACTGCTTTTGGGATGGATAAATATTGAATAAAATGTGACAGGGAATAATTAATTCATACTAATTTGAAATATAAAAAATGAAAAGGCAATGAATAATAACTATATAATACTATTTAGAAAGTAATGAATGGTATTAATCCTGTAATAACATATAATCAAGTTATACAAATTTGAATATTGAAAATTTGGTTTATTTACTCATTTGGTTTTTTCTACAGCATGAATATTTTTTAATTTGTATTTATTTTGTGTTATGTAATTTTATGCATTATGTCAATTTTGAAAATTTCACTTCATTTAAGTTAAAATAATTTTAATATTAGTTTTTTGGTTCATTTATATTCATAAAATTTTTGGTTGTGGTTTGTCTTTTTGGGAGTGTTTATGTGTATTAGGATCAATTTAGTTCATATTTATTAATATTGGATTGATGGTATCCCTTCATTTTAATTATTTCACATTTATTTAGTGTCACGAACTATCCTAAGTTGAACCTGAACCAGTCACCCTAGCTGGCCCATGACATGTCCCGATGGTCATTCCTGATCTCCACGGGCTGTAAAATAGTTCCCAACTTCAAAATAAATTATTTGGAAATGATTTTTCTTATATTAAAATCCATATAAAAAACCTAAACTGAAAAAAATAGATAAACACTAGCAGAAAAAATGAATGAAAATTTCACAGCAAAACATAACTCCAAATGAACTGGTTGGTCACCAGAAAACATAGATACACATTCACTACACGAGTGACCCTAAACTAAAACCTAAAACTAAAAATAAAGAGTAGGTGTGAGCTACCAGATGCTCATTAGGAATTCTAAAGAACAAAAACCCCATATTCACTTACCTTTAGAAATAAACCCAATCATGCTACTTTAAAAACAAGACATAATAAAATAACATTTCTTAATTTTTTTTAATTCATGTCGCCCATTTAAATTATAGGAAAACATTTCTATTCCACTACATTATAAAAATATTTTAAAACCATGAATTAATATTTCAAAGTGAAAAGAAAACAATTTAGAGTAAAATAGGGTTTTCACAAAATAAGGGGCGAGGATGAAATAACTGAAATTAGAATCTGATCACAGGAACCATGGGAAATCCCTAAGTATCTAGTTTTAGTTGGGGACCTAGGATCATTTTACCTCCGTGAAATCTGGATTAGAAACCATGACCATCGGCATTCTTAGGCAGAAGAGTCTAGGATGGGACACCCCAATGGGCTAGTGGTCTCCAATAATTATATACATTTTCTTTTTATTGTAATCATCAATCCTACTAGATGAAACTGGGATAAACCACTTCCATATCATCTATCATTCTAGTCCTTGTTTTCCCACCTTGGTACCTGGAGTTATCGTTTTTCTCTATTCCAATTGGTGGTGAGATTTTATCAGGAAAACATATATATACACAAAAATTTCATTTTATAAAAACCCATTCAACAATCCACCACTGATCTCCCACCTTAGTCACATTCTCCTTCTAATGTCACACAATGATGAATAAGCCATTGCTCTGGGAACATATTGTAAATAATACATTTACACTTGCATAACATTTCTCAAATTAAGTGGAATGCCTTAAGAGGGGTTTTCCACTTTAAAAACCCAATCTAAAGGTGCCAAATGAGATTCATTACATTATAAGGAATACATTCATTTTTAGAAAACAAAACCACCCAACACATTTAATTGAAAAATACTTTAAAATATCAATTTGGAAACCAATTTATGAAACACTTACAAAAAAACATGAAATCATGCCAAATCCAAAGAAAAAAATTTGATAATTGAAAACTACCAATTAATATAAAATTCAAACCAAAACCCATGCACTTTTTGAAAAATACCTAAAAATGATATTTCCCCTTTTTAAAATCATAAAAAACAAAAATTTACTCAAGTAAATTTTCACAACTAATATTCATAACACCAAACTTCTTGGGGACTACCAACCTCACACCCAAAACCATTTTGGAAAAAACCATTAGGAATTTAATGTGTCAATCTTGGAAGAATATTTAAAATAAGACTACACATTTCAAAACATAAATGAAAATCATGAAAAATGAAGTAATGTCTGACAACAAACACCAATAACACATTTTATAGAATGTTTATACTATTTAAAATTGATTTTTTTAAACAACCTAGAAATTATTGAATTCAAATTAAATACATTGGTATAGGGTTCCTACCTCAAACATACTACTATTTTTCAACGACCACTTGAACGGACACTTCACACTTACACACACATGAATTTATACAAATATATATTAATAAACCTAGCTCAATTTCACATATTTCTTGTGACACGATGGAATATGTAAAAAGGGGACACACATACACACACATATATATATTTATATTCCTTACCCTATTCATATACATGTAGAAAATCTTGACACCCACAACCCAAAAATACCGCAACGAATTCCAACACATAGTATATAAATTATCAACAACTAAAATATCATAAAACCATTAAATAAAAATTAAACCGAAGAGAAAGAATTTAAAACCATTACTGAATATAATAAAAATAGGATCAAAATGTTCTAAAATGAATTTCCTTCGACAGTGCACACCATATCACCCTTGAAGGAGGCATGATAGACCCATAACACACACTACTGAGGAAAGGAACCCCAAAAATTAGCTCACAGGAAACCCTAGGGGTCATCTATGCCCTAAGAATCCCATGAAAAACAAAGAAAATCACAAAATACAGGATAAGGTAGGAAGTGGACACTCACTTGACTGATTTTAACACCAAACTAGGAGAAGAAAGGCTCACCAGATGGAGGGATTGGCACTCCAGAGAGGATGCATGTCATCAGGTTTTGACTAAGGCGGGTCACACGTGAGTAAGGTGGAAGTGTGGGGGAAGGGCACCCAAGGAGGAGGTGGGTTGGCTGCTCGAAGTGAGTGGAGTGCCAAAAGAGGGGAGGGTGTCTCCCATAGGGAGTACAGGGTGATGGGATGGGAATCCCTCTAGGGTTTACGAAAAATAAAATAAAATAAAACTAAATAATAATACTAATAACAACAACAACAAAAATAGTAATAATAAAAATAATATCATCATCATCATTATTATTATTAAACATTTCCTTATTATTATTTTATTTTATTATTTATTTTTAATTTAATTTTTTCTATTTTTTAAATAGAGGGCAGTTCATATGGTTTGGTCGCACGGTGTGGGAGACAGTGTTCTCACCATGAACACCCTATTGTAAAGAGGAGGAACAAGAACATGATGGCATAATGGTTCCCAATTATGCATAAACCGTGTTGGATGCCTCAACCCAATTCCCAAAACCAAATGACTTGGTTTCAAAACCCACACATAAACCATGATCTGGATAGAAAGACATCTGAAAGTTATGAAATTCAAAATTTTCACCTGAGACACAACCCGAACCTCAACAAAAACGATCCATGATTATGGAGAGAATAAAATAATGAAGTGTACACAGTCGGATTTTTACAATTCTCCCCACTAGAGATGCTTTCCCCCCCCATAAATCCCCCCAACCAGACAAGGAATTAGACACGAGTTTGAAATTGAACAAGTCCAATGAAATCATGAACTCTGTTGGACTTTTCACTCTACCAATCAAACCCAAAAAATACTAATAGAGACTACAATGAGAAGAGACATAAGTAAATGAGGAGGGTTTTCTGCACCAAATAAACCAGACTTGCACAACCAACATTGAGATTCTTAGCAATGTCTACATCTAGAACTACCAACATGAAAAATTCCATGAAGTTTATATAGACCCAACACCAACAACATGGGGTCCCTGACCAAAAACCCCATACCAAATGATGAACCAAACCCTTATTCATTATTTCTCAAGACACATGAACCTCCAAAATAAGCACAAAAAAGAACTAAAAATTGTACCGATTCATAAGGGCCAACCACACAATTACATACAATCATCTTTAGACTCTCATCCATAAGGAGAAAACCATCCAAGGGTTCACTTCTATAAAGCACAACCAATAAGATTACAAGAAAAGGAGAATATCAATATTCTTGCATCCAAGAAGGAAATTTCAAGTTCCAGGAAAAGTACAACATAGAAAATTTAAAATAAAAACAAATCCACAACATAAAAACATAATCTAACCCTATTCCAACTATAGAAAAAAATCCAGACCAAGGTCCTGCACACACAAAAATTTTCTAACAGTGTGAAAGGCAAACCTTCATGACCTCTTGCAATATATCTGATGTCTTGAAGCATCTTCTACCACATAGTTTCAAATTGAAGATCTAAAATAAAAATTCAATTTTATTAGTGCACCCCCCATAACCCCTCTAAATAATCCAAGATATCACAGAAAACAGGAAAAAAATTTCCTATGAATGAATCATTCTCATGTTTATAGCTATTGAGGGTGGGTTAAAAATGAAGATGACTCTGGTGTGGCCCATTTTCAGGGAAGGATCTAACTCCACCACTCAATTTAGAGTTTGGTTAGAGTCTTCAATGAGAATACTAATAGAAAAACTAATTTATAATTTCTTCAAAAACACTAAAATTGACCGACACAAATTTTAAAAACTGTTCAACCCTATAAACATGGGAGATGGAATTATATAGTTTGACTTTCTACCCCTCACTGAGCATTTTTTGAGGCATAATAAAAAGAAAGAGGCATAAAGCTGAATTAAAACTCATTAAAAACTGAAATACAAAACTTCAATCATAAACCAAAACTCAAAATCAAATCACCATTTCAACACCTTTTTCAACATGTCAAAACCAAAAGCCTATGAAAAAGGATACAAAAAATTAAAAGAAAAAATTAAATGATTGATCACTTCTCAAAACATTGAAATTCCATTTTTAAAATCCATTTTTTACAAAACAAAACAATTTAAATAGCCACAATTGGTACTTCAGTGAATCTCATATATATACATCCTCATTTTAGATCAAGAATACATCCACATACACCACCATATTTCCACTTTCCACATGTGTACCTCAATATATGTGATCACTCATAGAAAATTCCAATTTGAAAATCAATACATTTCTCACTTCCAAAACATACAATTAAACAAAAATATAAAGTTCCCAATGAAATTTCATATCACATTCAAAAATGTATTTCTAAAATCCAAAAACAATTTCCAAAACACCTTATATTTTCACCTTCGAAACCACACATTCCATTAAATGATTAAAATTTCAATTTCAAAAACCATTTTTACATTCCAAAATAAAAAACCCATTTTTAAAACCGATTTTGATTAACCATTTTTCATTTTTGAGATCCACTCACACAAAAAAAACAAAGCCCAAACACAACTCATATATAAATTTCCCAAAATAAGGAACTAGTGTCTTTTACAACTCGGCAACCTGGCTTAGAAGAAAATGATTCGAGGAAGCATCCACCTTTAGAAGTATCTTTAACCATGAAATTTGGATATTCATGGTTTACTATATGTATTCTCGTAGTGTAAAATCTGATCACTCCCTTTATCATCTCTTGTCCACAATTAACAAGAAAAAGAAAAATCCAAATCTCAGAATACCCCTAGAAACTCAAGGTTTGGGACACGAAAATGTTCTGAAGTCCTTATTGAACCTACCTCTCGAGTCTTAAAATTTCAAATTTCAAATCAACATGACACCCTAAATAACAAGGGTCTGCTTGTATACCAATTTTCCACAGACCAATATAGGTCGAACCTGAACTGGTCATCCAAGTCGGCCTGCAACAAGGCAAGAATGGCGTTCCAGATCTCCATAGGATAAGAACTAGTTTCAGGTATCAAAATAATCCATTTGGGAAATATTTTACCCATAAAAAAGATAAATAATCAAACATAATCCCAAAAAAAAGATTAACACTATAAGTGAAAATGAAACAATGTTTCACAACTAAACATACCTCTAAATGACCTCGTGTGTCACCACCAAACATAGAAGCATGATTCTTACAAGAGAAACCCAAAACTAGAACATGAAACTGAAAGGACAAAGTTGGTGTGAGTACCAATATGCTTACTAAGAATTCCAATGAACAAAAATGCCTTAATCACTTATATTAAAAAATAATCTTGATCATTATAGTTTGAAATTAAAAAATAATAAAATAATTATTTTCATTCATTTCAAATTCAAGTCTAAAGTTTACATTTTTAGAAAAAAAATTTCTATTCCATTAAATTTTCCAAATAGTTTTCCAGAATTAATTAAAAATTCAAAATGAAAATAAAATAGTTTAGATTAAAATATAGTTTTCACAAAATAGAGAGCAACAATGAAACAAATAAAATGAAAATTGAATCATATGAACCATGGGAAATCCCTCTGTAGCTAGTTTAATTTTGGGACCGATAATCCACGTGACTTAGTGAAACATGTCGTAGAAACCATGACCATAATCATTCTCATACATGAGCCAACTGGAGGGGACACCGCAATATCCTAGTGGTATCCAATAACTATAATCATTTACTTAGTGGTGTAATCGTCAATATTACTAGAAAAACATGGGATGACCAACTTCCGTATAATATAGAGTATTATTCCTTGTCTATACACCTATGTACCTGGGGTTACCCGTGTTCTCTATTCCAATTGGCAGTGAGAAATTATACAGAAAACATATATATACACACAACACATTCTTTATCCAAAAACACATTCAACAACCCACCACAAATCTCCTACCTTAAGTACATTCCCCCTCTTAAGTGACACAACAATGCTCAATCCTTTACACTAGGCACATAACACAAATCATACATTAACACTTGTATCAAATTTTTCAAATTAAGGTGATTTTCTAAATAGGGGTTTTCCACTTTGAAAAACCATTCTCAAGGTTCCAAAAAGGCATCACCACTTTACAAATAGTACTTTCATTTTAAGAAATCACAATCTCCCAACACTTTTAATTAAAATATCCTTTAAAAGAAAAATTATAACCACATGGTTCGACACACCTAGAAACAATCTTGAAATAATGCTTAAACCAATAAAAAACACATGAGAAAGGAAAAATACATATTAATTTCAATTTCAAACAAAAACCCATATTCTTCTCCAAACAATGAAAAAACTGAGATTTCGGAATTTTAAAATCACAAAAAACCCATTTTCAGTCAATTCTACTTTCAAAACTAATATCCATACCACCGAACATCAAGGGGATACGAACCTTACACCCAAAATCATTTTTTAAAAAACTTTTATGCATTTAAAGTGTCAATATGGGAAGCATATTTAAAATAATACTACACATTTCAAAACATAAATATGAATCATGAAAAATAAATGAATTTACAACACCAATCATTAATTACACTTTTTTAAGAACATAAATACTATTTAATACTAAAAAAACTTTTTAAAACACTCATGAATTTGTGGCACACAAATTATAGGTATAGGCACAGGGGACCTGCCTCAAACGTGAAACTATTTGTCGATGACCACTCAAACCGACACTTCTCACTTATACACAGATGCCTTTATACATCTATATATAAATAAACCAATATTCATTGCTCATATTCCATGTTTCATGAGGGAACATGTAAAAAAGGGAATATATATATATGTGATCCTTACCATATTCATGTAAATCTAGGAACTGTTGACACCCACATCATAAAACTACCCAAGTGAGGTCCAACACACACTGTAAAAATTACCAATAACTAAAAAATCATAAAAAACCTAAATTAAAATTAAAACTAAGAAAATGAATTGAAAAAAATTATTGAATATAATGGCGGCAGCTCAGAATGGTATGAAATGCAATTTTTCGGCGATGGACACAGAATTACACTTGAAGGAGGCCTAAAAGACCCATCACATGCCCTATTGTGGTGATAAGAAACAAACATTAGCTCATCGGAAACCCTAGTCTTTTGTCAAGCCCTACACACATCATGAAATATATGAAAACCAAAAAATAAGGGAATAGGTAGGATGTGAACAGTCACCAAAGGGAACCACACACTAAATCAGTAGAAGAAATGCCCACTAGAGGGAGAGAGCAGGTTGCTAGAGAAGAGGTGCGTCATCGGGTTCTAGCCAAGCATGTAAGCGTGTGAGTTGTGAATATATCTAAGGGAAGGTCGTTAGAGGGGGGGGGAGTGGCCTCCTAAGGAGGGTGGCATGCTGAAGGTGCGGAGGTGTACTGCAAAGGAGGGTGGCGTGCACATGGAGGGGAGGGGGAGGGGAATCCCTCTAGGGTTTCCCAAATAAAGAATAGAAAATAATAATAATAATAATAATAATAATAATAACAATTATTATTATTATAATTTCATTATTATAATTATTAAACACTATTATAATTTTATTTTATTTTTCTTATTTATTTTTCATTTAATTTTTACAATTTTTTCTAAACATAGTTCAGCCACAGGGTTTGGTCGCTCGGTCTTCCAGACCATTCGCTAACCATGTGTACCCTATTGGGACAAAGTAGGACAAATAGAAGTTGACCGCATGATTATAAGACCATGCACCAATCCAGTTGGACACATCCTCCCAGTTCCAGGAAGAGAACCACATGGTTTCAAGATAGTTTCCCAAACCATGTACAAGAAAAAAAGTCGTTTGAATATTCAAAAATTCCATAATTTTACCTGGGACATAACCCAAACCTCAGCAAAAATGATCCAAGATCAAGGAGTGAATAAAATAATGATTTTTCCAAACTAGGGTTTTAACATTCAGTTTATTTAATTTTTTATTTGTTTGATTTATTTTACATTATTCTACCTCTGTTAATTTTTATTTTATATATGTTGGGTTTGGTTAATTTGGAAAAATTAAGTTTGTTTTGAAAATTATTTTTTCTCCCATTAAAATATATTATATTAATTTTAGTTGTGTTTGGTCTAATATTTTATACATGATCTGTTTTGTCTTAGTTTATATTGATTCAATGACATATCATTTGTATAATTTCAGAACATTTAGATATAGCATGATTTTCTTGGTAATATTTATAATGAATCGATTCAGAATAATTTTTTTGACTAAGATAATGTTATTTAATTTTTTTATATCATTGTTTCATTTGGATCAAGATAGTTTTTTTCAATTTGATTTGATCAAATTAGTTAATGTCATTTCTGTTTGATTTAGTTATATTATATTCAATATAGGGTAGGTATGTTTGGTCCAGTTTTATTCCACCAATCATTTTTCTCTTATAGAAGATTTTATTACAATTATCTTGTTTTTAATTAGTTCTATTTAGTTTATATATAGGTGAACGAGATTTTATTGAATCGATTTGGTTAGTTTTTTTTAATTCAGACTATTTTATCATTTTCTATATTATTTTTAGTTATATTAAATTCAAACATTTATAATTTAATGAGTTTTTGTTTTTTTAGTTTATTTTACTTAGTTTAGTAATTTTATATTAGATTCGATTTTTTTCTGAAGTTTTGTTTAATTCAGTTCTGCAAAAATTGGTTTTGGTTAATTTGCGTGTGGTAAGATCTGGACAGTTTAAAATAAATTGGTTCATGTTAGTTTGATTCAATTCAACAAATGATTCAAATATTGGGTTCATTTCGATTACAAATAATTTTTTAACTTGGTTTTTATTTTTAAATCTATTTGTGTTATTTTTTTAGTTCATGTTGTTTTTTCATTTTATTTATTTAGTTTATTTATATTCATTGCGTTCTGTAACACCCTTACCCAAAATTCTAGAACAATACCATATTGAGGGTTATCACCTATCCTAAAGCACTACACTTCATACATTAAATTCTTCTAACTAGAATAGCGGGATTAAATCAACAATGGGGGGAATATTCCCTCTTAAATAACGTTCAATGGTCATGCCCAAAATGTACCAGACATTTTACATGACTAATCAATATTATAAAAATACCAAAAACATACAGATAAAGAATACAGGTAAAATTGATCCACCATAGTCAAGAATAGATATTAGTAAACTATATCAATGATTTAATAACCATATAAGAGATATAAAAATGAATGGTAAATAAAAATAACATCATAAAACTAAATGGCCCCTAGCTAGAACATGTTGATAAAAAGATAAAACTAAAAAAATATTCATCTAAACTTACTCACCTAATCCAAAATACCGAGTTCTCGACACCAATAAGTTGATAGAGCAATACTGAGGGTCCAACTCTAAGAAACACCTATTACCTAGGAGAATTTTTTTATTCACATGTAAATAAAAAAATATTCTATATACATGGGTTTGGGGTAAGTCTAATGACCATATATGATGTTTCCTAAAGAATCCTACCCTTTAACACACTGCCATAAGTAAACTAACAGAATGGTAAGTTACCCTACAACAAGTTACCCGATAACATGTAAATATAGAACAAGTAACCCAACAATAAGTTTCCCTGCATTGAAATAATATACATTATGTTACTTTAATGTCACTTACGCTATAGTCTATTACCGTATAATTACTTACCTAGTAATAAGTTTCAATATAGTAACATACCTCATAGTTAGTTACCCTATAGTAACATACCCTATAGTAACTTACATTGTGTTATGTTTCCCTATTGTAATCTACCCTATATTAAGTTAAACTATATAAACATACCCTATAACAAGTTTCCCAATTGTAAATTACCAAATAATATGTAACCCAATAGTAACTTACTCATTTTAAAGTTACCCTATAGTGACATACCATACAAAAAATTACTCTAGGATAACTACCACAGAGAATGTTACCCAATTGTAAGTTACCCAATAACATGAGGTACACTTGAGTTAAGATAAACACAAAATTCCAAATATCATGAAAAATATTATTGACTTTGAATTTGTGAAAATTATGGACTGTGGGTGATCACTCTATATCAATATTAATGAAACCGTTAAAAAATTTTGGATAATTTTAAATCAAAAAGGAAAATTTTATCAACCATAAGATACATGAACCAAAAATAAAAAATTAACATCTTTTTGATGAAATGAAAAGGCAATGGTATTTATCGGTTCCAATATAGTTATGTTTAGTTTCTTTATGTTTAGTTTCATCAATTTGGTTCAATTTCATATGTATTTGTAAGGTTATGATTCCTTATGTTTTTTAATTAATTTTTCATAATTTGATTCATTTGTCAATTAATTTTATTTATGTCATCATTTGTAGGTTTTTTTAATTAGTTAATTTTAATTATATGATATTTAGTTAAATTAAATTATGTACATTTAATATAGTTAACTTTGGTTGAGTCCACTTTACATTGATTTGGTTTAATTCGAGTCAAATATATTTTATTTTTTCCAATTTGTTATATTTTATAGTATCTATAAATTATGCCTTCTTGGGTTCTATTTTTGATAGGTTAGGATGGTTTATTTTTATTATATTGTTTTAGGTACATTTGGGATATTTTAGTTCTGTAATGTTATATTATACTAAAATTGTGATAGTTAAATTTAGTGTTTTTTTCATTTGATTCATTTTTTAATATTAATTAATTTTAAATTGGTAAGTTCTATTTTATTTAGATTGAGTCCGAAAATGTTAGTCTGACATGGGTTGGTTCATTTCAATTCATTTTTAATTCGGCATAGTTTTCACCAGTTCAGTAGAATACTAAATTAAATAAAAAAATTGAATGGGAACACTTTTTAATCAAATTAATGTCTAGGATTGTTATCTATTCAATGAAAAAAAATTAAATTAAACTTTAGATTATAATTTTCTTCTTGGTTGATACCTTTTAATACCTTATAGTAATTTAAAATAAATTACACTAAATTGTATATTATGAATGATAACAAAATTCTGAGATAAAATAAAATTCTGAATAGAGGTTTTCATATAAACAACGTTACACTATATACAATGTACCCATACTGATTAATAAAGAATGGAACACAATTATAAATAAATAACATCATCTAAAAAAATAAAAGACTACATCAAATGAAACTATTTTTTTGTCATATTATTTAAAAATAATGATAATAAAAAACATAATACTCATGCCCAAATCATCAATTTTGACACATATGTTGAGTTACATGAAATGAAAAATAGTTATAGGAATCAAGAAAAATATCAATCCAATATAAAACTCATGAAATTTAATGTGTCATGCACATCACTTATATTTGTGAAAATGATTTTTAAGAAATAAAATCATAAGAGAATCATGAAGGTAAATAAGAGGTTTAAAAACCCACTAAAATTCCAAATTTATGTAAGCTATAATTAGTGACAATAAAAATTTATATTTGATGAATTTTACTCAAACAAAAAGTTAATAATAATTCCATCCATGATATAATGGGAAAGGATGTTTGAATTTAATTGAATGTTATACAAGTGAGATATAAACATTTGGATAGTTTTTATAACCGTTAAAAGTGTAAAAAACATCTATCAAGTAATGGCCACTAGTCTTTTTTTCTTTTTTCACGCTATAAAAATTTCTCAAGCTATTTCAAAGAATATAAAATTGAAGTACTAAAAAAGGAATATAAAAGGGATAAGGTTTACCTTCAAGAGTTTAAGAATACAATAGTCAAAACAGACTATTTCATGCTTGAAATAATGGACAAGACCGAAACAAAATATGTAAAATTATTCAATAGATGTTTTATATTAGGTTCAGTTCATTTCTATATGGGTCAAATCAATTTATTTGTGTTATTTTCCATTCTTTTCTATCTCATTTTTGTCAAGATAAGTTTATTTTATTTATTTTAATGTTAATCTATCTGATTGTATTTTTTCCATTAAATATAGTTAATTATTTTTATACCTTTTGAAATCATTTATCCTTCCATGAGAAATAAAAATCACCTTCTTGGGTGTTATCATGGGTGGTTTGGATGAAACCTTACACTCATTACATATTTCATTAATTTTTGTAATTTATTCTCTTAAGGTGATTAAGTATCATCTCTATCTCATGGCCTTTATTAATTGAAATATATTTTTATCACTGACAATTCCCATGAAAATGAATATAGAAATTCCATTTTTAGTCCATAATTTTTAGAAAGATTAGAGTCCCCCACCCTATATGAATAGAAATTTTATCAATAAAATCTTCATAACTAGGAAATGAAAATATTTTTTTAATCAATCCATTGTATTATTGTTTAACAATTACATTGAAATTCACAAATCCTACATTATTATAAATTTCTAGATCCCACCAGCCTTGATTACTTAGGCTTGAGTATACCTACCTCCTTATAAGCCAAATTCCAAATATTTCTATGTGATTTTCCTCTATTTTTTAGGGTACTAATGCTATGATAATTGTAGAATCTAAAAAATTTCTTGTACATGGATAATAAATTCCACTTGTGTTTCAAATATATTTTATAATGAAAGTATTTATTGTTTTTCTGTTGTTGTGGGTCATATGGTTTTTATGATTTTTGTTTATAAAAATTGATTAAAATTAGTGAAATAACTTCACCCATCCATGGAAAAAATTCCAATTTGTGGTTGTAGAAAATGTTATCAAAATTATCTGTTAGTATCATGTCATCTCTATAGTGATATGTGGTTTGAATAACTAATTAAAATTTTCATAATGAATATAGCACTCAAATGTGGTGGTGTTGTTTTTTGTGTATAGAATACAAGAATAATATATTTTAGTAATTTCATATTTTAAGTGTGTATGTGATGTAAATAGTATATTGAAATGATATTATAAAGCAAAAACTAGGAGATTTGATTCAAATTAAGTCTATTGTGATGATTTAGGTTTTTAATTGATCATGTCAAGCATACAAATCCTATAAAACAGTGGAAGTGTATAAGAACACAACCTATAAATATGACTCATCTATCATGGTAGCTAGTGGTTAAATCATAGAATGGAGTTTATAATATTGTATTTTAAATTAATCTAACTGAAAAAACATAACAAAACATACCCTACCAATCAGATATTAATTCAAACCAGATTGATAAGATTCATCACCCAATACCATATACCCTGACACAAGGTCACAAAAGTCCCAATCGACCCGAAACAACTAACACTAAGTCCAATGAACACAACTGTACGACCCAACGCCTCGCCAAGAAGCATGACATTGTTTCACTTTTCCTTATCCATTTTACCTAAATCATTCATACATGGGGACGGTCAATTCTAGGATTATGGACTCAACTAGACACATTTTTTATAAAAAAACAAAACATTATTATGAAAATAACACCTTCAGTAAACCATAACATTTCTTCCATCAAATTTTATAATAAAATTAAACTTAATTAAACACTCACTCGTAAAAATAAAAAATTACACCATCGAAAAAAAATTATATCTTTATATGACATATTATATAATATAATCCTCATAAAATCATATTTTTTAAAAAAATTCCATAGATTCAGTTCCAATTTACTAAACCACTAATGTAAAAGTATATTTTCTAAATAATAATTAACTTTAAATGAGTTTTTAATCTCTATGAAATAAATTGTTAAATTATTCCATGTTTTCATTATTATATAAAATAAATGTGTATATAATAATGTGTTATTTCATTACACAAATTGAAACAATGAATGGAAGTTGTTTTGATTTTTATAAACTGAAAAAAATTAAAAAACCTAATAACAAAAAGCAACATCAAGTCCTAGCCAACAATTACAATATAGGGCATGACAATAAAGAAATAACAGAATAAAACAAGAGAGAAGGGGAAGGGAAACAACATACCAAAATGGTTTCATCCAAAAAAACATTTTAAAATGTTGATGAATCATGGAATATCGACGATAATTGAAGGGCATATAGTATACTACTACAATAGTTCCCAAATGACTATGGAAAATGAGGGTCATGTTCCTAGTATAGAGAGATCTTATAACAATGATTTTTTTAAAAACCATTGGTACCTGTAAATGATATAACAACTTTATACCAATGGTTCCTTGAAACCATCACTATTTTCTTGTTTTCTAGTAGTTCTCATCGTGACTAAAGTGTCATGCATAATATTTACTATAGTCCTGCTATAGTGCCCATGATGAAAATCACCCCAAAATAGGGACTATAAGGGATTAAACCCCCTTGACCTCTTGTATATAGAGAAGTATCATATACCACCCTTGTTCGGAAGGGACCACATATTAATTAAATATATTACCGAAATATTAAAAATGAATAAATATTTGAAATTCCATTTAAATACATAATATTTACAGTACTCTGCCAATTTAAGATGAATAAATAATAATTGTAAAAATATATAAGTACAAAAATATTAAAATTATCAATTAAAAAACACACACACACATACACACACATTCATATGTAAATATTTATATATAAAATTATTAAAATTAATATTTTTATATATAATATTACATTAATTACATTTGGAAAACATCAAATTATTTTCAATAGACATACACAAACATGCATACATACATAAATACACATATATATACATACAAACATATATTTTAACACATATATACATATATACATTCATATAACCATACATTCACATGAATAAAAATACACGAATAGAAATGCACATACACATACATATGCATTCCCACACATACATGCACATGCACACAAACACACATGCACATGCATATACACATATACATACACACACATGAATAAACATAAAAACCCATAGGTTCACATAAAAATACACACACATACATGCACATACCTACACACACACACTACCATACTTATACATACACATATATTCACATACACATATATGTAAACGTACTTATATATATGAATACATACACTTTCACATACATAGACACACACACACAAATATATATACAGACATACACTTACATAAACAACATGCGCGCACGCTCACACACACACACACCTAATCATACATACATACACATACACACACATATATAAAAAACATACATGGAATACAATTCAGTCACACAAATTCACATACATGGATATAAATAGAAATTAAATACACTAAAAAAATGCACAAACATGGAAATACATACACATACATTTACATGCACAAATACATAAAAAACATATATACACACACACACATATATGTACATGCTTACATACATAAAAATTCATAAATATACAAACATGTACATTTCTATACATACAGACAGATACATATATACAAACATGCATAGATATATATACCTCATATACCCATATGCATTTATAAATTCAAAATTACATAAATACAAACATACACATATACACAAATAAACAAATAAACACACACACACACAGATATATATATATATGTAAATATATATAATTGAATACATATATATACATGTTTTTTATATACATACACAACACCCTAATTTTCACAATTTTATTTTCTTTTTCCCTACTGTGATATTCATTCAAGATCAAACCAGCATCACAACACGAAATATTATATTTATATATATAATACTATTTCAGTATAAATATTCTTAAATAAATATATGATCATTGATATAATTATATAAATATTAACATAAATTTTAATGTAATAAACTTATATATTCATTTTATAGTAATTTAGTTAAATTATTACATTTATTTTTTGATTAATATAATAATATTTGTTCTATAAATTTTGAAAATATAATTAAAATAAAAAATTTAATTTAATAATAATAATATTTTCAAAAATATATTATTTATGTCAACAAATTTTTATATATATATATATTTTTATAATTTATGTAATATCATATATATGATTATATGTAAACACACAGACACAGACATAAATATAAATATATAGATATAATGTAAATATATATGCATATTATCAATTATATAATATGAATATGAATATATATATATATATATATAAACAGTATTTCATGTATTTATATATTTATTTAAATTGTTTATATCACTATAATTTATAATATATATTGGTGTGTGTAAAATAATAATATTATATAGATTATTAAAAATACACATAAATTTTATTTATTTAAATATATATTAATTTTTTTTATAAACAATACTTAAGGATATAATAATATGAATAATATATATATATATTCTGGGTAAATTTATATACTAGTGTAAATATATATATATATATATTAATATATATTTTATTCAAATAAATATATTTATATATATATTTATATGAATATGTATTTTATAATAATAGGAAAATACAAATATACATGTACATTTTAAATGTTATAATAGGAAAAATATATATTAATTTAAATATGAAATATATTTAATATATTTTTTTATTTTTTATATAGTTCATATTGTTATATTATATAATATATATATTTGTTTGTGTCTGTGATTATAATTATATATATTATTACAAATAATTATATATATAGATATAATTTTTTATTTAAATATATAAACTTATTTTTATATAAATCATGTTTTAAAATATGTAAATATGTATATCAAAATTAAATTATTTATAATGGCCTTTATCAATTCCAAAAGGGAAGCCTTTATCAATGCTAAATAAAGCATTGATAAAGGGTGAAATTTATTATCTCTAAAAAATCTCTGAAAATTGTTCCGTTTTATAATAGCCTTTTGAGGATTGGTTAAGGATGCCTTTATCTAATCATTTAGTTAGTACTGATAAATTTATGACTATTATCAAAGGGTTTTAGCATCGATAAAGGGGGACACTGAATATAAAAAACTCTATAGATGTGATAGTAGTCAATCATGTGATTTTGCTTTCAATCTAATGAGTTTACTTCCAAAAACATATTGTTTAATAGTCAATTCATCCCAAGAAGTATTCTCACTACATAACTAATTTTAAGTTCATATAAGTAGTAAAATCATATATTCATATGAGCCAACAAATTTAATTGATGGGTTGATTTTGTGTTTTGAGCATAGAATATAATGGTATCATATCATTTGGATACCATCCAAGATAATTTTCATAAAAATATCATTAATAACATTCAAATACGTCAATGTAGACTCTTAGGAGCCTACATGCAAACCCTACATGTCAAGTCTAATGTCATTGAATGAGACTAGGTAGAGTCTCATGTTTTTATACCTGTTTTCACCATGAATTCAACTCAATTAGATGTTATTAGTGTTGATGGTTTCTTAAAAAACCCTAGATCAAAATTTAGTATGGTCATTGTGATCAATTCCCACATTCTAGGTTGTACACTTAAACCCTCAGGATCGATCCATCTCATGATCCAGTGTGATAATATGCATTACATTTCTTCTACAATTTAATATATCAATTCATTCGTGTATTCTATTTTATGCTTTGTAATTAAAATTTAGAACATATCCACTTGTTTTATCAAATATACACCCAATTATGTGATCATTGTGGGAATTTCTATTTACATATCTCCCTCAATCCCAAATCACATTGTGTCCATTTCATTCATTTGATGAGATAGTGAAAATAAGTGTTTAGGAATTTAATATAAAATATATTATGTTCAATTATTTTTTTTTATGAAAGAGAGAAAATAATGAATATTGGTTTTGAAATTAGTTATAGAAAACATTCTAATTTTTCTGGATTTTCACTTTGGATGATAGTGAATTTTGAAATCTAACTGGTTGATTATATTTGCTGTTGGAGTTGAGATGATGAAGACCCATATTCATGGTATCCCCTATTTAATATAGAAATTTCCCATTTACCATAAGTAATTAATTATGGTTATTAATGAATTGAGTGTATCAATACAATTTTTTACTGTAAATACTCCAAACCATTAAAATATAATGCCTAGTTTAGGTTAATTTTTTGATTATATAAAATTACACAGTTAGAAATATTTACCCAATGGCTATGAGAAAGGAAGGGGAAGGAATTTAAATGAATTCTAATTTTGACAACCCAGAAATGATAAAATTAAGAGAAACATAATTTAAATTACCCACCCACTTCATATACATAACCCAACACTATTGGTTAGTTACCCAATGATTCGAGTCTTGAGGGAGTGATAAGGAAGGATAAAATAAAATAAATTTTGAATTAAAATGGTGGTGTAAATCTAGTGATGGACTCTGTATAAATGAAAAATCCCACTCCAAGATAGAGTCCCCAAATATATTGGTATCATCATCAGACCTCACAATTTATATGCATAAATATCAAATGGGAATTGGCATTCAATTAAAAAAACATTGAGTTTTTTCTTTCCCACACCTAGAATTCTGGATCCAAATATCACAAAATCATTTAAAAGTCTGCATGTTTGAATAATTAATTTTTTTTATCTTGATTCCGAGATCATGATGTGATGGATTATTTCATTATAAGAAAATGTGACATTAAAATTACCATTTTTCTTCCCCTAAATATTATAATGTGAATGATTCATCATGTTATGAATCAACATGGTCTCTTTCTATTCCTTAAGCATTTCTGCATGTGAATTTGAATTCATAGCGTGAATCAATTTTTGGAAGCTTATTCATCTCATGAATCTTTCCTTCAATAGTGTGAATGGGAGACATGTTTTTTAATAGATATCTTACTAGACCCTATCATTACATGAATGATATTCATATTTACATTTCCGCGAATTGAGTTAAAAAATAAATAATTTTGGCAAGATTATTCACTTCAGTTCCAAAATCAATGATTTTTTTTATTAAAAATAAATACATGTTTTATAGTAATCATACTTTATAATCATGAAAATATACTATTATTAATGAAAATTTAATTATTATATGGTATTTATTATTGAGTTCATGCATGGATGGAGGAGGAAATATGGTTGGTATCCTTCATGTTCAAAAGTCTTTACTATTGTGGTGATTTATGTGTCAAGGGTATATTGATTTTTTTTCATTGATATGGATGTGGAAGTTTTTTGAAGCCATCATAAAATGGTTTACCTTTAATAATATGGTGTATGTTGGTTATATTTCTGACCCACATCATATCTATATTTATATAAGGTAAAAATCACATGATGTTAGATATTGGGGTGTGAGAGTTAAAAACATTGAGGATTTGGTTGTATGTAACTTTTGATTATTTTCATTTAAACTATTTTATTATATAGGAAGTTATATTAGATGATTGTGCCTTGGGTAGGTTGGGAGATAATTTAATGAATATGTGTTGGTCGATATTACTGTTTATTAACAATGGTTCTCGTATAATGCTTCCAAATTTGCAAGATAAGTCATTATCATCATCATAAAAAGTATAGTTTTATGGTCACCCTTACATATATAATATTTTTTAAGGTTTACAAGAAGATGTTGGAGATCTATATGGATGTTTATAGTTTGGATCTTGGATTTGCGGCTTGATTTTCCACCTCAAACATTATTTGGTATTTTTTTAGAAACTTGTGTTTGTCTGACATATTCTTACGTTGTGGGGTTATTTTAGATTTTCATTCATTCATATTATGATATTGGTTGGTTGTTTATTTATTTATTTTTTTATATTTCAGCTTAATGTATCTCATATGTCTATTTTATACTATCAGTGATAGTTTCCAACCCTAGGCCTATTAGAGATGGTCTTCGAGGGTCCCTCTAATATTCCCTATAGAATTAGGTGGGGTTCCTATGCGAGGTGGGCCATGAATAATTTAAATCATATTTATTTATAAAAATAATTTTTTAAATTGTTTTGTTTTTATTTCATTATTTTTTTCATTATGTTTTTATTTTATATAGATAATGGCCTATTAAAATTAAAAATATTATTAATACTATTTACATGTTTATATTTTTCTGTTATACATTCATTTTTTTATGAAATATATTTATGTTTCGTTTTTAATGTTATGTAAGGAAAAAAGATGTTTACATTAATATAAAATTCATATGTATTATATAAAGTTTACAATAGTATCATAAATAAATAAGTGAAAAGCTCATATTAATGGAATGAATTTTTATATAAAATATTAGGATTTAATGTTGGGACCGTGTTAGATGAAGATGGTTTTTGGATGTTCAAGGAATTTGATATTTAAAATATATTTATCATCTTATTTTAATAGAAAATGGAATCAAATCATTTTGAAATATATGGATATCAGTCTCAAAACAAATATTTTGGAATTCATATTATTTATTAATTATCATGAAAAAATTACATTCAATAATTCTTACTCAAAAATCATATTTAAGAATTCTCACTAAAAATCATATTTCAAAATTATCACTACAAAAAATTCATAAATTTGGACTCACAGTGGTTAAAAAAGTCCATCCTATTTAGAAGATATTTTTTGGAAGAAATGGTTCATCAGGGTCACATTGGGTATTGTAGGAAAGGAATGTGACGTTCTAATAATTTACAATATAAATCTGATGATGCTTTTCTATTTTGTTTTTCTCACAAATCATAAGTAATATGGTAAACATGTGATGTTATATTAGTGAAATAAATATGTATTTATGGTGCTACAAATCGTATTCAGACATGGATGGTTTGGTTAGAGAGGAAGAATGTTTCTAGAGGAATGGGAAGATATAATACATTCCATTACAATTCAGATGACTCTAAAGCGGATCCTCATCATATTCAAGGTCATGATGGAATTGATTCTTATAAGATGATATTTTTAAAAGAAGGAAGTTGTTAAAGTTAATATATTATGGCCTTAAGATCATCAATATGAGAACCTCATTTTGGTAATTTCTTCAGATATTGATGTTATCTATTTCACCAAATAATTTAGTTTTATTAGATAATTTATTGATGAAATCGAAATGAGAAAATCATAATAGAAAATAGTACAAGATAAGTGTAAAATGAAAATAGAATGGACAAATATTAATGGAAAATAGTACTAAACAAATAATGCTTGGAAAATTTTAATGGAGAAGAATAAATTATTAGAAGATTCATGAAGCTTCTTGATAAGTTGAGAAGCTTTGAAAAAGTCATTAATGCAACTGAAAATGATGTATATTTAAATTTCTCATAATTTTAATTAAGTGGTACACATTTAAAAAATCCAACCCATTCCATTTTTAGGGTACCTATAAAATATAATGTAGAATTTACATTATGATGTAGATGTACTATTCATCGTAGAAGATGGAGAATCTCTGAAATTTTTTAGAGGAGAAGTTTTTGTATTGAGATTTGTTGAAGATGTTTTTTCAAAGATAAGAAGAATATAAAAGAGTTGATATCATATTTATATGATCATAACACACTGTTCATAATTATATTTAGCTAAGAATAATATTTATGTGTGAATCGTATCCATTAGGGAAGCGTATCCATCATGGAATCCTATTAATCTAAGAATCATATTTAGTAGAAAATCATATGTAGCTACGAATTGTGTTATGTTGTGAATTGAATTCAGTAGGAAATACTATTCCACTGGGAATCATATTTAGGAGGGAATATAATTAAACTAAGAATA
Organism: Viscum album; assembly: GCA_963277665.1. Lineage (NCBI taxonomy): Eukaryota > Viridiplantae > Streptophyta > Magnoliopsida > Santalales > Viscaceae > Viscum > Viscum album. The sequence goes on along the minus strand of OY728127.1, from coordinate 1,955,200,872 downwards.
GTACTATAATTTCCCAACTCATAATTGACGTGGTTCAGAATTGTTTCAATTTTGTTATGAAAAAGTTAAATTAACATGTTGATAAAATTATACATGGATACCATATTCTGAAATTAGACTAAGTTTTTACCACAATGTTTTTTAATTTCATTCCAAATTTTGGGTAACAAAGTGAAAAAATGTTTTGAAATATGATATATGTGAATTTTGATCAAGAATCACCATATTATTATTATTATAAAAACATTATTATATCATTTTGTGCTTCTTAATGGAAAAACCCTATTGAATAGTTCATAGAGCTAAATGTGTGTAATAGAATATCCTACTCATTTTATTCAACACAAAATGTTTTTTCCATTATATTGTGTTGTATTAGATCACTTCCAATCCTTACCAAGGATGTAGCTATTCTTATTGAGTAGTTAACCTTGTAAATTCTTGTATTCCTTTGGAAGTGTGCCTGTGGTATTTTTAGTAGGGAAGGAAATATTAAATTGGATGTGATATTTGATCCAAAAGTAAGGAAACATAAAAGAAAAAGATATCATTGAATCATCATTCCCTCTTTAAGGGATACCACAATCTTGACTAAGAAATTTCCATCCGTTTCAGATCCAAGGTATCCCTTAATTTATTTTTTACTGATGGTTTGAAGAGAAGGTGATGGAGAATTTGATTTGTTCCAATAATAAACATATCTTGGTTTTATATGGTAATAACTATTATATCTAGATATATAGATTGTTACCGTATCTTATATCTATTGGGTATGATGTTCTTAAAACTAAAATACATAGATTTTATCCTATTTATGAAAATGTTCCTCTAACATCCATTGAAAATATTTTTTCATTGGAATTATGGAAGGGCTAAGAATTATTTACTGTCATTACCTTCTAAAAATAAACTCTCAAATGTGAATGGTGTTTCCATAACCAATGGTACATGGGACATGTGAAAAAACATATATATAGAGGTAATAAAAAATTTAATAAAAATTAATTATAAATATGGATGATGAAGTATGATTATTTGAAAATTGGGTTGTGTGAATCTATTGGGGGGGATTATTTTCTAGATTGAATAACATAATCAGTACTATTAGATGTCTTGGTAAAAAATTATAAGAATATATATATGTTGAAAAGATCTTGATAATTCTTCCCAATAAGACTGATGTAAAATATTATTCATTTGAAGATAGAGATTCTAAAACAATATCTCTAGATAATTTTCATAGCACTCTAATCACATAAGAAATGTGAAAGGAAGAATTTATGAAAAAAAAAAATATAGAGAAATGAATTTCAAGGCTACCAAGAATAAAAATTCAATGAATATTCTTATTGAAGATGAATCTTATGATTCTGATTATAAAATTGAGGTATGTAAAATTTTTGGTGAAATATTATACTTGTTTTCTAAAAATGTGAGATGAGGTACATGTAAATAAAAGTGGATACTTCACTTGAAATTTTAGGAATCTGGATCTATTGGGAGCATTGTGGATAATTTTCATAAAATAAATAATGAATAATATAGTGTTCAAGAAGAAAGAATGTAATGATGTTTTTGGAAGAAACAAGATGATAAATATAAATATTTTGACAGAGGTAAAGATAAATAGTTCATTAAATCCATGATAAGAATATTTTTTCCTATAGATGAAGAAGAAGAAGATAATGATTTTGAATATGAGAAATTTTTTCCTATGAATGATAGAGTGAATTATTTTATCTCAACAGTGAATAATAAATAATTCAAAATAATAATTTCTAAAAAAGAAGAAAATCAACTTGATTCTTATTTGAAAGAAAAAATGAATGAATGTATGAAAAATATTATAAGGATTTCAAAGGAAAAAAAGGAAGTCAATAAATGAAAATTACTAATAAATTAGTCAAGATGGTTTTCTTGATGAGAAATTAATGTTTTTTGAAAATATTGATGATTTGAATAGTTATATTGATGAATAAAACAATATTAAAGAACATCTGGAAGTGAAGTAGAAGGAAAAAAGAAGAAGATCTAGAAATTGTCCAAAAAAGACTTTCTAAAGATAAAAAAGGTAAAAGTTTTAAAAAATGTATCCATGAAAATATAGAAAATTTCATAAGGTGAATCCTGAGAAGGATAAAAAAAATCAACCTTCAAAGGATGAGAAGGAATTCAGAATTTTATCTAAAATGGAAAAATCTAGGAATGTTATGTAGGTGGACAAGATAAAAAAATTGGAGATTTCAGATGTTTCAAAAAAACATATGTCTGAAAATGTTTCTCAAATTTATGAATAAGAGAATATTTCTATTACATTTGGTTCTTACTAGTCTAGAAATAAATATTAGTTGAATAATATTGTTTTTATGAAAATAATGTTGGTGGTCAACATAGTTATGTAAATATGGTTGCTGAGAAATATACTCATAACATTTGTCAATCAGAAAAAATTCAAAGGAAAATAATCTTTCAATTTGATATTGTAGGTATTGTGGTGGACTCAGACATATATAAAATATGTGTTAGTTCAACCAACTTCCACAGGTTATGGAATATAAGGGTTTAGGGGGACTCAATCCTTTCAAAACAGGATGTATAAGTTTTGAAGAAACCTGAGAAGGTGGGTGTGAAATTTTAAAATATGTTCCAACCAATAGAAATAATTTTTGAAATAATTTGAATAAAATGGACATCTTTCTATGGGTTATCTAGTTTTTTTACCACATAAGAAAAGTTTTGTAATAATTTTCAGAAGTCGTAGGTGAAGAATAAAAGAGGATAAGACAAATATCTTATTAATAAAACTAACATAAAATCTATGGAACATGAGTAAAATAGTATTTTTGATCGTTTTTTTCATTTCATATGTAAGGTGATTTAAATTTCATGAAGAATGTGAATGAATTTAGAGATGTAACAGTGAAATTAGGAAATTATGCATCTATGAGAATCAAAGGTGTTGTATTAGCCAACATTGGGGAAAAAAGTTTAAATCCAATAAAATTATAAATGATGATGGAATGAAAAAAAAATTAATTTGTTTATCACAACATTATTATAGGGTTACAAAATATCTTCTGAAAAGATTGTTTTTTAATAAAAATTGAGGAGTATGGAAAGATAATCACAAGGGGGGAACATACAAAAAAACTTATTTCAAGATGGTGAAATAAAAAACTCTTGTTACTTGGTTAAGGTTTGAGAGAATCAATGGTGGCACAACAAGGATGGGAAATATGTGTTAAAGGAAGATGAGAAAATTATCAATGTGAGACAGTGTCTAAAACATTCACGATCTTCCAAAACTAAGATATTGGTGTTTCACTCTTTGTCATAAGGGAAATATTATAAATTCTATGTATAATAAAGTTGAAATTTGGTCAAAATGAACACCAGAACTTATCCATTCTAAAATTTGTGGGATGGTGATAGAACAATCAACAAATGGAGATAAGTATTTAATCACATTAATTTATTAAATTAATAACATTATGTGTGTCATGTATATGAGACATAAATAATATGCTCTAAAAATGTTAAATAGTTTTAAGAGGATAGTTGTGGAAGAATGTGAGTATTCAGTTGAGAAGTTGAGAAATAAGAATAGTGTTGAATACCAAAATGAAATTTTTTTAAATTTATCTTGATAATATTGAAATTATACATGAGTATAGTTCAATATATAGTCTTCAATAAAATGGGGTTGTTGAATGGATGAACATAAGTCTGATGGAAATGGGAAGAACTATGTTACTTGAACATATTATTTATTATTACTTTTGGAGGAAATTAATGACTACTACTGTGTATATTAAAAACCTATGTTTCTTTAGGAGGTGTTTTTATTTGACTCTATATGAATTGTTTATGGAAAAATCCATTTTTGAAACACTTAAGTGTTTTTGGGAGTCCATGCATATTAAATAAAAAAGGTGGAAATGTGGTAATGTTTTATAATAAAGGTGAATGTGTATTTTTTTCATAAATATGCTCTATAATGAAGAGGATGAATATGTTTTAAAAAAGAAACAAAATAAATTGTCAATTATTGGCATTTGAATGTTATTGAAAAGTATAGAAGGATAAAAAGACTTATACAGATAATAAAGTTGAGTAGGATAAAGAAGTTTTTCATAATAATTATAATAAGGATACAGAGAACTATAATCTTACTTAGAAATAAGAAATAAACATTTATACATCCAGTGATGAGAAATATATAAAAAAATATCTTCTTTAGGATGAAGAAGATCTTGAATTCTCAAAACATTATTGGTGATCCCCATCAAAAATTTAAAACAAGAAGAACATAAAATAACATTAGGCATAATTGAATATATTGAAAAGTGGAACAAAAATATGTTGATTAAGATTTTGAGCAACCTAAATGGGTTCAAGCCATAAATCAATAATTTGATTAGATTCAGAATAATGATACTTGGGAACTCATACAAATACAAGATAACAAAATGTTATTGGTATAAAGTGGTATTTACAAAACAAGATGAATGAATAAGGTGAGGTGATAAGAAACAAATATATATTATTGTGTAAAGAATATAGATGTATTTAAGGAAGTTGATTTTATTAAATCATTTCGTTGATGGAAATATTATAAATAGTTCAAATTTTTCATTCTATTTATACTCAATGATAACACATAATTTTTAAAATGGATTTCAAATCCACATTCCAGAATGGAGAACTTGATGAGGAAGTTTTTATTAAACAAACATGTGGATTTTTTGTTGGTAAGGATTAATGTTATGACTGTAAATTGAACAAAGACTTGTATAGGAAAAAAGAATGCTTTGAGGGATTGGAATTCAATGTTAGATACTTTCTTATGGGAGATTAGTTCCGAGAAAGGAAGTGTTGTTAGAAATTTTTATATAAAAAAAAATCATGAGTTTCCATCATTATAATTTTATTACGTTGATGACATTATTATTACTGGGATTGAAAAAAGAACATGTGAATGATTTTCTATATAAATATAGAAGTTTTTTTAAATGTCCATGTTGGGAGAAATGAAATACATTCTTGGATTAAATATATAAAAGTATAAGAAATGACTTTTTATTTCTGAAGAAAATTATTATAAGGAACTCACTAAAAATTTGGCATGTAAAATTCAAAATCAATTTTTACCCAAATTTCATTCGGAACCAAGTTTTCTAAAGATGAAGAAGTTAAGGATGTTGGCAAGAAATAATTTTAGAAGCTGATAGGATGATTGAAATATTTTACTACATCATGAACTGATATTATTTATGCTATTACATTATGTGAATGATTTCAGAGTTATCCAATAGAATCAAATTTGATGGATGGAAGAATAACTATGATATATATAAAAGGAACAAAAAATTTCAGAATTAAGTATGAAATATCAGTAGGTATCTACTTGATTGGATATTCAAATATTTATTGGGAAGGGAATGTTCATGATAAAAGTTCCAAATCTGGTTGAGTTATCTTTCTAGGGAAAAGTTTTGTAAATTTTAATACAAATAAATTTAATTTAATAAATATTAGTAAATATAAATCCATGTATGTTACTTCTGAAAAAGACACTACTGAACATATGTGGAAAATTACTAAATTAGAAGACATTTTTGTTGAAATGATGTTTCTCTTGCTATTGGGATGTGATAATCAAAGTTGTATCAATATTAACAGAATCTAGTACAACATTCTTATTCAAAAAAATATTGATATTAGGAAACACTTCATTAAAAATCATTTATAGGTGAATGAATTAACTCTGTATTATATTTCCACATCAGAACAAGTTGTTCACATTTTCAAAAAAACTTTATAGAAGGAAACATTTTATAAATTGAGGTTAAACATGGGAATCCAACCTACTTATCATCAAGTTTGAGGTGTTTTTTGTGTGTCCTCTGTTACCTAATCTTTGGAACATGTTTTTGAAAGGGGGGGGGGGGGATGTTTCATAAATCTATCCCTAAGAATGATTGGGAAAAGGTAGAGTTGTGGGTAGGCTATGTGTCCATCATGTTATGTGTGAACAATTTTAATAGTTTGTTGTAGTGATTGTAGGAAACAAAACTTTTGTATTTAAGGGATTTTGAAAATGATGTGATGAAATATAATGATGAATAATATGAGAAACAAAAGCAGTGAAGAATGATGAGGAAGATCCATGATCAATAATTTTGGACAACATGGTTTTGATGCCAATAATTATATTTTCCTACAATGAGTGAGCACATTTAGGCCTAGAATTGTTGATAAGTAATCCTTTTTTAGAGGTTATAAATCATAGTGATTAATGAATCTTCATTGAAAACAAAATCCCCAGGGGAAGATTATTTGGACCATGTTTCATGAAGAAGGTTTTGGTTTGTTGAAAGAGGGTATTTTTCAAATATGTTGTATTCTGTTTTCAAGGGAAAAAATCAAATCAATTAATAAAATATGGGGATCAGTCTCTAAAAATGTATTCAGTAAATAATTTTATTAAGGAATTTTGACACAAAAATATACGAATTATTATTGAAAAATTGTATTATGAACATCAAACTGAAAATTTAATTCAAAAATTCTAACTAAAAAATCATATTTTGGACTTCTAACTCTAAATTCATATTTTGGAATTTAGACCCAAAAAAATATTTTGAAAATTAGAATCATGGTTCTTAATAAAGTCCATCATATTGAGAAGATGTTTTCAGGAAGGAATGGTTTTTAAGTATTATATTTGTTCTGATATAAATTTAATGGGATGATATAATAATTAACATTACTAATTTTACAATGATTTCTAGTCTTTTATATCTCAATAATCATAATTATGTTGGAAATCTAGATATCCTTTGTTGATGAAATATCAGGGGAGTTATGGTGCGGAAAATCATATTAAGAAATGGTCATTTTGAATAGAAATGACTAATTTTTATAGAAGAATGATAATTTATACTATTTTACATTACAATTCAGATGATTATAAAGATAGTCCTCAACGTTTTCAATTTCATAAAAAATTCATGATTACAAGTTGATATTTTTAGAAGAAGGAAGTTACTGAAGGTAGAAATTTTTTAGTCTCAAGATCATCTGTATGAGAATAACATATTCATAATTTCTATGAAGATTGATATTGTATTGTTATTAATATAAGTGAGATTTTCATGAAAAATCATACTACCGAAATAGTACTGAGAAAATCTTACATGGAATATAGTACTGGAGAATCGTTCAAAGAAAATAATATGGAGAAATCATAAGGGTAAATATTACTTAAGAAATATTGTTGGGAAAATTGTTATAGAGAAGTTGAAATTGTTAAAAGACATGATAAAACTATAGAAAATTCTAGAGGTATTGAAAAAGTCATAAATGAATCTGAATTTTATAGTAGTTTTAATTTGAGGGAATTTTGGTTGAGCCAGAATGTTTTTACAAATCACCCCAAACCTTTTTTGGGGAACCTATTAATGTGAATGTACCCTTTACATTATGATATAGATGTACTATTCATCATTGAAGAGGCAGGAGCCTTGAATTTATAGTGAGAAGAAGTTTTTTTATGGAGATTTATTGTAGATGTTTTTTCAGACAGAACAAGAATGGAGAAGAAACACGACTATATTACACTTAACATCGTATTCAATTCATCATTGTATTCATATGAGAATCATATTCATTTGGGAATCATATTCAGCCAGGAATCATAGTCAGATGTGAATCCTTTTTAGTAAGAAATCTTATTTTGGAGGGAATCATATTCAATAAGCAATAGTAATCATCTGTGAATGCTACTTTAATTTCTATACTCAGAATATAAGTTATTCATAATTGTCTTAATCATATTTTGATAAAGGAATATTATCTTATTGAGAATTTCAAACTTGATAATCACGCTAGGAAATCAAATTGAGTATTAATTATATTGTCTATGAAGTTATTACCACCTTATGGGTATGAATGTTAAGAAATGTATTGAAAGATCATATTTTGGAAAGTTGATCAAGAAGCACCATAATATGTTTGTTTCAAAAACATTTTTATGTCATTTTATGATACTTTAATAAAATGCTCTGTTTTGTTTATCATAGATCTACACAAGTGTAAGGGAATATTATATTCATTATATTCCTCACAAAAGTATTGTTTTTAGTGGATTGTTCTCTATTGTATTGTTTCTAATCTATACCAAGGATGTATCTATTTGTGTTGAAAATTAAAACTTGTTAATTCTTGTGTTCCAATGGAGGTGTTCTTGTTTTATTTTAAAGAGGGAAATAAATATTTAATAGGAGGCGATGATTGTTTCCAATGTAATGAAACACAAAATAAACAAATATCACCAATTTAACCATCCCCCTATCAGTGATATATCAATCATCACTAGGAAATTAAATTTATAAATAATCATAACTATTATACAGGTGAACAATTTTGTGATATTGTAATGCCCAGACCCCAGTTACCCAAAGTTGGTGCATTATTACATAACATTGGCATGATCACAAAATATCAAGTCTCGAAAGACATATTCTTTTAGTAGCCTTTGAAAGACTCGATACATTCATAAAAGATACATTACATCATAAAGTGAAAAATCAAAATAACATAGTCTCCATAGTCCACACTTCTATAACCTTCAGACTATCCCTACAGGTCATTCATAATATACTTCTTCACATCATGGAAAAATTAAAACATTGGAAGGGGTGAGCTCAGATTCTTAGTAAGGATAAAAATATAGCATAAGCTTTCATAAATAAAAATTAACATTTAAGGAAATGCATAACTAAAACAAAATCCTTTTAAACTTGAACATCAACATAATATCAAAAAAATAAAATGAAATAATGTCATTTTCTTATTCAAATGGATATTATACTACTCGAATAATGACATGAAATATCAATAACCACTTTCATAATGATGTAATTCATAATTCCAGACTATCATAACCACATATCGAAGGCCTCGTTCCAAGACTGAAAATAAGATTTTGTCAAGGCCTCGTGCCAAGACACTAGTTTGTCTTATGAGACCTGCCGATGCATCGAGGAGCTATAGCGGGCTCCACCCTTCACTTATTAAGTCCAATGCATTCCTCATATGAATATTTTTAAACATATCATAAACCATAACATAATCGTATCATATAAAACATTCATAAAGGAAACATAACATTTCCACATTTCAATCAAAAGATATCAATACAACACATTGATATAATAAAAACATTATCAATACCATTTTCAATACCAAAATAAAAGAAAATTAAAACATGGTATTTATTTTTCATTTAAAAAAAGTTATTTCTTGTAGAAGAATCCAAAACTCAAATAATGGTCATGGAGGTGGAGAAGTCATTGTCGTCGTATACGTACGACAAGAAAAACATTCCTTTTTGTCATTTAGTAAAACTATTCGTATAAAGAGTATCCTTTTTAATAGCATGTAAGTGTAAATCAAAACCTTATCATAACAAAATCCTAGTATATTTTATATACTTTTGTTGTTACAAAATAAAGTAATAAAAATATTTTAAGGGGTTGGAGAAGAAAAATAAAACAAAAGAACATAAGAGAAGACATTACCTTAAAATATGGTAACTCTTTTTTTTGAGCCAAAGGATTCCTTGGGAAGAATTCTGCCCAATGTGAGGCTTCTAGGAGTAATATAAGGAAGGTGAGAGAGTATTTGGGCAGATTTTGGCCGAGCCAAATGGCTTTGATGGTGTGAATAAGGTTGTAGAGGTTGGGGCATTTTAGAAGAGGAGAGGAGGGGCACTCTTGGAAACTCATGAAATGTTACATTATTATGAAATTATTTTAGGATTTTAAAGGTCCCAAAATGATATATTTCTAGGATAAGGTGATAAGGGTTCGAAAGATACTCATACAATAGGTTTTTGACAAGTTTAAGTATTAGATTTTACATTATCCTTCCATTTTATTAAAATTGTTAATTAATGAGGCAATCACTGCATCGTCAGGGTGTCATAAAAAATTTAATTTATATAATGTCTGAAAATTTAAAAAAAAATTACAATGATGTATCAAATCGTTTTTTCTTTCAAATGAATATTTATAGTAAAAAATTTAGCTTATATAACCCCATGTAATAATTGTTTTAGTAAAACAACACATGTTTGTGACAATTTTATTTTTACTTTAAAGAAAAAGTTATTAATGTCATTTTCTTACCCAAGTGGCTACATGGGGTCCCCAAGTTGACCCATGGATTGTCTTGGTCGGACATGACTCATCCAATAAGTGTAGGACAAGTGTCAAGATATTTTAATATTTTTATAATATCATTTTTACCTTAAATTTCAATAATTACCTTTAATCGCGATTAATAAAACTTAAAAGTTACTATTCACCAAAAAATTATTTAAATCCCATTGAACAACATTTTACTTTATAATATAAACCATTTATGTCGGATTTTTGAAAATAAAATCATAGAAGTGGTAATGTTTCATTTACATGAAAAATTAGTTTTTAAACTACCACTTAGTGGTTTCACTATTCATCAAAAAATGAAGTTTTTTCTGAAAAATACCAAAAATTAACCTTAAGCTATATTTGATATTCCTAATTAAAAAATGATTTCAATTTTAAAAAATTAAAAACATATAAGTTTGTTTAATTAATTTAATTATTAATTCCCACTATAACAACAAATAACATATTTTAAGAAGCAATATATATCAAAAGATTGACAATTGTTTATGTACAATTTCAAAGTGAAATTAATTATAATGATCACCATTGGATAAAATGGTTAAAATATATTCTAATTATACTTTAAAACCACTCAATAGTATAATTTATCACTATAAATTATTTTGATTAAAAAATGTTGTTTTTAAGTATTTTCTCTATTCATAGAAAATTGAAAGTTCTCAGAAAATTACAAAAAATTCAACTTAGGATAATTTTGATATTACGAATACAAAAATGAAATACATTTTGAAATATAAAATTTATATAATTTCAAAACCTGGGTATTTCTATTCATAACTGCTACTTTCATTGGTCGCGGTGTGTTATAATCTCGAACTTGCGTACAATGCAAGATATTGCATTATTGAAAGAGAAGCGTATCATGAAAGCTTGGGGTGTTACATTCTCCCATCCTTCAATAAATTGTGTCCTTGCAATTTAAAAATGTTCTTCGAAAATAAAAGGTTGAAAATAGAAAGTACCTTTGTGAAAAACCCACATCGGAAATAGGATTAATAAAAATAAAACATTAAAAAAAGGAAAGAGAAGTACAAGGGTCACCCGAGATAGCCAATAATAGGATTCTTTGAAAACATAGATATGGAGGAAAAACAAACCATAAGGGTCTGATGGAGAGTTGTAGAAAACAGGATTAGGAGAAAGTTTAACTACCCGAAAATCACAAACTTGTGATTGGTTAAAGGATCATTGATTCCCCAGTAGGAAAAGTTAACTGACAACGTTTTTGTTTTAAGTTACCTTCCAGAAAGTTGAGGAATTTATTTTGGAGATTTACTAAGAACATAAGGAAATATACATACTTGTCATTTATACTATTCATTCTTTAATAAATTTTTTCCACAAACCCATATTTCACTCAAAAAGATAATAGAACTCAAAAAAATTATATTTATCCTAATCGTACAAGGTTCCAAATATTAACACATACTTTTCAGATTAGGAAAACTATTTTTTAATAATCAGGGACTTCCTGTAGGCTAGTGGTAGGTAATAAAGGCCCGTCGCACAATGGTTGTGGGTTCGATTCCTACAGCTTTGTCTGACACGACAGGTTATCCCTCGACCTGCAGGTTGTCCTTTTCCTATAAATATATTATTATAATATTCCAAAAATAATCTTCAGAATTGTTTTATCCTTAAACAATACTATCCAAAGTTAAACTTATTCCATTCCAACCATTATTGTTATCCAAAATACCTCTATCCAGACTTTCTCTAAAATGTCTCTAAATTCCAAAATCAATTGTATCATCAGATTCCTCAAACAAAGTAAATTTTCTCTTATTGTCACATACAAAAAATATGATTACCTTCATCATATTAAAACCTTAATGAAAACAAAAAGTACTTCAGTGCAATCCTTATATATATTTCACAATATTCTTATAACCATAATATAGTTCTTGAGTCCAAAAACACAAATAAAATAATTATTCAACTTCATCTGTAGTAACAACATAATCTTGTCCTTGATCCCTTGGCCTTTTCTGAGGTATGTCTCCCTGATTCTTAGGACATTAATTTGAATAATTCCCCATTTCTCTACAATTATAGCATTCAACATTGATAGCCTCTTTCTTTCCCTTGAAATCACAAGCCTAGTGACCTTTTTCTCCACATTTATAACAAACTCCCATTCCTTTTAGGAAAGTACCGGGGTGATTCTTCCCACAATTATCACATAATGGAAAAAACTTCTTTCCCTTTTCCCTTTATTTGTCTCTTGTTCCGCCATTCTCTTCTTCTCTTGCTTTACTTTGTTTTCGTAAGACTTAGAGAATTCCTTTTTTGTCTTGATATCACATGAGACTATATCTTCGTATGTTGAGAAAGATTGTGATACTAATGCTCGATGGAGAAACGGTTTTAACACATCAATGAAACGTTCAATCATACTTCTTGGGTTACGTATATAATCTACAATATACCTCGCTAACCTTGTAAAGTTGGACTCATACTTTGCTACATTCTCATCATCCTTTTTCTTCAGGCTGATAAATTGCCTTTCCATATCTACCTGATGGTCATGAAGAAATTATTTTTCGAAGAAAATATCTTTGAACTCCCTCCATTCCATATTTGATACTTCATCATCTTACTTCATGTTTTGAATCACTGACCACCATTGATCGACATCTCTAGTGAGGCGGTAAACTACCATGAAAACCTTATCCCTTTCACTACTCCCCAAGGCGTGGAATATTTTCTCTAAGGAGTTTATCCATTGCTCAGCTACTAATGGTTTTGTACCCCTATTACATGTTGGTGGTTGTTTTCTCAAGAAAAGATCTAAAATTTATCCTCCACGTTGTGGATCAGGGTGCTCCAAAAGAGTAAGGCTATTATTCATAACCCGAGTGAGTTGTCCCAGTATGGTGATAAGCTGATCAGCACTTGTTGTATCACCAACTCCATTATAATTATCTTGAGAAGGTGGGAAATCCCTACATGGAGTGCGTGCTTTGATACGGTTTCCATTCCTTCTACTAGGCGCCATTTCTAAACAATTTCAAAAACTAGATTAGTTTATGAATCAAAATACATAATTCCATTCTGGTAAAACACTTAACATAAATTGAACTATAATCATAAAAATGTTTTCGTTGAGGAATTACATACTCATAAAACATTAATAATGGTTTGTAAAGAAAATGAGAATTATCCTAAGCATATCCCCCGGGAGTGTCGTAACCAAGAGTGCAGCAAGACCCGTTGTCGTGCACCAGTTCCCATTCGAGTATAGATCAAAGCGGTGTTTTTGGGTTTTTACCCTAGGTACATCTGTGCCAGATCCGCCTCTACATACTTGTATCCAGAAAGGGATGTATTTCTTAGAAAACTCACAAAATCTTTATAATACCAAAATTCTAGGAAGTTCTTCTATACTAATCCTCAAAGTCTATTTTTGGGCTATGTGCTCTAACCAAAGTTTATCTAAGTCTAGCATTCAAGGTTAGTACTAAACTACCTCTGATACAAACTGTAATGCCCTGACCCTAGTTTCCTAGAGTCGGTGCATTATTACATAACATTGGCATGATCACAAAAGATCAAGTCTCGAAAGGCCGATTAGTTTATTAGCCTTGGAAAGACTAGATACATTCATAAATGTTACATTACATCATAAAGTAAAAAATCACAATAACATAGTCTCCATAGTCCACAAACCTATCCCCTTCAGACTATCCCTGCAGGTCATTCATAATATACTTCTTCACATCCTGGAAAAATTAAAACATTGGAAGGGGTGAGCTCAGATGCTCAGTAAAGATAACAATATAGCAGAAGATTTCAAGAATAAATATTAACATTTAAGAAAATGTATAACTAAAAAAAGCCTTTTAAACTTGAACTTCTGTATAATATGGATAAAATAAAATGAAATAATTCCATTTACTTATTCACATGGATATTCTACTAGTCGAATAATCACATGCAATATCAATAACAACTTTCATATTGATGGAATGCATAATCCAAACTATCATAACCACGTAGCCAAGGCCTCGTGCCAAGACTACAAATAATATTTTGTCAAGGCCTCATGTCAAGACACTAGTTTGTCTCATGATACCTACCGATGCATCATGGATCTATAGCGGGATCCACCCATCACATAATAAGTCCAATGCATTCCTCATATGAACGGGTTTAAACATATCATAAACCATAACATAATCGTATCACATAAAACATGAATAAAGGAAACATAACATTTCCACATTTCAATAACAAGATATCAATACAACACATTGATATAATCAAGACATTATCAAAACCATTTTCAATACCAAAATAAAATAAAATTATAACTTGGTATTTATTTTTCATTTAAAAAAAGTTATGGCTTGTAGAGGAAGCCGAAACTCAAATAATGGTCATGGCAGCGGAGAAGTCGTTGTCGCCGCAAATGTATGACAAGAAAAACATTCCTTTTTGTCATTTAGTAAAATTATTCATATAAAAAGAATCATTTTTAATAAATGTAAATTTCAAAGGGGTTTATACACCGTATAAAATAAAGATGTGTATAAAACAAAATATGCCTCAATGAAATGATATTGAGACAAAGTACTTACAAAGATCATTTTTTTAAATAAAATATATCTATTATGTGTATTAACTATATGTACATATAAATAAAGTATAAATACAAGATAGGACATAATAATATCAGGACATAATTTGAAAGTAGGAGATTAACCTAAGGAATGGAAATTGGGTAAAGAAGTTCCCTTAACTCATGTCCGACTTGACTCGTTCGTTCTTTAACCTCATAAATAATAAACTAGAGTTAATTTATAATTTCTTAAGAAAGTTTTTAAAAATTATTATTCCATTTATATCACTTATTACCATGTTATAAACATTATGTTATTATTTCTGTTAATAACGGTTGTTTTGTCGATCATTGGTACTTGAGTCAAAAATAAACATCTTATAATTACAAGTTGTTCATGTGGTAAAATATCCATTATATCCAGAATTATATTCATGATGTAGATATCATATATATAATATATATCCATTATATACATTCATTCATAATATTACGTAACATTTAGAGGTAAGAAATGAAATGCACCGTTCATGGAGACGGTAAGCCGTACGTACGCATGAACGCTACTTTTATTTCTATTTCATATTTAATGTAATGAAATCATAATGATATAAAGGTGTATTATAATTCCATTATAATATCATATATAATATCATTTACTCCATCCTTTATACATCCCATATATGGCATTAACGATTCAAATCACTTTGAGGGGGTGGTAGTCCGCACTTCCTAAAATGAAATTATCGCATTTACCCATAATGGAAATCATAAAGGTATGCTATAAATGAGAAATACAGAAGCATAAGTAAAACATAAACATAATATATATCATATATAGAAATATTTTCATCATAATTTCCACCATTAGAGGTGTTAAAAGAATATTGAACAATCATCGTTTCGTGAGGCAGTATTTCACCACCCACAGAAACAGTATGTTATTTAACCATTAGATGGAAGTTTGTGTAAGTGTAAATCAAATCCTTATCATAAAAACATCCTATTATAATTTATATACTGGTTTCTTTACAAAATAAAGTAATAAAAATATTTTAAGGGGTTGGAGAAGCAAAATAAAACAAACGAACATAAGTGAAGACATTACCTTAAAATCGGGTAACTCTTTTTGATTTGAGCCAAAGGATTCTTTGGGAAGACTTCTGCCCAATGTTAGGCTTCTAGGAGTAAGAGAGGTAAGTTAAGAGAGTATATTTGCAGAGTTTGGCCGATCCAAATGGATTTTATGGTGTGAATAAGGTGGTAGAGGTGGGGTCCTTTTATAAGAGGAGGGGAGGGGCACTATTCATCAAAAATTGGTAATGTCGTATTTTTTAAAATCAAATCACATAAGTGGTAATGTTTCATTTACACAAGAAATTAGTTTTTAAACTACCACATAGTGGTTTCACTATTCATCAAAAATTGAAGTTTTTCAGAAAAATACCAAAAATGAACCCTAATCTATATTTGATATTCCTAATTAAAAAATGATGTCTATTATAAAAAATTAAAAACATATAATTTGGTTCAATTAATTTAATAATTAATTCCCACCATCACGACAAATAGCGTGTTTTTAAAAAGAAATATATATCAAAAGATTGATAGTTGTTTATGTACAATATCAAAGTGAAATTAATTATAATGACCACCATAGGATAAAATGGTAAAAATATATTCTAATAATAATTTAAAACCACTAAATAGTATAATTTATCACTATAAATTATTTTGATTAAAAAATTTATTTTTTTAGTATTTTCTCTATTCATAGAAAATTGGATGTTCTCAGAAAATTACAAAAAATTCATCTTAGGATAATTTTGATATTCCAAATACAAAAAAAAGAAGTCCATTTTGAAATATAAAATTTATATAATTTCAAAAAGCATGTATTACTATTCATAACTGCTACTTTGATTGGTCACGGTGTGTTAGAATCTCAAACTTGCGAACAATGCAAGCTATTGCATTATTGAAAGAGAAGCGTATCGTGAAAGCTTGGGGTGTTACAGATATTATCATATTTTGGATGATTATATTTTTTAGGAAACGTTTACCCACCAATTTCTTTAAATCCATGATACGGTTTGAGATAATTTATAAGGCACAACCATTTCTATCTTAAATTTTTTCATTGTTTAAAAATGATTACAAACAATGGGCATGTTGAACCAGCTTTAGGATTAAATTATATTTATTTTCAACATATGTTAATTAGTTAGTAATTTTTTTAAGGTTTCTATGATTCTATGAAATTTATTTAGGGTGTTTTGTTACATGTTTAAAGAAGTTTGGAGTTTATTTTGGTGGGTTGAAAGAGGTTTTAATTACAAAGTTTGAATAAATTCACAATATACCAAGTGTAAACAAATTTTTATCAAAGGATACATTGGAATAAAATCAAATATATTGAGATATGTATGATTCAATTGAATATATTAGGATATGTGTTAAATTAAAACGGTGACTTTTGAGCTATGAAAGATTAAAATAGACACAATTTCAAATTAATCCCTCCAAGACAGAGGTTCTATTAGATACACACTAAAATACAGAAGATTAACTAGGACCCATCTGAAATAATATTATAACATTTTGAAACAAATAATGAATAATTATTAATTATATAACGTTGTGTTTGTTTAATCAAATGTATCTAAAGATCACATAAGATACACCAAATGTTACAAAATATTGATCTAAATATTTTGGAGGCTACAACAATACATCACATAAGAAAAATGTTAACATATATGATAATCATACTATATAAAATTTGAATATTACTAACTAGTTTTTTTGGATTAAATATCATCACATGAAATCATAATACTAGTTATGTTTGAAGAAGATGACCTATGTACCATAGAGAGGAAGTTCGCCTCATGCAGTAAGCTTTAGATGAATAAAAGGATTTTTGATTATGGATAATTTTTGGATAATTAAATAACTCACTTCCATATTTATTTCCCAATAATTTAATTGTAAATTAATCCAGGTTTGTGGACTAGTGTTTCAATTTAGTGGATATATGTGAGTAAATGTTAAAATATATATATGAAAATATATTTAAATACACCAGAATTAAAAATACCATGCTATATTAATGTGAGACGTAAAATAATGAGAATAATATTATGTATTGATAAAAACTTTAGTCCCAAATAGAGTAGCTACCTGGAATAATGATGTTGAGAAAAATATATACAAGCATTTTAAGGATTTTTTTAGTCAAATAATTATGAAAACATAATGACCGAGAAGCATTGAGAGATTCAAAGAGAATTAAAAAATGAACCATAATAATTAGTAAGATCATGATAAGGTTGAAAACAGAGCCTTAATAAGATTTAATTGTAAATATATGATATCTATTTGATGGTTATTGGTGAAATATATTTTTTGGAAACAATATTCATATATTTTCTTGAGATTTCGAGTGATATGATATTGAAAATATATGTGAAGATATATTTGAAATTTGTTTTGTCTTGGAATTCTATGATTTCGAGTAGATGATTTTTTATAAAGAAACAGATGAATATTATTTAAGATTTGAGAAGGAGTAAGATCACATATATTTAGCTATTTTTTACAAGGACATAAACATGGGATCATTATTAAAAGGTTTATTATTATTTTTTTGATAAGTCAGTTCTTTTTTATGTTTGGTTAGTGCTAAAAATCATAATAGGTTTAAGTATATACCCATATATAAATTTTTTTTCTTGATAATAAAAGTGGACATACATGTATGTGGGATAAAAACCATAATACATTGGGGAAGTAGTCAACCCCCATAGTAGTGAAATTCATAAAAAAATAAATTGTATTCCCTATTTTCATTTTTCACCATCGTTAGTTAGAGATATTAGTGTTTAGTATGTAGGCGAGAGATTTTGATTTGGATATAAAATGTATCAACACAGATTCACCCCCTATTCGCATTTGTCACATCCCATGTGATCCTAACAGTTTGTATAAATTACATGGCTCAATATCATATAAATATATATATATATATCATTAAATTTCTATATATCCCCACAAATCAGTCATTCATAAATGAATTCAATCATTTTTTGGGATATAATGATATATGTTGATGAAAATAATGGTTTCTATGTTCAATCACTTGGAAATTATTTTCTTAAATATAATCATTGAGGTTTTACAAATGTAAAAGACTATTAGTCTACATTTGATAAAAAAAATTCTGAAAGAGTATGGAAGGTGATAAATCCTATATTATCCTCATTATAATGGAATCTTTTAACTAAAGTTATAGGATGGAAAACTACTAATGTTATTTGGAAACAAATCATAGAATTTATGAATGTAACTCAAATATAAAGGAATAATTTTTTTAAATTTTAGAGACAATAATTCAATATTAATGAACATCATATTACTCTAATTAATTATGAAATGTGAAGTGTATCCACCCCCAAAATAATATTCTAAAATTAGTAGTAAATTTATTTTTTTCTTTAAGGAATTTAGAAATATATTGTTAACATATTTCATTAGATGAAGTCGTGATTATGGAAGGATGTTTTATGACTCTATCCTTGATTTCTAGGTGCTCAAAGTGCTGAGATTTAATACAAAGGGAATAATCCATTTAAATATTTTAAAAATAAAATTTTTGTTATTTTTATATCATGTCTCTAATTATTATGGATAATTATATTGAAGAATTTACTAAGTCATTATATTAATAAGAATATTATCTAAATAGAAATAATCTTAATCAAAAAGAAATAAGAAAAAATTTTCCACATTCATTTAAAGAAATTTTATATCTACTAACGAATCCATTTTTTACATTGATGCAATTTGTGATGATGAGGAACTAAATAGTCTTCTTGAAAGGTCCTCTTTGATCAATTAAATTGTTAAAGTGAACCACTAGTGGATCACTTTCATATATATACTTATTCTTTACCAGAAATATAAGAATAATCCATGGATTCAATAATGATATTGGAGAAAAAAATGTTCTTAAAAAATATTGGAATTATAAAGATGAAAATTCACTTCTTAAAGAAAAAATGATAGAAGAAAACAAATTTACTTTGAATGAGAAAATAAGATAAAGGAAAATGATGAATTCAAAATAATAATTTTTAGTAAAGGAAATTCCATTAATTATATGAAATAAATAATCATTCTTAGGTATGAATACGATGAATATTTTAAAAATTATATTATTAAACTCATGAATTCAAAACAATTCTATGAAAGGATCCCATTAAATCACTTAGTAAGATAATAAATATATTAAAATCTCCAAACCATTTGATAAGTATATATGGAAATAAAAAAATTATATAAAAACGTTTTTATATGTAGAAGGATGGTCTACTATTGAAACACCTCAAAATAATACCAAATCATTATAAATAGAAAACAATAATATGGGTTTGAGAAAATGTAACTAGAAACTGAATATCTTAATGATATCCAAAATAAAAAAAGTAAAATAGAAATTTCTATCTTATTCCAAAGTATCCAATTATAATATCATTAAAAGGTGATGGTTAAAACAAATCATCGAAGGAATAAAAATAACATTAGGTAGAAGCCCAAGAAAAAATATAAATTTTATTAGATAAAGATATTTCTGAGATTCTGTTGGTGTTGTGATGTGTTTGGGAACATGTATTTTTTATATCATAAAAATATCTACCTAGATTAATAAGGGAGAATAAATCAAGGGGGGACAGATTAAAAATATATGATTACTAATTATAACCTCTTATAGGTTGATTGGAAAATTAAAGTGAAAAACTATTTTGAGTGTTTATATAATGTTTTTGTAAATTATTATCTGTAAATAATCATTTAAAATGACTTTATTACATTTATACTACCTTAATTAAATATTTATCTAAAATATAAAAAATAATCAAAATAATAATCCATTCAAACAACATGAAAATGTGGTTGAACTTTTGTTGAAGTTGTAAAAATATGAAAATCCATGGATTATAGAAATCTAAATCTCTATTCACGCAATTTTTGAATTAAATAACTTAAATATTAGTAAAATATATTAATTATGATTCGTTACAATTTTCATTTCTAGATTAAAAAAATAAGAGGTGTTTTAGGGGATAAAATTGAATAAACTTAGATAAACCACATTAATATTATTTTATTGGATGAAGAATAATATTCTATGTTCATCCTAAATTTATGATGATGGAAATGGGGTGATTTTTTAAAATATCTTTTTTTAATGATATGATCTAAAGAAAAAGTTGCGAATATAGATTTGAACCAAATATAACCTGTTTTAGGATGGAGAATCCATAATAAGTTTCAACATTAGTATGAAAGTTGAGAATAATTTTTTTCATATAATACTTTGTTATATTAAAAAAAGAGAAAAAATAAATTGATCAAATAAGTAGATGTCAAAAACAATTATAGAATTGCAAGAATCCACAATGAATATTTGGAAAACATGTCAAAAAAGTGGAGAATATAATCCACAAGAGGGTGGGGATCCAAACTAGAAGACTATTAGAGTTTATTGACTCTGATGTTTTTTGGACCCATGACCATGAAATCAAAAGGTGGAGATATGTAATTCATCACATATCATAATGATTTCATTTAAAAAAATATAATATGTTTATTTCATAAAAACATCAATATTTTATATTGTTTAAATTTTTAGGGAGTATAGATTAAATGTAAATGTTTTTTATTTGAAGTGGATGATATTAGACTACGAGAATGAGTATGCTGACAAACAAATTTCAAAATAATTAAATAAATATGGAAAAGTCTTTATTTCAATCCAATATATAGTCCTAAAAGGATTAGTGACTGAATGTAATGATATGAACCTTGGTGATTTTGTTATATAATTTTAACTAAGCATTTAAATTCAACATATTTCTTCATATAGGATATCAAAAATATTGGAATAATTTTAAAATATATATTTTTTAATGAAAATTCACATATAAATGATTATGAAAAGACACATAGTCAAGAAAGAGATGCTTATTTTTAAAACTTTAGTGATAATACTGAAAATATTAATCTCAGAAGAACAAATACACGAATAAGAATCATATTGATTCCAAGAATATGATTTTGGATTTGAATAAAGGGGTGAATACCATGATAAAAATTAACATATTTCTTTCATAATTTTTTTTTCAAAAAATTAACCCCATATATTGAAGAACCTTTTGTCAATGAGGATTTATTCAAATCTATTAATGAAGAATTTAATTACATTAAAATTAATGAGAAATACGAGCTTTTTTTAGGCCTATAAAAAATAATATCAATAGAACAAAATGGATTTTACAGAACAAGGTAATTAAGAAAGGTGAAGAAGCATGAAACAAAGATAGAATTCTATAAAAGTTAAAGACACAAATTGAAGTATTTTATTTCAATAAAACATTTTACCCTATATCCAAGATTAAAAAAATAAAAATCATTCTTTCCATTATGTCTTATTGAAACCTGAAATTATCATAAATGGATATAAAGTTTATATTTTTGAATTGTTAGATAAGTGAAGAAGAATATATAGAGGTACATTAGAGTTTAATTATTGATCCAAATTAATGATAATATAAAAAGTTATTAAGAAACACAAGGGGTTTATTGAAGAACTAATATATTGTTATTTAAAATATGATGAGTACCTTATGAGAATAGAATTTAGGAAATGATAGATAGATAACCACTTTTATGTGAAGAAGACTAACAATACAAAACACTTTGTGAATGTGTATATTGATGATATTATGTTTTCTAGTAATGAGGAAAAATAATTGGGATAATTTTCCACTAAAATTAATAATAAATTCGATATTTCCTTTCTTAGGGAGAATATTTTTTATCTTGATTGTGAATTACCCTAGAAGTATAACACATTTTCTTATCTCTAGAAAAATATTCCAAGGGTTATTAAAAAATTGAAATGGAAGAATCCAGAATATCTTTTACACAAATTAATATAGGAACAAATATGTGTTATGTTTATAATGGAATACCTGTAAATGATTAATAATTTAAAAATTATTTTTTCGTCTTTTATAAATGATTGTTTCAAGGTTAGACATTGTTTTTTCTATGAATCTATGTTTTAGGTATTAACTTATCACAATGGAATTAAATATATTAAAATAAAATATAATATTAAGATATAATTCGTATACCTCCAATTATGTTATGTTTTATAAAAATAGAGGTGATCTGGATCTAAAGGGTTTTACATGTACAACCTAGTTTGGTCCTATTGATGATTAAAAAAATAAACATGGAATTATTTATTAGTATATTTTTTGTGATATTAAATTCAAAGAATAAATAATTTGTCACTTTTTGTTTATTTTCAACAAAATATATAGCTACTACATAATAAGAAAAACAAATTATTTGGATGGAAACTCAATATAACCCTATATATGTTATTGCTAGATATCCTCTTATTAATTTTATATAAATATATCCATGAATCTAATGGAATATTAAATATCTAAACACAATGATACCATGTATCATTTATTGAAGGATATGGTGGCTAAAAACACATTGAGGTAGTAATTTGCTTCATATAGGAGAATATTGGAAATAGTCTTCCAAACCCCTTCAAACATCATCTATTTAAAAGTTAGGGTTGTAAATTGGAGTTTAACCTACTACCCAACATCAAAATTGAATTTTTCGGAGTTTACTCCAATTAATTATTATTATTTTATACAAAATGGATTATGTAACCTATATAGAGAGAAACCATGGAATTGAATCCTTATAAACCTGTTGTTGAGATGGGGATATGATTTATTTTGAAAATATTGTTATAATAGCACCTAAAAATTATTTTTTGGTTTTGTATAATATGATAATTTAATATTTTGTCTATATTGATACCTTAATTAATAATGTTTTTATTCTATATTTGGTTATCCCATGTAGACATAGTTTTTATGGATCCATATATTATTACATTAGAAAGGTTGATATCGTCCACTTAACATATTACTTCGGTTTCATTTTGTATAGGGGAAAAGAAAAATTTCCCTCAAATTTTATCTTGATTAATTTACAGGGTGTAGGATTTTTGAAGATAGTTTGATTTGGATAAATCAAATTTAAGGTGCTGACTAAAAATAGAAATGGTGAGATTTTTTAACCTAATTTTGTGAGATTTTATATTTTAGTAAATAAATTTTAAGTACATAGTGATTTTTTATGTGGGAAAAAATATTTTAAATCTATTTTTGTGGTGTATTGACATATTCAGTGAAGATTGGACATGAATTTGGTTGGTATGAAAATGGTTGAATTATATATTTTGAAGAAATTCACGATGCACTATATATGTAAGAGTAAACTAGTTTATTAATGTTATATGTTAGAATAAATATGAATCTTTTAATATTAATATGATTTATGTTTGTAGATATGAATTTTCATTATACTAAAACCATGTGTTTTTGTCTATGTTTGATCTAAAAATTAATTTTTCTATATTAATACCACTTCAAAATATGCTACATCGAATAGAAAATAATTTATATAAGACTATCTTACACTGATATAAATATAAAAAAATAGTTTAAGGATATGAATGATAAAATATAAATCATCTAGATATGTGTCAGGTTTAGAAAATACTTCTAAGTCCCACATGAAATACAACATATGTTATAGAGAACTGAT
The DNA here is from genome assembly GCA_963277665.1 of Viscum album. Lineage (NCBI taxonomy): Eukaryota > Viridiplantae > Streptophyta > Magnoliopsida > Santalales > Viscaceae > Viscum > Viscum album. The sequence goes on along the minus strand of OY728127.1, from coordinate 1,955,176,365 downwards.
TTGGATATTTTTTAGGCTTCAATAGAATGTCAGATAGGATTAATGTGAATTTCTAGGTGAATATAGAATCATCTAATATTATGAAGAATCGATGATTTTAATGGACTAACTATATTAATGATAAATCATTTTGTCAATTATATTCTAAGGATATGGTCTTTATTCCATATAAAGGAAGTTCTTATTTTGAATTATGTTTAGATGAATAAAAATATGTTAGTATATGAAGAAAATTTTATTAATTCAAGAATATACAAGTTGTAGCAATATCCCCATTACATAGTTGTATATTATGTGTGCTTTAAAATAAAGTTATTCACTAGATTATGTAATCATGAGTAAATAGTTTATTAATGTAATAAAGTAGGATATTAATTTTCAGTGAAATTTTTACTACCCCACCAAATTTATGTTTGACCTATAATAATGATAAAAATAATATTCCACGATATAAACACATCACCCAAATGTGTAAATGCATCTAATAATGTAGATGAGGTAAATATATACCTTTTATGGGATTTTTGAAGGTTTAAAATTACAAATAAAAAGTGGTTTTGAAACATAGAGAGATTCATAGGGAATTAAAAAATGACTCATGATAATTAAATATATCATGAGAATATTGAAGATCAAATCATATTGAGAATTAAATGAAACAGTTATTGGATTATTCGAATGAATCTGAAGAATTTAATATGAAAAAAAAATAACTAATCCATGATTATAGTAAGAGGGATTCTATTTTTAAATATATAATAGGAGTTATCCATAAAGTGAGTTTTGGGTTTTAAATCATTGATTCTCTGATGGGAAATTTTAATGAAGAGAAAAACATGATTCATAAAGAATTTTATTGGATCAAGATCACTTGTATTTTATTCCTTATGACACAAAGTAATATTTTTCATCAATATTCAATGAATTTGTATTTTTTTGGTTGTTGAAAGTTGGTTCTTGATTAAGTCTAGGTGTAGAAAGAAGATATTTTATTAAAGGATATACCTTAAATTTTATGTTCTTCATGTTAATAATCAAAGAGATGTGTGTGAGTGGGATAAAAACACTATACAATGGGGACAGAGTTAACTTTATTTTTGGAGAACATTGTTATGAAATAAACATTTTTCTTAAATTTTTTTAAATACCATGGTGAGTTAGTAAGATCAATTATGAATTTTAAGTCAAGTTATTTTTATTTAAATACAAAAAGTTTCAACACTGACTCACTAGCCTATCAGTTTTAATTATATCCCAAGTGATCTTATCAGACCGTTGCTCTCAAAATACATCAGTGTTTTGCAAAAAATAATTTTATTACATTCTTAATCTATATGAAAATATATCCAAATGATATATAAGTGTCTATAATTCCAATATTATGTGGTGTCGTCTCTTTCCTCATTCTAAATCTTTATTTTATTCAAAACTTTCAATTGAAAATTAAAATTCCACACTATTTCATGTATGGGAATTCCCAAAAGAAAGATTACACATTATTCATAGATCTAATTCCAATGTTACTATTTGTAGGGGACAACACTAGTATAAAAAGTGTAAAAATTATAAGCAAAACCCCTTTTTCCTTAACTATAAAACATTTGTTTTGAAATTTTTGAAATAAATTAACAAAAAGTTTCCTTTCATCAATGATTCAACTAGTCTATATGAGCTTGATATGGAATTTTGATAGGTAAGAAATAGAATCCTTCGTCCAAGATAATCCATGGAATGTGTAAATCTTCCAATGAATTTAAATAATCGCATTTACCCCATATATTTATAAAATCATAAATTAAAGGCATGATGAAAAATTAGGTATAAAAGGATCTCTTGTTCAATGAGTTTTTATTATTATCCAATAAAAATATATCTTGTGACAAGGTCACATACCATGAGCATATTTATTTGGACAGGGAATGTGTTTTTTGAATGTGGAAAAGTAAAAATTTATCATAGAATAGAGGAAATAATTTTAGTGGGTTGTATTAGAAACCCATAAAAACCAACCTAAGAAAGCACTAGATTTTTTGTTTCTTGGTAGTTGTTACCACTCCCACCACTATGTGTTAGATGGTGGGTTTCAGGGACACGATTCTCACAAAACTCAAATTATTTCTATCAATGTCCTATTAGATTAGACATAACCACACATTATTTTTGATTATTTTATGATAGGTATAGATGAAGAAGATATTATTATTAGGTTCACAGATGACATGTGATATTTAGATCCAATGGACGTTTCACTATGTCCATGATGTGAACACCAAGTGTGATGAAATTTTTTCCAAAGAATGGTGAAAAATGAATTTATCATATGAAACAGTGTGTATATTTTCACATTAATTTAAAATTTATTTAAAACACATGAAGAAATATAACCTCGATTGGGTAATATTTCATAGTTTGCTGTGTTGATTGTTGAAACCTGATAAATTTGTCGTTGTCGCATATTTTGGACTCAAAGAAAATCCCTTCAAATGGTAACCTATACCTGATCCTTTAATCTATGAAAAATGATGATGAAATGTTATGTTCTATTATTGATGATTAATTGTATTTAATTTTTCTTGTTATCACGTAAGGTACCTTTGGGCTTTACAGAATTTCTATTTTTCTTTTTGATCTTGAGACGAATATAGGAAGAGGGATATCTTATGAGAAAATTGTTACAGAAAATGATTAACCTTTCTCAAATTGATATAATGGTATATAAGTTGATCATGGTTAATGGTTTTAAATTCGGTTAATTTCCCAAAGTCCCTAAAAGAATTAATCCCCAATAAAACCCAAACCATGTAAATAATAAAAATATTATTATTTAACTTATGATGAGCAAAAACATGTCCAATTATTAATTTATGTTATGGTAAATATATATTTATCAATGAACAAAAGCTAGTAAAAGGTTCCAACTAAAAATTTATTAAACTCTATAATAAATAATTTTATAAATATTATTCATTAAATATATAATTAAAATTTATAATAATATCTATGTGAAATAATATTTATTTGAAATTTTTGTAACTAACAAAATATTTTTTTAGTAAAAAAATTAATATTTTATAGCCAGAGAATATCATGAGATAAATAAATGATATATTTTCACAAAATATAATATTTACACTATGAATAAATATTTATTTTTGTATTCGGGGTTCATTAATAGGAACTTAATAAATGTTAAATCTTAGTTTAATAAATATTATTTTTCCAACTGTTAAATATAAATGATAATTAATTAAAATCAAAGGGAACATCTTTTTGTGTCCTTATTGGCCTCTTCCACAATGTAATTTGGTGGGATTGCCTAAAATATAAGATTACTATATTCAAATGGGTCATGGATCCTTAAGAGAAAAAAGATAGTTCATAATGAAAAAACCACATACAATCATAAACTGGGTAATATAATCCTTTTATCTCGATATCACAACATGTAGATCACATACTTGTGTAATCAACCAATATTCATGGTACATATTTTATTGACTATCTAAAATGAAATCATCAATAAACCATGTTATTGTAATTTAATCTGATAGTTCTATTTCAACCAAAGGGGTGTGATACCATCTTCCATAATGATGAAAGGGATTAATCATTCCTAGGCTAATTTATTAATAACTCATCATTCATGACTCACCCAACATACCCGATTTCATCATTATCATATGTCTTTATGGTTTATAAAAATACCTCAGAGTAAAACAGTCATGAAATGAATTAATAATAATATTAATGTGTAAGGTTCATTAAAAAATCACATAAAATAATATTCAATAACCAACTAACTTGTGGAATTTATATGGGATGGATTCTTCACACAATCTAACATCTTTGAGATTACTAAGTGAAAAATTATTGAGGTGAAGTCTTATTTTCTTATGAGTAATCACACATGAAAGTAAACGCACTAGATATCCTATCATATAATTTTATCTAATAGTATTCCAATATTTAGGAGTATCATAATGAAGATTATAGGTTCTCATTATTGAGTTTAATTGTTATTCCATTTTCAGCATGAATGATACTCTAGCACATTATTACATTAATTTAACATAGAACATTAAACAACAAGTAATAGTATATTTAATTAATATTCACATATTTTAATATATATCTTATCTAAACAATAATTTTTTGGTTCTAAGAAATGAACTAAAACATACTCCCACATTGATTAGAACAAACAACTAAAACATTTTAGCACACGAGCAATCTTAGGTTAACATTTTTCATTTACGTTGAGGGTTTAATTAAGGGGTCTTCCACATTTTATTCCATGGAAAATATACTCATTGTGATGCATCCTATTTGATAAAAACCTCTCTTGAGATGATATTTCCATAGTATATCCTTCATCATATGATGGGTCCTTGGAACCTTTTCAAGAGCCACCAGTATAGTATTATCACAATAGAGTGTGATATGGTCTTCACAAGTATGCCTCACATAATTCTCATAGAAAAATATTGGAATCCATACCACATATTCAACTACCTAAGAAGACACAATGTAATTTGATCCTAATATAGATTTAGTAACCATATATTTATTTGATCTCTTCCAAATCAAAGCACCTCCATTATGAGGGTAGGTGTGTCTGGATAATTGTTTATGATCATATGGATCTGTTTAGAAACTACTATATCTATCCAATGGTGGCACCTAGGTTCTCATGATATCTTCTTACCTTACATAAGGTATAGTTTTTTGTCTTTACTTTTATATAATGTAACATACATGAGTGATAAAATTTCAAATGCGTATGGAATCCTTTACGTCTTCTATCTTTTCTCATGTGTCTGAGAACAAATTTTCAAGGAATGTTAAATTCAATGTGACACTAGAAACAATCCACACATAGATTGTTCTATACAAAATCAATTTAGTAACATGTAACTCTATATAATTTGACATTTTATAAGTAAAATTATGGATTTATCATGATAGATATGGAACCCAAAAATATATGATACTATTCGAAATCCATTAATTGGGAATAAAGTGTCTATTTATGCCTTAAAAAATAGTAGGAATGGTAGTTAATTTCCAGTATGGAATATGTATTCAATATAAACTATTAGTAAAATATATGTAGTACCACTAAAACTCTAATAGACACATGGTTCCCATTTATAATTTATGAAGCCTGATTCCTCAAGGGATTTAGCAAACCAAATATTCTTTGGATTGAATTCTTTATTTAATCCATAAATGGGTCTATGAAAACTACATGCCCTATTGGATTACTTTTTATTAAAAAATACTTCTATTTTTCTCATATAGGAATCTCTGTGAAGGTTCTTCATAAGAAAAGTTGTTTTAAAATCTATCATCCAAATATCATATTCATGGTAAGATTCTATTTATAGTGTTATTTTGATCAATATTTGTATCGAAATTGGTCGAATGGTTTCTTTGTAGTCTATGTATTATGGATTTTGAACTCTTTTGCAACCAATATTTCCATAAGGTAATTTATTTTCAATCTATATCCAATTTCTTATTGAATATACATTTTCATGCAACTATTTTTACATCTAATGGAGGATCTACTGAGACCCATATATGGTTTTTTGTTTATAAAATATATTCCTAAATTAACAACTTTGTTCCATATGGGATATTTTATTCCACTTACAATTTCTTTATAGTCTACTATATCATTATTAACAATTAATTATGAGTCACTATCCTTGAGGAGTTGAAATCCATATCTTTATGGTTCTTTAACCACTATCATTGTTCTAAATAGTAATTTTGTCTTAATAACATACCCTTTAATGGGTCTTTTAGGATTCTATTCCTATAAAATCCCTTATATATCTTGGTCCTAGAACTCATTGACGTTTATCAGGCTCCCTCTATATTCATTAAATATAAAATACCTCTCAAGAAATATGGTATGTATATTAACCAAAACATTATTATATAAATTATCATATAGTTAATATGTTCTTGTTTCCATAGGGTAACCTATAAAGATACACATAGTGCCTCAATGTGATTTTTTATAGAAATAAAATTAAAAAATTATTAATTTCCCCACACTCATAAATTTTAAAATGATGTAATCTTTAGACACTAAATATTATATGTAATATATTTTCCCTCTTTAGATATCACTTAGTTCAGTTTTTGTATCAACCTTTTTAATTAATATACTCAAAAATATAATTGAAGACTCACATAAATTATCATTTAACTCACCATGAATATTAGGGTGTGGATCCTCCTTTTACTGACACCATGTCATTCCCATTTATAATTAATTAAGTCAAAACTAAAATATTCACCACCATGTTCAGAGTTGAGCATATTAATATTCTTACCTAAAAACTTTTCAACTTCATTATTGTATTCATTGAAATTATAAAATGAATATGACTTATAAATTTTTAATTAGGTATATCCATATCTACAAAACACCTCAGTAAATGTTATTATGTATGAGTACCCACCTCTAGATTTGAATAGAAAATGTCCACACACAATATTATGAATAAACTAATGAAGTTCTATATCCCTTTTACTATTCCCACTAAATTTGTATTTGGTCCTTTTCTTTGTAAACATTCATGAAATACACCAAGGGTTTTTAGTTCTAATGAATCCAAATACCCATATCAGTGTAATATGGTTAAATATTTATAGTCTCTTGACATAGCCTGTAATTCCATATTTGGGTATGGTATGAGTAATGTAAACTATTTTCATTATTGATTACCATTACATTATCTATGTAATCAAATACATAAAGGCCATTATTTAAATATTCCATACCATAATAAATGATTTATTTGTTAAATAATAAAAACTTATTTCCAAATTGGAAAATATATCCATCAATATCTAGTATATAAATATAATTTTTTTTTGGTGAACAATGAAATATAAATGAAATATATTTGAACCAAGATCATTCCATTCAATAATGTGATGTGGTAGGACCTGATTTCCATAACAAAAATTATAGTTTCCTTGGATGATCGTTGATCTACATCACCTAGGGAAATTTTATAAAATGTACTTAGTTAATATATTTTAATACATATGTGAACACTAAATGCTCTATCTAACACCCAATGTTTTTATACAGATATGTTTCACATGATAAAAAACACACCAAGAGCTTACCCTTTCTTCTTTGTTTGGGTTTAGTTTATATTTTAGTGTCTGTTAATTCAACATGTAAATGAAACAATATATTGTTCCCTTTATTTTTCCTTGATCCTCCTCTTTTTCAGTAGGTTATTGTGAAGAATAATTAGGATTGGACATAGTCACAGAGCTTTACTCATGAGACTTCCTATTATCCACCACATGAATAATTTTTTTTATGACCATATATCTATGAAATTGGTGACGTAGAGTGTGAGGATATAGGAGGAAATACCCTATGTTGTTCATATTTAAATTTATTGCAATAACTTGGAATACTTGAGGGAGTGATCAGATAATGATATTTGTGCATAGTTCATTTGTTATATTAAACTATAGAACCTTTAGAAGCTTAATGTTTCCAATGATTTTAACTATATAAAGCCAATGTCAAACACCTTATCTATGACTACAAATGAAGAGTTACTTATATATCTTAATCTATTCATATATATATATATAAGAATCACATAAATTCTAGAGAATTATATTTACAAACAAATTCTCATGTGACTTGATGAGTTATTTTTACATTATTGAGATCATTAAAAATAGAATATCTAGCACATAATTCTTGCATTTTTAGTAGAAAACCCCCCATAACTCACCACCTTATCTTGTAGAACTGATATTAATGATTATATCACTTAATATTTACTTTCTTGGTGAAACATTACATATATGAGTCTAAACCATTCCTTGAAGATTCCTCTAGTTTGGAGATGTAATTTATCTATAATTGATCACATGAATAATGTGGTTGATGAAATTTTCGTTATTCAAGAATAATATTGAATGATAATATTATTATTTTTCTTGTTTAAAAATTATGCGGAAAATATTTTTTCAACTATATTATCAAGTATCAATGTCCCTCACCATTGAATATGAAATCTCTAATAAAATAGAAATTATAGTTTAAAGGGTCCATATTTCTCTTAATATAGTGAAAGAAGGGACCTGAAAATTAAAATAAGGTCACTAGGTACGTGTTTTTCTAATTATATGATTGAATTTATTTATTCTATTGATAAGAATAAATAATCCTAAAATAGTAACTCAGAATTCAACATCACTTACCTCTATGTTATAATTAAACTAAAATAGTTGATAAATCCATTATTTTTTTTGATGTTGAACCACCATTTTTATCTAGATTTCTCAATTTTTATAAGTTCCCCCATCAATGGAATGAACCGATACAATAAAAATGGGCCCATCATAATATTATATGATAGAATTTTAAATTAATTGATATTAATTCTAGGTAATTTTAGTTTTTATGTGTAAGTTTTCATGTCCTATAATTTATATTTCTTTTTAATATCAAGTTGATTTTGTTTCAGTTATTAACATTGTTATTGATAAAATATACATGAATAATTCTTTATTTATTTTAATTTAATGTTTCTATATTAAATAAATAATTAATGTGATTGAAATCTTATGACTATAAAATTAATACGAATCAAAAATAAAATAAAATAAACTAATCATGGAAGGATATGGTGGTTTTTAATTGAGAAGACAATTAGTAAATATTTGACCCCTTGGGGAAAACTCTATATACTATTTTGGGCTTTAGTTTCAACACTCCACCTCAGTATTGTTTATATCCTAGGTTTAGTTTCACCGCATAGTTATTTAGAATAAACTCAAGGAACCAAGGAACTCTATTTATATAATGCATTTACATCACACATAGGTGAAGGAAACCAGAATAATGAGTTTAAATAAAATAAATCATAGGAACAACAACCCATACATAATGAAGAGGTGGGATGAATCAAATACCATCATTTCAATTTAATAAAATAATTAAAAAATTCAGGTAATAATGAAATGAAATAACCCAAACACCCACATATGGGTTCACTTAACAGCATGATCATAAGTGTATTATTCAAATAAACATTTAAAATAATTGTCTAACATTCATTTTGATTCATTATTTTTGTTTAGATAAATGAAAAAAAGTAATTAATTTTATTATTTGATTAATAAATAAATTAAATTTATCTTAATCTAAACCCTATATATCTGAATTATACCCTTTTTGTGATTTTAAATAAATTAAATAAGTTTTTTATTTAAAAATTAATATAATTAGTAGATAGACAATACATGGAATAAACCTAGGTAGTATATATTTAAATTAATATATTTTTATTATGATTATATGCAGTTTACTCATGAGACATTTGACATACCTTTTTTATCATGTAATTACATGGAGTGTAAATCTTTATTAAAAGAATATAGAACTCTTGTTAATAATCATTGTGTGTAATTATTTTAATAAATGTGTAGTAGTCATGTATTAAAACTAGAGATGATATGTAGTTAAAAATTATTTTAGAAATTAATTAATAATTTAATATCCTAAAAAATACCATATAGTGTTCAAAAGTCAATAAATAAAAAATGGAACACATAATAATGAGATTTATAGAGTAAAGAAATTTTAATTTTAATTTTAATTTTTTTGTATAAATTGGTTAAATAAAAGGCATGTGCATCATGTTAGAGGTTGATTATCTTTCTCACTATACTTCAATGATACATGACTGTGTAGTGGGAATGAATTAATGAAAGGATATGTAAGGGGGTACACAGTATATAATGCTAGTATATTCTATATATCTTCCTTATTATAGGCCTATAAGTCCTTAGACGTCACATAATTAATACTGGTCGGATTTTAAGAACCGGATTTCCTTCAGTACATAATGTGATGAAATGGTTCAAGTTTCATCTAGGTGAAATAAACTAGTATATATAGAGTGTACACTTTCTACATGCCATGTAGTCATGTGTTGTTTGACCAGACTCTTCAGCACCTCTTAAAGGGTTATTTAGATGTTATTTGTTAATATTTAAATACAGATAGATTATTTGAAAGAGAAATGAAGTGAGAAAAAATATACCATGATTATAAGATTCAATAATTAGTGGAATTAAATGAAAACTAACATAAAATTCATATAATTATCAATAATAACTTTATAATTATGACAATGAAATGACCACTCTCATACAAATTGGTCTTTTTTGGACCCAATATAATCTCTTATTGGGGCTATTTCCATGTCATATTTTGTATAATTCAATGGATAATTCACAATATAAATTTTATAAATACAATTACCAATTTTTTTTCTAAATAATATAGATAAATTATTTTACAAAAACCAAGAGATGATATATTCATGTTGATTTATAAATAAAATAAAACACATGAAGAAATATTACTTCATTCTTGAGATCAAATAAATATTTATTATCATAAAAAATCTTGCCTAGTCATCATTTGGAAAATTTATTAAATTCCAAAATAAATATTTAAATAAATATTATTCAAAAAATAAATATTCTATTCATAGACTAGAGAGTAAATATTTTCTTAGTAATCAATGAATCAAATAAATTATTTATTTAATAAATAAATAATTATTTAATATTGTATAAATAACTTGAGATAACTAATTATTATTTTTATATGTAATTAAATAATTACCTTAAAAATAAATATTTATTTAATATTTTTATAGATTAATAAAAATTGATTAAATTTTACTTCATGATCCAGAGAAAAATATTTATTTTATGACAATATTTTTGCTCTAATATTTGGATTGATTCTATGTGTAACAAAATCTCACCAAAAATTTGCATTGAAGTTGTTGTGTCAATACCACTAGTGCAATGGATTTGGATAACTACTGGGGAAGAAGTCAGATGTAAACAAGAGGTTGTGTTTGAGTCCTGGACTGATTTTTTCTTGGTTTATCATCTCTTGGGGAGTTCAATTTACTCCTTCTATTGAGGACTCGGGGATGAGAATGATGGAATGTCTCTTGTTCCAGAGGCCCCCTATTCGACTAATAGAATAACTTAGATTCAAGTGATACTCACATCCAGAAAGCTAAAATACCAATCAATCCTTATCCAAAGGTGGTAGATATATTCAATAGGATTTGAAATGACGTGATTGAGAAAAATATTTTTGAGCATGATGATCCAAGGCTAGGGGATGCTGTTCAATATGAGTCTATAGAGATTTATTCTTATGCAGATATTACTTGGATTTGAAATGGACTTGAGTTAATAAACAATAAGGGATATAAATCTCAGATTCAATAATTTCCATGTGAATTGGGGATGTGTGTTACTATTTGGGGAAGATAAAACTAGAGACTGATTGTGTCCTCAATTAACATCAGTAATCGATATGATATCATAGGATCAGATACTACAGATTAAGATCCAATTGGTTTGGGGTGTCTCTCTGGACTAGAGTCAGGGGGTGGGGAGTGAATTGGACATCTTTGAGAAAATAGTGAAAATGTAGGATCCAATATATGACTTTATTGTAACACCCCAGGTAAATAAAGAATATGACATTTTCATATTTATCCATATTTGTGAATAAAATATTAATATGACTTTAAAGGGGACGCTATGCTCGATGGCGTACCCAACACGCAACAACGAGTTTCTTGGGAATCTTACGTTGCACTCTAATAATAAAATAATATTATTTTAAATGGTAGTTAACATGTAGCTATTGTATTGGCGGAAATGGATATAAATAACTAAAATATGATTATATATGTTTTTAAATGTTTTTACATTTATCCAATAAATGATAAAGGCATAAAATACGGAAAGAATTCAAGTTTAGGCATATATGCCATAGTTTTCACTAAAGGTTCACTTATCACCTTTTGATGGAGAACCGTCATTAAATATAGTTTTGTTCACTATTATACATCCTTTTGGACCAAATAAATCTCTTCTTAAGAATTGGGACATCAAAATTTATCTTCTGTAAATTTTTGGTATCTTTCTGATAAAGTTCATTTTTTTAATGAATAGTATAAAATGTTGTATTTTAATTCAAAACCTCATTTTAATCTAATTTATTTATATGATTAGATTATCTTTTGAATGGGGTTTAAACTGAAATTAGAATATATTTTTACAATTAAATCCAATAGTGGTCGTTGGAATTAATTTCACTTTGAAATTAGACTTAAACTAATGTCAATCTTTTGATACTTATTGTTTCATAAAAACACGCAATTTGATCTAACAGCGGGAATTAATTATTAAATTAATTAATGTGACTTATATGTTTTGAATTTTGTAAAATAGACTTCATTTTTGAATTCGTAATAACAAATATAGCTTAGGGTTAATTTTTGGTATTTTTCTGAAAAACTTCAATTTTTGATGAATAGTGAAACCACTAAGTGGTACTTATAAAAACTGATTTTTCTGTTTAAATGAAAATTTTCCATCTTTGTATTTTTAATTTCAAAAATCCGACATACATGGTTGTCATTAAGAAGTAAAATGTGGTTCAATGGGATAAAAATAATTTTTTGGTGAATAGTAACTTATTAAGTTTTTAATCGCGATTAGAGGTAATTAGTGTAGTTTATGGTAGGAATAATGTTCTAATAAAATGAAATGAACTTGAAACATGTCCTAACCTCATTGGATGTGTCATGGCCGACCAAGACAACCCATGGGTCAACTTGGGGACCCCATAAAGCCACTTTGGTTGGAAAATGACATTAATATCTTTTTATTTAAAGTTAAAGTAAAAATGAGACAAACATGAAATGGTTTACTAAAACAATTTTTACATGGGGTTATACAAATCATATTTTTCACTATAAATATTCATTGGAAATCTAAAAATATTTCCTACATCATAGTATTTTTTTTATAATTTTTAGACATTAAATAAATTAAAGTATTTATGACATCATGATGATGCAGCGATGACCTCATTATTTAACGATTTAAATAAAATGGAAAGATAATGTAATATCTAAGACCTAAACATGTCCAAAACCTATTGTATGAGTGGATTTATAACCTGTATCACCTTATACTAGAAACAAATCAATGTGGGACCTCTTAAATCCGAATACCATTTTAAAATAATGTGACTTTTCTTTACTTTCCAAGAGTGGCCCTCCTCTCCTCTTATAAAAGGCCCCCACCTCTACCTCCTTACCCACACTCCCAAAGCTTTTGTCTCGGCCAACATCTGCCCATTTTGTCTCTCTACTTCCCTCTATTACTCCTTGAAGCCTCAATTTGGGAAGAAGTCTTCCCAAGTAAGCCTTTGAGCTCAAACCAAAGGGAGTTACCCGATTTTAAGGTAATGTCTTCACTTGAGTCCTTTTGTTTTATTTTGCTTCTCCAACCCCCTAAACTCTTTTTATTAATTTATTTTTTAATAAATCCAGTATCATAAATAAACTAGGATGTTTTTATAAGATGTATTTGAGCTACACTTTCACACACCTACATCTAATGGTTAAAGAACATACTGTTTCCGTGGATGGAGAATTTCGGCCTCCCAAAACGATGATTGTTCAACATTCTTTTAACACCTTCAAAGGTGTCCATAAAGATGACACTATATTTATATATGATATATAATATGTTTATGTTTTCCTTAACCTTCTGTATTTTTCTTTTTGAGAATACCTTTAGGGTTTCCATTATGGGTAAACGAGATATCTTCATTTAAGGAAGTGCGGACTACCGCCCCCTCAAAGTGATGTGATTCGTTAATGCCATATGTGGGACGTATAAAGGATGGATTTAATGTTATTATATAAGATGTTATACTGTAATTATAATACTATTATGTATCATTGTGTTTTAATTCCATTAAATATGAAATAGAAATGGAAGTAGCGTTCTTGCGTACGTTCGGCTTACCGTCTCCATGAACAGTACATTTCATTTCTTATCTCAAAATGTTATGTAATATTATAAGTACATATATATAATGGATATATATGTAATATATTACATCTAAATTATGGATACCATTCTGAAATTATATCATATATATATCTCATTTCGTTTTAATTCCATTAATATGACAAAAAATTAAAGTAGTGTTCATGCGTACGTACGACCTACCGTCTCCATGAACGGTGCTTTTAATTTTTATCTCCAAATGATATGAAATAGTATAAAATGAATATATAATTGATATATATGATATTTAAAACATAAATACTATTCTGGATATGATGTACCTATTACTACATGGAAAATTATTTCCCAATAAGTTCAATTTTTGACTCATGTACCAAACATCGGCAAAAACATCTGATATGAACTAACTTTATTAAAAAATTATTATAACATTATAATATGTGATATGAACTGAATAATAATCTATAAAGGATGTACTTAGGCAATTATTAATTGACCAAAGTTTATTATTCAGGAATATAAAGAAACGAACAAGACAAGTTGGACTTGATGTAAGGGATCCTACTCCTCTCTTTCTTTTTAAGTACACTCTTTTATGTCATTCCTTATAAGATCATATTTATTGTTATTGGGATGTTCTTTTATATTACTCTTACTGTAATTTTTATGTTCATATGATGAGAGAACCTACTCTCTCTCATCAATCCATTTTGGAAGTTTTGAGTGGCGTCGTTAGGCTGCCGAGTTTTCATAAGAGATCTAACCTCTCTATTTCTCTCTAAGTACTCCCATTTATGTCACTTATTTTAAGCTCCTCTTTATTATGATGGGGGATGTTCTTTTATATTACTCTTTCTGTACGTTTTATTTTAATGTGATGAGATACCCTATTTGATCTCATCAATCCATTTTTGGAAGTTTTAAGTGGCGCCGTTAGGCTGCCGCGTTTTCGTAAGGGATTTTTCATCTCAATTTTATTCCCGTGAGATTTATGCTACATTTTCCACAATTTCCTTTGAGTAGTGTATCTACTGACCATTATTTTACTCATTGTGTAATATTCTTTCATTTATGAGTATTTACATCAATTATTTATTGTCCTTCTTTCACGGGGTGTATATTTCGAAAGATACCCATGTCGGTAAGGGAACCTTTCACCCTCCTCTTTTTAAATGACTTATTTTGTTATGTATTTTAATTCACATAATATTATTTTGGGATATGTTCTTCTATATCTTTATTTATGTGAATTTTATGTCCATGTGATGAGATACCCTTTTTATCTCTCATCAACTCTTTTTCTGAATTTTGAAGTGATGTCGTTAGGCTGTCTAATTATTGCAAAGGGAACTTCTTAACCCAATTTAGATTCTTTGGGATAAACTTGTACACCTTGAATATGTCTTTCTATGATTATGTGTGAATGTCCTCTGATTGTTTTATACTTAATACCCACTTATATTTTGTGTATTCGTTTGTCACACATAGTTATGTAACAGATTTATCCTTAATCTGATGATACCGTCTTTGTATGGGACTTCGTCTCAATCTCCTTTCATTGAGGCATATTTTGTTTTATACACAACCTTATTTTATAAGGTGTATAAATCCCTTTGACTTTTACGTTTATCCAAAAAGAATCTTTTTTATACGAAGCGTTTTACTAAACGAAAAAAGGGAATGTTTTTGTCGAACGTATGCGGCGACAATGACTTCTCCGCCGCCGTGACCGTTATTTGAGTTTCGACTTCCTCTACAAGCCATACCTTCTTTTTAAAAGAAAAATAAATATCATGTTTTAATTTTATTTTATTTTGGTATTTAAAATGATTTTCATAATGTTATTATATCAATGTTTTGGATTGATATCTTGTGATTGAAAGGTGGAAATGTTATGTTTCCTTTGTGCATGTTTTATGTGATAAGATTATGTTGAGGTTCTTTGGAATTATTATGAAGACGGGTGGTTCCATGATAAACTAAGGGTGGGTGATCCCGATATAGCTCTCCAATGCATTGGGTAATGCGAAGGAGTGAAACGTTAAGGTTTCTCCGAATAGATTTAGGGAATATACTGTGATGGGTATTCCAAAAGTAACCAAGAGGGTTACTCCCTACGTAAGAATGTTATGAATGCATCAAGTTACCTTTATGTATTATGATTTCTATGATTTATTCATGGTTTGATTAGGTATGTTAAACTGCCTATGTTTTATGGGTAAAGTATGATTTCATTCTTATGTATATATGAACTCATGTTTCCTTTCCATATTTTTATAACCTTTACTGAGCTTTTTATGCTCATCCCAAGTTTTTGAAATGTTTTTCACAGGTCAAGGGAAAGGTACATGATGTGATGATAGTGTCAAGGATGTGTCAAGAAAGAATCCATGTTTTATTTTAAATATGTTTCCGTTGATGGGAAGAATGAATACTGTCTTTTATGTAACCAATTTGTTTAAATGTGGAATGTAATGCAAGTTTCATGATTTAATTCTCTAAAACTCTAAACCTGAAAGGATCCTCAATGTGTAATCTTGTAATAACTCAAGATTAAGTAAGGTTTAAGGTCGGGGCCTTATATTTATTGTCCAAGGTAAAATAAGGGGAATAAATAAAATAGGGACTCGAGTTGCTGTATTTTGAGCAATAGGAGGAAATACAAAGGCTATAAGGAGTACACACACCTTTCAAGACCGATGTTGATAAGATCATCAAAAAATGAATGAAGAAGTCAATGGAGGTTTATTCATCTAAAATGGATTACGTTAAGGAGGAAAACTTGAATTTTTTTGAGTGTAAATGAAACAATTTAATGCTATTAATCAAAGGATCAATCTTCGAAAATGGAGGCTGAAAATGAATGTTTTGAGACCTAGGAAGATGTGTAGTCTTGTGATGACCCTCTAACTACTCCTCAAGAGATGTTAGAAAAGTAGGATGATGTTAGAGAAGTATCATTCGTTAAAATAATAGGCATGTTGTGGGTTGTAGATGTAGAGACCGAGGGAAGAATTGGGGAACTTTTTAAGAACTCTATGAAAGAGATGCTAGAGAAGGTCCTGGTCATTTTTGAATCTAAGGATAATGCAGAAAGGATAAATGAGAGTAAGAAAAAAGTGGAAACAAACAAGGATTATGGTGATTGTATCATCATGAAACATTTAATCCTGGCCTGAGGATTCAATTCTAATAAAATCATAGTGAAAGATTTCAAGCAATTGTTGGATAAATTTTCCTAATAATTTGAAGATGTCATCATTTAAGACCCTGATAAAAAGGTAATAGAACATTCTTAGAAATTATTTAGGGATGATGCATATAATAGGTTTTTGTTGTTCTTTAAAAATTCTATCATCTGTTATAGCTTTGATTCACTTGGTCTAACTTGATGGTTTCACACTTTTCCCATAAAAGTGTTTTAATAAAAATTTAACTTTTAGGTGTAACCCTATGTGCCTCTTCCATAGTAGAATTTTGTTAAATTTCATAAATTCTAAGATTATTATCCAGCAAGTTGATGAGGAACCCATATTTGATAAAGATATATCACAATGAAAACAACCATGAAAACATGTGGAATTCATATAGTTGGGTATGTTCACTTAATATCATATCTTGATGATTATCTAGTGAAACTTTCTAGAGATGATGTCTCATATACTCATGATTACTCACAAATCATAGTAATCATAATTGGTATCATATAATAGAGTGTAATTGGACCATAAAAACAAGTTTTAAGAATATCATCATCAACTATCGTGGTTCTCATCATAGTGTAGATTTTATATTCCCTTTTCAATGTAACAGAAAATATCAAAACATCATTACATTAAATTCAAGAAGAATATTGAACAATATTTTTTGAGATAATTAATTAACATACACCTATTTGAATATACTTGTAATATAATATACAAAAAATTTGTTCATAGACACTAAATACATCATTTTCTTATTTTCAAAGGCACTTATTTATAACCCCTTCAAGTTTATTATCCTTGTGATTATCAAATAAATGGGTTGACGTCTCCTATTTAATCATTTTATCAACTCTTTACTTTAAATAATCTATTATATTTTTTGGATATTTAATTCACCAGTTGAGTTGAAAAATAATTTAATATATATATTATTTTCTTTGTCCTTCCTCTATTTTAATTTTTAATGGTTCAATTTGGTGTCTTAGTGTATGATTTCACAGAATCATTGTGAAATCTATCAAAATTGAGGGGTATTTTTCATAATTTATCAATAGGGGGATGTAATTTATTCATGTCATTCTATTTCACTAGTTAAAATTTTACATTTTTATTATGAATTTTTTTTTAAATTATAGGTTAATTTTCCTAATTTATAAAAATATGTATTTATAGATTTTTCTCATAGGGGGTCATGATTCATTTAAGATCCATTCCCATGCTACATCATTATATTGTGACAGGAATACATCTCCTAGAGAGTTATAATAGTGTATATTGAATTTTGAATTTGATTTTGTAAATTAATTATAATTTTTTTGCAATTAATTAAATAAAAAATTGGATAAGTTATGAATATTTGGGATTGATGATTACTAGAATATCTTAGATTAATGAAACAATATAATTGAATATAGATTCACTCCATTCAAATATAGGTTATCCCCATCATTTAGCCCTTATATATATAATATTATATGTGTTGTTTTCTAATAGTGTAGTGTATGAATGTGTAAATGACTTGATTTATATTCATTAATGATTTCAAGGATATTTATATTATATATGACCATTGAGAGTACTGGTAGTGATTCCCCATAAATAACCATATACATTGAAGTTATTTTTATGTTTTATTTAGTGAATAACTTGGTTTAAATGGTTAATGACCCCATAAAGGATATCCACACTTAAAGATATTTCTTTAGTTACCAAGTGAGGTCTCTAATGTTGATGTAAAATGATTTGAAGAGAGACATGTGATGTTTGTGGGTGGAGTAAAAAGTTTTATTGAGCGTCCATTAAATAAGTAGGATCACAAGGATGGTATACCATGATTTAAGATTAAGATAGGTGTGATATATCTTTTGTTTCCAAGTATAACTGATAGAAATTATTATAAACCTAGATAAAATATTTCATAACCACATAGTGTCCTAAAAACCTTGGGTATTAATGATGGTATGGGTTAATGATTGACTTTATAGGCTAAGAAATAATATAAGAGGTGACCTTTGAGATATATATGGATAAAATTGATGCAATATTTGATGGACTTATATGATTTTTGGTGATAACCTATCGATGGTAAAGTATAATATTGATTGGTAGGTGATTAGTCTATTTTAAAGAATAGTAAATATTTACTATGGGTTATTCCCAAGGGTCTTTTAAAATCCAAAATGTGGTTTATAGGGGTGTTAGATTTTGTCTTATGATGGTTGATCCCTTATAGTGTTTTATATTATATTTTGAATGTTATTTGATCATTAAAAATAATCAAGGTTTAATAAACAATTTCGTTTGTATATGAATGTATGAGGATCTATAGGGTATTAAAAAAGGTAAAGGATTCTGAAGTTTGATTCCCAAGATAATGAAATCTTATCATTATATGTCTTGTTTTATTGATTTTCAAATTGACCTAAGCGATGAATAATGATGTACGAAAAACTATTTGGGTGATCTATAGAGTATTAAATATGTTTATAATACAGATATTAGGATGTTTTGAATAAAAGAGATATGATTATATTTGATCATATTATGAGGTTGGTTGGTTGGACAATAATTGAATGTCTATAATCCGTGGGAGAAAATCTAGCAATCAGTATCTATGGGTTGGTTTAGATCAATGTGGGACACCCAATCCCTATCCAGATACTAAATACAGAGACATTACTCCAAATATTTATAATATTGGACGATATGGATGAGGGACAATCGATATTTTTTAGATTATATTTCGTGGATTTAACCACTTGATCTATATCATTATTAACTAGATAGATTTGGGATAAATAATAGTTATTATACTAGATATTTTAGACACAGACCTCTCGATCCCTATCAATTTTACTATGATATATGTGGGATACCCTATTCATATCAGTTGAAATATTGGAATCTAAATCCATAAACTTACACTAACAAATACCATCATAAAATACTTCCAAGTCTTAGAGAACTGTGGTTGATCTTATGAAAACTTTATAAGAGCACTAAGACATGAATAGATGACATGTCATGCTTGTTACCAATTTCATTTCATAATTTACATGTATGAATATATATTGGAGTATATATTAAGTTCCTATTTATGGTTTGAAACTAATGTTTATACTCACAGGTTTTGTTTCTACACTAGTGGACATGAAAACCTTATCTTTGGCATTCATGTTATTGTATGATTCCTTGTATAGGTGAGCGATCTGGAGTAGCTAATGGGGTTGCTGGAATGTATTCCTGTTAAGGATAATGAATAGAAACAATGTTCAGATATTTTTAAGGTACAGATAAATACATATAAGAATTTATTTTTATCCAATATTTTATTCTACGAATATTATATATACATGATCTTCCCATCAGGTGATACTTTTGTGATATATGACATTCATGATCAAGCACGAGTTCCATTGAATTATATCGTTGTTTTTTTTTAATTTCATAATTGGCTTATAAATAAGATTCAAAATTCATCAGTTTGATATTTATTTGGATTAAAAAAATTATTATTTTATGATTTTATGTGAGGAAAATGGGTTTTATTCTCCCTAAGAGATACTATGTACCCTTAAAAAAATTCAAGGACCATTGGTATATGGTGAGGCACACATGAGGTTATATGAAAACTTTGATTAAACTATTATATAGTGAATGTGACTAGGACAATTAAAAACAGTACACATAAAATGTTATTTATGATTTGAAATATAGTGGTTGAAGATAATACTGGTCTGATCTTTGGATTAAACCTTTAATTGATCCTGGACAACACATGTTTCAGATGAAATGATAATGCTAAGATATTTTGGATCGTGGTTATTATTTATTATTATTGGGAAATGAATTTGATAAATTACAATGTTTGTGGAAATGGTTTATTATTTTATTCTTTTCCAGATGTAAAAATAGGAGTACCTACATGCATCCTACATGGAAGGTAGGGTCACATAACATGTGAATTATAAAATTTATTTAAAAAGTGATTTTCAAAAATGGGTATTGGTTATGTTAAATGTAAATAGTAACTAGTTTATTTTTTTATCAAATTATTGTGGGTTTAATAATTAATTTAATCTTACTACGATAACTTATAATACACACATTTCATGGTATTGATGTGATTTAAATATACATTGATGTGATATCAATAACCATAGATAGGATAATATGGGTATATGGATGCCCCATGAAGGATAAATTCCCTTTAATGGGTCTATTGGTAGTTGGTTCATTGATTTATGTGATTAGAAAAGCATGAAATTTAATAAATGAGTTATAAATTCAGAAATATATATTATTTAAAGGTTGGGTGAGAAATAAGAGTGATGAGATGATATGAATCTTGTTCGTATGTGTCGACTGAGTTGGTGTAGTAGCGAGTTTCGTTTCGTGATTCTACACGATATGGGTTGTGATATATAAGGATAACTTTGGGGGATTAGTTCTAGAATCGATTCCTCAATATTAAAAACCACAGCAATATGATTCATGTGACATGAATAATTCATGACCAATGTATTATTTTCGAATTGGTTGAGACATGTGGAATCAATTGTGTATGATTGGTAGTTAATGTGTAAACAATGCTTCCGAAAAAATGGGATTGGAACATGTGAGATACATGGTTAGATAATTTAGCGGGTTATTATTAAATTTATGGGAGATGGATCATGAAGACATGAGTTGAGTCATATAATTGGGATGTTTTATAAATATATATTAAATATAAACTTTTATGTGGTACTCTAAACAACATAGTTTTTTTCATGGTGTAATCCATGATGTAGTGAAAACCATTAAACCATGATTTAGTTCATACCAATGCATGAATTATCATATAATACTAATAATTTTTAGTTCTCTCTTGTCAAAAATATCATGCCATGTTTTTTCATCATGCAATTTTTAATTGTGGAGTTTAAATGAAAAAATTAATTTTTTAAATGGTAAAATATTTAAATTGAAGAGGAGTTGTTAGTTAAAAAGAGTGGTAAATTGTTAAATACTTCCATTTTATAGATAATTATTAAATAAAAAGTATATGATAAGGTGTCTCGTTATAAGTGTATATTAACAGGCTAATATTTTATGATTGGGTGTGTCATTGAAATATAAAATTCATGTTGTAAAACCTCTCATATCTGTCTATTAATTTTATTAATATATTAAACTATGTTTCTAGATGATCATGAAATTAGGATAATACTTCATATGCTTTTGAATATTCATTAATACAATAGATAATCATGGTGGAAGGATTCCATTTGATGTTTTCAAATGATCCTTGTCAAGCTCACGTGGAGAAATTTAGGACATATTAGATCATAAAGAAATATTGGCTGGGTTATTCATTAATTTTTTTCTAACCAAATTGAATGAATTAATAATGAGAGAAATTGATTTCTTAATTTAATTTATAGTTTAAAGTTAAGTATTTTCTCTACAAAAACCCATTTACTAGAGTGAATCCCACTTCTATATCTTTTTTTGGATTTTTTAATAGATGAAAGACATGGAAGACATAATTTTATAGAGCCATGATTTGTTTTTTATAGTTTTTATGGGTTTTGAAATTTTTATAAAAACAGTGTTTTCTAAAAACTATACATTTATAGTTTTATAAATATTATAAAATAAAATGAGGCTTTAAAAAAGTATTTTTTTTATATATAGAGTATCATAAAAATTATATTATTACATCATGATTTACTAGAAAAATCAATGTGGTAATTTTTTTATTTTTTTATTATGGTTTAAATCAAATAAATTTGTAATATTAAGTTTATTTAATATCTATACCTAAAATATTGGAAATTTGTTTTGTTATAAATGTTTTCATAAATATCACATGTTTTAAAAAAATGGGTTTATATTAAATGTCTGGAATAATTATAACATGAATGGATTTATATTGAAATAAATAAGAAATGATAAATTTTATTAATTTAAAAAATATCTATAATGCACATTTTTTCTAAAGTTATAAAAATTTAATTATTAATGAAATTTTAATAAAATCTTTTATATAATGTTTAAAATTTTAAATTGTTCACTTATTTAATTCATTCCAAATTTCTATTCATAAATAAAATTTTATATATAACAAATGGAAGTATGATTTAATTTAATATGTTAAAATTATTATTAAATTTAGTATACCATTCATATATGGAGTTAAGAACGTGGTGTGACATAATATTTAATTACATTTAATTATAACTATGAATTTTCTATTGGCGATGAACTGGATAGTGATGGTCGATTATGATTTATAAATTTTATGTGTTTAGATTATATTGGACTTAATGTCCCACTTGATAAATGATCCACTAATAGTAGTGCTTTTTATATAACTTATTTCAACATGGGCCTTAGACCCTATCAGGAAAAGTGAGGATTTGAAACATATGGTACTATGTTTTCTCTTCTGAGGATTACGATTTTAGATTATAATACATTAAATGAAAGGATATCATGTACCTCATTCATTATATGTGTTTGGATATGTTTCAATATAATTTTTTTTGGGGAAATAACATAAATCATGAGTTATATAAAATGTTATATGATAATAGGTTTTAAAAATACTAATGTACGTAAATGTGTTGGATAATAATAATAAAATATTAGAATAATAACTATATGAAGTGAATAAATGTGACAAAATCATTACATTTTAAATCTACAGAAAATTGATGTGTTAGATTCTTTGCAATTGAAACACATTTTAAGACCTATATCATCCAAATAGTTATGTTATTATAAAGAGGGGTTCCCATATATTATCTTCTATAAGGAAAATAAATTTTCTGTAAAACCCTAGAGTTTAGGATACATGTTTAATAAATTTGGGATAACCCATACAATGGACTTGGTTATGCAATTGTCCACATATATGTACTAGAGTCATATATGATATTATTTACAAGATTGTATAAGAAAAAATCTATGTGATTAGTAGAATTAAAAAGAAAACTCAAATATTAAATGAAATTTAGATCTTATCCCATTAATAGATATAATATAATTAAAAGGGTTTATCATTTTATTTAGACTGAATTTAATAAAATTAATTATTAAATAATTGAAAAACATGACCTATATATGATAAAAACATATGTTTTAGATAAAATTAAATCTTTATCATAAAATAAAAAATTTATATCGATTATGAAAAATTAGAAACTATATGGATGCTTTATTTTAAACTAGGAGAGTGAGAACACTGTTGACTAGTGTTCTTTAAGGTGAACCCCGCTGACTACATCCATTTTACATCCTATTTTTCACTATTTAAATGTAGATTTTCTAACTCTTTCTTTATAAACATCCTTGATGATTATCTCTAGATTTCATCTAACACATTAAATATCTCAAGGATTTCTCACATGAGACCTTCAATTTGGTGTATCTCATATAGATTGGTTTTATTTTTAAGGAAATTTATGGTTTATAAATATTTTATTTTCAATCTATGGTCGGTATCCTTATCCTTGATGGTTAGGGAGCCTCCATATCTCTTTTGGTAATTAATGTATTTGTGATATTTCTTGGTGAGGTCCATTAATTATGTTCCCTGATCACATTATACTATATCTCTAGGATTTTTTGTGGTTTGGTGATGATAAGGTATGAACGGGCCCTAGGACTCATGAATGTATAACATTTCCATTGGTTTTATTGCAAGATCTCATTTGTTATATTTTGATTTGGAATCACTAATCAATATAATAAATCATCCAGAAGAATAAAAAATGAAATTAGGATCCAGATCTTATATGACTAGAATACTCTCAAATCAATGTACTATAACATATATATAAAACACACCTATGTCACCACATATAATTTATTTCCTCACACCCTCATGAATAAAATAACACCAATAAAGAAAAAAACATGTAGAAACAAAAAAATAACATAGAATGAAAACAATACATCTTACCTTCGTCTGAGTGAAAAATATAATATTATAATCACAATAAAAAAAGTCCCCTTATATTATATAAAAAAAATTTAAACTACATTTCAAATTGAAAAATGGTACCACCAAAATTTTATTGTAAAGTTCAACATCATAAATGTTTCACCCACAATATGATATTTTTTAGGGACCCACCATTATTCATGGTCTCCTCATATTTCTCATAGAAAATGCTACATCAACCACTAACATTCTGTGAATGTGAAATTCATTCTCATGTCTTAATCAAATGATTAATATAGAAACTTTAGAAAAATATATATTCACTGTTATGTGACCATAAATAACACTATATACAACAAAATCTGAGTGATTTTCATGTTATCCAAAACATCTTCACATCATCATTAAAAAAAATGGCTATCTGTAATTAAATTTATAGAATAACACATTCCAGAGACACCTACCTTATTCTAGTATTCTATAGCTGCAATACTCCATCTATATATGAATCCCATGTTTTGGTGCTCCTCTATCAAAACATAGAAAATCAGAATATGAAAGTGTCTTAACATTTCCTAAAAAAATATACTACGTGAATAATTCATTCAAGGATTCAATCAAAACAAAAAATAAGTAAAAAAACATTAACCATTCAATCATATTTAGAAACAATTAGGGTCTTCATTCCTCATTTGATTAACCCAAGTTCCATTGAGGAACAATAATACCTCATAAACTAATACTTTATAATCATGGAATCCTAAATTTAACTCATTTCCATCTTTCACTACTCCAATATTATTTTATCATAAATCTTCCACAGGAAATGATTTTTTAGATGAATGTTATTTATAAGTGAGTAAAATAATGAGTTTTTTTCCAAATTATTTTTAATATAACAATCATACAATAATAGAATACGTTCATAACATATTCTACGTTCCCCAAAAAAATAATTTAACCAAATTGATTTCCCTCTAGATTATGTGAAAACCACACATTCTACTTCATTAATGGGAAGCACTACAAATATATTTTAACAAGAAATCTATTTCATGGTTAACCCAAATAATTAAATAAAAATAATAGTGTACTCTTTTATAAATCCATAACCTCAAAAGGTCGACATCAATAGAAACCATCAATATATCATAAATTCTAAAAAAGAAGGACCCATGTTCCAAACCATTATGATATTAGAGAATTTACTGGATATATTCCCAGTTATCCTTTCATAAATTTAGTTTAAACTAACCAAAAAATGACATTGAATTTGATATGACCAAACATGTATAATCTATAGTGTCAAATATTGTAAAACTCCCCAATCTCTTATCCACTAATTATTTTTCAATCTATGAGTTCCACTTCTCCTCTTTATTTCCATTGAATCAATAACACTTGGATAATTATTTTAATATCTTGATTGAAAATGATGTTATATCCATATATCATGATATTATTTTGGAAACTATGTCCATCAATAGGATTAATTTATCCCATCAAGGAAAAATAATCATTTCTATTTGGATTATGTACGTAGTATTCAATATTATTTTGTTGCGTTGTAAAGCTGCCTTTATAATTAGTAAACTTTTCCTCTTCCTTTTTTCTTAGACTAATGAAATTTTATATTAAATACCCATATTATTTTCATGGATATTATTTTTACATGAAAAGTAACATAAAATTATTCCACTCCATGCACACTATTTCCTCCTCAAATTAGTAATTTGAATTAATTACCACCATTAATACTGCTCCCCCATGAGATGATCATCTACAATAAAATGTTATCTATTTCCTATCTTCCCAAAGAGAGAAATATTTTTTCAAGTGAAAATATCCATTACATAGCTAAAAATAGATTTGTGGTTCTATTGAATGATGATGTTTTTCATCACATGAGACAGTCTTACATTATTACACTGCATTTCAGAATAGAATGAAACTCCATATGTGAAAGGATTTTGGAAAAAATTTGTGTCAAATTATATAATTTATTTTTAAATTTTTTAGTGCCATCTCCAACTCCAACTCTAGACTCATTATGTATTTTAGGAGGGTAATCCCTATATTGATTACTTGAATTTATTTAGTTTTCATTACTTTTTCTTAACTCAATTTCTATAAAAATCACACAAACTATATTAGATCATAATGTTATGAATCATATTTTATAATTTACAAACTAGTGAAACACAGAACAGAAATTGAAAATTTATGTATATGTAATCTTAGAATAATAATCATGAATTATTTTAGATATTCACATATTGAATTATATATTTTCAAATATTTAATAATTTTTTTCAAGTAAAATGTGAATTAACTAGCACATATCCTCGAGACTGTCAAAAAAGATTCACAGTAATAAAACACTCATTTTGAAACACATATATGGATGAGATAAGGTCAAGAGACTCTTTTATATGTCTGTGTCCCTATATCCATATATTCCAAGACCACATCCCATTATAATATCCCAATTTGGATTTATTTCTAGGAAAACCACAAAATCAATCCCTTACCCAATCATTTTGATGTTATCCTATACTTATACTTGTCCTCAACATCATTTATAGGTTTATTTTCTATAATCTATGTTTTTACTATATCTAGTTTCCAATACTTAAACTAAACATTATATGACACCAACTGTATAGATATTGACCCTTGTACCCTAGAGATTATGGATCCTTTATTACATTGGTACTAGAAGCATGAAATCACATCCAAATGGATCAATCTATTCAATATTATTGGAAAAGTATATACAATAAAAAATCAAACATTATATCTGAAAACATAAATTAAAAAATATTATTTATATGGGAACATCCTTATTACCTCTAGAATATCCATTCATAACAATCATAATAAACTTCCTCACATTCTGAGGAGACAAAACAATATAAAGGCATGATATTAGACTATCATTAAGTCTATGCAAACAATGATATTTGACATTAAATATATAATAAATAAATAATATGAAATGTATAAATGATTATTAAATAATTCCATATAAAAAAATCAAAAGATCATAAAACTTATACAAGGATATCAAAACAATTAAAATAATTACATTGACATCATCAACTAAATTCATAATGATGTAATCAAAATGTTTGAAATCTTAAACATACTGTTGGGTCCTCTTTCTAAAAATAATCAATGGGTATATACTCAAACAAATAACCAACCTATTTTGTATCATGAGAACTACTATATAATCTATTGACTATATAATTATTGGACTACCCAATACATTATATGTTCAATTAATTAAAAATATGAATAAACAATACAACTTTATCAGCATGCCTTAAAAATCAATAACTCTCTGTATTGGAAGAACTAGCACATATAATGTTAATAGGCTCCAAAGTAAAAATAATCCTAAATCATGAATAAAAATTATTGGATGGTATCATTATATTTCATCCTCATTAATTCATAATATTTATAAATGTCTTTTGACATAAACAAAAATAATTGAAAAAGAATACTGGAAATTTTCATTAGAAAATAAACATTTCAACTTTAAGTCACTTATTTAAAATATAAAAATGACCAAATAATAAGGAATCCATTTTAAATTAATGGATCAATTGAATATTGTAAAAAATAATTAAATAATTGTCTATTTAGGGAAGTGTGAATTTTAGTTCATGATGTATATGTTAATAAAGGTTGTTTTCACATTCGCTGTAACAAGTCAAACGTACCTCATTTAGAATGTGAAAAGATGTTTCCTTTTTAAAAAATTTAATAAAATGTAAAACATTGGTAAAAAATAATTTAATAAATCAATTTAAAATATTAAAATCACTGTTTAAAACATTTTTATGTAAAATATAAACATGGAAATAAATGTTCTTGATCAAGTAGAATAAAAAAGTTGGTTTTACATAGAAATACTATTTCGATATCATGAGTACATAAATGCAGGATAAAGAAAGGAAAAAAAGTAATTTTTTGATATAAATAGAGTAGAATAAAATATACTGGATTTATGATATAAATATAAAATAATTCCCCTTTCAGATACTAATACATAAAAAATCTCAATTGATGACGTGATTGTGCAATAAACCCTTACCTTAGGTCTATCTCATTTATTATGTGTTTTAACCTCATATATAATAAATATTCACTTATTATAAATATATTATAGATCTATAATAATGTATATCATACCATATAGAAATTACATATAACCTTTTATCATCAATTTATTGACAATTATTTATTAAAATAACTATTCAGGTTGATAACTTCTTAATATTTTTTGTATATTTTGGTTCTCTTATTTTAGTGCTTGTAATTTGATCGTGGTCCATCATGTTCAAGTATTATTAATTATATCAATATAATATATATATACTTATATATAAATTATGTTCATCTATAATATATTGATAATGAAAAATTAATTTCACCATTTAGGGAGATGGTGAGCTATACGTATGCAAGGATGTTGCTTTTTACATTTTGGTGGAAGGAATGAAATAAAGGAAAATAATAATTCAAAGTTATAAAATGTTTTTTATAAAATATATATCATATATATTTTTTATATTTATTTTAATTACCATCATTATAAATATGTAATGAAAAACAAATCACATCACTTTGTGGAGTGGGTCGTCCACATGTACGCTGAAGAGACAATAATATTATTTCAATAGATGGGAAGATAAAAAGGTAGGTATGATATTATAATTATAAAAGCATAATTATTTGATAAATATAATAAGTAAACTCTAATCTCATTAGATTAATAATTCTTAGAATATGGATATGGAAAATTAATTGTATAACTAGACAGGGGTTGAAGTTTACACTTGTTTAGGAGTGATACTTTAGCTTCACATTTTATGGAGAAGATGGTGGATACTGGTTATTTGTATAATATCCCAAGACCATCACTCCTGGATTATTATAAAAAAAGTGATTTATATTTTATTCCAACAAATTAACAGATATTTCTCATACGCAATTTTGTCACATGGAGTGAAAATATTACGAAGTGTACTAAGAATTTCCACGAACAAAAAAAACGAGGAGGATCAAAAGGGACTTTCACATGTTGAACTATGTATGAGTACCCCTACACATCAAAAGGCCTAAAAAACACTCCATGCATTCCACCATTTGGAAGGACACCCCTATGGAGGTTACCTATACTAACCACCTATGCCCATGACCTGTGCGAGAAACCTCCTTCATCGAGGATATATAGTGTTATATATATATGACCCAAGGGATCCTCATTTGAACAAATCAAAATATTAGAAGAATCCAAAAGCTCTTCCCGCACATCCCCATCACCTAGGTCTCTAAAAATTCATCAGGTAGATCCCTAAAACACATGATAAGATGGAATTAATGGGTATAAGTGAGATTAGTGTCCCTTATGGGTCCCAAAAATAAAAAATATTCAAGAGGTCCTATTCTCCATGAAAGAACAACCATCTACCTGAGTCCCCTCTCCCAGATAAGATACATAAGAAAGACCCTTATAGGGACCCCTAAACAGACCCTTGGTGCTTAGGCTAAATCATTACCCATCTGTTGTTTCCTAAGTTGTCCATAGATCAATACATATTCATCTCACTTAGGCCTATACCCCCTACCATGCACGTAACATTTTCAGTTCCTCTCTGACCCTTCCCTCTAAAACCTTCACATAGGACATAAATGAGTTACTATTTGAGTCCAATTCCAAGATACCAATGGTAGTAATCCTCCTCCAATGGATCCCTCATCAGAAGGAGACCAAGTTAAAATGTCCACCAAATCCTCCTTATATACACAATAATTGATGTTGGCACACCAGCATGCCCCCATTTCAGTGTGTATTCCTAAAATTGTAGGTTTCCCACACTTGTTCAGTTGGATGGTCATTGTCCTAGGGGTGAATGTGATTGTGTATTCCCATGGTCAAGAGGGACCCAACCCCATCGAATTTTCCAAGGAGTTTCGTGTCTCAGATTCTAGGATTTGGACCATGTCTTATCCTTTTAATCTCTATGACCTTGATCTTCCAGTTCTAGGAAGAGATGATGAAGATTATACTTTATATTCCATTAAAAATGGAATAAGTTCCTACTCCCTAACTATAAAACCAATTAATGGGAATCCCTCCTAGATTATTCCCCTAGCCTCTCTTGCAAGAGCTTTAACTACTGATCCCTTATGCATTTTGGCCATTAGGTTAGAGAAGTGATGGGAACCATAGTCCTCCCCTCTAACTCCTCCTTCCCTCCTTCCTCATTTTAAATACACTTACACATTATTGGTTAAATTGAAAATTTTTATGTGACATAATGTTGGCCTTTTCCACCATCACCAATTCTGTTCCACCAAAAGAGCATGACATGTGTGTTTTATGTGAGATATTCCTCTTTTTTCATTGTTTATAAAATTGATGAATTACAGTTCCTAGCCCATGTGGACATAAAGGATATCCCAAATCATGATATAAACACCATCCAATTCATATTTTGGTAGGGTATAATCTTTTAAAACATTATATCACCTTCCTTCAGAGTGCTTCCATAGGCATGGTTCCTCAAGGCCATGTATCCAACTCTAGTAAAAGTGGATCATGTGGTTCTCTAGACCTTTAGTTTCCAATTATTTCTATCATCTAACATGAATCAAATCTAATTAGAGGTTGATTGTGGTCATGAAATCCAGATGATCCCAAACTATTTCGAAATCCTCCATAGGTGTAATCCCCAATTATCATAGCATTTACCTGCAAAACCTTAATGCATAATCCACAATTTTTTAACTACAAAAAATATAATTAATTAAATAATTAGGATACATAGTATCCCTACATAGGTAACAATATAAAATTTAATCCTCCCCATGAGTATGCACTAAAAAAACCCCCAATCTCCATGAGTTGAGAAAATTCTCATGAACTCCAATTCATTCATCCGAGAATCCATTTCAGAAATAAGCCCCAACATAATCCACTCAAATTTCCATACTCTCTTATGATTCAAACTATTTAAGGCACTCTATAGGAATGAATCCCCCCAATTGAACTATGTGGGATTTTATTCCACTCCAAATGGGATATTTACGAAGCCTCATCAAGGTTCAAACACAATACCCCAACTCAACCATGTGTTTTTGGGGCCACATTCCTAGTAAGTACTAATTTAACTGGATTATTAATATCATGTAAAACTTCTTAGGGATGAGTTATCATAAGTCCCCAACTAAACAATAACTTGGAACCTTCCTCCTTGATATCCTTTCCACATGATGTTAAATTGTATGGTTATGTCCTTTTAACATGACTTTAAAAGGTATTATGTGCACAATTAAGTGACACATAACTATGTGAGCTATAATTCCATTCAAAAGGATACATAAGAAGCATATCAATGGGTCATATCCCATCACCAAAACAACTTTCATCTTCTTGGATGATGTTACACTCAAGAGTTCTCCATTGGGTTTCTAGGATACTAGCATCATCTTAATAATGACCTACAAATATCTAATTAGAATATAAGAGGAAAAAATTGATGGATAACCTCATATACATATAGATATCTCCACTGATTTATAACCTTAGATACTTACAAATAATTCTAAATACTATACATGTTGATAATTAATTTTTAATTATAGGGTAACCCACATCATTTTTAGGAATTAATAAAGTATTAATGAAGATATCTCAAAACTCTTTTGGAGTCCTTGAGTAGGATATAATTCCCCCAAAAGGGTGTGGTTATCTGAACATCCAATCCGCTCAAAAAAATTGAGTTCTTAAGAATCATTGGCCAGAACTACCAAATGAGATCCTACTATTCAAAAATAGGTCCCTCAGTCATCCTAGATATAGAAACATTGGGTGTTTCATGTTCAATGAAGAAAGCCTATTAGAGGCTATTAGAAAATGAAAACATATTTTCTTTAGAAAAAATGGTGAACCCGACATGAATCCTTTACCAAGATAATATAATTAACCCCATATCTATACCCATTATCTCTTAAAATGAAAGTGGACTAGACAAGAAAATAAATCACTCATGTGTACATTTAAATGAAATTATTCAATGATGGGGCTTTCGGGTTTTTTTTCAAATATTATGGATCTTATTCCCAAGAAATGCCTTTAATATAATGAAATCATTCTAGCTTTCACAAAAACATTCATTAGTTATGCACAGGCCCAGTAATTTTCCATGTGGAATATAATAGCAACAAACCAATTTATTAAATGCTAGGTATTGAATGATATGGTCTAGGATTGGAATCAACCTGGTTTTCTTTTGAGCATGGAGGTTTTCTAAATGTACCTCTATCTAACCAATACCCACTAATCATCAGGTTAACAATGACCAATGGCGATGACACATACGACATAGACCTCCATTTTCAACCATTTTGGGATAAATTCTCCATAATGTAACAAATAGCCCCTCTATTATTTTAGGGAGGTGGAGTAATAATATAGATTCAACATCATACTGAAGATTCATGTGTCCTTCTCAAGGAATACTTCTAGTAATCACTACATCAAATGTCACATGATAGTGATCACTCAACATGATGAGTATGACATCCTTTTACAACTGGCCCTAGTCACCCAGACCTGGGAATTAATGACAGCCCACCATGGGCAGCAAATGGGAAATGGATAGTTGGGTTACACCACCATCCCCTCTTAAGAATACCAAAAATCCCACTATTTGGCCAACTATGAGCGGGATAGTACACCCACCCACCTAAATTTATCTAGACCATAGAATCACATGATGGAACTGAAGGAAACCCAACATTGAAATCTAGTGGCATATCATCTGCAGGAACGTACACCTGCTTACACACAAAAAACTACTAGTAGTCTCTCCTGACAACAATCAATGAATCCCACCAACATTGTTTAGTTGTGAGAACTGATCCGGCACACACACCTGCATAAATTCATCAATCAT
The DNA here is from genome assembly GCA_963277665.1 of Viscum album. Classification (NCBI taxonomy): domain Eukaryota; kingdom Viridiplantae; phylum Streptophyta; class Magnoliopsida; order Santalales; family Viscaceae; genus Viscum; species Viscum album. Next base: position 1,955,142,322 of record OY728127.1, on the reverse strand, counting down.
ATCAGCAGTTTCATTTGTAAGCATCTAAAAAATTTAGTTATAAATATCAATGCTAAGTAGGGGTCGTACACAACTCCCTTCCCCAAAAGAAGTGTGTTGTTAGTATCCACTGGTAGGAACTTAAGGATAGGATCAGCCATATACACCAACTACAAATATAGAATGTTAAAAGATAACTATTCCAATAGCTAATGTTACAAAACATATCTTGAAAATGGTGAAAGGTAAGATAAAAATCCCTTCCCCAATACTACATACATTTCTAGGATATCATAATGGAAATGATGGTAGTTCCAGAGGGATGAAAAAAATTATATCCGCACAATTTATCTTTCCTAGGATGTTCATGGGGGAATCTCCCCTATATTATATGGACAACTGCATTAGCAACATACACACACTCCATCCGAATTAAATGAACCTATCCAAATAGAAACTACAGGGAATAAGAAAACACATCCCCATGACAACCATTCACCCCATAAATTGTCCCATCTCGATCATATTGGGTAATCCAAGAAGAAAACTCATAAAAAACAACTGTAAAAATCAAAAGTAAATCTATGACCCAACTTCACAAAATGATGGAGTTATTAAATCCCTCAGATAATTGTTTCTGGTGGCTTCAAATTCTACTCTACCATTAAAAGATTATGAGGCAAGTAGAAGTATTTCTAAAGTTCTTTTCCAAACACTTCACCATGCTGTCTTGCATCATGAAGACAATGTCGTTGATCTCAAGAGCCTATCTCTTGATGAGATACATAAAAACTCTCTAAGGGGTCAGAAGATCAAAGATTAATAGGGTCTTCCCCAAACAGTAATCCCCATGGTGGTCCTCCCCATGATGGTGTTCACTAAAAAAGTTCTATCATTTGTAGTGTTTCACATTATTAATATAATTATCCAATTGACAAGGAAATGATGATAAAACCCTCATATCGCAAGGCCCTTTAAAAATATGGATATTAAAATCTCATCCCTTTTCATTGGAAGGTGGAATCCATTCTCAACATAAATATATCCCTAGGCGACGCTCAATCATTGACCAGCATTGTGAAACTTACCTTCTAATGAAATGTAGAATGCACCTACCAATATTGCTACTTATGATAACAAAGAAGGAAAATTTCCACTTTGGGACAACCTTGTAGAGGATCCTATAGTTAAATATGATGAAGACATGCTAATCATGAGGAAATATCCAGATAAGGATTAAATATTGACCATGTTCTATCCTTTATCCACCTCTCAACACCAAATTCCAGAGGATTTGTCCAATTATTGTTTGAACGTCATCCACCTAAACCAATGGAAAGGTCACCATCACTTGAAATAAAAGGTATTATCTTACGGAAACTGTCATGGTAACATCAAGTTAAGAGAATTATCACAAAAACAAAAAATTACTTGGAATCTCTCATAGATTCTAGATGTCCAGTGATCAGGAAACATAATGGATCACTTCAATTCACATTCATTAATAGATTAATGAGGTTGTGATAAATGATCACAAATACCCCATCTAGTGTCCAGTGATGGGGAAGGGGTGAAAATAGATAGTTACATTTCATTACACTCCCTAACCAATTAATTCTACTGAATTTGGTTTCATGAAATTTCATAGCTTCAAAACATATCCAGAAAACAAAATATGTTAACAAAAAAGACATACATAGAAAAAAGGCCTCGATCAACTCTCACCCACATCAGACTAGAAGAGAGAAGGATATTTAAAGACAATAGAATTAGGAATATGAGAATATTGAGAAGGCCACCCACTAAGATGATTTCAGCTATTGGATAGTGAAAATTTCCAAAATAGCACAATGATCATCAGAAATGGTTGATACAAGTTCATACTAAATGATGAAATCATAAATTGTTTGAAAAAACTCAATAGAATTAGAAGAGAATCCTTGATAGTATCAGCTATAGTAGTTCAAGATCAACCCCATCCCACAATTATGGAGGATTTTTAACCATTCCCTCATGACCATAAAATTAGGGCTAAAGGACTGTTAAGGTTAAATGAGAACAGTCCCAACCCTCAGGGTTGGGGGAATTTTCACCTCGACAACCACATCCTCATCAGGAATCAATTTTATCCCAATTAGGGAAGATGAGGAAAAATGAATCCTCCCTGTTCATCCCAACCTATGATCTAGTACATTCACTTTTAGGATGACCAACAAAACTATATTGAAACTCCCTTCAGGTTACTTTCCATAACGAATCTCACAATGAATTTTCTAAAGAGATTAGAAGGCATCCTGGAGGGAAAAAAAAGAAGACGACCAGGAAAATATGATGATGGAATCACTACAATGAAATTTTATCTAGGAATTTCATCAACTCCACACTAGAAGATTTTGTAGAACACATGGCCAATTCAGATGAGTCAGAAGAGGAAGATTCTTTTCATAATGTGGTTCACACCGAAACAAATGAAGGAATTAGGATTACCCTAAACTAGTGGTCGTCCCTTAATTTGGGAGCTCCCATGAATAATATATTATTACCTTTTAGAAAATCAACCAATATAGAAAAAGGCCAGGGTTAAATTGTACCTCACAGTCATTCGAGATTGGATAAGATGCTTTATATGGGGTAATGAGTTTCTCATCAAGAGGAAGATATGAAACAAGTGACAATAATCAATTTAGAACTACACTTAGAACGTAATCTTTCTAGACATGTTCATCAAAAACATTCTTAAATCACAGATCTAGTTGGAACACCTCAACCAAGTGTTTTTTATATATTAACTGAAGTAGATATGGAACATTCAATCAAAATGGGACACTAGCGTCCAATATATTTTGATCCTACAGTGGTAGATCTAGAATTACTTCTATTAGGTGTGCAACTAAAACATGAAAAAACACAAACTTATAGACACAACCCTATATGATACCTACAATATGTACCATAAGTACCACCACAAATGGCCCTATAGTCATAAGAAAATTTCCATGACCTGATTCTACCAGAAGTATCTCGAATTCTTATGATCACTATTGAGTGACTAATGACCCAATTTGAAGTCATCATGGAATGACATGTGCCAATGTTACAGAAATAAGCATTACCCAAAATGGGTAGATCCAACTCTTCTCGTAAAAAACATTAGTAATCCTTTATTACCAATATTCAATGGATTTGGGTACCCATAGAAGCACTTTATTCATTTAGATTCTCACTATGACCCCATGAACAATACTCCTAAAAAATAAGATGCAGTGAAGCTCAGGCACATCATGCAATCATTACAGGGAACAAAATTCCTATGGTACACCAGCATATAGTCATGGTCAATCACAGGATTGGAAGACATCCATAAAAATTTCCTATTACTATTTAGCTCATTATTTTTGAATGAAAAATCCAAGGCTGGATTATTTCCATCAACTCAAGGTAAAAGCGAAGGGAATGAAAATGAAAATAAAGTTACGCTCAAGATATCACCTATACCAACTCCCACATTGTATCCCACACTATATTGTTAGACCCCACTTCATATTCTAAAAAAAAATCAATCCCTCTAGGATGATTAGAGGGAGAAAAGGTGAAAATAGTTTGAGGAGATAAAAAGAAGGTATATTCTATTCAAAAGAACCTAGTACCAAACTACATTATCTCGACACTGGAATGCAAAATGGTCAAGATTCCAAAGAATTGGAAGCCCTAAAAAGAATAAGAAAATGGGTTCACAAATTATTTCCTCTTGAATCTATAATTGGGGACCACATATAAGACTTTTTTTCATCAAAGACACTCTGTAGATGTTGGAGGAGTCTAGGAATGTGAAGATGAAAAATTATCCTACAAAGGTAGTGTATGAATCCTACACTAATATTGGGGAGGAAAATGAATTTCATGAAGTAAATAAAAGGGATGCCTAGATTTTAAGTGATTTTATAATCATAAAATTGATCAAACAAACTCATTATTTCCTACATTCATTACTGCAACTGGTGACTGTGAATTCATCTGCTTCTACCGCAACACAGTCTGCTTTTTCAATTAAATAGGCATTTCAAAGTCAGTCCTCCGAAATGTGACATGGATATATGGGTAAGAATAAAATACAATAAGATGATATCAATTCAAGACCAATTATATAAAAAATGTTAGTGAACATCATAGTTATAATCCCAAAAAGTACGTCCATTTCCCTCCTAAATGATTTTATAAGAGATGAGTTTTCGGACAGAATATTTATTAGATGAAGGGTTGATCTTTAGGTTACATTAATATATTCACTTAATATATCCACTAATAGTTTATGATCATGATTATGACCCCTAATTACCCACACATTATTAGGGAACTAGGGAAATAGTCAAACAGAGTTGAGGGTACATGGGAAAACATAGTTCTTCCTGAAGTCCCTACATCAACCATGCTAATTATTAAACCATATACATGGACAAAGCTCATGGGAATGCACTCAAGTGAGCACAATAGGATCAAGGTAATCCCCCTAGCATGATAGGTCCTTCCATGAAACAATCATCTTGTAAGATCAACTGGATTGTATGCTACCACCCAACCAACCTCGACATGTAGGCATACCCAACTAAACTAATCCAGGAGGATTTTAAAAAATTTCAACTCTTATTTTAATGAAAATTCAATCTACATCAGAAACATAAACTCCCATAGAACCTATTAATGAAAATAATTATAATTTTAAGTGCATACCTATGGATGAAATTACTGATTTTTTGATGTAATTTTCCCATTTTATGTGTAATCTTTCAATCCTGGATGCCATGCGTCTGTCAAAATATCTCAGAGAAGCAAATAATGAGGCCTTTACTAACCCTCAAGAGTTTGAATATGGGGATATAGTTACAGTAGTATTTCATGTATACAATTATCTGGAAGAATGACGTGAAATCATATATTTCACATACTAGGATTGAGATGCTGTCATACAAGGACAAGTTAGGCCCATATAATTATCTGGCCTGATAAATGTACTTTCTACACAATGATACTTTATTGAAAATGGATTACAAGAAAACCTCAATCCAATAAGGAAACAATGAAAACTAGATAGCAACGAATCTCATGTTTCCCCCACGAATATGATTTCATTGGGTTATGAAAGGAATGAGAAATATCCCCTTGGAGAGATCACACTAAAAAAATCAATTTAGGGATCTTGTGTCCGACTCATAATTTTTGGTTGTCCTATAGGATATAACCTTCAATGTCATGTTGGTAAGGCCCTGGATGCATCAGTATGTGAATATTCTTTCATCACAACACCAATGTATCAAATATTTTATCAATGGAAAAATTTGGACATTTCATGATGACAAATATCCGTTAAAATATTGTGAATCATAGTATATTGACATGTAATTCTACTATAAGGAAGGGAAACATCCCATAGTTCAAAATGTCACAAAGATAAATGACCCAAATGGTTAACAAATTATCACAGCTAACTCTATTAAGATGATCAATGCAGATTACATGATACACAATAATCAAATCAAATGGGTGGTCCAAAATTCAAGCACTCATTAATAAACATATATAATATTATTATTGATAGCTGGACCTGAAAGTGCGAGATAAGTCATAAAATCTCCTAGAAGTAAGGAAATATTTGATGAAATTATATTCATCCCATCATCTGAGATTAAATTATATTCTATTTCATCTTATAGGATGAACGAAGTTATCACTTCATAGGAAGAGATAGTGATTCTCATCCTTAGTCCCCCATATACCATTTGGTGCTCTAAAGAGGCCTCATGTAATTGATTGGGCTAGAAATTATAACTTATCTTCAGGATGTCCAAATTCTGACTCTTCTCCTAGATTTGAGAAAATTTCTTCATCAACTACTTCTCATGAAAAGACAGAAGAGGTAAATCATGGATATGAAGAAGAAGAAGACATTTAGGAAACCCCTCTGGATTTCTTGGAAGGTGTCTCCAATACTATGTATGAACTTAGAGAAATAAAATTGGGTAAAAAAAAATCCACAACACATATTTATCAGTGAAGTCATGACACTCAAAGAAAAATAGTTTTGTACTTCCTTATTGATGAAACTACTGGACTTGTTCATATAGAAATACCTAGGGATTCTAGGACTTGATCCTAATTTGTCCACCCATTATTTGGGTTTACTAGAAAGCCATTGGGGTTACACGAAATTATCTAGAAAAACACACCTAACTCATAGCTCATAAATTGAGGCTAACGTGGATATGCTTATTTGGTAAGACTTCATCCCAGAGGTACATTTTATAAAATGGATAGGCAATATCATCTCCCTAAGGAATAAAAATGGGAAAATCATAGTTTTCATCAAATTAAGAGATCTCTAATTACATTTTGAAAATGATTACTTCTCAGTTTCAATCATAGAACTCTGGATTGATACAATGACTAGTTGTCTGTCACTCCCCTTCATGGATGGCTATTTATGGTAAATAAGAAATATATGGAACGAGAAGATGAATAATCGACAACCCTTATATCCCCAGGTAGTAATATACTATTATGTATCTCCCTTTGTATTGAAGAACTTCGGTGCCACATACTTATGTAAAATGCATTATATCTTCAAATCTATCCTCGAGATGTTTTCCAAAATTTATATTTATAATCTAATGGAAAAATAACTAAAAAATTATGGCCACTTAACAGACTGAGATACTATATTCAACAATATTTGAAAAAATAGATTCAATATAAACCCCATGAAATATACTTTCTGGGTTACCTTTAGGATGTTTCATAGCTTTGTTGTTCACTATTCCAGTATCAAAGTTGACCTTGAGAAAATGTTGGCCATCCATAGCATGTCACCTCTTTAAAACCATAAATATTTGAGATGATTATAACGAAACATGGACTTTATTCTAAACTTCATAGCCAATATTGTAGGTATTTGTTTTCTATTCACCAAACTAATGAAAAAGGGAGTCACATATCAATGGACCAGTGACTACCAAGTGTCATTTGATACCCTGTTGAATTTCCTCTTGATCCCTCTAGTTTTAATGCTATCCATTGGGGGAAATGCACTTATTCTATAAGTGACATCTCTAGAGATATAACATGGAACCTTCCTCATACAAAATAATGATGATGGGAATGAAAACAACCTCTATTATCTAATTCAGATCATAATTGATGCTCATACCCATTATTCAAATATCAATAATATATTCTTAGAGTTAATGTTAGCTGTCTAGAAAATGAGGAACTACCTGCATCACCATGTGGTACAATTGGTCTCTCGCAATAATCAACACAAATATTTCCTAATCCATTCTATGCTGATTGGCCTCCTCGTATGGTGGGTGGATATTCTACAAAAATTATATATATAGTTCATTCCTTATAAATTATTTAAAGGTAATTCCTTAGAGGATTTCCTTCACGAGCACCCATATATAGAGAGATTTTATTAAATACTGAATCTATAGATGAAGAATTATTTTCCATTCAGTACAGATCCCAAACATGGGAAATGCATTTTTATGGCGTATATTGGAGCCCCACAAGGATGAGAGTGGACGATCCAAATCATAATAGAGTCGGGACATGGGTTGTACTTATGCACTCTCTGAAATAAACCATAATTTTCTATGATTGTTTTACCAACAATGAGTTGGAATATCATGCCATCATTTCAGGACTAGAATTGGAATTCAAAATAACTATGATCCACCTAGAGGTGAAAGGTAAATAATATTTTGTAATAAAACAGATCAACGATGATTAATAAATCGGAAAAAAAGATTTTATACCTCTACAAGATTTTGAATAAGGGTAAATGGAAGAGTTCTTTTTAGAGACAACATTGACTCACATCTCACGATCAATCAATTGCCCAACCTATTCATTGAGAAATGTATCTACAACACTGGAAGATTGAATCTGGGATGAAATAGTCATATATAGTGACCATTGACACATGGTATCACGTTTTATTATAGTTTGAACACCGGAGATTAATGAATTCAACCCCATCCCTGGGCTATATGACCCTTCCAAAGGATTTATCACACCCATAATGGAATACCTCCATGACAATGTAATTCCACTGGATAGAGTTGGGAATGTTGAAATCTCATGGTGAGTGGTCAACATAATTCTTTATGATGATCCAAATTACTGGATAGTCCTCTATAAACAAGGCATTAATGGAGTCCTTCTTAGATGTATCGATGTAGAGGAGATCAATACCAATATGAAATAAGTACACTTAGGAGACTATAATTACCACTATTCAGGATAAAATCTTTCCAACCAAATCCTAAGGATTGGGTACTACTTGCCCACTATGAAACATGATTTCTCATATTTCAACAAGAAATATCAATCCTTCCATGTGCATTCTAACATCATCCATTTACCCCAAGAGTAGATACATATAGGAAAATACTCTTATCCATTTTCCATTTGGGGAATGGATATTATTGTAGAGACCCGAAGCTTAACGTACATGGAAATTACATTACTTTTTCAGAATACTTAATACATAACAAAAACAGACACACAAGGACCGTAATAGTTTAGTGTCTTTGGAAACGTGGAACGTAATCTTCTAATCGTGGTGAAAGATCTTCAAAATCTCCCATAATGATCTTCCACTTTTTTTTCCTTTCCTAAAACATTTATTTATATCCTAGGGAAAAGAAAACATAAAAGTGTGAGATCAAATGCTCAGTAAGGGAAAACAAAAGAAATATCAATCACATCATATTCATAAGAACATAACAATTTGGAAATCTTACCCTCCAAAAGAGATCATTATTTCATAAATGGGATAAATCATGGTAGTGAAATGTAATCCCAATATTCATAACATAAAACATGAAACTTTGTGGCATGCACACATAATCATAGAGAATCATTTCTTATTAGTCAATACTCATTGCCAAGAATATCATAGTGAAAAAAGTCCATTTCTGAACCGAGTACACTCCTCACTTCAGTCCTGTTTTACTGAACCAGTTTAACCTTCCGTTCCAGCCATGTCTATCTCATGAGATATAAAATCTTTACCCAATGCATTGGAGGTAGATATAGGTCCCACCCATCTCATAGTGATACCATTCTTATGTGTGCGACAAAATCATAAATCATACATCATTGCTTAACCCATGTAATAAAAATGGGAATCTTAAACATCATGAAATCATCAAACAATTCATATAAGATAATGGAATTCATAAAAATAATTACATCATAATCAAATTAATTTAATAATTGGGATAAAAACAGAACCCTATATTATCTTAGATGGAAAATAATTTTGATAAAACACTTGAACTCCATTCTTGAGGAAAATATCCTTTCTACTTCAAAAACATTTGCCTTTTTTAACATGTCATACAATTTTAAACTAAAAGAATTTGTTTAAAAATAAACTTGAAAACTTGTAAAGGAAGCTTCTTAGAAATAGTGTTTTAAAAATCCATTCATGTCATATAAGTTAAAAAAACATTCTTCTTGTACTTTTGTCGGAAAAGTCAAAAAGTACCTCGTACGAAAAACGAAAAAAGATTCCTTTCATATCTATAACTAAAAACTCACCGAAGGGTAAAATTGGATTTAAAAAACATTTTAGGTGGTTGGAAACAATATTATATATTTAGGAAACATGAATGTTGATGATAAAATACACCCTAGTAGATACCAATGCATAAACAATATCGAATAAAATGAGATTGTGATATTTTCTCTTACCTTAGGTCTGATTTGCTTCGTAAGTGTCCGAACCTCCTGTATAATGATTTAAATAATGTCATTGACTTATTCCAGAATCATACTCATTGTTATGATATCATATATGGTTCACTTATGACTTTATATTACCCGTTCTTTTGTAAATTCCATGTTAAAGAGCGTTTTGGGTAAAATTGTTTCATTTGTCGTCCGTGTTTTGACTTGAAATTATTCATATGATTACTTAGATCATGATTACTTAATTCTAGAATATAAAACATGATTTATATATTATATATATTCAGAATATAGATATATATAATAAATCAGTAAATGGAAAGAAATACACCGTTCATGGAGACGGTAGGTCGTACGTACGCATGAACGCTGTTTTCGTTTCCTTATTGAGTTGAATGGAATTAAGTAGATGACATACATATATATACACACATAAATCCAGTATCATTATTATGTCATATATTTCATGATTACTTATTATATATACTTTATAATCATTCATGAATGGTTAACGTGGAGAATGCATCTCATCGCGTCGTGGAGACGGTAGTCCGTACGTACGCACGAGCGATGACATCGTTCTCATGATCGTGGTACTGTATTGGAGTGTATGTATACTATTTCCGAATCAATATCAATTTAAAATAATCACATATAGTTATTATTTACACCATTATACCCATCCAAGTAAGGTGGTGGTGGAAAATAGATTACACCACGGCGTGGAGACGGTATTCCGTACGTACGCACGCGCGGTGATTTTGTTTTCCGTAGGATGGATAGATGGTTAAATAGGGTTGTTTCATACTTATAATAACATATCAGTATATGAGTGATACTTATGTTGTTACTTCATAATGAAACAACCTAAGAAGAAGAAGTGGGAGAAGAAATAAAGTTGAAAGAATCGGTAATGGACATTACCTCTTCTTTGAAGCGGCTCTTTGAATCCTCTTCTTAGGGCACTAAAATTGGACTTTGAAGAAGACCAGGACATCTAGGATGTTTCTAAGGAAGTGGGGAAGTAAAATGGGAAGGGGTTGGCCGAGCTTGAAGGCTCAAAGTGGTGTGAGGAAGAGGGGGAGGAGGTTCCTTTTTATAAGGGAGGAGAGCGGCACCTTTGGAATAACTAAAAATATTATTTTATTATAAATCCAAATTCGGTTTTAAATATCTCCAAATTGATTTATTTCGAAGCTAAGGTGGGGATGGGTCTAAATCCTCTAATAAAATAGAATTTAGACAAGTTTAGGTCATTATACTAACCTTATCTTTTAGTTTTAACTCTTAGTTAATTAGATTGACATTTACCATGACACTTTGTATTTTTATATTATATAGTTAATAAACTTACCATATATATCCAAGAGACCCCCAAGTGGTCCATTAATGATACACCTATCATGATATATGTATCTTGGCCGAACCATAGATTTTTAAGAATAAAATAACAATCAATAATATAATATTTGTTTTAAAAATTATTTTATGTCAATTTTCACACTATTCAATAGTTGATTTTTGTGAAACTCATAACAGAATGATTACTTCGAAAAAAGTTAATTAAATCAATCTTAACATGCCATATTAACCTAGAAAATTAGTGTAATTCACAAAAAGTCTGAAATTATATGTATTTGTGTATTTATAATATCAATTATTCTAATTTTTTACTATTATGGTAATTACTGCATCATAATTGTGTCATATTAAATTAATTTATTTAATGTATAAAAATTATAAATAAAATATAATTATGTAGTAAATCTTATTAGATTTCTAATGAATATTTACAATGGAATTTATCTTATGGATAACCCTATATTAAAAATGTTTTAGTAAATAAACGTCGATTTTAACTCTTTTAACTCTTCTTTGAATTAAATAATAATAAATGTCCTAATCTAATCCAAGTGGGACTAAATGGTCATATTTTATTCCTAAGGTTTTTTTGGTCGAATTAATCATATCCAATAGAATTAGGACATGTGTTAGGGTAATAATAATATCATTTTTACCCTTAATTACCCTATTTACTTTTAACCGTCGTAAAAAAAGTAAAAAGTTACTATTCACCAAAAATTATTTTCATCTCATTGAACCAAATTTTACTTACTGACATCAACCGTGTCTCTCGGATTTTTGAAATTCCACTCACAGAAGCGGTAAAATTAAGTTTTATGAAAAAATCATTTTTTTAACTACCACTTAGTGGTTTCACAATTCATAAAAAAATGAATGTTTCTAGAAAAATACCAAAAATTAGGCCTAAGATATATTTGATATTATGAACTCAAAAATGATGTCTATTTTACCAAATTCAAAACATATCAGTTGCATTATTTAATTTAAAAATTAATTCTCGTCGTCAACACAAATAGCGTGTTCTTAAGAGATAATAACTATCAAAAGATTGACACTTGTTTATGTCTAGTTTAAATGTGAAATTACATCCAATGACCAACATTGTATTGAATTGTAAAAATATATTCTAAATATACTTTAAAACCACTAAAATTAATAATTTATCACTATTAATTATTTCGATTAAAAAATTTGTTTTTAATTAAAATTTAGTAATTTTCACTATTCATCAGAATATGAAAGTTATCCGAATAGTACCAAAATTTCACCCTATGCTAATTTCGATATTCCGAATCCAAAAAGGAAGTCCAATTAAAAAAATTACAAAATTTCAAAAAGCGGTTTTTACTATTCATAACGGCTAGTTTTAATAATATTTTAATAGCATATCGTTGTTTAGCGAAACTTGGTATTGCGTACAACACACACTATCGTGGAAGGTCGCGCTTGCATGTAATGCAAGCCAAGCTAGGGATGCGTGTTGTGCAAGATCCTTTTGGTGTAGCATACAACACAAGACGTTAATGAAATTAAAAATAATATTTTTCGTAAAATCATGGGGTGTTACATTGTACCCCCCTTAAAAAGAATTTCTCCCTTGAAATTCGTCGGGGTTATAAATGGTTTACTACTTGAAAGTTTCTTTAATAGAAACCCACATCATAAAAAGGAATACCAAAACATGGCTTTAAAAACTAATGTATGTAATGTAACAGTTACCCAAATTAACTCATCACTGGGTTTCCACGTAGGAGAACATAGGTGACAATATGGATATGGACGAAAAATCTAACCATCTGGTTCTGATGGAGAGTGGTAGAGAACATGTCTATGAAAAAGCCAACAATCACAAAGATATAGATTTGTGATGATCTAAGGTACCATCTGATTCATCAGATATAAGGGAACTAGGACAACATTTTTGGTTTTCAAGATCATTTCCCTAAAGTTGATGAATTAAAAGAAATACTTACATGATTTTGGTACAATCTCACTATTGTTCGTGAATTAAACAATTTCCACTTCATCCCTTAAAGAAATGAAGTTGAATTTTTTATTCGTGATGTGTTAGCAGATCATGTGATAGAATGATGGGTCATTCCATCTCTTTCAAACAAAAGGTTAGAAAATGTTATAAGTCCATCTTATGGTTAGATTAATCGTATATGGTTCCAAAAATGAACTTATACGTCATATATCATACCGCTTAATAAAATAAAACTAGCTTCTGCTAACCAGGGACTTCCTGTAGGCCAGTGGTAGGAGATAAAGGCTAGTTGCATTTCGATTGTGGGTTCGATTCCCATAGCCTTGTCCGACGCGATGGGCTGTCACCCGTCCTACAGGTTTTCCTTTTCCTAAAATTATATTACTATAACATCCCGTCAATAATATCGAAAAAAAATTCTATCCTTAAATAATACTAACTTATGTCCAACATAATCCATTCCAATCTTTAGGCTTATCCCTAATACTGTAGTCCACTCTCATAATATAGTGAAAATGATAACCAGATATTTAATACCATTGTTGATCCCCATATATAATAAGATATATCTTGTTGGTCAAATTACAAACATGTGAATACCTTAATCATGTATTCTCTTGAAGAATTAATACCCATTGAACCTTAGTGAAAACATGAATGCAGTCAAAAGTTAAATCTTTCCACATACCAAAATCAAAAAATTCTATATACTCAAACCATGATATAACCATCTCCTTATATCAGTCATGAGCTCATGAATACGGTAAAACATTTCATTTTCTCGTTTTCCTTTCATTATGCGCATATCATCTTTTTTCCCAAAAACATCTCAATCACATTCCATGGTTACCGGTACCATTGAAAACCACAATATACCAATACATAAATATTCCAATATTCCACGATACTATATACAACATTATTTTGGAATCCCATTACATAAACACTTAATCATTCCACCACATTGTTGTCATATTCAACATCGCCAATAGTGATCGTATGTGACATCCCATTGTCCTTTGCCTTAAGTGGTTGCTCATGTCGATCATCACTAACCCTTGGATTAGGGCATTTATTATCATAATTCCCCATTTCCTTGCACTTGAAGCATTGAAGTGTAGTAGGTTCATTCTGTGTATCCCATCCTTTGTTTGCATTAGTAGACATCTTCTTCCCATCATTGAGGCATTCAAATGCCCTATGACCTTCCTTTCCACATTTGAAACATTTACTTGTCCCTTTAAGACAATCTCCACCATGCTTCTTTCCACACTTTGAGCATAGGGAAACATTAATCTTATTTTCACCATTATTCTGACATTTCTCCTTGAAATCCATCTTTCATTTCTTGTCAAAACTATGAGATGGATAAGTAACACCAACTTACATTTATACCTTGATAGCACAACGCACAATTTCTTCATAGCTACTGAAGTCTCTTATTGCTAATGCCCTTCGAAGATTTGGTTTTAAGCCACTGAAGAATCGATCAACTTTACTTTCAGGTTGGATGATAAATCCAGATGCATACCTGGAAAGCCTTGTAAAATTCGCTTCGTATATACCAACAGATTCATCATCCTTTTCCTTTAGTTAAAGAAACTCCTTCTCTATCTGTGTTCGAAGAATACGAGGGAAGTACTTATTGAAAAATAAGTTCTTGAACTCGTTCCATTCCATGGACTCAATTTCATCTCTTGGCCTTGTATTCTTGATAAGATTCCACCATTGATCAGCTTCTCCTTACAAACGATATACTGCTAAGATGACTTTATCATGTTTAAAACATTGATGAACTGAAAATATCTTTTCAGTAGTACTGATCCATTTTTCGGCAACAAGTGGATCAGAAGACCCACTGAAAGAAGGTGGACGTTGCCTCATGAAGGACTCAATAGAATATTGTTCACTTCTCTGCTCATTTGCATGTCCATAATGATTTATAGCTTGTGTAAGTATAGAAATGAGATTTTGTACTCCATCTCCCATAAAATTT
The DNA here is from genome assembly GCA_963277665.1 of Viscum album. NCBI lineage: Eukaryota > Viridiplantae > Streptophyta > Magnoliopsida > Santalales > Viscaceae > Viscum > Viscum album. The sequence goes on along the minus strand of OY728127.1, from coordinate 1,955,127,245 downwards.
GTTTGTTCAGGAGGACAATCATTGGATTGTCCATTACATTGATCAACACGGTTCATTCGGGTTCTAGCCATTGTCTAAAACCCAAAAAGAATAGTGTGAGAGGTAAAAATCACGCTAGGGAAAACAATATAATAAAGGGGAATTACCTTCAAGATCTGAAATCTTAGGTTATATTCTAAGATCGTTACCGTAGTTCTAGGACTATATCCTATACGTATACTTATCCTTAGGGACATCCCTAGACATACCTTAGAAATATCTCTAGGGATCTCACTAACGTTTTCGCATCCTAGTTTCCAAAGGATGACTAAACCTTTCCTCTGATACCAACTGTAGAGACCCGAACCTTAACGTACATGGACATTACATTACTTTTGCAGAATAATTAATACATAACAAAAATAGATACACAAGGACCGTAATAGTTTAGTGTCTTTGGAAACTTGGAATGTAATCTTCTAATCGTGGTCAAATATCTTCAAAATATCCCATAATGATCTTCCACTTTTTGTTTCCTTACCTAAAACCTTTATTTGTATCCTGGGGAAAAGAAAACATAAAAGGGTGAGCTCAAATGCCCAGTAAGGGTAAACAAAAGAAATATAAATCACATCATATTCATAAGAACATAACAATTTTGAAATCTTACCCTGCAAAAGAGATCATAATTTCATAACATGGGATAAATCATGGTAGTGAAATATAATTCCAATAATCATATCATAAAACATCAATATTTGTGGAATGCACACATAATCATAGAGAATCATTTCTTATTAGTCAAGACTCATTTCCAAGACTATCATAGTGTACAAAGTCCATTTCTGAACCGAGTTCACTCCTCGTTTCAGTCCTGTTTTACTGAACCAGTTTAACTTGCCGTTCCAGCCATGTCTATCTCATGAGATATAAAATCTTTACCCAATGAACTGGAGGGAGATATAGGTCCCACCCATCTCATATTGATACCATTCTTATTTGTGCCACAAAATCATAAATCATACATCATTGCATAACCCATGTAATAAAAATGGGAATCTTAAACATCGTGACATCATCAAACAATTCATATAAGATAAAGGAATTCATAAAAATAATTCCAACATAATCAAATCAATGTAATAATAGGGATAAAAACATAACCCTATATTATCTTAGATGGAAAATAATTTTGATAAAACACTTGAACTCCATTCTTGTGGAAAATATCCTTTCTACTTCAAAAACATTTTCCTTTTTTAACATGTCATACAATTTTAAACTAAAAGAAGTTGTTTAAAAATAAACTTAAAAACTTGTAAAGGAAGCTTCTTGGAAATAGTGTTTTAAAAATCCATTCATTCCGTATAAGTTAAAAAAAACATCCTTCTCGTACTTTTGTCGGAAAAGTCAAAAAGTACCTCGTACGAAAAATGACAAAAGATTCTTTTCATATCTTTTACTAAAAACTCACCGAAGGGTAAAATTGGATTTTTTTAAAAAAATTGTAGGTGCATGTAAACAATATTACATATTTAGGAAACATGGATGTGGATGATAAAATACACCCCAGTAGATACCAATGCATAAACAATCTCGAATAAAATGAGATTGTGATATTTTCCCTTACCTTAGGTATGATTTGCTTCGTAAGTGTCCGAACCTCCTGTATAATGATTTAAATAATGTAATTGACTTATTCCAGAATCAGACACATTGTTATGATATCATATATGGTTCACTTATGACTTTATATTACCCGTTCTTTTGCAAATTCCATGTTAAAGAACGTTTTGGGCAAAATTGTTTCATTTATCGTCTGTGTTTTGACTTGTAATTACTCATATGATTAATTAGATAATGATTACTTAATTCCAGAATATAAAAAATGATTTATATATAATATATATTCAGAATATACATATATATAATAAATCAGTAAATGGAAAGAAATACACCGTTCATGGAGACGGTAGGCCGTACGTACGCATGAACGCTATTTTCGTTTCCTTATTGAGTTGAATGGAATTAAGTAGATGACATACATATATATACACATAAATCCAGTATCATTATTATGTCATATATTTCATGATTACTTATTATATATACTTTATAATCATTCATGAATGGTTAACGTGTAGAATGAATCTCATCGCGTCGTGGAGACGGTAGTCCGTACGTACGCACGAGTGATGATATCATTCTCATGATCGTGGGACTATATTGGAGTGTATTTATACTATTTAAGAATCAATATCACTTTAAAATAATCACATATAGTTATTATTTACACCATTATACCCATCCAAGTAAGGTGGTGGTGTAAAATAGATTACACCACAACGTGGAGACGGTATTCTGTACGTATGCACACGCGGTGATTTTGTTTTCCGTAGGATGGATAGATGGTGAAATAGGTTTATTTCATACTTATAATAATATATCAGTATATGAGTGATACTGATGTTATTACTTCATAATGAAACAACCTAAGAAGAAGAAGTGGAAGAAGAAATAAAGTTGAAAGAATCGGTAACGGACATTACCTCTTCTTTGAAGCGGCTCTTTGAGTCCTCTTATTTGGGCACTAAAATTGGACGTTGAAGAATACCAGGACCTATAGGATGTTTCTAGGGAAGGGGGGAAGTGAAATGGGTAGGGGTTGGCCCAGCCTAAAGGCTCAAAGTGGTGTGAGAAAGAGGGGGATGAGGTGCCCTTTTATAAGGGAGGAGAGGGGCACCTTTGGAATAACTAAAAATAATATTTTATTATAAAGCCAAATTCGGTTTTAAATAGCTTCTAATTGATTTATTTCAAAGATAAGGTGGGTATGGGTCTAACTCCTCTCATAAAATAGAATTTAGGCAAGTTTAGGTCATTATACTAACCTTATCTTTTAGTTTTAACTCTTAGTTAATTCGATTGACATTTAACATGACACTTTGTATTTTTATATTATATAGTTAATAAACTTACCATATACATCCAAGAGACCCCCAAGTGGTCCATTAATGATAAACCTATCATGATATAAGTATCTTGGCCGAACCATAGATTTTTAGGAATAAAATAACAATCAATAATATAATATTTGTTTTAAAAATTATTTTATGTCAATTTGGACACTATTCAATAGTTGATTTTTGTGAAACTCATAAAAGAATTATTACTTCGACCAAAGTTAATTAAATCAATCCTAACATGCCATATTAACCTATAAAATTAGTTTAAATCATAAAAAGTTTTAAATTATATTTATTTGGGTATTTATAATATCAATTATTCTAATTTTTCACTATTTTGGTAATTACTGTATCATCATTGTGTCATAAATAAATTTATTTATTTAATGTATAAAAATTATAAATAAAATATCACTATGTATTAAATCATATTATATTTCTAATGAATATTTACAATCGAATTTATCTTATGTATAACCCTATATTAAAAAATTTTTAGTTAATAAACTTTGAATATAACTCTTTTAACTCTTCTTTGAATTAAATAATAATAAACGTCCTAATCTAATCCAAGTGGGTCTAAATGGTCATATTTTATTCCTAAGGTTGTTTTTGGTCGAATTAATCTTATCCAATAGAATTATGACATGTGTTAGGGTAATAATAATATCATTTTCACCCTTAATTACCCTATTTACTTTTAACCGTGGAAAAAAAGTAAATGTGTCTATTCACCAAAAATTATTTTCATCTCATTGAACCACATTTTACTTACTGACATCAACCGTGTCTCTCGGATTTTTGAAATTCCACTCACAGAAGCGGTAAAATTATGTTTTATGAAAAATTCATTTTTTAACTACCACTTAGTGGTTTCACTATTCATCAAAAAATGAAAGTTTCTAGAAAAATACAAAAAATTAGGCGTAAGCTATATTTGATATTATAAACTCAAAAATGATGTCTATTTTACCAAATTCAAAACATATCAGTTGCATTAATTAATTTAAAAATTAATTCTCGTCGTCAACACAAATAGCGTGTTCTTAAGAGATAATAACTATAAAAAGATTGACACATGTTTATGTCTGGTTTAAATGTGAAATTACATCCAATGACCAACATTGTATTAAATTGTAAAAATATATTCTAAATATAATTTAAAAACACTAAAATTAATAATTTATCACTATTAATTATTTCGATTAAAAAAGTTGTTTTTATTAAAATTTAGTAATTTTCACTATTCATCAGAATATGAAAGTTATCCAAAAAGTACCAAAATTTCACCCTAAGCTAATTTCGATATTCCGAATCGAAAAATGAAGTCCATTTTGAAAACAAAAATTACAAAATTTCAAAAAGTGGTTATTACTATTCAAAACTGCTAGTTTTAATAATATTTTAATAGCATATCGTTGTTTATCGAAACTTGGTATTGCGTACAACACACGCTATAGTGGAAGGTCGCGCTTGCGTGTAATGCAAGGCAAGTCATGGATGCGTGTTGTGCAAGCTCCTTTTGGTTTATCATAAAACACAAGACATTAATGAAATTAAAAAGAATATTTTTTGTAAAATCTTGTGGTGTTACAATTATAGGGTCATACCCTCCAACTTTAGCCAAGTAGTTCCAATTCATTTTGGCTGATACTGATTTATTCTCTAAATGGGAAGAGGTGATACCCTCAAAGATATTGGGGAAAAAATCATTGTTATCTTTGGAAAATATAATATCATTATTAGATTGTGTTCCCCTCACACAATATAGTTAGACAATGTAACCAACTTCTGTTCCACAAATGTGGAGAATCTATACCAGTAATATAACATAAAATCTAACAATTCATCCCACTATCATGCAGTGGAAAATAGAAAAATAGAGGGCTTCATGAAGACCATATCAAATATACTCCATAAGAAGGTGGGAGATTATAAATATTCTTTTCCGTACAAAATAATTCATGCATTGTGGGCTTATACAAACCATACTGCCACATGGGTGACCCTATACTCACTATTATACAAAATAAAATCATTCCTTCTCATTGAGGTTTAGTTTACATTACATCATATTTTCCTCTCTAGTCAACTATATTCATCTGAGAAATACCAGAAATGAATCGATGATTTTGGGCGACAGGATGACAAAAATTTTGTACACCTTCCATCACATGGATGTCCATAAAAATAGGATAACACGAACCTTTAACAAAAATGGTTTTATTCTATAAAGACCCATACTTTACAAACATTTTTATTACTTCTGAATTTAAGCATACATATTACAACATCTAATAAAACCATGATAGGACCGTATAGGTATAGTGTCTTTAGAAACTGGGAAACATAAAAACTTGTTCTTAAAGCATCTACATTGTCTCCCATTTATTTCATCATATCTAGAGTCCCTTTTGGAATATCCTACTTAATATCCTTCTTCCTGACCTAGGGAATAGAAAACATACAAAAGAGTGATCTCAAATGATTTGTAAGGGTAAAAAATGAAATATCAATCATATCATATTCATAAGAACATAACATTTTGAAAATCTTTACCTGCAAAAGAGATCATAATATCATAACATGGGATAAATCATATTAGTGAACTTTAATCCCAATAATCATAACATAAAACATGAAACTTTGTGGAATAAACACATAATCATAGAAAATAATTTCATATTAGTCAAGACTCATTGCAAAGACTATCATAGCAGACAAAATTCATTTCTCAACCGAGTTCACTCAACATGCAAGTCATGTATCACTGAACTGGATTAACTTTATGTTCCAGCCATGTATATCTCATAAGATATAAATCATTTCCCAATGCATTTTAGGGAGATATAGGTTCAACCCATATCATAATGAAACCATTCTAATGTGTTCCACAAAATCATAAATCATAAGTTATAGAATAACCCATGTAAAAAAATGGGATTCTTAAACATCATGCCATCATAAAATAATAAATATAAGATAAAAGGACTAAATAAAAATAATTCCATCATAAAATAATAAAATCAATGTAAAAATAGTGATAGAAATAGAACCCTATTTTATCTTAGATGGAAAATAATTTTGATAAAACACGTGAACTCCATTCTTGAGGAAAATATCCTTTATACTTCAAAAACATTTTTCCTTTCATAACATGTCATTAAATTTTAAACTAAAAGAATTTAATTAAAAATAAAAATGAAAAATTTTAAAGGAAGATTCATGGAAATAATGTTCTATGAAATCATAAAAACCCATTCATGTTTTATAAGTTTAAAAAACCATTCTTCTCGTACTTTGGTCGGAAAAGTCAAAAAGTATCTCATAATGAAAACAAAGAAAGATTCCTTTAATATCTATTAAAAAAAATTACCCAATAGGTAAAATTGGAATTAGAGAATTTTAGGAGGATAGAAATAATATTACATATTTAGGAAAAATGTATGTGAATGATAAATATGCTCCCGAAAATTCTGAAGTACACACAATCTCGGATAAAAATGAGATTGTGAGATTTTCCCTTACCTTATGTCCGATATGCTTTGTACATTTCTGAACCTATTGTATAATTATTTAAATAATTTCATTGACTTATTAAATAATAATATTCATTGTTATGATATCATATATTCTAATATTCTTAACTTCATATTAGTAATATTTCATTGTTACTTGTTATTCGGTTTTTCATTACTTTATGATCTTATGTGTGTTTTGTCGAATAAATTATTATTCCCCTCTTTATGTTATAGATATCTAATTTAAAGAATTTTAATAGTGTAATATATATCATATTTATTAATTCAATTCATTTATATAATCATTATTCAATGAAGATCATGTAGACCGAGTGGCATCACATCGTAGAGATGGTAGACCGTACGTATGCACGAGCGATTATATCATCATTTTGATATTAAAATCATATATAATTGGAGGTTATATCATATATACAGAATAATAATTATGTTATATTTATTATTTATATCATTTATACTCATTATCATACCCATCCAAATGATGAAATGTTTGAATAACAAACTACACCACGAAGTGGAGACGGTAAGCCATACGTATGCACATGTTGTGACTTCTTCATTCATAGGATGGATAAAATAAATAATATAGTTTTCAAATTATCATAATAACACCACAGTATATAAAACATAATGGATTTATTATTTTATAATGGAAACAACAAAGAAGTAGGATGTGGAAGAAGAATGGAATCGGAAATAGGTGGTGAGATATTTACCTCTTCCTCGGGTTCTTCCTTTTGATTTGATCAAAAGGGATCCTTATGTTGGCCTTCTAACTAATGGAAGGCCACTAGGATGATGGGAGGACAGTTGAGAGGGTATCTGGTCAGGGTTTTTCCTAGCCAAATGGATTTTCAGGTGTTAATTTGAGAGAAGGTGGAGTGCCCTTTTATAAGAGGGGTGAGGGGAACCTTAGGAAAAGTTTTAAATATTATTTTATAATAAATTAATATATGGTTTATAATGGCAAAAAAGTGAAATATTTAGAGGATAGGGTGTATATGGGTCTAAATAATCTCAAAAAATAGGTTTTAGACAAGTTTAGGTTACCATTTTAACCATATCAATTATATTTAACTCTAAGTTAAATTATTTAACTTTTACCGTGTCTTCTTCATTCTTACACTATATGGTTTGTAAACATACTATAAACTACCAACCGAACCCTAAATGTTTCATTAATGTCATATATATTATTATATATGTCTTTTGGACGAAACATATATTTTTAAGAATAGAATATCAATTAATAATTCAATATTTGTTTTAAAAACTCTTTTATGTCACTTTTGACACTATTTGTTATTTTGTTTTTCCTAAATTCATAAAATCATTATTACTTCGAAAAAATTCATCTAACCAAACCTATTTTGTTATATTAACCTATAAAATCAGTTTAATTCATAAAAAGATTCAAATTTCATTTATTTTGGTATTTATAATATCAATTACGTTAATATTTCATTATTAAGGTAATTATTGCATCATCATTGTGTAACAAATAAATTAAACTATTCAATGTCTAAAAATTATAAATAAAACAAAATTATGATGGAAATATTTATATATTTCTAATTAATATTTATAGTCGAATTTATCTTTTGTATAACCCAATATTAAAATTGTTTTACTAATTAAAATTTGATTTTAAATCTTTTAACTCTTCTTTGAATTAAATTATAATAAATGTCCTAATCTAATCCAATTGGACCTAAAGGGTACTATATTATTCCTAAGGTTGTTTTTGGTAGAATTACACTTATCCAATATAATTAGTACATGTTTTAGGGTAATAATAATATCATTTTACCCTTAATTACCTTTTTTACTTTTAACCGCGGTATATAAAAGTAAAAAGTTACTGTTCACCAAAAACTATTTTTATCTTATTGAACCACATTTTACTTACTGATATAATCCATTTCTCTCTGATTTTTGAAATTACACTCACAAAAGTGGTAAAATTTTGTTTTATGTAAATTTTCAAATTTTCCTAGGAGGTGTGTAAAAGACGATCAAAAGTTCAATAAAATTTTTATATATCTAAAATTATTATAAAATGACTCAAATTAAATACATTGAACTTATATAGTTATTTTGTATCTATTTTCACCTAAAATAAATTTAAATAAAATTAATTATTATTTAAATAAAAATTCGGTTTTAACCAATAACTCATGGTTTTCACTATTCATCAAAAATTGAATGTTTTCAGAAAAATACCAAAAATTCACCCTAGGATAATTTTCATAATCCCAATCAAAAAATGAAGTCCATTTTGGAAGATAAAATTTATTATATTTTCAAAAGTGTGTATTACTATTCATAACAGCTATTTTATATAATATTTTAATAACATATCGTTGTTTAGTGAAACTCGGTTTTCCGTACAACGCAAACTATCAAGGAAGGTTGCTCTTGCGTGTAACGCAAGCCAAGATAGTGGTGTGTGTAGTGAAAGATTACTTTGGTGTTGCGTATAAAATAATACATAAAAACAATATATTTCTTATAAAATCTTAGGGTGTAACATTCTACCCCCCTTAAAAATAATTTCGCCCTCGAAATTCATCACTTCATAACAAACAGATGAGGATACCTCTCCCTTATCATACCCTCAAGTTACCATGTAGATTCTTCTAATTGGTGGTTCATACATAAAACTTTATCCAAGAGAGTGGTCTTGTTTTGTAGAACTTTTTTGTTACGATCTAGAATATCTATTGGTTTTTCTTCATATGAATGATATTGCTTCAGTGGTACAACTTCTGAGCTTAGAACATTTGAATGATCGGGTACGTACTTTCTCAAGATAGATACATGGAACACATCATGAACTTGAGAGAGACTCAGTGGAAGAGCCAATTGGTAAGCTACCTTCCCAACACGATCCAATATTTCAAAAGGACTAATATACATAGGTCTCAGCGTTCCCTTCTTTCCAAATCTCATTACTCTCTTCTAAGGAGATATTCGTAAGAACACTTTATCACCCACTTCAAACTCTAGGTCTTTCCTTCTGTTGTCGGCATAACTTTTTTGTCGACTCTATGCTGCTCTAATGTTTTGTTGAATAGATCGTACCTTTTCTACCATCTCATCAACAAGATCAGGTCCTAATAGCTTTCTTTCCCCAACTTCACCCCAGAAAGTTGGAGTTCTGAATATCTTTCCATAGGGAGCTTCATAAGGAGCCATATGAATACTAGAGTGAAAGCTATTATTATATGAAAATTCCACCAAAGGTAGGTGTTGATCCCAACCACCTTTGAAAGCCATAGAGTAAGCTCTAAACATGTCTTCTAGAGTTTGAATTGTCCCCTTAGAATGACCGTCTGTCTGAGGATGAGAAGCAGTGCTGAAACTCAACTATGTATCAAGAGTATGCTGAATAATTCCCCAAAACATCGAGGTAAACCTCAGATCATGATCAGATATAATGGAAAGTGGTACTCCATACAATCTTACCACTTCCTTCACATATATCCCGGTAAGCTTATGAAGAGATAAATACTCTCTAATAGCAATGAATTGTGCAGACTTTGTAAGACAATCAACTATAAACCATGTAGCATCATTGCCTTTGGATGTTTTAGGATGTCTTGTAAAAAAGTCCATAGTTATGTTTTCCAATTTCCATTTCTGGTATGGTTACTAGTTGTAACATCCCCTTATACTTCTATATATCTACTTTAACTTGCTGGTAAACCAAGCATCGAGAGACATATTCAGAAACATCTCTTTTAATGCCATCCCACTAGAAGTACTCCTTCAAGTGCATATACATATTTTTGCTTCCAGGGTGATTAAATAATGAAGAACAATGAGATTCATTCAATATTTTCTTCTTTAATTATGGGATGGGAGGAACAGAAACCTGATTCCTAAGCCTTATTATTTAATCCCAATCAATGTGGAATTTAAGAACATTTCTCACATTGTTTTGTAAATATACATCATCTTTCTATGCCTCTTTAATCATCACATGTATATATGGTTGAACATTCTTTTGAGATAGATAATATTTTTCCACTTCCATTATAATTCCACAATCTTTCCTTTTCAAATTCATAAATATTGGATCTTTTGTGATCCTCATCATGGATAAGCGAGCATCGTCTTGTTGACTTAATGCGTCTGCTACCTTGTTTGCTTTCCCATGGTGGAAATGAATTGAGTAGTCTTAATCTTTAATCAGATCCAACCGTCTTCTTTGGAGTATATTCATCTCCTTTTGTGTCAAAATATACTTTAAACTTTTATGATCAGTATAAATATCACTCCATTCACCATAAAGATAATTCCCCCAAATCATTAATGAAAAGATTTTCGTAGCTAATTCAAAATCATGTGTTGGGTAATTTTGCTTATGGATTTTCAACTATCGTGAGGAATAAGCTATCAGCATATCATTTTTCATGAGAACACACCCCAATCCCTTCATGGATGCATCACTATAGATCACAAACCTTTCTCCAATACAAGGGAGTTTTAGCACCGGTGCACTGGATAACCCTCTTTTTAACTCCTTTAATTTCTCTTCACACTCCTCTTTCCAAACGATCATTACTCCTTTTCGAGTCACCCTAGTGATTGGATTAGATAATATTGAAAAATCTATCACAAAACATTGATAATATCCAGACAACCCAATAAAAATTAGGATCTTAGTTACTGTTGTTGGTCTCGACCATTTTTCGAAAACCTCTATTTTTTCTAGATCTACAGATATCTCGTCTATTGTGATTATGTGACCAAAATTAAAATTTTTTGAAACCAAAATTCACACTTTGTAAATTTGGAATAAATCTTCTCCTTTCTTAGGGTCTTTAATATAATTCTCAATTGATCTTCATGTTCTTACATTCTCTTTTAATAGATAAGAATATCATCTATAATGACTACCAAAAACTGAGCAAGGTAGTCTCTAAAGACTCTATTCATTAGATCCATAAAAATAGCAGGGGCATTAGAAGGACCAAATGGAATCACTATAAATTAATAGTCTCCATACATTTTGAGGAGAGCCATATTTGGCATGTCCTTCCTTTTGATCCTTAATTGATGATAGCCTGAATGAAGATCAATCTTTGAAAATTATTGACCTCTGTGTAGTTGGTCAAATAAGTCATCAATGTGTGGGAGATGATATTTGTTCTTGATAGTGATCTTCTTAAGTTTTCAATAATCAATGCGGAGTCTCATTGATCCATATTTCTTCTTAACAGAAAGAACAGGTGCTCCCCAAGGTGATGCACTAAGGCATATGAATCCCTTATCAAGATTCTCTTGGAGTTGCTTATTCAATTCCTACAACTCAATTGGGGATATTCTACAAGGTGTCTTTGAAATGGGCATGGCACCAGGTATAAGTTCTATTGAAAACTCAACATCACAATTTGGTGGAAGACCTGGAAATTAATCTAGAAAGACATAATCAAATTCCCGTATAATGGGAATATTATTAATCATGAGTTTCTCTCCAACCATTTGAGATAAATAACCTTCATTTATTAGAATCAAGACCCATAAGATGGAAGAAATTTCCACTTGATGGTTATATTCATCCTTGCATCGATAAATGATCATAGATTGATTAGGAATATAAAATGTGTCATACCTTCTTTGGAAATCGATATGAACTCAATATAAGGAAAGCCAATCCATGCCAAAGATCACATCAAATTCCACTATAGGAAAGATCACAAAATTTGTAGGAAGCACTTTCCCAAAAATGTCAATTGGAGAAGAATTATAAACTTTTGATGCAACCATGGTGCCATTAGGAGTTGTTACAGCTTACTCAATATCTAATTGTGGAGGTTGTATGTTGATAACCTTAAAAAATTCTTTATAAATAAAAGAGTGGGTGGATCAATAATCAAATAAAACATTTTCTACTTTAGATTGGATGGTAAGTGTACCTTTCACCACTTCGTTATCTTACTCCACATCGCCAGTAGAAATTTCATGTACCTTTCCATTGTCTTTGACGTTATGATTTTATTGACGTCGATCATCATCAACAACCCTTGGATTAGGGCATTGATTAGCATAATTCCCCATTTACTTACACTTGTAACATTGAAGTGTATGAGGTGAATTCTTTGAAGCCTTTTATTTGTTCGCATCACTAGACATCATTTTACCATCATTTTGGCATTAAAATGCCAGATGACCTTATTTTCCACATTTGAAACATTTACTTGTACCTTTAAGACAATTCTATCCATGTTTCTTTCCACACATTTAGAATAAGGGGGAAATCATCATCTTTTTAGTGTGGTATTTTGATTTCCCTTTGAATTCCATTGTCCTCTTCTTATCAATCCCATATGAATGATAGGTTACTCCAATATCCATCTCAACCTATAGATCACATAGAAGAATTTCCTCATAGCTACTGAAGTCCCTTATGGATAATGCCCTTCGAAGAAGGGTTTTTATGCCACTAAAGATTCGATCGATATTACTCTCAGGTTGGATAATAATTCTTGAATCATACCTTGCATGTCTTGTAAAATTTGCATCATAGGTACCAAAAAATTCACCATCCTTTTGATTTAGTTTAAGAAACTACTTCTCCATCTTTCTTCGAAGAATTATAGGGAATTACTTATTGAAAAATATGTTCTTGAACTTGTCCTATTCCATGGACTCAATTTCGTCTCTTTGCGTCATATTTTTTATAAGATTCCAACATTGATCAGCTTCACCTTCCAAACGATATACTTCTAAGATGAATTTATCTTGTTCAGAACATTGAAGAACATAAAATATCTTTTCAGTGGTACTAGTCCATTGTTCAGCCACTAATAGATCAGTAGACCCACAGAATGAGGGTGGATGCTGCCTCATGAAGGATTTAATAGAATGTGGCTCCTTCCTTTGCTCGTTTGGAAGTCCTCCATGATTCATATCTTGAGAAATTTATGTGATCATGGCTACACGATTTTTCATTCCATCTCCCATAACGTTTTGTTGCTCATGGGGACAATTGTTGCATTTCCCGTCGCATTCAACATTAACACGATTCCTTCAGGTTCCATCCATTGACTAAAACCAATAATCATAGTGTGAGAAACACTAATAATAATAGGAAAACCACATAATCAAGAATACAATTTCACACTTTAGGTCTTATAATAGGTTATTTATGGCCATTTCTAAAATATTAATGTTGTGTTCTATGCTTAGACATATCCTTAGGGCTCTTACTAAGGCTTTCACATCCTAGTTTCTAAAGGCTGACTATACCATTCCTCTGATACCAACTATAATGACCCATACATTACATACATTTTTATTACTTTAGAATTGAAGCATACATATTAAAACATATAAAAAACCTTGATAGGACCGTATAGGTATAGTGTATTTAGATAATGGGAAACATAAACAACTGGTCCATAAAGCATCTACATTATCTCCTTTTTTTCATCATATCTAGAGTCACTTTTGGTATATCCTACTTAATACCCTTCATCATGACCTGGGGAAAATGAAATATACAAAAGGGTGAGCTCAAATTTTTAGTAAGGGTAAACAAAGGAAATATCAATCTTATCATATTCATAAGAACATAACATTTTGAAAATCTTAAACTGCAAAAGAGATCATAACAACATCGAATGGGATAAATCATAGTAGTGAAATGTAATCCCATTAATCATAAAATGAAACATGAATTTTTTTTGGAATACACAAATAATAATAGAAAATCATTTCAAATTAGTCAAGAATCATTTCCAAGAGTATCATAGCAGACAAATTCCAATTTTGAACTGAGTTCACTCCTCTTTCCAGTCCTAAAACACTAAACCGAATTAACATGCCATTCTGGCCATGTCTATCCAATGAGATATAAATATTTACCCAAGGAATTGGAGGGAGATATAGGTTCCACCCATATCATAATGAAACCATTATTACATGTTCTAAAAAATCATAAATCTTACATTATAGCATAACCCATGCAATAAAAAATGGGATTCTTAAACATCAAGCCATCATAAAATAGTACATATAAGATAAAAGGAATTCATAAAAATAATTCAATCATAAAATAATCAAATCAATGTAAAAATAGGGACATAAATAGAACCCTATATTATCTCTTATGGGAAATAATTTTGATAAAACACTTGAACTCCATTCTTGAGGAAAATATTCTTTCAACTTCAAAAACATTTTTCCTTTCATAAAATTTCATACAATTGTAAAATAAAAGAATATAATTAAAAATAAACATGAAATATTTTAAAGGAATATTCCTGGAAATAATTTTCCATGAAATCATAAAAACCCATTCATTCCGTAGAAGTTAAAAAAACATTCTTCTCATACTTTGATCGGAAAAGTCAACAAGTTTCTCATACTGAAAACGAAAAAAGATTCCATTCATATATTTTACTAAAAATTCCCCAATAGGTAAAATTTAGTTTAGACTATTTTAGGAGGATTGAAATAATATTACATATTGATAAAACATGGATGTGGATGATAAATATGCCCCAGTAAATTCTGAAGTATAAACAATCTCGGATAAAAATGAGATTGTGAGATTTTCCCTTACCTTAGGTCTGATATGATTCATACGTATCTGAAACACCTGTATAATGATTTAAATAAGGTCATTGACTTATTAAAAGATCATATTCACTGTTATGATATCATATATGGTCATATTTATATCTTTTTATTAGTAATATTTCATTTCTAGGTGTTATTCGGGTGTTCATTGCTTTAGGTTCTTATCCGTGTTTTGTCGAATAAATTATTATTCCTCTTTTTATGTTCTAGATACCAAATTTACAGAATGGTATTAGTGTAATATATTTATTATTTATTCATTATATTAATTTTTATAATAATTATTCAATGAATATCATGTAGAACGAGCCACATCACATTGGGGAGACGGTAGGTCGTACATATGCACGAGCGATGATATCATTCTTTTGATATTAAAATTGTATATAATTGGATGGTATATCATATATACAGAATAATAATAATGTTATATTTATTATTTATATCATTTATACTCATTATCATACCCATCCAAATGATGAAATTTTTGAATAAAAATCTACACCACGACGTGGAGACAATAAGTCGTATGTACGCACATGTGGT
This sequence comes from Viscum album, assembly GCA_963277665.1. Classification (NCBI taxonomy): domain Eukaryota; kingdom Viridiplantae; phylum Streptophyta; class Magnoliopsida; order Santalales; family Viscaceae; genus Viscum; species Viscum album. Next base: position 1,955,111,620 of record OY728127.1, on the reverse strand, counting down.
GACTTTTTCATTCATATGATGGATAAAATAACTAATACGTTTGTAATATTTTTATAATAACATCACAGTATATAGAATATACTGGATTTATTGTTTTATAATGTAAAAAACAAAGAAGGAGGAAGTGGATGAATAAAAGAACTTGAAATAGGTGGTGGGATATTTACCTGTTCCTCGGGTTCTACCTTTTGATCTGATCAAAAGGGCACCTTAAGATGTCTTTAGGACTAAAGTAAGGCCTCTAAGATGAAGGTATGATATTTTAGAGGGTATTTGGGAAGGTTTTGGATGAGCCAAATGGATTTTGAGGTGTGAATTAGAGAGAAGGGTTAGTTCCCTTTTATAAGAGGGGTGAAGGGAACATTAGAAAAAACTTAAAATAGTATTTTTTAATAAATTTATATTCGGGTTATAATGGCTCCAATGTGACTGATATATAGTCTAGGGTGGGGATGGGTCTAAATACATTCAACCAATAGGTTTTATACAAGTTTAACTTACCAATTAACCATATCATTTAGATTTAACTCTATGTTAAATAATTTAACTTTTACAGTGTCTTCTTGTATGCTTACAACATATGGTTATAAAACATACTATAAACTACCAATAGAACCCCAATTGGTTCCTTAATGTCATATATATTATTATATAAGTCTTTTTGTAGATCCATAGATTTTTAGGAATATAATATCAATTAATAATTTAATATTCTTTTTAAAAACTCTTTTATCTGAATTTTGACCTTATTTTGTATTTTGTTTTTTCTAAATTTATAACAACATTATTATTTCGAAACAAATCATCTAACCAACACTAAGATGTTATATTAACCTATAAAATTAGTTTAATTCATAAAAAGTCTCTAATTACATTTATTTGGGTATTTAAAATATCAATTATGTTAATATTTCATTAATAAGGCAATTACTGCATCTTCATCGTGTCATAAATAAATTAAACTATTTAATGTCTAAAAATTATAAATCAAAAACCATTATGAAGGAAATATTTTTTTATTTATAATGAATATTTATAGATGAATTTATCTTATTTATCACCCTATATTAATTTTTTTTTACTTATTAAACTTTGATTTTAACTCATTTAACACTTCTTTTAATTAAATAATTATAAATGTCCTAATCTAATAATAGTGGACCTAAAGGATAAAATTAAATTACTATGATTTCTTGGTTGAATTACACTTATAAAATAGAATTAGGACATGTGTTAGTGTAATAATAATATCATTTTTACCCGTAATTACCCAATTTCCTTTTAACTGTGGCAAATATAATTAAAAAGTTACTATTACCAAAAAATTATTTTTATCTTATTTAACGACATTTTACATACTGATATCAACCATGTCTCTTGGATTTTTTAAATTCTACTCATATAATTAGTAAAATTATGTTTTATATAAATTTTAAAATTCTCCTTGGAGGTAGGTAAAAGACGGTCAAATGTTCAATAAAATTTTTATATATCTAAAATTATAATAAAATGACTCCAATGAATAACATTGAACATATATAGGTATTATGTATCTATTTTGACCTAAAATAAACTTAAATAATATAAATGATCATTTAAATAAAAAGTTGGTTTTAACCAATAACTCAGTGTCTTCACTATTCATCAACAATTGAATGTTTTCAGAAAAAATACCAAAAATTCACCCTAGGCTAATTTAGATATTCCGAATCCAAAAATGAAGTTCATTTTAAATGATAAATTTTCTAAAATTTTAAAAAGTGGGTATTAATATTCATAATGTCCAGTTTATATAATATTGTAATAACACATCTTTTTTTAGTGAATCTCAGTATTGCGTACAACGCAAGCTATCGAGGAAGGTTGCTCTTGTGTGTAACACAAGACAAGATAGTGTTGTGTGTAGTTAAAGATTAATTTGTTGTTTCATATAAAATAATACATAAAAATAAACTATTTCTTATAAAATCTTAGGGAGTGACATATTCTGGTCATTCCTTTAATTAGAATTAGTATTTGTCTTTATGAATCTAATGATATAAAGAAAGAAGCCTCTAATGATTGAGACGAACTGGGAGGGACCACACTCTTCACATAAGGACCATTCTAATAGATATTACTCCCTGATCATAGTGGATAGAGAGTTTATTGAAAATCCTTCAAATTAAAAGTTATTGAAGAAGTATTTAATGTAATCCTAAAAAAATTTCATAGATGTAGGGTATTGAAATTCATAGCACCGTATACATACTCAATGCATGATGTAAACCTTTTTAAATGGTCATTATCTCATGAACATAAAAGGAATGAAATAATATGCATACTAAATAACATTAAAACACAAGGTTAACATATCTCTTATTTTAAGTTAAGACACCCCAAAAGGACCATTAGTTGATACTCATTGTGTTCCCTAAAATATAGTCTTCCATCATATGTGTAAATCCCAATCAAATCCCTCTAAACCCTTAGTGGGGTAAGATGCCTTCTTGTCTAAACATTAGGAAGAATGCAAGGGAAACATTCATTCATAATCCCCACTCACATCCCAACCATGCCAAAGTGGAACTTGAGAACCATTAGAGGTATAATTTCCAATGTTATCAAGTCATTAGAACATGAAGTTAAATTGCACAATCATTTAAAGAACTACACGTGACTCGAGTCTCACTCTAGTGAGATACATAATGACATCCAGATATCTTATCACGGTTCCAGCCACATTGAACCCCCTTCTCCATATTTTTATGGATTATAAGAGTTTGAGAAAATTTCAAGAACTATTTTTGTCTAGATTATCATTTCTATTGAGATATATAGTTACACCGGGATCACCTTTACTAGGTCCATCTATAAATGAAAAAACAAATACCCATTTCTCTATGTGTACAAGTTGAATCTTACACTAGGGGTCTTTTTTAAGAACTAATAATGACATTCTTATCATTGAAATGAGATACATAGTGATGATAATGTTTTCATCTATTTTCCCTGCCATAAGATTTATCATATTTTACATTGGTTAATCTTTATCCTTAAGGAATGATGATTAAACTACATGTATTTCATCCTTATCCCATGATTTTAAACAGAATGGAATTCAAGAACAACATGTGTATTAGTACTCATCCCATTTAGATATGTTTCAATTCAAGATTCATACTTCATGTCATATCCATCATAAAATATATGTGTCTATATAATTCACTTGTGTTTAATTTTTTCCCTTAAAGAATCTTTACCACTCCTTGTTTCTCACACTGACCGCATGACTTGTGGGTTTATGAGTTTTGTAAAAGTGTTCCCCCTAGATAAGTAATATAGGTCTGTTCAAATTGGGGTAATCCTAGTCCTGGATGAAATACCATAAAAGGCACACCAAATGTACCCATATCATCCCAACAAACTATATTGTACCAAATGAACTACATGTGGCTTTATTCTCACCCCATTGAGATACATAGTGATTCCTAGGCCTTAAGTCCAAGTCCCATCCACTAGATAAAGATAAATGAACCCTATTCGGAATATAACTCTGATTTGTGCAATAGATTCCAAACATCACAAGAAATATTTTTCAAAACACTTGCTTTGTGTTTAGTCATACAATATCTGCACATCATTCTCTGAGTTCTTGATACTTTTAGACAATCTTAGTTCTTTTGCATCTATCATCAATAAAATGTATAATTTTTGAAGGATCCTTTTCTTTACTATGTCATATTAGTGTTAGCTGGAAAATTACTAATTACCATTATAATGGGCCTATTTTCCAAATAATACACCATTTTACTAGGCACCACATCCTCATGTTGGCCTATAATAAAAATGATCAAAAATTGGGGTTATCAACCTACTGTAACATCATCCATCGCCGAAGCATTTTCTTTCCTTATGAGAATTGATGAAAATACAATTAAACCCATTATCTTAAATAGTTTAAAATCTTCCCTAATATATTTTTCACATGCACATTATCTTGATCTAAGAACCCCTAAGAAAATGTTTTATGATTTCCTCCTTCATGTCTGAATTATACCAGAATGACCTTTATCTAAAAGGCTACACATCCCTATCACTACCATGTTCCTATTTATATGGCCTAAAACTACATACACCACATTCTCTATGTCAGATAAATCCTACATTGGAAACCCCTTTTCCCCATTCATGGTATATTTTGACTATAAATTACCCATATATTTTCATGTACATTTATCCCTATAACCAAATTGTCTTCTAGTGGAAATCCAAATCACCATAAACATCCATTATATTTTAGTGATAGAATGTAGTAATTTTTGAGTTCTTCTTTTCCTGAATATTCAATAACATGCCAAGTAGGATTTACATATTTTCTCAAAACTAATTAGATCTTGTCATCCAATGGATGCCACTATTGAGTACTTTGTACATGCCCTTGTTTTCCTTTTATAAAAAATCCCAAAAACAAATTACATTCTGTCAGCTAAAGTATGCCATTGTTGACTATGCAGTACACACCCTAGTTGGACTTGTAAAAAAAATCCCAAAAATCTGTTTATTAGATAGAGGTAACTATTTCCCCATGACAGAAATCCTCTAACACCATAATTACTTTTCCCCATAGAAATTTTTATATTCAGATATCCCAAAATCACAGATTATCAATTTCACCTCTCACACCTGAATAGGAAAGAAAACTTTGGAAAGATGGGAGAACCATCAAAATTTTGGTTGAATATGAAAGTCCATATATTATTTTACCATTAATTTTATTGTCATACTACTTTAAAATAAATAGCATAACATCTTTGTTACAATATGTTCAACTAAAAAAATACTTCCTCACCGTAAGACGTTATACTACGTGGTTGATTTCTGTGTCAGATTGAAATAAAAATTCATGATACTTTAACGATTTACCAAGTGGGTCCTTCCTCAGGGCACTGATAATATTAAAACATTTACCCTCCAATACTTGAGATAAATTCTTCTGGATTAGATACACATTCCTGGATAGTACCAATATAGATATTTCGTTCATTTTCATACACATCCCTTTGGATAAACCATCCTTCAGAGTCTTGAGAAATAAAAATATTAAGCATCCACCATTAGTAATATAATTTCATAATTTAGAAGAACATATTTTCCAGGCAGTTATGTTATATTCCCCAGTTGTATTAGAATACATTGCTCCCATATTTTAGGGTTTGTCTGCCTAAGGATGCACAACTTGACTATGTCGTATCTTCCCTTGTTTTTCATTCCAGAAAAAATCCAAAAAATTGGTTTGTTAATCATGGTAACATCATTATCCAAAAAGACCTAAACTAATCCCTAATATCATGTTTTAGATCTGGGAACCACACTATCATTTTTTAGGATTCCCAATGGGATATTTAACGAATTTCAATACATTATTTGGCCAGAAACCCTATTTCAGTCACTATTTCAAAATCTATGGTCAAATATGTTTGATCTTAAATACTAGTCTTATTAGTATTGTTTAAATGAATTTAAACTATGATAAAAAAGGCAGAATACATTAAAAATTGAAAAGCCACAAAAGGAAATCTGGGAAAAAAGTGTGTCTCAGCTTTCTAGACCTATGATATCCATGTCTTAGATAAAAAACACTCAATGAAACTAAATAGGCACAAAAATTGTTATTTTGAAATCCATGAAAGGGAAGTCTGAGAAAAAACCATGTCTTTCCAACATAGTCTACATAGTTTTGGGATTAGGGAAAACATTTAGGGCGAAGACATAAAATAAAAAATGATTCTTGGTGCATAACCCCTACAATAGTTGAATTTTACTCGCTTATCCCCATGTCTTAGGAATGAAATATAGAATTTCCCCATCCTTATCATTGTGGTTATGAATGAATGATTAAAAGATATATTGTTACATTAATTGGATTAATTTTTAGGTTATAGTCATAGAAAATATAGGGATGAAGACATAATTGATTCAGAACAAAAAAAAAAGAACACGTTTTTTATTTTTTCTGAAGAGTAGAGGAACATGCACATGATTGAACCTCTCTACAAAATTTTACAATTTTTCCTCAAATGGTATTTGAATATATGAAAACAACCAAGATAAAAAAACAAAACTTCCCAGAGATTAGCCATTTGTGTAGCAGTATCCTCCCCATATTTACAAAGTTTCCCTTGCCTAGCATCGACAACATCTATATTTCAGGCCCATGCCACTTCCAGGGATTGGTGATGTTGGGATACATATTCCCATATATAATTTAATACTTATTTTAGGTGCAATATTCAGACATGTTTATCATCAATATAATATTGATATGTTTGCACCTCTATGGAGTGGCTGGCCTTAGCATGGATTGTGACAACCCTATGTTCCTTAAATCGGCCATCTTTCTATTCCCCAAACCACTGTATCCTTTGATCCTCTTCTCTATTCCATATGATCACCTTCAACATATCATGAATCTCAAATTATTTTAGTAATCCATATCCTATCATGGAAATCTTGAATAGAAGTCTACGATGTCGTGATGGAAAGACCCCATGATGCGTCTCCCCAACTGCCTTCTGGATATCTTTCAAGATGTGAAGATGTGTATGGGACATCAACATCAATCCTGATAATGAATTTATATTATCTATTTTCTATTTTATTCCCTTTAATCCACCATAATTAATATTTACTAGATTTTATTTTGGAGTTCTAAATAGAATATGAAGATAAATACCCTCAACGCATTCAGTATCTTCAGTACTTCATCATACTTTAGGTTCATAGGCATGATTCTATGGAAAAACTAATTGAATGGGTGAAATCATCTGTCATGGATATTAAACAGGCTCAAAACTGTATACGAACTAATGTGTTTTTCAATCCACTCGTATAGTACTTGTAACAATAAAAAAATACTAGATGAGTCCTTTACATTTTTTTGTATGTAGTAATAATGTTAAATTACATATATTATAGGGGAAACCAAAGCTATATAATTTCAATCTGATAATGTAAATCCAATGAAATAGTCCTCAGCCTCACACCACCAACATAATATCAGACTAGAAGTAGATAAATGAAAATTCACATAGCATGAAATCTATCCAAGTGAGTCCTTTCTTCAACCTATGGGTTAACATTATAACACCAATGGGTAAAGTCTCCCTTCACTAGTGTTGGCCAAAATGTGCCGAGATCACATAGAATCTTTGTGATGGTATATATAATACGATGTCCATAAGTTGGACCTCATACAACATGATCAAAAAAATCAATCATCTAGAACCCTGGACGGATGTCAGCCCTGGGCACTGTTTTTTCAATTTTTTAATTTCGTTTTCATCATGAAAATATCGTGGCCTAATGGTGGTGTTCTCTCTGTATCATATCACAATGTATTTGGTGGTATAAACACATCATACATGTCCCCAAGGATTGGGACCATATAAATTTGCTATATGTACCAAAAGAAGATACTAACCTCACTATGAATCAAGTGGAAGAAATTATTTTGTGGAATCCATCAGATATGTAAACACAAGATGTTATCCAAACTTTTGTAAGAATAGGTATATCCTACTTAGATGGCCTCATAACTGTAGATGTCTTGATATTTATTCTTCAATTATGTGTAGGTAATAGATACACAACTTGCCGACATGCACTTGAGCCTGACTCCCTATCCAGAATGGAAATCCCATTACTTCTTCTAGAATTGTGTTTTATCTATCCATGAAGCACATAAGGTTCAATTATAATAATGACGCCTCATAATTGGGATATTTAGATTTATATATTGAGTGATTCAACTATTATTCATAATACAACCAACTGGTACCATTCCTTCCTTGATTAAAACACCCATAGAAGAGTTGTTGGTATAAAGGGGAGTTGATATGCTTCGTGAACCAAGACGCCAGAAAATGAATCTTAGCCCTGGGGATCAAGATGATCCCCATAATTTCATCCATAAAAAAGGGATGTTCATACCTTCAGGTATAATCACATTTGTACTACGAAAAAACATTCTACAGAACCTAAGGTGTAGAATCAACAATGTCATAATAGTCTGGCCCATCAACTATAATCATCATAGTTTAACATGCAACATCTTGGTCAATATCAATCCTTGAGGAAACCAACAAAAATATACAAGTAGGAACCAAATTCTCCCATGTAGATAAAATATTGAATTAGATAAGTATATTTTTATATGACATAAAAGGATTCCAAATATATAAAATGGAGGAACTCACACAACCCCTTTGTTCTGGTCCATCATGAAGAACCTCAAACTAGGTCCCACATGTAATTCATTCGTCTAAGTGCTAGACACAATTACCATAATCAGGTCTACTTAAAATGATCCTAGATGAGGTCTACCAAATTTATGACAATATCTCACTATTTTCATACCTTTGGATGCTTGTCAGAAGTCCATAATGAGAATATTATAGTGGAAGAGCTAAGCGTAAGACCAATGATGTGAGAGGGAAAATTAGTAGACTAAAAACCGAGGAAAATTACCATGACGTGTAAAGACTCGAAAATTTCAGGAAATTTTTTTTCTTAATTTCTTTGGAGTTTTACTAGTCGGCAGTTTCTGATGGCGCCTGATTCGGAGGCCCGGTGTGCCCAGAATCAATTTAAGACGTTTTTTGGGTACGTTCAGTAAACGTACATGTCGGGTTTTCTATCCTTTGAACCGGTACTCAGAATTGAAATACGAGGACACCGATGAACTCGCAGCGCCGATATTCGCTTAATGGTACCTTTACCGCAGTTGCGTTTTATGCAGGTTGAGAGTTAAATTTTGGGGAAATTGGAAATAGTTAAATAAAATTTTTGGAACAATTTTATATATCTATGGTTGTTATTTCGACCCATGGGAAGTTGTTGGTGGGGCCCACATCCAGCCAACTTCCCATGTGTGTATATTTGAGAGGTGGGGCCCACACAAGCCCCAACCTTTCACCTCCCATAACTCTCATCAAACTCGCTTTAACTCCCCTTCATAATTACTTGACTCCTCTCATTTATTAAGGAGTAATCTCTCCACCTCCCACCTATTGAAGTTGCCAACCCATTTAATTAAGATCATTATTAATTAAGTGGCACCACTCTTTTGAATTAGTTTTTATTTACATGGAAATACTTTAAAAAAAGAAGTTGAGGAGGCTATTATAATATTTGGTTGAAAACTATTTGGTGGGGAGAGCCTTCAAAGATTTGGAGGAGAGTTTCATTGTTCTTCTACAAAGAACGACGCCCTCTTGATTGAAGAACGTTCTCTCTCAATGAAGAATGACCATCTACTCTTTTCTTCCTCATCTTCAAGGGAGAAGATGCCAACTGCGGAAACTGACGCCAACAACAACCTTATTTCTTCCTCCGATGTCGACGGAATCGAAACCGTTCTTCTGTGACACCGTTCTATCGCGACTCTTGCCTCATTCTGCGAAAAGATGATGTGAAAATTCATAATCGAGGTAGGGGGTTGTTTTCTCTGTATAACTCTATTTATGTGAATTATACCCTCAATGTTGGGCGATTAATTGTTGTTTGATTATTTGAACCACTAACGCGGTGGGTACGAACTAATGAACAAGTCCAGACCCATCGTCGTATTGTTCTTGATGAGAGGAATTTTTGGCGACGACGAAATGGGACCTCAACGGAGATTTGAAGCCGTTGTAGTGAAGAGCGGGTCCTGGGAGAGCCGCAGGTGCAAACTGTGAGCAAAACGGACCACCAGAGCGCGTCTGGTGGTCTGCGGAGGAAGACCAGAATGACTTTGTGGTTCTGGAGAAGGAGGGAATTGGCTTAATGTCGTTCTAGCTGGGGAGGCCGCGCCCTCCGCGTGGCCGAGCTGGCCAAGTCGAGGCCGGCTGGGGCTGGGCCACGCCGAGCCGGGCTGGGCCGCACCCAGATGGGCCGGGCCGGCCTGTGCCAGCCGTGGAAAAGACGGTGCCAACTGGGTTGGGTCGTGCCAGCCGGGCCATGCCACATCGGTCGGGCCGGGCCGCGCCCTACCGGGCCGACCCAGGGTAGGTTGGGCTGGGTCGAACTAGGCCTAGACCCCCTTTTTGGACCTGAATTGTTTAAACACCCATAAAATGAGCTAAGGACCTCCAATGGATGTACCATCAGTTGCGTTGGATTACTTGGATTGAGACGGTCATTTCGGTATATTACACTTAAGGTTTTGGTGATGTTTGGGTACAAACGGGTTGGTTCGAACCCGAAACCAACCTGGCCCTCCAAGCGGAAACACTTATAACTCAAGGACCGGACGTCTGATTGACGTTTCATAAACTACAATAGATTTCTTTTGATGAGAAAATTATTTTGGCATACTCAACTCGAAGCATGGACGCTGTTGGAGTATGACCGGGTTGGATTGTACCTGAAAATCCAACCGGGCCCCTCGAACAGAAAAGTCAATAACTCTCAGACCGGACGTCCGTTTGAAGAACCGTCAGCGGCATTGGTAATCTCGTTGAAAATAAGATCCTTTGAGTATAACCCATGGGATTTCGGGGTATATTTGAGATACGGTCGGGTTGGTTCATACACGAAACCAACTGGGTCCCTGGGATAAAAAAGCTAATAACTCAGAGACCGAGCATCTAATTGACGCGCCGTCTATTGCGTTGAGACCCATATGACGAGGCGGTCCTTCGAGATACTTCCATGTGATATTGTGGGACACTTGGAGTATCGACCAGTAGCTCATGGAGCGGATCCTCCTAGAGACGAGCGTACAGAGTTCAGTGACCTTGTAGCTAGCTGAGACCCGATGACTGTTTGTCCGATTCTTTTCGGAGTGACTTGACTAGCCCAGTGGGGAGCACTACTATGTTGGGGGTGGCAGACCCATGGGGGAGGATCGCTACTATGTTAGGGAGTCAGACCCATGGTACTCGATAGGAGGAGTACCTCTGTAGGCTATTAGGGGGTGCGCTACTGTGTTGGGGTGGAAAACCCATGGCGGGGATCCCTACTGTGTTGGGGAGACATACTCATGATACTTGACAGAGGAGAAGTACCTCAGCAGTCTAAGGTTAGTGAGTTGCACCTCAGAGTCATAACAGGACTACTGCACTTGACAGAGGATGAGTTCTCCAGGAGCTGTGTTTCAACTTCATGAATCAAAATCTTGGTTTGAGCTGAGTCAATGAACTTTGTTTTTACCTCATGATTGAGATGGGTTACTTGATAACTTAGGTATATGTATGATCATATAACTATGTAATGGTTATCTGTTAAGATCTTTATTTGTGGTTTATCCTTGTTATATATTTTTTGAGACCTTGAGTGTCTCAGGGTCCCTAATGAGTATCATTATACTCACCCCTGTAGGAGATATGCCCGCACCTCGTTGTGTTGGATGCAGATGATGGGCATCGCTAACTGAGGTAGAGTGTACAAGGACTGGATAGTACCTGGAGGTGGACACACAGCGTGATGGCACACGGAGCAAACCGATAGACGCAGAGTGCTGAGGAGGACATCTGTTCCTACCCTTTAAGTAGGAACCCAGACGATGATCCAAGAGTTCCATCACCATTCAGTTGTTTTATTTTCAGTTGAACTTTTCCTTCCGTTGTAGTTGTACCATTCTGTTGGGCTTGTATTTCCGGCCCCTTTGTACTTTCATCACAGTTGTTTTGCTGCTTTACTTAGTGTTTCCTTCCGCTTGTACTCTGGTTGTGTGTGTGTTTATGTTTTATAATGGCAATGCCTTCCCAATTTTTTGGGAGTTATGCCTTTAGTGCTAGTCGTCAGCCCCTGTCCTATGGAAGGCGGGCTTGGGGTAGTCACGATACGGGCCCCGGGGGACAGGTCATGAAAAATTGGTATCAGTGGAGTCGGTTCTACTGTAGAAAATATGACTCTAATATTTTCTATTCTATGAAGTAATAGTGTTAAGCGTACCAAGTGTGGTTTTCAGTTCAGGGAGTCCAGTGTTGGTGCGGCGGCCGACGTATCCATACACCACGACCCTGCCTTTTGATTTCCGACTCAATGCACGAAAACACTGATTGCATTTGTGTTTTCAAAATTTCTTTAATTCAGCTCAACTAGGTAAGCTCGCCATGTTTAAATTGATTGACCATGTCACATCTATTTAGGATGCCTCCATGTAGACAGTCATTTGGGGTTCCGAGAGAGTACTCGATGATGGCCCACCAAGCGATGAGGATCCAGTGCAAGGCCCTCTTACTATGATGTAACATTCAGGTGGTGTACCAGCAGCACCACCACTCATTGGGAAGCAGATTCCACCAGTCTTACTAGGGGATGGTGCACACTGTCAGAGCGCATTGCATGAGTTCCATCAGCAGAGTATTCTAAGGTTACGAGGTGAGATAGATTCCTAGGCAATAGTGGGCTGGCTAGAGGAAATTCCTAGAGTTCCACACCTAGATTAGAAACTAGTAGAGTAGATGGTGATCTTAGCTACTAGTGTTTCCCAGTGAGTGACCATGAGGTTGGAACACTTACTGATGAGGCTTCGGTACATGGATCGATGCCTGAGTTAGTACCTTCGGGTAGTGTTCCAGCTATATCACAACCTGTTGGTCAGCAGTTAGAACCAGCAGTACCGGTAGGTGACACATGTAGGCTTAGCGCCTTACACGTGTTTCAGAATCAGATACCCCTCAGGTTCTGAGGTGATCCCAACTCACAGGTGGCTGAGGACCGGATTGAGGATGTGGATGAGAGTTTTTCTAGATCTTATACATCTGGGCAGGATGACATGTTGGTAGTTGGGTATTTATCGAGGCGTACCGATTATTCCTGGTACATGATGACTATGTTACTATTAGTGATTTTGAGGTTAGACCTCTGATCAATGTGTGTTTAAGGACGTCTGAGCCCAAACATTTCCTCTATTCATTCCTATATATGTTAGGGTGCTAGAGAGAACCTTTAAGGCTGAATGTTCTATGGATAAGTGGACACATCCAGTGAATGTTAGTAGTGGGAAAGAAGGGAACATGAACTAGTCTCAGAGACTTGGGCATGATGAATGTTTTAAGAAGAGAAATTGTTAAGGATAGATGAATATGCAGAGCAGCAGACATGGGATCAGTGATAGGAGAGCAGCATGAGGAGGTGTACATTTCAACATGTTATAACCACCCGCATTTGTAGTCCCTGCCAGGCTCAGGGAGCAGGAAGGCAGGGGAAGAGAGTAGATGCATGCAGTCAAAGAGTGTGACCGAAGGGCTCTAGGAATGATTAGAAGTATGGTATGTATCTAATACTAGCTTATGAAACAATAGACATTGATACGAATCATTCCTTCCTTCCATGAATCATGTCCCAGACCTAGAGTTTCCGGTTAAGATGTTGAATTGACCCTCATATCTAGAGACACCTTTGGGTGGAGACTCGATAATCATGCTTACATCGACAGTGTGATCTGACCCTTGAGGCGAGAGTTTTGGTTGGAACCTCTTGGTGGCAGAGTCAAGTCCTTACGACGTTAGTTTGGGTATGGAATGGGCAACTATAGTTCATACACAGATTGACTGTATTAGTAAAAAGGTTTTGGTTTACCTACAAAGTTGGGATATGTTTTCCTTGGTTGAAAAAAAGGAAACCCCAGGTAGCACAGGATGGAATCATGCATAAGTGTGTGCAGTCGATCACTCCCGAGTCAGCCAGACTTAGATTTGACCCAGACTTCTCCAGAGTTATTGCACATCTTTTAGCGTTGATTAAGATGGGGAAAACCTTCGTGTGGTAAGAGAGATGCCAGCAGAGATTTTCATGAGCTGAGGTAGAGGTTGACCAGTGTGCTCATATTGAGGCTACCAGAGAAGGTGCAGATCATCCAGGAGCGGATGAAGACTGTACAGAGCAGACGGAAGACCTATGCTGATAGGAGACAGAGACCACTAGAGTTAGGGGATAGTGATCACATTTTCTTATGGGTCTCACCTTGATGAAATCTATGGAGATTTGGCCGGGGAAACAAGTTGTCTCCATGATTTTTGGTACCTTACTAGGTCCTCAATAGAGTAGGCAATGTGGCTTATCGCCTCGCCCTTCCACTTCAGTTGCACCGGGTACACGACGTCATCCATGTATCTCAGCGAGGAGATGCGTGCATGAAATATCCGTCATCATCGACCACGGGGCGAAATTCACAGTGGTTCTAGTAGAGAATGAGGATCTACATGAACGAGTCCTGTGTGGATGGTCGATTCCTCTAGTGCACGTTCATTGGTGGCACAGGAACCTTCAGTTGAGCACATGGGAGCAAGAGTCTCAGATGCGTGCTCACCCCATTTGTTTCCCTAACATGTGTTGTAGCATTATGGGGATGTAAATCTATGAGGTGGGAGTAATCTAAAGACCCAGAAATTTCAGGGAATTTTTTTTGATAATTTCTTTGGAATTTTATGAGTCTATAGTTTTTTACGGCGCCTGATTCCGAGGCCAGGTGTTTCCGGAATCAATTTCTGAAGTTTTGTTACGGTACGTTCAGTAGACATACGTGTGGGTTTTCTATCTTTTGAACTGGTGCTCGGAATTGAAATCCAAGCACACCGATGAACTCACAGCATCGATATTCTCTTAAAGGGACCTTTACCGCAATTTTGTTTTATGTGGGTTGAGAGTTAAAATTTGGGGAAATCAGAAACAGTTAAATAAAATGGTTGGAACAATTTTATATATCTATGGATGTTATTTCCACCCATAAGAAGTTGTGGGTGGGGCCCACATACACCCAACTTCTCATTTGTGGATATTTGAGAGGTGGGGCCCACATGAGCCCCAAACATTCACCTCCCATAACTCTCTTCAAACCCCCTTTAACACCCCTTCATAATTACTTGACACCTCCAATCATTTATTAAGGAGGAATCTCTCCACCTCCCACATATTGCAGTTTCCAACCCATTTAATTAATAGCTTTATTAATTAAGTGGCTCCACTCTTTTGAATTGGTTTTCATTTTCATGGAAATAATTTAAAAAAAGATGTTGAGGAGGATATTATAATATTTGGTTGAAAAATATTTGGTGGGGAGAGCTTTTAGAGATTTGGAGGAGAGTTTCATCATTCTTCGATGAAGAACAACGCCCTATCAACAAAGAACATTCTCTCTCGATGAAGAACAACCATCTACTCTTCTCTTCCTCCACGTCAAGGGAGACAACACCGACCTCGGAAACCGACGCCAGTGAAAAATTTCTTTCTTCCTCTGATGCTGATGGAATCGACACCATTCTTCCCCGACACCGTTATATCGTGACGCTTACCTCTTTACGCGACACGACGACGTGAAACGCCATAATCGAGGTGGGGTTTTTTTTGGTGTATAATTCTATTTATTTAAATTATACCCTCAAATTTGGGAGATTAATTGTTGTGTGATTATTTGAACCACTAACACGGTGTTAATGGAATAACGAACAAGTCCGAACCCATATCTGTATTGTTCTTGATGCGCTGAATGTTTGGAGACCACGAAATGGGACTGCAACAACGATTTGAAGCCGTCGAAGTGAAGAGCGGGTCCCAAGAGAGCCGCAGGCACAGACGGTGGGAAAAACGTACCATCGGAGCACGTCTGGTGGTCCGCAGAAGGCGGTGGCGGCACGACACCGGATCAGTCCGCTGCGGATGAGCCGCGACGGTGGAGGAAGACCGGAACAACTTTTCTGTTCCAGAGATGGAAGGGCGCGGCTTAATGCCGCCCCAGTTGGGGAGTCCCCACCCTCCGCTCGGCCAGGCCGGCCAAGCCACGATCTGTTGTGGGTCGGGCCATGCTTTTCCATGCCGGGCATGGCCACGCCCTACCGGGCCAGACCCGAACCTGGGTTGGGTCGACCCAGGGTGGGTAGGGCCGGTTCAGACCGGGCCCAGACCACCTTTTTTGGACCAGAATCATTTAATCGCCCATAACATGAGCTATGGACCTCCGATCGATGCACCATCATTTGCGGATGATTCCTTGGATCGATAAGGTCGTTATGATATATTAAACTCATAGTTTCGGCAATGTTTGTGTGTGACTGGGTTGGTTCAAACTTGAAACCAATCGGGCCCTTGGAGCTGAAATAGTTATAACTTAAGGACCATACATCTGATTGACGTGTCGTCAACTACGTTGGATTTCTTTTGATGATATGGTTCTTTTGGAATACTCCACTCGAGGCCTGGACGCAGTTGGAGTATGGCTATGTTGGATTGTACCCAAAATCAAACCGGGCCCCTGGAACAGAAAAGCCAATAACTCTCAGACCAGACGTCCGTTTGACGAACCGTCAGCGGCGTTGGTAATATTATTGAAAAACAATTCCTTTGAGTATACCCCTTGGGAGTTCGGGGTAAAATTTAGATATAGTTGGGTTGGTTCGTACACAAAATCAACCGGGCCCTCAGGATAAAAAGGCTAATAACTCACAGACCGAGCGTCCGATTGACGCGTCGTCTGTTGCGTTGAGACCCATATGAAAAGGTGGTCCTTTGAGATACATCCACGTGAGATTGCGGGACACTTGGAGTATCGACTAGTATCTCGTGGAGAGGATCCTCCCAGAGATGAGCATATGATGTTTGGAGACCTTGTAACTCGCTGAGACCTGATGTCTTCTTGTCTGATTCATTTCTGAGTGACTTGACTAGCCTAGTGGGGAGCACTACTATGTTGGGGTGGCAGACCCATGGCGGAGGAGTGCTACTGTGTTGGGCTGGCACACCCACGATTCCTAACAGGAGGAGCACCTCTGTAGGCTATTAGGGGGTGCGCTACTGTGTTGGGGCGGCAGACCCATGGCGGGGATCTCTACTGTGTTGCGGTGACATACCCACGGTACTCGATAAAGGATGAGTACCTAAGCATTATAAGGTTAGTGAGTAGCATCTCATAGTCGAGATAGGACTACTGCCCTCGACAGAGGAAGTGCTCTCCAGCAGCCATGTTTCAACTTCATGAATCAAAATCCGGGTTTGAGCTGAGTCAATGACATTTGTGTTTACCTCATGATTGAGACGATTTACTTGATAACTTAGGTATATGTATGGGAATATACCAAAGTAAAGGCTATCTATTAAGATATTTCTTTGTGGTTTATCCTTGTTATATTTTGTGAGACCTTGAGGGTCTCGGGGTCCCTACTGAGTATCTTTATACTCACCCCTGCACGGGATATGCCTGCACCTCGTTGTGTTGGATGCAGAAGACGGACAGTGCTAATCGAGGTAGAGTGTACGAGGAATAGACGGTACCCAGAGGTGGACACTCGGCGTGATGGAACACAGAGTGGACCGATAGATGTAGAGTGCTGAGGAGGACATCTGTACCTACCCTTCAGGTAGGAACCTAGAGGAAGATCCAGGAGCTACTTCCCCATTCATCTGTTTTCTTTTCAATTGTACTTTTCTTTCAATTGTAGCTGTTCCTTTTTGTTGGGCTTGTATTTCTGTCCCCTCTATACATTCAGCACACTTGTTTTACTACTTGACATAGTGTTTTCTTCCGCTTATACTCTGGTTGTGTGTGTTTTTGCGTTTTATAAAGGCAATGCCTTCCTAGTTATTAGGGAGTTACGCCTTTGGTGCTAGTCGCCAGCCCCTGGCCTATGGAAGGTGGGCTTGGGTTAGTCACGATACGGGCCCCGAGGGACGGGTCGTGACATGAAACCAGTGATATTTATAGATTCCATTGGCCTATTATGGGAAATTTAAAACATGGTATACACCATTAAAATTTTCCCCATACCTACGCATAATTCCTATTCAATTCTCGAAACAACCTTTCATAAAATTTTCTTTCTTCAATATTACTACCGGACCATCATTTTCTGATTAGATCAAATACCGAGGGGATGATTTTTTTAACACTCCATTTTTTTAGGTGGGGTGAAAATATTATCAAAAGTATATATAATTTTGAAGAACTAAATATCCCCAATAATGAGTAATATGGAATTTCCCATGTTGACTTATATATGGGCACACATGCCCATTAAAAGGTTGACGCAGCACCCCCTGCACACCACCAAAGGGATAGTCCCCATGAAGTTGGGAACATACACAAAGAACCTACATCCATAGCCTGCATGGGTAACCTACTTCTAAAATGTTCCCAAATTTTATATAAATAAGACCCAAGGGATCCTCATTTGAACAAAGAAAAAGAATAAAAAAATCCCAAAGCTCTTGCCGCACAACCCCTTCACCATGGTCTTCAAAAAATATATAGGTAGTTCTATGAATCTTTAGAGGAGAGGTAGTTAAGGGGGATAATTAATACCAATTTCCTTTAAGGGTTCCAAACACAAGATACATGTATAAGGACCCATTATACATGAATTAACAACCGCCTGCACAGGTCCCTTCTCTCTAAAAGGGACCTCTGAAATAATCTTACAGGGACCAATGGGAAGACTTGTGGTGATAAGGGTAAATCCTTATCCATGTTTCATTCCAGAATATTTCTATATATCAAAACATAGTCAACTAAAATAGTCTTATTACCCACCTATGTAATGAATTTGTACTTCCTCACTGGCCCTTTCCTCAGCACATGCGCCAAGGACCAACACGAGTCACTATTTGAGTCATATCCCAGCCATAAATGTAAAGAAACATCCTCATTTGTATCCCATTTACAAAATGTTACAATTTAAAACCACCAAAATGGCCTTAGAACATGCATAATAGTGGTGAGTGGAACACTATTGTGTCCCCCATTTGGGGGTGTATTCCTACTGTCATAGGTTTCCTATAGTTTCCCATATATGGTTCTTGGGATGAATGTGAGTGTGTATTCCCATAGTCACAAGGGACCCTACCACATGTAATGTTCTAAGGTTTCCCTGGTCTCAGATAAAATGGTTTTGACAATGTCCAACCCTTTTCATATATAATAACTAGATCCTTCACTTCCAAGATGGAAGGATGGGGATTTAACATTATTTTCCATTTAACATGGATTGAGGTCCTCCTCCTAAACAACAAGACCAATTCAATGGAATACCTTATAGAGTAATCCACTATACTTTCTTGTTGGAGGATTCACTATTTCTCCTCTCCACCTCCTAGCCATTGGGTTGGAGGATGGATGGGCCTCATAGTCATCTCCTCTCTCTCCTACATCCCTCATTCCTTATTTTCCAAAACCAAGACTCGTTCCAATGTAAATTAATAAGAGGTAACTGTCATGAGCGTAGAATATTACACCATCTCTCCATACTCTTTCACAATTAGAGGAGTATAATTGTGTTGAATGTCAGATCATCAACTTTCTCCTTCTCCATCAATTTCAATAATGACTCATCCTAACTCATGTTGACACAATGGATAACCACTATCACAACATCTACACAATCCAATTCATGTTTTGTAGGGGTTCATATTTTGAATATTCCCCACCAAATTACATTAGAATGATTCCATAAGAATTATTATTCAAGGCCTAATATCAAACTGAAGGAATATAGAATTTTGTGGTTTCCTAGAACATTGGCTTCCTCTTATTCAGAGTCATCTTCTACTTAAGTACTTCATTATGGTTAGAAAAATGTTTGTAAAATCCCAAAGAATATCCAATGGGTGTTTCAAAATAGTTCTACAGTAATTCCCTTTTCCAAGTAATACGTTGTTCTTGAGTCATTCCAAGAATTGTAACAACCCTATAATTTGTGAATTTTTTTAAATTAATTTAACCTTTTTGATATTTTTCATTTCATGTGACACTGAAGATTGTTTATATTATATTAAATATATATGATTGTATTGAGTTATATGAAACACCTTCTTAATCATGAACTATACACAACATAAAAAATAGTTTTCCCTACATCGAACAATAATTATATCTTGTGTTACATGAAACAATGACCCATCTCGATGGCTTTCTTAATACGTAAGACCAAGTTTTATGAAACAATAGTATATTATTAAAATGTTTTTAGTTAATATAATAAGATATAACATTGATATTAAATTAGAGGTTATGAATATTATAAACTAGTTTTTTATAATTTATCGTTTACACAAGGATAATAGGAATTCATAGGTTAACAATTAATTAGAAATGTATTTATAAACTGATCGAATGTAAATGAAAAAATTGTTATTTTTTATGGTCAGAAATATATTTTTACCAATTAAATTAAATTAATTAAAATTAGTGAGTGATATTAATGTTATATATATTTATATCATATAATAAAAAAATAATTTCTATGTTCATTCAATAGAATTTATTGACATAAGATAAGAACAAACACATTTTTATTCTTAAAAACCAATATTTTTATAAAGGATTTTTTACAGATTTTTAATGGAGAACAAATTTTAAATACAATTTCTTCCACTAATATAGAATTAATATGTAAAAATAAATTTCATAATTGAATTTTTAACATGAAAATTATTTTATGGTAATTTTTTTGTATTTTTCTAGTGATGTGTTAGTTTTTTCATTAATAGTGAAAAATACTAAATTTTAGCTCAAATATGAATTTTCATCTACTTTATTTATAATATTAAATTATATTTTAATTTTTTTTTCAAAGTTTAATTAAATATTTTTTTAATATAATATATTTTATGTTATTTATATCAATTTCACATTGAAATTATGTATAATAACATAGAAATCTTTTTAATTTTTTTACATTAAAAACTCTCATTGTCAACCTGATTGTGGGATTAATTTTAATTTTATTTTCTCCACTTATGTGTTTTGAATTTAGAATAATGGAATCCATATTTGGAATAAAATAATAAATAAATTCTATGACAGTCAACATAGTATTTTTTTACCAAAATTATAAGTGAATGTAGTTAAAATTAATTACATTGATTAGGGTAAACTTATGCCTAACTAAGGACTAAACCATAAATTTATGACCCACAATGACCTAGAAACTTGAACAAGAGACATTGTGTAGCCAAATTTATACTCTATAGTCCCTTTAATATTATTTTTATTATTTTATCAACTTTATAAGTGAGAAATATCTATGTAATTCCATTGACAATATATAATACAAGCGACTCTCCTCTTCAACTTTAAAAGGCCTTCTCCCATACACCTATTTACATCAAAAAAACTAATTATGTTTGGGAGATCATAGATAAAATATATTCAAAACAATAATCCACTCTTACATGAATCTAACCTTGTGTAGAAATACTTCTATGGAAGCCGTTTGGTGTAAATTAAATAGAGTTACCTGATTAAGAGGTAACACCCTCCCTTAGACTCATTTCTATTATTATCTTTCTCTACTCCCTAAAACATAATAATTAAATTATTTTATAAAAAAAGTTTCCTAAATATACATGGATGCTTTTATTCTATGGATTCCACACACACTCACACACACATCCATCTAACAGGTATTAAACATACTATTTACGTGTTTGGGGAACTACCAACTCACTAAATAATGATTCTTCATTTTTTCATTTACCACCTCTCATTGTGGAAATTATGATGGTTACTAGGTTTATATATTCTATAAATTATATTTATTAGTAATTTAATAATATTTAATTATATTTCAAAATATATTTTTATACATTCCATTTTTTGTTAATATGATAATTTCATTTGAGGATGTTTAGTCTACCGCCCCCTCAAAGCGATGTGATTCATTCATACAATATAAGGAATGTATTAAGGATCGGTTTAGTGAACATATATGATATAATAAAGCTACTTTGATATTGATATATATATATATAATTATATATATATATGTTTGTGTATCTTTTACTTTCATCCATTCAACACAACAAAGAATTTGAAATAGTATCCATGCGTATGTACGACCTACCATCTCCCTGAACATTGTATTCCGTTTCATACATATATATTAAATGGATTACTATAATAAATATATAATGAATATAAAATATATTTAAATCATATTTTAAATTCTGTAAATCATGATATTAGTATAAGGACCCAAGATATAACAAATTAACACACACACACAAGACACAGAGGATATTACCTGAAGTGAAACCTTAACATAAAAATCTTAACAAGAGGGTATTATAAAGAAATATAAAAACAATATATGGTATTATGAATATGAATATGGTTTTTTGTAGATTTTTATAAAATATTTATATTTATTATATGGGAGGTTTGAATGATTACAGAGAGAGTAAAGACACAAGTTAGGGGAATTTTGTCACACTTTTTATTTCTGTGAGATACATGCTATATTCACCATCCCTTCCTTTTGTGTTGTGTGTATAATACACATTGATTTATTCTATTATTATTATACATAAATTTATGGGTCTTTAAAAATAATTTATTTTATATTTATTATATGGAATTAATGTTTTAAAAGCTACCAAATTGGTAAGAAAATTTTGTTTCTTTTTTCCTTCATAGAGAGAAATGTTTTGTTATGTAACTACATTATTTTTTCGATGTCTATATAATTCCATTTGGGATGTTATATCAATATTGAACTTAATTTAATGAAATTTTTTAGATTCATGAACTTAATTTTTTTACGAGGAGTGTATGATCCCATGTAACCAAGTTGTTTGAGTTTATTGAAACAATCTCATCGCCTTTTGAGATTATTAATGATTATACTTCTTTTAATGAAATCTTCTGATCTATATCTCATGAAAACTATTGAGTTTCCATATCCAATTTTTATTTAAGATATATCTATGTATTATTAATATATTTAAACTTTATTTTACTTATGATAATTAAAGAATTGTTTTGAAGAAAAATATGACAAAATTTATCTCTTCCAAAGAAAATCTGTTTTATTTTAAAAACATTGTTTTTAAACAATGTTTCACAAAATGTTTTAATATTTTTTTAAAATAACTATTGAAGATAATTTTAAAGTAAGAAGGATTGTAAAAATGTATTATTTTTTTAAAATATTCCTTTATATGTATTCAAATCAATTTTCAAATAAAATGGTATATAAAATGTTTTGATTATTCTTTTAAAAGTATTCATGGAAAATGTTTTTAAAAATATTTTCAATATTATTTTATAATATTTAAATGGAAGTGGTTTTCAATATGTTTTCAATATTATTTTATATTTAATATTGGTAAATAGTTTTAAAAAATATTTCAATCCTTGTTTCTATGTTTTCAATGTATTTTAAAAGGAAATGGGTATCAAAATTTATTATGAATTAAAGATATTCTTTCAAAGAATAAAGGTTATTTTACTCAATTTTTTTTTTCAAAATATCCTTCCAATTTATTTTTGATATAATATTTCATCCATTGACATTACTCTTTACCTTCTAGAAAATAATATAAATGTTTCATTCGTATTCTTTATTTAATGATTTATGTTTGGATTGAATGATTATTATAACACCCATTACTCTTTCATCAGTTATATTATTTTGAAACACAGTTATTTTCATGAGTTAGGACTATGAATAAATGACTATAAAATATATATTTTTCCATATGTTATGATATGATTACATATTTTTAATACCCATTTCATATTAGGGGTTATGATATTATTATTTAAGATCTTGTGGAAAATATATTTATGATTTCGTTATGCGAATGGTGGGTCATATATCTTCTTCCAATACATTAGGTAATGATAAATGTTCTATGTGCTCAAAGTAAACATGGGATGACATCGTATACCTGAAACAAGAGTTTACATTGGAGTACATACTAAGACCAAAAAATGTGGGTATATAAGAGGACATCCCATGCCTGAAACAAGAGGGTACATGAGAGGGAATCCCATGGCTGAAGTAGGTACATGAGTAAATAAACAAAGAATAAAATGATAAAAATGAAATGGTATTCCTCCTTGAAATATTTTTTTTATATACTTATGTGACTGTCATAATTACATGTTTTATTATTATGTAATTATTTCATGGATTATGTTATTTATTTATTTATGATTTTTTTCTTATGAACTAAAAAAATTTATTGAATTATACATGTATATAATATTTTATATAATGGGTGTGATCTTATATTTTCATTAACATGTTCTAATACCATTATTACTTGGATTATGCTTTTATACCTCTCTTGTTTACCCATTATGAACATATGATCTAACCTTATTTTATATTTCCTTCCCCTAGGTTATGAAGATATTTATTATGTTTGATGTGTCCAAAAAGGGTTATAGTAATGAAAAACCTATTGTGAGATAATGAATCCTATTTTTATACTAGGGTTTATGTTTTTATGTTCCCAAAGGCACTATAATAGTATGGTATTAGGGTGTCTGTTTGTAAATTTTTTAACATATTCAGCAAATGTTATGTAATGTTAACGTATATCAATATGGGATTGTTCTTGTTGGTATCAGATAAATTATTTAGTTAAAATTTGTAAAATAGGATGAAAAAATATATTGAGATACCTAGGTATATTAATGAAGATAATTCTACGGATATATTTAATAAAAATTATAAGGATGAGTTAATGTTTAGGAAAATATTCTGTATTTTTGGAAAATGATAGTGAGTGGATTCCTAGAAATATATCCATGTATGAATACAACAACAGTATATGGATTTATCAAATATGTATCTAGGGGTAATAACTCCAAAAAGATATTCCTTGTCCAACAGAAGGTATTCTAGTACATGATAATGAGCCGTTCTGCACACTTAGTTTGAATCTCTTGTGGGATTTTCTTTTGGAATTCACAAAACACTTCATGAATCATAATGAAGGATTTAAATATAATTTGGCTATGGATAACCTAGGATGAAACTAGGGTGTCAGATATTATCGAATATGTGATGATTTAGACATTCTATAAGTACAAATTTCTATGACTATGTGATTTTATTCAATGATAAGTAATTCTCTCACTATACTTCTAGTTTTAGTCAATAGTGAGAAGGGGAAGGAACTGGATGAAAATTGAATGTGGTGGAAAGTTTTCTAATGGGAAGCCAAGCTAGATGATCACTGGATTGAAATATCTTGTGATCATGCCTAATCAGTTTTCACGAAACATGATTTACAACTTGTATCTTAACCAACTATCCAACTCCCAATGAAATAGAGATGAGTTCAATGATAGATTGGTTAATATTTAATATGAAGGAAAGGAAATGTGATTTCAATTGTGTGAAGAATGTGGAAAGAATCCTCGAAGTCATTGTGTTAGAGGAACAATAATATGGTTTGACTGTAAAAAATAAGGGAAACATGTAAGTGACCATAATGGAAAAATGAAGAGTTAGATTAATGAAATGGATGAGAATATTGGCTTCCCTATGTCATATACTAAGGTCAAGTGTTTTATGTGTGGAATAAATGGTCACTATTAAACTCAATGTCCAATGAGTAAATATCTTGAAGAGAATCATTAAGGTATTGTGAGTAGTGGTTACATTGCTGATGACGATGATAGTAAAAATGAAATGTGTATGGAAAGATATATTGTGTAATAGGATGAGGTATACTTGTTACTGGAACAATTATGAAGTAGAATAATAAAAATTTTATGCATTTATAATGAATAATAATGTAATAAGAATGGTGAAATATATAAGGATTTTTTAGTTTATGTTATTCACTACGTATTTATAACAATGTGTCGAATGGTTACTATGGAATAAAAAAGTGAAATAATTGAGAGGTGATGGACATTGAAAACACATGATTAAGGGAAATATAACCCTAAATATGTTCATCATGTTATGATAATGTGGTTTGGATAATGATGTTTGATATACAAATAAGTAAATTGGAAGGTACTGATTACCATGGGACTGATTAAGGAACTATTTACAGTTGGTTTTGGATAACATTGTCAAATTTTACAACATTTTCAGGTTAATAAAATAAATATAATGTAATGTTAATAAAGAATAATGCATGTTTTAAACATGTAAAATGGTAATTCAGGTTATTACTATGTCTCAGTAGAACATATGATGAGGGTATTCAGATGTTTGGAATGTGAAAAACATGAGATACTTAGTGATATATGGGGGAATCATTGATATGATGATTTTGTGACTTTAATTAAAAAGTTTTATAATTTCATATTTTATAAGGGTTACATGGTTAACCATTCAAGAGAGGTTTAAGTTAAACATCATAGTATGTATTTATAGTTTGAGTTTTTATTGAAAATCATTATTAAAAGGCTATTTAGTGATTCACATTACATCGAGGATTCCCATCATATTTATTTTGGAAATTTTGTTAGAATGGTTTTATAAAATGTAATCATGTATATCAGGTGACAACCAATCATATAAGGCCATGGGTATTGAACCAATTATGGAAGGATGATAAGGGTTTTACCCCTACCACAAGCCTACCCGAGGTCCTGGTTAATGTGTTTTTATTTCTGTTGAATAAATAATAATGTTGAATAAGTAGAGTTACTTTTTAAGTTACAAATTAACATATGAACCATATATTTTTATGAATATTAATAGATAAATAAATAAAATTATTCATTAATTTAAGGGACATAAGATTTGGAAAAACTTTATTTAAGTACATCAAGAATGAAGTTTAATTTTGGGACATCAATTTCTTGATTAATTGATGAATTAGAAATTGATAAAAGAAAAACTAAATAATGAGATTCTGATTATATCAGTTGAGTTTATTTTCTTATATTTTTGGTCAATAAAATAATTAATCAATATTAGGATAATGATAAAAATTAAATGTGTTATCCTAATACCTTAATTTTATTAAACCGATGGCCTTTTAAATCATCATTGATTTTTGACATTGAGGCCCTCAAATTTTCATTGATCTTTTATTTGTTTCTAATTTAAAAAATCAATAAATCTATATAAATATTTACGGTTTTAATCCATGACTAATATTCATTCCAAATATATGGTATCCTATGTGAAAACCTATTTATATGTTTCTTTTTATATATGTTAGTTTTCCAACATTCCCTTTTTAAGGAATGTTTTCATATCCAATTTGTATGATGTGGGTTTCTAGGAATGAAAAATTCATGTATTAAACCTTTTATAACCCAAAAAAATTTGAGGGATAAATTAATTTTAATGGGGGTAGAGTATAACACCATTAGATTTTCTGAATTCCTTTTTTTTCAAATTAATTAATCCTTTTTGATATTTTTCATTTATCACAACACTGAAGATAGTTTATATTATATTTTATAACTATTTTTATACTGTGTTAAATAAAACACCACATAAATCATTCACTACATGAAACATATAGTTTAGTTCTCTCTATAAGGTACACTAAGGTTAGATTGCATTATACACAATAATGAACTTCCTCTATTGCTTGAATAAGTCCCAAGATTTAGTTTTACCAAAAATTATTTTATTATTAATATGTAATTATATAATATAAAAAATATAACATAGCTATTAAATTAGTGGTTATGAAAATTATTAACAAATTTTTGAAGATATATGGTTTAAACAAATATAATATGAATTCATATTTTACCAAGTAATTAGAAATGAATATGAAATATGATTGAATATAAAGGAAAATATTGTTATTTTTATGGTCACAAATCTGTTTTCTCATAATAAATTAAATTTACTACAATTACTTGTAACGCCCCGACCCTAGTTACTTAGAGTTGGTGCATTATTGCGTAACATTGGCATGATCACAAAAGATCATGTCTTGAAAGACCGATTAGTTTAGTAGCCTTGGAAACACTAGATACATTCATAAATGTTACATTAAATCATAAAGTGAAAAATCACAATAACATAGTCTCCATAGTCCACACATCTATCCACTTCAGACTATCCCTGTAGGTCAATCATAAAATATTTCTTCACATACTGGGGAAAATAAAACATTAAAAGGGGTGAGCTCTGATTCTCATTAAGGATAAAAATATAGCGAAAGCTTTCATAAATAAAAAAAATATTTAAGGCAATGTATAACTAAAACAAAAGCCATTTAAACATTAACTTCATCATAATATGGCAAAATTAAAATGATATAATGCCATTAACTTATTCAAATGGATATTCTACTGGTCGAATAATCACATGCAATATCAATAACCACTTTCATAATGATATAATGCATAATGCCAGACTATCATAATCACGTAGCCAAGGCATCATGCCAAAACTACAAATAAGATCTTGTCAAGGCCTCGTGTCAAGACACTTGTTTGTCTCATGAGACCTGCTGATGCATCGAGGAGCTATAACGGGCTCCACCCGTCACTTATTAAGTCCAATGCATTCCTCATATGAATAGGTGTAAACATATCATAAACCATTGCATAATAGTATCACATAAAACATGCATGAAGGAAACATAACATTTCCACATTTCAATCACAAGATATCAATAAAACACATTGATGTAATAAAAACACTTTCAAAACTATTTTCAATACCAAAATAAAAGAAAATTAAAACTTGGTATCTATTTTTAATTTTAAAAAAAGTTATGGCTTGTAGAGGAATCCTAAACTAAAATAATAGTCACGGCAGCAGAGAAGTTGTTGTCTCCGCATAGGTAAGAAAAACATTCCTATTGTTGTTTAGTAAAAACGCTTCGTATAAAAAGATTCCTTTTGAATAAAAGTAAAAGTCAAAGGGGTTTATTCACCGTATAATAGAAAGTTTTTTATAAAACAAAATATGCCTAAATGAAAGTAGATTGAGATGATGTCCCTTAGAAAGATCATTTTTTAAATAAAATAGATCTATTATGTGTATTCACTATATGTACACATAAAGAATGTAAAAATACAAGATAGGACATAATAATATCATGACATAATTTGAAAGTAGGAGATTAACCCAAAGAATGGAAAATGGGTTAAGAAGTTCCCGTAAAAAGATTATTTTTAAATAAAATAGATCTATTATGTGTATTCACAATATTTACACATAATGAAAGTATAAATACCTGATAGGACATAATAATATCATGACATAATTTGAATGTAGGAGATTAACCCAAAGAATTGAAATTGGGTCAAGAAGTTCCCTTACCTTGTGTCCGACTTGACTCGATCGTTTTTTAATCTCCTAAATAATAACCTAGAGTTAATTTATATTTTCTTAATAACCTTTTTCATTTTCATTATTCCTTTTATATCACATATTAACATGTTATGAACATTATGTAATTATTTATGTTAATAACGGTCATTTTGTCGATCTTTGGTACTTGAGTCAAAAATAGACTTCTTATAATTACAAGTTGTTCATGTGGTGAAATATCCATTATATAAAAAATTATATTCATGACATAGATATCATATATATCATATATATCCAGCATATACATGCATTTATAATATTACATAACATTTACAGGTAAGAAATGAAATGCACCGTTCATGGAGATGGTAAGCCGTACGTACGCATGAATGCTACCTTCATTTATATTTCGTATTTGATGGAATGAAATAAAGGTATAATATAATTCCAGTATAATAAAATGTATAATACCATTTACTCCATCCTTTATACATCCCACATATGTCATTAACGATTCAAATAACTTTGAGGGGGCGATAGTCCGCACTTCCTAAAATGAAATTATCACGTTTACCCATAATGGAAATCATAAAGGTATTCCATAAATGAAAAATTCAGAATCATAAGGAAAAAAACATAATATATATTATATATAAAAATAGTTTCATCATAATGTCCACCATGAGAGGTGTTAAAATAAGATTTGAACAATCATCGTTTCGTGAGGCAGTAATTCGCCACCCACAAAAACAGTATGTTCTTTAACCATTAGACGAAGGTGTGTGTAAGTGTAAATAAAATAATTCTCAAAGAAACATCCAAGTATATTGAGTATACTGTTGTTGTTACAAAATAAATTAATAAAAAGATTTTATGGTGTTGGAGAATCAAAATAAAACAAAAGAACACAAGAGAAGACATTACCTTAAAATCGGGTAACTCTTTTTGATTTGAGCCAAAGGCTACCTTGGGAAGACTTCTTCCCAAAGGGAGGATTCTAGGAGTAAGAGAAGAAAGTTGAGGGAGTATTTGGGCATAGTTTGGCCAAGATAAATGTCTTGATGGTGTGAATAAGGTGGTAGAGGTGGGGGACTTTTATAAGAGGAGAGGAGGGGTACTCTTGGAAAGATTGAAATGTTACATTATTATGAAATGCTTTTCGGATTCTAAAGGTCCCAAAATGTTATATTTAGAGGCTAAGGTGATAAGGGTTCGAAATAGGAACATACAATAGGTTTTTTTACAAGTTTAAGCCTTATAGTTTACATTATCTTTTAATTTTATTTAAATCGTTAATTAATGAGGTAATTGCTGCATCATCATGGTGTCATACAAAATATAATTTATTTAATGTCTAAAAATTAGAAACAAAATATAATTATGTAGTAAATCTATTTTTATTTCCATTGAATATTTATAGTCAAAATTTTAACTTATATAACCCCATGTAATAATTGTTTTAGTTAAACAACAGATGTTTGTGACAATTTTATTTTTACATTAAATAAAAAGTTATTATTGTCATTTTCTTACCCACGTGGCTCCATGGGGTCCCCAAGTTGACCCATGGATTTTCTTGGTTGTCCATGACTCATCCAATATTGTTAGTACAAGTGTAAAAGTAATTTCATATTTTTATAATATCATTTGTACCTTAAATTTCACTTATTACCTTTAATCGCGATTAATTAAACATAAAAGTTACTATTCACCAAAAAAATTATTTTAATCACATTGAACCAAATTTTATTTCCTAATGACAACCATGTATGTCAGATTTTTTAAAATCAAATCACAGAATTGGTAAGGTTTTATTTAAACAAAAAATCAGTTTTTTAACTACCACTTACTGGTTTCACTATTCATCAAAAATTGAAGTTTTTCAGAACAATGCCAAAATTTCACCCTAAGCTATAATTGATATTCCGAATTCCAGAATGATGTATATTTTAAAGAATTCCAAAAATATAATTTGAATTAATAAATTTTATAATTAATTCCCGTTGTCCCATCAAATAGCGCGTTTTTTAGAAACAATATATATCAAAAGATTGACAATTGTTTATGTCCAATTTCAAATTGAAATTAATTCTAATGACCACCATTGGATAAAATGGTAAAAATATATTATAATTATAAATTAAAACCACTGAATAGTATAATTTATCACTATAAATTATTTTTATTAAAAAAGTTGTTTTTATGTATTTTTCACTATTCCTAAAAAAATGGAAGATCTCATAAAAATACCAAAAATTTAACATAGGCTAATTTCGATATTCCGAATCCAAAAATGAAGTCCATTTTGAAATATAAAATATATATAATTTCAAAAGGTGGGTATTACTATTCATAATGGCTAATTTGATTGGTCGTGGTACGTTAGAATCTCGAACTTGCGTACAATGCAGGCTATTGCATTATTGAAAGAAAAGCGTATCGTGGAAGCTCGGGGTGTTACATTCTACCCTCCTATAAATTGCATCCTCGCAATTTGAAATTTTTCTTTTAAAATAAATGGTTGAAAATAGAAAATACATTTGTGGAAAACCCACATCAGAAATAGGGTTAATAAAAATATAACATTAAAAGAAAGAAATAGAGGTACAAAGGTCACCCGAGATAGTTCATACTAGGATTATATGAAAATATGGATATGGAGGAAAAACAAACCATCATGGTCTGATGGAGAGTTGTAGAAAACAGGATTAGGATTAAGTTAACCATAAGAAAATCACAAACTTGTGATTGGTTAAACAATCATTGAATCCCCAGTTGGAAAAGTCAACCGACAACGTTTTTGTTTTAAGTTACCTTTCATAAAGTTGAGGAATTTATTTAAGAGATTTACTAAGAACGTAAGGAAATATACTTACATGTCATATAGGCTTTCATTCTTTAATAAATTTTCACCACGAACCCATCTTTCACTCAAAATGGTAAAAGAACTCAAAAATATTCTATTAATCCTAATTGTATAAGGTTCAAAATATTACCACATACCATTTAGATTCGGAAAACTATTTTGTAATAACCAGGGAGTTCCTGTAGGCTAGTGGTAGGTAAAAAGGCATGTCGCACTATGGTTGTGGGTTCCATTCCTGCAGCTTTTTCTGACGCGATGGGTTATCCCCCAACCTGCAGGTTGTCCTTTTCCTAAAAGTATAGTATTATAATATTCGAAAAATAATCTTTAGAAAATTTTTAACCTTAAACAATACTATCTAATTTTCAACTTAATTCCTTCCAACCTTTATAGTTATCCGAAATACCTCTATCCAGACTTTCTCTAAAAGGCTTCCAAATCCCAAAATCAATTGTAACATCAGATTCCCCAAACAAAGTAATGTTTCTCTTATTGTCACATACTAAAAATATGATTACCTTTATCATATTAAATCCTTAATGAAAAATACAATTACTATAGTACAATCCTTATATATATATATATATCACATTATCCTTATAACCAGAATATAATCCTTGAGTCCAAAAGCACCAATACATTAATTATTCCACTTCAACTATAGTAACATCATAAGATTGTCCTTGATCCCTTGGCCTTTTCTAAGGTAAGTTTCCCTGACTCATAGGACATTCATTTTCATAATGCCCCATTTCCCTACAATTGTAGAATTCAACATTGATAGCCTCTTTCTTTCCCTTGAAATCACGAGCCTAGTGAACTTTTTCTCCACATTTATAACAAACTCCCATTCCTTTTAGGCAAGTACTGGGGTGATTCTTCCCACAATTATCACATAATGGAAAATCATTATTTCCCTTTCTCCCTTTTTCTGACTCTTGTTCCACCATTCTCTTCTTCTATTGCTTTACTTTATTGTCATAAGATTTAGAAAATTCCTTTTCTGTCTTGATAGCACATGAGACAATATCTTCATATGATAAGAAGGTTTGTGAAACTAATGCTCGATGGAGAAACATTTTTAACCCATCAAAGAAACGATCGATCTTACTTCTTGGGTTACGTATATATTCTGGAGCATGCCTTGTTAACATTGTAAAGTTAGCCTCATAATTTCCGACATTCTCATCCTCCTTTTGCCTCAGACTCAGAAATTGCCTTTCCATATCTGTTCTATGGTCACCAGGGAAGTATTTTTCTACGAAAAGCTCTTTGAACTCTCTCCATTCTATACTTGATACTTCTTCATCTTACTTTGTGTTTTGAATCAGTGACCACTATTGATTGACATCTCCAGTAAGGAGGTAAACTACCATGACAACCTTCTCCCTTTCACTACTCCCCAAGGCATGGCATATTTTCTCTAAGGAATTTATCCATTGCTCAACTACTAAGGTATTTGTACTCCCATTTAATGTTAGTGGTTATTGCCTCTTGAAACGATCTAACATTGATCCTCCACATTACGGATAAGGGTGCTCCATACGAGTAAGGTTATTATTCATAAATAGAGTGAGTTGTCCCAGTATGGGGATAAGGTGATCAGCACCAGTTGTATCTCCAGCTCCACAATAATTATCTTGAGCAGGAGGGAAATCCCAACATGGAGTGCGTGCATTTATACGTTTTCCATTCCTCCCACTAGGTGCCATTTCTAAACAATGGCATAAACTAGATTAGTTTATGGATCAAAATACATAATTCCATACTTGTAAAACACTTAACATAAATTGAAGAATTTATGGATATAATCCATAATCATAAAAAAAATTCTTTAAGGAAGTATATACTCATAAACCCTTTAGAATGGTTTGTAAAGAAAATGTGAATTATCCTAAGAATATCCCCCGGGAGTGTCATAACCAAGAGTGCAGCAAGGCCCGTTGTCGTGCACCAGTTCCCATTCGAGTCTATCTCAAAGCGGTGTTTTCAGGTTTTACCCCTAGGTA
The DNA here is from genome assembly GCA_963277665.1 of Viscum album. Classification (NCBI taxonomy): domain Eukaryota; kingdom Viridiplantae; phylum Streptophyta; class Magnoliopsida; order Santalales; family Viscaceae; genus Viscum; species Viscum album. The sequence goes on along the minus strand of OY728127.1, from coordinate 1,955,077,802 downwards.
CAGCTGTGCCAGAGCCACCTCTACCTACTCATATTCAGACAGGGATGTATTGCTCAGAAAACTCACAAAATCTCTATAATACCAAAATTCTAGGAAGTAATTCTATACTAATCCTCAAAGTCTATCTTAGGGCTATGTGCTCTAATCAGATTTTATCAAAATATAGCTTCCAAGGTTAGTACTAAACTACTTCTAATACCAACTGTAACGCCCCGACCCCAGTTACCCAGAGTTGGTGCATTATTGCGTAACATCGGCATGATCACAAAAGATCATGTCTCGAAAGACTGATTAGTTTAGTGGCTTTGGAAACAGAAGATACATTCATAAATGTTACATTACATCATAAACTGAAAAATCACAATAACATAGTCTCCATTGTCCACACTTATATCCACTTCAGACTATCCCTGTAGGTCAGTCATAAAATATTTCTTCACATCCTAGGAAAAATAAAACATTGAAAGGGGTGAGCTCTGATGCTCAGTAAGGATAAGAATATAGCGGAAGCTTTCATAAATAAACAAAAACATTTAAGGCAATGTATACTAAAACAAAAGCATTTTAAACTTGAACTTAAACATAATATGGAAAAATTAAAATGTGATAATTCCATTTACTTATTCACATGGATATTCTACTGGTCGAATAATCACATGAAATATCAATAACCACTTTCATAATGATGGAATGCATAATGACAGACTATCATAACCACATATCCAAGGCCTTATGCCAAGACTAAAAATAATATCTTGTCAATCCCTCGTGCCAAGACACTAGTTTGTCTCATGAGACCTTCTGATGCATCTAGGAGCTATAACGGGCTCCACCCGTCACTTATTAAGTCCAATGAATTCCTCATATGAATAGGTGTAAACATATCATAAACCATTGCATAATCATATCACATAAAACATGCATAAAGGAAACATAACATTTCCACATTTCAATCATAGGATATCAATAAAACACATTGATGTAAAAAAAACACTTCCAAAAACACTTTCAATACCAAAATAAATGAAAATTAAAACATGGTATCTATTTTTCATTTAAAAAAAAGTTATGGATTTTAGAGGAAGCCGAAACTCAAATAATACTCATGGCAGTAGAGAAGTCGTTGTCGCCGCAAACGTAAGAAAAAACATTCCTTTTTTCGTTTAGTAAAAAGGCTTCGTATAAAAATATTCCTTTTGAATAAAAGTAAAAGTCAAAGGGGTTTATACACCGTATAATGGAAAGTTTTGTATAAAACAAAATATGCCTCAATGAAAGGACATTGAGACGAAGTCCCTTACAAAGAACATTTTTTAAATAAAATAGATCTATTATGTGTATTCACTATAAGTACACATAAATAATGTAAAAATACAAGATAGGACATAATAATATCATGATATAATTTGAAAGTAGGAGATTAACCCAACGAATGGAAATTGGGTTAAGAAGTTCCCTTACAAAGATCATTTTTTAAATAAAATAGACCTATTATGTGTATTCACTATATTGACACACAATGAAAGTATAAGTACCAGATAGGACATAATAATATCATGACATAATTTGAAGGTAGGAGAATAACCCAAAGATTGGCAATTGGGTTAAGAAGTTCCCTTACCTCGTGTCCGACTTGACTCGATCGTTCTTTAATATCATGAATAATAAACTAGAGTTAATTTATATTTTCTTAAGAACCATTTTCATGTTCATTATTCATTTTATATCACTTATTACCATGTTATTAACATTATGTAATTATTTAAGTTAATAACAGTCATTTTGTCGATCTTTGGTACTTGAGTCAAAAATAAACATCTTATAATTACAAGTTGTTCATGTGGTGAAAACTCCATTATATCTAGAATTATAGTCCTGATATATATATCATATATATCATATATATCCAGTATATATATTCATTTATAATATTACATAACATTTAGAGGTAAGAAATGAAATGCACCATTCATGGAGACGGTAAGCCGTACGTACACATTAACGCTACTTTCATTTATATTTCATATTTAATGGAATGAAATAAAGTTATAATATAACTCAAGTATAATATAATGTATTATACCATTTAATGCATCCTTTATACATCCCACATATGACATTAACGATTCAAATCACTTTGAGGGGGCGGTAGTCCGCACTTCCTAAAATGAAATTATCGCATTTACCCATAATGGAAATCATAAAGGTATGCCATAAATGAAAAATACAGAATCATAAGGAAAACAAAAACATAATATATATCAAATATAAAAATAGTTTCATCATAATGGACACCATGAGAGGTGTTAAAATATTATTGAACAATCATCGTTTCGTGAGGCAGTAAATCGTCACCCACAGAAACAGTATGTTCTTTAACCATTAGACGAAGGTGTGTGTAAGTGTAAATAAAATAATTCTCATAAAAACATCCAAGTATATTGCGGATACTGGTTTTGTTACAAAATAATGTTATAAAAAGATTTTAGGGGGTTGTAGAAGCAAAATAAAACAAAATAACACAAGAGAAGACATTACTTTAAAATCGGGTAACCCTTTTTGATTTGAGCTAAAGGCTTCCTTAAGAAGACTTCTGCCCCAAGTGAGGCTTCTATGAGTAATATAGGGAATTTTAGAGAGTATTTAGGTAGAGTTTGTCCAAGAAAAATGGCTTGAAGTTGTGAATAAGGTGGTAGATATGGGGGCCTTTTATAAGAGGAGAGGAGGGACACTCTTGGAAAGATTGAAATGTTACATTATTATGAAATGCTTATCAGGTTCTAAAGGTCCCAAAATAATATATTTTGAGGCTAAGGTGATAAGGGTTCTAAATATTCACATACAATAGGTTTTTTACAATTTTAATCCTTATATTTTACATTATCTTTTAATTTTATTTAAATCGTTAATTAATGAGGTAATCGTTGTATCATCATTGTGTCATAAAAAATTTAATTTATTTAATGTATAAAAATTATAAAAAAATTTAATGATGTAGGAAATATTATTATATTTCCAATGAATATTTATAGTCAAAAAATTAACTTATATATCCCCATGTAATAATTTTTTTAGTAAAACAACACATGTTTGTGAAAATTTTATTTTTACTTTAAATAAAAAGTTATTAATGTCATTTTCTTACCCATGTGGCTCCATGGGGTCCCCAAGTTGACCCATGGATTTTATTGGTAATCTATGACTCATCCAATAAGGTTAGGACAAAGGTAAAAGTAATTTAATATTTTTATAATATCATTTTTACCTTAAATTTCACTAATTACCTTTAGTCGCGATTAATTAAACTTAAAAGTTACTATTCACCAAAAAAATTATTTTAATCCCATTGAAGCACATTTTACTTCTTAATGACAACCATGTATGTCGGATTTTTGAAAATAAAATCACAGAAGTGGTAATCTTTTATTTAAAAAAAATCAGTTTTTTAACTACCACTAAGTGGTTTCACTATTCATCAAAAATTGATGTTTTTCAGAACAATGCCAAAATTTCACCCTAAGCTATAATTGATATTCCGAATTAAAAAATTATGTCTATTTTAAAAAATTCCAAACATATAAGTTGCATTAATTAATTTTATAATTAATTCCCGCTGTCACAACAAATAGCGTGTTTTTATGAAACAATATATATCAAAAGATTGACAATTGTTTATGTCCAACTTCAAAGTGAAATTAATTATAATGACAACCATTGGATAAAATGGTAAAAATATATTATAATTATAAATTAAAACCACTAAATAGTATAATTTATCACTATAAATTATTTTGATTAAAAAATTTGTTTTTAATTATTTTTCACTATTCTTAAAAAATTGGAAGTTCTCAGAAAAATACCAAAAATTCAACATAGGAAAATTTCGATATTCCGAATCCAAAAATGAAGTCTATATTGAAATATAAAATATATATAATTTCAAAAGGTGGGTATTAATATTCATAATTGCTATTTTTATTGGTCACGGTGCGTTAGAATCTCGAACTTTCATACAATGCAAGTTGTTTCATTATTGAAAGACAAGCGTATCATGGAAGCTCGGGGTGTTACATTATTCCATCCTTCAATAAATTGCGACCTCGAATTTTGAAATTTTTCTTTGAAAATAAAAGGTTGAAAATAGAAAATACCTTTGTGGAAAACCCACATCGAAAATAGGGTTAATAAAAATATAACATTAAAAGCAAGAAAGAGAGGTACAAAGGTCACCCGAGATAGCCCATACTAGGATTATATGAAAATAAGGATATGGAGGAAAAACAAACCATCAAGATATGATGGAGAGTTGTATAAAACAGGATTAAGAGAAAGATAACCACAAGAAAATCAAAAACTTATGATTGGTTAAACGGTCATTGAATCTCCAGTTGGAAAAGTTAGCCGACAACGTTTTTTTTAAGTTACCTTTCATAATGTTGATGAATTTATTTAAGAGATTTTCTAAGAACATAAGTAAATATACTTACTTGTCATGTAGGCTTTCATTATTTAATAAATTTTTACCACAAACCCATATTTCACTCAAAATGGTAACAAAACTCAAAAATATTCTATTCATCCTAATTTTATAAGGTTCCAAATATTACCACATACCATTTAGATTAGGAAAACTATTTTTTAATAACCAGGGACTTCCTGTAGGCTAGTGGTAGGTAAAAATGGCCTATCGCAATATGGTTGTGGGTTCGATTCCTGCAGCTTTGTCCGATGCGATGGGTTATCCCCCAACCTGTAGGTTGTCCTTTTCCTAAAATTATAGTATTATAATATTCCAAAAATAATCTTCAGAAACGTTTTAACAGTAAACAATTATATGCAAAGTTCAACTTAATTCATTCCAACCTTTATAGTTATCCAAAATACCTCTATCAAGACTTTCTCTAAAAGGTCCCTAAATTAAAAAATCAATTTTAACATTGGATTCCCCAAACAAAGTAAAGTTTCTCTTATTGTCACATACTAAAAATATGATTAACTTCATCATATTAAATCCTTAATGAAAACGACAAGTACTGTAGTACAATCCTTATATATATATATATATCACATTATCCTTATAACCAGAATATAATCCTTGTGTCCAAAAGAACCAATACATTAATTATTCCACATCAACTGTAGTAACATCATAAGATTTTCCTTGATCCTTTGGCCTTTTCTGTGGTATGATTCCCTGACGCTTAGGACATTCATTTGCATAATGCCCCATTTCCCTACAATTGGAACATTCAATATTGATAGCCTCTTTCTTTCCATTGTAATCACGAGCCGGGTGACCTTTTTATCTACATTTATAACAAACTTCCATTCCTTTTAGGCAAGTACCAGGGTGATTCTTCCCACAATTATCATATAATGTAAAATCCTTCTTTCACTTTTTCCCTTTATCTATCTCTTGTTCCACCGTTCTCTTATTCTCTTGCTTTACTTCATGCTCATATGATTTAGAGAATTCCTTTTCTGTCTTGATAGCACATTAGACAATATCTTCGTATGACGAGAAGGTTTGTGAGACTAATTCTCGACGGAGAAAAAGTTTTAACCCATCAAAGAAAAGATCGATCTTACTTATTGGGTTACGTATATAATCTGGAGCATGCCTCGCTAACCTTGTAAAGTTAGCCTCATACTTTGTGACATTCTCATCCTCCTTCTGCCTCAGACATAGAAATTGCATTTCCATATCTGATCTATAGTCATGAGGGACGTCTTTTTCTAAGAAAATATCTTTGAACTTTCTCCATTCCATATTTGATACTTCTTATCTTCCTTTGTGTTTGAATCAGCGACCACCATTGATCAGCATCTCCAGTAAGGTGGTAAAATGCCATGACAACCTTCTCCCTTTCACTACTCCCCAAGGCATGGAATATTTTCCCTAAGGAATTTATCTATTGCTCAGCTTCTATGGGATTTGTTCTCCCATTGAATGTTAGTGGTTGTTGCCTCATGAAACGATCTAACATTGATCCTCTACGTTGCAGATCAGGGTGCTCCATACGAGTAAGGTTATTATTTATAACCTGAGTGATTTTCCCAGTATGGTGATAAGGTGATCTGAACCTGTTGTATATGCAGCTCCACAATAATTAACTTGAGCAGGAGGGAAGTCCCTACATGTAGTGCATGCATTTATACGGTTTCCATTCATACCACTAGGTGCAATTTCTTAACAATGGAATAAACTAGATTAGTTTATGAATAAAAATACATAATTCCATACTTGTAAAACACTTAACATAAATTGAAAAATTTATGGATATATTCCATAATCATAAATTTTTTTCCTTTGAGGATGTATATACTCATAAACACTTCATAATGATTTTTAATGAAAATGAGAATTATCCTATGAATATCCCCCAGGAGTGTCGTAACCAAGAGTGCAGAAAATACCGTTGTCCTGCACCAGTTCTCGTTTGAGTCTATCTTAAAGTGGTGTTTTTGGGTTTTACCCCTAGGTACATCTGTACCAGAGCCGCCTCTACCTGCTCGTATCCAGACAGGGATGTATTTTTCAGAAAACTCACAAAATCTCAATAATACTGAAATTCTAGGAAGTTATTCTATACAAATAGTCAAATTCTATCTTAGGGCTATCTGATCAAATCAGATATTATCTAAATCTAGATTCCAAGGTCAGTACTAAACTACTTCGGATTCCAACTTTAACCCCCTGACCCCAGTTACCTAGAGTCGGTGCATTATTGCGTAACATTGGCATGATAAAAAAAGATCAAGTCTCGAAAGACCGATTAGTTTAGTAGCCTTGGAAACACTAGATACATTCATAAATGTTACATTACATCATAAAGTGAAAAATCACAATATCATAGTCTCCATAGTCCACACTTCTATCCACTTCAGATTATCCCTATAGGTCAGTCATAAAATATTTCTTCACATCCTAGGAACAATAAAACATTAAAGGGGGTGAGCTCTGATGCTCAGTAAGGATAACAATATAGAAGAAGCTTTCATAAATAAACAAAAACATTTAAGGAAATGTATAACTAAAACAAAAGCCTTTTAAACTTGAACTTCATCATAATATGGAAAAATTAAAATGAGAAAATGCCATTTATTTATTCACATGGATATTCTACTGGTTGAATAATCACATGAAATATCAATAACCACATTCATAATGATGGAATGTATAATTCCAGACTATCATAACCACGTAGCCAAGGCCTCGTGCCAAGACTACAAATAAGATCTTTTCAAGGCCTCATGCCAAGACCCTAGTTTGTCTCATGAGACCTGCCGATGCATCGAGAAGCTATAACAGGCTCCACCTGTCACTTATTAAGTCCAATTCATTTTTCATATGAATAGGTGTAAACATATCATAAACCATTGCATAATAATATCTCATAAAACATGCATAAAGGAAACATAAAATTTCCACATTTCAATCACACGATATCAATAAAACACATTGATGCAATAAAAACACTTTCAAACCCATTTTGAATACCAAAATAAAAGAAAATTAAAACATGGTATCTATTTTTCATTTAAAAAAAAGTTATGGCTTGTAGAGGAAGCCAAAACTCAAATAATAGTCACGGTGGCAGAGAAGTCTTTGTCGCCGCGTATGTAAGAAAAAACATTCATTTTTTCGTTTAGTAAACACGCTTCGTATAAAAAGATTCCTTTTGAATAAATGTAAAAGTCAAAGGGGTTTATACACCGTATAATGGAAAGTTGTGTATAAAACAAAATATGCCTCAATGAAAGGAGATTAAGACGATGTCCCTTAAAAGGATCATTTTTAAATAAAATAGACTTATTATGTGTATTCACTATAAGTACACATAACAAATGTAAAAATAAAAGATAGGACCTAATAATATCAGGACATAATTTGAAAGTAGGAGATTAACCCAATGAATGGAAATTGGGTTAAGAAGTTCCCTTACAACGATCATTTTCTAAATAAAATAGATCTATTATGTGTATTCACTATATTTACACATAAAGAATGTATAAATACCAGATAGGACATAATAATATCATGACTTAATTTGAAGGTAGGAGATTAACCCAAAGAATGGGAATTGGGTTAAGAAGTTCCCTTACCTCATGTCCGACATGACTCGATCGTTCTTTAATCTCTTGAATAATAAACTAGAGTTAATTTCTATTTTCTTAAGATCCTTTTTCATATTCATTATTCCTTTTATATCACTTATTACCATGTTATGAACATTATGTAATTATTTAAGTTAAGAACGGTCATTTTGTAGATCTTTGGTACTTGAGTAAAAAATAAACTTCTTATAATTACAAGTTGTTCATGTGGTGAAATATCCATTATATCCAGAATTATATTCATGATATATATGTCATATATATCATATATATCCAGTATATACATTCATTTATAATATTACATAACATTTAGAGGTAAGAAATGAAATGCACCGTTCATGGAGACGGTAAGCCGTACATACGCATGAACACTACAGCCATTTATATTTCATATTTAATGGAATGATATAAAGGTATACTATAATTCCAGTATAATATAATGTATAATACCATTTACTCCATCCTTTATACATCCCACATATGGCATTAACGATTCAAATCACTTTGAGGGGGCGATAGTCCGCACTTCCTAGAATGGAATTATAGCGTTTACCCATAATGGAAATCATAAAGGTATTCCATAAATGAAAAATATATAATCATAAGGAAAAAAACATAATATATATCATATATAAAATAGTTTCATAATAATGGTCACCATGAGAGGTGTTAAAAGAAGATTGAACAATCATCATTTCGTGAGGCAGTAATTCGCCACCCACAGAAATAGTATGTTCTTTAACCATTAGACGATGGTGTTTGTAAGTGTAAATAAAATAAATCTCATAAAAAAATCCATGTATATTGAGGATACTGTTTTTGTTAGAAAATAAAGTAATAAAAATATTTTAGGGGGTTGGAGAAGCAAAATAAAACAAAAGAACACAAGAGAAGACATTACCTTAAAATCGGGTAACTCTTTTTGATTTGAGCCAAAGGCTTCCTTGGGAAGACTTCTGCCCAAAGTGAGGCTTCTAGGAGTAATAGAGGGAAGTTGAGATAGTATTTGGTCAGATTTTGGCTAAGCCAAATGGCATGAAGGTGTGAATAAAGTGGTAGAGTTGGGGGCCTTTTATAAGAGGAGAGGAGAGGAACTCTTGGAAAGTTTGAAATGATACATTATTATGAAATGATCATCCGATTATAAAGGTCCCACAATGATATATTTCTAGGATAAGGTGATAAGGGTTCGGAATATGCACATCCAATAGGTTTTTGAAAAGTTTAATCCTTAGATTTTACATTATCTTATAATTTTATTTTAATCGTTAATTAATGAGGTAATCGTTGCATCATCATGGTGACAGAAAAAATTTAAATTTTTAATGATTAAATTTTTTTTAAAAAAATATATTGATGTATGAAATCTTTTTATCTTTCCAATAAATATTTATAGTCATAAATTTAACTTATATAACCCCATGTAATAATTGTTTTAGTAAAACAACACATGTTTGTGACAATTTTATTTTTTACTTTAAATAAAAAGTTATTAATGCCATTTTCCTACCCAAGTGGCTCCATGGGGTCCCCAAGTTGACCCATGGATTGTCTTGGTCAGACATGATTCATACAATAAGGGTAGGACAAGTGTAAAGGTAATTTCATATTTTTATAATATCATTTTTACCTTAAATTTCACTAATTATCTTTAATCGCGATTAATTAAACTTAAAAGGTACTATTCACCAAAAAATTATTTTAATCCCATTGAACCACATTTTATTTCTAATGAAAACCATGTATGTAGGATTTTTTAAAATCAAATCACAGAAGTGGTAATGTTTTATTTAAACAAAAAATTAGTTTTTTAACTACCACATAGTGGTTTCACTATTCATCTAAAATTGATGTTTTTCAGAACAATGCCAAAATTTCACTATAAGAAATAATTGATATTCTGAATTAAAAAATTATTTCTATTTTAAAAAATTCCAAAAATATATGTTTAATTAATTAATTTTATAATTAATTCCCGCTGTCACAAAAAATAGTGTGTTTTTAAGAAACAATATATATCAAAAGATTGACAATTGTTTATGTCCAATTTCAAAGTGAAATTAATTCTAATGACCACCATTGGATAAAATTGTAAAAATATATTATAATTATAAATTAAAACCACTCAATAGTATAACTTATCACTATAAATTATTTTGATTAAAAAAGTTGTTTTTAAGTATTTTTCACTATTCCTAAAAAATTGGAAGTTCTCAGAAAAATACCAAAAATTCAACATAGGCTAATTTCGATATTCCGAATCCAAAAATGAGGTCCATTTTGAAATATAAAATATATATAATTTCAAAATGTGGGTATTAATATTCATAATTGCTATTTTGAGTGGTTGCGGTGCGTTAGAATATCGAACTTACGTACAATGCAAGCTATTGCATTATTGAATGAGAAGCGTATCATGGAAGCTCGGGGTGTTACATTAATGAGTGAAATTAATATAATATATATGTAATATATTTAATAAAATAATTTTTTTTGTTAATAAAATAGATTATATAGACATAATATAAGAAAAACCACAATTTTATGCTCAAAAATAAATATTTTTTATTAAGGCATTTTTACCACTTTTTAATGCAGAACCCATTTAAATAAATATTTTGGAACTTATAAAGATATAATATTTCAAAATAACTTTTATTTTTAAAATTTAAACATAATAATTACGTTGATAAATTTTTGGTATTTTTCTATAAAGTTTTACTTTTTAAAAAAATTTATGAAAACACTAATTTTTAGTTCAAAACTACATATTCATGTTTTTTTTAGAAGGGTAAATTTTATTTCAATCTAGTTTAAAAGAATAATTAGATAATATTTATATCATATAATAAAATTTAGGTCATTAGGATCAATTTTCACATTGAAATTCATTATAACAACATTAGCAAACCTTTGAATGTTTTTACATTAAAAACATATATTGTCGACCCGACTGCATGATTAATTTTAATCTAATTTTTGTTACTTATCTAACTGGAATTTGGAAATAGGGATTCCATATTTGGAATCAGAATAATATAAAATTAAAAATAATGTGATATTATTTTTCTAACAAAATAATTAATGAATGTAATTTAAATTAATTAGATCGATTGAGGTAAAATAAAGCATAACTAATGAATAAACCTTAAATTTGAGACCGAAAATGACCAATAAACTTATAAAAGATCCATTGTATGAACATATTTTAACTATATCCTCCCTTATCTAGATTATGGTCATTTATAGGATCCACATGACATGTGGAAAACATGTCTGTAATTCCTTTGTCAAAATATTTCATGACTGCCACTCCTCATCAACTATAAAAGGCCTCCTCTCCTCCCCTTCCTTACACCTACAAAACCACATAGGATAGGCCAATATCTTCTCAAAGATCCTCAAAAAAATAAAATAATTCCTTCCTCATTTATGTCGTCCCTGTGTATAAATCCTTCCAACACTTCCCATTGGTGAAAACAAAAAGGAGTTTCCCGATTAAGAGGTAACAACCTCCCTCAATGTCAATTATTTTATTTTTTATCCACTATATCAAATATTTTTATTTCATGCATTTATAACAACAAAAGTATAATAAATATAATAATTTTTTTTATTCTAATGTTTTTATCCACACATTCACAAAATTCCAACTAATGGGTAAAAAACATATTGTTCATGTGTGAAGTGAAATACTACCAAACTAAATGATGATTGTTTATTTTTCCTTTACCACCTCTCATTGGAGAAATTATGATGGAAAATTTGTATATATATGTTATATATTATATTTATTATGTATTTAATCTTATTCAACTCTCTTAAAACATATATATTAATACTTTCCATTTCATTAACACTATAATTTTGTTTGGAGAAGTGTGGACTACCACCGTTCAAAGAGATATGATTAATATATACATTACATGTAATGTATTAAAGATTTATTTAGTGAATATATTTGATATTTATTATATAATAAATGTACTTTATTAAAAATATATATATATATATATGAATTTTATCATGTTTCTTTATATATAAAAATTAAACAGAAATAATGTTCATGCTTACGTATGACCTACTGTCTCCATGAATGGTGTATTACATTTCATAATTATATATTATAGGGGTTAAATTAAAAAAAATATTTCTTATATAAGTTATTTTTAAATAAAGGTTTAAATTATGTAAATCATGATATAAGTATAATGACCAATGATATAACAAATTATGAGTCATGCGAAAAACAAAGTAGATATTACCTGATGTGAAACCTTAACATAGAATTGTTAACAAGTAGGAAATATAAATACATCATAAAACCATATATGGTTTAAAAAGTAATAATATGGTTCTATGATATATTTATAATAAATTTATATTTATAGATTGGAGGTGTGTTTGAGTATGAATATAGTAAACCAAAAAGGTTGGGGAATTTCATCCAACTTTTTATTTATGTGAGACACATGATATATTCACCACCCATTGAATTTTCATGGAGTGTATAATGACTATGAATGTATTATATGGATATTTTTATTAAATTTAGGTTTATTAAATATCAATTATATTATTTTTATTTCATGGGGTTAATTTTTGAAAAGCTTCCAAATCTGTAAGATATTTTTGACTCTATTTGTCTTCATTAAGACACATGTTTTGTCATGAACATACATTGTTTTTCAAGGTGTATATAAATCCATTTCACATGATATATCATGAATATTATTTATTTAATGATTTTAATAAGATTCACTTAATTTATTTTTTTTATGTAGATAGTATGATCCCAATTAACCAAGTGGTAAGAGTTTTTTGAAACAACACCATCACTTATTGAGATGATTAATGATTTTGATTCATTTTGTCAAATATTTTGGTAAATCTCTAGAAAAATCATGATATTACGTATCCTATATTTATTCATGTTATGTCAATAACATAGTACTATTTTTAAACTATATGGTACGTTAGATAATTAACAATCTATTTTTAAGAAAAATCAATCTATATATCCTTATTTGTTAAGAAATTTGTTTTATTTTAGAAACCATGTTTTAGAAAATGTTTTGAAATGAAACTAGAAGATTATTGTAAAATAAAAACTATTTTAAAATGATTTATTGTTTTCAGGTATCCCTTTATATATTTCCAATTCATTTTTCGAATAAAAATGTTTTTAAAATATTTGTATGATTTTTTTATATATTCAAGGAAAATGTTTTAATTTTTTTCAATATTATTTTATAAGTTTTCAAGTAAAAAGGTTTTAGAAATGTGTTTACTATTATTTGATAAGTTCTTAAGGATTTTTTTTCAAAAAGTTTTCAAGCATTTTTTCTACATTTTAATTTTATTTTCAAAAGAAATGGTTTTCAAATTGATTTATATTTTAAAGAGAATTTTTCAAAGAAGAAATGATATTTTCCTCAATAAATGTTTTAATTATATCCTTCCATGTTATTATCCATCTATTTTTAAATTCTTTGACGTTACTCATTACCTTATAGGTAATAATTCAATGGTTTCATTCATATTATTTGTTGAATGGTTTATGTCTCGATGGAATGATGCTTATGACCCATGTTTCTCTTTCCTGATTTATATTATTTGGAAACCCAACCATTTCGATGGGTAATTATTATGATGAAATAAATATAAAATGTATAATTTTTTACAGGTCATGATATGATTACATGTTTTTAATACCAAATTCATTTCATGGGTTATTCTATGATTATTTATGATCTCATGGAACATGTTTGTATTATTTCATTATGACAAGGCTGGGACCTTTATATCCATTCAATGTATTTGGTAATGATAAATGTTATATGAGATCAAAGTATACATGGGAGGGAATCCCAATACCAAAACAAGATAATATTCGAGAAGGAATCCCAAGAATGATATAGGTATACAGTTAATGAACCCAATACTTATATGTTACAAATGACTTGTTAGACTTCCTACATACATGGTTTTTATATCCTTATGATTGTACCATAATTATATGATTTATTCCAATGTTATTCATTCATGTATTATTTTATTTATTTCATTATGATTCATGTATTTTCAAAGGCCAATATTTATGTCATGATGCATGTTTATGATATTTGATATACATGGCCTGATATTATATGATCATAAGTATGTTCTCAAACCCATATGCTATGGATTATGATTTCTGATATCCCTTGTTTACCCCTACTGATCATTTTATCTCACCCATTATTATATTTCCTTCCCATATTTTATGAATATATGTATTATGTTTTATGTGTCTAAGAAGGGTTATAGTAAAAAATAACCCAATGTGAGACGATATATATCATTTATGCATGAATATTTTATTCCATGTTTCCAAAGGCACTGCACTAGTATGGTATTTCAACGTCTATTTGTATAATATTTTATGTATTCTTAAAATGTTATGTAATGTTAATGTACGTTATGTCTAGCTCATTATAGACACATATTATAAGACTTTTTACCCTTGCGTATATGTAGGCCCGATCTAGTTCCATATGTAGTATCTAGAAAGTGATGTAACACTAGGACACCACTCACTCTATCCTTTACAAAAATATATATATAATATTCCTATAATTTTTCTAATCATTATACATATCCTTAGAGACATACCAAGACATATCGTTTAAAATATTCCTAGGGATATCAAAAATTTCTTCTCACCCATGTTTCAAACGGTTGAATAAACTTTTCCATTGATACCAACTATATCAACTCAGGCTTAACATACACGAATATTATATAATTTTAGATAACATTAAATACATTTAAAAAATTCATGATCGAGGAACATAATTGTTTAGTGTCCTTGTCAAATTATATCAAAATATTATAAATTAGTGAAATATCTTCATTGTTTCCCACTAATATCTTCCCCTTTTATACATATACATAAAATGTTTCCTCATATCTGGGGGAAAAGAAACATAAGAAATGACGAGATCAGATGTCTAGTAATGTTAAAAACGTGAGGTATGTAAGAATAAACTTGAGAATATGTGTATTAGAACATTATCATAACAATATTAGATTATAGCCTACAAACCAAAGATATTAAACATTAATACTGGAATATATATTATCATGTCATAAGTAATGAATAATAATATTGGAACATAATCCATTAAATCATAACATATGAATAAGACATGAAATTTTGTAATACGCATAAGAATATAAAATGGGTTTTCAGGTATAACAACCAATATTTTCATGACATGTTAATCTTGGGATAATTAAAAGTTTACTTGCTTCGAGGTTAGGATTCCCTCAGATTCTCCCTCTTATTTTTAGCTTGGGATGAACTCTTATATACCTAGTAGTCTCAAGAATGGGCTTCCCACACATATAACCCCATGATTCTGGATTGGTATTCCATCCCATGTACCCTCTTGTATCAGAACTAAGATCAAATATATATTTTTTAATGAGATTCCCTATCATGTATAGTCTATTTTGGGATTAATATTCCCTCTTATTTCAGGATTGTGATTCCCTCCCATTCACCCTTTTTTCTTATGCTTAGGGTTCCCTCTTTCTTTTCGGATTAGGATTCCACCTCATCTACCATTGGAGATCATGAAAAAATTATCATTACCGAGTTTATTTGATAGAGATATAAGTCCCACCCATTACATAATCAAATCATTCTTGTATTTTCGATAGTATAAAAAAACATTCATCAGATCCTGACCTATGAAAAATATTATATTATAACCCATGAAATGAAATGGGTATAATTAACATTTCACCATATCAGAAAATATTTGAAACATATTGACTTCCAAATCATTTCATTAAAGCATAACCCCTGAAAATTAGTTGGTTCCAAAAGAATATAACCCATTGAAGATTAATGGGTGTCATAAATATCATTATATGAAAACAAAAACCATTCACCAAAGAATATGTATGTTATTTTTTAGTCATGTACCAAATAAAGAATTAAATATATCTAAGGGTTCCATTTTAGAAGGATAAGGATTTTGGAATCTAACTTGGATTAATTCCTTAGGAAAATATCAATTCATTGAAACTCACATTTTAAAAAATATAAAAAATTCAAAATGATTTTCTTAAAAACTATTTTTAAAACATATAATTTAAGATTTAAAATTAATTGTAACATTTCCTAAATAAAATAACTTTTATATATTAAAAAACTATCCTTAGAATATAAATAATTTGTATAACTTTTCTTTGTTAAATATATTATAAAAACTATAATGGAATATTTAAAACATTTATAATTTCGATTACATTAAAAATACATTGAAAACACATCACGAAAGCTTGAAAACTTTTTGAAAACCATTTTCCTTGAAAACATATAATGAATCATTGAAATAATTTGAAATTAGTTTTCCATAAAAACTAACAAAATAAGCTCAAAAAAATTACACTTTAAAAACAAAAAAATTTAAAACATTTTTTTAAATCATGGTTTTAAAAAGAAAAATATTTATGATTGAAGAGAGAGATAAAACAAGAATGTTTTTAATGATTTTAATTATTTTAAGTACCAAATTATCAAAAAATTATATCAATAAATGAAGATATCATGAGTTATCTTTGGAGAATAAAATTCATTAGTTTTCATGAGATATGTATTAGATGGTTTCATCGATGAATACACAATCCTAAACAATATCAATAAGCAACGAAATTTTAGCTATAAACCATAACCTCTTATGTAACATTGAATGATAATAAAATTGAAAAAAAATATTATATGAATACTAAAATATCAAAAAAATATAGATATTCCTGATATAGTATTTTATTATTAATATATATAGATCATAGAAAAAAATAGGTGAAAAACATGGCATGTGTCTCAATAAAAGAAAAGAGAAAGAAAATTACTTTACCAATTTGATATCTTTTGAACCATAAACCGCATAAAAGAGAAATAATACAATTGATATATAAAAACCCATAAATTAATGTATAATAATAATTGAATACATACAGTTTTAGTATACACAGAAAAAAATGAGTGGGGAATAATGTATGTGTCACACAAAATTAAAAATGGAGACGAAAACCCCATACCATAAGTATTAACATTATTCAAACATTATAAATCCTATAGTATAATTAATATAAGTTTATTATTAATAATAAAAATAAAAATATTGTTATATATCATAACTTATCTGTTTTCTTATGACTTTATATTAAACAATTATTAACAACTCCATGTTAATATTATGTATCAGGTAATATCTGTTGTGTTTTTCATACACATTTTGGGGGGTTGTTCTAGATCCTCTTAATCAAATAATGATTTTATGATTTAATAAATGTAAATAATAATTATAATAATATATATATTATTTTCATATTATTTATAATAATATATAAAATATAGAAATATAAAATGGAATGAACTGTTCATGTAGACGGTAGGCCGTACATACACATGAATACAGGTTCCATTTTAATGTCATATTGAATGATTAAAAGAAAATGACATATATATAATATCATTACAGTATTATTATTATTTATTATATGTCATATTTTTTCACTAAACTTGTCCTTGACACATTCCATGTAGAGTGGAAATGAATCACATCACATTGAAAAGATTGTAGTACACACATCCCCTAAAAAAATTTCTTATTTACTTAAAATGAAAGTAATGATTGGTTGTGTTATATAATTAATAAAAATGAATAAATATATAATAAATATCATACATATAATATAAAAACATAGTATTCACCATTATTAAAAACCAATAGTGGTGGTAATGTAAAAATGAGCAATATCTTTTCGTGAGGAGGTACTTCGTCGTACAAAATAACTATATGTTTGTTACATATTAGATTGATGTGTGTGTAAGTGAAGGTAAAAAATTATAATATAAAATATATTTATATTGAGGATACTGTTTTGGTTTTATTTTCATGTAATAATGAGAATTTATGGAGTGGAAAAAGAAATAAAACTCAGTTGATCAATGGGGAAGGTTTCCTATTTTTGGGTAACTCGTTTGGTTTTCAACAAATGACATCCTTGAATCCATTTATACACAAAGAGAGGCCTATAGGACTATAATATACATAATGGGAGCTTAATTTATTAGATTTATTGTGATCTAAATGGATTTAAATTATTTAATAAGTGGTGTGGGTGAGTATAATTTTTCAGTGAACACGGAGTGGTATTCTTGTAAAATTTTGAAAAGGGAATTACACTTACATTTTTACCATGTAATGTGGCTCAAATAATGGAACCAATTAGATAAAAGGTAATATGGGGTCTTAATATTTAGATCCATTATCTTTTCAATATTTTTATAGGTTTTTGGCCATTATGTTGAATATTTAGTCAATGTTAATCTTAATTTTACCTTAATCATTTTAATTAATTCTAATTACATTCACTAATATTATTGGACAAAAAAATTTGAACATATTAGAAAATATAAATTATATTTATCCAAAATATGGAATAAGATTTTCCAAAATTCTATCACATAATTGGCATAAATTAATTTACAGTTAATCCTACATATGTGACGACAAAGTATAGTTTTCATGTAACAAATTTTTAAAGATTTCAAAGTTATTATATATAAGTTTAATGTGAAATTGTTTAAAATTACCTAAATTGTATTAATTTTTTTTATAATATATCTAATTAAACATTAAAAGAAAATTAAAACATAATAAAACTATACAGATAAATTATACGAAAAAATGTTTTGAAATAAAATTTAGTGTTTGTCACAGTTTTTCAGAAATTGAAACATTCTATAAGAAAAAAAATCAACCAAAGAAAATTTCAATATTTTAATTTCAAAAAATGAATTTTATTTTATCAAATAATAACTATAAAAGTTTCAAAAATCATATTTAAAATGGGTTCTCCATTTAATGGAGGTAATATTAACTTTTTGAAAAGAACATATTTTTGTTTATAATAATAGATTTATTCTTATATTATTTACACAAAATTTATTTTATATGTGTATTGAATATATAATATATTAAAATAAGTAATGAATATTTGTTTCTTAATTGATTAAGTTGAATTTTTTTTTTGTATATAGAAAATTAGTTTTCCTAAAAAAGAAATTTCATTATTTTTGAACATTTCTTTCATTCATTTATAGATAATTGATTACCAAAGGTTTATTTTTTTCATATGTTTAAATAATTTTTTATTTGTAACATACATGATATTGGATAAGGGACACTATAAAAATATTTTATTCATAATATTAATAGTACGTCGTTTTATGATAAAACTATGTCTTTCAGGTATTGTCAGCTATCAAAGAAAATAAAAATTATTACTAAGAAAAGACAATCACAGTGCTGCATGTTTTGAAATCTAATGTAAATATTGGGTATTGTCAATTATTAGCATATTATTTTATGAAATGAAAGGTATACATAATTTTATCATATAACATAGTCAATACTTTCCATAGTGTGAAAAAAATATCAAAAAAGATTTAATTATTTTGGAAAAAATATTTCACAAAATCTTAGGGTGTAACATTCTACCCCCAAAATGGATTTCTCCCCCTAAATTCATCTAGGATATTAAATGTTTAATACATTTAAGCTACATTCATATACATCAACTTTATTAAAAGGAATACTATGTCTTAGTAAACAAAGGAAATTGTGGACCATAATGGTAACCCAACGTAACTAATAACAAGTTTCCCAGATAAGAGAACATAGATTGGAAGTGTAAAAATGGAAATAGAGGAAAAATATAACTATCATGTATTTAAAGGGAGTGATAGAGAAAGTGGTTATGATAAAGTTAACCATCTCTAATCCATAAACCAAATATGGTTGGAATAGGTCATTCATATCATCATAAATAATGATAACATGAAAATATTTTATTTAATAATCAATTTTCCTAAATTTTAATAATTTTCATGGAGAAATAAACTTACATGGTTTTAGGGAAGCTATAAACTTTTTTGTTACTTGATCAATATCCACCCTATCTACAATTTCATGAAACGAAGGAGAATTTGAAGTCACTGAAGCATTAATATATCTTGAGATCCATAAATACAATGATAAGTCATTGTATTTGTGTTTGTCGTAATAAATTCATGAAAATGTTATCTAATATGCACAAATACTCATATAGAGAGATAATACATATATATATGTGAAACCAAATCTAATGTTCATCTTAAAACATTCCATAAATGTTTATCTTTATAACCCTTTTAAAATATAATTCGCCCATTATTTCATAAATAAGATCTTATCTTATACCAAAAAAATTATGTGAAAGATGGGTCTATTATTGGACTAATATAACTTCAAAAGATATTTTATGATTCCAGAATCTAGGTAGAGGGATATAATCACATGAATATTCACTGAAGGATAAATAATAATAATTTCATATTTGTGAATCATAAAAAATAAAACATGAAATTCCCAACTAAGGTGGGGATGATTATTATTCCCTAATTATCATGATTCACTTCATCCATTATGATTGCATAGGATTTACCTTTATCCAATTTCATTATAGGTTGCAACGACTTCTAATCCACTTTAGTTAGTGCATTGGGGAAATTATTATCATGAAATCCAAAATACTTGCAATTGAAACACTAATGTATTGGGGGTGAATTCTTTGGGGATTTCTTATTACAAACATCATTAAAAAACATTTTCACAATACAAGGAAATTCTGTCACTGGATGAACATCCCTTCTACATTACAATAATTTAGTATTTTCATTAATACAATTCCCTCCATTTTTCTTCCAACACATTGTGGATAATGGATGTTTCATTTTCCATTCTCAATTGTTGTTATATTTTCTATTGAACTTAACCATAATTTTCTTGTCCAAACCATGGGATTTATATGAACTAATAAACTATATTTCCACCAAGATATTACAAAAAAACTACTTCTTAATAGATACTAATGTCTCTTATTGAAAATTATTATTGAAGAATTGGAATTTGAATACCAAATAATTGATCAATTTGTATTTCATCTTGGATAATAATACATGAAGAGTTCTTTAGAATTATTATAAAATTTTATTCATTGGCACCAACAAAATCCGAAACCTTTTGTTTATGCTAATGTAATTCCTTTTTGATCTTCATATGAAGAATACAAGGAATGTATTTATTGAGAAATAGGTTCTTAAACTCATCCCAATAAATAGAATCGATTTATTATCATTTTCACATATTTTTAATAAGAATCCACCATTGACCCGCTTCATCTTCCAAATAGGACACCTCTAGAGGGACTTTTTCATGCTCTGAACATTGGAGATAAAAAAATATCTTTCTTGTGGTATTGATCCATTGCTATAAAACTAATGGGTTAGCAGAACCACTAAAATATGGCCTATATTTTCTCATAAAATACTCAATATATTTTTATCCCCTCCATTTCTTATTTGGATGTTCACCAGGATTTATATCTTCAAAAATTTATGCAATAAAAAATCTATTTTTTTATTAAATCTCAAAAAACATTCAGTTTCTTAGAAGGAATATAATCTCATTGATCATTGAATTTATCAATAACTCAGTTCCTTCACTTGTTATCCATTTAGTAAAACCAAAAAATATAAGAAAAAGACAATCATCATAGTGGGGAACCACATAATAAAGAACTCAAATAATATCTAAATCATGACATATAATTCTTTAATCTATGACACAAAATTTTTATCCTAGGTTATTCCTAGTTATTATCTACTTAAATCACTCATTATGGTTAATTAAGAGTTTTCTAATTCCATATGCATATCCCCTTAGTGGGTAAAATAAGTTTTGAAGCAAGGCCCATTATCGTGTACCAGGTTATTATCGAGTTAGGCCCGAAAACAATTTGCAGAGTTTTTACACCTAGGTAATTTTTTGAATGATCCAAATACACTTATAGTATATATATTGGGATATAATTCTTGGAAACTAGTTTCTATATCCTTTAAAAATTATAAGGAAATATCATATACTTTTCCTTATCCTTAAATATATCTTTAGAGATGCCCCTAAACATATCTTTCGAAATATTCATAGGGATATCACTATATTGTTTTCATCCTATTTTCCAATGGTTCCATATAACTTTCCTATAGTAAAAAATATATCATCTTAGGATTAATATTCATGGATATTACATCATTTTAAATTAATATTATGCATATCCCAAAATCAAATTGCCAAGGATCATAATATTTAAGTGACTTTGGAAAATAAAAAAAATTATAAATTGTTGAAATATCATCAATGTTTCCCACAAATATCATCCCATTTAGTACTTCCACTTAAAATTTTCATTATAACCCAGTTAAAGGAATTATAAGAAAGGGGTGATCTTAAATTACCAGTAAGGTTGAATAAGGGAGATAAGAAAGCATAAGCATGATTATAAGGTTATGAGAACATGATCATAACATTAGAAGATCATACCCTTCATTTCAAATATTATAAATAGAAATCATGGAATAATGATTAATTTTTCTTACCTCATGAATCATATGATAATTTGGAATAATTCAGGACATCATAATAATGCAATAATACATGAAATTGTCGCATAGACATAAGAATAGTAAATCATATTCCAAAGAAACCTTCCAAGACATTAATAAAATGTCATGCTTGAGATAATCACATGTATATCTACTCCGATATTCAGATTCCCTTCTGTGTACCCTCTAATTTGGCATTGGGATTCCATCCCATGTAACTTCCTGTTTCGTGAATGGGATTTCATCCCATGTACCATCTTGTTTATGTCGTAGGATTCCCTTCCGTGTACCCTCTTGTTTCGGGCCTATGATTTAATATTATTTTGGGATTCAAACACCCTCATGTGTACCTTCATTTTTAGGTATATAATTATTTATGGTTATGTTCTTTGTATTCCCTCCAATTTACCCTCTTATTTTGGGCTTGAGGCCCCCTCTTATTTTAGGATTGGTATTCCCTCTCATGCACAATTTGGGCTTATAAAATATTTATCATTACCCAATTCATTGGATAGAGATATAGGTCCCACCTATCACATAATGAAATCATATATTCGTGTTCCACAAGAATTAAAAACATTAATTTATGTCCTCAATATTTTAGAGTATGAAATATTTTCAAAGTAATTCAATAACTTACGATACACGCAACACAGAGTTCGAGCGCACCACGAAATACCAAACTAGCCATTAAAACATGGTTATGAATAATATTAACTGAATTTTGAATTTTATATTCTTAATAAAATTATAGAATACAAATTATTTGTTTCATAGACATAATATAAGATCAAATTAATTTTGTTCTCATAAAAGAAGTATTTTTCAAAAAAGGAAATTTTTCTGCCTTTTAATAGAGAACCCTTTTAAAAACCAATATTTGACAAGTATATATATACAAATTAATGAAATTTAAATCTTCTTTATAATTAGTATATAAAAATATATTTTGGATAATTTGTTTTTTACTTTTTGGATAACTTTCATATGTTGATGAATAGTGAAAAATATTAAATTTTAATTGAAAAGAGGCTTTTTGATCAAAATGATTTATAGTCTAAAATTATACATTTGAAGGGTTAGAAAGTATAATTAGAATATAAATATTTTTCATTTAATACAATTTAGTTCATTATATGTAATTTCACATTTAAATTTGACATAAACAATGTCAATCTTTTGATAGTTTTTTCATTTTAAAAACCCGTTTTTTGGTTTTGTCAATAGGAATTAATTTTCATTTAATTAATGAAAATTAAATGTTATTAGTTTGGTAAAATATAATTAGTATTGGAATTAAGAATATCAAAATTATCTTAGGGTGAATTTTAGGTATTTTTCTGAAAACATTTTATTTTTGATGAATAGTGAAAAACACTACGTTATTGTTTAAAACCCACTTTTTATTAAAATAATTATAAATTTTATTTAAATTTATTAAAAGTAAAAATATATATATAATACCTATATAAGTTAAATTTAATTAATTGGAGTAATTGTATAATAAGAATAGATGTTTAGAATTTTATTGAAGTTTTTAACGTCTTTTATCCACTTACTATGCACTTTTGAAAATTTGCATAAAACATAATTTTACAACTTATATGATTTTTATTTCAAAAATCCAAGAGGCAAAGTTGATATTAGTAAGTGAAATGTTATTTAATATGATGAAAATAATTTTTGGTGAAAAGTAACTTTTGACTTTTATTTAACTTGGTTAAAAGTAAATAAGGTAATTAAAGGTATAAATGATGTTAGAATTACATTAACACATGTCCTAATTCTATTGGATAAGTTTATTTCGACCTAAATAATCCTTAGGATTAAAATATTTCTTTTTTTTTCAAATGGATTAGATTAAGACATTAATTATTATTTTAATTAATGAAGAGTAATGAGTTTTAAATTCAAAGATAAATAATTAAAACATTTTTAATATAGGGTTATACATAAGATAAACATGACTATAAATATTCATTAGAAATATAAAAAGACTTTTTACATAATTTTATTTTATTTATAATTTTGATACATTATGCAATTAAATTTATTTTTCACACAATGATGATGTAGTAATTAACTTATTAATGAAAGGTTAAAATAATTATTATCATAAATATCCAAATTATTGTAAATTGAGATTTTTTATGCTTTAACCTAATTTTCGAGGTTAACATGTCATGTTTAGGTAGATTAAACAATTTTTTAATTTTATTGATAATTGTTTTACGACTTTCACAAAAATTACCAAATAGTGTCAAAATAGACATAAAGGTGTTTTAAAAAAAATTCAATTTTATTAAATTATATAATATTCCTCAAAACCTATTTTTCGGCCAAATTACATTGATAAGGTTATTTATGTCAATAATTAACCACTAGGGGAACTATTTTCATTTTATTTTAGTATTATAAAACATTTATTTTAATAATACAAGAAGACATGGTAAAAGATAAACTATTTTACTACGAGTTAAGTCTAAAAGATAAGGTTAATATGGTGAAATAAACTTGTCTATAACCTAATTTTTGAGATTATTTCGAACCATTCCCACCATAGACATAGAATAAATCAATTTTTAGAACTTAAAAACCGAAAATTATTTTGTAATAAAATAATATTTCAAGATTTTCCTAAAGTGACCCTCACCTCTCCTAAAAAAGGGTACTTCCCCTTCTATTAATTTCTAACCTCCAAAGCCATTTGGATCCACAAAAACAGAAATAAATATCGTCATAACAACCATAAATTAATCCTATAGGCCTTAAATTGATTATAAATCTAACCTATGAAGCCATTTTGATCAAATCAAAAGGAAGCACCTGAAGAAGAGGTAATAATGTCGTCACATCTTTCAAAGCTCTTTTCTTCTTCCACTTCCTCTTTCTATGTTGTTTCAAAAACAAAATAATAGCACTAATACCTTCAATATAATATGACATTATTATAAATATGGTACAACAATATTCATTATTCTTTCCATCCTATGAATGACAAAGTCACCATAAGTGCGTACGTACGGCTGACCATCTCCACGTCGTGGTGTAGTTTGTTATTCAACACTTCATTATTTGGATGGGTATAATAATGAGTATAATTTATGTATATAAATAATTAAAATAACATTCCAGTTTCTTTTTAAAACTAATATTCCACCCAATAACACACCTTTTATTCATTAAGAAAATGATATCGTCGCTTGTGTGTACGTACGGCTTACCGTCCCCACGATGCGATGAGTTTCATTTCTAGGTTCACCATTCAACGATTATTATAAAAATATATATTATTAATAATTTTTAATATAAGAAAGTATAATTCTACTAGATATATATATATATATATTTGTGTATTTGTGTGTGTGTACTTACATATATCTTATTCACATACTTCTGTTTAATGCGATATAAAAATGGAAACAACGTTTATGTGTACGTACGACCTACCATCTCCATAAACGGTGTTTTCCTTTTGAAATATCTATATATTATAAATATTTTTATTATAAATATATACTCTATATAAATTATGTTTTATATTTTGGAAATATTTAAATCATGATCTAAATGATATGATCCAGAATAACAATATAAAACACATACGATAAAGAAAGTGATTATTACCCAAAATGATAATTTAACATGGTCATCAATATTAAATGGGTAGTATAAAGTCATAAATGAATAGTGTATGATATTTAAAATATTCATATGGTTATGGTATAATTTAATAACGTACTATGGTAATTATACAAGAGGTTAAACATACCCTTGACCAAGGGAAAGTTCAAGGTAAGGGTTAATTCCTCAACCCCATTATTATCTGAGATTGTTTATGCTTAAGTAATTTTTGGGACATATTTATCATCCATGTCCATGTTTCATTAAATTCATTTGAAAATGATTCTTTTAAGGTACTAATTAACTAAAACATCATATTAAATGTTTTAAATATTTATTCATCTAAATCATTCTCATTAATGTCCATGTTTTCGAATTGTTTTTAAGGATTTATTTATATTGACATGATTGATTTAAAATTTTAATTCCATTAAAAAGATTCAATGTGGTATGAGAAACTTTTATTTAGAAATATATTTTAATGACATCTTATATAAATTTATCAATTTTAGATGATTTCACAAAAAAAAATTCTATGAAAAAGTGTTACTGATCATTTTCAACTATGTCAATATTTTTTACAATATATTATTATTGATTGAGGTTGATTTATTATAATATAGTATTTCATATTGTCTTGAATGAGTTATGATATGTTTGACAGTAGATGTGTTATATTTAAACCCTTCATGGTTTATGTTTGAAGTATTGACATTTCTACTGCTAGTTTTAATACGAATGATTATGTTATGTTTCAACATTTTCATATGAAGATTTCAATGACCATTGTAAGTGATGGGTGGGGCCTTCTATAGCCCCTCGATGCATCGGTAGGTCTCATGAGACAAATTAGTGTCTTGGCAAAAGGCCATGGAAAAATTATATTTGTAGTCTTATCATGGGGCCTTGCCTATTTGGTAATGATGTCCGGCGTTAGAAATTACCTCATTATGAAATTA
Source organism: Viscum album (assembly GCA_963277665.1). Taxonomy (NCBI): domain Eukaryota; kingdom Viridiplantae; phylum Streptophyta; class Magnoliopsida; order Santalales; family Viscaceae; genus Viscum; species Viscum album. The sequence goes on along the minus strand of OY728127.1, from coordinate 1,955,050,553 downwards.
ATTATTACATGTGATTACTAGACTAGTAGAATATCCATGTGCATATTTATATGGTAATGTTTTATTTATTTTATTCATGTTGTGTTCAAGTTTAGGTGTAAAATGTTTTTCTTTTTGTTACACATTTTCCTTAAATGTTTACAGCTTCCACTAGATTATTTACCATTACTGATCATCTGATCTCACCAATTTCTTAAGTTTTGTTTTCCCAGGATTACAAGAAGTCTATTATATTTGATATGCAGGGTTAAGATAGGGTAATTATGGAATTCTCAAAGGATTATTTATGTTGTGATTTATGATTTAATGTGTAATGTAACGTTCATGTTTGTAATATATTTTCAAAGAATATTATACTGATAGGTCTTTGGGGACTTGATTACATGTAATAATGCCAATGTATTAAAATAATATACCAACTCCAGGATTTTGGGGCTATGGTGTTATAGTTAGTATCAAAGAATTTTTAGTACAAACCATGGAAACTTGAATTAGAAAAACTCTAATTAGATAATATTACCCTAAGATAGACTTTGAGGATTTGTATAGAATAACTTCTTTGAATTTAAGAAATTTTGATATTTTTTGTATTTTATAAACAATATTTATCTGTCAGAATACAAGAAGGTAGAGGTGGCTCTAGAACAGATGTACCTAGGAGTGAAACCTCCAACAAGGAGTTTCCGGCTTGTCCCGAGGTATCATGGTACATGACAATGGGCCTTGCTACAATCATGGTTACAACACTTATTTTGGATATTATTTGGATAATTCACATTCTCTTCACAAGCCATTATAATTTATTTAGGAGTAAATACATCCTCAAATAATTTTTTTATGATTATAGATTATATACATAATATTTTCAATTTACATTAGGTATTTTACATGCTTGTAATTTTTCATTGTGATTCATAAATTAAACTAGTGTATTCCCCTGTTCAGAAATTTTTCCTAGTAGAAGTAATGAGAATTGCAACAATATATATGATTCAAAGAGTAAGAAGGATCATATTGTTCATGGTATTACACTAACATTTAGAAGATAAATAGTCTTACACAAATTATCATGAAATGATGAAATTTTATCATTTGTTAATAAGATATGTAAGTAATTTTCTTAGTCTTGTGGAATTGAAGGGAAGAAAAAGAAGAAAAGAATGGTATAGAGAATGATGGATAAAGGGATTAATGGAAAGAAGAATTTTTTCATATTTGATAATTGTGGAAAGAATCACCTGGTTAAATTATTGAAGGGAATGAGAGTTTTTTATCATTGTGGAGTATAAGGTCACTAAGTACGTGATTGAAAGGGTAAGAAAAAGGTTTCAAATGTAGTATGCTTCATCTTTAAGGAGTTGGGACACTATGCGAATCAATGTCCAAATATTCAGAGTATTCCCTAAATGATGCTATTGAATAATAATAAAGTAATGATACATCCACAGATGAAGAGGAATGACTACTGTTGAATCATTTCATTTGAGTTTTGTATCCACAATGTACTGGTTATATGAATTATGGAAAAATATAAGGATTGTACTGCAGAACTATTTCATTGAGGATTTGAGATTATATGGTTCTATGAAAAGGGACACAATAGCATGTTAATTTTTTTGAAAAATACATGGTTGAAAGAATGATAAACCTTAACACAGATCTTATTCTAAGGTAGTGATTTAGGAATAAGATGTAATTGGTTTTGATAAACTATTTTTGATATTCTTGACTACATTGATATTAATTAATTGTTCGTTTATTCTAATATTGTAGAAGTTTACAATAATTTTTGATATATGTATTATATCCAGTATTCTATAAAGAATATGTGAGAAAAAATATAGTCAATAAGGATTTATGGTAATTTAGGGTGTTACTATGTTTAAAAAGAATACATGATGAAGGTATTCACATGTTATTACATGGAAAAATAGATCTTCATTGTGTTTAACTTCCTTATAAATTTTGGACTATGAGGTTTGAAAGATGTATTTTGGATAATTATAAAGGTTGGAATGGATTAATGTTGACATTGGAAACAATTGTTATGGTTAAATAATTTCTTAAGATTATTTTTGGATTGTTATAAAAAGGACAACCCAGAGGTTAGGCGACAACCCATTGCGTCCGACTAGGCCGCGAAACTGGAACCCCCAACCGAAGGGAGACAAGGGTGCATCACATAACACTATTCTATGTGATGTCCGAGTCTATATAATGTAGTTTTTTTAAATAGTCTGAAAAATGAATTATAAATTCATTATTTTTAGAACCCTATATGAATATGATAAATTGAATATTATTGAGTTCTATTATCTTTTGAGTGAAAGATGAGTTTGTAGTAGGAATTAGTCAAAGAATTAAACTCTATGTGTGAAGTATTCTTTTCCACTTATTCTAGGAATAAAATAATTCTTAAAATTTAGGAAATGGATTTTAAAACCAAAATTGTGTTATCCTATTACCTTATATTTTTTGTAACCGATGATATTTTAATTCATCATACATTGATGGCTTTGAGGACCTAAATTTTAAAATTGTTTTTGATTAGTGACCTCAATACCTCCCTATAAATATTAATATTTTTTCTAAAATTACGATTCTATAATTTCCACTAATGTTCTACTAATTTAGATCATAATTTGGTGGTGACTTTTTCATTTCCATTTCCCTCTTATTAAGAATAAATTCTATTAACCCAATTTCTAATGTGGGTTTTCCACCAAGGCAATTTTTTATTTTTAACCTTTTCTTTTCAAAGAACAATTTCAAATTGTGAGGATGAAATTTATTGAATTAGGGTAGAATTTAACACCCCATGATTTCATAGTATGATTTCTCTTCAAAGTAATTCAATATATTGCACTACATGCGACACCAAGTTCAATTGCACAACAACAACCGAAACTAGTCTTTCAAAAAGCGGTTATGAATAGTAGTAACTGGATTTTGAATTTTATATAATCCATAATACTTTAGAATTCATATTATGTGTTTCTTAGACATAATATAAGAAGAAATTCATTTTTTTCAGATAAAGGAAGTATTTTTCAATAAATGAAATTTTACTACCTTTTAATATAGAACACTTTTAAAAACAAATATTTGACACTTTTATATATTCAATTTAATGAAATTATATTCTTATTTATAATAGGGACATAAATATTTAGTTTGGATAAATTATTTGGTACTTTTATGAAAACTTTAATATGTTTATGAATATTGAAAATTACTAAATTTTATTTAAAAACAAAATTTTTAATAATAATAAATTATAGAGTTTAATTATTCATTTTAATGTTTGGGAAGTATAATTATATTATACATTTATATTTTAGTACAATTTATGTCATTATAAGTAATTTCACATTTAAATTTGATATAAACATATGTCAATATTTTGATATTTTTTCTATTTTAAAACCAAATTTTTGATTTTGAAAATGTGAATTAATTTTAAATTAATTATCACAACTTCTATGTGTAATGCCCCGACCCTAGTTACCCAGAGTCGGTGAATTATTACATAACATTGGCATGATCACAAGAATGATCAAATCTCGAAAGACCAATTGGTTTAGTAGCCTTGGAAACAGTAGATATATTCATAAGTTTTACATTACATCATAAAGTGAAAAACTACTACAACAACATAATGTCTCTATATTCCACACTATTATCCCCTCATAATATCCCTACAGGTCATTCATAACTTACTTCTTCACATCCTGGGAAAAATAAAACATAGAAAAGGGGTGAGCTCAAATTACCAGTAAGGATAACAATATAGCGGAACATTCAAAAATAAGCATAAACATTTAAGGCAATGCATTACTAAAACAAAATCCTTTTAAACTTGAACTTCAACATAGTATGGAAAAAATAAAATGAAATAATGCCATTTACTTATTCACATGGATATTCTACTAATAGAATATTCACATGCAATATCAATAACCACTTTAATAATGATGGAATGCATAATTTTGATCTTTAATTTCTTTGTCAAGGCCTCGTCCCAAGACCTAGGGGCTAACTGTAACCGGAACCCAACCCGGAGTGCCTCTAATAACCGGACACCAACCTGGAGTGCCTCTAATAACAGGACACCAACCCAGAGTTCCTCTAATAACCGGAGACCAAACCGAAGGGCTTACTTTTACCGGTCCCCAACCCGGAACATACTTGTCTAACACATTCATCTGAATGAAAGGTTGAAATATAACATAAACATTCGGATTACAAATAACTTATGAAATGTCAATACTTTAAACAAAAACCATGAGTGACATAAGAATAACTTATCCACAGTCAAAAAAATTGCAAAACCTTCAATAAAATGTGGATGTTTTGTATTATAATAAATCAACATCAAATAAGCTTAAAATCCATCAAAGGATGTTGACATAGAGGAAATCAAGTCTATTTTAGAAAAATATCTCTTTCTATTTTGAAATCATTTAAGAGTCTTATATTTATGAAATAAAACATTTTTTTGAAAATATTCTTATTATCTTGTAAGGGAAGCTTTGACGATTTTATAATGGTGGTAAATAGCCGCACCCTCCGTATAAGTTAAAAAAACAGTCTTACCTTAAATTTTTTGAAAAGGTTAAAAGTGCCTTGTTTGGAAAACGACGGAAAGATTCCTTTCGAAACACATAAGGGTATAAATGACTTTAACCCATATTCTTGAAAATAGTAAAAATGTTTTGAAATACATTATTAAGAAACATGGACGTGGATGATAAAGAGATCCCATTAGATTATTACGTATAAACAATCTCGGATAATGAAGAGATTGTGAAATAACCCTTACCAATTTGGTAACTTATGAAACATACAACCCATAGAAGAGGTATCATACAATGAATATGTAAATACACATAAATTAGAGTGTATTACACAAAGAATATAATTATGGGCAGTACATACTCCACACAAAAGGTGATGGTGGCAATATGGCAGGAATCTCACAGGAATAAGGAGTGAGATGAAAACCCCTTACCTTGTACTTTTCCTTGGTTGGGGTAGGTTAACCTCCACTTCTTCAGGTTCTTCCTTTTGATTTGATCAAAAGGGCTCCGTATGATGGCTTTCTGATCAAACTAAGGCATCTAGGTTGTAGTGAGGGAATTTGGGAGAGTATTTGGGCAGGGTTTGGCTGAACCAAAAGGCTTTGAAGGTGTGAAAAAATGGGAAGGAGGAGTTCCCTTTTATAAGAGGGGTGAGGGGCACCTTTGGAAAAGCTAGAAATATTAATTTATAATAAATACATATTCGATTTATAATGGCTCCAAAGTTGATTATTTAAATTTTAAGGTGTGGATGGGTCGAAAAAAACTCAAACAATAGAATTTAGACAGGTTTGGGTACTTATATTAACCTTATCTTTAAGTATTAACTCTAAGTTAATTAGTTTGACATTTACAATGTCACTTTGTATTTTTATATTATATGGTTAATAAACTTACCATATACATCAAACCGACCCCCAAGTGGTCCATTAATGGTGAACCTATCATGATATAAGTCTCTTGGCCGAACATTAGATTTTTAGGAATTTAATATCAATTATTAATATAATATTTGTTTTAAAAACTCTTTTATGTCAATTTTGACACTATTCAATAGTTGATTTTTGTGAAACACATAAAAGAATGATTACTTAGATAAAATTTAATTAAATGGTTCCTAAAATGTCATATGAACTTATAAAATTAGTGTAATTAATAAAAAGTCTCAAATTATATTTATTTTGGTATTTATAATATCAATTATTTTAAATTTTCACCATTAAGGTAATTACTGCATCATAATTGTGTCATAAATAAATTAAATTATTTAATCTCTAAAAATTATAAATAAACTATCATTATGTAGTAAATCTTGTTATCTTTCTAATGAATATTTATAGTCGAAAATCCAACATATATAACCCTATTTAAAAATTGTTTTTCTAAAAGATATATGCTTGTGTCATTTTTGTATTCATTTTAAGTTAATTAAAATAAAGTGTCCCTATCACCTACAAGTGGCTCCATGGGGTCCCAAAATCGACCCAAAGATGCCTATGGTCGAACATGTATCAACCAATAAGGCTAGGACACGTATTATGGTAATTTAGTATCATTATAATATTATTTTTTAACCTTCATTTACAGGATTTACCCTTAACCATGGTAAATAAAATATTTACCGCAGTAATTATTCAAAATGTCTAAAAATAAAAGTTACCTATTTACACAATTTGAACATTCTGATTCCAAATATGGAATCCATTTTTCTAAAATCAAAACAAAGAAGTGGGAAAAATTAATTTAAAACTAATTCTCGTTGTTAAAACAAAAAGCATGTTTTTAAGATATAATAATTATCAAAAGATTGATACTTGTTTATGTTCGGTTTAATTGTGAAATTATGTCCAAAGACCAACATTTTATTAAATGGTAAAAATATATTCTAAATATACTTTAAAACCACTCAAATTCAAAATTTATCACTATTAATTATTTTGATTAAAAAAGTTGTTTTTAATTAAAATTTAGTAATTTTTACTATTCATCAAAATATGAAAGTTATCCAAAAAGTATCAAAATTTCATCTTAGGCTAAATTCGATACTCCGAATCAAAAAATGAAGTCCATTTTGAAATATAAAATATTTATAATTTCAAAAAGTAGGTATTACTATTCATAACGGCTAGTTTGATTGGTTGTGGTGTGTGTTAGAACTCGAAGCTGTGTACAACACACGCTACTGTATTATTCAAAGGAAAGCGTACCGTGGAAGCTTCGGATGTTTCATTTTAAATTTTTGATGTCCCCATTTAGTCAAAAAGTTTAAAATATTGTATTTAAAATGGGTTAACTATTAAAAGTTGGTAAAAGTGCAATACTGAAAATGAATTTGTTCTTACATTATGTCTAAGAAACTCATAATATGGATTCTAAAATTATAAGGATTATATAGTGTTTAAAATTTAGTTAATACTATTCATAACCTCTTTTTAACGGCTTTTTCGGTAAGTCATGGTGCGCTTGAACTCGGTGTTGCGTGTAGTGCAAGTTATTGAATTGTTTTGAAGAAATAACACACTATGAAATCTTGGGGTGTTACATTCTCCCCTCCTTCAATAAATTGTGTCCTCGCAATTTGAAATTGTTCTTCAAAAATAAAAGGTTGAAAATAAAACAAATATCTTTGTGGGAAAACCCACACCTGAAATTGGGGTACTAAAATTTAGTCTTAAAATGAGGAAAAGAGAAATGAAAGGGTCACCACCAAATTATGATCTCGATTAGGAGAACATTGGTGGAAATTAGAGACATATAATTGGAGGAAAAACGTAAATATTTATAGGTAGTGATTGAGATCATCAATCACAAACAAGTTTAAAATTTAGGTCTTTAAACTCATCAATCTATGATGATTTGAAATACCATCAGTTCAACAAAACATAGGGTATTGGGATAACACATTTTTGACGCTTCAAAATATCTTAGTTGAAATCCCACAGCAAAAAATGAATTAATGAGGCCTCTATTTAAAATAAAGAGTGGAAAGTATGAAGATTACCGGAAATAACACATACTAGGGTTCCATGTAGGAAAATATGGATATGGAAGATAAATCTAACCATCAATTATCTGATGGAGAGTGGTAGATAACATGGTTATGAAAAGGACAACAATCCCAAAGCCATAAATTAGTGATGATTTAAGGTACCATCTAGGACAACATTTTTGTTCAAAGTTCCTTTTATTAATGTTGAGGAATTTATTTATGAGATTGGCTAAGATCATAAGGAGATATACATACTTTATAATTACAATTTTGTCAATTAATAAATTTCTACCACAAACTCATCTTTCACTCTAAAATATAATAGAACGTAAAAAAAATTCTATTTATACTATTCATACAAGGTTCCAATATAAACGAATTTATAATTCATCTACCAGATCTTTTAAAAAAACTACATTATTTAATCCATGACATCTCGTGGGCCAGTGGTAGGTGATACACCCTTGTCGCCCTTCGGTTTCAGGTTCAAGTCTCGCGGCCTTGCCGGACGCGACGGGTTGCCGCCCGACCTCCGGGTTGTCCTTTTATGGCAATCCAAAATAATACAAACTAGAACTATCCAAAATACTTCTGTCCAAACTCACAGTCCATCATTTATAAGGAAGGTAAACATAATGTAGATCCTTTTTACCCTATAATAGCATATGAATACCTTCATCAAGTATTCTTTTAATACAATGAAACATCCTAGAATTACCATATTCCTTATTGATTACATTAATGCTCCCTTATTCCATATAGAATGCTGGATATACTTCATCAATCCAAAAATGTTTTAAACCCCAACGATGATGGAATATACAAATCATTAATCAGTTTCAAGGTAGTCAAGAATATCCAATATAATTTATCCAAATCAATCATGTATTATTCTAAAATCACTACCTGAGTATCAGAACCATATTATGGTTTATCTTTCTCTCAACCATATATTTTCCAAAAATTTAACCTCCTATTGAGTCACTTTTCATTGTTCTACACAATATCAAGTCCTTAATGAAATAGTACTGCAGTACAATCATTATATACTCCATAATTATTATAACAAGTACATTGTTGATACAACACTCAAATGACATAATCAACATAAAAACTCTAATCATTCCTCTTCATCTATGGTAGTATCATAACTTGATTATTATCCAATAGCATCATTTGCGGCATAGTCTGATGACTGGGACATAGGTTCGCGTAGTGTCCAAAATCCTTGCAAATGAAGCATTGTACATTTGAAACCATTTTCTTACACTTGTAGTCACGTACATTGTGCCCTTTTCCTCCACACTTATAACAAACTCCCATTCCATTCAGGCAAGTTCCAAGGTGTTTCTTCCCATAGTTATTACATATGGTAAAATTCTTCTTTTCCCTCTTCCCTTTATCCATATTTCCCTCTTCTATCCTTTTATTCTCTTGCTTCCCTTCAAATACATAGGACTTAGTAAACTCTTTACTTATCTTATCAACACATGATATTATTTCTTCATATGATGATAATACATGGGAGACTATTTCTCTTATAAATTATATCTTAAGACCATGAAAGATATGATCCTTCCTTCTCTTTGGATCATGTGCATTGCTGTAGTTCTCATTCCTTCTACTGGGCGCCATTTCTAAAAAATGGAATACACTAGATTAGTTTATGAATAACAATACCTAATCCCAAACTTGTAAAACACATAACATAAATTTAATAGTTTATGGATATAATCCATAATCATAAAAATGTCTCCTTTGAGAAAGTATATACTCATAAACCCTTCATAATGGTTTGTAAATAAAATGAGAATTATCCTAAGCAAAACCCTTGGGAGTGTCGTAACCAAGAGTGCAGCAAGGACCGTTGTCGTGCACCAGTTCCCGTTCGAGTCTATCTCAAAGCGGTGTTTTCGGGTTTTACCCCTAGGTACATCTGTGCCAGGGCCGGCTCTACCTGCTCGTATCCAGACAGGGATGTATTGCTCGGAAAACTCACAAAATCTCTACAATACCAAAATTCTAGGATGTTCTTCTATACTAATCCTCAAAGTTCATCTTAGGTCTACGTTCTTTAATCAGAGTTTATCTAAATCTAGTTTCCAAGGTTGTACTAAACTTCCTCTGATACCAACTATAATGCCCCGACCCTAGTTACCCAAAGTCGGTGCATTATTACATAACATTGGCATGATCACAAGAATGATCAAATCTCTAAAGACCGATTGGTTTAGTAGCTTTGGAAACACTAGATATATTCATAAGTTTTACATTACATCATAAAGTGAAAAACTACAACAACAACATAATGTCTCTATATTCCACACTATTATCCCCTCATAATATCCCTACAGGTCATTCATAACTTACTTCTTCACATCCTAGGAAAAATAAAACATAGAAAAGGGGTGAGCTCAAATGCCTAGTAAGGATAACAATATAGCGGAACATTCAAAAATAAGCATAAACATTTAAGGCAATGCATTACTAAAACAAAATCCTTTTAAACTTGAACTTCAACATGGTATGGAAAAAATAAAATGAAATAATGCCATTTACTTATTCAAATGGATATTCTACTAATAGAATATTCACATGCAATATCAATAACCACTTTCATAATGATGGAATGCATAATTCTGATCTTTAATTTCTTTGTCAAGGCCTCGTCCCAAGTCCTAGGGGATAACTGTAACCGGAACCCAACCCGAAGTGCCTCTAATAACCGGACACCAACCCAGAGTGCCTCTAATAACCGGACACCAACCCGGAGTTCCTCTAATAACCGGAGACCAAACCGGAGTTCCTCTAATAACTGGAGACCAAACCGGAGGGCTTACTTTTACCGGTCCCCAACCCGAAACATACTTGTCTAACACATTCATCTGAATGAAAGGTTGAAATATAACATAGACATTCGGATTACAAATAACTTATGAAATGTCAATACTTTAAACAAAAACCATGAGTGACATAAGAATAACTTATCCATAGTCAAAAATATCACAAAACCTTCAATAAAATATGGATGTTTTGTATTATAATAAATCAACTTCAAATAAGCTTAAAATCCATCAAAGGATGTTGACATAGATGAAATCAAGACTATTTTAGAAAAATATCTCTTTCTATTTTGAAATCATTTAAGAGTCTTATATTTATGAAATAAAACATTTTTTTTGAAAATATTTTTATTATATTGTAAGGGAAGCTTTGACGATTTTATATCGGTGGTAAATAGCCGCACCCTCCGTATAAGTTAAAAAAAACACTCTTACCTTAAATTTGTCGAAAAGGTTAAAAGTGCCTTGTTTGGAAAACGATGGAAAGATTCCTTTCGAAACACATAAGGGTATAAATGACTTTAACCCATATTCTTGTAAATAGTAAAAATGTTTTGAAATACATTATTAAGAAACATGGACGTGGATGATAAAGAGAACCCAGTAGATTGTTACGTATAAATAATCTCGGATAATGAAGAGATTGTGAAATAACCCTTACCAATTTGGTAACTTATGAAACATACAACACATAGAAGAGGTATCATACAATGAATATGTAAATACACATAAATTAGAGTGTATTACACAAAGAATATAATTATGGGCAGTACATACACCACAAAAAAGGTGATGGTGACAATATGGTATGAATCTCACGGGAATAAGGAGTGAGATGAAAACCCCTTACGTTGTACTTTTCCTTGGTTGGGGTAGGTTAACCTCCTCTTCTCCAGGTTCTTCCTTTTGATTTGATCAAAAGGGCTCTGTAGGATGGCATTCTGATCAAACTAAGGCCTTTAGGTTGTAGTGAGGGAGGTTGGGAGAGTATTTGGGCAGAGTTTGGCCAAACCAAAAGTCTTTTAAGGTGTGAAGAAATGGGAAGGAGGAGTTCCCTTTTATAAGAGGGGTGAGGGGAACCTTTGGAAAAGCTAGAAATATTAATTTATAATAAATTCATATTCGGTTTATAATGGCTACAAAGTTGATTATTTAAATATTAAGGTGTGGATGGGTCGAAAACAACTCAAAAAATATAATTTAGATAGGTTTGGGTACTTATATTAACCATATCTTTATGTATTAACTCTAAGTTAATTAGTTTGACATTTACCATGTCACTTTGTATTTTTATATTATATGGTTAATAAACTTACCATATAAATCCAAACGACCCCCCAAGTGGTCCTTTAATGATGAACCTATAATGATATAAGTCTCTTGGCCGAACATTAGATTTTTAGGAATTTAATATCAATTAATAATATAATATTTGTTTTAAAAACTCTTTTATGTCAATTTTGACACTATTCAGTAGTTGATTTTTGTGAAACTCATAACAGAATTATTGCTTCGAAAAAATTTAATTAAATGGTTCCTAACATGTCATATGAACTTAGAAAATTAGTTTAATTAATAAAAAGTCTCAAGTTATATTTATTTTTGTATTTATAATATCAATTATTTTAAATTTTCACTATTATGGTAATTACTGCATCATCATTGTGTCATACATAAATTAAATTATTTAATCTCTAAAAATTATAAATAAATTATAATTATGTAGGAAATCTTTTTATCTTTCCAATTAATATTTATAGTCGAAAATCCAACATATATAACCCTATTTAATTTTTTTTTTCTAAACGATATATGCTTGTGTCATTTTTGTATTCATTTTAACTTAATTAAAATAAAGAGTCTCTATCACCTACAAGTGGCTCCATGGGGTCCCAAAATCGACCCAAAGATTCCTATGGTCGAACATGTATCAACCAATAATGCTAGGACACGTTTTAGGGTAATTTAGTATTATTATAATATTATTCCTTAACCCTCATTTACCGGATTTACCCTTAACCATGGTAAATAAAATATTTACCGCAGTAATTATTCAAAATGTATAAAAATAAAAGTTACCTATTTACACAATTTGAACATTATGATTCCAAATATGGAATAAATTTTTCTAAATTCAAAACACAGAAGTGGAAAAAATTAATTTAAAATTAATTTCCGTTGTTAAAACAAAAAGCGTGTTTTTTAAGATATAATAATTATCAAAAGATTGATACTTGTTTTTGTTCGGTTTAACTGTGAAATTATGTCCAAAGAACAACATTGTATTAAATGGTAAAATTATATTCTAAATATACTTTAAAACCACTCAAATTCATAATTTATCACTATTAATTATTTTGATTAAAAATGTTGATTTTTATTAAAATTTAGTAATTTTCACTATTCATCAAAATATGAAAGTAATCCAAAAAGTACCAAAATTTCAACTTAGGATAAATTCGATACTCCGAATCCAAAAATGAAGTCCATTTTGAAATATAAAATATATATAATTTCAAAAAGTAGGTATTACTATTTATAACAGCTAGTTTGATTGGTTGTGGTGTGTGTTAGAACTCGAAGTTGCGTACAACACACGCTACTGTATTATTCAAAGGAAAGCGTACCGTGGAAGCTTGGGATGTTTCATTTTAAATTTTTGATGTCCCCATTTAGTCAAAAAGTTTAAAATATTTTATTTAAAAAGGGTTCACTATTAAAAGTTAGTAAAAGTGCAATAAGGAAAATGAATTTGTTCTTACATTATGTCTAAGAAACTCATAATATGGATTCTAAAATTATAAGGATTATATAAAGTTTAAAATTTAGTTAATACTATTCATAACCTCTTTTGAACGACTTTTTTGGTAAGTCATGGTGCGCTTGAACTCGGTGTTGCGTGTAGTGCAAGTTATTGAATTATTTTGAAGAAATAACACACTATGAAATCTTGGGGTGTTACACTATGTTTTTAATTTGGTAAAATATAATTCATTTTTAGAATTTGGAATAACAAAATTACCTTTGGGTTAATTTTTTTATTTTTTTGAAATCTTCTAATTTTTGATGAATAGTGAAAAATACTGGGTTTTTGTTTATAACCGACATTTTATTTAAATATTTATTTATTTATTTAAAATAATTTAAATTATTAATAGATATATAATAACTATATATTTTCAATTTAATTTATTGGTTTCATTTTATAATAATATTAGATTTAAACTTTTTGTGGAAATTTTTAGCATTTTTTTACCAACTATAGGCACATTTGGAAATTTGCAAAAAATTAATTTTAGTACTTCTGTCAGTAGAATTTAAAAAATCATTGAGAGATTGTTCATATCAGTAATTTAAATGTGGTTCAATAAGATGAAAATAATTTTTTGTGAATAGTTACTTTTGAATTTTATTTACCACTGTTAAAAGTAAATATGGTAATTTATGGTAAAAATGATATTATTATTACCCTATCAGATGTCCTAATTTGATTTTTTATCTTTATTTCAACCTAAATAAACCTTACAAATAAAATGTGATCCTTTTTTATCCACTTGGATTAGATTAGGAACTTTATTATTATTTTATTTAATGAATAGTAAAAAATGTTAAATTCAAAGTACAGTAACTAAAACATTTTTAATATTATGTTATATATAAGATAAATTCAACTATAAATATTAATTAGAAATAAAAAATATTTCAGACATAATGGTAATTTATTTATAATTTTTCATCATTAAATAATGAAATTTATTTATGCCACAATGATGATGTTGTAATTACATTTTTAATGAATGATTAAAATAATTGTTATTATAAATATCAAAATAAATTTAAATTGAGGCTTTTGATGCATTGAAGTAATTTTATAGGTTAATACCACATTTTATGGTTGATTAAATAATTTTTTAGTGATAAAGTTTTTATGACTTTCAGAAAAACAATATACCAAATAGTGTCAAAATTGACATAAATGAGTTTTTCAAATTAAAACAATATTATTAAATGATATAATATTCTTAAAAACCTAATTTCAGACCAAAGGACATAGATAATGATATATATTTCAATAATAAACAAGTTGGGCCTTGATTGGAATTTTATATTAAGTTTATTAACCATTCATTTTAATAATACAAGAAGACATGATTAAAGATAAAATATTTAACTAAGAGTTAAATCTAAAAGATATTGTTAATATGGTGACCTAAACTTTTCTAAAACTAATTTTTTTAGAATATTTCTCCCAATACCCACCCTATACTCTAAATAAATCCATTTTTAGCCATTATAAATAGAAAATGATTTTATAATAAAATAATATTTCCAGTTTTTCCAAAAACGACCCTCACCTCTCCTATAATAGGGTCGTTCCCCGTCTTTTAATTTTACACCTACAAATACATTTTTATATGCCAAACCCTACTAAACATTCCTCCCAACTACCCTCACATAATATTATATGACTTTCTTTGATCATAAATCCAATATATGGAGCCCTTTTGAGCAAATAAAAAGGAACACTGAAGAAGAGGTAATAATTTAATCACATCCTTCAGAGTTCTTTTCTTCTTCCACTTCCTATTTCATTTTTCCTTCCTTACCAAAATAATTACTCCAGTACCTTATACAAACTATTATGTTATTATAAATATTGTAAAACCATATTCATTATGATATCCATCATATAAATGACTAAGTCACTATTCGTGTGTATGTACAACTCACCTTCTCCACGTCGTGGTGTAGTTTGTCATTAAACACTTTCTTATTTGGATGGGTATTATAATGAGTATAATTGATGTATATAAATAATTAAATTTAGATGACTATTTCTATGTACAATTAATATACCATCCAATTACACAACTTTTAATCATTAAGGAAATGATATTATTGCTTGTGTGTACGTACAAATTACCATCCCCAAGATGCGATGAGATTAATTTCCATGTTCACCATTCAACAATGATTATAAAAATATATATTATTAATAATTATGTATTATATGGAATTATAATGATACTGTACATATATATATATATATGTATTTAGTTAGGTATATCTTATTGACTTAATTTCATTCATTACGATATGAAAACAGAAACAATATTTATGGGTATGTACGGCCTGCCGTCTCTATAAACGGTATTTTCCATTTCATATATATATCTATTATACATATTTATATTCTAAATATATGTTATATATAAATAACATTTTGTATTATGGAAGTATTTTAATCATGATCTTAATGATATGATCAATAATAACCAATTCAAACACGTACAGTAATGAAAGTTACTATTACAGGAAATGTTAATTTAACATGGAAATAATTATTAAATGGGTAGTATAAAGTCATAAATTATTCATGTATGATATCATAAATATTAATATGGTTCTATTATAATTTAATAACATATAATGGTTATTATAAAATATGATAAACGTACCCTAGACCAAAGTCAAGTGCAAGTTAAGGGTTAATTCCATAATCTCATTATTATCTGAGATTGATTACATGTAAGTATTTTTGTGGACATATTTACCATCCATTTACAAGATTCATAAGACATTTAAAAATTATTATTTTAAGGTAAAATTTAACCAAAACTTCAATTTAAATGTTTTAAATATATATTCTTATAAATCATTCTCATTTATATCAATTTTTTCAAAATAGTTTTAAGGATTTATTTATATGGACATTATTGTTTCAAAATGTTAATTCTTTTCAAAAGTTTCAATATGGTGTGGGAAAAAATCAATAAAAAATATATTTTAAATGATTTCCTTTATAAATGTGGGACTTTTAAATGATTTCACAAAAATGGATATTTCTCTCAAAAAGTTTTACTCATCATTTTAAACTATGTCAACATTATTTACTAGATTTTATTCTTCAAGAAGGTTTATTTATTATAATAAAATTTTCTATTTTTATACCATTCATGGTTTATGGTTTAAGTACTGACAATTTTTTTCCTAGTTTTATTACAAATGTTTACATTATGTTTCATCATTTTCATATGAGGAATGTAGTGGACTTAGTAGGTGATGAGTGGGTCCCGCTATAGACCCTAGATATATCAGTAGGTCTCATGTGACAAATTAGTGTCTTGGAACAAGTCCTTGACAAAAATTATATTCGTAGTCATGGAACGAGGTCTTGACTATGTGGTAGTGTTGTCTAGTGTTAGGCATTCCATCATTATGAAATTAATTATTACATGTGATTATTCGACTAGTAAAATATCCATATGAATGTTTATATTGTAATGTTTCATTTATTTTTTCAATATTATGTTCATGTTTATATTTAAAAGCCTTTTGTTTTTAATAAAAATCTTTCCATAATAGTTTATAGCTTCCACTAAATTATTTGAACTTACTAAGCATCTGATCTCACACCTTTCTTATGTTTTGGTTTTCCCAGGGTTC
Source organism: Viscum album (assembly GCA_963277665.1). Taxonomy (NCBI): domain Eukaryota; kingdom Viridiplantae; phylum Streptophyta; class Magnoliopsida; order Santalales; family Viscaceae; genus Viscum; species Viscum album. The sequence goes on along the minus strand of OY728127.1, from coordinate 1,955,033,694 downwards.
CCAAAAGTGTATTTTGTTTAGTATTCTAGGTTAATCTTGGAAAATAATGGCATTATCAATAGATTATTTTTGTTTTTTTTATGTTTTAATGTGTAGTGTAACATTCAAATTTTTAATATATTTTCTAAGACTTATAAACTGATCGGTCCTTCACAACTTGATTCCTTGTAATCATGCCAATGTATTAAAATAATTCACCAGCTCTCAGCTTCTGGGGTATGGGTGTTTCAATTAATAATATCATGACCCATGAAAATATATCATATCATAACCCATGAAATTAAATGGATGTCCTTATAATTTCACCACATCATAAGAAATATAAAATACATGGGGTTCCTAATAATTTAATTATATAATAATCCGTGAAAAGAAAAAGGATCTAAAATCATTTCACCCATTGATTTTAAATGGGTTTCATAAAAATCATTCCATAAAAACAAAAACCATTCATGAAAAAATCTTAATTGTATTATTATGTAGTTTCCATGAAAACCATAATCTATATCCAATGATTTCATCTTACAAGGATAATGATTTTGATACATCACTTAGAGCATTTATTAAGGAATATAACCTTTATTTGAAATTCACATTTTTTAATCAAAGAACATATTCAATATAAGTTTCTTAAAATTACATTATAAATCATTATTATTTAATCTTTAATGTCATTATAAATCATTTCATAAGGATAATTTATTTTCAAATTTAAAAATATAATCTTTAAAAAATAATGAATTGGAAAACATTTTTCTTTCAGGCCGATTTCAAATAATATTAAGTAATCTTGAACAAACATACATTTAATTTTACATTGAAAATAGTTTTTAAATGAATATTGAAATCATGGGAACATTTGGAATACCTTTATCCTAGAAAATTTAAATATAATAAAAAAAAATTGAAAACAAATTTCTTTGATAACTTATAAATGAATCCTAAAAAAATTTAAAACACTTTTTAAATATAAAATGTATTTGTGATCATTTTTTGAAAAAAAGTTTTGGAAAGGAAACATATTAGCAACTTAAGAGATAAATAATTTTCTATCTTCTTAAAAACACTTTCATATTTATTTTAAATGTGAATGAGTGTGAAAATGGTACTAAAACATTCAGATATCATGAACAAACCGAGGATAATGAAAGTAATGATTGTTTTGAGAGATGTATCATATAATGGATATGTAAATAAATTTTTTTTAATTAAAATAATTATATAATAAACCCATAGGAAGTATAAAAATCACAAAAAATAGTAGTGGGAATAATGCATGTATCTCATTGAAATAAAAAGTGATATGAAATCTCCTAATCATATATCATGAAATTATTCGCAAATATTCAAAGAATATGTATAATAAAATTAATTTTATTACACATGATACCTTAAAAATATTATTATATATCAATACATATATTATTTGGTTATCAATTTATATTAACCCTTTATTGACAGCTCTATGTCACAAATATGTTTCTGTAATATCTGCTTTGTTTTTCATATATGGTTTTGGCCTGTTATTATTGATCCTCTTACATAGATCATGATTTACTTATTGGAAGAATGTAAAGAATTATATGAATATAATATATATTCAGTATATATTTATTTATAATAATAAATGTTATATATTAATATGAAATGTAATTCAGCATTCATAGAGATAGTAAGCCAAACGCACGCAAGAACGTTGTTTTAGTTTTATTGTTGTATTGATAGAAATATATTAAATAAAATATATGTATTTATAAAATATCTTTTAAATATCAATATTATTTAATATTTATCATATAATTTCACTAAATCGATCCTTAATAATTCTATGTATAGTTTGAATGAATCACATGACTTTGAGGATGCATAAGTCAACACTTCTCTAATCAAAATTATCTTAATTGCACAGAATTGAAAGCATGAAGGTAGATAATATTTATAAATTCCATAAGAATAAATAAATCCTAAATATCATATAAAAATATTTTTCGTTCTTAATTACAAATATTTATTGGTTGTAAAGTAAATACGAACAACATGGTTACGTGAGGTGGTAGTTCGCCAAACACAAGAACAATAACTTTGGTACCCGTTAAATGGAAGTGTGAGTAAGTGTAGGTTGAACCCTTGGAATAAAAACATATATATATATATTGAGTATACAAGTGCTATTACTAGTAAATTTTAGTTTGGTAAAACAATTTCTTTCCCGATACACATGCTATCAGAGGAAATTGGTATTGCGTGTAATAGAAGACTTACATAGTGTTGTGTGTACCGAAAGCTAATCTATTTGTTTTGTGCAGTGAAATATTATCTTGGTGTTTCATATAACTCAATAAATAGTAATATAATTCATATAAAATATTCTATATTCCTCATTGAGTGAAATTACAAATATAAAAATATTATATTATTTCGAAAAAAATATTTCACTAAATCTCTGGGTGATATAGGAAGTCCATCCAAAAATATCAAATTTAGAAGATAATATGATATGGGAATAAATAAAATAGTAAAATAATAAATAAGATAATATTTTTCAATTATTAAATAGTTTTTATGTAAATAAATATGATTTACCCTTTACCAGTTCAACACATTTTACCATGTTTTGTATTCATAATGACAAAAAAATCAAGCGGAATAAATTTTTTTATCTTCATGGTTCTAAATATGGAATCTATTTCTTAGAATTTAATTTTTACATTATGTGTAATGAAAAATATATTATTTTATATTAAAAACAAATCTGAAACCTAATGGTACTTTTAGAATAAGTTTTTAAAATAAAAGATATAGTTTTCCAAAATCAGCTTTTTTCACTATTCACTCAAAAATTAAATGTGTCATGAAAATAAATAAAAATAATCTTAATCATTATATAAAATTTTTATTAAAAAATCTGATTCATTTTGACCAAATTCAATTTTTAAAGTAAATAAATTTGTAATTTAAATGGAACCTTGCAATTCATCGAAAAAACAATTTAGTTAACCAAAAATATTCATATTACCATTAAAATCCATTATTAAATAATTTATAAAACCTTATGATTATAAATACATATAATGAATACTTATAAATCATATGAATTATTTATTTCTAAGATTTACTAGGTTTTTTGATAGTGACTATGTTCTGGGCATCATTTTTGGGGATAAGGAAACAATCTAGTTTAATTTTTAGGGCAAGTCTATAGCCTATCTAGTTTTTTTAATACAGATATTTTTTCCATATTTTTTATGGTTGGTTTTATTTTTAATTATAATGGTAGGTAATCAAAACAACTTTGATAATTATTATAAGTTACCTATCCAAATAATATTTCTCTCATAAGAAATAGTTTAACTTATAAAGATGGTTCAAAGAAGTCAATAAAAATGGAAATCATAAGAATATGTGAATGATGATAATGAAATATTCAACAAGATTGAATATAATTTTAGTGAAGAGTGTAATAAAATGAATATGATGGTATAAGAATATACGTAATCTAAATGGGTGATCAATGAAAAATCCAAGAAAAGGATGAACCTAAGTTTAGTTCTTTAGATGAAGTAGACAATGAAATACACAATGAAAGAACCCTCAACATTGATAGATCATAGGATAAAAAATAAAAAATGATTTTTTCTAGAATTATATTACCCTATAAATCCATAAAAAGTATCCAATTATATCCATATAATTTTTCCCCTAACAACAATATAAGAATGAACCAATGGAGAAAGTTGTGGAAAAGGAATCCAAAGATGAAACTGAAATATAAGAATAAATAAGGTTGGTATTTATTGTAATTTTATTCAGTATTCTTTAATTTTTATCAAAAAATTAATAAGATGACCATGGATTGGAAGTGGAAAAATAGGATGAGTAATGTGTAAGAAATTAAGAATTCAAAGGGAATTTTCTTAAAATTTTATTGTAATAAAATGAAGAAAATAAATACGAAGAAGTGTAATTCATATAGGTGGTTTCCCATGTCTATATGGAATACGAGTGATGTATCTTATACTTAAAACTATCCATATTTTGGTTACTTCCCAAAATGTAGAAAAAAGAAAAAAAATTATTCAAATAGGATCTGGTGATGGCTATATGAACAGTGAATACTGAATTTAATTAATATCTCAAATAATAATGAATATAAGAATAGATAAAATAAGAACGATAGAAAGTTTGGATTTATAAGTAACTACATTATCCTTATATAAAACAATACATATCATCATTAACCATTTATAAATGTTTTAAAAAAATTTAATGGAGAATATGAGATACACCAGATGCAATTCTATGTCATAATTTGGAAAATTCAAGAAAATTTCTATATTATATTCATTTATGTGATCAAATGGGTTATTTTAAACCATAAAAACCATAACAAAAACAATTTTAGGAAAAAAACTCATTTTTGAAATCTTCTATCATGTAATTTAGTTTTAACTAATCTCTCAGAATGTAGATTAGAGTTTTTACTCAGATTTCTATTTTCGAGGGATGTTTCAATCCCCTTAATATTTTTTATCTCAATAAAATAGAGTCATTGAAGTTTCACTCATTGATTTAAATTAAAGGATCATAAAGATCAAGGAATAAATAATAGGGAAAATGGATATTTATAATTAAAAATAACTATTATTTTAATTTTAGTACTTTTTTTGGTCCCCTATATTTAAAATAAATATTTTTTATTTTAAAATAAAAAATTTGATCCCCCACCATAGATTTGTTCTACATATTCAATCAATGAAACAATTTATATTTTTGGGACCCTGTAATTCCATGTTTTATATTACAATTCTAATGATATTTAATAAGTATATTGTGGGACAAAATTATTAAATTTATTAATAGGGATAATTATTTGATGAATCATGATTCATAGCACCTTATTGATATATTATTATGAAAAATACATTCCAATTTTCATGGTTAGAATTTTGAAATTCTTGTTGAATAGTTTTTTTATAATTATTTATTCATTAAGTGATTTAATTTTTTTAATATCTTTCAATTCCTATTAAAAATTATTCGATAATATTTCCATTATTTTTTGAGAATATTTCTTCTGATAACATTTGGGCTTTTCTATCTACAAGTACGTTCCTTGGTACCTTGTCCAAAATATGGTTGTAGAAAGTCAAATTAAATAATATTGAGTCATTTTTATTCAATTATACATTATTATTGGTCCTACATTGATATTTATTCAAAATTATACCATAGATTCCATGATTTATTTTGATTCGAAAATATCACTTTATAATATTATATTATCTTTTCCAACCCTTATCATATTGATTTTCAAGACATTCAAGGGTTAAAATGATTATTGTGGGGAGGGGGGAATTTGTCATAAAAATGTTAACATTGGAAGAAAATGATGTGTTGTGTTTGACTTGGGTATTGGGATGGTTAACAAATATATCATTCATTCTACTTGACAATTATCCCTTTAAAAAAGTGGAAAAATATTGCGTGAAATAAATGAATGAATTTAGATAAGTTTTCCTATTTATTAATGTCATAGAAAAAAGCATTTTTCAATTATATTGATCATTATTCATTGAGTGGTTAATTTTATACTTTTCTCAATAGAAAAATTCATTAGAATTGAAAAAAAGGTTTTGAAAAATGGGAAATTTAAAAATAAATACAGAACCAAAGTTGTTAATATTTGAATATGATTTTATATATCAATGAACATAGATTGTGTTTTGGGGAAGTGTAGTGGTGTTACATGGGATAGAAGAATATTTTTAAGAATTGTAATTATTATCATGAAATTTTCTTTAGATTTTACCCTTTTGACATTAATAATCATTTAAATTATTACATACATATCCTAAAGCCTTATAGTAATTTTATCCATAATGAAAATACCTCATGATTATTTGTGGCCTTTTTATTTGTGTGGAATATATTAGTGATCATTTACAATCCTATAGAAATAATCACTTACTTCAGGTATGAGAAAAAATTATTTTAAATTTCCACCTTGAGTGATGTGTGAAAATAATTAAATGTAGGTGGATCGCAATTAGCATGTTTAATAATAGTGAATTAAAAAAATTGAATGTATGTTAATAATTTTTTAATAGATGAAGTATGAAACATGACCAGATATTTTATTTGAAAACTGAGGAGTGATGTAGATATATTTTATATGAAAATTTAAATTTTACTGACCACCTAGAGAATCGTTCAATTTTACTACATTGAAATATAGATATTGGTTACATGAATTTCATTCATAATTTGAGTTTCGATTCAATTATAGGGGATAAACTTAAAGATAAGTGTGTTTATGGATAAATGAAACATTTTTAATTAACTAGATCCATTCATGAGATGAAATGACAGTTTTTTTCACTTTTTGGGCACCATGATGATGATGGGGAGCTTGAAAACCAGAAATACATGCAAATACCTAGTGAAACGAAAATGGAAATGTGACAATAGTGTGGTTGAGATTCCCTTTGAGTTTCAAAATGAGGATATCTTGGAAACATTTAATTTTAGGTGAATGGATTTTGTGTAAAGGTATAAGATATTATGAAAGGGTGGTACATGAAAATTTCAATGTTACAGAAGAGGTAGATTTTTTCTGCGATTTAAGAATGTTATTTGAATAAGGGTTGGATATTTTTAAAATATGTATTGGTGAGGTGATAGGGTCCCTTCTACATTTCCTATTTATTTATAGGTAGTAGGGGGTGTTCCCCTACGCCTCTCATCGATGTAGATTGATGACATATCAAAGGAGGGTGGTGGGAGGCCACCTTTTACATTAATTAAAGAGAAACGTGGCCCGATGGAGGACACCATTTGCTTAACATAAAGGCCAAAGATGGATGAGGTGCCACATTTCTCTAAAGTTATTATAAAATGGAACCCACGCTCTTCGCATAAAAATTCAACCATCTCTATAAATTCCACACACTCTCTCACTAAAATAAAATTCCTTCAAGTGCAGTGGTTTCATTGGCCTAAAATAAGTGCCAAATTTTTATGAAGCATAATTTCTAGGTCCTTTTTATTATTTAATTTAACGATATTTATTTAATTAATTTATTTTTTAGTATGTTTTAAATATTTAATTTATTTACAAAATAAGTTAGTTATATATAGTATATAAATAATATTTATTATTAGAAGTGATTAAATATAGATTAACTAACGAATAACTATGATTCAAGAAAGAATAAATATAATGATTAGACAATAATAGTTTACTAATGGATACCATATGATTAACAAATTATTTATGAAAAATTAATTATAGATTAAGTAATGTTTAACTAATTACAATCTATTAAATAAAGAATGATTAAAAAATTATTAAATAATGATTAAGTAAAATTATAGAATGATTATGTAATGACTATAGAGTGATAAAATAAAAATTAGCAATGAATAACTAATGATAAACTAATATTAAATAATGATTATGTAATTAATACATTATGAACAAATTAATATTAACTAATTATTATGCAATGATTTAGTAATGATTAAATAATAATTAACTAATGATTAAATATTTATTGACTGATGTGTTAGTAATGAATAAATACTGATTGAAGAATGATTAAATAATTATTATTGAATGATTAAATAATGATTAGTTATTGATTTACTAATTATTAAAAAATGGTGAAATGATTATTAACTAATTTTTAACAAATAATTATGGAATGATTAAATAATGATTAAGGAATGATTAACTAATGATTAAGGAATGATTATGTAATGATTAAATAATAATTATGTAGTTATTAACTAATAATTTTCTAATAACTAACTAATGAATAAAAAAGATTTAATTTTTTTTTCTAATGATTATCTAATGATTAAGGGATTATTAAATAATGATTAATGAATGAATAACTAATGATTAATTATTGATTTACTAATGATTACAGAATATGTATGTAATTATTGAAGAATTATTAAATAATTATTAACTAATGATTAATTAATTATTAAGGAATGAATAAATAATTATTAACTAATTATTAACTAATGATTATATAATGATTAAGTAATTATTAATTTTTTTAATAAATCATTGACTAATGTTTAATGAATGATTAAAGAATGATTAAAGAATGATTATATAATTATTAAATAATAATTAACCATTTTTTATGGAATGAATAAATAATTATTAATTAAAGATTAAATATTGATTAAATAATGATTAACTAATGATTAAATAATGATTAAATAATTATTAAATAAGGATTAACTATTGATTAAATAATTATTAACATTGAATTAACATAGAATAAACATAGTATTAATGATGAAAAACTAGATGAAAAAGAGGATTTACTGCACACATGATTTTTTACTCCCCTGATTTAGATGATTGATCCCTTATTACAAACCTATACTATTAAAATTGATGGATATGTTTTAGATGAATCACATTAACTTTATAGACCATTGTAGATACCTTTCAGAAAGAAAAAAATTATACCACAAAACATTAGTGTCATCTTTTAGGATATAATAAAACTTTATAAAATTTTAGTACCATAATTATTATCTGGATATAGAATCAACTAAATCCATATCTAGATTATACAAGTAAATGTGGCTCTAGAAAAAATGTACACAGGGATAAAACATGAAAACACTGCATTAAGGTAGACTCGATCAGGAACTGGTGCATGACAACGAGCCTTTCTATATGACTACTTTGACACTCCCAGTGGATATGCTTAATAGGATTCATATTTTCTTAATAAAATAGGTAAATACCATTATTAAGATTAGAAATTATACTATGAATCATTCATATTATAATTTAGTATATAATAAGACGTTCTATTGGCTATAAATATTTGAAATTCCAAGCTACACCATGGAATATAGCTTGTCCATTAGTTAACTTTGAGAGGTCAGTATAAGAAATAAATTTATTTTCCAAGTTGTTAGATGGTTCCATGATGGAGTTATATGTATAATTTTCTACTATTCAATAACAAAAACCAATTATACAAAGATACTGAATAACAATAGTGGTCTTAGAAAGCTTATCCCCTGAAATCGAGGATCCGCCCTATGATGTAAAATATGAAAACATAGACGATCTCTTGGATATACTTGTAAATCCAAAATTCGACACGGAGTAATTTAATGATGGAATATATCAAGAAAATAATTAAGATGAGGAGAGAGAAACAAAAATTTGATGGGAAGTTTCTAGAAATTTATCCATTGATAGTGGCCTCACAATAAATCATCTGCCATTATTTTCATCTTGGTCTGAAGCAATGTCTCATTTTTATGAATTTTAATACAATGTTCCAAAAACTGCAACTGATTTCCCTGTAGTTTTAGTTGATTTTATTATAGAGATGGAAGGAAATTATATTTTTGAATGGATTTTCCATGTAATTAATCATTTAATAAAATAATAAAAAGATTTTATATTGAGACTCAATGTAGATATTTAGTTAAAGAATCAATACATAAAAAATACATCATATGGTGTGATAAATATGGGGATAATTTTAGATTCTTTGTGAGGGTGATTCTAGACATTGCATTTGTATTTTGGATAATTTTTTTGATGGAAGAAGATCATACCTACATTAAGCCAAACATGACACAAGATCATATTTTATTGGATGAAAAATTAGTGAAATCTATATTCATAGATATGATTTTGACCATAAAATATATTCTTGTATCACTTTTTTAAGATAGGATTCAACATAATTTTTGTTATATTATATCCTATAATTTGGCAAGGGTTGAGAAATAGAAGGCAATTTTGATGGTCTATGGTGATTGGGATGAATTGTGTCAGGTGTTGCTCCAATTTCTATCCTTACTAAGAAAAAAATGACCAAGTCGTCCTCCATACTAATATGAATGAACATGTGTCTCATTATAACTAACTTGATCCATCTTGTGTTTAATTTTAGAAGTTGTTTATAGCCACCCCCCTATATTTATGCATTTCATTTTAGAAAATAGTTCACACAGATTAATGTAATATTTTTATAGAGAAAATAAAAGGGTATTTTATTGATTAATGAAATCTAGGATGGAAACCATTCAACTCATCTACTGGAATTTTCCATTATAGAAGAGGAAAATTATGAATCATGTAGTTGGTTATTTTCATGTATTAACAACCAATTAACCTATATTCGGGTTGTTTGTTTGATATCTGATTAGAATCATGCAATCAATGGGGAAATCAATCTATATCATTATATATGGATACCCTCGTATTCACATCATCGATATTACATTATAAAAATTTATAGAAACATGTGAAAAATAGTCCATAATGAGCCCATGATAATGAAAATCACAAGGCTTTGTATTCAATGTCTTTATTTTTTTACAATTTTAATGTAAAGATAAAATTAATTTATGTGAAATATGATCACTTCTCTAAAGTATATGACACATATAAATTATTTTTTGAATAACTTTTTGAATGAATATGATATGGAAATCAATTAGTTTTTGATTATATGATGTTGATTCCAAAATAAAAATAGACATTATAAGATAATGGGGGAATAGGTATGAACCCATAACCTCACACATTGTGCAGCGTATCAATGGTTTCTTCAAGGGGATTCTAAGTTTAACTATAACAACCCTATTTCAATAGAAATTTTATGATTGTGTGATGTAATACATAGATTGAAAAAAGGTAGAATTATATGGGATTCAAAAGGGGATAAGGTAAGGGAAAAATATTCAAATAGATATAGAAAAGATCATTGAAAAATATACTAGTTATCTAGGTTTCCTTTTCCACTCATAAGACTCTTGATTTGTAGCTCAAGAGTGTCCCAACCCCATTAAAAGTAGAAGTTTTGAAAATAAGGTGGTATTACCAGAATCAAGGGAATGTTAATGTGGAAACATCCAAGAATTATAGTCTCCAAGCACACACACCAATGCAACATCTTCCACTATGAACATATAATGGGAAACATATGTTGATCCAATATACTAGGTGGAAAACATTGATAGTTGTTATTCTACACCAGGGACACATTTTAGGGTGTTTTAATATTTTCTAATGCCTAAAGACCAGTTGATGTTGATTCTTAACATCAACTTATTATGTCAATAAGAGAGACTAAAGTCTATAAGGATGATGAATTATATGGACGGGCCTCAAGAATAATGGGAATGATTGAGATGAAACATATTTCATGAAGAAGGTTGTAACTATTGAAATAGTTGGTGCCCTAGACCAAACACTGATGTAGCATTTGATTACCATATCATGCATATAGTTAGTTATACATGATTTTATCTTACCATTATAGTATAGACGTATCCGTAGAAACTATTACAATGGTAATGTCCAAATGTTAATTGTCGTATCAAGAGGTTATTACAGATCTCAGGTTATAATGAGAACCTAAAGATACAATGAAATTAATCTCAAATATATGTTCTATGTTTTAGAGACATCTTACTATCTGGACAAAGAAAATGTATGACTATCAGGTGCTGGGGGATCATAAGCCTTGCGGCTTCTTCTCATGAAATTCTTACATGGGGATCTATAGTAGTGAGACCAAGAGGATAGACCTGATAATAGGAACACCACATGTTTTGGGTGTCATTAGTTGTTACTATCTACAGACATGTGTATTGGTCTCCTGACTTGAGAGAATTACAAATGTGTATCGTTTTATTACATACCTTGATGCTAGGAAAAAACCATGGTATTGAAATTTTGGAGAGGTAGCTTATGTTGGGTGCATCGTTGGTGGTATGACATTGGTTGAATGGTTAAGAATGGATTTGTCCCTTCCATGTTTAGGATGTTATATATCATAGGCCTCATTGATTGGGATGGTTCTGCCTTCATAATTTATTGGCCAAAGCAGTATAATGGTAAATTCATCTCGATAGATCAAAAAATAATAAATAGAGATATGGGCGATGAAACTTATCTGTTTCCAAATTTATGAGATATTTAATGAAAAATAGATTATAGTACATAGTCAGTGTTTTTAGGATTGTATTCATTGCTATGACATTCCTTATCTCTTTAAGGGCCATGAAGCATTTTTAGAATCTGCTCTTGGTTTGTGGATTTATTCACTACTATCGAGATAAGGGCCTAGAGGGTCGCACATAATAGCGTATTCAAGAATCCGACCAATTCATTCAGATAGGTATGTGGGAAATGTAGGCCCCACCACGGGGTTTGAGTGCTTTCCATGTATTCGACCACCAAAATAATTAAATAAATTCATTAATATTCATGTTATGAATATTTGTGATTGAATTTATTTAATGTATTTAAAAGTTTAGTAAATATGAGACAATATTAATCAAAATAAGATTATTTTAATATTCAATGTTCATTTAATATTAAAGGGGACAGTGACTGAAGTTAAATATATTATATTTTATCAAGTAATATATTATATATATATATATATATATATATTATAGGTATGTGATAAAATAATAAATAATATTTATGAAATTTAGTTCGAAAAAATTATTTATTTAGTAGACGATGAAATAAATGGGGGCCGGGGAACCCAACAGGGTATTTATCAACACCACAATAAATATAGGAGGATGCTCTCTCTTATGTGCTATAATTAACTATTCATTCATTCGTGGGAGTGAAATTCCGAGCCTCTCTCTCCTATGTCTCTCTAGAGAGAGAAGATCTTGATTCAAGAAGCATGGATGAAAATATCTTTTCAGCATCGATGGAATATCGATGCGGTGATCGTCGGGACATCAAAAGTGCAGTCAGTTTTCTGCGCTAGAACCCATAATTTGATAATCCACACTCCCGTGGGTTTTTGAAGCGCATGTGAATGATCTAGAGGGTTTCTGTTTTGGATCCGCCAAGTGACAATCACTATCGACTAGTGGATGTCGATCGTGGATCCAGATTTAAAATGGGTACATTTTCATTTTTATATTGTTCTATTTACAATTTACACAAGATCCTCAGACCTCACCGGGTCTCATATCATCGGCTTCGACAAGTACCGTCTATCAGCTGATGGAAATTTTAAAATCTCAAGCCCACCAGCTTCCACTTCCATCCTCAGAACATTACATTGATATCAGCTCGATTTCATAGATTTTCTGAGCCAAATAAAATTAATATTATTAAATTAAGTACAGGGTACAAAGACGGTCTCAACGGTTCAAACTACACAGTAATCCGATAACGAATGACCAAGTTATAGTCATTTAAAATTTTTCGGAATGAAACCATGTTTTTGGGTTATTAAATTTTTTTTCCTTTTCGATATTTTCAAAAAACATATATATTAAAATTAAAATTTTACAATTGTATAATTTGAATAATAATAATTTTTTTATTATAATAATATTTATATTATTATTATAATAATAATATAATAATAAATTATTATTTTATTCAAATAATTTTATTATTATTAAATTGAAAAGATGTTATATTAGCCGTTAGATTTTTTTTTCATATGTGGAAATGTTTATGTGATGATGTGACTCAAAAATAAAGAAATGGGTAATGGGGGAGTTGACCCTAAAGGGAGGGGTCTAATAGACTTCACAAAAGGTCTTTAAAATATAAAAGAAACCTATGAGGAAAAGGGGGTTGGGCGGTGGATTAACAAAAGGGAAAAAAAAGCGTCCACAGATCCATGCCTGGATTCTTCCCCACGCTGCATAAGGGAAACTAGAGACCAGCTCTCTATAGGAGCACACAGACAATGCCCCACTGTCGGAATCCACCAGATATCAGCACTTTCTGCTCCAGGAAACCGTCTGGCCTCCTTGAGTAGCCTAGGTGTCCCGTCTCACCCATGTAGTTGGGAGAACCTCTCCTCGATCGTGGCCCAGGCTACCCATCTCCCTTCGCTGCTGGAGGATGCACGCCTCACAAGTCCCACAACACACCAAGGGGGTCAACATCCATTCCTGGTTATAGTAAAGGCTACCCATCCCCTGACTCCGTTGGCTGGATGCACGCCACTCCATACCCACAACGCACCAAGGGGCCATTATCCATCCCCGGTTGCTTCCCAACCCTGTGCCACCTGACCTCCGGCGCTGCAGGTAGGTCTGGTGCCACTGGCCTCTACCCAATTCACTCCCTTGCAGAACTCACTCCTGGCCTATTCTGAGTCCCGACTTCTGGTATCTCCTCTCCTCACTACTACCCAGCTACATAGTCCACCATGTCGCACTACGTGTAGATCGTCGGGATCCGTTACCTCTAGATATGAACCTCCACCGCCTGGAACAACCACATCGTCACACCCCAGCCACCCCGACCTCCTCCCAGTACACCACGTCCCTTCTAGAGGTCCACTAGTCATCGCAGAGGAGGTACCATTTTGTCATAAAGTATTTCTGTTGGGTAATTATGGCCTCGAAGCAGTCCAGGAGGACCTACCCAATCCAGAATGGGTTTTGGTGGACCAGATCAGCCTTGTTTGGCGCTGCATGGCCTGACATGACCCTGTGCATGTTTAGACCGACCCGCACAGGCTATGAAATGATGTTTTGGGGACCGATAAGTTAAATTAATCACAATTAATTAAACTAATTAATTTAATTATAGTTTTTTAAAAAAAATAATCAAAATTAATTTTTATAAATAGTATTAATACCATAATGAAAAAAATTAATTAAATATAATTAATAATTTGAATTAAGATAATTGCATTTAATTTTTGATATTAAAATTAAATTAATTAGATGACTGATAATTAATTCAATTATTTAAATTTATTTAATTTATTTAATTTAATTAAGATAACCCTCGTACATAATATATTAATTTTAATTTTATCGTGCTTTATTTTACCCATTTTCTAGTCTTGAGCACCGGCCTATGTATGTCACATTTATTTAATTAATTATTTTAATTGCATGTGATGATTGTAATTAATTAAATAAACCATCTGTGAATGGTAATTCATTTGGTTAAAAACTATAAGGACTTACGTGTCCAATTCACTTCATGTACAATTATACATGAGTTTCCCTCTCCTGCACGTGAGTAATTTTGATCTTCAGATGAAGATGACGAACAATGTAGATGATGCAAGATTTGATGTGGACCCCGCCAAGATGAGGCAGTACTCCAAGACTTGATATGGCCGCATCAAGATGAGGATTTACATTAGAAAAGAAGCGGACATACCAGATTGGAGCATGCATCATCAAGAGTCCAGTTTCTACTTAGGTATGATTCTCTTAGGTCATTTAGATGCCGAAGACTAGCGAGGTAGTGGTTTTCCTTTATGAGTTTATTTATTATTTTATGCATTTTAAAACAGCAGGAAAATACATAAAATAATAGATAATAAAATGCATAAATAAGAGGAATAAACATTTCTATTAAAGTTAAGTTATAATCGTGTCAACATAGAAGGACATGTTTAAAATAAATGGATTACATTCGTCAAGAGAAACCAATAAAATCCTCTAAGAAAATTTTATTTCAGCACAAACTTCCATCATTCATGTTTGAACAAAACCAGATGTTTGAGGTGTCTGTCATGCCATAGCTGAGGGTGCATCTTACTATCTGGGAGTTCCTATTAGGGTGGTGGGTTGACTTAAAAAATTACAGTAAAGAAATATCCATAAAAATATTGTTGTATTTTTAGAGGCAAGCGTTTATTAAATCAAGTAATGATTTCAGAATCTCAGAAATCACTCAACAAATCATGGAACCATGAGTTACTGTAACATCCTTGGTAAATAAATAACATGAAATTTTCATATTTAATAATATTTTTTGTATTAAATACTAATTTTACTTTAAAGTGGATTCTATGTTTGATGGTGTACCCGATACGCAACAATGAGTTCATTTGAAATATTAAGTTGCACACTAATAATATAATATTAATATTTTTAATGGTAGTTAATGCATAGAAATTGTATTGGTGGTAATGGATAGAACTAACAAAAATATGATTATATATGTTTGTTAAATATTTTTACATTTATATCATAAAAGTTAGTGTCTTAAAATGTGAATGAATCGAATTTTAAGCACAAATAATCTAATATTCATTAAAAGGTCAATTTACCGCCTTTTAATAGAGAAACCTCTTTAAATATATTTGTGCTCGCTTTTATATGATCTATTTGAATTATTCTTTAGAATCAGGAGATCAAAATTTAATTTGGGTAACTTTTAGGTATTTTTCTGATAAAGTTTATTTTTTTATAAATAATGAAAAATACTATATTTTAATTTGTAACTTACTTTTAATATAATTAATTTATATGCATAGATTATATTTCTAAATGGTTTTAAAGTGTATTTAAATTATATTTTTACCACTTAATAAAATTTTGTTCATTGGAATTAATTTCACTTTGAAATTGGATATAAATAAGTGTCAATATTTTGATGGTTATTGTTTCTTAAAAACATGCTATTTATTTGACAACGAAAATTAATTTTAAATTAATTAATGAAACTGGTATGTTTTTAATTTGTTAAAATATAAATCATTTTAGAATCCGGAATATCAAATATAGCTTAGTCTGAATTTTTGGCATTTTTCTGAAAAACTTTTATTTTTGATGAATTGTGAAACCACTTAGTAGTAGTTGAAAAACTGACTTTTTCATTTAAATAAAATTTTACTTCTTCTGTGAATTTAATTTTG
Organism: Viscum album; assembly: GCA_963277665.1. Taxonomy (NCBI): domain Eukaryota; kingdom Viridiplantae; phylum Streptophyta; class Magnoliopsida; order Santalales; family Viscaceae; genus Viscum; species Viscum album. The sequence continues at coordinate 1,955,017,033 of OY728127.1, read as the reverse complement.
AATACATGGTTGTTATTATTATGTAAAATACGGTTCAATAAGCTGAAAATAATTTTTTGTGATAGTAACTTTTGAATTTTATTTACTGTGGTTAAAAGTAAATATCGTAATTCAAGGTAAAAATAATATCATAATTAAACAAAATTACCGTAACCCTTGTCCTCACATTATTGAATGATCAAATGGCCGACCATGGTCATCCAAGGGTCGATTTTGGGACCCCAAGGAGAAAATTATGAATGATAATGACACTTTATTTTAAATGACATAAAGTAAAGGCAAAAATGACATAAACACGTATCTTTTTCTAAATCAATTTTTATAATGGGTTATATAAGTCATCTTTTGGACTATAAATATTCATTGTAATTTTTAAATGATTTAATACATCATATTATTTTTATTATAATTTTTTTAAATCAACTAAATTAAATTATATATGACATAATAATGACGCAGTATTTACCTCATTAATAAATGTTTTTAATAAATAAGATTATAAATATGAAAATAATTTCCAAAACCTATCCAATTATTATTGGATAGTTTTATTTCGAACATGATTCATATTAGCTTTGAATTTAATGATTTTTTGACCTTTTGAAACTTACGATAAGTTTATAATAAAATAATTGTTTCAAACTTTCCTAAAAAGCCTCTCCTCCCCCTTATAAAAGGACACCACTTCTATCCAATTCCCCAAACCTCTCAAGCCTTTTGGGTCTCCCACCATCTACCCAATTAATCTCTCTACATCCCTATACTCTTCCTAGAAGCCTTACCTTAGGCATAAGGCACTTTAAGAAGTCCTTTTGGTTCAACCCAAAGGAATTTACCCAAATTAAAGGTAACAATTTCTCTTAAATTCTTTGGTTTTATTTTGTTTTTATTTACTTTTCCAACCCCATAATCTATTTTTATTTATTTTATTTTATAACAACCCTATTATCCTCAGTATACTAGGATGTTTTTATGTGAAGGATTCGAACTAAACTTACACACACCTCCATCTAATGGGTGAAGAACATACTGTTTTAGTGGATGGCAAACTAACGCCTCACGAAATGATGATTGTTCAATTTTCTCCTACCGCAAATCATAGTGTCCATTAAGATGAAACTGAATTTATATATGATATATATTATGTATATCTTTTCTTTATTATTCTGTATTTTTCATTTATAGAATACCTTTATGGTTTCCATTATGTGTAAACACGATAATTTCATTTGAAGAAGTGTGGACTACCACCCCCTCAAAGTAATATGGATCATTCATTCCATACGTGGGACATATAAATGATATAGTTAATGAAATTATATATAATTTTATACTAGAATTATAATATAACTATTTTTTATTATGTTTTAATTCCATTAAAATATGAAATAGAAATGAAAGTAGTGTTCATGCTTACGTACGACTTACCGTTTCCATGAACGGTGCATTTCATTTCTTATCGCCAAAAGTTATGTACTATTATAAATACATAGATATACTGGGTATTTATAATATATATGATATATAGATCAGGAATATCATTATGGTGATATTGGATGTTGGACCACATGAACAATTTTTAATTATAGGAAGTTCATTTTTTTCTCAAGTAACAAATATCGTCAAAACAACAATTAGTAACATAAATGATTAAATAATGATTTTAACATAGTAATAATTGATATAAAAATAATAATAAACTTGGAAAATGTTTTTAATTGATTAGAAATTAAATTTAGTTTATTATTCAAGAGATTAAAGAATGAACGGGGCAAGTCGGACAATGAGGTAAGGGATTTTTCTTATCTCACTTTTAATTCCGTGAGATTTCCATTGTTCGCCACTTATTCATTGCATGTGTTGTATTGTGTACTTCCATTTGATATATATTATCATGATTAATATTATATTCATGGTATTTTGTTATCAATTTTTTGGATATTAACTTTTGGTCATACGACTCAGTTGATTACAATGTGGTAAAGGGTTTCATCTCTTTTTATTCCCATGAGATTCATGCTATATTTTCCACTATTTCCTTTTGTGTGGTGTATGTACTACCCAAGATTATACTCTTTGTGTAATATAATATAATTTATGAGTATTTACATCTTTATTGTATTATCCTTATATCATGTGGCGTATGTTTTGTAAGTCACCAAACCAGTAAGGAAACATTTCACCCTCCTCTTTTTAAAAGACTTCATTTTGTTATGTCTTTTAATTTACATCTTATTATGTTTGGATATGTTATTATATATCCTTAATGATGTAAATTTTATGTCCAAGTGATGAGATAACCTTTTTATCTCACCAAATAATTTTCTTAATTTTATTGGAACGTTGTTAGGATTTTGAATTTTTGCAAGGGAACATCATAACCCAATTTCTTTTCTTTAGGATAGACTTTTACTTCTTGAATGTGTTGTCCTATTAATATGTCTGAATGTCCTATAATTGTTTTAAAAATAATACCCATTTATATTTTGTGTATTTTTATTTTCACACATAATTATGTGATTTACTTATCCTTAATTTATGGATATCATCTTTACAATGGATTTCATCTCAATTTTCATTTCCATTGAGACTTCATTGTTGTTATGAACCAATTCACTATTATATGGTGTATATACTATCCTTTGTCATATTATATAATCAATACATTTATTCTTAGGATATTATAATGTTCTAATTAAATTTTATTCCTCAATAAATTGTATTCAAGAGTCTCTCATTTTGTAAAAAAATCTTTAACTAAAATATCATTTTAAATGTTTTAAAGAGTTAATATTCTAAATATTTATCTTTAAGGTCCATGTTTTAAAAATTGTTGGGAGTATTTATTTATATGGTCATTAATTTTTTAAAATTATAATTCCATTAAAAGCTTCAAAGAGGTATGGGACACTTTGATTCAAAAATCTCTTTTTAAATGGTTTATGAAAATTGATTGATTATTTCAATATCATTTAATTACTTCTTGTGATTGTAAATGAAATGAAATTAGTGAAATGTTTAAATTTGCAATATTTTATGTGTCATGATGGAACCTTCACATTTGATGGGTGGTTATGTGATAAACCATATAATGGGTGGTGTTATGATAAATCAGGATGGGTGGTTACGTTATAACCTCCAATGTATTTGGTATGGATGTCGGCCATATGGCTATTCCATTTAGTGATATGTGTGGAAGCCAACCATATGTTAATTCTATTTAAGTATGTTTATGTCCCAAGTTACATTTATATGTTATGTGTTCTTTATATGTGTTTTATGGTAATTTTTTGGTTTCAAAATGGTAATAATTGATATTTTATTTAATAAAGAGTATTTTCTACTTCGTAATGGTGAATAGTATTACTTATGAGAAAGTATTCATGGATTACTTGTTGTTTTGAAAAAAAATAACAATTTTCCTTCTTTGTGTATACCTTAATGAGATTTTTATACTCATCTAAAATTTTTGAAATGTTTTTCACAGGATAAAAAGTGGAATAGGGTCAAGGAATGGATCAAGGAAATTTGATGCTATCTAAAACATGGAACTAGATATGTCTCATTTTCTTCAAGAGTTTTTATTTTATAAAAAAATTGATACTGAGTAGAAGTGTATACTTTGTAATTTTTGAGATGTAATGTAATAGTAATGAACTAACTATCAAAAACTCTAAACCTGAAAATATAATCAATGTTAATTATTCATTTAATTCAAGATTATGCAATGTTTAAGGCTGGGTCCTTATAATTGGTATCAGAGGTCGGTTTAGATAACTTTAGAGTTTATGGTGTTATCTAAGCAGAAGTGATATAACCATAATGGTTAACATATTAGAAATAGTCTTAGTTATTTTGAATGATTTTGTGATAAAATGAATAAGTATATATTAGTATTTACCCTCATTATAAGATATTGCATGATGATATACTCACACTGACCTTTTTGTATTTAGTAAATGGAAGGATCTAGTATGCACCAAAGTAAAAGTAGATGTCAAGAAAACTATGACGGTTTTCTGAATGAGCAACTGAATGAAATGAGAGATAAAATGATGACTCTTGTGGTTCTTCTCAACCAACTATCTGGAGTCATGATTGAAAACCTGAACCTCAGTGATTTTTATAAGGCATCATATATGTGAGAAACAAATCCCTACGGATGTTTAGGTAATAATCATAAAGGTATGTATGTTCAAAAACCTATGTGTCAAGGAAGTGGAAAGAAAATCCTAGGAAAATGCTTCAAAGGGATGGGAAGATGCTATAGATGTTGGAATGAAGGTAATAAAGCAAGAATATGACATGGAAAAATGAATCATCCAGTTTACTCTAGGAAATGGAATGATGTTCATTCTGAGGGATCAATTGAATGTTTTAAATGTGGTTTGCATGGTCATTATACAAAAAGATATCCTACGAAGATGTTTCGAGAATGGGATCACTAGTATTGTACAAATATATGTTTACCAATACCTAATTTCGTTCCAATTTAGGATGAAGAAACTGACAATGACCAATGAAAGGTATGGATTATTTCATAACATATGTTTTAAAATTATTGAATCTTATGATATGATTCATGATTTTGTTTATAGGAAATAAGTATTTATGAATAAGTTGGTAAAGAATGGTTAATGGATCATAAAAAAATTTTAATGAGTAATAAGTCATCTTATAAGAGATTCTAGAGTTATGGTAGATTTTAAGATGATGAAATACATAAAAGTATTAGGGCTCTTTTGATGATGGGATTATATGTGAAGTCATTTTACAGTATGTGTAACCCTGAAGTCTGATATATGAAAATATTATTCAAGGAATAATTATCTTTTCTTTTGATGAGTAATGGAGGAATTTTATTTTGGGTGAATGTATGTTTTTATTATGGGCATATGGTGATTTGGGTTATTTATAGAAATGATTGACCTATCATAGAGAATATGTGATTTGGTTAATTACACTTCAGTATGAGACTTTCGGAGTAGTTGATTTTTATTTGGAGATAAATGTTATGATATTCAGTGGAAGACTACGAGACTAAATCATTCTATGTATTGGGATACAATCCTAGTTTGGGTTATTTTGATGTATTTTAAGGACAATGGTATATTGAAATATATTTAGAGAACTTTGGGTACTTTTTGTTGAATTTTGAAGATTAAGAGTAGTATTTCTTTTTATAATGGATTATATATTTTTGGGATAATATGATCTCATACTAACAATTTTTGGTTTTGGTTAATGTCTAAATACAAGGGAAAAATATTTATTTTTTTGGATTATTTGATTCTCTTGATGTTGATTCTTGGGATTTTGTTGTCACTTAGTCTTTTTGAATTCTCTTTGTTTGGACAAAAGATTAGTTTTTGGTAGAAAATTATTAAAGACTAAAACTATACATTAAGGTAAGTATATTTTCTTATGTTCTTATACTATTTAGTAAATGAACTCTTCAAATTAGGAAAAGGAACTTAAAACAAAAAAAATGTTTTCAATTTACGTTTCCTACTGGGTTATCAAAGACCGCTTAACACATCACAAGTTTGGGATTTTCTGTTGGTTAACTTTCTCTTAACCATGATTTATATCACACTCCATATGAACATGATGGTTTTATTTATATTTTATATCCATGTTTTCCTACATGGAATCCTAGTATAAGTTAACTTGGGTTATCTTTGTGTGATATTTTTATTTATTCTTTTTCTGATGTGGGACTTTAAATGATGTTTTTGAGCCAAATTTTAAAATTGCAAGGATGCAATTTCCAAAAGGTTGGATGGATGTAACATCCCAGGTAAATAAAGAACAGGAAAATTTCATATTTACAAATACTTTTTGGATTAAATATTAATTTTACTTTAAAGGGGATGCTATGTTTGATGGCGTACCAGATACCCAACAACAAGTTTCATTGAAATTTTAAGTTGCACGCTAATAATACAATATTATTATTTTAAATGGTAGTAAACTCATATCCATTATATTGGGGGTAATAGATATAACATACTAAAATATGATTATATATGTTTGTTAAATGTTTTTATATTTATCCAATAAAAGTTAGTGGCTTAAAATGTGAATGAATCAAATTTTAAGAAAAAATAATTAAATATTCATTAAAAGGATGATTTACCGCCTTTTAATGATGAAAAATCTTTAAATATAGTTGTGGTAACTTTTATATGATCTATTTGAATTATATTTTTGAATCGGGATATCTTAATTTACTTTGGGTAAATTTTCGCTATTTTTCTGATAATGATTATTTTTTATGAATAGTGAAAATACTGTATTTTAATTCAAAACTACCTTTTAATCTAATTTACTTTTATTATTTTATTATATTTCTAATTAGGTTTAATTTTTTAATTAAATTATATTTATACCATTTAATCCAATGTTGGTCATTGGAATTAATCTCATCTTGAAATTGGACATAAACAAGTGTTAATCTTTTGATAATTACTTTTTCTTAAAAACACGCTATTTGCTTTGAAAATGGAAATTAAATTTCAATTAATTAATGCAACTTCAATGTTTTTAATTCGTTAATATAGATATCATTTTTGAATTCGGAATATCAAATATATCTTAGGCTTAAATTTTGCTATTTTTCTGAAAAAACATCAATTTTTGATGAATAGAGAAACCACTTAGTAGTAGTTCAAAAATTGGATTTTTCATTTAAATGAAATTTAACAGCTTATGTGAAATGAATTTTGAAAATTCAACATAAATTTTTGTCATTAGTAAGTAAAATTTTGGATCAATAAGATGAAAATATTATTTGGTGAATAGTTATTTTTGGATTTTATTTACCGATTTTTAAGGTAAATAGGGTAATTTAAGGTAAAAAGAATATCATAATAATAACAAATTACCTTAACACTTGTCTTAATCTTATTAGATGAGTAATGGAAGACCATGGACATCCATGGGTAGATTTTGGGACCCCATTAAGCCACTTATGAATGATAATGACACTTTATTTTAATTAACATAAAGGCAAAAATGACATAAACAAATATCTTTTAGAAAATAAAATTTTAAATTGGTATATATAAGTCACCATTTAGACTATAAATATTCATTGGAAAGATAATAATATTTACAACATCATGGTATTTTTGTTATAATTTTTAGACATAAAATAAAATAAATAATATATGACATAATAATGATGCAATATTTACCTCATTAATAAATGATTTAAATAAATATGATTATTAATATTAAAATAATATCCAAAAACTGTCCAATTCTTATTTTATGGATTTTTTAGACCATGATTCATATTATCATCTAAATTAATGATTTTTGGAGGTTTTTGAACTGAATATTGTTTTTTATAATAAAATAATTGTTTCAAACTTTCCTAAAGGGCCCCTCCTCCCCTTATAAAAAGACACCACTTCTATCCAATTCCCCACACCTCTCAGGCCTTTTGACTCATCCAACCTCTAAAAAATTAAACTCACTACATCTCAATAAACCTTATATAAGCAGTACCTTTGGCAGAAGGGACATTAAAAAGTCTTTTTGGTTCAAACCAAAGGAAGTAACCCAAATTAAAGGAAACAATTTCTCTTAAATTCTTTTGTTTTGTTGTTTTTTATTTTACTCCTCCAACCCCCAAAAAAAATTTTATTACTTTATTTTATAACAACACCAGTATCATTAATATACTAGGATGTTTTTAAGAGATGTATTTTAACTACACTTACACACACCTCCATATAACGGTTGAAGAACAGACTGTTTCTGTGGATGGAAAACTAACACTTCACGAAACAATGATTATTCGATTATCTCCTACCTCCTATCATGGTAGCCATTAATATGACACTGAATTTATATATGATATATATTATTTTTATGTTTTCTTTATGCTTCTGTCTTTTTCATTAATAGCATACATTTATGGTTTCCATTTTGGGTAAACGTGATAATTTAATTTGAGGAAGTATAGAATATCACCCCCCCCCCTCTATGTGATATGACTCATTCATTTCATACGTGGGATGTATAAAGTATATAGTTAATAATATTATATATTTTATTATACTAGAATTATAATATATACATATTAATCATTATTTTTTAATTCCATTAAAATAATAAATAGAAACAAAAATAGCGTTCATGCGTACATACAACTTACCGTCTCTATGAATGGTGCATATAATTTCATATCTCCAAATGTTATATAATTTTATAAATACATAGATATATTGGATATTTAAAATATATATGATATCTATATCATGAATATCATTTTTGAGATAATGGATATTTGACTACATCAACAAATTGTAATTATAAGTTGTCCATTTTTGACTCAAGTACCAAATATCGACAAAACGACCATTATTAACTTAAATGATTTTATAATGTTTATAACACTGTAATAAATGATAAATAAAGAATAATAAACTTGAAAAAAGTTCTTAATCAAGTATAAATTAACTTTAGTTTATTATTCATGAGATTAAAGAACGAACGGGTCAAATCAGACAACGAGGTATATGATTTTTCTTATATCACATTTAATTCTGTGAGATTTCCATTGTTCGCCACTTATTAATTTCATGTGGTGTAATGTGTACATCCATATGATATATATTATCATGATTCTCATTATATTCATGGTATTCTATGATTCATTTGGTGGTTATTATGTTTTGGTCATACGACTCAGATGATTACAACATGGTAAAGGATTTCATCTCACTTTTTATTCCCGTGAGATTCATGCTATATTTTCAACTATTTCCTTTTGTGTGGTGTATGTAATTCCCTTGATTGTATGATTTGTGTAATATAAATTCATTTATTAGTATTTAAATATTCATTTTATGATCCTTATTTTATTTTGTCTATGTTTTGTATGCTTCCAAATCGGTAAGGGAACCTTTCACCCTCCTCTTTTTAAAAGACTTATTTTTGTTATATATTTTAATTTACATATTATTATATAGGTATATATTATTATATATCCTTATTGATTAAAATTTTATGTTCATGTTATGAGATACTCTTTTTATCTCATCAAATCATTTTCTAAATTTTAATGTGACGTTGTTAGGCTTTCGAATTTTTGCAAGGGAACTCCTCAACCCAATTTCAATTATATGGGTTAAACATGTACTTCATGAATATGTCGTCCTATGAATATGTGTGAATGAACTATGAATATATTACACTTAATATCCACTTATATTTGGGGTATTTATATTTTTCACACATAATTATGTGATTGATTTATCCTTACATTAAGGATACCGTCATTATAATGGATTTCATCTCAATTTACATTTCCATTGAGACATCATTATTGTTAAGGACAAATTCACTGTTATATGGTGTATATATTGTCCATTGTAATATTTTATCATGAATCCCCTTATTCTCATGACATTATAAATTTATGATTATATATTATTCCTCAATTATTTTATTCAAGAGTCTTTCATTTTGTTAAAAACTCTTTAACTAAAATATCATTTTAAATGTTTTTATGATTTAATAATCTAAAACATTATCTTTAATGTCTATGTTTTAAAAATGGGTTTGAGTATTTATTTATATAGGAAATAATTTATTAAAATTATAATTCCATTAAAATCTTTAATGTGGTATTGTAAACTTAGATTCAAAAATATCTTTTTGAATGGTTTATGAAAATGGATTGATTATTTCAATATCATAAAATTACTTCTTGTGATTGCAAATGAAATGTTATTAGTAAAATGTTTAAATTTGCAATATTTATGAGTTGTAATGGTACTTGGACATTTTACAGCAGGTTATGTGATAATCTATATGACAGGTGGTGGCTTGATAAATCAGGACGAGTGGTTACATTATAACCCCCAATGCATTGGGTATAGAAGTCGGTTGTATGGCTATTTCATTTATTAATATGTGTGGAAGTCGACCCTATGGTTATTCAATTTTAGTATGATTATGTCCCAAGTTACCTTTATATGTTATGTGTTATTTTTATGGGTTTTATGGTAATATTTTGGTTAAAAAATGGTATGTATTGATATTTTTTTCAACGAAGAGTATTTACTACTTCGTAAAGGTGAAATGTATTACTTATGATAATGTATTAATGATTTGCTTGTTGTTTTGAAGAAAAACAAATAGTTTTCCTTCTTTGTGTATCCATTATTGAGCTTTTTATGCTCATCCCATGTTTTTTAAATATTTTCCACTGGACATAAAGTGGAATAGGATCAAGTATGGGATCAAGTGAATTTCATGTTATCTAAAACATGGAACTAGAAATGTCTCATTTTCTCAAGAGTTTTTATTTTATGATAAAAATAAATCTGAGTAGAAGTGTCTACTTTATAATTTTTGAGATTTAATGTAATAGTAATTACCTAACAGTCTAAAACTCAATCCTTGAAAATATCCTCAATTTGAATAATTCATTTAATTCAAGATTATGAAATGGTTAAGTCCGGGACCTTATAGTTGGTATCATAGGTCAGTTTAGATACCATTAGAGGTTAGTTTGTTATCTAAGCATAGGTGACATAACCACAATGGTTAACATATTAGAAAGAGGTTTAGTTATTTTGAATGAGTTTATGATAACATGAATAAGTATATTTTATTATTTACCCTCATCATAAGATATTATATGATTATATAATCACACTGACCTTTTTGGCTTTAGTAAATGGATAGATCTAGCAGCCACCAAAGTAACAATGGATGTGAAGAAAAATGAGACGGTTTTCTGAACGAGAAACTGAATGAAATGGGTGCTGTAGTGAGGAATCTTGTGGTTATTATCAACCATCTATCTGGATTCATGATTTATAACCTGAACCTTGGTGATTTTTACAGGGCATCTTATATGCGAGAAAAAAATTCTTATAGATTTTTAGGTAGTAATCATAAAGGTATGTATATTCAAAAACCGATGTATCAAGGATGTGGAAAGAAACACCTAGTAAAATGATTCAATGTGATTGGAAGATGCTATAGATGTGGGAATGAAGGTCATAAATCGAGAAGCTTCCATGAAAAATGGAAGCATTCAGTTGACTGTAGGAAAGGCAATGAAGTTCTTTATGAGGGATCAATTGAATGTTTCAAATGTGGTGTGCATGGTCATTATACAAACAGATGTTCTACGAAGATGTTTCGAGAATGAGATCACCAGTATTATACCAATATATGTTTACCAATACCTAATTCCATTCCAATTGAGGATGAAGAAATTGACAATGACTAATGAAAGGTATGGATTATTTCTTAACATATGTTTTGACATATTGAAACTTAGGATTTGATTCATGATTTTGTTTGTAGTAAATAAGTATTTAAGAATAAGTTGGTAAAGAATGGTTAATGGATCATCAAGAATGTTCAATGATTAAGAAGTCGAAATATAAGAGATTCTAGAGTTATGGTAGATTTTAAGATGATGAAATACTTAAAAGTATTAAGGCTCTTTTGATGATGTGATTATATTGGAAGACTTTTTACAGTATGTGTATCCCTGATTCTTGATATATGAAAATGTTATTCAAATAATAATTATCTTTTCTTTTGATGAGTAATGGTGGAATTTTATTTTGGGAGGGTCTATGTTTTTATTATGGACATATGGTGATTTGTGTTTTTATGGAAATGATTAACCTAACATAGAGAATATGTGATTTGATTAATTACATTTCTGTATGAGACTTTAAGATTAGTTGATTTTTATTTGGATATAAATGTAATGATTTACAGTGGAAGACTAGGAGACTAAATCCTTCTGAGTTTTGGGTTACAATATTAGTTTAGGTTATTTTGAAGAATTTTAAGTACAACAGTATATTGAATGATCTTCATTGAACTTTGGGTAAATTTTTGTTGAATTTTTGAGATTAAGAGTAGTATTTTCTTTATAACAGATTACAATTTTTGTGAATTATATGATCTCGTACTAACCATTTTTCGTTTTGGTTTAGGTCTAATGATAGGGTAAATGTATTGCTTTTTTGGATTATGTGATTCTCTAGAAGATGATTCTTGGGATTTTGATGTGACTAAGTCTTTTTGAATGCTCTTTGTTTAGAGAAAAGATTAGTTTTTGGTAAAATCATATTAAAGGTTGAAACTATAAATGAATGTAAGTATATTTTCTTATTTTCATATTCTATGTAGTAAAATTATTCTTCAAATTATGAAAGAGACCCTAAAATAAAAAAACAATTTCAGTTTATGATTCCTACTGCGTAATCAAAGACTTCTTAACACATCACACGTTTGGGATTTTCTGTTGGTTAAATTTCCCTTAATCAAGATTTATATCACTCTCCATCCAAACATGATGGTTTTTTTCTTCCATATCCATATTTTCCTACTTGGAATCATAGTATAAGTTATCTCAGGTATTCTTTGTGTTATAGTTTTATTTACACTTTTTCCGATGTGGGACTTTAAATGGTGTTTCTAGGCCCAATTTTAAAATTGAGATTACACAATTTCCAAAAGGGGGGAAGGATGTAACATCCTATTTAAATAAATAACATGAAATTTTCATATTTTATAAATTTTTTGGATTAAATATTATTTTTACTTTAAAGTGGATTCTATGTTGGTTGGTGTACCCGATACGCAACAACGGGTTTCTTTGAAATCTTATGTTGCACACTAATAATACAATATTATTATTTTAATTGGTAGTTAACGCATAGCCAATGAATTGGTGGGAATGGATAAAACTGACTATAATATTATTATATATTTTTTAAAATGGATTTACATTTATCCATTAAAAGTTTGTGGATTAAAATGTGAATGAATCGAATTTTAAGGATAAATAATCTAATATTCTTTAAAGGAGAGATTTACCACCTTTAAATGGAGAACCAAATTTAAATATATTTTTGTTAAATTTTATGTTATCTATTTTAATTATTTTTTAGAATTGGTATATCATAATTTACTTTGGGTAAATTATTGGTAATTTTTAGATAATGTTTTTTTTATGAATAGTGAAGAATTCATTATTTTAATTCAAAACTTCCATTTAATCTAATTTATTTATATGGATAGGTTATCTTTATAATTGGTTTTAAAGTGTAATTAAATTATATTTTTACCATTTAATCCAATTTTGGTCATTGGAATTAATTTTACTTTGAAATTGGACATAAACATGTGTAAATCTTTTGATAGTAACTGTTTCTTAAAATCAAACTATTTATGTTGCAACAAGAATTAATTTTAAATTAATTCATGAAACTTATATGTTTTGAATTTTCTAAAATAGAAATAATTTTTGAATTCGGAATATCAAATATTTATTAGGCTTAATTTTGGGTATTTCTCTTAAAAAAATCAATTTTTGATGAATAGTGAACCTACTTAGTAGTAGTTCAAGAACTGCCTTTTTCATTTAAATAAAATTTTACTGCTTCTGTGAATTGAATTTTGAAAATCAAAAATACATTTTTGTTATTAGTAAGTAAAATTTGTTCAATAATATGAAAATATATTTGGTGAATAGTAACTTTTGACTTTTATTTACCACTTTTAAAGGTAAATAGGGTAATTCATGTAAAAGGAATATCATAATAATACCAAATTACCATAACACTTGTCCTAACCTTATTGGATGAGTAATGGTAGACCATGGTCATCCGTGGGTATATGTTTGTACCTTATTTAGCCACATATGAATGATAATGACACTTTATTTTAATTATAATAAAGTATAGGCAAAAATGACATAAACAAATATCTTTTAGTAAATCAATTTTTACATGGGGATATATATGTAATTTTTTTGACTATAAATATTCATTGGAAATATAAAACGATTTAATACATCATGGTATTTTTATTATAATTTTTAGACATAAAATAAAAAAAATCATATATGACATAATAATGATACAGTATTTACCTAATTAATAAATGATTTAAATAAATATGATTATGAATATCATAATAATATAAATAACCTGTCCAATTATTATTGGATGATTTTATTTCTACCATGAGTCATCTTATATTCAACTTTAATTATTTTTTGATCTTTTTCAATCGAGGATAATTTTATAGTAAAATAATTGTTTCAAACATTCCTAAAGAGCCCCTCCTCCCCTTATAAAAGGACACCACTTTTATCCAGTTTCCCACAACTCATAATCCATTTGGCTCATATAACCTCTTCCAAATTAATCTCCCTACATCCCTCTCCTCTTTCTATAAGCCTTACATTGGGTAGGAGGAACTTTAAGAAGTCCTTTTGGTTCAAACCAATGAAAGTTACCCAAATTATAGGTAATAGTTTCTCTTAAATTATTTTTTTCATTTTGTTTAATTTTACTTATCCAACCCCCAAAACACTTTTTATTCATTTATTTTATAACAAAAACAGTATCATATATATTCTAGGATGTTTTTATGAGAAGGATTCGAACTATAATTAAACACACCTCCATCTAGTGGGTGAAGAACATATTGTTTATGTGAATGGAAAACTAAATCTTCATGAAACAATGATTGTTCGATTATCTCCTACCGCCTATCATGGAAGCCTTTAATATGGAAATGAATTTATATATTATATATAGTATTTTTATGTTTTTTATGCTTCTTTATTTTTCATTTATAGCATACCTTTATGGTTTCCTTTCATGGTAAACTTGATAATTCCATTTGAGAAAGTGTGGAATACCGCCCCCTCAAAGTGATATGACTCATTCATGAAACATGTGGAATGTATAAAGGATATATTTAATCATATTATATATTATATTATACTCTAATTATAATATAACTATGTATCATTGTGTTTTAATTCCATTAAATTAAGTAATAGAAACGAAAGTAGTGTTCATGCGTATGTACGATTTACCATCTCCATAAATGGCGCATATAATTTCCTATCTCCAAATGTTATGTACTATTATAAATAAATATATATAGTGGATATTTATGATATATATGATATCTACATCTTGAATATCATTCTTGAGATAATGGATGTTTGACCACATGAACAATTTATATTTATAAGAAGTACATTTTTGACTCAAGTACCAAATATCGACAAAATGACTATTATTGACATAAATTATTAGATAATGTTTATAAAAAGTAATTATTTATATAAAAAGAAAAATAAACATGAAAAATTCTCTTAATAAAATAGAAATTAACTTTAGTTTATTATTCAGAATATTAAAGAATGAACTGGTCAAGTCATACAATGAGGTAAGGGATTTTTCTTATCTCACTTTTAATTCTGTGAGATTTATATTGTTCACCACTTATTCATTTCATGAGGTTTATTGTGTACTGCCATATGATATATATTATCAATATTATAATTATATTAAGGGTATTGTTTGATTAATTTTTTGGTTATTAACTTGTGGTCATATGACTCAGTTGATTACAACATTGTAAAGGGTTTCATCTCACCTTTTATTCCTATGTTATTCATGCTATATTTTCCAATATTTCATTTTGTGTGGTGTATGTACAGCCCATTATTGTACTATTTTTTTAATATAATTTAATTTATGAGTATTTTCATAATCATTGTATGATCCTTATTTTATGTGTCTTATGTTTTGTATGTTACCAAATCAGTAAGGGAACCATTCACCCTCCTCTTTTTAAAAGACTTCTTTTTGTTATGTCTTTTAATTTACATCTTATTATGTTGGGATATGTTATTCTATATCCTTATTTATTTAAATTTTATGTCCAAGTGATGAGATACAATTGTTATCTCATCAAATAATTTTCTGAATTTTAATGTGACGTCGTTAGGATTTCGAATTTTTGCAAGGAAACTTCTTAACCCAATTTCAATTCATTGGGTTAAACTTGTACTTCTTGAAAATGTCGTCCCATTAATATGTGTGAATTAAATATGATTGTTTTAAACTTAATATCCACTTATATTGGGTTTATTTATATTTTTCACACATAATTTTGTGATTTATTTATCATTAATTTAAAGATATTTTCTTTATAAGGGATTTCATCTCAATTTACATTTCCATTGAGTGTTCATTGTTGTTATGAACCAATTCACTCTTATATAGTGTGTATAATATCCTTTGTCATATTATATCATGAATCCCTTTATTCTCATGATATTATAAAGTTATGATTAATTGTTATTCCTCAATTATTTGTATTCAATAGTCTCTCATTTTGTTAAAAAGTCTTTAACAAAAATATAATTTTAAATGTTTTAAAGATTTATTATTCTAAATAATTATCTTTAATGTCCATGTTTTAAAAATGGTTTTGAGTATTTATTTATATAGACATTAATTTTTTAAAATTATAATTCCATTGAATTCTTAAAAGTGTTATGGGACTCATTGATAAAATAATATCTTTTAAAATGTTTTATGAAAATGGATTGTTTATTTCAATATCATGAAATTACTTATTTTGATTGAAAAAGAAATGTTATTACTGAAATGTTTCTATTTGTAATATTTTACGTGTTATGATGGTACTTGGACATTTGGTGGGTGGTTACGTGATAAACTATATGAATGGTGGTGACATGATAAACCAAGACGGGTGGTTACATTATATCCTCCAAATTATTGGGTATGAAAGTCAGCTATATGGATATTCCATTTAGTGATATGTGTGTAATTCAACCTTATTGTTATTCCATTTAAGTCTGTTTATGTCCCATGTTGGCTTTATATGTTATGTGTTCTTTATATGGGTTTTATGGTAATATTTTGGTTACAAAATGGTAGGTATTGATCTTTTATTCAGTGAAGTGTATTTACTACTTCGTAAAGGTGAAAAGTATTACTAATGTTAAAGTATTAATGTTTTACATGTTGTTTTCAAAAAAACATACAATTTTTCTTCATATGTGTATCCCTTACTGAGATTTTTATGCTCACTCCATGTGTTTGAAATGTTTTTCACAGTACATAAAGTGGAATAGTGTCATGGATGGGATCAAATAATTTTCATGCTATCTAAAACATGGAACATCACATGTCTCATTTATTTCAAGAGTATTTCTTTTAGGAAAAAATGGAAACTGAGTTGAAGTGTATACTTTGTAATTTTTGAGATGTAATGTAATAGTATTTTCATAACTCTCTAAAACTCTAAACCTTAATAGATCCTCAATGTTAATTATTCATTTAATTCATGATTATGAAATGTTTAAGGCTGGGTCCTTATAGTTATTGTGGTTGGCCAGCCAAAAGCCTACCTAAGACGATCCAAGATGTGGCATAGCCATTTCTTAAAGACTAGGAGAGTGGTTCAGGGATCCTTGCCACTATAATACACAAGAGTATTCTGATTCTAGTATAGAGGGTTTCTAGAATTAGAAATATTAGTGGGAGGAATTTATTGATTAAATTAATCAGTAATGTCATATTTGGTAGTCAATATAAAAGTTACGAATATGCTAAAGTTTAATTTGTAAAAATGGAAAGTAATATGATATTTAAACTGTGATAAATATTGGATAAATTTAATGTACATACAAATAAAAATTCCATGTGTAGTATAGGTGCCTATGCACTTTACTGCTATAAAGGAAATTCAAAGGTGCTTGTGTCCCAACCGGTTAAGCCACCTCAAGAAACAAAGGTGTAAAAAAGCTAACATGAGACTATTGTATCAAGAATATGATTGTTCTGTCATAATGATATCATCACCTTCAGATGTAATTTGTATTTACTACATCAAGAAATTGATTATGTTACATGAAGTCTCATCTCCAAGAAGTTTCAATGGAGAAATAGATGAAATATTTGAATGCAATGATTACACTCAGTTTGTGTAAAGTGAAATACAATTCACAATAATTCATGTCATTACATTTTTATAACATATACAACAAATTACTCTAGTTTCATTTAATGATATAAATTAATGGTATAGTGTAAGCGATTCATTACCATTAATGTAAAATTCGTCGAGTGATACAAATATTAAAGGTAGCACACCCTTTTGTCTTTATGGTGAATATATTGAATGACTCGGTAGAAAAGCCTATGTAAAGTTATCTCAAGAGTGCCTCAGTTATTTCCTTTAATATAAGATGTATGTTATTTAACAACGGGTTATTTTCATCACATAATGAAATAAATTTGTGGAAGATTCAAAATTTAATATAGTGAAATACTAGATGGAAGGACCTACTTCTCATTCAGTTAATATTCATCAAATAAGATTATTGTTTTCTCACATACATATTGGGTATTAAAATACAATATGTTTTTCACAAATATGTATCTAAAAATAGAAACAACGTATGTAGAGAAAATACTATAAGTAAATTTTCTACTCCAAGCGGCTGAGAAAGCGTGATTTCTAAGTCAGTGGTGAGAAACACATAACTTCTAATTGAAAATTCATTGATTTAAATTGAACATGTTTTTTATTATAACCAATAAATTTTCATCATGTGACCATTTGGGAATAATGACACATTATTCTATGTTTTGGAATGAATGTTGTTTGTGGTAACATACTCAACAAAGAGTTCACTACTACTTGAATAAAAGGAAATACATGAAGAATATAAAATGTAGGACATACCATGTTGTGGAAATATATATCTTTGTCAAGTAAAAATAAAAATGGATGTAAATAATATACAAAACATGGAATTAAGATATTTTCATAGCTAAACACCATTGGTATAATTGACATCATTACTTTAGACAAAAAACCTTTAGAAATAATGGTTTTCCACACTGATTCGGGGGTTAGTTCAATAAGAGAGTGTGAACTATTCCAAAGAAATATAGAGGTAAGGATACATCATAATATTATTTTATGTTTTTCAATGAATTTAATAGTGAAATATATGCATGGTCAAAAGATATGAGTTGCTTCGAATATGTATGCTGAAAAATATATTAACCAAGCATTCATCGAACACGATAATGTAGCATGAAGTAGTTCCTAAACGCATGTTACCTTATCCGTATAACGAAATTGATGTTCGTAAGGAGGATCGATGATAATTTATTACTTTTTTACATTGATAAAAAAATGTACCGTGGAGAAATTCCAATACACAGATTTTATACAACAATGTTATGATTTAAGTTGTATCAATGATGCAACTTGAAGAAATTTCCATTTTATTTCACGATGTGCTTTGAAAATACTGAAGAAATATCAAAAACTATATTCCAAATAAAATGAAAATGGATTTCATACTAGTCATAGTATGATGAAAATACATAATGTTATAGATCATGTGCTATGATGCAAATATTTTATTAAGATATAAAAAACTTGCATCAAGCGGAGAACATGGCACATATATGTAATTACCATAATAGTTGCTTAAGATATTACATGAATCCCTATGATAGAAAATATACAGGTATGTATTATATTGCATTTATATATTATGGTAAACAACTCTATTAGTGATTGTGGGAACTAAACTACCTTGGACTTTGTCTATTCTCAAGATGCACAAAAGGCTGGTGTAGGAAAAAGTTCCACAAGTACATGTGAAATTGTTATGATCCAGTGACACAAACTGTATAGAAAGAATGAAACCATGGTGATGATCTTATATTCACCATGGTTGGTGGGGAATTAATCATTAATAATTATATATCCTAGAAGTAAGTAGTATATGGTAATGATATAATATTGACAAAAATAATTAAAATTCAATTATTGGATTACATTTATAAAATCGGAAAGGGCCTTATAAATTGAATATTGCAGTGGGAATTCAAATGAAAAGATAAATGGATGGTACAAACTTGGTACCAATAGGGATCGATTGGTTATACCAATTTGGTTTGCCTAAATGCATTAGAATTTTACATTCCATAACTGACATCAAATATCTTAAAATTGGTCATTGATGTCGTGATCATCATTCATTGAAAGTGTCTATATGAATCAACCAAAAAGGGATCATAACACCATAAAAGTCCAATTAAGGGTTAAATTTACTAAAATCTAGTTATGGATTAATGTAAGAAAATATATCTTAGATCATTCATTTGAAAGGAATCTTTTCCCTATGTCTACCATTGGTTAGTGGGAGGGCCAATGTTTTCCAAGAGAAATTTGTTCGGAAACATATGGAAAACGGATATTGATCTTACATTTAGTTAAGACCAGAATAAAAGTAATTATACAATGATTGACGTAATGTAGAAACATAAGTTCTAGGGAATAGAATATACTGATGAAGATCTAATGGTTTTTCGGACCTAGGCAATCGTATGTAAAGTTACATTGTATTGAAAAATAAAAGATGGAACAATTCATGTTTAGAATTGTAGACAATTTCACATGGCTTAATCTCTCTAGGTTGACATGTTTATAGAATGAGAAGCGATTAAGGTTTTGAATTGAGTTCCATATTCTTCATCGATGGATCAATCACATATGCCATAATATGTACAATAATTGATATATCTAGGGTATACTTTGTAGTAAAAAATATAAATTATATCTAGGATAACTGCATGTGAAGTAGTCAAAACTATCATTTTGCACTTTAGAATGTACAAATGATATTTACCTAGTATATGGAGAAGAAGGAATAGTATTTATAGTGGGACACAATCTAGTGATCCTTAGATCAATTGATCTAGTATCATATTTTGGCTATGTCAATGAGCGAGTCAAGCTCATAAAATCTTGCGGTAGCCATATCTAAAAATACTGAGTACGTTGCATCTTCTAAAGTAGCTAAGAAGTATTTAAATGCAACAATTTGTTTGAGTTCTTTGATTCACACCTACTGAAAAAATTATTATAATAATTTAAATTATTATATTATTATTATCCAAGTTGTCATGTTATGACATTGGAAAAAAGGGATAAATAAAGGGGTGCAATCTCTTGAGAAATTCTACTCTAGGTGATGAAGTCACATTCAACAGATAAGCCACACCGCAAAACGTAGCAGGCGAAACAGTTAAAGCCATTACTCTGTAGAAGGATGATCTTTATCAAGTGAGTAAATAATAAATTTGTTTGGAAAGTTAAATCTAGTGAAAGTAGGGTTGTTGAAACAGTGGGTGCCCTGGACCCAACTATGAAGTACCATTTTATTACCATATCAAGTGTACAGTTAGTTATACATGATGTCATATTACCATTATAGTATAGACTTTTCTGTATCCACTATTATAATGGTACTGTCCAAAGGTTAATTGTCGTATAGAGAGGTTATAGAAGAGCCCATGTTATAATGAGAACCTCACGATACAAGGAAATTAGTCATAAATATTTGTTTTATGGTCTAGATAAATGTTACTAATTAGACATATTAGATGTATGACTATTAGGTGATGGGGGAACAAAATCATTGAAACTTATTCTAATGAAGTTTGCACTTGGGGATCTCTAGTTGTGAGATCATGAGTGTAGAGCCACTAATAGAAACACTACATGTTTTGGGTGTCATTGGATGTTCCTATATACAGACATGTGTATTGGTCTACTGGCATGAGACCATTACCAATATGTATCGTTTTATTACATTCTTTGATGCTTGGAAAAAACCATGGTATTGAAATTATGGCAAGGTATCTTGTGTTGGTTGCATTGTTGGTGGTATGACATTGGTTTAATGGTAAAAAGGATTTGTCGCTTTAATGTTTAGGAAGTTATAAATCTCAAGACTGGTGGATCGAGATGGTTCTGCCTTCAAAAGTATTTTTCCAAAGTAGTACAAAGGTAAATCCATCTAGATAGATAAAAAATAATTACGTGGGATAAGGGTGATGACACTAGTGTGCATACTAATTTATGAGATATTTAATGACAAAGAGATTATAGTACACAGTTATTGCTCGTAGGATGGTAGTCATTTCTATGACTATCCTTATCTCTTTAGGGTACATGATGGTTTGCTAGACTCCACTCTTGGTTTGTAGATTTATTCACAGTTATCGAGATAAGGGCCTATAGGGTCACACAAAATATCATATTCAAGAATCCACCATATTTAGTCTAATAGGTATATGGACATAGTGGTCCCTGCCACGAGGTCCAAGCATTTTTAAAGTTATTGACCAGCAAAAGAATTAAATAAAATCATTAATATTCATGTTATGAATATTTGGGATTGAATTTATTTAATGTATTTACAAGTTTAATAAATATGTGAAAATATTAATTGAAGGAATGTTATTCAAATATTCATGGTTCATTTAATATTAAGAGGGATAGAGAGTGAAGTTAAATGGATCGAATTTTATCATGTAATATATTTTATATATATCACAATATGTGATAAAATAATAAATAATATTTATGTAGTTTAGTTTGTCAAAATTATTCACTTAGATAACGTTGAAATAAATGGGGGTCAGGGAACCCAACCGGTTATTTCTCAAATCCACTATAAATAAAGGAGGATTCTCTCTTATATGATGTAATTCACTATTCATTAATTCTATGGAGTTAAATACAGAGCCTCTCTCACTTTCTACTCTCTATAGAGAGAATCTCTCGATCCAGGAAGCATAGATCAAGATCTCTCTTCCACATCGAAGGCATCTCGATGTGGTGATCGTCGAGATGTCAAAAGCATCATTAGATCTCTCCGCTAGAAACCAGAATTTGACGATTGATGCACCTGTAGTTTTTTTCAAGCATTTGCGGATGATATTGGATCCCAATTATCAGTCATTAAATTAATAACCTTAAATTTAATCAAAATAATATAAAATAATATTGGATCCCAATTATCAGAATTAAATTATAAAATATTCTTCTAAGATTATTTTATTAGTCATCTCTAAATAAAATAATTCATTAATAAATTCATTTATAAAAAAGGTATATTCAATAATCATAAAATATAAATTTTGTACTCATAATTTCCATAAATAACATGAATCACCATAAAACAATATTAAGATAATATATTCTTCAGAAATATAAACTTACCTTGAACACTTAAATAATACTTGAGGTTAAACCTCTGGGTTACAAATACATATACCAAATAAAATGGAATAGAAAATATCATTAGTCTCATTAAAATCCTAGCACATTAAAACTCACTAGGTGTGTATAAGAATTTTAAATTATGATCATCAATAAACTCATAAACTAATTATGGTATTCAAAACTCTTAAAATAACCTTCCATGAAAACAACCAAATCATATTTTATGTTTTAATAGAAATTATTTCACCCAAGCGTATTTTACTTTAATGTTACAAATTTCTAAGGGTATATAAAATCCATTTCTTTAAATTTGTTATATCATTTCATCATTTGATATATTATGCCATGATTATGTGTGAAATGAATTTTTTTGAATTTTTTTATTTATATTTTTATTTTATGAATTTAAATTTGTTACACATAATAAATAAATTTATTATTTCTCAATAAAATGAAATGATCTTAAGAAAATTTTCTTTTTTTATTAATTATGCTTAAAACATTTATTTTAATGAAATATTTAATTACCTAATTAGTTATGTCCATATCATTTACCTTGAGAATGTTTAGTCTATAATTCGAAAACTACATTACTGTGTTGATCATGGTCAAAGGGGCCATTTTTTAATATTAACAAAAATTATAATCATGACATTATAATAACTATTATATATTAATTATATCTTAAAAAACCATTATACTTGATTATGAAAAATTAATTAGTTTACAATCATTGATATGGAAGTCCATACGTACAAATGAGTAACATTTCAATTTTTCAATGACTATTAGGAAAAAATGGCAAGTATTAGTTAAAATTTATATAATGATCAATAAATAAAAAATATAATATTTATATATATATATATTATATTAATATTATCTATGTGATGTAGTGTTGAAAACTGAATCATATCAATTCGTGGTGGTGGTTGTCCACATGTATGCTTCAATGACATTATAAATCATTATTGTATGAATTATTAAGACAAAAATGATATATTACTTATCTAGACTGAAATAAATTTCATTAATATCATATATATAAATTAAATACCAAATTAACTCAATTTATTTGAGGTGGTTATTGAAAATGAATTACTTTATTCAATGAGGCAGTAATCCTCCATACACAAGAACGATGGTTTTATTTCTCATATGATTCTATATGACACAAATATAGTTCATTAAATAAACAAATCAACATATAAGTATATCAGATATATTGTTGATATTATTTAATCATGGATGAAAAATATTTTATAAATTTGTTAAAAGAATGAAAATGAAAATTATTTGTCAATAACAACATGTCTTCCCCAGAAAACTTTTAAAAGTATATATCAAATGCTTTCCAGGGTTATGTTTATGAAAATACCATGGAATATTGGAATAAATAATGGATATTATGTAGGTATTTAGGTATTTATCATCCAAAAAACTGGGTTTTATCTGTGAATAAATGAGTTGAATATGTACCCTCTTATAAGAGAGTGGATGTTTGATTTTAGAATTTCATAAAATATTAAATGAAAATAAATTATTTTTCATATTTAATGGTCACAAATATGATTAATTTAAAATATATAATCATTAAGGTTCAAATTAATCTCATTCAATGCTATGTTTACATGTTTAGAGGATAGTTTTCCCTTATGTTTTTATTTAAATGATCCATTAACCTTTTTGGAGACTACCATGAAGTAATGTTTTTATACCCTAGGGGAAAATATAGTTATAATAAAAAGGATAAAATACCCTAAATTGACCTTTGTTGATATAATATAACAAATCTCATTAACTTATCTCATCACTATTGTTTTAATTATTTTATCTCAATTAATAAATATTATTTTTAATAAACTATCATTAATATAAATTTTTGAACTGCTCCTTTAATTTGGCTTTGAAAATAGAGTGTATGATGTTTAATTTGAATATAATCATTTAAAACACCACAAACATGTTATATTTACATAAAGAGTTCACGAAACATAATAATTTAATAAAATTTTCTATTTTTCAATATTATTAATGTATTTTATTTTATTTCTCTATTTATTAAATAAATAATGCATTTTCATTTTGTAGACATTGCGTGTTATTATTTGATTCCTTAAAAGTATAAATAATTTAAAATTATATTGTTAAACCAAATATATTTCAAATTAATTTTTATAACCAAATACACCATATTTTGGATTGATTATTAATAATTGAAAGATAATTAATCAAATAATTTCACATTTGTACTTTTTAATACAAAAAAATTAAAATTCAAAATATATAATCGGCGAGCACCACGAGGGGAGCGGCTCGGCCCGAGAAGTTTGCAGGAAGCCGGCAGGGAACCAGGAGGGTATGAGGGGTGCAGACAGGACAAAGGGGTGCCTGGTAGGGTTTCAGGAGGCTGTACCGGGTGCGGGAAGGCCATCAGGGAGAGGGTAGGCCATATGGGGCGCCGAGCAGACTGGCGGGGCGCTAGGCAGGGCGCGCAGGTGGCCGTGTGGGGCATAGGTAGGGTGCCGGGAGGCCGCGCCGGGTGCGGGCAGGGCATCAGAAGGCTTCATGGGGTGCGGGAAGTGTGCAGGTAGGCCGGTGGGGTGTCGAGTAGGCCGCATAGAGCTCGGGTTGGGCGCGGCTCAGGTTGGTACGGGCCGACGGTGTTCGGCCGGAAGAATCGGTGCACCGCGGGGGCGGTGCGATTCGCGGAGGCTACGGGTACCACAACCTTTTTTGTTGACCCCTTCATCATCATCACCACATCTCCATACCGAAGACACATCACAAAAGATCGGTGGAGGGAGTCAGGCCATGTTATTTTGGATCGCACCCTCCGCATTTAGAGGTGATAGCAATTGGTTCATCAAAGGACAACGATGAAAAATAATTTCTTACAAACCTTCGCATCGATCCCTTTCGAACAAAGATGAGGAAATGAAATATATATTAAACAAAGTAAACCCCCTACCTTTGGATTATCAGTCGTTGATGGTGAAGTCGTGGAAATAAGACAGAGTTGTCACTCGTCGCATCTTCCGCACTCTTCTACTCCCAAATACGCACGACTGTTGTGGAAGACACTTCATATCGGTAGGTGTCCAGGAAAGAAGTCCAAGGAAAAAGTCTGTGGAAGATCATTGAAGGAGTTCTTAATTGAGAGAATGGTTATTCGTTGGGATCTTTCCCCCAATGATCCTCTAATCCTCCTTTTCTAACAAATGAAAATCTAGCCCCTCCAAATAAAAGATTTCCTTTTATTTTAAATTATTGAGTCTAAAATTCAAATTGTGGTGATTAATTAAATGAAATGAACAATTTAATTAACACAGTGATGTTGGCATAATAAACTATGCATTGGCTCAATTAATTAATGGGGAGGTCAAGAGGCTTCCCCCCCCACCCCCTCATTAATGAGGGGAGTTGAGAGGTTTCCCTCTCCCCACACTAATAAGCGGTTAAGACCCATGTGGTCCCCATCTCATTTTTCCTCACAAGGGATGTTGAGTTCAGGTGGTCCCCAGCACCATAACCTATCATGGAAGGTTAAGGTGTGGTGGCCCCACCTCCAACATCCAAGAGGTGGTTTTAACCACCGAACACTTACTTGACAGCTCGAATAAATTAATGTGTTGCACACTTCATTTTATTAGTTTTTTTTAAGAAAAACCAAAAAAATTAACTTCTATCATCGACTCACTACCATCGTAGTGAAAGTATCATTAAAAGAATACCAGTGTTGTGAGTTCAATGGTTCCTTCAGATTTCATCTCGGAGCACTGGTTTAAATGTTATTAAAACTCGCTCGTACATTTGCTGAACATACCTGAAAAAAAACTTCAGAAATTGATTCTCGGCACACCGGGCCTTGGAATCATGCGTCGTTAGTTTTCACGGACTCTTAAAATTCGCATTTATATAAAAAAATTTCCCCAGAAATTCTATGTCTTTAAATTCTCCCCACCTCATGGCTTTCATCCCAGTAAGCTACAACTCGAACTATGGGAACAGATGGGGGTACTGAGGATGAATCTGAGCCTCCCTCTCCCATGTGCTATCCTGGAGGTCCGTATGCTTCCAACGAATGTGCACTAGATGTATCGACCGTCCACATAGTACCCACAAATGTAGATCCTCAGTCTCCACTAAAACCTCCATAAAATTCTCCTCATCGACAACGTCTAGCTCTCTGTGGTCGATGGTGTGGGAAGGGTCGTGCACGTATTTCCTCAGCTAAGATACATGGAAGAAATATTGCACCTAGTGAAACTGAGGTGGAAGATCCAGGTAGTAATCCACCTCCCTAAATCTACTGAGGACCTGAAAAGGTCCAATGAATCTCGGAGATACCTTGCAGCCGTGACCAAATATCGGTAGGCCTCATTGAGGTGAGACCCGTAGGAAGACATGGTTGCCATCCTCGAAATCCAGAGGCCTCTGTGACCTTTCAGCATATGACTTCTTCCTGTTCTGTGCAGTCTTCATCCTTCCTAGATGATATGCACCTTCTCTTTGGTATCCTGTACCATCTCTGGTCCAGCCAGTGCTGACTCCCCTAGGTCTGTCTAGCATAAGGGTGATATGAAAGGGAACCCGTACAATGCCTCAAAGGGGCCATCCTTATGGTGGAATGATAACTGTTGTTGTAGGAAAACTGAACCAAAGGTAAGTGATCCTCCCAACCGGGACCGAAGTCACGGACACAAGAACACAACATGTACTCGAGGGTCTGAATGGTCTTCTCAGTCTGGACATCCGTCTGTGAATGGAAGGCAGTGCTTAAACAAAGTTACATCCCAAAAGCTTCATGCAACCCCTTCCATAACCGAGAATTGAAGCTCGCGTCATGATCAGAGACAATAGATGAAGGTACTACATGTAGCCTCACAATCTATTTCAAATAGAGGCATCCCATTCTCTCTACCGAGCCCTGCTCTCTGATCGGTAGAAAGTGGGCCGACTTGGTGAGTCGGTCAACAATCACCCAAAGCAAGTCGTGTCCCATGGATGTACGTGGAAGACCTATCATGATGTACATGGATATCCCATCCCACTTCCAATCTGGGACCTCAAAAGGCTGAACCAAGCCTTCTGGTACCTGGTGATTCACCTTCACTTGCTAACAAGTGAGGAACTAAGAGACAAGCTCCAGTACTTCCTTCTTCATGCTTGGTCATCAGTGCTGTCGTCGAAGGTCATGGAACATCTTTGCCACTCTTGGATGTACTTCTAGAGGGGAAGTGTATAACTCATTCAAAAATTCCTTCTTAAGTGCTATTGGTACCATGGTATGTCCTCTAAAGAGGATGAAGTGATCTCCACCTTCAGAAAATCCATCAGGTGCCTGCCCTGTGGAAATCTGAGCACGTCATGTCTTGCAGTTAGTGTCTCCACGCTACGCCTCCCTAACTCACAGAAGAAGTGGGGGAGTGACTGTAAGTGATTGAAATAAGTGTTATCCATCTCTATCCACAAAGGATATCTATAAAGCATCTAGCTTCTCTATCTCATCTCCTAGTAGCTCTATACCAGACCTCCAACTGAGTGAATCTGTAACAATGTTCCCCTTCCCAGAAGCATAGGCTATCTCGAAGTCATAGTCCACGAGGAACTCAATCCAACGATGATGTCTCAGGTTCAGGTCCTTCTGGGAGAAAATATACCTGATAATATTATGATCATAGTATACGGTAAAACATTCTCCCATAAGATAGTGTCTCCACATCTTCATGGTGAAGACCACTGCTGGAAACTCCAGTTTATCGGTAGCATAGTTCTGCTCATGCTGTCTCAGATGACGAGAACCATATGTGATCACTGCTCGCTCCTGCATCAAGACACACCTGACTCCAGTCCCTGATGCATCGCAGTAGACTGCTTTCACTCTGCCTTCTTCTAGAAGCCTCAAGATGGGGGCACTAGTCAGCCACTACCTTAGCTCCTAAAAGCTCTTCTGGTATCTCTCCGACCACACGAAGGGTTTCCCCTTATTTGTCAATGATGATAGTGGTGATTAAACTCTGAATAAGTTTTGTACGAACCTCTGGTAGTACCCAGCCAATGCTAGGAAACTTCCTACCTCCATCACACTTCTGGGTGGCTCCCAAGAATGTACCGCCTCAATCTTCGCTGGATCCACAACAACTCCATCCTCTTAGATGACATGTCCCAAAAAGTGAAACTCTCAGATCCAAAACTGGAACTTCGAGAGCTTACCCTAAAGTTGGTGCTCTCGGTGTGTGTCCAGTACTACCCGAAAATGGTATGTATGCTCCTCCTCAGTAGTCAAGTAGATCATAATGTCGTCGATGAAGACTACGAAAAAGCGATCGAGGTATGGCTAGAAGATTCTATTCATGACACCCATAAACACTGATGAAGCATTGGTTATGCCGAGTGGAATAACCAAGAACTCGTAGTAGCCGTACCGACATATGAAGGCCATATTCTGCACCTCCTCACCTCAAACTCTATGATGGTGATAGCCTGAATTGAGGTCTGTCTTAGAGAACCACCCTGCTCCTTTCAATTGATCAAAGAGGTCATCAATCCTCGGGGGTGGGTAATTATTCTTCGTAGTCACCTGGTTTAGGTGACGATAGTCGAAACAATTCCGCAAGATCCAATCCGCCTTCTTGAAGAACAGAATCAAGGCTACCCATGGAGAAACACTGGGCCATATGAATCCCTTCCCCTGCAAGTCCTCCAGCTCTACCAACAGCTCACAGTGCTTAGCATGATCTATCCAATATGCCGGAGTAAATATCGGTGTCGTACCAGGGTACATATCAATGTAGAATTCCACCTATTTATGAGGAGGTAGTACTAGAACATTGTTAGAGAAAACATCTACGTACTGGTACTCCACTACAGGATAGCTCAGACTCTCCACATCAACTGCTCTGAGGGTAAGGCATGCCATCTGATATGTGATCGGTTGCACCCTCCTTTGAGTAATTCTGTCCTACACTGCAAAGGTTCCCTTCTCGCCAGTGGAGGTGAACCATGTCCCATCCATGCAGACACAACAAAAATTGCGCCTAATATAGTCAATCTAAGCATGGAAAATATATAACCTGTCCATACCCAATATGACATCGTAAGGCCTCAACGCCGCTACGAGGAGATCCCAGCCGAAACTCTTGCCTCCTAGAGTAAGCTCACACTACCGGAACCAGTGTTTAATCATCAAGTCTTCTCCCGTAGGAGTCTCTAGCCAAATGGATCCAGCCAATGTCTCCATCGGAATCTACGAGCTTTGAACAAGGGTAGTGTCAAGGAAAGATTGACTGGAACCTATTTCTATAAGAACTGCAGCTATGGTGGAGTAGACACAAATCATACCTTGAATCATCTAGAGAGTGTCATGATCGTAGGCCTCATATTACTGGATTAGATCTCTCCCATTTTCACCTAATCCCTATTGTCGAGGTGGACCTCCGTGTGGTGGTGGTGGTGGTAACACCTCAAAATGTCGTCCACCGCCCCCTACACAGACAGCTCCTCTGCCACGTCTTCCTGCTCTGTGCAGACCACCTCAATCGAATCATTGTCTTTTCCTGGGTGGTCCTTACACCGTCTGTGAATCGTCAAAATGGCGGGTCGGACAGTCCAGATCCATGTGACCATGCCCGCCGCATGAGTAAAATTGTATGATCTTGGCATGTTTGGATTTTTCTCCACATTGGGTGCCCCGCACAACCGATTCTTAGTCGTGTTGTCGTCCAGCTGTAGGTCTGGTCCTCTTATACCTCTCCGACATCTGTCTACTACCAGCTATAGAAGACTCCGCTGTATGTCGACTAGTTGTGGGTATCACTACTGGAGACTTCTCAGTAAGTAAACTCTTCACTAAGAGAGCTCACTCCAACACCCCTTTCTGCATCTGGATGCTGAGAGAGATCATAGAAGCCCTAAACTCTCGCCTGAGTCCCTACTCGAAGGTCCAACCCCTAAAAAATGGGTCCTGTACCATATCTATAGAGTAGTGTGGGAGGTCAGTGAACGTCGCTGAGTACTGATCAATAGTCATGATGCCCTACTGCAGGTGAAGTAGCTATTGTATACGCACTGGACGAAGAGTGGCTGAGAGAAAATCCACTTGAAACAGGCTCTCGATGTTTTCCCAGAGTAGTGTCGCCCCGTCATGCACCTAGAGCATTAGGCACCCCCAGTTTCCTACTGCTACCTAAAGGAGACTCATGTCAAGGATCACTAAAAGTTGGCGGGTGTCCCTACTAGTCTGAAAACACTCACAACAACCTCTAGCCAATCCTCATCCACCTGTGGGTCTGTATCTCTCCTGAAGCTAGGTGGCCTCTAACACTGTAACTTGTGAAACACGCTCAAGAGGCATGCATCGTGTGTTGTTGGGGATGATGGCATCGGTGGCCCAATGGGTAGTGGTACCGCTGGTGCCTCTAGTGGAAGAGGGCCCTACACTAAGACCTCATCGCTCGGTGGGCTATCTGTGCATACAACTCTCATGGCTCTAGTCGTTCATCGGCGGGGAGGCATCCTTAAAGAAACGGATGCGACACGGTTAAAATATTATACCTGGTGAGCTGAATTAGATGAGTTAACTTAAAGAAAAATTTCTAAAACACACACGCAATCAGTGTTTTCATACACTAGGTCAGAAATCAGAAGTCAGGGTCCTGGTGTTTGGATACGTCAGCGGCTGTACCAACACTGGACTCCCTGAACAGAAAACCACACTTAGTACTCTTAAAACTCTTTCTTCATATAATAGAAAGATCATAGTCCTATGTTCTACGGTAGAACTGACTCCGTTGATACCAATTTTTCCCGAACCATCCTTGGGTCCTATGTCGTGACTACCCCGAGCCCACCTTCCATAGGTCAGGGGATGGAGACTAGCACCAAAGGCATAAATCTCTAAAAACTGGGATGACATTGCCTTTATAAATTATAAACACACACAACAGATTATATGCTGGAAGAAAAACACTAAGTAAAATTGTATAAAAAAGGAGTGCTGAAAAGTAAAGGGTCTGAAAATACAAGCAAAACAGTAATGTACAATTACAACTGAAAGGGGAACGAATAGCCAAAAGGTGTAAAACAGCTTTTGGTTCATCTGCCACAGATCCAACCTGATGAGTAGGTATAGATAGCCTCCACAACAATAAATGTTCGTTTGTCTCCTCCATGTACTATCATGGTGTGTGGTCCACCTATAGTTATCGTCCAGTGCTGGTCCACTCAGCATCGGTCAGTGTTGTCTGTCATCTGCAACCAACACAACGAGGTGCAGGCATAGCCCGTGCAGGGGTGAGTATAATGATACTCAGTAGGGATCGTGAGACCCTAAATTTTTCTCAAATCCAATTAGGATAAATCACAAAGCATGAAATCAACATATAATGCTACTTAGGCATATAACCATAAATATACCAAAGTTATCAAGTAATACATCTCAATCATGAGGGAAATATAAAAGATACCGACTCAGCTCAACCAGGATTTTTATTCACATTGTAGAAACCATGGCTGCTAAAGAACTCCTCCTCTATCGAGTACAGTGGGATTTCCACCATCTAATAGGTGCATCCCACTAACATTGGACTGCTGAGGTACTCCTCCTATTGAGTACATTGGGTCTGCTGCGCTCACACAGTGGCGCTCCCCACTGTGGGTCTGCCGCAAACTACCAGGAAATCCCTGCAATAGTCTGCAGAGGTACTCCTCCTATCAAGTACCGTGGGTCTACCACCAACTACCAGGCGCTCCTCTACCGTGGGTCTGCCACCAACTACCAATCGCTCCCCAATGGGCTAGTTGAATCACTCTGAGTGGAATCGGTCAAGTAGTCGTTAGGTCTCGGACAGCTACTTGGTCTCCATACTCTGATCGCTCGTCTCCAAGAGGATCCTCTCCATGAGCTATAGGTCGATGGTTGAACTGTAGATAAGCCCCACATAGAAGTATCTCAATGGTTTTCCTCATCATATGGGCCTCAATGCAAAATATGATGCGTCTATCGGACGCACGGTCTTTGAGTTATAATATTTTTAGCCCCAAGGGCCAGGTTGGATCAGTGTACAATCCAACCAGACCATATCTCAACATTACCCTGAACTCTAGTGGGGTATACTCAATGGGACCATCACATTCCAAGAATACCAACACCACTGACAGTTTGTCAAACAGACGTCTGGTGCAAAAGAAATGGCCAAAGAAAGTAAAGGGGTCGGTAATGGGCCTGGGCCCGGTCCAACTCAGTCAGATCGACTTGGCCCAACCCAGACTGGGCCAACCCAGTCAGGGTTTACCTGGTCAAACCCATTGTGTCTAAAACAGCCTGTTTGGTGGGTTCGCCCGCTAGGTTCGACCTGGTCCGCTGGGCCTAGCCCAGCGGACTATGGGGGCGGTTCCGTCCGGAGGTGACCACATAGGTGGCTCAGCCCAGAGGCTGGGGACGGTTCAGCTATTGTTGAAAGGGGAGTGGCTTGTCAGCTCAGCACGAGAGGTCGGTAGGGAACAATAGGGCCCCGAGAGGCCGCGCAGGTCATGGTCAGGCCGATGGGGCATCGAGCAGGGCGCTGGGAGGCCGCGCGGGGCATCGGGAGGCTGCGCGGGGTGTGGGCAGGATGACAGGGTGACGATCAGGGTGCAGGCAAGCCGTGTGGGGCGCTGGGCAGGCCGAAAGGGTGCCGGGAAGGACGTCGGGAATGCCGGATTGGGCCAGGCAGGCTGCACGGTGCGCCGGGCAGGGCGCGCGAGAGTCCGTGCGGGGCGCGTCCTAGACGCCGGGAGGCCGCGTGGGGCATGGGCTGGGTGCCGAGAGGCCGGGCGGGGAATGGTCAGGGTGCATACAAGCCGGTGGGGCATTGGGCAGGCCGCACGGGGTGCGGGAAAGGCGTGGATCGGGACGACACGAGCCAGTTATGTTCAGCATGAAGCATCGGTGCGCCACGAGGGTGGCGTGATTCACGGAGGCCGCAGGTAGCGCAGCCATTGTTGCTGCTGCATTCGTCATCGTCGCCTCATCTCCATGCCGAAGAAACATCACAAAAGATCAGAAAAAGGAGTTGGGCCATGATAGTTTGGCCAGCATACTCCGTGTTTAGAGGTGATAGCAATTGGTTCATCAAAGGAGAACGTTGAACAACAATTTCTTACAAACCTTCGCATTGATTCCTTTCAAACGAAGATGAGGAAAAGAAAGATATATTATAAAAAGTATACCACCTACCTTTTGATTGTTGGTTGTTGATGGTGAAGATGCTGAAAGAAGACATAGTTGTCACTTTTCACGTCCTCCGCACTCTTCAACTCTTCAATATGCACTACGGTTGTGGAAGACGCTTCACGTTAGTTGGTGTCCGGGAAAGAAGTTTGAGGAAGAAGTCTGTGGAAGATCATCAGCGGCGTTCTTCATTGGTAGAATGGTTCTTCATTGGGAGATTTCTCTCAATGATCCTATAATCCTCATTTTCCAACAAATAAAAAGCTATCCCCTCCAAATGAAAGAATGTCTCTTATTTTTTATTATTGTGTTTATAATTGAAATTTTCGAGATTAATTAAATGAGATGACCCATTTAATTAATTGGGTGATGATGGAAAAATAAACTATGCATTAGAACTATTAATTAATGGGGAGGTCAAGAGCCTCCCCCCTCATTAATGAGGGGAGTTCAGAGGTTCTCCTCTCCTGCCATTAATATGGGGGTTAAGCCCCATGTGTTCCTTATCTCATTTATCCTCATAGGGGCGGTTGATTTTGGGTGGGCTCCACCACCATAACCTCTTAGGGGAGATTAAGGTGTGGTGGCCCCACCTCCAACTTCCAAGAGGAGGTTTTAACCACCCAACACTTACTTGGTCAATCAAATAAAATAATGTATTGCACACATTATTTTATTACTTTTTTTCAAGAAAACCCAAAATAATTAACCTATATTTTCAACTCACTACTGTCGAAGTGAAAGTCTCCTTAAGCGAATACCGACACTGCGAGTTCAATGGTGCCCTCAAATTTTGATTTTGAGCACTGGTTCAATAGTTTTTAAAACTCACTCATATGATTACTGAACATACCCAAACAAAACTTCATAAATTGATTTTGGGCACACTGGGCCTCATAATCACACGTCGTTAGTTTTCGCAGACTCGTAAAATTCTCTTGTATTTAAGAAAAAAAATTAATGGAAATTCTGGGTCTTTACAGCGATGTAAAACCATTATTTTAGTAGGTATTGGTATGAATAAAATGGTACTAGTGTTTGGAGAAGATAAGAGAATAATTTACCTTTTAAATTTGATGGAGTGGACACACTTCAAAATTTTAAAATACTAAAATATTATAATGTCTTATCGAAGAATATTAGATCCAAAATGACACACATTGAAATATGTGCAGATATTGGTTGAAACTACTACCATAAAATATGATTTATACCACTATTTAGTTCATTTGAAATATGTGCAGATATTGGTTGAACAATTATCTTTTTAATTTCAACCCTCTTAAAATGTTGTTACTCTTATCGTGGTAGCTAATTTTTTTTCCAAGGATCCTTTTCAAAATGAAAAAAATAAAAGTAACCCCATTATTAAATTTTGAAAATTATAATTCCAAATATAGGTTCTATTTTTTTAAATTCAATTTATATAATTTTACAAAATTAATTTAAAAACACATGTAAAAGGTGATGAAAAATGTTTTTCCATTAAAAATTATTTTTAAGTAAGAAAATGTTTTTTTATAATTTTATGAGTTACATTATTTCAAATATATATTATTAAATGGAAATAATTTATTTAAAAAACCAAAAATTCATACATTTTAAATTCATGAAAAGAAAATGTAATTTTATTTTAAAAAATATTTTATATTACTCACCTAGAAATAAATTTTTTTCGATAATTTGAAACAATTCAGACTATGAAAATATAAACACGATGATTTCAGAAATAAAATTTATTCTCAAAATTTAAATATGTAATAATTTATAATTTAGATTTAAAAACATTCTTGAATACAGATATATACATTGCATGATTATTTCTACAAAAAGAAAACCATATTGTAATGGTAACTCATGTGTTACGGTTTTATTATTAAAAATATAATTTACAGGTTTTATATAGATTTGTTTAAATTACTATTTTATAAATTATATACTTTTAAAATGAATCAAAGGATATAAATTTTTAAATCATAAGTTAAACATTATATTACTTTTAAAATTATGGATTGTTTTTTGAAAAATTTTATTTTTGGGTGAGGAGTAGAAAAGTAACATTTTTATGAATTATGTATTTTATTTTTACAAATTTTAATGGTAAAATTCATTTTTTATATTGTATTTAAAATTTAATAATTTAATTTTGGTTAAATATAATCTAATAAATTTCATTATATTCAATACTGAAACATGTTTTCTTATACAAACTTCTTTATACATTTAAATACATTTCTATAGAAAACCATTTTGCATTGATTCTGGTATGTTTATTTTAAATGAAACTTTATACACATATAAGAATAAAGTTTGAAAAAATACATTACATATTTGGAGTCATGTAGTTCAATTTTTTTAATATTCTCCTTTTATTTCTAGTCTTAATGAATCAGAACCTTGTATAAAATATTGTCATTATGGAATTGTAAAATTGTTGAAAAAATTAAAACTATGAGATGAGACATTAAAATCACCAAAATACATATCTTTACAAAATTTTATGAGGGGTTTTCAACAATAGTCAACTAAACTTATAAAATGTGTTAATTTATTAATATTGTTTTTATAATGACCTTATTATTATATTACATAATGATTAAATAAAAATGTCACTATTTTGGATTTGAATATATGATATATTTTTTTCACAGCGATAAAAAGTGGTTATGTTAGGTTCTAAATGGTTATATGAAAAGGAAATTACTTTTCTTCATGGAAATTAATTTTTGATTTTTATAAATATAATAATTAACATAAAATCTTACCCAATTTCGATATTTTACATGTACATGTAATAGAAAAATGAAGTAAATCATTTTAAAAACAATATATGAAATACCATTTGGATTATTAATTGTGTGACGTTATTTTTTAGATGAATATAATATATTAGTGAATTTTTAAAATTTTAAATTCAAATTATATGACTATATTAATACCATTATAGTGAATCAATGTGAGAAGTCCTGAAAATGAATTTAATGGTATATTGTTTTAAATAATATTTTATCAAATCATTTCATATATATATAATTCTATATTTGGAATCAAAATGGGATAATTGCTATAATTTTATCAATTTACCACTTATAGTTCACATGTAATTTTATACAGTATTTTTTTCCTAAATCATTGAATACTTTGATATCATGGTATTCATAAAAAGTGTGAATAATGGATTAAAATTAAGAGATATTTGTAAATAATCATATAAACTTGTCCAAATTTTATTTTATTATAGGATTTAAAATGTTTACCTTCATATATTCAATATATATTAATTTTCATCCAATTGAACATGAAAAATAATTTTTATTAATTTAATACATTAACTAATTCCAGGGGTACCACTCCCCTCACTTATATAAAGACACCACTAATCCAATGTTCCTCAAACCAAGAGGGATTTTTATCATGGTAATCACCTATGAAAACCTCTTTAAAACATCGTTCACCAATTCTTAGATATTATGGTTGGATCATAATACTATCCTAAGAACCCAATATTCTTAAACCTAAGGAGGTTTTCCCAACAATAGGTATTATCATAAGCATGTGTTTTATTTTTTATTTAATCTTTTTCATCTTAAAAAACATATCATAAACACTATAATATAAAAAAATATAGATCCTCCATATACGAAAATTATAATATGTTTCTGTTATAACCATGTCTCATTGATATTCCATCTAATATTAAATGAAAACATCTATAATGCGTACCTGAAAACTATCATATCACAAATTGATATTTTTTATTACCTACTAACATGTACTGTATATATAAGTGTAAATAATGAATTAATATGAAATTTATTTTATAATCAACATTTTGGAAGGATAAAATGGTATATACCATATTTCCCTCTTATTCATTGAATAATGAAAATGTTACTCATGTGTACGTTTGAACTACCACATCAACGACTAGTTGTATTTCATTTTTCCTATCCACCATTTATATATGGATAGAAAATAAAAGATTTCATTTTAAAACTAAAATAATTTTTCGAGGAATAATCTATTATAGATGATATAAACATGACCCATTAAAACATTTTAAACCTTTTATATTCATCTTGAACATATGATTAGAGCATCCTCAAATTGTCTAACATGAAATTAATTGATTGAGTAATAAAATGTAACATGGTAATAAATAAAATAAAAGGAATAATATACTTGAAATGTTTTATTAATAAGATAAATAATTAAAATTATATTATTTTTTTGATATAAAAAACTACATAACTATTCAGACTTAATGAATGGGATACTATAATATAATTCCTTAATTTTACTGTTTGAAAGATTTAATTTCAACTATTTCTTCTTCATATCCAAAATATTTTTTTTTCAATGTATAAATAAATAAATATATATATATATGAATTTAAAATGGTATTATATACTTCATTTTACCTTTCATATAAATTATTTCAAATGCATTATTTTTTACATATTTTATACAAAATGTTTTGAATTTATTTTATAATGTAAAAATGTATATTTTTACCATATACGGAATACACTTCATTTACCTCCATCATTGCCATTATACATTATGAATCTTACTCAAAATGTTTTCATATATTTTCAAATAATATAGTTTTTCTCAATCATTTATGAATTTTTATTTTAATGAGTTTTCAATGGAAAATATATATTCAACATAAATTTTATATGAACCCTGATGTATTTAGGAATATTGGTTGAGAAGTGTTATTAGGGTATTTATGATTGAAATTTTAAAACATAAATATGTTTTATTCGTGATATAGTACTTGAAAATTTATTTTTTTATGATAGGTGAGCCCGATGCAACTTATATATGGTTCGGGCCAAATATAACTCATAATTACACTGGTAAATGTTCCATGTCATCAATGTAAAGAAATAGGGACTCAACAATGGAGGTTTATTATATTGACATAATTAGAACCTAATTATTTATAAAACAAGTAAAAAATGTTATGAAAATTATACAAAATGTAGAATATAAGGGTTTTTATTTTCTCTTTATCGGTTTTAACCATTTTATTTATGAAAAAAACTATTTTCCACATATGTATATCATTATTGTTTTAAAATCATATTATACTATAAAATATGCAATGATTTTATTGTTTTTCTTGATTTTCATGGGACTAAAAAATTATCATTATTTTATTTCCCTATGTATTTTTTTTATCATCTAACATTTATAGTTTTTTTTCAAATAGTTTGAGGATGATGTGGAAAAAGGGAAAAGTAATGTTGAATTTCATGAAAATATTTCATGAAAAGAAAAATGAGGTTCTTTTTAAATTTTTTATTATTAAAAAATTGAAACTGAGTGGAAGCATCCTCTATTTATACTGGGGTTTTTTCTACAATATTTATGACATAATTATAAAAAACTTTATACATAAAAATATCTCCAGGAATGGAATAATGTGACTTACTGTGTAAAAACTCTATATTATGTAATTTTTTCTGGATGGGTCATTAAACATACATGAATCCGAAAAGAAACTATAATAACAAGATTCAATACCCATGTCATATAAAGATTGGTCTCATAACTCATTCACACAACAAAAACTATATCATACTATGAAAGGGTCTCCTTGAGTGCAGACTCACCCAAATGTATATCACAATAAGAAATGATCTCATGGTCTATACAGATAACCATATTTATACAACAATAAGAAAGGTCTCATGATCCATACACCATCCAACATTCATAACATTTAACAAAGGGGTCTCATGCATATACACATTTGCACAACAATTTCATATCATATAAGACTTTATAATTACTAATTATTTTAAAATATCTTCTATGTATAAACTCCTCAATAAATCTCCCATGTGTATCTCCCTCTCCTTCAAATCCCCTCACCCTCCCTAAATCTCTTTCTGAGTTTCTCCCCCACACCCATGACTATTATGTCCTGCCACTAAAAATTCTCAATATCCTTCCCTAACTCTCCTATCCACCTTTGCCTCCCTGACTCCCCTTCTCAGTTCCTATTCTCATTATTCCTCCTCCTCATCCCAGACCCATGATCCCTCCAAAAAATATTCCATCTTTGTGTTCCAGAACCCAAGATGTATTAAAATCCATCAAGTTTACTAAAAATTTTGGTATATACGTCATCAGAATCCCTAAAGGATCATGTCCCATGAAAATCCACAATTGTTGAAAATCTCTCTCCTCTGCCTTCACAAATCTCCTATAGTTTCATTAGAATATTTCATATCGCCTCTACCTTCTCCACAACCTTATAATCTGCAATGATCGTTTCTATCTCCATATTTTTTCCAGGGCTTTATGTCATTGGTGGATTAGTTTTAAATTTTATTTTATGAGAAATATATTTTTCTACTTTTCTTTATATTATTAGGAATACTCTTATGTTATTTGTTCATTGATTAAATTCATTTGAAGGTTCATATATGGAACATTTGTTAAGGAATCATGGTCCTCTTCTCGGTGAATTGGGATGGTCTTCACAAATGATTTTGTCTTTTATTTTATGTTGTATCAATATCTGGTGGCTCACATCCTCTATTTAATATATGTCCATTCATTCTTGGTGATTCACATTTGTGTTTCACACCTAGCAGTTTACATGTGGTGATTTGCATCTGTATATTTGGATTTCTGTCTTAATAATTTATTCTATGCACATGATAATTCAAATCTGATGGTCTTTTATCATTATGTCTACATTTTTTTAATTGGATTTGCCTTCAATGTGGATCATCTTCTCTACACATCTAGTGGTTCAACATCTGATTCGTCTTATTGGGATTGCTTATATTTCTTTGGGTGGATCAACATTGGGTGAATCTGTATATATCATTTGGGGGATCTATATATGTTTATTCTAGTTCAACAAACATCTGTGAGAGGTAGGTTTTTCTAATTTTGTTTATATTTTGAAAAATATTATTATGTTATTTCTTCATTGATTACCCACTTTACCTGTTTTACATATTTCACATTTAGTGATGAATTAGATTCCTGTTCTCGGTGAATCAAGATATTATTCAATAATTTTTTAGGATTTCCTTCCCACCTAAATGTTAAATAAAATTTATTCATATATGTCAACAAATTATATTATTACACTTCTATAAAAATTTTCTTATATTATATAGGTACATATTAAATTTTTACGTGTCATTCATCTTATACCTTGTTTAAAAGTGATAATCATCAACTGGGAATCAGATTAGGTGTAAAAACACATAAAATTCCATATGTCTTTTTTAAAATTATTTGGGATTTTTACTAGACTGTGAAAATTGGCGGTGTGTAATTATGAGGCCTGGTGTGCCTTGAATTAATTTCAGATCTTTTTTCAGATATATTCATTAAATGCATAGGCAGTGTTTTCTATCTTGTGAATAATTTCTTGGATTGAAAATCTGAGGGCTCCACTGAATCCGGAACACTATCATTCACCTAATGATGATTTAACTTCGAATGGAGAGGGGCAAGCCAAAAATTTAATTTTTTTGACATTTCGAGAAAAATAATTATATAATTAAAAAGAATTATTTTATTCTTTTCTGTTTGTTGGATGACAGACGGCAATGTTGTGGGGCAGCGATGATGCGGTGATGGGGCACATTAAATGAAGCACATGGATGACCAGTATTCCACAACATAATAATTAATTAAATGGTAAAAAACAACTACATTGTTTTATAAATGAAACCATATGACGGGACGTCACATAATTATGGAAACGTTGCATCATAGTTCTATATATAGTTTGATGTGCTGGAAAAAATAAGGAGGAAGGTTATGGGGGATTATCGGGTGAAACTCAGAAGCACTTCCACCGCAATGAAGAATGAAAAATGATGAAGAACACCTTTTTATGGTCGGAACCGAGAAGCATCGTCAACGATATAAACCCTTGAGGATGAACATGTGATAATTAAATCCATAAAACGTAAGGGCTTTGTGTTCTTTTATTTCCCTCTCTTCCTGTTTTTGAAAAATATAATGACCACGGATCAACTGACTAATGGGTTGATCCGCGTCTTGTTTAATCCTGCATATGGTTATTGCGGGATTCTAAACTCAAGGATTATTTTTCCTTTTGTTATTATTAATGTTTCCTCATGCTAAAATTCTAACACGGAGGGTACAAGAAAAACACAACAAGGCCCGGACCCTCCCCTAAACTTGTAATTTGGGAATTCATAATGGAAGAGCAAAGAATGCTGCGACAAGGAATTTGAGGGATGAAAAATGATGGAGGAATTCTATTGACCTGCAGAAAAAACCATTGCTGTGCCATGCTGGCTGTCATGACCCTTCCCTCAGGGCTTGTGTCATGACTACCCCAAGCCCTCCTTCCATTGGCCAGGGGCTGGCGACTAGCACCAAAGGCTTAAATCCTTAAATTGGGATGGCATTAACTTTATAACTTGAAAACACACACAACAGAGTATGTGCTAGAAAAAAAACTCTATATAAAACTATATACCAAAGGATTGCTGAAAAGTAAAAGGGGGGCTAGAAATACAATCCAAACTGTAGAGTATAAGGGAACTACAAGTACAACTACTTGAAAAAGGTAAAATGGCTCCTGGATCATCCACCGGGAAATCCTACCTAATGGGTAGGTATAGATATCATCCACAACACTCCAAGTCCCTCTACCTCCTCTGTGTACCATCATGCCATGTGGTCTACCTCCAGGTACCATCCAGTCGAAGTACACTCAGCCTCAGTCAGCACTGTTAGTCATCTACATCGAACACAACGAGGTGTGGGCATACCCCATGTTTGGGAGAGTATAATGATACTCAGTAAGGAACCCGACACCCTCATGTTCTGACAAATATAACAAGCATAAACCAAAAAATATGAATCCAGCAGATAACCCTACTTAGGTATATGCCCATACATATATCCAATTAATTAAGTAATCCATCTCCATCATGAGGAAAACACAAAATTTACTGACTCAGCTCAAACTAGGATTTTATTCTAGGGCAGTATCAATTAAAATACCCAGTCACACTATCGAAAACCCAGCTACTAGATAACTCCTCCTCTATCAAGTACAGTGGGCCTTCTATATCACATAGGAACTTCCAACTAACCTTGGACTGCTGAGGTACTCCTCCGGCCAAGTACCATGGGTCTGCCGCGTCATCATGGCGCTCCCCACTGTGGGTCTGCCACATCACCAAGGTGCTCCCCCTCATAGCCTGCTGAGGTACTCCTCCTATGCAGTATCGTGGGTCTACCGCGACACCAAGGCACTCCCCACTGTGGGTCTGCCGCGACTCCAAGGTGCTTCCAACCAGGCTAGTCGAATCACTCCGAGTCAAATCGGTAAGCAGTCATCAAGTCTCAGACAACTATTAGGTCTCTGTACTATGCTCGGTCATCTCTTGGATAATCTGCTCCATGATCTACATGTTGATACTCCAACTGTCACGAAGACCCACATAGAAGTATTTCAATGGTCCACCACGTCATAGTGATTTCAATGCAACAGACGACACGTTAATCGGATGCCCGATCTGTGAGTGATTAGCATTTTAGTCCCATGGGCCTAGTTGAATTCATGCACAATCCATCCTGACCATATCTCAACTTTACCCCGAACACCAATGGGGTATACTCAAAGGGACTATCATGATCGAAGGAGAACAGTGCTACTGATGGTTTGTCAAACTGTCGTCTAGTGCCAAAGATAGAGCCAAAGAATGTAAAGGGTCGGTAGTGGGCCTGGGCCTGGTCCGACCCCGGCTTGGCCGACCCGGTCTGGGTTGACCAGTCATACCTATTGATTCTGGCCTAGCCCGTTGGGCGGGCCTGCCTATTATGTTCGTCCCGGCCCGCTAGGCCCGGCCTAGCGGGCCACATGGGTGGTTCGGCCCGGAGTGCCGTGATGGTGCGGCTTGGCACGAATCAGCATGGAGGGTGTAGCCGGGGCGGTTCGACTAGGGCACCGCGAGGGGCTGCAGGCCGACTCGGGAGGCCGGTGTGGCCAGTGAACCGGTTCAGTTAGGTGGCGAAACGAGAGGCTGGGCAACCGACAGGCGGGCCGGGCAGAGCGCGGCCAGGCCGGCAGGCGGCCGAGCAGGGCTCGGCCATGCCGGGAGGTGGCTGTGTATGCCAGAAGGTGGGCCAACATGGCTAGGGCACCAGTTTGGTCAGGTGGAGATGCGGGAGGCCGAGAAACCGGTAGGTGGGCCGGGCAGAGCGGTGCCATGCCAGCAGGCGGCCGATCAGTGCGCGACCACGCTGGGAGGTGGCCGTGCAGGCCGACAGGTGGGCCAGTGGGTGGTCGGGCAAGGAGGGGCCAGGCTAGTAGGCGATCGGACAGGGCACTGTCAAGCCGGTAGGCGGGTCGGTGGGAAGGTCGGGTAGCTTGGAGGTCAGCGCGGCTTGGGCTGGCAGGTGGCTCGGACAACGGGCAGTGAGACCGGTTTGGCTGAGAAGCCGGCGGACGGTGCGGTTCGGCCTGAGGCATAGGATCTGGTTCTGCCGGAGCACCGTTAGGGTGGCACGGTTTGCAGAGGCGCGGGTAGCTAAGACGTTTCCTTCGTCATATTGTTGCCTCGTCCCCATGCCTAAGATCATCACAAACAATAACGACATAGTGGTCAGGCTATGTTGGTTTGGCCCGCACCCTTCGCGTTAAGGGTTGTATCATTTGGCTCATCAAGAAGTAAGAAAGACGAACTTCAATTTTTTCACAACATCCGCAACGATTCCTTTCCAACTGGAGAAGAGAATAATGATGGTAATATTACTCAAATTAACCCCTACCTTGATC
This sequence comes from Viscum album, assembly GCA_963277665.1. Lineage (NCBI taxonomy): Eukaryota > Viridiplantae > Streptophyta > Magnoliopsida > Santalales > Viscaceae > Viscum > Viscum album. The sequence continues at coordinate 1,954,972,087 of OY728127.1, read as the reverse complement.
GTTGGTCATCGACAAAGTCATGGCGAATAAAGACGGAGGAGATCTTCATTCGTCACATCCGCCGCACACTTTCAATATCGAGCTCATGCGTCAGTTCGTTGAAGACAATGAGGAGGGAAGTCAGTCATCGAAGACATCCAACATTTATTGACTCCGAGGAAGAAGTCGAAGATGCTCCGTGTTGGCGTTCTTTGTTCGATGAATGCATTCTTCGTTTTTCATTGGAGAATTCTAATTCTCTCATGCTGTCCTCTCCCCAATATTCCACCCAAATGCCAAAAGTGAATAGATAGCCCCTCCAAATAATAGATTGCCTATTATTTTATATTTTTGGGTTTAAAATTAAATTTTTAGTGTTTAATTAAAAGAGATATCTCAATCAATTAATGGGTAGAAATTGGCATAATAAATTATGTGTTGGCTCAAATAATTAAAGGGGAGGTGGTTGGACCATAAATGGTAGAGGAGGTCCAGGGGATCCCCCTCATTAATGAGGGGAGTTGATATATTTTACTCTACTCCCATTAATAGGGGTCGGGTGGTCCCCACCCCTATTATTCAAATTGGGAGGTTATGTTGTCTCAATTGGTCCCCACCACATTAACCCCACATTGGAGTTTGAGGCGTGGTGGTTCCCACCACCATAACCTCTCATGAGAGGTTATGGACTGGTGGTCCCCACCTCCAACCTCCACAAGGAGGTTATTGATCCAGTGGGACCCACATCCAAACACCAACATGGAGGCTCAAATTAAAATAAAGTGAATCTCACATTATTTTATTATTTTCCCCGAAAACCCCAAAATTAACTTTTATTCTCGACACACTTCCATCGAAGTGAAAGTCTCATTAAGAAAACACTGGTGGTACGATTTCAACGGTGTCCTCAGATTTCATTTTTGAGCACTGGTCCAAATGTTATAAAAACCTGATCATATGTTTACTGAACGTTCCTGAACAAAACATCAGAAATTGATTCTGGGCACACCAGGCTTTAGAATCATGTGCTGTCAATTTTCACGAACTCGTAAAATTCCAATGTATTTGAGAAAAAATTTCCATAGAATTTCTATGTCTTTACATTGGCACTGTCAGACAGTGTCCATCGAAGTCCCGTTGGAACCAGTCACATGTGGGGGAAGGCAGCTCGTCGTCGCGTGCCGCGGTGGTAGAGGTGCTCACCCTGAGCCGATCACACGAGAGAGGGGTGGCGCCCGCAGGTAAAGATGGTTGTAGCATCCATGGCTAAAGGGCCGCGACATGAGGGGGTGGAGCGGACCCTACACTGCGCCACATCACATCAGATGAAATAGCCCCGCATCTGTGGGGATAACTAAGTGAAGTGGTTTGCCTTCAGGTAGACCGGGTCAGACATGGGCCAGCATGGGTGTGCTGAGCCCCACCCAACGGGATAGGCCAACCGTGGCCCGTACCCATTAAATAGCCGAGTTTACCCCGATGGGTTGGACCCAGTGAACCAAGTCAACCCTCAATGGACCGTACCTGGGCGTGGCTAGGTAGACCCCGGGACATGATGCTTGAGGCCGGCCTGACCGGACCCGACTGGGCGTTGACCCCACCGACCCCGAATAAAGAAACACATATATCTGACAAACCTTGTGTCTATTTGAACTTCCATAAGTGGAATTTGGACCACTTTTGGTAAGCGTATGCTTTGGAATATTCTGGAAAGATTGACCACGCTGGATCAGACCATGGTGCGATCACCCCCATTTCACAGAAAGGTGTGTTACTAACAGACCGAGAAACCGATCGATGCACCGTCTGTGGAATAAGGAACCCAGTCACAAGGTGGTAAATTGGAGATAATCTAAGTGAGTTTTGATGGAGTATACATGTGTCCTAGTTTGGATAAAATTTGAATCCCAATGGGCCCTTTTTAAAAAAGTTCCCATATCTCACAGCCTGGGTTGTCTGATTGATGCGCCTTCTATCATGTTGGGAACACTATGATAGGGCAGTCCATTTATTATGATTTTTTCAGGACTTCTACTATTTGAAATAGGAGCTATGGATTGAGGGGAAGAGTATTCTGGGGATCCATAGTGCTTCATGTGGGAATCCTGTGGTTGGCTGAAATATGACGAAGAAGGGTGACAAATGCAGGTTAGCATCAGAGAATCTATATTGAGATGATCTAGCTGAAAGACTAATCATCCTTACCTCTGCATCAACAACCAAGATGGTTCAATACCAATGACCAATACATGTCAGCACCCACAACCAATACGGGTTAGCACCAGTCACCAATACAGGTCAACATCATGCGACCAATACGGGTTACCACCAGCGACCAATACGGGTTGGCATCTAGCGACCAATAGGGGTCAACATATAGTTACCTATACGGGTCAGTAGTAGAGTTACTATAGATAGGATGATCTGTCTTTATGACTAATCATTTCTATCCTAGTAACCTTGAAGCTATAACATTAGAGTGAGATGCCTCTTTTGCTTTGTGGTTCATGATTGGGATCATGCTTGTGACATTACATTTGTGGTATTTCTTATGATGGTTTCCTTGGTGGATTACTGATACCCCTTTAGGGTCTTAGGTAACCTAATGGGCTTATAAACCCACTCCGGCATGGGCTCTACCGACACGTGTGTCTCTAGTTCCGACTACTGACATTCCGAAGAATAATTTGGAGGATCATGACATGGTGGAGCACAGTGCGACGGGAGTAGTCCAGATCCTCCTCTTCGACATCAGACTTACTGTTACTACCCTCAATGTAGAGCTCTAGGTTAGATGAAACAACTGATTACTTTCATTCGGTTTCTAGGGTTTGTATTATGGCCCACTATTTTTAGATCACAATTGTACTTGTGGTTGTACATTACTCTCGTGGTTGTACCTTAACTTTGTTGATTGTTTAAAATAGTTTCCCATTTTTAGTGTGTATTGATATCTATGTAAATTCCTTACCTATTCAGTAAAAGATTTTAGGTGATAGTCACCAACCCCTGGCCTATGGAAGGCGGGCTTGGGGTCATCACATTCAGGCCATGTGGGATGGGTCCTGATAAAGTGCTATCATAGGACAGTCGGTTCTACTAGAAGAACTAAGAGTCTACTTTTAATGAGGAAATGGTGTAATGTGTCTTCAAATTGTTTTTTAGTACATGGTGTCCAGTGTTTGTGTTGTGGCTGATGTATCCATACACCAGGACCCTGAATTTTGTTTTCCAACTCCATACTTGAAAGCACCGAATACCAGTGTTTTGAAAATATTTATGGGTCTCTCTTAAGTCATATCACAAGGTATAAATTATTGAACATGGCACATCTATTTCTTACAGGATTCCTTCACAAATACAACATGCTAGTATTTTGATTAGATATCATGGAAGTGGTCCACTGAGCGACAAGGCGTCAGTACATGGAACACTCAAAGCGATGGAACCTTCATGTGGTGTACCAGCAGAACCACCATCAGTTGTGTAGTAGATGCTACATGTGGATCATGCACACTGGATGAGCATGTTTCATGAGTTCCATAGTTAGAGGCCTATGAGGGTTTGGGGAAAGACAGACCCCAAGAAGCATGGGACTGGCTTGAGGTGGTTCCCCGGGTCATTCACTTAGTAGAGAAACCCACTAAGCAGATGTCGATCTTAACCTCTAGCCTTCTTCAGGGATAGATAGGATGATGGTGGAGATCGACACTCTAGGTGAATGCGGAGATGACCCTCAGATGGTCAGACTTTAAAAGCCTTTTCTGGGCGGAGTTCATGCCAGAAACACTATGCTATGTGTGTATTCAAGAGCTACTACATCTGCAGTAGGTAGCCCAGACTGTGGCTCAGTACTTGGCGAGATTTACCGATCTCTCCTGATACTCCACTAAAATGGTACGGGACCCTTAAATCAGGGACTATACCTTTTAGAAGTGTATTTTAAGGGAGGTTATATCTTTGAAAGTTTCTCTCTACATCTCTATATAGGATGGGGTGCTAGAGATCTCATGTCGAACAGGAACCATCAGTGAGAGCCCCTACCGGGCGATATGTAGCGGAGTCATCTACATCTAGAAGTAGATAGATGAAGTATACTCCCAAGCATTCTAGACCTTCCAGAGGGAGACACCATGATACGAGGTTAGAGGTGCGAGGCTCGAGAGGCTAACAATGCCACCATCATTGTGTGATCTATTTTCATGCAGGGGATAGGGTCATTGAGATCATGACTATCTGACTCCCCGTACGGATGATCGTAAAATATTGTAAGGACATCAAGGTATAAAAAGGGGTATGAGCATGAACATTATCAATACAAAAGATGAGGGTGGGGAGAAGGATGTGCAACAGGAGGTGGTCGGGGTAACAAGGCACTACCACCACCACCCCCAGGCTGTCCAACATGAGCATAGTGAGTAGGTGTATGGGAAAAATCCCAACTACAGGAAGTTGAGGCTCATGATCCAAACTTCCCGGATAAGATACTAGGTACGATATCTTTCTTCTCAAATTTAGTATCAGTGCTTATTAACAAAGGTGCTAGCCATTATTTCCTTGCTGCAGACTTAGTTCGGGACTCTTAGATTCCAATTGAGATTTTAGATCGACCTTTCCATTGGGATACTTCTATGGTAGGATATTATGTGATAACACACTAGTGCTGACAGTGTGACCTTAATCATAGATGATAGAGTTTCAGATTGGATATTCTAATAGTGTAATTGAATCCCTACGATGTCATTCTAGGCATGGATTGGGTATCAACATTTCAGGCACAAATTGACTTCTTGAGACGTAAAGTATGAGGTATGGGCAGAGATTTTGGAAAATTTTCCTTTATTAGTGAAAGGGAAAATAGAGCAACATGAGATGGAATTGCACTCAAGATGGTATAGCCGACTACCTATCTACTAGCTTGCATGACCTTCGACACAGTGAATGAGGGAAGTCCAAAGTTTCCAGCAGTGGTGGATAAGTATAATGACATGTTTCCTGAAGATTTCCGAGGACTAACTCCTCATAGAGAGGTATACTTACACATTGACTTGTACTCAAGAACAACATACATATCTAGACCATCATATCGGATGGCCCAGTGGAGCTCTGAGAGCTGAGTGTAATGTTGGAGGACCTATTGAGGAAGTAATTTGTAAGGCCCAATGTTTGACCATGGGAATCCCTGGTTGGGTTTTCCAAGAATACAGACAGAAGTATAAGGCTATGTGTGGAATTTCAACACCTAAACTAGGTGACCATTAAGAAAAGGTATACTCTACCAGGGATTGATGATTTTTTTAATAATTTCAATGGAACGAAGTGGTTCTTGATGATGGACCTCATATCGGGTTATTAGCAGCTTCGTGTTCGGGTATAGGATGTATTGAAGACAACATTCAGATGTCAGTATAGCCATTAAGAGTTATTGGTGTGCCATTCAGCGTGACTAAAAGTCTAGAACTATTCACCGGGCTCATGAAAAGGATATTTTATCCATAATTTGATCTATTTTTTGTGTTATTCATTGATGACATCATTGTGTACTCAAAATATGAGGAAGAGAAAACAGTACAATTGAGGATAGTTATGGAAACACTCAGGGAACACCAATTATACATGAAGCTCTCGAAGTGTGAGTTTTGGATACAGGATGTACACTTCCTAGGGAACATCATCTTAGAGGCAAGAGTTGTAGTGGATCCAGTGAATATCGAGGCAATACTTTCTTGGGATCCACCCAGGAGTTTTACTGAGGTGTAGAGCTTCCCTAGATTAATAGGATACAATCAGAGGTTCATAACCAATTTATATAGTGTAGGACCACCTATGACATCCTTTAACAAGAAGGTGAAACCCTTCCTATGGTCAGAGACATGCCATCAGAGATTTAAACAGCTGAGGAAGAGCTTAACTAGCGCTCTTATCTTGAGGATACTGGAGGAGGGTACTAAGTACATGGTTTACTGTGAAGCATCTTGGAGTTGACTCGGTTGCATCCAATTGTAGGATGATGCTATGATTTCTTATGGATGAAGATTAATGAGGCCTCATTAGAATAATTATGAAGCTCACAATAAGGAGTTGGAAGCAGTAGTATTTGTACTGAAGATGTGGTGACACAACTTGATAAGTGAGTGGTTCATTTTTTACTCAAACCACCAGAGTCTGAGATATATATTCACACAGAAATATCTGAATCTGAGACAACGACGTTGGCTAGAGTTCCTCCAGGACTATTACTTAAATATAGCCAACACACATGGGAAGGAGAACGTAGTGGAATATAAACTTACTCAGAGATCACGTTCACAACTACTGAAAGAGGCTTCAGAGTGGTTAGCCTCGCATCAGATATCCTATGTGGATAGAGGTGAAGACCGTCAACCTCCAGTCGATGGTAGTTTCCTATCCAATCCTTCAGTGAGCTTGGGAGGCATAACTCAGAGACAACATCTGCGAGACTACATGTGCTCAGATATCCTCAGGACACGGTCGTGATAGATATTATAAAAATGGGGAGAATGCTATCATTTTCTGAGGCTGTACAATTGTACCAGGGGATAAATCAGAGAAGGTGATGAGGGAGTTCCATAAATATCCCTTGGAAGTATATACCACCGTGATGAAGATTTATACATACCTTCGACATCATTACTGGTGGATAGGGATGAAGAAAGCTGTGGTGGAGTATGTTTCTAGATGCATCAATTTCCAACAAGTGAAGGTTGTGCACCAGGTACCAGCAGGCTTGACCAAACCCCTCGAGTTACCAAAGTGGAAGTGGGAAGGGATATCGATGGACTTTTTGATGGGGTTACCACATACATATAGAGGTAAAGATACGATCTGGGTGATAGTAGAATGGCTCACCATGTCTGCCCACTTCATTGCTATTCGAGAGAAGGGTTCAGTAGAGAGCTTGGGATGACTCTACGTTCAGGTGAGCGCGTGACCTCATGGGGTGACTATGAAGATAGTCTCATAATATGATGTACACTTCACATCCTGGTTGTGGAAGGGATTGCAAGTGGCTTTTAGGAATCAGCTTCACTTGAGCACATCTATTGACCAACAGATAGATGGTCTGACAAGGCGGACAATCCAGACCCTAGAGGACATGTTTATTCATGTGTCCTAGATTTTGGTCATAGTTGGGAGGGCCACCTACCCTTGGAGGAGTTCACATACTAAAATATATATAACTCCACCATCGGTATGGACCCTTTTGAGGCATTTTACAGATGATCGTGCAGATCACCATTGTGTTGGACGGATCCAGGAGAGCCAGCACTTGTGGGCCTAGGGATGGTACAAGATACCACTGAGAAGGTGTAGGTCATCCGAGAGTAGATGAAGAGTGCATAGTGCTGAAAAAATTCATATGATGATTTGTGATAGAGACCACTAGAGTTCTTGGAGGGGGACCACATATTCTTGAGATTCTTCCCTCAATGGGGACTACATAAATTTGGTAGAGGTGAAAAACTCTCACCGAGGGTTATCAGACCATTCTTGATACTTTGGAGGATTGGTGAGGTGACATACCGCTTGGCACTGCCACCATATATGGAGAGGGTTCACGACGCCTTCCACGTATCCCAGATAAAGAGATATGTGCATAAACCATCTCATTTCAACGATCTTGGAGTGCTCAAGTTTTATGACAAGGTGACATTTATGGAGTTACCAGTGGAGATCGAGGATCGATAGAAGCAGGTCATTCATGGGAAGTCGATTCCTCTAGTGCGACTTCATTGGCAGCACGAGAATCTCCCAGAGGGAAGATGGGAGCAAGAGGCTCATATTCATGCCCATTACCCCACTTTGATTAAATAGCCTTGTTTGGATTTTGGGGATGAAAATCCATAAGGTGGAATGAATGTAATAACCTGGAAAATTCCATGATTTTTTTTTGTAAATTATTTAGGATTTTTATGAGTCTGAAAAAATTGACGACATGTAATTCAAGGCCCGGTGTGACCGAAATGAATTTCTAAACATTTTTTGGAACGTTTAGTAAAGGATCAGGCAGCATTTTATATATTTTAACTCATTGCTCGGATCAAAAATATAAGGGCACTGATGAATCTAGAACACCATGATTCGCCTAGAAATCACTTAACTTCGGTTGTCTAGGGCCAAGTTGAAAAGTTAATTTTTGGACTTTTCGAGAAAAATAATAAAAAAATTTAAAAGAATTATTTTATTTTTTTCTCTCCATTGGGCGGCGGACATCGACATTGTGGAGCCGCGATGTTGTTGGGGTAACACACATTAAATGAAACACATATATGACTCGTATTACACAATGTAACAATCAATTAAATGGTGCAAAACAATGACGTTGTTTCATAAATGAAACAATGTAAGAATGCAAGGTCACATCATTATGGAAACACTGTAGCGTGGTCCTATAAATAGTTCAACATGCTGGAAAAAATAAGGAGTACAGTTTTGGGAGATTCTCGGGTGAAGCTCTGACGTACTTCCACCCAAGCGAAGAATGACGAACGATGAAGAACAAATTTTGAAGGTCGGAAGTCGGAATAATTGTCGACGCCGTAAACCCTCAAGGATGAAAGTGTGGAAATGAACATTATAAAAGGTAGGGGGTTTATATTTATTGATGTTCCCTCTCTTCCCATTATTGATAAATATAATGAATACAGATGAACCAACTAAGGGGTTGATCCATGTATTGTCTAATCATGAAGATGATTTCTGTGGGATCTCAATATTTGGAATTATTCTTCCTTTTGTTATTATTAAATTCCCCCCATATTTAAAATGCTAACACGGATGATGCGAGCTAAAACCAACAAGGCCTCAACCCTCTGCTAAACTTATCTGTGGTGTGTTCTTCAAGGAAGTGCAATTAATTAGGTGACAAGGAATTTGAGGGACACGAAACGATGCGACATTCTGGTGGCTCGCGAAAAAAACCACCGGTTGGGAACAGAGGACACTCGCGGCAACCAGCCGTGGGGGGTGGAAGGCATTGCCTCATCGCTCGCCATGGAAGCCTGAGGTGGCCGGCCCGTGAAGGCCTCATGGGAGATGGGCGATGCCCATAGGCGCCATCGATGGTAGAAACCATGGAAAGTAGGCCACAGTAGGATGGGGAAGCACGGACCCCACACCGCGCTGTGCTACGAAAAAAAACTACCCAGCACCCGTGGGGCCAGGTGGGTGAATTCCCCCCCCCCCCCTTCAGGTGGATCGGGCCCCACACGGGTCTCCCAAACATGCCAGCTATCTATCCAGGCTAACCATGATGGGATAGACCCAATTAATTGGTCCAAACCTTTGCAGGCCAGACCCGGGCAGGGTCAGGTAGACCTCGGGATCCATTTCTTCGGTCCGACCTTACCAAGTCGGACTGGGCCTAGACCCAATTGGCCCTCGAATCCAAATACTTTGGTAACATAAGAACTGGGTGTCTGATTGAAATTCCATTAGTGGTGTTGGGACCCCTTTTGGGAAGTATTACTTTTGTCATATTCCAGTGGGCTCGACTGAGCCATTCCGAACCGAGGTACGATCTCCCCCGTTTCACGGAAATGGGTGTAACTAACAGACATAACATCCGATAAACATGCCGTCTCTGGAATAAAGACACTTGTGACATGTCAGTACATTGTAGATAATCTATGTGAGTTTTTACAGAGTTTGACCTGTGACCTAGGTTGGACCAGTCTTGATTCCAACTCGACCCTTTTTACAAAAGTGCCCATATCTCACAGACCGGGTGTCTGATCGAAGCATCGTCTATTATGTTGGGACCCCTATGATAGGGAGGTCCATTGGGTATTTTTTGTGTGGGACTTCATATTGGTTGAAAAAGGACCAATGGATTGATGAGAAAAGTCTTCTGGAGATTATGTGTGCTTTGTGCAGGAATCCAATGGCTTGCTGTGACTTGAAGAAAAGAGTGTCCAATGCAGGTCAGCATCAGAAACTCCAGAGTGGGATGATCTAGCTGTATGACTAATCATTCCTAATTCTGCATCAGCGACCATGATGGGTCAACACCAGCGACCAATACGGGTCAACACCAGTGACCAATACAGGTTAGAACCAATGACCAATACAGGTTAGCATTTAGCGACCAATATGGGTCAAATCTTATTATCATAGTGACATATTTGAAAAAAAGATGCAACAGATATGAAGAAATAAATTTTTACCAAGAAGGTGGTGTATTTCGAAACCCATAAAATTCTTTTGTACTGTTATAAATTTTTTTATTTCTCTTTTTTTACATAAATATAGATATATCATTAAATGTTTCCATTTTTTTTGTTTTATATTATTATAGGACATCATTTAAAAATTGTTTTAAAATGTAAAATTGAATATCTTGTTATAAATTACATTGGTCGATAACATGTATGATGATTTGTTTTTTTTTTGTAATTTTTTTTTCATCAAGATTTTTTCAACCAAAAGGTTCTATTTCATTTAATATTTTAAAAATAATTTTTTTAGCAGGGTATATTTTTTCCTTATTGTATGTACAAGTTTAAATTTAATTAAAAAATTATTGAATCTACATAATTATAAGGGTTATTTTATTTTGTATTATTACTTCAAATTTTTTCATATTTGTTAATAATTGTTTATATTTTGTTAAGAAAATAATTGATTCAACTTAAATATATAGGTTGATGTTTTGTCAACATTTTCCACATTTTTTTCCAATTTATTCATATATGTTAAAAAGATAATTGATTCTGCATCTCTATATTGGGGAATACTTTGTACAAGTAAATATTTAAATTTTATTTACTAGTCATCCATAGAAATCTTTAATCAATATAACTCATGAATTGGGGTTCTAATTGGGTTTTTTGAACCCATTGAATTCTTTTTTTCAAATTCTCAGTCGTATGATTATTCTATTACTATTTTTCATACATGTACATTTTTAATGTTTAGTTGAATAGTTGTCTATATATTGTCTAAAATTGATTACACTTCAGTAGAGGATCATTCATTTTCTAATTTTTTATAATGTATAACACATTTTTCGTTATCTTCAATGCTATAATAGTTAGTTTATGAATTTTTCAATTTTTTATCAACTAAATTGAGTTATGAGATTTTATTTTTTTGATTTATTTTTTTGAATGTGGATCTTTTTTATTAGGTACTTCTACTATGATATTTTTTACGATTTTCATCCCACCTAAATGTAAAATCCAATTTTTTTATAAACGTTTAAAAAATAATTGATTCCAATTCTATACAATGGTGAATAAATGGAGTAGGTACATATTTATGTTGTATTTACCATTCATCCTCAGTATTCTTCCAAGTACATATGTTCAATATGGTTACATACTCATTTGAAAATTACATTTGTTCTATGTGTTTCAATTACAATTGTTATGTGTGGGATTTATTTATATATGTTTCAATTTTATATGATATATGTATTTTTCAATTACATTTGTTCTGCGTGTGTTTCAATTATATTTGTTCAAATAGGTACCATTTTTATGTTGCAACTAAAAATAGGCCACATAAATAATAGATACAAATTTGATATTTTATATTATTTTATGATTCATTACCTACAATTATTTTCATTTCATTCAGGAATGTTTATCGGTAATGACATCCTATTCAATCACAAGCAATGAAAAAAAACATTTCTATAATTTCTTAACAACTAAAAATATTTTGTTTTTCTAGGAGATTCGAATTCGACGAACTACAATGTACAATATTAAGACAATTATGTTAGAAAAAATAACTTCCTTGGCTAGAATAATTGGTGATACATAATACTTTACTATTCACTCTAATTGTATGTTTATATCCTACTAATAAAATGATATTCACTTACTCCATATCTACTTATTGAATTCTACTATAATTGACTTTATTATTTATTTGGATGTGAATGTGTATTTTATATTATATATTATATTTCAATTTAAATGGATCTTATTATTTCAACTTATATAGGAATTTTATTACATTCAGATATTCTAAAAAATTTATTCCATTTTCATTTTAAATTAATGTTTCTATAGATAAAATATTTTCTTGAGTTGTTTATGACTGATATTAGTGTGGTTTGGTTGTGGTATGCTATGTTTTTAGCATCTATATTTTTATTTCAGGTTATATTGTGTAATATAGAATTGTTATGTTCACCTTTTATTTCATCAGGGATTATATCTTGATTGTGATTGTGGTTATAAAATTACAGAACCACCCTTTAGAGTGTTATTTTTAATTTTAAAACAATCTATTTATATTTTTCATTTGAATCTAGAATTTTTCATTACATAGAATTAACTTTGCATTTATACTAATTATATTTCATGACTAAATTTATTTAAGATTGGATTTTGAATTCTTTACATGCATTGGATGGATGTGTTGATTAGATGACGAGGTTTCATCTACCAACATTATTGACATTAAAAAGCCTTAAATTAATGAAAATTGAAACAAGAATAAATATATAATTATTATAAAATCTGTTTCATTGGATTTAGTAGAATGTAAATATAAAAAATGTTAATGTAAATGTACCCTATAAAGTCGTTTTTACCTTAACACATGGAATCAAAATCATAACTATTGTATGTTAATATCCATCTTATAAACCACCACATAATGTTCATAAACCAAAAAATAGTTAATTAATTAATTTCATTTTATATTTTTGTTATATTATTTATATTCCCATCTAGTTTCTATGATTTTTTTACAATTATACATGATTTCTATACATCAAGATTTTTTTTTGAAAATAAAACATTGGACCTCATGTATTTTATGGAATTAGCTTATTACAGGTCAATTTCTAATAGATTTATTTTGAATTGATATTAATTATTAGATTCTAAATTAAATAGTAGAAAAAATATCACAATGGTTTATCTTGGTGAAAATGTCTAATGGGGATGAAATGATTTTTTGATTATTCTGTTGGTGGACATTTTATTTCATCGGTCCATTTTATATCAAAGGATTTATATTTTATGGCTTCAGATCTTCATTTTATGGAATTACCGTCAGTATATTTTAATTAATGGGATTAACATTTTATGGATTCTCCTGTATTTTTTTTTTCAACACATGAGTTTAATTTTTTTAAACAAATCATGAAATACTATACTCATAATGATAATGTTGTGGGTGAAAAAACTTATGTATACACCTAGTTTTTTAGGATGATTTTTAAAATTCTACGTCATAAGTTAATTTCAATATAATTTTATTCATAATATTGATAATATTTAAATTGTTTTGATTTATTTTTTGTTTAAAGAAATCAATAATGAGTGCAGCATGTGGTTCTTCACTTCATCCATGATCTATCCATTCAAGGAGTTTTCATTTATCAATCTATAATCCAACTACAAGAGTTTCCCATTCCTTTTCAAAATTCATCCTTCTATCTAGGTTTATACTATTTTTCCAAAATTTTCAACCCATAAAACATAATAGAAATATAATATTTATGTATATGTATTCATTAATAATTTTAATAACTATGTAATTTTTTTTAATTACAATTCTAAGAGATCACTTATTTAATTATTTATATTGTATGCATAGGTTCTTTGTGTGTTTCAACTACATGGGTTCAAGATGGTAACATAATCAGGTGAAAATTACATACGTTTTATGTATTTCATTTACATATGATTTATGTGTGTTTTAATAACATATGTTCCAATTAAATATGATTTGTGTCTATTTTAATTACATATGTACGTTTTGAGTTTCAATTAAATATTTTTAAACTGAAAACATTTTCATGTGGTAGCTGAAAATATGACTGGTAAATATTAGTTACCAATTTTATATTTCATATTATGTAATGGTTCATTATATTCAATAATTTTAAATCCATTATGGGCTATTTATAGGAAACCACTTTCACATCCCAACACAATTAATAAAAAACAAAATATTTCTATAATATCTAAAAAACTAACAATATCCATTTTTATTAGTAGATTATAATTGGGGAAACATAAAAGTTCAATTTTGAGACTACTAAATTGTGAGAAATGTCTGCCTTAGCTGGAATACATTATGTACCCACCAATTTACTGTACACTCTAAGAGTATGTTTATATTATCCATTCATTCTATAAAATCCTAAAATTACAGTATGCATAGTGCTTCGGTGTGTAGATGTACTCTTTTATGGATATTTATATTGTTACATTTACATTGTTTCATGATTATATTACTAGTAGTAAATCATCATCTATATGGATAAATGTGTGGTTACATGAATACACATTAGTTAATGTGACTAAACCTCCATGTAATTTTTATTGTTTGAATTTACTATTAGAATGATTGAACCAGTGAATTCTAAATAGTTTTTCGATGAGGAGTATTCCATATTAATTAATTTATGCATAAGGATTAACTATTAGGAATTATATTATCCATTATGCACATGTTTATCATTTCTTTACAAAATATTAAACCATGATCACCAATTTTTTTCAATAATATATTGTTTGGGTATCTTATCACTATATTTAATTATGTTACTATACCACTTAAATTTTATGTTTTCGTGATTATTATTCTAATTGAATTTAATTTAATGTTCAAGATTTATGTTTCTTAAATTCTAGAACACTATTTTGATTTCAATGTTCTACTAATTATAACTTCTTTAGTTTCTAAATTACTTATTATTCTTCATCTGCTGATGTTGTGGGTGATTGTAAATTCTAAAACCCCATTATAATTCTTCTATTTCATTACATCTATACTGTTTATCATGGAAAAACTAATAACATTTATTTTTTATTCCATGATTATTATGATTCAGTTGATTCACATGAATATCATTATAATTTTCTTTCATGAAAAGTGTTTTTCAATTTAGAAATTCATAATCCCAATAAAATCCAAACAATATTGTTTTCATATTTGTTACTAGAAAAGATAAAAAATGATTTATGTGCCAATCAATTTCATGGGACACTACCTCTAATAAAATTCACCAATGATCTCTTGGTTAGACACTATAAATGTTTCTCGCATTCTAATCCTTCCATAAATATTTCATTGTTCAATAATCGATTAACAAAATGGTTTACTATGTCTCAAACACCTACTACTCTTTGTTCAATCTTCATGTTCGGGTTCTTTTATACCTATTTATATTCGTAATATTTTTTCAACATAATGTATAGTACTCAATGTTCTAATTAAATATTTTTTAATATTGAAACATTATAAAACCTTGAGATGAATGGATAAAAATGATTGGAAATTTTTCACCCAAAATGGTGCACATACGCGGAAGACAGACAAGCGGTTTGGTGACATGATGATAGAAACATGACAAATAACCCATGAGTGATTATTGGGGCTCAAAATCGATGGGGTATTGGTGTCAAGCATATGGATTCCTAACCCAAAGGTGTAAAGGATAAGGAGAAATGGAGGAAATGACCACTTTTTGTGGGTCGTTACCATCTGTGCATGGTTGGTAGAGTGATGGGAAACAAAAATGGAAAAAATAACGAAGGTGATGGTTCAAATTGCAGACAACAGAAGGTTTAAGTCTAAATTTTTTGAATAGAAAGCATGAAAGAACTAAAACAAATCAAGTATATAATTTCATTATTAGGGTTTATCGATAATAAATTTCAAAAATTGGGTAAAATTTTGATTCATTTCAGGTATCTATTCTATTATGAAGTAAGGTTTTCTGCATGGATGCCACATAAGGTGTGATTACATGACACATGCCTTATTTTGTACAACCACACAAACCATGGAGTAGAAGATTATTGACCCAACCACCCAGTTCAACATTGGTTGGGGAGAATATCATATTACTTGGGTAGTAGTACATGCCCATGACAATCTTTTTAGGGTAGAGCACATCTCGTCTAATATGTTTTCTTCGGTGTTTTTTGTAACTTATTGTTTGGGTGTCTGAATCGATGAAGTAAATAATATGTTCTAATTTAATATATATATATATATGAGGATTTAATGATTATAATATTCATAAAATACCATTGAAATTGAATATTGTGATGTTCTCAAATATTATCTCACTAAAGGAGATGATAGAGTTTGGTTCAAAAATTTGAAGAACACATTGGGTTCAGGTACTCCCCTTGTGAAATTATGTTGTCAGGGTAATAATTTATCAAAGAATTTGTACTCCGCTATTTAGGGCCATGATCCCTCTTTATAAAGAAGGTTAGGAATGTTATCCGTACACCCTTGATCTCAATAAGGTATGCGTCCCCCATAAAACCGTCAGAGTTAGTACTCCCCCTCCAAATGTGGTGTGAGACCTTCACCTATAGAGTTGGACAATAACTCATGATATAAGGTATTTTCCTTGATAATTTATGAATAAATTAATTTAATTTATACACACTATTAAATATATATTCACATATACAGTTTTACAGAATGATTCAAGCTACACGTGTAACTTATATCCTTCAGCTTCTACTCTATATATTATTTTTCAACCACATTTACATGATCAGGACCATTCCAATGAATATTTGACATAGGAACATGTTATTCATAACATTATATCATGTTGGATGATCCATATGGTAGGAATATACTTTAATATGAATGATGATTCAAAAATTTCCAAAAACTATAACACTAAATTCCCCATATTACACGTACATCAGTTCGCAAATCGATGTGACAAATGTAAGAAAACAATTTCACTATAATGAACACAATAGTTCTATACAATAGTTTTAATACAATCACTTCCCACTCATAGAGTTACCTTATAGCATCTAAATGAACTAGGTCCAATCATTGGTCTCCTGTACCAAACCCGACCTAATGACATCTGACTCACCCCCATATGAAAATGTGGGTGTGTATCAATTTTCCCACATTATCCAGTTCCTATATTATAAGATATATTCATTACATATAGTTACATGATTTACCCAATTAATTGATTCATAAACCATAGTATCTCCCAAAATCATTCTCAAATTTGAAACTGAATATGTTCCCTAGAAGTTGGAAACACCAATTCCTTCATGGAGGCCTATGAATAATTTCATCACATTGTATTTAATGTCTATTAAAATTACTTAGATAATTACATGATCAAAAAAACCATCCCCCTATTCCCATTGTTTTGGTTCAAAAATATGACACTTCTTAAATTCACTAAGAAAATACAACACCCTCAACCCCCATGCATGTACATAATCTACTATCAGCTCAATAGAGAAAATCAAAATAATTTTATACAACTATTGTAAAGATTCAAAATACTGAACTGAACCAATGTACTTAAGGATAATATTGACTGACATGGACATAACCCTTATATTATGACATTAAAAAACATCATTTTTTTCTATCAATGACAAAACTAATTATAGTCAAGTCATGCATCCCTACTATGCACTCATAAATTTGGAAACACTACGATGAACTCAAAACCCAAATTGAATCCCAAAATAATCGTTTACCATCGAACTACCTAGCCCTATAAAGTTTATAGATAATTATATTGATGAATTTATTATCAATCCCACCGTTTTAGGGTGGTATCACCTTGGGATTCCTTCATTACCCAACGGCTGAGTATTATTAGTAAATCCTAACCATTATACACTGTGGTGGAATTTTAGTAGTATTTTTATAAATGATCATTATCCATCAATCAATAGACATACTAAAAATCTTCCAGGAAACCACTAAATTATTAATTTAAGTATATCTAGAAATTGAAAAAAATCCACAAGACCACCTTTCAAATATAATGCCACATGCCTACCCTACATCAATCCTCTGCCTTTTTTTAGAACGGTCCAGCTTCCATGATACTACCTCCAATAATAGAATTACCTACACTTACTTTTCTAAAACATAACTATATCAAATTATAATTTTATGGGGTTAAACATAGAAAAGTATTTATCTTGAAACCAATAAAACATGACTCATGGTGGAAATTTATGAGTCTTTAAACTCCAAAATCATAACGAAGTAGTCTTACTGTTGTCGATCCTTAGTCAACATCACCATTAAATAATCTAAAAAGTCATACATCATAATTAAATATATACATGTAGACAAAGTGATCCAGAAATGAAGTCCAAAACTATTGAACTATAGATAAAAAGGGATCGTAATGATTAACCATGGCCCAATCATATAGGCTCTTAGCCAAAAGATATCCCCCACATAATAAATTAAGCATCCCCAAAAATACTACACTTCGATTGATCCAAAAAACTCATCTATATAATTATTAAAATAATATCATGGATGTTACAGACTTATTCATTAACCTGGAATGGGTTCAATGGATATTAAATGGTAATTCATTACATTCATTTATATAATATATAATGATAAAATTTAGATACTCACAACTCATTTTCTCTAAGGATGTTTTACAAAGGACCTCTCTATTGAAGACACTGCAGCCCATACATAACATTTTTGAGAAACAAACCATGTCACTCATGTAATGTATGAATTTCTAGTTTACTTAATGATTCACTACATGTTTGTAGAACTTCATCTTTCTGTTATTACAAATTCACAAACATATCTACAAATTGCTTCTAATTACCTAAGTATTTTACTATTCTTAATCTGTATAATTACATCATTTCTTGAAAAACATGGATTCTTAGTCCCATTATGATAATGTAATAACACTTCAGTTTCTCACAACCTATCCCACACACTAATACCCACCTATAAACACAACAATATCACTCCATCCACTCATTTCACATTAGAATAATTTTTTCATATGTATCCTATGGTGTTTGAAACATGATAATTTTTCAAACTAGTATAGAACTAATGTTCACCAAATGTATCTATAATCCATAAAATATTTTGCATCCAACTCTCAATCCTAGATCCACCTCTAAATAGTAAAGGGTGAGATCTCAAATAAACTTGTCTAACTGATGTTTCATTAACCAAAACAACACCCCACTTGCTCAACCGCTGAATGGGTTCACATATCACTCAAGATTCACATAGACATCCATATCCCATAACCCCACTATAAAAAAATTAGATAGGGTTAGAAATCATCACATTTAACATTTCAATACAACCACCAATTTTAGCGGTCTACCGATAGTGTAAAGTCAATGAAAATCTAGCCAACCACTTTCATACCCATTCACTATTGAAGTTATTTACCAACAAAAACCTTTATTACATCACCACTTGGCCCAAGATAACGCAAATATAATTTTTCCTCAAATAAAATTCAAATAATACAAAATATTGTGAGGAATTAAATAGGTTATAGCATGATTAATATAAAAAATAGTTACAAATTGACAAATGGGAATAAAAAATAATTAGTCGGTAAGATGAGCCACTTTTATAAAATTAAAATTTCCCTTTAAAATGGAATCATAAATAAATGTATTATGTAAAAACACTTTAATAACATTTTAATATGTGAAAAAATTTCAATTATACACATTAACAAAATTCATCTATTATTACCACTTGAATCCATTCTATTAGAATTCATATTTTTACCAAATTCATGGCCTAAGGGAGGATAAATATCCCTTAAAATTATTTATTTTGTACTAAAGTCTTCAATTTAAAATATTATTAATCACTTTCAATTTAAAAATACCCTTTGAAGAAAAAAGTATTTGAAAACCAAGTAACTGATGTTTTATTCCAAGGGAATTTTCTACTAAAAATATTCTTAAAAGTTTAAAGAAATGAAATAATTCCAAGAGAAAAAGCATAAAAATTACAAAAAACATTCTCATGGATCATTTATATTCCATAAAAATCATCATGTTAAAAACAATCACACACATTTATAACTAAGTATAACATGATAGATTTCAAATAATTAAATATAAGTTATATTATATCAGAAATCACAACACACAAATTATAATTCCACACTATTATTTGAACTGCTATCTATCATAATCATGTATATGCTTAAAATTCATACGTACATGCGTACTCATGATGCATGAATGAACCCAAATACCATAACATATAACACTAAAAATCTTGTTTATAACCTATTGTTAAATAAATAAATAATAAAATATCAATTGATTAGAAAGAATAATTTTGGTTAAATCAAAGGCATATTACATTTGAGTAGGCTAGACACATGCATGACTCCCCTACTAGAGTTTCATATAAACTATATTATTTTTACCAAGAACTAAATAAAATTTAAGAAGTAAATAAAATGAAATAAATGAAGAAAACTTATGATACCACTTTTTTAACACCTTTACAGAATCATTGGGTTCAATATAGAGTATCAGAAGTCTTCATTCATGCCTCCACATATGCTAGAGACTCCCAACTCACAGTAGGGGGCCTAAATCAGAACATGACCGTACTATGACTACATAATTGATATCCATCCAATTTCAATG
This sequence comes from Viscum album, assembly GCA_963277665.1. Classification (NCBI taxonomy): domain Eukaryota; kingdom Viridiplantae; phylum Streptophyta; class Magnoliopsida; order Santalales; family Viscaceae; genus Viscum; species Viscum album. Next base: position 1,954,951,694 of record OY728127.1, on the reverse strand, counting down.
ATAAGAAGGTAATAAAAAATAAGATATCCATATATCAAAATAAAAAATAACAATATCTATTATATAATAAATGGAATACTAGTCATACAAGATAAATTAAGGACCCACTAACTGGTAGTTCAACCCAAGTACAGAACTAAAGAAAAATTTCTAAAACACAATATAAATTTTTTAGAGTGTGTCTCACAATCTCCCCTGTCCGACATGCTCCACCTACATAGTCACCAAACATAGGGCCCTTTCCCTTAGCTAGATCCATGGCCATAATATATGAATGTGCATAGAGATGACTATACATGAGGATGTATTAAACTAGTAGGATAACTTTTATGCATTCTTAACTTAAGTTCATCAAAATATAGAAGTTTATTCCATGAGGATGATGTAATTTATAAAAACTATATCATGTGTCAAATCATCAAGACTTAACCAAGACACCAAAAACATTGGATATACTATATTCAACACCATATTGAAGGGAATTTCACTAATAATCCATACATTACATTAATCATTCCATATAAACAAAATGCCAAATCAACTCCCTCATTTAATGATCTTATATCCACATTTCACCATTAATGGAAAATTCCACACCCACCATCAATGGTATGTCATGATATATATATATATATATAGACATAATTCATGGCTCTAAAAAACCACACTACTACATGTTGAACCAATATCCAGATCTTTATAAATACACATTTCATCGTTGTCGACCCAATATTTTGTTATGGGGAAAGCTACATTCATCATTTCATATCTTAAGGTAATGTCAAAACCATATAGTCACAACATAAACACTCCTCCTATAAGGAGTTTACTATTTGAGTTAGACCAACCCCGAACCATGAAACTAGTTTTAGTGGATCCAAACATGCATCTAAAAACAAGGAATAATCAACAAAATAATACTAATGAAATATTAATAAAGCTATTGTGGGAAACAAACCCATCCACATGGATATCAAAATAATAATGGGACTCATAGACCACAAAAATAAACATATGAATTTCATAGTAAACAAGGGTCTTATAAGATACATATGTACCCTTATAAATATCATTCCTACAAGGGTCTCATAAGACACACAAATACCCACATGTAAATCATATCATTCAAGGGTCACAAGGATACACAGACATACATAAGATTTATTCAATATTCAATTAATTTGTAAAGTGTATAAAATGGTATGTACGTCCTACCTTGATAGTATTACTGCCCAAAGTCAATAATGTCCACCGGGATCAATACCACACTTGGAATTTTATAAAACCAATATTTATTCATCACATGAGGAATAATAAAATCATTATAGAACATAAAAAACAAAACTTGGGCTAAGAGGTAGATCAAGGTACCCAATGATATCCACTGAAAATTGAACATCTATATCCATTCAAGGAGAAGAGGAAAAATATATTGATCTAGTGGCCTATCTATCTCCACATTGATAATTGCATATTAAATCTTAATATAATTAATAAATCTATACATGTAAAACAGATCTATGATTATTTAACGATGAGAAGAGGAAATATTTAACAAAAATGAATAATGGAAGAAGAAAAACATATTACCATGAATTATCAAGTGATAAAGTATCTAGATCCACCAGAAATGAAGTTTATAGGGAGAGAAACAATTGAGAATAGAATAATGGAGCCTGTTGTTTAACCAACCATACTCCACTAACCCAAAGGTGGTAGTAAATATATTATATTGGAAAAACATACAAGAAATCACATCCCAATAGGTCGATTTTTTAGTACTCTTGAAGAACTAGACACAAAACATATTCCCATTTCATATATTGTAAATAATATAAAACATAGAAATAGTAAACACTATTTATCAATAAAATCATTATAGAATTCCTTCATCAAATAATTGTGAGTGGAAAAAAATAAAGGTGAGATCAAATGCGTAGTAATGGTTTCAAAAAATGTTATATTGAATGATTAAATAAGACATAATCATTATGCAATGATAATTAATAAAAACTGACTTCCATTTAACAAATAAATTGAGCATGATGAATAATATGGAAGGAATAAATGACCCCCATGTAATTCCAAATTAATAATCACATGATCTTGTAACTTATCTATAGAAAGTAAAACTAATAAAATAATAACATAGAAATTAATAAAAGATTTCATAATAATTGTATGCATAATGTCTTTCATCAAAAAGTTACCATTAAGTCCTTGTAGGAGGATCGTCAAAAAAATGGGTAGGTATTGAAAATATCCCATTTAATATGGCTATCGAACTGTTTTATCTCAGGAGACCTAAATATTCCTTAAGGGGATATATAATTTCGATCACACACATCATTGAAATTCAAATTCAATCCTTATATAATTAATTTAATTCATAATAATATTCCTTATCAATAAATATCCATGTTGAGTAATGAATAAAAAGTTTGAATATTTTTTTATTTAATGAAATAACATTAAAATTAGAACACCGTATGTAGAAATGGAATATGTTTTAGGAAATTATAATATCCATGATATAAATATTATTGATATTTAACAAAAATGGAATTTATAATGTTTAAAATAATGAAAGTTTTTCAAGATAAATTTAATGACCACAAATTTAATGATAAAAGGCCATTAATTCATTGGAAATATTGGTTTTGTAATACAATAATGTTCTTTCGATAAATAAGGAAAATGGAAGATAAATATTAAAATAATTTTTCATTAGATAGTTTTCTTTGAAAAACTATTGAAAACATGTAGAAGTGGATATGATTGTAAAATGGTTATAGTGTTGGGAATATTCATTAACTCAATATATTAAAAAACAGCCCTTCTGAATTATTGTAATGAAATTTTCTATTGAATAATTTGTAAAAAAATATAAATATTCTATTAAAACCTTATAAAAAATAAAGTATAACATAAAATATCGTAAATAATACATTTGAATAATAATTTTTTTAAAAAAAATATTAAAATAGAGAAAAATATTGTTTATGAATTATAAATAAGATCATATTTTATGATAAAAATTAATTTTGAAAGAGTTAAAATAATTGGATCATTAATTATAATTAGTTAATATATAGTAATGTTAAATAATTTCAATGGCCATTATATACACCACATAAATGTGAATACTTGCATAATACCAAATATGAATTAATGGAGTATAAATTGAACTCAAATCCCTTATAGAGATTGTATCGTTGAAGTAAAAATTAATCAATGAAGTAATTACATGTTAAAATATAAATAAAAAAATAACGTTCAATTATAAAATAATATAGTAATAGGCCATTCTACACAAAATCATGGCATAACATAGTCAATGAAGTACATGTGTAACCCAATGAATGGAAATTGAGTTAAACCCCTTACATCACACTTTCCTTTATTTGACATGATGTAACTTCTTGTATAATGGTTATGAATATGTTATTATTTCATACTATAACCATATTAATATTTATAATATTATATTTGGAATTTTTTAGAATGATCGTTCAATAACTACGAAAGGGGGGCTGAACAATTGACAATATTTTTACAAAATTCAACATTATAATACATTACCGTGAAAACTTTTTAGAGTTGGTTCCTTATAATTTTTTTGTAAAATAATATTAAATTATAAATAGAAATATAAAAAAGTCACATAGATTTTAAAATGTTCAACCTCTGTGTGAAAACCTACATCCCTACCATATCCACTCATGTTTGTATATAAATATTCACTATTATGATCAAGTGAATACAAATTTTGGAAACTCCAGTTGGAAGCTTACTATCAACTGATATGAATGATTATAACAACTATTATAAATTTAAAATTCTATATCAGACATATTTGGGACATAAAATAAAAGTAACTTTGGTAATTGTTTATCCAAATTGGCATGTCAAAAATTATATGTCTGATCATCCTTTATTCGATATTCTAGCATCTAATAAGAAACATCTGATGGAATCAGACCAATGGCCTTTGATCGATGGACCACTTATCAATATTTTATATTATAAGATTTTTTATCCACAAATATTTTAGAACCACATGTGTCAAACATCTATTAAACAATATGTCCAATCCCCTCATTTTGGTTGGAATGAATTTCTAAAAAACAATCATATAACTAAATTCTCTATTCGAAATCCACATTGGAAAAAATATATTCAGAACATTGTATTATTCTCACTAAATAAATAAATGATGAAAAAATTTATTGTGCACTTATATTCATAAGTTATCCAAAATTATTAATGGTGGGAAACCATTTTAGATTTCCCACTCACTAAGATTTTTCAATCCAAATTTCACTCACATTTGAATTTCAATGGGAAACTTATCTAATATTTTCAACAAATTTAGAGTCTTATTAGAGCTTCTTAAATTCTACAATGGCTTAACACATTAAAAAATTATTATCTTTATAACATTTCAATGTCCTTAAATAAATTATGTCATATGAATTTTAATATAAAAAGATCTTCTGATGAAAAAAAAATCATTCAACAGATCAATAATTCGAAAATTCATAACATTAACCTAGTCCATTAGTAAATTTTATCACTTAAAAATGCATAAAATATCATATCTGGTAATACTCATTGTCTAAATTTTTATGTTATTGATTGAATAAAATGATCTGATATATTTTTATCATGGACCAGTGAAAACATTAACCAATAAATATTGTTTCTTTCTTCAATTCACCAACCCAACTTAATGTTTTTGAATACATTGTAACAACATATAAATATTTCATTAACCTAATTAATTTTTTCTGTTAGAAACTAATGCATACATTACATTTTCATCCACTTTATCTATTTGAATTTACTATTCACCTTCACCTTAGTCTGATCATACCATGTCTAGTAGAAGAATGCATCATGTGACTTTTCATTGTCAAAATCTGATCTGATGGGTCATTGTCTTCATTTATATTTTTCAAAACAATATAATCTCAAGGGTGAAAAAACAATAATATTTCTAATAAATTCTCTATCTGATGATACGTGTTTAACACCTTAGATTAAAAATTCACCTTGAATAAACTCAACAACTACCTTCTATCCAATGAAATCCATCTATAAACAAACACAAATTATATATTTCTACAACCTCTTCATACGATCAACTTCTATAGTGATGAAACTTCAAAATTACTTAGAAATTTTGTAGATATAAAAGGTAATATTTTTATTTTAATTTTATTAGATACTAATATTTGAAATCTTGAGACTCTTAATCTTTCCTTTACATTACAATTTTGTAAAAACAATGAATTTTGAAGCCAGAATGGTATAATGTTTAACAAAATAAAACATCTGGTGATTCACGTCTGATCTGGTGGATCCAATTAACACCATCTAATGAAATATATATGATTAAAAACGTTTAATTTATTCAAAATTCATCGAATTCATACATCTTATATTCTGAAAATTTCATCCTCTGGTGGTTCTTAGTGTGATTTCCTTATAGAAACACCATCTTGTTTCATGTCTTTTTTATGATGTTTCAAGAAATTCAATGAAGTGAAAATGATCATTTTACTTGTTTTGAAATTTTATAGAACTACAAAAATTTTCATGTCTAAAAAAGTCTAAATCTTAGAAAAAAATTATATCTAATGAACTATTTCTAACTGTTCATTTGATTAACAACTTTTCAGACCCATTATTCATCAGGTTTTTCAGAAAATTCTAAAAAAAAATTCTAAAATTCTAAAAACACCTCATTCACCTGATTTAGAAAAATATTATTCACAAATATTTTCTATAAAAAACTAAATAATTTTAAAAATTAGAAATCATAAGGGATCTTGAATGTCCCACATTTTATTTTTTAAAAACTCTCATTAAAAACATATTCAACTCAGCATAATTCAATACTAAAAATATATACTACTCATTTTAGTATCAACTCAAATTTATTACATTTTAACAGTACTTATCCATTCTCAAAAAGGAGTTTCCTGATATAACACAACTAGATAATGTAATATTTTTAAAGGAATTTCATCCCTTAGTGACAGGAACTTTTGTAGCCATGTTAATATAAACCCACGTCACATTTAAATGTCTATCACTTTTATTTTTCTCTTCCATTTTATGGTAACCGTAGCATCAGATTAATTTATGTAAGAAAATTAATTTTCTCCCCATTTTCTAAATTTTTTTAATATATTCATCCCCATTTTAAAAATAATCCAAAAAACATGAGGTGCTAATTATTTATGATTTTATAAAGTTATTGGTAAAAGATGAATATGATGTTGCAACATCAATTATTCAAATATCTCATTTATGGTTGTTTTTTTTGAAAATATAATTAATTTGATATTTTATTGAAAAATATTCTACAATAACATCTCCACTAAATAATTTCTCTTTGATGAAGTGAAACATAATATCAATGAGGTTTGATCATGAGTTTTGGAAAATGATTTAAAAAAACAATTGACACTAATTATCAAAATATTTATTCTATGGCTAGAAAACCTCCATTGTAATGTCTTCCAATAGGAAATTGATAAAAAAAATTGATTAAAATACTCTGTGGTGGAAATATATTATGATTTCACTATTATATAAGTTAATAAACACTATTTCATACTATACCAACTCACAAAAATTTAATCTATGAAAAATTTTCCTCTTGAAGTTGATTTTCTATCATTTCAATCTCTATCTAATTAGCAACAATATAACCTTGAATTTTCATATCACAACTTTTTTTATATCAACCCGTATGAATTTTTTACTTCAAAAATTAACTAAATTCTACTTATTTCCAAAACATTATATTCATTTAGATTATTCTGATATTTCGATGATAATGTCACTAAAAAAACAATATATGGTCTCAAAGGTGTTAGGTAAAAAAAACCTATCAAATTTATTAAATATTTATGATTCAAACCTTTCTTAGGATTCATATTTACTTTTCTTCATCCAAAATGATATCATAGTAGAGACATAATTAGATTATATAATGATAAACATTTTTTACAATTTCCAGGCATAATTTTCTTGAGATAAAAAAATTTCCTTTCTTTTTGTTATTAATTTTAACCAAGTAATATTTTATGTCTTCCAAAGATTAAAATCCCAAAAATCCACTTTATTCCCTGATTAAATTCCTTAAAATCCATTTCATCGTCTTCTATAAAAAGTATACTATACATGAAATCAATTACTATTATGGTATTGGAAGTAACTTTTTTCTTGTAAAATTATATTTCAAATATTCATGTAGAAAAATTGAACATTCTTAAAAGATTATAAAGTAAGTAATTCCATGTTCTTCAGTCTTGTTTCAATATATAAAAGTATTTCTTCAGTTTTCAGACCTCACTTTTATATTTATCATTGAAAAATCCAAAATGGTGGTAAATTAAAAAAAAATCTTACCATTAAGGAATGATAACTATACCACCATCTAATAAAATTTGTAACTTTGATATGAAGCTACTACTAAAAACATTCTAATTGTTTCGAATATTGTAACAGGGGAAATGTTTCATCAAAATCCACACCTTCTACCTGTGCATAGATTTTACTAACATGTATTTCTTAATATCTTGAGACATCTTCATGCTTATTCAGTTTGTTTCTGTACACTAAATTTTTTCCAATAAGATTTTTATTTTCCATACATGGAACATTTTCTCAATATTATCCAATCCTTCAATCATCAGATCAACCCATTATATTCATTCAATTACTTCTCAAACTGATTCTAGTTTAATCGATGAAATGGGAGATGTCTGATTTTTTTAATCTCAAACATTATATAGTTTCAATATGATATTTTTATTTCCAGGTATATTTTCCATTTAAACATATTTTTTAAAAGAAGTCATTTTTAAAATTTCTATTTGATATTCAATGTACTCATAACATAATTCCAATGATTTTTTATATAACTATGTTGAATCACATTCAATGTTTTTTGAATTTTGATCTTTTCTTACTCAACATTTTAAACATACATTGTTATGGAATTTGAATTTTCAATAAATATCATATTATATGAATACCATCTTTCTTAATTTTTTTTAAATTTTTTTATATTATTTGGATGGATGTTTATCCATGAATGTTCATTCATCATATCATTCAACAAATTTAACATGATCATGATTTTGTATTTTTGGTTAAAATGGACTTTCAAAAAACAAGAAGTATTTCACTGAAGTTTTTTCAATATAAAACCTCTCAGAGGAGTTCATGTTAGACTTTGGACCTAGAAAACTTCTCTTTTGTACATGTACAAATATATTAGAATCTTATATCCATTATAAAATTGATTTTTTTTATTTTGATAACATGATTCTTCCCATTTCCACTAAACTTATGATTTTTCCTTTTTCAAAACTCTATTTTGTTGAGGGGTATATTAGAAACAATAATAATGTTTAATTCAATGTTTCTAAACTATTATTTGAAATAATTTCATGTGATCATGGAACAATTATATTTTATAATTCCTTATTTAAACCCCCTTTTCTCTATTAACATATTTTTTACAAAATAAAACTATTTCATTATCCTTGAAATTTGTTTCATAAACATGATGTTGGTCACTATAGTGAAATCATCAATAAAACATATAAAGTATAGATAATCTTTTTTTGGGATGATGTCTCACCAGACCACAAATATTTGAAAGAATAATTTAATGAGTTCTGGTAGAATGAATATCAACATTCTTGGAGATTTTACTAACCCTATTTCCTTTCTGAAAAGTTATAAAAACATCATATTATTTTCTTATCAACTCTATAAAAGTTCATATAGAATCAACATTAATTTTATTTTTCATAAATTTATTCCCATGACATATAAGTCTAAAACAGAATAACATATTTTATTATTCAATAATTAGATAAAAGGATTCACAATGTTCTCTTTAATGGAAATGATTACCACTCTTTATTTCTCCATTAGTTACAACTTATTTTGTTATTCAATAATTAGATAAAAGGTTTTTTAATGTTCTCTTTTTTGGAAATGAATACCACTCTTTTTTCTCTTTTAGTTACAGCATTACCATCTTTCACACTATTTATGATACAATAAAAGTTTCTCAAAATAACTTCTTTTCTATCCCCATAATGTTGTCTTGCGTGAATTAGGTTATGTTTTATCCAATCAAAAAATGAACTTCCATAGATTTTATCTTTTCTAATTCACTCTAGAATTTTCCAATTACTTTGATTTTTATGGAACTACCCTTCCCAATGGTAAAATCTCCTCCATTATGATTTTTAACATTTTTAAATATTTTCTAATCACCATAAATCTCTAATGAAAAAAATACTATGATGTATCCGTGTTTTGTTATTTTTTTACATTAATTAAGGGGGTTCTCAACAAAAAAAGCATTATCCTAGATTTTCTCTTTCCAATCATTCTTTTATTTTCTATCATTTTACCATTTCCCTAGTACAGTTTTCATACATTCTTTATAATGTTGTCCAAACTAGACGAATACTACTCACACTTCATTCAGAAATTTAATTTTTTATATTGGATTCTTTCTAAAATATAGAGATTTTACATTTCTATATTTAAATGATCTAGGAAGTTTACTCATTATTATCCCACAAATTCTTCTACACTATTAATACCATCCAGTATAATGTTAAAATTATGCTCAAAATTCTATTCCCTATGGCCATAGATTACACAACTCCAATGAAAACCATAAAATATTGATTTTTTATTGAATTAGAATCTTTATATGTAGAAACATTTCTCTTGTTGATATATTATTTCTATTATAATATACTCCGGGCATGGTCCATACATCATATAGTTTAAATTGTCAACTTCAATGGAAAAGAGAGGTTTCTCACATCACTTATCAACGTTAAATTTCATATATTTTATTATTAAATTCTAATAATTTAGAAACATCAGATTATTTTTTTATTTACTCGGTGTATATTTCCCATTATTCATGGAGTGGAATTATTCTAAACCATTAGATGAATCAGATTTTAAATTTTAATCCTTATTGATATTTTTATTTAACATTATTAAGGTACTTTTAGAATTGAGGACTTTTGATTGATTATCGTTTAATTAATCATCCGTAGATTCCAAATTCTTATTAAGGTCTTCAACATATTTACCTATTCTTAAATTGTTAACATATAAATTAAGATCTCTTGGTTTTATTTTTCATTCTTATTAGAAATATATTTTCAGCATTTAATGTTTTTCTAGTATCATTATTTATCATTATTATTTCATTCTTGAGTGTAGTATTTTTTCAGGACATGTAACGAGTTATGATTTTAGTTGATGGTATTTATAATATTCTCCAGATCATTCTACTTAACTATTTGATGAATATCTATTTTCTCAACATTTTCAAAGAGGGGTCTAATTCTTTTTGAACATTCATGTTTTGATGAATCAATCTCATCTAATCCAGATTCCCCATTCATACATAGTAGGATCTTTTGGTTTCTGTTAAACTTCTTTCCACCAGTGTACTTACAATCTATCTTGTAATTTTTATCATACATATTACACTATGGTTTTTCCTAACAATGATATTTGAATTCAAAAACACTTTTTGGGGAAATTAATTTACTATTTACCAATTCCTCCACACTCAAAAAATTTGAGATAAAATTTCATTCTGTGCATTCCACTTTTTCATCAATAATTATTATGGATCATATATTTGATTTATTTCATTCAACTCATCTTACTCTTTATATTCATAACCACAAGAATAATAATATTTTGATTCTTGATTTTTTATCTTTCTCGTAGCTTCAGAATCTATTACCTATTTGATCTTATTTTTTGATGGTGGAGCTTGTCTCATATCATGAGAAAAAATGATATGAAATTCATAAAATAATAAATTATGGTTATCTTTTAAGGAAGGTATTTTATAATCAAACCTATCAAGAATGTTTCTTAAAAGTTCCATTATAATTTTATAAACATCTAATAAATTTCCTAATCCTTTGATGAAAACATCAACATTTACTATGGTGAAGTACTCATCGATTTTTTGTTTACCTATAATTATAATTTATTCCAACATGCAATTCTATATTTATATATTTAATTGATTTATTTTGATTATTTACTTCAAAAATACATTCATGATTTTCCCACACAATCCTTATTATTTTACGAAATTGCACATTTATATAAACAATTTCTAACTAAGAAAATATAATAACATTTAGATATTTATCTTAAAATTCATTGTTTCTAATATCAGAAAAAGTCATAATATATTCATTCTAAATCGGTGAAAAACCAATTGTAGAAGTGTCAAAAACATTGAGTCCTATTGATATAAGATATAAAATCATTCTCTATTTCTAACCCTGTTAATGTTTTCCATTAAATATATGAATTTATATATTATTGATAGCATTGTGATAATCCATGATAAGGATCTAAAAGTGGAACATACTCTGATACCACTTGATGTTCTTAAGGATAAATGAATCATTAAGAGGTGGATGGGTGATTTAAATTCTTTATTTTATATTCATAATTTTCAACATTAAAAACAAAACCACTGCAATTTGTTATATTTTCATCCTTATTAACTTCTAATAAAAAATCACACAGAAATAGAAATTTAAACAATTGAAATTAGATTTATATGGTTTATCTTCAGTTGGAGAACCTATATACATTCCATATCCACTATCATAGGGAAAAAAAGACACAATTATGGAGAAGTTTATATTAACTGTGAAATCTCCCATTGTACACCTTCAATCTCTTTATAGGAATGAATATACTGACTCCCATCAGGTTACCAAATCATCTACCATAAATTTTACCCATTAAATAAACATAACTGTAACACATTATTATCCACACATATCGATCAAAAATTATATGTCTTATAAACTTATTCCAATAATCCACCATCTAATATCCAATGTTTGATATCCTCATTCTAATGATCCTTTTCTAAATCTATGTTGTTCCATACATTTTGACCCACCTATATTATAAAAATACACTTCAAAAACATCAATGAAAAATCAATATCAGATCCCCATAGTTGGTTAAGCATAAATTTCTATAAAAGAATATTTTGATCAAAGACACTTTTCTAAAAACAATTCATTCACGAAAATATCCATCACAACAAATAGTTTTCTATTTTTAAACATAAAAGTGTAAAAAAAATTATGAACTTTATTAATATGTGTTCCATAATTTTTAATGGTTGGAAACAAATTTAGTTTTAGAACTCAATGAAATTCATAAATCTGAATTTTATTGTCATATTAATTTGATTAGGATGATTCTAAAATATTCCAAACTGTTATAGGGTCTTCTCAAATATTATTGAATTATCAAAATACTAAAAAATCAATTTCTCTATGTTAATATCATTTTAATGTCTTATAATAAATTTGGTCTGCTGGGTTTTTGTAAAAAAATTACATCTAATGGATAATGATAAAATGATTTAATGGTACTTAAAACCAATATAACTTCAACATCATTCACTAATAATTAACTTTTCATCAAGAATATTAAAACTGCCTTTTTAGAAAACTGCAGTAGCTATAGTTTTATGTTCTCGACTTAATCGAAATAACTCACATAATTTACTATTGATCCTCTTAAAACAAATATAAAAATATATTGTTACTTCATCCAATGCTCCAGGACAACTAAAATTGTTTGAAAATGTTGTTTCCACTTATAAATACTTTAAAATTTAGGCAATGATTATCGAGTAGAAACATTTATAATTATCAAATTTTCATCAGCTTTATATATATGAGGAAACTATTAATATGATCTTCTGTTGGATCATACTATATTAGATGTAAATATATGTTTGATGACTTATCAGTGTCGAAATCTTAATCAAATAATCTTATTCTTACTTAAAAAATTTCCCAGCCTATGGATCTCAAAATCAAATATACCTCTACATTTCGGAAATAATAATTGTTTAATGATCTAGGTATAATTTAATTTATCATAATTACCTTTGTATAAACCCACAAATTACCTCTTTTATGATCATATATATCTAAAAACATACTCAAATTCTCTTTTTCAACATCTTTTTAATCCTATCAACATCTATGGTGAAGAAACATAAATCATTCGCAAAAATGTGGTTGATAAAAAATTCTATATTCTCCTTTTTTTAATGATATTGTCACATATGACATTGTGAAACACTTCATATATCTTTCAGATTTTAACATCATAAGAAATTAGAACTCATAATCCAAACATCGATTATTTTTAATAAAAAATAATGTTCAATGATTCTCTCCCGAACTAGTGCATTCGATGACCTACATCAAGTACAACACATCCAATAAGCTAATTTTAATTTCCTAAAACTTCATCAACTTCATAAATCTGGTCCTATGGTAACTTATTCATATGGTACTTTTTTTGATGATATTCTACAATCTACATCACGAATCACGACTTATTCATGATGTTTTGGGGACCTTAATAAACATTAATGAATCATCTAAATGATTTTTAAAAGTTCTAAATCTCCATAAATTTTCATCTTTAGAATCATTATGACATTTTAATAAGAAATGAAATATAATGAATTTTTTCTGATGGATCATATGATCAGAGAAATTTTTGAAGACTTTCTTCAAAGGGATTTACAGAATCTTCTCAAAAATCAATTTATAAAAATCCAACTACCCATTTTTCAAATAATTTCTAAATTAATCATTAAAAAATAATATTTTAATAAAAGGGAAAACATTTTTAAATTAAGATATCACAAAATATCCCCACCCTTTAAAATATCTTATCACCAATTCATTTAAAATATTTCATTATAATCATTTTTTAGGTGTCAACTTATTTATCTTATCATGCATTTTTTATCAATGTTATGGTCCTCGTACTTTGATTATGGATTTTTCCACCCTATAATGTTATTATTGATAAAAATATAAAATTTATTTATTATGTTTATCCTTATTAACATCTATGTATGTCATATATTAAAAATGAAAAACATCACTTTGTGGATATGGTAGTCCACATGTACACACAAGTGACGTCATCATTTTGAAATGTATTGAATGTTTAGAAGGTAGATATGATATTATAAATATAGAAACATATTTAGGACCTAAATTATATATATTAATTATTTACATCATTATAACTATTCGAGTAAAATGGGGATGAGAAACAAATTTCACCCTATGTGGATAAGGTGAGTCGTACGTACGCACGATCGATGTTTTTTTAGTTACATTCAATAGGAAATATGTGGAAATTTTTTTTCCCATTAGAATAAAAAAATATTTATATATTAATGATACATGGTTAATTTTTTTATGATGGGTATATTTGATTTAGAGTAAGCATAATTAGAATGAAATTCCAAAAAGTTGGAAAAGAAGATTACCAATAAATCAATATACTTCCCTTAGATATATTCTTAAGGGACCTAGGTTTGATATTTTGGAACTTATATAACATCTATAACATGGATAATTTTTTTAATATAAAATTTTATGGTTTAGTTGATATATTATTGTTAATGTGGTGTAAACAATAGAAAATATGATTCAATTTATAAGTGAGGGGAGTGGACTTAAGCAAATTTTCGAATGAATAAAATTATTTTAAATTATTTTTCAACTATAAGTGGATATAAATGGACATAAGTCAAAATTAACATGAAGATGTGTCAAAATAATCTCATAAATTAAAATTAATACTATTTTTGTAGATTTTTTCACCATAATCATATAGTTATATACCACATAATACTATTTTAAAAATTATGATATTATTAAAGATTTCATCCCTTTATTGGTCATTAATTTTACCATAACTGTAAAAAAACTATTAAAAATAAATGGGATGAAATTTTAGACCATATTATATCTACATTGTCATAATTTAATAATTTTATTATTTTTAAATTATATAATAGAATACAGTTTTCATAAAATATAATTAATTCATTTTTGACACAATTCAATTATTTTAACATTTAAAACATCTAGAGGAAGATGTAATTATAATATAATCCCTTATAAAATAACTAATTATTTACATTTACTTACAAAATTCATGGTAAAAAATAATTCACCGAAGATGAAATACATTTAATATTATTGATATCAATTTTTTCATTTCTCCACTAATTGTAGAAATACCGTGTTAGCATTTCATATGTATTTAAGATAATTTTTACCCCCCAAAAAATATAAAACAAATTTCATGATACAAATATATTAAATATTTATTAAAAAAATTTCTTCTTTTTTAATTATATATTTTTATCCTTTTGAGAAATTATAAAAAATTTATAATCAATAAATTTGAAATATTGAAATTTATATTCCCTAAAATAATATTAATGAACTTACCTTGTTAATATGGATCCCAAATTCCATATATTAAAATTTTAGATATGTATTTCTGAATAAATACCATGAAATAACATAAATGTATGTTTTGATTTGATTTTTAATTTCATATCAAATTATTTTTAACGTTAATTACATGATTTACTATTTACTAAGGTGATAAATGTTACAAAGATTTCTATTAACAAGGCATATAAATAAAAAGTATATATTTTAAAAAAAAATTACAACAAGATTCTAAATATTGTACCAATTTTTCATGATATATTTTCCAAAACCTAGTAGAAATTTATGTTAATACAAATTCATAAAATTCAATGAGAATATTTTTTTAGATTAAATTTTTTAAGAGTAATAAATAACTGATATCAAAATCAAGATTTTATTGATCCAAAATATATTATTATAAAAAAATGGATCATACTTTAATTTAATAGTGTCCCAAAAAATAATGGGTCTTTTAAATTACATGATTAAATTTTACTATTTGATAAATTAATATTTTTTTTGTTCGTAACAAATCAACAAACTCATAATAATCCTAGATAAATCATCATACTCGAATTTTTGTATGATGTTAAAATTTTAATTTTATTTATAAAATAATTTTTTTGAAATATATTGAAATAAATTATAACATTAACTAACATGAATAAAAAATCATTTTTGAGAAAATGTATTTTGAAGAATAAAACGTCACTAGAAAAATTATAGTGATTTTTTTCTATGAACTAATCAATTAATTTGAATTAATTCAGTCTATTATATATATATATATATTGTAATAGGGTTAATCATATTCATATACAAAATTTCAATGGTAATGTAATATTAGTTATATTTTAATAAAAATATTTCTTGGTACAATTAATCACAGTGTTCCCTATTGTACATGACATTAGGTATATTGTTTTTTAAATATAAAGTTGTTACATTATACATCCATGAATAAATTTCATTCTCATAATTTGAGAATTTTCTTCCAAGTCAAGTGTTTGGAATTTAAAAATTCTTTTTTGGAAAACCCACATTACAAAAAGGGTTAAAAATCATCCTATTAAAATTTGAATGATAAATACAATGGTCGAAAGGGATGGTAAAAAACTAGGTTTCCAAATAGGATAATATTAGGGGGAAGTGTAAATTTAGACATAAAGAATAAATCTAAAATGAATAAAATAATACAGAGTGATAAAGAACATGGTGAGGATAAAGGTAATGACCACAAAACCGTAAATCTTTGATTGGTAAAAATAGCATCAATTCCTAGGAAATAATCATAGTGGGATAAATCATTTATTTTAAGATTTTTTTCTAAGAGTTTAAGAATTAAATTACCACATACACTAAAAACATATTGAAATATACTTACATGTAAAGTAGAATTTTTTATTTTAATTAGTATCCACCACAATATCATCCTTTATCCAAATGATTATTATTCAAGATGAATTTATCATCCCTGAAACATGAAAATCAACTTATAAAAGATCACATAATCCATAAAATAATAAAATGAACTTCCACGTATCTATAAATTTTACAAACACCTATATTGGTTACCATAAGTTAATATAATATCCAAAATGTATAATCTGTTATATAACGAATTAACATATTTTACTTCCAGGTTTTGACAATAGAATCAATGGATTGTATTATTTTATTCCATAATTAAATAATACTACAAAAAAATTTACCAAATTAAGAATAAAATTAAATATTTTTACCAAAATAGTGATATAATACCATTTAACATAATTTCACATAACATAACTGCATTATTCCCAAAAAAATAAATCTCGTTACACCATAAGGTAAAGCTAAATCATACATATAATTCATCCCAATAAAGCTTCAAAAAAATATCAGTAATTACTATGATGAATAAATATAAAATTATATAATGTATGTATCGTCACCATAAAATCAAATATAGATAATAATATAAAAGGTAATCATTAACATGACTTCAAATAGTTCATAATATATATTCTTGTCAATGAATCACTTTTTAACAATCAGTATAATCTATATATAATTATTTAATTTACTATATGAAATCATATACTAACCCAAAGGTTTATTTAAACCCCACGAGATTATTCTTCAAAAAACCCTTTAAAAATTTCAAATCACATAAAATTATTATCCTTTAAAACATAAAATGTGTTATCTATTCCTTTGAACTTTTGAAAACCATAAACTTATATATTAATTATGAGATCCATAACTCTTATGTTAACCCCAAATGAAAATATATATTCATAAAAAAACATTTATTATCACTAAAATAAAATCAATGACTATTTAGATAAAAAAATAAAATAAACATCATTAATGATGACATAAATCACCTTCTCATCAATTCACTAATCAATTTCAAGATCCAAAAAACCATCCCAATAGAATCATCTATTAAAATCATACCATTATCCCATTAAATTATAATATAAATCCTTACACATATATGATTAAAAAATCATATATCCTTCCTTGGTTAAGGATTTAATCCATGATCTAGGGCCTTCACTTCGATGGGGCCTGCATTCCCCAAACATGATAAATTGAACTATAAATTGTGATATAAGGGAAATTTATTTCTTATATGTTACTCTTAATTTTCCTTGAAAATTCATTCATATATTACCTTTCTATCCGAAAATAAAAAAAATCCTTTCATTTGGAACCATCTATGTGGTATCACATTGTACATTTTTTACATGAAAGAAGTTCATATTTTTCCTCCATTTTTTCTACCACCCAAGTTCCCAAAAAATACTATTATTATATTAGTTGTGGAGTTTTAGAGTTGGTTATGGTGTTTATTTTTAATCCATTATCATTATTACTATTTAGTTATAATCAAAATATCTTTCGCTCTAGACATTATCCCAATTAGTTTCTCAAGATCACTATTTTTTCCATCAAAATAATTATTAACATAATTTTTCCAGGTTATATAAATTGAATAAAAACAAAAAGAATAGTATGAGAAAAAATAATAATAATTGAAAAACATATAATATATACCGTTAAAAATTTTATGATGTCCTCATAGACTTATACATACACACAGATTTAGTCAGAGTGTTATATTCTGTAATCTATGTTTACATAAATATTTATCCCAAGTTTTCTACTAAACTTTCTCGCATTACAACTATAACAATTGTGATTCCTATAACCTATGTAATTGAATTGAGTTAATACAACCATTACCTCAGTTTTACTTTTACAATAACATTATTTAACAACATTTATAATGTTTTATATAGGATTCTAAACATAAAAATTACAAAAACATACCTTTTCATTCGAGAATTATTTTTCTTTCATTCACGAGGATCTTCACCATTTGAGTTCTAGAGATTTTTTTCACCAATCATGCATAATATAAAAATAAATTGAAAGTGTAAAATTCTACTCAGAATCCAATTTTACCATTATAAAAAATATTTTAAATGAATCTTGTTTTTATTTTCATGAATAATCATCACAACATTCAACTTGGTATCATCCTTTCCCATATTAATCCATAAACTTTGTGATTTTTTTAAATTCCAGATAAAATAAAAAATATAAGAAATGTAAATAAAATTAAATTAGTTAATCATGTTACAAACATGAAAACCAATGAAACTGTTAACATTATATCAATGTTCATTGGTGAAAAAATGAATTATTTCCACATAAAAATCCCACACCCATTTTTATCAAATAAACATTTAAAACACATATGTATAAAATAAAAACCAATTTCTGGATACTTAGAGAAATTATATTCATAACCCAAGGGAGAAGTAAATAAATCCCATTTTAATCCATAAAAGAAACCTCAACAGAAAATACACCCTTCAAGCATATTAATACAAGAAAAATTATCCATTGCATTGGAGGGCTATCTAAGCGCACCCATTGTATAAGATATATTAGTATCTCCTATTCATCATGATATATAATTGTGAAAAACCATTAATATAATTTTTATTGAGATCAATACTATTAGATATATTATTTTAAAGTTCGATATGGTTCAAAAAATATTTTATTCATTCACTTATTTATCATAAAACTATTCAAAAACCCTTTTCAAACCAAATGAAAAATCCTTTGGATATCAAAATAGCCATTGTTTTCAAATCAATTTTTTATAACTAAAATATGTAGAAGTTATTATAATAAGGGTTTCATATTAAATAAACATGTAATCTTGTAATGGACTCTAAACATAAAATAATTGTTATAGCTTAGGGAATTTTTTTTGTCTTCGTATATGTTAAAAATAAAATTCCTTTTTTATTTAAAATAGATAGTAAGAACATTCCATAAATAGATTAATTTTTTAAATAATAGAATAAAACACAAAAGATATATAAAATTACCTTTTAAATCCATTTATGATAATATAAAATCATTAATAAAATAGTTTTTGAAATGTTGACAGGGAATAAAAAGTGTTGGGATATAAACTTTAAAAGATGATATCTAAAAGAATGACATTTACCTTGTATCAGAATCATGAAGTACATTATTTATATTCCAAAAAATTTATAAAAATTTATTTTTTTATGAATATTTTTCATTTCTATATCTTGATTTTTAAGTTTTTAATTATTTACATAATAAATTAAGTTCACATCAATCATTTTGATGATATTAATCTCATATATCAAAAATGACATGAATATGATGACTATGATCAAAGTGGTCATTATTCTATCATATATAAAATAATAATCATGAAATAAATATATTTTTTATACATAATTTATACTTTCAAAAACAATCCTGAAATATTTATATGAAAAATGACCTTCATTACAATCATGAAAACAGTTGGCTGTGTGTGCCCATGATTAAATTTTCTATTTTTAAAATACCATAATAGTAAAATGAATAATATTATTATATCATTAATATATATTTATTATATAATAAATAAAATATTTTTTATTGGAATATAATTATATATATCATCCATGTGATGTGGTGGTAATAAAATCATATCAGTTTGTGCACACGGTAGTCCATACGTACACACTAAAGACATTATAACGTTTTAGTGAATGAAAATTTTAGAAATGTTTTGATATAAAAAATTTGGAGAATGATAAATATGTCCATAAAACTAATTTTATACATTGTATCCTTCATGATAACCATCCATTAGAGGTGATGGTAGAAAATAAATTACATCGGCTCATGATTTGGTAGTCAGCCATACACTAGAATTAAATTTCTGTTTCCCATTTAATGGAAGAGGTAATATTTGTAGGTTGTTAAATTCACATTATAAAATATTATTATATGGAATATATGGTTTTTATTAATTTATAATTCTTGAAGAATATTTTATAGGGTTATCAGATGAAAGAAGATGAAAATTCTTGGTTAATAACTATACATCTTCTAGGGACAACCTCTTATGGTTTACATCAAATGTTTTCTTAGGTGTTTTCTTACGATCAAAAAATGAAATATTGTAAATTTTTATAGATGTTATTTTTGGATTTTACAAATTATTAGAAAAACCAAATGGTTCTTTATGTGCAAAGAAAGACGTGTGGAGGATCCCTTTCATAAGAGGGGGGCGGGGCACTCTTTGAATATCTTAACGTATTAAATTAATATAAATTAATTTTTTGATTAAAATTCCTAAAAAATGATAGAACACTAATATAATATTATTTTGATTCTCAATTCTCTAATTTAATATTTTTTGGAAATGTTTAAACTATATTACTACCGTTAAGTTTTTTAAATCAATGTTAACCATTTTTACAGTTATGAAAATATCAACTTTTATTACAATAAAGGGGTTAATATAGTTACTTTAAAAAGAATCTTTTCCAATAAATGGAAAATAGATGAAATTTTAAGGCATATAACATTAAAAAGGATGAATATATTGTTTTTATAAATTATAAATCATTTAAAAAAATATAATTTATTATAATATAATTGTAAGGTCAATTTTGGAACTACCAATATAATTTAATTTCAAAAATTATAAGAAAAAATTGAATAAGAAAATATTAAATTAAAAATATTATAATAAGTAATTTTTATCTAAAAAATTGTCTGAACAAAATAATTGAATCAAGTTATATAAATTTTTATGTTTTTAAAGTCATTTATTTTATGTCTCTGTTAATTAAATTAATACTATACTAGTGTTGCATAGACAATTAATAAAATTATCTCATCACATAATATTTGAAATTACTTTTCATCATAAAAAAATAATTTATATCTCAGAAATTTATTTATATCTGAAAATAACTTCTTTTTATCACTATGAAAAATATTTAATGTTAATAAAACAAAGAGAATGCAATTTTTGACTTGTGTTTCTATAAAATATTAAAAAGGTAAACATCATGGGAATATGGAGGTTAAAGGACATATAATTAAATTTTGGATTATTATGGGAAAAATAAAATTATATAATAGTATTAATTAAAGTGTAATAGAAAATTTATAGTCCTTATAATATTATTTTTCCCATTATTCATTTACCGAGGTAACAAAAATAACTATGATGACTATTCATAATGTCTAAAATGTAAATAGAAATATTTAAAAAACATGAACCTGTAGAATTATAAATATGAAATCAATTTTTTGATATCATAAAATTTTACTTATAGAATTTAATTTGAAATTAATACTACAAAACATGATAGAAATCATTTTTTATTTAAAATGAATTATTGAGTATAAAAATGTTCTTATAATATATTCAATTACAAAAATAATACATAAGACTATAATTTTATATTTTTATTCAAAATAAATTAAATAATGATTAAAAATAATTCAAAATATAACTTCAAATTATAAATAATTTGAATGAAAATGTATTAAACAATAGAAATCCAGATTTTTTACTATTCATTGAAAAATTAAAATTTTTATAAAATTCTACAAATTCATTTTAAGATAATTTTAAAATGACTACATTAAAAGTGAAATTAATTTTTTTAAATTAAAATTGCATAATTTTAATGATAAACATTTAAATACAACATTATACAATAATATATTCATCAAACTATTTCATATTTTATTTTAAAATCAATTAATGTTGTTATAATGAATATAACTATCGATATCATGAATAATAATAAATGTAAACATTATTTTTATGTAATTTTTTATGTTGTAAAATTCTTTCATATTTTTTTGAAATAGTTCCCTTGTAATTTTATTCATCACTTAGACAACTATGGTTATTTTTTCCTTAAAGATTTTTTAGATTCACATGTTGTTTCATAAATCATATGACTTTTCCAAAAAAAACCATACCATAGTGAATCAAGTTATTTGTCTAAAATTTTTCTATAAAGTTATGAATATTTATTATCCTTTTCTCATAAAAAATATCTTATAATATAACTACTATAATGACCCAAACATTTATAAATAAAATTTTCATTCTATTAATTAATTATCTTATAGATAAAGAAAACACATGAACTAATTTTGTTTTATCCAATTGGATTAAAATGACTCTTATGTGTCCTTACCTATGATAATGTTTCCACTGAACAGTGATAACATTACAAGTATAAATATTGGGGTTTAACGAATCCTTTTAGCAAAGATAGATGAAGTGATAACCTTAACTTGAAGGATCATATCCAATGGAGCCCATTTAACAGATCTTCGAAGGGAGATAAATTTTTTGGTATTTTCCATATACTAAAACCATGTCAACATCCAACCACATAAGCATGAGTGAAATAGTTTACTGCGGAAGTTCATGCTCATCGAGATCACGATCCAAACCATGTTCCCCGAAAAACCCCATGAGAGCCCCACCATTGCACACCTTACTCTTAGGGCGTATAATGGTGTAATAAAGGGATACATAACAAGCCCCAATCATTATTTTTGTTTCTATTAGTTTTTTATAGAATTTTGAATAAACTTACATTTTATTATTGTTACATTATAAATTATATTTAAACCACAAATAGTATTTTTTTAATATTAAAATTCAATAAAGAAATCTATTTTGATGAAATAATTTATTTATTAATTAAATAACCTTTTAATAAAATATTATTATTATGTTACATTTTCTATATATTAAAGATCGTATCATTTTAAGGAAGTCATATGTAATTTATATTAAGGATTAAAAATGATTTTATCAGAGCCTACCAATTTTCAATAAATTTTGGTTGTTATTTTAAAATGAATATTCACATATTTATAAAATTATTTATATAAAATGAATTTTATTTTTGGAATAGTTATTTTGATATTATCCAATGGTGAATTTTTCCTAATTTTTCTAAATAGCTAAATTTTTGGGTAAAACATAAATACCGTATTAATAAATAAGTGTTTTATAATATCATAATGACCCAATAGTAATTTGATAAAATACTATAAAATGAAAATTATCCCAAATATATTTCTTTCTTTAAAATAATTTAATTTGTGGTTAATTTTATTTATTTTATAAAGCCTTAGTCAATATCCAAGACATATAAAATATTTTATGATTTTAAAATCATTTCCTTGAATGTGTGAATCACAACCACATAAGAAAGGGAAATATTTTAATATCATCGACTCTTATAATTTTAAAATAATTTATATAACTACCCTTTTCTATAAACCATGGTAAAAAAATCATTGAATGGTTTTTGGTTTTCAATATTTTAGTGTGTACACTCCAAAACCAAAATAATAAAAAATTTCACCACCTTCCCTATATAAACCCACCAAATCACACTTTTCTCCTCACTCAAGCACTTTGATGTATGAAAAATATCATACCCAACACCCTAGAGTTTTCTCAAGGCTCCCCATGCTCAAAGAATCCTCTATGAAGCCTTTCGGTTCACACATCCAAGTAAGGGATCTTCCACCATTCTCTTTTATCAATCATTCTTTTCATGTTATGTCTTTTAATTTTTTTTATTTCTATGATGGAATATGTTATTTAAAATCCACCTTACATCCCATTTGATGTGTAAAATATAATATCCTCATTAACTATCATTTATCCCTCTTATTAACCCTTACGTACAGCCGTTATAATGCTAAATTTCCGTAAGGGGTTCTCACCAACCTCTACTCCATTCAATACAACGACCATGATTAAAATTTCTCCTTTTAATTTAGACAAGTTATATTTTAATTTTTTTATAAAAAATTACATACTATATATTTTAAGTTATTTAAGTGAGTTTTCATTTACTCCCCACCCCCCAATTTTGACCCCCACCTAAGCTGTTACTATGTTGAAATTTTGTAAGGGTTCCTTCCTTTCTCAATTTTTGTCCAAGTTTACTCATTTTGTTATATAATTTTATTTTCAATTATAAATGATTTTATTTGTCTTAAATACTCCCCTATACTTTAATTATAATTTTTTAATAAATAGGGAACCATTTATGTCTCATTAATACCTCCCATGTACAGTTGTTGATATGCCAAGATTCTGTTAGGGATTTCTCTCTTCTAATTTCTATTCAAGAATTCATTTTATATTATGAATCTAAATTACACTAAATAAGTTGGGATATGTTCCATGAAATCATTACTATCCATTTCCTGTATAAATTTTTAGGTACCCCTTTATCTTTCATCAACCATTTTTACGAATTTCCATTTGATGCCACTATACTTCCCAAATCGCACCACGAATTTCTATGCCAAAATCATATGGTTGTGAATAACATAAAAATTTATCTATGTAGGGAATTTAAAATAAATCTCATTTAATTATTTATCGGGGACTTACATGTATGTAGTCCACATTCCTTGTTCCTGGAATATATTATGATTTTTAATGAATCCATGTTGTATGATCTATGTGTAAAACTTATACATGAAAATGAAATGATTGTGATGGGTGTTCCTTAATAACTCTCCAATTCATTGGTAAATGTATAGTATCATTATATTCCATGTTCAATGAGGGTTAATCATTCTAATTAATGTGAAATTTTAGTTTATTCATTCAAATTTATGTGAAATGAGGGTTTACTCATACTAATCCATGTGCAATGGGCATTGGCTCAAGATAATATAATGTTTTATGTTGTTTCCACCTTTACAAGTTATGAATAACATTATATATCAAGCCTTTATATTCATGTTTCTTTTGAACTCCATTGATTTACATATTCACTAACATGTATTTTCTTACACATGTTATGCCATGTTTATTATCATAATTGTATTTACAGCTCACCATTTTCAAATGTATATCCTTAGGGTATCCTATGTATTTCTAAGTATTATGGAAGGTTGTGGTCATGTAATAAATGATTTCAATAATTATGTTTACTTCAAATTTTATGTTGTTAGGTAATGTTAATAATCCCCAAAGACACTAGAATTATTTATATTATGAGTATTATTATATTCAATATTATGTAATAAATCATGATTGAATGTGTAATAATGTCTAGGGTTGTTATAGTTGTGATTAAATGATATTTGTAGTTATTTTCGGGCTTAGGATTAGAAAAATATAGTAAAAAACATAGGGATACAAAAAATTATAAGAAAATAATCCCTAAATTTTTATGAGCATAGTGTAAGTGTTTTATAATGAAAATACATCTTTGTCTTGATACAATCAAGTAGAAGTGGCTCAAGTACAAATGTTTGTAGGGGTAAAATCTGAAAACACCAATTTGAGTTGGACTTGAATGGGAACTAGTTCATGAAAACAGGTCTTTCTTTACTCTTGGTTGGACACTCCTAGGGAATATTGATTAGTAAATTCATAAGCCCGGTACAGATCATTATTATTGTAACAAAAAAAATACCATAAGAATACTTGTTAAGAGATAGATCATTGATCACTTATATCAAATAATAGAAATTCATTAGTAAAAGAGATAAATTTATTATATATTTTATCCATTTAATGACATTATATTCCCCTTTATGTGTCAATATTTTAAGAATATCATCCCTATTTCTATATTGGATTGTGTAGAACTAGAATCAAAAAGAAAAAGGTATGGTTATCTTCCATATTTATATACATTCTTTTTTATCCTAAATTTTTAGTAGAATAATCCATTAAACCACAAAAATAATGTAATTAGAGATGTCAGTGATAATAGAAAATGATGAAATTATTTCATCCTATGTATATAACTCTACCCTAAATAGAATTTGTTGATTAAACTTCCTGGAAACATCATCATACTCACTCTGGTGGAATTTGATGCAGGTATTGTCATTGATTGGATTTCCCTATATAGAGCCCACATAAATTTTCTTGAGAGTGAAATCACTATCCATATGGTGAATCATCCCTCGATTCATGATAAGTTCATGGAGGAGGATGAATATAATTTATCCACATCATCTCAAGAATGGATATTACTACCGTATGAGAATGAGTATCTTTCTTAGATGATTGAGTTTTATGGAAGAACAATCCTCAGAGACTTGACTACTGTGGGGGGGGGGATTCACTGATGTGTTTCCCGAGGAATTGTCTAGTCTTCCTGTTAGAAAAGATGTTGAATTACCTATTGATATTATACCTAGGACATTTCTAATTTCCAAGACTCTTTATATTATAAATATTATGGATCTTGATAAGATAAAGAAACAACTATAGAAGAATATGGATAAAGGGATTATATTCCCAAGTTCTTCACCTTGGTGTGCACCCATCCTCTTGGTCAAGAATAAGTATGGGGTTAATGAAACTTTGCTAAAATTGTCATGAAATCAATAAAAGAACGATAAATATATAGTATCATTTTCCACAAATTGATGACTTATTTGATCAGCTATGTGAGCACAATACTTCTCCAAGATGGATCTGTGGTCTTGATATAACCAAGTAAGGGTGAAGAAAGAGGATGTCCCCAAGACTGATTTTTTACATGGTACGTGCACTTTGAATTAAGAGTAATTCCATTTGGACACAAAAATGATTTATAAATATTCATGTACATGATGAGTTTTGTCTTTATAGATTACCTCAGAAATTTTTTGGTAGTATTTGTTGACAATAATCTAATATATTATAAAACCAATGAGTAGAAATTGAAATATGTAAGTACTATACAAAATCCTTATGAAAAGATAATATCCATGAAAAGTAAAACATGTGTGAGTTCTGGTTGACAGAAGTCTCGTTCTTGGGGCATATCATCACATGCAATAAAATACCCATGGTTCCTTCCATGAAAAAATCAATTGAGGGATGGCTGGGATCGACTTATGTGACTAATATATATAACTTCCTTGGGTTAGTTGGTAATTACAAATGATATTTGTGAGAATTTCCATGATTGTCAAACCCACATACCATGATGACCCAAAAGAGAGTTATCATTTCTTGGAATGATTAACATGAAGGAAGATTCACGGAGTTGAAGAAAAGGATTTTCACTTCTCATGTTCACACACTACCCACTAGTGGGGAGATATTCATAATCTTCAGCGATGCTTTGAAGAATGTTTTGGGTTGTGTGTGGTTGGAGGATGAAAAATTCATAGCCTATGCCTCAAGGTAGTTGAAAATTCATTATCAAAACATTACCACATATGATATAGGGTATAAAAATATTATATTCCCTTTGAAAATATTATTTCATTATCTATTTGGTAAGAAGTGTGAAATATATAAAGATCAAAAAAAATCTCAAACATATATTTATATAGAATGAGCTAAATATACACCAAGAAAGATGGTTAGAGCTCATCAAGGATTAAGACTATTCATTCAATTACCATCTTGGGAATTTAAAAAAGGTGGTGGATGCTCTATGTTGAAAGGAACCAACAATTATAACATTTATGAGATTTGAAAATGATCCAATCTACTTAGATTTGATTAAAGTGTACACGGGAATCATAAATGAGGTTACATCATCAATCGTTTCACAAAGAATTTCCTAACCACCTCTTTTTGTAGTATTTTAGGATTATCAAAATACTGATGTTGGAATTCAAAGAAAAGTGGAATGTATAAGAAGAGGGAAATCCTTGGATTTTGATGATAATAAAGAAGGAAATGTAAGATTTGGTTCAAGACTATGTGTTTTATCAAATCCTGTGTCAATGAAGGAACATTTAGATGATGCACATAGTTCATATTTATCTGTTCACATAGGAAACATGATGATATATCAAGATATTTTAGAATGCTATTATTTAGATAAAATTTGGTGGGATATCTCAAAATAAACATCAAAGTGCATAGAATCTCAGCATGTGAAGGATGGGAGGTAAAATTCTAAGTGGCTAATAAACCCATTAAACATACCAACATAGATATGGAAAAACATCACTA
The DNA here is from genome assembly GCA_963277665.1 of Viscum album. Lineage (NCBI taxonomy): Eukaryota > Viridiplantae > Streptophyta > Magnoliopsida > Santalales > Viscaceae > Viscum > Viscum album. The sequence continues at coordinate 1,954,922,993 of OY728127.1, read as the reverse complement.
TGGGCTTTGTCACAAGACTTCTGAAGATGACCAAATGAAACAATGCTATTTAGGTTTTTTTGGATTGTCTTGGTAAGGCTGTACACATCATTGGAATTCGATAGAATTTATCACTATATCAACACACCCTAATATACACCAGATATGTTTTAAGAATGCATGGAGTATCGCTATTGATTGTATCTGATCGAGATCAACGATTTATCTCTATATTTTGGAAGAGTCTATAATTCCCTCTAAAAACTGATTTGAGATTTGGAACGACCTATCACCCACAAACTAATGGAAAATCCGAGCAGACATTCTAGACACGTGAAGATATGTATAGATATTTTTTAATTGACATCAAAGGCAGATGGGACCGACATCTTCCTTTAGCGGAGTTCTCTTAAAATAATAGTTTCAACTCAAACATGCAAATTGGATCCTTATGAATCCCTTTATAGAAAGTTATTATCGACATTGGTATGGTGGGATGATGTTAGGGAACAAAAACTTCTAGATCTGAAAATGGTAAAAAAAGGTTGAGATGGATAAGACCATCCAAAAGCACGTGAAAGCTTCCCGAAGTTGACAAAATACCTATGTTGACAATTGTTGATGATACCTTTAGTTTGATAATGGACGCACAGTATTTACCTATATATCTAAATGGAAGAGAGTAATGAGATTTGAGATGAAGGTAAAGCTTAGTCCATGGTACATCGACCCTTTTGAGATCCTTGATCACATCAGGGGAGTGAACTCTCGATGTGCACTCCAATCAATCCAACATCAAGTACATGATATGTTCCATGTGTCACTCTTGAGGATGTACATACCAGATCCATCACATGTACTCAATCTAGAGGTTATACTATTTGAATATGATCTATCCTATAAGGAGATGCCCATGAAAATCACATATCATAGAGAAAAACATCTACAAAATAAGACAATGTCCCTCGTTAAAGTGTTCTGGAGAAATCACAAGTTTGGTGATGTGATGTGGGAACCCAAGGAAGTGATGATGAGTTACCCTTGTCTATTTCATTTTGGGAAAAGTAAATTTCGATGGAGAAATTTCTTAAGAGGGGAAGGTCGTAACAACATGAATATCTATTAATAAAATTAACATTCTTTAAATTAAATGTCTTATGGATATATAAAAAATAGTCACTCATTTTATTTTAACCAATTGGATTTAAATTTCCATTTTGAATCATTACCATTAATAATATAGCCATTGAACAGTGATCCCATGACTAGTATAAATATAGGGTTTTAACAAATTATTTTTTCATAGAAAAAGGATGTGATGACCTCAACTAGTAGGATTATACCCTATGAAGCCCATTTATTAGACTATCTAAGGGAGATATCATTTTAGGGCTTCTCCCTAGACCAAGATTACTCATAGATCCAATAACATAAGATATTGTGAAACCAATTGCAAGAGAAGTTCAAACTCATTGAGAACATGACCCAAACCATGTAAACCGAATGACCACATGAAATCCCCACCATCCCACACACCATGCTCATAGGGAAAATGATTGTGTAATAAAGGGATATGTAACTAGACACTTGCATTATGATTATCTTCATTACTTTTGGATATAATAATGAATATACATTCATTTTATTATTGTTACATTGTAATTAATATTTAAAGCAAAAATAGTATTTTTTTAATATTCAAATTCAATTAAAAAATATATTTTAATTAATTAATGGTTATTTTAATTAATTAGTATTTGAATAATATATTTTTATTAAATTAGTTTTATTAAATATAAATGATCAGATAATTTTTATGAACTCAAATGTAATTTTTATCAATGTTTGAAAATATATATTGTTAAAACATATGAAATTTCAATAAATGTCTGTTTTTATTTTAAAATTAAAAAATATAATATTTCAAAAATTATTTATATAAAATGAATAGTACTTTTTGAATCATGAAATCAAAATTATCCAATGGTTAGTTTTTCATAATTTTTGGAGACAATAAAATGTTTGGGTAAAAATTAAATGTTGTATAATAATACATTGTGTTTTATGATATCATAATTACCCAATATTGATGTAGTAAAATACTATAAAAGGTATCTTTAGAAAAAAATTGTTTTTACTTTTAAAAAATTTAATTTTGGTTTAATTTAATTTATTTTATAAAACCTTTGTGAATCCTCTAATATATATAAAATATTTAATGATTTTAAAATCATTTCATTGAATGTGTGACTCACCCCTACATAAGCATTCTAAATAGTTTAATATCCTCTACCCATAGCCTCTCAAAATAATTTATACCACACCCATTTTCCAAAAACACTAGGGAAAAACCCTAAGATGTTTTGTGGTTTCTAATATTTTAGTGTGTTACGTCCAAATCCAAAATAATAATGAATTCTCCCAACATTCCTATATAAACCCACCCAATCACCCTTTTCTCATCGGTCAGGCTCATTTGATTTCAACTACCCTCAACTGCATACTCCCTAGAGTCCTCCCAAGACACCCCTAATATCCCATTAATAATCTCTGATGCCTTTGGGATCACATATATCAATGTAAGGGATCATCCACACTCCACTTTTATCAATAATTATTTTCATGTTATGTCTTTTAGTTTCATTCATTCATTTTTTGGGATATGTTACTAAATATACTCCTTATTTAAATTTTGATTTTCAAATTATGAGATCCCCTTTAAATCACACTAATTTCTCTTGTGAACCTTATGTACAACTGTTACCATGATGAATTTCTATAATGGATTCTCACGTACCTCCCCTCTTATAAATTCAAGAACTATGTTTGAAATATTTCTTTTTTCAAATTCAATTGGTAAATTAATAATCCTTTTTTAATAAATTACCTATAATCCATTTGATGTTATTTAAATTAGGGATCATTTATCCTCCCAAATTTGGACCCCTTCCTAAGCCGTTAGTATGCTGGAATTCTATAAGGTTTCCTTCTTTTATCAATTTATGTCCAAGTATCCTTATATTATTATAACATTTTATTAACATTAAAAATTATGGGGTATGTTTTCTGACTTCCCCCATACCACCCTTAATTTTTTTTGTAATGTTTAGATACCTCTTTCTCTTTCATTAATCCCTCCTATGTACACCCATCACTATGCTGAAATTTTCTCATGGATTTATCTCTTCTCATTTCCATTTTAAAATTAATTTTATATTATGCAAATAAATTCCAATTAATATGTTTTAATTTTATATTCCATGATTTCCATACTATCCATTTAATGTATAAATTATGAGATACCAATGCCTCTCTCATCAACCCATTTTACAAATTTCTTTTTGACATCATTATGCTAGGAAAATCACACCATGATTTTCCATTCCCAAATCATCATGTAGTGAATACCATACCCATTTATCTACCCCGAGTATTCAAAATTATGTTAATTTACTTATTTATTGAGAAATAACATGTTTTTAATCCACATTTCTTATTCTTGGAATAGATTATTATGATTTATCAATCAATGTTGTATGATCTATTTGGAAGAAATATACCTAAAAAAATTATTATGAATTGTGCACCCTGATAGCGCTCTAATTCCTTTCATGATATTTAGTATCATGATACACAATGTTTAATGTGGTTTTAATCATGATAATTCTTGAGTAATGAGGGTTTAATCAAGATAATTTATGTGAAATGAAGGTTTAATCATTATATCCATTTGCAATGAGCATTGGGTTATGCTAATATCATGTTTTGTCTTGTTTCCACATTTACATGTTAGGATTATCATTATATACCATGTCTTTATGTTCATGCTTCCTTTAAAATCCATTTTTATGCTATTTATTAACATGTATTGTATTCCTCATGTTATTTCATGTTTATTCCCTTACTAGGATTTATATCTCACCCTTTTCTTAAGTATGTCCTCATGTTATCCATGGCATTGAAAAGTACGAAGTAATGGTTTGGTCATGTAATAGAATAATGCTATAAATATGTGTACTTCATGTTTTAAGCCATTATGTAATCTTCCAAATCCCCAAAGACACTAGACATCGCAGTCTTCAAAGTTGTATTATGTTCATGTTTATGTAATAAATCATGTATAAATGTGTAATAAAGAATAGGGTTTTTTCATACTACCATAGGGATGAGAACATGATTCAAATCTGAAACATATTTTATTTAAATAAAAAAACAGGACACATTCTAAACCTAGGATAAAATAATAGACATGAAAACATAGTAGGAAAATGATCAAACATTCTACATGATTTCATATAGTCCAATAAACAGTATACTTGACAACATTTTTTACCACCAAAATTCAGAACACTTTTCAAGGGAGAAACATTAATAAAAACATGGTCACCTACCTAGAAAGAAATATATTTCATTCAATTATCGTTATAAATTTCATATATACCCTGAGCCATCCTCATACATTACTAAATTAGTACACCTTCCCAACCATTTACACTACTAACTCTGTTCTCAAAAAATTCAGTTATCCTAATATATCACAAAAATATGTAGTCTGACATCACCTTCCATATAATTAGTCAAATTGTTCCATATGTACACTAGAATGAAAAATTTTATTTTTAGAAAAAACAATTAGTTAAATATTTTGATCCCAACTTCATTTGTCATCCATTTAATAAGAAATTTTTATATATTAAAATATTTAAATCATTCACTTAGACTATCCCATAGATTGTGGATATTTTTTTTAATAAAATAGAATTTTGTAACAAATGAATTTTGATGTCCTTTTAAGATATTTGATTTTAACCTAGGATCACATTTAGATACAATAAAGATAGGAATTAATTTTAACTAGTTAATCTCCTTGAGGTACATTTGATAAAGTTGATCTAACACCATATTATCTCATATGGGGTGGAAATGTAAATATTTATTCAAACAATCACCAATAACTCAAATATCATTTTTTCCTACCGATGACATTGGAAATACTATCATGAAATCCTTGGATAAATTTCCCCATATCAACTTTTATTCTAGAAAATTATGAGTCATTAAATTTAATAATTTTCATTCTACATTAACCTATTATTAACTGAATATTTTCATTTTAAATTCACTGATATATCTTTTCATCCCATCTCACCAGTAATACATACTAAGGCCTCTATAAATCATAAAACTACTAGGTTGAATGGGAAATTATTAACTATGAGATTCAATCAATAAAACACTCTTCAATTGAAACCATAGGTCCAAATTTTTTTTTTAATATTGTAAAATCGTATACATCAACATTAATTTATTGGAACTTTTCCTTCTTAATATAATTTACATTTTCCTGTAAACCATGATCTTTTTATTGTATTTCGTAATTATTCTTGATATATTTGATTATAATGACTATTGAAAGAAATTAGAGGATGTTACAACATCCCTAACTTCTCAGCCCATGTTTATCAAATCATTAACCAATGAGTGATGTTCCAGGGGTATCATTGTAAATGAAATATAATTTTTTTAACTCAAAGTTGAAACTACTTAGTTTTTATTTTTCAGGGTTATAATGAACCCTATAGTTATAATCTAAAATCAGTTCCAACCATCTTCTCTGACTCATGATCATTCAATTCTATGTAAATAAACACTTCAATTTTTTTTTCTTGTACACATTTCATATTTTACTTTATATAAATGATTCCAAAAAATTTTCTATGAACGATCCAATAAAGAAAATTATAAATCATCTATAGTATAATTTTACTCATGATGTTTCAGTTGCTATGAAGCAGAGGAAATAACCTAATCATTCTATATTATAACACAACCAAGTCCATTCAATGAAGCTTTAATACAAATGAAAAATTAAAAATTTATAGAAGGAATGGATAAAACTATATTATTCACTAAAAATATTGTATTTGTTGAAAAAAACATCACATTGTTTTTTCCAAATAAATTTATAGTCTTTTTATGTTAATAACATCACTGGAATATTTAATCAAGAATAATTTGTAACAAAACACTTATAATATCAACAAAATATAAGAAAAAATTTGGATATATATGAATTTTTTTGGTCTTTGAAACACTAAAAAAACTTTTTTTAAGGGTTAATTTATTTTCGACACATAGAAAAAATATATCCATGGAAGGAAATGTTTTATAATAAAAATTTACTAATAAATTTTTTTTCATATAATATATTTTTCTTTCAGGGTTTCAGAAAATTCCTTAGGCTTCCTTCATTAGCCCAACATGTTTTAAAATATACCAATATATAATCAATAAAAACATCCACAAAAATTTGAAATACATGTTCCTAAATCTTATAGGATCTATCGTTTTCATGTTTATAAAGATCGAAGTACACGGAGGAGGATGGGAAGAAGTTTGGAGATGATCAGTTTTGTAAAAGCAATAAGGGGGATTAAGTGTTCTGTAATTGTATTACATAACCTGAAATCTTATTTCGTGGGTTTTTTGGTGAAATGAAATTGGTTTTTATGATGTGTATATTTTTTGTGTTTCAAAAAAAAGAGTTGAGGTGACATTTTTTTGGCCGAAAAAGACCCCAAGGAATTACATGATGTAAAAGGGGATTACACGACATATAATGCCTCGCTAATGTATGTTTTTAACAAATTTCCACTTCTAGGGATTTCAAAAACATATGTCTTCTAATTCTCTCCCCCCATCCCAGTCGACAAGGAACTCCCCTCTTTAGTGTTTTAGAGATCCCTTCAATGAGGATCGATCGCGAGATTCAATCTTTGATCTGTCATTGATCCTAGTTATATTTTACATCATTTTCAAGTTGTTCCTCCTGATTTGATCATGTTTAGTCTCTCATAATATTTTATTTATTTGGTGCAATATCTCTTATAGTTTTAATGGAGTTCTCATATTTGTTGGTTGGTGCGGTTGTGTCGCGACGTCCTTGGGTGGATGCATTTTTTTGCAGGAGTGGTGATCATAGTCTATTTCATTGATTCATTCTCATAAAAAGTACATCAATGGCCTTTTGAGGAAGGTTATTCAATGTTTTTAAATTTATTTTCGTGAAATTGTTGAGTTATCGTGATTTATTCCATTGGATGTCAATGAAATCGACCTAAATAAATATTTAAAGAAGGTTAATGAATTGTTATCGATCACCTAATGATGATGTTGATTTATAGCATGATAATGTTTTCCTCTACATTTTCTAGATAGTATGACATCTATTCCTTTCATGGAGTATCATGTTGTTCTTTTTGGAAATTGAAAAAGAACATGAAGCTGACATATTTGATAATTAGTTTTCTAATTGGATAAGGATGCATGTTTAATCAATCCGGTTGTTGTTATAATTTGAGGTTAATAATTTTTTTTAGTATAAATAATTATTTAAATTGGTTAGTTAATGTTAAAAAGGTTGATTATTGTTGATAATACAATTAAAGTCATGTAAAAGAAATTGTTTAATTATTTTGTGATAGCTTATGATAGCTTGATGTTTAGATTTATCATAGTTGGAAATCGTGAATAATGAATCAATTAATTCGAGATGGAATAAGAACTAGTTTCTTGGTAAAGTCAATTCCTTATCAGGCCTGAGTTTCCTTATTTCTTGTAAATTCCATGTTCCTAGTGCTTTGGATCGGGGAGAGCTCGTTATGTGTCAAGGATGAATGCCTTGTTTTTGGGCCAAGTGGTTGATTGTTTTTTTTCCAATTTCCAATGATACGATACTAGGATGGTTTAGTGTGGGATGACTATTGTGATGTGGAGTAGGAAGACCCAGATGCAAAATGAGCCTAGGATGGCTGGGCCTAGAGGGATATTATTGTATGTGGGGTAGGGAGGCCCAATTTTTGAGGCGGAAATTGATGCCAAGAGTGGAATGATGCATCTGTATATTCATGTGGTGATTGGGAGGTCAACTAATATTATGGAAACAGTTGAATATGGTCTTACTCATTGATATGATAGTCAGGTTCTTATTGAATATATGTGTTTTTATCTACATTACATTCCACACTTCATGAGGTATGTGTTTCTTCTAACTATCCATCCAAGAGAGGCAACGTTGTGTGGGACATGCCACAAGATTTCTGTGTATATATTCTTATAGTTTGAAGGGTCTATGCTCCTAAAATAAGTGGAAAAGACTATATGGTTAGTTCATCTACTCACTGTGTTGATCCCCTTATGTTTGGTAGCATTTTATTTTTTTAAAACTTATAATTATATAATGTGATGATGTTGTTAATAGATTAATTAATTTTTAACCCATGGGGTTAGATTTTGCTTGGCTGCAATGATGAGGTTATGTTTCTAAGAATCCATGGACTTGGTTTGGTTATTCTTGGACGACATGGATCCTTATTGAATGTATAATGATAATGATATGTGATGTGGAACTGACAATAGTTAATTAATTGTTAAATAATTAATTAATGTAAATTTCAACTGATAAAAAATGGATAACGTCACTTAATATTCATCTTTTGATGGTTTTGTTCTCTTTGGAAATTTAGTCTTAGCAGTGACTGCTTAGAGTTCAAGAGATTTAGCATTAGTTTAGTCTAAGAAAAGGTTATTACCATAGTGTGGTTGTGAGATATATTATATCATGTTTAATTTTTAATAGTATATGCTACTCCGCCAAGTAGGTTAGTGAAAATGACACCTCGAGGATTCAAATCCCTTGGGGGGAGTTTTCCCTAACATATAGGTGGGAGGATAGATGGTTGACGACCCCCTTGACCATGCTCTATTATCTTAGTAGTTACATGTTCTAGTGTACCCGATGGTTAGTTTTTACCCATGTAAGTGCCTAGAGGGTAGTAATGTATTATGGTTATTTCAAACACATTTATTCTGGATATTGTTTTCTATAGAATACTATAGGTATAACATGTAAGAGGTATAATGTCATGAAGATCTTACACAGTGTATGGTATGTAATGGATTGAGGTATAATACCCGGTGTATGATACACATTATGGTGGATATGGTGGTTCTCTGAAACTTCTTTGACAATTTGGTTATGGGGATGTGGTGGTGTAATTCCCAAGGTGCATATTGATGAACAAGGTTCATGTTGTGGGGATTAGCCTAGGTGTCTTTGGGCTAGCATTTTGGAAGAAGATGCTCCAGACGTGCGATGTGGGAGAAATTTGAAAGAACAGTGGGAAAGTGGTAGTGGGTACCCTTGATATTCTTTATTATAATATTTTCTCCTGGATGTGATACTTGGTTAGAGTATCCATAGTGTGGCTGGGAATGTAGTATAACTATTTTAGTGATGATTTTGTTTCACATGTTGTTCATTGTGCTTTAGAATGCATTATTTACATTTTTCATGAGAGGTTTTGTGGAGGTTCATATTGAGAATACTATTCTACTAACACTAAGTATATATAAAATATTTTTTAGGACATTTGGAGCAAGTTAGAGATTTGAATTGTTACTACTATATTGTGGTTTTCAAGGAGCTGTTTGGGATTTGTGATCGCTGTCGTTTTACTTTTATATGGTACTTGTAGTTTTCCCTTTCTATTATTATAGTTCGTGAATGACATTACATTTTTGTAATTTTGTTTCCTTTATATTTTATTCTATGAATGGGTTGGTTGGTGTCTATATAATCTCTCTCTTCTGCATGTTTTCTCTTAAAGGTTAATTCCTCCCATGTGCATGTTTATTATACCCTCGGTTCGAGTCCCCAACCTAGGACATACTGGAGGCGGTAATCAGGGGTCACTATCTCTCTTCTCCCATTACCATATAAGGAGGGGTCCCAATAAAGTAGTTTCATGGGTCTGGTTGAGGGATAAGATTGAGTTTGGAGTTAGGGATAAGTGATGTTGCATGGGTTGGTTGGGAAATGGTGTCATCTCTGTTTAGAAATAGTTGTAAACACAAGAGATCAGTTGTGACACATGTATTTAGGGACCCCTATGATCTGATGCATAGACCATTAAGAATACCACGAGCACTTTGTAATGAAAAACTAATTATAGGTTAGATTTTTTGGAAAGGATATTGAATCATTATTTAGGGTGACTATGTTTGAATAGGTAGACCTTGAGATCGGTTAACCTAAAATGAATAAAATAAACCAATTAATAAATGTTAATGTCTTCCACATTCTAGGTATAAGAGCTCCTTTTATTTTTCCTTTCGTAGGAATGGCTCTAGGTCTATGCCCACATCAAGTTCATGAGGATGATGTTCAATAGGTTGAGCCTGATGAACCCCACAGAGTAGAGGTCGATGACACTAACACTTAGAGGTGGACACTCTGAGAGTTTCAGTTCCATAGTCTACATAAGTAAGATAGATTTGTTTCAGATGTAGTTATAGAAGACTTTTTGGAAGATCTTGAGATAGTATTCAGTCCAATATGTTCTTGGAAGGAGCACTAGTTTTCATTGGCTGTAATGAAAATACGTGGGGTAGTGAGGAAGTGGGGGTTCTTGTTTCATTGGGACTATGAGAAGATTAAAATATCACAGGAGGTGTTCAGAGACAGTTTTATTGCTGAGTTTCTTTCTTGGACCATGAATTCATCCATTCGCTATAAGATTATTACCCTTCAGTAGGGGAGCTCCAGTGTGTGAGAGTTTTTAATCCATTTTAGGATCATTCTATAACATCATATGGATATGTTCAAAGATTATGAGGCTTGGGATAGGCATTTAGAGGATGATTTGCATCTAGAGATCTAGTACTATGTCACCCCGTTTATACAGAAGACATATTGTGCGGTTCTAGTAAGATAAGAGGTCATCGAGAGAATGTTATCTAGAACCATATCATCATGATAGGGGAGTCCTCATGATTCCTCATGAAGGAGGGTTGTGGTCCCAGGTTCCATGTTTTCTAGGAAGAAGAGCCTTCGGTCAGCTGGTGGTAGGTCCTAAACCATCTCATCTTGTTTCCATAGGCGAAGTTTCTCTTAGGTCTATTCCAAGGGATCATACAAATTTTTTTCTTGTGGTGGATTATTTCATTAGCGGTGAGTGTGTCAGACCTTTCTGTGAAGTCATCATGAAATAGGTGTTCTTATCTAGGTTCATCCATTGAGGCAGTTCCAGCTGAGGAAATAATATAAGTTTGCTCCAATTTCGGATAAGAAGAAAGTAGATGGGACAGGAAGTGGATATCCCCAAGATGCTCCCCATCCTCATAGGGGAAGTTCATTTTTGGATGTGGTCTTCATCATTGTCTTGGAGGCCAAGTAGTAGGTCGTGGTAAACATTATGCATTAGCATTGCTTTTTCTAGATGATTCTGACAACATTTGAGCCCTTTGATTGTTTTCAACAAGGGTTAATTTCATTATTTATTCAGGAACGACATAACCCTTCATATCAACTTCCCTTTTCAATGCCTTAGGACATGATTTAGAGAGGCTTCCAGTGCCCTTGTAATTGACTACAATAGTTGGAGGTCAAGCTGGCTTGCTTGAAGTGTCACCACCGATCCTCGGGCACATGACGTGACTACCCCAAGCCCGCCTTCCATAGACCAGGGGCTGGCATCTAGCACCAAAGGTGAATCCCTGATAAAAAGGGAAGGCATTTCCTTTTAACCTGTAACAAACACACAATCCGAAAACAAGCAGTAGAGGCAACAATTACTAGAATAGAAAAGTAAGTTATGCTGAAAGTTAGTGGGACAATATACAAAACCAACTGAACAACATGTAAAATTACAAGTAAAAATGAAAAAAACTCTTGGATCGTTCACCGGGGAATCCTACCTGATGGGTAGGTGGAGAACTCAAACAACTCGTCCCTGCGGTACATTCCGTCTAGTCCAGCTCTATGGAGCCTCCATCCATCACCCTCAGCCTCGATCACTATTGTCCGTTATCTATACAGAACACAAAAAGGTGAGGGAGAAGCTCGTGAAGGGGTGAGTATAACAATACTCAGTAGGGGACACCAAGACCCCCAAAGGTCTCCTAGAATCCACAAAGGATAAACCACATTAGAATGATACAAACACGAAGTATCAACCATCCCTACTTAAGTATATGTCTATACATATACCTATGTTACCAGTCACAGTCCCAAATCCAACTCTCGAGCCCAAACACAACCCATTCCAAAAAAGGAATTAAAGTCAATCACCACAATGATAATGGTATAAAAACATCACTCAGCTCACACAGGTATACAAATTTCGTAGAGCGATAGAGATGATCAGATGTAGTCACTGATTCATCTATGTTGTCGGACCCACACAAGATATAGGACCAGCTAAGCTATCAGACCCACACAGGATACCGGACCAGCTATTCTGTCGGACCCACACAAGATATAAGAATAGAAGTCAGAATTGTCAGACCCACGAAGGATCTTGGTACAGTAGTCATCGTTGTTAAACCCACGAAGGATTCTGGTTCAGTAGTAATCATTGTCGAAACCACAGAGGATTCTGGTACAATATTCATCGCTATTGAACCCATGTATGATTCCGGTATAATAGTCGTCGCTATCGAACCCACGTAGGATTCCAGTACAATAGTTGTCGTTGCCATCTCTAGGGTTCCCACACACAACATGCTCGATTCTGGGAGGGTCCGGTCCTCAAGCTTAGTGTTGATACATCAAATATCATGATGTTCTGATTTGATGTATCTCGTATTTCAATCTCATCACAAGGAACCCAACGCGACAGGAAGTGCGTCAATCGGATACCCAGTCTGAGAGTTATTGGAATATCCATTTCAGGGGCCCAATTGGATTTACACTCGATTCAAACCCGCCCATTTTTCAAATTTGTCCAAAACTCACTTAGAGTATCAAAAAAGTACTGCCTCGTCACGATGTTCCCAGTCTCGTAGACGGATCATCGTTCGGACGTGCGGTCTTGAAGATATTCACATTTAAGCGAAGTTGGGCCCGACCCGTCAAGCCCAGTGGGCTGGCCGGTCGGGCTGACCCAGTTCGGCGGGTCTGACCTGGCTGAGGGGTCGGCCCGGCCTGGTTTAGGAGGTCCGACCTAGCTGCAGGGTCGTCCCGGCCCGGTTTGGTGGGTCCGACCCGACTGTGGTGTCAGTCTGGTTCGCCCAATAGTGCCAAGCAGCGCCGCCTCATCCTCTAGCCGGCCAGTCATAGCTGGCCGGTTCTGCACGGCGCAGGAGGCCCGAGGATGTGGGCCGCAGTTCTCCTCACGTGGCGCCTGCGGGCGCTGCAGTTTTTCTAACCGGGCCGGCAGGCTGCCATCCTGTCCGGTTTGGCCAAGCGGCCCGTGGATGCGAGCTGCGTCCTCCTCCATGCAGCTGGCGTGACGGTGCCGGTCTTATACCATCGCAGCCCGGCCTGGCCACTGCCTTCAGCTCAACAACGCGGTGCGACGACACCACGCCTCTTCACCCACTGTGGCCCTCCCGGCCGTGGTTCCCCTTTCGCCAACCGCCGTCCTCTTGGCCGTGGTTATACTCTGGGGTGGTGTCATGACACCACGTACTTTCGGGTCTGCCTCCGACATCATCAAATTGAAACAACAAAAGGGAGGGTCGGTCCATGTTCGTGTGGTTTGAACCCTCCTCGTTACATTGATAACAATCGACACATAATTCCACCAACTAAACAATGTAGAACGGAGTGTAGAATAAAACATTAGAGTAAACCCTACCTCATAATCATTTCTCGCTCAGTGGAGTCACTGGAAGGTGGCGTCATTCCGTTGACATCGAGAGGAGATGATTTCATCGTTGGTGATGTTCTTCGCGGGCAGCGTCTTCTTCTCTAACATGGATATAGGTCGTTGGAGAAGTTCTTCATGTTCTTCGTGGGAAGAATGCCTCCTTTCCAATTATCCAAAGCTTCCCAAGGTTTTTTGTATAACCCCATAAAATAAAATACCACCACTTATTAAAATGATGGATTAATGAATTCAAACAGATTCAAATTCATTATGTAACACCCATTAATTAAAAAGGTGGGTTGGATCATTAAATGGGAGGGAGGAGATGATGAGGCTCCATATTAAATAAATGGAGTTTCATCCTCCTTAATTGGGGGTTCAAGGAGCTAAAGGGGAGTTGGAGAGTTTGAACTTGTGTGGGCCCCACAACATAATATCCTCCCATGGGAGGTTATGTGGGGGTGGGCCCCACCACAAACCTCCCTTGGGAGGTTTTAACTACCATCCAAATAAAATTATGCAACACATAATTTTATTTAAATTTTACTTAGAAACCCCAAAAACTAACTACCACTACCGATAATACGCAACTGCGTTAAAGGTATATTTAAGAGAATACCAACACATGGAGTTCATCGGTGTCCTTGGATTTTAATTCTGAGCACCGGTTCAAAAGTTAGAAAAACCCGCACATATGTTTACTAAATGTACACGAAAAAAACTTCAGAATTTTATTACGGGCACACCGGGCCTCGGAATCAAGAGCTGTTAGAAATTGCAGACTCGTAAAATTACCATGTATTTAAGAAAAAAATTTCCAAGCAATTTCTGGGTTTTACATGAAGTATGGAGAGACTATGATCTAGTGATGGGGTTGTACCACTCTTAGGGAGATTTCCAATATTTATGGATACATCCATATGATGTTATCATCGGAATGTTTGGGTTTTATTCAATGTGTTATATCATGGATTGCTTCAAGTATAATTTTGTGTTCTTCAATGCAGATGGAGAAACAATAATGTTTTTTGGGGAGCCAAACCCGTGTATGGGTCAGAGGCATGTTTCTTATATATCATTCAGGATTTCAAAGCAGATGTTGAGTTCATTATGAGTTCCACAATTCCCATTTCCCAGGGTCATAAAGTGTGACTAGATGTCTTTCTTGAAATGTTTCTTGGTAACCCCCAAATAGGGGATTTAGTTTGGGATCAAAATATATTGAGTTGTGTCTCTTATATCGATATCTCTATATTGGATGGAACCTTATGAGCTATGATAGATGCATATACAACTCGGTGTTCTGTAGTATTATGGATTTTTTGGTCGAGTTTTTCAGAATGGGGTGCACCAGTTTAGATCGTAATGAAGGGAAATTGAATATTGTAATTTTGAAATGATTATCATTTCTTAAACCAACTGACAATGAAGAACCATTATCCAGTTCTGTGCATTTATGATTTATTATATCAACTAAAGGGTGAATGTATGTTCTTAAATATCTATTTTTGGTCAAGATATCATCAGATGTGTATGATGTCTGATGATATCCAGAATGATGCTTTTTGTTGTCATCATGAGGATTAAAATTTATATATGATTCCATTTAGTGTGAAAAATGACCCATCTATGTTCATGGGGATGATGAACATTTTGTTCTGTGAGTTCTTGGATATGTTCATCGTGGTTTTAATCGATGAAATTCTTTTGTGATCTGTGTCAAAGGAGGAACAAGCAGGACATTTACATTGTGTTTTGGGAGTTCATCGCTGTGAGATGTTGTTTGGGATGTTGCTGAAGTATATGTTTTGTTATCAAGAAGTCCATTGCATGGGGAATTTTTTGTACCAACAGGGAGTAACTATGGATCCATAAATTGGAGAAGAATCTGACTCTTAGGAAGCCCCCACAAGACAATGGTATAGGTGAATATTTTCATTGGTATTGTAGGAAATTATAGTAAGTTCGTAGACTATTTATCTTGTGTTTTAACTCCTCTAATACAATTGAATACAAATAAAGAAGTATTCTTGTGGATTGATCTAGGTCTGGAAACATTTGAGTATCTATAAGAGAAGCTGGTTAGTGCCCTTGTTTTTTTCATCTAACAGAAGGAGTTCAGATCAAGTTTCCCTATGCGATTTTGTGTCTTGGGTAGTGCTATGTTTTGATGTAGAATAGATCATTTTTTTGTTATGGGTCATGGAAGTTGCATCCCCACAAACATAAATATTCCACCCATGGTTTGTCTTAGTATTAACAACACCAAGTGTGGTTTCAGGTAAGGCTTTTAGTTCCTTTAGAAATTCATGGGATGGTTCTCAGAGAGTTCCACAGTTCACCATTAGTGGTACATCAATGTGTGACAAAGATGCATCATGACTTGAGAGGTCATTTTTGGGGGCCTGGTATGAAGCATGAACATACATAGTTTTTATCTTGATTTTTGGTTTTCTAGAAGGTAAATGTCGAGCACCGTGTCATAGTGGTCTTCTTCGGCCATATGATTTTCCTCAATGGAACTGGGATGACATATGAATAGAATTTATTAATGGTTTACCTGAAGGTTAGGGATGTTATGAAACAATATGTATGGTAGTGGATCATTTGATGAAATCATCCCACTTTATAGTTATCAAGGGGTCTATCTCAATAGAGGTTTTGTCGAGGTAGTATCTGTAGGAGGTGGTGTGGCTCTATAGTGTCCTGAGGACCATTATTTCAGATGGAGATCACCATTTAATCTATGGAGTGTGAAGAGGTATCAATCAGGCTTTTGGTTATCAGCTATTTTTTGTCATTTCATTTCATCCACATATGGATAGTCCGATATAGTAGACTATCCAAAATCTTGAAAACATGTTGGGGTCTTGTGTCTTGGATTTTGGATGCTCGTGGATGAGGAACATCCACTTTTTAGATTTATCTTAAAATAAAAGTTTTCACTCCATTATCGGTGTGGTGTAGTTTTAAGTCTTGTATGGATGACATTGAAGTTCTTGGTTGTGCTGGACTGCGATCAGAGAGTTTAAAATTCATGGATTGGAACCAGTACAGAATATGATTGAGTTAGTTTAGGTGATTAGTGAGAGTATGAATTTAGTAAAAAATATCATTAAAAACCCTATACTGATCTTAATAGGATACCACTAGAGTTCGATTTTGGGAATCAGGTGTTTCGGAAGGTGACTCCCTTTTGAGGTAAGTGAAGGTTTTGTCATGGGAGTTGTCCTTCTCCCCAATTTGTTAGGAATATTGAGGTGTGGGTTTTGTTGGTTCCATGGCATATTAGTTATGATTTTAATGAAAAATGATCTAGATAAACAATATTTTTGATTTGTTGTAACTCCATCATTATCCTCATGATTACTCTCACATCAACAATTACAATGAGATCAATGTTGATAATAATTCAACCATTGTGGAATGACATTTAGAGATATAGTAAATCTAATAGAAGGTGTTATTCATGCATTCTATACCCTTAGTTCATGTAATTTTGTAGCACAACAACATAGAAGAGAGTACCTGGTAGTGTGATTCACATATACGCTATCTGTACCCTAAGTAGTTTTATGTTTAGATATTCCCTTGTAACATTGTTCAATTGGTGGTTGATGAAAATTTCTATTTATGAGGTGGCTTTATCTTGTTTCATTTTTTTGACTATCTATATCTGGAGAGGTATATCACCTAGGAGAATGTTTAGGAGATGGTTTTAGTTATTGGTGGTATTGTGTTTGTTCCTCTTGTGTGGTGGAGAGATCCTATAGTCGAAAAATATTTGAGAGGTATCTCATGAGGTGGGTGACCAGATGACCACTTCTGGTTCATCTTGGTTGGTTTTGGGTTCATGAGGACAATAATGTTTTGAGATGTATCTGATGTAATGTCCCTGAACTATGTGGATTGACCCTTTGCATGTTTTTAAAGATTGTAGAGCATAGAGGAGGTTCAATTTTTTTTTGAGAAGTATGTTTTATGTAAAATCTAGAAAGGAGGGGGGATTACATGTCATGTAATTTTGTTAGAAAATGTGAAATCATGACTAATGGGTTGTTTCATGAAATGAAATAGAGTTTCTCGATGTTTATGTTTCAGTGGTTGAAAAATAAAATAAAGTATTGGAGCAAATCGTTTTTTGATAGAAATCGACCCCGAGGAATTACACGACATGAAAAGGGATTACAAGTCATATAATTCCATGCTGATGTATATATTTAAAACTATTTATCTACATAGTATTTGACAAACCTATAGATTATTTTTCCATCATTCTCTTCCCAAGAAACTCAAAACTCTCGTACAAGGAATTTTAGAGATCCCATCGACGAGGATCTATCATGTGCTTCCAGCTTCGATCTTTATTTAGTCCAAGTGGTATTTTCATTCATTTACTAGAAGTTCCTAAAAATTATTTCTTTTTTCTTCTTTAATACTATCAAAATGATATTGAATATGATCTTCTATGGTTATAATGGAGTATTCTCGGTTTTTGGTTGGTGAGGTTGTTCTGTGACATCCTCGGGTGGATATAGTTATTTCAAGAGAGGTGATCATGATCCATTGCATTGATCCCTTATTAGGCAAAGAATTTTGATGACCTTTTGAGGTAGTGGATTAATTATTGCCTATTTATTTTCATGAAACAAAATATCTAGCCTGATATACCCATAGGAGCACAATGAAATTGACCTAATTAAATATTGGAATCGAAACAATGAATTGGAAGAAACTACCTAGTGATGTTGTTACAATATAACATGACAACGGTTAGCCACTTGATTTAAAAGACTTTTTGATATTTAGTCCTTTCATGGTTTATTGTTTTTCTCTTGATGGAAATTTGTAGAGAATTTAAATCCATAATTAATTGACAATTCATTAGATAATTTGTTAAATATGTATGTTAAATAAATGTGGTTGTTATTGTTATTATTTTATGTTTATAAAATTGATGTGAGAAGGAATAATTAATTGAATTGGTTAATTAACCTGAAAATGTTTATTCATACGGATAAAAAATTAATGTATTTTAAAATTAATTGTTTAATTTATTTTTGATAGCCTATTGTTTATGTTTCCCAAAGTTAGAACCTATGAATAATGAATTGGTTAATACAAGATGGAATAAGAACCCATTTCATGATAAATATAATTCAATTTAGGGCCTACATTTCCCAAATTCTTGTATAGTCTATGTGCCTTGTTATTTGGACCTGTGAGATATCTTTGTGTATAAAAGACGAATGACTTATTTTAAGGGCATGACCCCAATTTTTTTTTTGTTCCCTGTAGCTTGTGATGTGATCCAGGGATAACTATTGTAATTTGGGGCAGGGAGGCCCATTTTTTGTAGTATAATTTAACACCTACAAAATCGATTTTCATTGTTTTACAATGTGGTGTTGGGGAGGATACCCGAGTTGATGGAGTACATTGAAGTTGGGCTTACTCGTTGATATGATAGTTGTGTTCCTATTGAATTTTTTGTTTTTTATCTACATTACATTCCTCACTACATGAGGAAGATGGTTTTGATTACTCTCCATCCAATATAGGCGAAGTTGTGCATGGTATGCCATGTGAATTATTTGTTTAGCTTCTCATTGTTGGACGAGTCTACACACCTAATATAGGTGGAAAATATTCTATGGGTATTTTTTCAACTCCCTATGTTGAGCCCCTTTGGTTTGGTATCTTAGAATGTTTATTTTTAATACCTATAATTAGGGAGTGTGAGGATGATGATATTAAAGGAATGAATGTTTAAACCATGGGGTTGAAGCTTGCTAGTAAACATTGTTGAGGTTAAGTTTTTGAGAATCCATGGACTCAGTTTGGCTATGCTTGGAGGGCATTGATCATTGATTAAATGAAAATGATACTTTAATATGATGGGAAATCTGTAAAGGTTAATTAATGCTTAATTAATTAATTAATTTAACATGAAACTGATTAAAAAAGGATATTGTCCATAAATATATCTCTTTAAATGGTTTTGTGCTTATAGGATATCTAGTATTAAAAGATACAATTGGGAGTCTGATAGAAGATAGATATAGTTGAGTGTAATACTAGGTTATTCCAATAATATGGTTTTGAACTATATCATATCTCATACTTGTAATGTTTCTATACATTATTCCACCCTATCGGTAAGGTCAACTAACACCCTGGGGATTCTGAGTGTTAGGAGGGGGGTGTTTTTCCCATCATTCCTATGGGAGAATGGATGGATGAATACCCCCTTTGGCCCCACTATTATCTCTTGGTAGTTACTTGTATTTGTATTCATGGTGGTGAGTTTTTCCCCATATATGTCTGTAGAGGGCTATAATGGATTATGATTTTCTCACACACATATTATTTTGATATAGAGTCCCAAAGACTACTATAGGTATAACGTTTATGGGATGTGACATATTATGGATCCTTACATGATTTATGGGTTGTAATGGCTCGAGGTATAACACATGATGTATTATACAAGTTATATGGGAGGCAATGTCTCTCATAAACTACTGGTTACATTGGTTATGTGGAAATGATTGTGTGGTCAACATGGTACATGTCATACACAAAATTTATTTTGTGGTGCCTAAACGAGGTGTCTTCTATGAAGCCTTTAGAAAGAGATTCTCATGACATAAATGGTTGGGGAAAAGTGCTAATCCAGTTGGGAAGTAGTAGCGGGGTACCCTTAATATTCATTATTATAATATATTATTCTATTTGAGATACATGGTGAGTGCAGGCATGTTGAGGTTGGAAAATTAATATGCCTATTTAGGTGATAAGTTAGTTTCACTTTTTTTCACTATAATTTAACATGATTTCTTTACATATGCACGAGATGCTCCAAGAAGGATCCTATTGAGTATAATACTATACTCACCCTATGTATATATAATATTTTTTCACATATGTTGTAGAATGATGGTGATCAGACTAGTTACTATTATTTTGGGGTTTTGGAGGATCTGATTTGGATTTGTAGTCATTGTTGTTTTACATTCTTTTGGTACATCCAATTTTCACTATCTGTTGTAGTAGTTATTTCATGATATTACATTTGTGTAGTTGTGTTTTTTTATGTTTTAGTCTTATCAGGGTTTTTTGGTTTCTATCTTAATTCTCTCCTTGACATGTATTTTATTAGAGGGTATTTCCTCCCATGTGCATGTTCATTTTACCCTTGGGGCTAGTCGCTAACCCTGGGCCTACTGGAGGATGGACTCAGGGGCCACTATCTCTTATATCTAATTAACATCCTAGGTGGGTAACAAATTATCAGTATGGGGTCACGAAATCCAAAAAATCATGGAAAGATCTAATCACAAGGTGCATAAATTTAGATGGTCCGTTAGAAAAACCAAATTACAAAACAAAAAACTCATGTTAACCATATAGAGTATAAAATTCGTGATTTGGGATATCATCTACCTTTACCATCAACCGACAGTTCCCGAACATGAGGTCATTCCTTGAAAATTACTATGCTCCTCAGAGCTAATCAAACAAGTCATTGATATTAGGGAAAGCATAATTTTTTTGTTAATATTGATGTTTTTCAATGTTTTATATTCCATGAATAGTCTAATTTAACCTTATTTCATTTTATAAAAAATAGGAGCACCCTAAGTAGAAGTGATTGGTTAGATAAACCATTCTTCTAGAAAGTCATGAAATTTTTATTTCAATTCAAAATTTATAATTCATCTATTCTGTATGGTAGTCTTGAAATAGGATTATCATTAGGGTATAAGTCAACTGCAAACTAAACATACCACTATTGAATAAAAAATGGAAATCATCTTGAAATGTATACAAATATTACTTTGGAATTAGGGAATTTACAATTTTAAGAGATTCATTCCTTTCAAAAATATGTATTTGGTATCCTTCACTGCCATCTCTAATCGATCTCTAAGATTTTTTGTATGTTTCAATGTAATGCAATCATTTAATATAACATTCTTATAATTGATATCTATAAGATCATAATAAACTACATTATAATCTATACATAAATTAATATCAAACTACACCATGGGAAGTTTATAAATATTTATATGAAATACTATACCATTAATAATATTTGAATGGTATCAATAAATCATTATTAAATTAATAATTCCACCAAGTGTTTTTAAAAAATGTTTTATCTTCTTTCATGATATGATATTAATATATTTCTTAATTTTTTTTTAATTTTTATGTAATATAATAATCTATAGTGAAATAGTGCATTGAAATATTTGAAATAAGTATGTATCATATCATTTATCGCTACATTTTATGGTAAAATATAAAAAATAGTAGTATTAAATTATTTTCTCAAACCTCTCTATTTCTATTATTGATGATTTTCATCCTATGTAACTAACATTGAACTCACATTATCATATTGATCCATGTCATTGCACCTTACTTATCTAACTATTGGATGGATATAAGTTACAATATAATTTGAATCTCTAAAAATATTTTATCTAAAGCAATAAACCATAATACCAATCATATAAGACTATTAAAACATTCTAATCCCTATCAATTATTCATGGAAATTTTATTTTCCACACTAGAAGTATATTTGGGGATTACCTCTGTAAGTCATTATTGGATTCATCTCCATTTCCTTCCACCTAATCCTTTTCTAACACTTAACATCTCGACCAACATAACATTCAAAAAACGCCGCCTCAAACAAATCTGCACAACAGAAACCATTTTAATTTCTTCTAAATTATAACTTGTAAAAATACCATCACAAAATTATTTTCAATCCTGAGTAAATTATATTTAATTTACCACCAATTAGCTGAATAAAATATATTACATTCCTATGAAATCACGTATATTTGTTTTACACATTGTAATTGACTCTTCATCTTTTTCCCCCAATATAAATAAACTTTTACACACTATTTCAAATAATATTAAGGAAATATTTATGTAGAAAATTATTTTTAATTGTTCTTCATTCCATGTAATCAATATCAACTTTCCCCAAAATCTTAACAATGTACCACCATTGATCAGCCTCAAATTCCAGAGGATAAATGAAAATAGTTATATTTTGATGTTTTAAAAACCACATGATATCAAATATCTTATCCAGTGCATCAATCCATGTTTTGGATACCAATGGATCTGACATTCTTTATAAATATGTATGGTGATGTTTCATGAAATGAGAAACTTTTGAGTTGTTTCTTCCTGGTAGACTGGGTTTCCCTCTATCATAGTAACCACCACCAATTATAGCTTTTATAAATGGATCTATAAAAAAATACTATGTTCCAATTACAACCATTCTTATTTGTGGATTAAGAATGATATTATTCTCTTGGCTCCAACAAACTATATCATCCTTATTTCCCCTATAAAAAACCATTATAGTCATTCATACATTCGATAGAGAGACATTGTGATATTCAAATACTATAACATGATAATAATAAATTAAAATATCATAATGGAATTTACAATCATTATCTTACCATCTAAAACTATCCAATTTTTTCCAAAAATATAAATATTAAGGACCGAAACATTAACCATACATATACAAATGTTTTTAGTTAAGAAAAAATATTATTGTAATCGTATAGGTCATTAAGGATTACGGTTTTGTAGAATTTTTTCATAACTCATACATTATAATCCCATACATTAAAATAATACAATTCTACAAAGTATCTATTTTCCATCTAATACAAAACATTTAAAATGAATGATTTTTTCTATTATGTGCTACTCATAATAAATTATAACATTCATCCTTATTTTCTATTACACATCATTATGCCCCTGAAAATAATAAAAAATGTGGGATGGGAAAAGAACAAAATGATGGTGAAAAAGAAATGTTAGTCCAGTGAAAACATGAAAAATATTGAAACTTTTATCTTTATATAAATATTTTTTTATTAAAATAAATTAATATTTTTACATGAAAATATCACAATCATTTTTCTTAAAGACACCCATTAAAACACATAAAAATAAAATAAAAACCACAATTATGAAAATTATAGAATGTATATTCCAAAACTATTTAAAAAATATAAAAATCCCATATATATCCATAGTATAATCGTATTTGATAACTCCCTCATTCATTCCTATTAAAATAAAGAACATCAACCAATCCATTATGGAGATATCTAAGAACACCCATTGTATAACCCATATCGGGAACACTATGATGCCCTAGATTTAAAAATTACATAATATTGACTTATTTTAATAAGTCACATTAATGATATTTTCAGGATTTGAGTTTTAGAGAATTAGGCCATAACTATTACATTACATCTCTAATATTTCAATGTAGACATTTCTACTCAGTATCCATTTTTTCATGAAATAAAATCTCTTAAATGAAAGAAAATTATTATTTTCTTGATATAAATCTTCTTGAATTCTTACTTTCTCTTACCCTTCCTTATATCCTATGAAAAACATTTCAAAAACATGGGATGAGCATAAAATGCTCAGTAAGATTAATAAAATAAATAATGAACATATTAGTATATGATTACATACAAAACATAAGCTCTTTAACATAATGCATGAAATAAAAAGATATATGAATAACACATATTAATCTAAAATCATAAAGGTAACGTACGCCATCCATAACATAATTACGGGATTTCTTTCACAGCTACATAGGGAGTTACTCTTAGAATACCCATCACATTATATTACCTAAATATATTAGGAGAAATTTTAATGTTTACCTTTTTCCTGGTACCCAATGAATTGAAGAGTTGTCTTACGCTCACTCAACCAAGGTTTATTAGCGAATAACCCATATTTGTAAACAATTCCCAATAACCATAACATATTCATATAACATAAAAAACATAATGGAAAGATAAAATTTCTACATTTCAATCAAAAAATATCATTTAAATATATTTACATAACCAATCCTTTATCAAAACCATATTCAATACCAAAATACGTAAAAGAGTATATGGTATTAATTTTCTTTTTAAAAACCTTATGGACCATTAAGGAAGCCAAAATCAAATAATTATCGGCGCGTCAGAATGTTCATTGTCACCGCATACATTAAAAAAAGAAACATTCCCTTTGTAGTTTAGTAAAAAAATTATGTATAAAAAATATTCCATTTCAATTAAATGAAAATTCAAATGGGTTTATACACCGTATAAAATAATGTCGTATATAAATGAAAATATTCCTCAATGAATGGTGATTGAGAGGAAGTCCCTTGAAAAGAAACTTTGGTAAATAAAAAAGATCAATTACTTGTATTCACTATAGGGAATATAATTTAATGTAAAAAATACAAGATAGGGAAAAAAGTTATTTATCAAATAATCACTGCACAACATAATCAATAAGTATAAGATTAATCCAATGAATGGAAATTGGGTTAAGTAGTTATTTTAATAAAATTCAGCAGGCTAATGACATCACCTAAAAATTCAGAAAATGAGTTGATGAGAGAGAAAAAGGTTCTCTCATCACAAGGACATAAAATTTACTATAATAAGGATATATAAGAACATATCCAAACATTTGAAAAGATAAATTTAATTCCATAACATAAAATAATTCTTTGACAAAAAGAGCACAATGAAAGGTTCCCTTACCGATTTGGTAACTTACAAAACATAAACCACATAAAAGAAAGATAATACAATGAAGATGTAAATACCCATAAATTAAATTTTATTACACAATGAACATAATGATGGGAATAACATATACTACACAAAAGGATAATGTTTCAAATATAGCATGAATCTCACGGGAATAAAAAGTGTGATAAAAACCCCTTACCTCATGTCTAATTTGACTCATTCGTTCTTTAATCTCTTAAATAATAAACTAAAGTTAATTTATACATTAATAAAAACATTTTTTAAGTATATTATTCTCTGTATATAACTTATTACCACATTATAAAAATTACATAATCATATGAGTTAAAACGGTCGTTTTGTTGATATTTGGCACTTGAGTCAAAAATAAACTTCTTATAATTACAAGTTGTCCATGTGGTCAAAATTACATCATATCCATAATTATATTCATGATTTATATATCATATATATCATATATATCCTATGTATATATTTATAATATTATATAACATTTGGAGATAAGAAATGAAATGCACCATTCATGGAGACGATAAGCCGTACGTATGCATCAATGCTAATTTCATTTCTATTTCACATTTAATTAAATGAAAAATTATGGATGCATAGGTATATTATAATTCAAGTATATTATTATATATAATTTCATTAACTCCATCAATTATACGTTCATGTATGGCACAAACGTATCATTTTTCTTTGAGGGGGTGGTAGTCCACACTTCCTCAAAGGAAATTATCGTTTTTACCCATTATGGGAGCCACTGAGTTATGATATGTATGGAAATACCAGAAGTATAGAAACAATATAGATATAATATATATCACATATAAATACAATTTCATCATAATTTCCACCATGAGAGGCGGTAGGAGATAATTGAACAATCATCGTTTCGTGAGGCAGTAGTTCTTCGTCCACAGAAACAGTATGTTTGTTTCCATTAGATTGAGGAATGTATATGTGTAGTTATAATCCTCCTCATAACATAAACATAGTATATTTAGTATACTGGTGTTGTTATTTAAACAAATAATAAGAAGATCATAGGTAGTGATGAAGTAAAATAAAATAAAATAACATTAGGGAAGACGTTACCTTCAAATCATGTAACTCCCTTTGGTATGAACCAAAAGGATTTATTGAAGTTCCTTCTACCTATGGTAAGTCTTATAAGTGGAAGAGAGTGATTTTAGAATTTTATTTGGGTAGATGTTTCATGAGACAAGCGGCTTGAGAGGTGTGCGTAATGGGTTAGAGGTTGTGACCTTTTATAAGAGGGAGGTGGGGCTCTTTAAGAATGTCTGAAATATTAATCTATTATAAAATGAATCGCAGGTTAAAAGGTACAAAACATATTAAATTACAATAAAAGATAATTATAAGTTGAAATAAAATCATCCAATAAAAATTGGACAATGTTTAGATATTTTTTAATCCTTATCGTTTTTATTTAACTCTTTATTATCTTATTTATCTTTTACTATGTCCTGTTATATATTCCTACTATAAGGTAAATATAATTACAATAAAATTCCAAGAGACCCCAAATGGATAAATTATGGAATTGGTACCATTATATAAGTCATTTTCTTTAATATTATATATTTTAGGTCTATTTTATCATTTAATAAATATTAATTTATTTAAAAGCTAATTTTTGTCCATTTTAATACTATTCATATCATGACTTTTAAAAAAATACAAAAAAAACCTGATTATTTTGAGAAAAAAAACATTATTAAATGTAATATAACAAGTAATTTTCATCCTTAAAATTCATGGATAGCGCCAAATGTTTCAAAATAAATTTATTTTATTATTTAGAATATCATTTATTTGAATCCTATATTAATGAAGTAATTGTTGCATCACCATTGTGTAATAATTATATTTATTTATTTAATGTCTAAAAATTGTAAATAAATCACCATGATGTATGAAGTATTTTTATCTTTTAAATCAATTTTTATAATCTAAGAGTTCACTTATATAATCCAATATAACAATTGTTTTACTAAAAGATATATGTTTATTTTACTTTGTCTTTACTTTAAATTAATTTATACAAACTGTCATTATCAATCCCATGTGGCTCCATGGGGTCCGAAAATCAACCCAAGGATTCATTTGGTCAGAAATATCCCATAAAATATGGTTAAGACAAGTTTAAGGGTAATTTAATACTATTATTTTATTATTTTTTAACCTAATGTACTAGATCTACTCTTTAACAATAATAAATAACATATTTACTGAACTAAATATTCATAATATCTAAAAATAAAAATTTACCTATTTACACAATTAGGACCTCTTTATTCCAAATATGGAATCCATTTTTTCCAAATTCAAAACACATAAGTGGCAAAAATTAATTTAAAATTAATTCCTGTTGTCAAAAAAACCTTGTTTTTAAGAAATAATAATTATCCAAAGATAGAAACTCTTTTATGTCCAATTTCAAAGTGAAATTACTTCAAAAGACCAAAATAAGATTAAATGGTAAAAATATAATACAACTAACCTTTGAAACCAATTAAAATATTAATGTAAACATATAAATAAATTAGATTAAAAGGTTGTTTTGAAATAAAATGCAGTATTTTTCACAATTCATTAAAAAATGATCTTTTTAGAAAAATACCGAAATTTCATCCAAATTAGAATTTGATGTCCCGATTATAAAAAAATTATTTTGTCAAATAGAACACATAAAAGTGACAAAAATTATATTTAAAAATTTTTTTCTTTCAAAAGGTGGTAAATAGAACTTTTAAAGAATATTAGAGTATTTAGGATCAAAATTTGATTCTTTCACATTTTAAGCCTCTGAATTTTATTGGATAAATGTAAAACAAATTAAAAAACATGTTTAATAATATTGTTGTCAGTTATTTATTCCCACCAATACAATAGCTAGTCATTAACTACCATTTAAAATAATATTATATTATTATTTTTTAGTATGCCTCAGCTTTATGTGCCACGTGGGATTTTCGGAGAAACCCATTGTTGTGTGCCAGGCACGCCATCAAACAAAAAATCTTTTTTAAAGTAAAATTAATATTTAATTGACAAATATTAATAAATATGAAAATGGTAAATTCTTTATTTATCTGGGATGTTACATCCTTCACCCCTTTAGTAAATTTCATCCACTCAACTTTAAAATGGGGCTTAAAAACATTATTGAAAGTCCCTTATCAAAAAAAGAGTCAATAAAATTATCACTTTAAAAGAAAGAAACAGAAATACAAAGGTCACCTATGATAACCCATACTTGGATTCCATGAAAACAAAGATATAAAGGAGAAACTAAGTGTCCTATTATGATGGAGAGTTATAGAAAACATGATCAAGAGAAGGTTAACCGCTAGAAAACTAGAAACTTGTGATTGGTTAAACTGTCTTTGGATTCCCAATAGAAAAAGAAAAATGAAAAATTTATTGCTTTAAGTTTCATTTAGTAATGTTAGTGAATTTATTTATGAGATTGACTAAGGCCATATGGAAATATTCAAAATTTTCAAGTAGAGTTTCATCCTTTTATATGTTACTATAAAAAAAATCATATTTTTTTCTGAATGGTGAGTATATAAGATGACTTGGTCACACATGATGTTCTCATATAATCTTCTTGAGAATAAAATAATCCACAAAATATGAACTATATTTTTCAATTTTCTTTAGACACTAACTAAAACCAAAATGGTTAGTACAAGATCAGATAATCCCCAAAAAGGGATAATACTTTATAAAAATAAATACTACTCTTAATACCCAAAATTCGACAAACAAGACCCAAAAGATCAGAAAAAACAATTCAATAAAAAACTATCCCTAAATTTCATCAAAGTATCAAAAACTATGATTGAAACCCAAAAATCAAAAGTATTTAATCATGTTTCCTTCCAATGTTTATCATAAAATTTATCTCCAAATAACATCAACTACTATTAAAGTCTCATAGTAAATAGTAATTAAGCTAATCAAATATTCTCTATGAAAGGTTAACAATTTCCATAAATAATCTAAATTTCAATATGACCACAATAAAAACATATATTCTTCCAAAATAAAATATAAACCAGTACTCTACAAATGAGGTCCCATAGTATTCTATTTTTCTTTAAGCATATAATGTTATCAAAAGAGGGAAAATCTTTTAAAATAATACTTATCACTTAATCACCAAATATTTTTCCTATAATAAGGATATCCATTTGATAAAACATAAGTTGAAAAAATAAAAAATATTCTTGATTTTATAAATTCATCTATCTAAAAAGTGATATTCGTACTAACCTGGGACTTCCCGTATTCCACTGGTAGGCGATAAATCCCAATTTCACATTGGTTGTGGGTTCGATTCTCGAAACATTGTCTGACGTGATGGGTTATCACACGGTCTATGTGATATTCTTTTTCAAAAACTATATGATTTTATAACATTCCAAACAATTATATAAATTCCTCAAAATAACCAAAACATATTTTAACCACAAATTTTATCTCATACCGTGCATTTTTCATCCCAAAAAGTAATAACCTATAGTTTACTCAAATTCATGGATTATATAAACAAAGATGGTTCTTTATCACTATATCCACAAAAGAAAATTTAATTCTTCCTTTACTAACATTTTTACATACCAAACTTCATGATTACACAAACTAGAAATAGTCTTCCAAATTAATCTCATCATAAAGAGAGTGTTAATAATTTTCATTATCCTAAAATATTTTATAACTCTAGAATCCCTTATATATAGACTTCCTTCTCATTCAATGTTCTTCATGATCTATTAACCATTATTTCTGAAAATGTTCCATAATACTTATTTCCTACAAAAAAATCACGAATCATATCCTAATATTCAATAATTTCAAAACATCAGCTATGAAATAATCCATAACTTTCATTGGTCATTTTTAGTTTAATCATCCTCAATTGGAATGGCACTAAGTATTATTAAACATTTATTTGTACGGTCCTACTGATACCATACTTGAACCTTTTTCATAGGGAATATATTTGTATAATGACCATGCACACCACATTTGAAACATTCAATTGATCCCCCATGAAAGACCTTCTTTCTAGTTCCTGGTGTCAGTTGGACTCTTTCTTTTTCAATGGCAGGTTCTTGCCTTATGGCCTTCATTACCACATCTATAGAATTTTATATACCCTTTGAATCATTTTCCTAGGTGTTTCATTCCACCTAATTAACACATAGGTTTTAGAATATACATACCTTTATGATTATTACATGATCTTCTGGAGGGATTTGTTTCTCATATATAAGACACCTTATTAAAATCTTCATGGCTCAGGTGGTCAATCATGACTCCAAATAGTAGGTTTATAATAACAACAAGAGTTCTCATTGATGCTCCCATTTCATTCTGTTTCTTATTCCTAAGGTCGTCACAGTTTTATTCACCTCCATTCATACATTGGTGCCCACTACATCTAGCCATATACTAAAACCAAAAAGGTCAGTGTGAGTATATCTCCAAAGTCATCATATAATATCTTATGAGGAGGGTAAGCACTAAGATATACTTATTCTTGATATCTTACACCTGTTCAATTTATCTAAAATAACTATGACACTTTATAATTTTTTAACCATTATGGTTATGTCACATATGCTTAAATAACACCCTAACCAATAATGTTAACAAAACCGACCTCTTATATCAAATATAAGGCCCCGGAATAAAAAATTATATATTCTTTAGTTAAGATAAAATGCACATGGAGGATGTTTTAAGGTTTATAGTTTTAGAGAATTATGCCATAACTATTAAATTACATCTCAAATTTAAAAAGTAGACATTTCTACCTAGTATCGATTTTTTCATAAAATGAAAAGTCATTCAAGAATACAAGAATTCATTTCTTGATAAAAATCTCTTTAAATTATTCCCTTCTCTTACCTTTCCCTGTATCCAGTGGAAAAAATTCAAATACTTGGTATGAGCATAAAAAGCTCAGTAAGGGTTATAAAATAATTAATGAAATCATTGGTATATGATTATATAAAAAACATAATATCTTTAACATACCTCATGAAATCATAAGATTTATGAATAACGCATTGTTATCCCAAATCTGGAAGATAAATTGTGGCATCCCAAACATACCTACGTTGTATCTTTCACATCTATGTAGGGAGTTACGTTTGGAATACCCCTCACAATGTATTCCCTAACTATCTTTGGAGATAGTTTAACAGTTACCTCCATCACATTACCCAATCCACTGGAGAGCTATCTCAGGCTCACCCACCCATGGTTTTTCCAAGAACAACCTGTATTTGTGAACAATTCCCAAGAACCATAACATATTCTTAACACATAAAAAACGATAGAAATATAATATTTCCACATTTCAATAATAAAATATAGTTAATAAATATTTACCTAACCAATAAATTATCAAAACCATTTTCAAATTCAAAAAACATAAATGAGTATATGGTATTTATTTTCCCTTTAAAAACATTATGGCTATTTAAGGATGCGAAAAAACAAATAACACTCGCTGCGGAGGAAAGGTCATTGTCACCGCGTATGTTAAAAAAACATTCCCTTTTTCCTTTAGTAGAAATCTATGTATTAAAAATATTCCCTTTGAATTAAATGAAAATTGAAAGGGGTTTATACACCATATAAAATAAATTCATATAAAAATAAAAATATGCTTCAATGAAATGTGATTGAGATAAATTTCCTTACAAATATCATGTTGTAAATAAAATAGATCAATTAATTGTATTCCCTATAGGTAAACATAATTAATATAAAAATAAAATATAGGAAAAAAAGTTATTTATCATGTAATCATCACAAGACCTAATCATGAAGTAAAATATTAACCCAAAGAATTGAAATTGGGTTAAAAAGTTCGCTTAAAAAATTCGGCACCCTAACAACATCACATAAAAATTCATAAAATAAGGTAATGAGAGAGAAAATGGGTCTCTCATAAAATGGACAAAAATGTATAGTAATAAGTATATATAATAACATATCCCCAGATTTCAAATTTAAATTTAAAGACATAACCTAAAATAAGTCTTTGATAAAAGAGGAAGGTGAAAGTTTACCTTACATATTTGGTAACTTCTGAAACATACACCACATGAAAAAAAATCATAAAATGAATATTTGAATACCCAAAAATTAAATTTCATTACAAAATGAATAAAATAATTAGCAGTACATAAAATAAACAAAAGGAAAATGTTACAAATACAGCATGAATCTCATGGGAATAAAAAGTGAGATAAAAACCACTTACCTCATGTCCGACTTGACTCGTTCATTCTTTAGTCTCTTAAATATTAAAATAAAGTAAATTTTTACTTTATTTAGAAACATTTTCAAGTTTATTGTTCATTTTATATCACTTATTACAATGTTATAAACAATACACAATCATTTGAGTTAATAACAATCATTTTGTTGATATTTGGTTCTTGAGTCAAGAATGAACTTCTTATAATTAAAAGTTGTCCATGTGGTCAAAATTAAATGATATATAGAATTATATTAATTATTTAAATATCATATATATCATATATTTTCTATATATATTTATTTATAGTAGAAAATAACATTTAGAGATAAGAAATGAAATACACCATTCATGGAGACGGTAATCGGTACGTATGCCTGAATGCTAGTTTCATTTCTATTTCATACTAAATGGAATGAAAAAATAATGATACATAGTTATATTATAATCAATGTATAATATAACTTATAATTTTCATTAACTCCTTTTTTTATACATTCCATGCATGGAATGAATGAGTCATATCACATTGAGGGGGTGGTAGTCTACTCCTCCTCAAAAGAAAATTACCGTGTTTACCTATTATGGAAACCATGATGTGATGATATAAATGGAAATTACAAAAGTATAAAAAAATATAAATATAATATATATCTCATATACATATAGTTCCATAATAATTTCTATCATGAAATGCGGTAGAAGATAATTGAACAATCATCGTTTCGTGAGGCAGTAGTTCACCGTCCATAGAAACATTATATTCGTGTCCATTAGATGGAGGTCTATGGATGTTTAGTTAGAATTACACTCATAACAGGAACCAAGTATATTTAGGATACTGGTTTTGTTATGTAGACAAACAATAATAATATCACAGGGAGTGAAGAAGTAAAATAAATGAGGAGAACTTGAGGGAAGACGTTACCTTTAAATTGGGTTACATCCATTGGTTTGAACAAAAATCCATTCTTGATGTGCCTTTGACTAAGGTAAGGATTCTTGATGGATGATAGAGATATTGGGAGCTTATTTTAGTAGAGGTTGGATAGGCCAATGGGCTTGAGAGGTGTGAGTAATGTGTTAGAGGTTGTTCCCTTTTATAAGAGGGAGGATGGGGTCTTTAGGAAATATTGAAAATATTAATTTATGATAAAATTATTTTGGGTTTTAAAAGGCTCAAAACTTATTTAATTCAAAGGCAAGGTATAGATATGTTGAAATAAAATCATCCAATAATAATTGGAGAGGTTTTGGATATTTTTTAATCCGTATCTTTCTTATTTAATCCTTTGTTAACTTATTTAAAATTTTCCATGTCCTCTTATATATTCATACTATATGGTAATTATATGTACTATAAAATTACAAGCGACCCGATATGAATAATTTATGACATTAGTAATATTATTTATGTCATTTTTACGAATATTATATTTTTACGACTATTTTTTCATTTAATAAAATATTAATTGATTTTAAAACTCTTTTATGTTAATTTTAATACAATTCATATCATGACTTTAAAAAAAATAAACAGTAACATTCATATTTCAAAAAAAATTATGAATTAATAGATAATAATTAAATATTATACCTAAAATCTGTGGATGACATAAAAAGATTCAAAATAAATAAATTTTAGAAATTATAACATCATTTATTTGAATCATTTTTAATGAAGTAATTGTGGCATCACTATTGTGTCATAATTAAGTTTATTTATTTAATGACTAAAAATTATAAATAAAATACCATGAAGTAATAATTCACAGTATATTTCAATGGAATATTTATAGTCTATGTTTTAACTTATATAACACCATATAATATTTTTTTCTAATATATAAATTTATATATATTTATGTTAATTTTGTATTTACTTTAAATTAATTAATATAAAGTGCCATTTTCACATTCATGTGGCTCCATGGGGTCCCAAAATCAACCCAAGGATTCCCTTGGTCAGAAATATCTTATTAAATATGGTTAGGAAAAGTGTAAGGGTAATTTAATTTTATTATAATATATTTTTCACCATTATTTACCAGATTAACCCTTTAACCTTGATAAATAAAATATTCACTGAAATCAATATGCATAATTTCTAAAAAATAAAAGTTTTTATTTACACAATTTTGACCTCCTAATTCAAAATAAGGAATCCACTTTTTTCAAATTCCAAACATAGAAGTGGAAAAAATTAATTTGAAATTAAATCCATATGTCAAAAAAACGTCTTTTTATGAAATAATAACTATCAAAATATTAACATTTATTTATGTACAATATCAAAGTGAAAGTACTTCCAAGGATAAGAATTGTATTAAATGGTAACAATATAATCCAATTAAACTTTAAATCTAATTAAATTGTTAATTCAAACATATAATTAAATTAGATTAAAAAGCATTTGTGAATTATATTGCAGTATTTTGCACAAATAATTAAAAATGTTCTTTATCAAAAATTACCTAAATTTAATCCAAAGTAAATTTTGATGCCTTGATTATAAAAAATAATTTTATTTTTTCAAATAGAACATATAAAGGTGACAAAAATTAGATTTAAAATGGGGTTTCCATAAAAAGGCGGTAAATCCACCTTTTAAAGAATATTACTGTATTTATGCATAAAATTTGATTCATTCACATTTTATGTCTCTAAATATTATTGGATAAATGTAAAAATATTTAACAAAAAGTTATAATCATATTTTATTCAGTTATGTTCATTCCCACAAATACAACGGCTAGGTGTTAACTACCATATAAATTAATATTAGATTTTTATTTTTCTGAATGACTAAACCTTATGTGCAACATGATATTTTCAGAGAAACCCATTGTTTCATGTCAGGTACTCCATCAAAGATAACATCCCTTTTAATGTACAATTAATATTTTATTCTCCAATATTAATAAATATGAATATGTAATATTTTGTATTTACCTAGGATGTTACAAACACTCAGTCATAAAAAGATATAATTGTGATAAAACAATCTTATTAACTATATCAGGATCACCTTTTTATCTTATAAATTTTTTAATTATGATATAATGAATATAAATTTAAATTCTTTCACCTTTTCATCATAAAAACTCTAAAAACACATTTAAAACAATATAAAGAATATTTTATATTTTGAAATAGACATTGTTTTAAAAAAGAATTTGCACAACTAAATTACCTATATAGAAGGGAAATATTGTATTTGTATGAATAAGAGGTGAAATATTATATTGGAAACTAGAAATAAAATAAT
The DNA here is from genome assembly GCA_963277665.1 of Viscum album. Lineage (NCBI taxonomy): Eukaryota > Viridiplantae > Streptophyta > Magnoliopsida > Santalales > Viscaceae > Viscum > Viscum album. The sequence continues at coordinate 1,954,887,134 of OY728127.1, read as the reverse complement.
ATTTATGGTTGTAGAAAAATTCATTATCATTATATACATTGATGAATAATAATCTTTTTGACTTTCGTAATACGAATCCAAACATTACGTTAAAAGATCCATTTGAAAACCTTTGAAAGAAATTAACAAGGGACTAAAAATTACTTTTACAATTATTTTATGTCATTATAAATTCCTTAATATTATATATTTAAAAATATGGACATGGAAGAAAAATTGTTTGCCAGGAATCATTAAAGAGGAATTTTAAAATAATGTTCTTTATCATGATTCTGACTCATCAGATACATTGTGTATCATCATGAATAAAAAAACTATGTTAATTTTTTAATTTAATAAGGAAATGTTTTGATGATTATCATTCCTTTTTTATGTTTCAGAATAAAATAATTATTCAATTATGTTCATGTAAGATATTTTGATGATATTCAACTCGTATGTCCAAAATGGCATTGGTAGGTTGAATATAGTAAAAGTGGTCATTATTCCATCATATATAGAATAATAATCCCCAATTAAATATAATTTTCCAATATAAATAATAATTTTAAAATAAATCATGAGTGATGATTATGAAGAATGAACTATGTTACAATGATCGGGATGGTAGACATTACATATGCATGAGTACCTTTTCCACTGGTCAATGATAATTCTGGAAATAATGATCATACTATTTTATAATTAAATAATGATAATAATATCATAAATACTATTTTATTTCATTACATATACTTATATATATATCATATATGTGATGTGGTTATGAAAAAAATCACATCCATTTGTGGATACGGTTGTCTACACATATGCAACAATGAAATTTTCATTATTCATTGAATGAAATGTTAAGAAAATAGAGGATATCACATCTCAAAAATGATTAATATGTCCATAAATTTAGAATTATACATCAAATCCATCAACATAGACATCCATGAGAGGTGGTTGTGGTAAATTAAATATACCGGTTTGTGAGGTAGTAGTCTATAGTACACACAAGTAATGTTTTCTTCTCCCATTTTATTAAAGTTAAAATAGATTTACATGATGACATTAACATAATAACATCTTATTATAAGTAATAAACTACTTTTTATTATTTAATATAGTTTGATGAATATTTTCTATTGGTAGAAAAATAAATAAAATGAAAATCGTAGATAAGAAATATAAAACTTCTTTGCAAAACCTCTACGGTTTTACCCCAAAATATTTTGAAAGATATTTTACTAAAAAAAATTGACTCTTAGAAATGTTTAGGGATAAAATTAATGCATTTGGAAAAGTCTTAGTTGAACAAAATATTTTGTTCTGTTCGAATAAGAAAACTACACGAGGTTTCCTTTTATAAATAATGGTAGGGGAACTCTTGGAATTTCCAAATGATTTAAATTAATATTAATTTATTTTTACATTAAAATGGATCTAAATATATAATATTTTATGATAATATGATGATGAATTTAAATACTATCATCGAATAAAATTTTTACATGTTTAAATAATATTTTTACACTTATATTTTTAATCACTATGTTTACCCTTTATACAATTACGGTGATATTAATGTTTTTTTATCAATGGGTTAATATAGTTACAATTAAAAGAAAAATTTGACCCAAAATGGACCATGATTTTTATTTTAAACCATATCAAAATAAATTTTATAATGATATTATTTTCTTTTGAATTTTATATCTCTTAATGAAATATCATTTATTATAAAAATATCCATAATGTGAGTTTTGGAACGATTCATGTAATTTGATGTTAAAAACTACAAGAAATAACTATATTGCTAATATTGTGACAACCCTGCTTTTTATTACAACTTAAACATGCTTTATTACATAAAACTACACTTGATACAACAAAGAAGATCGAGAGGTTTAGTGTCTTTGGGGCTTAGGATCATTACATAAAAACTTTAAACTCGAAATACAACATCCTTATTGAAAACTTCCTTTACATGACCACTATATTCCTTCGTACTTAGCATTGCATGGGATAACCTGAGGACATGCATAAGAAAAGGGTGAGCTATAAAGCCCAGTAAGGGAGTACATAATGAATAACATGAGGAGTACAATACATGTTAGGCAATAGGCATATCAATAGAGCATAAGAGAGACATGAACATAAAGGCATGATAAAGCATGATAATCATAACATGGAAATGTGGCAACAACACTTAACATTGAATTAGCATGAGCCAAGGCTCATTGCACATGGTGCATGAGTAAACCCTCATTGCACTTGAAGCACGAGTAAACCCTAGATGCACTTGAATTAGCATGAGTAAACACTCATTGCACATGACGTATCATGATATTATACTTTACCCAATGCATTGGAGCGCTATAAAGGGCGCACCCTTCTTAAACATTTCATTTCATGCATAAGTGTGCCACATGGATCATAAAACATGGATTCATAAAACATAATCATTTATTACACGATAAAGGAATGTGGAATTCATACATGAAACTTTACAATCAATAAGTAAATGTGCATAAAGGTGAATACCCTTGATGGAGAAATGGGAATGGTATTCACTACACAATGATATTGGCTTAGAAAATCGGTGTGATTTCGGCAGCGTAACGGCGTGACATAAGAATTCATAAAAAGGCTGATGAGAGAGAAAGGGGTTCCTCATCATATTTACATGTAATGGACAGTAAGAAGTTCATATAGATACATGTCCCAACAATTGAAAAGGAATTTAGATTCATGATACAAAAGTATTGCTTGAATATAAAAGAGGAAAAAAAGGTTCCTTTCGGAATTTCGGCATAGTAACGGGTGTACATGGGAGGCATTTATTGAGAGAGAAAGGGGTCTCCCATCATTCAAAAAATAAGAGGGCAGTATGGGAGAGGTTCGAAACCATACCCCAACATTCATAAATGAAATTAAAAGGGAAATACAACTTAAAGAAAACTGACAAAAATGAGAAAGGAAGAAAAAACCCTTACTTGGAAGTGTGCTTCCAAAGGCTAGAGAGTGGCTTGTGAGAGGCTTATTGGGAGCTTGGGGCACCTTGAGAGGATTCTAGAGGGAGTAGGGCAGAGGTTGGACGAACTTAAAGGGCTTTGAGTGAGGAGGAAGTGGGAGCTTGGGTGGGTTTATATAGGAAAGGTGAGAGAATTCCTTATTATTTAGGTTTGGGACCCCTTATATTAAAATAATCCAAACCACAAAACATCCCATGGTATTTTCCCCTGGTTTCTGGAAAAGGAAAGAGGAAAACAATATTTTACAAGTCCAAGGTCCGAACTTATTAAAAAATTAGGGTTTCTTATGTGGAGGTGAGTCACACTCCCATGGAAATTAATTTAAAAAGGCAAAGTGTTGAATAAGTCTTGAGGGCTCCATTAATGCTTTGAAAAGTAAGTAAAACAAACCCAAATCCTCATTATTTTAATGATAAAACACATATTGTCCGAACATAAGGATTATGGTATTTTATTACATCACCATTGGGTCATTATGATGTCATAAAACACATTATATATTTAAATGGTATTTAATTTTTACCCAAAAATTTGACTGTCTCAGAAAATTATGAAAAAATCACCGTTGGATAATTTCGGCGTCCTGATTCCAAAAATAATATTTATTTTATCTAAATAAATTTCTAAATATGTGAATTTTCACTTTTAAAATAAAAACCGACATTTATAAAAAATTCACGGGTTTTGACAGAAATGGTTTTCAAACCTTAATAAAAATTTTAATTTCATTCATAAAATTATAAGATCATTTATATTTAATAAAAATTAATTTAATATTAATAATAATATTTTATTAAAATATTATTTAATTCAAAAATCCTGTAATTTAATAAAATGTAATTCTTAATTAAATAATAACTAAAAACATCATTTGTACTTTAAAAACTAATTACAATGCATCAAAAATGACTAGAAATTATATTCATTATTATATACAAAAAATAATGTACATGAACATGGTGCTACTTATTTGTTACATAACCCCTTAAAATAGCCGCATAAGACCTAAGGGTAAGGTGTGCGATGGTGACAGACTCTTGGGGTTGCTCGGATAACATCGCTCGAGTGGTAATCTCTATCAACTTCCATTTTTCCCGTAGACGATCACGTTCTAGCTTGACTTGATGAAGCTCAACTTGGGCTTGGTCGAGGGCAAAGCCCAAAGACGCCACCTCTTTTCAGATCTCCGACAAATGGGCTTCGTAAGGGGCAATTCTACTGGATGAGGCCATCGCTTCCTTTGTATGAGTAGAAAATTGGTTCGTTAAAGCCTTATATTTAAACTACCCAGATGATCACTGTTCAACGGCTATAAAAGTAACGGTCACAAATCGTAACGTTAAACTAAAGAAGTTGAAATCTTATAAAAACATAAAGAAAAATTTAACTGGATCAAGAGGTATTTTCCATTAATGAAATTTTGGGTCGTTACAACATTCCCCCCTTAAGAAATTTCACCCTCGAAATTTTCCTTTTTCCCACACTAAAACAACTGTGGGTAACTTAGCTTCATCATATCCTCCGACTCCCAAGTTGCTTCTTCAAACTTGTGGGTTCTCCACAACACCTTGACGAGGGGCATTGTCTTATTTCGCAGAACTTTTTCTCTACGATCCATGATCTTTACTGGTTGCACCTCATAAGGAAGATCGTCTTCTAATTGTACCACCTCAGAAGAGAGTACATGTGAAGGGTCTGGTATGTACTTCCTTAAGAGGGATACATGGAAGACATCATGCACCTTGGCCATAGTAGGTGGAAGTGCTAGTCGATAGGCCACAGCCCCAACACGTTCAAGAATCTCGAATGGGCCGATGTACCTTGGACTTAACTTCCCTTTCCTTCCAAACCTCATGACCTTCTTCCATGGAGATAAGCGTAAAAACACCATATCTCCGACTTTAAACTCAAGGTCTCGTCGACGATTATCTGCATAACTCTTCTGTCGACTTTGGGCTTCCTTGATATGCTGCTGAATGGTTTTCACCTTCTCCACCATTTCTTCGACCATTTCGGGTCCAAGCAGCTTACATTCACCGACCTCATCCCAACATGCCGGTGTTCTACACCTTTTCCCATACAGGGCTTCATATGGTGCCATTTGGATGCTCGAGTGGAAACTATTATTATAAGAGAACTCAACTAGATGAAGATGTTGATCCCATCCTCCTTTAAAGTCCATTGAGCACGCTCTCAAAATATCCTCAAGTGTTTGGATAGTCCGCTCGAATTGGCCATCAGTTTGAGGATGATAGGCCGTACTGAAGTTCAGTTCAGTATTCAGAGCATGTTGAAGAATCTTCCAAAACTTAGAGGTAAATCTTGGATCTCGGTCAGAAACAATAGATAGTGGTACTCCATGCAACCGTACCACTTCCCTGATATATATCTGTGCCAGTTGATCCAAAGAGAAATCCTCTCGAATAGAAATGAAGTGTGCAGTCTTTGTAAGATGATCCACAATAACCCAGATTGCATTGTTGCTTTTGGATGTCCTTGGAAGTCCAGTGACGAAGTCCATGGTGATGTTCTCCCATTTCCATTCCGGTATGGGCAATGGTTGCATCATCCCCTTAGACTTCTTCCTCTCTGCCTTCACTTGCTGACACACCAGGCACTTTGATGTATATTCGGCGATCTCCTTCTTCATATTATCCCACCAAATGTTTTCTCGGAGATCTCAATACATCTTTGTGCTCCCTGGGTGAATAGAGAAATTTGAACTATGTGCATCATCCAAAAGTTCCTTCTTCAGCTCCGAACTTGATGGGACACATAGTCCTTTCCCAAACCGCACAATTCCTTCTTCATTAACATTAAACTCTGAGGATTTTCCCTTTTTGATAGCTTCCACTTTTTCTTGGATTCTCGCATCATCCTTTTGAGCATCCTTTAACCTTTCCAAAAGAGATGGTTGAGCAATCATTTGTGAAAGGACTTATGATGTTCCCTTCTTTATGATTCCCACGTCCATCTTCATCAAGTCTAAGAAGATTGGATCCTTCTCAATTCTCATCATTGATAGAATTGATGGATCCTTTCTACTTAGGGCATCCGCCACCGTGTTCGCCTTCCCAGGGTGGTAATGTATTGAACAGTAATAATCCTTTATGAGCTCTATCCATCTTCTCTGGCGCATATTAAGCTCTTTCTGTGTGAATATATATTTAAGACTCTTGTGGTCAGTATATATCTCACATTTCTCTCCATAGAGATAATGCCACCAGATTTTCAAGGCAAAGATCACCGCCGCCAACTCCAGATCATGCATTGGATAGTTTAGCTCATGGATTTTCAACTGTCTTGAGGCATAGGATATCACTTTATCATTCTTCATCAGCACACATCCTAAGCCCTTCTTCGAAGCATCACTGAATACCACAAAAAGCTCCCCACTTGTGGGTAAAGTGCGCACAGGTGCAGTGATAAGCCTCCTTTTCAACTCCTTGAAGCTTTCTTCGCATTCATCACTCCAAGAAAACTTTACTCCCTTTCGAGTTAGCTTGGTAAGAGGGTTGGACAATCGTGAGAAGTTTCTCACAAATCGTCGATAATATCCAGCTAACCCCAAGAAGCTACGGATATCAGTTACCGATGTTGGCCTCGGCCATCCCTCAATTGCATCTGTTTTGGAGGGGTCCACAGATATCCCATTGCTTGTGATGATATGGCCCAAGAATGAGACCTCCTTCAACCAGAACTCACACTTGCTGTACATGTCATAGAGCTTCTCCTTGCACAAAGTCTCCAGTACAGTTCTTAAATGCTCCTCATGGTCCTCTTTGGGTTTGGAGTATATTAGAATATCATCTATAAAGACTACCACATATTTATCTAGGTAATCTCTAAAGACTCTATTCATCAAGTCCATGAATATTGCTGGAGCATTGGTGAGTCCAAAAGGCATTACTATGAATTCATAGTGCCCGTACCTTGTACGAAAAGCAGTTTTGGGGATATCTTCCTTCTTTACCCTTACTTGATAATATCCCGACCGCAAGTCGACCTTGGTGAAGTATTGTGCTCCACGCAGCAGATCAAACAAGTCATAGATTCTTGGGAGAGGATACTTTTTCTTTATCGAGATTTTGTTAAGTTCACGATAAACGATGCAAAGCCGCATTGACCCATCCTTCTTCTTGACGAAGAGGACTGGTGCACCCCACGGTGATGCACTTGGGCGTATAAACCCTTTATCCAGATTCTCCTGTAGTTGTTTCTTCAGTTCTTCAAGCTCAACCACAACCATTCTATATGGAGTCTTGGATATTGGTAGCGTCCCAGGTATAAGTTCAATTGAGAACTCAACATCTCTTCTTGGAGGAAGACCAGGAAGTTCCTCGGGAAATACTTCAGCGAATTCCCTCACAATAGGCATTTCTTCAAGGGTGGTTTCTTCCTTGGACTCAATCATCTGAGCCAGATATGCGTGCTCATAAGGCAGTAATATCCATGCTTGAGATGATGGAGCTAAAGGAGATTCATCTTCCTCCTGACACTTGTAAAGAATCGGGGGTCGATTCTCCATATGGAGTGTGATTTCCCTCTCCCGACAATTTATGTTGGCTCTATATAAGGAAAGCCAATCCATGCCAAGAATTGCATCAAATTCCACCAAAGGGAGTATGACGAGGTTCGCTGGGAAATTCAATCCACAGATTATAACAGGGGAGGACTTATACTCATGGGATGCAATGATTGCCCCATTTTCCGTACTCACCGACATCTTTACTTCCATGATTTGTGGTGGTGCAGGGATTGTTCTACTAAACTTTTGAGATATAAAAGAATGCGTAGAACCGGAATCAAAAAGTACGTTCGCTATTATTGAATGAATAACTAGCGTACCTGTCACCACTTCGTTGTCGGGGTTCACTTCGGCAGAAGTGATGGCAAAAGCTCTTCCTTGCTGTCTTGGAGGTTGTTGATTGCCTCCGATAACCCTTGGATTAGGGCACTGATTCAAAAAGTGACCCGGTTCTTTGCATTTGAATCATTGAACAACGCGTTGAGGTTCAAACTGAGCGTTCCTCCCCTCCGTCGCAGCTGCGGGTCCTTCTTGCTGACAGTTAACAGCTAGGTGCCCTTCTCTTCCACACTTGAAGCATTTTCTTGTCCCCCTAAGGCAATTTCCAGGGTGCTTTTTCCACACTTTTGGCAAGTGGGGTGCTGGAATTTCTTAGCGCCGTTGGATTTATCCATCGGACCACCAGCATTGAAGTCCACCTTCCGCTTCTTGTCCCCATGATACCCCTGTGATTCTCCAATATCCATTTCAACCTTGAGGGCACATCGGACAATTTCCTCATAGATGTCGAAGTCACGGATCGCTAATGCTTTCCGCAAGCTAGGCTTCAGCCCACCAAAGAAGCGATCAACGTTGTATTCGGGGGTAACGACAAAGCCGGAAGCGTATCTTGCAAGCCTTGTGAAGTTTTCCTCGTACGCTCCCACATATTCCTCATCTTTCTGCTTGAGGGAAAGGAAGTCCCTTTCCATCTTAAGACGGTGGGTGCGTGGAAAATATTTATCGAAAAACATCTTCCGGAATACCTTCAATTACAATGCCTCGATCTCCTCCTCGGGCTTCGTATTTTTGATCAACGTCCACCATTGATCAGCTTCACCCTCCATACGATAAGCCGCCAGGAGAACCTTCTCTTTTTCAGAGCATTGGAGGATGGAGAATATCTTTTCAATGGAGTTGATCCATTGTTCAGCAATCGTGGGATCGGATGATCCACTAAAAGTAGGAGGCCTTTGTCTCATGAAGATTTCAATATGGACTTGTTCTTTCTTAGGGGGGGGGGGGGGTTGAACGTTCCTCTTGACCAGTGTTTCTATTCAAAACTTGATTTAGCTGAGAGAGAAGCGTGACAAAGTTCGCGATTCCCGCTCCCATTGGATTAGGCATCTCATAAGTACAATCATCACACTGATCTTCACAACGGTTGTTAGCCCGAGTTCTCCTATTACCGGCCATTGGCTGGAATAAAAGGAAAGTTAGGGGTAACACATAAAGGGTAATCCAAAGACAAAAGTTGATGACTTATAAATAAACTTTAATCTCTTCAACTCATGAGTCTATAGGATTCAATCCAGGCTTTTCATGATCTTCCTTCTAACATATATTCTTAGGGGCATTTTCCCTTAATAAGGGTTCATACTAAGATTGTGAATTTATCAAAACATATCCCCCGGGAGTGTCGTAACCAAGAGTGCAGCAAGGCCCATTGTCGTGCACCAGTTCCCGTTCGAGTCTAGCTCAAAGCGGTGTTTTCTGGTTTTACCCCTAGGATACATCTGTGCCAGAGCCGCCTCTACCTGCTCGTATCCAGACAGGGATGTATTTGTTTGATAAAACACTTACTTAGTATTTACCAAAACTTAGGGATGTTTTTATTATGCTTAGTCTTGTATCTAAGGCTTTACTAGGGTTTCCTAATCCCAAAAATAACTAAACCTAACCTCTGATACCAACTGTGACAACCCTGCTTTTTATTACAACTTAAACATGCTTTATTACATAAAACTTCACTTGATACAACAAAGAAGATCGAGAGGTTTAGTGTCTTTGGGGCTTAGGATCATTACATAAAAACTTTAAACTCGAAATACAACATCCTTATTGAAAACTTCCTTTACATGACCACTACATTCCTTCGTACTTAGCATTGCATGGGATAACCTGAGGACATGCATAAGAAAAGGGTGCGCTATAAAGCCCAGTAAGGGAGTACATAATGAATAACATGAGGAGTACAATACATGTTAGGCAATAGGCATATCAATAGAGCATAAGAGAGACATGAACATAAAGGCATGATAAAGCATGATAATCATAACATGGAAATGTGGCAACAACACTTAACATTGAATTAGCATGAGCCAAGGCTCATTGCACATGGAGCATGAGTAAACCCTCATTGCACTTGAAGCATGAGTAAACCCTCGTTGCACTTGAATTAGCATGATTAAACACTCATTTCACATGACGTATCATGATACTATACTTTACCCAATGCATTGGAGCGCTATAAAGGGCACACCCTTCTTAAACATTTCATTTCATGCATAAGTGTGCCACATGGATCATAAAACATGGATTCATAAAACATAATCATTTATTCCACGATAAAGGAATGTGGAATTCATACATGAAACTTTACAATAAATAAGTAAATGTGCATAAAGGTGAATACCCTTGATGGAGAAATGGGCATGGTATTCACTACACAATGATATTGTCTTAGAAAATCGGTGTGATTTCGGCGGCGTAACGGCGTGACATAAGAATTCATAAAAAGGCTGATGAGAGAGAAAGGGGTTCCTCATCATATTTACATGTAATGGACAGTAAGAAGTTCATATAGATACATGTCCCAACAATTGAAAAGGAATTTAGATTCATGATACAAAAGTATTGCTTGAATATAAAAGAGGAAAAAAAAGGTTCCTTTCGGAATTTCGGCATAGTAACGGGTTTACATGGGAGGCATTTAATGAGAGATAAAGGGGTATCCCATCATTCAAACAATAAGAGGGAAGTATGGGAGAGGTTGAAAACCATACCCCAACATTCATAAATGAAATTAAAAGGGCAATACAACTTAAAGAAAATTGACAAAAATGAGAAAGGAAGAAAAAACCCTTACTTGGAAGTGTGCTTCCAAAGGCTAGAGAGAGACTTGTGAGAGGCTTCTTGTGAGCTTGGGGCACCTTGAGAGGATTCTAGAAAGAGTAGGGCAGAGGTTGGACGAACTTAAAAGGCTTTGAGTGAGGAGTAAGTGGGAGCTTGGGTGAGTTTATATAGGAAAGGTGAGAGAATTATTTATTATTTAGGTTTGGGACCCCTTATATTAAAATAATCCAAACCACAAACCATCCAATGGTATTTGCCCATGGTTTCTGGAAAAGGAAAGAGGAAAAAAATATTTTACAAGTCCAAGGTCCGAACTTATTAAAAAATTAGGGTTTCTTATGTGGAGGTGAGTCACACTCCCATGGAAATTAATTTAAAAAGGCAAAGTGATGAATAAGTCTTGAGGGCTCCATTAATGCTTTAAAAAGTAAGTCAAACAAACCCAAAACCTCATTATTTTAATGATAAAACAGATATTGTCCGAACATAAGGATTATGGTATTTTATTACATCACCATTGGGTCATTATGATGTCATAAAACACATTATATATTTAAATGGTATTTAATTTTTACCCAAAAATTTGACTGTCTCAGAAAATTATGAAAAATTCACCGTTGGATAATTTCGACGTCCTGATTCCAAAAATAATATTTATTTTATCTAAATAAATTTCTAAATATGTGAATTTTCACTTTTAAAATAAAAACCGACATTTATAAAAAATTCACGGGTTTTGACAGAAATGGCTTTCAAACCTTAATAAAAATTTTAATTTCATTCATAAAATTATAAGATCATTTATATTTAATAAAAATTAATTTAATATTAATAATAATATTTTATTAAAATATTATTTAATTAAAAAATCTTTTAATTTAATAAAATGTAATTCTTAATTAAATAATAACTAAAAACATCATTTGTACTTTAAAAACTAATTACAATGCATCAAAAATGACTAGAAATTATATTCATTATTATATAAAAAAAATAATGTACATGAACATGGTGCTACTTATTTGTTACATAACCCCTTAAAATAGCCGCATAAGACCTAAGGGTAAGGTGTGCGATGGTGACAGACTCTTGGGGTTGCTCGGATAACATCGCTCGAGTGGTAATCTCTATCAACTTCCATTTTTCCCGTAGACGTTCACGTTCGAGCTTGACTTGATGAAGCTCAGCTTGGGCTTGGTCAAGGGAAAAGCCCAAAGATGCCACCTCTTTTCCGAGCTCCGATAAATGGGCTTCGTAAGGGGCGATTCTACTGGATGAGACCATCGCTTCCTTTGTCTGAGTAGAAAATTGGTTCGTTAAAGCCTTATATTTAAACTACCCAGATGATCACTGTTCAACGGCTATAAAAGTAACGGTCACAAATCTTAACGTTAAACTAAAGAAGATGACATCTTATAAAAACATAAAGAAACATTTAACTGGATCTAGAGGGATTTTCCATTAATGAAATTTTGGGTCGTTACAAATATAAAGCATTAAAACCACTTTAATATGACATTTTTATAGGAAAATCAAGAATCATAACACTTATTCCAAATAATACTACTTTTATCATTTTTGAAATTATTTATTTTTATCTTTATATTAATTGAATAATTATTGTGTCGGCATTGGATTTGGATTTGATGTCATTATTTCACTAATAAAAAATAGGAAGGAATTACCATGTTAAATATAAAATTTTATATTTAAAATGAATTTATATAACTAATCATACCCACATTTTATATGTATTGAAAAAAAATTAAAATATAATAAAAAAGAGTGAATGAATTTTTTGACGTTCCATTAAATAAAATATTATAATGTTAAGGACCTATGGAAAAAAGATAATATACTCAAATTTTAGATGATTATGGAAAAAGTATTCACATAAAATTAAATAAATTCATGTGTTAGGGTTACATTCTAATAATTAAAATATTATTTTTACACTTTTTACATTGACACTAGTGAAAATTGATTATACGATTACTAATCAGAATGACTAAAATAATTGTTAAATATTTACCCAATTTGTAACTAATGATTCCATATACAAAAATCCATTTTTCAAGATTCAAAAAAAAGTGTTAAATATGTTATTATATAAATATACCATTTATGAGTTTTGAATTTATTTTTCAAGACTCACAACATATAATGAAAATCAAAATATAAATACAATAACTCTTTATTAAATCATTCCTTATTACCACCCATATAATGTTTTTATGGAATTAAGGTTACACCACATCTATTAAATGTTAGTACAAACGTATTCATGAGCGATGTTATCATTTTACAATGGATTTGATAGATAAGATAGTAGATATAATTTTATAATTAATGACATGTAAATATGTCATAAATATAACATATATTTAATATTTAAATCTTTATAACCACCTATTTAAAATGGTTATGTAGAATGAATTACACCTCTACATAGAGATAGTAAATCGTACATACGCACGACCGAACTTTTCAGTTCTTTCGTGTTGGATTTTTTTTGTAAAATTATTTTCTTGTAATCATAATCATAATAACATTAAATTATCTTAATGATACCAGGGTCATTATTTGATTATGGTTATAATAGATTTATATTAATTAGTAGAATAAGTATTTTTATATGAAAAAATTATAGGTTTTGGTCTATATGGGTTGCTCAATGTGGTGAAAATATATAAAGAAGTGTTGTCCTTTTGTAAGTGAGGGGAGATACATTATTATACTTTTTTAAGTTATTAAATTAAAATAAATTATTTTTTGTTTAATAAAGGATTGAAATTTTTATAATTAAAATATATTATATGGATGATTTTAAAGCATCCAATCTGATAAAATATTGGCATTTTTTCACCATTATATTTTATTTTTAAACCTCTTAAATCCTTCTGAGAATATTTGCATTGTTAATATTTTTTACACATTAAGGATAATGAATACCACCATAAATGGGTGAAAAACCCATTAGTATACATATTAAAATATTTTATACCATATATAATACATATTATATATTAAAATAGTTTTATGATTTTAAAATAATTTAATAAAACAATATTTTCAAAAAATAACATTAGTTACCTTTTTTGACATTATTCACTTAATTTAACAATAATAACATATATAAAATTTAGTAAATATAATATAATTTAATAAATGTAAATAATATGATGTTATTATATGTAAATAATATTATACAAAATAATTCACCAAAATTTTCATACTTTTAATATTTTGAAAATCAATTATTTTATTTTATACATTACATTAATAAATATCATGTTAGTGATGAAAATGAATTTAGGATAATTATTTAACAATGGTAAATATGAAATATTTTTTCATGAAAAATTAAATAATTTATTTTCAAAATATGATTTTATATTCATTTATAACATATTTTTATCCTTATGTGATCATATAAATGATATTTTAAGAAAGATCATGAGATTTTTTATTTTTATTTAATTAAGATAATTAAAATATCATTAACAAGTCCAAGTGAATCAAAAATTACATAAATTCTAATTTTGGATGTCTATGGATGAACTATTCACTTAAAATGAAATAAATTCAATTATTGGGTTTATTTTTAATGTTGTATCACATTATTTTTCACTATAATTACTCTTTGTACCTTTTACTGATGTGATTGAATTTACCCAACATCGTATTCGTAATGAATGAATGTAAAATGGAATAGTATATAAAATTTAAACCTCATGATTTAATGTATGGTATTAATTTTTCGTGATTCATTTTATTGAATTGTAATAGATTAATTTTAATATATATGTGTAAAAGTCAACGAAAATTCTTTTATTAGAAGAAAGTGTTTTACGTATAAAAATTAGAATATATCAAAACATGAGATTTTTTATGATTAAATTTAAATTTAATTATAAAATGGATCATATGATAAATTAATATTAAATAAAAAATATAAATTCACTTATAAATTACATGATATAATGATTGTATTTGAAAACAGTGTATTTTTCACAATTTCCTTAAATTCAATCATCTCATAAACATCCCCAAAATTATATATATGTTAATTATTGATATGATTATTTAAATAATATATTATATTTATAAAATAAAATTTATAAAACCAATATAAATTAATTATATTATTTATTCACAAGAGGTAATATAAACCATTTCGGAAGAAATCACATTTTAAAGATAAAAAATATTATCAAAAACATTAGTTCATATTTCCTAATAACTAATTTATAAATATATATTGATTAGGTCGTTTTTATATATATGTATATCATAATATTAATAATCCTTTTCAAACCCATAAATTGATTAATTTTTTTATTATGGTCATATTTAAATAATGGCAATTTGTGGTTCATTTAGGCTTAATATTATGTAATTTATATACTATCAGACAATAGTTTTTTAATATTATTGTGTTATAAATTAGTATGATTGAAATTTGTGTATAAATAAGAATAAATGACTTTAGATAGATTTTGTTTGAAAATCAATATTTTCATATTTATTAATTTTCTACATACCGCCTCGTAGAACAGTTTATCTAACCGTGTGTTATCCTTATGAAGATGAATGGAACAATAATGAACTTTCATAGTTTGGAAAATAATAGGTGGATCATGATATTTCCCCTACTACTAGTTACTCCATTTCCTAGGGTATTTCCTACACTTATCATTAACCATTCAACACTTTTGCACCATGTGCTTCCCCACTCCAAAAACGAACATAGATTCCTTGGGATAATAACTTGGTTTAACCAAACCATGCTCAAATTGAACATTAAAATATAAAAGTAATAACCCCTCTAAACCGACCTAGAAGTAACCCAAAACATCAACTAAGAAGATCATAACTGAAAAAACATTGAGATGGGATGAAATATTGTTTTATTTTACATTAAAGGTTCAAAATGTGACATTAAAATGAAAGAATATTGTATTATATTTATTAAGAAAAAAAATTTAATTGTAAAATATATCAAAAATAAAAGAACGAAGACATTTAGAAATAAATAATTATAAATTATCAAGAAAAATAGTTGAGGTGTTTGTTGATTAAACCTACATTATACTGTATTTTATAGTCTAACAACAAAATTTAATTCAGGACATCAAATCAATACGAAACTTCTATGAATGGGAGATTAAATATACCTTCTCCTGGAGAGACAATAAAAAATTCTATATGTTTCATATACGTTTAAGTTCAAAACCATGTAATATATAGTTAAGAAATTATACTGAATGTTTCTTCACTTTTGGTGATTATGTTTGTCAATATTACTATTATACTATTCTCATAACTCCTTCTGTCATTATTTTTTATATGTTTGATAATAAACAATATATTTAATTAGAATTATTAATTATATGTTAACTAAAATAATAATATTAATATCTATTCAAAATTAATAGGGTTTAATAGTATAATTATATTTGATGTTGTTGGATAATGTAATTTTTACATTGAGAGCTATATTACTTTGCCTAATCAGAATGATTCCCAAATTTTTTATTTTTATTGATGGATTACATATATTAAAATATCCAACCAATACAACTAGGATGATCTTAAATAATTTATTCCATTAATCAAAATAAAAACTTGTTTTTAATTTTTATTTAAATATTTCGTGATTTCTATCATAAATTATAATGTAATAGAAGTAATATTTTTATAGATAATACTCAAACTGTTGGGCCCCCATAAATAATGTTAGGTATTTAGGTGATAACTATCATATCATTAATTAATTACTTTATTTTTGAACCAACAATGATCTGATGAAGAAAAATAGTTAATTAGTGAGATAATAACACTATAAAATAATATATTTTTAGTATTTTATATATTTTTTTAAATACTCTAACACCTATAATATAGAATATATATAAAAAGAATAATTTCTTTTACAACTCATTTGATACTATGTTATGCACACTATACAATATGAAATATATTATGATGGAAGGTTCAAATGCTTCTGAATTTTTTAACAGTCAGCAACATTTGTTATATAAAAAATAAAATCATAAACATTAATGAATTAAAAGTTAGATTATACAATTTTAAAAGAAAATTATTTATAATTCTATTAATTTATTTTAAATTTTATTTTATGAGATTAATTTGATTTTAATTTGTGACATATTATTAAAAAATCATATTAAATTGAAAAAATCATTATTTTCATAAGTCATTCGAAAATATTATTCCTATTGGGATTAGAGGATTATAATATTCAATAATTCGGGATGTGATGAACATAATATAATATTTTTTCAAATAAATTAATGGGGTAACTTCAGGCTATGATAAATTGTGTAAATAATAAGAAGATATTGTTTTCTATTTTTATGAATTAGAAAAACAGTTCCATCGGCCATATTTGATACAATAGAATATTTGATGACAAATATTCCACAAGAATAAAAATGTAATGGTTTAGTAATATTTTAATTGATATACCCATATAATAGATTAATATAGAAAAAATAAAAAATGTATGTAACCAAGAATTAGTTAAATATTCATTTTTAGCCATTCATTATAGGATTATATTTAAAATATATTCCCAAATTTTTATCAATCTAAAATGACTAAAAACACAATAGAGTGTTACTCATTGAAGAAATTTTAAAAAGAAATAGAAATAATAAATTATCTTAATTTATTCAAATATATATTAGTTTAGTAGGAAGAAATAATGTTGAATTTAAATTTTGAAAAAGGTGATAATTCTTATGTAATAATAAATATTGAAAAAATGATATGATTTTCATATTTGGTTCTATAGTTACTGATTTTTTATTTCACAATGTTTTTAAAAATACTTGTTTTTATTTTTTTGTAGATTATTTAATGGAAATATAAAAAAAATACACTCTTTAAGGACTTGGATAATAGAAGCCATTTCCATTTTGTGTCTCTTGAGTTAGAGGAACATGGAGGAGGTTCTAGGTGTATTGGAGGATGTTTTAGGGGGTTTTGGTGATCTAGTATAAAACTTTTCTGGCTCTATCATGGTGGGTGCGCTGAACCACAAGGGAGTTGGCTATAATGTAGTGTCTCTAGGATAAATCATAGAGGATATTCGTAGAATTAAAGTATTCCACTATCATTCCATTCATGTATATGAAATTACAAGGCTGCTACATTTTAGTGGAGTTTTTTGGTAATATCTTTGATTAGGGTAGTTAAATTGTGGGTTTTATGTTGTAGAGTGGTCCCATTCACAAAAGAGGGAGTCTTGCAGCATAGTGTATATGGAAATGAGTTAACCCTGATATCTAATTTAATAATAGTTGTATATGGAACTATGATCCATTGTTTACCAAGGGTGGATGTAATGTTTTTCCTTAGGCACTTCCATATAATTCCTTGTGTCTGGCAGTGTTTTGGAATAGGAAAACGGTGTGCCATGGTTTTTAGTTTTTTAGTGGGATAATAAATACACATAGTTCCATGAACCCGGATTCTTCCCCACTTATCTACCTCACACCAAAGGTGACTAGTTGTAATTTTTTAAGGTATTTGATTCCATTTTAATAAGGATTGATCCTCAACCTCCTTTTTTCAAGTGGATGTCTATGTTTTAATCGACCTTTTTAAATCTAGTGGTTTCTCTCAATTTGATAACAATTAATATTACACATTTTTTAAATTTTTTTAGATTACTATATATTTTTCTAATGACTTTTTATTTTATATTTCTATTTGTGTTAATGGAACAATGTTATTTGGAGATCATTGTTTCCTCACATAAGAGGTGATCATAGATCTACCAATGTTTTTCTATTCTCATTTGAGGGAAATTTATGAATTGATATAGGAGATTAATTTCTTCTATTATATTTTCTTGAAATCATAAATGCATCATGTTTATGATTTTTAGATATTAGTGGAATTATCTTAATTATGATATAAACATATTAAATATGAAATTGGATTATAATCACTTGTGGATTTCTTATTCCATTATAAAGGATTAGCTCTTGATATTCTTAATTTTGTTCTACCTAACATATTCCCATGTATCTTTTCTTCATTTTTTCTTTAAAATGTTTCTTTCATTATAAAATTGTAAAAAAGGTAAATATGGTAATTATTAAATTCATTTTCTATCGAATTTAAAAAATAATGTTTAAACGAATAAAATCATTATTATAATTGGTTGGAAAATTAAATTTATTTAATATGAATGTTTAATTAAGTATGACCATCCATGTGTCATATAATTGATAAATAATGTGGATAATGTTAATGCTACATGATGAGAATAGTAAATACACATGATAAATGAGAGTCATTATTCCCACTATTTGTTGAAACCAGTTTTGTACTATAGATAATGTTTATATTATTTGATATCTTATTATAGATAATGCCTTAGGTATCACTATGTTTAAACACATGAAACATGAATATATTAATTCAATATTGAATAAACATGTTTTTTTCATAATGAAAAATCTTTTTTGTCTAATAACACCTATTTGTTTATAAAGGTTAAATTAATTTTTTAGATTCTGAGAGAGATTATTTGTATGTAAAGGTTGAATGCATGTTTTTGTGTAAAAGCTTCACAACTAATTATAACTGTATTATTTTATGAATTTTGATATTCCTTAGATGTGATCCATGATATGTGATGTGAGATAAGCCTAGGATGGCTAATGAGAAATGGTCAGCGAGGCATAGATGACGTGACAATAGTTAATTCCTATGATAGAAAGAGGCATTAGGATAGGAATGTGGGTGTCAAGGATTTGCCTATAGATGAAATACTAGATTGAAGCTAGTCCTACCAATTATTATGATTAATTATTGACACTTACTATTGACTAATTTATTAAATAGACATGTGTCTATGATTCTTGTTTTACATACATTCCATTACTGACTTCTTGAGGTAGGTCAATAATCATAGATGCATATTTCCTCTTGGTGGTAAATTATGATAGGTTTCCTTGTGTACATCAAATATGGATGGTTTAAAATTTTTTATTAAATGTTTAACCCTTGAGTTTGATGATTCTAAAATGATGTCATTTTTGGGAAACCATGGACCACATTTGGATTATTCTTGGAGGTATAGAACTTGACTTTTCCATTTAATGTAATGTATTATGGATAAATATAAGAGGATTATTAATGGGTAATTAATTGAAAAAAATGAAATAAGTAATTAATGATTATATTATACATGTTTATGTGCCTAGAGGATTCTAGTCCCTAGCAGTGGCACCTGGGTGTCTGAGTGACAATAGATGCAGTTCATCTTAGGACTAGGTCATAAAAATATTGTGGTTTTGTGCTATATTATATAATATATATTATTTGATTTCACATGCTACCCAAACCATTTATGTTAGGGAAACTAAAACCAATTGGACTATGGGAGGGGTTTTCCCAAAAACTTCTAGTGGGAGGATGGATTCATAACTACCCCCTTTGGCCCTACTCTCTTCGCACAGTGGTATCTTATGCTTAGACTAATGATGTTTAGTATCCCATATATGTGTGTAGTTGGATGTGTTGGATATGGGTTATTTCACATAAATTTATATTTCGATATAGTATCCAAATGGTTATCAAATGTATGATTTTTGTCGGATGTGATGGTTGGAGATACTGTAGCACCCCAAACACTTCATGGTATGTTTCTCTTAAAAACATTCTAGTTATAGCCAATATTTCATGAATAAATGAGCCTATATGGAAAAAACCATGGTTACTTATAAAATATATCCATAACCTAGACATGTACACAAAACTTTTTCACTTCTATGACGTGAATTTTGTAATTTTTACATACATAGTTCCGATCAGTAAGTTATTTGGAGTCTGATAAGGAAAAATCAATTTTTAGTGAATAGTAACCTAACCTTATAAATAGTAACCAACCCTTAAGATTAGAAACATAACCTTAGGAATAGTAATATGACTCTTATGAATGGTATCCATAACATTGAGTGTGTAAATTATTTTATGCACCCAAAATATGAAGATGAAAATTTTAGGAGTTTATATTTATTGATTAAAAAATTATAATAATTAAATATTTAATAAATAATATTTAGAAAATTATTTTTGTAAAATGGACTTCATTTATAGATTATACACATCGAAAAATTGTTAGGTTTAATTTTTTTATTTTTCAGATATACATGAATTTTTAAGGAATAGTAAAATCCTATAATTCACAACAAATGCTAAATATTGGATTAGTTGAGTCATTAATGATTATCTGATGATGTATAACCAATTGGTTCGATGTAACATTCATATATTAATTTTCTTGTTCATGTAATACACACTATTGGTTTCCTTGATTGGAAATAATAAATTAATGATTATAAAATTAAGAAAACTCCACTCCCCTCCTCTATAGAAACCACATCTCACACCCTCTTCCTCCCACACCACTCATGCATCAAGACTTGCCTAAATTCTGACAAATAATCTTCCCAAGCCCCCTCCTCTCGTCCAAGTCTTTCTTGTCTCACAAAAAGGCAAAAAACAAAGGCCTTAAAAAGATTCTCAATGAGGAGTACTCAAGAGGTGAGCCTTCCTTCTCTTTTCATTCAATTTATTTTACAAAGTTCCATTATTTTGTGATCTCTTCTCACCTCCCCACATCCAAATTCCATGATAATTCCAGTACCATACAGGAACTGTAATTTCATTGTTCTAATGGAATATTTATTCATAATCTCTCTTTTCCCCTCCTTTTATACAATAAATGCAAACACTGTCCGAGATGTGTAAATTTATCACACTCAAGGAAGACGGGTTTTCAATTTGCATTACTATCTTCAATACGGGTCATTAAAACTTTCAATGGTTGAAAAAGGTCATAATATATGTATTTTATCTTGACTAATAGTCTCTAATATTTTCATGGTCAAAATATAGATTAAAAATACAAAACAAGTTTATTTTGCACAAAACCGCCATGCCAAATCCAAGAGTTTATTCTTCAAATCTTCGAATGAGTAATCCTCATGGTATATATCCAGAATCATTATAAGATCATTTATATCTCTTTAATTTCTCTAATAATTTATATTAAAAATTATGTATGTTGAACCCCATTTCAAATGAGCTTTTATTAATGAATACAAGTAAAGAAATCGTGATACCAAGTAAGAAAATGGTTCCAAAACAATAAAATTAAATCTCTTAAACCCATTAAAAAGGCCATTAATGATCTTAATAAGGTTATACCATCTCAATAAGATGTTTATGATGTTTTGTACTTATTAATTAATGATTATGAATTTGATTATTCAGGTAGATGAGAACAAACAAGAACACCTTCAAGCATAAGGTAAGGGATCCTCTCTCTCACTTTTATTCAAGAATCTCCCCTATGATTCGCCCTTTTATTTTTAATTCCTAATGATGGGGTATGTTTTCTCACTTCCCCCTTACTACCATTGTGATATATAAATAATTTAATACCCCTTTACCTCTCATTAATCCCTCTCAATCACACTCATTACCATGTCGAAATGATTGTAAGGGGTTTCTCATCTCACATTCATTTCTATGAGATTTTCATTGTTCTCCACTTATTTATTGTATGTTGTATATGTGTAATACCATTTGATATATAATAAAATTATTCTATTTAAATTAATTTTATTAAATGAATCATTTTAGGGTTATTAAGTTATGGTCATATGATTCGAACGATTACATTTTGGTAAGAGACTTTGTCTCAGCTACTATTTTGTTGTGACTAACATTGTATTGTACACCTAATAATCCTTATGTGATGTACCTACTTCCCATTTGAGATCAATTTTAATTTGAAATTATATTTATATCAAATATACATAATATCATATCCCAAATATGTTGTTGTCTAAAATATATACCATTTTACATACGATGTTTATTTGGAAAGTTATTTTAATTATGGAAATATTGATGAGTATGTATACTCTACTATATACGGATGTTTAAAAAGAATATTTCTGTTGTATTGAATAAATGTATAAATAATGATTTGGGCATTTAGTGGTTGGTGGGTCCTACTATATCCCCTCGATACATCGGTAGGTCTCATGAGAAAAATCAGCTAGCGACAAACCGTTCGAGTTTGTTTCCAAAAATCAGACGGGTTTCTACCCATAGAAATAAACTGTTTTAACGGTATTATGGTTTCATGTGCCAGATACCTGTCATCCGATTAATAAGCATTCTCTTTATTTTTTATCAGTTATTATTATTAACTTTTATAATTTCACTATAACAAAATCTATGGATGCAGTTTCATTCTTAGTTTTGTAATGGCAATAGTTTCTCATTTATTCCATTGGCCATATTGATTATGTTAGATTTATTATGATTCAATTATTATTTTACTAATTATTCCAATATTTGTAACCCTTACTGATCATTTGATCTCACCCCTTTCATTGTTTACTTCTAACAGGTGACAAAGAGGATATCGTTTATTGAGTTCTTCTGGAGGCAGTTTCTAGTTTCATTATGTATTGTATTTTGTAATATTTTCCAATGTAATTTGAGTAACATATATGTATCTAGTTTCTTCAAGACTACGAAACTAATTGTTCCATCAGTATTTTTATTCCTTCTAACCATGTCAATATCACAGGTAACACACCTGCTCCAGTCTAGAGGGGTTGGAGTGTTAATGTTGGTATCAGAGGAAGTTTAGTCGAAAATATGGAAACTAGAGTTGGAAATGTATATTAGGGAACAATTCCCTAAGGTAGTATTTTAGGATAAATATACAAGAACGTCATGGTATTTTGTTAAGGAATATATTATATGAATATTTTAAGCAATACGCCCATGTCTCGATACAAGATGGTAGAGGCGGCTCTGGTACAAATGAAACATGGGGTAAAACCCAAAAACACCGCTTTAAGATAGATTTGAATGAGAAATGGTGCACGGAAATAGGCCTTACAACACTCTTGGTTATGAAACTCCCGAGGGATATGCTTAGGATAATTCAAATTTTTTTACAAGCCATTATGAAAGAGTTTAATGTAAATTTTTACTCTAAGAAACCATGTTTATAAGATTAGATATGCATATAATTTCAATATATGATGAGTTTTTTTTCTATTTGATATTAATAAACTAATCTAGTGTAACCCATTGTTTAAAAATGACATCTAGCAGAAGAAGATGAATTAGTACTTGTGGGAAACTTAGAGATTTCCCTACTGAGAAATTCCGCACGGTCAATGTTGGAGCAGATTAGATCATGGCCGTAATGGGACAACTTAGTCAGGTTGAAATGAATAACCATTCCACACCAGTGTTGGATCATTTCATGCGACAGAATCCCCCATCATTTAGTGGGACTACTAACCCAGTGGTTTCTATGAAATGGATCAAGTCCCTTGAAAATATATTCATGGAATTAAGATGCAATGAAAATGAAAAGGTATTAGTGGTAGTATATTGTCTCTAGGGTGATGCTGATCAATGGTGGTCCTTGATTCAAAGTACCATAGAGGAAGTAGAAATAGAAGATATGGAGTGGAGGAATTTTAAGTAAATATTCAGTGAAAAGTATTTCCCTCATGAAAAACAAACTGAAATGAAGAGAAAATTCTATATCTTAAAACAAATGGAAGAAGATAGTGTTGTAGAGTATGAGGCTACCTTCACAAGGTTGTCCAGGTATTCTATAGATTAAGTACGTGACTCGGCGGACAAAATTGATGATTTATTTGACGGTCTTAAGCCATGTCTTTGAAGGGCGCTGGATTCTCAATCATTTTTATCATATGATGAAATTGTATCATTCGCCACCAAAACAGAGAGGGAATTTGCTAGATCAAATCTTTTTAAAGGAAACCAATACAAGAAGTGGTACTCTGATATCAAAGGAAAATAAGAAGAACCAAAGAGGAGCAAGGGAACAAAGATATTCAATTTATGTGAGAACTATGGAAAGAATCATCTCGGGAAATGATTGAAAGGCATTCGAGTCTACTATAACAGCCTAGAAAAGGGTCATTGATCTGATTAATGCAAAGGGAAGAAACAAATAAAAAATATTTAATGCTACAATTGCAAAGAGATGAGACACTATGAAAATGAGTTTTCTATGCCCCATGGAAACATGCCTCAGAAAAATCCAAGAGAATAAGGGATAGCCTATGCGATTACAACCGCGGAGGTTGAAATTCCAAATGACATGGTGGCATGTACTTTAATTGTTACCTCAAACATAGCCAACACTTTATTTTATTCTGGATCATTGCATTGATTTATTTCTTCTCAATTTTCCATGAAAATTAGATATTTCCAATTTTATTTAATAAAGGAGTTGTCAGTCAAAACTCTCAGGGGATGTATCATTGCAACAAAGGCATGTCAACTAGTCCCCCTCTAAACACCAAAACATGCTTAAATTTCTAATCTTATCATCATAACAATGACTAAATTTGATAAAATTATTGGTATGGAATGGCTGTAAAATTATGATGTGATGATTTATTATAAGAAGAATAAAGATAATTTTTTTGAAAATGGTGTATAATCCCTTGACTTTAGGGCAGAAACATCACCACATGATTCTTACCTATAACCACCCTTAGTAGCTCTACTGAATTATATTCTTGTAAATGAAGATAAACCAATATCTATGGGTGATGAAAGAAATATTGAAATTGAAAATGTGACCATAGTGCAAGAGTACATTGATATATTTCCAAAGGGTTTACCTGGACATCGTACAGAGTAGGAAGTTGAGTTATCTATTGATTTAATTCCTGATGCAAGAATTATATCAAAGACTCCCTATAGAATGGATAATATAGAATTAGTATAACTGAAGAAAAAACTTGAGGATTTTAGTTAAAAAGATATATTCAACAAATTGTTTCTCCATGGGGAATTCCTATCCTATTTGTCAAGAAGAATGATAGATCCATGAGGTTTTACATTTATTCCTCTGAAATCAATGCCATTACAATAAATAATAAGTATCCAATGCCTCAGATTGATGATTTATTTTGTCAACTTCATGGATCTCAATACTTTTCAAAGATTGACCTTCTATCTAGATATCATTAGTTTCCTGTGAGGAATGAATATATTCCTAAGACAACATTTCGGACCAGGTATGGGCATTACGGGTTTACCATGATGCCTTTTGGACTGACAAATGCACCCTTTGTTTTCATGGATTTAATGAATAGAGTTTTCAATGAATGTCTTCAGAACTTTTTGGTGGTATTCATTGATTATATCCTAGTATATTCAAAAAGCTATGAAGACCATGAGAATCACTTGCGAGTTATTTTAAGAAATATTATAAGAAATAAATTATATGGGATGTTTAGAAAGTACAAATTTTGGCTTCAATTAGTTTCTTTTCTATGACACATCGTCTCTAAATATGGAATCCTAGTTGATCCTGGGAAGGAAAAGGGAATCCATGATTGGCCCATGCCAACAAACATAACTAAGGTACCCAATTTTATTGGATTAGCATGTTACTATCGGTGTTTCTTTCAGATTTTTTCTCGACTGGCTAACCTTCTAACCAATCTCACATGTAAAGGAGTTATGTTTATGTTGACAAAATAATGTACAAAATGCTTCGACGAATCGAAATAAATATTGGTTAATTCTCCAATTTTGATTCATCCATCTGGAAGTGATATATTTGTGATATACAGTGATGCATCAATGAATGGTATGGGTTGTGTCCTTATGGAAAATGATAAAGTTTATGATTATCCATCAAGATATTTTATGACACATAAGAAAAATTATCCAACCCATGATCTTGAGTTAGTAGCTGTAATCTTTCCTCTGAAAATATTATGGCATAATCTCTACAAAGAGAGATGCGAGATTTATACAGACCAAAATATTTTGAAATACATTTTCATGTAAAAATAACTCAACAAGAGGAAAATAAGATGGCACAAGTTACTCAATGATTACAATTTTTCAATACACTACGACACGGGAAAGGCGAATAAGGTTATAGATGCATTAAGTAGAAATATCATGGCGTTCTGACTCAAATGAGCATTGAAAGAGATACTATATTAAGGGATCTACTGAAGATGGTTATGGGAATTGTTAAAGAAGGGGAAACATAGATCCTATTTCAAATTATTTCTAGACCATATTTACTAGAGAAGACAAAAAGCTCCCAATCTGATGATGAGAATCTACACAAGAAAATTAATGCAGTTAAGGATGGGAGAATGGTTGATTTCATGTATGAAGAAGGAGTTATGAAATTCAGGAAGAGGTTAGGCATTCCATTAGTACCTGAGTTAAAAGGGAGCTATTAGATGATGATCATAGATCAAATTTCTCTATACACCCAGGTAGCACCATGAAGTATAGATATCTGAATGAATATTTTTGGTGGAATTATATGAAGTGGGAAATTACTGACTACGTGTAAATATGTCTAGTTTTTCAACAAGTGATGGTAGAGAGACAACATCCCATATGAGTGATGCAACCTCTACCCATTTCTCTATGGATGTGGGATAACATTACAATAGATTTTGTGACCGGACTACCAAGGAAACCTAGAAGGAATGATTCAATATGGGTAATTGTTGATCGGCGCATAAAATAAGCACATTTCCTTTTTATAAGAGAGAATTTTCCACTTGAGAACTTCACAAGACTTTATATTAATGAAGTTGTAAGACTTCATGGTCCACCTTTATCGATTTTTTCGATCTAGATCCCCAGTTTACATCAATATTCTAGAAGAATCTTCAGATGGCTTTGAATTCTGAGCTTTGTATGAGTACTTCTTATTTCCCCCAAACAAATGGATAGTCTGAAAGGACTACTAAAACTCTATAAGACATGCTGAGGTCACGATATCTTAACTTCCATGGTATGTAGGATCAGTACATTCCTTTGGTGGAATTTTCATACAATAATAGTTTCCATTCTAGTATTCAAATGGCTCCATATGAATCATTATACGTAAAGAGATGTCAAACTCTAACTTGTTGGGATGAAGTTAGTGAGAGGAATCTTATTGGCCTAGAACATATTGAAGAGACCACAACAAAGGTGAAGAAAATACAATCCCATATTAATGTATCCGAATGTTGGAAGAATAGTTATTCTAAAAATCAGATAAAGGATTTGGAATTCTAGGTAGGTGATCATGTCTTTCTAAAAGTACCTCCATGGAAAGGTGTCTTATGTTTCGGTAAGAAAAGAAAACTGAGCCCCAGGTATATCAGACCAATTGAAATTTTGGAATGAATTGGAGCAGTATCTTACCATTTAGCAATTCCACAAAATCTCTCCAAAGTCCATGATGTGTTCCATGTAACATTGTTGAAGAAATACATGCCAGACCCAATACATGTACTCACATATGATGAAATTGAACTGGAACCTGATTTGTCGTAATGTGAAAAGCCTATTGGGATTCAAGAAATAAGGGAGAAGTTATTGAGAAATCAGACAACTCATCTAGTAAAGGTTATTTGGAAAAACCATAATATGGAGGAAGCAACATAGGAACATGAGGATGTTATGAAAAAGAGTTACCCACATCTTTTTGATGAGTTTCATACAAAAAATTTCAAGGATGAAATTTTTGAAGGAGGTAAGAATGTAGCACCCCAAACACATCATGGTATGTTTCTCTTAAATAAATTCTAGTTATAGCTTATATTTCATGAATCATTGAGCCTATATTGAACAAAACATGGTTAGATATATGATATATCCATAACCTAGCCAATTAGACCAAATTTTTCCACTTCTATGATGTGAATTTTAAAAAATTTGACATACATGGTTGCAATTAGTAAGATAGTTGGAGTGCTATAAGAGAAAATCAATTTTCAGTGAATAGTAACATACCCTTATGAAATGTAACCTACCCTTATGAATAGTTACTTACCCTTATGAATAGTAATATGACTCTTATGAATGGTATCCATACCATTGAGTTTATAAATTAATTTAGGCACCTTAAAAATGAAGATGAAAATTTTAGGTGTTTATATTTTTCGATTAAATAATTATATTAATTAAATATTTAATTAATCATATTTAGAAAAATATTTTTGAAAAATGGGGTTCAATTTTGGATTCTACATGTAAAAAAATGGTTAGGGGGAATTTTTGGGATTTTTATGAAACACTTGAATTTTTGATGAATAGTAAAATCCGACAATTCACAATAAATACTAAATAATGGATTAATTGAGTCATTGATGAGGATATGTTGATGTAAAATAAATTGGTTCAATTTCACATGCATATATTACTGTTCTTTATCTTGGAATACTCATTATTTGTGGTCTTGAGAGGAAATAATAAATTAATGATTATAAAATTTAGAAAACTCCTCTCCCCTCCAATATATAAACCACCTCTCACCCCCTATTCCTCCCACACCACTCAAGCTTCCATCCTTGCATAAATTCTTCCAAATAATCTTCCCAAGCCATATCCCCATGTACAAAACCTTCTGGTCTCACTATAAGGCCAAAAACAAATGCCATAAAAAGATTCCCAAGGAGGAGTACTCAAGAGGTGAACCTTCCTTCTCTTTTCGTTCAATTTCTTTTACAAAGTTCCATTATTTTTTTCTATATTCTAAACTCCCCATATCGATATTCCATGATAATTACAGTACCATACATGTACTGGATTTTCATTATGCTAATGGAATATTTCATCATAATCTTTTCTTTTCCCCATCTTTTTTAAAATAAATGAAAACACCATCCGAGATGTGTAAATTTATCACACTCGCGGAAGAAGAGATTCCAATTATCATTACTATCTTAAATAATGGTCATGAAACCATTTCAATGATTGAACCAGGTAATTATATATATATATATATTATATTTATTAATATTCTTTCATATTTACATGTTCATAATATCGTATAAAAATACAAAACAAGTTTATTATGCCCAAAACTGCCAAGCCAAATCCAAGCATTTATTTTTTAACTCATGGAATCAGTCATCCTCATGGTATAAAACCAGAATAATTATAAGATAATTTATATCTATTTAATTTCACAAATAATTTATATTAACAATTCTGTATTTTTAACCACATTTCAGATGAACTACCATTAATGAATACAAGTAAAAAAATCATCTAACCAAGTATGAAAATGCTTCAAAAACAATAAAATTGAATCTCTTAAACCCATCAAAAAGTAGATTACTGAACTTAATAAGGTTGCACCATATCAATAAAATGTTTATGAGGTTCTAGAATTTAAAATTAATGATGATAAATTTTATTATTCAGGTAGTTAATATCAAACAAGAACACCTTCGAGCATAAGGTAAGGGATCCTCTCTCTCACTTTTGTTCGAGAATATCCCTATGTTGTGACCTTTTAATTCTTATTCCTAATGATGTGTTTTAGAACCTCCCCATACTTAAATTATGACATAGAAATAATGGAATACCAGTTTACCTAGGATTAGTCCCTCGGAATAACACTCGTTACAATACTGAAATGTTTGTAAGGGGTTTCTCATCTCACTTTCATTTTTGTGAGATTTTCATTGTTTTCCACATATTTATTTTATGTGGTATATGTGTACTTCAATTTGATATATAATAAAATGATTCTATTTTTATTCATATTATTAAATTATTTATTTGAGGGTTATTAAGTTCTAGTTATATGATTTGACTGATTACATTGTGGTAGGAAACATTGTCTCAGCTACTATTTTATTGTGACTAACTTTGTATTGTGCACCTGATAATCCTTATGTGGTGTACCTACTTTCCATTTGAGATCACTTTTCATTTAAAATTATATTTATATCAAATATACATAATCTCATATCATGGATATGTTTTTTTCTAAACTATAAACCATTTTACATAAGGTGATTAATTGGAATATTATTTTAATTATGGAAATATTGATGAATATCTATACTCTACTCTATAAGGACATTGAAAAGGCATATTGTTCTTTTATTGAATCAATATATAAAGAATTATTTGGACATGCAGTGGTGGGTGGGCCCCTCTATAGCCACTCGATGCATTGGTAGGTCTCATGGGACAAATCATTTGGCGACAAACCCTTTGAGTATGTTTCCAAAAATCTGATGGGTTACTACCCATAGAACTAAACCATTTTAACGGTATTATGGTTTCATGTTTTTGATAAATGACATATAATTAATACGAATTATATTTATTCATTATCAGTTATTATTATTATCCATGAGGTTTTCAATATGACAAAATCTATGGATGCAGTTTCATTCTCAATTTCTTAATGGCATTAGTTTCTCATTTATTCCCCATGACATATTGATTATGTTAGATTGATTATGATTTACTTATTATTGTATGAATATTTATTCTATTTGTAACCATTACTAAGAGTTTGAGCTCACCCCTTTCATTTTTTACATTCAATCGGTGACAAAGAGGAGACCGTTTTTTGATTTCTTGTGGAAGTAGTTTTTAGTTTCGTTATGTATTGCATTTTGTAAACTTTTCCAATGTAATATGAGTAACATCTATGTATCTATATTATTAAAGACTAACAAATTGATCATTACTTCAAGATTTTAATTCCTTATAAACATGCCAATATCATAAG
Organism: Viscum album; assembly: GCA_963277665.1. Classification (NCBI taxonomy): domain Eukaryota; kingdom Viridiplantae; phylum Streptophyta; class Magnoliopsida; order Santalales; family Viscaceae; genus Viscum; species Viscum album. The sequence continues at coordinate 1,954,855,840 of OY728127.1, read as the reverse complement.
TAATGCGCCAACTAAAGTCTAGAAGGGTCGGGGTGTTACAGATACCATAATAGATGTATAGACTTTGATGGTTTGAGGTATAATACGTGATGTATAATACACAAAATAAGGGTATTATAACATAAAATAACATTCATGGTTACAATATGGTGATGTCATGTTGTGTTTTCCAAGGTTCATATTGTGACACATAGCCAGAATATTTTTGGTCTTCCTTATTTTGAAGAGATAAGGATCCTGATATTTGATGTTGGGGAAGAGAGACAAACTAGTGGGGAAATATAAGTGAGGTACCCTTGTAGGTTTATAAATAAAAAAACATTATTTTATGTTATTACTATTTAGATATATCCATGGTGTTTATAAGAACTTAGTATAGTAATTATGGTAATTATTTAGCTTTACATGTTCTTCATTAGGTTTTTGTATATATTAATGGTTTTTTAGGAGAGGTTTTGGGGAGGATCCTACAGAGTATAGTATAATGATCACCACAAATATAAAAAAGTATTTTCAATTTAGGATAATAAGGATGTTGATCACTTCATCATTGACAATGAGACATTAGAATTATGTTTTTAAATATACTAATATATAAAATAGTAGAAAGTATGAGAATTTATTTCTACAATGAATGAAGAAATTTTTGTGAATAAATAAGAAAATTCCAAAATAAAAAATAAAATAAATAAATTAAGTCACATATAAGAAATAAAAAAATTATATGAGAAATATTATGGTAGTTTTCAAAAATAATTAAATGAGGAAAAGTACATATGAGACTATGGAAATCAAAATGAAATTCATTTATAAAAGTAATTTTTTTCTCTAACATCAACCTATCATTTCAATGCCAGTGCTATATATAATGTGTGATGAGAACCTAATCATAATTAAATTTTTATCACATTTTAATAAATTTAACTTTGTAATATTATTGATAGAAAATGTTGGATATTATTTTTTCATTAATGGAGAAGTGTATCACTATGATATTCTAATTTTATGTTATTCTATTATTGAACAAATGAAACCTTTCCACTAAAATCCCACTTTGGTTTTTAGATTAGTGAAAAAATGATTCTAATTATTAATAAACATGAAAAAAGTAAACATAAAACAAAACAATCATAAATACGATAACAAGAGTTGAGCTAAAGAATAATTTCAGTACAACACAATATGATAACCCAAAAAATGTTTAGCCACACATAGTTATATTATAAACTAAAAAAAATTTTGTTCAAAACATAAAAACCAAGATAGAATAACTTATTAATAAATATATTATAAAGAGAATTATTTTATGTCGATGTTGATTCCCACTCTATCCTGAGCATTTCCAGTTTATCGCCATCTGTCTACTGCTCCAGATCCGCCTCTTCTCTCTAGCACCATCTCTATGGAATAATATGTCATCTGTTTTTTAGAATAACATTCCTCTATCCATTTTATTTTATTTAATAATTAATGTAGATTAATTTTATACATTGGAATGTTTTTCATGACTAATAGAATTACCATCATCCCTATGTCGCCTACAAGACATTCTAGGCTGGAAAACTTGCACCATGTGCCCAATTCCCATTCGTAAACAAGATTTATTTGATAAAAAATCATTTCATATTTCATATTTTAAGGACACATGAATTTTCAAACAATATGGGATAATTAAAAAAATACATGGATGGAAATTAAAATTAATTCTTCATAGAATCATCGATCTATAATATTTATTAGAGAGTAAGTTTCAACAAATAGTTATCTTGAAAACCAGGTTTATGGACATAAATAAAATTAAAAGAAGAAACTCATGTGACCCCAATTAAATCTCTTCCATACTTCATACCAAAAACTATACATCCTTATGTTAAAAAATATCCTTATTGAGATATAGTTCTAATTAGTAAAATTTTCATGTTTCTCATGAGAATTGATCCGCATCCTTTTAGTCACAACATTCGATATGAGGAGGTCTGAACGTCTTCATGAATATGAACCTATAATTGAAAATAAACCCAAAAATACTAATAATATCATCTTGATTCAGCATTTATGGGTGATGATTCACCCACTATGTATCCCCATATAATAATATAAAAATTCTTAACTCATCAATGAATCATTGAGATATGAATCTTCTGAATCAACCTGGTTTGAATAAATTAGTTTTTATTATTCCCGGAATTTACTTTGTATTCAAGCATCAGAAGAGGAATATTCATTAGGAAACTTATTTGAACACTGTATTCATCAAATCATTGGAGATAGGTTCATTGAAATTATAATTGACCCCATGAGGAGATTTTCATACTCAATCGAATGATAGGGAGTGATCTTCTAACTACATCAATGGCTCATTTGGTGTTGGGACCAATAGCTATTTTGATTCAATCCTTCACACTTTTGAGAAAAAAATAGGTTACACATATTTATCATATCTATAGACACATGAAGTTATAATTATTTTTGATCGTAACTTCTTCAATAGTGTAAAAACAAAAAACATCTACAAATTCGATGTATACCTGAACATGGTTCACCGAATTCATGATGGCTAACCAACAGAACTCAGAAATGGTTTCTGTTAACTGTTTCTAGTATCCCACTTCTAGAATTCTAGTATCATCAAACTTGAATGATCTTCATATACATCAACAATGGCCTTGATTTATTCTAATTGTTCTATTACCAGGTATATAGTATTCAAAATTCCTATTTCCCAAGAACAAATTAGATTTTGAATAAATAAGGCATTCATCTTCTTCATAAAATGGGAAGGGTTCGACCTCCTATTGATTCAAAAGTGCATTTTAAATATATTTTTATATGATAAATTTATTTCACACGATATTTATATTACTCATACCATATATAATAAAACTACACAATTACTTTATCTTACAAAAGTGTATAATTTATCTTTTCTGCTGATTGGAAAAACTGTTATGAAAATCCCATCATGATTATCTTCTAGTTGTACTTCATTAATTATATTACTATATTTAAAATTTAAATTATCTTAAACTGATATGGTTCAATTCCTGCACAACATAAATATAAAATAGTTTAATGATAGATAATAAGAAATCAATTATTTATATTTGTAAAAAATACAATATTAAATATTAAAAAATTTAACTCAAATAATAAAATGATAAATTAATAATGAAAATAAAAAAATTATGAAATGTTGAATTATAAATAAATATATTTTACAAATTTTTTAATCCTTATTTAATGATAATAATTAAAAACATAACAAAATTATTACAATGAAAATAAAACTCCATAAATATCAACCCACTAATGAAATAAAACAATCAAACAATAAACAATTCAAACTATCATTAATATATAGAATAAGATAATGAAATTTGAAATATTACACAATAATACATTAATTAATATTATAATAATAAATAATTTATCAATTACATTAAAAATTATACATATAGTGAATACTAATGAAATTCAAGTCATTTTTGGATTAAATGGATATAAAATTCACCAAAAATGATTTATCAAATTGTAAGGAACAAAGGCCGCATCAGATCCCACAAAACTAAATATGTTTTTTTATTCAAGAAAACTATAGAATATTTCAATGTTATAAAATAAATAACAAAATGGGAAAGACGAAATGCCACTATGAAATGATTTTCAAAACACAACTCCTTATGAATTCTCTCAAGTTGTAAAAATGAATGCCCTGTGAAATTAAATTTCTTAATTTAAAATAAATTACACTATTGTAGTATTAATATAAATGGATAATGATTAAGAGGACATAAAAAATAATAATTTTCGTAAAAATGAATTTCCAATGTTATCTTAACCTCCAGATGAGACAACTCACATAATTAAAAGGAAATAATAAATAGACACTATACTCGATTTAGAAGGTTTAATAACTACATGAAAGATAAATTACACAACAATTAGATTAAAGAATTTAATAATGAATAAAATGATGAATTTGTGCCTCAAAACATATTATTATTTTCATTTAATAATTAATTTGGAAACATATCATAAGAGATATATTCAAATTTTAAAGTTTAAAGAACATAATTTTCATATGAAATTTTAACTAGATTTTAGCAAAAGGAAAAACTTTGAAGATGTAAATATAAAAAATATATCCAACTAAATCAAAGAGGTATTAAATATTAATTTCCTCAAAGAGGCATCACATTAATCTATGTTGAGAAAAATATTATCCATTGAAAATTCCTATGTTTTTATAAAAAATGAACAATTTTATAAATGTATATGGGTTTTTAAATGAGCGTTAAATGAATTTCTTATTTGAACATTAAAGGTTGCTACCCCACACTTGAAACAAAATGATGTACCTATTGATTAACTACTGATGTATGAATACATAAGGCAATTTAAGTTCAAAAAGATTTACAATTCATTAGATAAAATTTATGTAGGGTAAGAATGAAGCTAAAAAATTATACATCTACCTGAAATCATTAAAAACATAAATATAATACCCACATATTACTAATTAATAAATCAATAACATTTATAGGTATTTATGGAAATATTTCCTAAGAAACTATAAATATAAAAAATATAATCATTATATAACCAAAATGATTATGCTAGGCCATAAATTTAATCATTTATTAATTTTAAAATAAAATTAATGACCAATAGGTTTTGAACAATTATTTATTCATGAATAATATATTAAATATTAATTATATAATAATATAAAACATCCCATGTAAAAAATAAAACATAATATTGAAATTAGATAAGAACTCATGTTTAATAATTTCAATTCATACTTCCCAATATTAGAGACATAATAATAAAATATCAGTAAAAAATACTTCCCATTTTCTACATTTGAATATGTACCCTTGTAGAAGAAATTTCATCTCTGATAAAATGAATAATATAAAAATAAATTTACATAATTTAAATATCAATATAAAATATAACTATAGAGAAGAGTTAGGGAAGTGTTATCCAGTTTTCATCAAAAATACAACTCCTTGAACATTATAGCACCCCAAAACTCTTCTATAAAATAAAGAAATTTGAACAATAAATTAGTAATTTAAAAGTCTAAAATTTTAGTCAATGTGATGATTTTTTGTTTTTTGGGAATGAAAAGAAGAATAAACAAAATAAAGAAAAAATATATTCAATCAAATAGAACAAAAAAGTGAAATAAAATAATGGGTTACCTTTCTATGACACTAAATTAATATTCAATGGCCAGACTTTATCCCCAGAAATGTTTTATCTACAATCATTAAATGGTTATGATTCATAGTTAGTTTTTAAGTCATTGATTTTTGTGAAAATTGTTTATTGAAATATAAATTCTTTAAAAAATCTATATTCTTGTATAACTCTACATAAATACTCCATGCTTCTTTCATTTGACTTCATACATCTAATATATTTTGGTTTAAGAAATTCCAATAGCGAATGTAACATAGAACTAAGAATACTAATTCTTTATGAATAAGGAATAACATAAAGTTCCAGAAACGCCCACTTATATATGGGACTGAAATATTCAGAATTATCCACTATAGGTGTTGCAGTCAACTTACTATTATCCTAAGGATGTCCCCAAGAAACAACATTTCTAGCTGAATTAGAGAAAGACTGCAACACCCAGAGTATCTGAAGTCCTTTTTTGGGAATAAATTAATCTTATTTGATGTTGTACATTGGCTTATATAGTATTTCATACTTTTATTATAAACTACACAAAGATAATATTTTCCTATACACAACCCCAAGTTTGTTTTCGTTACACACAACACCGAGTTTCTACAAGACATCATTTTATTATTATAATTATATAAAATATATTATTATAAAAAAGACATTAAAATTAGTAATATGAATAATAATAACTAATATTTAAATATTACTTATAAGGGTTTTATATTAATAAGACATATTTATAATAAAAAATTAATTTTGTAAAAGTCTTTATTTGATTGAAATTTATATTTTCTTAAATGAACTACTATTTTTGTACATATGTGAATATTAGTAAAAATAATTTTAGATAATTTGATAAATTTTATGTGAAAAAAAAATATATTTTTAATTAAGAATATTTGACAAAACATAGGGATAATTTTCAAGATTTCTCAAAATAATATGATTTTTTGATGAAATGTTAATAATACATAATTTTAAATAAAAATTTTATTCTTATAAACTATTTATATCGTTTCACTATATTTTAATCTGGTGTTAAATTATAATTAGGTCAAATTTACATAAATATATACAATTTAGATCATTGGAACTAATTTTAAATCGGAATTGGATATAAAAACATTCAAATCTAATAAACATTCTGGATGAAAACCCCATTGTACCAACAAATATGTTGGATTAATTTTAAAATAATTTCTTCCAATTTATTGATTATAATTTGAAAAAAATAGAATTAAATATTTTAATAATCATAATATAAAATTTATAATATGTTCAATTTACATTTTCACCAAAAAATTAGTGAATGAGATTAAAAAGTTTTATAGTCATTAAGAAAAAAACTAGCTTAACAATAGACTAACGATTAAACTTAAGGCATAAAAGGACCACAAAACTTGTTTAAAATCTATTATAGGATAATATATAGATACTAGACTCCCTTTTATTTTAATTTTACAATTATTGGTGACCTTTTACATGGTGAAATCATAGGTGGAGTTTTTTATTTAAAAAATCACTAGAATGCCACTCATCCTCTACTATAAAAAGGCCCTCACCCTCCCAATTATTAACACCTCTAAAGCCACATGGATCACCTAGAATATTCTATCATAAGATCTCAAAATCACTTCCAACATCATTATCTTCATCCTATACTCCTTACATTTGGTATATATCCATCCAAGGAAACCTTTGGTACAAACCAAATGTAGTTACACAAAGAAGAGGTAACATCTTTAATCAATATCTTTTGTGTTATTTAAAATCTCAAATACATAAATTAATCCTATTCCATGATTATATAATAACCACAAAATCCTATATATATATAGATATTTATTAATTATAATGGGTTTAAAAATATTTATGCACACTTCAATATAATGTTTAACGAACCTACCCTTCCTATCTATAGTGAACTACTCTCTCATTAAATGAAGTGGTTTGTTTTTCTTTTACCACCTATTATAGGTGGGAATTATACTCGAAAATCTATTTTTAAATGACATATAATATAATTATTATGAATTTACTCATTATTAATAATTATTTAAAACAACCATTCATTGTTCCAATTTTTTTGTAAATACGATACCTTTCATTTCTATAAGGCTTGACTACCACCTCATCAATTCGATGTGATTTGTTCTAACTAACAGTGTAATTCAATAAGGATGGTTTTAGTGAAATTATATGATATATATAAATTAATAAATATAGTTTAATGATATTATTTATAAATATTTATATTCCAATGTCATTTTCTTACTTTCTTTCAATAAGATAACTAAATAGAAGTGACACTTATTCTTATGTAAGACCTACCATCTCTAGTAATGGTTTTTTCAATTTAATATTTATATGATTAATATTACATAATAAATACATATAAATTAATTATATATGATATAATATTTTTTTTAAATTATGTATATAAGGATATCATGATCTAAGTTAGATTATCAAGAATAATAAGTAAGAAATTTTACGAAAAACCAAGCTTATATAACAAAAACGAAACGTTAACATGTAACTGTTAATAAGAGGTTAATGTAAATTCATAATAAAACCATATATTTTATGATATATAATAATATTTTTCATTAAAAAAGTTATAATAAACTCGTATTTATAATCCATGAGGTTTTTACGAGTATGGTGATAGTCAAGATATAAGTTAAGGGGATTTCTAGTCTCACATTTATTTCTACGAGACTTATGTTTTATTCACCATTCATTCCACTATGTGGTGTATATGTATACCATGGAGGTATTATATATTATGAAACATAAATTTATTGGTATTATATATGTCATTTATGGTATCTATTACATGAGGGCTTATTATTAAATATTTACCAAATCAGTATGATAGTTTTTCTCACTTTTGTTTCTTTTAGATATATGTTTTTTATAAACATAAAAATATTTATGAGGTGTATATAATTCCATTTTACATTTTATATAATGAATTTAAATATATTAATTGTATTTTAATATTCATTTAATTTCAATGTTTACATGGTTTTTATGATTAAAAGTTACTAAGGTCTAAGAGTCTCCTGAAACAATCCAAACATATATCTATAATGTTTCGGATTATGCTTACATTTAATAATTCATTTGATCCATATCTCAAGAAAACTCTAAAATATTCTTATCCCTTAGTCATTCCTGATATCATTCACTATTGGTACCATTTTTTACTCATTGTTACATAATATAATTAATAAAATACTTTAAAGAAAATATGGTCACTTTTCTCCTTTCGGTCAGGAATCTATTTATTTTAATAACCTTGTTTTCAAAAATGTTTTTCAAAAATGTTTTTAATATGTTATTTAATTCTCATTTTGAAGGAAAAATGATTTTAAAATATTTAATGTTTTTCAATGAATTCTTTATAATTTTTTAATTCAAATTTGAAATAAAAATAATTTAAATTTTTTTATGCTTTCTTTAATATGTTTTTAAAAAAATGGGTTTCAAGAGGAGTTAGGTTTTTAAAAAGAATTTAAAAAAAGGAATGAAATTTCCCTCAATAAATTATTTTCAAAAAAAAACATTCAATAATTATTTTACATCTAATATTTAACCCTTTATTGTTACCAAATCTTTTATATGATCCAAACATAACATTCATTTTATTACATTGAATGGTTTATCTTTTGATAGCCTGATTTTATAAAACCCATTTCTCTTCCAAGAGTTACATGCTTTTGAAAAGCATTTATGATCCTCAGTTTATATTATTATGAAACCCTCTTTATTATACGGGTTATGTTATGATGAACTGACTCTTAAAACAATCTATTTTTCACTGGTTAAGATATTATTACATATTTATGGCACCCATTCCATTTCATGGGTTATAATATGACTATTTATTATATTGTGGTACATGTATGTATGATTTCATTATGAGATGTGTGCGACCTGTATCTTTTTTCAATTAATTTGGTAAAGACTGCAATATTATGAGATAATGATGGGAATCAAGTCGAAATTCTTGATCAACTTTGGGGTAAACTGATCAGTTATGGTCAGATAGGAAAACCTGATCTAATATGGGATAATAGGGAAGCCTGATCAACCATGGGAAGATGCAAAAACCTAATCCCTTACATGTAATGGACTATGACTATGGATTGTGGTGTGTCACACCTAGTACGTGTAGTCCCTATGAAGTTCCCTAATATGTTTTGGAAATGAAACTTGACTTATAGGGATTAATATTACATTTTTTTGTGTCTTCCGCAATTAAAGATATTATTATTATGTTATTCATTAATAGATTATTCTCTACATTCCAATATGATTAATGTCTTATGAACATATAAACATTTTTCCATGATTTAAATGTATAATCTTTGGTATGTAGGGTATGATATAATAGTTTTTTTATCATTTTCATATAACCCTTTTCACATGGTCATGATTACATATCTCCATTGTTTTCCCATACTAAGAAACTGAGAACATGACTTTTTATGTTTTTAGACATGTTTTGAGGATATGTATTATGTATGATGTCTCTGAGAAGGGTGATAGTCATGAATAATGTTTTGGGAGTTAATTTAGAGCACTTATGTACCATTTTGTATTTTTTAGTGCTTCCTATGGCCCAAGGGTAGCATAGTTATTAGGTGTTTGTTTTTACAATGTATTAAGTATACCACAAATGTTATGTGATGTTTTTGTATGAATAAATATGGTAGATATAGGTATTACCCAATATTATAAATAAAATTATCAAAATTATGAACAAAGATATCATCATCCAGGATATGAAATAAAGAAGAGCTAGAAAATGGCTCCATAGTTTCATCATATTCCCCACTACATACAAGATATTCAACTTCAGTTACATTTTTCCATGTGGGACAGATCTCCTTATAATTACTTATGAATTTTTTACGCTAATGAATAGAAATTTATTATTATAATGAATTTAAATAAATTTATTTTGAAATGATTTCTAGATATAGAAAATACCCTGAATTTTCACCTGTTACATTTTGAATAGGCTAGGATAACTCTTTTATAGAAACTAATGGATCTGAACTCGAAAAATATTTTTCCTCAACATTAAAATACACACATTCAATAATTTAAACATTAAAATTATTTGGAAAATTTTCAGGATGAGGATAAAAGGTAGTTGTTTATAAGATAAAAACATGATTGGTTTGTCAACATTGAAGATCATATTTAAAAAACCTTTAAATGTGAAAGTTTGAGAGTATGTGGACCAATTCAATTTCCTAATAAATATAATTCCAAATTTGGATCTCACATTTTCGAAGCCTTTCCATATCAATATTAAAATTGGATACAAAAAATATATATGAAAATTATCATCAATATGTCTTTCAATCATAACATCAAAAAGAAAATGGGCATATTTCATAATTTAAGCTCTGAACACTTACATAGCTTCATCAATAAATTTACTACTAACTACAAGTGGTTTCTCTTTGAAAACATGGAACTCCACCGAATCATCACCATAATGAATAGTCACTTTACCATTTGAAACATCAATTACAATCCCAACTATAGGAAGAAATGGAATACATAAAATGATTTGAACTCTTTTGTAACTATCCATTTCAAGAATAAGAAAATCATTAGGGAGTGTGAGTTTTACAACATCACATAACATGTTATCTACCAATATAGAAGAAAAAAATTTGACCTATCATCCAATATTAGTGAAACTAAATTTGTAATCATATCCTAAAGTCCTAACATCTTGGATAAGGTGTAGGACATAAATATAATTCAATAACATAAATCATTTTGGAACCTAACCTCCTCACTAACTCTAATTTTACAATACACTAAAAAAGAATGATGGTCTTTTAATTTTGGGTGAATGTTCAGTTGAAAAATTAAACAACAAATCTCATTCTAATTAATCATTGAACATTAATGTCGATCCCTCAAATTTTACCAATAATATTTAGTGAAATTTAAACCAAAAGGGATACTTATTTAATGCTTGAACAGAGGGAATATTCACATTAAATATCCTAAATAAGTTATAGAATTTCATATTATATGGTTCATTTTTTATTTTACTTGATTATGAAATAGGGATGAGAGGTAAATAATTATTCATGATTGGTAGATTACTCCCCACATCCATAAATATAAATATCTTATTTTATCATTAACAAGTTCGAAAGTCATATTATTTTTCATATTTTGGGGTTTCACATTATGATTCTTCATTTTTAAAATTTTGGACACCGCTTTCCTTATTACCAAACATGATATTGTTAATATTTTCAATTTTAGGTACATATAAAAGATAAGGCTCTACTTACATAGGTTTTTCCCTATCAAATTCTTGAGTTTTATGTCAGGATATTGTAATTATATACATTACATTTTCTTTAAGACTAATCATTATTGTAATTATTTATTTTACTTGTTCACTTCCATTTAAACCACTAGAGGGATGGCCAATTTTCTTTGGGATTAATTTTTTTTCATATTTGGATCAATGATGACATCTTTTCTAGGTTCACACTGAATATGTTCAGTAAGAAATGCTATAATATTTTCATATAGTAGAGTTAAATGAAGGAGAATCTTAGAGGTGGACACTATGAGTGTTTCAACAGAAGAGACTAAAAAAGAATGAGGGATGTGTTTTAGACTCACTCATAGATTACTAGTTAGATGAGGTTGAGATAGTGTGCATCATTTTTTCTTCTTTAGGTTTCTCTATTGAGGTAGTTTTTGTCGAGGCAATAATATTTGGATGTTCTAATTTGGGATCAACCAATAGAATAAGAGGTGGGTAGGGGATAGAGCTAAAATGTAACTCATCCTGAAATATTTTAGTGTTGTTATAGAGGTGGAAATCAATATGGTTAGAGAGGCCACATAATATGTCATGGTTAGTTTTATGCTTCATCATTTCTAGATTTTGGGAATCCTTATGCTGTATAACAGAACCATTTCTTGTTTTCTACCTCGGTGCATGCTTTGTTTTATTTAGAATAGACACACTACTTTTTATCACCGATCCTAATTCATTCAATGTGAAATTAGGTGGAATGGATTCCAGTAACCATGTGGTTGACTATAAAAGGTGGAGGTTGGAATAACATGTAAAAAGTATGTATAGAGTATGTTCTTTTGATGCTGTAGCACCACATTTGTGAATAATTTTTATATTTATAGATATATGAAATTTGAATCATCCATGACATAGATTGGTGGCATTCGGTATAGGATATCACTGATTTATTTAGGAGGATGGAAATGTTCTATGATACTGATGGAGATGATATAATTTTTATTAGTGGAAAAGACTCTTGGATGGTTTAGAGGTGCGTTATATCATTTTCTTCATGGATGTTTGAGATATTGATGACATCATCTGAGGTTATAATGTCATTGTTTCTATGGGTTTTGGAGGATTACCATGATGTATTTCCATATATGGATGTATCATTAACATCTTGATGGAACTGAAGGTTGGGATAGAGCTAAAACTAGGATTTCCACTTATCCATATATCTTCATATTTGATAGTTCATTTTGAGTTGAAAGATCTACACATACTACTTGATGATATATATATAAATGGGGTATTTTAGGCTGATTGTGTCACCATGGGCTGCACAATGTTTCTTCATGATAGGGGTTGGTGGATGTTGGAATTCTTGTATTGATTATAATCATATGAACCATGTTATTGTAAAAAAATATCATCATCTTCACTAAATTGTTTATTTTTTTACTATATGAAATGATAATCTTCGTTCTCTGAGATAGATATGTAGTAATGATATCATCAGATGTTGGTGAAGGATGTAGATATTTAAAAAAACCAAATTTTCATGTCATCATGAGGGTTAAGAATTTTTTTTGATGCTGTTTGGTATGATTAATTTTTAACACTTATTGATTGGTTAAATGAATGTAGTTATCATCATGTTTTTTGAAAATATAATTGTTCTTTTAATTAATGCAATTGTTATGCACTCTATGTCTATGGAGGGGATTATAGAGTATTTCTATGGTGTTTTGGGATTTATTAAGCATTATTGTCTATTTGGGATGTTGTCGAAGCATGAGTTCATGGATTTTAATGTTATTTTTTTTTGGGAATGTAGTCTTTTAGCAAGGATTAGTTGTGGATCCTTTAAAGAAAGTGGTTTTTGTTTCTTGGTATTTCACCAACAATACGGTTGAGTTGACAAGTTTCATCAGTATTATAGGTAATAAATGTAGGTTTGATGATAATTTATATAGGTTTAAAGACACTTTTAATATCCTTAAATATAAATGATCAAGAAATATTGTGGTCTTACTAGTATTTGGAAGCATTTTATTACATGAAGGGGAAGGAATTCCCTGCCCTTATCCTTTGTTTTCTAGAGGGGGGAGTTTATTTTGAGTTTTTTTGTTAATGATACACATATTTGGTTAGGAAATGACTGGATTTAGAAAATATAATTTTTTTCTTATGGGACTCAACATATACGACCTCATGATTGTAACTGCTCCACCCATGCTCTTGAGATGGTGGTAATTGTGATTTCCTAAAATCTATGGTGAAGTTACCCCATTAGTGAAATTTTTTTGTTTTTCACTAATCTTAAAATCATAAAGAGTTTCCTATCCTATCACAACATGAACGTTCAATAGTGATAATGGATGTAATTATTCATGGTTTTCGACTTCCTGATTTTTTATAGACCTGGAAAATGAAATAATTTGGTTGATGTGATGACAATGAATTCATGTAGTGTTGTCATGCATGAATCATGAGATTCCAATGGAGTGATGTATGATCTCTCAATGATGCATATAATATGGGAGATGATATATGAATAGTTTTTATTTTCAAGATAATGATGAAATAATATTTATTGATGTATGTGGAGGAGTCCAAGGTATAAAATTATGAGGTGAGGTATACAGAGACTAGGTTTTCATTATTGAAACCCTTTATAGTTGGTATAAATATAGACTACACCAGGTTATTATATAGGGGATGTTTTTTAACTTAAAATATGTGTGAAAAGGTTCTCTATGAGTTCCATGGTTAACCCATAGTGTAATATATCAATGTGATGAAGATGTAATGTGCTTAGGGAGGTCCGTTTTAGTGTTCTAGTTTGAAGCATTTAGTTGCAGAGTTTGTGTGTTGATGTTCAGTTTTACATAAGAGGAAGGTCGAGCATCGTGACCTTGGTATATTTCTCAATCTGATAGATGTTACCTAGTGTAAGTGGGAGGACATATCAATTTTAATACATATATGTTTACCATGACATCATGGGGTCCATGATTCTATATGAGTTCTAATATATCATTTGATGAAATAAACCCACTTGATAGTGATGATGGAGTCATTCTCAAGGAGGTTTTGTCGACATAATATTTATAGGAGTAAGTGAGACTCCCTAGAGTCCCAAGGATAGTCATATCTAATTTATATACTCTCATTATATTTTTTAATAAATACCTAAAATTTTATGTTTACATATAAAATTATTATATTTCATTAATTCTTACATTTTATACTACTTTTAATATTATTCATATCATTTATTTTATTTTTATATTAATCAAATAATTAGTGTTTCATCATTTTTTAAACATGTAAGCTAATTATTTATTCTATAAAAGTTTTAAATAAATTACCACAATGAATATAAATATCATATATTTCATATAAATATTTTCAACAACACATGTCCTTATTTTTGTCTCTATTTTAGGAATGTTAGAGTTATTAGAAACAAGAATGGTTCATTTTTGACTTTTCATTACATAAAATTATATAATGGTCGTAATCACATCTAAATGGAAGTAAAAAAGCCATATAATAGAATATTGGTTAATTATGGAAGATACAAAAAAAATATTTAAGGAATGTTTTAAGGTCATTTTTTTATTCCTCATAATTTTATTTGTAATATTAAATACCCAATTAACCTGTGATGATGTGAAAAAAATTAATAAGTTTACAATTAATATAAACCAAAAATAAACATAACCAATTTAAAAAAAACTAATTATTCAAAATATAGATTCCATTTTTGAAAAATTTTAAACATATTTTTGTATGATTTCAATTTGAAATTCAAATGGCCAAACGTAATGAAAATCATTTTTCAATAAAATGTATATTTTAGGTATAAAATATTTTCATACTAAATTAAATTATAATGATCATTTAAAAAACCATAATTGGATTAATATGAATAATTTGTAACTAATAAAATTTAAAACTAATCTAAAATTGAATTTTGACTTATGAATTCATTTAATTAAAATAATGGTTTCTCTAAAAATAAGTATTTTTGAACATTCATTGAAAAATCAAACTTCTCAGAAAAATTTCCTAATTTCACCTTAATATAATATTAATATTTTTATATAAAAAATGATACCATTTTACTAAATAATAATTTCTAAAAATTCCAATAATTAAAAAATCATATTTTAACATTAAAATCAATAAAATCAATTTATAAAGAAAATGTGTTTGTGGAAAATATAATAGATTTAATATAAATTGTTTTCTTATTCCATAATAATTAATATATAGATATATATATATATATATTATCAACCCATTATATTTATTATCACCTACCAATTCAATGGTTGTGTTTTAATGTCCACATTTAAATAATAACATTTTGTGTTTTATTTAACCTCAGTGTTGAGTATCTTGTACACTATCAATAATAGTCTTTATTTTAAAATATATAGATGTTAAATTACCTTATTTTAATAATTATAAACCTCATAATTAGAACATTATTTGAGTAGTCAAAAATCCTTTATAGAAATCACATGTCATAAATAAGGTTAATAAAATAACCTATTAAAATGAGGAAAAGGGAAATACAAAGGCCATATGGATTAATAAATAAATATTATTCAAGATATGAAAAAATTAAATGGAATTTAAAATATTTACATATGATCTAATAATAATGGACATGGATTAATAATTACTTAAAAAGAACATGGTCATGATAATTTTAACTATAAAGAAATTATAAATCTATGATTCATTAAAAGACCATTGATTTCTCGGTAAGAAATGTAAATGAATGACATTTTTGTTTTAAGATGATATTCCTAGAGTTAAGGAATTAAATTACCATATAGGCTATGAAAATAATTAAATATACAAAATTTCAAATAAATCCTCAACCATTAGTCAATTTTCATAATAATATAATTTTTTCTTTGAGAGATGAGTATTCATGAGGGGTTTATTATTCCTAAATTTTCAAAACTAACTTATAATGGATCCCAAAAACCATGAATGGATAAAGAACTATTTATTTTTTTATTAGAAATGGAGATGAACAAAAATGTTTAAAACAAAATAAAATATTTCAATGGATGTTAGTCCGGAATGGCCTAGCCATCGGGCGACGACTCGACTCAACCTCCCGATGACAGAATGGACTAGCACAACTCTATTCTTGGTTCAGTTCGGTGAGGATCAGTATGTCTAGGATCAATGGTTTGTTTTTGGTTTCTTTGTTTGTTTAGCATGGATAGGTATTGTCTTTGGTGGGTTTCCAATGTGGCTTCACATCAGATCTGCAGTAGCATGGGTTGGATGATCTAGATCTAGGTACAGGTCTGAGTTTTACTAGTTTTATGGTTTTTCATCTGTGTATTTTCTCATTTTGTGGTTTTTTGGGTGGTACATTGGTTGTTCTAGTTTGTCGTTGTTGGTTCAACTCTGCTTCTTCTGTTTGTTCACCCTCCACCATGACCGACTTTCTTTGGAACCTAATGTGGGCGCATAAGTGGTTCTGATTAGAGTAGATCCATTTCTAGACTAGAAGTTCAAAATTTTGATGACCATGATCCCCTCATTAGTGTAATTACCTTGGAATAGGTTGGCCTATACAGTCCTAGGTGATGATGGATGGGACACATGTCCATTGGATTGCCTTTCAGGCATTTACATGTGTGTTGGTAGGGGCATCCCATGTAGGGAATCAAGTTCTATCTTGGATGGCGGTTGACGGTGTTGTTGGTACTCCCTCATACATGTATTTTTTTAGTTAAATGTTAGGTTGGTTTTAGTGACTCAGGTTATGAATATTCATCCAAAAATGACCTCAAGGAACATGCCTCAATGTTTGATTCATAGCGGGAACTTCACATCTTTAGGCTTCACAAAATTTTATGATTGAGTGGGTATTGTGTCAGCCATATGACTGAGCCTCTGCTTTGAAATAGGACCCTTGTCAATCATACAGTCTTGCAATGGTAGAGAGATTTAGCATTTTTTAAATGTTGGGGTGAGGCAAATCCATGTTGTTAGTTCAGGTTTTATTTTCATGATCATTGGGTCATGTAATGTTTTGTGTCCATGACTTCTTTTTAGGTTCCCCTTCTTCCTTTAAAAGGGATTTTAATTATAAAATATAAAAAATCTTCGGCCTTTGGGATGTTGGAGGAAGATATGCTATTTCCACATTGAATAAACTGTCATAATTCAAAATACAAAATTATTCTCCAAAATTAAATTATAATTCCCAATTATTAAATTAAATAATTCCATAAATAAATATCCTTGTAATTCCTCAAATAATACAAACCAAGATTTAAACCAATAAATCATAAGTATTTTACCTCATATACTCCAAATATAAATTTAACTTTTATCTATAAAAGATATTAGTTATAAATAATGTATGTTCAAATAAAGGTATACACCCTAATCATATAATATCTAATATAAGATAATGCATTACTTAAATAAAATGAATCAGCATAAAGACAGACTATGATCATATATAATTTGGAAGGATAAATCAGTATTTATTTTCCAAATAAAACCACATAATCATTTTGTAGCATAATTAGATAAGGTTTTAAAAACAATGAATTACATCAAAAATTATATTAATTGCTTAATCTGAAAATAAATTTTCAATGTCATAGTTTTCTTCCAGATAAAACATATGTTCCCAAAATCATTTTAATATTACATTTATAAATAATTTATGCATAAAATGACTGTCATAACAATTTGTACATTAAAAAGTATTGTGTTTGTTATTTCACCTTTTTCA
Organism: Viscum album; assembly: GCA_963277665.1. Lineage (NCBI taxonomy): Eukaryota > Viridiplantae > Streptophyta > Magnoliopsida > Santalales > Viscaceae > Viscum > Viscum album. The sequence continues at coordinate 1,954,837,541 of OY728127.1, read as the reverse complement.
CCCTTCAGTTGAGTGTTTAGCCCTACATTGTTACCAAATGTAACATGTTGTATCTTGGCCAATAGGTTGTGCTTTTCTGTAAACTGTATAATTATTATTAAATTCAACTTGATAAAGTAATTTCATATAGACCCTAAAGTTTGTATATAACTCTTAAAATTTTTCCCAAAAATGAAACACATACTTTTTAAAATAATATTTCATGTTAAACCTAAGGTATAAATGAAAATAATTTGAATTAACTTTCTCCCAAAATATCATTAATAACCTTAAAATTACATAACTTAATAAATCTAAAGTGCTTTCCAAGACAATGAATTTATGATCAACCAAAAAACCTATAAACTCGTGATTATATCTTTAACACTAATATAACATAGCATCAAAATATTAAAAATTCTAAATTTATGTAAACCATGATCAGACACCTAGTATTGAAGACTGAACCCGAACACTTGGATATGAATCAAAATAACATGAAAATTACATTTATCTATTAGATACTAATAAATGTGATCAAAATGTATCTATTCTAGGATTAACTAATCAAAATGAAATATTGGATGACTTACAAACATAAGGGAACCTTGTGCTTAGTTTTTTATAGTATTAGGAAAAACTAATACAAACAAAATACCCATGACATGAATAGATTATCATTCCCACTATACCCATATTTTCATCTTCCATATTATTTTTTCAACATCTCACACAATGTTCATCAACATTAACATGGCATGACTCATGAAACAGGAATAACTACCATAAAAATATATATATAACAAACATAATCCACAGAAGTAAATGATTAATATGGTATCAATATAAAATATCCTTAGTTTATCATAAGTACCAAAATTGTTTTTTAGGTTTATGAATATAAATAAAATAAAAGTATTATTAAAATCTGTCTTGGGGAAAATAGCCTTTCCACTTTGGAAATCAATTTTTAAAACTAATAATAAGAAATTTATTTTAAAAAAAAATTATTAAGTTAAAATATTATTAAGGAATATTCAAAAAAAAATTATTATTATTGTAGGGAATTCCATTCAAGTCGTAATTAATAGAAATAAACATTCTTTTTAAACATTACATAAAAAGAGTCTATAGTTCTCATTTTAAAAATGTTAACATATTTACTTTTTAAACACTATCAGAAGATGATTAATGGCCACATGAAATACTTTTATGAAATATTAAATTTTATAAAGAATAATTTTTTAAAATTTTTATAAATAATGGATATTGAATAGAATTATTACCAATGTAAAAGAATATACTAGATCAATTATAGTAATAAATTACATTCTTAATGTCTCTGAAATCAATAAGAGAAGAAATTGAAATTAATCATTTAAAACATGTTCATAAATTATAGAGAATAAATGAAATGTTTTTTAACAAAATAAGATCATATTATTTCACCATAAAGATAATTATACATAAACAATCCAAAAACGAAGGAGGTTGTGACGTAAAGCTTTTTCCACTTCAAAAAAACATCTATTTCAAGACCTATCAGATAACAAACTCAAATGAAACATTAAATTTCCTGAAAATGATGAGATCGATGAGATATTAAGAGAAATTGGAAGTATATAATTCTCATAAAATATTATAGGTTAATATAGAAAACATATTTTCCAAGGAATGAAAAATCGAGACGAATAACCATGACAATGATCATATAATCGGATAGAAATTTAATCATTGATATTTTCATGTGTAAAAAAATACAAATCCCAACAAATGAAGAAACAATACAGAATAACAAAATTTAGAGATAATTTCACACATAATTATGTAATTACAAAGTGAATAAAGAAGTGTTATAACCCAACATAAGGATATAGGGTTGTGATACCCATTAACAATTCGTTACCTAAAAGTAAAAAGAACTTGGATGTAATAATTAAAATTGTAACATAAAATAAACTGAATTATTATGAGTTCCTAATATTATAGGAAAAATGGAATTATATAGAACATATAAAATAAATAATTAACATAAAAATAATATATTCCCTAGTGAAGGAAAATTGAGATTGAATCATTTTCATTGAGTGCGGACTTTCTAGGTATGCCTTTTAACATATTTATAATCATATTATTTGAATTATATTATTTTTTAATATAATCTTATATGATTAATATATTTTATTAAATCATTTATTTAATTTATTTTTCTGAATTATTTTTATACGTAATCAGTTAAATCAATATCTGGTGTTTTAAGGATGCTTGATCCATATTTTCAAAACCGCTTTTGTATGTCGAAGGTGGATATTGGGTTTTTTATTCCATAATCAAAATAATAATAAAAATAATAATGTAATAGTTATAATTTTTATGTTTAGTTATAATTTTTACTCCAACTATTAAATATGGTTATGAAAAATTTACCATGATACAATCATGGAGACGGTATGAAATATGTACACATGAGTAACATTTCTATTATTCAACAATAATTAGAGAAAGAAGGTAATTATTATTTTATCTTTAATCAATTATAACAACATAAAAATATAATATTAATTATTTAATTTAAATTATATATATATTCCAGGCAATACAGTTATAAAAAAAATCACATCACATATTAGAGGTTGTAGTCCACACGTACGCACAGACAACATTACAATTTTTTGGTGAATGGAATAATAAGATATTAAAGTTATATTCTCTTTTAATAATAATAAATATGTCATAAATATAATATATAAACACTAATTATGACATTATAAACATCCTTGAGAGGAGGTGATGGAATGGAATTACATTTTTCATGAGGTGGTAGTCTTCCTTATATACAAATGATGGATTCCACTCCCATTTTAAGGAGGTTGGAGATTGATATTGGTTATTTAACGAAAATATTAAAATAATAGTATATGTATGATACATTTTTTATAATCTCATCATGGTTGGAGAGATTTTACTTTGGTTAATGAAGAAATAAAATAAAAACTCTTGCGTAAGAACTATACCTCTACTATAACAACCTCCTTTTCATTACACCATAAGACCTGTAAATTTGTAATTATGTCCAAATTAATGCCACTAGAATTTGGTTAATGATGTTAATAATGTATATGGGTAGACCATGGATAAAAAATTGGGTTTTATGCATGAATATTACAGTAGAAGTGGTTTCTATTTATAGGAGCGTGATTATCCTCTTTTAAATGTTTTTAAATTATTAAAATAATATAAATTAATTGTGATGTAAAAATGGTTCAACATTTAAATAGTCGAAACATAAGATGATTTTGAGTCAAAATACTCACATAAAATAAAATTTGTACATTTCTTTATTACAATATTACTAGAATCAATTTTATAAACCCCTATTAACCAATACTATACATTTCGCAACAACATGGTTATATACTCTTTGAGGGCGATGACATTAACTTTAAATGTAAAATTATAAAAAATGGATCATTGTTTATAATTTATACTGTATCCTAATAATTATTATGAATATATGTTTAATATTAATTTCAAATCATTTAATAAATTAATACTTTAATAAAATATAAATAATGACAATATTAGAACTATTCATTTACCATGAATTTTGTAACATTAATAAAACATATGAAATTTTAAAAAAATAATACATGTATATAATTTAATTGGTTCACATACATTTATTGGTACATGTTAATTCTTTCATAACCAAATAGTGAAAATCTTGAATGTGAGTCTATAATCAATAATATTATTATCAAAATAATGGGAAACACTCAAGAAATGGTTGGGGTTCAGGGTACAAGTGACAACAACATTCTAACAGACCACCAGTACTAAACATCTATTCCTACCACATCTTTTGTGGTAACCCCCAAACCCCCTTGGATGGATTCCTCTTCTCTATTGCTTCTGATAATTACATGCCCCACTTGGATCATTTGCACTGAAGGATCCATCATCATCATCATGATAATCATACTGGATATCAAGGGGAGGATTTCCCCCAACTCCATCATGAGTGACTGTATACTCATTGTCGTCCATGCCTTGAGCTCAATCATCCAAATTCTCCTCACCATTCAGCTTTCCAACCTAGTCATATCCGTCATGTGATGCTCAAAAACGAGAGGATACATTATAAATAGAATTTGTCAGTTGAGATCTAGACCTTTCACGGCTCTCCAAATAATCCCTGACATGAGAATCACTCCCACCCAAACAAATATGCACAAAAATACATCTTAATTTCAACATAGAGTGAAAATATTAATCTAAAATAACAACAACATCCATGTAACTATAATAATCAGATCCATCATCCCATTTGAAGGGTTGTCCATGTTCAGAAGTGTGAAGTGGAAGCACACTATAACCTATAGGGTAAGGAAATATACCTCCACATATCAGACCACCAAGAGAAATTCCTTTGTTCTTACCAGCCAAAACATCAGTAAATGATAGAGACCCCCATTCTCGTTACCTTACATAGGATCTCCCTTGATTATTGTAGTTGAAAACTTCACCCCATCAGGGATAGTTGAATTAACTGTTCCACTATCTGGGATACCTCTCCTCACAGGAATTGGTGGAGTAGACAGAATTGACCCTTTGAGTTTACAAATTTTAGAAATATGCCCATACCATTTATAGTTGGAATAGTGTAAACACCTTTTACATTTAACTTGAACAAGTAGAATAATTGAGTAGTTTATACAAAAATCAAAAACATGATAGAATTCATTCTCATGCTAAAATTTAAAATCCTCAGCAATCAATAACATCGTCTCAACAAGAGGTATGGATATATCAAATTCAAATATAATGAGAAAAAACATAATCATTCTATCCCATTAGGGAACAGGGACCCATGTTGGGTTTGTTATCATATAGTGCATGTTTACTTGAGGGGTTTGTTATTATAATTTGTTTTAATTTTTTAATAATGAAATATTTACTACATCATTGTGTAATCGTTTAAGTTAATTATTTCTTCACTAAAAAGAAATAATGAATTGCGATGATGAAAAGAAATAATTTATTTTCAAATTAATATATATAATTGAAAACAAAATCAATGTATCCCCATGTGGAAATTATAATTGTGATTAAAAACATGTTTTTTAATTTTTTTACTTTATATAAAATATTATAAAATCCATAATCACATAAAAAGGGGAAAAATAATTATATTGGAATATTGGATGAGTATGGATTAAATAATCTGAAAAAATAATATTATGTAATGTAATAGGGTAAATTTTCAGTCCACCCTTTTTATTTCAATATTTAGTTAATAGATTTTCCCATTATTGTGGTAACAAAATTACTATGTTTTCTATTTGTATAAACCAAAAATAGGAGAGAAAAAACAAAATTCGAGCCCACTGATTTAAAATATGGATTTTTAAAAAAAAATCATAATAATGAGGGGAAAGAATTTTATTTAAAATTGAACTGAAAAAACGTGATGAAAACCTATTTTCTAAAAAAATGAATATTTTAAGTATAATATGTGTTTATAATAAATTCAATTTAAAAGTTAATTAATAAATAATAATTGAATTTTTTTTAATCATTATGAACTAATTTAATTATAGAATAATCAAAAATTGTATTTTATGTTATAAATAATTATATTTATTACTAAAAATCATATTAATCACTATTTTTAAAAAACAATATTTTCAAAAAATTCTCACAATTCCACATAAAGATGATTTTCATATGGTGATTTCAAAATTATTTTCTTTTTATATAATAATTTTTTTAAAATTTCCAAAAAAATATAATATTCTATCAAATAAAAAAATAAAAACCATTTTTGAAGGAAATATATTGTTTGATGAATTAAATTTAATTAATAATAAATGAGTACTTATTTTTTGAGAATTAATAAATAATATCGCATTTACTTAGAAATTTACAATGATTTTATATATTGGTTATTTATATTCATAACCTATAATTCAATGATTAGGTTATAAAGATCATATTTAAATAATAATATTTTTGGGGTTTGTTTAAGCTTAGCGTTGCGTATCTTGTATAATGTCGATCACTGTCTTCATTTTAAAATATCAATATATTACAATGTAGTGTTTTACATATTATTTATTGAGATATACATGGTTTTTTTGTTGTTGTATAATTATTATGTCAATATTTTAATAAAAACCAACATAGTTTGTTTAATGACAAACCTTATAGAAATATCTATTCTCCACTTATTAAGATTCAATTATGAATGGACAATAAATTATTACAGAGGAATCCTATAATATTTTATATTGGTTATTATCTCTTCATATCCTAAATCAATCCATGATAATATACCAACACCGAGTTAATTATGATCACCTTATAGAAATTTCTCCCATCGTGTGAGTTTTATAATTTTTAGTGAAATTTTTTTTATAGGGAGGGAATGTAATGAAAAGATATAATAATATATGTTTTCTTCTAATTATGTTAAATATGGTCAATTTAAAATGAATCCATGAATTATTTGTAGCGTTAATTTTCAGCCATTGAATTATTAGATACCAATAAGAGTAATTGAATTATAAAATATATTAACAATAATATTTATGTATAATATTTATTTTTAACAAACTTACTTATTTTATTATCATGTATAAGAATATATATTTCTATGTGTTAAAAATTTTATTAAGGAAATAAATGTTTATAATTAGTATATGATGATATTTTTAAAAATAAATATAATATTTACTTATTGATGAAACATTTGATAATGTTTTATAAAATTAGGAATAGAGGATATTAGTATTTTTAAAAGTAATTCAAAAAAAAGTGTTTTCCAATATATTTTTTAATTTTCATTATTTGTTAAAATAATCTATTTTAACACCACTAGGTTTTAAATTATGAACATCAAATTTGATAGTGTGTATGGCATGAATCACCTAGAAATTACATGAATATAAAATGATGAAAAATTATGATATTTTTCTAATTTTAAATTTATTCAATACATTCAATATCTTGCAATTCATAAAACACTATATTTATCATTCTTATATGTAAGGATTATTTTTATTTAATAATAAAATGTTTTTAATATTATTATACAATATGATAATTATTGCATATACATTGGAATAGTGGGTAATAATAGGCTTGAAAAATTATGAAACCATACAGTTTAATGAAATTTATTATTTATCAATTGATAATAAATAAAATACGAATCATTTAATTGAAAAAATATTTTTTTTTCAAGATAAATATTTATTACTAATATAAAATTAAAAGATTTTTTGTGTGCATAATTTAAAATTAATCTTTAACAATTTATAAATATTTATTTTATAAAATTAATTTAAATTTTCAAATTAGAATAAAAAAATAGATTGTGGTGAATTTTTATTATTCTTATGGGAAGTATCATTTTTAATGAATAGTGAAAAATACTAGAATTTAATTGAAAATTGCCGCTTTGACTAAATAATTAAAAATGTAAAATTATATTTTAATTGGTTTTAAAGTAAAACTAGTTCAATTATAAATATATTAATCCAATTTATTTTATTAGTGTCATTATGATTTTGAATTTTTAAAAGAAAGAAATTTTAAACTCTTAATCATTTTTAAATTAAATACCAGTTTTCTTACCATGTGTGACGGGTTAATTGTAAATTAAATTATGCCACTTAAGTGAGTTGATGTTTTTACAATATTTTAAATATTTGGAATAAGAATAATTTATATTACATAATAATTTAAATTAAATTTTTACAATAAATATAAGTGAAATAAAATAAAATTAATAACTCTGATTAAGGTAAAAATGAGTCTACATTGTAGTTCATGTAGAAAGATAAGAGTGAAAATGACAAAAATTTATATAATTTTTCTCAATGAGTTTATTTATAAATTTCAACCAAATTATATGAAATATGTAAATTTATTTCCAATTAAGTTTGAATATAACAAATATAATATTTGATGTAATTAAAAGGACAAAAAAGATACTTTTTTTAATTTTAATATCTATAATTCATGGGGATGGGAAAAAATACATTGGTTCATTTATACATATTATTTTTAAATATAAAATATTTTTGGTTATCTTAGTAATTTATCATGATGTTTAGATGATGGTTAAGTTATATATAATTCATAGAAAATTCCAACACATTTATTATTTAGTAAATAATTTACTAAAATAAATTATTCAAAAAATAATAAAAGTGAAGTAAATTGAATAATTTTTTTAATTAAATTAATTTTTAGATAAATATATCATGATAAAAGTGTGAAATATATATAATAAAATAACATAATATTCTTTATATTTTATTAAGTTTAAATTAAATAGAAAATTTCATAATAGTCATTAATGTTACAATATAATAAATGATTTCTCATTAAATAATTTTAAAATAATAAAAAAACTATCCACATCCATGTGTTGTATAAATTTTAATAAGTATCAAATATGATCCATTTATGGACCAATTTATCTTTAATAATGATCACATTGACCACTAAATAGTAAAAACCATATTGGGGGTGGTTGGGTTAACATAGTGTTTTGTCACATTACATGGAATTTTGTTAAAATTAATTTTAAAAAATATAGATATTCTATTTTAAAAAGTTATTATAATATTTATAAACACTAAATAAAACTTTTATTATAAGTATCATTTTAATATATTATTAATGGATAAATTACCTAGGTTATAAATCTATTTACCACGTTGGAAAATCATAATAATGAAAGTAGGGAAACATAAAAGTTAAAGAATTTTTTAAAAAATGAAATTTATTGCATGGTGTAGGTTTGTATCAACCATATAATATCTGAAATCCTATAATTATCCATTTTTTATCTCCATAAGGTAATTTTGACCTCCCAATAGTGAATAATTTTGAGTATTTACCAAAATTCAGCACCTTCTAAACTATAAAAGGGAACTCGCCCCAACACTTATTCACACATATGAAGCCATTTTCTCTCCCAAACCATTCCCAAACAACATGTAATAATCTCTACCCTCATATTATAAGTCTTATATTAGGAATTATGATAACCTATAAAGGATTTAGTGAAAACACATGGAGGATACCCAAATAATTGGAAATATTTTCAATAAGCATCATTATTTTACTTCTTTATCAATTCCATAAATTTTATGTTAAATCATGATTCCATAAGCAAATCAGTATCTTTCATATAGTGGGATGTTTATATAAAAAATTCATGATATAAAAATAACTCATTTTCCATCAAATGTGTTACATAATGATCAATCTTGTGTACGATAGATTATACCATCATGAATCGAGGTCGAATATTTTTTCATTTACAACTCTCATGGTTCTGTATGATGTTAGATATAATGTATATATATGATATTTATAACATATTTAAACCCATATAGAAAAATTATAAAAAATATCTTACTACCATTCATTCCATTTGAGATATGATAACATCGCGCACGTGTACGACAAACTACGGCCTCCTGAAGTGATGTGATTCGCCTTTGACTAATGATTCCCATGGAAGGTGATAAAGATAATTTTAATGATTCTATGTGATATACATGAAATTATTTTTATATTATGACATATATTTCATTTTTTAAATACAATATATTTCATTTTATTTCTTTTCACTGATGTAAATATGATAAAAATTTTTGTGTATGAATGGACTATCGCATTCATGAAGTTATGTGACTCACTTTTGATTACCAAAATAAATTAATGATATAAATAAATGTAAAATATTTTTCTAATTATATTATGATAATTATGTAAAATTAAAATTTTACTTAATTACTTTAAAAATGGTTAGTGAAAAATAGAAACATTACTCATGCATATGTACAGTCTACATTCTCCATGATCATGAAATACTTAGTTTCTCATAACCATCATTCACAACAATTTGTAAAAGAAATATTTATTTAATAATAATATAATAATTTCATTACTATTATTATGAACATAATATAACTATATAATAAGTGCAAGAACATGATATTTCATAATGAATCACGCATGAAAAAACAAGAAGTTTACACATGAAATAATTAAAATAATTAAATATTATTAAAACTTGTGTATAATATGTTTTAAGAGGATAATATATGGTTTAAAAATTATTATTATGGGTATAAAATTTTACTTTATTTTCTGATCATTAGCTTTTTCATGAAAAAATCACTTTTTTGTAATCATTTTTCATTACAATTCTCTTAAATTTTTTCATATTATATATATGAAATTTTTATTAATTTTTTCATCATCTCAGTAGTTCTAGGGTGTTGGTTGTTACAATCGTTGTATGATTAATTGTAGTATAAACCTTCAAAACTAGATTGAAGAAAATATAGGTTAGAGAATATAATCCTAATATAGGATTTAAGGATATATATATAAAAACAATCTAATATTTTTTATGGGAATGATTATATGGTTCATATAAGATATACATCCATGTTTGGATACAAAAAAAGTGGATGTGGTTTTCTAAGAGAGGTACCTAGGGTAAATAACTACAAAATGGTGTATCGATATTGACTCAAAATTTTCCAAATTCTTGAAAATAAGAATTAAAGTGATCGTAGTTTGTTACAATAGAGGGACATACTTAGGAAAATTTATATATTATTTATGAACCTTTAAGATGGATTAGAAAACAAATATTTCTTAAAAGGATAAAGGTTTATTATTTTTACTGTAATAATGTATAAATTTTAATTTTCTCTAAGCGTTACTAGATATTTTGAATTATAATTTTTTCAAAATCATATGAACTAATCTAATATATTCAATTATTTATTGGTGAAACTTATAAGGAAAAGAGGTATCAATAATCATGGAAAGTATAGAGGTTTAACTACTGACGAATCTTATATAGATGATATTGGGAGTAAGAATATTATGTATATATTAGGAAATATTAATCATGTTGTGGCACATAACCATTACCGTATGGAGAAACCTTTTCTAAAGACAAACTCCCCAATGTTGTATAACTTTATCAGATATATTCCCCTATCATTTAGTGTGACTATTGATCCAACGACTACTATGCAATTGATTATATAATCGGATGTGAAATTTATATAATTTGTTATTGTTGAAAGGGATAAGTTTACACTTGTAGTGTATTTTCTAAATGAATATTTTTATCAATGTTGGTTATTGATCAAGAATACTTAGGAGGATGAGTTAACAGGACCCATGGAATGAAAACATTTAAGGATACATTCTTTGAAAAATATTTCCCTCATGAGAAACTAACTATAATGAATACAAATTCCCTTATAATATAGAAAATTTAATAATAATTTTCTTTAGAAATTTAATATTGCTTTATAAGTTTATCTTAGTATGCTACATATTACATTCACAAAAAAAATTGAAGGATTTTTCATTTTATTAAAGTGATTAAGATGAGTCTCATAAGGGAGTTGGTATCCTTAAAATTATCATCATATAATAAAATAGGTTTATGTGCTATCATGATATAGAAATAATTCTCTTAGTATTATGGCTTCAATGTGACAAAAGAAAAATGGGAAGAAGAGAAAATAACCCACACACACAAATATATATATATATATATATATGAAAAAATGAAAAGAATGAATTTTCTCACATGTAATAATTGTGGAATGAATCATCAAAAAAATTAATTAAGGTATATGGATCTTTTAATAAGTGTATATAAAAGGTTCACTAAGAAAAATAAATCAATGGGAAGAAATAAAATGATAAAATTATGTGTTTGAACTATCAAGGGATGGGGAACTATTCAATTGAATTCCCCAGGAAATAGTAGAATATACCTAAGGAGAATCTTGGGTATCAAGGTCAAGATTATGCTCTTTATGTAGAGCATGTATAATGATTAATGTGTTTATGTGTTTGTATCATTGGAATATGTTTTAAAATTATTTTATTGATTATATTTTTTTATATGAATTATTAATTGTATAAATATTACACTAAAGAACAATTTATTAATGTTTTTGAAATCATTTATTCAATATTACTAAGAAAATTGATTTAGTGGAAAGATCAAATTCTTGTAAAACACATGATTAAGTGAATGATAACACTTAATATATTCTTCATAATGAGATAATAATGTTGGTATAATGAAATTATTTATATTGATAATTTAAATTAGTCCATATAGACAATAATAGAAGAAAATAATTATTTTTTAACAATGGGGTTTATTCTATCATTTATGGCATTAACATCATCTTCAGATATAATGAATATATCATATTATATGTGCTCTAATTAAGGAATAAAAAATGACTTTCAATAAGGTGTTATGATAATTCAAGTTATTATCATGTTTCATGAAATTACACGATGATGATATTTATATGTTTGGTATGTTTTGATTAAGAGATACTTATTATGATATGAGGGATTAATAGATTTTTCATATTAGAAATATAGTTATTTTTTCTATTGTTTTGGATTTTAATATTTTAGACAAGGTTATAAGGTTAACTATTTATGAAATGGTTTATGTTTACCTTTGGAATAGGTTTTAGATTTTATTTTATTACATCACAATATAATAATTTATTCATACTACATTACTTGTTCTAAGAATAATGGTTTTAGAAAATAGTGTGAGTTAGAAAAAATATGTGTTACTGTTATACAGGTCTTATGATCCATTGAATGCTAATTTTAGTGCACCATAAATCAAAAAAATCATGTTTGGATATTCAAATTATTAGAGTAACGAATAATTGAAAATTAGTCAAAGGGCCACAAAAGGATGAAACTACACATATGAAATAGAAATATATCAGGAAAATATATTTCATTCTATACATAGACTATAAAATACTTCCTCAATGAAGAGAAAATGATCATGAAAAAAAATTCATCATATTATCCTCAATTTTGATGATATAAATTTTGGGTTTCAAGCCAATTTGGAATATCGATTTGAGGTCATTAAAATTATTTTCATTACCCACTTTTAGGTGATAATTGTTCTCTTCCACTCTCCATTAGTATATAGGGATAAATTTTTTTCATATATGTCCATGTTTTCATTTCTAACCTATTTTCTCGTACTTAAAACATTCTTATGTGATTATACCATATGAGCATTGTACTTATCATTATTTTATATTTAGATAATTTATTATTAACTATATTATGATTTGGAACCATTGATTACCTATATCATGTTTAAATTATGAGGATACATTTTTTATGATAGGGTGAATGTCACACCTTAAAATTAAAAAATATGAACATCATATTGGATAGTTTGTCTAACACCCAACAACAATCAATGTAAGGAAAACAACAACCTGATAAATTATGATAGATTTTATATATTTATAAATCCAATAAATTCTATACATTTAATAAAATTAAACATTGTGTTTTCCTTATGTTATATGATAGACCAAGTTTTACAAAAAATATATATTATTAATATTACTATTTAATATGAAAATTGTCACATAACAATTTGAATGGTGGGTAATAATACGAGAAAATAACATATGAAAATATATGTTTATCATTAATTAATTGGATATGTATTTATTATAAATAAAATAATAATCATATAATAGAAAATCAATGTTTTTTAAAAAATAATATATTTTTAAAAGTTGGTTTAATTGTGCTTTTGTAACATTGTTGAAGAATAATTTTTAAAAATTAATGAAATGTTATTTGTAAAAATAAAAATAATTTTTTATTTTTTTAAAATTAGTGTAGAGTTATTTTTAGTTTTTTTGTGAGAAGTTGCATTTTTTCATAAATAGTGAAAACTTCTGGATTTTAATTGAAAAGGAAATTTTCATATAAATATTTCATGATGATATATTTTATTTTTAAATTGTTTTAAAGTCACAATAGTTAAATTATAATTGTAATAAAACTATTTATTTCATTATAATCATTAAAATATGGAAATTTAAAATAAAACATTGTAAAATCTAGAACTTTTCACATTAAAATCCATCTTTCTAACAAAATTTATGAGATTAAATTTAAATTATATTATTCCACTAATGTGAGTTGAACTTTTCTTAATGAATTTAATATTTTGAATGATAATAATTTATATAATCTAATAATGTCAAATTAGTTTTATGTTAAATTAATTATTAATGATAATAGATATAATTATTTACATCTGTTAAGGTGAAACTGAGATTACTTAGTGGTTATGCAAGAATGAAAAGAGTTAAAATGGCCTAAAATATTACTATATTTTATTTAATGAGTTTATTTCAGCCATGCCGACCAAATTTTCTATTATGTGGAAATTTATTTCAACAATTATTTTAATATGAACTATATAATTAGTTATGTAAACAAATAGACAAAAATATACTATTCTTACATTTAAAATATATAATGATTTTGGATAGTGAAAAAAACAACCTTGTATCGGTTATACATATTATAATGAAAAATAAATTGGTTTTTTATTAGAATAATTTATCATTAATTTTTTATATTAGTTAGTAACATAAAATGGTTATCAAACACCAACGTGTTATTTATTTAGTTAATAATTCATTAATTAAATGATATTAAAAATATTAAAACTAAAGTAAATTGAGTTAATTATTGTTTTCCGTTAATTTGGTAGGTGAATATATCATGTTACATAAGAAATTATATAATATATTCAAATCCCATAATTGTCATGATATTTTTTGTAAATTTATATTTAACAAATAATGTCAAAAATGATATATATTTTATTGCATAATAAATGTTATTTTATTAAAAGATATAAAATTAAAAAAATTATTATGACATGTGATTTTCAGAAGATAAGAAATATAAAATTTATCTTATTTATGGAAAAATTTATCTTTTATAATTAAAATATTGACCCTTAAATAGAAAAAACATTCTTAGGATATTTAGGGTTAAACTATTGTTTTAGTGTGTAATATGAACTTCGGTTAAAATTATTTTCCAAAGAACCTATAATTTTTATATTATATATAGAAAATAATATTTTTAATTTTTGGGTATAATTTTTATATTATTTATCAATTTAATTTTTTATTAATGGATATATTACCATGGATAGAAAATAAGTTAGCTTAGTGAAAAGTCAAAATGGTGAAAATGATGAAATTAGTAGGTAAGGGAAAATATTATTAAAAATTGTGTTTAATTTTAATTTTGAAGGTCTTTCACAATTATATCATCCATTAGAAAAATTTAATTATCAATTTTTGAGCCACCATAGGTAATATTGACTTCCCAATAGTGAATTTTTTTTATTTTCATGAATACTACACCTCCTCATCTATAATAGTGAATTCAATCCTCCCACCTATTCACACCTAAATACCCATTTGTCTCACCCAAAAACTAACCATTTAACTTCAAAAAATCCATTAAATGATCCAAGACGCCATATTATAGTAATATATCCAATTTAATAATTTTTAGTTCAATCCCAAGGAGGAATACTAAGGAGAGGTAATATTTCTAGACATGTGTCATTATTTTACATCTTTATTTGTATCCTTTAATTTCTTATTATACAGTAATGATATAAAAAAATTATATATAAAAAATTCTGAGATGTTTTTATAATTGTTTAGTGTTCTAAACCAATATTCACTTCCATCAAATTAGTTATAATGTAATCATTCTTGTGTTCGACAGACTACCGCCTCACAAATTGATGTCGTTTATTTTTTCATTTCCACCTCCGAGGGTTCTGTATAATTGTGGATATAAGTTATATTTATGATATTTGTAACATATTTATACCCTTTTGGTTACTATATAATAAAAATATTTTTCTCTTCCCTTCCATAAGAGATATGATAAGGTTACTTGTGTTTACGACAGACTACCGCCTCACAAAGTGATTTGGATTTTCATTCAGTAACACATCACTTGGATTTTGAAAAATAGAATTTTAATTTTTATATGTGACATAAATTAAATAATTATGATTTTAATGACATATTTATTATTTTATAATGATATTATTTATCATTTTATTTTTTTGGTTTTCACTCACTTAATGATGATAACATCATTCGTGTATGTGTAGACTATCACATTTAGGAAGAAATCTGACTCTCCCTTCATAACCACCCCACATAGTTAATATATATGAATATAAATAACAATATTAATGATATTATGATATTTACATAATGGTTCAATATTACTTACATCCTTTATATAATGATCGATGAAAAATGGGAACGTTACTCACACGTACGTACAACCTACCATATCCATGATCATAACATTTCATTTCACATAACCATAATTCATGATTGGGTTTAAAGAAAATATTTATATAAAAAATAAAAATAATTCATGGTAATTACAATAAAAATAATATAACTATATAAGATTTTTAATAACTAGTTCTTTCTTAATGAAACAAAAATGACAAAACAATGAAATTAACACATGAAATAATGAAAATAATAAAATATGATTAATAAATGGGTGATAAAATGTTATAAGAGGAAAATATATGATATTAAAAATATTATTATTATATATGAGGTTAAGTTCCTCACAACCAAAAGCAAGTGTGAGGTAATGGATTTAATCTCAATTGGAAATCCATTGTGACTTAATAATAATTACACACCAATTCACTTTTTTATTCTTTTTATAACTCACATTTTATATAAAATAACCTATTTAATACATTATTAAATATAATTTATGTTCTGATTTTAATTATCTCATCCAAGGGGAAATGATTTTAAAATTACCTTGGGGTACAAGTTTTTATTTAATCTCACTACCTTTTATGATAGTTTAAGTTCTCTTGAAACAATACCTTTAATTATAATACATTTTCATTATATTCATGTTGTATAACCATATTATTTTTTAATATTTAATCTTTCTTCCAAAACCATATATCATTTATACATATAATTCTCACATTGAAAATTATTTGACTAAATGGTGAAAATTTTAAATATTCATATCTTTTTCTCAATACAGATACTTGATGTAATGAAACATTTTTTATGAATTACCTATATTTTTGATAAATGAGTATTGATTTAGACATGAAGTACATGGGTTGGGGACCAGTTATTTTAATTCCCCCAATGCATCAGAAATCTCATGAGATAAATCTGTTTTCTAAATCAGATGGTTTTTAACCCAATATATTTTAAACAGTCTTTTGAAAGGTCTTGATGGTAAAGGATTCATATATATTAGAAATATTTCATAACAAAATATTATTCCATTCCTTTATAGAGAAATAAATTATTATTATTATCCATGATATTTTTTAAATGACATTATATATGGAAGCATTTCATTGATAGTTATTGATTAAATAGCATGTGATTTCAATTATTTAACTTTCAATACAGATTACCCCTTATCTCCATATGTATATGTAATCTGTGATCAGTTATCTACACTTCCAAGTTTATTATGATTAATGATTCATGATATCTTTCAATTCATCAAACCCTCACAAATATTTTGATCATACAATATTTTGTTTCATTGCACTAGGATATGAACATGAATTCTTTTAAAATCTTCAAGGATTTTAAGAAGTAAATTTTTATTCATAATTTTATTTTCCCTTTAGAAAATTTATTTCATATATGTATATAGTTTTTTATAATTATTAAAATCATATATATTTGGGGATTTTAATATTTCATTTATTATAATGTAATAAAATAATGCATCGGATTTAGGCTACTATTTTTTGGGTCAATATAAAAATTATTAAAAAATTATTTGACATAATAATATTCAATTTTGGATATAAAAATTATAAATTAGTTTAAGATGGATTTTTTTCTTTTTTATAAAAATAATATTTTTATGATAAAATTGGGAATTATGTTTTAATAAATAACATGACATTTATGACAATATTTTTCATGAATATGACCATGTACTATGGTAAACCGATAATTGATCCGGTCTTGAAATGGTCTAAAGGGTGTCCAAAATCCCATTGAGTTGGTCACTATCACCTAGAATCATACAAAAGTAATGAGGAAAATATTTCCCAAAACATTATACAAGAAATTTAAATAATACAATATACTTAAATGAAAATATCCATATGGAGAAGTATACCAAAAGTCAAATAAGTATGAATAACACAAAGTAATATATAAAATTATCAAGAACAAGAATGGAATCAACCTATTTCCCAACATACATGACTCTTCATGTCCAAGGATCAGCATCTTGAACTACCTCTAAATATTGATTTACCCCTTCTCGAAACGGGAAGAAGAAATATACAAACACTCAAAGGCACATGTATGGTGTGATATAAAATACCAATAGGGTATCACAAGATATTACGTAGTAGATGAAACATTTAATTCACCAAAAAAAGATTTTAATTTTTAACAAAACATGTTTCAAGGATAATTTTTTTTAAACAAATCATTAATTAAATTTTAAAATGAAACAAATACATTATAAATTACATTAAATAAATATTTTATATAAAATAACCTATAAAAATTAAAAGTCATTAAAAATACTTTACAATCATTTTCACACATTTATATCTTGAATATAAACAATAAATAAACATGTCAATCTTATAAAAGGTATGATAGTTACAGGAAATAGGACTCCACACATTCAAGGTGAGAAGAAAATATTTGTATAAACCCGTCAAATTGATAATGGCCTAGAGAAATCCATTACTATCCTATTATAGATGTGACATTATACATTTATGTTTTTGAATGTTGTAAATTTTAGGGTGTCATCCTATTTACTCAAAAAACTACATTGGATTTCATGTTATATAATAATAATTATGATGGTAAATTTATTTTAAAAATATTATAAAGTATAATTCATCCCATTTTCCATTTTCAAACATGAAAATTTCCATTTCAAAACCAATATAGGGGTTTTATAAAAACAATCATTTTCCATGATAAAATACAAAGGTCTATATCAAAACCATTTAGGTTGATTTTCATCAAATAAAAATTTTCAAACAATTACTCTAATTCAATTTGAAAATTTAATTTCAACAATTTAAATTTCTAGAAACATCCATCAATTTCAAAATGGCACCCCAATTAATTGGAATTGGGGTTTTAAGAAAAAAAATTGAATGAAACTTCTAGAAATAAAATTTAATTCAATGAATTGAAATTATATCAATAAATTTAGGGTTATTCAAATGGGATATTCAAAATGTTACCACCCACCCCAGGAACATAGGATCTAAAAACTCCAAAACCTAATTAGGATTAACCAATTGGAATGAAGACAATGGAATCTAGAAATAACACCTAGATCCATGATCAAAAATAGAGTTGATTATATCCTCAAATCAATAAAAGGATCTATAAAACCATAGGGAATAAATATAATGTAGTGGGAGATATCGAATGGGAAGAGGAAACCCACTAGGAGAACATAAAACAACATTCTCCTACCTTCGATTCACTTCTAGGATGGTGTTGTGGTACAGAAAAGTACTATTTGAAAATCCTAGTGATGATGATATTTCACAATGTTCGTCTAAGTCTTTTAGGGTCTAAAAATAGGTTTGGGAATTTTAAAATTAATTTTTCTGATTAAAAATGTTATATACACGAACATTATGAAATATCTTCCCCAAAATATTGTGACACATTTATATCACCATATAAATTAGTAGGAATTTAAAACAGTTTACAAATATTGGTATAAATTTATATCTAAATATAAATAAGCGAGAAACATGGAAATATTCCCAAAAATATTATAGTTCTATTCTATAGGACTCCACACACTCATGTTGACATAGAAATATTTTTAAACACATTTTTATTTGACACTAGCTAAGAGGAAATAATAACCTCCCCTCGAGGATGTCACATGATGAATTTAGGTTTTGAAATGTTGTAAATAGTAGAGTACTATTTGAATGATGCACTAACTATATATATATTGTTGTACTCTAATAACAACAATGATGAAAAATTAATTTTAAAATTTGTTTAAAATAAAATCCATCCCATTCACCCATTCCCGTAATGATAATTTCAATTTAAAACAAAAAATGTTTTTAATAAAATCATTAATTTTTCCATTATAAAACACATTTGTCTCTATTAAAACCATTTTACCCAATTTTCATCATATACCAATTTATAAAAACATTCATTAAATGAATTTCAAAATATAAATTCAATAATTAAAATTTTTACAATCTTCCATAAATTTCAAAATCACACCCCAATTCAATGGAATTTGGGGTTTTCAAAATTTCCTTCCAAATCCAATTTAGAATATATCAAATTTAATGTTATTATATTTTTAATAAAAAAAAACTGAAAGAAACATCTATAAATGGAATTTAAATGAAACAGTTGAAATAAAATCAATGAATTTAGTTTTAATCAAGTTGTCCAATCAAAATGGAATCACCAACCTCGGGATCACAAGATCATGAAACTCTATACCCTAATTGGGATTTCGTAATGCAGAACTATGATAACATAATCTGACAATAAAATGTAGATCCCATATCTGAAAAAGTGGGGATTAGATAATCCAATAAATAATGATATCTATGAAACCCAAGGGATAAAATAGGAAATAGTTGGAGATAGTGAATGGGAAGAGGAAATCTATTGGAAGAAGATCAAACATTGTTCACCTAGTTTATATTCCCATATGGGAGGTTGTTGAGGGTTCCAAAAATTCTCTTAAGAGATCATAAAAATGGATAAATAACAAAAGGTTTGTAAAGTTCCATCAAGGAACTAAAAATTGGGTTTCAGTGTTTTTAAAATTATTTTTAAAAATTAAACATGATGTATGAATGTTTAAATTGGAAAAACTAAATGGTATTAACATGATGTGCTCACTAGATGTGCTTACCCTTTTTATAATGAGCATGTTTTCTCTTTAGTGGCACAAAATTGTTCAAACTGGGTGTTGAGGAAAAACTTTTACCAATGGAATTCCATTTTTTAATTAATTAATATATTTTAATCACATAAAATCATATTAAGAACACAATACAAACATTATATATGATGAATTCATGAAATAAAAGATATTTCTAGAAGTTATACAACCTATACAAATGAAACATAACTTTCCCATACTTATAGTAATATGACCCTTACGAATAGTAAAACTACCAAATTAATAGTATCCTTAACCATGAAAGTGTAAATAAAATTGTGTCTTCTTATAAATGAATGTATTGTAAAATTATATTTTCTTTCTAAATAAATAATGGTTTTAGAAAATTTTAATTAACTATTGGAATTTTTGTAAGTAATAAATATTTAATTACAATTACATGTTTAATTTAATAGTTTTAATGAAATTTTATTTTAAAAAAATGTATTCATAAATTACAATTTTTATATATTATGATTTTAAGCTAACTTTATGAGACCTTAAGATATTTTTAAACATGTTATAAAATCAGTATTAATTTTAAAATCATTATTTTCCATGTTTATGATGATTTTAATTGAAAATTAACATATTAATATTTAGAAAATTATTCTTAGAAAATGGATTTAATTTTTTTAATTCTATATGTTTAATAATGGTTTGGGATTATGATTGGGATTTTTGTAAAATACATGTATTTTGTATGAATAGTGAAATATGATAATTTTATAGAAAGGATAAATACATGATTTTTTCAATCATTGATGATCTAAGGATATTTTAAGATCTTTAATCTTGATCCATACATGATTATTTTAATATATATAGAGGTAATTCTCAATCTAGTCATTTCCTTGAGCCAAAATAAGAGACTAATGGATATAATATGAGAGAACACACCTCTCCTCCATTATAAATACAAATCCTCTAAAGCTTTGAGTCATTCCAAATTATTCAGAAACCTCTAACCAATCCCCTACCCAAGGTCTAGGAGATATTACTCTCATAAATAGACTAAATTCTTTTCCCAAATGAGGTTCTCAAGGAGGATAAATCCAAGAGGCAAAATCCTCTTCATTTTTCGTATAATTTATTTCGAATTTCTTTTATTTTCTTCTCTTCTACTAACCTTATAATATCCATAAAGCATGATAAATCCATTATATTTTAAATAAAATAATTATATCATGTTAATGGAAGATTCATCTTCATAATCCTTTCTATTATTCTAATAATGTAAAAATGATATTGTCACCCGTGATATATCAATTTACTATCATTGTGGGGGATGAACATTCATTTTCCATTAACTAGATCAAGTATATTGTAAAAACCATTAAATGTTGGAAAAATATTTTAATTTGTATGTTATAACCATTTATATTTTCTAAACTATCTTATATGCATAGTAATAAATGATAAAACAAAATGAGTTTGTTGTGATCGAAAAAATGATAATATTAACCTAAAACGTTCATCGTTAACATTTATCTAATTATTTATCATCATAACATATAAAAAATCATTGCAATATCATTTAAATTTCTTTATTTAATTTCTTTTTCATATATAACCACTTTATATTATTTTATATCACCCCTTTATTAATGTTTATCCTCAGGTGATTACTTGTACTAAGGGGAATTCAAGGGCCCATAAAAAGCTAGAGAAGAAGAAATTAAAAAAAATATGTTTTATTTTGTAAATGTTATGAATTTTTGTAATTTTGTAAAGACCCTAAACCTAGGGATCCTAGTAATGTAATTATTTTATTCTTGTTATCATTAATGTGATGTAAAAGTAATGTAGGAAATAGTAGGGTCCCTATAGTTGGTATCATTGAACCATTTTTTTAAATATGTAATTAGAATTAGGGAACCTTGGTAAAAACCTATTGTATGTGACTATGTATGTATAATAACACAAGAATATGTTTTTATGATAATTATAAATATAGGGGTCAAACAATGTATGCATTTATTCTTAATTTTAAAAAGTAATAAATAATTTCTTATTTTTTTAATTATGTTTTGTCTACCCTTCTATATTTTATAAAATGGTGGGAAAAAGTATAAACATGGAAAATAATCCATGTGATGGACAATGGGGTGATTTACCAAATAACATCCCTGAGGATTTGGGAGTTCGAGTTCAATTTTTCACAGAGATTATTACCATGTTGTCCAAGATTAATAATAATAAACTCAACATTTTGAAAAATCCACCTTCTCCTAAGAGGGAGAAACTTGCTATTGACCCCTCTATACAAAAAATAACATCAAATTTTAGAAGCTATTATGATCCACTAGTTGTGGAAGAGTGGGTCAACTCTATGGAGAAGAAATTTTATGTTCTCCACAGTTCTGAGATGGAGATGGCGAATCTCACTGTTTATTATCAAGATGGAGTGTCAAACCAATGGAGTGATTTGATTAAGAACACTAAGACAAAAGTTGATATAGATTATATGGTTTGGGAAGTATTTAAGATATTTTTTCTTAACAATTATTTCCCTAAAAAACATCATACAATTATGGAGAGAGAATTCATAGAGCTGAATAAAAAGAAAGTAGAATATGCCACTAAATAATATAAACATTTTACAATGGTAGTATGGTATTCTTATCGTTTTATTATAAAAAATGATATATAAGTTGATAGTTTATTTAATGGATTAAAACCAAACCTTCGAAAGGTCATATCAATTAGATACTTTTGGAGTAAAGAATATGTTATTCGATGTTCTCTAAAAGTGGATATATAGTTTAGAGAATTTCCCCATGCATAAATGATATGAATCAAAAGTTATAATTTCTATCTAGATTATCTAATGATAAAGCTCGAAAGAAAACTCAACCACCCAAATGTAAAAAATATGAAAAGAATCATCATGGGAACTAACTCAAATGGATAGGTAAATGATTCAAGTGTGGGAAAGAATTACACAATGTTCATGAAGGTCAAAAACACGTGAGTTATCTGGAAAATGTGGTGGAGGAATGGAGATAAAATCCCATAGTACAATTCTTAAAAGGTAGGTAATAGGGGATGATTGAAAACTAGTGCACTAACCATTGAGTCCTTGAGGATTATTTTCATCTCTAGCCACCAAAGAGAGAGTATCATGCCAGTGATTATTCCATAACTATTACTAAAGTGGAGAATTAAAATGATTTCATATGAGATCAGATTAATATTAAATCATGAATGGAAAATCCTTATTTGATTCTGTTTCCAGAAATTCTGTTATATCGTCAATGTTTTATATAAATATTGAATGAGATCCCCAAAAACATAAAGTTGAGATATTTATAAATACTCATAGTAGTGAAATCATTGGAACACAGGGGTGGGAATCTTCTCTTGTTGGTGTATGTGGGAATATTCTTCATGTTAATCTCATAATAAAATCCATTGTAGTATTTGATGCTATACTAAGGATGGATAGACTACCTATATATAGAGATTCAATCAAATGTCATCAAAAGGAAATATATGTTTATATTCAGAACCATCCCATTCTCCTATAAAAATGAATAGAAGATCATGAATCTCCTATGGAAAATACTTCAATGATCTGTGTGTTTATACCCTATGATGAATCATACCATTCCCAAATGGTTGAGTAAAATGAAAGTGTCAACCTTGCAGAAATTCCCATCCTGAGGGAATACAATGATTTATTTCCCTGAAATGTTACCAGGGATTCCTTTGGATTGTGAGGTAGTGTTTTCAATATAACTCATACCCATATCTACTTCAATCTCACTATGTTCCTATATGATAGATCCAACTGAATTGGAGGAGTTAAAAAATAAGATGCAAGAGACTTTTGAAAATGATTTTATACCCCCCTATTGTATCACCTTGGGGTAAACCGATGCTCTTTGTCCAGAATAAGGATAGATCAATGTGGATGTGTATCGATTTTTGGAAACTAAAAAATGTAACCATAAAGAACAAGTATCCCCTTCCATAAAGTGGTGACTTGTTCAATCAGTTTTGAGGAGGTCAATACTTCTCAATTGTTTATCATCATTATGGATATCATCCGAAAAAGATTAATAATGACTATAGTCATAATACTACATTTCATACAGGGTATGAGAACTATGTGTTTCAATTTATTCCCTTGGGTATTACTTATTCTACTCAAATCAACATTAATTTAATGAATATATTTATTAGATATTTCCTTGAAAATTAGTGGTTGTATTTATTGATGATATTATCATCTACTTCAAGAGAAATAAGGAACATGAAGAACAGGTAAGGCATGTGTTGGTGATATTAAGGTAGGAGACATTGTACAAATAATATAAAAAGTGTGACTTTTAGATGCATTATGTCACATTCTTGGGACATGCGATCACACATGATGGAATTTCTATAGACCCTTAAAAAGGCGATTGTGGAAAAACCTAAACCCTCTAGTTCCATATAAATACAAATTTTTATTGGATTATTTGTGTAATATCGATGTATTGGGGGAAATGTCTCATGATTTTAGATATCTATAATTGTTTTAACAAGGAAAGGGGTAATGTTTTTCTACATAGATGAATATTTTTAATTCATCATGGAGATAAAGAGAATGATAATCACTACACATGTACTCATATTAACAAAATTAGAGAAGTTTTTTTGATATACAATGATTTTTAAAAGAATGGATATGTTTTTGTACTCATGAAAAATGATAATGTGATAGCCTAAGACTAATGACAGTTAATAATCCATGACTAGAACTACCCGATGCTTTATTTGGATCATGTAACTGCGATGTTTTCCTTGAAAATCTGGCAGCACTACCTCTATGGTGAGATGTGTGACATATATAAAGATCAAAATATCCTAAAGGATATACCGACACAAAAGAAGCTCAACTAGCATCAAAGGATATGGTTAGATCTTATCAAATAATATTATTTATGGATTCAGTAACGTTCTGGTATGGCGAAAAGGTATATAGTGTTCTAAGAAGAAAAGAATATTCTACTCGATCGATCATGTGGAATGAGAAAGACCATATTTTAATGGATTTGAAAAGGAGGGAATTGAAAATCCTAATGGATGGTAATATTTCCTATCTTTAACAAATTATTTCCCAAATATCTATATAGGAGATGATTATGGAGGCATAGAGAGATGATCTAGAGTTATAAAAGAGGTCGAATGCAAAAATGGAAGGGAAAATGAAAGAGATCCATATCGGTGATGATGATGTGATTCATTTTGGTATAAGTATTAATGTTCCGTCATCACATATGGTAATTAAATAGGTACTAGATAATTGACATAGCTCAATATTCTATATCCATCATGGGAGTACCATGAGGTACCATGACCTCTGAAATCACTTCTAGTCTGACAACAAGATGAATTAAATTGTAGAGTATATCTGAATGTTCTTGATATGTTAATATGTTAAATATAAGAGACATAAGTCCTAAGGGATTTAGAAAAAATTTTCATTACCCATGTTTAAATGGGAAAATATTACTATGTACATTTTCATGTCTATCTTAATGAAATTAACTATAAATAATGTGATAAGGGGTTTTGTGGACTGACTCCTCAAGACTAACCACTTTATCACTATTTGGGAAAATATATCACTTAAAAAGAATGAAAATATATATTTGAAGGAATTGGTGACACTATATGGGGTTACACTCTCTAGTATCTATGATCAGGGCCTCAGGTTCACATTTAAATTCTGTAGGAGTCTTCAACATTCTTTCAGTATTGAATTAAATTTCAGTATGATCTATCACCCCCAAACAGATTACCAATATGAAAATACTATTAAATTGGTCGAAGATGTTCTATGATTGTGATATTTTTAATTCATTGGAGGATGGGTTCAATATATCCCATTTTTTAGTTCTTATATAGTAATAACTTCCAATCGAGTGTTTAGATGGATCTATATGATGCTTTTTCTAGAAAGTGATGTAGTACTCCAACCAGTTGGCATGAGGTTGGTGAAAGAAATATACATGGACCATATCTTATACAAGAGATAGCATATAAGGTTTAACCCATCTAGAAACATATCAGAATTCTCTTAGAATCAGAAAATGAGCTATGATGAGAACTGTTAAAAGGATTATATGTTCAACATTGTACATAATGTCATCCTTCAAATATCACCACGTAAATGATTTAGGAGGATTCAAAAGAAAGGGAATCTATTCCCAAGGTACATTTCACCCTTTAATATCCTTGATTTCATCAAAGTTTTTTCCCATCGTCTTGCATTTACACTGAATATGGCTCAAGTTAATGATGTGTTTCACATATCACTCTTGATGAATTACACATTAGATCCCTCACATGTACTGAACTCAGAGGTGGTATAGATAGAAGATGATATATCATATGAAGACAATCTAGTAAATATTATATACTTGAGATATGAGGTTCAACCCAAAAAAATCAAAATTATTAATGTGTTGTGGAAGAACCATATGTATGAATAAGAATCATCAGAATTGGAGTGGGCGATGAAGGAGAAGTACCCTTGCCTATTTAAAGTAAAATAAAATTTTTATGATGAAATTTCTAAAGGGGGATGAATGTATTGACCCCAAACTATTATTAATTATAATATCTCATTATTATAATGTCACATATTATAGTTACATAAAATCACATTAATAACACAATAAATATGTTATAAATGATAATTGATGAAATAAAAGGTATTTATTAATGTTATGGAAACTATACAATTTAAATAGTAACCTGAACTTTTGAATAGTATCATGAACCTTATGAATAGTAAACTAACCAAATGAATAGTATTCTCAACAATGAATTTATTAATAATATTTAGGAATATTATAAATTAAATTATGGTATAATTATATTATATTCTATATAAATAAATTTTAAAAATTATTAATAATGTGTTGGAATATTTACAAGTCATAAATATTTATTTACAATTATAAGATTAATTTAACCATTTAGAAGAAAATTTATTTTAATAAGATATATTCATAATCTAATATTTTGATATATTATGATTTTAATCTAATTTTAGGATACCATAAGTAATTTTTCAATGTGTTATAAAATGAGTTATAATTTGAAAATATGTATTTTCCGTGTAAATGATGATTTTAATTAAAAATTAAAATTATAAAATTTATGATATTTTATTCATAATATAATGTCCTTTTTTAATTCTACATGTTTTAAAATGGTTAGGGAGAATTTATTTGATTTTTTTTGGAATGACATGAATATTTGATGAAAAGTAAAATATGATAATTTTCGTTAAATTGTAAATAAACGAATTATAGATTCATTTTAGATATAAAGATGTTGTAAGAAGCCTAATCTAGAACCCCACTCAATTAATTTAATATATTTATAGATATTTCTCAAATTATTCATAATATTGAAATAATATAATAATATAATGATTATAATAATGTGTAAACACCCCACTATTCCACAAAAAATTCCACTCTCACACCATCTTCTCTCCACACCTCTAAATCTTTTAGACTTTTCATAATTATTTACAACCCATAACCAAGACCATCCCCACAGTCCATGATATCATGTTCCCATCAATACACCAAAAACCTTTCCCTAAGGAGGTTATTAGGGAGGATAAATTCCAGAGGTAAAATCCACTTCCTTTTTTTCTTTTAATTTTATTTCAATTTCATTTAATTCCTTCTCTTCATCAAACATTATCTTACCCAAAACAGATTATAAAAATATTAATTTTTTTTATAATGGAATGTTATCATGTTAATAGATTATCCATCATCAAAATCATTTCTCTCTCTCTCTCTCACTATTAATGTAAAAATGGAATCATCACATGTGATGTATCAATTTACCGACATGGTAGGTGATTCTCATTAATTTTTATGTAATGCCTTCATGTATTTTAATAAAACAAAATAAAATGATGAAAATAGATTTGAATGTTTATTTTATTACCCTTTTTATGTTCAATATCTATCTTATATAAATAATAGTAAATAATAAAACAAAATGAGATCATTGTGATCGAAATAATCCAAAATTATCCAAAAAAGATCATAATTAACATTTATCTATTGTTTTATTTTTATACCATAGAATAAAATTACTTTTAAGATCATTTGAAATCTAATATAATAATTAAAAAATATAATAACAATTTTATATACTTAGCCTCATTTGCATGATCTTCAATTCATGTATAAAAGGAAACTAGTTTTCAAATCCATGAAAATAAATGCTTCTGAATGATGAAATAAAATTCTATAACTCATTGAAAAGACAATAAATAATTTTAATAAATCCATAATGATTAAAATTATTGTATAAATGGTATTTTATTTTTCAATTCCTTAATATAATGTGATTATATGGGATAAATAATGTGAATAAATCATTTGAACATAAGTAAAGGGGAATTATCAAACCCAACTCTATTTCTTTGGGTTTTCCCTCTTTCACACCATTTTATGTATGGATATTACTTCAATATTATTTATTCATATTTATATTTAATTTTTTTGGATATACATGTTTTATACATTAGTTTAGGTAAAACATGTTGGTTTCAAAAAAAAATCATTACAAAACACTCAGTTTACTCCTCAATATTTTTCCTTATTAACTCAATGTTGATGATTCATATAACAAGTTTGTTAATCCAGATTTCATTTGGGAACACATATTTTTTGAATATAAACATTATTAAATGAAACCCATTTTCTTACATGGGTTATTTTATGTTCATGAATGATGAATGTTATTTGGGGCATGTTGTTGGATCTTGATAAGTAAGGAAAAAGGCTATAGGGGGTGAATTGGTGTTTTAAAAAATTAATCACATATACCATAAAATAACAAATTTTATAAATATTTTAGTCTACTCATCAATCTCCTCTACTAATTGAGGAGACTGGAACCCAATAAACCTCACTTTTAAAGGTGTGATTACCTAATACAGACTCAGCCTTTTAGAACACTTGAAGGAAAAAAATAGTACTTACTACAGGAGACTACCCTTGTCTATTTCCCTGACATTTGTTCTGGAGACACAACCCAAGACCTCCATTTTGGTGGTAGAATAACGAGAGAATGAGAAAACCTAAATTTTAAAGTAAAATAGTCGAAACTAGACACATAAGTCTTACAACTAGAATATAACATAATTAAAATAATTAAATAAAACAATGAGAATAAGGAGTCGATATGATTGTTATTGATGTATGTGGAAAATTATTTTGGGGTTACTTGAATGAATAGACATAGATGATGTATCCCATCATGTGGTCACAATAGATGGAGGACATCGTAGATGATCATGAAAATTTTTTGAGAGCATCATGTACTTTTAAAGTATCACACTATTCTAGTTTTTTATATTTTTCTACTTCTTTCAAATGATATGTACAACCAATTTTATAGGAGTCTATTTGACTGGTTCTCTGAGTACATTTAAACAGAATCCACAAAGTGTGTATTTATATTAACTCACTTCATGAAACATAAAAAAATATAATTTTGTTACATTTAGGTGATACAAAAACATAATGAATTCAAAAAATAAAAGAACTAGTCTATTAAATCACATGAAATATTAATAAAAATGATTAATATAACTAGTATCACACATATAATATAATTATAATTGAAAAACAATTGAATTAATCTATAGAAAATAACTGTTTCAAACAAGATGCATATATGTATTAAAAGATATCATCATATAAAACATTTATAGTATTTTATAAAGTCTTATAAAAACATTTTAAAGAATTAGAATTTTTATTTAAATAATAAAATAATGAAAACATTGTTCTAACATACAAATAGAAAATTTTACAAAAAATATATTTTTAAAAACAAAATTTATGTAAATAAATTTCCTTTTTAATGGAGAGAACAAATGGTGACTCATTTGACACACCGTTTTAAGAAACCAATGGTCTCTCAAATTAAATACCCTAAAATGAATTAAATGGTGACTCATTTGACTTACCATTGGGATTTTAGGAAAAACTAAATTGTGTTTTTCAAAACTAGCCACATCATTATTATCTATGATTGAAAAAGAAATATCGTAATCCATAAAAAATCACTCACTGGTGGAAGTCCAGTGGGGAATTACTGACCTACCATTTGATAACATACTAACCTACCATTGTATTATGCCAATGGTGGCTCTCAATAGTTTCTCGTTTCAATGCTGCCAAATTTCAACAGTGACCTGTTTCAATGGTAACAAGTTTTGACGGTGACTCGTTTTAATGGTGACTTGTTACAATGGTGACTCATTTCAAAAAGTGAATCGTTTCAATGAAATATTTTTTAAATTTCATAAAAAATTATTTAATTTAATTTATAAAAACATTATTTTAAAATGAGATAATTATTATAAAACATTTATATACTTTTAAAACATAAAAGACTCCCCCTTTTTTTAAATTACAAAATACTAAATTTTGAACATAAATCTCCCCCGTTTTGAAATTTATCAAAATGTAAAATTAATTTTAGGAAAAAATACTCCATTTAAGTATCTGATATAACATATTATAATTTAAAATTTTCAAATCTAGAAGAATATATGGATTTAGTGAATATGTCACTAAGATGATTCTCAAAGGGAATAAATTCTATAAAAATATCACCTTTATTAACGTGATCTCATAAGAAATGAAATATAACGTCTATATGATTATATCTAGAATGTTTAATATTTTCATTAAAAATTAAAATAACACTATAATTATAACATTAAATATGGATTTTATCAAAAAAATATTAAAATCATACAATGTTTGTTTAATCTATATTCTCTGTGAACAAAATCTAGAAGAATCAACACACTCATCCTCAGCTGTTTATAGTGCTACTGATAGGCCTTTCCTTGAGGTCTAAGTTGTGAATATTTTACTTATAAAGTGACATATAGCTATGGTACTCTTTATATCATGTCATAAACCTCTTAAGTCAATGTTAGAGTGAGGTAGTAAATCAAAATAGTTCATATTTGAATAAAACAAACCAGTACCAACAGTAACTTTGATGTAGTTTATTATTATTTTAATTTTTAACTGACTTTCTTTGGGGTTATATCAGATCATACCACCCAAGAATATAGAAAATATGATTTCTGTCCTAGATCTAGTTATATATAAAAGTATACCAATCATGCCTCTATATTGTTTAATGTCAACTGACTTACCAGATTCATCTAATTGAAATTAAAAATTAATTCTCATGGGTGCTTTCTAACTTTACAAGAATCTACTTTAAATTTTTTTAATAATATATTTATCATATATAGTTTGATTTATGAAAATACCACCTCTCCTTTGATTAATTTGTAAAACAATTAAAAACTTTAATTCACCCATCAAGCGCATGTCAAATTAATAAGTCATTAGTTTATAAAAATCATTACTCAAAAAAAATGTAAATGAGATTATATCATATATATAAATCTGAATTAGCAATAAATCATTGGAAACACTTTTGATAAACAATGTTGGATCAGTATTTCCATTAAAAAATAATATATATGTAAAAAATGTCTATGTCTATCATATAATGAACATGGAGCTATTTTAGACTATTTATGGATTTATAAATTTTGTAAAAATTATCTGGAAACCTATATTTTACAAAACTAGGCGGTTATATTACATAGAAAACATCGAATATAATTCAATCATGAAAATCGGTTTTTAAATCCATTTGAAATAATTTAATATTTTAAAAACTAAATATGATCTTAGGATTATAATTATATCGATCATTCCAACAAGAAAAAAAATCTTCAAAGTTAGTACCCTCTTCATGGTAATAACTTTGAGATACTAGTCATGATTTATTTCTAACAATATTTCTAACCTCATCATCTTAATTTTAAAAAATAAATTTTCTTCCTGTAATGGGGTTACCTTTAGAAAAAAAATATCATGTCCCAAAATTTATTTCTTTCAAATTTATTTAATTCATCATGACTGGAATTAATCTAATTTGAATCAGTTAAACCAATTTCAATATTATTTGGAACAAAATCAGCTACATAATCTGAATTAAAACCATTATTCATAATAGATTATTGGGTTTGAATACTAGATTCAATGAGTCACATAAATTTATCAATTTCTTTATCTATATGAGTTTCATATTAAATTAGATTAGTTTGGGAAGAGGTATTCTCGGCCTTGAATGATTCATTATCATTATCATCACCAAAATTGAAATTTCTAAACTTGTCATTTTTAGTTAACGAACCGCGATCCTTATATTTAGAGAAATTTTTATCAAACTTTACATGCACATATTCTTCAAAAACTAATGAAAATTTATTTAAAACAATACAATATTTACTAACATTGGACTGTTTTGTGAAAATTTCTTCATTCAATTTTTATTAATATTTATCACATTTATCTTTAGTATTTAAGAAAAAAATTTACACCAAAAGTCCCTAAAAGAACCTAAAATAGCTTTATAACCTTTCAAGATTTTATAAGTTGTCTTATTTTAAAAGGTTCTAATAGATAATCTATTTATCATATTAAAATATATATTTATATCTTATGTCCAAAAGAATTTTTGAATAGTATATTCCATTACCATGGATCTAGCCATTTGATGAATGGACCTATTTTTTTCTTTATATAACAATATTTTGTTGTGGCGTCCTAGGGGATGATAAAAAATGTTTACAGCCATTAAATTCACGAAACATATCAAATTATACGTTTATAAACTCAAAACATATATCACTTCTGATAAACATGGATGATTTATTTTTTAAATTATGAATAAGTTTACACAAAGAAGATAATTTGGATAATGTTGTATTTTAATGAGATAGAAAATAAATCCACAAAAATATACTATAATCATCTATAATAACAAAGTCATATATTTTACCACAAAAACTAAGTTTATGAATTGTTCTAAATAAGTCAATATTTAGTAATTATAAGCATTTAAATGAACTACCATCATTAATTGATTTAATTATTTCACTGTGTTGTATCCTTTCAAAAAATTAATCTAATAAATAAAACATACTTGTTTGAAGCTTTAGTAATTGCCGAACATGTATATCCTTTGATATTTTATGAGTCAATATAAAATTTGAATGCCCAAGTCTCATATTCCATAGTACATCATCTTCCTATACAATAATTAGACACTTTACCTTTTGACTATTTAATTCAGAGAGATTAATAAAATAATCATTTTCATTACTACATGGAAAAAATAAACAATGTAAATTTTTTAGTACAATACTGTAATCATTTCCAAAAAGAAATTAGAACCATTATCATATAGTTTTAATATACTTAATATATTTTTTACAAACCATCATTATATATTACATTTGAAATTAATATAGTTTTAGAAAAACCTACCTCACCCACACCTTTAATATGTACCTTGGGGTTGTCTCTGAAAGTGACAAGGTCACCATCTCATGTTTTATATGATATAAATTTACTAATATCACATGGTAGGTTCCTAGAGTAGAGAATGTATAAGTAAAATGAGTCTTTGAGACTTCAAAGACATAATTATAGCAATTGATCAAGAATCCAATTGTTTTGGAATGTATTCCAACTTGGGTCCAATTTGGTTAGTAGTAGAAGATAATGGAAACCATGTATATTTAATAATTTTATTATAAAGTTATTCAGATGAGAATTAGTTTAAATATAATATTTGGTTTTCCAAAAATATCGTGTGAATATTATGGAACCATATTTGGTATAATTTACTTGAAATCATTATTTAAAACATGTTATACTTGAAATAATTCCTTTATAAATTTTAAAAATAGTATTTTTAATTAATCTAGGAGTAAAACTGTTGTATTCAAAACATGTTATATTGGGATTTATTTTCCTTAAATACATTATATTATTATACAGTTTTTTCCATTTACAAATGTAGACAAATTCTTTTTAATATTAACCACTTCTTCATGTAAAGTCATGATTTCCATTTGAATAGTTTGAAAATCTGAAAAGAAAAATTCATTTGGACAAGTTAGAGTATTCCTCTATTATTTATATACATTTGTTTGTTACTTACATTAATTTTACATTAGAGTTAAATCATCACAAATAAATTTAAATATTTTATCTTGTCCTTTATCATTAACATCCTTTCAATATTTAATTCATTAATTTTAATCATTTATTTTAAACAGTTCAGAATTTTGATATTCACTAGACAAATTATACTAGGAATTAAATATTTAGAAATTATCACATTTAATTTTAAAATAAATAATTTAATTTGATAACATCTTGTTCCTTGACTTTAACTCAACAAACATTTATATTAATATTGTTCCATCATTCATTAATGTTATTATTTATTTAATCAATTTATTTGACTTATTAATTTAATAATTAGAATAATAAGATTTATTAGAAATCATTTCAATTTAATTTATAAATAAATATTATTTTTATCATTAATAGTAGGATATATTAAATGAGTAAAAGGTGAGTTATTTACCTAATGCTGAATACCCCTCCGGGATAAGTTCCCTATCTAATGTTCACATCCGAAGTAATTATTAATGTCAGAAGTATCTAAGAATTCCCAACCTCGAATAATTTATTATTTCTATTTTCTTCTTTTATATTAGCCTTTAATGGAATGTATGAGTATAGGGTATTCAGTTCTTATGTAACCCTTTATCGTTAACTCATAATAGGTTAATTTGGAAACATACGTATTATTTGTAGGATTACCTTTTATATTATCCTTACTGATTTTCTTCTCGAATGTTTTCTCCCAAATTTGTTTTTCACGTATATGATAAATCTCACACTAAAGTGGGACATCTACTTATCATTATAATAACATTTAGATTCAAAGGAATGAGATGTATCAATAATTCTATATTTAAATAAAATACATTTTATTTAGGTAGAATCCTAATCAGAATTGTTTTAGATCAAACTAATATTGTAGTTGGGAGCCAATAAATTCATCCAAAGTGTATTTTTTGAAGTTGTTACTCTCATCGATGGCCACATTATTTTTATGCCATCTCTTTGGAAGAGATCTCTGTAATATTTCTACTTGATTAGTATCTTACAGTGGTTCACCCTCATCCCATTAGTGATGCTCATGTACCGATGGAACATCTGGGTCATATATTCTTCATCATCCATCTTGTAATCAATATATTCTACTTGGAGAATTTCTAACATGGTACTCTTCATCTAGCCAGTTTCATAGTGGGTCACATGTAGAATCCTTTGTATGTCATGGGAAGCCTTACAAGATGATACAATATTGTATACTCTAATAATATTATAATTGTACAAAATAACTTTAACCATAAAATTTAGGATGTATCTCACCATGTCATTACCAGTAAGAGTCTATGGATCGACATAAAGTAACTTTTTTTCATTCTACATTATCATCCAATGTTAAAAAATTAGTTTCTTTATGTAAGACAAAATTATGTCCATCCAGTTACTATAGTCACTCCAATCAAACAACAAGGGTTTTTTTGTATCCATACATATTTAGCGTTGATGTCTACCAGTATAAAATAAATAATATTATTTATATAATTAGTCCATTTAGTCTATAGTTTTGGGTTATCACAATGATATAAAATAAGCAGTAAAATACTTATGTTAACTAAATACTTATATTGGCAACAACCAAACATCCACTGATACCAATTGTTGGATCCTTATAATTATAGAATAACGTCCAGAGGGGGTGAATATTTGATTTAAAAAAATTAATGAATGTTACAAAAAATTATCAGATTTTATAAATTCAAAACAGGTAGGTGTTGTGTTATTTTAAATAAATGTATGCGATAAAAAAATAAGTAACATGAACAACGAGATTTTTTCGGTGGCCCATATCTAAATATCTTTTTCTTTTCCATAGACTCCTCTAATCCTCGAGGACACTGGTACCCTCAAAACCACACTATTAAAGGTTTGATAACCTATTATAGACTCTTAAATTTACAACACCCAAAGGAAAAAAATGATAATTACTATAGGAGACTTCCTTTGTTTGTTTCCCATACTTTTTTGCAAATTCCCGACCTCGGCCATCCATTTTTGTGGTAGAATAACTAGATAATTACAAAACATGATTTTAATGGAAGAAAAGAAAAATCCTAATACATAAAAATTAAAAAAAAAGAGATTACAAAATTACACAATTTCAATAAAAAATAATGAGAAAAAGAAGATCTGATTTCTATCAATGTCTGTAGCACATGATCCTAGGTCACATAAAGGAATAGATATAAAAACCTTATTCATTCTTTTGATCAAAGTAGATGGAGGAAGAAGAAGATGATCATGAAACAATTTTGAGAGATGTAGGTATTTTTTAATTATCACATAGTTATCGTTGCTTATGTTTTTATAGGTATTTAAAATTATTTTCAAAACCCAATTTATTGGAGTCCCTTTGAATGGTACTCTGGGAACATTTTAACTGAATCCAAAAAGCATGTATCTATATTCCCTCACTGGATTACACTTTTAAAAAATAACTGAAATAATTTGGTTACTAGGAGGTGATAAAAAACATTGTGAGTTACAAAATAAACCAATCTAGATATTGAGTCACATGAAATATTAATCAAACCAATCAATATTACAAGTAACACAATTTTAATCAAATTATAATTAAAAAATAATCGAATTAATCCATGGAAAATAATTGTTTCAAATGTTCAGGAATGGATAATTGTATTAGAGTATCATATGAAATATTAATATACTTGTATAAAATCTTATAAAAATATTTTAAAACATTAAAATAATTTTTATAATCATGAATTTATAAAAATATTCTCACATCCAAACAATTTTGTTTTTAAAATAATACATTTGTAAGATAAGATTTTTACTATGTATATTTACTTCCGGGTGGATGACCAATGGTGACTCATTTGATATACCATTGCATGAATCCAATGGAGACTCAAATGACATATCAATGCATGAATCTAATAGTGATTTATTTTACATATAGTTATGAGTTTAAGAAATAAAAAATATAGTTTCCAAAACTAACTATATCATGATTTTCTATGATAAAAAATAAAACATCTTAAATAAAAACAAATTAATCACCATTGGAAGTCCAATAGTGACATATTGACCTACTATTGGATGACTTACAGAATTATTGTTTTAAGAAGCCAATAGTGGCTGGAAACAGTGACTCGTTTCAATTATTATTCATTTAAATGAGGACTCATTTAAATAGTGATTTGTTTCAATGATTACTCATTTCAACGATGACTCGTTTAGATAGTGAATCATTTCAATGGTGACTCATTTCAACATTGACTCATTTCAACGAAATATATTTGAAAATTTAATGTACCAAAATTTAACGTGAATTATAAGTGACATTATTTAAATGAGAGATAATTAATATAAAACATTCACATAATATTACAGCCTAACACTTTCATGATAAGGTAAATGTTATGATTTCATGGGTGTCGTCATAATTATATGTTGCAACGTAAATCTTATGATGTAATGGGTGTACCCAAAATTTATATAGTGGTCCAGTGCATGGGGTAATGTGATGTATCTCATGTGATAAGTGAAATATATGTTAACCTGAATCTATATTTGTTCACAGAATTTTGTGGTCATTGATCACTAAGACATGTTGTTTCATTTTTATGCACTTCAACATTTAATATATTTATCTAATAAATCTGCCAGTCATTATGGTACAATTCCTAGGTTATGATGGTATGGATTATTTTTATCCCTTGTTATATAGACGCATGTTCTTATCAACCCTCTTATTAAGATTTTAGCTCACCCATTTCGTGATGTATATCCTCAGGTGATTACATGTTCTATGGAGAACATGTAAGATAAAAAGAAACTAAACAAGAAGTAATTAAATAAATGTTTATTTTTTATTTTGTAAATGTTATGAATGATCAAAATTTTCATAAGAAACAAAAACATTGTATCTGAATCATGTATTTCTATAATGTTGTTTTCATTAAAATGATTTAACAATAGTGTATAAAAATGAAGAGTCGCTATAAACCATGGTTTAATCATGAAAAACCCTAAAATATTGGCTTTCACGATTTCTGGTAGGGGGGTACACAGTTTGTTCATTCTATGTTCTAACCGTGCAGTACCCCATAATCCTTAAAAATTCCAAAAAAAATTTCTAATTAAACCCAAATAAAACCCAATTAAAGAACAATTAAAAGAGGGGTATAAGAATATTAGGAAATAGTGAAATGATGTTACATTATTATTATATAATTATTAATTTAAAACTAATTAGACATTTTTAAATGATCAAATAAATATATTATATGTGGATTTATGAGTTTTAAAATGATGTTTTTAATTTAAAATCACATATTTAACATTTTTGAACAAACATTATATATATGAATATTATTTTTGTTTTGTTTTAAGAAAATGTATCTAAATAAATGTTTTATAAAATATATAAATTAGTATAATAAAATTAATTCCATTTTTTGAATTTATCGTGTGAAATCAAAATTACAATTATTTTTTTGGTTTTTTAAAAACAAAAATTTATTTTTTAAAAGATTAGTGTAAAATATTGATTTCCCAAAATAAGGACAACAATTAATTTATTAGGATATAATAATTAAATAATGATTTATAAAACCATCTAATTGATCAATAACATATTTAAGGAATAATTTACACTTATTAAAATGTTATTTTATATATATTAAAAAACATTACATTAGAAAATTAATGTATTATTTTATTTATATAAAATATCTTCGTTATTTTGATACTAATTAAAATTATTTTGCTAAAATGCAGTTTTTAAATTATATTTAGGACACATAAAATTTATTTTTTATAATAAGCCAATATATTTAAATAAAATAAAAAATATTGATAATGTTATCCCAAACATTTAATTTACTCTTATAATGTTCATTTTCTAATAATCAATTTTACAGATTGTGTGGGAAAATCCAATAATTAATTTATCAAAGTGCTAAAAATTTTCTTTTATAAAATTATTTAAAAAATAATATAATTATTTTAATGTTTTTATATATTTTCAATATTAATTTCTTCTATTAAAAATGCTTTCCAATTATGAAATGGAAGTTACCATGATAAGGGTAAATTAGGGTAAAATTGGTGTGATATAGTGAAAAAGTGTAAAAAAGTGAAAGAAATGTATAAATATGGATGTTGGAGGAAACATTGATCTTCTATATTTCCTCAAACAATTATTGGAAATTTTTATATCCTTTTTACTTGAATATTGGGTTAATATTATTGAGAAATAATGTGTTTATCGAAACATTCCCTTTTCTTCACTTATTGAAGAAGACCACCACCTCTCAATTTCTCCAGCTAGATAAAAGAATTATATTGACTGAAATAATTACCTAATATCTCTCCAAAAATCCCCCCATTATTTTAAATCCTTGGTGAAACTAAAGGAAAATGAAAAATCATGTTAAAGAGTTACACAACGGAGAACATCCAAGGGATATGTAAAACTCTCAACCCAATTTATCATTACATTTTATTCTTCCACACCCCTATAGTACCCTATAACCATGAATTTATGATTAAACCATTTTAATTACTATAATGAAATATTATTACCATAATGGAATGTAAATTTTATAAAAAAATCCAAAAATCATTTAGAAAAAGGAAAAAATTATGCGAACTACCACATCCATAACAACCATGCTTTGTTTCTCGTGACAAAAAAACTTGGAAAACTATAAAAATGTATTTAGTGTAGAAAAATGATATGATATAATCAATTAATATTATTTAATGATAATATATGAAAATATCCTGACCCCCTCCACACATGGTTTACCCCTCCCATGATATTAATGTGAGAAGGTAGATAGTGATTCCTGAGTCCCCCATCCAGTAGGCCATGTGTTGAAGACAAGAACTCATGTTATAATAAACACAGAATTGGGAGGTATTACCCTAAAAGAAAACACATACGAAATAGATAGATAAGAAATACACCAACCAACTCCATCTCAGAATGAAATATAAAATAAATCCCAAAAAAATATGCAATGTCTTGAAAAATACTACTACAACTAAAATGGAAAACTAGATGTAGCAAACGAAAGTAAAAAATGTCAGTAATCATGCAGGACTAATATCTCCTACAACCCTAAGCTAGTAATAACCAGCCTGATCTCCAACCTACTCCAAGTGACCTGAAAAATAGTTTCTATTTGTGTAGGGTGATTGTAATAGTATACTTAGTAAGATCCTCCATAGATCCTCTCGTGAAATAGTAAGGAAATAATGCCAAAGCATAGTCAACAAGAAGTGAAACTAACTCATCACCTAAATATTTATACTAAGATCATAACCTCACGATGGATACACTCATCATGTATTGCATACAAGAGTATATAATAAAATAAACAATATCAAGGGTACCCCATTACTTTTTCCCTAGTGGTTTTCGACAATTCCCAAATGGCGTACATCCTAAAAATCTCTCTCTAAAAGGCTTGACCATAGACACATGGGTGTATCACAAAAAGATGCACCTCATCCATAAAACCCACCATGTCCTCAAAACCAATCTAACCAGATTTTTTCTAGGAACCATCATATCTTGAATAACGTGCATCATTTGTTAGGTATTAATCCTCAAGCCATTATATCCCAAAACCAAGTAAGGATCATAGCCTATACACGTTACACCAATTTTAGATTACAAAAACCTATATCTAGAATATATGTGTGTGAATAACCATAAAACATTTCATCCCTCCACACACATATGTGAGGAAAACTAACCATTGTTCTTACTAGCACAAGTAACTATCAAGAGAAGTGAGTGTGGCCAAAAGGTGTATCCAGTCATCCATCCTCCCATCGGAATTTTGGGGAAACAAACCTCCTAGGGATCTGAATCCCCAGGGTTTTAGTCTCCCTAATTGAAAGGGTGGGGTAGCGTATAGAGACAAAAAATGTACATGATATATTATATCTCAAAATGAAACTATGTAAAAAACCTTATCTCGGACTTAATTGCAGCTAATGTCTCTTGGACTCTAGGATTCCTCTATTAATACTAGGTATCCTATAAGCACCCAACTATTTAATGAGTTACATTATATTACTTAATACCTTTTTATTAGTTTCACATTACATTACTAAATCCTTTAAACATTAATTAACCATTAAAAATTCCACATTATATTTCATTATCATCACACCCAAGGTCGATTGTTCCGTTAAATTGAAACCACAACATTGCATCACAGGAATCTCTGACACTACAGGTTAATATCATTCATTCAATTATTTATTAACATATTTATTACTATCCCATATTTCTATTAAATATCAAAAATCATTCCAAGCTACCAAACACAATGGGTTCAACACGGTGAGTAGGTGAACTACCCATCATGTCTTTTCCACCAATTACAAGATTGTAGACTTATCCTCCATTGAGAAGGTAAACATGGAAAGCTTGAGGCATACCCACCGCGACTTTTTTACTATTCGAAGGAGGGTGTGTAGGGATAGCTGTCTTGAGAATTGGAGGAAGTAAAGTATATAATCAACCATTAGGATTCAAGAAACATCAAAACATTCACATCAAACTCGTTAAATCATCTGACATGTCCTCCGAGACACCCACATGCAAACACCGATGCACCTCACCACTCTATGCATCAACTGCTACCCCAACCAATAGGCCTCCCTACCCACACATATCACAATAGCCATATAGGATCACATCGCACCACAAGCTTAAGGAAAAAAACATCATATCAACAGGGATCTTGTCCCTTTAAAATGCTAATTCTTCAATCACATGCAATGATAATTCACAACTCCAAGAATAATGCTCTAAGACATTACAAGAAAGTGTGTAACTCAGATCCCAACAAGGATTTTCCTTTTATCAAAAAAACTAGTTCATTAATCCATCTAGAATTCACTGGTCCATTAATAGTAGGATACAACTATGGGCCACCAAAAAAATAATATATAACAAATAATTAAACATGTTTACTACATCAATTTGATTAACATAAAATTACAATAACAATAACAGGATTCATTTACATTCATCTTTATCATTGAAAAATAATTTCAATTAATCCCAGTTTACATTATTTACCAATTTCTATCAAGAATTAAATGATAAAAAAATCAATCATATATGTCACACTATAAATAAAAACAAGAGGCAATAACATATGATAGAAACTAATTGACTTATGAGGTTTAAATATTTTTTATCTCAATTCTATTGTAGTTAAATGGATAAATCATGATAAATAAATGAATGCACATAATAGATTAGAGAATAAATGAATCCCATCCCTAAAAAGTATCTTCACACTCTTTATAGGAGGATGATCAACATAATGGATTATGACCTCCTCTACTATGACAACTACATCGACCTGAGTGTGTCGTGATATGACTGCACCAATCGACACCAAAGAAAACTCCATTATAAGCATTTTGATCACATTCCCTAACCTGGAAATAAGAAAATGGGGGGGGGGAATTATCATATATATAACACAAGAATATAGGTATATCATACCTTCTATTGATGACGGATCAACACTTGACGCTTGCACCAAAATAGGGGGTACACATGCAGCAATAATAATTTGAAGGGGAAATGATCCACGGAATAATGTTCAATCACACCACTGCTACTGGATGAATAAATGGTTTGATAGTCTCACACTAGGGAACAATAAGGTTGAACAAGGGAGTAGGATATCTCATCTATTTAGAATATTTAATGGGCAGGGGTTTAAGATACGCTAGATTTTCCATTAAAAGAAGATAGTATTCAACCACTAAGTTTGACCAAGTAATGGAATCCTGATCCATAAAAAATTAATATTGGAGTTATGGTCTTTGAATCAGCCTTAAATATTTTAAAATAAGGTCTTGAATGCATTTAACATTAACTAAAATGTTTAAGTGTTGAAACTGTAGGAAGATAGAAACAATACTGGATACATTGTACACTTACCTATTCTATAAACATTATACACCTATCGACCCTAGAAATATTATTCATAGAATGACTCACTAATCGACTATTCACATAGGTCTCACTGATGGCACTGTTCACATAGGTCTCACCGATGTCACCATTCACATAGGTTTCCCTAATGCTAGTATTCACATCCATATCACTGATGCCACTATTCACATGGGTCTCACAGATTCCACTATTCACATTAGTCTCACCAATGGAACACTTCACATCGGTCTCATTGATGACACGATTCACATCAGTCTCACCGATGCGACTATTCACATCAGTATCACTGATGAAACATTTCCCATCGATCCCACCAACAAAACTATTCACATCTATCTAACAGAGGTCATGG
Organism: Viscum album; assembly: GCA_963277665.1. Taxonomy (NCBI): domain Eukaryota; kingdom Viridiplantae; phylum Streptophyta; class Magnoliopsida; order Santalales; family Viscaceae; genus Viscum; species Viscum album. The sequence continues at coordinate 1,954,793,218 of OY728127.1, read as the reverse complement.
TTCCCATCGAACTCACCAGTGACACAGTTCACATCAGTCACACCGATGACACTATTTACAAAATTATATGTTTGGAAACTTTTTGGGGATAATTCACTGTAACCTCCATGGACACCTCAGACACCAGATTTCAGCAACGGAACGTACTAGAGAGGTTGAGATATTACATCAGATACCTATTAAAAGAGTCTAATCCTCATGAATTCAAAACAAACCTAAAAGGAAACAGAAATGGTGTATAAACAGTCACCCATTGAGATACCTCTCAAAAGAGAGAAGGCCATAAGAATCATCAAAACAAGGCCATATCATAAACCCCAAAGGTGTAAAACCACAAAGCAAGCATTGTTACATGAAAAGAGTAAAACATCAAAAAACTATGGGTACTGAGCACATATCTATGAGTAACATTCCTCGTTACTCTCCTCCAAGCCACTGTGTTTCCACAAGAAATGAACCAAGGGGATACAATACCCACGTAACTCCTTCTCATTATGGTCTAGGATCTTCACAAGTCACTCTTTAACGGCCACATCATCATAAACATTGATCTCTCCCCAATGGATGACCCGAGAGTCATCATGAAGTTAAATAAGGAGTTGTTACACATAGAATACATCGTGTACCTGGATCATCTTTGGGGGAATTGCTACTTGATATTCCACGACTCCAACACGAGCCAACATCTCAAATGACCCAATAAACAGGGGAGATATCTTACTTCCATGACCAAACATTTTCTGCCCATGATGAGGAGTCACCTTAAGAAACATATTATCCACAAATTCAAACTAAAAAGTTCTACTCCTTTGATTGACATATGATTTCTAATGATAACACACTCCCTTCATCCTCTCACAAATCACTTGAACCATATCGGTCATATTCTACACTAGTTCCGACCAGAGAATTGTTGACTCTCCAACCCCAGTCTAGCATAATGGAGAATGTAATGTTCATTCATAGAGGCTTGAAATGGTTCCATACTGATAGTGCAATGAAAACTAATGTTGGAAGAGAACTCCACCAAGGGTATGATCTTCATCTACAAACATCCAAAATCCAGGACACCAGAGTGCAACATGACTTCCACGGTATGGATGGTCTGCCCTATGTTACCATCCATATGTGGATGAAAAGAAGTGCTAAGGTATAACTGAGAACCAAAAGCATGCTGGAGACCTCTCCACACCATAGAGGTAAACGAGGATCTCAATCAGAAATGATAATCCTCGGGACTCCATGAAGTCTCACCACCTCTTCCAGATAATACCACGGAAAATAATCCACTAAGATCGAATCCTTGATTCCTATAATGTGGGATGAATTTTTTAAATAATCCACTACCAACCAAATAGAATCATGTTCTTCATGATATCTAGGTAAATTAGTAACAAATTCTATTGAGATGTCCTCCCACTTACACTGAGGAATATCTAAGGGCCTGAGTAAACCACCAGGGGCACAATGATTGGCCTTCACCTTCTAGCTGAGAAAACATCGAGACACAAACTCTATAATTGCACACTTCATCCCAGACCCCCAAAACTGTCTTCTCATGCCTCAAAATATCTTATTCACACCATGATGTAGCACTAAAGGTGAACTATGGAACTCTATGAGAAATGTCTCATGAATCGCCAAAGTAAGAAAAAACCTTCCTTGATAGAAGACTTGGTGTTGTTCATTTTCAGACTAACCATCAAGGGACTCAACACAAATAACTCTGTCTCTCTAAACCTCCACCTCTACAACCCCAAACAAGGAATTTTCCACTTATGGAAGTAGATATGACTTCACCTTTATCTGAAAAAGAAAACCATTTCCCCCAACTTCTCCCATATCGATATATACTTCTGAATGTTCTTCCATAACCCTCTAGAAATCACCAGATTCACACATTGCATCACAACGAAACATCCTTTTTAGCGAATCAGCTACAAAATTTCCTTTTCTATAGGTATAAGATATTTCTAAATCATATTATTGTAAGATATACATCCACCAATGTTGCCTCAAGTTCATGCCACGATGGGAGAAAACATACCTCAGGCACTTATGATTGATTTAAACGGCAAAGCGTGCAACAATGAGGTAATGTCACCACAACTTTAGAGATAACACCGCTGCCACCAAATCATTTTCATGGGTGGAATAGTAACATTCATGGGGATGCAACTAGTGAGACCCATAAGAATCAACTGATCCCTACTGCATCAGAACACATCCTTACCCCAGAGGTGAAGCATCGTAGAACACATCAAACTAAAATCCCTCTACTGGAAGAAAAATAACTAGTGAACTAACTAACTTCTCCTATAGATTTTCAAAAGATACACGACATTGATCACTATAAACAAAGCCCAATACATCCTAGTAAATGCTTTCAATGGAGTCACAACTTGAGAGAAGTCTACTATAAACCCCCTGTAGTTTCCTGTAGATCAAGGAAACATGACAACTCAACCACTGTCTTGGGGGATTCCCAAGACACAACTACTTTTATCATCAATGCATCCACAACTACTCTTGCTGGGAAACAAGATTCCCAAAAAATATAATTATAGAGAAAAAAACTCACACAGAGACAACATCCAAAATAGCTGATGTTGACGAAGAATTCCCAAAATGGTAGGTAGATGCTCTGTTTGCACCTCTATAGATGTGGTGTACACAAGGATACCATTGATAAAAACCACCACAAACTTATCCCGGAACTCACAGAACACATCGTTCATCAATCCCATGAACACATCTCGATCATTCTTCACATCGAACAACATTACAACAAACTCTTAATTCCCATGATGACAGCATAAAGCAGTCTACTAAGCATCTTCATCCTTCACACATACATGCTGATATTATAAACACAAGTTGATCATTGAGAACCAACAAGACCATAATATTTGATTGAATAAATCATTAATCTTTGCAATAGATTAGCGATTATTTTCTATCACTTTGTTTATGTGATGCTAATCGATACAAAACTGCAAGTTTCTGTCATCCTTATTCAATATCAAAACCGGTGAACCCCATGACGACACACTAGGATGAAAAAACTGAACTGTAATAGACCATCATGATGTATACATAGCTCTGATAACACATAAGGGTCCATAATATATTGATACATACAGATAATATATGCTCCTGACTATAGCTCGACCCCAAACATGATCTCTCGTCAAAGGGGTAATACTACATCCTCTTCTCGAAATACATTAGTGTACTCTTATATGACCATAGAAAATTCTAGCTATTGAACCTTTGATGAACTCAGAATGGGATCAACCATCATGGATGATAAATATGGAACATGCCTTTTACCCATCCAAGGGTCTCGCTCACTAACAAACACCATTGCACTCCATCAACATCGAAGAACTCCACCTGCCTCCTAAATCAATCCACAACAGCCTGCACCAAATACAACCAATCCTTTATGAGGATTAAATCATATGGTTGTATCTGTAATAATTTGAAATATTCCAAAGATCGGTGCTACCCCAAAACTAGCACATATTCTCTACATTCTTCAAACATGTCAGCTCGACCTCCAACAGACGTCGTCAACGCCAAGGGAACTAGATGCCTCTCTACCTCATGTCCCAAATCGTGCACAAGGTCAGGTGATATGAAGGATTGTGTCATGAATGAATATATAAAGGAATATGAACATATAGAAAAAATTCAAGAATACCTTGATTGTCGTCTTTCTTGCCTAGAGTTGGCAGCACTAATGCATGTAGCTGACCAAGACCTCGTCCACAACATATATGAACCTGAATAAGACCATCACCATGGCCGCAATATGCTCTATGAAGATGTGGAGCATCACAGGGATGTCCTCTACCGACCATATTTTCTCTCTACTGATCCAATGCCAGTGAAACCTGCTGCTGCGACCTCACGTAGAACTGCCTCAATGGAGGAACTTGGACTGGAATACTAGGTGTAGGACGACCACTCTAAAAGGCCGGGAACTCTCACTATTGATGAACTATGAATTCTCAAGAAAAAAAGCACATGAACCTTTAGCATGTTATTGAGAGCTGCTAACCCAAGATAAATGAGATGATGGGGGTCGAGACCTACCCTTGGCTGAACAGAAACACTTCTCCCCTATGAACTGAGAATCCTGGATCAGAGCTCTACTATGTGAGGAATCATGAGGACTCCCCTATCGTGATGATATGGTTTTGGATAATGTACAATCAACAACCTCTTCCCTTTACGACACCTAAATATATGTCATTAGAATAAACGGGGTGACATGGTGCTATATCTCTAGATGCAAAGCCTCCTCGAAATTTATCTCTCTTGGTTGTTCATCTGGCAAGAGGTCCGAATCATATCGCAAAAGGTTCCTAAAATGGATTTCAAAATCGATTATGCTAGATCTCCCTAGTCAAATTGAAAGATGAATCTGAAGACTGGATTCTTTCTCAGTCAAATAAAGCAAATCGACTCTAAACTTGTCCCGAAACAACTCCCATGAGATCTTTGACTCGTTGTGATCCCCATGGAACAGGAACCACTAATACCACGCTACTCCATGCCTCATCTTCAAAACCAAATAAACAATGTACTCTATCCAAGCACTGATCGAACTAAAGGATTTCTTAACATTCTCTAACAAATCTTTTGTGACTGAATCTGAAATAGATCCCTCATAATTCTGTTGACATTGGTGCTGAAACTCACAGAGTGTCATCCTCCTAGTGTTATCATCATCAACCTCTACCCTGTAGTGATTTGTTGGCACAACTCTCTAGATATCATCTGTGCAAACTAGATGAGAATGTCAATCCAGAGCCTTAAAAACGAAATAAAAAATAGTTAGAGATCCTATACCTGGAATATGGAAGACACAACATTAACAAATTAATTTTATTCAGCTACTCATTTTTGGTTAACCTATCCCAAGCCCTACCCTTTCAAACACAGTAAAAAAAGAATAATGATTCATGATCTGTTCCTAGGTCTCTACCCTGCAACTAGTATCAACTTGTTTAGTAGCCACTGAAAAAAAATGTCTGTGAATCAGATAATAAGGGGCCTTAATCACCTATGTCTTAGCTGGACTCTAGTATTTACATCACTTTCTAGAATTAACTGACACTATTTCCCTACTAACCCATGCAACCTCACCTATGCCAAACACCAAACCCCATCCCATCCCTCAACCATAGCACTAATACTACTCCGTCAACCCCCCCCCCCCTACGGTTTACCCCTCCCGAGCTAGTAATGTGAAATGGTTGATACTAACCCACGAGTCCCACCTCCAGAAGGCCCTGGGTCGGTGAATGGCACTAAAGGTATAGTGAAAAGAAAAATGGGAGTCATTACACATACAACTGTGAGAGATAAGACAGAAAACAACCAAATACAACATAGACAACAATATATGATAAAAAAAGAATACAAATATGTAATTTCATGAAAAAACTACTTCAAATGAAAGGGAAACTGCAATAAAAAATAATGTTAAAACAATAGACACATGAGCCTTATCCTGGTTGGTAAGGACTCTGTAAGTGCATCCAAATGACCAGGGATCAAATTGAGGCAGAGGTAAGATTTACGGGGTAGTGTAGCAGTACTGTAGTAGGTACTGTAGCATGAATTGTAGCAGACACTGTTTGGCATTGTAGAAGGTGGGAATATGCCCCCGTTTGGGCCTTCGGGCCACCCAGGCCTTCAGTTCAGTAAGGCCTTTGGGACACATCAAGACCTTCGGGCCACCGTACGTGCAGATGCAAACCAGTCAACCTACAAGGAACAAGCTCTACTAGGATGATGAGCAAGGAGCTTTCACCACAGCAGAAGCTAAACGGATTGCATGAATGAGAGGGTATGGCACCTACCATCGGGACAAGCATGTGCATGAACGAGAATGCCTATCCGAACATCAATGATAATGTGAAGAGATGATTTCAAGATGAAGATATTGGGGAGGAGCAATTCCAAGTAATTTTTCTAGGTTGTTTGTAATGTTTGAAGCCTACAGGCAATGAATTCCTCTAAGGCGTATGGGCCATGTAATACTTATGCCTACGGGACTTGTAAGGGTTCCACCTCACCCCTTGAAAGGTGGATTATCAAAATAAGTAAAAAAATGAAGGCCTTCAGGCCATTGGAGGTAAAAACAACAGCAACCACAAAGCCCAAACAACTCCTGCAACCCCAAGCTAGTAGTAACCAGCCTGATCTCCTGCCTACTCTAAGGGACCTAAAACACAGTTTATATATACATCTGGTGAGTATAATATTATACTTAGTGGGATCGTCCCTAGATCCTCTCATGAAAATGTAAAGGAAACATGCTAATGCATGGTGAAAAATTGGTGAAACTAACCAATCAACTAAACACGTATAATAGGTTCCCATCCTCACTATCTCTACTCTCACCAAGTATCAGATACAATATTAATTAATATAATAAAGAATATCAAGAGTAACCCCTAACACTTCCCCACTAGTATGCCACATTTCCCCAACACCGCCCTTCCTATGAAACTCTCTCCAAAAAGGATTTATCATAGACACTTGGGCACAACACCCCAACATGAACCCCATGCAACAAAACCACCATGTCCACATTACCTGTTTACCCAGACAGTACTTAGGATCCACCAAAACTTGCATAATGTGTACCATACATCTTTTATTAAACCTCATTCCATTATAGTCCATACACAAGATAAGGATCCTCAATCCATCAAAGCCTATACACATTACACCTATAGTATTTCATAGGAAACTATCTCCAGATATGTGTGTCTGTGAATAACCACAAGTCACTATAGTCCTCTACACACATATATGGGGAAAACTAACCTATGTTCCTACCAACACAAGTATCAACCAATAGATTAGAGTAGTACAAATGAGGGTAGTCAGTCATCCTTCCTCCCACCATAATGTTTGGGAAAACATCCCAAGGCACAGAATCCATGGGGGGTCTGTCTCCCTAACCTACAGGGTTGGGTAGTGTTTAGAAACAAAAAAAATCCATGATATAATATTTCTCAAAACCACACTATTTCAATAACCTAGTCTCATAATCATCTCTATATAACATCTTTGGACTTCTGGATTCCAAAACTAAGACTAGGTATACTATAAGAACACAAACTTATAAAGAGCTATATTTGATCACTTCACCCCTATTTATCAGTTTCACATTATGTAAATTATATCTTTAAATATTAATTAACTATTAACAATTCCATATTTTATCTCATTAGCATCACACCCAAGGATCATTTTTCCATTAAATTGCATCCTCAGCATTTCATTTAAGTAAGATCCAACCCCATGGGATAACATAATTTATTCAATCATTTATTAATAGCATTATTACTTTCCCATATTCCCTGGAATTTTAGGAAAACATTTTGTGCTACCAAACACTAGGGGCTTAACATAGTGAGTTGGTGAACTACCCATCTAGTCTTTTCCACATATACCAAGAGTGTAGTCCCATACTCCATCGAGAAGATAATCATGGAAATCATGTGGCATACCCCATGTGTTTCCTCCCCTTTGGGATGGAAGGTATGAAAAACCACCTAGCTGGAGGAGTGGGGGATGTAATGAATATAAGAAACCATCATGATTCAGCATTAATCCAAACATTCACATACAACATGTTTCATTATCTTTGTGTCCTCCCCAACACCCAAATGCAAAAACTAAGGCTTCTCACCACTCTAGATATCAGATACTTCCACAATCAATGGTCCTATCTACCCCTCATATCATAACATCCATCTAGGCTCACATCACAACTCAAGCAGCAAGAAACAAAAAACATATAAACTAGGATCCTGGCCCTTAAAAATGCATTATTACTTCATACATAATGATATATCGAATCTCCATGCATAAGGCTCTTGGCCTTTACAAGCAAGAGGGTAACTTAGAACCCTATGAGGAATTGTCTTTTAAAAAAAATATTCCTTAATCCATCATGAATTAAGAAATTAATTAATAGTATTTTCCAACTATGGCCAACCTTAATAATAAGATATCACAAATAATTAAACATGCTTAATGTATCAATTATAATATCATCAAATTACAACAATAACAATGATATTTATTTACTTTCCTATTTATCTTTGATAAAAAATTGATATTAATCCTAGTTTATGTTATTTACCAATTTCCACAAAAAACTGCATGCTAAACAATGAATTAATAGATGTCACAATATCTAAAAAAAGATGCTACAACATATATTTGATTTTAATTGATTTATATAGTTAAAATATTTATTATGCTAATTTCGTTCTGGTTCAGTGGATAAATCGCGATAACTCTAGGAATGCACATAAAACAATTGATAAAAATGAATACCATACCTCAAAAGGTTTAAAAAATTATTTATATGAGGTGATCCAAACAATGTATTATGATCTCCTCTCCAGTGACAACTGCATCCACCAGAAGATGTTGCGACATGACCACACTAACTAACACCCAAGAAAATCTATTATAAGAATGGAGATCACATTCCAAAATAGGGAAAAGAGAAAATAGGGTGAAAATATTCGAAGAAAAAACAAGAACTAAGGTAGATCATACATTCTATCGATGACGGATTGACACTTGCTGCATTCACCGAGACAAAGGGGTCTCATGCAGCAAGAAGATATTTCAAGGGGAACTGATATAAGGATTAAGGTTCAATAAAACAGCTATTATCAGAAGAATGAAAGGTTCAAGCATCTCACACCAGGGAACAGGATGGTATAATACAAGAGGAAGATATCTCATCCCTTTAGATGATTTATTGGGAAATGGTTTAAGATGTGCTGGATTTTCTATTAAATGATGATCACATTAAACCATGTGGTTTCACCAAGTAAAGGAATATAGATCCTTAAGATAATTAATATAGGAATTATAAGATTTTAATCAGCATTAAATACCTATAAAGGCGTTGAATGCATTTAACATCAATGAAAATGTAAAAGGGGAGGAACTGTAGGAAGCTGGAAACAATGCTTGAAACACTATACACCTACCGATGCTAGAAACACAGTACAACTACCGATCCTAGAAAAATTGTTCTCAAAATGACTAACTAATGGAATTGTTCACATTAGTCTCACCGATGGACTACTTAAACCAGTCTAACAACTAGCACCATTCACAACGTTCTTACCATTGGCACTGTTCACTTCAGTCTCACTGATTGCACCGTACACATCAATCTCACTGATGGCACCGTTTACATCGGTCTCACTAATTCCAATGTTCACATCGGGCTCACTGATTCCACTATTCACAACTACATCACCGATGGCATAGTTCACATCGGTCTCACCGATGCCACTGTTCAAATCGGTCTCACTGATGCCACTGATCACATCGGTCTCACTGATGGAACTATTCACATTAGTCTCACCAGTGAGACTATTCTCATTGGTCTCACAGAAGAAACTTTTTACATCGGCCTCACCGAAGACACTTTTCTCATCGGACTCCATAAATAAAATTTTCACATCTGTCTCACTGATGAAAATGTTCTGAAAAATGAAAGTTTCGAAAAGTGTTGGGGATAAGTCACCTCAACATACAAGAACACCACATACACCAGATTTCATCAAAGGAATGGACCAGAGTGTTTCAGGCCATTACATAAAATATATTAATAAAAAAAAAAAATAAATGATCATATTATCTTAAAAATATTTAAATGGGTTTTTTATGGAACATTTATTAATCTGGATCTTTTTTGTTAACATTTGAAATTGTATAAGTATTATCCTACTAGAATAATAAAGGAAGTAGCACATAACAATTATAAATATAATTGATTATTTTATAAAACCTTTTACAGTAATAAAAAAATTAAAAGTGCTAAAAAGAAAACAAGTGGACAACAATGAGTAACCGATGTAATAAGAAATTATATGGAAAATAAATAACAAAAGATATTGAACAGACTTTAGAAAATTTATATATCTATTAAACATAATTATATCATTCATAATGTTACGTGAAAGTGTAGTTTTCTTTCCTAAATTATGTAAGGGGGTTTCATCCAAATTTGTATTTATATCGACATATTTTAATTTTATTCAATGTTTTCTTATTTATATGGGGTATATACTACCCAAAGATGTATTTTAAAGGCCTATTGTTCAGTAATTTATTATTCTTTCTTGTCCCAAATCAATATCTTTAATTTTCATTATTTTATATTCCTGTTTGAGACCTATGTCCCCTTTTTTATTCAGAAACATCAAAATTACTTAATTCCATATTATCTTGTGAATATTTATGATTTATCCATTAGTTATTCTTTAAAAAAATTATTAAACCATCTTCCTTTTTTCGGGTTTAATCATGCTTATGATTTATTAATGGGTTCATTTAAAAATGTTATATATATATATATATATCATTTAAATTATGCAATGGGTGGGCCGGAATTTATATAGTGCTCTAATGATTTGATTTTTTCAACCATTGAGATACCATTTATGGTGCACAAACAATTATGCAAAGAATAGTATGATACCTAAAGGGTATGAAAAAAATTATATTTACCTAAAATTCATTGGGTAATGATTTTTATCTCATGATATTTTTAGTATGTGATTAGAGAGTGAACCTAATTCACCATGGGCAATTGGAAACTATGTTTATAGGAATGGGGACTGAACCCAATCCACCCTGGGATATTATCCACTATGTTTATGTGAACATGGATTGAACCCAATTCGCCATGGGATGTTTTCCACATTATGATAATGAGATTGAGGGTGACCCAAGATTAATGATTATGATTATAATGTCATGTATTATTTTCTAACGACATATTCCATAATTATATTATCTTATGATTTAATTTTCTTATTCCCAGTCTTATTTATTAAAATCAAACTTTTTATTTCATTTGTTATAAATGATATATTCTATATTCTTGTTCCATACATACATTCCCCTACCTATACTCTTATTTCATGAAAACATATAATCTTTTATTATTATTTATTATTCTTACCCTCAATAAGCATAAGAGATCACCCATTTCTCATGTTTCCATTAAATTAATTAGGAAAATATGTATAGGTTAATCAATATCTAGAAGGGGGTTTAAAATATTTGTATTTAGGTAAAATGATCATAAGTATTGTGGAACAAGTTTCCTATGTTACTTGTTCTCAATGAAATATAAACTTATATTTTTAGGATTGTTATATTTTAATATGATATGTAATTTATAAATTATTGAAATTATGAAAATATTATGATATATAAATAATGCATTATAATCAATGTGGACTAACCCATCCATATTAGGATACTCCAAATTGATACGTAATACTAGATTCATATAATAATCGAAATGATGGATATAAAAAATCAAATCCTCAACATCATTCTAGGAATGGATATTGTACACCCATTATGTATAAAATTAGATATGGTAGGAATAAGGAAAATGACCATTTTCAATATGATCAGAATAGATAAATGTTACTAAATAATTATTAAAATTAAATTAGAAAAAATACAGGACACCCACTACTTATTAGTGTCTCCAAGGAAGATACGAGTATACAAATACATATTAATGGGATCTTGAGAAACTATATGATAATAATTAAACTATGAATAAATATTTGAAAAATATATAATTATTTTAAGTATGTGGGTCCAATCCTGTAAAATCATGGTATGTTCACGAAACCTAATCAAATTATATTGTGATGTATATAATAGATTTAATCATATGATTCATATAAACACACATATATAACGTTTTATTAGAATTTATTTTTTGATATTCTAATGTGTTTTATGATATCATTATGCTTTTTATCTTATGTGGTTGTGCATACCTTTTGTTAGGCATGTGGTTTTTTGAAACATCCCTAGTATATGTGAGTGATCTAGGGTAGCTCAATGTTGATATGGAGATAGTTATAATGTATGACTAAGCATTAAAAAAAATTTCCTTTATTCTTTAATTATTATTGTCCACTATATATATCAATATACTATTGAGTGATTATTTTTTGTGATGTGTGACATTCATGATTAAAAAATCGATTCCATTATGTTATAAACGAATTATTTTATTTATTATGGATGGTTTACTACTATGATTCATTGTGTTTCACTAGGATGATATATTTTTGTATAATGGTTATGAAATTTATATATTATTGTTTGCAAATAGGCAATAGGTTTAGTCTCCCCATGAGATATTACAAAACCTTCTAATCAATTTGAAGACACCATCATATTGTTTGGTGAATTTATTGTGTTGTGGTGAACCATAATATAATTGTGGATGAATATTAGGTTTGGGATGAGATAAAATATATAAATAGAAATAATATAAAATCATAATATATAAAAACAAAAAATATAAGGAACATATTATTTAATATGAATATATATTTTAAACTACATAACTTATAAAATATAAATAAAAAACATATAAATACTCTATATGATTATATTTATATAACTAAAAACATTTTTACCATATTTTATATTTATTTTTTCACTATATTGTATATTTATGTAAATAATATGATATATATATATATATATATATTTAACACATAAAATAAAAAAATAAATAACATATAAAAAAAATTATATGGAAGTAGATTATAAAAAAGAATATAATATATAAAAAAAATCTAAGAAAAAAATCATGTAAATTAAAATAAAATAAAGCCATTTAATTTTCTACTGGTTAAAATTCACAAGGGGAAAAATTATACACATTATATTATATTTATGTGGGAATTTTATTATAGAGAAACACAAATTCATGTGATAACAAACAAACCCAAACAATTCCATTTTTATATATTCTATCTATTTTAAATATACTTGTCTATAAAACATATAAAAATAATAACAATAGAGATTAATATATGTTATATTATATTTATGTAGTTATGCATTCTATATTCATTATAAATTTGTAGATTTTGAGTTTAAAAGTTTTATATGTTTTTATGAATATATATATATATATATTATTTCTTATATCCCAATATATCTTTTCCGATATATATATAATTATATATATGGATTTTCCATAATATATTATTAGTAAAATATATGTTATTTGTAATGTATTTTTCTGATTTATAAATTTTAAAAATTAAATTAGAAACTATTTATAAATACATTCTTATTAGAATAATAATTTTTGGAACAAAATATTAAACAAAATATAACTTCCAAAAAATTATAATTTACTAAAAATTAGTTTTTATTAAAAAGTAGATTTTGTGGAAAAGTGTGAAAGCACTGAGTTCCAACCCGAAATCATCAGATACTATAAAAAATGAAAAAATTGTTTAAATAAAACTTGAACCCACTAGAGTAAATTCCCTTATATAACTTCCAATAATGATTAGTTAACCTTTTATCTAGCTCATTTTTGATAATGTCCTAAAATTCACAAGACATTATGTACCATGATTAAAAGAACTCCTCCACTATTTTCATCCATTCAATGAATCCTGGAATCATAATTTTATATTTTTTGTCAATATAATCAATAAAATATTTTTTGAACACTTGAATTGGTCTCCAATCCATCATGTTTTCATTTTCATGAGAAGAATGAATAATCCAGGCCTCCTCGTATATTACTTCCTCAGAGTGTATATAAGTTCCTATGAATTTTCCCCTATCTCCGCCTCTACCACCCCCAATGATGCATCCTTGGTCTCTAAATGTGTATCATCATTAGCTACCTCCCTAATTTATAAATTTTTAAGAACAAGTAGGGAATCAATAAAACCATATATCCATCCAGTTATTCAGACCGAGAAACCACCATGACACCCTTCTGCTCAAGATCCTACTCTTAATAGTGACCACCTTCAACTCTTCGACTAAATAGGATCATGAAAATATCATTCGCCTACTAATTATTTGAATGGTGTATTTCTTAATCCTTGAAAAATCATTATGAATGACCTTGTCTCCATTGGATTAGGTAGGTATGAGTAATCCTTATTACCATTGGACTTCCTCCACTTTTATACTATGTAACTACTCAGGACATAGTTTCATTTCTTCCCCTTCATCCTTAGTGGGTTATGAAAACCTCTACCTAGGAATTCGAATGCACTATCATCTGACACTTTTCCATAGCTATCCTATACATACTCTTCACTTGATATGTGAATAGGGTCTCTCTGATTATATCCAATGAAATAAATTCCTTGAGCTTGAAAACAGTTACTAATGATAATATATTTCATGATCCTTCTTAGATTGTCTCTTCACACTACATTTACCAAATCCCACGACACCTTTGGTGATTCCTGCTTTTTATTCTTATATCCATTGATGGATTTTGAATTTATATTAACATTCTAGCAAGAATATTTTTATGAAGGAAACCTTGCAATATTGATATCTTTTTGCACATGACATGTTGTAGTAACTTCCCCTGACCCTAGAATTCCTAATAGTGTTGGATTATGATCATACAAATCCATCCGTAGCCACTCAATGAAATCCAAAAACAAAATATTTAATGTTGTTGATTGTGACTCCTTCCGAATGGGAGTAGAACATATTTAATCCACCATGAGAGAAACCTTGGATTCTAATCAAAGAGAATTTATAGCTAATGGATCCACCACTCTACACCAAACCCTGTGACCCCATCAACATGATTATGAAGAGTGACCCTGTTTCTTACGAAATGTGAAATTTTTCCCAGATTCAAATACCAACAGTTGTTTAAATAAAAATTCATCCCCAATAGGGATCCAAATAAACACCACTAGTTGTCTTGAAATTTTGTCTTAAGGAAAATTCACTGTGAAATTATGTGATAAGTAGACTCATTACTACTTTTTGAGCATAAAAAATGCACGAAATGATTCCCAACCATCCATAAAAATAATGGATATTGAAATGGTAGTGGATGTTATGGAAACCATTCCAACATCATAGACACTGGAGAATCTCAATTCATATATAAATCATAAAACCAATGAAATAAATAGAAGGTTCACCCATTTCATATTCTTAACACTTTGTATAAATAAATACTAATATCATCCTATGAAGAAAATATGGAAATCATATGTTTTTTGTCAAGAATTCCCACCCAAAATGTCCTTTAATACCCCAAAATATGAAGACATATCAATGAATGAAATCTTCCAAGGGACGATGCCTTCTAAATTGAGCCAAAAATTTATGTTTAAGAAGACCCAATGCATCTATAAGTACTGATTCAAAATAAATAAATTTAGAATGTTCAAAATTTAAATATGTTAAAAATTAATATAAAAACATATTTATATATTTTACAATATGTAATATTAATTTTAGTAAAATAAATAGTAATCATATAAAAATATAATAAAATGAAAAAAAATTGACTTAAAATTTCACAATGGAGATATTTTTATACCATAGTAATAAATTTTTTTATAATTATCAATTGAAATTTGAAATTTAAATATTTTAAATAAATAAAAAATGATCAAAAAATTTAAATAATTAAATGGATCATTATTGATTGATAACATGAAATGATATATATATTAGTATAATATTAAATTAATTAAATATCATGCCCATGAAAAATCTAAGAAGGTTCCTCAACCTAATGGGAAAAAATAAACAAACCATAAAAATTTAATTTTTCCATTTACTGACAAATTAATAAAATGAAAACCAAAAATCCAAATATAACATAATAATTACCACACCCATAACTAATGTGAGATGTAAAAATGTGATCATAACCCCTGTATAATAAATAAATATAGATGTTCAGGGAAGATCCAAATACCACATGAGTTCCCATTATGTACCTTCATTCTCATTGATTGTAGCTCCACAAATTTTATATTTTTATCACATTTTTAGAATTATATTTATGGATTGAGTTTATCAAGACATGGAATATGTTTTTAGGATACATGATGCTGTTTAAATATAGTTGGAATAAAATTGAATGGTGTTTTATTCTGAGATAAAATCCATTTCATAAGATATTTTAGTGACATCATAGAAGTCCATACATATGGTAAGAGACTATAGAAGGGACTAATGTAATAAAAGATAAAACATGGCTTGGTGGTTTATTTGTGGCCTCTAGTTTTGTTTTTCTGAAGTATGTTTTCATGAATAATTCACGCTTTTGGATTTTCATTCCTATATGTGTAGATAGTGTTCCTAGAGAAATAATTAAAACACTTTGTAATATATAAAATATCATAGTAATGGAAATTATTATAAAAACATTACTAGTGGAGTCACGGTACACTAGTCTTTTCATGAAAAATTAAGATGATGTACTATATGATTAAGAAAATTAATGATGTTAATGAATACAAAAATCTATTATTCAATATCACATTCTTCTTATAAAAAACATAATCACTATATAAAACTCCTTAAAAAATTAAATAACAGTGTGACCCTAAAAAATTATACATCAATTATTGATGAAATTAGTGTATAGGATGAGATAAAATACCCTATACTTATGAGAAAAATTTCATGTTGCTTTAAATGAAAATACCAAAACATAGAAAATTGTATAGCAAATCATGGATTTTATGTAATGATTTTTTATATATTGTATGATTATGAAAAAATAAACCCTTATCGCAAGACCATGTCATTGTATATGAATAATTTCTTACTTTTATAACCATTACCAATTTGAGATATAAAAATTTATGATTATTTGAATATTATATTCCACTTTAAATATATGCGTATTTTAATTGTTATTCAGATATGATTTATAGAAGAATAACATGACAAAGATCAGGAAATATCTTGGGTGATGACATATAAATTTGAAATTTTAATAGAAAGAGTATTTGGTATATCTATGAAAAATAGGTACAAAGGATTTATAGAAAAGATAATTGTTTTAAAAATATAATCATATATTTGATAGAAATGTTCACTATAGAAAAACCATAGCATGACTAATGCCACTTCATTGTGGTTTTTATAAATAAAATCACACTGTGTTGAATGTGACTACATTATTGTTTTATGTGTGGTTTAACATTTTTATGAGAGAACACATAAATAAAACATATTAATATATATAATTATCCCTATTTAGATTATTAATATTCGAAAATTATATTATGTAGTTTTAATGGGTTACATTAAATATTTAAATATGGATATGAGTTTATGTAACATTTGAGAATCCCTGGAGAAACCTTATTCGTCTATATAAAAAATCACAATAATTATATATTAATGAGTAATTTTGATTAAATCATTTATCAAATTTTATTTTGATTATCACATATTACTATTTTATTTAACAAGAATGTTTTAGAAGGTCTTGAGTAAGATAAATATCCTACCATGAAGTGTTCTAGTCTATTAACCCACCCATGGATACCTTTGGAAGAGGGAGTCCTTTTTCTATCATTTATTGATCACCCTCAAACTCATATATAAGACCATGGAAGGTGTAACATCAAATATGATGAAAATTTATTGTTTTTCTTTTTTTATAATTAATTAAAATGATTTATTATTATATCATGTGACAAAGAATGTTAATAGTTATTTTCAATAAATTTAGAAAAAAATTTCCCATATCTTTTAAAATAATAAATGTATAAGGAATATAGTTGGGAAATTTTTTTAAAATCTAATTAGAAAGGTTATTTTTTTGTCAAAATAAAGATAAAAGATACAATATTATGATTATGATTTTAATATATATTATTCATTATAACGTATTACTCAATAAAGATATTTTAAAAAAATATATGTGATGGAAAATGATCTTAAGATATAGTGGTTCTTATTAAATCATAGTTGAAATTAATCATTTTTGTTCTTGGATAATGTCGTGTGTGTTTTTACAGACCTTGGATTTATATATATGATGAAGATTAAAAAAATAAATAAATGTTTTATTTCTTCTTTGATAATATTATAATAATTATACCTTTATAATACATTGGATTCCATTGACCATAATTACTAATAGGTTGGAGGTATAACATGTTGAAAAATAAAATAAAATTTAAAAATTAATTATATATATAAGTTAACTACTTTTATTTAGACATTTAAATAATGGAAATTATAGACACTCATTAGGTCCAATTTGTTTTCAAAATTATCCCCTATAAAGGGATGACCCGCCCCTAGTTGGACTAATTATAAAAACAGGGATAGGAAGCCTTAAAATTTGTAGAAGATGATTTAATAAAAGTACCAAAGGCATTTCAAAGAGTTTTAGATATTCATATATTTTTCATTCTATAGTTTCTTATAAATTGACATGGTATAATCCCTAATATAGTTCCAAAAAAACATATCAGTCTTTCGATTTAAACCTCGGTTTCATGTATATGGGCATCCAATTATTAACACTCGGCCAATGATGGTTTTTCCATGATGATAATGAGAAAAATAATAATAATATATTCTTAAATATAAATATATAATTTCATAAATATAATTAATTAACAACAATATTTTCCCCTAGCAATTTTCAAATTCTAAAAGAACTCATGTTCTAAATGTAATACCTACTATAATAGAAAAATAATGGGGAGTCAATTTTTGTGTGTACCATTAGTACATAATTTTAACTATATGAATAAAATTAAAACAATAGTAATATAATTTTTTAATAAATTATAATAATATGATCTTTTTACCAATTGAAGAGACAAAAATGCATTCAAATATACTATTCATCAAGAATATCCATCAATAACCTCAAGAAAAATGTAAAACCAGTCCCACTATTCCTTGAAAAATTATATTATAATAATTGAATATATTTTATCCAAATTTATATTATTTTGTAATCATTAGTCAATTATATAAAAATCCTATATCTTGAATAAGAAATTTCTCAATTAGAAATATAACACTATGAAATCCTAATGATAATCTAATTCTTTGATAACCAAAGTTCATTCCACCACTAACCATGAGCCCATGATTATCAAAAACTATTTATTAATTTGTTAGTTAAACTAATAAACAATTCTAACAAAGTTGAAAAAAATTAGGATTACTGAATATTGAAAATGAAAAATATAATGGTTTCCATAATTTTAATATTCAACGTAACATATAAAAAAATTATTCCCATAGGAATATGTTCCTGTAATAAGTGAATTATAATCTCAATTGAATGGAATCTTAGAAAAAAATTTCTACTAGTGATGTATGATAAGAAACAAAATAACAATTTTAGGAAATAATATTTAAATAAATGTACAAAAAATATAAGTGAGACATTATTGATCACTTTTTATAAATATGTTCATAAAGATAATGTTTTTTTAATTTTCATTTAATAAAGAAAATACTTTATTTAATATCATAAAATTAGAAGATATTTTATATTAATGAAAGATAGCTAATTTAAATTTAAGTGTATACAAGAGTTAATTAATGATACATTTAATAAAAAATATATAATTATAATAATGTTAAAACTGATTTAGTTAAATAATATTCAATTTAGGTTGATAAAAATTTGTTTTTCAAACTAAACTTCAGATTGAAAAAAAATATGAAAAATTATAAAAAAGTGAAATAAAATTTTTATATAAACTAAAATCATACTCATAGTAATCTTATATTGATAGGTAGTGAAATATTGAGTTTCAATCCAATTCTACCTAAAGTATACCAGAGGTTACATCCATTTAAATGATAATCACACACTTAATGAGAGACATTTTTCTATAAATTTTTTAATTTACAAAAAAAGAGTCAAATCAAAACCAAATTCATCTATTTTTAAAATTTGGTCTAAATTGGAATGATATTTTAATATTTATATAATACATTAGTTAAAACATGAAAATTTTAGATATCTATAATAATAGGAAATATCACGGTTTAGGATAGATTTAATACAAACAATGCATGATCATACTGTACAATACCATAATCAAATTGATTTGAAGAACATCATCAAATATATTCTTCTACATCTAATTATCCTTTATATTCTATTTTTGTACCATAAATAAACCGAAATATATTATGTATATTTATATTATATATTTATATTCTACAAAAAATTAGTCTTTTTTAAAAAATTATAATAGTTTCAATATAAAATAATTTAAATGTGTTAATTATGACATTGTTATAAATTTTATAAAAATAAATATTTGATTATGAAAAGTTAATATATAATTTAATAAATTATAAAATTAATTTTCATGTAATGAATTTTACTTATAATAAATAGATTTATATAACCACATTATTTTTATAATTATTTCCCTATTCACATTCTGAAATCCCTATAATGAAAATTTAACTTTTATATCAACAGTATAATTTATATATTTATTTTATCCTTAAAGTCAAAATCTCATATTATTCTTCTATTCCATGAATTACACTATGTTTGTAAAATACCGTGGTTCTTGTATAAATATTCGTTATTTCATGTTAAAAAACTAAGAGTATTATATCTTATAGTCATTCACTACATTTAATTTATTTGGTTTTGTTTACCATATATCTTTAATTGAGTAATATTATTTATAAAATCATAAATTTTTTATTTTCAGTCATATAAAAATAATGCATTTATTAATTTTATTTAACTATATTCCTTTATAAACTATGTGTTCTAAAATTCTACCTCTTTAATAACTTCCTCTTTGAAATTTAAAATTGTTTGAAAATCTAAAAATAAATAAGGATAAATCCAATTAATTTCTTCCTCAGGATCCCATGTTTCCAAGATCATGTTTTGGTTCCACATTAACATATTCAATAGGCATGATATGTGTCTCAATAATATTATTCTTATCTAGTATAATTACTATATAGAACCTTCATAATATGATAAGTTAGATTATATATGTATCCAATTTTATTGAGTAAATGGGTTAGGTATTGTATATACCTCCTTATAAGTGGTTGATGAATGTTTTTACATACTTTTGAGAGGTTGTATGACATAGAAAACTAATATCATACTACTCATATCCTATAAAATATCCCATAATAACTAATAAACATAAAAAATACATTAAATTTATTGATGAACCACATCACAATAATCTATTATGATATCTAAAATAGGACATAATCCCCCACTTATAATATAAGGTTCTTCCATTAGTTATTTATATAAATTTTCTCTAGAATTGTTTTTGATTGATTTTATTAATGCTGATTACTATTTCTCTATTTCATACACCAAGTGTTCTATAATGAACATTTTAATATCATTATAATTTTTTAAATTGATAACAATCAGTAAGTTTTTTTTCCATACAGAGACTCATAATGTTCATTTTGGATAAATGTATAATTTTTTTTATTTTTTGAAAAAACTTATTTTTTTATCTTTACCCCCATATTAACAAATTATCATTCATTATTCACTTTAATCAATAAAAAAAACTCGAATTTTTTTCTCAGAGGAATAAAATTAATAAATTAATATAGACTCGACAATCATAATTATTGAGTACTTATTTGGTAGGATCCATTAATGGAAGGAACACATTGTAGACCTGGGTATTTTTTATTGTTATTTTAATGAATATTTTTTAATGTTCTTTCAATATACATTAATTAATTTAGAAAATACCTTTTGCGTACCCATATATAATAATTATGTAGTGATTTCACTCTTTCAATGGGGTACTTCCTTGAGAACATTTCTAATAATTGGGATCCACCAAATAAAACAAACTCCACCAAAATATAACATGGTCCTAATGTACTATATAATGATGTAATACTATTTTCACTCAACTTATTTAATTCAATAAATTATCCTACCCATTTTTTTAAATTAAAATGTAATAACTTATTTGACTAATTACTATGACTACTGAAAAAACCTATTATATCAATGTGATTTTTTATGACCCACATACACCCTTGGAATCAGTATAGGGTGGCAGCCCATAAAAATATTTCATTATCCAAATTATTCATAAATATAAATTTCTTAACATGTGGGATCATGAAATGATTGGATCTCCTTATAGAATTGGTATTGTTAATTATTTTTTGAACTATTATTTTTTAACGGTTTTGAAATCCAAACAACGTTGTAATTGAATATCATAAATCTGTAACACATCCTATAACATACGATTCGAATTTGGTGAATTCTGTTTTTTATGTTGTAAATCCATGATAATATTTAACAAATTATAAAAAAATTATATATTCTTCACAAAAATATTAATGTGAATCATGGATCATAGTATGATAGGAAGTATACCAAGGTACCATAGTGTCCTATAGAATCATTTAAATACTTCATTTATATTTTTTTTAGTGATTTACTATCATAAATATGGATATAATGAAAACATTTAGTAGTATTCTCTTTGATAACTCATATAATGTTATTTCCCATATAAGTCATAGAGACTCCAGTTATAAAAATCGTCATGATATTCGCTCCCTTCAGTATAGGTTTGGGTATAATTCATATAAACCCTTAGTATTTTTACTATTTGACCATTATTATTGATATATACAGTGTATTCTGTATTCTAATTAGTGAGATATGAATATATAATTTTTGGAAAGAATTTATCTTAGAGATCATTTGACGTCATTCCTATAACAATGTTTCTAGAGAAACATGAGTTATGAGATTCATGATATAAATACATATTTATGTTTTGTACTAATGGATTATTTAGACTATTTAATGACATTAAAAAGATATCTTTGTTAATATTAATTAGGTAGGATACCATTTTAACCCCTTCCACATTATTCTCTTGAAAAATAACATTTTTATCCTTTTAGAAGTTTTATTTTAATAAAAGTTTTATATATACATGATAACTATTTGGTATTTCACTTTATGTTATAATATATAGCCTTATTTATAATGGATATATTTTTTAAAAAAAATTCCAAATTAGATCATTTTTCTTTAACTTATAATTGTGTCAAAAAATGACCTCGATCCATTACCTTTATTATGATATATTAAATTATAGTTTGGGGGAATTAATTATTTTATAGGATTATATACATAAAATTAAATAATTTATATATTTATTATTCTACCTTAAACATATAATTTTGAGCTTTATGGTCATGTAATAAATAAAGAAAGCACAACACAGGCCTTTTATAAATTTTTAGGGAATTTCAAATCAGAATTTTTCTATATAAGAAACACTAATCACCCAACATTTTCATTTCATACTATCTATTTCAAACACCACACCTATAGTCTATTATTTAATTAAATTACCTATGCATTGGATTTTTGTTGGTAAATATTTCAGTGACATAATGAAAAATTTCACAATATCCGCATATATGGAAAGGGTGTATGATACCAAGGATCATAAAAGATTTTAAATTATTCTATAAATGAATTATTTTATATTATTTAGGGGTTCTGTATGATGTTTGTAACATGAATTTATAACATTATTTAATTTATATTCTCACCAACTCACTAAAACATTCTCCATTTCACAAATATTAAATAGAGATCTCCCTGTCTCAACTCAATGCACCCATGGAAAATAAATCTCATGGAAGATTATTTTGAATATTTTCCACTCTATGTTTTATACCATTATTCCTTCCTAGTATTATTAATCAACTAAGGTCATTGATTATATCATATACCCTTCCTACATTATCATGAAAAATAGTTTAACTACTTTTTTAGTTTCTTTTTAAAAATCATTTATTGATTTTATTAAGCATTAGAGGTCTTGTAATATATTAATGATTGAGAAATTAATACATACCCATTAAATAGAACAATCATTGGTATTCTGTATAGATGATTTTTCATATTAAACTAAATAAAAAATAATCACATGCGATGGTTTAACATCAATCAAGATTTTTTTAATTTCATGTTTATTCCAATGTCTATGCATCCACCTTCATGCCCATAAAATCATAGAATCCATAGAAATAACAAGTCAATAAAAATATAACTGTTAAAATACTTCTCCCCAATGAATGTTTTTTTGAAGGTTAGGTTGAGCACATATATATATATGTATCATGTTTCCTCATATTATTATAAAAATTTGTAATCGAATAATAAGATATTTAGATATATTAATTAAGGTGACATCAAAATAGAATATTCAAAGACTTATAATGATAAAAATTACAACCCCTAAATAGATGTGTCACATGAATCAACAATTGATAAACAATGATTGGGTTTCATAAAAATTTCTGTGACTATAATGAATAATAAAACTAATCCACCAAGTGCGATTTGACCTTACATTAAATGATTTTGAAGGTAGATATATGAAGTTGTCTTGGTGGTTTTATAAGAGTTTTTATATATAATATTTTTGACTAACACATGATTTGTCTTCATTGATATAAATACTAAATATTATTGGTGGTCACAATCATTCACAATATATCAAAAGTAATATTATTCTCAAGGATGTTCCATTCGAATGTATAGTACTATAACACCCTGATATTTGAGTATATATTTTTTCATTAATTCAACACTATGATGAATATATTTTTTTCACATGAAAGGATAATGTAAGATGAAACCATGATACTTTAAAACAAAACTATTTAATTGGAAAATTTTAATAATCCTATCCTGTATAAATATATGAGACAAAATTAAGAAATACCTATAAAAATTTAAATAAGTGGAATCTAACAAAAGAATCTTTCACTATAATGTTAATTTTTCTGATCTTTGATGGGTGGTAACATCACAAGGGTTTTACATAGGAAAATATAACATTAAAATCAAATAATAATGGTTTGAATAATGATTTTTTGAGACATCTTAAAAATTGGTATAGTTTTTATGAGATCCATGATAACATAATTTTCACCCATGACTACCACAATATCTTATCTTATCTTTATGATTCCCATTTAGATCTTGAAAAATTATTTTTGTATAAGTTACAATGATTTAACCTAGTAATTAATAATGTAACAAATTATTTATATGTATCAATTGTATTTTACAATTTTCAAAATTTGACCATTAAATAAAAAAAGTTCATTTTTAATAATATTATATTAATGAAACTCGATTAGTGAGGCTAAATAAGTAATTTGATCATTTTATGATTAATAATTTATTTTACTAAGAAAAGGTTATTGATTTTTTTAATTTTAAAACATTAATATATTATTATTAAATTTTAGTGAAATTTATTTTTTGGTAAGAATAATATATTAACAATAATTTAATTAGTAATTTATTATAAATAAGAATAAGAACAATTAAAATATGAAAATTTAATTATCCTATAAAAAATTTAATTACATTTTAATTTTAATTTTTAAAGTTAAATTTCATAATTTTAGAATTATAATGTGATAAAAAGATATTATTTTTTGGATTCATCGTAAGAATATTTATTCATTATATTTTTAAGAATATTCATAAATGAGTAATCTTTATGTAAATTATGGAAAATATTGTTTTCACAAATTTGAATGTGATTTTGACTTTATCATTATACGAGTATAAATAATAAACATTTAAAACATTTTCTACAATTAAAAAATTATTTAATGGGTATATTCATTCTATTAAATAAACAATGATGAATATAGAAAACATGTTTCATACATTTTGGAACTCATGTAATATGATAATAAATTAAAAATTATTTCTAGTATTTTTAGTTAAATATTCACATTATGGATTTTAGTTAAGGATTTATTTTAAAGAAACATAAGTATTATTATATTCTTAATAAAATTATTAATGTTATGAAAATAAAAAATATTGATAAATTTACCTGATATATTTTTTTATTCATAAAAACCCAATCTAAAATATATTTTCAACAATTAATGTGAATTAATAATAAATTTAATTTTTTTTCACACTTGCAAATTTTATTTTTTGATATTATTTTTCATTTTGAATACAATGGTTGAAATTAGGTAATAAAGAAAATTTTAATTTTTTTTATTAAAATAAATTAATGAGTTTAATAAACGAGATACAATTGTAATCGAAAAATATTTAATGGTTATGAATAAATATAAAAAATCCAAATACACCTCAAAATTTACAATATATTTGTAGCAAATGTTATTCTCATCTTGAGACTCATGAATCTACCATTATTGTCATATCAATGTTTAACATGCTCTGAATTATGGAATATTATTTTATATTATTATAAAAAATGAAACTATGATCACATTTGAAAGGAAACTTATATAAACCCATTATAAAGATTTTAAAAATTAAAATTAATCATCAAAATACACCCATTATACCAATTAAATATCCATATCCCGTGTTTTTCAGCCCTATGATACCTTGAAAAACCACAAATCCTCAATTTCCATGGGCCCCACAAGAGAAAGTTCAAATTCTCAATGTGATCGAAAAAACATAAGAACATGTTTTTATTCTATATATTTCACCCTTAAATATATTATGCCTATTATAATATAATGTCAAATTATTATGATTATAAATTAATTTATTAATTTTTAGGATATATCTATTTTTAACCCCTCCCCTTCATTTGAATAATAATAATGTTTTTTCGTGAATACATCAGTTATCCTTCCTCAACACATTGAAATATTTCATTTTTCCAATCCTCCATCAATATGTAGTTATAAAAGAGTATTTATGGAATAAATTTTACATTTACAAAATATATAAGAAACTAAAAATTTATGCCATTTTCTACCTTCCTCTCAAACGTTAATAAAATAAAAACACCACTCATGTATACCCGTGTACTACCATATTCATGAATGAAATGTTTTGTTTTTAATCTCAATCTTACATGGATGGTTCAAAATGGGTATTTAATTGTAAATAGTATTTTTATAAAATTAAAAGTATTATAACAATAGCATACAACTTTATTATATTCTCTATTTAAAGGAAAATCAATACATTGTCTGTGTGTATGTGATGACTGTCACCTCTTTGGAATGAAATATATAACCCTTTATAACAAAAAACCATGGATGATTCAATAAATTAGTTTAATGAATTCAAATTAATATTATTACATGGTTTATTTTTTGGGGTGTTAATATCAATATTTAACTGATAATTAATATGTCAACTTTTTTTATAAAAAATTTTAAAAATAAGCATGCCATCAATTCCATCTTAACAAATCTAGAAGAATATTATAATGTCATGATGTTATATCATTAAAAATAATTATAAATAATAGATTCTTGTAATTTTATAGTTAATTTAATGATGAATATGGCATGAGATAAGTGGAATAAGATTTGAAATTTTAACATATTCACCAAACAATAAAAATTGATAATATTTGATGATGAAAATACATTATAACTAAATAATAAATAAATAATAAATAATTCAAATTTATATGAATATAATGCAATAAGTTAATATTGTTAATTTTATTTATTAAAATGGTTATTTTGAGCATTATGGATTTTAATGTTCTTGTGTAGAATGTGAGAGTTAATGTTGGAGTTTCTCATCTCTAAAATTCGTTATTTAAGAAATAGATTTCATTATACACCATTTTTATTTTATAAGGTCTATATAATACCAATATTAAACATTATACCATTATTTAAACATAATTCATGGAAATGGGTGTTTTATTTCAAGTTCATTATTTTGGTGTGATTTTAATTTATATGTTACAAAATATTTAAGGTGTTTTCTTCCCTGAAATACTTTTGTTGTGTAATAATTATAACTATATGATGGTGGGTTGAAAAATATTTTTAATTAAAATTTATGGTTATATTTAATTTAATTTTATCCCTAATTCTATAGTGAATTAATTTTTTTACTTCAAATAAATCCTCATTGATGGATTTACTTCTTTATGAAATTTAATGATGTAAAGAATGGATCCTATAATCCCAAAATTAGATATTTATATTCCATTTCTATATTTACATTTAACAATAATTTTCAAATTATTAATTTGAAATATTAATTTGTATTATTATTTTCAAGAAATTTATATTTAACTATTTCTAAATAGAAGATTTATTATTATTTTTCTATTATGGGTATATAATAATGGTAATTTAAAATTCAAAAAAGTTTTTATCCTTCCAGATACTAAATTTGGTCTCCCACTCCTCATAAACACTATAAAAAATTAAAAAAAATTAAAATATTATTTATTGAGGACTTATATAATATAATTTCTATAATAGTATTGAGGTCAGTATCTTTAAAAGAACTCTTGAATGTTATAAATATCAGTGTACATTAAAACATTATTATGTAACATTTTAATGTAATCCCATTAATATATTCAGTTCCTTTTTTAATATTTATTATAATTGATATATCATATATGATGTCATTTTTTCTCAAATATCTCCGTAAAATACTTTATGATGTACATTTTTTTGGTAACATAATTTTTAGCATCAATTCATATAAATATTATATTGCTTTTATGTGATACCATTTCATGATATTATGAAACCCATTTTATTCAAAAGGATTCATTAGGATATATTGAATGGTTGAAATTTTATGACATACATATGCATGGATGTTGAAGTCATGTTCTTATGTCTCTGTATAATTCATTGGATATAGTTTTCTGTCTCAGGATAAAATTGAGTACGGAAATACTTGGATTTGTTCAGAACCTAAAGGGCGGGACATCTTGGATATTCTCAAAACATAATGGTATTGGATTATTATATATACTCCCAATAAGATAGTTCCATATTGTTATGTTTTTTTCTGTTGTTTTTTTTTCTATGTTTCCAAAAAATACATCATTTTTATGTTATTTTTTTTTATGATTTATAGATCACGCTTATTATCTCACACTATTATTCTATAGTGTGTGTTTTATCATTTGAGATTACATATTGATCTTTCACAATTTATAGATAAATTTTATTATTAAAATTAATTTATAACATGATATTACTCCAATTATCATGTTTTCCCACATGCTTATGATTTAACACATTATGACATGTTGATATGTTTTACACTAACTAATTATCTGAGCTCTTTAATTTGTTATGATTCAATTCATTAGGTTATAAATGTCCATATATCTTAGGATAAATATTTCGTTCTATGTAGGGGTAAAATTATGGTTTAATTCCCACAAGTTTATTAAAATATATATCTTAGGTAGATATTAAACAAAAAACTAAACCACTGAATCAAGGGGTTTCATGCTAATGTGTGAGATGAAATGATGTTTCATGTAAAATAATTTTATATGTCCGTTAATTTATCTTCGGTAATTTTAGATGTATCAAATATAAAGTTTATATAATGTGCTTTTAATAACAAATCTAGGTGTGTGGTCCTATTGTGCATCAATTGTTACCAGATTAGGGTTTAGTTATTATTTTGGATTAGTTTAGTTATTTATGATATTAAGATAATATAATTTTCGTGAAACCCCAAGGGAAAATTTAAAATATAGTATAACATCCTGATGTTTTGGTAACATATAATTTTTTTGTTTACCTAGAAATGACATCCTTATCTAGATACAAACTAATGTATATAGGCATTGGAATAAGAGAACCTAGCAGTAATGACCTTGATAAGTCTTTTTGGGTAATAACATGATCTTCTACTTGTTCATAATAAATAGGCCAAACGAAACACATAGTTTTTAAATCATACGGTGTATTGTATGGTAATTCACATTCACCTTAAAGACCATTATGATGTATTATGGTTGTTTATTACTAGATATCAAAAATTATGACAGAAAAAATAAACAATATTGAATTTCCACACAAAATTAATAAAAATGGAAGTATTATTTTGGAAGTTAATGTGATAAATACCATAGATAAAAGATGATTTAGTTTCTTAAATATCATGAGTATAAGAAAGAGAACCCATGTAAATGTCTAAAATGAATTGGAATATGTTGTATGTGTAGAAAATTATGGGATATAGAAAATAATTTCCAAGGATAATATATAGCTCAGCTAACATGATGTTGGGAAATAATTCATCCAAAATTGACACTAATTGTTCAACGACATAAATTCAGTTAACATGGGAATTCTCAAAGTCATTGAATTAATTTAATATCAAAATAAGATGTTAGGTACTAACATCATAGGCCAAGGGATTAAATAAGGGAATATAATATAATTATCACTAATGTAGATCTAGATAATTAATGTAAAATTATCCATTACATTAGAGTTGTGGATATCTTATTTTATTTTTATTCTAGATCATCAGGTATTTCTACGTTGTTTTATAGAATCATTAAATCACAAATCAATTATTCGATCATCAATGAGAAATTATAGTCCTTTGAATATTGTAACAAAAATGATTTTTTTGAGACTAAGTTTCATGTAAATATCATTCATTCTTCATATATATAAATTTAATTTAATTTTTCAACAAGTTTATCTATATCCATATAAAATGTATTTTAATTATGAAAATTGGAAAATAAAATTTTACATTTAAAACAATCTAATGATCAAATCTTGTGGAAGTTTGAAAATAAAATTGCATTGAAAACTAATTCTATTAAAAGAGGCACAATAAAAAATCATGGGGTATGATTAACAAAAAATATTAGGGGAAAAATACTATTATGGACAAGCATTTTATAATAAAAATGGAATTGTTCTTTATGAATTTTAGGATGATATACCACTAGAAATTGTAACCTGAATTTTTCCTTTATTTTAGAAACCATTGGCTATATTTTTAGTTTTTAATTATAAAAATTTATAGGTAAAAATTTATTTATGGTGGGGGGGGGAGAATGTCACACCGTCTGATTTTAGGATATATTTTTCTTTAAAATAGTTACTTGGTATAGTAGTTTGTTTCAAGAAAAAGAAAAACCTATGATCAAACTATGATTTCTTAATATAAAATTATTATATCAAACTTTTATAATGAAGACATTATAATAATGGTTATAATTAGAGGTAACCAAAAATTGACATCAGTGTAGGAGAAAGGGAAGAACTGACATTGGGTTGTTGAAGTATTCTTCCTGAGGATCATTTGTTCGAACTAGAAAAAGATGTAGCTTAACTATAGTTTTCCCAAGACCAAGACCAAGACAAAATCCAATACTTATAGTTTGAGATAATTTTTTTTCAAGAGAAGTTCAATTTCATTGAAATTTCCTTGAGATCTATGCAAGTTGAACCAACACCCATGATTTCCACAAGATCATATATTATATTATGGATTTATGATGGGAACTTCAGGAGTTTTTTATATTGATTTTAGGATTCTATAAACCAATAATCATTAATGTAATAAGTTATTTATATATAACACTTGTTTATTATAAATTTCATAATTAATAATTTTAATTAAAAATAATGTTCTTTTTAATCATTATTCACTGATGGAATTTAATTAGTTTTAATAATCAAAAAGGAAGATCATTTAATGATTAAAAATGCATTTTACCAAAAAACTATTTATATTAAACATTGTATTTTTATTTTATATAAATAAATATATTATACTAAAATTATGGTAAATTATATAATTGATATCAATAATTTATAAATTATAGTTCAATTAGTAATTTTAAGGAAACAATAATATTTTCCGTTACAACTAAAAATATCATTTTCCTATAAAATATTTAGTTATATTTATTTTATTTACATTTATAATAAAAATGATCATATATTATAACATTAATTCGTAAAATGGAAATTATTTTAGGATTCTTCATAATTATATTATATATTGATAACAATTTTGGATTTTCCTAAAATGGATTCATTTTTGTTAAATTGTAAAAAATAATGTTTTCAAAAATACCGTTAAATTTAGGACTTTATCACGATATATAAATCATTTAAAACAAAATAAAATATTTTTTCTCAATAAAAAATTTATATAATGAGTAAAATTATTCATTTAAATATATTTTTTTTGAATTTATTATACTAATTATAACCATTTGAAAATAAAGTAATAATTTATGCTATTCAAATCCATTGATTATATTATTTTTTTAATTAAATATTCACAAGGATTATTTTAGTTTTTTTAATAATTTTAAATCAATATAATGTTAAATTATTTTTATGAAATAAATTAATGTTATGAATATTTACAATGTTGATTTTTTTCACAAATTAAATACCATTATTCAAAATAAATATAAAAAACACTGGTTTTAGGCTTTATGTTACCTAATAATAATATTAACTTATCTAACACTTGAGTGTTTTATTTTAAAAAATTATATTCATATTTAAAATTGAAATGTTAAAATTAAGATATATTTAAAATTAAAATATTGATATATAAAATAAATTACCATGTTTTAAAAAAAGAGTTTCCATGGTAAAAGTAAATTATGATAAAATATAAAATTGAAGAGAAAAATAATAATGTCTCTAAAAAATTATATATTTCTATATTATAAAAGGGTATTATCACCCATGAATCCTGAAAATTATTAATAATTCCAAATATGGGATTCACATTCCTTGAATAGTTACTAGCCCATTTATATTACTATAAAAATTCTATTCCCACAAAATTTAGAAGGAGATTTCCACCTACCCCCTTACATACACTGTAAACATTACAATTAATATTGATCCTATACAAATTTTAATTCCAAAACTACCACAGGAATACATTTTTATCCCATATATACTTGTAAAAACATTATATCATCAATTTCTAATCGGGCCTCTAAGAAATGTTTCAAACTCTCAATGTGAGTATTGATAACATGTAAACTTTTTCTCTTCTATATATTTATCATCTTAATCTTCGTAGCCATTATTTTATAATTAAATTAATATTATTAGTATAACTAAATTTTATTATTTTAATGTTCTATCCATTATATACCTTCCCACTTTATAAGAAAAAATGAAAATATAATTCATGTTTACTTATATAACACCACCTCTACGAAGCGATATATTTATTTTCTCATCACCACATTACATTGGTGGTTATAATGTAACATATCTTAAATAAACATTTTATTTATAAAATTATTATTAATAAGAAAATATACCCAATTGTCAACCTTCATCCCAACCATTTGATAAATTAAATTTCCACTCATGCGTATGTGAATACTAACGCCTCCATGAATGATGTATTTTATTTTTCATCACCTCCAAATATGGATGGTCAAAAAGGAATATTTAATTAATAAATTTTATATTTATATAAATTAAAAAATTCTAAATGGAAACAACCAACTTATACATTATTCATATTTTATTGAAAATTAAAACATCAACTATGCGTAAATGTAGATTATTGGCTCTATATAATGACATATTTAAATTTTCCCCCAAACCGTTCTGGTGAAATTCTAAACATATATATAATAAATATATATTTATTTTATGATACTATTAATGTTTTTTAATGGTAATAATAATATTTAACTAATTATTAATATGGAAAATTTTGTTTATAAAAAATATGGAAACAAGGTCGTTACTAATTCCACACTAAAAAATCATAACTAATATTATCATATAATGAAATTTAAGCATTATAAATAATTATAAATAATATTTATTAACAAATTGGATAATCTAAAAATATGTAAATTTGGGTCAAATAACCTGAACCAACAAAATAATTTCAAAGCATTAGCAAAATAATCAAAATTGATAACATCCAGGGATATATAAATAATATAAATTATAAAATGAATAAGTCATTATTACAATTTAATCTTACATAGGGAAATATATACAAAATTATGTTTTGAAGTATTTTATTAAAATAGATATTTCTATTATGTAGGAGGTTAAGCACATTTTTGTAATTCTAGTGTTGAGGTAAGGGGTTCTCATCTTAAAATTTCCTTCTTTGAAAATCATTTTGTATTATTAACCTACCATATTTAATATGGTTTGTATGTTGAATGTTTTAATATATATTTATCTATTCTATCATTATCAAATAAATTTAGTGTTTTATTTCAATACACTATTTTTGAGGTATTTTGATTTGAATGTTACAAAAATCCTAAGGGGTTTCGTTAACTGAACTTATTTTATTGAGTCATAATTATTAATCCTTGACTCAATTTGTAATATATTGTTTTATTTTATCCTATTAT
The DNA here is from genome assembly GCA_963277665.1 of Viscum album. Lineage (NCBI taxonomy): Eukaryota > Viridiplantae > Streptophyta > Magnoliopsida > Santalales > Viscaceae > Viscum > Viscum album. Next base: position 1,954,759,160 of record OY728127.1, on the reverse strand, counting down.
TTTCATGTAAATTAAATTTTCACAAAACTACAACTTATTTAATGGGTTCCATTCTTAAAAATACTTTATGATGTTAAGAATAGTTACTATACACTCTAAACTATATCTCTCTCTTCTATGTCAATATTCACTCTTACATCCAAAGATATCCTTCTAATTTTTAAATCCAAGTATTTTTTATTTCATGTAATATTACAAACAATTATTTAACTATATGGAAATTTATGATTTATCTCTCTTTTTATGATGTCAGATTTTAATAAATGAAATTTAAAAATATTTGTAATGTTTTTTCTTTCCCATTTCTAAATTTTATCATATAATCAAATTTTTTTTGGAAAAAAATACATTATTTTTAAAATTGTATTTTTGATATTTATTTTTAAATAATTTTTGATAAAATTTCTCATTTTAACTTCATGAATATATTTTTTAAAGAGACTTGTAACATTGTATTTTATGAAATTATTAATAAATGATTAAAAACTCTATTAATAGTTTCAGTTCATTTTTCCACATTATTTTCTAATTATTTATCTCATATAAAGTGATGTTTTATTAATCACTATATAAATTCCATTATTAAGTACTAATATTGACTTATTTAATTTAGGTCCTATGCAGACCAAATTCATGATATCATTTTATGTGATACCATTTCGAAATGTTATGAAACCCATTTTTGTTTCAATTGTTTCCTTATGATATAATTAATAATTAAATTCATATGGAACAAATATGCAAAGATTATGATTTATGGGGTGATATATTTCCCTCTAATGCATTGTATAAGTTATTTCATATATTGAATAAACTCTATGTGGAAGTACATGGATTTTTTTTAACGTTAAGGATGAGTCATATTGGATATTCACACAACTAAAATGGAAGTCCTTATTAGATATTATCACAACATAATGGGTGGTCCTTCCTCAATATTCATAAAATATGAATTTTATATGGGCTTATGTTTTGTATTATAGTTTCTTATTGTGACATGTTTCTATGAAATATAACATTTTTATATCATATTCATATGACAATTCTCCATGGTTTGTTCTTTTTATCACACAAGTAATAATTTTTTAGTTAATCATTAAATAATAAAAATCAATTTATTTCAATTTCATGCACCTATTTACGATATAGAATGATTATTCATGTAAAATAATATATTAATAATTTTTATTAAAGATTTTCTATATTATTTATATCAAAGCTACTATTTTGATATTGTATTTTTTCAATAGTTTTAGGAGTTTATTTCTGGTTCACCTCATTTACTATAGGGTATTTTTCTTTATTCGTTATTAGTATTTAGAATCAATGTTAAAAATTGATTACCATACCTTTTAATAAGGTTTAAAACTATCACAATTTTTTAAACATCACAATTCCTTGTAATTATTTTCTTGGGGAAAAATTTATTTCTATTTAGTTAATGTATTTTTTTTATCAACTAAAACATGAATGTTATTTACTCATAAGGTGACAAAAATGGTTACACCATATGGAAGTGAAATTGGAAATTCTATACGAGAAATATTATTTGAAATTTTAAGGTCCAACAAAACTTAAATTTTGATATATTAAATAATTCCAACATCAAATTCATTTAGATTTTCTTCTATGCAGTACTTATATTATCCTAATGTAGGGGAATCATATTTTCATTTCCAAAAAAAGATCCATTACCTGTGAAATTATTGATACTAAATAACCATTAACGCAAACTGTAAATGATTAATATTTCAAACTTTTTATAATACATGATTTACATTTTATAATATATTCACATTGAAAAATTATAAAATATTATAAACATTTTATATTTTTTATATTATTTTTCAAGATTTTACTAAAAATCTATTGTTCAAATCATATGTTCATCTACATCGAATTCCACAATTTTTTTGAAATTTTTTTATTAGCAACATTAATCCCCTAATATATAGTAAACGAGAGTGATGCTTCTTTATTAAATCATTTTACAGTAAAATATATCTATAAAATATTTTATTTTTTTAAGTAAAAAAATATTTTATTTATGAAAAATCACAAAATTTCCACGTAACCAAATTTAGATATATTTATTCAATGTTTTTAAGACATTTTTATAAAATAACTATTAATCTATAAGAAAATGTTTAATTATATCTATAATATTATATAATATTTTATGTGTAACAAAAAAATTGAATGACTATAATATTGTTACAATGGTCATATTAATTATCAAATTATTATTTATCTATATTAAATGGTTTTATATAAATATCGTAAATAATATAAATACATATATATTTTTATTATATCCTTAAATACTAATAACCCCTATATATTTTCAATACCATGAATTGAATAATGTTTTAACATCTAACACTTTTCCTCTGTCTTTGGTGATTTTTTTAATATGAGACAATATAATTTTATTATTACATAATTAATTCAATTTTCAAAATTTAATAGTTTTTTATCTTTTTGTGAAAAAATATACATTGTTGTATAATTTTATTTAATAAATAATAAATTATTTATTTATAATTCTATAAAAAGTATATATTAGTTATTTTTAAATAAACATATTCATTCTAAAAAATATGATTTCCTGAACTATTCCCTAATTTATTTGTTAGAAAATTATCCCTAAAACCCAATAATGGGACAAAGATTGAAAAAATGGTTATATTTTTATCAATTTATTTATTAACAGAGTGAAGATATCCCATTATAAGTAATTTTTTATCTTCATATTTAACACTTTATATTATGATTTTAATCCAAATTGTATTAATGGTTTAGGTTCTATCCATAGATAATATAAATTTCTGAAGTACGGATTGTAATGGGATATTATCATTAACGATTTTTATACTAATATATATAGAGAGATCAAATGGGTTATAAGTGGGACTTTTTAAATAATACGAGATCCTTTTTGAGAAATGAATTAAGGAATTTCAAATTTATATCATTGATATATCATAAAATGGATATTGTTTATATATTCGCTGAATGATAATTCTGTTCTAAATATTCTTCAATAAAATTTATACATAAGAATATTTCCAATATGAGTATTTGGTTAAAATATATATAGATTGATTTTGGGTGTGTTACTAGAAATGGAAAAGACATTTTTTGATGTCATATTATAAATTATATACCATTCGGATAGGTTAGAAAAAATGATCCTCATGTCAGTTACATTGAGATGGTGAATAGAGATTCCTAATAAAATATATGTATTGTTATATTCAATATATCAAGGTGATAATAAATATACTGTTGTCATGTGAGGATTGACATGATCTATTTCCCATGCTCATACATGATGTGATGAAAATCTTGAATATGATCCACTATATATACGGGTGGTTGGATCACACTAAATAATTATTAAATGATTCATATGTATTAAATAGTCATATAATTTATAAAAATAATATAAAAGGATAAAATTTTTATATAAATATTGTTTTTATTATTATAATTATTTAAACACACGATTTTTATATTTTTATATGATTTATTTTAAATATTTCGTAAATAAAATAAAATAATATGTTTTTTGTTTTTTTAAAATAGAACATATTTTTTATATATATGGGATATATATCTAATAAAAATTATTTATAATATTATATATTATATTTAATTATATATAAAATATATATTTTAGTATTAATAAATTAATTTTAAATTTAATTCTATCAATAATGATTTCAATTTTTTCAACCGTAATAGTGGTATAGATTCTAATTCCATCATTTTAATCATTTAAAACTGTAAAAAATTATTATATTTTAAATTTATAGTTAACATTAAATAATAATTGTTATTGTTATCCAATAAGATGTTGTTTAATATGAATGGTAAAAATATATGAATTAGAAAGTAAAAAATCTTCCATATAACCTCCCATTTTTTGAAACATATCATATATCAGGAACATGTACTATAAAAAATTATTAATGTGATTTTTTTAAATTGTCAAAATATTATTTTATTTATGTTCTTTTTAAATATTATGATTTTCTATTTCGATAATTTTTATATAAGGAATTGGATTAATCATTAATGTTATTTTAAATAGTGCTAACATCACCTATAAAATTTTGTACCATATATTCATTATAATCCAATTTATTATATTCATCAAATTATTTATATATCAATTATCTCTTATAAAATTTAATATTCCATTAAAGTGTTATTTTACATGTTCTAAGAAAAAATAATAATGGTATGAGTTTAAACTATTTCTGACAACGTCTCTTATTTTAATTCTCTATGATGAACCATTTAATTCAAATTTGATAATTTTATTTTCTTCAATATCTAATTTAATATTACACCATTAAAGTATTATTCTAAATATTTTCCTTATTCAACTCACAATATCCTTCTATATGGACATAAATTTTCTAAATAATACTTTTATAGTTATATTAAAATAGTTAAAATAATATTTTTCTCAAAATATATACATTTCTAGTGGATTTAAAATGTGTGGGATATGGAATTTTTTATAGTGGGGTATTTGTGATGAAAATTATTTTTATATATTGTTTAAACCAAACTATATGTTTCATAACTAATCATTATATTTACTGAAGTGAATATTCAATATTAAATCAAAATATCGTAGGAGTCATTTAATGACGGTTTTTGTAAAATATATGAAAATAATATGTATTTATTATTTATAATTTAAATTTTATACAGATTTATGCTTCCCAACAATTTAATCACACTATTTCAAAACCATTGATAGAGCACCTATTTATAAAAAAATTCATTTTCAAACCAGTATATAATAAATATTTAGTATATAGTAAAACCTTAATATGTAAGGTTTAATTTTATCAAGAACCATATATTATGCATGTCTTAAGACCAATTTCATATAACTGTATTAATGTAGCTTTTAATAGTATTTAATTAGCTGTGGGAACTAGAAACTCGTATATATATTCCTCAATTCCATACGTAAACACCCTTATATCAAAAATAAATCCTTATTAACTAATACTAGTTAATTAGGGAGAAAAGTAAAAAAAATAATGGGAAACCTTTAAGATCAAAATATATATGTGACTATTTAACAATATGATAATATTGTACCAAAAATATCACCCAAGAAACCTCAAAGGTAACATTATATCTCTCTCTATATACTCTAAAAATGATGAGAGATTAACTATTGGGTTATTGAGAAAAATATCATTAAGGTATGATGTTTTAGAAAAAAAATTATACAATTATTCTTTGGGATCCTACATGAAAACACAGGTTGTTAGAAAAAGGAATCATGTACAAGAAGCTAAAATGTCTACATGTCATTGATAGGAACACGAATGATTCTTTTATTGGTAATTCAATTGAAATATACATCTCCAAAACATTTATAAATGATGTATCCTTTAACCCTTGGGGTTTTTGAATTTTCTAACCAACAATAATAATGTCTTCTCGCCTGACCTCACAGACATTCATCACTGTGTAGAAGAAACATATTTTATTTTCTTATGATTCCCCTTTATGTTGTGGGTGTAACTGTATTTATCTAAGATTATAATAATCATATTGTCATTTATTTAAATATATATTAATTTTAAACTCTATGATATTTTATCTAGTGGTTGGGTTCTAGTGGAGGATATGGAAACCTAAATATATTGGATTATTGAAATAGAATTTGTTCCTATCTCTCTATGTAATAGAGAATAACTATTAATTTGTTAAATATAGATACCCCCAATTGAGAACTGATTAGTGAATCAATATTTCATTTCTAGTCAATAATATTATCATAGATTAATGGAAAATGTTACGTAAGGGAAACATTGGGATTTTGATTATAATAGAAAATATTATTTCTTGCCATTCCTTCCATAAATTAAATTGAAATAGTCATTAAAATAACATCCAAAATAATGTATCCATCTTCAAATTCACCAATAATTTTTAAATATATTTGATATATGATTTTCTAGACTAGTGATATTGCTTATTATAGTTAAAAAATATGAGAACTAGTGCAATTTTGAGCGTTTTCTAGGAGATGAATCATTGTGAATTCTTCATTCTTCTATATATCACCAGCTGATAGAGGAGGTATGATAATGATCTTTGTTAATATATATCCTTCATCAACTCCAATATAGATAGGATAAATTTTTATAATACCACATTAAAATATGTATCCTTCCTTGAGAGCTATAGTTTTGATGAAATTATTTAATTCCATCCTGATGTGAATCCATTATTGAGTAATTTATTAATTTCCATGAAATTTATGAAAAATGTCATAATTTACTACATTATTAAAAGTAACATGGAGTATTGTAATGATCAACATCATAGAATGAATTATCTGTATCATTTTAACCCAAATTGATTGAAGAATTTCTTTTGAAACATCAAGATCCTCCTGAAATTAAATAATTGATAGAATAATAAACATAACCTTGACTATATAAAATTTAATGAACATACCAATGTTATTAAAATTGGATAAAATATGTTTAATATTGAATAAATTAATTTTTAATGTGGAAATTTTGATCAAACTAGTACCTTAAGCACATCCAGATCATCTTCCCATTATTTTTTTTATTGATGATCTCCAATCCCGTAACAAATAAAGCTGAATTAATACTTTCAACATTGATGATATGACTGATATTCACTATCAAATGTAAATAGGACATTTGTTCCGTTAATATAAATAATTTTTATCTTTCATAAAATGGTCAACAAGATAATTTCCATAATTCTTCCATTAATATGAAACATGATTAAAAATCACACTACAGGAAACAATTTAAATTTTCATTAATTAAAAATCATTTTCAATAATAGTAACCACTATAACTCCTGTAATCTAAATGGATGATTAAAATGAAAAAGGATACATCAATTATGTTTTTATCATCATATTAATAAATGGGTAAAATATTATGAATGGAGGGATGTATTTATGTTGAAATAATTTGGGAAAAATATATTTTCATTGGAGAGTAAAAATGTACAATTCCAGGATTTGGTGGTTTGTTCAATAATTCAACTTATATAAAACAAATTGGAAAAATCTAATGTGTTTGGAGATTATTATATATGACATAACTAATATTTTTTTATTTTTTATTTAATGTGTGTACGTGTATATATATAGTTTTGGTTAAAGATGATGAAAACAGCGATAATAATATTAATAAATTTATGATGAGAATGGATAATTGAGGTTAATGATCAAGACAATGGTGTACATCAAGTGAATTAACCAACATAATCTTCGTAGTAAAATCACTAATTCCATAAACACCACTCACATGGTAGTAAATCAGATTCTAAAAAAGAAAATATTCCACAAAATATTTCTATTATTACAAATAACAATTGGATAGGTTAAAAATATATGGTTATTTTTCCAATAAAAACGAATAATTTATACCAAAATATGGTGTTTTCATGATTTGGGTCGACGTTTGAGTTTCAACTATCATTATATCACCCTCACCATCTCAATAATTTACCATTTTACAAAAATTTGAATCCTTAAGATTATAATAATGAATAATTTCATAGAAATTATTCAAAAGTTTTATAATAAAAGAGAAGATAACATCCCATTTATTCCCTATAACAACCAAACCTATAATGTTAATATAGTTAAAAATTAGAGAACTATAATATATTTCCGTTATGATGTGCATTGTCCTACTCCTCTCTCAAGTATTTTTTTATAACTCAACTATACCCATGTTTAATAAATGTTAGGAGATATGATAATTATAATAGATAATGTTTTTGGAGTGATAATTGAAGGGTGTGAAAATATGGATGAGGGTGGTGTGAATGTGTATTAAATGAGATGAACATGTAAATTTTTTATCCCTTTAGTTGAATGGGTGTCTGGGAATTTTATGTAAAATGTTTTGGGTGAATAGGGAGAAAAATGTATTGATGAGGGGGAGTGTGTATTTCCTATTAAAAAATTTGGTGAATTCATTATGGAATCGTTAAATCTATAGAAGAATGGTTAGAAGAAGAATTTTCTAGGAGGTAAAAAATATCGCAAGTAGTTTGATAGGGAACAATAATATTTATGAATCTCCTCTAACTCGATGAGTAGATTTCATGTGTAATTATATTTAATTGGTTACACGAATTGGGTGAAAAAATATTATGTTGATTGTTAACACATGTCTACTTTCAATGTGTGTATAATATGAAATTTTATTATTTATTTCTTTTATAAGGAAACCATACTAATATGAGATTTTTTCTCCAATATAAAGAATGAACCTATACTATTCTGCATATATGTGGTTATGGTTGATATTCCATTATCCAAACCCAATTTTCCTCTAGGGATCGAGACTCTTTTGGTTGGGGTCTATTATATAATGACCATGGATATTTTGTTGGATCATATTTAGGGATCATTTAAAACATTCTATGCTAATGAAACTTGAGTGGAATTTCCATCTTCACAACCTAGTTAAATTTAATTAAATCATGGGAATATTCAAAATTATGATATCCTCTTCATTTTAATATGATAAATAGATGATTATAGTATATACTAATGAAATCTGATCTTGAGGTAGTGATAATGTCTTTTCATTTCCTCTTTATTGAGATAGGTGAGAAAAAATAGACAACCATGGATGGAGTTTGTCTGAATCCAATAATAGTATTTGAAAAGGACAATGAAGGAAGATAAACTGTTAAATTATATAAATATCAATGATGTAGATAAATAATAACTGGGGTGAAATATTGTATTATCACGAGTTTCCAAATCTCTTGGAAACTTGGAATGTGTGGCTGAGATTTATGGTGTTTAAATATGATAAGGAATAAGTGTCTGGTTTATCACATTATGACACCCCACTAACCTTGGAATAATTAGTAGTTTCTAGGATAGGGATGTCACAAGACCTCATGAATCCCTCTCTATATAGTATCAGTTTAATACTACAACGAAGGGTTTAAACTATAATCTTACGCAGACTATAACCTCATATCAATGTCCTGATACATTAAAAAACACCATTTATAAGAAACGATTAGAATTTTCATAATAGAATAAACCAGAATAATGATATAATAATATATAATAATATCATATATTCATACATCTAAATAATATCCCAGTAGTACAATCACATATTAAAAATTAAATGAAATTATAAAATACTAATGAGGAACTATTACCATCCTTTAGCTTCACCTCACCCCAATATATATCCATGATATCATGATCATTTATTAAATTATTGGAATCTATTGTATGTGAACATGGAAACCTGAGTTCTTCCTAGGTACCAAATTTTTAGGGCCACCATAGTTGGTTTTTAGTAAAACATAGAAGGCCACCACTAAGGAAATCCATAATATGACAAATATTTTTGCCTATGCACTTGTTATATTCTAAAAACTATTATGGATAATAAAATAGAGTCATTACACTAAATTTTTAGTTTCTAGAGATACATCCAAGATATATCATTTCTACTTCATCCTTCCCTGATGTTTATTTTATAATTTCACACAATAAAACAAGGGGAACAAAATCATACCAAAAAACCTATTTATAAAATCATTCCATGGGATCAAGTCATACCTAAGAACATATTCTTTAATATCATAATTATTTTATCCAATGTTTATGTGTATCTGATCATGAAACATACCACATTAGGGATCCTTGAATATAATCATAGTTATATAATACATATAGTAATGGATAATAACCTCAACATGGAACCACATAAAACTCGATAGAAAATCAAGTCAACCAAGAACAATACAGTAAAAAATGACATGGGGGAAACTCATATCACCCAAAAACTATATCAATAATATAAACTAGGAAGATAATCAAATAAAAGAGAATAAATACAAATAGAATACACCATAGGTAAACAAATCTCCCCTTGGAACCATAAAGCATACACCCAATGCGCCACACCCAACCATCGATTAGTATTAATCAATTATTATGTGGGGAAAATATCCACCCAAAAGACTAAATACTCATTATCATATCACACAAAAAGAGAGATATATATGTATGAATGAATGAAAATTCCCAATGAGAACATCCTACAAAAATCCTCTTTTCACAACACACGGTTTGGCCACCCAGTCGATCTAGAAACATATATACTAGGCTAGTGTATCTAGTGAACAAAAAATCCCTATCACAAATTCCATGATAGGATCACACCGTCGATCCATAGATTTTATTGTGTAACCCCTTATTAATGATAACTATACCTCATGTCCCTCTTTAGGTAAAACATAAAACTCGGTCACCCCATGATTACTGAGGCTCTATCATGTTTCATATTTGTTAAATTGGATATGATGTCTTGTTTCAATATCTGATGAAATGGACTTCCACACAAGGGATATCACTTCCCCCTTCATCCCCATAATAAACTCATCATAATCATCATTATTGTCCATACAATATTTCTATCAAACTAGGGGTTGAATAAATCATGTTACCCATCTCATGTTATTGTAGATTGGTCCTTACACCACCAACCTATCCATAGTCATGCTCAGGGAATGAATTTTTTGGTACTCACTAATTAATGGGGACGAATGCTCAACTGAATCACTAATGAACTATAAATATGGTTATATCTTTTCCAAGGATCTATATGATCTACAATTAGAACATAAATTTCAATTACATCACCCTCCCCCACCAAGGGAGTCTCATAGACACATATCTCAATTATACATTAGTTTATTTTTATCTTTTTAATATCCATATAGTTTCCATATATCTCATTACACATATTAATTACCAAAACATAACCATATATTTTTGGGGAATTAGCTACTACTTAAGGGTTCACCATGACTATTGACACATTTTTTCTCTCCATTAGTGCTAAAAGATTATTAAATTAAAGGGTCAATCACACATACATGGAGAAAAAAACATATTAAATGGTACATCACACATGGAATATAATTTTAAGGATATGTTTTGAGACCACCCACCACCTAAATATTAATTTCCTTTAGCTAAATATCAACGGAACTCACCTCACTTCACCATTCATTTTAATCCCAATTAATCCCCTATTTGATAACACATTTTCAAATTAATGAATTCTAACCACATAAAAAATTTAATTTTATTTAAATAGATATAATTTTCTAAATCATTTATAGTACAATAAAAATAATAAAACCATTATAAATATGGTATGATCCACTCATGACATTCAAAAACACCTTAGACACACAAAATTAATAATTTATTCACCATAATTGTTTTAAAAAAATAAAATTTTTCACATAAACCATAAAAATATTTAAAGGTTAATGTACCTCTGGGAAAACGTTGAAAAACAATGTGTGATCATACTCCTAGAACATTGTACATGCAAGTGGATCTAAAAACCCATCATATAAAAAAATTTACTCCAATTTCTGATGGAAATCATATTTAAATATCAAAATAAATTCATGGTAGTAAAACTTGTGATTATATTATTCCCTCATAGTTTTAATTTTTGTAGAATGACAGTATACTCATAGGAAAGATAAATAAATCAGTGGTCACCCATTGGGGTCATCATGTAGACTCATAGGATAGGCTCATGATCTTTAATACCAAAGTTAAATCACACTAAAATATTATATGATTAAATTAAAACTGTGTATAATAAGGGTGAAGAAGAAACTAACATAGAATAAATGAAAAATCACCATTCAAACCCCCCCATTGATGGTTAAATCACAATGTAGATGAGAAGGGAGAGGTAATATATAGTGGGATCTACCCATTCTTCTCTCAACCAATAAAGGGGGATAATTGGAAAATTTCATATATACCCTAGATTAAACCCCCTCCAGGGAGGATGTTAGGAGAAAAATATGAGTGTTGCAGCCTAACACCTCATCATCCGACTCTGTCAAGGAAATAATTTCTTGGTTCATGGTATGTACTCCATGGGTAGGGGGAATCACATTTAACCATACTTTATTATGACTCAAAACAATTCATTCATTCAATGACCACCCTCAAGATGAGAGCACATCATTTTTCAATCATTTTTGTGATTCTCCCCTTATAGGTTAGAGGGCGATTCACCCTATACAATAACTACCAATGGGGATCCCACCCATAAGGTGTGGCCATGACATCTTTCATGGTGTGACCTTATAATGGTCATTCCCATTGTTCAATTATCCAGTTATGAATAAACTCTTAAAATCCCCTTGATTCATAACCTATGGGCCACAAAAAGACTGGTCACATAAAACCAAACCTATGGAATCATGTGGTTCACCATGATTCCGGTCGAATTCTCACCTTGAAACCCATTGAACCTATTAGTCCTTGATCCATATTTTAGTAAATATCATTGAGATTTCCAACCCCTCAAATATAAAATATGAATCTCAATCCTCTGATATTATCTTGCACCTGAATAAAATATTCTTGAGTCATAAATTTCATAATCTGCAAGGATATTGGATTTAACAACCTCCCTAGTATAAAATTAATTAACTAGTAGAAGCCTAATTAGAACTAAACCAATTAATATAAACATATCCAATCATATATTCACTAAAAAATCAATACATTATATCCCTAAATAATAAATGAGTTTCCACTATGAATCATAAAACACAAGTGCACACTATTCACAAAAAATTGTTCCTTTAGATCATCACTATTTATAATACTAGGAAAATTTTAACCACACCCACCATTCCCTAGACACCCTTGTGTCATAAAATAATTCCTACATTTTCTCACGGTGCTCACCACCATAAGAATCTTCTATTAATGTCCAATTCAGATACATTATTCTTCCTACCATTGTAATCACCAACTAAAATAAATTTATTGTGCTATATTAATATGATTGATGTGGTTTATATGACACTACAACCAATTACATGTAGAATTGATTTTCCAGAACATGTCTGTATTTTTTTCAAAAAAAAATTCACCTCATCCTATAGAAGGGAATTTTACAACCCGATCAAGATGTATTAATTTAGAAAGGAATCATGGAATCCTTTAGACACACATATTGATGTTAGAAATTAAAACTCAGTATAATTCCATGCCTAGTTACCCAAACACTCACATGAACACCATTCACTCCACATTAGCACAATCATGCCTATGATCCAACTTGCCTTCATATCACATCAAATTCAATGTAAATCAAGATTTCAACACATTGAATCTATCCAATACCACATCAACTTTACAAATCACATATTTAATAAGTAACTAGATAAAACTAGATGCACAAACAATCAAAATTCCCTCTTGTATCTTAACCATCTGAGGGCCAGTCTCACACTATCCACAAACCTCTAAACACGAGATATTTTCCTTCATTCCCAATACAATGCTCCCTAGAATATAAGAATAATTATTTTTTATATAAATAAGAAAACTATAATCTCCATTTACCATGATACATCCATTTTGACACATAATGTGTTGATGTGAACACCCCACACGTACCCAATTTTTAACATGAAATTGTAATCACACTCCATTCTCAAGTCATTAGAAACATCATCCCCAATATCTACTAAAATTTAATCAATATCTAGGATCACAAAATCCAAAAGTGAATAGTATAATCCAAACCCTGTGGATTCCCTCATAATTATCATTGAACAAAATTCTTGAATAATTCTACTTCACATGTTTGGAACCCGCCTTGATAAACAATCACCCAATCCCAAAAAACACCTTTCCAACATTGAAACTAGATCAAACAGGACCCCCATTTTAATATAATATAATGTATACTATATCTATACAGATAATGTGTAAGAACCCAATTATTTTTTTGAGGTAAAAATACATTCATTTCGGTTAATATAAGTGGAAATATAGTGAAATGGGTGAAATGCTATCTTAAGGCCTTACATGACCAAACATGGTGGTTACACACTGTGTACTTATTGAAACATGTTATCTAAATTATCAAAGTATTGTTGAACGTGGCATATAATGAGAGTGGGTAAGGGGGGGTGATTTTAGTACAGAAACTCTATGTAGTTTTCAATGCAGATTATAATTTTTTTGGATAAAATGGTCTGTAGTGGTGTTTTCATATCATTTGTATAGAGGGATCCATGGGTATCGTGAGCATCACTTCAAAAGCTCATTTTGGCTCCCAATTTTCCCTCTATATTCTGTTTCGATTGCTTTTAGGTGCATTCAAATCCAATTTGTATGATCTTGATTCTGCTTGATCCAATCATCGTGATATTTTCTCTTGACTATGTTATCATACCTTTAGCGTTTTATGTTGTTTTGTAGATTGACATCATTCTATATTTAATTATAGGTTGATGCTAGATCAGTAGAGTCACACGAGGACAAGGTAATAGGTCTTGTGCTTCCTGTTAATGTTTGAGATTAATATATGTGTTTCAAGTTGTTGTGGATGTATTTTTGGGTGTCAAATTGATTATTTTTTTACCATTTTTTCTAATGAGGTTTAAGAAATTGAATATGTGTTTTTATTGATGTGTATTGTTGATTTCCTTTAATTAGGGCCACTGCATGGGTGGACATTTATTTAATTGTTGTTTGTGGTCATTTGGCCTAGCTTGCCAATGAGGAAAGCCTTATTTCTACTTTTTGGGTTAATAAAAATGAATTGAATTATAATGATATAGCATTTGGGTTAAATTTAAATTGGATGGATTAATGTCTTGGGATTAGTGTTTTCCCCTTTTTCCATGTCATGCCTACTATTTTCGAAGCCTTTTGGATGATAAATTCACTTGTTTGTTGTTATGTATGATGCCCATGTCAGTTTTTATTATGTTAAAGATGTAATAGAATAATTTAAATGTGTTCTCTATTATATTGAAATTTTTATATACTGGGCTCGAACCTATTTGAATACCATTCCTACAGGAGAGGATTTGTTATGCCTACGGTTGAGGATTTGTTATGTCTGTGTGGGAGGTTTTCTTGTCCCTAGGAGAAAGGATTTTTAATGCATGGTGGAAAGGAAATTGGTATTAATGTTGGAGAGGATTGGTTATGCCTACTAGTGGGGGTTTTCTATATCTACATTCGATGAGTTCAGTTTAATGTTGAAATGAAATGACTTATGAGGCATCTACCAGGCAAAAGAACAAGCTTGGATTCAGTCTTTACATTTCTTGTTTTGACATCCGTTTGAGGTATCTATTGAGAGTCCTTTATATGGGATATTGATGGGAACATACAAGATTGGGAGACTTATATAATTCAATGTAATTGAATGGTTAAATAGAACATAATTAATGAAAATGGAAAACATTATATGTAGTATTTTTAACCTATGATTACACCCTAGTTTACTGTTTGTTGTTCTTTTTTGTCCACTACCTATTTAAAATACTCGCTGATAGATAAGCATATATCCTGGGTAATTTTCTACTAGTATTTATTTCTCACACACTATTTGGGTCATGTTTTTGGGATCAAACAGATTATATTGTTGCAGGTTTCAATATGGGAATGCACCCTTCTACAGGTACTTGATTTGATGTTTAGGAGACATAGAGCATGGGACCAAGTCGAGGCTTGTGACGATTCTAAGTTTTCTTTTTTATTTTTATATCTTGGTATTTTATGTTGTATTTGACATAAGTGTATCCAATTTTGGCTACATTCCAAGAACATGTGATATGCTGCATCATCTTTTATATTGAATGATGCTCGGTTATTAATCTTATCAATCTTCCTCTATTAAATTCTATTCTATAAAATTTAATATTTTCACTATTGTAATATTATTGATTTAGATATTTTACTCTCTACTAATGAGTGTATAGTGTACCCACTATCACACATTAGGTCTTTGTTACTTGTCGGCAACCTGTCATGTTTAAGGAAATGTTATTGAGGTAATGTGGAGAACTGGGTACGGGGCACCAGTTGAGTGGCATCCAGATTCAGGACATTACAAAGTGATAACAAGGAGTATATTTTCTAGTTTTCCTTACTTTTTAGTGATATTATATAGGGATAATAAGGAAATTGATATTGGTAATAAATTGTGCCACGGAGTATCTACGCCACGTAAAGGTAAAATCCAAACTACCATGAATTTACATGAGATTTTTGGATTTTGTGTTGTCACATTTGATTCATTTTCACCATTGGGTGACATAATTGTTTTTTCCTTTTATTATTGATATTAATGTGGTTCTATTTTTTTCAATCCAATGATATGTGGATTTCCCATCTCATGAATCAAACAGACACTTGGAAAAAAATCACATTCGATGCATTATTTCTATTCCATTTATGAGTATTACAAATTGAATGTTGTTGATATAGGTATCTTGATATATATGCCAACTATTTTGATAGGAGTATTGGAATTTATTATTGTTGAATTAGATAGATTCCCGACATTGGTCCCGGAGGAGTGTGGGCCCTCTTGATAGGAATTTTGTGGATCTTGTTTCATCCATGGGATATAGATTGCATTGTTATGTTCAATATATGGATTCAAAGATTTGATTCACGTAGATTATAGGCCCTTAAAGATCAAAATTTGAAACATTTTTTCTTCATTTTGCAAAATTAGGGGATCAGGTGATGGTTCTGAGGCTTTCTATCTAGAAGCCCAGACAACACAACATGTGGTAATATGAACACACTCCTTGTGATGTTCTATTCTAGAAGAAAAAAATTTCTTAAGAACATGTTGTGTGCCCTATGTACATGTCGTGTAGTAAGTGACCGTGTGTCCAACCATGATAGAAGGAAAATGAGATGGTGGGTTTTTCATATACATAATCATATACATTTATTACATTCCATTTCTGAATACTCAGATAGACCCCATGTGAATCTGGTTGTGTACAAGTACATTTATAGGAGTGGGGATATATATACACACTATGAACCTGACTAACACACTGTTAACCCGGATTATTAAACAACCATGTAAAATCATAAGTTTACACATGGTGTATGTTCTATAGTTTATGTTTGCTCATATTTTGTTAACTTTTGAGGGTTTCATTATCCTATTTAGTTCTTTCACTCTTGAACTATGAACCTCGATCACCACTCAAACTAAGGTCTGTGATTGTCCATGTAGAGTCATGACACCTTGAAAACCTCGATCCGTATGCCAGGAATGTGGAGATGATCATACCATGGAGGTGGTAGGCCATGAGATACTAGTGGATCCTCCGGTTATTCCAGTTGTGACACCAGTTGTTATGGTAGACGTAGGTGTTGATGCACGGTTCTATGAAGGATTTCTGAGGTTTTTGGAGTCCTTCCAGAGAGTTCCTCTGCCTTCCATATGTTTGGAAGAACTATCATGAGTATAATGATTGAATAACCAAATTATATATTCATAGGATGGTAGAACATATGTTTCATATTCATGGATGGAGTCCATGATTATGATTTTCGAGCTTCTAGAGACACCTCTTAAGGATTGAGTCTTGCTCACGACTTATATTCATCATGATTTATACAATAAGTGGTGGGATATTACCACTCCGATGAATTTTCATTGGGGAATGGCATGTAGAGATTTTCAGAGAGAATTCTATGACTACTATTTTCCTAAGATGGTGAGGGCCAATACATCCAAGGAGTTGATTCATATGGAGTAGTGCACTATGTTTGTGATGGAAAACTATTCCCCTTTCAATGAGCTTTAGATATTCCCACATTTTCTGATGGATGATGAGCCATAGAGTGATAGGCGTTTCAAATTTGGACAGAGGAAAGAAATCCTATAACATTTGAATAGTTTTAGGTTTCCTTCTATATACGCCATTTTGAATAAAGAGATGATTACCAAGCATAATTAGTGGGAAGATGGACGTGCGAGCCAGGGGGGTTCGGCATAGAGGTCTGGCACTGTCTCGACTGGGAGTAAGAAGTTTCTTATAGATATTTCTAATAGGGATATGTGTATTCATAATGTTTCCTCCAATATACAATCAAGTTGCTACCAATGTGGTGGATATGGGAATATGATATCGTAGTGTTCGATGGACCCAGTCAAGTTCTGAGATTGCGGTATGATGTTCTATCAACAGTTCTTTTGTAGAAATT
Source organism: Viscum album (assembly GCA_963277665.1). Lineage (NCBI taxonomy): Eukaryota > Viridiplantae > Streptophyta > Magnoliopsida > Santalales > Viscaceae > Viscum > Viscum album. The sequence continues at coordinate 1,954,741,048 of OY728127.1, read as the reverse complement.
TTCCACTAGGATTTAGTGGAAGATGTTTTGCACTAGATCCATGTTCAAGAGTAGGGTCAGTGGCTTCTCATCAGCCTGGTAGCTGGGGTACATTAGGGCATTCAGGCCGAAGTGGTTTTCATTGCTATAGTAGCCAGACCCCAGGGTTGTAGTGACATGAGGGTGGATATGCTCAGGGTAGCAAGGCAGTATTTCAGGTTTGTGGTATTGGTCAGTCCTATGCAGTGTAGTAGTCTTAACAAGAGTGGGATCCCATAACGTCTACTATCAGAGATACAATTCTAGTTGCCTCTATTTTATCTTCTTTGCTCTTGGATATATAGGATTCACATATTTTTATATCTATTACCATTTTACTGATCCTTGGGCTCTATATTTTCCCTTTTGATGATTTTATGATTCTAGACACTCTATTAGGGATATTGACAGATGGTTCAAATTATTGTAATGAGTGACACCTTATGAATGGTGGTTTTCACTTATTATGGGATCTATACATCTTAGAGATGAAAATATTTGATGTCATTCTTATAATGGACCAGTTGGTGCCTTTTCGAGCCTTTTTCTATTTAGATCTTTGCATGGTGAGTTTCATATCACTATATGGATTATCATTTCTACAAAAAGGAAAATGGAATTTCATGGAAGGCCAAACTGGACCCCAGCATCATTGGTTTGCGGGAGTGATAGCCTTGATTGCAAGTCTATATCTGGATGAGTAGGGGGAATGTTAGAAATATTACCCTAAATGGTTAATTGTTTCAGGGATGTATTCCAAGACAAAATTTTAGTCCTACCTATTGTGATATAAGTATACCTCTCTATCAATATAGTACCAAGAGATGCACAGATATCCATTCATCCTTATGGAATGGATATGACAGAGTTTCAAGATCTCAAGAGGCATCTAGAGGACTTGGAGGTGAAGGGGTTATCTGACTGAGTACTTCTCTGTGGGGTTATCTGGTCTTTTTAAAAAAAATATGGACAATACCCTAATGTTATGCATGGATTATTAGTAGTTGAACCAGTTTATAGTTATAAACTTGTTTCCTCGTCTATGAATAGATGATCTCTTCAATCAGCTCCGAGGAGGTCAGGTCTTCTCTATGACTGATTAGAGATCAAGTTATCACCAAGTATGTGATCAAACCAAAGACATAAATCATACTAAATTTTTGAAAAAGTAATGGTCTATATGATTATCTATTTATGTCATTCGGTCTTACGAATGAACCATCAGTTTTCATGGCACTGATGACCTGATTGTTCCATCCTTAAATGGATTCCTTTTTGGTGGTTTTCATGGATTATATATTGGTGTATTCTCACAATCAACATGACCATTCAATCCATCTTGATATCATTTTGAATACACTGAGATGGAATTTGTTAAATGAAATGCACACAATGTTCCACTTTTGTATGGGCATGATTCACTTCCTAAGTCACATTATCTCAGAGAAAGGAGTGTCAGAAGACCCATAGATGGTGAGGGTAGTATTTTACATGGAAACATTCAAGAACATGTTTGAAATATATAGTTTCATAGGGATAGCATTGTACTATAGTAGTTTAATACAAGACTTCTCACGCGTAGTAGTGCAGTTAATGAGCTTTACTAAGAAGGCTGTGATGTTTTTGTGGTCTGAAGCGTGTGAGGAAGACTTTCAATAGATTAATGGGAGAATAACATCATCACCCGTCATAATACTGCTAGAGAAGGGAATGAGTTATACAATCCAATGTGACCCTTCAGGTTTTGGGTTGGGGGAAGTGATAATATAGGGAGATTGAGTCATGGCGTACGGGTCTCAGTAGATGGGTTCTCATGAGTGGAATTACCCATTGTTAGATTTAAAGTTAGCTGGTGTTATAAATTCATTGTGATATTGAAAACACTATTTATATGGAGAGTGTTTTGTGGTGTACATTGTCCACAAAAATCCTCGAATACATATTTACACAGTGTGATTATAATTTAATACACTGAATGTTGGTGGAATAACTTCAATATTTCAATTTTGAGAATGTCTACACACCTAGGAAAGGCAATGTAATGGATGATTATTCGAGCAGGATGACTGAGATATAGGTGGTGAAGGAAGCTAGTGGTGAGTGGTAGATTATGTCCTTATTCTCTGAGATGAATTTTTAGGTACATGATATTCAGGGAAAAACATTCCCTTTATTCTATAGCTATGAATTATACCATCCTAGATAGATTAAAGTTGAAGAAAATATCGGATTTTGAGATCCTATTCCTCTGAGAGAGTGTAGCTAGTGAGGATCCACATCCTATTTCGACGATAGGTGATAATAACATCTTTTGTATCCAGGGACGTGTATGGATTACAGTAGACATACATGAGAAGTTGATGTGGCTGTTCTATGCATCATCTTTTGTAGTGTATCCCAGAGTTACCAAGATGTACCATGAATTGGTCCGTCAATACTGGTGGCCGGGTATAATGATAGAGGTAGTTTATTTTGTTCTGAGATGTTACACTTGTGAGAAGTTGAAAGAATAACATTAATGACCATCCATGCTATTACAGTGGTTAACTATTCTGATGTGGAAATGGGATGATGTCCTGATGGATTTCGTGACTGGGTTACCTAGTTCAACTAGAGGTAATGATGTTGCATGGGTGTTAGTTGACCATCATAAAAAGTATCACCATTTTTGATGATCAAGGAGTCCTTCTGTGTTGATGATATTGGGAAGATGTATATTCCTGAGGCGGTAAGACTTCATGGGGTCCATCATTTTGTAATTTTAGATTGGGATTACCACTTTACGCCTTGTTTTAGGAATATTATTTATAGGGAACTGTGTATATAGGTTCCTATGAGCACATAATACCACACTAAGAGTAATAACCATTCCGATCATAAAATACAGGCCCTAAAGGTCATGTTGTGAGCATGCATCCTAGACATTGGGGGATGTTGGGAGAAGAATATTCCCCTGGTTGAATCTCTATATAGTAATAGTTTCCATGAAACTATATAAATGGAAAAATATGTGGATTTTTATGGTAGTCCTTGACGATCACCCATGTTGTTTCTAGTGGATGGTGAGGGATCTTCACTGGGACAACATCTCGTACATGGTACTTTTGAGAAGTTCTAGATGATTCAGAAGAAGATGGTTACTACGCAGTCTAGTCTGAAATCTTATTTCGATCGCTGCTGATAACCTCTAGAGTTTGAGGTTGGGGATCGAGTTTTTATATGTGTTTCAACGAGAATGGGATAGAAGAGCATCATGAGACAATTTAGTATTTCACAAAGATACATCGGGCTATTTAGGATTAAGGGAAAGGTTGGTCTGATTGCCTATCGGTTGTAGATACCTTATACGTACTAGTATATTAATTACATATTCCTCATATCCAGTTATGGTGTTACTTTTCAGACTCATCTTTTGCTTTTGAACCCTAGGATTTTGTGTTATAGATAGATTCATATATTGAAGAGCATCCTAGTCGAATTCCAGATCATTGAACAAATTTTCATGGTGGTTGGTATGCCCTATTATTATGAATTCTATGGTAGCATTATTTGGTGTAGGATGTGACCTAGGAGAGGGATACAAATATATGATCACAGTGGCTAGAGTGGTTCTCAAAATATTAACCAATTCCCTTGGAAAGAGATCCAGGGACGAATTGCATTAAGGGGGTAAGTTTTTAAGAACTCGGTTTATCTATTGAGGAAGGAATATTTTCCTTTCAGTCCATATAAGGGGAAAATAGTTAATGGAGTCAAATTACGGCTTTCAAACATACATGGTAAAAAATGGTGGTTACACGCCGTGTAAAGTCAATTACACACTGCATAACATACATGTGTATGGTTGAACATTGTGTGTGGGTGGAGTTGGTAGAGGAGGAAAAATTTAGTATGGACACAAAGTGTAGTTTTTAGTACATTTCATATAGTTTCTTCTTTGTATAAAATGGGCATTAACATCCTTTTTCAATCATTTGGATAGATGGCTCCCAAGTTAACATGAGAAGCACTACCTGAGCTCATTTTGGATCTTGATTGTTCATCTGAACTCTGTTTCCATTGCTGCCTGTAATGTTTGAACCCAATAGGTAAGATCTCAATTCCTCTTGGGCCATTAATCATTATTTTTTCTCTCGAAGAAATTATCACACATTATGTTTGTTACCACATTTTTAGATCTACTTCACCCAAGCTTAAATTAGAGGTTGACGTTGGTTGGTGAGAGTCATCCGGAGACATGGTAGGTGGTCTTGTGACCCGCGTTAATTGTTGAGATGAATATATGTGTCTATGTTTCGTGCATCCATTTTTGGGAATCACATTAATTAATTTGCGGCCTATGTTATTTTTTATTGATGTTTATGGAATTTAATGTATGTTATTATTCATGTATAATGTTTATTTCATTGAATTTTGGCCACCTATGGGTGAATTTATCTTGAATTTTTGTTTATTGACGTTTGGTATAGGTTTCCTATATGGAAATACTTGTTTATCCCTATTGGGTTGTAAAAAATTAATTGAATTATAATGGTACGTCTATTTGGTTAAATTGGAATAGGAATGATTAAGGGTTTGGGATTATTGTTTTTCACCTTTTCTATTTGATACCTTTGATTGTTTACACCTTATCATATCTTAATACACCTGTTTATTGTTATGTATGATGCCCATGTGAGATGCAATTTTTTTAACCATGTAATAGTTTAATTTACTTGTTCTTTTTAATATTCTAAAATTTTGATATAGCATGCTCGACCTTGTTAACCTACAATGACTATGGGTGGGTATTGGTTATACCTGTAGGTGAGGATATATTATACTTGCCGGTAAAGAAATTGTTACACCTATGGTTGGGGATTGGTTATTCTTGATGGTAGGTTTTTCTATTCATATGGGTGAGGAGTAAAATTTAAAATTGAAATGGAATGATTTATGACGCATCTTTCGAGCCAAAAAAACAATCTTTTCTTTGGTCATTACATTACTTGTTTAGAAACCCTTTGATGTTTCTGTTGAGAATACTTTATATGGGGGATTGACGAGAATTGATCATATCAAAATACTTATGTATTGCAATATAATTTAATGGTTAAACATAACAAAATGAATTAATAGGTAAAATAGTATTTTTTAAATTATTTACATTTGAGTCCTCCATAGTTTACTGATTTTCCTTTTTTGAACACTACCTATTGCATATACTCACTGATATATTGACATAGATCATGGGAGGTTGCCTTCTAGGATTTATTTCCCCCTAACTTTTTGGGTCATGTTTTTGGGCCCAAACAAATTACATTGTTGTAGGGGTCATTAAGGGAAATTTCCCTTCTACATATAGTTGACTTGCTCTTTAGGGGAAGAAGATAATTAGACCAAGATGAGTCTTGAGATGCTTTTGTGTTTTATTTTTTATTTATATGCCTTGGTATTTTATCTTGTGTCATACAATAGTGTATCCTATTTGATTGCTTTCCAAAAACATGTGACATGGTGTAACATATTTTTTATTGAATGATTCTTGGTTATTCTACTTATCCGTCTTCCACTATTTAATTCAGTTGTATACTGTTTTCTGTTTCCATGATTGTATTATTATTGATTCTTATGTGTTATACGCATCCAATTAGGGAATAGTTTACACACTATCACACCCTAGTCCATCACTTCTAGTAGACAACCTATATAATTTTGGGAAATGTGCTTTAGGCCATGAGACCGACTGGGTACGGGGAACCAGTTGAGTGGCTTCCCAATCCATGACATTACAAGAATTCTATTGTTTTTCCTTGAAATATTATGTTACTATTTCCACATGAATCTGTTATATTACATCAGTCATTAACCAACACAAAAATTTTATCCTTTTTGGGACGAATTGGGAACTATGTGTGAATAGTTTGAACTAACACACAGATAAATGATTTTCCCAAAAAATATTTCCTATAATCACTCCCCTCTAACATTTTCAAATGGACCTCTAAAAAACCTTCAAATATATTTTTTTACTATCGTTGACCCATGTTCATCTAAATAAAACATGTTTGTGCTCCAATACCAGTTGACTGCATAACCTGAATCACACACCAATGAGTCTCATCCAAACAAGCCAAGTCTTTCACCCCACTCCCATTGACCTTAATCATGTAACATATGAATCACATTTAAAATAATGAATCATATCTTTCAAGAAAATACACACAACATGATCAATCACCACCATAGGAATGTTACCAAAACTAGAAATGTCCCTTCATGCTCCATCTATACTTGACCCAGTCATCTATGATCATAATATACAACAACATTGAGACCCAACCCTGAAATCAATTGAATTTGTAATCCAACTAATCCATCCCTCAAAAACAATCTTGGATACCCAATTAACTCAATAGAATTTACATAATAAAAAACCAATAAATTTCAAATGATTATATCACATACCTAGTAGAATTAGTATTATAACCAAATGAATTCACTAATTATTCCCATATCTAAGGTCATTCTCAATCATAGAATGACTCATCTCATGAGTAACCCATATATATATTATCTTAGATGAAGAAAATAAAGAAAATTTTTGGCTACTCGATCATAAATCCTTGCTCACCAATATATTGAGCTATATAAAAAATACATAAGGCTTTCCCACCAATTCAAAAAAACCATATCACACATTGGAAAAAAAAAACTAGGTAAAATCTAATTAATTTATTCAAATAGAAGAAGTCAAATCACATGACTGAACATCTACTATAGTGTTGTCGCATATACATATGATTAATTAAATCAAAATCAATACCACTCCTCTTACACCCATATCCACATGGAATCCTCATACTATACTACCACTATCATGGAAGAGTTTAGAATTATTTTCAAATAACTATATCATACTATGAAATATTGTATCAAATAAACCATAATCATATGTTTCAATTATGTATGGTTCCACTATGACCATACACAGGAATGCATCATTTAGGTTTTTATTGAGAATTTATTCTTCTAAAATAGCTTCATAATCACCTACTAGGGGTCCACTACTAAGGAATACATTGAATATATTGAACCATCGAAGGTCACTATACATACCTTGAATAAATTGACTACATATCACTCACAAGATAATATTTCATTGTATGATCCACATAACCAATCATCAAATGAAAGTCCATGGTTCAACTGAGTTGTATTATGCCATAATTTTATATGAAAACACCAGTATAATGTGTTAGTAAAACATTAAAAAAAACCCATGATCTTTAGGGATATCAATCACAAAAAAGCATGTGTATACCATATAATACTATTTGAAATGTAATATTATTTAAATATCCCTCTTTCCAACGATCAATGAGCCAAAACCACAATAAAAATCTTGAATACACACATCGTATTCGATAAATATCTAAACTGTACAATAGAAAACAATAAATAGAAATACCATATCCCCAATAGCCTAGAATTCGAATAGAAAATATTGTTCCTAATGTAACCCTGAGAGATCTATTAAGAGCTCTGATATATCCCAAATATATGTCATCCATTACATAAAATAAAAATAAAAATAAAAGAAACTTTATTTTCACATTGGGACACCCTAATATCCTTGGAACACTTAGTAGTTTCAACGATAGAATTTAACATTACCTATGGCACACCTCCCTATAATATAGGGGCTGAAATCATTAAATGAGTATATTAGGTGTATTTTAGGGAGATTTTACCCTCATAACATATTCATTACACATTGAATAGATAACCACATATTATTTATAAAAAATAATGAGAGTATGGAGAATAAAATAAACTACACATGTTGGATAACATATAAAAAAATAATAATAATAAAATACAGATTAGGGATTACATCCCCCATCCGCCACATATCAATACAATATTCATCCATGATATCCAAAATAATTTGGAAAATTTGGACAACCGCCTTATTGAAACCTATAAAGAAGTTGTCTGATTGGGTACTAAAGTACACGATCATCCCTTGTAGGGTGTGTTGTTAAAACCAAGTAGGTCACCACCAATGGTGTTTGAAATATCACAAGTACTATAGTATATACACATTTAAAATTATCAGAAAAAATAAAATAATGTCGAAGAAAAAATAAAATTAAAACTGTTAACCTATTGGATAAAATGTGACACCTGTGATTGACCATAAATACATTAGTTGGTTTTCGAGTTCCTTTGATATTTTTATTCAATTAACTATAGGTAATCACTTCTTACCACAAAACCCCTTTTGGAAATAATGTATAGGGACCAAGTTAATTACAAAATATAGTACATGAATATAAAACCATGGTAGGCCTATTCAAGAGTTTCTCTATGTAAGAAAGATACCATCCAAAGGGAAACACATCAATACAAAAATCCAAAATAAATTGAAACCCAAGCGGAAACTCTGATCACACTAGAACAAAATATAACAAATTGAGAAGTTAATTAAACATACCCTAAAACCATGTTGAAAACTTACACCTAGGGTGAGATGATCTCACACTAAAACCTGATACAATGTATAGAACTTGGGGAAACCCTAGTTATCAAAAAACCATATAGAAATCATGAACGTGATGGAATCTAAATTTACATAGAACTTATATCAGTGACACTATGGTGTTTCACTACACCCTTGAGTTGTTCCAATTACCCATTATTTGAGGAACATAGCCTCCCTGATGCCCAAATCTTTATTCCTATATCGTACACACAGGAAGACATAAAAGAATAAATCATATTACCCAGGGAACATAATCCCTAGTTTATCATGTCACAACACTAGAGCGATCCAACCCAATGAAAATGGGCCACATCACTAAAGGTGGACTCTTCTATGAACAACATATATCCTTATTAATTACATTCTAGGACCACTTACTCAATGCTCCAGTTGTATGAAAAAACTTAATATCGATAATACAAACTCACTTAAACATCCCCTCTTTCAGGTTAAACATGAAACTGGGGAACCCACTAAGGTCCCCATAGTCAAATAATTAACTAGACACCTTAAATCGTATCTAATTTCTAATTTACAAATCCCAAGGGTAAGATAATTACTCAATGGGGAACACCATCCCACCATGACCAGCACTAAATTCCTAGTAAAATCTACCATGTCGGACATGAAATATTGGTATCACATTATAGAGAAGTGATAAGTTCAACTCTATTACCATGTTTCCAAATTATAATTTTTATTATCCCAACCAATCTATAGTCCCAAATAGGGCATAACCACCTGAGTAATCATACATATATATTTGATGAACAACATCCAAAATCACTATGAAGATTTATTTTAGAATATAATGTATCTAAATGTTCCATATGACTTACCTGAATGCTAACTCTATCAATTCTATTTCCCCACACACATGGAGGACTAATGGTTTCTAGATCCATTTTTTATTCACATATATTACATATTATTAAATGAATATTCATTTTCATAAATAATGGTTCACATCAGAATAATTTAGGTCTTGATCCTTATAAAAATGCATACATAAAAAATGGTTCATAAGTGAACCATATCGTCTCTATCAATGTTCTAAATAACTAAAATCATTCATAGACATGCCACACATATTTTTGTTCTTAGTAACCAGGGGAATAAAAAACTAGGAATGGGTGAAATTCGATTCAAATTAAGTGTAAAAATGGGAAAATCAGCACTACATTAGCATAAGGGTTAGATAACATGAGATGGACATTTAAAAACGAATCTGTGCATATCTTATATCATAAATGCGTGTCATGGAATAAGTAATTGTTTTTTATAATACATGAATAATAAAGGAATCATGTAACATGATCCATGATCACATAACATTGGAATAAGACAAAAAAATTTGTAATACACATAATCATAGATAATTTATTCCTTAGTAGTCAACACTCATTTCTATGAATATAAGATTCGATTAGGTTCAGTACCCAAATTATCTTAGTAGTTAGGGTTCACTCCCAAGATATAAATTGTGTATTTAGTTGAATTCCTTACCATCATTGCATTCATGGAACAATCCCATGACTATATTATTAGAAAAACACCTTTATAGCACTAGGTTTACTCCCCATTGTATTCCTATTAATCTCATGAGATCTCAGTAATTACCCAATTCATTGTAGGGGGATATATGCCCTACTCATCGCATAATGAAAATCATACATACAGGTTTCATAATATCATAAAACATTCATCATACCATAACCCATGAAATGATATAGCCTTCATAACACTATTTCAAAATAACAACACATGAAAGGAAATAGGTTTTATAAACATTTCATCATTGAATAACCCATGGAAAATAAATATATTTCCTAAAAATATATTCATCTTAAAAAATAAACCATATTGAGAAATGATGAATATGTTATCATTGTATAATATCCCCAATAAATCATTATTATCATTGAAGGATTTCATATTAGATGAATTTTTTTTCTAAAGATCACTTAAAATATTTTATAAAGAAAATGACCATTTCCATTTAAAAATGACATTTCTAAAAAATGTGTATTTTTTATATCATTTTAAAAAAAATAAGCTTTGAAACAAACAAAAAATGTACTTTGAAACATTGACTGGTCATTAAAGTGTAAAATCTTTTTCGTTTTCCACATGTTAAAAAAACAACATTCACATTTTTTTATTAAATTCCAACATGGTGTTGTTTGAAAACAGATTTTATGATTCCATTTTTTAGGAAGAAAAATAGAAAAAAGGCATTTAAAAATCACAGTGAAATAAAAAATAAATATTGATTTTTTTAGAAAATTGGATAATTAAGAAAAATTATTTTTTAATCAAAAAGATTAATAATGTTAGTTTCCTTTGAAAAAATTATTTTGGAATCATGAGTACAAAAAAAGGGGAAAATGAATGAAAAATGTTAATTTTTTTAAAATATACATGGGATATAAAATAAAATGATTTTTTTGGAATGGTAGATCAAAATATTTCATTATCATAATAATATTCATAAATAATCTTGATATACAGTAATATTGTATAATAAAATCCTTACAAAATTTGTAACTTTTGAATCCTAATTCCATTTAAAAAATAACATCAAATGAATATTAATATATCATGAAAAAACTTAAGTTCATTAGGTAACATGTCATAGTGAATTTATATACATGAAATAAATTAATAGATGTTTCTGACATAACATAACTTCATAAGATGAAAATTTGTCGAAAAATCTATTACATTACGTCTCAAATTTTTTTATACATGTCAGAAAATAACATATAATAAATATAGTATTATTATATATCTATTACAGAACCATAATTATTTATATCAGACATCATGGCCGTTTAATTTTTGATTATTAATAATTACCAGTTATATTCTTGTTTTAGGTAAGGAATACTCAGTGCTTCTTGATTGTTTTTGCTTTGTATTCCTTGTCCTTTTACTTTTATTATAGATCACATATATAAATATTGTTATAGAAAACATAAATATCATAAAAATTCATTATATATGTACTTATAGTCATCAAATAATGTTAGATATAAAAAATTAATTACATAATTTATTGGGATTGTAGGCCATTCATACACATGGTCGTTGCATCAATTTTCTCTATTTATTAATCAAAATAATGGTAAATAATACATAAAATTTGAAAATAAATTATTATTTCATATATATTTCATCAATTCATTAAATTTTCCAATATTACCTTCCATGTAAATCATAAATGAAAAATGAATCACATCACTACACAAGCGGTAGTCTGACATACACATGAGTGATGTTATCATATTCCAATGGAATGAAATGTATGAAGGTATATGAAATATTTTCATTAAAAATGATAACAAAATCATATATAAATATATTAATATTAAAAAGATAATTATATCAATCCATTAGAGGTGGTTTTTGAAAATAAATTACATCAATTAGTTAGGCAGTACTCTATCATACACACTATCGACAATATCATTTCTCATTGAATGGATGAGGATACATGTATATATTATAAAATCAACATAATAAAATATTAGTATATGTTAGGTGATGGTGGTATTATATTAGAATTATTATTATATTGATGAATGTTTTATGAGAAGAAGTAAACTTGAAGGACCTCATTGAAGATAATTATCATCACTTAAGAAACTTATTTCTGATACCTTATTATGGACCCTAGGGTTATTATTTTGGGATGACGAGAATATATATAACATGTATATGGATGTTTTTTAGAGATTTGAGAAGGGTTTGGATGAGGAAAATGGATTTATAGGTTTTAATAAGTGAGGGGAATGTGGCATTTAATAACTAGGGAGGTGTGATATTTTATAAATATAAAAACATTATTCTATAATGGGTCCCACATGCCTCAAAAATGATAAATAATTGTTTGGAATGTTGGTATTGAAAAATTAGACATCCATGGCAGAAGAAAACAATTTTTTAAATAGTTTGATCCTAAAAATAATAGATTCCCAAATTGTACTAATTTTTTGTTCACTACATTTACTAGCCTTCTTTAGATAGGTAATTAATAATTTATAAAATGAAAAAAAAATTCCTTATTTGATAATTTCAACCCAATATTCTTAAATATAAAATTAAAGGCATAAATAAGTACAATGTTTTTTAAAAATTTATATGATCATAAGTTCATGAAATGCCCAAAACCCTATCTTAACATTTATAATGGTCACAATGTTTTTACTATTTAGGATTGAGTATATTTTTAATAAATAAAATGTTTGTCCATTAATGGAATATGGATGATATTTTGATATATATACTAATAAATATGTAGCGTAAAATTTTTAGGGATTATAAATAATTTAGTAAAATATTATTTATTATATAATAACATTAACGTCAAATTTGACACTATTAATTTTATATGATTTTAATAAAAATCATGAAATTTTTTAAATCTAAATATAAAATCTTCTATAATTTATATAAATTTATTGAAATGAAATAAAAAATTAAATATTTATTACAATTAATATTTTTCTTATTATTTATTTTATGTTTCTATAAATTAAATAATTATTGAATTAAAATTTCTTAATAACATAATGTAATTATAAAATTACAATAAATTAATATTAAATAACCCTCATTTATTTATTTCAATTATTTGATAAATTACATTCAATATTCTTTAACAAATTAATTTTTTCATAGTGATAACACATAATTTAAATTAATATTCTAGTAGGTGTCACTTTTTCCATTTCATTACAAACAATATAATATTGGTTTCATTCATGAAAAATTATTCCATAAGAAAAATTTTTTCCTTAAACTATAATAAGTCTCTAAAAAGGTCAAAAAACTGAATTTGACAGGTTTTTTGTCATTTTAACCCTTACCCTTTTATTTTAACACAATGTAAATATGTTTTTTACATTAACAATGAAATTATATTTTACTATTTTATACAACTAATTTTAAACCAAAAAAAATTTACCTTATAATATAATATAAAATTTACTAATTCTTAATATAGTATTATTTTTCCAAAATTTCAAATTCAAAATTTCAGAAATTTATATTAAAATTAAACCCACTGATACAATGAAAAAACATTTTTTTAAAGATAAAAGTTTCATATGTAGATAATGTTTGAATATCAAAATTAAGTATTAAATTGTTTCTAATGATCTTAGTTGTATTAAGTAAATTAATAATTAAAATAATTTTACATTAATTATTTTTTAATAAATATAGAAATTTGAAAATTATTTAAATGAAAACAATTTTGTTAGTAAAATTCATTATTTTTAAATATTCATTGAAAATTTAATATTTTATGAAAATTATCTGAAATTCACAACAATAAAATTTAAAGAGGTTGAAAAAATGAATTTATTTTTTTAAAATAATCTTTCGACATGATTCAAATAACATTGTTATTATTCCATTACTAAAATAAATAAAAATTGTTTTTTTGTGAAAAAAAAATTTGCAATGCTTATATAAACATTTATAAAAATTAATTACTCATTTATAAATATGTTTTCATTATATAATACCATTATAAATAATTTTTGAAATGGGTTTATTACTATTCAATCTTCCAAATTTAACGGCTATGTTAAAATCATAAATAATAAATAATATTATTTATAGTATACCTTGATTTTTTAAATCATGGTGTTTCATGTAATGAACTTAATCAATGAAACTAAATCTATTTGAAAAGAATTAATAAAATCCCTGGGTGTCAAATTCTTCCTCCATAAAAAAATTCATCATCATTTTTTGAACATGATATTGATAATCAAGGGGTTTAAAAGTGATATTTAAAAAAAAATTGAAGAGTTAATATAAATTTATTTTATAAGAGAGAAAGGGAACTATTATGTCCATATATAAAAACACATAAGAAATTTTAAATTTGGGAAAACAATTTGGAAGAAAAAATATAAATACGGAGGTGAAAAATAATGGAAAATGACTAGTATAGAGTGATATTGAACATGATTATGAAAATGATAACAATAAAAAATCCATAAATCCATAATGAGTTAAAAACCCAATGATTGAACAAAAATAATATTAATAATTTTTTTGTCTCATGATCCTTTTCCTATTGTTGATGGAATTTTTTCTATCAATATAAGGATCTTGAGAAAATATACATACTTTAATTCTTTCAATTTCAATGTCACAATATCATTATTTTTTTGTTGAATAGATCAATTTAAAAATCATCTTTTACCCTATGAAATGAAGATAAATTTCTTAGGCTTGAAGCACTAACTATTCTCCAGATTCATAATAGAATGAAAATTCATTCCTTCTATATATAGTTATCATCAAAACAAAAATGATTTGAACATCTTATCAAATATGTATAAATCATCATATGGATAAATAATTTGTTAATGTTATTATTATCCAATGTTCAACTAAAAAATTTTGTTAAATAGTTCAGCTTAAGACCATACAAAAAATAAAAAAATTATATAAAAACAAATAAATTTCTACAATCAACGTACAAAAAGATCCCCAAATAACATAAAGTAGATAATAATTTTTTCATCATAAATATATTATAATGTTGGAAATTTATTCTCTTAAACATGTTAATAACCAGAATTACCATAAAAATTCAATGAAAACATACATTTTTTAAAAAATTACCTCATTATGCATTCCATAAATAAAACTAATTTTTATTAAATACATTCAATAAATCAAAAAATGTTGTAATCCACGTCAATGAGGATTTAAAATAATTTTTCATCATTTAATTAATTACTTTCTAGTTAATTAATATTATCCAATTTAAATTATGAATATCAACCATCTCTTTAACCGAACATCATTTTCTCAATATGAGGAACACATTAATGGATATCTTTCCCCAAATAATGTGTTTGGCCTAAAATGTCACTGTTCTATTTAATAAATTATATAGGTTATTGGTGACATTCCTCGTATTCTTGAAAATAAATAATTAAAAAAATACATAAGCTAATTCTTATATATTTAATGATTCTTGAATTCCAATACATATACACTTCTATAATTTGATAATATTCTTAAAACATTCACTATGATTAATAATTTTATTCTATAATACCTTCTTTATTTTATAATTCATTTGTAGTATATTAATCATCAATAAATAAATCATTAATAAAAAAACCTTTTTATCTTCTTCTTTAGCATTCCCCCATTGATATAGATTTTCTCATTTCCCTTAAATTTAACATTTAGTACATTTAACCTTTTGTCTTGTCCTAGGGAAACCTTTATTCTCATCAATTCTGTTTAATTGCATTTTCATTTTTCATTATTAATTAATCAATTAATGCCTTTATTCTCCACCTATAAACCATAATTTTATTCAATTTAGACTCTCCAATTAGTGATTAGTCCAACCTTCATGATATATAAGGAACTGAATATTTTTTCATCCATAGTCTCCTCCACCCAATCTCACAACAAACTCTATCCTTTACATATTTGATGTGTTTGAGAGTTGGTTAAAGTGTAAGTTGTGAATCACATATAATGATAATTGTCCAATCATAACCACTATATCCATCAATATAATGGTCATACCTTTAGGTTTAAAACGAAAATTTCATCTATGAAGTTAATGGTTCAGTTATTTCCATAAGTATCCCACCACAAACAAAAAAATAAATGTTTTGTCATCAGAATTCATAGTTGAACGACACATATTCAAGAAAAATAATTTATACAATGACTAAATTGTGTCAAAATATTTCAAATACTTGAAAACTTATGTTTACCCTAGGCCATTCTTGATTATAATATATTACAAGCCTTTAGAGTTATTATTTAGGAAAATATTGATTAACCAAATTATTTCCCATTGGAGTGTTAAAGAAGGTGCACTTTAAGTGAAAACTCAATTTGCATCATAATGATTTTCGAGATATACTTGACTAATTTGTTTCATGATTGTATCCCCAAGATATGTTTTCACCAAAACCACATCATCATATAGTTTCTAGAAAAGTATTTATTTCTATGAAAACCACACAATCTATTCCACATATAAAGATTAGGATGTTATTGAATAATTGGAGTCGTCATATGGTTCTTTACTAAAGTTGTCTCATTATATTATCTAAATGATAAATGATATATTTCTTAAATACCAACTATAATTACCCAAATTTCTCATAAATATATATTACATTGTGGTATTGTAAATTCATTACATAATGTAATTAAACATCCCATAATAATTTAGGTCTAATTTCTTTGGAATTATAGATATATAAACAAATGGTTCATAAGTAAACAACATTATATCCCTCTTTGTTATTCATAACTAGAACACTTCTTAGTAATATCATACATAATTCATTTCTTCATAAAATAAGGAAAGGATACACAATAAATGGAGAGATGATATCACTAATAAGGGATTGTAATATAGATATCAACATAAAATGAGAATAAGGGTATAAAAATATGAAAATAACTTTTGAAAATCGTACCCATGATATCCTAGATCATAAATGAGAGTATTGGTTTAAATATGGTAAGATAATAAGACATAAATTAAAAAATAATCAAATAACCTGACCCATTAAGACATTATATTTGAATAAGAAATAAATTTTTTGTGATATCTATAAGTATATAACTTAATTTCCAAAGTAGTCAAGTATAATATCCATTACTATCATAGTGGCGTGGGTTCACTCCCCAAAATAACTTAGTAAGCATGTATTAATCCAAATACTTTTATAGTGTATTTCATTCACTATGTAAGCTATCATTGTAGTCATGTTTCACACTTATGAAAGTTATAAGGGAAAAATTCCCTCAATTTACTCAGTTCACTCCTTATCCATGTCATATTTATCTCTTTAGATCCCCACCATTTCACGATGATTTAGATGGATATATAGGTCCCACTCATCAAATAATCAAAATCATATATATGTGCTCCATAATATCTAGAAAATTAATTGTATTAGAACCCAATAAAATAAATGGTATTCAAAACAGATTTAGAAAATCATAACCCATTAAAATAAATGTGTTTCATAAGCATTTCATTACTATATAAATCATATAAAATAGATGTGCATTAGAAACATATTTCCATCAAAAACAATAACCATGAAGAGAATTTATAAATATGGTATCATGTAATCATATCAATGTTAAATCATAAGTGACATCCATTGATTTTATCTTAGATGGAAAATTATTTTCAATGAACATTTGGAATATTTATTATGGAAAATCACATTTTGGTTTTGAAAATCAATTTTATAAAACTAAAATACCAAAAAAAATCCTGAAATAATAATATTTTAAAATGAAATTTGAAAATATATATTTTAATAATTATAACATTGAGTGGTTATGATTTCAGGAAATTTTATTCTTTCTATACATGTTAAAACCAAAATTCCATTCAAATTTTCTATAAAAGACATAGAAATTTTTTTTGAATACGACATGAATATCCATTCCATTTTTAAAAAAAATGTTAAAAGGGATAGAAATAATGTTAAAAAATATATATGTTATCAAAAAATTATTTAAAACCTTTTCAGAAAACATAGATATGTAACAGATAGAGTTTTCAGCCGAAGGGAGAAATAAAGGTGATTTTATTTAAAACAATTAATATAACATTTTGAGTACATATGGGGTGGAAAATGAATGGAAAACATGTATTTTTATGAAATAACTATTGCATAAAAAATTTAATGATTTTATTTTGAGAAAAATAATATTTAGTTATCATCAAATTAATATTTATAAATAATCCACCTAAACAATGTGGTTGTAACGTAAAACCCTTACAATTTCGATAAATTTGGAATCATATTCCTTATTGAAGAATAAAATTAAATGAAACATTAATTATATTGAGAATAAATTAATTAATTACATTTTATTTCTATGGGTCTCTATATGCACCTAAAATGAGATAGGTGAAGAACATAAAATATGTCCCAAGGAAGATAATTTGAGAAAAAATACCTTACCATATATAAAAAATACCATCGTACACATTCAAACCTTCTTTATAATAAATATAATAAAATTATAGTACTATTAAATATAATATATAATTTATATCCAATAATATATTTTTTACTATTGGAATTTTGTAACCCATTTATTTATAATCCCTTTTTAAAATGACGTTTTAGTTAATGACTAATTTAGTTTTCATGTGTGTATTTATTTGAAATTTTATATAGCTTTTATTTTAAAATATATAAATCATATTAATAATATTTTAAATTATATAAATATCATATATAAAAATAATATATATGTTTTAATAGTCGTTCAATAATGTTAGAGACATAAAATGAAATACACTATTCATCGGGAATGTAGACCATGTGCATGCATGAACACAATTTTCATCTTCCTCATTAGATGAAATGAAAGAATGTTATATAATATATCATAATTATTTAGTACTTTTTATTTCATATTTATCATATATATTTATTAAATATTCCCTTATCACCTTCCATATAAATAGTAAGTGAAAATTATCACATCACTTCATAACGAGGTAGTCCATCACACAAATGTACAACATTATAACACACCCATGGGAAGTAAAGTAAGAAATTATAAGTGATATTATCATTAAATATGTATAATAATATCATATATATAATATATAATATCTAAATCCAGCATTATATCTAGTCAGGATAGGTGGTGTTGGAAAATGAATTACATCTATTTGTGGGGTGGTAGTCTACCATACACACAATCTAAAATTTCATTTCTCATTTGATGGAAGAGGTAATGTGTATTGGCTAAATAATAAACATAATAAAATATTATTATATTTTATATAATAGTGATATTATATTTGAATAATTATTATTTCAATGATTGTTGTAAGAGAAGATGTAAAGAAGAAATAGTATATAAAAGATAGTTACCCTCTCTAAGAAAAACCACATTTTAATTTACTATAATGAACAATAGGGATTGTGTTTTGGGAATAATAATAGATATTGAGTATTTATAATGATTTTTGGTAAATATTTTTGACAGTTATGGTAGAAAAAAGGGATTTATAAGTGTGAAGGTGTGTGGGGAAGAGGGGACCTTTTTTAATTGAGTGATATTTTCATAAATACAAAAATTATTCAATAATGAGTAGTCACTATCATCCCCAATGACACTGAAACTGATAAATATTGGATTGGAGGAATAATATTGTATAATAATATCCCCAACACACACAAAACACATGTTTTAATGATATTGTTCGATAACATCTGTGTTCCCATTCTTTTACTTATTTAGTCTTCACTACGGTAACAATGTTATTTATCTAGTAAACTTATCATTTAAGACTAGAAAAAATGATCCTTATTAGATAATTTGTATAAAATTGTTATTAATACTAAATAAAGTTAATTTTATAGTAATATTATGTGTATGGAAAATTAATTTTATCATGATAGGATGTATCATACAAAACTTCATTTTACCCTTTTGTATGGTAATAGTGGTTTAAATATTTAATGATAAATATAATTATCATAAAAGGACCATTGATCCATGAATGGAATATTGTAGATATAGTTATAAAAATTCCTAAAACATCTTATTATAGAGTATTTTATTGAATTTTAATTCATTTAATTATTTATTATTTATTACCGAATAATATTAACGCCAATTTTGACACCATTCAACTAATTTGGATTGAAAATCAAACAAAAAAAATATGATAATGAAATATATCATTTTATATATTCTATATAATTTTATATATTTAAAAAATTAAAAATAATTACTCAAACAATTCATATTGGTATTAATATTTTTAATATAATTTTTTTATTTATTAAATAAATACTGTGTTGGAATTTCTTAATAATCAATGTTAATTAAATAATTAAAGTAAATTTTAAATAAATAACTTTAATAATTTTTTTTATTTTACGAAAAATTAAAATCAATAATCATTCAAATATTTATTTTTTCCTATGTGAACACATAATTGAAATTTAAATTCAAGTCGGAGACATTTTACCCTTTTATATACATTAATATTTATATTTTCCACATACATATAAAAATGTACAAAATAATATAAAATATATAATAATATAAAAATTCACAAAATATTGAATGGAATTAGGAATTGGATAAGTTTTTAGGTCATTTAGACCACCCTTTTTTAAGTTTATTTTTTGACAAACTCAATTTAAACATAAATGTGGAAATAAATTATTACATTTTATCCAATTAATTTTGATGAAATTTTGAGTTGATATTGTTATAAAATCATATTTATTGTAATTCAAAATATGGAATTAATTTTTCCAAATTCCATTAAAATAAGTGGAAAATTGTTATTTAAATATAAGCATATAGACATGATGAAATATTGTTTTTTTATGATTATATTTGTAATAATTAGAATATTTTAATATCAAAATTTAAAATGAAATTTATCCAAAATATATAAATTTTATTAATAAATATATAACAAAACAAATTATTCCTTTAAAACATGTTAAATAATTTTATACATTGTTAATGTTATATATGAAAATATAGTTTTTAATAAAATTCTGTATTTTTCTTTAATCTCAAAAAAATTTATACTTTTCAGGAAATTATCAAAAATTCATCCAAGACTAATTTTTTCAAATTGATTTAGAAAATGAGTTATTTTTGATAAAATAAATTATCTAGATGCTTTGAAATTTAAATATAACATATTATTATTATTATGAAAATATACTTTCATAGAATATAATGAATTTTCTAAAAACTATGTACATATTTATAAATATATTTTATTTTGTATAATTTCATTAAACATTATTTTAAAATTATGTTATTTATATTTATACTACAAAATTTAATGGCTTAGTTATAATGGTCTTGTTTAAAAAATTATATTAATATTTGTTCATGTTTTATTAATACAAAGAAATGCATGAAACACAATATATCAAAGAAATAATAGTTATTTGAAAAATATAAATTTATAAAATTTCATGGTTTTATAAACTAATCCTATTTAAAGGTGCAATATGTTTTGTCCAATCCCAATGGTACCCCTTCAGAGTCCACATTTCTCATTACTCATATTCATGACCAATTTCATAACAATCGATGGATGCGACGACTACAAGAATTTAACGGTTCAACATAGCCCTAGACAATTATGTTCTATACATAGGAGAGAACAAGAAAAATATTGAATTTTAGGTTCAATCATTCTTACATGAAGGGACAATATATCACATGCTACATCACAAATGGATTATATTTTTAATGAGATTTATCAGGACCACCAACCCCATAAATATTTATTTTCTTTTAATGAAGGGAAACTATCATTTTCTTATCTAATAAAATTGTTATTACATATATCTATACCCTATGTAAAGTCACAAAAATAATATAATAAATTAAAACTATTTAATAATAACATTAAAATTATTTTTACATATGAATTATTTTATGAAACAAACAAAGTATTTTAATGGTGCAGAATCAATTGCTACAGATCACGGTCCAGTCCTAAAAAACACAAGAACTTGTGCCACAAAAGCCCAGATTTCTCCTCAAAATCGATTGAAAATTAAAACCAATACTATTAGAAAATATATAATGATTCATTAGGTAATGTACAAATTTCCAAGTGGTGAAAAATAGTTCGATATTATCTTCATGAGAAAACCTCCACCCATGTAGAGAGAAAACCCTATTATATCAGATGATTTCCCCTTCTATCTAATTGAAATAACTAATATTTACTTACTCTAATTTAATGGAAATATAATTTGAATAAATGGAATCCAAATAGAATGAACATGAATAGTAAAATCAGGTATAATCACCACTAAAATCACACCAAAACCACTAATATGTAAATGTTATTTTAATGATATAACATAGGGAGATATCCCCTATTTTTGTTTCAAACATAATTAGTGGTATCCAACTAGAAAATTACTAGTCTCCACATTCAAAAAATCAATTTTGTAAATCATCATAATTTGATCGCGAGTGACATGACATGTTGCCTCCTCATGATCTATAAAAATGTTGAATACAAGGCTCTTGAAACAAATTTCCCTTGAAGTGGTATTGACCCTCGACCAAGATAAAAAAATGTTATGCATACCATGGTATGTGGAATGACTAGATATTGGATGAGGGGTCATCCCATATCATGAATCCAACCATGAGTGATCCTTTTTGGGTTAGGTCGTGATTCTGATAATTGTAAAAATCGGCCATGAGGGCCACAAACCATGTAGGGAGATATCCATCTCCATTATAGCACAACACCAAATCACTCACTCTCACAACATAATGATCCAACCATGGAATCCATCATGAAATTTCATAATAGTGATTCATAAGAATCATAACATAAATTTAAACATACATCCAAAACCATAAAAATGAAGGATTTATCCTAAAATTACTACAATGCTCACCCAAGTAATTGACACACATATAGACCCTCCAACCCCAATATAATGAATATCTCTAATATGTTACAATTATGAAAATTATTATTTAAATCTAAATTATCTAAACATAACTTTCACTACGGGCCAAAAATGATAATTTGTTTTAAATTTTTCAACCTGTTAGGATAAATGTTCTTACAATGATGGTTTTATAAGCATGTTTTATATCTTCATAAATGTTCCCTCTATCCCACATTGATTTATTAATTTATAAGGAGGTATTTTTTATTATGATATTTGTTCCCACCGTTTAATTTGAGTGTGAATTTGGGGATATGTTTAGTGTTTATATATTGTTATATCATCTTGTGTTGTAAACACTATATCTACTAGCCTCCATTCAAATATGATTCTTCCTTTCCTGTTTTACCCAAGCATAGAATCATAATTTCTTCTAGCTTCCCATGGTTTCTCACTAACCATGATATACTATCTTGAGGGTTGGAACATTTTTATTTCATATTTTTCTTAAAAAAATTTAGAATACGAATTACTATGGTAAATGGCTTCACTATAATAAAATCATAATCAGACCATGGACCACGGATTGTGTGGGTTTTCCCAATATCAAGGGTTATAATTAACGAAATATTATCTATAAGTTAAAATTTCTCCTTTAAAAAAGTTCCATTCTAGAATATCTACCGCATAAAATTATTCTTTTAAAAAAATAATTAAAAAACATCATAAAATATAACATTCAATCGATATAATATATATGAATCACAATCAAACCCAGTAAAAGTCTTTCTACATTAATTTTTTTAATTTGAAACAATTTTGACAAAACTATCGAAAGAATTTATCATTCCGTGCCTTCTGTAAAAATTCATGATAACAATATCTATTTTCGAGTATGGTGTTACCTTTTACCATAATAGGGTTTCTCATGAACAATTTTTTATCTTTATATAAGAATTTAAATTTTACAAAGGTTCTATTCCAATGTATTAGTAGACAGAAATTTAGTTCTTAAACCATTTCAACAATTATCTTTTTCAATATTACGAATATACTAGGTTCATAATAATCCCTTTTGTCAAGTATTTTTCTATCATTCCCAATATCATGGGTTCTTAGTAATTAAAGAAGTATGGCTTATGTTTTTAATGCATTTTCAATATAATGATTCTATTAAAACCATAAAAACCAAAATTCTCACATTCCACCAATGAAATATAAAATAATAATAATTATCTATGGTCTTGAGAATTCTAATAAAATATTGTTTAGATAATACTATGTTAAAATCATAAAAATATACATTCTAACATTAAATTTCTTAAATATAAAATAAACATAATTTTCGATGGTCTTAATGCTTTTTCTATATTTTCACTTCATAAGATTACTGATGGACCTTGATTGAGATAATTGATATTTAAACCCTATTTATATTCCTACCTTTAAATTAATTTTTTATATAATTTATTTACAATAATATCAATAGCCTCAAAATATTATTTTAAAACCACTAAAATTGAAATTCGTGCATTTTGTGCTTCTAATATATGTGAATGATAATTATCTCTCATCATGGGGATTTTTTCAAAAATTTAGGACTACTAATGATCCCTAATTTACTATATTTATCTATCTCATTATTTTTTATCTAAAATTATTTTCAAAAGATACAAAAAGTTATCACATTTAATTCCTCTGTTTTCGTATAATTACAATTAGGTATGGGATCAGGACATGTGTTGGCTTCCCATTCACATTGGTTCTCATGAACCATTTTTATAAATGATTTTTAAATTACCTTTAGACCAATGTACTGTTCTAAAATAACAATATCATCATATTATTTTTTTAAAAATATTTGAAACATGAACCATACATTTAGTTCTACCGATATTTAAGAATAATAATCATTCGTTGTCCTAAGTAGTGTGGGGAGAATTTTTTAATCTCAAATGATTCTTTCAAATAATTATTAACCCAAATTCTCATATATAATGCTTAAAATATACATGCATCATAATAATAAAGGGTCCTTTAGATTGTGATGGAATTCCCCTTATCAAGGGTTTCACGAACACTTTTTTATTCATAAGTCCACATTCCCTTTTTACAGAAGTTCTATTACATAATTTTAATATCGTAATAATATTTTTTAAAAACATTTAAATAAAAAATTATCAAATATTATAAAGGGTTCTCATGAACCCTAGTTGACATGCCAAACAGTTTTACCCTTTTTATCACAAATTACTCTTTGAAGACCTTGAAAAAAATATTACAGTCATCGCCTCTAATATACAAGATTCATAATCTTCTGTGATCATCATAATATATATGAAATGAATATTACATTAATGTGGAAAATATATAGGGTAATAATAGAAGAATAAATTCAATTATTGTGGATTACACATAGAAGATGAATGGGTGCTTCTATAGGGAAATAATTATATAATTGGGTGTTATATATGGGAGTTGTCTGGGTTTGACTATGATCAGTGATGATGTGGTTGGGGTTACATGAGGGATATTCCTAGGTAATTATATGGGCTAAATGATGGTTTGATTGGGTATTAGGTAGGTATTTTTCTTGGTAAATGTGGATAACATTACTAGGATGAAAATTTGATGGTGTTTCATCTCATTCATAACACATGAGGAATCTCATACTTATGACATGGAAAATCCTAGAATTATCAAGTAGGGAATCCCATCTTCATTACATATGGTAGGGGTATATTTTATCTTTATGTGAATATACATGGTATGAAAGGCCTATTCATTATGCTACCTATCCTTTCATTCTCATTTTGTGTAAATAGGGCCTCCCATTCTCCAAGAAAAGCACAAGGTTACATTTTAACATCATGTAAAAGGATGTGGTGTGACTGAATTATTCACTAAGATTCCCATCCTATCTTCGTCGTATTGGTTCAAATGGGAATCCTATGTTCCTAGAATATGCAAAGTTTAATGTTTGAAATCATGTGAAAGGGAATGGTGTGTCGGGTTAATACATTTATCTATCCGTCCATTCATCCTCATATTTGGTTAAGAGTGTTTATGATATTCCGGACATAGGGTAAGGTTATATCATAATTTCATGTGTAAGGGCATGGTGTTTGGGGATTATGAATTGATCATCCCATCATTTCTTAACCATGATGGGTCAGAAGGGTAACCCATATTCCTAAAATAGTGTAAGGTATCATTTGAACATCATCTGAAAGGATTTGGTGCGCATGGATTATGCATTGAACTGTGTGTCATTGGGTTAGGAAGAAATTACATGTTCTTACCATAGGGTTTGTTAAGCGATTCCTATAATCTGAATTTATGTCATATGTATGTATTATTTATTGAGCATCCCATTTTTTCTAACTCATGTTGGGTTAAGAGGTCATCCCACATTCCCAGATTTGGGTAAGATTACATTTTAACTACATGTGAAAGGACATGGTGTGACAGAATTATGCATTGAGTTTCCCGTACATTCTACATAATTTCTATTTTAGAGGAAATATATACTCATTGGTGTGTTGAAGAATCTGATTTGGGTCTTACACAATAAGAGGTGTCCCTTGATGGTTTTATGGTTGGTGTCTCAGGATCATTGCATGAAGTATCTTACTATTTACACATAAGTATTATCATTATTTACAAAAAAAGGAATACTATAATAATAATATATGGTATATGATAATTTAATTTAATGTATTAAGGACTAATATAAGGATGATTCCTTATAATGGACTGTGTGACACTTATGTAAGATAATCCTATTCTGGATCGACATGTAAAAGGAGTATAATGATAAGGATTTATGAGTATCTAAATGATTGTTTTGAGTCATGGAATTCAGGGGATCCAAGAGAATCATTTCACGTCAAGATAAGATATTGATACCAAGAGGATAAGGTAATATCAAGATGTTTTTGAGTGTTTAGAAGTGTATCTCAACTCATTATATTAAATGGGGTGGATATTGAGGCTATATTGGGAAACAACCAAAACTTTACTGAACATTTTCCAAAAATCTCATGGTGTGGCTCTTCATTTTTCATAGGGTTAAGTTATATATGTTATGGGACCCATGATCATGTTTCTAAACACTATTTCATGAATCTATTCATTTATTTTTGCAACATGGAACAATTTCATACAAGTTTGTAGTTAATTACAAAAAAAAGTAATTTGTGTAAGGCAAGACCTAAAATACAAATTTTGGAACAAACTATGTCAAAAAACATATAGTTTCCTGATAATAGTGTTTCATGATTGGATAGAAATTTCTCAATATTATGTTTCTAATGGGTATTGTTCCTCAAAAACCATATATGTAGAACCTCCGGTTTTGAGGGACTTTTTATGATAATATCACACTTGATTGGGACAATTGGGTTGTGTGAAGTGATCTATCATGAGTTTCATGAGTGACATATACTACACATGAATCTTAGATGAAATTTTTTAAATCAGGGGTTGATTATAAATATATATAGGAATTTTCATTATGCCACATAACACATCCTATGTATTACAACGTTAAGATGTGTCACGCAACATTACAGAGTTGTGTGATAAGGACATTATTTTTAGAGGCATGCTCATGTTTGTATGGAGCTTATACATTTTACATCACTGTTATCATGAATCATTTTGGAGAAATAGATTTTGAATTTTTTAACATTTGGAATGTTATACTCATTTCCATTATTTGATCAAGAATCACCCCAGATGGCCATTTTCAAATGTATAAATTCAAATGACCACATTATTCGTTTTGTAAGTCTATTAGGGCTCCAAGACCATTAATATCAAATCCTAAAAAATATTTAATGCTCCATGATCATAATATTTAGAATTATTTCCATGTTCGGAAACATTTTTTCATCACCAAAAATATTATATTTATTTTTTTATAATTTTATTAAATGATAACATTGAGTGAATAAATGAAAATATATTTTTTTGTGAAAAAACTCATTTAATTATATATATAAAAAATCACATCATATTTTTTAGTTGTTTAAAATAATAATTATTTAGTTATTATTAAACCCAATCTGAATTATTTAATTTAAATAAAAATATCCATTAATTTTTGTATAAAAATATTTTTATACATAAAAAAAAATTCTTATAGAACTATTTGTCATCATGATTAGTGGGATATTTTAAAAGTAATTTCAACTCATAGTTAAAATGGTTTATAAAAAATGAAGAGGGTTAGAATTATATAAAAACATGTATAAAGATAATTTCTAGTTGATATTTTCAACCCATGTACTCTGTTTTTCCCAAATTCTCTATTTTTGATCTATTTGGGTTGATTAAGACAATATTATATTTTTTTATTTAAAAAAATTCTATGTTTTTCATGTCACTCAAATATAAATAGACACCACTCTTCTCACATATATACACATCAAGAGACTCATAACTATGAAAATCAATACAAAATACCATAATATCATACATAAACATGTACTAAAGTCCCTGATTTGATAATGATATTGTCCTAATATGGTTCCAGGCTCAATCATAAGAAGGTTTTCTAAAGAAGGGGTTTAGTTTTTAAGTTAGTTTATTCTTTTTTATTTTTTATTTTACCTACGTAAAAACAATCTTAACAATTGTGATATAATAATATCAGTATCTATAATATAATAATATTTTATTATATTTATGGTATAAACACTTTTTTATACTTATTCGTCAATAGGGAAATGAAAAGATCATTCATGTCAACATGAAAAATACTGCATCATAAAGATAATGTATTTAAATATTCATCACCTCCTTACATGGTAAGTATATATCAGTGTATAAATATAGATAATATATTATTTATTATATAACAATATTTTTGGAAATATAA
This sequence comes from Viscum album, assembly GCA_963277665.1. Taxonomy (NCBI): domain Eukaryota; kingdom Viridiplantae; phylum Streptophyta; class Magnoliopsida; order Santalales; family Viscaceae; genus Viscum; species Viscum album. Next base: position 1,954,712,160 of record OY728127.1, on the reverse strand, counting down.
AATGATAAGTACCTTCCTTCTCTAATATTTGATGAAAAATTGAAACAATACTCTAGTGTACATATAAACTACTATATAAATTTTGTAAATTAAATAATTTTGCATAACAATTATTCTTTTTTTGTTATTCAAACATAATTAATTAATAAAAACTAAAATTATATAAAGATTAAGACTCTAGAAATGATATGAGAATGACCCATTTGACATTAGTCAACCTACTAATGTCATTTGGGAAATATGAGACAAATAACATCCAAAAATATAATCTGAGATTTATTAGTAATGTAATTGAATATAATAAATTAATGAATATAATAAAATAATTTATACAACATAAAATATTATTATGAAAATAAATAAATGACATATGTTTAAAATTTAGGACGATAATGAATGTAGGTGACATGTCAAACTCAAATAATAAGATACATTACCATAAAATGTCAATTTTATATATTTTAATTATTTATTTCTATAGTGTTTTTCAATGATGTACATATTATTAAATTCATTTTATGTATTTATATATAATAATATAAATAAATTAAAATGAAAAATGAATTTCTGTTTTGAATTTAATAGAATAATTTCAATAGATATATTGTTTTCTATTTTTTCAGAACATTAATAATTTTATTATAAATAAAAAAATTAATTTTAATTTTTAACATTTAGATATATCATAATAATTAATTCATATTGTCATACCCAAAATCCTTTAAAATGGTTCATCTAATTGTTTTTCTTCATGAAATTTCGTTTTCCCATGGTATTCTAAATTTTTAATAGTTTTTTAAGGAAGTGATATTTCTCATAATTGTTATGAAAAAATGGAACAAAATTTTCTTGTGGGTTAAAAAGAGTTTTTAATGGATTAATTATAAATATTAAAAAAAATTAAACAATTTTTTTCATGATATCTCACTTCAGAATTATTTTCTATTTTTATCATCTTTAGATAGATTATTTGATAGGTGATCCCAAAACCACTTATATGAAGGGTGATTGTGATAAATAAATCAAATCCACTAGAATATTTTCTTTGTTTTCAGTGGAATGTTGGAGGCAGTTTATTATGAAGGATTATACTATATATTTATATAGTCTCTATATTTTTTGTGAAAGAAGTGAACACATGATTTTAATATAATACACTAAAATGAAAACATAGAATTATATTTGAATGATATGGTTTTTAAAGCATTTATTGGAAGAAATTATTTTTTTCACAGGGGTATATGATTTATATTATATGATAAAAAATTAATGAATAAAATAGAAAATTTATAGGTTTTTTAATTCCTCACTCAATTAAAATTTTTCATTCTTTCATGTACCTTACTATACGTTTTGTTCTGATATCACATTTTCTAATACTATCCACAAGGTTAATAAATTATTTGGGAAAAATAATCAAACTAATTTATAGTAATAATGATCTGTCATTAAATTAATACTTGTTTTATTTAAAATATTTATATTACAAAAAAAATGGTGGCTGGGTTTATGTGTCCACTTTTAATTATATAGGGATTTTATGTAATTTTTATGATCTATATATCTAGAAAAATAATATAAAGAAAATAATGAGAATGAAATAATGTGAATTATTTTCTAAAAACACTAGAATGTTTAATGTTTTATGGTTGGGTGTTATAATGAAACTCTATTTAACCTTGTATAATTTAATTGAAGAATCTAATCCTAGTTTTAATCTAATTTACTCATTGAATTATTAATCATTAAAAAACATTAATTTATTATTTTTTCCATAATTTTCCACAATTTATGCACGCGAGGTTCGAGTAATATATCTCTCACAATATTTTACTCGTGGGTTATGTTTTTTTGAATATATTTAAAAAAATTGCATTTTATTTTTATAGATATATTTTTTTATTTCACAATATTTCTATCTAATATTTGTGATTATTATTCAAAACTTTTTGTTAAAAAAATTTGTGACTCTATAATGTTATATGAATAATTCCACATCAGTATAGTAGGACACTTATATGTATTAATTCCAAATATTTTAAAATTTTCCAATCCTATTTTAATATATTCAAATATATTAATATAATTTAGTTTTTTATAATTTTGAAAACATGTATATATTTTAGTATCCTAAACAATAATATTCTTTTTATTTGGATTGGATATTACATACATCCAATACCATATAACATATGAGTTATATAAGATCATGACCTTTCTTGATATATATCATAATTTTTAGGCACTTTATTACCATTTTTTGTTATACCTTTTCTGTGATTGGATTTGGGGTTGTTTCATGTGAAATTGGGGGTATTTGGAATCTCATAGGGATGCACACGGTTGGAGCATGGTTGGGGAAAATTTTGTTTTTTGTCTTAGGATACGGAACACGGTTTACAGAAACAATTCGATATCACTCGTAAAACCACACACCCTCAAACAGATGGGATTTTTATTATGGGAACATGTTTTGTAAAATCGTTTCCACATAAGATAATGTATTCACCCCTTTAGTAGGTATTTATTGTTAAGGTGTTGAGGTTCGAAAATAATACCCCTATGCCTTAGAATCCATGTATATGGTTTTTAAACAACATGTAAATTTTATTAAAATTCCAAAACCCCCAGTTTTTAATATAAAAACTCTCATATAGGAATAATACATCTTCATATAAATTTGGAGGCTCTCAAAAGGATTAAATGGATCCAAAAACCCCATTGGGTTGAATCATAGTTTTGGTGGAAGGATTCTACCCCCCATATGATATGTGATCTAATCACATTTGGTTTCCTTTGTTTAATTCACAATTCAATCATCTTTTTGAGGTATTATTTCATCCATTTTAAATGTAATTATATCTAGGTTTTTATAGACGTGTTTTTTGGATCATAGTCCATGGTTTGGATCATAAATCTCTTCCTTCATTGTGAAATAGACTCTTCGACATCGAATTTAGGGATTTGGTTAGGCGAACACTAATCAAATGAATTGAGGTACATGATATAATTTTCAGTTTTTATTTTCTTGGTAACAATTTGGAGTATGAGTTGTAATAATTCAATTCCCAAATTGTAACATTTTGTTTTAAATTTATGAAATTAATTGATTCCAATGAGATTTTTAGTCTCTTAATAGATCTCATTCGACCTATTGATGATTTTCAACTAAATTTTATGGAAACCCATGGGGTGTAAAAATATAACTTAAATCATCAATAATTAATTTTTAATAGTTAATAAAGAGTATTTGGAATACAGTTGATAAATGAAATTTTGATATTGTATGAATAAGTGGTTTTGAAAATGGTTGATAAATGGGTTCAGATTGAGGAACTATGAGGTGTGATATTTGTGGTCAAATTTTGGGATACAGAATTCTATTCCAAATACCCACATGGTTCTAGATTGCCTCTCTTATAACCCATGATATATATATATTATATTTAATGCATGTGATCACTATGTTGAGGGATAAGGACCGCTACTAGGAAAACCCACATGTTTACCATCTACTACCCTATGCCACCAACTTGTGGATATGAACATGGAGATTTTTTTTTAAGTTAATACCATGTTATAATCGAATGAAATCTCTATTTGGTAAGGGTTTTGGACTTCATCATAGACTGAAGTATATTTTATAGGTTGTGGTGTCACCTTGAACCATATGGAATATCTCGTTAACTAAATAATACTACATGTTAAAACCAATTACATATTATATTTTTAGTATTCATTATTAAACTGTATACACTTGTATATAATAGATTTTATTATCCCCCATTGGTGGTGTCCTACTGAGTTGTACTCACACCCTAATTAGTATGAATCATCATAAACTGAAAAAACATTATATTTGAAGTACATGATAAAGGTAATATCCCTATATTAGATTGATTAATTGTGATTCAAGATGGTGCATATATGAGGGAAACATGTTAGGACCCAACTAGGTATGCTAGTGTGTCTTTATTTGTGTCTATGTTTGACACTGTACATGTATTATGTCATAATATACCTATTTTTACTTTATGGACATAATTAATGTTTTGGTATTATCATGTGATGCAGGTATTTATTAGTTATGGTATTATCTTGGTTAATGTTTATTATAATTTGTCTTATTATATTGATTATAATATTGTGCTTATCCAATAAAGGGTGTATATTATCTCTAATTTACATATTATATCCTCACTAGTGCTTATCAGTGTCTATCTTACTAGGAGGCTTGCCTGAGGTCATGTATATAGACATGTCATTGTATCGTATAGTGGTACCCGGGTTGGAATGATAAAAGTTTCCTCAAATATATATTTATTTTCCTTTCATATTCCATATTATTTGAGAGGGGTATATATGATACTAGGTTGAGATGGGCCTCGATCATGAGATCATCCCTCAGAGTAGTTAACCCGTGTATGGGGGGGGACCCGAAGTAATAAGGGAGAGATTGTTATTATTGATGTTTGTGGTTATTGTTTAATGTTACATCACCTAGGGTGATGCAGTTATTGTGTGATGCTTTTTTTAGATTCATCAGGGGCTGACATGGTATGAGAGTTAATTATACCTACATATTTCTAGGAACTGGATATTTTTTGTGAGATGCATCATTTTAGGCATGCATAGAAATATAGGATTTTGGTATCTAAAAATAATGAAAATGGTTTTCCTTATTTGAGTAATACAAAAATGAAATGGTGTTGAATAAAAAATGGATAATTTTAAATGATTCAAAACATGGTAATTATAAATGGATAAATGGTTGTCTAATGGGAAGACATGAAATGTGAATTTGTTTGACCATATGTTAGGCATGACCCATATGATAGATTTTTGATGGTAGAGATAGTTCCTCAGTTTTGACCATGAAATAGAATATGGGGGATAACTTTTTATGGATTATGTACTGTGTTATGTGTCCTTTGACTTGTGTTTGGAATTGCAGATACATGAATCCATGATGAATTTTTTTGATAGGATGATAGGTGTAGATGGATGGAAATTTTCCTCTAAAAGAAGATCTAGAGATTCATATTGTTCTTATTTATGGATTTGGGATGTACTTCCATGAGAAAAATTTTCTCTTTATACAATTTATGGATAGAAACCCATGTCAAATTGTGAAAAATATTTCTAAAATGACATGAAAATAAATTTGTAGAACCCTCTGTAATTAACCTAAGGGGATGGACCTAAGGCCATTGAGTTCTTGATTGATTCTATCCTGATGATACTTGAAATGTTATAGACTCCTATTGAGAAGACAGTTATGTTGGATGCCTATATGTTGTTTGAATTATAAATACATTACATAGATATTCAAAATCAGGATGGGAATCTAGAGAAAATGGTATGAAATGACATTGTAGGGATTTTCATGGAACAATTTTATCTAAAACTCTCATATAGTTGAGGGAATAATACTTGATGTGGTTGAAAAGGGGGAGTATGTCCATGATGGACTATTCTGGATGCTTCATTTATTTCCATCACTTTTACACAACATTAGAAGAATTTTTGGTTGTTCTATACTATCATTTTCAGGATATACTTTAGTGTGAGATTAAGTAAACCATTAATATATTTCAGTACCAAAATTACACTGATGTGGTTAATTAGGCTATTATTTTCTATGGGGAACATAATAGAGGATTCCATTGAAATATAGGCAGGTTCTACTAGATGACCAGGTGGTATGTCTTCTGAGAGAAGGAAGTGTCACTATGAGAATTTCAACAATGGAAATAGATTAATTTAGTATAATGAGAAGGATAAATAACTCCTAACTATAACCAAATATAATTTCACTAGTGCGATTGGTCAAGTCACATTCATAACTAGTGTCTTGGACCACCAGTGGAGTTCTAAGACATCAGTTGGATGGAGCACAAACCAAGGTATTGTAGGGACCCTCAAATGAAGGGTTGTCAGGATGATCCATGTTGAGTTAGAGTAGTGTTAAGGTGTCTTATACCCCATATTAGTCAGGTAGGTGGAGTTCTTTCTACTTTGGTGGTCAAGGATGAGAATATGGTGCATCCGGGAATTTGTTCTTTTTTCATTATTGTAGTAAAACACACATGACTCGGACTAAATCATATGGTACATCAGAATAACAGTTTCATTATGTTCAAAATACACTAATAAATAGTTAGGATTGAAAATTGATAGTAAGATGTACTACTCCTTTTTCTTATAACCTTTATAGTTCATTGTTTCATATAGGAGCCTGTCATTATTTTACACGTAATAAACATGTGAATGGTTTGAGTTTGATTGTGGAGTTTGTGAGTTACGTTATTAGGATAGACACACCATTTGGAGTGCATTTAAGGGACATGAATTTATTTATGGGAGTTCTCTTCAGATTGGTGAGTATTGATTCCATTAGGATATATTCATACTCAAAATGTAAGGATTTAACATTATCCTAGGTATGTACTGGCTAGTTTCATGTTTATCCCATAACAATTGTAATTACATGAGAGTGACCTATACATCTTTTTAGGGTGGTAGTTATACTCTTAATGGGGAGTGGGATATCTAGGAAGTTGTACGTGGAAATTTTTTCAACAAATGAGAGAGATCACCACCTAGGTTTTGTGTCTTGTTGGATGATAGGGGTGTGAATAATGATGTCATTCGATTTATTGTGGACCATTTCCTTTAAACATTTTCTAAGGGATGATCAGATAATCTAAATGAATGGGATATTGAGTTTTTAATAGAGATCATTCATGGATATGAACTAGTTTCTATTCCATCTTATGGAATGGTAAAAATAGAGCATCGTAAACACAAGACTTACCTAGACGAATTTATGGATAGCAGATTTATTTTTCCGAGCACGTCACCTTCGGGATCCCTGGTTTTTTTTCTATAAAGGATGATAAGACCCTACATTTGTGTATTTATTAATAGATGTTGAACTAGATGACATTAATGAACCGATATCCCCATCCACATATAAACAATATCATGGACTAGTTTGTTTGAGGTTTCATTTTATCAATGATTGAATTGGGGTCGTGGTGTCCTTAGTTGAGAGATAGACCATATGATATACCATATAATTATTTTATATGCGAATGTAAAATATATGATTTTTTATGATTATATTTTAGGAAATGATTAATCTAACTCTATTTATGGAAATTATGGACCAAATCATTCACCGGTACATGGACATGTTTTTTGTTGTTTTACAGATGACATATTGATGTACACCATGATTCATAATGATCTTTCCCATAATATTAACATCATTCTGAGAAAATATGGTGAGATTTTAATATATAAAAATATATCTATGATTCAATTATGGATAGACGTGGTATATTTTATTGGTCATGTTATCTCGAAGGAAGGTATGCTAGTGGATCTACAGAAGGAAAGGAGGCGGTTTCATGGGATCATCCATATAATGTTTTTTGTGCATAATTTTCTGTGTATTGTGAGTTATTATTGAAGGTTAATATTGAAGTTTTCACTATTTTTAGAACCAATTTTGGGTTTTAACCATATGGGGATAACATATGAATGTGTTAGAGAAGTTCAAAAATCCTTCTAAGAGTTGAATTGGATTTTTGACACAAAACTGATTTTTACACTAACAATTTTGGGTGATGAGTATGAAATGTTTTGTGATGCATTCAGGGTTGGATATTGTTATATATTGATACATTGAGATCGATTTGTGGTGTATAAGAAATGGTAGTTAGTGAAAAATGAATATTATTACCCTGTACATGATCTTGAGTTGGTTATAGTGATTTATTCCATGAATTTATGGTGACATTATCTATGGGGTGAAAATTTTATTGTGTATACTGACCACCAAATCATAATTTATATATTTTCAAAGATATATTTGATTCTCCAGAAGTGGATATGGGTTGTTTATATGTAGTATTTTTAATTTTTACTAGAATATACACTCAGGAAGGAAAATAGTTTTTCTAAAGCATTAAAAAGGAAAACAAAGACATTGGAAGTTCAGGAGTCTAGTTTTGAGTGAATGGTGATGAATTGATTATATGATATTCATATTGAGAATCATGAGGTATTTTTTATGATGAAACTTATATCATCATTTAATATGTTCACACATCTGATCCATAGTATATATAAGAAGTATGATAATCCATAGTTTTTTCACATAAGGGAAATACGTGAATGTTTGGAGTCATTTTCAGATAGGTCTATAGAAGAAGATAAGATCATATATTTTTAGAATGGGGTTTCCTTGCCTATGTGTTTGAGAGAATAGTTGGTGAGTGTGTTTAATGTGTTAAAGTGGGTTGTAGATTTTGGTTTTACTTAAATGGAATGTATCCTACCTCAATAATATTGGTGTCCATGCATGAAAATAGAGATTTTAGGGTTCATGATACGATGCTACACCTATCGGCAGAAAAAGTCCATCTATCAAGGACCTATTTTTTTACCACATCAGTTACCCATTCCAAAATGGAAGTGGGATGATGCTACCATTGCCTCCATTGTAGTTATTCAGATGATTCATTGAATGAATGAACCTATATGTGTGATTGTGGGAAAATTGATAAGAGTATAAATTTAATTCTTATCAAGGAAACATTAATAGTGGATCAGTTGGGTGATATATATGTTTGGAATATAGTACATTTCTATGTGAATAATATATTATTGTTTTAGATCATGAAATGTTCTTTATATCATCTTTTCGGAAAGTATTACATATGGTGTAGGGTACCCATGTATTTGTGAATATATATTTCCAAAGGAAGACAAACGGGATGTCATGATGAACTATTGGGGTTCTAGAATACATACTATAAGCATGTGTCTTAGAAATTTTTGGTTCTTGGAAAAATAACTTAGCACACTTGGAGTTCACTTAAAAAAATATTTATCATGATTATATTAAAAAGGAACCATATTAGGCACTTTATGGTAGACATTAAGATCATAACTTTTCCCAATGGTGGATGATGCGTCCGACTTCATTTGACCGAGAATTGTGCATGAGACATTAGAGTATATCCAGTCGATTTAAAAACATATGGAACCAGCTCTATTTAGGAAGAAGTTCTATGTTGATTGAGATCGATGACCCATAGAGTTTATAGAGAGTGATTCTGTATTTTTTAAAGTGTCATTATGATTGTGTCACCCTAGGATTCAGAAATTTCGTAAGTTGGCACCCTGGTTTGCCGAATCATTTCAGATTTTAGATAGGATCAAACTGCTTGAATACTAATTGGATCTTTCATAGAGCTATAGTAATATGCGTGATGTTTTTTATGTTCCAGAACATTGGCACTGTCACCCTGAACATTCTCATGTCACCAATATTAAAAAAATTTGATCTTAAGGCCTATTCATCTATCAATGATCATATGATTCATGTCATAGATCATTGTGATAACGTGTTTTGGGGATGTTCAATGTGGATAGTCCAAATGTTGTGGAGGAAAATATATAATTAAGAGTAAATAAGGAAAAGGGAAGTCGATACGAAGCATCAATGGCCTGATATTTTTACATCATGTTATTAGTTATTCTCGGGAGTAGAGCTTGAGGATAGGATTTTATAATTTGGGGAGACTAAAAGATTATGACCTTTTTCAAGATTACCGGTACTAATATTTAAGAAGTATTTAACTCTTGTTTTTTGTTATACCATGGATTTGTAATAATTTTGGGTTCATCTTGTGAAATTTGGGAAATATGGATTCCTGTTATGTTTTTTTCATTGGATCATATTTACTAAAAACATTGTTTATTTCCCAAAGAAATATTGTTACCCTTTATGGATCCACATGAGGTAGTGAACGGTTGGCACACAGTTTGGATATACCATTATACATCCTTGAAAAACAATTATTCTTATAATATAGGGGATTTTTATGGTGGGATCACAATTTTTCATTCCATGCGGAACTTTGGGAATACCCTCTACCCCTTGAGTATGGGTGCACATTTAACAAGTAATTGTTTGAAATCCATGCACCTCCAATTTTTGAATCCATTCATGCATTGTTTTAAAATGACAATTTTTTTTATTAAAATAACCAAACCCACATGTTTCTAGTAATAATATTCTCAGTCCATTCTAATAAATTTTACATTAGATTATAGGTCTCTTGAAATGATAAAAGACCTCAAAAAAAATTTTTAGTTTGAATTGAAGATCCAGTGGAAGGATTCTAACCCTCTGTTAGTATATAAGTTATTCCCATCACGTTTCCTTTATCTCTCCCATATTTAAATATTCTATTAGAGGGATGATTACATATATTGGAACTTGGATTAGATCTAGGTTTTTATATATGTTTTTTTAATATATTGGTCATTTTATTTGATCCAAAATATCTTATATCATTGTGAAATAAACCATTAACCATGATATTGGGGGTTGAGTTTTATTGAATTTTTATCCACAACATTGAGGTTTTTGGTTTAATTTTTGATTTCCATAGTCATGGGTTTAATTGGGTGTACGATTTTTGAAATTTAAATTTGAACATTGGGAAACTGTGTTTTAAATTGATTTTATTAATTGATTAACAAGAAATTGTTAAAACCTTCATGGATTCCATTAAACCCATTAATGATTTTAAAATGTACATGACATAAACTCCATGGGGTGTCATGATATTATTCAAATGATTTATTATTAATTATGGTTGGTTGATAAAGAGGATTTTGAAAAGGGTTGATAAATGAAATTTCGAAATTTGTTGAATAATAGATTATGGAAATTGTAGATGAATGTGTTTATAAATGTGGAACCATTCGATGTGATATTGTTTTCTATGTTTGTTGTAGGGGTTACTAATCTAAATACACACATGGTTTCAGAATTCTTATTTAAGATCACAATATATATATATATATATTGTGGTGGAATACTGAGTTTTTCGCACACTCTACATGGGCTTCTTGATCAGTACCCGAATACACTTTATGTTTAGACAAAATTATAAGGAAAAGATCTTGTTGTTATATAAATGAGTTGGGTTCATGGATGGAGCATGGATTAAATAATTGGATATGATTTTGGGACACACCTTGGAGTTGTTAGTGTGTATTTATTTTTTGGTTTCATTTGAAACTATACACTTATTATGGACAAAAATACCTAATTTTTAGGTTCATGGTCATTAATAATGTTTTTGATTATCATGTTATGTCATGACCCATCCTTGAGGCCCATGCCGTAAGTACCCCAAGCCCACCTTCCATAGGCCAAGGGCTGACAGCTAGCACCAAAGGTGTAAATCCCGATAAAAAGGGGAAGGAATTTCCTTTTTATAAAGTAAACAAAATCCCAACAGAGTACGCAAGTGAAGTAAGCACTATGTAAAAGTGAGTAAAGGTAAGTGCTGAAAAAGTAAATGGGATAGTATAAAAATCCAAATGAAAGTACAATACAACTAAAAAGAAAGTACAACAGCAGTAAGTAAAATAGCAACACTCAGTCGTCCTCTAGAAATCACACCTGAAGGGTGGGTACGGATAGTCTCCTCGGCTCCTCGGGTCCACCCGTCCGCTCCGCCACGTGGTCCACCTCCGTGTACCGTCCAGCTCCACAAGCCTCCACCTCGATCAATGCTATCCGTCTTCTGCATCCAGCACAATGTAGTGCGGGCATAGTTTGTGTAGGGGTTTGTATAAGATACTCCCTAGGGAACCTGAGACCTCCGAAGGTCTCTCAGAATCCACGAAGGATAAACCACAAAGGAAAGATACAATCATGAAGTATCAACAACACTACATATGTATATACCCATACATATACCTAAGTCATCCGTTATGGTTTGTCTCCAACTCTCATTCCCAAGAACCATCCAGTCCACAAAGGAAAGAACAACTCAGTCCACAAAGGATAGCACAACTCAGTCCACACAGGAACAACACAACCCAATCCACACAGGAAAGCAAGTCAATCACATCGATGATAATGATTGAAGTAAAGACTAGGCTCACATAGGTATACACTTCATAAGATGATAGAGATGATCATATGTAGCCACTGATTTATTTAAGCTGTCGGACCCTCATAGGATACAAGACCAGCTAAGCTGTTGGACCCACACAAGATACAAGACCAGCTACTCTACCGGACCCACACAGGAAACAAGTATAGAGGTCAATACTGCTAGACCAACATACAATACAAGAACAGTAGTCATCGTCGTCGAACCCATGGAGGATTACAGTATGGTATTCGTCACTGTCGAACCCACGGAGGATTCTAGTACAGAAGTCGATGCAGTCGTAGCCATCTATGAGTTCCCGCACACAGCATGCTCGATTCTGGGAGGGTACACTCCTTGAGAAAAATAGGGTCGACACATAAACTATCACAAAGTCCAGAGTTTATGTATACCAAATTTCTGTCTCACCAAAAGAAACCCAACGTGACAGACGGTGCGTCAATCGGAAGCCCGGTCTGAGAGTTATTGTCATTTCTGTTCCAGGGTCCCAGTAGGTTTTTTAAGCTAAAACCAACCAAACCGTACTCTAGCTGTGTCAAAACCTCAATATGAGTAAGCCAAAGGACCTTATCAACAAAATTATCCCAACTCAATTGATAGAACGTCAATCGGATGTCCGATCCTTGAGATATAAGCGTTTCTGCTCCAAGGGCCTGGTTGGTTACGAGTTCGAACCAACCCGGTCGTACCCAAAAATTATCAAAACCTCAAGTGTAATATACCAAAAGGACCGTCTAGATTCATGGATTCTTATGCAATGGAAGGTTCTTCGATCGGAGGTTCATCGCTCATGTTATGGGCAGATGAACGAAAATGGTCCGAAGTGGGGGGTCTTGGCGCGGCCCGACCCGGACGGGTGCGGCCTGGCCCGGTCCGTGCGACCTGCCCCGCCCTAGCTGGGGGGTGTACTGGCTTGGCCATCGGTCCGAAAAAGGGAGACGTGGTCCCCCCTTTATTCCATGGATGCAACGACTGACGTCGCGTCTCCCCCGGATCTCGTGCGGCCGCTGGATCCGGCCCCTGCCGCCGCAGATTCAGCCGCGGCGGGCTCCTGCCGGTGGTGCGCCTGGGCGCCGCTGCCTCCGAGCGGCCGGCCACCGGCGCCGCCGCATCAGCGACCCGCACTGCCGTAAATTTCTGCGGGCCACCAAAGTAATTTCCGGGGTCTAATTCTGCTCTTGTCCGTGCCTGCGGTCATCTCAGGACCCGTACATTACTACAACGACCTCTAAATTCCAATTCAGTTCCGCTTCATCATCGCTAATTATTCCTCATAACAAGAACAACGTAGCGGTGGGTTTGGACTTTTTCATTAGTCCGTGCCCACAACGTTAGTCCGCACCAACAAAAATTGCACTGTGATGAGGGTATAAAAATCACAAGAAGAAATTTATACAAAAATCCCTACCTCAAAATGGAAGGCGATCGTCGACGTTGCAGTAGAAGGCATCACGTGGAAGAGGATCGTAGGAATCATCGGAGTGCACCGAGGAGGAAGCGACATCTCTTTCCTTGTCGCGGAGAAGAGGAAGGGTGGAGCGTCATCGATCTATGAGGAACCGTCATTATTCGTCATTCTTCGTCGGAGGCCGGCATTCTTCGTCGCTCAACTAAGCTCTCCCCCCTTAATAAAATAATTGGTTCCTCCTATTATTCTATTAATCACGCAATGAAACTCTCCCAAATTAACTCACCACATTAAATAAAACGTAACGTCAATTAATTAAAGAAGGTAGGGAGAAGGTTCCCCATTATTAAACGTGTTGGTAGTTAAATGGGGTTTTCCAAAATTAATGGGGGGTTTACTAATGAGTTTGGTGGAAATAAAATTATGGGGATCGTGTGGGCCCCACCTCCCTAACATCTACACTTGGGTAGTTAATTGTCCATGGGCCCCACCCTTAACTACCCATGGGAGGGAAAAACCTACTTATGAAATAAAAATTGTTCCGACAATTTTTATTTACTTCTTAAATAAACCTCCAAAAAATTATCTTCTCCTCCTTTGCAAACACAACTACGGTATGTGTCCCCTTAAACAAATAACAGCACTTCGAGTTCATTGGTTCCCTTAGATTTCAATTCCAAGAACCAGTTCAATTGTTAAAAAAACACACTCGTTCGTTCACTGAACGTACCTGAGCTAAACTTCGAAAATTGATTCGAGGCACACCAGGCCTCGAAATCAAGTGTCGTTAGAAGCTTACGACTTGTAAAATTCAAAAGAATTTAAAAAAAAAATCTTTGAAATTTCTGGGTCTTTACATTACACCCACATCAGGTCTTTTCTTCCGCATAAATCTACAACATTAACTAGGCTAAAAAATGAGGGTACTGAGCACGCATCTGAGCCTCCCACTCCCATGTGCTCTCCTAGAGGTTCCCGTGCTGCCAACGAATGCACACCAGAGATATCGACCATACATGTAGGACCCGCTCTTGTCAATCCGCGATCTCCACCGGGACCTCATTAAAAGTCTCCCAATCATCAATGTCCAGCTCCCCGTGGTCGATGATATATGTCGGGTCATGCACGTACCTCCTCATCTGAGATAAGTGGAAGAAATCGTGCACCTGGTGCAACTGAGATGGAAGGGACAGGTGGTAATCCACCTCTCCTACACTGCTGAGGACCTGAAAAGTCCTGATGAAGCACGAAGATAACTTGCCTCCCTGACCAAATCTTCGTTACCCACACAGAGGTGAGACCCGTAAGAAAACATGCTCTCCATCCTCGAACTCCAGTGGCCTCTGCCTCCTATCATCATAGGACTTCTTTCTACTCTGTGTAGTCCTTATCCTCCCCTGGATGTCCTCTACCTTCTCCATCATAGTCTGAACCATCTCTGGTCCTATGAGTGCTAACTCCCCAGGGTCAGTCCATTATAGAGGTGATCTGCATGGTTGGCCATACAGTGCCTCGTAAGGTTCCATCCCGATGGTGGAGTGGTAGCTTTTTTTTTACGCAAACTCCACCAAGGGTAGGTGATCCTCCCTACTGTGACCAAAGTCAAGGACACATGCATGGATCATGTCCTCGAGTGTCTAAATGGTCCTATCCATTTGGCCATTTGTCTGATGGTGAAAGGAATTTATCAGGCGTAGCTGCGTCCCCAAAGCCTCTTGAAAACCCTTCTAAATACAGGAAGTAAAGTGAGAGTCTCGATCAGAGATGATAGATGATGGCACTCCATTAAGCCATACAGTCTCTTGAACGTATAGGTTTCCCAAGCTCTCTACTGAGCCCTACTCTCTGATCGGTAGGAAGTGGGCCGACTTGGTGAGTCGGTCTACGATCACCTAGATAGTGTCATGTCCTCTGGAAGTACGTGGAAGCCCCGTCACAAAATCCATCGATATCCCATCACACATACACTCCGGGACCTCTAAGGGTTGTACCAAGCCTGCAGGTACCTGGTGCTCTACCTTCACTTGCTGAAAAAGTGAGGCATCGAGAAACGAACTCTTCCACAACCTTTTTCATACCCACCCACCAGTACTGTCATCTGAGGTCCGGGTACATCTTTGCTACCCTAGGATGTACCGCTAGAGGGGAAGTGTGGAAATCCCTCATCACCTCCTCCTATAGTGCAACAGGTACTATGGTACGTCTCCGGAAGTGGCTGATGTGCTCCTCGCCTTCAGAAAATCCATCAGGTGCTTGGCCAGAGAATATCTGAGCACGCCGCGCCTCATAGTTGACGTCTCCACGTTGTGCCTCTCTGACCTACTGATGTAGTGAAGGAGTGTCTGTGAGGGACTGTAGATATGTTTCCCCATCTATATCCACAAAGGATATCTTCAAAGAGGCTAACTCCAATGTCGCCTCTTCAAGTAGCTGAATGCCTGACCTCATGCTGAGAGCATCAGCCACAACGTTCCCCTTTCTAGGATTATAGAAAATATCAAAGTCATAATCATGGAGGAACTCAAGCCATCACCGCTATCTCAGGTTCAGGTTCTTCTGTTAGAAAATATACCAGAGACTATGGTGGTCAGAGTAGACTGTAAAGTGCTCACCCATGAGATAGTGCCGCCACATCATCAGGGTGAAGACCACTGCTACTAACTCCATGTCATGGGTAGCGTAGTTATCTTCATGTTACCTAAACTACTGTGATCTGTAAGAGATCACTGCTCGCTCCTACATTAGGACAAACCCTATTCTGGTCCCTGATGTGTCGCAGTATACTATGTACCCTATGACCTCCTCTGGTAGCCTCAAGATGGGCGCACTGGTCAATCTCCGCCTCTGCTCCTAGAAGCTCTGCTGACATCTGTCTAACCACAAGAATTTTTTCCCCTTCTTCATCAAGGCTGTAAGTAGTTCTGTAACTTTGGAGAATTCTGGAAAAAATCTCTGATAGTACCCAGCATAACCTAGGAAACTCCACACCTATGTCATGCTTTTGGGTGGCTCCCAAAAAATTACCACCTTGACCTTCACGGGATCCACTGCAACTCCCGCCTCAGAGATGATGTGCCCCATGAAGTGAACCTCTCGAATCCAAAACTGGAACTTTGGGAGCTTACCATAAATATGCTGCTCTCAGAGTGTATCCAGTACAACCCGTAAGTGGTAGGAGTGATCCTACTCAGTAGTCGAGTATATCAGTATGTCGTCAATGAATACTACGACAAACCGATCGAGGTAGGGCTGGAGGATCCAATTCATGAGACTCATGAAAACTTTTGGAGCATTGCTCACACCAAAGGGTATGACCAAGAACTCATAGTGGCCATATAGACACCTGAAGGTCGTCTTCTGCATATCCTCGTCCCGAACTCGGAGCTGATGATAGCCTAACCTGAGGTCTATCATCAAGAACAAAAGTGATCCATTGAGATTATCGGAGAGGTTTTAAATCCTTGGAAGTGGATACTTGTTCCTCACGGTCACCTAGTTCAGGTGATGTTAATCGACACAAAGTCGTAAGCCCCCATCCACCTTCTTGGAGAATAGGACTGGAGATGCCTAGGGTGAAACACTGGGTCAGATGAATCCTTTCCCCGGTAAGTCCTCCAGCTGTACCCGCAGCTCACGCTGCTCTGCAGGAGCCATACGATATGCTGGAGTAGATATCGGTGATGTTACAGGGTACATGTTTATATAGAAATCTACCTTCCTGCGAGGAGGTAGTCCTTCAACATCGTCAGGAAAAACGTCTGTATACTGATTCACCACAACAGGAAATCCAGGTCTCCGCATGTCAACTGCTCTTAGGATGAGACTAGCCAACTGATGTATGATCGGATGCCCTCTCCTCTGTGTAAGTCCATCCTGTGCTATGAAGGTTCCATTCTCACCGGTGAAGGTGAACCTGGTTCCATCCATGTGGACAGACTGCACCTTTCACCTAATACAGTCGATCTGAGCATGGAGTGTTGATAACCAGTCCATACCCAAGATGACGTCGTATGGCCTTGAAGCTGCTACCAGAAGATCCGAGCCAAAGCTCTCTCCTCCTAGACTAATCTCACACTACTGTCACCAATGCGTAATCTTCGAGTCTGCTCCCGTAGGAGTCTCTAGATGCAAGGATTGAGCCAATGGCTCTGTCGGAATCTCCGAGCTCCAAACAAGGGCAGCGACAATAAAAGAATGACTCGCACCTGTGTCTATAAGAACTGCAGCAAGGGTGGAGTAGACAAAGATAACACCTCGAATCATCTCGGGTGTACCGTGGTCATAAGACTCTTCTTCCTGGAGCTGAGCCTGCCTCTGTTCGCCAGCTCCTTGTGGTCAGGGTGGACCTCCGAGGGGTGGTTGTGGTAGAGCCTCGAAGTGTTGTCCACCACCCACTACTCGGCCAACTCTTCTGTCTTGTCTGCCTGCTCCCTGCGGACCGCCACAGTTGAACCTTTGAATCTTCCTGGGAGATCCCTCCACTGTGTTCTACTCATCTGTATGGCGTGTCGGGCAGTCACGAGCCATGTGGCCCTGCTCGCCGCATTCATAACACTGTCTGCTCCTTGTAATACTGGATCATGGTCGTGTGCCCCGCACAACCGAACCTGAATCTTGAGGTCGCCCCCTATCAGCCTGGTCCGCTTGGAACCCAGCGTCATCTGTCGACTGCCAGCTATATAAGACTCTGCTCCGTGACGTCCTGTGGTGGGTCTCGCTGCTGATGGATGGTCGGCGAGAAATATCTCCACTAACAGGTCTCGCTCCAGCACCCCCTCCTGCGTCGAGATGCTGAGTAGAAACGTCGAAGCTCTAATCTCATGCCTAAGTCCCTACTCAAAGGCCCGTGATTGGAAGAATGGGTCTCGTACTATATCTGTGGACTAGTGCGAGAGGTCGGTAAATCTTGCCGAGTACTGGGCTACTGACATGTTTCCCTACTGCAGCTGTAGTAACTCTTTGATGCGCACAACACAGAGGGTGGATGGAACGAACTCAGAGTGGAAGAGGCTGTCAAAGTCCGTCAAAAGAAGAGATGCCTCATCATGAACCTAGAGCATCAGGATCCACCATCTACCTTCTACTGTATGTAGGAGATTCGCGGCTAGGATCACCATGAGGTCTGCTAGTGTCCCAATCAATCTGAAGATTCTAACGACAGCCTCCAGCCAATCCTCGGCTTCCTGAGGTCTGTCTCTCTGCGGAACCTGGGCAGCCACTGTCTCTAAAACTTGTGCAACACACTCAGGCGGTGTTCACTCTCCACCATTGGGGCTGGTAGCATCGGTGGATCGGTGGGTAGAGCTACTGATAGTGCCACCGCTGTAATGGGACCCTACACCGAGGCCTCGTCACTCGGTTGGCTGCCATCTCGCACAAATATCAGAACCCTAGATCGTTATCATCATGGAGAAAGCCTGAAAAGAAACAGGTGCACCACGGTTAAACAGTATACCTAGTGATCTGACCCAATGTAATCACAAAGAAATCATTTTAATGTAAAGACACACACAATCAATATTTTCGTGCACCGATTCAGAAATTAGAGGTCAGGGTCCTGGTGTGCGGATACATCGACCGCCACACCAACACTGGACTCCCTGGACTAAAAACCGCACTCAATAATCTTAACACTATTGTTTCAGAGAAAGGAAAGATCAGAGTCCTGAGTCATGCGGCATAACCGACTACTCTGATACCAATTTTTCACGACCCGTCCTCGGGACCCATGCTGTGACTACCCCAAGACCGCCTTACATAGGCCAGGGGATGGAAACTAGCACCAAAGTCATAAATCCCGATAAAAATGGGAAGGAATTTCCTTTTCATAATGTAAAAAATGAAAAACAGAATATGCAAGTGAAGTAAGCACTAAGTAAAACTGGGTACAAGGTAAGTGCTGAAAAAGTAAATGGGCCAGTATACAAACCCAATAGAAAGTACAGAAAAACTGAAAGGAAAGTACAACATCAGTATGTAAAACAACAACACCAAGTCTTCCTCCAAAAATCATACCTGAAGGGTGGGTACAAATAGTCTCCTCTGCTCCTCGAGTCTGGCCGTCCGCTCTACCAAGTGGTCCACCTTCGGGTACCGTCCAACTCCTCAACCCTCCACCTCGATCAGTTCTATCCGTCGTCTGCATCCAACACAACGTAGTGCGGGCAAAGCTCATGTAGGGGGGAGTATATTATACTCAGTAGGGACCTCTAGACCCCCAAAGTTCTCTCAGAATCCACAAAGGATAAACCAAAAAGGAAAGATACAATCATGAAGTATCAACAACACTACTTAGGTATATTCCCATAAATATACCTAAGTCATCAGTTACAGTTCAACTCCAACTCTCGTGCCCAAGAACCATCTAGTCCACAATGAAAAGCAAAACTCAGTCCACAAAGTATAACACAACTCAGTCCACACAATAAAAACACATCCCATTCTACATAGGAAATAAATTCAATCACATTGATGATAATGATTGAGGTCAAGAATCAACTCACAGAGGTTAACACTTCGTAAGGCGATAGAGATGATCAGATATAGCCTCTGATTCATCTAAGCTGTCGGACCCACATAGGATAAAAGACCAGCTAAGCTGTCTGACCAAAATAGAATACAAGACCAGCTACTCTGCCAGACCCACACATGAAACAAGTACAGAGGTCAATACTGCCAGACCCACATAAGGTACAAGAACAGTAGTCATCGTCGTCGAACACACGTAGGATTACAGTATGGTATTCGTCACTATTTTTAATGGCCAGGACCTCTCCGGCTCATTACATTTTCAAAAAGAAGGTCAAGAAGTGTTCTGGAGGGTAAAATGGTCTTTTCCTACAGTTTCCAGAATTTTGAAACTACACGCCGTGTAGTTTGGGTACACGTCGTGTACTCCCTTTCCGGGTACACCCCGTGTTGGAGCCGTGTCCTTGCTGTGTGGAGTAATGGGTGCACGTCGTGTGTCCAGTTCTACACGTCGTGTAGTCCTTCCCCGCGTATGGGTTACCAATCAACGGTCGTGTACCGTGTTGGAGCCGTTTCCTTGCCGTGTACAATAAATGTGTACATGCCGTGTGTCTAAACTACACGTCGTGTAGTCCTTCCCCGCGTATGCGTTACCCTCAAATCATGTGTTGACCAGTCAACGGTCACGGAACCGTGTTGGAGGCCGCGTGGAGACCGTGTGAAAACGGCCGAGTACACACCGTGTACTTTTTCTTTTCATGCCTAGAAAAGGAGGGGTCCCCTCCTCCTTTTAACTCACACCTCTCCCCCCTCTTCTCTAAGCAGAGCTCTTTTAAGAGACTTGAAGGCTCTTCCTTTCGTAACTTCTTCATCCGAGCTCCGATTTACAATCCGTCAGAGGCCACGAGATCGTAACGACGAGGCAGAGCTTCCGAGCCTGGGTCCTTTGTCTTTCCTTAGGTCCTTCCTTTCCGACATCCACATGAGGAGGTTTTGGCGGGACCCGACAGAAGTGACAGACACCAATAGACATCGTCTAAGGTTGATCCGGGAGAGCATTGAGATCAAGAACCTGTTGAGGTATGGATATTACCCTTGTCTCTCTAATTTTGTGCATCATGCGGGGTGGGTGTCTTCTTGTTTACGTGTAACACTTTGGAATCTGTTTTAATAAAGATAATAACTGGCTTGTGTAACGGGGATGGGAAGTTGTGATTGTTGTTACTTTATATCCTGTGATATTATGTTTTGAATTGAATGAGCCTCTGCCTATGGAAAATCATAGTCATTGGGGGCCTTTTCTCATGAAATTAAATGTTTCCATCTCCTTATGTATTTTCTTATGGGCAGAAACCTTGTGGAATGTAGAATTTGAATAATCACGTAAAGGTGACTGATTAAATGAAAATCTAGAACCCTTGTGTGATCACCCCGGTTAAACAAAATGGAATAATGAACATGTGGGTGTTGGCTTGGTTGCGTGGCACGTGTTGAGGGTGTTTTTGTGGGTTGTTGAGGATCGGGTGAGCAGCGGGGCTGCGGTTGACTTGGTTGTGGGTTGGTGTGAATGTTGTTTTGGTAACGGACAGTGGGGCTGAAATAAATGGTATTAAAGGGATGATGTGCGGTTTCGGTGCGATTGTGGTTATGGCGGTTGGCAGCGGGGCTACAGGGATGGGCTTGTTTTTGAACGGTGGGTTGTGAATAATAAATTAAAGTGGAAGAGTTAGTGAATGGTGGGGCCTTGAAATGAAATGGAAATTATAATCAAAGGGGTTGGTTGGTTGATAAGAGGGACTTGGTTGTGTTGCTTGTGTTTTCCTAACTTGATTTGTGGATGGCAGGGATATGTTTTACAAATGTTTGGTGTTGTTGGTTTTGGATAGTTTCCCAGTAGTTAAGGAACTAAATAACTATTTTCTACTGAAATGTGAAAACCTAAAGTGGTTTGGGTTTGTTTGTTGTATGCATGCTTCATAGTAGAAGTGCCGAGGCACGTGCTCAGTTTCTCTTTTTAGAAGACATAGTTCGGGCTGTGTGGTTGGTATATATATACTTATCTATATATTTGGTGTTTTATCTAACCCCACCCATGTTGATCACTTAGTGCCGAACACTCCCATTTCATGGGAGAGGGTGTTTTTCCCTTAGTTACTATCTCCTTCCTGCTCCTTCTCCCCTATGTTGTGATGGCTTGAGGCGACCTTACACCTAAGACTCTTCGGGTAGGTTTTGATTGGGGTGGTTTTAGACCAAGACTCTTTGGGAAGGTTCTACTGTTTCCCAAGAATCTTCCGGATGAGGCCCAGGAGTGTGCGGGCGGGATACGTGGTTGTGAGGCCCAGGTGTGTGCGGGCGGGAAACGTGGTTGTGAGGCCCAGGTGTGTACGGGCAGAGAGAGTGTAGCAGCATCGGGATGTTCGTCATTAGGAAGAGAAATTAACTAAACAGAAATGGTGTGGAGTACCCAATACTCTTGTTTCTTATATACTACTACCTGTTGTGCTTGTTTTTTGGTGAGTGTGGCTGGTGAGGTTGGGTGGATAGAATTCCTTGCTAGGTTTCTTCTGTTCTTCTCACTGGACATTAGGATGTCTCCTCACTTGTGCACGAGAGAATTAGGTTTCCCTACTGAGTATACTTGTATTCTCACCCTATGTTTACATTCAGGTTTCTAGGAAGACTACCAAGGTTGTGCGGGACCCTACTAGCTGGACAGTTGGAGTTTTTGCTGTACCTTTTCTTTCTTTTGGTATTGTACTTTGAGCTTTCCTGTACTTATACCTTGTTATAAATTTGTTTAAATATGCATGTGGGATTGGTTTGGGTTTATTTCTATACACTTGTTCTTTTTCCTTTTGGTGGTTGACTTGTCCTATTTCCCGATCCTAAATAATAAAAAGGGTAATTCCTCCCATATTTTTGAAAACTCATACCCTTGGTTCTAGTCGTCACCCCGGGGCCTACTAGAGGCGGGACTCGGGGGTCATTATCTCCCTTTCACCATTGCCTGCTCAAGAGGGGCATCTTTGTTGGGAGGGGGTTGTGACAGAATGGTATCAGAGGTGATGGTTGAGAGATAGGATGGAGTCTAAAGTTAGGCACAATGAGGATTTCATGGGATGGTAGGGAAACAGTGTTAGTTAATCTTGGTGTGTGACATAGGCTAGGGAAGACCGGCTAGGACACGAGATTTTAGGGGCCCTCGTGATCCGATGTAGGGACTTTGAGCCTACCGAACGACCAAGTGAGACTACATTGATTTCAGGTTAGATACCCTAGGGAAGGTACATGCATCATCATGATTGTGTTTTACATGATTTGGGTGTTCTGGAAAAAAATTGAAATAAAACGATAAAATGAAACCTTGAGTTTTTCCTTACAACTTGGGATTATGATATCCTTGTTTACCGTATAGCTATGGCACATGGGCATTGTCCCCGGGTGGATCAGATGGCCGAGGCCTAGCAGATTCAGGCGGTCGATCAGTTGAGGATTGACAGAGAGGAGGAAGATAGCCAGTGGCAGAAGACTCTCTGTTCTTTCGAGCAGCAGACCCTCAAGATGTATGAGGGTAGTACATCGGATACGGAGACGGAGGGGTGGCTAGAGGAGCTAGGGATATCTTTTACCTTGATCCATGCTCCGAAGGAGTACTGGGTCCCCCTAGCAGTCAGTCAGCTGAGAGGTGTGGCGCGACAGTGGTGGACGCTCTACCTCGGAGAGAGGATAGAGGAAGAGGTTCCATGGGCTGACATTGAGAATGAATTCAGAGAAGAATTCATTTCTTCCATGATCAAGGTGGAGAAGCAGCAGGAGTTACTCTCCCTTCAGTAGGGAAGTATGTCGGTACGAGAGCTGGGGATCAAGTTCAAGGATCTCCTGCGCTTTGCTCCGGATCTCTTTCCGGATGAGGAGTCTCCGGCGAGATGTTTGGAGGAGGCGCCTCGTCCTTCGCTCCAGTATGTTGTCACCCCCTTCACCCTTCCAACATACATGGCAGTGTAGAAGAAGGCAAAGGTTGTAGAGAGGATACACTCGTTGTGAGGTGCATCTCAAGAGGGGATGTAGCCAGGCTCGTCGATGGGGAAGGCAGTCAGCAGCAGGGCTCCTGCGATGGGACCTTCCAGGTTCAGGCCAGTGGGGAGCAGGCCCCAGCAGCTCCAGTTCAGATCTTCGGGTCCTCGTCCCTTTTTCATGAGCCCAGGACCTAGGTGTTTTTCTTGTGGAGGTTTTGGGAATGTTCAGAGTCGGTGCCTGACCTGAGCTTAGTACGGTGGAGGTGGAGAGGTTCAGCGCCCACCTCAGTAGCACTAGTTTCCGGTGAGGCCCATCCAGCAGCAGCAGGACCATGCCCCTCCGAGGGCAGACTTTGCAGGAGGAGGAATACCTCAGGGTGCTCCACAGGGACCTTGACTATGGAATGGTCGGGGAGGTGGATGACATCAGAGAGGTAGAGGATATGGGCGTGGACAGTTGCACGCAACAGAGTTGGCAGCTCCAGCGGGACCAGAGGTGGTACGAGGTACGATTTGTTTGTTCAGCACTATTGTTTCTGCTTTGTTCGATTCGGGAGCCTCACAATCTTTTGTTGAACCTAGTCTAGCCCATGCTTTGGGACTAGACGTAGAGAGACTGTCTGTGCCACTGGTACTGAGTACACCAGTTGGGGTCCATACCAACATATCTTGTGTTTTTCGGGGATGTGGGCTGATGTTGGGACCACATCAATCTAGTGGGGACCTTCTTCTGTTACAGATGCAGCCATATGATGTCATCCTAGGCATCGAATGGTTGTTTTCTATTAGTTCCTCTATCGACTGCTTCTGGAGGAGAGCCATGTTCTCCGATGTGGATGGGAAGCACATATCTTTTATCGGTGAGAGGAGCTATTAGGTGGGAAGCTGGCGTGTGGAGCCTGACCTTTCTTTGTTAGGTGGGCTATCAGTGGTTCCAGCTGATATAGAGATGATGGATTTCCTAGAGGTTGTTGGGGAGTTCCTCGTTGTTTTTCCTGAGGATGTTGTAACTCTACCCCCCCCCCCCCCCCGATGTGACATTGAGGTCGCGATAGACTTACAGCCTGGTGCCCGTCCGATTTTGATGGCCCCTTATCAGATGGCACCTTCGGAGTTGCGGGAGTTACGGATTCAGATTTACGATCTGATGGAGAAGGGTTTTGTTCGAACCAGAGTGTTGCCATGGGGTGATCCAGTTTTGTTCATGAAGAAGGCAGATGGTGGTCTCAGGCTATGCATAGACTACAGAAGGTTGAACCAGGTAGGGGTCAAGAACCATTACCCTCTCACAAGGATAGATGATCTCTTAGACCAGCTGAGGGGAGAAGGTTGGTTTTCCAAGACTGATCTATGATCAGGATATCATCAGTTGGGGGTGAAGGATAGTGACATCTCGAAGACAGCCTTCAGGTGCAGGTATGGGAACTTCGAGTTTATGGCGATGACGTTTGGAGTAACGAATGCACCAGCTGTGTTCATGGGACTTATGAACTTTGTCTTACGAGAGTTTCTGGACCGGTTCATCGTTGTGTTTATCGATGACATCCTGATCTACTCAAGATCAGAGGAGGAGCACATTGAGCATCTCTGGACAGTCTTGGATGTCCTTCGACACCACCAGCTTTATGGGGATTTGTCGATGTATATGTTCATGACACAAGAAGAACACTTCCTTGGGCACATGGTGTCTCTGCATGGAGTGTCAGTGGACCCGTCAAAGGTGGAGGCCGTTGTTTCTTGGGCAGCAGCCAAGAGCGTGGCAGAAGTTCGTAGTTTCCTGGGGTTATCAGGCTACTATCAGAGGTTTGTTTCATAATTCTCTCAATTTGCATCTCCTTTGACTGCTTTAACGAGGAAGAACCAGGTCTTCATATGGAGCGAGCAGTGCCAAAAATCTTTTGACTACCTGAAGGAGAAGTTGGTCAGTTCTCCCATACTCAGGTTTCCAGAGGAAGGGTTGTTGTATAAAGTGTTTTGTGAGGCTTCTGGCCATAGTATGGGGTGCGTGCTGATGCAGAAGAAGGGTGTGATTTTTTACGGGTCTAGGTAGTTGGTCCCTCATGAGTGTAACTATGCCACCCATGACCCGGAGCTTGCAGCAGTAGTGTTCGCACTAAATTTATGGAGACATTACCTCTTTGGGGAACACTTTGTAGTCTTCTCAGATCACAAGAGCTTGTGTTATATCTTCTCCCAGCGTGACCTGAACTTACGGCAGTGGATATGGTTTGATTTTCTCCAAGACTATGACTTTGATATCTCTTACACTGAAGGTAAGGGCAACGTTGTGGCTGATGCCCTAAGCAGGAAGTCACATCATGAAGTAGTTCGGGTATCTACTGATTCTTGGAAGGCAATGGGAGAGTTGGCTGCCTTGCACTTGGATGCCAGGGAAGAAGGTGTTGGAGGCTATTTGTTTCAGATGACAGTGCAGTCCTCCTTGTTGCAGCAGGTGGAAGAGTCTCAGTGAGGGGGTCTCCGAGGCGAAAGTGATGCGGGATCGAGTCGATCAGGGGAACGCTCCAGAAGGATGGTCAGAGGACATCCGACATCAGATGTTTTTCCATGGAAGGTTGGTTGTTCGGAAGGCGATGCGTGAGGGAGTTCTCCGTGAGTTCCATAGCTCAGCCTTGGCGGTACATCCAGGAGTTTCAAAAATTTACCGAGGCCTGAGGGATCAGTTTTGGTTTCCCGGGGTGAAACGGGCAGTGGCGGAGTTTGTGGCTAAATGCCAAGTGTGTCAGCATGTGAAGGCTGAACATCGTGTTCCCGGTGGTTTGATGCATCCTATAGATATCCCGGAGTGTAAGTGGGATGACGTCTTAATGAACTTCATCACAGGACTACCAAGAGCTCAGGGTGGTTATGATGCTATCTGGGTAGTGGTGGATCGTCTGACAAAATCGGCTCACTTCTTATCAATCAAGGAGTCGGGCCCGGTGAGTACCTTAGAACAGAGGTACGTAGATGAGGTGGTGCGTTTTCATGGCGTTCTGAGGACTATCATCTCAGATCAGGATACTCGGTTTACCTCATCAGTCTAGAGGGGGCTACAACATGCTTTTGGCACCCAGCTACGCCTTAGCACTGCTTTCCACCCCTTGACCGATGGCCAGACGGAGCGGACTATCAAGACGTTGGAGGACATGCTGCGAGCATGCGTTCTGGATTTCGGAGGATCATGGGTACGACAATTGCCTTTAGTATAGTTTTCCTACAACAATATATATCACTATACTATTGGCATGGCACCATTTGAGGATTTGTATGGAAGGTCATGTCGTTCACCCATTTGTTGTGCAGAGGTTGGTGAGACAGGTGCTCTTGGGTCAGAGGTAGTGCAGAGCACCACAGAGAAAGTCCGGCTTGTACGTGAGAGGATGAAGGCGGCTCAGGACCGACAGAAGACTTATGCTGATCGTCGGAGGAGGTACTTGGAGTTCGAGGTGGGAGATCATGTGTTCTTGAAGGTTTCCCCTCGACGGGGGAAGCGGAGGTTTGGGAAGGGGAGAAAGCTCTCACCCAGGTTCATAGGACCTTTTGAGGTGCTGAGGCGAGTCAACATGGTGGCATATCAGCTGGCCCAGCCACCTCAGTTGGGGAAGGTTCATGATGTCTTCCACGCCTCCCAGCTTCATCGGTACTTACACGATGACTCTCACATTATCGACTAGGGAGAGTTAGATATGGGAGACGACGCGACCTTCGAGGAATGACCAGTCAGAATCGAAGATCGTAAATAGAAGGTGCTCGATGGTTGAACCATTCCCTTGGTTCGTGTGTTGTGGGGGCATGGCGGCCTTGAGGAGAGAACTTGGGAGCAGGAGACCCAGATGCACGCTCAGTACCCAGAGTTGTTTTGACTTGTGTCTTTCCCTTGTTCTTCTGAGCTTTGTGTTGATGTTGTACTATGTACCCTTGATATATGGAATACTTGTCTTGTCATTTGTGAGACTGTTTGTTTCTTTGTTCCCTGGTAATGTGTAACATGTCCGGATGTGTGGGAAAGGAAAAAACATGACCCTTAATCGAGACACATTAATGTGGATGTGATTGAACCCGTGCGGGCGAGTCAGTGTCGCCTAACGCGGATAATATCTCGACATAGGTAAAGGAATTTTCCAAAACCCACATGTTCGGGTAGTGTGTTGGTTGTGTGGTGTTGGGGTTAGTGCGAGTTGAAAAAAAATCCAAATGTATGAAAGTGGGAAGACCCAATTCTTAATCGAGACACATTAATGAGGATGCGATTAAACCCATGCAGGCGAGTCAGTGCCGCCTAAAGAAGATAATATCTCAACATAGGTAAAGGAATTTTCCCAAACCCACGTGTTCGGCTAGTGTATTAGTTGTGTGGTGTTGGGGTTAGTGAGATTTGAAAAAAAATCCTAACATATGAAAGTGGGAAGACCCAATTCTTAATCGAGACGCATTAATGAGGATGCGATTAAACCCGTGTAGGCAGGTCAGTGCCGCCTAAAGCAGATAATATCTCGACATAGGAGAAGGAATTCCTAACACATATGATTAGGGTTGTTAGTCGGGTTCCTGTTATAACGAGAACCCTAAGAGGTATCTTGTTTGGTTCCTCTGGGTTGGTTTTTGAATTCTCGGGGAAGAGAATGTTTTAAGAGGTATCTGATGTAATGACCTGGACCACTCCGGCCCATTCCTTTTTCAAAAAGAATTTCAAGAAGCGTTCTAGAGGGTAAAATGGACTTTTCCTACATCTTCTAGAATTTTGAAACTACGCACTGTGTATTTTGGGAACACGCCATGTGCTCCCTTTCCGGGTACACCCCATGTTGGAGCTGTGTCCTTGCTGTGTGGAGTAATGGGTGCACGCCGTGTGTCCAGTTCTACACACCGTGTAGTCCTTCCCCGTGTACACGTTACCAGTCAATGGTAGTGTACCGTGTTGGAGTCGTGTCCTTGCCGTGTGCAATAAATGAGTACACGTCGTGTGTCTAAACTATACGCCGTGTAGTCCTTCCCCGCGTATGCATTGCCCTCAAATCGTGTGTTGACCAGTCAACGGCTGCGGAACCGTGTTGGAGGCCGCGTGGAGAACGTGTGAAAATCGCTGAGTACACGCTGTGTACCATAAGTACACGCCGTGTACTTTTTCATTTCACGCAAATAAAAGGAGGGGTCCCCTCCTCCTTTTAACTCACACCTCTCCTCCCTCTTCTCTGAGAAGAGCTCTCTTAAGAGACTCAAAGGATCTTCCTTCCATAACTTCTTCATCCGAGCTCCTATTTATGATCCGTCAGTGGACACGGGATCGTAACGACGAGGTGGAGCTTCCGATCCTGGGTCTGTTGTATTTCATGTGGTCCTTCCTTTCCGACATCAACCTGAGTAGGTTTTTCCGAGACCCGACAGAAGTGACGGATGCCGACAGACGTATTCTAAGGTTGATCTGGGGGAGCATTGCGATCAAGAACCTGTTGAGGTATGGATCTTACCTTTGTCTCTCTAATATTTTGCATCATGCGGGGTGAGTGTCTTCTTGTTTACGTGAAACACTTTTGAATCTGTTTTAATAAAGATAATAACTAGCTTGTATAACGGGGATGGGAAGTTGTGATTGCTGTTACTTTATATCCTGTGATATTATATTGTGAATTGAATGAGCCTCTACCTACAGAAAATCACAGTCATTAGGGGCCTTTTCTCACGCAATTAAATGTTTCCATATCCTTCTAGAGTTTCTTATGGGCGAAAACCTTGTGGAATGTGGAATTTGAATAATCACGTAAAGTTGACTGACAAAATGAAAATCTGGAACCCTTCTGTGATCACCCCAGTTAAACAAAATGGAATAATGAACATGTGGTTGTTGGCTTGGTTACATGGCATGTGTTGGGGGTGTTTTTGTGGGTTGTTGTGGATCGGGTGAGCTGCGGGGCTACTATTGACTTGGTTGTGGGTTGGTGTGAATGTTGTGTTGGTAACAGACAGTGGGGATGAAGTAAATGGTATTAAAGGGCTGATGTGAGGTTTCGGTGCGGTTGTGGATATGGCGGTTGGCATCGTGGCTGCAGGGATGGGCTTTTTTGTGAACGGTGGGTTGTGAATAATAAATTAAAGTGGAAGAGTTAATGAATGGTGGGGCATGGAAATGAAACGGAAATAATAATCAATGGGGTTGGTTGGTTGATAAGAGGGACTTGGTTGTGTTGCTTGTGTTTTCCTAACTTGATTTGTGTATGGAAGGGATATGTTTTACGAACGTTTGGTGTGGTTGGTTGTGGATAGTTTCCAAGTAGTTAAGAAACTAAATAACTATTTTCTACTGAAATGTGAAAACCTAAAGAGGGTTGGGTTTGTTTGTTGTATGCATGCTCCGTAGTAGCAGTGTCGAGGCACGTACTCAGTTTCTCTTTTTAGAAGCCATATTTTTGGCTGTGTGGTTGGTATATATATAGATATCTGTATCTTTTGTGTTTTATCGCACCCCACCCATGTTGAGAATGTAGTTCCGAACAATCCCATTTCATGGGAGGGGGTGTTTTTCCCTTAGTTTCTAGCTCCTTCCTGCTCTTTCTCCCCTAGGATGTGATGGCTTGAGGTGAACATACACCTAAGACTCTTCGGGTAGGTTTCGATTGGGGTGGTTTTAGCCCAAGACTCTTTGGTTAGGTTCTACT
This sequence comes from Viscum album, assembly GCA_963277665.1. NCBI lineage: Eukaryota > Viridiplantae > Streptophyta > Magnoliopsida > Santalales > Viscaceae > Viscum > Viscum album. The sequence goes on along the minus strand of OY728127.1, from coordinate 1,954,681,619 downwards.
GTTTCCCAAGAATATTGGGTTGAGGCCCAGGTGTGTGCGGGCGTGATACGTGGTTTTGAGGCCCAGGTGTGTGCGGGTGGGATACATGGTTGTGAGGCCGAGGTGTGTTCCGGCGGGATACGTGGTTGTGAGGCCTAGGTGTGTGGGGTTGGGTAGAGTGTGGAAGCGTCAGGACGTTCATCATTTGGAAGTGCAGTTAACTAAAGGGAAATGGTGCGGGGTACCCAATACCATTGTTTCTTATATACTACTACCTGTTGTGCTTGGGTTTTGGTGAGTGTGGCTGGTGAGGTTGGGTAGATAGAATTCCTTGCTAGGTAACTTCTGTTGTTCTCACGGGACATTAGGATGTCTCCTCACTTGTGCATGAGAGATTTAGGTTTCCCTACTGAGTATACTTGTATGCTCACCCTACGTTTACTTTGAGGTTTCCAGGAGGACTACCAGGGCCGTTCGAGACCCTACTATTTAGACAGTTGGAGTTGTTTCTGTTCCTTTGTTTTCTTTTGGTATTGTACTTTGAGCTTTCTTGTACCTGTACCTTGTTATAAATGTTTTTAAACATGCATGTTGGCTTGGTTTGGGTTTATTTATATACACTTGTTCTTTTTCCTTTTGGTGGTTGAATTGTCCTATTTCCCGATCTTAAATAATAAAATGGGTAATTCCTCCCATATTTGTGAAAACTCATACCCTTGGTGCTAGTCGCCACCCCGGGGCCAACTGGAGGCGGGACTTGGGGGTCATTATCTCCCTTTCACCATTGCTAGCTCAGGAGGGGAATCTTTGGTGGGAGGGGGTCGTGACACTGTCAAACCCACGGAGGATTCCAGTACAGAAGTTGATGCAGTCGCAGCCAGCTCTAGGGTTCCCGCACACAGCATGCTTGATTCCGAGAGGGTCCGCTCCTTGAGAGAAAGAGGGTCGATACATAAACTGTCACGAAGTCCAGAGATGATGTATCCCAAAGTTCTGTCTCTCCAAAAGTAACCCAACACGGTAGAAAGTGCATCAATCGGACGCCTGGTCTAAGAGTTATTGGCCTTTCCGTTCCAGGGGCCTAGATGGTTTTTTAAGCTAAAACGAACCCGACCGTACTCTAGATGCGTCCAAAAATCATGAAGAGTAAGCCAAAAGGACCGTCTCAACAAAAGGATCCCAACACAACTAATGGAATGTCAATCAGATGTTCAGTCCTTGAGATATAAGTGATTCCACTCCAAGGGCCCGGTCGGTTTCGAGTTCGAACCAACATGGCCATACCTAAAATTTTCTGAAAAGTCATGTGTAATATACCAAGATGACCAAATCGATCCAAGGACTCCTACACAACTGACGGTGCATCGATCAGATTTCAGTAGCTCAAGTTATGGAAAAATGATCGAAAATGGTCCGAAGTGGGGGGTCTGGGCCCGACCCGACCCGGGCCAACCACCCTTGGTCAGCCCGAACCAGGGGGTCCCAACCCGGAGGGGTGCGGCCCGACCTAGTAGGGCGCGACCCGTCCCAGCTGGGTGCGGCCCAATCCGGATGGGTGTGGTCCGACCCGGTGGGGCGCAGCCTGGCCCGGTCCGTGCGACCCGCCCCAGCCCGGCCGGGGGGTGCGCTGGCTCAGCCAGCGGGCCGAGCACGGGGGACGCGGTCCCCCCTCTGTTCTGTGGACGCGGCGACTGACACCTCATCTCCCCCGGATCCTGCGCGGCCTTGGGATCTGGCCCCCACCGCCGCAACGGGCTCCTGCCGCCGGAAAATTCCACCAACCACCGGAGTCATTCCGGTGGTCCGATTCTGCTCATGTCTATGTCTGCGGTCGTCTTGGGACCCGTACATTACTGCGACGGACTCTAAACTCCAATTCGGTTCTAGTTCGCCGTCACCATTTATTCCGCATAACAAGAACAAAGTAGCGGTGGGTTCGGACTTGTTCATTAGTCTGCACCCACCGTGTTAGTCCACACCAAACAAAAAGCACGCCATTCCTAGGGTATAAAAATCACAAGAAGAATTTTATAAAAAAACCCCTACCTCAACAAGGAAGGTGATCTTCAGAATTACGGTAGACGGCATCGCGGGGAAGAGGATCATAGGCGTCATCGTAGTGTGCTAAGGAGGAAGTGTCCTCTCATTTCTTGTCACGGAGAAAAGGAATGGTGGCGCGTAGTAGGTCTCCGAGGAACCGTCGTTCTTCATCGTTCTTCGTCGGAGGCTTGCGTTCTTCGTCGCACAATGAATCTATCTCCCCTTAATAAAATAATAGCTCCCTCATATTATTCTATTAATCACCCAAAGAAAATCTCCCAAATTAACTCACTACATGAAATAAAATGTGATGTCAATTAATTAAAGAATAGGGGGAGACGTTTCCCCATTATTAAACACGTTGGTATTTAAATGGGTGTTTTCCAAAATTAATGGAGGGTTTAATAATGATTTTGGTGGAAATTAAATGTTGGGGCTCGTGTGGGCACCACCTCCCTAACATCCATACTTGGGTTGTTAAGTGGTCGTGGGACCCACCCTTAACTACCCATGGGACGGAAAAACCTCCTCATGAAATAAAAATTGTTCCGAATATTTTTATTTACTTCTTAAATAAACCTCCAAAAAATTATCTTCTCCTAATTTGCAAACACAACTACTTTAATGTCCCCTTAAGCAAATAGTGGTGATGTGAGTTCATCGGTGCCCTTAGATTTTAATTCCGAGCACAGGTTCAAAAGTTAAAAAAAACCCGCTCATTCGTTCACTGAACGTACCTGAGCTAAACTTAGAAATTTGATTCTGGGCACACCAGGCCTTAGAATCAAGCACTGTCAGAAGCCACAAACGCGTAAAATTCCAAATTATTTTAAAAAAAATTCCTTGAAATTACCAGGTCTTTACTTGTTATGTTGGTCTTTATTAGTTATGAGATTATACTAGAAATTGATTATTACTATTTGGATATTTTTTTTCTCTATTTTTCTGTATTGATAAGGAGGGTATAGTCTCCCAATGATACATATTAGACCATCACAAAATGTTAGAAGAATATAGAATATGGGGAATCATTCATGATGTTACATAACTAACCATCTCATAGAACCAACATTTGGAAGCCTATTTAGGACATTATATGTTCTTTTGTGAATAATTTTTTACCATGAATGTTTTTTCCAATATATATGTTCTGTTGTGATTGTGTCAAATAGGATTTAATTTTCAATTCATTTTTATTTAATTATTTCAATATTTTATGATGTTTCATTCATTCATTTAGTTAAATATTATTTTAATAAATTTCATAGAATTGATTTTCTAATTTTTTAATAAGTAACTTAATGGAACACTTTAACAATGTAATTTCATATTTACATGTTGTTACTCACTTTAAAAAAATTATAATTATTATCTTTCTAAATATGATATAAATACTTTATTAGTTATTACTACAATGGTAACACCCACAGTTTTTTTCATAGGTTAAAATTCATTATTATTCCTATTCGATTTTTGTATAATGTTACATGATCCCTCATTAAATTTCGATTTTTTTACTAGAATTTAAATGTCATATTATGTGCTGGTTGGCCCTTTGATTATTTAAATCAACAATTCATTAGTTAATAATTTATATACAAGGATTATTTGTATGGGGGTTGATTATATACAAAAAAAATATTTCATAAGAGATTGTTATGATACAGTGACATTGGTGTCGAATCAGGTCATGAGTAATCTTACGTGTATTATACCATTTCATTGGCATGTATAAATATAGTGGGAGGACTTTAGAATATATTTTGGGATGTAATGAAATAATTCATTAATTATATCATTTATCAACTTTTTCTTTGATAATTCCAAATAATGGAAGATAATATATTGTGTCCCATTATGACTTCCTATAGTTTATGATGGCACATTATAATCCATTATGTCCCCTCATATTCCAGAATGATTACGTTTTATTATTTTTCATTCATCAATATACATGGGACGTTGTTATTAATGATAAATCCCAAGATCCTATTGTGACCTAAATAATGTTTACTAAAGTATCAATAGTATATATAATAAGATTTTATCCTTTGATTCATGGTGAATTATATAGTACCCATGATACGTAGGGTGATGAGAATATGTTGCCTATACGGTTGAATACTAGTTATTACGAGATATTGTTTGGTAGTAACATTCCCAAACTATTAAAATTAGGTTGTGATGAAGATCGATTTTTATGTAGGGATATCTAATTGGACATTAGTTCTATTGTATTTTACTTGTGATTTGGTAGATATTCATTTCCACAATGTAGAATCCATGGAATCATAAAAAATATTTTAATTGAAGAATATGTTTAATATAACTTATTGCCTGATAATGAATAGTACATCATTTTTTGGGAAGATTCACATTTTTTCCCTTAATAATTTAATCATTGATGATGTATATATATTATGTATAATAAGAGAAAATGTTATGTTTTTTTATTGGTGGAGGTAAACTCCATCCAATCTGTGTAGTTCTTATCATTTTTTTAGGAGTAACTTTGTCAGTTTCAACTAAATAATTATGAACTACCACTTTATATTATGTTATGGTGGATCACCAGTGAGATTATATATTGTTTCAAGATATTTTTTTTGTCGCTGATTCGATTTTATGATTTAACCATTAGATTAATTCATTAGGGAGTGATTATTACCCATCTAGGTATTCAATATTAGTGGTTGAACAACAATATCGGGTCAGAGGTTATATTATATTTCTATTATAGAATTTTGAGAAAAGTTATATATGATGGTATGTATTATCCATTGGATATAACTTATTGGTATTTATTTTTATACTATTTTTGGAGGTGATGTTAAATAAAAAATATACCATGGAATATATTACATGTTATCCCTTCAAAATATGGTGAAACTTTATTGGTGATTCATCTGATTAAAGGTTTAAGGTTCCAATATATTAAATCACCTGAAATCATTTTTGATTTTCCACTAAAGTTTTGGAGCAAGGCGTTACCACTAGATGTTATACTTACAAACAACCCATTTATATATTGATGTCATTAGATTTATATATTGATTTCTTATATGATAATGTTGAACGTTTTATTGATAAATATGTTGAGTGATATAACTTTTACATGATTCATGAAATGTGGTCATATGTTTTTGTTGAGGCATTACCATGATTAGAGGAAACTTTTATTGATGGTCTACTACAATTATGGTCCTATAAATGAAAGAAAAAATTAATGTGATGAAATTTTGATGTTTTTTTATATTTTGGTTTTATATAGACCACTAGAGATTTAAAAATATAAGAATCATAAGTGAAGTAAGAGATTATTTTCGTTGTGGAAATATTTAAAAATTTATTTGTTTTTTGACAATGATTATTTTTGGTTTCCTGGAAGAAATTCTCAGATGATGGGAGGAAACATAATACACATAATTTCTATTTTTAATGGTGTATGTAATTATTAATTTTCAAGGTATGAATCATGAATATGATATGATGGTAAATTAAACCCTATAAATGTCATCAACATTTTTTTTGGGGTTTCTATTGTTCTGCTGGCATAAATACCATCCTTAGAAAAAAGATATGATAAATATAATGTTGGAAGACTATTTGTGGATTTTAAAAAAATTTGTGAAAAATAGTAACAAATCCAAAATATTTGAGTGAAATAAACCATATATAACCTTTTCACAGATAATCAAATAGAATTGAGCAGTTTTAGCTATTTTTGTTATCACATGCATTTGTGTTTTGGGGACATAATTTGGATTATTTCAGTTCATTAAAAATATATGTAAAATCATCTATATAAATAATTTTTAATATATATATTCATGGGTTAATATAATATATAATTACCATATCAATATTAGATATCCCACATTTATAGGGAATTTCCAAATTTGTTTGGGTAGTTAATGATATTCTAAGAGAAAGAGTAAGTCATTAACTGAGGTAAAATTCATTTTTAATATATCTCAATACGATAATCATTTATTATTACAATAGTTGTTATCATTTGTAAAATTATATAAATATATTTATATATTCCAACTATTTTTTATCATTATGTCTCTAATTTTCACCTTAATCAAAAAAATATTACAAAGTGGAAAATGGAATTCAAAACAATCTTTCTACCACTATCCTCACCCAAAATTTTCTAGGTTCCCCAAAGATTATTACATTTCAATTATCCTTGAAATAGATTATGATTATAATTCTGTTTAAAAGTATCTCAAATGATCGCACATCCAACTGCCCTCTCTTCCGTAAAATAATATACCATCAATGTTCACTGACCTTTGGAATAGTTGGTAGTGATGTATAACATGATGCATTTTTTCAATGGTTGATTAGAAAAACTGGTAAATGTGGATTTTTGGGGAATTATTGCTCATGAAATATATCATCATAGAGGAATCATAACATTGATGTGATAAATATTTCAAAATAATAATTTCACGAAAAATGATGAGTAACGTTAGGATTTTTTGACTCAAATTAAATATCGGATTGTTGTGCGACAAGCTTAGATGGATTACAAAATATGGGATCAGTGATTTGTATTGATGGAAGAATAATAATTCTTATAATGGTGTAGTTTGATTATGAGGATGTAAAATATATTAGGGGTAGACCATATTTTTTATAGAAGTAGGGGTACACATTTGGATTTCAACCTATCAATTCAATTTAATAGTAGTCATTAAATATCCACCTACCATATTACGGGTTGAGAGGGGATGGGTGTGTGGTATGATCCCCACTGGTAGTATAATGATTTCCTATCATATTATTAGAATGGTGTTATATAATGACAGTGTGGGTTCCTAGAAAACCCAAACTAATTGGTTAGGTTGTGCTACTAGTGGGTAAGTAGAATCGAATGGACTCAAACTTGAGTTGGAGTTCAACAAATGATGATCTTTCCTCCAAAACAAGACCAACCAAGAATAATTCTACTAGTAGAAAAAATAGAATGTGGACACCTACTTTATAGATATTTTGAACACATCATTACTGGGATATAACTACACTAGTCAATAGAGATATATTCGAAATTGAATCTCTGATTTTAATTTCAATTCCCCATATGATAAAATTTAATTTATCATAGAATGAACTGAATTGGATATATATATATATATATATATATATGCATAAACATTTCCCATTTGTTTATGCAAGTTCTTCTTTTTGGAGTAAACAATTAACATTTCCCCTTTTTTGATCATTTAAAAATATGATAAAGGATTTATAATTGGATTAAAAAATATTTTATTATGGGTTTTATTATCACATACACAACCATTTTATATTCCAATTTTAAATAAAAAGGCCACATAGGACGACATTTTTGTGTGTAAATTATTATTATTACTCTATTGAAAATGATATAATGATAACAATTCCTTTCTCATGAAGAAATTAAATTATAGGTACTCCTCCACTGATCAAGAGTGTATCCATCTATTATAGAAATATTTATATGAATTTTTATCATGGTTTTCATGATATACCATTTATGGGAGAGGTAAATACAATATTAGTAATGAAAATATATCATTATGTTCCCCCACAAAAAATATACGATAGGATTAGTGGAATTTCATGTGATATTGGGGGTATTATTTATTGGGTCTCAATACACATCATCTTAGGAATCGATAATGTAAAAAATATTGAGTGGGTTGCTTCATTTTTAATGTAGTTTAAAATTCTATTCGAGAGAGAGAGGGACACCACCTAGGAGTGACCTTTATATTCATCATTAATTGATTCCTTTCTCTAGAGAACAAGTAGTAGAGAGTATATGTGTTTGAGGTTTAGTACTCCCTTAGAAATCACATCATAGATGACCTATTGATTAATTATGAATTAGTGGTTTTTGAATTCACTTGATTGTCAAGATGTGAGGTATCAATGTTAATAACATTTTTTAGAAACAAATAGTTGTTCATGATAATGAGAATTTGTTTATTTCCATTATCTGTATTCTAGAGAGGTAAAACCTTACAGTGTATGGTATATCTCCGTTTTTTTTGCATCTACAATACTTCACCATCTAGTGTAAAAATTATATGTGAGGTGTGATTACATCCCTATAGAAATATATTCAATTATTATCCCTTTTGGAAAAGTGTAATTTCTAAAATGATATTCATCTATATTTACTCTAAATGTGAAATTTCATTCACATGTTTATATTTTATAAACCAATTTTTTAGTGATAATAGTTTATGTTGAGTTTTTCCTAGTTCACAAATTTTCGGGATTTCATAATAAAATATAATAACAAAAAAATTACCCCAAGAAACATTATATTGTATATGGTTTTTGTTTTTTTCATGTTGTTAGAATTCCATATATGATTGTCTTGTAATAGGATATAAAAATTTATTAACTATTAAATGTTATTTAATCAATTTTTAGAAAAAATTCTATTCCATTTTGTCAAAATTTATTAAATTTCAATTTAATTTCTTCAATTACATATATAATAGTGTCTACATAATGCTATATTTTTACTACCTACACACTTGATGATTTTAATGTATTTTATAATAGAAACCATTAATTTTTAAAGGTTATGTAAGGGTAAGAACTTTTTCAATGGGTTACATAAGTGTATATGTATGGATCCAATGTGATATTTGGGTAACCTATGCATTGTGTAATATGTTGGTGGAATTATTAAGTGTAAAATAATAGTATACACCCAAGCACAAGAGAAAAATATGAGTTTCAATTCGTTATAAACATGTTACCCTTACATCAATAAACTTTCGGGGGGGAGTGGTAGTTTATGAAATCAGGGAATTTACTATTATGGATGAATCATATTATAGAATACTTTATATGATTCACAATTGATTATTGATTAATGGAAAAATTTAATGATGAATTTAATTTTTGGTTTTAAATGCTATGAAACAAAATACAGAATGATTATCCTAAAATATATGATCCATTCATCCCTTTATTTTTAGAATCCTATAGTGTCTTAGTTGTTCATAATTCCTACCCCAAGATATATTATTTCCCTCTAAATCAAACAAGGTTATTCTTCTAGTTTTAGGAATGAAAATAATAATAACAATTCTTGGTTATTGATCTTAATTTTTCATTAGATAAATTAAATAAATCTAAAATCATGTAATGTTTGTAAAATGATCTCTTATATTACATATAAAAATAGATGAATAATTATTATATTTTTATTCATAATTATCACAGAATAATAATATTGAATTACAAAATGATTTTATCAGATTATTCTAAATAGATAGTATATTATCAAATTTGGTTTTATAATTATTATTTTAGGATGAAATGATTAGAATGCGTTATGGATTGAACTATTAATTGGGAATTTTTCCATGAGATAAAAACAGTTATCACATTTTTGTTTTTATTTATTTTGTAAATGAATGTTTTGAAATCATTTAAAGGAATTTCATATAAAATGTTTGACCTGAAAAATACACGATTGAGGTTCATGTGACAATTACTTAATGAATGTAGACCATGATTTAGGATTTTCATTACCATTTTTAGGCCAATCATCTGATTATTACCATGATAGGACATTGTGTTTTGATATTATTCGTAAATTCTTGTTTTAATCACTTGTGTTGTTTTTTGGATAATGTTTTACACTCATGATATGTTTTATGTGACTTTATATGTCATTCCATGTATTGTTTTGTGATATATATATATATATATATATATATATATATTATATTCATAGTACCAATGTGGTAGGTGGGAAAATCATGGCTCTATATACCTATAGGGGGATCCTAGTTAGCTTTCACATGTGACATAATAAAAGGATTGAGTTAGGTGGTGGGGAATGGTGGCCTATGTGTCTTGAACTGGGTGCATTATAGTCTATATGATCTAACCTGATAAGTGATATTAGGTAATGATAGTATATGTGTACCATCCCACATGTCCTCTTTGTCTTGAGAATGTGGTGGAAAGGTACTTAGAATAAATAGACATACCCACGAAGCCAAAGGCTAGAAATAAATGTCAAAGGTCTTTTATACATGTGGTGGATAATTTTATCCTTAATACTAAAACAATAAACTAAACATTTCATAACCAAATAAATGATATATGATTCATGAAACAAATAAAGAAAACTCAATCATTTAATTTATGTCAAAGAAAAACTAAAATGAAGTGCCACAACTTAAGAATACAATATCAAAGTACAAAATGGAAGATGAAACTATAAGATCTCATGAAAACCAAATGATCCCCAAATCACCACATGATCCATGATCAAACTTCAGCAATATCCATAGCTTCTATAAGTACTATTAAATATGTATGAAAATTCACCATTAATTGTTTCCTTGTGAACAACATCTTCAAACTCTCCAAAGTTCCAAAGTAGGGGTGAGTAATGAAAATCTGTAGATTTTCCCCATTGGCTTAGCTACTCATGCCACTAGAATAAAACAATTTATTAATATATACATAACAACATTTCATATAAAACAATTTTTAATAATGTATATCAAAATTCAAAAAAGTTCCATGGAATTCATTCTTTCAAAAGAACATAAGTTCCAATGGAACCCACCAAAAAATGTTCTAAAATAATTTCACAAATTATAGTTTGTCTAACCATTACACTTCACTTATCCACACATCCAACCAAGAATGTAATAATTGACCTCCCTATAGATATTTTTTGCGTTCCATCCTTTCACATATCCATCATTTAATGAACCATTTTGACGGGGTAGATCCCTGAACCGTTTTCATCCCACTAATTATGGGGTATCCTCATCACCCTTATAAAAACGTACTACACATGGAAACAACCCACCATTATTCCTATATAATTCCAAATCTTCCATTTTATCCTCTTAAATATAACTGTTCCTATGATGAAAACCTTCCAACGAACCAATTCAAATCAAACATTCCAATTAATTTCAATAAAACCATCCCTTTTATTGAAAACATTTTTATTGAACCATTTATCATAATTACTGAAAATCCACATTTTAAAATAAGCATTTAAAAAAAGAACCAAATCACTTTCTACAAAGACACCGCATATCCATCTTTCCACAAAAATTCAATCAAGACAGTTTTGAAAAATAATTACACAACATGTTCATAATAAATTTCACACAAAATATTCAATTTCAAATCATGAAATAATATTTATAAAAGATTTGTTGATAGTGAACACACATACCTCCATATATATGATGAAAATTATGAATTTTAAGGAAATATGCAACGAAACTGGGTTAAATTTCTATAAACCCATCTTCGTTATATTCCCTTGTAATAAACCATTCTGATCTAATAATATTGGGCCTCAAATAACATATATTTAACCTCAAAAGATGTATATCTAATAGGAAATGATAGATAGAGAATATATTTAGGAAAATCCATCAGGAACTACCCAGAATGAAGGGTTTCCACAATAATCCAGCTTCAAATCACTAGAGAATCCTTTTTATAACCAACGGATAAATGGGGGAAGATTACTCATCCTTTGGGAAGAAATAATATCATCTTATGAATCCTAGGAAGAAATATGAGGAAGTTATAGTGAAAAATCTGTGAGATCCATAATTTTAGGACCTTACTTTTATCCTGTCCATGGTTAGTGATATAGTTAGCCAAAAAATGCACTAACCATACACAAGATACTACCTCAAGATTTAAGCCTCACATTGCTGGATTTTAGGGTTTTCCAAATTTGATCAATCTATACCAAATACCGCAATCCATATTATGATAGTTTCTACAAGGATTCAGCATGGTTTGTAAAAACCATGCACAACCCTTGGACCATCCCTTCATCTCTTGTCTCATTATGTATGGTTTCCAATAGGCATTACCAATTTTTCCAAAATCATGTGGAAATCATGAACATGTAGTAAGTCCCCTAAAACACAATAAAAGGTAACCAAAATATCCCAAAAATCACACAGACACATTACATACACAAAAATCATAAATAAATGGTTACATACCTGAACCTAGGAGGATACATTCTCCCCACCATTGGTCATTCAATGCTAGGAATGTATATACACATTGCTTCTCTAAAAGATTTATAACCATTTATCTTTCCTTCCCTTCTCATGTTCCCTGGTCTCTTCATTAATCTAACCATGTTTCACAAAACCCTCACTTGACCAATTCTTTTTCCACACAAAACATTATCTTTTCTATCTGTAGTCCGCACTAAGATATGTACCGATGAATCATCCAAATATTGTTGAACATGATACCATAAACACACAAGGTTAGGATTAGGATAATACTTTTTTAACTGAGATAATTAAAATATATTGGTCACCGTACTAAACCACGATGTCAATGCCAATTGATATGCCGCATCAATGACCCATTTAAGTATATAAAAATAACCCTTTTATCGAGGAGATGACTTGAATTTCGTCCCAAAATGATGATTTCTGATCCGTGGAGAGATCCTCAAGAGAATATCATCAGTCACCTAAAATGAAAAAGGTCATAAATGATGGTCATCATATGATTTTTGAAAATTCTAGGCCATCTCTATTCATCCCCTAATAAACTAAATCTTATTTATTTTATCTAGGAAAATACTATGTACAACTACTGATGTCTCTGCTATTTCACCAAATGAAGTAGAAAAATAAAAGGACACCAATAGAATTATTCAAACAGTTCCATTTTTATAGTTTCTTGATAATAATAATTATATGCTAACTCCTCTAATGGAACATGCTCATCCCATGATCCACCAAAATCTATTACGAAAGCCTGTAACAACTATTCTTATTTATTATTATCTATTTGGATTTCCCATCCATATAAGGATTATATTCCATAATCTTTATTAATAGAGTCCCATTGGATTTCTATAAGGATTAATATAAAGGAGATGTAAACCTAGGATCTCTATTCTAATATAGTATACACTTGTATTCTGTGCATATTTACCACTTATCAGATATCGATTTTTGATAATATTACCCCTATATGAGATTCACAAAAAGTGATAAAGTGAGATGACATTGTGATTTGATCCACTATCACCCATATGGAATCATGTGTCAAAATAATTTATTAGATACATATTACAAAATACATAACTATCTTCTTCATCGTCAAAAAATAGGTACTGACTACAACATACATGTTATCCACTGATGCTTTTCCATAACATGTTAAAAAGTTATGAATCTAGAAACAAACTTCGCCACATTCATTTTCATACCATTTTTACTAGAATTTTCGTTTAATGCATTTTATATCTTCTATATTCTAAGATGAACAATCCATCCAAATGTTTATAAATCTTGATGAAGTTATTCCCCCCAAACTATTGGTACCACCATCCAACTTAGTAACACCAACACTAAACACTCATCCATCATCCATAATTCAATGGTCTCCCAAAAATTGAGTTTTGAGCTTATTGCAATACATTTTGAATGAGACTTTAATGCCTTTGTAACAATATTTAACAAATCAAGAACCACTGAAACTAGATTGAAATCCACAACATCACCTCAGTCATTGCAATCAACATGCAAGATGGCTGAGACTGACAAGAACATTAACTCATATAAAGAATCTTTTTCTAAATGATCATATGGTGTTCTACGTAATTCATCTTCCATGGAATTTTTGATACCCTATGTTTACAGGAAGTTATAGTTGAATATTTTTAGATACTTTAACTATCTTCTCTATCTAAAATTAAAATCCCTTTGCGAGAAAATATGTTTCAATCTCTTATGATCTATAAACATAGTATATTTCTCACAAAAAGGTAATAATTAAAAGCCTTTAAAGCATAGACTATGGAAGGTAACTCCAAGTCATGCATTAGGAAGTAATTATCTAGAACTTATATCTAAAATGATCCATATGAAAATAACAGGATCTCCTTCCATGAGAACACTCCTGAACCCAGACCCCAAAACATCACAACACACCACATACCATTGTCTAGGATCGGGAAAAATAAAGGTCGGTGTTGATGTATGGAAAATATTAATTTCTATAAAAGACTTATATAATTCATCATTCCCCTATAATTAATAATAATTCTTTGTCAAATCTCTCATAGGTGAATCTATCCATGAAAAATCATGAATAGAGCATCATTAATAACTAGATACACTATGAAATATTCATATCCCAATGAAATTCATTAATGGTTACCGGGAGATAGCATCTCCTATCTTCTCCATATCTAGTAAAACACAACTTTCCAAATTTACATGGCCAATAAATCGAACCTATTTTTTTCAAAAATCATTCTGATAATTTTCAATACAAATGTTGATCCCTCGAGATTCCCAACACTATTATCATGTTTTTCTCATGATCAAAACTTTTCCATGAATACACCAAAATGTTATCCACACACATAACCAAAAATCTATAAAGATACCTATAAAATATATTATTCATAAATTCAATAAACACCATTGGAGAAATCATTACAGTGAAAGGAATTAACACATATTCATTATTTTCATATCTGGTTATGAGAGCTGTGTTTGGAATATCATCTTTCCAAATGCACAATTCAGGATACCATGATCTCATGTCAATTGTGGAGAATCCCTAATCTTCCTCCAATTGATTGAAATTGTCACCAATTTGTGTAATTGGATACATTTTCCTTATCTTAACCTTGTTAATCATATGAAAATTGACATCAAGTTGAAGAGTTCCATCAACTTTCTTGAAAAACAAAAATGATGCTTTCCCCAGAGACATTCTTGTCTGAACAAACCCTTTTCTTTATATAAACTCCTATTGCACTTTTAAGACCAATATTTCTATTAGTTACATCTAATAAGATATAAGAGAAAACAGACTTGTCACCAAATGATATCAATCGTAAACTCCACTTCTCTTATATGTGGTAACCAATAGATTTTATAGAGAAAAAAATCTAGAAACTGATCAACCATTGTTGTTTTAATATTTCTCTCCATAACATCTATAGATTCCAAGGTAAAATATTACAACTTGTATTAGATTATTCCAACTGTTGGTGAAAATTCGCATGTTTCACCTATCGTTACAATATGGTCTCCTCAAGAGATATGCTTAGTGACGTCGTCTTTTGGGAAACTAACCCTTATTGTATAATAGTAAATATATGCATTGGAAATTGTTAACAAATCCATACCCATGACTAAATCATAGACATTCATATCCTGCATTTATAAATACCATTTCATATTAGTTCTATCAATAGTTATAGAACATGATCCATACATAAAGGCTCGATATTCTCTTTGACCAAAATATGTTTTATTTTTTTTCATAGAGTGAGTGATCTCATATTACGAACATACCAAGTCAATAGCATGATAAGTAATAATGGAATGGGAGGAACCCATTTCGAAAACACATGAATAAGGGTTTAATTCAAAATAATTATACCACTCAATATAGATAGTCTATGTTTTTCATCCATAATAACCTAGTATTCTTCGTATAATTTCTTTGTCGCTACATGTTTCTCCTTGTTTCACGATTAATATTTATTTCCCTGAGGAGTTAGGGAAATAAAGAATCATCATGGATTGAACAGTTCTTCTAATAACATTTATTATACTACCATTTCCCCATTGAAGCATTTGATTCCTATAATACCTGATATGTTACTTGAGCACCTTCCCTCGAAGAACTATGACAATAGAGGTGAAGATGACTCATGTGATTTTTTTGTGGAATAATCTAGGTGGTTATGTACACTGTATCTTCATGTGGTCGATGGAAACAGATTAAAAACCACCAAGATGGCTTTGTGTTTTTATAGGAAGATTCACTGATCGATCCTTTTAATTCTGATTCACTTTCTCAACATGGAAATAGGTTTCCCTCATCCAATTTAAAACAACATTAGTGTTACTATAATTTTCCATGGGTATCCATAGACGTTTTCCTCTTATAGCTCCTGATATGACTTATATAAAAACTTTATTTCTATAAACCATCTCTTTATTGTCCATAATATTGAGAAAATAAATATATTAGAAAATCTATTTCATCATACCAGATTCAAATATGATTTCCATAAATGACTCAATAGCCACAAAATTTGGTGAAAATCACACTAAATTCATGAATTTAGCCACATAATCTATTATAGAAATATTTTCCTTCATTAAGATGGAGAAGAACTTTGTTATTTGGATTCTAAAAATGAGAGGATAGAATTTTCTATCGAACAATTCTTCAAATTACTCCATCCATGGAATTATTTTACTTTATCCTAGATAGGTAGAGCCCACCAAAATATTGAAAGATCCTCTTGAATATACATAACCATCTTGACATTCATCTCCACTGGTGTGCCGATGTAATCAAATATACGATTCATCCTCTTCAGCGTTAGCTCTTCCATTTCTGGTTCAGAGTCACCCCAAAAAATGGGTGAATTCTTCTTCTAGAACCAGATGGAATGAGAATAGTTTCTTGTATCTTCACTCTTCTTTCATGTGTCCACATCCTAAGATTCTTGGATGATACTCTAAACCATATATTTGTTCACGTACAAATCAGGTGCAACCACATTCTATGTAGATTCTTCCAATTTGATTCAACAATACCCACCGAGTTCAATTTTCAATTCAAATACCAAACACCATATGTGTCACTCTCTATTAAATGAACTATTATCATTTCAAATTCTACTACATATAACTATGACAACAATGCTTTCAAAAATTACCCTTTACCAAGGTCAACCATTTTGGAAAAAAATTCAAATATCTTTTAAAAATAAAACTATTTTCAAAGCAAAAAAAAACATAATCTTTTCAATATCATTCATTTAATTATAATTTCAACATTTTTGAAAAAAAATTCATTTTGAAGAAAATCATATATAATTACTAAATTTGAAATATTAAATCCTAGTGGAAATTCATTTCAATATTTCATGTCATTTTAGTCTCATTGGCCAAACCTATGATAATTAGAGTCCAAATTTTATTTGTATCTTCAAAACACTTATGTAACCAACTCCCTAGTAACATGAAATTTCTATATGAAAATATAAGAGAAATATTATTTATTCACTATATTTCAAGACCCTACAATACTACTACTTTTTACCAACCGAAAACCAGGAATAGATTAGAATGAATATCAACTCTAAGACCAAAATCACTAATGGTTACTTGTCACAAAGGAAGGAACAAGCTGATACCACTTGTAACATCCCACCCCTACTCATTTTCTTGAAATGGTGTTGGAGAGTCACTTGGCCTTATTTGGAATGTCCATGATGGTAATGGATTGAAATATATATATAAGAGCTTCAATACATGTGGGGGACAATTTTCCTTTTAAGAATAAAATAAAATCCCAAACATGTCATAACCAAAGAAGTGATTTTTGATACATAGAAAAAGGAAATACAACTGAAAGAATTAATTTATATAAAGAACAAACTAAAACCATGTTCCATAGTAATCTACTTCAATATAAAAGCACATAGGGGAATAAAAACTATCATAACTCAAGAAAAACACATAGTCTCCAATTCTCTACACGGTTTATGCTCCAACTCCACCGACATCCCAATTGTCATGGGATACTAATAAGGATGGGTGATACATTACCTTTTCCCATTCCCATTAAACAACATCTTCAAAATAACCAATGTTCCAAAGTACAAATGAATAATGAAACTCAGCATATTCTCCCACAAGGATTTCCCTACCAACTCCACTAGCATAAAACATGTTATCAATATTTATTTAATAATAGTTTATATAAAAAATTTATATATTTTTTTATCAAAATATAAAAATGTTCCAATGAAACATGTTCATGAAAAAAAATAATGTTCCAAATAAATAAACCCAAAAAAAATTCTAAATTCATTTAACAAATTCTATTTTTCATAACCATTGCACATAACCTATACAGACACCCAACCATTCCTGAGAACACATACCTCCCAATACTAACGAATGGTGATTCATCCTTTTACTAATCCATCACATAGTGAACAATTTTGAAGGGGGGGGGGGGTTCCCTAACCCTTATCCATACCACTAACGATGGGGGATACTCCTAACCCTTATTCGTCCCGAAGGAACATGCGTAGACCCAAGAATTATTCCAAACGTGTTCCAAATCAACCATTTCATCCATTTAAATTAAAAAATTCCTTAATTGAAAACCATCTGTAAAACCATTTCAGATAATCATTCCCATTAATTTCAATAAAACCAAATATGTTATTGATTTTTAATTAATCCATTTACTATAATTCCAAAAAATCTATATTTTAAACTAATAATTTTAAAATCAAGAACCAAATAACGTTATGAAAACACACAAAATATCAATTTTTCCAATTTCCTTTACTCAAGAGGGTTCGAACATATCATTACAAAACTGATTAAAAATAAATATCACATAAAATAATTTCTTCTTAACATAGATTGAGGAGTTGAGAGGGATGCCACATACATTGTTTTTTATAATGAAAATGAAGAGGAAATCAACAAAATTCCGAAGAAACTGGGTCAAATATCCATTATCCCACCTCAGCACTATTCCTATATCAGAAAAAAAATGTAGATATATTAACAAATATAATAAAAAATATTAGATCTAACCACAACATATGTAGATCCCG
The DNA here is from genome assembly GCA_963277665.1 of Viscum album. Taxonomy (NCBI): domain Eukaryota; kingdom Viridiplantae; phylum Streptophyta; class Magnoliopsida; order Santalales; family Viscaceae; genus Viscum; species Viscum album. The sequence goes on along the minus strand of OY728127.1, from coordinate 1,954,662,937 downwards.
GAAACTAAGAAAAACAGAGACGTATATATAGGAAACCCCATCAAGAACTACCATGAATGAAGGCTCAAAAAAATAATATGGCTTCAGATCACCAATAGAAGCCTTTGGATCACCACTGAATCAATAAGATAAGATTACCTATCATTTTGAAATAAAAAAACTTGATTTAGGTCCACATAATAGAAAAAATGATGGAGTTTGAAAGAAAAATGCGTGAGATCCATAATTAATTGATCTCACATTTAACCCATGCACAGTTTGGAAAGCTAGGCTATAACCGTCCACAGTATTTTTCCTCAATGGTTTAACCTCAAACTGTTTCAAAACCGTGCACCCACCATTCCAAATCCCACTATATAATTAATCATGGTTTCTCTTTGGATTTTGAATGGTTTGTATTAATAGTGTGCAACACATGCACCTTCCCTTTATCCAAAATCTGAGTGTGAATGTTTCTCTACAGAAGTTTCATGATTTTCCAAAGTTGGGAACCAATAGTAAATCCCCAACACCCTCCAAATGTTCTCCAATATCTCAAAAATACCACCCATATATATTACTCAATAAAAAATAAAAAATAAAGGTTTAATTACTTGGAACTATTGGTGATACAATATGGACCAATCTTGTGATATAAAAAAGAGGATTATGGCCTATAATGTAATAATCTATAGGTATTTGGAAGGTGTAACTATTGATCAGATTTATGAAGGACCTACATTTGTGAGGTTTTCATGACCACATTGATTTTTTTGAATAGTATGAAAAATAAGGTACTGATGTAGTTTTTTGTGGCTTGGTTAGAACATAGACAATCCATATTATTTTTTTGTTATGTGATAATGTATTTATTTTCTTGTATTACACTTTTTTTTCTAAACCATCATGTTATTTATACATTTTTTATGTCTTAAAATTCATATTACTCACCCCCAAAATGGAAATCAATATGTTCATGCAGACATTATATTTAGGGGTACATACAGGGGAATGGGGAATGTGTCATATAGTTGACCCATGGATCTCAGATCTAGGATGGGTACTAAGATATACACCAAATGAATCTGTAGATTTATGCATTAGTTTAACTATATATTCTCAATGTTAAATATTAATAATGGGAGATAATTATTTTAATTATATTTTATGATTTCCATATAATATTATATATGGAATTTATGATTTAATACGTGTGTCTGATTTCTATGATTCATATTGATTTTTTTTGGATCAACAGCTGTTAAGGGTACTTTCCCTGTATATACAGATTTCAAACCCTAATAGCTTGTTGGTAGACTCTTGCATATGTGGAGGAATATATGAGTTATGGTGCCTCCCTAGATTGGACATGATGGTTATGTACATGGAATTAAAATATTTTATTACTTGATATTTTTCTTAATTTATTTTGAATAATATCATACATGATAGAAATGAGATAGGATACATGGGACTCGAGTAGGGGAGTTTTCTTATTTTTTACCAGAACATGAGTACTAGACCTCGAAGACAATATTGAGGGGATATATGTTACTATGTTATGGTATTTGAGTGTGTTTATGAATCATGATTTATAACATAAGAACGCATTCCATATATATATATGTATATTTATTATTTTGTGGATAATTATTCCTTCGTCAAATACCATGATATATTCAATTTATATTTGATAGAACAGTGTTTTAGGATTGAGTGATATATCTATTTTGAGGATGTTTTGACATATCTATTTTTTTATTTGTAAAATTAGAGCACACTATTGTGTTTTTTAAGATATATGAATGTTACTATCATGTAGGCAGGGAAACCGTGCCTAGTTATAGTTGAGATATGACTTTTTTAAGGGGTTGACTCTGTAAAGAAACATTTATTTGATCCAATATACTATAATTGATCACTCACTAATGTTCTAAATTCACCCTTCACATAATTTGAAATTGTACCTTTATGATGCTTGATTGGTTAACATAGTCAAGTTGGAAAGAACACTCCCATGAGGGAGGAAGATAATTTTCAACCAAAAGTTATGCAGAAAAAATTCCCATGCCCACCCCATTGTTTTTGGTGGAAGGACCAATTTCTCTTGTAATCTCATAAATATTTCATATCTAAAGAAAGTTAACTACGCAGAATATGGTTGAATTTTCTAAATATTTTCCCCGCTATATTATTCCATAATTCTGGGGAATTGGATGCCCACAAGATATAGGGGACTTCATTCAGATCATTAAGAGTATCCTCTACTTGGTAGAGACCCTAAAGGATCAAAAGTATTATCTTGAGACTTCTATGCTACATGGAATGTATGGATGCTGATGTGAAGTTATTCTTCAGGAAGGAATGTGAGAGGGACTCACAAGGGTGACATTCAACAATATTTTCATTTTGGAGTTAATATCTATTATAATAAATCACTATTGAGAGTAGGAATTCATTGGTCTTAACTTGTGTAAAATTATTGTGTATTTTAACATTGAATTCATCTTAGAGTTTTCATACATGGCCCATCTATTTAATGGGGATAAATAGAAGAGATCTAAGAAGATTGATATTGGGCTTCAAAAGAGTTTAAATAATAGTTCATGAACATAGGCTTGTAAATATTTATGAAATTTATTTTCATGGCCCGAAATATCATAAATGTGGTAGTGGAGAATATATATAAAACACTTCTTCCATCATTGAACAGATATCCTATTGATACTTCCACTAGAAGGTATACTAGTGAAGAAAATTTACTAATGTGCATCGGTTGATATCCAATGTTGAGTTGAATATCTTTCACATATTTTTTGGGTGAATGAGGAACTCACTACATAATCAATACGTAGTGGGGGAAATATCATACTCCATTCCCATAACCTTGGATCAACTATCCTCAGTGTGTAAGGATGAGACATCTACGGTGATTATAATCAAATCCATCTCAAATGAGGTATCTTTTGAGCTTGATTCAGATCCACGCATTGAAAAAATTGATATGTCAGAGTAATCAAACACATGTTCATATTCATCCGATTATAAGGGTTCTGAAAATCATATATAAAATTTATTGGTCCATGGAGCTAAGGGATGTTATGTTTACAATGTGGGCCAGAATGCATCAGATGGTGGTGACAAATTTTCTTCTATCTGAAGTACAAATTTAATCACATCTACATTATCTAATATTTTTTGATACTAATACATCCTATTCAATCATATCTAAAAATTATATAACTTAACTTGATGTACTGATAAAACATTATTCTGAGTTGTTATCCATTGATACATAATTGAGCCTGAATGTGTTCCATGTTCAACGATATCGAGAGTGTCTTAATGTTCTTACTGGTAGTGGAAATATTGAGGATATCATGAATCTAGATATAATGATAATTTACATGCTTAATGGAATAAGATTCATGACATACTTCCAAGCTCACATCAATTATTATGATAGATTAGTATTTCTTATGTCACCGGAGGGGGAGAAGTAGGTGTTAATAGGATAATAGGAAATTAGAATATGATGAGTGGGTCTAGGTGTGAATCATCTCAATATGATTATAAACCCTATTGTATGAGTGGAACTTTCAATAGGTTTAATGGCATACCCATCATATTTCCCTGACTAAGGGATCTCTATTAGCTCTTCCTTCCAGATTACTTAAAATGACTTCTGTAATATACCATGAATTCAAGTATAGCATTGTTTGAATAAAATGTTGATTAAATGATTTTTTTCATTTTTTAAAACATACGAAATTGAGATTTTAAATAAAATTAAATTATTTCCCCCAATAAATTACAATTTATGTTAAAAATTATGATATAATATTGATAATAATAAGATATTACTTTTTCCCAAAAAATATTATTTTATTTTGTCTATATAAATATAATAGTTTTTTTTATTAAATGTTATTTTTTATTAGAAAACATCTATTTTTATTCAATGTTTAAAATTATATGATTATCTTATAATAAATATAAATTATTATTTATTTTTTATAAATGTTATTAATATTCCCATTATATTTTATTTCATTATTTATTATATTTTTTTAATAAATCTGTACCTTAAATTAAAATGATATAAATTATTTAAAAGTACTTTTATTTTTTCATGAACATTTATAGTTTTCAAATCCTAATTTTTTTAATACTCTAATATTTGTGTAAATTATTATTTCTAATAAACATGATATGGTTCAATTTAATATAATTTTAAAAATATAATTTTTGGTCACATAATATGTTTATGTAATAATATATGATATTAAATAATTTATTTCATTTCAAGATAAATAATTGTATTTTTTTTGATAATTTGTATAATATTGTTAGTGAAAATAATAAATTCATAATATTAATATTAAATATATTTAGTAAAAGAATCATTAATATTTTAAGTATATTTAATTAAATTAAAAATCAGAATAATATATTTTTTCACAAAAACAATCATGGTTTGGATAGTAAATAAATTCAAGTATTTATAATGTGTATTATTATGAATTTTTCTCAACTAATTTTTTCATTTTTTGATATTTAAAACATTACATAAATTTATAAAATATAATTTCTACTATATGCCATCCAAGGACCACATCAGCCACACTTTTGGGACACTATGGAAGAACTATATAGGAGGCAGTCGATCGGGCCAGCTGCTTGGAGGCACGATGTGAAAATGGATAGGTACATAGAGCCTGCATCATGTCATCCAAAGAACACATGGGAGAATAGTTGGCCATTATTTATGTACAAGATTAATATCTTTTAGGTATTATCTTACTCTACTTTGTCAACAGTTTATAATGGGAGTTGTTGGTATATATTAAAGTTCACTAATGTGCAATTTTTTTACGTTGGATTATGGGACAGGTACTATTTTAGTTATCATATTAATTTCAACTTATATCACTACTGTCTAATATGATGTTCCATATCAATAATATATCCAAATTAGTACATCCTCAACATCATAATGAGATTAAAAACCCTTTAATTTGTTTCTTTTTCTTTTGATTATTTTTCCATTCTTGATGAGCTTATGACCAAGAACGAATCCACTTTATTCCTTCATTATAATCTTCATTCATGGATAGAATATTATTTATTGTTACATACAAAAAAACTAAAAGGTATGCAAGATAATACCGTGACTTTCACTATCAACGAACATCCATTTCACCATTTTTCTTTTAAAACTCTTTATAATAAGTTATGTAAATAATATAAACACATATGTAATCACCAAATTTAAACTATATATCGACTAAAACTCAAATATATTTCTAATTTCATCATCTTCTCATCTGTTCAATTCATTTATTATTTATGGGTTATATATATATATATATATATTCACAATCGACATTTATGTATGTCAAAACATGAACCTTCCAAAATATTTTGTTTCTCCTGAAGGTACACAAGTTGTTGAGGGGTGTCAGAATTTATAAATAAATAAATATAGATATATATATATATATATAACAATTTTACACTTATATATATATATTTCTATAGAAAAAATTAAATCATTATTTCATATATAAGTCCTTCCTTGCTTGGTAAGCCGACATGTGCATCAGTGTCATGTCTATCTATGTGACAAAACTTTAGTGATCACCACTAAATTTTGAATACCAAACCCTGTGGATATATATAGCAAGGATATAAATATAATGAATATATACATATTTCATCATTATGATAATATGATTTTTCAAGAATATTCACTGATAATTTTATATAAAACTAAATTGAATAATGTTTTTATATAAAATGATATCCCTTTAAGAGCTACTCATATAGAATTCTAGTCCAGTTTAGAATGAATAGGATGTGAGTAAGAGAGAGCATGAGAAATTCGGAAAATATGAATATTCCATAAAGAAGAAAATTTCAGCAAAATTCAGTTAAGGGTGATTTATTTAAATAAATAAATTCTATTAAATGAAAATTACATAAAAAGGCTATTTATTAAAGAATATTTCTCTAAAAGAAGACGTTTTTTTATTTATGAATTTGTTTCATTCAAAATTTATTTTCATGTATGTTATATTTATTTTCAAAATACTCTTACATGATTTTCAACACTCCATTGAAAAAATGATTTATTAATATTTCTTTTTATCATATGTAAATGTGTTTTTCATTAATATTTTATTGTTTTTCATGATCACTAGTTGTAGGGGAAAATGATTTTTTCCATTTTCAATTCCATTTCAAAATGAGTTTGTTTCAAGAACTATATTTTAAACTATCATGAGGGAATTTGGAAAATTATATTATATATGAGTTATACTTCCAAAAATTTATTAATGTTATACCTAATTTTATATATACATCAATTATAATAGTTTTCATTAATATTATGTTTTTCATCATAAAATCATTAGTTTATATAAAATTTTAAACTAGTATTTTTAAATATTTTCTTTGAATGTATAGATTTTATTGAAAATTATGTATTTTTCTTTCATGGAAAATTATAATTATAATTTTATATTATTTATCAAAATAAATTTAATGAGATAATTTTAAAATGGGTTTTTAAAAGGAAATATAAAAATAATGGATGGATCTTGAAAAAGATTTATATAAAAATTTTACAGTTCCTTATCGAATTTGACAAAGAAGAATGGGGAGTAAACCCAAAACATCATGGGGGATTTTTCTCAAACATGATACCAATATTGGTTATAGATAATTATTTTGTTTTTTTATGTATCAATATACTCTGAAATAAATAAATTATTTTTAAAGTAAATATATAAAATTTCCAATGGTAAATCCATGTTATTTGAAAGGTAATTTTATTTTGAAATTAATTTTTCTTCAAAGTGTGATATATTTTATATTTTTTTGATGAAAATCCTATATTAATATTTGCTGAAGATTTTTATATATAATAGGTTTGGTATTTTATATAAATAAATGCCTTCAATGGATATTTTTATTTATTATTAAATGAGTTTCCCGTAGAATGAACGTTCCTTAATAAGAAATTTTATGTTCACCCTATGTTTTAAAATAATTTTTGGAGGGTAATTTGATGTTCTAACATTTTGTTTATTTCATATAATAATCTATTTTTAGAGAATCTATATATAGGTTCTGTAGATAGTTTTTTTAAAGATAATAATTGTTTAGGGTTTTCCTAGTCCTAAAAAAATATAAAAAAAAATTCATTGGGTGTCTAATGGGATCTACATTTTTAAATTTAATTGTTTTAAAAAAAATATACACCAGGTTTTTTAATTATAAATGAGAGTACAGGTCTCGTGATGTATCAACATCCATCTAATTGATGTGATGAATTTTATATAGAGATTGAACTTGATAAAATACAAATTTTGATACCCCTTATCATATGTCTATAGAAAAATTGAAGGAAATAATAGTGGATCTTAAGTTCATGTAGTATAAGGGAAATATTATTAATATTACATTACCATGGGTTGCAAAAATTTTGTTCTCGTAGAAGGAGGAAGGTATTTTTCAACACTGTGTATAATAAATGATGGTTAATTATGATAATGTGATGAATAAATATGTATTTACATGTAAAATCATATAGTAGGTATATTAACAGGGTCCTAGTGGTACTCCAAGATTGATCTCTAATTTTCCCACCATTAGTTACAGTTTATAGAGGAGGAGATCGATAAGATTGAATTTCATAAAATGTGTGGTATTCATGGAGTTTGGTGATAATTTTTGGATTGGTGAATATATTAGTGGTTTTCATTGATATAATGAACCACATATTCCATTGATATATTGACTCATTAATCAATGTGTTCATTTATGAAATGAACATCTTATCAAAAATCCTAGAGAAACATTCTAGAAATCTTGAGAGAGTCTTCAATACGAGTCAGTAACATCAGCTTTATGCCATTTGTCGAAGTGTAAATTTTAGTATAAGAAGGTGAAATGTTTGGCGATTGTAGTGTATGTTATAGGTATGTTTTTTGTTCTACAGAATGTTAAATATGTGATGTCTCATACTCATCCCTAAAACAATATTGAGGTTTTGATCATTCATGGATTTAACAGATAGCACCGAAACATAATCTAATAAGGAACATGTTTCTTATAATCGTTAACCACATTGATGGGAACTAGAGTGATGTTAAAGTGGTCTGACTGATGTGAAGTCGTATTTCTCTTATTGAAGTATAATTTTACTATAACTCATGAATTCAAACTACCTAAGAATGATATTTTTGATACTTTATACTTTGATGATGTAGGCATTGGTATAGGTTTCGTACTAATATAAAAAGAGTTTGTAGTATCATATAGGTCATTTTATATGTTTAATAATGTGAAGAATTATACTACACCTAAATTGTATCTACTAGCTATGATTCAATATTTTAAGTGATTCAGACACTATATATTGAGCAATAACATTTTTTCTACACAAACCATAAGAGGCTTTATTATAACATAGTGTAATGGAACAAAAATAATAAGAACAGGTAAAAGATAATGTACATGGAAAATATTTACAATTAGGTTGATTAATAACCATATAAAAAAATTTAATATTTTCTATTAGCAGTAAGAAGCGGGTATCATAGGATCTTGGTGCACAACCATCAACAGAGTAGTGGCTCCTAATGAGATTTTTAGCTGATCAGAGGATAGATAATTCTAAGGTGCATGGATCAACAAAATTTTCTCCATTAAATTTATAATATTATTTATTTAACCATTTAATATCTGGAAAAGATACTAATATAGATTGTTTTCTGATGTGGGGATAACTATCAGGTGGTGACCTAATACCATGTTATCATTATATTGTGATGATGTTATCTTTCCACATGGGATAATTGTAGTCCCTGATTCCAAGAGTGAATTTATGATGTGGTGATTCTATACCCCTATTTGGATGGTAAAATATTTAGAAACAATAACATAAGATGATTTTAAAAAGTAGTTTTTGAGGAATATGATTGACAGTGAAAACTCTAGTTTTAATTCCAGATGCCTTTCCTTCAAGGTGATTTAGTCTAGGAATGGACATCCTAGTGGCTTACTCTAGAAAATTATTGATCCATTATTTAAGAGAGGGAACCTAAAAACTAGGAATTTTTTGGGCTTACACTGACCCCTATGAGTCATGACACTGGATGTGGTAATTTTTATCACCTAAAAAATTATCTTATTTGTTACCAATCCATTAGAATCACATGGTAGAATAGTTTAGATAGATGTATGTTTGTGAGGTAATAAAATTGAATTGTGTTACCTTGAGCATCATATCTAACGTAGACACATGTTTTATTCCACATTTTATTATGGGATTACAAATGCGAAGACATACTCAGCTATGATGGAGAATCATGTACCATCCCTAGATAGATGGATAGTTAGAGTGTATAATTTAGATATTATAGGATATTTTCCACATAATGATTCCAAAAACCATGGATCATGGGATGAGTAAAATTCCATGGTTGATTCTTCTTACAATAATAGTTTCAAGGAATCTAATAATATGTAACTATTTGATGCACATTTTTGTAATCCATTCCATTCATCTTTTTTTTGCATGAGGTAGGTGATATAGTGGTTTTTGGGTCCATTATAGTAAATGATACATCTATGAGAGTGTAGAGGATTTAGAATCTGTTTCTCACAGTATAGGGTATACATGAATTTTATACCATTAAAAGTATACTTCTTTTGGATATTTATATTGGCATCTAATTTTTTCTATGACTGTATCCTTATTTAGACACTCGATGATTGTTAATGTAAGGTAACATAGCCCCACATTATAATAGACCCCTTTTTATTTCTTGGTTGGTAATGATAGTGGAATAAAAAATAGATCTTCATCCTTTCTACTAAGGTATGCATGATGTAAATCTTGTATATATTTTATATAGGTACATGGTTGACACCAAAAAGGTCTTCAACTTTGAAAAAATTGATCTTGGGCCAGATGAAATATAGATGGAGCACCCAATGTGAATTGTGAAGTAGTGTGATAAATTATTTTATTGTATGATGATACCATTTATACAGTTCTGATGGAGGCATGGATATATCTTAATGATGCGCCTAAATTTGATTTTATGGTTTGATCTTAATGTATCGAGATTTCGATAATGTCAAATAGAGACACTTTTCAAGGATGATATGTTATTAGAGGGAGATAATTGAAAATTCTTAGTTTTTAATTTTTTAATCCTATTATGGTTATAATTTATTTGTTTTTAGTCAAAATTTAATATGATTCAATTTAATTTCTAACCTTACATATGGTATCTATCGTACATATAGGTAGTTGGGTTCTACATATATTCCAAAATGCTTTTAGTAGTTGTGTAAGGGTATCCCTTATCTTCTAAGGGTTGTGTAAGGGTAATTTTTTTTTCTGGTCTATGAAATGGTAGGCCATTTTTTATAAAGTGTGTGTTAGGGTAACCCATGTAGAATTTAATTGTATATTAAAAATTATAAATTTTTACCAAGGGTGAAATCCTACATTGATGAACAAACTATTTTCTATGCAAGGGTATAACAATATATCCCTTTCACAATAATCCTTTTAAGGGAAAAGTGGGTTTTATATAATTTTTTCACCTTATTAAAAACCGGTGGTGAAATAAATTTTTTGTGAAGATGTAATAAAATATCAAGTAATTTTATTCCAGGAATAATTTAATTTTATTATCTATGATGATGGAAAAATTTTAGTCATTCATAATTGAGAGATGAAAAATAAACCGATTTAATGAAGAATAAAATTTGGCGATTTCAATACTATGAACCAGAACACTTTATTATTATTCTATATTTTCTAAATCCCACTTACCATTGTTTTGATGTCTTATTTATTCCAAAAATCTGGAATTTATAAGCATGATCTATAAAATTCTATTTATTCTAAACAGTTTCTTCTGTCATTTTAAATTATGGGCAACCCTATGTCTCTCCTCTATATTTGAGAAGCTTTTTTAATGGATAATTTATAGGTATCCTATTTATTGTTTAATTTTTAAAGTGTGAATTTTTTCTTCTTTATTAATAATTGAATAAGAATAATTATATTTGTTCTTCAAAATTATTAAATAAAAATTATAATGATGTACTACATTCGTATCTCATATTATTCTATAGAGTGGAAATATTACCACATGTGGTTCTTTAATTTATACATAAGGATGAATTGGTTGGGACTTTTTATGGATGAAACTGATAACTTTGAATTTATTTGGGTTAGAAAAACTATTTTCTTGTGTTATGTTTTTATTTAATTTCAAAATTAAATATTTAGCATCATTTCTATGAATCCTTGGAAGATTGATATGGTTGACTAATACACATATTTGATTTGATTAATGATACTTAGAAAGACATTGATGTTGAAATAAAAAACATAATATGGGGAGTTACATTCTTTGCATTGGTCATGTATATAATATTTATAATGATGATTTTTAGTGTGTTGATGTATTTTTTACACTGATGAGTTCATCTTCTATGTGCATGTCTTGGTTACTTCTTCACACTCATTATATGTTTTGTGGGCCTTCATATGTTGTTCTTATATTCCATGTGTTTTATTTGTTTTGTTATTTAATTTTATTCTATTCATAGCACATTGTTTATATAAAGTATTATCATGGCTCAGATTCCATAGAGGTGGATCATTATATGATGATACATGTCACATGATTATAAGACCATGAAAGATAATGGGAAATGATAGTCTATGTTGAATGAACTATAGCGACCCGGCCTTTTCTTTAATTACTATTACATCATTTTAAAGATAAAAAACAAAATATCATTACACATAGAGGACCCCAAGGTTTAGTGTCTTGGGAAAACTAGGACCATACATATCAAATACAACATCAAGCATAAACATTTAATTAATTTCTTCATCTCTAGCTTCTTATTGACACTTGTCCTCTCCTTAGTACATATAGCCACCTGAGGATATACATCAAAAGGGGTGAGATAGAATCCCAGTAAGAGGATAGATAAGAAAAATATAACATGGGGTGAGCATAAACATAACATAGGCAAAAGATCATGCACATGAGAGGAGCATAAATAAAAGACTTGGAATGTGGCAATGCATAAAAATGAAACCTCGTGTCTTAGTGGTTAACTACAACACATACTTGTGAACCAGTCTAGAATCATTTTCAAACATTATTTCACATTTACTCATTATATTCATCACTTTACCTAATTCATTGGAGCGCTATATAATTTCGGGTGCACCCGTCACATTTAAACATTCATATTGCAATATAAAACAGGGCGCACCCGTCACATCCTAACATTATTATTTATCAAGCATGCCACAATGAACATATAAAATAAATGATCATATCTAACCAATGAAAAGATATGTGTTTCATCTCATAAGAACACATTCATAAACTTTGGGATCCCAAAAGAAAGAGGGAACAACATTCTTGATACAAGAACCATCAACCTTGAATGAGAGGTAAAAGTTGAGTTCTTAAGAAAAGAGTTCTTTCGGAAAACATTTGGATTGACATAAACGTCATTATAAAACGTGTATATCCCAGAAAAAGAAAAACAATGATGAAAAAAGGATATTTAAGGAGTGACCATATAAAAAATGGAGTGAAAGAGGTAGAACCCGAAGGATGAAAGTTCGGTTCGAGAATTTCCCCTTACCTTGTACTCGAATGCCTCCTTCTCATTAATGTCCTACATAATGACATTATATTCATTAATTTGAAATTCCAGAAACTTTTATTCATTAATAGGGTTAATTATGGTTTCATTATTTCATATTATGTTCCTTTGGATGACTTATAGAGTTAAAAAACTTTGTTCGGGGATGTTTGTTTTTATGGTTTTCTTGAGTGGTTCACTTGTATTATTAAATTGATTTTTGGGTAGAACATGGCTAAAAATACAGAACTGATATTACATGTTATTAATGATATTTTAGGATTTTTTATGATTTTATAATGAATCAAATTAGATCCATGTGGATGAATCATTATGTAAGAATTAAATGATGGTTATTTGGGTCAATTTGGGCGGTTTTTGGATTACAACGAACTTGTTTTAACTTATCACTTAGTAATATGGACATAGGTTATTTACAGAACTTTAAATAGAACATAATACATATATAATATTCTGGTTCCACCATAAAAACGGTTTCATGACCAAATATGAAGGTAGAAAATGTAGAAGAAAGTATGTTGTTCTTGACGGTGATGAATTAACACCACACGAACAATGTTCTCTTTAAAAAAGGAAAAGGGAAAGGGGTTGGATCATATAATATAAAATTATAATAATAAAATTATATTATGTGTATAATACTGGGCTAAAATACAATTTGGATGAATATATGTGGAGAGAGATCAAGAAATGAACTTGAACTTGAGAGGAAATTAAAGGAGAAGAGGGAGAGAAATTACATCTAGAATCCTCCTCTTAAGAACCTCCTTGAGGGCCTAAGCATGGTCTTTTGATGATACCAGAAGCTCATGGAGGTAGGGGAGGGGATAGGGAAGGTGTTTGGGAAGATTTTAGAGAAGGATTAGAGCTTGAGAGGTTTGAGGAAAAGAGGGTGTGAAGGGTGGCTTTTATAGTAGAGGGGGGAGGGGTTTCCTTAATATAAAATTGATTAGTTTATTATTTCCCCACAAGACAAGGAATAGTGAGTCTTGAATGACCAATAATAGTAATTTTATAATTTAATCCTGAACCAAGTGGGCTTTCATCATCATAACATCACACATGACCCTATAATTAGCTTATTTAGCTTATTTTGTAAATTACGGTATTTCACTATTCATCAAAAATTCAAGTATCTCGGAAAAATCCCAAAAAATTTAACCCAAACATTTTTCGATGTATTGAATCCAAAAATGAATTACTTTTTTCAAATATAATTTTCTAAATATTTTTAATTTAATATTTAATTAAAATCATAATTTAATTAAAAAACAGTTATTAGAATTAAAACTGATTTTGTTATTTTTAAAAAATTACATAGGGTCTTATATAATTATCTAAAAACTATAAGACATTGATTCAATAATTTATGAATAAATTTTACTGAAATAAATATTCTTTTAAATTAAATAATTATAATTAATTATTTATGACTTACATAATATCAAAAAATTTACTAAGGTCAAATTGTCACTTTCTAAGATGTCTAAATTTTATTTAATTATTCATAGTTAATGTCACTCTTATGTTAGATGATTTAATATTCATAAGGGTTATATTACTTTTCATAAGGGTATGTTACAATTCATAAGGGTAGGTCACTATACACCAAAAATTATTTTTGTTTCATTAGACTCCAAAAATCATCTTGAACACAACCGTGTATGTCGGATTTTCAAAATTCCAAATATAGTGGCGACAAAGTTAGGATTAAAGGTCACTTATAAATTAGTAGTTCATTATTTTGTGTTTTCATGTTATTTTATGACATAAATATAATATGGAAAATTTTCATTGAAAAACATTGTGTCGTTACATGACCTTAGGAAATGATGGACTCTGTGATTTGACCCCAATGCTAAAAGTTTAAATAAAATCTATTTTATCCAAACTAAGAGAAATAAATATGTAATGATAGAGAAATTTTATGGATTTTTTGGACTAGGTATTGAATAACTATTAAGAAACAATGAGTTAGATCTAATACTTATGATATTTACAATAACATAATTATTATTTCAAGCATAAAACTAAATAAGGATTATTAATGACACCATGCATTGAAATCATGATGAACATTAAGAATTTATTTTTAGAATATTAGGAATGGTAATTGTGAATGTGGGAGATTTTTGAGGTAACAATCATGGAGCATGGTGTGAAACCAAGATGAACTGCAGAGGGTTCTGTAGTTTTAATAATATACATTCACATACTAAACAATGGGCTCGATTTCCAAACATCGAGCCCATTATTTTATTTTTATTTCTTTTGTTCAATGATATAATACATATCATAATTATCTTACAATATATTAATCTTATTTTTATGACGTATATTAATTTATTATGTCTTTGACAGGATACTAGAGGTATAGTCTCCCCACTAGTGTAGATCAGACCCTCACTACTTATAAGTAGCCTCTTGTAGACATGGAGTCACACTTGAGGCCACATAGGTATTATACGTGGATAAAAAGGTTCATTGTAGGATAATCTATGTGTGAACTATATATAAAATATTTTCATGAGATTATTGGGTTCATTTATAGTATTATTAGTTTGATTAGGCATGTAGATTTTTGGGATCTGCATTTCCTTCTATTATAGGAATGGTTTCACCATTATCATGGTTTCAGTTTTCTATATGTATTTTTAATTAAAAATAATTTGTTATCATGGTATTCTTTTGAATTATATCATATTTGATCAAGTAAATTTATACATATATTTATATTTGTTCCTAAGTTATTAACTATAATATATAAATCATATTCAATTATTTAATTTTATTTATATTTTTGTTTTGACTAATCATTCATTCAATAATTATATTTCCTTTGGTGAGTCAGAGTATGTACGTATTATTATTATCAATATTTGGGTGTTCCACTCACACCAGTTGTTTTCATTATTTATGATGTACAATTATGGGATTATAAACAAAGATTTGGAGCCTGTAGATAGGTTCATGATATTTTATGGCAGTGACAACAACTATTGGTACTCAAGTCAATATTTTCTATTTTTATGATGAGTGGTTTGGATTATATTATGGTTTCCATATCCTGGTGGGTTTTCATTTGAAATTTCCCATAATATTTTAATTTTTTTTATATATAGTTGTTATAGAATAAAGTCGTTTTATTTCATTTTTTTACATTCATGGAATTTTGTATTAATGGTTATTTTTTTTATTTGGGTTATGGATAAGTCTGGTTTTATAATATGTTTTCAGGATGTAACCACATATGGCATGTCATTACAAATTTGTGGTAATAACTAGCACTTCATATATTAGAGGCAGGTATGGAAAACATGGATTTACTAGTAGTTGGAACAAGTTCCATCTTGGTATAGCCATGTCAATAAAAGATTTCTATTTAAGATGTTAATATGGATTTACGGTAATTAATTCATTAAGAAATATTTAAAAATAACAAGATGAATAATAGTTTGAATCAAAGGATTTGAGAAAATAGACATGGG
The DNA here is from genome assembly GCA_963277665.1 of Viscum album. Lineage (NCBI taxonomy): Eukaryota > Viridiplantae > Streptophyta > Magnoliopsida > Santalales > Viscaceae > Viscum > Viscum album. The sequence continues at coordinate 1,954,646,744 of OY728127.1, read as the reverse complement.
TTTTTTGGTATTTTAAAACATCATGAGTTTATTAAAAAAAATTAACTAAATTATCTATATTTTATCAATGAATGAAAAATGAATATATTTTCACAGTATTAAATGTTAATAGATTTTATGTTAATGTAACTGAAGTTTGTGTTTTGAAATAAAAAAATTGTAGAAACATTTATTGGATTAGATATACTATAGTAGAATTATGTGATGTTTTGATAATTTTAATTTCATATCCCACCAAGCTTGAATCATGAGACTAATGTGTGTAACATTATGTATGGATAATAATTTTTTTATTATCCTAAACATTTAAAAAAGAGGAATATATTATTTCCCTCATATAAATCATTGAAATATTTTATTAATGATTGGAATTTATGATTTTAATGTTGAGGTGATGTATCCCTCGTTTTTGGTATATAATAATTATAATGAAATAAAATTTTTTGATACATTTTGATAAATTATATTATTCGAATAACATCAATATATTTTTCTAACTTATTAGGGATGGTTTTGAAGAAAGATTCATCATGATAGAGTATATTACTTAAATGGAACATCCTAGGAATTTTATTCCCAAACTATTATTTACTGATGTGTTTCAACTATAAACATTAGTGAAGTGAATTAAAATTCAACATTATGAAATATATCGTATTTTATGACATCACCTTTAATATTTCTTCATTACGTGTTATTTTCCAAGGGGGAGAAATAGAAAAATATAAATCCAAAGGATTAAATTTTCTTAATATGGGAGATATATCATAAAAATAGTAGTATATATTTATAATGAGTTTTTAAAATTGTAATTGATGGAAGAAAATAATATTTTTTTGACTGAAGGGATATGAATTTAGTAATTTTCTTTGAATAAATTAATATATCAATAATTATGGAATTTTTTTAATTATAATGTTGAAATATTTATATAATATGTACAAGAATTATTTTATATGAGGAATACTATAACGTGATAAGTGAAATTGATATGTGAATATATATATTAGTACAAAACTGGAACCTCATCTATGTTATTAATATGTATCCCTTTTTTCAATGAAAGTTTTACTAATGTATGATTAAAATAATTGAATGATTATTATTTTATATTTTTTCAGTAATATTTGATTCAAGGTTGAATTAAAAATCAAATTGGAAGTATTTTAGTGGATTAGGTTTATTCTTAATAACATTGAATCCTCTAAAATTATAGTGATATGATATGTGGGGATAAATATATATATATATATATATGAAATATTATATTTATTTTGTTATCTATTTTTAATATATATATATATATATATTAATCATTTTAATCTATAATGAATTAACATTATTTATATTAATGATTTGGTATTTGAAAATTTTTATAATGACCCTCACCCTATTATCCTAGAGTCAGTGGCTACTTTATTTCCTTGGTAATAGATAAAAGGTCATTGTATGTCAAATGGCTGAATAGTTTAGTAATCATGTAAAACTAGATACATACATAAATATCAAATTATATTTGAAAATATAAAATACAACATAGTATTTTCATTGAGAACAACATTATTCCCTTTAGCATACTCATACATATATATCATAATAAACAACCTCAAGTCCTAAGGAAAGAAAGAATAAGAAAGGGGAGAACCCAGAAGACTAGTAAGGGTATGTGTTTAGTGGATGGTAATGTGTTTGGAATAGTATAACATGAATAAATGATATTAAATAATTTCATATAAATAAAACCTTGACCATGAAACTTATATATGGGTATCATAACTATTCAAATAATCATGTAGATAATATTAAATGATTTTAATAATGATGAAATTCAGAGTTCTAGAGATCTGAAACATACCAATGGGGCCTTATACCAAGGAATCTTATAAAAACATGAAAGGCCTTATACAAATAACATGTCTAGTTTGTATCTTGTGTCCTAATGATGCACTGAGCCACAATGTATTTATTCCCACAAACCATCACATAATAATTCTAATTCATTCATCATAGAAATAAAAAATAAAACATAATCATAATTCCTTCAAAGTCAATAACACTCCACATTTGACGAACTATAATGAAATTGTCAGTACACCCCCTACAATAATGATCCAAAATTAACCATAGAAGTACGTTGAATGGTATCATTTTATTATACCATTAGAATAAAATTAAAAAAAGGATGTTCACATTGTTTTATGTACATTAAATGTATTATTTTAAAATTCAAAGAGGAAATGTGGGAAGGGGTATACATTTATTAAGGAGGAAATGGACACAATAGGAATTATGAAAAAGATTAAAATATAAATAGTTGATTCTTAATTAAAATGATTAAAATGGACAGATATTGGAATATAAGGGAAACTATTGTTTCAATTTAATTATTTAAAGAAAACATGGATAGTTGTACACGGTATTTTAAACCATATTTAATGTACAAGCCCATAGTTAACATATTTTATCATTAATTGCGCTGAAAAACATGTAATAATAATGGTTTAAAATTTTGATAATATGGTGACGATTATCACATAAATTGAAAGGAGATAAAATTTTGAACATATATTATCCTCATATTCTTATTTCAATATATTTTTTATTTTGGAATAATTTAATAAAATATTATTTTCATTAAATATCATTAATGACATTTTGAACAATTAATTAAATTAACATCAAAAAAAATCAAAACAAATATGGAATTAGAATATTACCCTTTCACAAATCCATAATATTTTATATGTATGGAAATAAAATTTAGAATAAAGATATATATCCAAATTTTAATAAATATAATATTTTTAAATTCATTTATTTTAATTTTATTTTAATTCAATTTTTACTATGTCTATATTGCATTTGATAATGAAATAATTATATAATCACTATAAATTATAAATAAATTACCATTATAAATGTAATTAAATTATACATAATCTAAACATTAATATTTATTCAGAAATTACTTTTCTACCTATATGAATATAAAAGATATGTTTAATGTTAATGGAGTTATATTTTGTATTTTTCATTACATAAAACAATATATGGGTCCATATAAACGTAAAAGGGTACAATGTGGACATAGTTTCTAAAACTTTATTGAAATAGATGAACCTAACTCATCAAAGAGGATAAACTCAACTATTAGTTAATTTTTAATTCCTTGTGATATTTTTTATTTACATTAATTTCTATATTTTCTATTTAATGAGGCTATAAATTTTACCTTAATTATAATTCATAATTTCTATTTGTAAGACTTTCATATTTAACAATTTTGAACCTAATTATTTAAAATATCCTATCAATTTTCCAATATTCAATCTCTATATTTTTTTAAAATTTATTTTAAAATACGTTCATCAAACCCGATGAAAACATCATTTAAAAAAAATTAATTATAAGCATAAAACAAGATTTATACTTATATAAATCGAATAAAAATATTAAATGGTAGATAATTTTTTTATTAATATAATATATATATATATATTTAATTAAAATCATTTATCAATTGGGAGCTATTTAATTTATTAACATAAATACATATTGTGTGGCAAATTTTTTTTATTCTGAAAAACTTCCAATAAATCTTCGAATGTTTTATATGAATATTAAATCAGTTGATGACTAAAGAATTCTATATGAATTTTTTTTGTTATATTTCATTTCGTCATATTCATTCCCTTAATTTTAATAGTTATGTTATAATGACCACATTTTAATAGAATTTTAGAACTTGATCATTGTTTGTTTAAAATCATTGTTTCATTTAAGGAAACATACCAATCAAATTTAATTTCATTAAAAATAATTTTCCATAAAATATCAGGGTTTTTCATTTTACCCTCTTATAGGAATTATTCCCATGAAATTCCACCACTCTAACAAAAATACCTTAGCATTGTTTTTTTTCATCGCATCCTTGGTCTCCCACATACGATCCTCTTAATTTTTGTTCTTCAAAAAAATGACCATGTGATTGTTCTTCTTTTATAAAATTTCTCTATATAAACTATATTATCTACCAATTGTTTCTCATAATATATATATTCATATAAAGGAATGAATAAATATTTAAGTACATGTGAAATATTATTTATGTACTTTCCTAATAGAGATATATATAACACATCATGAACTCGAAAGAGATTTGGTCGAATATATATGTGATAATATCCCATATGAATATTATTAAGAATCTAAAATAGGAAAAATATAGAGGGATCATATTTCCCATATTTATGAATCTAATTTCATCCTCTAATGGTTAAATTTAAAGTAATACCATCTCACCAAAATCATTCTCTAGATCTCATAGATGATTGTCAATATAAAATTTTTATTCACTCTATGATAATATTTTATGATGTTGAATAGATCTGTCATTATCTTCTATTTCCCTAGAAGGATGTGATCATTATATATTTATACCTTTGACCTCATACCAATACATTGGATATCATAACATAATTTAATATAGTGAATCAAAATGAGCCATATGAATGTATGATTAGAATCTATTGTTCTTAGAAAATTACTCCAAAATATGTAATTAATCCCAAACAAGATTTAAATTTTTTCAGTATTCGTTAAACATGTTTACTAGTGTCTTAATGGGCCTCTTGAACTGATACTATATATAAATATGATATGAATTAATTACACTCAACTATAAATATAGTTCTTAATAAATCTTAATCTAGATTATTTGTGTAGACTTCAGATCCTAATCACATATAGTATAATGTTTTATTCCATAAAACATTATCACTTCCTTGATGTATATTTGGAAAATTTGATAAATCTAAAAATATTATCCTATTTAATATAATAATGATTACCTTTTAATGTGATCTACCTCACCCTAAACATCAATATATCATTTTAATATTTTAGGGATTCTAAAGAAAAAATGCTCCGTGCTGTTTTTTATTTCCATTATGGTATGGGTAGTAGTTATAAAATCCTATTATATTTTAGTCTCTCATCCATTACTTTATAAAATATTATAAAATAAATTAAAATCTATTAATATATCTCTTTTCTATGTCCCACAATAAATAATCTTTCTGATATCTATAAATATTCTTTTCATCTCGAGTGAATACAAAATGACTTTCTATGAGTTTCACCCAATAAATCATTCTTATTGTCTGGTATAGATGGTACACTAACATCATTTATAGACATTATAATTGCATCATTATCATGGATGAACACCTTGTTCTATAATTCCACTTGTTCCTTATGAACATTCTTAATCAACATTTTTGTGGATGATAAATCATTCATATGTGAAATATAACATGTTTTAAATTTACTCATTATTTAATGATTCCATTCATAAAATCCATAAATATTTTATCTCATTAAACACCCTCATGTAAAAACAAGTTTGGTTTTTAAAACTAGGATAATCAAGAACCTTGTTTTCCATCACAACATGGAAATGAATTGAGTATTCATAATATTTTATCAATGAAAACCATATTTATTGTTTCACATTCAACCCTTTCTTTATTAATATATACATCAAGATTCAATTTTTAGTATATTGATCAATCCTTCCACCATAAATATAATTTCTCTATATGATTTTGTATAAAAATTAATGTTACCAACTATAAATGTTGTTTTGGGTATTTTTCCTCAGGAATTATTTATAAGTGAGATGCATATTCTATCACCATGTCATTATGAATTAGGAAACATCCATTTTTCTTTTATGATGCATCGCTAAATACCACAATCCCATATTCATTAAAGGTATGTGAAAGCATAGGCATGATGACCAACATTCTCTCCAGTTCTTTGAAATTATCTTCACATTCTTTTGTCCATAAGATCTTATCCCCCACATGAGTCTAATTTTTTGTTTTATTATATATTTTTGAGAAATATAAAAAAATTCATTATTAATATCCATTAAAAATATGTAAAATATGGATTTCAATTACCATTATTGGTTTATTCCATTTATTAAAGGATTTTTCCATTGATGGATCATCTAATATACCATCACATGGGTATTATATGACCTGATAATGATAATTTATAAATAATAAATTAACACGTGGAAAATTTTGAAAATAAATATCCTTATTCGGGCCCATAATCATGTTTTAAAATGTTCCTCGTACTCTTTACTAAACTTTGACCATATAAGAATAACATATATAAATAATACCACTAACTGATCAAGGTGATCTCCAAATAACTTATTCATTAAATCTGTAATCATTGAACAAAAAATTAAAATTCCAAATGGAATTATTGTAAATTAATAATGATTAAACTATATTTGGAATATCCCCCTTTTTGATCCTCAATTGAGGATAGTTATATTGATGATAAATCATGAAAAATTATAGTGCTAAAAATAATTTATCAAACTTATCATGATATAAGATAGAAGATATGTGATCTTACTAGTGATCTTGTTATGTTCTCAATAAATAATGAAAAGAATCATTAGACTATATATTTTTTAAAAAAATAGGATAACAACATGGTGGAGCACAATGTAGAATGAGTAACTAATCTAAATTCACATAGAGTTTCTTCAACAATTCCTATAAATAAATAAAGACCATTATATATTGTGTATTTTAAATAGTTATAACACTATATATTGGTTTTATTGAATATTCAACTTCAATATTCAAGTTAATACTAGGAATGTCGTTTATAAATACATTTTCATATTCGAAAACAATGGGAATATTTTCAATATTGAGTTTATCCATAAACATTTGAGATAAATATCACTCATTTATAGGTAGAAACCCTATATTATTTATGTAATCTCAATTGGGTTTTTAGGTTCATTTTTATAATGATAGACGACTCATTTTTTATTTTGAATATTGAATATAAGTTCCCTTCCCAATAGTTGATATGGTTTCTATATTTGGAGATATAATAAATAAACAAAATTACATCAAACTACACAAGTGTAAGAAATAAATATTCATAGAAAAACCATTACCACAAAATTAAATCAAAGAAGGGTTATAAACATGAGATGTTTACATCATACCATTAATAGTTTTCCTTGGAAACTCATTATGTAATAATTTATGTGGCAATGTTATACAAATAGAAAATTCATTATATATAATAGAGTGGGTACAACTAGAATCCAATAAATCATTTTCAATCCTAGTGTTTATTATAATTTCATGATTAAACAAATCACTAAAAGTTTACTCATCATCTATAATAATTTTATAAGAATATTTTTTAATGGTGAGAAAATTTTCTAGTTATTTACCTTATTGTTTTGTCCACTGGTTACAATAAGACTTCATATCTTCACAGGTAATGCACTATACATTGGTGGATTCTACCTCAACTTTTCATTCATGGGCATTATTGACTTTTAATCCACTCAAGAAGAAAACTCCTTTTCCTTTTTGGAATATACAAATGTTCTTATTTCAACTAGTATTACATGTTAAAAAATTCCCCTTAATATTCCCCCTTATTATTTTTTCTCTTATGTAGACTTCTTCTCTTTATTTACCTAGAATACATAGTCCTTGGATAATTTTTTATCTCTCATGATAACACATGATATTAATATTATTATAATGTGAATTTTTTGGAGGCTAGTTCCATTATTAGGATTTGATTAATCCCATCAAGGAGATAGAAAATTGTGAACTTTTAATTACATATGTAGTGTTCAACATGTATTGATAACCATATAAATATAGATTTATAACTAGAAATATTTCCACTTCTTTTTCCTTCAGTATCACAATTTTTCTCACTATAACAACTCATTGTTCATGATGAAAATATGTTTCCAAGAAAATTTCTATAAAACCATCCCATTCTATGATTACAATTTTATTTTTTAATTTTTAATAATAATTATTAACCATTATTGATATGTTTCCTCTGAGATGTGATAAAATTACCAAATAACCTACTCCATTTATTTATATCTCAAAGATAGAAATATCTTCTCTAAGGAACTAATATATTTCTCAAATATAAATATATTTGTTGTCCCATTGGATGATGGATGTTGTTGACCCATGAAGTGGTATACCATTATTTCACTACATTTTGGATCCGTAAAATTGAATAAATGGGAAAGGTTATTGATAAACACTAGAATAAACTAGCCAAATATGGTTGTAATTAGTTCAGTTATAGCTAAAACTCTTACTGTATGTTGGTTATATTTCCATGAAAGTATTTCTTTACATAGATTATCTAATTTGATAAAATTTCATTTCTTTCTGCTAGGGTTCATTTTTAAATAATTTTATACACTATATTATATAATTTCATTTCATATAATAATATATAATTTTAAAACACATGAAATACTGAACATAAATTGGAAATTTTAAGCATTTATAATCATATAATAATTATCATGGATTCATTGAAAATATTCTAAAATCATAAATATATTTTTAAATTACCCATAAAGGATAGTAAATAAAATTTTAATAAACCCAAGAATATCCCTTGGAAGATTCAATATATCTATAGATTAAAGAGAAATCATTGTAGAAAAGATATACTTGAACATAACATTTTTGGTGTATGACTACACGTTACATCTATTAAATAAACACATACTCTATTAATATCTATAGAAGTGTGTACTTTTATAAAATTTACATAATAATTACCTGAACAAAAATATAGTTTTTTATACTATAGTTAGAAATATCCTAAAAGTAAATCATTGTGTTAAATTTTCTAACCTGTGTTTTTCAAAATCTATTTCCGTATGTTTATAATAATAATTATTTAACACAAACAAAAAATAGAATAAACATAGAACCTTGAAAAAAAATTTATTTTATTACATTAAACTATATACAATAAATTACACCCCAAAGTATTTAGTAGTTTAATTTTGAAGTAAATTTATATAAATTACTTGAATATCACATTATATTGGAAAACATAAAATAAAACATTTCATTTTATTTGATAAAACTATTATTTGGATTATAATAACCCTTAATATCAGTATTAATACATTTATTGGTATCTTGGGGAAAGGAAACATAATAAAATAGTGATCTATAATACACAGTAAGGGTATCCAAATAGTGGTTTCTAATAAAGAATGAATAATATCGAAGAAATAAACGATGATAAAACAATTCCATATAAATAATAAAATGAACTTGAATCATATCCATGGATTTTATAAATATTAAAATAATAACTTGGGAAAGAATCAAAAATTTATTTAATGATGGAATTCATAAAGCATGTCATTTGAAACATATCATCAAGGCCTTGTATCAAGACATGACACATAAATGTGCAAGGACATAGAGAAATACCCAAAATCATTTATATCATTAGAACATACAATGAATCAAGGTGTTATATAAATAAGGGTATGTGTAAGAACATGGGTTTTTAGAAACAGGTCCAATTCCAACCTTGTTTAAACTTTATGACTGGTTTTTGAGAAGTCTGGAAAATCTGGGCAGTTTCTGGAAATTCCATACTACACGCCGTGTACTTTAAGTACACACCGTGTATGAGTTACCTGAGTGACCGGCTGTGTGCTTGCTGAGTACATGCAATGTGAAGACCGTGTAGAAGTTTCCTACCACACAACGAGTATTTATAGACATGATATATAATCCTTACCCATGCATGGCCAAGTTCATGCCGTGTGGTGCCCAGGTATAAATTTAAATCTACACGGCGTGTAGCCTTCCTTGACACGCCGTGTACCCTTATCCCGTGTAGCGGCCGAGACCGTGGCCATGTGTTGATCGTGTACACGGTCCAACCCTTGTGTTGGACTTCTCTTATGTCGGAGTACGGAAACACATCTAAACGACATGTACTTTGGAAATACATGTCGTGTACTTCTACTTTTATTTGAGTGATCGAGACGTCGTCGCATCTCATTCCCAGAAGTCCCTTCTTCTTCCCCTTTTGACGACCAGTTCATCCGAAAAACACGAATACTCAAACCCTCCCAGAATCTCTGTACGACCTTCGTTCATCGACCCATCAGTGGAATCAGGACTACATTTGAAAGGCAAACCCCATGCACCCTTCTTCATCTTTGATCCCTCACCTATTCCTCCATAAATTCCATCCGAACGGAATTGTCGGATTTGATGGAAACACAGATATTCCGCGATTCGGTCAGATTCAGAGGCTGAAATCAATAGAGTGTCATCATATGAGTATGAGGTGGGTGGTGCATTCCTTCTTTTATGTTTTCGTACACAAATTGGGGTTACGACCTCCGAGCGCGACATCGGTTGTTGAGCGAAGCCCTGTTTATTTGTTGTTAATTAATTATCTGCATTGTGGGATGCCTCTAGGTGTTCCATGACCCTTTTTGTGCTAGATCAAGTCCGGGTGAGAGGTCATGGATCGTTTGAGGAAATTTGGCTGGGGGTTCCAAAATGCGTATGATTTGGACCATTATTTAAACTACTGATTTTAGACTGCTTTTTTTGCTGTTGGATTAAACTACTGAGTTTGATTTTTCATAGTATTCTAGTAATTGTTTAAGGAATTTAAGACCATAGGTATTGGTATGGTTTGGCATAAGTTAGTGCAATTAATTGTTTAGTAATATCATGTTTCAAGTAATAATTGATAATTGTTATGCAATGTGTGATATTATCTGTGTTGAACTACTCGTTGTGTTGGGCGTGGCTCGGATATTTGTTGAGTTATGATTATCACAGGTTGGGGCTTTGGCTCGGGTGAATTTGGTTGGTTTCTACCACTGGATTGGGCATCATAGACGTCGATTGAGGCAATCAGACTGTCTGGTTGGGCTTGGCCCAGGTTACGTGGATTGCGAGGCCATAAGACTTGAGAAAAAGGATCTAAGTGGAACGAGGTGTCATATGTGTTGTGGCTTGGGAAAATTCTAAGGTGGTTACCGCTCACCGGGTACTTTTTAGTAGTGTGCACATAGATAAACTCCGAGATGAGGTGATATGGCTACTCGCTTGGTAGAGGCCCCCGATAGTTGCGGTTAGGTATTTTTGGTATGGGGGTGCTTTCCATAGGAAGCCACGTGGAAGGTGAGGAGACTTCGGGAGATAGCTTTGAGGTGGTCAGGTTGGGAGCATAGGCTCGCAGTGATTTGAGGGTAGACATCGTTGTCCCTCTAGTTATCTTTTGAGGACAGGTGTCAATGTTTCTCTGGATTTTGTGCCATGGGTAGGTTCAGCTTTCGAGCTGGGTTACGGCGGTTGGGAGTGCCTTCGGGACGTCCGTACATGAGACACATGGTGTCATGGGGCATGAGGTGACAGGCTACAAACCAGAGATTTCGACATTGGTCGAAGCAGGTGACACTTCCTAGTGGCTGCTGAACGCCATTGATGTCTTTGTTTACTTTTGGGGCATTCCACTATTTACTATTTCTTTTTATATCGACATTTCTTCCTAAACACTTATATTAGGTACGAACCTCTGGGTGGTATCCTTATGAGACATGTCTCACACCCTACACAGGACATTCGGCATGTGTGTAGACTTTATGAAATTGCGTGCAGGTAGAGGGTCAACATCAGGAGCTGGGATTTAGTGCTATTAACATGGAGACTGGAATGGACCTTGAGTTCATGTCGTACTGGAGTTACATGTTTAGTATTATTTTTCTTGCATCAACATGTTTACTTTATATTGTAGATACATCTAGTTATCCATTGGTGCCATTACTTATATATTTATTTGTATGACTTACTTGGATGCATGCTTGGTTGTTTTAGCAGTTTTTGTAGCTGATTTCTAGCGTGATGTTCTTTTTACTTTCTGCTACTATTGTTTCTATATTGCTTCCTCTGTTTATAATAATTGAATGTGCTTCTGCTCCGCGGGTCTGGTTCGATTCTGCTGAGTCATTTATTTCCACTGTATAATTTAGTTTAATACATGGACCAGTACCTTTAATTCCTCCGAGAGGGTATAGCCCCCCCACTATACCTTTTCATAACCTCACTTCTAGTCAGCAACCTTTGGCGTTTAGGGGAGGTGCGCCTAAGGTCATGACACCCGACCCGTTCGGCACTATTCGGGTGGCTGGCCTGGTCCGGGTCATTACAAAGTGGTATCAGAGGGTTTCTTGAAATGGATTTAGTAGTAATGTTTTTTGTCTACTAATGAGTTAGAGACTGCACTTTTTATTTCTTCTGGTTTAGTTTTTGGGATATGGTAGACTAGAGATAGGTGATTGTTGGAACTGAATTTGAAACTCGTGCTTGGGTGCCAGTTTCCCCATGTACGAGGGATGTATTGAGTTTCCGTGGGTGGGAATTGCTATTTGTTTTTCCTCAGATTACTGTTTATATGATATCCACCTCGGTGGCTCAATTTTTGTAATGTTATTGATTATGATATGTAAACCTTGGCTGGTCTGGCAAGGGTTTCTTGTTTGGATTTTGATAGGCACATTTTAGGGTATTCCAATTTCATAACCGCACGTATGCTTTGTGAAGTGATAATACCATGTGAATAAAAATAAATTTCCATGCTATGTATGATCTGAAATGTGAATATGTGAACTCCTGATAGAATTTCTTGTTTATTGCAATGTGTATGCCATGCTTTGTTTTTGGTAGAATTTCAGGTGCAGGATATTTGGGTCTGGCTCTTTTGAGAGAAGGCAGGTACTATGGGTGAGGCAGTGTAACTGTCAGTATTGGGAGACCCAGTCGTCGGGTTGGAGGCAACGTTGTTTGTCAAGACAGGCTTGGCCTGAGGTACTATTGATACTTGGCTCTGTTGAGGGTGTGTAAGGAGGTCGTGAGGTCGGGATGTTGAGGTCATGGGTTGTGATAGGGGAGAGTAAGGGTAGATTTTATAAACGTCCTCCTCACTGATTTCTTTATCTGCATAGAATATATTGTTATATATATATGGAATGTCTGACCATTTATGGTAATCAGTGGGTTAACCCTTCACGACATGATGGAGCTTCAGACAAGAGAGGATACAGTACTTCATGATCAAGATCAGAATCCAGTGCAGGAAGAGCATGAGCCGCAGGTACAGGCTCAGGGATAGGATCAGGATCAGGATCCAGTGCAGGCAGGCCCGTAGCCGGGATTGGCATCATTTGGGTTGTGGCTCGATGAGCAGCTCTGAGTGATCCTGGTACGCGTCATTCAGGGGATTGACAGAGGCATGTAGGGTACAAAGCCTTCTATGGCGTATCTGACGTGGGAGTTCCAGTCGCATCACTCGCCACTTTTTAAGGGTGAGGGTGGTCCACAGGCAAGAGAGAACTGGATAGCGAGTATGCAGATGATCTTCGAGCAGCTCGAGACGCCTCCAGGGCGGAGGGTCAAGCTGGCTACGTACATATTGAGAGGACCAGCGATGCGTTAGTGGGATGAACAAGTACAGGCTCATAGGCATGAGGGACTGGAATGGAAGGACTCCGAGGATAAGTTCTTCGAGCACTTCTATCCAGAGACACTGAGGGCAAAGAGAGCTCGGGAGTTCATGAGTCTTCAGAAGGGAGATATGTCTATCATGGACTACGTAGCTACCTTCACAGAGTTATCTTGTTTTTCACCTGGTATGGTGAGCGATGACACAACTAGGGTGAGGTGCTTCGAGGACGGCTTATGACATGCCATTTGTGTTCAGGTAAACACCTTCAGGCTGGCTTCCTTAGCCGAGGTGGCGAACCGGGCACTCATAGCCAAGGGCAACGAGAGAGATAAATCTCATTTCGGCAGGGTGACAACTTCAGGTGACGGTCCAGATAGCAGGATGCGGGGGAGAGATGAGTTCCACAAGGGAGGGTAGGCCAAGGACTCAGCTAGACCTCCTCGTGGCAGTTCAGCAGTGGTTTGCTTTTAGTGCGGACAGCCGGGACATGTTCGCGCTCAGTGTGATAGGTCCCCGAAGGAGTGTCGGGCGTGTGGGCATGTCGCGTATCTAGAGAGGTTTTGCAAGAAGCCTTCTCAGATAGCCGGCAGGCAAGGACCAGGACAGAGTGTGGCGTCAGGAGCTGGTTCAGGTTCGGTACAAGGAGAGGGTAGTCGAGGTTCAGTTGCACGTGGAGGACGTGACATGGATAGCGGGACCCAGCTGAGGGGTCAGTTCCCGGTGACTGGAGCAGCATCGTAGGGAGTTTAGGCATAAGGCAGTCAAGATTCAGGCTAGGTGCATGTTGTGGAGCTTCTAGGTATTGAGAAGGATGGAGAGCCGATGATGGTGGAAGGTACACCACGAGTGTGGCCTTGAGTTTCTTTTCTTTCTTTTTGCATGGCCTCTTGAGGCATGTATGGTAGAGTGCCCGAGTTACACAGGTTACTTGTGGAATGACTAGAGACTACTTCGTGGGATTGGCATCATATCATATGCGTTATATATTTTATAATATATTTTAGATGTGTGGTATCAGTAGCATCGAGGATGCAGGTAACTTGAGGTGTCATGGGAATCGGAGCATTGTGGATGCGGGTTACTTGAGGTGAATGGCACCAGGTTTTATTTGAGCATCTATTAGATGCAGGACCTTAGGGTGGTGGACAAAAATTTGGTGAGGGTTACATTGGGTGTCGGAAGCGAAAAGTGAGCACCAAGGAGATGCAGGCGTGACGATGCGTCACGGAAGGACCATGGGTCTAGGAAATAGGTTTTTGGGCCTTTATTGTTTATTTGATTTTCTTTGAGCTTTGTTCGGGTTGAGACCGAGTAGGCAATTCCTAAGGTGGGATCCCTTTTAGGAATTCATCCAAAACCATAAGACTGGGGTAGTCCGGGTTGTTTAACTCGGATGGGCGTGTTTGGTTCCATCTCCTGGTTTCGTTCGGTAGCTCGGGGACGAGCTATGTTAAATTGGGGAGTTTGTAAGAACCCGAGTTTTTAGAAATGGGTCAAATTCCAACCCTGTTTAAAAATTTTGACTGGTTTTTGAGAAGTCTAGAAAATCGGGGCAGTTTCTGGAAATTCCAGACTACACACCATGTAATTTAAGTACACGCCATGTATGAGTTACCTAAGTGACTGACCTTGTGCTCACCGAGTACATTCCGTGTGAAGACCGTGTAGATGTTTCCTACTACACGACGTATATTTATAGACATGATGTGTAATCCTTACCCGTTCATGGCCAAGTGCATGCCGTGTGGTGCCCAGGTATAAATTTCAATCTACACAGCGTGTAGCCTTCCATGACACGCCGTGTACCCTTGTCCTGTGTAGCGGTCAAGACCCAGGCTGTGTTTTGACCGTGTACAAGGTCCAACCCATGTGATGGACTCCTCTTAAGTTGGAGTACGTAAAAAATTTACATGGAGTTTACATTGGAAATACACGCCGTGTACTTTTTTTTTATTTGAGCGATCGAGACACCGTCCCTTCTCATTCCCAGAAGTACCTTCCACTTCCCCTTTTGAGGAACAGTTCGTCCGAAAAACCCTGAAAACATAAACCCTCCCAGAATCTCCGTACGACCTCCGTTCTTCGATCCGTCAATGGCAGCGGGGCCGCATCAGAAATGCTAACCTCACACACCCTTCTTCGTCTTTGATCCCTCACCTATTCCTCTATAGACTCCATCCGAATAGAATTTTCGGATTTGACGGAAACTTTGATCTACCACGATTTAGTCTGATTCAGAGGCTGAAATCAAAGGAGTGTTATCGTATGAGTACAAGGTGGGTGGTTCATACCATCTTTCGTGTTTTTGTAGACAAATGGGGGTTGCGGCCTATGGGCACGATGTTGGGTGTTGAGTGAAACACTTTTTATTTGTTGTTAATTAATTATCTTCATTGTGGAATGCCTTTGCGTGTTATCTGCCATTTTTTGTGCTATAGAAAGGCCAGGTGAGAGGTCATGGATCGTTTGGGGAAATTCGGCCAGGGGTGCCGAAATGCGTATGATTTGGACCAATATTTAATCTGCTGATTTTAGAATGCTTTTGTTTCTGTTGTATTAAATTGCTGAGTTTGATTTGTCATATCATGCTAGTAATTTTTTAAGGCATTTAAGACCGTAGTTATTGGTATGGTTTGGCATACGTTATTGCAATTAATTGGTTAGTAATTTCCTGTTTCAAGTAATGCTTGAGAATATTTATGCAATGTGTGATGTTATCTATGTTGAACTACTCGTTGTGTTGGGAGTGGCCCGGATATTTGTTGAGTGATGAGGATCAAAGGTTGAGGCTTTGGCTCAGGTTACTTTGGGTGGTTTCTACCAAGGGATTGGGCGTCATAGAAATCGGTTGAGGCAGTCAGACTGTTAGGTTAGGCTTGGCCCCAGTTACTTGGATGGTGAGGCCATCAGACATGAGCGACAGGTTCGTAGGGGCATGAGGTGTCAGATGTGTTGTGGATTGGGAAAATTCTGAGGTGATTACCGCTCATGAGGTACTTTTGAGTAGTGTCCATACAGATAGACTCCTAGATTAGGTGGTATGGCCACTCGCTAGGTAGAGGCCCCCAATAGTTTCATTTAGGTATTTTTTGTTTGGGGGTGCTTTCCATAGGAAGCCACGTGGAAGGTGAGGAGCCTTCGAGAGACAACTATGAGGTGGTCAGGTTGGGGGCAGAGGCTCGCCGTGATTTGAGGGCAGACATCACTATCCCTCCGGTTATCTTTTGAGGACAGGTATCGATGTTCCTCCGGATGTTGTGCCATGGGCAGGTTGAGCTTTCGAGCTGGGTTACGACGGTTGGGTGTGTCTTCAGGACGTCGGTACTTGAGACACATGGTGTCAGGTGGCACGAGGTGTCGATCTACAGACTAGAGATTCTGGCATTGGCCGAAGCAGGTGATACTTCCTTGTGGTTGTTGAGCACCAGTGAGGTCTTTGTTTACTTTTGGGGCATTGCACTATTTACTGTTTTTTCTGATATCAACATGTCTGCCTAAAACACTTATATTAGGTACACACCTCCGGGTGGTATCATACTGAGACTTGTCTCACACCCTACATGTGCCCTTCGGGACGCGTGTAGACTTTATGATATTGCATGAAGGTAGATTTTCAGCCTCAGGAGCAGGAATTTAGTGCTTTTGACATGGAGAGAGGCATGGACCTTGAGGTCGTGCCGTACTGGAGTCACTTGTTTAGTAAACTTTTTCATGCATCATCATGTTTACTTTATATTTTAGCTACTTCTGGTTAGCCAATGTGCACCAATAATTATATATTGATTTGTATGACTTTCTTGGATGAATGATTGGTTTTTTTAGCAGTTATTGCAGCTGATTTCTGGCGTGATGTTCTCTTCTCATTCCGCTGCTATTGTTTCTATATTCCTTCCGCTGTTTATTGTTATTGAATGTGCTTCCGCTTTGCGGGTCTGGTTTGTGTCTGTTGAGTCATTTATTTCCGCTGCATATTTTAGTTTAATACTTGGACCAATACCTTTAACTCCTCCGAGAGGGTATATCATCCCCACTATACCTATTCAGGCCCTCGCTGCTAGTCAGTAGCCATTTGCGTTCAAGGGAGGTGCGCCTAAGGTCGTGACACCCGACCCGTTCGGAACTGTTCGGGTGACTGGCCGGGTCCGGGTCATTACAGTATGAACCATAACATAATAATTCTAATTAATACATCCTATTTTTAAATAATTAATCATAATTAAAATTCCTTAAAATTAAATAACTATATTTATTAAAAGAACTAGCAAATGCATTGTCAATATTTTACCCACTGAAACTGATGATAATCCATCAAAATAAATAATGTGGTTGATAAAATTATATTATAACTAATTCATAATATTAAACAAAGATATTGATGTAAATGAAATATATTTTAATATATAAAATAATAATATATGGAGGAAAATATAATTTTAAATTTGAAATAAAAAATTTAAAGTCAAAAAAAATCCTGAATATCATCAACAAAATCATTGAGGGGAACCATGTAAAATTTTAAATTAATCTTCTGGGTTATGAGTTTTCATGATGGTAATATATTCTATTATAGTTTTATATATTAAAAAACATTCCTTTGACATTTTTGTAAAATTTTTAAAAAGTACCCCATTCAGAAAATGATGAGATTCTTAATTATAATTTTTTTTTAGAACATCAAACATAAGTAAAATTTTTTGTAATGTATATTCATATAATTACAAAAACATTTTTGTAACATTTTAATGACAATATAGACATTAAATACAAATATTCAGGAATAAGTTGAAAATACACGTTCGTGTTTCCTTAAATATACATATTTTAGTATCATGAGTACAAGAAGAAACGAAGTTTAATGTAAAACATGAAATTTATATAAATAAATATAGTACAATAATATATACTAGTTTTTCTATAGAAATTTCAAAAGAATTTCCCTCCTAGATAGATAAGCAAAATGAATCACAAATAATGATGTCATTGTTATATAAACCCTTACGTTAGGTACGAGTTTCATTGTTCATGTTAAAAACTCATTTTTATTATATAATTATTCATTATAACTATATTATATAACAATATAAATATATAAAATATAACATATGCTTTACAAATAATATTTTATCTCTCTTTTTTTAAAAATTCGTTGTTAAAATCACTATTCTAGGTAATGACTAATTCATTTTTTGCTTTCTTTAGTTTTGATGGTTTTTGTCCCATTAAATTAATCATAGTTTCATCATATCCATAATGGAAATAATTAAATAAATATAATTTTATTTAACAATATTTTTATTTAAATTAGTATATAGAATATAGATATAGAAAAGTTAATTACACCAATCAAGGAGATGGTAGACCGTATGCACAAATGAACGTTGTTTGGACGTTTTGATGAATTGAATGAAATAATGATATATAATGATACATGATTATTGAATCAATATTATATCATACATATAATATATATTTATTAAATATTCCCTTATATCCATCCGTGTAAATCAAAAATTAAATTTTAGTCGCATTACTTCATGGAGGTGGTAGTGCACACATACACACAAGTGACATTATCATTTTTCATTTGATGGAAATGAGGATGGATAATAGTGGTTTAATAAAAATTATAACATTAAATTATATTGGATATAATTATATTTTTATTTTATCATAAATTCCAAAATTTTACATGAATATAGATATAATGTATTAATGAATGTGATCAGTTATGGTGATTATGGCTTCTTTAAAAGAACTCTTTTAGGTCTCTTAATTAGGTACCTTTAGTTGGTATTTTAGGACTGAAACACATACATAACATTTAATATTATTTTTATAAGATACATGGTTTAGTTTGGGTTGATCTATTTTCTCAATGTTGTGTCATTTAGATTTGGAAGAGTTATCCTTTTTTTGGGAAGGATACAAGAGGGATTATAAAGAGATTAAAATATAACTAAGTAATTATCAAAGAAACTACTTCCAAATAGAATGATATTTGATTGTGAAGTAGAATAGTGATGAAATACAATCATCTAATAAAATGTGGATTGGATTATGAGGTATTTTAAGTCTTATCTCTTAGATTAATTCCTTATTTAACAAATTTTAACATTAATCATATTGAAAACTTTTTCAATCGTGGAGGGATATCATATTATATATAACATAAAATTTTCACATAAATAGACATGGGAGGAAAATTTTGACCATATCTTATCCAATTTTCTTATTTCAAAATTATTATTATTTTTAAGTAATTTATTGAAATTTTTTATTCATAAAATATCATAAATGTAATTTTCAACATTTCTTTATTTGATTTAAATAAAATGATACAATGTTGGAATTTAATATAAACAAATATATAAACCCCAAAAAATTATATTTTTCATCAAATTTCATGTAACAAAATAATTCATCAAATTTATATTTCATTTAATATTTTCAAATTCATTTGATTTATTTTCTTTTAATTGTCTAAATTCTATGTTGACAATGTATTAGAATTTAAGGTAATTATACAATCCATATAAGATATACGTAAATTTAAATCATAAAAATAATTTCATTATTCAGAAAATAAAAATTTATATTATTTTAAATTTTATTTGTATCCTTATGTGAACAACAATGCAATGTTTAAAGTCAAGATAGTGATATTTTTTATTATCCATTTGTTAAATTAATAAAAAATTCAATATGTATGAAAAAATAAAATTGAGAGGCCATATTTTTTTATACTTTTATGTAAATTGATAAGATACACATATACAATACTATAAATTCAAGTATTAAGGCCTTATAAATATTGTTTTTACACTTAATTACCTCATTCATCATTTAATGTAGTTATAATTTTTACAACAATTAATACAAATAATTCCAAAAAAAATGAAAAGGACCAATATTCAATATTTGAATATCAAAATACAAAATATGGGGTTAATTTATCATGATTCAATCTACGTACTTGATCAAAATAATGGTTAATTTTTTTTGTAAAGGAGATCAAAACAACTTTTAGAAGAATATAGTTTTGAAGAATTAAAATAGATGTATTCCTATCACATTCCTACAAAAATATTATTTTGAGGTCAAATAATTTTTTGAATACAATATTTATATATTTTTTAAAAATTATTTGATAATAGTTACCGTTTCATTTATTAGGATAAATACACATTTCCCGCATAAAACAATTTTTGAAACAACCACACTTTCTTCTTGAACTGATTTCTATTTACAGTTCAATTCAATTGATAACTAATTATTTCCTGATAGAAAATATATTTTTCATAAATTAGTTAGTTATATTCATATCATCCAAATTTAATATCGAGGTTATAAGTCTCACATTTAAAAAAAATTAGTAGTTCATTATGGTTCTTTAGATCTCGGAGATTCATTTAAATAGATGTATTAATGAAATTACTTCTATCTAAAAAAATGGTATCATAAAATTTTAAGGTGTTTCAATTTATAAGCTATTGGATGTGGAATTAATGTTTGTTTATTTTTTTCGGTTGTTTCAACTAATTAACAAAATTTTGTTTTCCATTTTCTTTCTATAATTTATCAAAGATATTATATTTTAAAAAAACTTCTTTTAGACCATTAATTGGGAAACATATTAATCATATAAATAATGAAATTGTTATCTACCAGGTGTTATGATAAATAATTCATAGCCAAGTGATTATTGTTCTTTTTGTTTTCTATTTGATGGAAATATATGATGTTACATGTTCTTTCTTATAATAAGTGACCCACTACCCAACCCCATTGGAGGGTAAACCATGTGGTCAACGGGTAACCACTACCCATCCCCACTGGAGGGTAAACCCAGAACTGGTCAGATAACTCCGCACTGCCCGTGCTATCACTGGGTTTCACTAACACCGCTATTGTGCGTATATTTGGAGTGCGTCAAAAGAACCACCGATCAATGCCCTTTCATGTTTCCACATTTAATGAGATCTTGAAAGAGGCTCTTCTCGCCCAAACAGATTAAACGATTTTAATCCTCGCGAAAAAAAACACGAGATAGACTACTTAATCGCTGGAAAATGACTCCCGACCAAAATGTTATTCAAAACCGCTTTATTCTCATATGGCGTCTCATGGGGCCAACACCTTGGTCCCGAAAAAGTTCGGGTGAACTACGTCATCACGATGCTCTAGGAAAAACACGCCAAATCAACTATTCATACGTCCTAAATGGACGTCTGATGAAAAAGTCCCGGTATGCTACATAACATTTAAAAGATGGCCCATGGGGACCACACCTCAACTCTGGATTCAATGCCTGAATTCACCCTGGTCAACTTAACCTTGATGCCAGGGTCACAATGCCGCTGGTGACGCCGAAAATGGACTTCGGATGCAGAATCTGCAACTCCCCGTGTTATGAAAATGAGGCCCTCTGGTGCCCAAACCATGACCCCGAAACATGTCACACAGATCGTACCATCGTGTTCCTTGAAGATAACCAGGAGGCATAGGCTATTAATTTTCCCAGAACGGACTTGTGATGAATAAGTTATAAAATTGCAGCATACGTCTGAAAGCCGCCTCGTGGGGCCCAAGCCTCAGGCCAGAATTTAGGCGGTTGGATTACTTCATTGCAATCCCCTCGAAAGAACACTCATAAATGAGTGCTCAAACACCCCAAACAGACATCGGGTGAAAAAATGGAATTTCACTGTAAAACGTGTGAACTAGGCCCTTTGGGGACCGCACCTTGGTACCCTCCCGAACACTTCAAAAAGCATCTCAAAAAGTCCGCATGAGGACTGGGGTCACGCTGCTACTGACGACGCGTCAATCGGAAATCCCAAACATGATTTAGGTCCGATGGTAGAATAATTAATTTATTAAGTAATTAATTAATTATTCACATTAAGCGTTTTGAGCCACCGAGTAACGAAACCAACCCGGAAAGGTTCCAAGCAAACTTTGGCAGGACCGTCTCAACTCCAGGGCCACAACACCTCTGATAGCACGTCAAACGGATGTCTGGATCAAGAAGCACGACTGTCGAAAGCTTTAATAACAATTTAATATTATTAAATTAAAGCATTTCAGGTCACCCACCCTCTGGTCCATAACTCAAATACCACAAAACCCAAATCATAACGTCTATCTATAATAGAAAAACCCACAACCACTGACATCGCGTCAAATAGATACGCTATTTAAATCTTATGGCCCCTTGAACCCAAGGGGCCGCGAATTGGGCCGGTCCAAACCAGCAGGCCTGGTCCAGACCAGCCAGCCCGTTCTTGACCGCCAGCCCACGACCCAGCCATGGGTCCGGTCCGGCTCACTACAACCCAATATCCATGGCCCGTCCGAAAACCCCCAGACACCTTGGGTCCGACTCCTTCAAACGGACCGGCCAGTTGGCAGGTCTTTGTTCAGCCCCGCAAAGCAGGACCCGCGTACCGGGGGGTCCTTGTCCACAACACCCCCCGAGGTGTTGACCTTAGGGTTTCCTCCCAACTGCAACAGGCTACCCACATCGCGGCCGCCTGACCTCCCCGCCAGTCGATGGCACCACCCCAAGCCACCCGGCTTGCTGCTCCGCTGCCTGGGCTCGCAGCTCCACGGGCTGAGCGCACTTCCCGGCACCGCGATCGCTTGTTGCCCCACTCCCTGCTCTGCTTTGGACGCCTTCGCCCGACCAAAGACTTGTTCAAATCCTCCACCAGGCACTGCATCCACCACCTCCCGACCACTCCCGAGCATGTAGATCTGACCAAACCCGACGTCGCCGCACATTGGCCCTCCTCCGTCAGGTCCCGACCTTTCACCATGCTCCAAAACAGGCCTATCGCACCTCCGGCTAAACCTCTGATCGGTGGAACTAACCGGATATGGACCTTCAGCCAGTTCCCCTGACCACCCTGGTGGTCTGAACAAATTATCCAAATAAGTTTTTCGAATCCTCGAGGCTGAATCTTCACAGTGTTTCCCCTCACTCGTCGTTCCATCATGGTTCTGGCGCGTCCGAAATTTTAGACGGAGAACACTTATGAAAGGAATTTAGAACAGGGCTCAGACGATTGCCATGTTCGTTTGGCCATTATCCTAATTATAAAATTGTATAATTTAAACAATGGAATTTAATAAACTCAAGGAATCAACAAAGGTGGGAAAATTAACCAAAAATCCTTTCTTGAATCGGTCGTGCATCGTTGGTGGCAAGTATACGACGTCCTTTCTTTGATCCACCAAGGTTCTGGTGGAAATAGCTCCTCAATTTTCAAAAGAACAGTGAATAACACCGAATAAAAATTGAGAGTGAGAGGAAGAGAGAGAGAGGGAGGATAGAAGGTAGAACCCTAACTCCAAACTCCTAATATTTTATTTATAGAAGAATTCACTTAGCGTGGAATCTGAAACGACCACACCTTCTCAATTTATATCGCACCTATGAAAACCACCCCATTTTGAATTCAAGGTAAGTCTCAGATTTTCATTCCGAGCCTTCATCTAAATTTTATTCAAAAATAACTCTAGTGATAAAATAAATCACTAAGTCATTATTTCAAAATGACGATTTTACCCCTGAGTGACATCTCTCACAGCAGGCCCGCGCCCGCAACCTTTACACCCCTCCTAGGGTAAACGGCACATTCTGAACACAATTGTGCACTTGGATTTCCGATTTTAGCTCTCATTTAGGATAAAACACAATCCTGCCAAGTGAATTGTAAAAAAACACATAATATTTTTATAAAATTTATTCTGGGCACACCGTGCCCCGGAATTGCACGTCGTCATAGATCCTAGCTCTGGAAATATATGTAAAATTATGCCAAAGTCTTAGAGGGAAAAAAATGGGTCACTACATCATTCCCTCCTTCATGCTTTTCGTCCCTAAAAAGAAAAACTTGGAAAAACAACTCGGGATACAGAGCTCACACCTAGCTCACCCACTCCCAAGAAAACATTCACAACACCATACTGGCACAAGAAGTGAACCAAGGGATGGTTCGTACTCATAAGGTCTACTAATTTCGATGAAATGTGTATGAACAACCACACACCTCACCATATGCGACACATGAAAGAGGTCGTGCGCCCACCCTTACTATTAGGAGGGTAGGGAAAGACGGTAGGCAACCTCTCAGTCCATTACATGATTCCCGAATGTCCCAAAGAATCTCATGGGGACTTCCCTGGCCGACCCTCTACTTTCCACATAACGACCAAAATCACTGCCTATTCATGAAACATGGTCTCGTGAATCCATCCATCAGAATACACATCTTGTGAAACACCCAAGGATGTCTGGTCACAAATGTTTTCTCTGTCAGTTCATCACAACTGAGACTCTCTTACATGCTCAAAAAGTGGATGAGTCAACACCATCAATTGAAGAAAGGTTGCACCATCCTGGTTCAATAGGGTGGACTGCAGGGAAGCTGACTACCACGAAACTTCCCATACCTGACGAGTCTATGTCTTTCTGCTAAGGGAACCTGCTACAACACTGCCATTTTTTCGGAATATAGACTAACTCGACTTCATAGTCCTGCATAAATTTCAACCAGCATCGTCATCTCAGGTTTAGGTATCTCTAAGTGATGGCGCAGCTGAGACACTAGTGGTCTGAGAAAACCAAAAAAGCGCTCTCCGAGAAGATAGTGTCTCTACATTCTCAGCGCAAGGACCACCGCCACATAGTGAAGTGCATAGATCTATTTATGGGGTTTACATCACCTTTACCTATACTTGATAATGGTATTAAGATTTACATTGAGCATGCAAGGTACCAATGAATAAGGCAGGCGAGCAAACTCATCCGAACGCTAGATGCTAGACACGGAAAGTTCGTGGAATATCCCACGTGTCTTTGCCCCTCTTGGAAAGAGAGTAATCTTGAAAACATGCACTTTTCCAAACCCACAAGTGTCACCTCATGTAAGGGGGTGGGGGTGTCAAGAATAAAATCCCCTTTGGAAAATCCAGAACCTGCTCTGACACTCCACCACACAACCCCGCCATAAATGCACTTGTCAGAGGAACTCATCCACAACACCTCAATACTATCTGCCTTCGGTGGTACTGACTCTCCCTCACAGTTTTGAAAGCATCACAAAAACGCCTCTCAGTGGGGGAAGAACCCCTCTTTCCCATGAATTTAATGCTACATTGGATAACACCAACACAGGGTTACACCGACGACCTATGTCACCCTCAGCAACCCCTCAAACAAGGAGTTAGACATAAAGAGTACATCATGCAGTGTCTACCATGTTCTGCTGAGAAAATTAGAAAAATAAATAGATCTTACCACTTATATTCTCATGTGTTGAAGAATTGTAGACATCCATAGCACACAACTGCCCGTGTCCCTGTCTGTCAGCTCCCAGAGCCTGACATGGGCCGCCTAGTGGTGGTAGAAGGACCTCAAAATATCATCCACCAACCATAGTTTTTCCTGATCTTATACCAACACCGCCACCCTAGGGACTACCCTGTCCTCACCTAGGAGTTCGTTGATCACAACACTACATCGGTCGTGGTAGTGCATCTACCAACTATCTAGAAAACTCATCACATTTGGTCGGGTAGTCACATGTAACGTAACCTCACACATCACAATCATAGCACTAGATCTCCTTGGGCTATCTCGATGCTCTATGTTTTCCCAAACCATGTGCCCTAGTATCATCAAAGGGAGACCTCCGGTGCCGGGGCCTTTCCTGTTGATGTCCCTCTGAAAAAAATTTCTCTGTCACTAGTGCATGCTCCAACACCCCAAGATGGGTGAGGATGCACAAGGGCACTACAATGGAACGAATCTCCTCTACAGAGACCATGCTCAATCTTCAGTACTCAGATTTTTTCTTCATTGAACATGTCCAAATATTACTGATTAAGGTCTCTGAACCTAGTTTCATACTCAGCCACTTCCATCCATCCCTGTTGAAGCACCAGTAGCTCTTGAAACCATAGAAAGTGTATGTTGGAGGGGTAGTAATCCACAAAAAAACAGCTACTAGAAGTCATCCCACAAGAGTACCAACTCATCGTGCATCAGAGTAACACTGTTTCTACTAATTCCTAACTACTTGGTGGAAAATGACTGGCTATCAAAGTCACCATCAAACCATTGAGTGTCCGAACAAGCCTGAAGTGGAGAACCACCGACTCTAGCCAACCCTTCTCTATCTGAGGGTATGGCTGACCATAGAACCTCAGCAGTATTTGACACTAGAGCTCATGTAGTGTGTCTAGCCTATGATCATCATCGGCCTTCACTACTGGAACTATCTACTACTGCACAGGTAGAGATGGTACTGTCTGTCCTCCCAGAGAAAGGGTAATCAGATGATGGATCTTGAACTAGGGCATCGTCGCTAACAGTGTCATCATCACAAACCAGAGCTAGTATCATGGATGGATATCATCGCAGATACATCCTAAATCCGATCAAAGCGTATCACGATCAAATGAGAATATATATATATACCAATAATGATGGGGAGCTGACTCAAGAAGGACAGTCAAAGACTCAATCCTATATCATGCACGAACCAAATTCCCTACAACAAGTGTCTCAGTGTACCGAGTCGAAAAGCAGGTTATTAGGGTCCTGGTGAATGGATACATTTTCTACCACACCATCACTGGTCTCCCTTTCCTGAGAGCCACTCTCGAGAAATGTTGACACTATTTCCCTAAAACACAACCAATTCAATTTAGGGACGTTCTGAAAATTCCCCAACGAATGAACCACCTAGGATACAACATTGTCATGACTCGAACCTATCTTTCTCGAGCCGTAACTACCCCAGTCCCACCTCTATAGGCCAGGGGCTATCGATAAGTGCTGAAGGAATAACGATCTTGGGAAGGCCTTCTACTAAGCACCAATACAAACACACAGAACCCACTCGATGCAGAAGTGCAGAGTAAAAAAGAATACCAAAGGACAAACAACTATAACTGAACCACAGTCATGCATCAACTTCTAAATAGTACAAGTAATGTGTTGAAAATTTCTGACAAGATAACTAAATAGAAAATGGGGAAAAACACGCGCCCAACTAGAAAGGTTCCACAACCTGACAATAGGTAAATGTAAGTAAACATCTAGTGTGTCTCACACCTGAAAACCCTAATATGACCACTGAACACAGCCCAAGCTCTTGTGTCATCTATGCTCCTCCGTAGTCTCGATCGACCTATCCATCGTGTGAAAGGGCACACCAAGTTCCGAAAATTCCCAAGAAGGGGAGAGTAAAATGATAATCAGTAGGATTCCCTGAATGCACGAGGGAGAAACAAATGAGGTACAAAAATGGTGAGCATTAGACAGAACAGAGAATAGTGTAAGAGTACAATAGAGAGAGTGCAGCTCAACCCAATGAAATAATGGAAGTAGACTCGTCCAATCCAAGAGGATCTAGAAACGGAAATCAAGTGGCATACCCCACACATCTTTGGCTCCCCAAGAAGGAGAGTAACAGAACCCAAGGAGTGGGAAATTTTTTTGGTTATATATATATATATGTGCTCAATAAGAAACCCGAATGAGTGTGTAAGGGGATCTCTATCTCCAAAATAAGCCCATGAAAAGTTGCCAAAAGTTCTATGTATATCCACCAATGATTCCCAAAAGACTCAAAGGCCAAAGCTGTCTCATCGTTGAACCGTACAACAAAGGGCAACGCTCGAGTAACCATGGAGAAAAGTCACTTACTAGCCTCATAGAAAGGGCTGAGTCTGAAAGAAGTCGTCGGGTAACCCACTGCCTAGCCCAGGTGGAGGGTAAACCCCAAGAGTTCGTCTTGTAACCCACTTCCCAACCCCTCTGGAGGGTAAACCCCAAGAGGTTGTCTGGTAATGCACTTCCCAGCCCTGCTGGAGGGTAAAACCTAAGAGGTTGTCGTGTAAGCCACTGCCCAGCCCAGCTGGAGGGTAAACCCCATGGTCAAAGGGTAACCCACTACACAACCCTACTGGAGGGAAAACCCTATGTCAACGGGTAACCCACTTCCCAGAACCTCTTGAGGGTAAACTCTCAGGTCAATGATTAACCCACTAACCCACCCCATTGGAGGGTAAACCAAGAACTAGTCTGATAACTCTGCACTGCCTGTTCCATCTCTGGGTGTCACTAACATCTCTATCGTGTGTAGGTTCGTAGTGCATCAAAGGAACATCCGACTAATTCCATTTCATGATTACATAGGTAATGTGATCTCAAAAGAGGCTCAACTCACCCAAATAGATTAAACTACTATAATCGCTGCCGAAAAACATGCGAGATAGACTACTTAATCGCTAGAAACAGAATCATGGCGAAGAATTTATTCAACACCACTTTATATTCATACGATGTCTCGCGGTGCCTACATGTCAGTCATGAAAAAGGTCGGGTGAACTATGCCATCTCAATGTTCTTGGAAAAACACACCAAATCGACTATTCATATGCCCCAAACAGACGTATGATGAAAAAGTCATAGTACGTTGCACACAGCTTAAAATATTTCATTTGGGGCCCATGCCTCAACCCTAGCTTCAATTCCTGAAACCACCCTGGTCAAGTTCTCCTCAATTTCAGGGTCACAACTCCACTGACGGTGCCAAAAACGGACTCCAAATGCAGAAGTTGCAACTCTCTGTGTTATACAAACGAGGCTCCATGGGGCCCACACCACGACCTCGAAACACATCACTTTGATCGTACCACTATGTTCCTTGCAGATAACCACAAGTCATAGGCTATTCATTTTCCCAGAACAGACTTATGATGCAGAAGTTATAAAAACGCAGCACATGTCTAAAAGCCGCCACGTGTGTCCCATGCCACATGCCCGAATTTTGGTGGGTGGATTATGCCATCACAATGCCCTTGGAAGAACACTCAGAAATGTGTGCTCAAATACCCCAAACGGATGTCCGGTGTAAAAGTGGTGTTTCACCATAAAACGTGTGAACTAAGACCTGTGTTACCCCAACCTTGTCTCTAACTTGAATGCTTCAGAAAGCTTCTAAAAAAGTCCGGTTGAAGACTGGGGTCATGCTGCTACTGACGGCGAGTCAATCGGACATCCCAAACAGGATTAAGGTCCGACGCTAGATTAATTAATTAATTAATTAATTAATTAATCACATTAAGTGATTCATGCCACCGACCAATGAAACCAAACCTCAAAGGTTCTGAACCAACTTCAGAAGGAACGTCTCAATTCCAGGCCACATCGCCTCTGAAGGCACGTCAAACGGAGATCTGACACGGGAATCATGTCCCTCGCAAGCATTAATAATAATTTAATATTATTAAATTAAAACATTTCGGGTCACCAACCCTCGGGTCCCGAACTCAAAAACCACGAAACCCAAATAAAAAATTCTGTATTGAAGAGATGAACACAAAGCGGATGACGACCTGTTAATGGGATGCGCCGTTTAAAAGTTACAACCCCTTGAATTCCAGGGGCCTAGAATTGGTCCGATCCAGACCACCTGTCCATGGACCAGCTGCGGGTCTGGTCCAGTTCGCCACAGCCTGCTGGCTACGACGTGTCCGAAAACAGCCGGACCACTCGGGTCCAGCTCCTTCAAATTTACCACCAGTTGGCCGTTCATTGTTCTGTGATGCACATCAGGACCTTCATACCACATGTCCTTGTCCACAGCACCCCTTGAGGCACTAAACTCAGGATTTCCTCCCAACCGCGATAGGCTACCCACGCCGTGGCCACCAGACCTCCCCGCCAGTGATCTCACCACTGCAGGCCAACTGACTACCTACTCTGCCGCCTGGGCACACCGCTATGTTGGCCAAGCGCACTGCCCGACACCGCAACCGCCTGGTCCCCCACTCCCCGCTTCGTTGTGGCCACCTCTGAACGGACGCCAACCTACTTGGCTTCTCCACCGGATGCCACATCCTTCTCCGCCCGGCCGCTCCCGATCCTGCAGCTCCAGCCCCACCTGACTCCATTGCACACCAGCCCTCCTTTGTCGGGTCCCAAGCTTTCGTCTTGCTCTGAAACGGGGTCGCCCCGCTCCGCCGCGCCGCTGGATCAACCTCCGACCACCACCCCTTACCGTAGCCGAACCATCAGCCAGTTCCTCCGACCACCATAGTGGTCAGAAAAATTATCTGAAAATGGATTTTGAATCCTTGGGGGCAGATCTTCACAGCGTCACCCCTCGTTCATCGATCCGTCAAGGCTTTGACGCATATAAAATTTTGGAGAGAGAATGCTCATCAAAGGGATTTAGAACAGGTCTCGGATGATGTTCGTGATTGTTTGGCCATTATACTAATTCTAAAATTGTAGAATTTAAACAACGAAATTGAAGAAAACTCATGAAATCATCGAAGATTAAAAAATTGTCCAAAACCCATACCTTGAATCAGTCGTTCGTTGTTGGCGGCATGTCTAAAATGATCCTGCTTCGATCTGCCAAGGTTCCGTCAGAGATCAGTCCATGATTTGGTGAAGAATAGAGAAGATTGCTAAAGAACAGTTGAGAGAGAGAGGAAGAGAGAGAGATAGAGAGGAGAGAAGGGAGAACCCTAACTCCAAACTCATATTATTCTATTTATTTTAGAATCTACGTAGCGTGGAATCCGAAACAGCTGTGCACTCTCATTTTTTATCACACCTAGGAAAAACTCCCAATTTCAAATTCAACGAAAGTATCAGATTTCCATTCAGAGCCTTTTACTAAATGTTATTTGAAATTATATCCAGTGATAAAAAAATCACTAAGTCATTATTTGAAAATGATTATTTTTCCCTAGGTGACATCCCTCACAGCCGGCCACTCTTCCATGGGTAAACGACATGCTTTGGATGTAACAATGACCTCGTATTTCCAATCCGAGCTACTATTTAGGAGAAAACACAATCCCTCCACGAGAATAGTATTAAAAAAATTAATATTTTTATAAAAAAATTTCCGGGAACACCGTTCCCCAGAATCGCACCCCGTCTCTGCTCCTAGATCTGGAAATATATATAGAAATATTCCAAAGTCTAACAGGGAAAAACTGGGCCTATACAATAATTTTACCCCTTGCATAGTGGGATTGAAGAATAACCAAATTTTCTAAATGTTTAATTACTATAGATTTAGAATTATTGCATTGGTTTTTAATAGTCTGAGTAATATGTGTTATTTGTTATAATCATGGGAATGGAATTACTAGAGCAATTTAATGATAAAATTATCTGTTATGACTGGAAATATATGTTTACATCTTTAGATGGATATTTTTAACTATTCAATAGGGAATGATATATAAATATAGGTTGATTTGAACCATTTATGATAGTGTCAAAAACCATATCTAGCTATTTATTACTAATGAACTTGGAATATAATGAAGGAATAGGTAGTGGGACTATGCATTCCATAGGTAACTGGTAACTAAATGTCATTAAAAATTATTTATGTAGATTTCCACTAGAAATAGAAACAAATTTTTTTATTGATTAACTATTAGTAAAAATATTTAGTTCATTAATTTATTTAAAAACATCTTCAAATATTGTTTTATAACTAATGGAGTAAATAATATAATTGGAAAGTAGGGGCATCATAAAAACTAGTAAATCAACTTAGGCTGCACTAGTTTTATTTATCATGAAGCAAACTTATTTAATTTTTTTACTTTCTGATTAACGTAAACTAAATGGTGTCAAGATAAAAAATCATTATAAACTTCATCAAATCGATGACTTTTTTGATAAATTAATGGTAATAAAAGTTTTTTATAATATAGATATATATTATTAAGATATTATCATCTTACTTCCTAAATACATCATATTATGAAGAATATATTTTAGAGTAGATATGTTTTAAATAATATTTACTTCCCTTTGTTATGAAAATTACTCCCTCAGGATCCATGTTCTTGATAAACCATAATATCAAAAGGTACCTTGACTCCTTTTTCATTTTATCTATTGGTGAAATTTTGTTTTACTGTCAATATTAAAATGATAATGATGAACACTTGGAAATCATAATTAGAACATAGTGTTCTAATTGAATATATGATACATTTTCAAAGTGTGTCTTTAGGATCCATGAGGTCTATTTCCATTGTACATCAATTTTGAAGTGGGATCATCATTCAATCCTGAAAAGATAAAAATAGTTTTATCTTAGAAGAAAATAGTTATTTTTTATAGATATTTAGTTTACATGGATTAGCAAGCTATCATCGTCACTTTTTTTAGATTTCTCAATGATTTCTTTTCCCAAGACTAATATTATAAGAAAATATATCACATTCCTAATAATATTTTCTACATTTAATGTTTATAATCCCATAGTATATATACTAAAATTTAATGACCTAGGTCAATGCTATGTTCTAAATTGTAATGAATCTTGAAATTTATAGTTTTTTTTCTAAGTAATGAAGACCATGTTGTGGACTATGGTTAAATTTAGTAACAAATTCCTGAGATGAACAATCAAACACATGACAAAGAATTTTTTTTGTTGGTGTATATACCATAATGAAATCGTTTCATTATATATTTAGAGAATAATTGTTAGTTTAAAAAGATCATGAGAGTTTGAAATACATCTTTTCTTTGTGGTACATGAACCTAAAAACAATAATGGATATAGTATCTCCCTATTTTTTTATTTTAACAGGTTTACACTCTTGGAAAAGGGAATTTAGAAGTCAATTAATTGTTATTCAAGCCACATAATGAATTTTTTATGGAATCTTGTGACCAGGTAAATTTTATGAGTACCACTTATGACATGCAACTGGACAATGAAAAAATACTAATAATTTTTTTGTTTTTCAAGTTATGTTTTTCCATGACATGATGGAATTTCTAAAGGAAACTCAATTTTAAAATACTCATTTTATTACAATAAGATTAAATCTAAATTGTTGGTAGAATATAAAAGGATAGATAAAGCATGAAAAATTGGGTTATAGTTTTTGAATTTATTTTTTTTCTTTTTGTCTTTCTAGGAAAAATGTTCTTCAAAATATCATTATCCAAACATGGATATTCATTCAGGTATTAATAAATATACAAACTGAATAAGGAATATTTATATTATTTAGGAATACATTAAAATATTGTATTTTTTTAAACTAAATTTTCATTTTGTGATTAATGGACATAAAATATTGGACTGTAGGATTCAATATATCTATATAAACATACAGATATGAGAACCCATGTCCATGGGTTTTCTCCCATGTTTACCAAGAATATTATTGAATAATTATTATATTTGGGTGATTTTTTAATGTATTCACCAATTTGAAACACTTTCTATATATCAAATATTACAACATGATAACATATTTGGAAAATATTAATATCTGAGAAGTAATCATGTTGCATAGAATCCATGTTTTTGTTATATGTAAATGAGAAACTCGATTACCATCATGATTCCCTAGGTCATCGTAGGAGGATATTTGAACTATATTATCCAGGATCATTATATATCATACATAAATGTATGAGTTGTTAGAATATACAATTCATACATTGGGAGGTATGATTAGATCCTGTCACATTTACTTTTGCAGCTCTTGCGAAGAACATATTTCATTATTAGAGTATACATAGTATAATAGTTTTTAGAAAATGATAAATCAGGTCAAATTCAAGGATTTTTCTTATTTTCAATGTCATTATCCATAATTGTGGGTGGAAATAATTGGGAATTAGTTGTTTGGAATGAGTCTTTTCTATAATACAATAGAGAATATCCAAATGATATGGAATTAGATGGATATGATTGAAATCCAATAAAAATACAAAAAAGAATATTGGTGGTAAAATGTATATTTTTATGTGGGTGTATATAACAGTACAATCATTTTACGCACACTATTACATTATTTTAACTATAATTATCCTTCAGATATGATCCATGTATCATAAATTCTAGATTCTTTGAATGATTAGATACATAATTAGAAATCATGAATCAAAAATAAAAAATCATTTATTAAATCATTATAATGAGATCATAACACCCGTTGATACCTTAAATCTTTATAGTGTTACCAAGGGAATAAATGAATAAGTGGATGAGATAAAAATACCAAAAAGAGAATTAAAAAAATAATATACCATATCACCTAGGTTAAAAGGCATAACATTATGACATAAAAAGTAATGGAGCATGAATGAATATGATGAATCATAACATATAGAAAATGGGATAATGGAATCAAATTAATTTGTGATAAACATAAAAACATGACATAATCATTATTTATGTCTCAATTCACATGTATAAGAATTATTCAAGGCTATTCACCATGATCGTTGCACCTGGATCACATGACATTGGTAACTGCCAAGATCGCTGCACATGATGGATCATGAGATTAAACATTACCCATTTCATTGGATAAATATATGGGAACACCCATCATAAAATTTTCATGATTAATTGTGCTATATAAATAATCATACAAAATCCATCAAATATAAACATAAGGGTTCCCCAGGGAAAGAATTGGGAATCAAAATCTTGTCAAAAGGCATATCAAAAGGGAATATAAAAATGGTTTCCATAAAAGAATGAATTCAAATAATACATGTACATTAATGAGCTAAAATATGAATATATCATGATAGGTGATTTAATATTTAAGATAAACATGTAAAAAGTTTGTTTATGAATCATTATAAATAATACATTTTTCAGCGTTTTAAAGAAAAATAATAAAGAGAATTTAATGTGGAAAACCCATAATCTTTGGTATAAAAATAGAAATTAACAAATATATATTTTTATTATAAATTAGTTATTTTATAAAAAAGTGTTGTCTTAAAATAGATTTTATATTTTTCGTGAAATTGGGTATGAAATTAGATTGATCACTTTAATCATCCTTGCTTATCGGAAAGAATTTATAAGGGTAACTTATAAAACATTTATTACCCATAAATGTAAGAATCATTTATCAAGGTAATTGTTTTTTGAACATAAAAATATAATTTAGGTGGATAATATAAAATATAAAAAATTACATTGGAGTTAAAATTGAAAAAAAATGTAACCTGAAGGGAAAAATGGAGGTTCAGAATGAATCCATTACCTTATGTCTGAATGTGTTATGTTCTTAAATTTAATATCTAGGATAATAAAAATAAAAACATTATTTAATTAATTAAGAAATGTTTCAACATTTATTTGATTTATTTATGTTTTCATAAATGTATTTACTGCATTTATATAAGTTATAATATACAATTTCATCATTCGTGAGAGTTTATTTCCTTTTGTCTCCTAATCGGTTGATTTGTATACAATTGTCGAAGATCAAGATTAATTAGAATTTTTTTCCAGAATTGAAATGATATTTTAATAATGAAATTTTAGATTTTTTTTCCTTATATATCATTTGTTTATATGTAAGAAAGATTAATCATTAGATTAAACATAAATTATAATTATTTATATTGAATTTTCAGTATCTCAATCATCACAAACTACTTTTTTTTATTTAATTTATGAATATATAGTAGTTAAAAAACATTAAATAATCGATAATGATTATATCATTAAATGGTTTAACAATATTTATTTTATAGAAATATTATAATGTGATGAAGAAAATTGAAAACTTTTTGTCCTAGAATGATATAAATTAACACATCCCGAATGTTGTTTTTTTCTTAAGAACATAAATGGGTGAGGATGGAAATGATTTATTATTATAAAATTAACATAACAACATTCTATCATATGTGAGGCACTAGTGTTACTATGAAATGTATATAACGTTAGGTGATGAGTGAATAAGAAAAGAAAAAAAAATTAATGGAAATTAAAAGAAAATGAAAAAGGTTTTTCCTCTTGAGTTTATTTCCTTTAAAACCACCTTATAGACCTCTAGATTGGTATTTTATTGATTAAAAAGGAACTATACATTTTTTAGAGACTTTGGAAGTGGTTTTGGTTAAATTTGGACATGATTCAAGGATTTATATGTATAAGGAAAAGATGTGGGGACGAGTGATATTTATAGTAGAGGAGAGGCGCATTTTTCTTTATTTTATTCATTATATTATCATTTCTGAACAAGAATATGAATAGTGTTGATTATTTTGACTAAATAAATTAAATAATGCATGTTATTTAAAACTAATGACAACTAACATCATCTATAACTTGATAATGACTAAAAAATTTATTTATTTACATTTTATAGTAGATTGTTGTATTTCACTATTCACAAATAAATATACAATTTTAGAAAAATACTAAAAATTACCATAACCATTCTCTAATGTGTATAATTATAATATGGAATCAATGTTAAGAATAAAATTTTCAAAATATAAGAAATTTAATGTTTAATTAAAATCATCATTTACTCGAAACATATCAATTTCAAAATAATAATTTATTTTATAACACTTTGAAAGATTAATTAAGATACCATAAAATAATTTTATAATGATAAGACAACAAATAATAATTTTTTAATATATTTTATGAAAAAATTATTCGAAATAATTATATTATTTTTAATATTATAAATAAAAATTTATGTTTTATAATAATACCTCTAGTCCTTTTATCATTTTTATAGCATTTATTTAATAATAATAAGATATAATTATATCATATATTAAATTATTAAATGTAAATAATTTTTTTATACATTCATGGGTGACATTACAATTATATTGGTAGGGTTGTTATTCTTAATGGTCTAATTTCTATTCCATAGGTCATGTTACAATTCTATTAGTTTAGGTTCATTAATTTCTAAAAATACTTCTAATTTCATTAATTTGTAATTTATAATGTTTTATTGTGTTCTATATGTGATTTTATGTGACTTAATAAATATTATAAATATAGGATGGGAATTCACAACGATTATGTTTTGGGTTATTACATTCTTCCCTCCTTATGAAATTTCTCCCTCTGAATTTTTCTTACATATTATAAGGAAAATTTGTGAAAATAAACCTACTTCATTGATTTTTATAGCTCCCATGATGCCTCTTCATACTTATGAATATATCTTAGTAATTTCACTATGTTATATTTCTTATTGCATATAATGTTTTCTCTATGATAAACGATCTTCACTAGCTGCTCCTCTTAAGAGAGATAATTTTCTATCTTTTCAACCTCTGAATTCAGTACATGATAGGGATACAGTATGTACTTCCTCAAGATGGATATGTGTAATTTATCTTGTACCTGATACATGGATAGTGAAAGTTCATGTCAATAGGCCACAAGTCCTACATAATCTAGAATATCAAAGGGAACAATGTACCTAAGAATTATCTAACCCTTATTCAAAAAACTCCTTATATTATTACTTGTAGATATGTAGAGTAATACCATGCTCCCATATTAATCTATAATTATCAACATTGATTTCCAGTATGACTCTACTATTATCTTGGGGCTTCCCATATATGATGTTCAATAGTTGTCACCTTCTCCACCATTTTATCGACCATTTCTAGACCTAGCATCTTATGTTCACCAACTTCTCCCAATAAATCTAGTGTTCTACATATTTTCGCATAATGGGATTTGAATGGAGACATTTGGATACCTGAGTGAAAACTATTATAGTATGA
The DNA here is from genome assembly GCA_963277665.1 of Viscum album. Lineage (NCBI taxonomy): Eukaryota > Viridiplantae > Streptophyta > Magnoliopsida > Santalales > Viscaceae > Viscum > Viscum album. Next base: position 1,954,608,763 of record OY728127.1, on the reverse strand, counting down.
AAAATCAAATAGAGTTTGAGGTTGGTCCCATACTGCATTGAATTTCATAGAACATGCAATCAACATGTCTTTCAATGTCTGAATAGTTCATTCAGATTAGCCATAAAGTTGTGGATGATAGGAAATACTAATGTTCAGCTTAGTGATTACAGAACATTAGAGGCCATTCTAGAACATACAGGTGAATCTTGTATCTCGATCATATGAAATCGATTGAGTTAATCTATTAAATATTACTAATTATCTAATATATATATGTTCTAGTTAATCAAGTGAAAAGATCTTTCCAATTGTGATAAAGTGAGTTTCCTTTGTAATAGGATTCAAAAAAACCCTTATAGAATTGTTTCTTCTAGATATATTTAAAAGCCTAGTGAAAAATTCCATTCTGATTTCCCAATTTACATATTGGTATAGTTAATGGTTTTGTAATTCCATTATTATTTTTATTTTTTATTCTTCACTTGGTGATATAACAACCACTTAGATGTATATTTAGTGATCTCCTTATTCATATTGTCACACCACTAGTTTTCTCTACGATTAGGATATATCATTTTTATCCTTGGGTTAATAGATAAGTTTAAGATATGTGTTTCATTCAAAATGTATCTCTTTAAATTTAGATAGGAAGGTATAAATAGACGTGACCCAAATCTCATTACAGCTTCCCACATCCTTTTGGAACTTTGTCGATTTCCCATTTCTGATAGCTTCCACCATTTTATTAATTTCTATCACATTTCATTGAGAATCCTTTATTTTTTTAGACAGATGATTGAGAAATAATTTAATAATGGATTGATTATTTTAATTTTTTAATGATTTCCATATCCATCCATTGATAGTATAATAAGATTACATCCTTCTCAATTTTTATTATTAATGATAATGAAGGATCGTTTTTAGAGCATTTAAAACCTTGTTTTCTTTACTGGGATGGTAGTTTATTGGGAAGTCATAATCATTGATAAGATCTAACAAAACTCACTAGCTCGTATTAGGATCATTTTGGGTAAATATGTATTTTAGGCTCTTAAGAGGAGTATATTTCTCACACTTCTCCCAATAGATATAATGTTGTTATACATTTATTGAAAATATCACAAAAACAAACTCATTATCATTTATGGGATATTTTTTCTCAGGAATTTTCATCTAAATTGAGGAATATCTTATAAATATATCATTTCTCAGTTGTAAACATCCTAAAACATTATTTTGAGCATCTTTGTACACCAAAAATAGTTTCCCACTTGTTTTTAGGGGGAGTACTGGTGTAATGAAAAAACATCATTTTCATGTCTTTAAAGTTGTCTTCACATTCACTAGGCTAGAAACAATTTTCTCCCTTCTGATTCAGTGTTGTTAGTGGGTTTTACAATTGTGATATGTTCTTTATAAAACCCAAGTAATACCCAAAAAATCCAAGGAAATTACAAATCTCCATTACATATGTTGTCCTGGGACACTATTCGATTATCATTCTCTTGGAAGGGTCCACTTATATCCCTTTATTCATGATTATATTCTACATGGATGATACTTCATCCATCAAGAACTCACTTTTTACAATATCATTATCATAGAATTAAAATACACCTCATGATCCTCCTTAATATTGGTGTATATCAAAATATTTTTAATATACTACTATATATTAGTTGATGTAGTCTCTAATGTCTATATTCACTAAATCCATGATAAATGACAAATAATTATTGAGTCAAAAGGGTATCACAATGAATATATAGTGTATACACCTTGTTCGACTTAATGCCCACTAAATATTTTTATTCTTCATTTTTAATTGGTGATATCCCGAATAAAGGTCCACTATATAGAAATATATGTCCCCTCATAGTCGATTAAACAATTCATCTATCTATGGAAGTGGATAATTTTTTTACAATTATTTCTTAAGATCCTGATAATCAATGTCGAGGTTCGTTTATCCAAAATTTATCATGTTAAATTGGAGTGGTTCACCCCACATTAATGCACTAAAATTTATAAATCCCAATTACAAATTCTCTTGTAACTACTTATTGAGTTCCCCAAACTTAGTGGTGAATATTATATACGGTATCTATAACATGGGAAAGGATCCATGAATAATTTCAAATGGGAAATAAAACTCCCAATCTGGAGGAATACCAGATAATTTATTAGGGAATACATTAGCATTTTCGTTCACAATGGAAATGTGTTCAATAATGATTCTAAACATTGGATCAAAAATTTGAGGTAGATATGATTTCTCATATGGTAACAATATACAAAATTCGGATGATAATTTTTAAGTAGAACCATCATTCTCCTTACACTTGTTTATAATTGGAGGATTACTCAGGAGGTGAAGAATGATGTCCCTTTCTCAACAGTTGATGTTGGATTTCAATATATCCAATCTATGTCAAAAATAGAATCAAATTCCACCAATGGTTGTATGGAAAAATTTAAAAGGATATCTATTCCACAAACATGAACTTGGGATGATATTTTCTATTCCAATAGAAAACTCAAACTCCATATTTTTATGTTGTCTTTGAATAGTTATAATAAACATGAAATATATGAATGAATGTGTAGAACCATAATAAAATAATAAGTTATCTATTATTTAATGAATAACCATCATACCTATCACAACATCATTTTAAGGATCCACCTATGTAGTAGTGAAAGAATATTCCCTTCATTTCTTCCTTTGAAGTTCATATTATTGGTTTCCCCTAAAACCCCTATACATTGGGAAACTATTGGAATTATTCATGTGTTCTGTGTAGTTGAAACACTTAACTATTGGGTGAGTTTTGATATGAAAATTCCTTTCTTCATCCAAATTACTATGATTATTCATATCCATTTATAAGTTATTATTAGGACTCCCAAATCATCCAAATTTTAATCCATTCCTCGTTCCCATTAAAAAAATGATAGGATGCTTCATCACATGATTTAGACATCTGGAATATTGGGGTTTTTACCACCATGGGATATATCAGTTTATCCACCCCTATAAATCTCTATTTCCTATTTTTTTCTCCAAACCCATGAGACCACTATGAGTCTCCAATCTCTATTTCAACCATGATGAAATACCAACAAATATAATCCTATATGTTTATGTCTTGAATCACCATTAAATTTCATATGCTCATATTTATTGTTAAAAATAAGTGATCCACCATCCGCTTAGTGTTCATAACAATGCCATAGGCATATCAAGAATGTCTTGGTATTATTTTTCATATGCCCTGATAGACTCTCCTTCCCATTAAATTGAACTGATGAACTCCCTCTTCATCTTATGGTGGATATTTTAGGGAAATTGTTTATTAAAAAAAATAATTTCATGGAATCATCCCTTTCCATGAGATCAATTTCGTCCCTTGACTTCATGTTTTTGATCGGTTTCCACTACTGATCATGTTACCCATTATAATGATATACCACCAATTCAAAATTATATTCTTCTTATAATTAGAGGACAAATAATATCTTTTAAATGGAGACAATACATTGTTTTGTGAGGAGGGGATTAATATATCCAATAAACCTGAGAGGTCATTTTTACATAAAGGATTTGATAAACAATTTATCATTATTAGTAGAATTAATAAATTCTAAACAATTTAATCACATTATTTATTACCTGAGCCGGTTGAGGAAGTACTGTCATGAACTTTTTAGTTCTTATTGTCTTCATATTTTCAATTTCATTATGGAAATAATCACATTTCATATAAAATTGATTGTGAGAACTTGTTGTTATATTTGTAGCCATTATCAATGAAAAATATTTTAAAATTAGTATGGATTAAAGACATATCTAATATTAATATAGAAAGAAAAATGATAGAAATAGAATAATAAACTTTTAAATAAAAATTATATATTACATTGTGATTCATTATGTTTTATGTAAGGTTATACATGGTTATATACATATCATTAGGGTTCCTAGTAAAGTTCCATTGTATAATATCTAAAATTACTTGAATTTTCTCTGATACCAACTATAATATCCCCATCCTTCTATATTTTTTCTTACAAGATTTTAGTCATAGAACACTTTCAAATAAAAATCAAGGATCATAAGGTATAGTGTCTTTGGAATATTAGATATGTAATTAGAAGTCATGAAATAATAAAACATCATTTTTTTAATCCAAAAAATTAGTCCCTAACACCTTTAGTCCCTAAACATCTTCATAGCATAACCTTTGGAAAACATTAAACAATTTTTTTGAAAATAATCTCAATAACGGAATAAACACTATAATAGAAAATAACACAAGAGTTAGTTTTCATTACATTATAACATAAAATGACATGACAAATGAATGAAAATATGGAATAATAACATATATAAAATGGGATCATGGAATTATAGTAATGTCTCATAAACATAATATAATGGTATAAGGATGGGTCATGTCACATTGCCCTTGGGGGATCACATGTTAGAGCTACCCACCAAGACCGTTGCACATGAAGTACGTGTCAAGGATTACCACCAAGACTATTGAACATGAATATCAATGATACTAAAAACAACCCAATGAATTGGATAAATAACTGGTCATACCCATGACAACATGATCATGAATATTTGTTCTACATAAATAATCAAACATAAGTAATTAAATTTAACCATAACGGTTCCCCAAAGAATTAATGTCTATCATAATCATGTCAAATAGAATATCATACTTTTTTTCATGAGAGAATGGATTTAAATCACATATGGTCATTAATAAGTGAAAATATTCATATATCTTGATAATTGGTGTAAAAATGATGTGAAAACATAAAAAAATAGTGTTAGGAAACTTTAGATAGAAAACATTTTAGTGAGGTGTATAGAAAATAATAAAGAGAATTTACAGGAAAAAAGGAATAATATGTTTAATGAAAAAATAAATGAACTAATATATTATGTAATTATAAAAAGTGTTATTTGTAAATATAATGGTGTCATGAAATACATTATTTAGGTTCAATGAAAATGGTTAGAAAACTAGAAAGTTCATGTTAACCTGGATTGCATATTAGGAAGAATTGAGAAGTTAAATTTATAAAACATCTCTCCCCCATCAATGTAAGAATAATTGAGATTAGTAAATGCATTTGGAAAATACGTATAGAATTTAGGATAATTATTTAAATATAATTAATAATTACATTCTTGTAATGGGAGGGATACGTAACTCAAAGGAAAAAATTGAGGTTAAAAAATTATCTCTTACATTATGTCTTAAAGTGTTCTACACTGGAACATAATATCTATGATAATCAAATTAAATCAATTAAATATTTAATTAATAATTTTTTAACATTTTATTATTTATTATAATTTCATTATGTTCATTTATATCATTTTTAATAGTAATAAGATAAAATTTCATAGTTTGAGTGTGTTTATTTTTTTGGTTTCCATGGTCGATTCATTTGTATTCATGTTCAAATGATCATTTAGAATGGGAATGTATTTCCAAAATTTAAAATATTTACTATTAATTAAATGGTTGAAGATTAATTTTTTGTTTATATCTTTGGGGTTTATGTTATGATGATGAATCATTAGATAAAATTTCACTGATAATGATCACGATGAATTTGAAACTTTCACAAACATCACGAAGTAGTTTTGTTATGTTATTTAATATTTTTATATAAAATATTTATATAAAATTAATGAAGATTTACTATATATAATACAATATTGTTTACCATAAAAATGGATTTATGGCCAGCATTGAAGGTTTTAACCTAAATTTTGATACTCATCATCCTTGAATGCGATAAATTAACACATCATGGATGTTGCTTACATTTTTTGAACAAAATGTAGAGGGGAAAGAAATGATTATTGTTTATTATATAACATAATTAAATAAAATTATATTTGGGATGTGGTAGTTACTATTAAAATTGGATATGGGGAGGTGATCATAGAATAAGAAAATAAAAGAAATTGGAATGAAATTAAATGAAAAGAAAGTGGTTTTTACCTCTTTAATCTATTTTATTGAGAACTTCCTTAATTTACATATGTATAGAATTTTATATAGTTTAATGTATCATATAATTTTGTATAATTATTTTGTTGATGTATTTGGATTTTGATATTGTCCTTAATAAACCCATTTGAAAACCTTCACAATATCCATTATAAATGGAATTACCTAATTGATCAATTCGAAAGAAACTCTTCAAAGAACCTAATAATTATCCATTGGAATGAAGAGGTATTTTGGGCTCAACCATCATCATAATAAATATCTAACTACTATAACATAGATTAAAATAATATAATATTTAATTTCCATCATCAAACTCATTAAATTATACTTTTCAACCCAAATTTTAATCATTTTATAATACTGATATGTCTCTTTCATATTTATCTTCCGGGTTAACACACATTGATATTACATATTTTTAGATGAATTTAAATTAATGTATAATAACATAAAATTGAGGACCATAATAGTTGCATGTCCTTGGAAACATGGAACACAATATTCATCCATCATTTAAGATGTTCAATGTCTCACATGAAGATCTTCCCATTTTTTTACTACTATTAACATTCATTCTTCGTGACATGGGAAAAGGAAATATAAGATTTGGTGAAATAAAATAATAAATAAAGGAAAAAAAGGGAGATATATAAGTATAACATGATCTTAAGAGTATGCTAAAATGTTCATAAAATTTTAAATTCATACCCTATATATTAGATATCATAATCATTAGTCAAGGAATAATGATTGGACGTTTATAAGACATTAATCACAAGGGAATCAAATAACATTTTCATTCAAAGAATAAAACATCTATAACACATAGATTTTTGGCATACACATTAGTCCTAACATTAACTTGTCTCAATAGAAATAGGTTCATTGATTATGTTAGGGTAATTAAATCGACCTCAATCATAAAAGTATGGAAATTAATTGAGATCCATAAATAACAATGTTAACATGTAATCAGGTTCACTAATAAGACAATCATATTGTAATCAGGTTCACACTTATCATTGTGAATGGGTAATAATGTATAGGTGTAGCATTATGAACATGTGATAAGGTTCATATATAAAATTTTGAATATGTAATCATGTTCACAAACAATATAGTAAATATTTAATGAGTTTCACACATAAAATATATAATCATTATTATCCCATATTTACCCAATTCATTGGTGGGACATATAGGTACCACCCGACACATAATGCAATCATAAATATGAGTTTCATAAGATGTCAAAAATTCATCTTATCATAATACATGTTATTAAATGGGTATCACAAACATTTCATGAGATAATAACCAATGAAAAAGATAATGTTTTCAAAATCATTTCATAATAGCACAACCATTGAAAATAAGTGATTTTTATAAGCATCAATCCATCAAAACATAATCCATTTAGAGAAATAATTTGAATGGTATCCTGAGATCATATCCCATTAAGTCATATAAAAGAGAAACTAATGTAATCATTTATAGAAAATAATTTTGAAATACTAGTTGGAAAATTTATGGATGATAATTTCATTTAAATTGAAATCAATTTATAAAATATAAAACATCATTAGAATAATTTTTTAGAATTACCCTAAAATCTTATAACATATTATTTCAAAAATAATTTAAATATTTTATGGAGTAAAATATCCTTTCTACATTGAAATCTATTTTTATTGAATAAAAAACATTGGAATACTTTTTCATTGAACATAACACTGAAAAATTACAAAGGATTCGTTGATGAAATTTTTGGGTGCGATGTCAAATAAATCTTTTCATCTCATAAATTTTAACATGATGTCTCATTTCAAATATTTGGTAAATGAAAAATGATATTTTTTGGAATATGGAATTGATTCTCACACAAATTTTTATTATAAAATGTCAATTATGGTTAACAATGTCATTTAAAACTCATAAGAGAGAAATATTTTTTTGAGGACATATTTAGAAAATATTAGATGAAAATAGATTTATGATAGAAGAGATAAATGAAGTTGTATTTTACAAAAATATTTTTTGGAAATTCTAAAAGGTACCAAATTGTGTAAAAATAAATACATTACATGAAAATATCCTTAATTAATAGATGATAAAAAATTTAATGAGAATTATTTAGAGTTGTATCATAATACTTTTTCCATAGAAACATAATCATAAATAATCTAGTTAAAATAATAGATTATAAAATGAAATCTTAAAACATTATATTACCTTAATTTTTATAAAGGGGGTTTTTTAGAAGTAGTGGTGATGGTGACACATCTCATTCACTAATAGTTATGGTATTGAGGTGGTCCCCCCTACTATAGAGGGGGATGGACCTTTTCTATCCATTGAGGATTCCCAACCTCACCCCTTTAATGGAATCTCATATACCTATTTAATCCCTTCCATCCATCCGATATAAATTTTCCCTAATGTACCTAATCCGTTCAACCTATCCTCACTAGTCATGCTATTGATCATATAGTTCACTGATTCATTTTAACATAAAAATTTGATAATAACATATGGATTCATATAAAACCATCCATCAATGGATTATTTTGAACAATTTATCTTTAGTTTTTGGTGATTATATGAGGATGAAATGTTGCGTCCTCATGAAAACAATCATTTTATGATTCACATAACTTTATAAAATGACTAGTTTTATTTATTGGTTAGATCCCCCAACCATATTTTTGTAATTAGTCATGTTTTATACTCTTTAGGTAGACCTTTGATTTTCACATGAACTATAATAGCCAAAAAATGGTGATTTGTGTATGGTTTTCCAAACTCCCTCAATCTTTTTAGAATCCTTTGATTATTAATTTTCTAGGGAATATTTTGGGATACTATATAGGATATTTATGTTGAACAATATTTGTGTGCCACCAAATCAGTTTATGAATTTTCATTTAGGACAATATATTAATACCGTCAAAAAAAAATTTTGATCAACATCATGGAGGATTTCTATGATAATATGAAAAATTTTCATTGAATCGTGGAGTGATTTTTATTCTTGTTATAAAAATATTGAGTTGAATGAGGGGGGAATTTGGGCATGGGAGGTTGATCAATAACAGAAAGTTGAATGTACATCTTGAATATAGTGGAATGTATTTCGAGTTTGATCAAGATATTGTTCTAAAGACAAAATCCCAAAATATATATAACAATGATGTGGGGGAAATACTCATCAGTTCACATGAGGACTTGGAGTCAACGATAGAAAATCTACCTATTGGGATTTTTGTGTATAAATTTTGTCTTTATGGAATCTTCAACTCTCATAAGGGGAAACTACACTTATTTAGGATTCATTTTTTTCTGATATGGTAACCTCATATCCCCAAAAGGCGAAAGGAAATAGTAAGAATGATATTGAGTTATCTGATGACTGGCTATGGGAGAGGTAGAATCATGTAGTATCCTCTATGTAAGTAGATGATTAGACACTATACCATATGTCACTAATAGAAACAATGATACCCATTACTGACAGAGATCTATAGAAAGGGTTCTTTGAATCCTTGCACAAAAATATTCCAAGATTTGTGTATTTTTAAAATGGTGTGTCTTTAAGAAGAATGGATTAAGAAGTTATTTATGGATCCAAAGAGAATGTGAGAACATGAGTTAATTTTCTATGAATTATCTACCTGTGGGGAGATCAAGGGTCATGGAATTTCAATGTAGAATGGTGGAAATAAATTAAATATAAATGGAATAAGAAGGCGTCCTCAAATGATGGGATAAAAATTGGTACGAGAGGGCTTAGTTAACAATATTCACCACTGTTTGAGTGATAAATATCAACACTCCAAATCTTATTTATAGTGCAATATCATAAAAAATTGTTGACTAATGGGTGAAAAACATGGATTGGAATAAAAGGAAGTGTACCTAGAAACAGTTCAGCAATTAAAAAGAAATAATCCAGTATCTCAAAGATGACTCTAACCCTAAGATTTTTATAGCCATCAGATAATCTATGAAATTAGAGATAATGACGGTAGATTCTAGACCTGAATTAGTGTAGGTTCAAATATGTGTTACTATGGGGGGGGAAAGAAAATTTTACTAGAAAACATAATGTCAAAATCATTCTTCTTCATAGTTATAAGGAATATCTGTTAGAAAACAATTTCAATATAAATGCTTCCAAGGATGATGTTTATAGAACATAGGAAAGATCAATCAAAGTGGATCTTAAGGATGATCAATATGACATAATCCAAAAAAAATGTTATATACTATATTGAGAATTAATGAGGAAAAATTTAATTTAGTAGAATATATCCATATCTAGGGAAAGATGGCCAACCATTTTTAAGATTTTATCATGCACAATCTAGAGATACATTAAATATTACTACACTGGGGCTTATAGAGTGTGAGTATTTATAATAATCATATTTTACTTTATAATGACCTAGTGAGATACATCTATTTTTAGTGATGTTTACTCTTTCCCTGATTGTTTTCCCACATTTTCCATAAAATTTATCTGTTAATAAAAATATAAATTTAGTAGTATTAGTAGTAGTGAAATGAAATATTTACAACATTGGTAACATTCAACCATAATATCCATGAAGGAATGTAGTAAACATATACATAAAATATAATTAATATTAATAAATTCTTGATATAAAATTTCAAATGTGTTATATATAATTCTCAAGAAAAAATACATGTGCATAACATTACATAAGTCTCAAAGAAGGAAACATGGTACAAAAATGCCTTTCAGATTTTTTTAATATGTGAACTATAAACCCCATGAAAGGGACAACATCTAATGTATTTTTATACCAAAATATGTTTTACTATAATAATCCTAATATACATTCATAGTATTTATATAAGCAACACAATGGAAATTGGTGTTGAGTAATACATGTTTCTCATGGAAGTAAAAAGTGAGACGAGAATCCCTTATCTTAAGTGTTTCCATCCTTCATACTCATTCAAACCTGCAATATATTAAATAAAATTTTATTATAAATATATAATGTAATCCTATTTAGATATATCATAACATATATTATTTCATTATTTCCATTTATTACCTGTTTTTAATAATTACATGTCAATGTTATGTTTCAGGTATTAACCACATAGTTTTTAAAATATTATTTGACATGTTATATTTTTGGAAAACATACACAAATCAAGATTTTATCCTCTCCATAATGATAAAAATTATATTAATACCATATATACTTTTTATATTTTTATTCATAAATATATGATGGATAGAAATATAAAATGAAATACAACATTCACAGAGAGGGTAGGCTATACGTACACAATAATGTTGTTTCCATTTATGTTGTTCGATTGAATGAATGCATATTTTATTGTATATTATCATTATAAATCTTTTATTATTCATATATGTTACATATTTTTATTAAACTCTTCCTTAAAACATTTCATGTTAAATGTGAACAAATCACATCACTTCGTGTGGTGGTAGTCCACCATATTTGTGAATCATGTTATCATATTCTATAAAAATGGAATAAATGAAGGTATATGTGATATATAAATTAAATAAAATTAATTAAATTATAAATATAATAAATATATTATATACTATAATTCCATCCATATCCAAACAATTAAAGTTTTTGATGGAAAAAGCGATATTGTATCATGAGGGTCTAGTTTTCTGTTCACATAAACAAAGATTTCATAACACATTTAAATCAAAGTGGGTGTGGTTTTAGGTCATATAATTCAAATAAAAAATCTCATAATATTTATTATACTAATTTTATTATAAATTCTTGGAATAATTAACATTTATAGAAGTGGATAAATAGAAAAATTAATGATGCTCGTTGATGAACCTTTCTTCTTCTGGTGGTATCATCATTTAGTTTTCACTAAAGCATTCATTGGAAATATTTCATCCAAAAATAATGATTCTAGGATGAGGGTTTGGAATATGGGAAGTTACTGGGTAGATAATGGTTGAGAATAAATTCATTAGATCTTTGAAGAAGAGAGGCGAGTGAGTTCACATTTATAGTTGAGGAGGAGATTCATTATTTTAAATACTCAAACGTATTAAATATTTTGGGGTCAATATTACCTAAATATTATCAAATGTTGATAGTTAATGGTTTTTATGTATGATATTATTGAAAAAATCCTCCAAAACAAAATGGAACACATGTTTTATAAATTTTATTCCATATCATCTAAGTTTCTTAATTTTTTCAACTTTGGGTTTTCAATAAGGAAACACGTTTTCTATCCTTGGTAATTTATCATATATAGATAATATATATTTTTACATATTAGGTAATTTAAAACTGATGATTCTGAATATTATATCAAATTTATTATATATAAATCATATGTGGGTTGGAATATAATTTTAACACTAGCACAATTAACATGAAAAAAACTGATTTAACATTAATCGCGTTAACCATGTTTTTACTATATAACTATAAATATAATCATTATAATAGAAATATTGGGACATTAATGGATCATGTTATTTATGTAATAAAATATATTAATAAATTTATAGAATATAGGATTTTTAGTAATTTTAGTTCTATTAATAATATATCATTTATTAATTAATGACATTAATAATAATTCTGGCATCAATTATTTAATTAATAAAAAAAAATATCAAAAAATATATTTAAATATATTATCTTAAAACAATAGTATCATAATATATAAATAATATAATATAATATAATATAATAATTAATGAAATGTACTTCACTTTTATAAGTTTTAGTATTTGTTATTTAATTTTTATTAAATAAATAATTACTATGTATGCCTTTTTGGAAAACATTTAAGTAACTAATTCATCTCTAAACATTAAAGATGAATTATTTTGTTAATAATAACTAATATATATTTAAAAATAATATATATAACCAATTCTATTTTTTTTTATTCCATACCCAAAGCATTATAGAAATCAAAATTAAGACAAGTGTCATTTTTGTTTTTTTTCATTACTTAACTTATTATATCGGTCATATTATATGTAAAGTGGAAATTAATATTCATTAATTAGTTAATTTTATGTCAATATTATAAATACATTAATTTAAAAAAAAATTAATCTAATATTTTATGTTATTTTTACTCTTATCATTATTTATTAACCCCTTGGTGAACCCTTTTTTTACCATAATCATTTTTTTAATTTTTACATCATTTACTATTATTTTTTTCAAAAATTAATTTAGAACTATTAAAAATTATAAATTAGGATGATTCAAAATATTTAATCCATTTTTATACAAGTGATCTATTAAAAGAAGACACAACACCTTTTGGAAAATTCAGTTTTAAGCATAATAATTTATTTATTCTTATATCTTGTCTAGAAAACAAATATGATTAATGTGAAAACTATTATTTAAAATATATATTTTAATTTTTTTTAATATATTTAACTAAATTTTAATTTCTTAATTAATGGATATAAAACACACTTATCCCCAAAAAATGGTTTTATGAAAAAAAATATTTCATATTATTTTTTTAAAAAAGTGTATTTTCATTTCTAATTAATTGGTCACCTGATAATCACATAATGATATGTAAAACATATTTTCATAATTTATTTAATCAGATTCATATATTAAACTCTAGTTTCTAGTTCATAAAAATTATATTATATAATAATATTAAAATTGTAAGTCATCTTTGTTTTATATTTTGTGTTGTGTGTAATAGAAGCTAAACTCAGAATTGTGTGTATCATAAGAAAATAAATTAGTATCTGTGTAATGATAGAAGAACATCATGTTTTACGTATTATAAAATATCACAAAAATTAAATATATTTGGGAAAAAATATTTCACAATATCACGGTGTTTTACATTTTCTATAAAACACCATTTTAAAAACTAATTTATACAATGTAATGTTAAGAGGGGTTTCTATTTGAAGAAAACATGGAATATTCATAAGGATTCTAGATATCGAATAACTTTTGCAGTGATGGTAAATTTCCTTAACATATTATATGTTAAAAAATATTATCCAACTTTGTAACGAATGTCCAAAATTCAATATGAAATAGATAAAATGATACCTTTAGAATAAATTTTTATGTAAGTTAAAAGATAAGTAAAATATAATTTTAACATATTTTATATAATTAATTATAGATCCATAAAATAATATAGAAATGATAGAAAAATATTATTATGATTTATTTAAAACATTTTAAAACTATGTTTTAAGATACAATATTCTTTAGTTCGAGAATACATGTCAGGTACATTCTTTATATTCGAAAATAATAAATTTTTTAAAAATTTATTTATGATTTGAAATATTTTTCATGTTCATTATATTTTTATTTTTTCTTTATTTCACATATTTACTTTCTATACATAGTCCCTTGATTCACTATGTTTACTTTCGATGTGTTTAAGATGTTTGGTTCACAAGTCCAAAATGACGTTAGTTATTCAAATATGGTAAAATATATCATTTTTATAAAATTTCCAAAATATAAATAATGGAATAATTATTTAATTATTACTTTAATTATAATTTTATATCCAACTATATATAGTGTTTAGGAAAAATGAATTATGTTACAATATAATGATGGTAGTTGGTACAAACCCATGAGTAAGGTTTCTATTTTTAAACCAATATGTAAGAAGATAATTATTATTGTATATTTATAGAATGATAACTATATAATAAATATTTTATTAATTTTTAATATACTCCAATATATACCATCCAAAATAGGTGGGGATCAAAATAAAAATACATTGGTTCATAAAGTGGTAGTTGGATCTTATAGAAGATAGATTCTTTAATTTTTTTGGGTGATAAAAATGAATTAGAATATTTATTTTCCCTTATAAAATTAATTAATTCTCATATATATCATATAATTATATTTTTACCCAATGTTATAACATTCTATATGATTATATATGATAAATGAAATACATTTTTTCATGTGGTGGTCGTCCGTAAGTACACATAGAATATTTTTTTCTTTATCCATTAGACTGATAAGAACAATAATAAAGGTTATAAAATAAAAATAAATACATTTATGTATATGATATATAATAATTTTTTTAAATCCAACTGGTTAAGATATGTTTCAAGGGGTAAATGATGTAATAAAAGTGATGTAGTTAGTTAAGAACCATACATCTTCTTCCAAAAACCTCTATAGGATTATTTTTTACTCCCTAATATAGTATTTGGATAAATATAGGTTATTTAATATGTGTCTAGGGAAATTATTAATGTATTTGGTTTGGTATAGGTCAATATAAGAGGCTATTGAAGTTTGGTAAAGAGAGTATTGTTGGTGTCCTTTTATATAGTTGTGTGAGGACACACATGGAAATACTCATAAGATAAAAATATAATAATTTATTACTACAAACAAGTGGATACAAAATGAATCATATTAAGATATGATATGTGATAGGGTTAAAATATTATAATCCAACTGTATTTATACAAGTTATTATGTAATATTTACCCTTATCATTTAGGTTTTAACACTTTAACATGTTTTGACTCTAATTATGGTAACTGAGTTTCCTATGAAAGATACTAGTAATAATGAAAAATTGAGGTTAACCTATTTAATAAATTTTTACCATTGGATTCCAAATTTAATATTAATTTTTCTTTATTAAATTTCTAAAATAGTTTAATAATTATGATTAAAATTAGTACACGTAATTCGACATAATAAATTTTTCTAGATAAATTATTTTTAAGTATGTAATTTGTTTTATTACAAATTCAAGTGTAATATTAATCCTAATGAAAATAATATGATTTTTAATAATTATAAATAACTATTATAATTTTTAGGGAAGTAAACATAACTATGTTTTTATGTTCATGAAATGAATAATAGTTTTCAAAAAAATTGGTATTTTAAACTATTCACCTAAAAACATTTTCAAAAACAATCAAAAAATAACTATAAGATAACATTTAATTGCTGATAAAAATGAAACTAGTTTTTTAATATTTATATTCTATAAAATATAAATAAAAATATTGAATAAAATTTTATTATTCCCAAATCTCATTTTTACAGAAAAGTACTATTATATTTTTAACTAAGAAATTATGTAATATTCTAATAATATATATGGCTTCATAAAATATAATTAAAACTTATAAAAAACTAATTAAATTGATATATTATTAATATTAACTATGTTTTAAAATTCATTCCCCTTTTCTAAATTGAATCCTAATTTTTTTAATTTACTTCTTAAATAAGTTGAGATATTTTTCCTACATTACATTTAAATATTCACTTGTTTCATATTCAATCATATTCATTATCTACAAAAAAATAAAATTTTGAATCATACTATTAGTTATCACCATCTATTTTTGGTAAAAATATGAATCATTTGTTCCCTGTATAAAATTTCCTCATTAAACTATAGAAAATTGTGGAATCAAATCATTTGATACATTTGGAAAATTATTCCATGATAATTATATTAAAAACACATAATTTACCCAAGATAAAAATGGTTGAAAATACACTCGACAAAAACAAGATAAATTCTTATATACAGTTTCAAATAATCTAGATAAAAGTTGAATTAACTTTCTATTGTTAACAAGTTGTATAACATAATTCCAAGTAGATAGTTGAAAAAAAGCATAGACCCATACCTTGAGTGAACTATACCCTTGCCACATTTTTGAATAAAATTTATTCTTTATATAATTTTCTCCAATATATTGTATCATCATCATCAATTTCTCAAACAAATTTCCTACCAATTCTTATCCCAAAATAATTCTTTTTCCAATTCTATCCCAAAAAACTAGTTTGTGAAACATATTTCCATATAATTCCCCAATAGGTTCCATCTATAAACTACAACAAAAAATATTATTATAAGGAAATTAAACTATTCAAATATGATGATTGTATTATCCCTATAGAACTAATAAAAATAATAAATAATATCCTCCAAAGTCTGAATTCTTTCCCCCAAATATACTTGATATTTAGGATAAAAATATGTGATAAAATTTAATTTTTTACCCTAATAAAATCTTAAGGATTAATGTAAAAAATAGATGTTATTCAAGGATCATGATATGATATATCTAAAAAGAGGCTCCATGATATATGAGTATCTCCTTAAAATAAATTTTAGAATGATGATCAAGAAAAATATAATCTTGAGAATGGATAAAATTCATGGAAATAGTATGGAATTCATCAATAAATGATATGAAATTTTTAACTCAAGATTAAATTTAATTTCCAATTATGTAATCCATAAATATATTCAGCCTTTTCTATTCTGGCTATAGAATTGGTTAATGCATCCCCTTCAGTTTTTTTTAATTCCATAACCAAATATCGATATGTAAAATATTTAATATTAAATTCAATAATATCCATTTTCCATCTACCCCACCATAATTATCATTAACGATATTTATATATCATAGTGAATCTAGGATGAAAACAATGGTGATACAAGATATTAATTCCATAATTATTTCATTAACATAGTTTCACTATGATCACACAATAATTTTCTGCATATAAAAACTCATTGTTTAGTAGTTTTAAATTCATGAAACATCTATTTCTTAACTGATATTACAATTTATTCTAAATCATGAACATTCTTATAATATTACATAATAATATTAGAAAATTAGGAATCACTACAATCTGAAACAAAATATTGGAAGCTCATGCATACAAAATGTTTTGACTGAAATTAATATAATAAAAAAAATAAAGGGTAATATTAAATTCATAGCATAATTAATTATGAATTATGTTTTTTAACATAAATAATCAACTACTGTATTTTACTTTCTTAAACCGAAATAAGACTTCCATACATGATAATTAATTAAATGTAATGATATTACTTTTCTAATGATTAAGTATTTTCTAGCAGTTATATACATCAGTATATTAGTATCCATATATATTTCATATTTTACTATATATAAATATTAACTCAATATTTCTAAAGAAAATAATTTATCCTCCAGTAAAATTTCATGTGTAGGATAATTTATCCCATGATGTTTCTATTTTTGTGAATCAGAAGAAATTAAAATATCATTCTGCCAGAAAAGATACCATGACCACTAAAAAAAGAATCATTGTAGACCATATATTCACGATATTTGGATAGAAAGTCTAAAACTGGAGAATTCACTAATATTTTTTTGAAAAATTTATAAATTCATCATATTCTATTATCCAAATAAATTTAACATCTTTTCTAGAGAACATAAATAATATTATTGATAACCAATAAATTTTTTAAATAAACTATCCTTAGTAAACCACTAATTAATGTGAATTTCATATCTCTATTAAATGATGGGGACTTGGACAAAATTTAAATTTTTTGTTCAATCATATTTCACTAAAAATTATTTAAAATATGTTCAAGGAAACAAATTTGTCTATAACATCCTTTGTTTTGGAGCTGGTGAAATTTCCATGGGTGAATTTTAGATTTCATATTAGTGTATGGGCTAATTATTAAAATAATATTCAAATTGTAATTATTAGAATTATGACACTAATGTTTTTTACGTGACGTTTATGGAAAAAAAATTCATCTTAGAATCCCATATGATTTTCAAGAAGACCAGGCTTTGGAAACCCATTTTCAAAATAGGAATAAAGTGGAACATTGGTGCCACACATTGGGTTTTAAACCATTCAGCTTACCTTATATGGTGTTCTTAGGTGGATAGTGGCAAAAGAACTGGATTTTCACAGTTTTTCAAACCATTCAATGGGCATTTCCTGAGAATAGTGTCCACCACGTGGGTCGCACATTGTTTTTTAAATCGTGTTGTTAGCCCTATGTGGGGCATGATCCCTATGAAGTATCCAATACTTGGAATGTTCATGGTTTTGCAGACAATTGTTTTCTATTTGAGGGGAATATCCCTTGGAAAGTAGGTTTTCATGTTTCGGGAATGGATTTTGAGACCATTCGGTGAAACACTCTGTCTTTTAAAAGATGGAAAATAGTGATTTTGCTTCCTCCTTTAAACCCTTAACCCCTATTTTCCCTTCCCATCCATACAAAAATTCCCCTATAGCTGTGGGTTCTCCTCCTATCCTCACATAGGCATAGAAAAATCATTTTTTCCAATGATTAAACCTCTTTCTAATGTAATTCTTAGATGTGTATGGGTATGATATTTGTTCCCCATTATCATTTCATTATTTGTTTTTCCATCATAAATTGTATCATAATGAATGATAATTAACAATATTTTTAGGGAATTTTTTTTATTTTATCACTTTATCTTGTACTAAATCAAATAAAATCAAGAGATTGGATGATTAGACCATCGTAAGTATAAGGTAGGGGAATATATATTTCTCATTAATGTTTAGTTGATTTATAATTTATATCATCATTCCACGTGATTGATTTTTTATTTTACACATTATGTGTGGATTTAATTGTGTAGAACTAAATAACTAAATAAATTTATCATTGGGAATTAAATTCTTTTTTTGGAGTCTATTTAACAAAACATAGGTCTCACATTAAGGTGTTTTCAGGGAATGATTATTAATCTTGAAAATTATGTTATTGTCACACCACTATTTTTAGGTATTATTTCCAATAAAATTTAACTAGGGTACACAGATAGAAACTATTAGAATGTTAAAGGGTGTGACACTACACAATATTATCTCATATAGACCAAACCATCTTTTAAATGGTTATAGACGAATTTCTAAATTATTGATCACTTAAATAATTTTATGGTGAATGATGATACTAGTTCACATGAATTTTGTAGAATTTTGAATTAAAACATGGTATAAATAGGCAATAAAATGATTAAATACAAATTACATTAACATTGTCTTACCTATGGGATAATGAGGTAAGTGAATTAACTATTAATAATTATGTGTGATATAAATTATTATGGGAAGGTCCTCTTTAGTGGTTTAATTTAAATGTTTAGATGAATTGTATTAATCCATGATAGGAACATGGGTTTCTCTTTTTATAATTACTTGGATATGATCATAGGTTGTTGAACATACATGTACCTTGAGAAACACATGGGTTCCTCATTACAGTTTTCCTTTGATGATATCATAGGCTACTTATATTATATTTTTCATTAATAGATACTTCAGTTTCAATTTATATAAGGCCTTCGATGGGATCATAAGACAAATAATTTCCATATTATTTTAGTGATATTTCGGTTCAACTTTGAAAAAAAACATTGGATGAGAATATAGTGTAGTTAGACGTTACGATTGAAACCTATGAATCCACTTTATAATCTTGCACATATTCCCTTACATTAGGATACAAGACCTGAAAAACCATATGTTTTGATACTCATGCACGAAACCTAACGAATTATGATACTTGTGCATGATGCCACTTAATTATAATTTGATTTTTTTTATTATATCACAAAGGGATTACATGGAAATAAATTGTTGGTCGATGATGGGGGATGTATAGTTTTGAAAAAAAAATTGTCTGATGTATACAAATATATACATCGAGGATTTAATATATAGACCTTCCATATTAGGCTGAAGAAGCTACGGTAGGTCAGTTATCCTTAAGAAACTTGAGACAAAATTTTTCTACTTTTTTTTTATAAATCTGTAAAACCTAAATACAACTAAAAAATATATTCATATACTGGATAGATTAAGTCACTTTTAGTGGTGTCTTATTTAGTATATCTCATACCATGTTCCAACATGACATTTTGGATTCCTTTATTCTGATATTCTTGGTTTTTTGTTCTTTTACTAGGGAGATAGAAGAATAGTACTAGCTCAAAATACTCATGGAGGTAGCCATACGATTTTATTCATGTTATTACACCTGTTATATATTTTATCTCCTACTATATGTTTATTTATTTAGTTCATACATGCTATTTTAGACATGAATCCATGGTTTTATATTTATAATTGGCCATTATATCTACTATTATTATCATTCACTTATTACATTTATTTATACTACTTCTACTATTGATTTCTGTATTTATTATCAAAATAATTTTGTACTATGATCATGAGGGTATATTCATCCCACAGTACCATCATTAGACCATCAATAATAGTTGAATGCTTCTATTGTGTGGGGAGGATTGGTTGAGGCCTAATAGAAAAATGGAATGGGGAAATTTTTGTAGTGGATCTTGGTTAAGGATGAAATAAGTGGTATAAAAGGATTATTTTACTTCCTTCCATAGTATTGGAATTGGTAGAAAATACATTAAAAATGTGTTGGAATATGGAAAATATTCATGTCTAGGAGTGATCAACCCACACATGGGGAAAATACCATGTTTCTAATAATGGTATTTTTGTTAATGTTATTCATTTTTTTAGTTCATTATGATTTCTCCTTGTGTTAATAATGAAAATTACATTATTAATAAATACTAGGATTTACATTATTTTATCTTTAGAAAAATATTTTATTGTAGTAGAGTTACATTAATCATTATAGGTAAATATAGATTCACCTGACATGCATATTCCATTTAATGTCTGTTGTATTTTTAGACTTCCGGGTATAGTGATATGTGACATCGGAGTAATCCCATTCTTCTGTGTTTTTTTCTGGCTCTAATATACTAAATGTTACTATGATTTTTGTGTCATGATTATGATTAAATTGAATTTATATATACATACATTGATTTGGTATTTTATATCCTTGTTTTCCTTCATTTACTTTTGACGGTATTCATAACATTAACATTGATATTATATTGGTTATTAATGTTTCTAAATCATCCTAAAGGGAGTTTTCTACATACATTAATGGTGTGTCATTATCTAACCAATAACGATATGTTTGATCCATATACTATGGGTTTCATGGGATAACACAAAATTTTTATAGTTGAATGGGATCTAATTGGTAATATGTAATGTGTGTGGTCTCATTATAAATTGATAAAGGGAAATCCATATAATTAAAAAATATATATGAGTTTCATATTCATTAATATAATTTGATAAATATTATATCTTTTAATTTTTTATTTAAAATGAATTGGTTGATTATGGAACATTTTAAGTGACTCAACACAATTTGTTCAGTCTTGAACGGTTATGGTTATGAAATACAATAGACTGAACCGAGTGGGTTGTTTATGGTTATAAAAACATGATGATAATCCCACGAGTAGTGTAATTGAATCTTGGAATAATTTCGGGGACCCTTTGGTAGAATGATAATGCAACACAGGGATGGTTGTTTATTATTTCAATATCCACTTATACGGGTTATGTATACATTTATTGTGAAATCATACAAAACTAATAAAAATTAATTAAAAAAAAATTATATTCACTCTTGATCTATACATATTATGATTCTTTGGTTAACAGAAATGTTAATTATTACATAAAGGACGTTTTCCTCTATATATTGTAATTTATATGTTCATTATCTATGGAAAATTTTCATAACTATATGGGTAAAAAAAATGTATAAACTGAATTTATGAGATATATTTCATAATTATACAATTATTTAATTTTATTAATAATAATTAAAATAAAGTTGATATACCTTTTCATTATTCCATGTGGTGTCGGTCAGCAATGTACCAAGAACATTATCCTTATAAATGGTACTTGGTGATTAAATTTATACATTATATTATTAAATGATCAAAAGTAAATAAATTTATTGGTTCAAATAGGACCTTAATGTGGTTTTCATAGATATAAACCATGGTTAAAGGTATTTTAAATTATTTCTATGATTTTCCTTGGATGAGAATAGTAGAGTTTCATGTATGTTTCTTATAACTTAATGAGATATAAAATATGGTGTAGTGATCATTTGTGGTGTGATTTTAGTTTTTTGGATCTGATGATTCATGCTTCTCTAAGGGGATATCCATGGTTAGGTATATCCTAATGATTTTTAAGAATATCTAAATTCCTATGAATCGTTTTAGACAAATGGTTTCATGCGAGTTTTATTCATCGCTTATAGGTATAATAGTTTTGAAAATGACTCACAGATTGGATGGGTGGTCATTTTTTAATTTCAACCCTGTTAATGTGAAAAACTGTCATGTAATTATCAGTTTCATTGTGTTTTACATGCGTAGTTAATTCCCAACTACTTAGTAGTACATGATACCTTTCTTCCATTGTGATGAATGAATCAAGAATTCTTCAGTCAAATTAGAATTTGTATAGGAATATTTTAATTTGGGCTTGTTATTTTATTTGATATATGTGATACAAAATGCATGGGGTGATATGTCTATGGATTATATCCATAGTTTTTCGTTGTGTGAATGAAACAATTTGGTAGTATACATTGATACATATGGTAAATGTTATATTGGTAAAATTATATAATAAAATATTTTTTATTCGTGATAATTATTTAAAAATTGTGCTACTATGATTGAAATATTTTTCATCTCCATGGTAGTGTGCCTTGGGAATTAAAGGAAATCATAATTATGAAATATTATCAAGATGACATTCCAAGGGGTATCAGGTGTGTTCACACATAAAATATATTGTTTTTTCTTTCATAACTGGTGCTATTGACATAAATGATTGTGTTTTATGAGATCATCACATATAAATATAATTTCAATATTACAAAGTGTTATTTTAATTGGTTATTTTTTCACTTTTCTCAATGAAGTGTATGGAAAAAGGGTGTTGGTCATATCTAGGACCCACAGTCATTAGTCAACTTGATGTGTGTCACATAATGAGTTTATATCTTTTGAAAATGATTTATAAGACAATAATAAAGTTAGGAGAGTTATTTCAAATAGGATAGTCATATCCTTACAAGTATAGGGAGTGAAATTGTGAAGGATCCATTTGGAAATGGCGGTATTTTCATTGAAGTAAATGGATCTGGTGAGTTCTGAAAATGAGTCAATGGATGCATGGAAGAATAGTGATAAAATGGTTTCTAGTGTATGAGTTATTTGACAACACTATTAGAAAATAATGGAATCCTATGTGAATATTGGAGAAAATATTAGATGCCTCATTGGTAAATGCATCATGGAATGTTTTTATGACACGTCAGCAGCTACAACTGATATCTTCAAAGGTATTCAGTTAGAGATGGTTCTACTATTCTTCTCTTAAGAATTTAGTTACAGAAGTTTGGATAAATTCAATGTACCTTCTTATGGAAATGATTAATTTGTCTCAGAACTATTGAATTAATTGTAATCCTATTATTGTTCTCTTAGTTTAGAGATGATCATGTCTCATGTATTGACATTTTATTGGGTATATTAAGAGAACTTCAATAATATGCTGATCAAAATAAAAATTCCATTCTCTTTTGATATGTAGAATTCTGATGAGTTAGGCTTCAAAGGATAAGGGTTATAAAGATACATGGTTATTCCTTAATTATATTTGGGATCATATGTAGGAAATCATTGGATAGACTCACATACATGATATCATTCTATGAATTTACTATTGCTGGTCTCATTTAGTGTTATAATGTATGGAAATCCTATATATTTTTGGAGATATTACTTATAAATGTTATATTATGGGATACACTAGATGCTCTCTATAGGGACGCAATCCTTTTCCCATATCATTACATGATTTTAAGCATAATTATACCATAATTTACAAGTCAAGGAACGTAAATTATAGTTTATTGGATAAATAGGTACATAAAACTGAAAATATAGAATTCAACATATTAATTTAAATATTTAATAAAGGGTTCCTATCTCTTATTGAGCTATAACATATGTATTGGACAACATGGAGTAAAATACATGAACAAAATTTTGGTCTAAAAATCCTAGTAAGGGTATGAGAATTATAATAAATCATGTCACATGATTTAGAAAGAATAAAATATTGATATAAAAAGTCATTGAAAAAGATAAAAAATATGAAATCATAACATATAGACCATGGGATATTATAATCATGGAATTAAGGCACTGTGGTAGATATAAAAAAAATTACATTAGAATTATTTTTGGATCATAGTGGAGCATGAGTCAAGGCTAACCACCAAGTTCATTGCACATGGAGCACGAGTCGAGGCATACCACCAAGACTGTGAACCATAACGTCTAATGAGAAAAAATTTATTAACTAAATCAGATTGTTATTTGGGAACACCCATCATAATAATTTCATGAATATCTATTCCTCATGAAGAATCATATATAAGTAATGAAACATAAACATAATGGATACCAATGGAATGACTTTGATATCATAATCATATCAAAAATCATAATAAATGGGAATATCATAAAAGTTTCCATGAAATATAGAAATTAAATAATACATCGACCTTAATAAATGAATATAGGCTTATATCAGGATTTTAATTGTAAAAATGAAGTGATAAAATTTAAAAATATTTTTAAGAAACATTATAATTAAAATAATTGTGTGCGGTTTAAGAATAAATTAAATAATCATACAATACAGAAAAGGATATAATATTATATATAAATAGGAATTGAAACAATACAGTTTCAATAATAAAATTAGGTATTTTAGAATAATATTTCTGTATATAAATGGATTATAGGGTTCACTATAAAATGGGTAAGAATTTGTGAAATTACCTTGAATTAAGTATTCTTATTGGGAAGAATTGAGTAGCGAACCATTAAAAAAATTAATATCTTCAAAAAAGAAGGATGAATAGATATTGAAATATGATTTTAGAATATATTAATTACATTTATATGATTTACATAAAAATGAATGTGAATTTAATTTGGGTAAAAAGAGAGAAAGAATAACCAGAAGGAATAATTGAGTTTGGGATAGAATACCTTATAAAATGTCTGAAGGTACTCCTCACATAATCATAATGTCCAAGATAATAAATTTAGATTTAGGAATTAAAAATCGAAAAAACCATTATACATTTATTTAATTTTTAATACCATTATTAGGCTTATTTATGGATTTTTAATGGGTTAAGAGGTTCTATTTCATCATTTAGGAGTGTTGGTTACCTTGGTTTTCTGGATCAGTTTATTTGTATACATCAGAAAAGGTCGTTTAAGGTGGGGGTAACTATCAATAAAAAAAATTATATGTAATTAATTCTATTAAATTGGATAAATTATTCATATATATCATTTGTTTTTATGGCACGAGGTTGAATCGTTAGATAAGTAGTTAATGGTAATTATTTCAGTTTATTTTGGTGGTTTTGGATCACAAAAAAAATTGTTTTATAAATTAATATCATATATAAAAAATTAATCCAAAAAATTAAATAATAAATAATATATATATATATATATTATAATATGGTTTAATCATTAAATTTTATTCTAGGCCGATCTTGAAGATGATAATGGAAATTAAAAACACCATCATCCTTGAATGTGATAAATTAACACATCACAGATGACAAAGAAATAATTTATGAAAGGATTGATGATGTTACATGATTACTGATTCCCTTGTCCATATTTTTTATGTCTAAAAATATTGGATCCTTCTCAATTCTTATTATTGAAAAAGATTCACAATTCTTTGTACATATAGAATCTTCCATCTTATATGCCTTAGCATGAAGGTAGTGGATTTTGTAGTCATAATACATTATGAGATAATACCATATTCATAAGAAAATAACCTATTGATTATATGTGAATATATATTATGGACTCTTTTGATCATTATATATCTCACTCCTACACCCATATATATAATGATGAAAAATTTCCAACGTGAAGATCACAACTGGAAACACCCTATCAAGCATGGGATAGTTTTTCTTATGGATTTACAACTACATTGAGAAGTAAGCTATCACATTATCATTTTAAATCTCTACACAACCTGTGAAATTTATTTAAGAATCATTATAGACCATATAATGTTCTCTACATATCAAGAGTGTGAGTACTGATGCAGTTAAGATCCTCTTTTGAGCTCCTTAAAGCTTTCCTCATATTGTTTAGTCCAAAAAAACATCACTCTCTTCTAAGTATTCATTGTAACTAGGTTTGAAAATAACCACATGTTCTTAAAAAATCATTAGTAATATCAAAATATATTAATTAAAATATGGATCTCCATTATAGATGTTGGTATAGGCCACTCTTCAATTTCCTTTGTTTTGGAAGGTTCCATAGATATCCTCTTTTTGGTGATACAATTCCCCAAGAATGATTCATCATCCATCCAGAACTCATATATACTATACTTTTTATATTTATTTTTCATTATTAATGTCTTCAACATAGTATTCATATTCTCTTTTTTTTCTTCGCTTGTCATAGAGTATATCTGAATTTCATCAATAATGAAAAAAAATAATTTGTCAAGGTAATATCTAAAGACTCTATTAATTCTGTTCATTAGTATTGATTGAGCATTAGTGATTCCAAATAGAATCGCAATAAACTCATATTTCCCATTCCTAATTTGAAATAATGTATTTGTATTTTCTTCCTTATTTACCATTAATTTCACATATCCTCAATGAAGATCAACTAGATTGAAATAATAGGAACCATATAGCTAATAGAAAAATTCATCTATCCATGTATGGGGATACATGTTCTTTATCATGATTTTATTGAGCTCATGATAATAAATTATGTAGTGCATTGATCCATCCTTCTTCTTGATGATGTTTATGGGTGAAACCCATGGTGACGCGCTCAGGTATATAAATCCCTTATTCAGAATGTCATGTAATCACATATTTAGTTCTTCCACCTCATTAATGTCTATTTTATATGGTTTAATTGATATAGGAAATGATAGTTTAATATGTTCAATTGAGAACATAATATATTTAATAGGTAAAAGACCATGACATTTATCAAGGAATACATCTGTGTAATCCATCAAGATGGGAATATCTTCAAGAATGGTTATCTCCATTATCTAAATCATTTTAATGAGAAAAGATTCCTCATAACACATTAATATTCACAATTGAGAGGACGATTTTAATGTGTTATTAAATTTATCCTTTCTCTTTTAATGAATTATAGGATGCTTCAGGATGTGATGAGTGATCTATCTTTCTTGAATGATGATGTTGGAATTGTATAAAGATATCCAATCCAGTCCCATTATAGATTCAAACTCCACAAAAGATTGTATGAAAATATTTTCTAGGAGGTTCAGTCTATATACATTTACCAGGGAGGTGTATTGTATTTTGGAAGAAATAATTGAACCATTAGGTATTATATTATATAAAATAACTGTCATTTTTTGGGGTGGTTTTTGATTAGTTATACTTAACATGAAATATAAGAAAGAATTCATAGAAATAGAATCAAATAGTATGTTTACTATTCTTGAATGAATAACCATCATACCTACCACTGAATCGTTTTATGGCTCCACCTTAGTAGTAGTGATTGCATAAACCATTAAATTTTTCCTTGGAGGTTTCATATTAAATTACTCTAACATTATTGGGAATGGGGAATTGGTTTGAATATTCACATGTTCCTTGTAGTGGAAACCCTACACTATAAGGTGACTGTTTATATGATCTTCAATTTATTCTTCCACATTGGTGGAATTATTCATGTCTCTTTGATAGTTTGTATCAAGATGCCCCTTTCTTCCACATTTGATGCATTTCTTAGTTACCCATAAATGGTTCCCAGGACAATCCTTCACATAATTTTGACACATGGGATATTCATTCTTCTATAGCTCATGGTATTTATTTTATAATCCACCCAAACAAGTACCCATTTTCTACTTTTTTTCACTAGGTCCATGAGACTATTTAGAGTCTCTGTTCTCCACTTCAACCTTTATGGAACAAACATAAATCTCTTCATAACATTATTTGTCTCGAATTACAAATTATTTTCATAGATTTGAATTTAGTCAATTAAGGAAATTGTCCATTATGATATCATTGTTTCTAAAAATGATGGTGGCATATCTTGAAATAAATTTATTTTTTTAATACACCCTATCATACTCATATTAAATTTTCTTAAGTCTAACTAACTCTATTTCCATCTAGAGATGGAGGCATTGGGGATAATATCAATGGAAAAACATTTTCAGGAATTCCTCCCAATCCATGGAATCAATTTCTTCTTTGGACTTCATATTTATGAACATTTTCCTCCACTAATCATCTTCCACATCAAAACGAT
This sequence comes from Viscum album, assembly GCA_963277665.1. NCBI lineage: Eukaryota > Viridiplantae > Streptophyta > Magnoliopsida > Santalales > Viscaceae > Viscum > Viscum album. The sequence continues at coordinate 1,954,579,531 of OY728127.1, read as the reverse complement.
AAACAAAAATCACAATATTTATTTATTTTGAGCACCATAGTATAGATAATACCTTTTCAATGAAGTTAATCCATTATTCTATGAGGAGGAGATCAGATAACCCATTAAACATGAGAGGCCTTTTCTACATGAGGGATTCGAAAAAAAAATTCTCTTTCCCTGGAAAATGAGGGTGTTCCACATGATTCATGTTATTATTAATAACTTCATATAGTTTAGAATATACTATAATAATGTATGGAGCACCCATTCTTATAATATTTTATATATTATTAGGAAAATATTTACATTTTTTCATCAAATTGATTATTGTCACAAGTTCTTCTATTTACATAAGATACGTAATTACAAAAAATATCAATTAGGGGTATTGAATACATATAAAATAAGTATAAAAAGAAATCATTAAACATATTTTAATTAAATATGAAAGGAAATTTATATCCTTATTTGTGATTCTATAAGTTTCAATCTAGGTTTTCAATGACAAGTTTCCTCGTGTATATTGCTGTGGGAATATTTTTGCCCCCATTATATTTTTTTGTAATAATCTTATTAATTTATCAAAGAATATCCCTAATAGTTTCAAACATGATGTGTAGTTAGGACCATTCTCATTTACATGGATACCATATATCAGGATAAGAACAACTTTTAAGAGTTTTTACTTCTATGTATATCTAATTGAAGACCACATCCACTTGTTGTATCTAGACTGGGATAAATTTTCTTGATAAACCACATACTATATACTTACTAAACATTTTCATTGTTTTATTAGACTTAGTCTTAAACTTAAGTTTCTTACTAAATTCCTCTATCCCATGTATCAAAAATTAACTAGACCTCCCTCAGAATCCAACTCCAACAACCTGACCCTTTACACATATCAATACATGATTTAAAACATATTTAAACAAAAAATTACAAGATATGGATAGTAATGTCTAGTGTCTTGGATGACAATGTATATAAAATTAGAAACATATAATAGATCATCATTTTTTAAACATCCAAAAAGGTATTATATATTCCATTGAGTTCTTAAATATTTATATAATAACAAGGGGGAAAATACATGAACAATGTGATGAGATAAAAATCCTAATGATGGAATAAACATAAGAAAAAATAATAGGACATGGGTTTGGGGTCATGACATTGTGATATAAAAAATAATGGAATATTACTAAAAATATAGAATCAAAAGATATAGAACATGGGAACATATAATAATGGAATCATAGTATTTTTGAAAAAACATAAATATTAACCATAACACAATTAAATTATTGTTTCACATGGAGGATCACGAGTCAATGCTAAAAACTAGGACCATTGCACAAGGAGAATGAGTCTAAAAAAACCACCATGATTGTTGCACATAACATCTCATGGGACTAAAAATTTCCCAATTCATTATTGAACTATATGGGAACACCCATAATAATATGTTCATGAATATTTTTTCCCCATAAATAATCATACACAAGGAATGAAATGTAAATATAAGGGTTTATGATGGAAATAATTTGGTATCAGAATCCTTCCATAAATCATAATAATTGGGAATTTCATAAATGTGTCCATTAAATAAATGATTTAAATAATTCATAGACTTTAATAAAGTAATATATATATATATAATCACTAGTTATTTAATTATAATGTGATAACACAAAAAATAGTATTTAAGAAACATAAAATTAAAACATTTTGGTATGGGTTTATGGAAAATATTGAAGAGGATTTGAAGCATAAAAGAAAAATAATTTCTTATATAAAAGTAGAACTGGAACAATACTATTTCCATAATAAAATGTGTGATTTTGGAGAAATAATGGTGGTTTAAAAAATTTTATATAGTTAACATGAAATTGGTTAAGAATTCTGTAAGTTCCCCTAAATCAGGCTTGGTAATCAGGAAAAATTGATTAAGGCACCATTTTAAAACATGTATATACCAGAAAAATAAGGATGAACCGATACTGATAGAGGAGTTTAGAACACATTAAAATAATTTATAATATGTAAATAAAAATCAAGTAGAATTTAATTTCTGTAAAAAAGAGAAAAATAATAACCTAAACGGATGATAGAGGTTTGGGTAGAATCCCTTACCTTAAGTCAGAAGGTCTTCTTTACATGATCTTAGTGACCTAAATAATCAAAATAGATTCATTAATTAATAATTTAATAAACCTTTATATAAATATTTTATTTGTCATAACCTTATTAATATTATTTATTGAAATTTTTTTGGGTAAATAGGTTCTATTTTATCATTTTAGAGGGTTGGTTTCCTTGGTTTTCCAGATTGTGTTACTTGTATACATGCAAGAAATATTATGTAAGGTTAGAGTAATTATATATAATTAAATTTATATTTTATTAATGATATTATTGAGGTTCAATGGGTCTTATATATAATTTATCATTATGGAATGAGGGTGAGTCTATAGAGAAATAGTTAATGATAATTGTTTGGGTCTATTTTGGTGGTTTTTGATCACAATGAAATCATTTTTTTATAAATTAATATAATGTGTATAAAATTATTTGAAAAAATTAAAGAAGATATAATCCATATTTTATAATCTAGTTCAATCATAAATATGGTTTCATGGCTAGCCATGAAAAAAGATATTGTAAATTGAAAATTTAGCCATCCTCTAATGTGAAAAATTAACAAATCACAGATGAGGTTTTCATTTATATTACAAAATGATGGGGGAAAGATATATGGTGATGAATTATTGAATTTGGTTAAAATATTCTACTATATTTATGTTATTGTAGTTATCATACCATTTTATGAGGGGTGTTGTGGAAATGAAAATAAATAATCATGAGAATAAATTAAATTAAAAGGAAAAGGGGTTTACATCTTGATTCATTTTTCTTGAGAACCTCTTTATGGAATTGGTTTGGTTATTTTATTAATAGAAAAAGTTCCTGGATGTGGGGGAGGATATTGTTAAGATATTTTATCTATATTTGGCCATGTATCATGTCTTATGAGGTATTAGAAGAAGAGGGGGTGAGGGTGATATATATAGTGCGGGTGATGGTTGTTTTCTCTTTATTTTATTCAATTGTTTTTTCTCAATACAAAAATTATTTTTGATTATTGAGGCCGAATTCAGTAATGTGATCATGTAAGTTCGAATCAACGGTTATTACATAATTCTTGACTCGTGTTATTTTTTACCTAACAAACAATGTATATATACCTTAAATTACTCTATTTTACTATTCACAATAAATCTATGTATTTTATAATATACCAATAATTTACCCTAACAATTTTCGGACATGTATAATTAAAAAGTGAACACCATTTTACAAAAATATTTTGATAAATAAGAGAAATTTAAATTTTATTTAAAATTATAAATTACTTTGAAAATATAGATTTTGAAATTCTAAATTGTTTTATATCACATTGGAAAATTATCAAAGGACCCATAAAACTATCTTATAATAATAAGAAATCAAAATAAAAATTTATGAATTCATTATTTAAAAACAAATTTTCTTTTAAATTATTTAATAAGTCATAGATTTATAATTAAAAATTTATGAGTTACAAAAATAAGAAACATTTAATTAAATATTTTAAGAAATGTTCATTTACATTTAATATGATATAATTATATAACATTTTCTCTTATAAGATGGATAAATTTTATTTATACATTTATTTGTGAGGTTATTATTCTATTGTTTGGTTTACTATTCATAAGGGTCATGTTACTATTCCAATATTCAAGTTATTATTCCTTTAATATATGTCCCTAACATCTAGTAATGAATTTTATTTAATTATTTATTAATTTATTAAATATTTATTGTGTTCTTAATGAGATTTTATGTGATTATACCAGATGAAATAAATAAAAAATGGAATTTCAATTGATTTAATTCAGGGACATTACAAACTATGTAGTCACCAATTAATGATTATGTGGTTTATATATACATTAGTTGGGAATATAAGTTAGGTTTCAAGAGTAAAAATCCTAGTGTGTAGGATCAAAGTTAAAGACACATTAATGTTGTGGCAGGATATGTTAAATGTAAATGAGTTGGTTTTTCCCCAAAATGGCACCATAATTCTTGTATTGGATTTAGTGGAATGGTTAAAAGTAAACATTAGGGTCTTAGGCTGATACTTTATGTTAATAGTTTAGATATTTCATCATTAAATACATGTTCTTTGAGATTTGTTTTTCGGATGTTTCATGACTTAATTCCTGTTGTATGGATTAAATGTGGTTAGTGAAAAACCACTATATGGTAGGTCTACAAGATTAGGAGACTATATTGGGAGTCAGTTGAGTTGATTTTTGAATAGTCAGAATGTTCAAGTTATTTTTTTCAATATTTAATTGACCATTAGATCAATTTATAATTAAATTAGAAGAGTCTTTAGAATTCTAAAAGGATTGTTTGTTGTGAAATTATACTTGTGGGAGTGTCGTGACCCAGAATTTTATATTAAAAATTGTATCATGTGGTGGGATAACCAAGGATCAGATGATGAATGTGGTGAAGAAATGAAAATGTATCAGGTTTGGTGGACTCATTAATGAATCCTATTTATGTTTAGTTATTTATATGATCAGTGGATCAAAATTAAATCTTATATATTGTAGGATTGTGGGATTCATGGTTGTTTGTTGTGAATTTTTAATTGAAAAACTACTATTCAAAAAAATATCTATGATCATTGTAGGTATGGTGTAATTTTATGTTTCACCGACACTTCTTAGGGATGAGAAATTATATTGTTCGGAGATCATATCATCCAATGTTTTGGATTTCATGAAAATTTAAAGGGGAAATTTAAAATTTAAAATTGGTGGATGAACCTAATATTGAACTAAGCACCGTAATGTAATTTCGAACCTTGGGAAACATTAAAGTGATGTTTCTCGATGTTGTAAATGAGGCCAATAGAGTTTCAAAAGATCAAATGAGTTTTGGGAGCATCAGTCTTCGAAAACCCATTTTCATGTGAGGTAAATGTAGAGTCATGGGTGAAATACATGGTTTGTAAACAATAAGGATGACCATATGGGGTGTTCCTTGGTGGAAAATAGAAACCACCCGGTTTGTGCATAGTTTTTCAAATCATGTAGCCTGCTATATGATGGGAATATACTGTGGGTAGTGGTCACCAAATAGGATACATAGTGTTTTTCAAACTGTATGGCTATGCATTCGAGGAAATTTTACCTTGGGTAGTAGTTTCAAATAGTTGGTGCCTGGTTTTCCAAACCAAGAATCTTTTAAGAGAGGTAAAATAAATATGTTTCACTACCACAATCTTATACTCCACCTATCTCTTCACCTTACATCCGCATACAACAACCACTGTAGTTGTGAGATCCCCCTCTCCTCTCATATTAATAGAGCTATATCAACTATATTAATGTCATAATTTATTTCAATAATAATTGTTTGATTTATACTAGTAAGCTCTCCATTGCATTTTTTTACATTCCTCTTTTTTCTCACCATCCTAATTTCTATATCCATGTGAAATAATTCACACTAATTTCAGTGTGTTTTTTATATCATAGATTTAATGCAAACCAACTGAAATCAATGATCTATATTAGATGAGTAAACCATCCTACATATGAGGTAGGTGCCTATAGATTTTTTCATAATTTATAGTTGATTTATAATTTATTCTGTTTTTCAAATGTTTTATTTTCTTTATATTGCTCGTTAAGTGTTGATTTATTTTTCAGAAATAAATACCTCAGTTTAATGGTATGTATGAATTTAATTGTATTGATGGTGTTATTTAACCATAACTTATACCACCCCTTAGGATTTGTTCTTGGAAATAGATAATAATCATGAAAATGATTTATAATAAGGCCACTATTTGAGTTGTGATGTTTTATAATATTTAACTAGGGTACTCAAATGTAATTAATTATATTGTGAAACAATGTGGACATCTACTATATTATCCCTTAGAGGTCAAAACATTACCTATGTTTTTATCCTTAATTAATATTTGATGAATCCCTTAATTAACATTATTTTTTATAGAGACACCATTTCAAGTGACATTATGAAGATTGTAAATTACAACTTAGATAAAATGATCCATCAAATGTCTAAATACCTCTTTACATGACCATTATCATTCATGTGGGTCATGGGATAATTTAATTAACTTCTATGACTTTATTATGGAATTAATTATTATTTATTAGTCCTCATAATTGATTATATTTAAATGATTGGATGAATTGTGTTACTCCTTTAGTGATATATGATTCCTAATTATGGAATTCCTTAGACGGGTTCATTGTATATTGAGATCAAATGAACCTTGAGATACACATTGTTTTAACATTATAGAATTCCTTTTAATGACTCATATGATACTCATATTATATAGTTAATTGATGAATACTTGGGATTCCATTTTATGGAACACCGTGTAAGTGATCGAAGTCCAAATTATATCAACATGCTCTGACCAAAACATGGGTTTAACATTAATGGAATTCATTTGAAGGGATCATAGGGAAGATGGATGTTACGAGAAATACTTATGTTTCCTATTTAAGTAATTCCAATGATGATATCATTAAATAAATGAAATAACCATTCTCCTTGAGAAATACATGGGTTCCGCATTATGGAATTCCTTAAACAGGATCATGTGATGAATAATGTATATAATGAATGGTTTTTATTTCCTATTTTTAATAGTATTTCCCTATATGGATGTCATAAATGAAGTACTATATCCTTTGATTTGGTTGTTTTTATTATTAAAAATATTTAATATACAAACCGTTATAATATATTACGATACTAGGAATGAAGAACTAGACCTGATGATATTGGGAATAGAATCCCTTACATTATGATACTTATTAATGGTGTCCCTTATATTATGATAAAAAGAATATAATACATTAAAATATGATACATTTTCATGTTATCCCTTTAATTTTGATACTAGGGTGTGGAGTCCTATAATTAGAATGTGAAATTCATTATTAATATTTCTTAGGTGGATGCCTCGTCATTAAACATCACATCCATACTAGTTCTTGTATATCTGTGAAAATAAATGGATGATGTATGAATATAAATACATAATAGATGGTGTTCAAATAAATTCTCACTTAATCCAATGTAGGTTTTCCCTTCTATTTGTCCATAATGAATATGAGCCTAACTTGTTACATTTATTTAGTTATTTAATTCTTCTTCTTATATACCTATGCATTACCGTATTTTGTACTCAAAAAATAAAAAGATTTTGATAACATTTTTAGGTCCTACTATGTATATATCACACAATTCATTGAATTCCATTTCATAGGGGTACAAAAAATGACCTCAGGGTTGCAGGATTAGGATTGCTCTATATGCATGTGATTTTGTTCTAGTACTGTGGTGATAAGAGGGCATGATTAATCTGAAGATCAGGATGATCATTGTTACAACCGTTGGGTATTATTCATGTTTTTATACATTTATTTTATTGTATCAAATAATTTACATTCACTACTTTAATTTATGCAGACTATAATATACTTGAACGCATAATTTAATATTTGGTGTTTCACATCTTTTCAATTATTATTATGTTCCTCTTGTGAGACCTTTATTTACACCACATCCACTTTTGATTGATGAATGTATTATTAAAATACCGTAATACTCTGATAGATATGTAATATTTTCTCCACCATACGATTATTTTACCCTCAATGATTAACTACTACGTCTGGAATACTAGCAGACATACTTGAGGCCTAATGGAAAACTGGCTTAGGGAATTGATCAATGTCTCACTCAAGTTGAGACTATACAATGAAACAATTAGAATTACAATTTCAAAAAGAATTTTATAGTCCAAAAATCATTACCACAAACTTATAATGTACATACATAGTCTGAAATGTTGTCTTTGGAATGTTTCCCTCCCTCACCTTTAGATAGGTATTCCGAGACCTATGAAAATCCTTCTAAAAATACAATTGTCCCAAGAGATGATCAAACAAGTCATCCCCATGTGGAAAAATTAATTATTCTCAATATTTATTGAATTAAATGATATACAATAAATGTAAATATAGATTGATTTTTTTTCTTTTTAACAAACAATAAATGGGTACCCCAAATGGATTTTCTAGGATGAATAATAATTTATCAATGAAATATTTTATCATGTTTTTATATTTTAAAATATATAGATGATCCATTTCATTAGGAGGTTTTTGGTGCTGTCATACATTCCTGAATTAATTAAATAAAATTTAAATCCCTTGAGCATGTGTAATACCATAAAATTTATCATCACTGATATCCATATATTTATTTATTATTAGAACATCACTATTTTAAACAGGTATCCTTTTTTTCAAAAATATATACATCATAACATTCATTTATATCCCTAATAAATGTTTATTCTTCTTAATATTTTATAAATTTTGATTATTTTTTCTCATATAAAATTTAAAATAATTGATAAAAAAATTTATTCATCTGTACAATGTATCATATAAAAATAAATATACAGATAATACATACTAAAAAACATCCACATAAATTAAGGGAATGAAAAAAATCATGTAATTAAATAACAAAAAAATAGAGAAACATTAAAATAGTTTAATAATTTTTTAATACAAACCCCAGTTGTTTTTACCAAAATTATAAGTATCTCTTCATGATTTTAAATTTATAATTTTTCAATATACCTCTCATAAATTAAATAATATTTAGACCGTGAATCAAACATGACACTGGAATAACATGGAAAAAAATGAAATGTATAAGACACATAAACATTGGAAAGTCCAAAATATAATAAATTTGATAGATTGGATTACGATATACCTTTCTTCTCAGGCTCATGATGATTTTTTATATGTCTATATTTGGAAATGTACTCAGATAATGTCTCATCTAATTGAAATTATGAGATATTACTTCTATTTTTTCATTATTTATTATATCATTACAGTAATCCTTTTATTTTCATTCATTAGAGAGAAGTCCAACCATATCCTATCTAAAACAACAACTACATTATATAAAGTTCTTGGTACCACACATTTCACAATATAGATAATATATTTTACTACAATTATATTTTTGTGATGGATACTTCCCCATTTCCATACACATTGACATAATTTTCATTATATTATCGTAGAATATATTTTCATCAATAGTCTCCATCTATAACTTGTCATAACATCAATAAAGTTTCTTATACATTTTAAATTTATGTAAATCCAAATAAATTTTATATTTTGTCTTAAATCCTAAATAAAAATATTTATTTTTGAAATCATAATCAGGGGTAAAAATTGTGGCATATATATAAAATGGGGGGAGGATTTCAACGTGAAAAAAATATATATTTCCCTATATACCTTGATTTTTAGAATATATTTTCCATTCCTTGATTGAAATACATAGGAAAATATTTATCTGGTAATTTTTTTTAAATTCATCCCATTGTGGGGCATCAATTTCTTCACTTTACCTTGTAATATTTACACTGGTCCCCCACTAATAATCTTCACCTTAAAATTGTTAAACAGCTTAAATTTTGTTTTATTTCTCAAAACACCCCTAGATGTTGAACGTATTTTCCAAATAATAAATACATCCCTCAGGTACTGCTGGTTAAGAAAATCTACTTAACTATGGAGGGAGAGGATTACATAAACTTATTAATACATACATATTTATATGAATTGAATATATTTTTCTATAACAAGTATTCCACCACAATATATAGATTATATAAAATGATCCATAATATTTATATAATATCATAATTCAATTTATTAAAATTCATTGTTTTTTTGGTGCCTTCCTATATCATATTTCTTATTTCCTCAAAAAATCAATTATAAAAAGATATAGATTAGATGAATGGTATTAGTAATCATTAAATGAATCTTCTTAATATCTACATTTTATAATCACTTATTAGCCCATAATTACAATATCATAAACTCTATAATTTTCAAAAAAAATCTCTGATACAAACAATAAGAACATGATTTTTATATAATACATAATTAAATGTTTAGATAATAATTAATTTCCATGCATTTTTAGGACAGTTTTAGTTTTAGAGTTTATGTAAATCAGTTTATAACCATAAAATAAAAAAACCCATAAATTAAAAAGTGGAAAACCCAACAAAATATCTATTTAAATATATTCATTTAAAAACACCACACTTTATATTTTCATGAAATAACATTTAATTTTAAACATGAATTTATCGTTGTGAATATTATCCATACCACAAGATTGAAAACATTTAAAATTTTCTTCGAGAATGAAAATATTATTAATAAACATACACAATGATGGAAAATTCCCATTATTACATTCCAAAACCATGAGATCATTTGAGATAGTGTGGCATTAACATAACACAATTTTAACCCAAAGAATCTTTTGAATACATATGAAATTATTTTTAATGTCCAATTATTTTTAATAAAACCCAATAAACAAAAACAGATGAAAAATAATAATTATATTGGAATAATTGAAAACATGAGATCCTATAAATAAAATTTTCTTAATAAACATCTCATTCACACTTATTGACAAAAATAATTCCGAAAAAATTGATCATTATAATAAGCTAGGAATGAAAACTGTTCCCATGAAATTTGATTTATAAAAATAGAATATTCAAGAATATTTTTTGGGAAATCATATTTGTAAGAATCATACAAGTTCCCTTTAAATGGAATAAAATACATGGTTAATTCTATCATAATTTTCTAAAGAATATAATCATTTCCCATTGAATTGAATATATATATCCATTCCACCCATCATTATAAATAATTTATATAGACCCTAACATATACAAATCACATAAAATCATTCACAACCACAATAAAACATATAAATTTTTTGATTTCAACCCATATGTAAATAAAAAATGTGGTTTGAGAGGAAATCCAAATATAAAATAACAGGTTTGGCAGCAGGAAATCCCATTGACATCATATATGTTAAAAATAACACTTATACATTGAAAAGGAAGCTTATCATTCCAAATGAAATATAAAAAATATTTCTATTCGATGACCATAGAAATAATGGATAATGTGTGGTAAAATTACTTTTTATTTTCATTTATATATGTATTTACATGGGGTCCAATCAATATGAAAATTAAGTAAAATGATTAGAATCAACTATTAAAAACATTTTAAAACATGATTTTAGATAGAATACGCCATACCAATGGTTTTAATATTCACCCATATTCTTTATCATCCTAAAAAATAACATTAAGTTAATTATTTTCATTATTATATCTGTTTTTCATAGGAATTATATTTTCAATATATGTTTCATTTTAATGTTTACCATGTTACACAAAATAAATTAATGAACTATGTTTACTTCTAACATATTGAGGTAGATTGGTTCATAAGTCCGAAATGAATTTTTTAGGTAGAATATGTTAAAATAGTTCATGATTTTATCATTTATATAGTATTGAACAAGTTAAAATAATTATTTTTATACATTAATTATAATATAACAACCATATATGTATGGTTGTTTCAAAAAATTAATAATGTTTAAACATAGCTAGGGATGTATGTATGTACACATTAGTGACACTTATATTTTTCAAAGAACATGAAGGAAATTAATTTTATATTAACTAATCATTCAAGAATAATAATTATTTCTAATATGTAATATATATTTTTAAATCCATGGATATACACTCACCAAGACATGTAGTGATGAAATGAAAAATACATCGGTTGGTGAAGAGGTGGTTTTACTGTACACATGAGTGATTTTCTTATTTTTCATTTTATGGTAATCAAAGAAAAATAATATTTATTTAATTTGAGATAAATATTAATAAAATGAAAATGACTTGGTTATGAACTATAACCCTTCTTCATAAAACCTCATTATATGTATTTGTAAATCTATAATAGTGTTTTAGTCTGATTAAATAATGAATTATAGGATATTGGGATGTTTTTTAGTAAATTATTTGTGTAGGAAATTGATGAAATAAGATGCTATTATTATGGGAAGAAGAGAGGAGAGGTGGATTCATTTTAAAAGATAGAATGTTAAAACCATGGAATTTATAAAATGAATAAAATATACCAATTTGTTACTCCATACAAGATGAAAAAATAAATCTTATTAAAATAAAAATTTAGAAAGTGTATAAATATGATAATCTAATAGGGTTTACACTAAATTTTTAATCTTTTTAGCACAAATAATTTTTGATTTATCCATTTTAACTCATGTTAACTCTTACCAAGACAGTTTCATTTTTTTAATTTTTTTTATTCATTATGACCAAAAAATTGGTTTACTATTTATAAAATATGACTCCCATGACTGAAAATATATAATACTTTTTAAAGATTATTGTTTTAGGGCTATAACAAATTAATTTTAAAATAAGAAGACATAATGAGATGAAAAACCATTTCCTTATTGAATTAATTTATATATATATAACTATTTTAATACCAATTTCATGTATAATGTTAATTCCTATGACAGAATATGATATATGTATAATTAAAATTAATCAAGGGAATTTTAAAACTAATGGAAAACCAAAAGAGGAAATTAAAAAAAATTGAATAGTCGATAGTGTTCTTAAAAATATTTATTTTTTACTACTCACCAATAAATTATATTTTCAAAAATTTCTCAAATATTCACTTTAAGATAATTTTAAAATAATGAAAAAATTAACCCATTTTCCAAATTCAAATTCTGGAATTTTTATAACAATTTTCTGAATATAACTGTATAATGCATGAACCTAAATTAGGTTATAAATAAAATAATTTCATTTTAATATGGAAGTTGCATATTTTTTATAATGAATACGGACCAATGAAATATAATTCATGAGTATCAATAATGATTGAAATTGATCGGTGTTTAAAATTACCTATGTTGTCACATTTCCCTTTGAATTTTTTTACATAAAATGAAATTGGATTAATTAATTAATTATACCAAGTAATAAGTAATTTAAATCCATGTATATGTATTAATTTTATAAATTAACAAAATTTTATATTATAATATATAGATATAATATATAAATATAATTTATAGGAAATTAAATTATTACCCATAAAAGTGAATTTAATATTATCTTCTATTTAAAATAATACTTAGATGAATGTATATATATATATATAATAAAATTAATTAAATAATTATATATCAATGGTTAATTAAATATAAACACATAAAACATGACACATAATAAACCATTAATTAGAGTATATAATTTTTAAATAAAAATGATTTTATTCTTATTTCCTGGAATGTTATTTTTTATTTACATATAATTATTTATATATAATCAATAAATTTGTATTAAAATCATTATTTTATTTATATGAATATAATAAAATAGAATAATTATTTTAATTTAACAAATTTTATAAAATGAATAATGTATAAAAACCCATTAAATAAAAAAATTGTTTTTTATTTAAATATTTACATGTTGATAACATTCAATCAGCATGTAAAAGCTATTAAATGACTACAAATATGACTTTAGTGTTGCACTGATGTCATATTCTTGGAGTTCATCGTGGTCCTTGTGAAGGGATAACCAAAGTTATAACACATTCCTACCATGATCAAATAAGTGATCCTCATGTAAGAAATATCCACTTCTTAATTTCTTGATATTGTTTTTTAAAATTTTTTAATGAGATTACAACTATCACTACCCCCTATATAAAAAACTACACAGTGATATTTCGTTTTCATGATTCTATTAATGAAATTTTTAATATTATGAATTTATAAAAAAATAATAAACCTTTATATTTTTTATTAATATTCTCAAATAATAGTATATTCCTAAGCACTATAAATAATATAAAACCATCTATTTACAATATTCATATTTGTATAATTAAAATACTAGTGTAATAAGTACATAATAACTATATTTCATTCCCATTCATTTTGATTTATACTTATCCAAAATCGTTAACAGTATCACCAAAAAATTCTTATTTTTTCATATTTTTAACATGAATATTTATTTCTATAGGTATTATATTTTGTACAATCTTCTTGGTTTGTGGTATTGATTGGAATTTCAACCATGAAGTATTCTTATTTAATTATTATTTTATTTCTTCTATAATTATGGTATTTATGATTAATAAATTAACATATAATGTATTTAATTTTATATTTATATATTAATGCTTCCTAAGATAATGATTTATTCATTACAGTTAGATATTTTTTATTGCATAATCTATAAATAAAAATTTATTCATTAAATATGAAATTATATGGAAAAATATAGGGTAGAAAAATTTGAGAAACATCATTGAGTGTTTCTTTTCAAGGTAGAATATATTTTTCTATTAGGTCTTGTTTAGTGAGATAATAACATGATTTGTTTTCTATTGGTTTTCTAAAGATTAATATTAATTTTTAGCACCCCTTAATATATTCTTAAACAGTTTTTTTATATAGATTTGATCTCTTCTAAACCCATATAAAGGGATATTCATTCATTTGTTCTTTCTCCATTTTTTTTCTAAAATATATAATTATTATTTACGTTGGTTATGGTAAAAAAAATTGTATCATGTTTTTTAATTATCAGGAATCCTTTATTAGACATATTTTGGAAACATGTTCTGAAATTAGGATTTTTCTTTAGGGATACATGTAACCAAATCAATCCTACTACTTCACTATAAAAATGAGTTTATTTGATGATTTAAATTTATACATCCCTTGATGATTTTCAAGGAGTAATTACAATGTTCCATGACGTGGTGTTCTCTTCAATATTACAAAAATATCTTATTTAGTGTTTAATAAATCTTGATGTTATACTTTAGAATATCTTGTTTAATTTATTTCCTTTTCATACAACCCAAGGTCGACCCATCTCTAATTCATTTGTTCATACTCTGTTTTTAAATATAAAAATTATTCCATCTAAATCGAGGATGGTATATTTTTTATAGCACTCACTATTTCAATAACCCATATTGATAAAATTCATATAAAAATAATGAATACCACCAAAACATTTATTGATTGAAAATTCTATTAAAATATTAATATAATATCCCAATAAAAATGGTGGATTATAAAATATTATTTTTTCCCATTAATTTCAATCTAGCTAGATTATGAATCCTACTATTTGTGGAAAAAAAATTTCTTTGTGGGAACTGATTATTAGTTATTAAATTTTTTTCATATTCTTACATCAAGACTCAATGTTTTTTTGGGTTTAAATTTATATTTAGAATCCAGTAATTATTCATAATTTCTGTTATAACCCATGTAATACATTTAAAAAAATTTTCTGAAATATATGTTCATTAATTTATATTTACACTAACATGAGTCTTTTTAGGAATAAGTTACATCTAGACTATTTAAAATGAACTACCCGATTTTCTCCTTTTTGGGATGTTTTTTTAATCCTATTCCAAATTCATTGTTTATCTTCTAGTTCATAGAAAATAATATTTTGGAAAATTTTCTAATCCTCATTTGATTAAAAAAATATTCACATAATATTTTAAAATTTGTAATTTATTTTTTTTACATCTTACTCTTCTCATGAAATGAATATAAAATATTATTTATCTATTTTTTCTATGATTTCCAGTAACGAATCACCGAAATTCCGAAAATTTTATTTTTGTCACAATATATTGAATTCTTATTCATTTTCATCAATGAATTTTCCTTCTCCCAAAATTTTCATTGAATTTATACATCATTATAGGATAATTGTTCCAATAATTTTTTTTTCATTGGGTTAAAAAAGATCGGTGAGATTTGTTCAATCCTAGAATATTTTAATCAGTATTTTTCATAGTTTCTCAATAATTTTCTACACATGTATTTTCATCATGTATTTTATTTGTATAGTAAAATATATTATTGACCTGCCCAACATGATTACTCTTCATGTAATCTAAATACATAGTGGATAAGTGTTTAGTGGATTTATTAGTATCATTATCTATAATTTATAATATTTATTAATGATGAGACTATTTTTCAATAAATTTTTTAAAAAAACTATCACTTCGATGATTTATAGTTGTAGAGTTTCCTATTTTTTCGAAATATTTTTGAACATCATTTCTACCTACTTCAACCAATTTTATAAGGTTTCTTTCTAAAATGTCAATGTTTGTATTAAAATGGATGAAACAAATCAGTATCAAATGAAACACAAACTCTTTATAGAACATCAATTTCATTTTAATTGTTAAAAACTATTTGGAATTAAAATATAACCATTTATTGTGATCCTTGATTTGTTTTGATACTTCTTTAAATTCCTCTCAGGGTCATATAATTACACTGAGATGGAGGGGTGAATTAGTGTAGTCCAATATTACCAATTTTATTTCCATATTAATTTCCCCTATTAATATTTTGACAACTTAATAGATATATATTAATTTACTTTATTATGAGTTCTAAACACAAAATACCAAATCCAATGCAATAAATAATCAATGAAACTGAAACATGATATCTTTATATAGTCCATCGTAAGGTCATTTCAAATATATCATATTTAATTGTCAATTTTATATCTTTTAATTACCTATTTTATTCATTATTATATTTAAAAGAAATTATACAAAAAACAATAGAATAAATAAATCAAATTTTAAAAAAATAACCGCATATAAGGGATCATTACAACAAAATACATAAAAACATTTTTTAGATAACATATTTTCTTACATATCATGAATGATTTCCAATATTAATATTTCATAAACCAGAACGGGATAATAAATATAAAATAATAATATCATTTAAACTAGAAAATCTTGTTGATCATTATTTCCCATGAGGTTAACTATTAGTATTTATAAACATAAGTTAAAAAACAAATCTTGAACGGAGAATTAATTTTGGATAATAAAAATTAAAATATATGAGAATAATAATTCATATGAAATATAGTATAAAATTATTTTATAGGATGAAATCGGGTTAATAAGTCCATTATATGAGTTATATATATAATTATTATAATTTATGGGTAAAAAATAAAAAAACATGGTATGTAGTTTCAATTAAACTTCGAATGCAGTATATTCATATAAAGAATTGAAACATTAATTGGTTAAGGGTGGATGATTTTAAAATTAACCTATCAACACAATTTTATTAATACATAATTGATCCAATGAGGTTATAGTATAAAATATTCAAATACATGACAAATTGACACAATGTAACTACATGTTAATGGAAATTTTACTATACATTAAATTATTACTTCTGAGGGCCTCAAAGAAATATATTATCTTATCCATGGTTTTGATAAATTTTCCAAGATTATCATAAATTCATTAACACTATTTACTAAAAAAATATCATATTTGTTGATCCATTTTATTTTTTCCTCATTCAGGTTGACCTATAGATCAATTTCATCCATTCTATCAACACAATAAATTTATTCGTTTATATTCAAATTCTATACCTACGCCTCTTCTAAAGGGTGTATTAATAATTCCCATTTATTTTGTATTTCTTCAATTTTAATGAAGTTGATTTTTTATTTATTATTTTTTCATTTTTTTGAGATTACGTACTCATACGGTGTACGGTTCTGAGGTCTGATGTGTTTGGAATAAATGTTTGAAATATATTAAATAGCATTTTCATGCAGTTTTTCTAAAAAATTAAATTACTTTTAAATAGGTTATTATATTTAAAATTTGAGTACATTATTTATTTTATAACATGGAATTATCCCAAGGAAGGAAAAACCTTGTCCAACTTGAGGCATTCATAGAAAAGGAATTTCTGACACAAATAGTATAAAAAAATAAAAAATATTTTATTTTATTTCATTGATCTAGAGACGTTCCATATTTAATAAATATCCGGTTATGTGGAATTCATAGGATGAACCACTAAAACCTAGAGGTTTGAAAGATCATTAGAGATAATCAAATGAGATTTCATTAGAGGTTGATGAATTAATCAGATATCAATGATCAGGGACAGAATGAACATAAGGATATCTTTATTGATCACAGTGAAACACCATTCTTCATTAGTGGTTGATCTTAATTGTGTTATGAAATTTGTATTGATTTTATTATTTTCTCAATATTAATTTCTACTATAAATTCAAATCAATCAAGGAATGAATTTATTTTTATATTATTCATCCAGATGGTTTATATTAATATAGTTTGGTAGAATTTATTTTTTATTAAATTTGTATTTCATCATTCATCATTCAAATGTAAACAAATCAAGTTCAACACAAACATCAACTGAAGTTACTTCCTCTTGATAGTTCTTGTGCTTCTCTCCCCCAATATTTCATTTATCATGGAAGTTCATTGTTTTCCAACTACTTTACATCCATTGATGAAATCAACGATTTTGAACTAGATTTGTGGCATAAAAAAGTTGACATTGTAGATCCGAGATAGGAAAGATATAAAATTGGTGAAATGGTGGATGTGGCGGTGAATCAGATAGTTTTTGTTACAATATTTTTTTGTTAGAAATAATTAATGATTAATGATACATTTTCATGAAATCATTTGATGATATGAACCTATTTTTCATCAATTCAAATGTTTTGATGAGACAGATCCATGATTTTTTGGGATACGTGCAGAGGCTAGTGTTTTACAAAGATGATATGTATCACCCAATGTGTGACCCATGTCACATAGTGTGTGGCCAGTCCCTGATGGATTAGAGTGTACCTTTGAGGGTAAATGAAGATGGAGAGGATTACATGGTAAAATACATGCCTTGTACTCACCTATATGGACATGAAGAGGAGAGGTACATGGGCTAAGCCATGAACTGGTACATGGGCATAGTACACGGGTAGACTACACACAATGTACTATTACCCAAACATGGGAATTGGACCAAATCCATTTACAAGGGAAGCTCACGGGGTTATGGTACTCTATATGTAACCCTACTACACTCTGTTTAATCCTTATATGTTTTCTTGGATCTCTTTTCCTCTATATCTTGGAAATGTTTAGTGAAGGTATGTTCCCATTCTCTTTTCAATGTGGGTTGGTATGGAATCACCTCTGACTATTAAGAAAAAGATCCAAACATCATGACATCATGTATGGTGTTTTTGGAATACATCATTGAGTCCCTATGTGATATCATATAGTCATCCTTGTGCTCTTGGTGCAATTCATAGTATCTACATTACCAACACTACGTTGGCACCCATCCTCTCAATAGATGGTTAATACAGATGGAGGTGTTGGTGTAACACATGTCCGTGGGAGTAATAATAATATGTGTGACTGATCTATTTGGACCATAGATTTGTACCTATAATGGATAGACCTGATGATAATTAGCACTCATATGGACCTCATCAGTGTAATAAAATAATGGATTGTGTTCTCCTTGATGATTTCTATATGGAATCATCATTTTGGAATCCTAGGTTATATAATATGGTGGTAAATTTCTTTTAGATTGCGTATCTTTGTTGAGTATATTTTTATATTCTTGTTATAATTCCTCTGAAAATATACTTATTTAGAGTTAACTATATTCATTTCTATTGTATTCATTATTATTTCTGGATGACCTACTAAGAATTGTTATACTCACCCTTGCACGAGATTTTCACTCATGTGTTGTGTCTCGTGTAGACGATTGAACTTTAGAAATAGTCCTATATGGACTAGGACCAAATAGATTATAGTGAGACAAGACATACCTAGGGGTGTTCCTATGGCTGTTTGATAGGATTCCCAATTTTACCTTAATATTGGAATTTTTTTACACTCTATGTGTTGCTATTGTAATTGGACAGATCTAAATTTCATTACATCCAATAGAAATATAGTTTTTGGATTTAGATATAGACATTGATGTTTGTTCTATCTTTTTTACATATTATAATTTTAATGTCTTGAAAATTTGTTCATGTGTACATGTATATAGGCTAAGTCCTCCCATGTTAGTGATATTCTTACTTGGCGCTAGTTTCCATCCCTTTGCCTATTGGAGGTGGGGTTGGGGAGTTACAGAACATGCCCCACTAGTATGGGTTGTGTAATAATGGTATCAATGCTGTCTATTATACCTTAGGACCATGGACAATGAGATTTTTTTTGTGAGATAGTGTTTAGTCATTTGAGTTTGGATTTTAGTCCAGGGAATCCAATGATGGTGTGGTGGCTAACATAGCCATACAACAAGACTCTAACAACCGGATTTTTTTACATGAGAACAGTAGTTAAAGGGAAAAAATTGAACATGCATCATATAGGTATGTATTGTGGTTTCTATGTACTTATTGTTTCTACTCTCCATATATACTAATAGAATGTTTTATATCATGTTTTCGTTCTGGAATTCTTCAAAACATAAGATATATTGGATTCAGCAGTATGATCATAAATATTATCCCCTTTGCTATGATGTATCAATACATGGGTTAGTTTCAAAGTAGGTACCTCAAGGTGGTTCACCATCTACACCATCACCTATTGAGTAGCTGATGGTACCGACCCTAAAATGGGATGAGGTGCACATGATGAGCACAATTCACTAGTTTCATCGGTAGATACCCCTAAAGATCCTAGGCTTAACCAACCCATAAGAATTTAAGAAGTAGCTTGAGGTGGTTAATGATTATTTTGTTTGGTCAAGATATAATAAAGTCATATGGTGGTTATATAGGAGAGCCTTTTCCATGGTTCAGAAAGGTGATGGTGGGGGTTAGGGACCCAATATTATTACAAGGATACTCAACCATGGTTATAATGTGAGTGAATTTTCAGAGGATTTCTATCCAGCTATGTTATTGGATGTACATGTATAAGAGCTTCTATAACTCCAGTTGGGATGAATGAAAATAGAAGAATATTCATTGTTGTTTACCAACCTCTCCTTAAACAAGATAGATATGTTTTATGATCGGTTCATTAAGGATCATTCCATCGACCTAGGGCTGCATAGAGACATCCAATCCAATGTAATCCCTATATACATTAGTACATATGATAGGGTCCTAGAGATAACATTTTCTTTTGAGAGTTTCTTGGATGAGAAGATACAGTGACCAGCTTCCTGTGCTGGTAATGAAAGAGTAGAGACCTCAATAATAGGGGTTTTACATCAGTCATAGGTATCAAGATGTGTGAGAAAATTAGAAGGAGGCCCCATGATAGAGGTTATACAGTTTAGGTCTCTCAAGATTGGTTCAGTCATCCCGAAGAGGGTGGTTCTAATAATGTAACCGCAAGGAACATATTTCATAAAATTACCCAACCTTCCGTACAACTAGTAGAGAGACCGTGGATGGGCCACATATGTAGAAACATCATAAGGAGAAGGAAATTCCACCATATGGAGGAAATGGTAGAGGAGTTGGTGGAGTAGAAATAGGTGGTATAATCTTTGACATGGTACAAAAAACACCCCCAGGTGGTCCATGTCATGCTTAGGGAGTTAGAAGATAGGGGAGGATCCATGTGAAAAAGGTCGAAGCATACAATATTGAGGCTCCAAGGATTATTCGAGGTTCAATCCATGTATTTTAAAACCTAATATTAGTGCTAAAAGAGAGAGTTTATAATCATTATTTTCTTTTCACATATCTTGTATGAGACTTATATATTTGGTTTGACACATTGGATCAATAGTTATGCTTTTAGATTACAACTAGAGATGATTCAACAATAATAAACTTGTTCCAACATTGTGACCTTAATCTTATAGGTGATAGTTTTTAATGGGATATATTTGTAGCATCAATGAGGACTTATGAATTCTACATTAGTATAGACTGTTTATCAATTTTTCATTCCCATGTTTTCTATTTCATGTAGGGTATGTGATTTATCTGTAGATATAGAATAATATTATCCTTTTCAATTAAAAGGATACCCAATTAGAACATTATATAATCATACATAGGATGGTGAAGTTGATTACTCATTATATGGATAGCTAAACCCTCGGTGTAGTTGATGTAATGTGTTGTCAGTTTCCTACAGTGGTGTTAGAGTATGAGGACGTCTTCCATGAGGATGTTATAAGCTTATCATATCACCAAGAGATAGAAATATGAATTGATTTACAACATGGGAAGACAACGATATCCATTTTAGCATATCATATTTCTTACATATATCTTCATGATATGAGGGTGTAATTGGGGGGGGGGCTTGTTTATGTAAGGCACTGTTAAATACCTTTTTTACCTTTAGAAACCCCACTTTTCTTCACCTAGATCATATAAAAGGTCATCGAGTTGTGTCTGGACCTCAGTGCTTGAACAAGGTGAATGTGAAAAACATGAATCCACTTCCGACGATTGATGATCACTTTTATCTGTTCAGAGGGTAATGATGGTTCTCAAAGGATAACCACAAGTCAGGATACATCCAGATTCATGTACAGGATGAGGATATACTGAATACGAAATTTAGATGTTGTTACAACCATATAGAGTACTTAGTGAGTCTCTTATGTGTGATGAACACCCCAGTAGTGTTAGTCGGACTCACGTATTTTATCTTTTATCCCTTCTCAGACTGATTCATGGTAGTCTTCATCGATGATATCCAGGCGTACTCAGTGTCCTAGGATAAACACATGAGGCACTAGAGGATGGTTCTATGTATACATTGAGAGAAAAAGTATCTGAAATTCTGTCAAAGTGTTAGTTCTAGAGTCAACGTGTTCAATTTCTAGGACATGTTATCTTAGTGTATGGAGTTTTGGTGGACCGAGACATTGTTGATGCAGTGTTATATTGGGTGGTGCTTTAGAGTGTGATGGTGGTATGGATCTTTTTTAGGATGGAAGGCTATTACCAGATTCTCATACCTGAAATATCCATTGTATCATCACCCATAATAGCATTGAACCAAAATGGTAATCCTTTCATATCGACAGAGAAGCCCTATTAGGATTTCCAACATTTGAAGAAGAGCAGGACGAGCGGTCCTATCTTGAGATTTATAGAGGCGGGTGTTGATTACATAGTGTTCTACAATCCATAAAAAACACGAATTTATTTTGTTATGATGCATGGAAGGTTGTCATTTCATATTTTTCATGTTAGGTAAGACCACATGATTAGAGATACATGACCAAAAATCCTGAGTTATAAGCAGTAGTAATTTCACTAAATATATAGAGACACTATCATATTAGATTTCAGTTAATCGTTTTTTATGATAATAGGAGTATCAAGTATATATTCCCTCAAAATGATATTAAATTGAGACAGAGGTGATGGATAGAGGTACTCTAGGATTATTATGTCAAAATTTTATATACCCCTAGTAAGGGGAATATTGTAATAGATGTTCAAATGCGTAGATATTTTTTGCAATTATTCAATGATGCTTTAGAGAAGTTGGCCTCATTACAGTTATTATTTGTGGATATATATGGAGAAGCATACCCAAAGACAGTGTTCATAACCCATCCACATTTTTAGAATGTTAGGGAGGCATAACATTGGGATATTTATTTTGAGACCCTACTCACTCAGATAACCACTGGAAAACACAATGAAGGATTTAAAAAGGTGGGGAGAACATTATTCTTTTCAAATTACACACGATGTTACAAGGAAAATTTCCAGAGAAGGTAGTGAGAGAGTTTCATAAATCAACCTTAATGGTATGTAATGATATGGAACAGTTATATATGGTCCTCTAAAATTAGTTTTAGTATTCAGGGATAAAGAAGTGAGTTGCAGAGTTTGTCTCTTGATGCCTTACTTGTCAGAAATTGACTGATTATCACTATGCTCTAGTTGGTTTAGCTCATCAATTTGAGGTTCCATACTGGATGTGTGAGGGAATATTCCTATATATCAGGATGGGATTACCAAGTATGTATAAGTGACGCCATTCCATATAGGTTATTATAGACTAACTCATGATTTCATCCCACCTCTTAGCTATTTGGGATCAGAGATCTGTTGAGAGCTAGTGATGGCTCCTTGTTCAAGAGATAGTCCAACTTAATGGAGTTCCATTGACAAAACAATTTTCCATGATGCCTGCTTAAAATCTTATTTGTGGAAGGGGTTTAAGGAATAATTTGGATATTTTTAGTCTTAAGAAACAATTTCACACACAAACTATTTTCTAGAGAGATAAGACCATTCATGTATAGAGGACATGTTGATAGATTGCATGTTGTAAATTGGGTGCGATTGGGAGGATACACAACCTCTAGCTATGTTTGTGAACAAAAATATATTCCATTTCACCATTGGTGTATAACCATTTGAGGATTTTTAGGTGAATATATAGGTCACAATGTTTCTGGACTGACCAAATAAAGTATGCACTCATGGGCCCAAAATTTGTGCGAGAAGCTATAGAACATGTGTAGACTATCCATGAGTGGATGAAGACTAAAAAAACCAACTATTTGTCTTATAAGAGTAGATTACAGAGGCCTTTTGAGTTTGATGAAGGAAACCATGTTTTCTTATGAGTTTTAACTCAATGAAGATTATAGTTATTTGGATGGGGATAAAAGCTATATGCCAGATTCATTGGCCTGTTATTGATACTAAATTATGTTTGAAAGTTGGATTAATTATTATATATACCTCTATTGTTATAACTAGTGAACGAAATCTTCCATAATTTTTATTTTTGGAGTTATGTGCATGATGCATCACATGTTATCGATTTGGCGAACACGCGCATCGAGGATGGAGCTGCCTTTAATGCATAACCGTTAGAGACTGGGGATTGTAATGATAGAATCATTCATGGGATATTGATTAATTTATCTCATGTCTTGAAGGAACATGAGAATATTTATGAAATTTCCTGAGAGAGGGAGGTTCATATTTAGGCACAGTATCCACATCTCATTGTGTATCCCTTGTTTTGAATTTTCAGGACATAAATCCCTTAGGTGGGGGAAATGTAAGGACTCATATTTTCCATTTATTATTTTTTCATAATATATGGATTATTTTTTATACCAAAAATTGAAAAATTATGTGATTCCATTATATGATATTCTCAGAATAAATGTTTGAATTACATTAAATATATGTTAGGGAACCCACACAGTTATCTGAAAAAAAAATGGAATAACATCAAATTGGTTTCCATATCTGAAATCTGAGGGCACCATTGAATTCATAATGTATTGATTACTCTTGGTGCAACATATCCTTGTTTAGTGAAAGGAGTTTCTATAAAATTAATTGGTGTAATGGGAATAAATAAAATAATTAAACAAATTGTTTTATTCTATTACGTCGATGTAGTGGCCCGACTAATTTTATAAATACATTATTATGGGGAAATTACTATATTTATACACTAAAACCTATATATCTATAGAAACATTAGAGAGAATCAAAAAAGATTCTTTTGGTGTAAGATGACCAAATAGGAGTTTGACGACCACTATGGCCCAAAATTTGAGGATCTACCAAATGATCATTGAGAAACTATGTTCTTCATCATGGATTGATCTGAATCGAGATTTTATTTTTGATTTTAATGAATTCTTTTCCAATAATTGATTTCTATTATGAATGAAAATCAATCAACAACTGGACTGATTTTTGGATCTATCATTCTGCCAAATCAGATAGATTAAGCAGGTCTGAGATAATTTTATTATCATTAAAATGGTATTTATTCCTTCATCATTCTAATGAAAATTATTTGAGGTAAAAATGAACATAGATTGAGATCCATTCCTCTTAATTGTTCATATGATTTTCTGCCACGATTCTGTGTTCATTATGAGAATTTTTCATTTGGCCCATGGAAAAAAATCCAACAAAGAAATAAATCATTTCTCACTCAATTAATGGAACAATGATTTTCTATCTTAGATCCAGGGTTGACATATAACATTGGTGGGGAAATGATATATGTAGTGTTTAATAATATTGTGTTGGTGACCTAATTTCGTTTTCTTCAGCACAAAACAATAATGGATTTATTCAATCTTTTTATAGGTAGATTTGATAATAAGAAGATGTTGTTCATAAATGAAAAGGATTGTAAGAGATGTATCCATGTGATCTTAGTCGTTCCATGATCAAAATAGTTATTGGATAACTAGAAAAGAACATAGATTCTAGTGTTGGGATTCTATAAAATTTCACAATACATTTCATGTGACCCAGCACTACACACTATGTTGGACCCTCTCTTTTAATACTATGGTTTTTAGGGGAAAATATGTATCACACGATGTCTGACCCCTACCACACAATGTGTGGCCTATCTCCAAAGACTCAGTATGTACCCCCTTGGAAGGTATATAGACAAGTGGTCAAGAAAACATGCATGGATAGGTTTTCTACTCCTATACAAGGACACATCCTAGATGAGTACATAAGCTAAAGTGTGTACTGGTACATGGTAAAAGTACACAGGTAGCCTACATACTATTTACTTTCACACGGAAAAAAGTATGAGACGTGAACTGTTTATAGGGGTAAGACCAGAAGTTATTGGATGTAATCTGTAACACTACTACCCGTCGTGTACAAAATAATGTTGGATTAGAAATTTTTCCCTTTGTATCTTGGAAATGATTAGTTTTGGTGTGTTCTGCTTATCATTTCTTTAAGGGATGGTATGGAATCCACACTTAATCTTAGTAAAACGTTCCCTTTAGTGGGGGGTTCGTGGGTATAGTTATTTTAATCCTTCCTTGAGGTATAGAGTGAGGTCCTCTATTAATATTCATTTCCTAGATGACGTTCTTGGTATCATAATGACTAAAAATATGTGGGAGATAATCATATACATAGCTGGTTAATACAGATGGACTTTTTGTTATACCCCATGGCCTTGGGAGCGATCCTCATATGTGTATCCAATCTCTACGGGCCTTCCATCAAACATCATTTTTTTATTATAAACCAAAACCACATTTAAATAAAAAGCGAGAAAGCCTAATAAAAACAATGTTGTAAAAGAATAAATTAATCATATTGACATTTTAATCCTTATGAGGTTCCCATGAAAAATATGCTACCGATTTTTTTGTATCATCATTTAAAAGGTCTTCAGATCAACGCACATTCCTATTCCATGATTTCATGCATTCCTCTTAGTTAACTTTCACCGCATTGAGACCACTTAGTATGATACAATTCGACTTTTCAATCTCGTCCCTCTGTTCTCTATTGGGGAAAACCCGAATGGTCCTTTCAATAATTTTACTACCATCATCTGTTGAGGCAATGGCCATAAGATAATACTCTTCCATTTCTTCTATATAATAGAGTAGTAACTCCACGGGTTTCATTGCAATCATGCATGTATTTTATAATACATCCTTGGTGGGAATAACCCCCCTCGACTGTAGTAGTCCCAACCCCTTCTCGAAATGAATTTCCATTTATGTTGATAAGTCCTTCTCTCACATGGCCCATCACCTTACACACAGAGCAGGTCTCCATTGGTGATGGTAGGTATGAATAATCATTGCGTCCTTTCTTCCAGCCACATTGGCCCTTCCTTATCCTTGAACTGAGTGTGTTGCTACCATAGAATGCATGATCATTGACTCCTAATAGTGGAAAGAAGAGTCATCACTAGACTCCTCCCACCGGATACCTAGCTCCTCATTGCGAGGTACTATCCAATCTACCTTCTAGTTCTTCACTTCCTCATCTAAGATCCCAAAGTGGTTACACAACTTAATAGATGGAAACACACTCTGCTTTCATGACTTGATCACTGTATGTCCCTTTTTATCAAGTCCAACTAACACAAACCCCTATAAGATGTTTCCTTGGTGGCCATTGGACCTTCCTCAGTACCCAGTAGAGTTCCCACAATTGTGTTAGAATAACTCCCAATCATGTTGACCACTCCATCCTCAATTGAGATGTATGTAACTAGAGGATCAACCAAAGCCACTATTGTGGGACCCTCCTCTTCAAATCCATTTAGACCCAAATCATATTTTAAATGGGAAAAAAATTCAACAACATGTGGCTTTGACTCTTTAATCATCTCACACTTTACTGCTACTATAGAATTCACGGGACACCATTGCTGGTTTTGAGACTCCTAGAAGTTGGACTCAACAAATGGAAATTCTGTATAATTGATCTCCATTGGAGAAGAACCTCACACCTCCTCATATTCACCAAAACCATCTCTATCCCACACCTGGACTACAGGATCAACATGTACATCTAATACCTTAGAAGTGTTGATCACATTTATCCTAACCCAGGTCTCTTTCTAGCACCTAGAAGCCAAATAGCCTAGCCTTGGGCATCCCAAGAAGAATGGTGGACACCATTTAAACACCACCCACTGTTTCCATCTAAAATCTTCTCCTACTGAAATTCACAACCACTCCACCAGAGGTATTGAAATAACAAAATCAATGTATACATAGGGAAATATAGCGTGGAAGACTGATTTCATGTGATCATCAAATCAAAAAAATATACCATCCAAATTTCATAGCATATATATAATATAAGGGGTATAGAAAGGGAGTGGAAGGTTGGGAAATTTTACCCACACCGCTGATGAAGGTGGGTCACTATTCTTGATGAATGCTAAAGACCATTGAAGGAGATGAAAACATCATCCTTTGAAGACATGAAGATCGTGAGACCATGTTGTGATTAGGTCATCATCTGAGGATAAGTGGATAATCAATTGGTACCAATTGAGAAGAACCAACACTGCTCGATCTTGGAGACCCCATGAATAAATGGAAAATCTGTTAAACATGTCAACCGAGGGATGAAGACCCCTAAATAGATACAACATCATCAATTTGTGAAGTTCCATAGCTAGGTTGAACTCATTTGAAGAAATCACAAGATGGGGTGATCCTTTGAGAAGGCCGGGAACCTTAGGGAAAAGGGGGATCTATGGGAAAGGAGGATTGAAGGATAGGTTACTTAAAGGGGTGAAAGGTCAAATCGTGATGGATGAGGGGAGAAAATTCCCCCCTCCTCTATTTGGGAGGAGGAGGCTAGAGCCACAGCCAGCTCCACTAGGGAATTGCTGCGGAAGGGACGGGAGCTCGCTTCAAGTTCCCAAAACTCATGTCTTCTTTGGACCTTCAGTATGTAATTATAACGTTGATACCCAAGAAACGTCACATCTCGGATGAATGTCACCAGTGCTATCAAAATCATGCGTGTGATCTCCTATATATATTCTATATAGAATCTTTGAGCTAGAATCCTAGGATGCATACTATATTGGAATCTTAAATTTAGAACATATGTATTTCTGTATTATATCTTGATATTCTTATCATCTGTGTTATAGGAATATACCTATAAATAGTTAAATGTATTTCATAAATTGTGTGATTTGTTTTTTTGGGGTGTCCTACTGAGTGTTTTTATACCCACCCATGCATGGGATTTTCTAACACATGTCATGTCTTGTGAAGATGAAAAAACTTTTGACATAGTGGTTTACATACCCAGACATGATGGTACATAGCCAGAATAGAAAAACAGAGGTGTTTTCATATGGAGTTTTGAAAACTATCCATGTTTAAATTTCAGGTTGGTATTTTTTATCTATCTCTTTTTGGTGGGACTATATTTGGAGAAATTTACATTAATTAATATCCTATCATATTTTGGTTTTTGGATTTATATGTATGCATTCATGGTTGTTCACTTTTCTTACATTTCAGTAAGTTATATGTTTGGAGATGTGGGTGTGTGTGTGTATAGGTAAATAGGATAAGGCCTACCAAGATTGTGATATAACTACTCAACTCTAGTTTCCAACCCCTGGCTTACTAGAGATAATCTTAGGGTGTCGCAGCATGGGCCCCAGTAGGATGGGTCATGACATCACTCTTCCCATTTTAATATTCCATAGTAGACCGTGGATTCAATTGATTTATTGTATTGAAATGACTTGGATGACCCATATTTATATTCTTTGAATTCCTTCATTTCAGGGTATACATATAGAATTGGATTATGATTTTATGTTACCTATAACTCTCTCCCTTCTTGGGTTTTACATTATAGAATTTATCCAGGACCATTACACAGTTATTTGGTTAACAACGTTTTAGGTATATTGTAATAATTCATCATAAATCTATTTTTAATGCATCTTATTGTAGTGTATTATCCCATATGGAATCCAAAAAAATCATTCACTAAAACTATATAAAATAGTTTTATAATATGATGATGTAATTCATAATTAGTGAATTCCTTCCATTTCTCATTACTTACTTAGAGATCATCCTCAACGTTAATAAATTATTTAACATAAACTTATATTATGTGAATATTTTTAGTTTTATTATCATGTGATTCCTTAGTGTGATTATAATTTATTTTAGATTTTGACATTGGTTCTTCCTTATGTCGTCATCATAATTTCCTATACTATCTTCACATAGTATCTGGAACATTTGGGTAACCAGATATCTATATCTTCCATGTTCACATAAATATCAATATAATTATATGTTGAATCTCTTTTCACAAGAACATTACAAGGATGATTGCAGGCCATGATTTCCATTTATTTAGTTGAACTACAAAATTCCCACTAACCCATAGAGCAATAGGATATATTTTAGTAACCCTCAAATGTTTAAACAATTTCTTTGTAGCACATGCAGTCATAGAACCCATCAAAAAATTATTTCAGTTCAAACCAACCTTCCAAAAATGTGTTTCATATCCTTGATATTTATAATACCTATTAAATCTGGGAGTCAATTCATTCCATAATAATTTGGTACTATTTCCAAATGAATTAGTGATGGTCACCATATATTTTGGATTAATTCATATACTCAAAGGGAGACTTAAAACATCCTTAATATTCAAATTATTTTCATTATCTGGAGGATAATTGTGATCCTAAAAACCATCCATCATTATTAATATAGTCTAATATGGTTTCAATTTTTCCATTTACATAAATACCATCAGATTATATAATAATTTTTCCCTCACAGAATCAATGATCAACACCTCCTTCATAGTATAACAATTCCATCATTCAATTATATAATTAAACAACTAGTACCCCGATGAGTGGTAGTCACAAAAATAATAAAAATTCACTATCTGAAAACACTAAAACTCCTCACCAACATATATCATGACAATTCTTTTTGCGTTTATACGAAAAATAAAATTTATTTTATATGCTTTTTCTTGAGTTATTTACATATATTAAATTTATTACCTTAAAATAATGATATCAATAAATTTTATAGGTAAAAAATAATGATTTATTTTTAAAATAAATATATGTTATCCAATAAATAAATAAGTATATATAATTAATACTAATTTAATTATTCATAGAAAAACCAAAATGACCTGATTAAAAAACTACATTTTTCATTAATATAAAATCCTTTAATTTAAATAATTAATTTCTCATATTTAGAGTTTGAAATTAAAATATATATATATATATATTTATATATATAATAAAATAAATTAACATCCATGAATTAGTTATTATTTAGATTTAAATAATGATAATATAATTTATTGTTTAAATGGTCTATATTTTTTAGATTTTTTTTTCTATGTTTTGAATATTTTGATTTATTAAAAGGTTTTACTAATGATATAAATTGTCTATATATATATATATATTCATCCAAATTAAAAACAATTCTTATGATTATTAGTGGGTATGTAATATGAAAAAAAATCTATGATTAATAATGCATTTTTTTTTGAAATATACTTATTATGTGTTATCTATTTTAATATTAAAAATAAATATTCTCATTAAGAGATTGATTTAAAATAACAGATTATTTATTGTGAATTATAATTTAAAAATTATAGAATATTGTATGTTTCATTTTTATGCTTAAAAATATTTTACAAAGATAAAATTTAGTAACCTTGGTAAATAAACATTAATGTAAAATGATTAAATGAAGGGGTAAGTCTTTAAAATAAAAAAATAACCTCTAAATGTGTGGGTGAATTCAAACTCTACCTCCCCATATATTATTACCATAATTTGACCACATTGGATACACTTGACATGAGTAATAAAATTTTTTTCCCACTATGCAATGATTATTTTTTAAAATGCGACATAAATTAACATCTAATTGGACCATTCTATTCCGACTTTACTTAACACATTTAATTCAATTTCCAATTTAATACTCTCTCGTATTATATCCCCATCAATCAAATATCTTATTTTTTACCTTTTTTCTAATGAGTCTCAAACACTTCATTTCTAAGTAGAGCATTCAAATTAGTCTAAATAATTCCACATAAGTTTCACGATATCCCCAAATCACTAAGGCTATAATCCTTTCTATACTAGTTTTATGTATATATTTTTTAAGTTTATTTTATAAAATATTGACATCATTTAAAATATATTCAAGTAATTATTGGGACTTCTCATTAGGTATCGAATTGGGGTTTACTTATATTTGGTTATATTGTGTAATATAATTAGACATAATGATACAAAGGATGTAATGAAATAATCATATTATTAAATGAATGATTCCAAGAATAACACATAATCAGGTTAACATTTTATAAATTTATTTATGAAAATTATATTAAGATATAATTTTTTGTAAACTATGTTTAAAATATTGGGTTTATTAAATGATGTGAAGATGAATCAGAATATTGAAGTGGTTTCATGTTAAATAATGAAAAAAATTATTTTACTATAGTAATATGTACATGTTATTTTTATTCAATATCAATAAGACTGTTGATTCATGTCCTCAATAATTAGATATTAAATTTTCCTTTAAAATTCCCAATTATTATGATTATTGGTCCCATGGAATATTTCTCATATCTAATAGAATATTATAGGAATTATATTTTCAAAAATCATAATTTTATACCATTAGTTTAATTTTATGTTATTTTGGGAATGTATAAGATCTTTATACGAAGAGAAAATATCAATATCTTTTATAGGAAAATTACATATCGTATACCAAAAACCCACTTATCATATTTTTGTCTGATTTTGACTATGAACTACCTATTGATGTTAAATTTCATCATAAAAACTTGTCACAAAATATTGAGTGAAAATATATTTAATATTTGGAATGAAATAAATGTTATTGAAATTATTATATTACATAATTATGTTGGTTTATGTTTCAATTGATTTCACAGTCTTCCTAAAAAATAAGGTTGAGATCTAAATTGAATGAATACATGGAACTATTGATACATATAAGATTACATAAAAAATGGTCACTAATAAATTGGATGAATTGAAAGAGATAAATAATTATATTTCAGGGCAGTATATTATTAAACAGAAATTCATCACAAGTTGGAGGGAGTGAATCAATTATATTTTTCATTAATAATGATGTATCAATGAAACATTGCATTTATTATTGTGAATAATTAATAAACAAATTCTAGAAAAATTAACATATACCCAATAATTATGATTTATGTTTATCAATATAGATGGGATAAATAATTATAAAATATTTATCTATGAGATGAATATTTTTAAATTATGGGAAAATAGTGGAGATATACCCACATAAACAATCAATACAAGATATGGATCCTAAAATTTCATAATGATTTTATTCTAACCTAAAATTACACCTTCTACCTTCACAGATATATTGATTATAACTTTTAGAGACTAACATTTAAATTTTTTGGAAGCCTTTATTTTATAAACTATCATCTAATTAAAGATCAAGTAATAACATTAAAGTCTTTTTTATATTTATCTAAAAACATTTTGGAAGTATAAATTTTAGACCATGCTCAAAAAATGTACATTTTCGCTTCCAAAAGTATTCTACATTGCTCATGTAATCAATAGAAAGGGTATATATGGGGATCCTTTAAATATAAGGATGATTGAAGAATGACCATGACCAACATCAATAACATAGATCCTTATTTTCTTTATATTAGTTAGATAATATCAAATTTGTTGAAAAAATCGTCTTGATTTCAAATAAACTATGAATGATAACATATAATGGAGTGGTTTTTTCTTGAAAGAAGATATTAAAGATATATTCAAGAATCATAATTAGAGTATGATTTCTATAGTTATACTGATAATACCCTATAGTGGTGAAGGGTTTGTAATATATAATGAAGTACCATATAAAATATTAGTTTATTTCTTCTTGAAAATTTAAATAGTTGTAGATTAAACGTCAAATAAATTATAGTAAATTGTAAAAAATTAAATGATTCATGATTTTTAGCTAGTAGTGGTAATGTTTAAATTATATTTAATAATGAAAATTGGTAAAAATATATATTATTACAAAATGATCATATACTCATACTGCTATTAGAGGAAAATGATGACTTTCCTAGTCTTCCAAATGTTATTAATATTGATATATACATAGAAACTATATTTATATTAAATTATATGTCAAGAATACTATAATAAATTTTGACTATTTATATAAATTATTATTGTGATGATAATATTTATTATATGGGGATGAAACATCCCAAATTTAGGATTTCATTTTATTTCCATAGGATACTTTTTTATTAGTTATATTGAATCCATGCATAAGTATTAAGCATTTCATATAAGAAATGAAACAAGTTAACAACAAAATATTCACTTATAATGGAGCATTATAAAAAAATTTCATGATACCATGTATTACATAACTGGAATTATTTTAAATGTCGGATGATAACTTCCAATGAAATTGAATATATCAAAATTTGATAATCAATAAAGAAGTGTAATATTTTTGCATCTACGAAATCTCATGAATCATCAACAAAATTTAGAATCATCATTTGTAAAATTAAGATTATATTTAAAAAAACATCATGAATGGATATTTTATTTGGAGAAATCTTGTATAAATATTATTATAATAAGAATATTTTTTATTAAAATTACAATTTATCAGAATTTTTGGATGCAATGAGGTTAATATAATGATTATACTATCAATATTAATTTTTATATAATCATATGATGGAATATGTGTCAACATATTACCAGTTTTGAATTACTAGTATGTTTTTTTATGAACATGGATTTTCTTTTCAGGTATGTTTTTCCTTTTATAGTCATTTCTGAGGAAAAAAGAAGTTCTGGAAATTTTCTAAGTACAATCCATGTACATTATGAGTACATGCCTTGTAATTCCTTGCCACAGTAGGCCGTGTGCTGGCCATGTAATATCCACACACATAGCCATGTGAGAGTGACTTGGAGGCCACTTAATATGGAGTACAGAAAAGGCAAGTACACGTCGTGTACTTAAAAATTACACGGTCTATACTTCTTTTACATTAAACACACTGGGGTCACCTATAATCACCAGAACACACTTCTTTTAGGCGTCGTTCAATTGAGAGAACTCGTATGACCATGGATCTTCTACAAATTCCTGATCCTCTATCCGTTCTCCATTTCTAACACCATTGATTACGCTGGAATCACATCAGTGAGTTTTCCCTTCACGTAAAGCATCATCTACTAATCACTCCATTCTCGTGAGTTATTGTGGGTTGAAATTTTTAGAAATTTTCTTAGATCTACAGTCCTATATGGAGATTCAAACTTTGAGGTTCACTTATAGAAATCTCCTAACCCCAAGCTAGGTGGTTTGTTCCTTTATGTGGAAAGTCTTTGATTTTTATGTGCAAATTTTCCCAATACCCATGATTGGGTTATTGCACGCTTATCGTTTTGGACCTATTGTTTCTACGCTATGTTGGTATGCCTAAGTAGATGATTATTGATTGTTAATAGGGTTAAATTTTGTGCTTCAGATGTATTTCCCTTGCATGTTTATCCTATTTTGACCTTTGGATCTTGTTTTCCTGTTAGGCTACTATTTACTTTCCCATGGCTAGAATTGTAGGATGGTGTGACTGTTGTTCTATTATCCTATTGTGTTGTATAATGTTATCCAAGTAGTTAATGAGGTTTACCTTAGCCATTAAGCACTTCTACACTTTCTTGAGTTACATATGGTCGTGAGAACCTAGTGAATAGACCATAAGGAGGATAGATGTAAGGAATTCTTTAGAGTGACTTTTTAATTTAGGATATAAGACTATAGGGGGAATTGAAGTTGAGTGCTTCCCATTGTGTTTGTAGTTCCACAACATGGGATACAGGTGGAATGTGATGTTTAGTGCATCCCTAGAGTTCCTTTAGTTCTGATACAAGACTATAGGAGGAATTAACGGTGAATGATTCCTTCAAGAGACTATGCTTAAGATGAACCATAAGGGTTAGACTTAGTGTACTGTCCAGATGGTTGCTTTTACTTGTTAGGTTAGACTAGAGGGGATAGGCTATGAGTACTTCCAAGAGGGTTACCTTTTGTTTATCTGCTTGCTTGTGTTGCAAGATCAGACTAGAGGGGACATGCTGTGGGTCCTTCCCAAAGGGTTACCTATTGAATTTATCATCTTTTGATTAGCTGTTTCATGTTTTGTGGTGTTTTGAATGCTTTGAAACTATGAATTATTTACTAATTTGTACCTTCCTGGTTTACTGCCATCTAGATTTTTCATGCCATATATTCACTAACTGTTAGGCACAGATCTCATGGTGGTTTCTTACTAGGATTTAGTATCATACCTTGTTTGGGCCATGATTTTGGGCCCTAAAAGATTATATTGTTGTAGGTATAGATATGGGAAATCACCCTTCTACTTCAGGTAAATGAATTATTGTGGATATAGAGAGCATGGGAGCAAGCTATGGCTTGTGATGCAGAGGAGTTTATCTACTTTATTTTGCACATTGGTTTAGCATTGTTTTAGTCCTGCATTGTGACTTGTTTGGATGTTTCCCTAGACATATGTATCATGCATCATTTTATATATGTTCTCCAGTTTATACCTTTAGTTTTCTGTTGTTTTTCATTATTACTACTTCCTCTCTTGTATATATTTGTTTAAATTCACTGTTTACTCGGCCATTGAGCGAATAGATTCCCCACTATCACACCCAAGGCCCTTGCTGCTATTCAGAAGCCTCTGGTGTTTGAGGAAATGCGATTGAGGCCATGTGACCAACCGGGAATGGGGTGCCTCTGGGTGGCTTCTGGAACTGAGGCATTACAAAGTTTCATCAGAGGGATTATTTTCTTCTTGACTTACTATTTAGAGCCTTTAGCCAAGGATATGAAGTAATAGGTACTTGGTAATAATTTTTGCCTAGGAGTATCCAACCCATGTACAAGTAAACACTAATCTACCTCGTTTAATTTCAATTTTTCTGGTTTTGCAGTTATTACAGTTTATTTGATTTTACCTTTAGTGATTCACAAGATTTGTTCTGTTATTTTCGATGTTATTGAGGTTCTATTTCTTTTGAAACCTGATGAGATGAGGGTATACCATCTCATTCATCATATAGGTACTTTCTAGAAATCACATGTCATTAATTTTTTCAATGCAATCTAGGATGCATTACTTATTTCATGTTGTTGTGATAGATGATGTGTAAAAAATGAATGTTTGTGTGATAGTTTCCATGATATAAATACCAGTTGTTTGATAGGATATTGTTTATGTAGTGTTTTTCTTGAATGAATGCCAATCATTGGTTCTTGTGGTGTTATGGTCCCTCATGGACATGAATTTGGTGGATCTTTGCCTTGTTTTCCATGTTATAATTTGTACAAGATTCCAAACATTGATTCGCAGGGAGTATGGGCCCTCCCGGATCGGAATTTGGAACTTTCAATGTTCGTTTCAGTGTTTTTCTTGGATCCGGAGTAGTTTCTAAGGCTTACTCTCTAGAAACCCCATAATACATGTTGTGTAATGTTATGTACACACCGTTTGTTCTTCTGTTCGGGAAGAAATTATTTTTCTTAAGTACACACTGTGTACTTTATGTAGCCGTCGTGTAGCCTCTATCCATGTTATAGGTCATGTGGGTAGAGAAACATGATGGGGAAATTCTGGTGGAAACATGTTGTGTACTAGTCGAACACGCCATGTAGTGTCGACCCTATGTCCATCCGTGTAACTAACAACACCGATGGATAAACCTTATGCTATAAATGCCTTGTCCTCTTTGAACATGTCATGTAGTCTGACCTAGGTACTCGGCCATATCACGAACAACACAGGATGGTGTCATCCTTTCATGTACACGCCGTGTCTGCCTTGAACATGTCGTGTAGTCGGACTCAGGTACCCAGCCATGTCACGAACAACACAGGTCGGTGTTATCTTTCAACATACATTCCATGTCCATCTGGAACATGCTATGTAGTGTGATCTATGTGTTATGCCATGTCACTAACAACATGGGCCAAGTGAAGCTTGACTAGTACACACCGTCTAGGAATTTTACACAATGTATAGTCTTTCCTTAGGAGAGCCATGTGGCTTAACTGTGTAGAAGGACTTAGGCACGGGAAGAGGATTCAAGTACACCCTGTATGTTAAGACAACACGCCATGTGTTTGGGGTGTTACACGACCAATTTAGGCAGGAGTACATGCCCATGTAAATGACTTAAGGGAACTCGTCATGTAGGAAATGTACACAAAGTTTAGTAATGTTTTGTATAACATGGGTGCTTTCTTCTTCTTATTCCCTTCTTACACTCCTTGTTTCCAGTCCTTGATATCTTGATCTAAGGTGTGTGCTTGACCTTTTAGAGTCATGCCTCCTAGATGTCCTCCAGTTGTACGCAAGTTCCTAGGGAGTGATTAGACCCCGAACATAGCCGATCAGGGACTACATGCAGATCCTCTAGTTGTGCCATCCTTGGCACCAGGTGCTTTACCTAACATAGGTGTTGATTCACAGTTCAGGGAGGGCTTCTTGAGGATGATGCAAAAAATTCAGGGAGTTCCTCCTCCTACCCCATCTATGGCTGATTTGACATGGTTCCTTCAGAAGCAGCATCCTCCCACATTCTCTGGGGAAGGAGGACCTCAGGCTGCAGTTTCATGGCTAGAATACATGCTAACGATATTTGAACATATGGAGACACCTCCAAAGAGGAGGGTCAATATCACTACCTATATGCTTCCAGACACTTCCAAGAGGTTGTGGGATGTGATCTCATAGGTGGGATGACAGTAGGTTTTGGAATGGGAAGAGTTTCATCACATCTTTTTTGACTACTTCTATCCAGATAACTTGAGGGATGATCAAGCCTGGATTTTTATGAGTCTAGAGAAGGGTACACTTTTAGTAATGGTGTATTCTTCAGGTTTTATCAAGCTGCAGCACTTCATGCATATTCAAGGAGTTGTGCAGTTGTTCATGGCAAGGTAGTTCGAGGATGGTTTGACGCACGACATTCCTTCTCAGGTGAACATCTTCCTGTTGACTTCAATCACTTCTATAGTCAACCATACACTGATCACAGAGCACAATATTAGGGATTTTGGAGTGGTGAGCCAAGGAGGCTCTAAATATTGGGTTATTATTCCTCATACTGGTTGTAGGAAGCACAACAGGGAGTCTTCTCATGGTGATCTGAGGAGGTGAGACACTTCTTATGGTATCCAGGTAGTGTTCTACCAGTGTGGAAGGAGTGGGAATTCTAGGCCACATTTCCCAAGAGACCAGTGGAGTACCGATCTTACAGAACAATGGGACATCTTCAAAACTTCTATAAGATCTTCTCACCAGAAGCTAGTGACAGGGGGTTTTCAATGACTCCTCATTAAGGAGATGCTCCAACAGTTTCTCACCTATATGGGAACTGGAGTTCTTTCGGTGATTCAGGCCGAGGTGGGCGTCGTGGAAGTGGTATCCAATCACCCGTTTTTCAGCGACATCTAGGTGGATTAGCTCAGATTGGTCAAGCAGGATTACAGGGTCGTGGTATGGGCCCGAATTTCTCAGTGAAGCAGACCCACTAGGAGTAGGATCCCAGACCATCCACAGTTCGAGGTACAATCATAGTAGCCTCAATTTTTCTTCTGCTCTTTTTTATACAGGGGAATCCAATAGCTTTATCTCTGTTGTTGTTGTGGAATGCTTTGGGCTCTGTATCTGTTCCTCTTCCGATATTTTGATGCTAGACACATTGTTGGGGACTTGAACAACTAGTGTACATCAGTGCAAGGAGTGACCTCTAGAGGTTGGTGGATGTCACTTTTTATGGGACCTCTATGTCCTAGAGATGATAGGATATGATGTCATTTTCTAAATGGAATGTCCTGTTCACTTCTTGGTAGTCGTCGACTGTTATCTCCATAGGGAGAGTTTCATATCACCAGGGGTGGATCCTTTCATCATAGGGGATAATGGGATGTATATGTGAGTAGAGCGGGTCCAGAGAATCATGTTTTGGGAGGAGTTATATCCCAGATTTCTAGTCTATATCTGGATAACCAAGGGACTTCACAGTTAGAGTTTCCACCAGTGTTGGATCATTTCAGAGATGTATTTCCAGTGGAATTTTCAGGTTTGCCTCCAGAGAATGAGGTAGACTTCTCGATTGATATTGTGCCCGGAGCGGCATCGGTGTCCAATAGTCCTTATTGTATGGCTACACCTGAGTTGCAGGAGCTCAAGAATTAGTTGGAGGATTTGCAAGCAAAGGGTTTCATCTAACCCAGTACTTATCTCTAGGTTTCTCTTGTCCTGGTTGCAAATAGGCAAACAATACCTTCAGGCATTGTGTGGATTATCAGAAGATGAACCAGTTGACGGTCAAGAACCTGTATCCCATGACAAGGATTGATGATCTCTTTGGTCAGCTTCGAGGATCCTGGGTGTTCTTGAAGATTGACTTGAGGTTTGGATATGATTATTTGTGCATTAGACCATTAGATATACCTCTTACAACCTTTCTGAGAAGGTATCGTCTATATGAGTACTTGGTTATGCCATTCGGTCTCACGAGTGCACCTATAGTTTTCATCGCACTGAGGAACCGAGTGTTCCATCCATACATGGATTCCTTCATGGTGGTCTTTGTGGATGATATCTTGGAGTACTCTCACACTCAAAATGACCATGATACCCATAATGAGATCGTTTTGAGTACACTGAGGGAGCATCGGTAATATTATATGTTCTCAAAGTAAAACTTCTGGATGGATCAAATTCACTTCTTGGGTCATGTTATCTCAGAGAGAGGAGTATCAGTAGACACAGAGAAAGTGAGAGATGTAGTTTCCTAGGAGCAGTCGAAGAATGACTTTGTGGTGAGGAGTTTTCTAGGGATGGCTGGATTCTATTGACGTTTTATACAACACTTTTCATGCTTAGCAGCACTACTTCCAAGTATAAGCAAGAAGGGTGAAAATATCATGTGGTCAGATTCTTGTGAGTCAGAATTTTAGAAGCCGAAAGGGAGGTTGACTTCAACAACGATACTAGTCTTTCCAGATCTGGGAAATAGCTATATTGTTTACTGTGATGTGTCAGGAATCGGGCTGGAAGCTATGATTATATAGGCTGATGGAGTAATTTTGTATGGGTTTCAGTAGTTGAGGCCACATGAGAAGAATTTCAAAACACACGATCTGGAGTTGGAAAATATTCTTCATTCCTTACGTTGTTGGAGACATTATCTGCTGGGAGAGAATTTTGTGTCTTTCAATGACCACAAGAGTCTTGAGTACATCTTAGCTCAGCATGATCTGAATTTGAGATAACACAGGTTGGTTGAGTTCCAACAGTCATTTGATTTTGAGCTTGCCTATACGCATGGGAAGGGAAACACAGTAGATGATGCGTTGAGCAGAAGGACATAGATACCGGCAGTTCAAGAGGTCAACAGTGAGTGGTAGCTTATGGCTCTGTTCTCTGAGATGCATTCGAAGTTGCATGACACCTTCCAATTTTCTTAGCATTGACAATACATTTCAAACTCATCTCATGTATTTCAACCCAAAGAGGTTGAGCTCGAAGTGGATGCATCGTTTGAGGAGAATCCAATCCAAATTGTGGATTACATTAAAAAGGTTCTCCATGGCCAGTCAGTTGCTCTGGTACGAGTGCTATAGAAGCACGGGTGGGTGCAATACGAGACCTGGGATAGGGAGGCTGATGTACAATTATAGTGGTCGTAACTGTTTTAGGTTTCTTATTCTATGTTGGGAAAAGGAAATTCTGGGATGAATTTCATTAAGGGGGAAGTTTTTAAGAACCCAGATATTCTTTTCAGGTATGTTTTTTCTTTTCTGGCCATTTATGAGGAAAACGGATGTTATGGAATTTTTCTAAGTGCACACTGTATACTTTATGAGTACACTCCATGTACTTCCTGGTCATAGCCACACACATGGACAAGTGGGAGTGACCTAGAGAGTGCATAATGTGGAGTTTAGAAAAGGTGAGTACACATCGTGGACTTCATAAGTACACACTGTGCACTTTCTTTTCTTTAAATTAAATGCAATGGGGTCACGTCTAATCACTATAAAACACTTCTTTTAGGTCCCATTCGACCGAGAGAACCTATACGGCCGCAAATCATCGATGAACCATCAAGCCTCCATCTGTTCATCGATTTGAACACCATTGATTTGGTTGGAATCACATCAGTTAGTTCTCTATTCTCCTGGAGCATCATCTTCTGAATTCTCCTTTCTCTTGAGATATCTTGGGTTGAATTTTTTAGATGTTTTCTTAGATCTACGACATTCTAAGTAGAATCAAGCTTCTAAGTACACTTATAGAGATCCCCTAACCTTGAGGTAGGTAGTTTGTTCTTTTCTGTTTAAAATCTTTGAGTATTATGTGCAAATTTTACCAATACCCATGAATGGGGTATTGCACATTTACCATTTTGGCCCTATTATTTCTATTCTATGATGGTATGCGTGAGTAGATTATTATTGATTTTAAATAGGGTGGATTGTTGTGATTTGGATGTATTTCCCATGCATGTTTTTCCTATTTTGACCTTTCGGTCTTGTTTCCTGTTAGGCTGTTGTTTACTTTCCCATTCATAGTATTGTAGGATGGTGTGACTGTTGTTCTGTTATCCTGTTGTGCTATAGAATTCTATCCATACAGTTAATGAGGTTTACCTTGGACTTTACATGCTGCTACACTTGTTTGACATACACATGGTTTTGAGAACATGGTGTATAGACCATAGGGAGGATGGACGTAAGGTATTATTTTGAGTGTCTTTATAATTTATGATACAAGACCACAGAGGGAATTGACGTTGAGTGCTTCCCCTGAGGGATTGTAGTTCATCGACGCGGACCACAAGGGGAATGTGGCGTTGAGTGCTTCCCCAGTGGTCCTTTAGTTCAGATACGAGACTATAGGGGGGAATTGATGGTGAGTGATTCCTTAGAGTGTCTATTCTTAAGCTGAACCAGAGGGGTTAGACTGAGTGTACATCCCAGAGGGTTTCTTGTACTTGTTAGGTAGGACCAAGGGGGATAGGATGTGAGTACATCGCATATGGTTAGCTTGTGTTAAGATGCTTGCTTGTGTTGATAGGTACAACCAGAGGGGATAGGTCATGGGCCCTTCCCTGAGGGTTACCTTTTATGTTTATCAAATTTTATTAGTTGTTGCATGTTGTGAAATGTTTTAAATGCTTTGAAACTGTGGATTATTTACTACTGTATACCTTCCTTGTTTACTGCCTTCTTTATTTGGCCTTCTATATATACACTGACTGTTTGGAATAGATCTCGAGGTGGTTGCCTACTGGGAATTAGTCTCAGACCCTGTTTGGGCCATTCTTTTGG
This sequence comes from Viscum album, assembly GCA_963277665.1. Lineage (NCBI taxonomy): Eukaryota > Viridiplantae > Streptophyta > Magnoliopsida > Santalales > Viscaceae > Viscum > Viscum album. Next base: position 1,954,535,788 of record OY728127.1, on the reverse strand, counting down.
ACCCAAACAAATTATATTGTTGCAGGTATGGATAAGGGCAAACACCATTCTACTTCAGGCACTTCACTTGTTGTAGAGATGGAGAGCATGGGTCCAAGCGATGTCTGGAGATGATGAAAATTTTACCTTCTTTATTTTTCACTTTGGTTTAGCTCTGTTGTATTCCAGCATTGTGACTTGTTTGGAAGTTTTCCTAGATATATGTATCATGCATCATTTTATATATGTTTTCCAGTTTATACCTTCAGTTTTCTATTGTATGTCATTATTACTGCTTCCAATTTTATATGTATTTGTTTACTTCCATTGTGTACTCCGCCAATGGGGGTATTGTTTCCCCATTATCACACCCAAGGCCCTTGCTGCTAGTTGGCAGCCTCTGGTGTTCATGGAAATGCACTTGAGGAAATGTGACCAATCGGGTATGGGGCACCTCTAGGTGGCTTCCAGAACCCGGACGTTACATTATTAATATAAAAAGCGATTATTTAAATGTTTAAAATATAAATTTTAATTATAAATATTTTTGAAAAATAATTAATTGACATTGGAATTTAAAGATATTAATTCACATATGAATATATTAATGATTCTGAAGAAACTAATATTATAAATGACATAATTTTTGTAATTTTTTTGGATGATGATATATTTAAAATTCATTTTCAAAATTCAAGTAATTAGTTGGAAAATTATTTAAGGACATTAATTTAATAATTAAAGAACTATAATTAATACTAATTTCATTATCTTTGTCCAAACAAAAATGATTTATATAAATTCATATTTTTTTATTATATTATAGGATTTATTTAGAAGATAATATTTTACTATTTTGAGTACGAAATTTTAATAAATTATTTTTATATATATAATAAAATTAGTAAATATTCATGAACATATCATTAAATAGATATTAATTTGGAATAAAATTTGTTAACAACCTTATTATTCATAAAACAATTCTTTAATTAGTTATGAATTTTTATCTATGTTAATGTATGATATTATTGAATTAATTTTTCAATATATGTATATATATTCAAAATCATGACCATCCATATAATTTTTATTACCCACTTTAGAAGGTTATTAAATTCATTTTTCATATTAAAAATTTAATTTTTCAAAAAATGTTAGTTTTATCAAGTTTTATATTAAAAAGATACTCTATAACATTTAGAGATTAAATAAAATATTGTTAATTTAAATTTTTTATGAAGAATATAAAATTAACATTGATGTTAAATTTTATTTTTATGAACCAAAATAAATTACCATTTTAAAATTTGAGTTACAAATATTAAGGATAAACATTATAAATAGATTAAGTAAGGGGTAATATCCTTGTGTATTTTAGAACATTATCTATATATTTATATAAATTGGAATTCAGGTCATCCACTTATTTTTTCCCAGTTTTGTTAATATGTGGATCAACATTCAATAAAAAATTTTATTCCATATTGATTTATAAATGACTATTTAAGATGATATAACTCAAGCCCACCCAAATAAGAACCCCTCCACTACTCAATTTTTATAATACCTTTTTATGTTTTCCCTCTTGAGTATATTCCCAAATACTCTCCTAGACATGTATCTCAATAATTTTATAACCTCTTGTCCCAATGATTCTAAAATCCATCATTTCATATATGATCCTTATGTGGAGTAAAAAATATTCCATATATAGTTTATGATTTCTGTTAGTACCTAAGACTCAACTATTGAAACTAAATACTATATCCAAATACTATTTCATAATGATCCTTATAATTATCCATCATTCATGGAAATAATTGAAGTAAAAACACCTATAATTCTCTGATTTATATATTATGATATAATTCAATATATGTTTAAGAAAACTAACAAATAACTGACAATAATTTTTATGTTTATCTAAAATAAAATATTATTTGATGAATATAGAGAAAAATTTTTATCAAACCATTAACTGTTATAAATTTATATGAGAATTTCATATAAATTCATAAAAAATTGATTTAAAAATTATTTTTAATATATCAAAACTATATAATTCAATATAATATTATGAATTTATAAAACTTATGTTAATCATTTTTTAATGGTTGGTAATATCTTCTATGAAATGTATTTATTTTTTCATTTAATAAAGAAATATGATTTTCAATAAATTCGGTTTTGGATGTATTTTTAAGCCACAAAACCTATATTATTTTATAATAAACTAATTTATTTCATTAGGATTTATATCAAAGATAATTTTTTTAAAATAAATATTTTTAATTCTTAAAATACTGATTTTTCAAAAGAATGGGAATTAAAGAAAAAAAATGTTAAAATTAATTTTTCTTACACATATTAATTGTATTTAATAAAATGGTTTATATATTTTATATCACTTGGTGAAAATTATGTTACATGTTCAGTGTTAATACTTAGGCATTTGAATATAAACTATGATGGTTAATTATTTATTACCATAATCAAAGTTAAAGTTATTCTTACCAAAAATTAATTTTACAAGTGTTATATATTTTTTTATCAAAATAAATTATAATAAAATATATTAGTTGAATGCTCAAGTATTTTTTGATCACTCAAATATTATTTTGTTAATATATAAACAAAAATATATATACTCATTACATTAATAATTAATAGGAAACAATAATTAAAATCATTTTTTGTACATTTATTTCTTTAAAATCAAATTTTCCAATATCATGTGATTTAATTTGAGAATCATTATTCAAAATATTGAAATCAAATTAGATTAGATAGATTCAAAATTCATATTATTAATTTAGAAATTGTGTATGTGGGGTCATCTTTGGGTTTCATTATAAAATAATTACCAAGGTTATGATTTAATCAAAATTAATATTAGTAATTTGGGAACATGAAATATCTCATGTTATTAATTTTTAATGGCTATTTACACCTAATAAGAATCAATTATCAATATAAAAACCATACACATAAGTATCACCTACGATTTCTCAAACTCACTCACCCAAATCACCATACTCATCCAACATACCGTACACCAATTTGATCTCATTATTACCTCTACCTAAAAATAGTTTCTATGAAATGACCTTCTTTGTAACTTATAAATTCACCTCAATCACACAAATTACCTCGTACCATGCCACCCCAAATCCATCAAAAATTATGTTCACATTTACATCCATCGGTAAAAATATTTCAATGATTTTATATGGTTCTGTAGAGTCATATCACAAATTAGTATTCTACAAAAGAAAATAACATTTTCTAATCCCTAAATTTAATATTTAATTGTAATTCAATTATTATTATAAATTATCTACCTTTCCCATTAATTTTATTTAAAATATTATCTCACATTTAATATGGTATTAGATAAAGATAACTAATATCCATTATTTATGGTCTTTTTTCTACATCATGATATTAATGACATAAGTGTTACTATCCCCCCCCCCCTCCGACCGCCACCCCCACTATTTTCTAAAAAAATACATTATTTAATGTTATTATTGGTATAAATATATGTAATTATAAACCATCTAGTATATTTTCACTCATAATTTCTCATATTAAATCATATTCCTCTGTTTTTAAAATGGAAAAATAAAAAAACTATGAATTTGGGAATTTGAAGAGTGTATTTTTTAACTAGTAATAACATCCCAATATGGATACAAGAATTTGGATAAAGATATGGAATATATGAACAATTGTATAATAACCTTATAATTTCACATTTATATTTTAAATTAATCATCACACATCTTCCTGATGATTGGAAAAAATCTAAAAATTGGTATTGACATTCCATGTTGATTTTCGTTGGACAATTTACATTGTCATTACAAACCATAATAAAGGAATTTTCTAAAACAGAAATAGTCTCATACCAATAATGGTGAATGAACTCAAATACTATCATCTATTGATAAGACAACATTTTTAATGTACCCTTCACCACTACATTTATTTTATTTATAAGGATACCTCCTTTTACATTGATAAGATTTTATAGTTTATAAATTTTTTATATATTGTTTTACCATAAAACTTTTTGATCTTGGTGGATTATGTAATTTTGAATTCAATCAATTATATGTTCCAAAACTTTCTATGTCTTTCTATACCATCCACCATGAATAGTGAAAACATTTATTGTAATTTGTTACTATATTGATAACATATATTCTATTTCATTGACTCAATGGTGTTCAATATGATTATATGAATATAGATTTTAGAAATATTATCAACACAACAATACACCCCTTTCTCAATATAGTGTTAGTTGAGGTATTCCTGCATAGAAATATATTCCACTAGTTTATTGGGGAATAGTTGAAAATACATATATATTATATTATATTAAGGATTATTATTGATAATTTCATTATTTATTGTCTATCCATAAAAATTATTTATATGGATAGGTTATCATCTTGTATCAATTTTATTCAAAATTAAAAAAGTATTTGATTTCCATAGGTTTTACATTCAAAATACTAGAAGGTAGTAGTTGACGGTCTTGGATAGTCTTGGATTATAATTAATTATTGGTCTAAATTTATATCTTCTCTAAATTCAGGGTCCATATCTCCCCCATGAATGCAGTCATGTAGTTTGGTTATCTTGGAGTATTTGTGAGGTGTTTTGAATTTAGAGATAGGGATCCCAGAGGTCGACCGGCGTGGGATTCCCATTCCATTTAGTATTACAATGGGGTGTTTTTTCTACTCTCATAGAATGTTTTTTTGAGGCATCTTGATTTTTTTGGTGTTAATTGGGGATTTTGAAATGATGCTTTATAATATTCAAGGGATTATTTTTATGGTGAGGTTGTTCAGACTAAGGGGAGTTGATAGTGTGGTTTTTGGTGTTTGGTGTATTTCTACTTCATGTTTTATTTTTTATTTCAAGGAGTTAATTTTTACAATGTTCTAGTCTAGTTCGATGATGAAGAGGGTGGATGTTATAGTTTATAGTTTCAACTGTGAAAGTTAATTAGTGTTTGTTCTCGTAGAATTATTATGGTTTATTGTGTTTTTGGGGTGTAGTATTGAGGTCAACACGAGGTTCGAGGTTGACCTGGATGATATATATTATCACTCATTTGAATTTGAATTTTTTGAAATTTGTAAAAGTGTCATATAGTATTTTTTCTATAATTATGGTGGAAATTATTATACAACTACCCAAGAGGTTTAAATATTGAAATTTTGTACATTGATACTTTTTATATTTGGTGGATGTGTTTTATAGGTTATGACATAACCAAAAAGTAAGTTATTTGAAATTACCAAAAAATGGAAGTAGATTTTATTCCAATAAAGATAATGTTTGGAAAATTGGATTATGTATCATTTATTTTTTTCCCATTATATGAATGCATTATTCTTATTGGTGATGGGTGGGTCCTTGATATATAAAAATCTTTGATTGATTAGTAGATATAATGTGGAAAAATACTAATGGTATTGGAATATTCCGTACCCATTTATATTTGATATATTTTCATAGTGAATTGAAGATATATTTTTGAGGTCAAAAATTATAAATTTCATCAGTATGAGATTCAAAATTATTGGACCTGATTTTATTTATTTAAATGGATATATTATTCCCCCGGTTTCATGTTATTATGACTTTATTTAGATCATTTTTTATTACATATTATGATATTTTTTGGAAATTTAAACTCGGTATGGTTGATATATTCCATACTATGTTTATGATAGAAACATTTATATTCTACCCCTTTACTGATCACTTTAGATCGATTTTTTTTCTATCCCCCCATGAATCCTTGAATTGAACATTGTGAAATTATCAATGATTTTTTTAATGGGAAAATAAAAAACTTGTTTCATTTTAGTATTTAATTTATATTCTCAAGTATTATGTGAAAATTGTCTATATATATTCCGATATTGTGTTATTATAACATTCATCCTACTATGTTTTCTAGAAACAATAAAGAATAGATTTATATAAACCTAATATCATACATATTATTGAAAACTACTAAAATTTTTATGAATTCTCTCCAGGGAAAATTAATATTGATTTTATTATATTGTTCAATATAATTCAATAACTAAATGTAATCCATTGATTAGGTATTATGACTAATAGAAGGAATGTAAACTATATAAACACCCATAGTCGATGTATTTTTGTTCTCATGATAATTTCAATGATTCCAGAGGAGGAGGTGATCAAATAAAAACCATATTATGCTAGTTGACTTTGGTAATGAGAAAAACATCACCCTTACAAAGAAACAATCATATCATTAACATGGTGTATTAGACTATTTTATATGTCATCATAATCCACAATTCAATGGACCTACTAATTTATTAGATGTTATGAATCAACCAATTCCCTGTAAATGATATTTATCTTTTTGGGATGTAGGGAATGTAAAATTGTTTTCATGGTGATATATAATCTAAATGGAGATATATATTATTAGTGTCCACTAATTCATAACCCTAAAGAGTAAATCGAGATAATTTTCATGGAATAGAGAACATTGAATGAGATATTCGACAAAACATACATTTATTTTATGAAAATGGATTAAATTGGATTGAAATTCCTAAATGTCAAATATAAATAGGAGGAAAAAGTTATTACCAATAAGGGTAAATTTATGAGTTTATCAAGACATTACATTTACTTTTCTCATTGATCAAAATTAAATATTTATTTTTTCTGAGATATAACCAATCTGTTGAGTAAAATTAGTATCTTAAACATTTTTATCATAATATGATATTGTCTCAATATAAATTTAAAATAAAAACATGTTATCCAATTCTTATGAATTAAAACTAAATATTAAAAAGAAGAGTTTTCCTATGAGCCACAAAAAGAATGGTATGTAATTGGGGAAAAAGGTAAGGGAGATATTTCCCACATCTAACAAAATTATAAAAGAAACACATTGTGAACTTATTAAAGGGAATGTGATTTTTTAATATATTTGGAGAAAACTTCCCTCATGAAAATCAATGGAATGGAAATGATGAAGTTGTTAATGTTAGATTCTTTAACTATATAAATATGCAGAACTATAAAACTAGTTCCCAAAATGATATTGGAATTAATCTGAGAAAATAATTACGGAGAAAGAAAAAGAATATGTGATCTCTATAAAATTGGTTGATGTGCCAAATGGAATGATATTAACTACATTATTCATAAAAACAATGATATGAAATTATTTATTTGATTCCATATCTACACCAAATTTTATATCATGAATGATTTTAGATATCAATGAACCATCACCCAATACTCTGATAATATAGTTATTAGCCACTACACCTAATTATTTTATATGGGAAATTATGATTTATTTTGAGTTATATATTAATATTCCATGCTGTTACAGGATGGAAAACATGATTTTTTATAATAATGGTTGTGTTTTAAATAATATATAGTATGGATTGGATCTAATTTTACAATGTAATAATTTATAAATGAGGGAAAAAGATTACTATATTCAATGGTCTTATAGAATAACTTGTATTTAAGGGAGAGACTATAACTACTGAGTATTTCATATACCCTCCAATAGTAGATAACCATAAAGAGATTTTGGGTGAGGAGAAAAATAAAAAGCTAAACAAAATTGGAAGGTAATCCTAATGATAGAGGGTGTACATATTTTATGAAATTATATTGATATATATAGATATGAATTAACAAGACATCCACCTAAGCATGATGTTTTATTTTCTATTGAATTCATTCCATGTGTATGCCTTATATTTAAAACTCTATATTGAATAGAACGTGTATAATTGGAATCGTCGAATAAATAAAAAAAATTAGTTCTCTGATTAGGTCTCTATACAAAAAATAATTTCACCATAGAAATCCCTTATTTTGTACATGAATGTTAAGTATGTGTTTATGATATTTCGTATCGATTACATGAAGATCAACACCAGTAAAATAAGTAATATATATAATATACAATGAATAGATTTCTTATTTGGTAAACATCAAGGAGCTCAATATTTTTCAATGTTTTAATTTTCCCTATGATTATCCTAAGTTATGGGTGATGATAAAGTAAATACTAATGGTGACATTCTTCAAGGGATATAGAAATTATGTGTTTACTGTGATGCCCTTTGGATTCACTATTCCACCTTATATTTTTGTCAATATGATAAACATATTTTTTAAGTATAATCAAGTTAAAATCATAGTTTTATTAATTAATGATATCTATATATATTAAAAAAAATATGATTAGTATAATAACCTTCTATGAATAATTATAGAGACTCTCATATAAATTGAATTATATAGTAAATTCAGTAAATTGGAATTATGGATCCTTGTTGTTTATTTTCATATCCCTATTATATCAATGCATGGGAAATTTCTTTTATCCTATAAGGAAAAAAGTATTCATTTAATGGTCTAAACATATGAATACAAATACTATACATTATTTCCACAATTTAGAAGCTTACAGTCCACTATTTTTTCAAAAAAAAATATCCATATTTCCCAAACTTCTATCCATGTTGAAAATTAAATGTTCTAAATTCACACGGTCCCAGGAATGTGGTGAATTTTATAACGGGATAAACAAGAGATTGATTATTGTTACTATGTCGAAATTACTATTAAAAATTTAAGGAATTTAAAAATACATAAAATCATTAAATAGTAGAAATGCTTGTGTCCAAATATTTAATGGTATAGTGGTTTCTTATACATTATGGAAGGTGATAATTCTTGAAAATAATTTTTCAACTCAGTATATTGTGTGGGTTCCTATAATATTATCCCTACATAAACATATATAATTTCATTATAGAGAATTATGTGAAAAATATTTAGTCCCTATATTTTTTTAATATATATTCTCCCATGCGTAGCTCAACACGAAGAAAAGAAGATGGTTGGATCAAATGAAGGACTATTATTTCTCAATACACAAAAACCTTGAAAAGGAAAACTAGTTGGATGATGTATTGAGTAGGAGTGACTATGGTGTTTTGATAATGATGAGGATTAATAAGGACCCTCAATTCATGGATATTGTAATGATGATTTGGTAATGGTTAGTCAAGCGGAGATATCATTCATTTTTCTAAAAAATTATAATAAATATGTAATTTAAAATATTCAGATGTCCAAATAGGATGATGAGGATATAAAATATAGTACTAAAGATGTGAATGATGGAAAATTGAAATACTTCATCAAAAAAAGGTGTGTAGATGTTTTAAAAGAGGTAATGCGTTTTATCAATACCTAAACTAAATAAAGAGATACTAGATGAAGAAAATATCTCAAAATTTCAAATTTCACCAATATTGGAAAATGTTTTTACGTATTTATGTTAAAAAATATAGTGGGATTTCATGAAGTCAATTTTTATAGACTGTGTGTCTAGATACATAGAGTTACAATAAGTAAAGGATGAATGATAACATCCTAAAGGAGTATTAAAACATATAACTTTGGCTGTATGGATGTTTAACCATATTAGCAATGTGATATTCAGTAGACATACAAATATAATAATGAATATTGATTATATTTTGCTCATTATTGGTTTCATTATCAATTATCCACATTTCATAGGTGAAAGGGAAGACTATCACTTTGAACTCATTTTTAAGAAATATATCACTACTTTAAGAAGAAATTGACTGGAATATCTATAAGCAATATCTTGTCATGAACCTAAATTCAAATAAAAATTCATTAAGATTTATATACTTTCTCTTGATGTAGTGGTTCTGTTATAAAGCACTTGTTATCTGTGAACTAATTATTAGCATGAAAGGGAAATTATGACACAATAATTCATTTAGAGATCATTTTGTCATGATATCCAAGGATCCTATCGTCAATATCTAAATATGGTTCTATTTCATTAAAATAATATTTTCCATTCGATCATCTATAACAAACCATATAAGGAATTATATAATAATATATGTTATACTAAATGTTTTTTGAAGGCGTTGAGAAGAGGAAGCTTGTAGGACGAGAACTTGTTGAGTATATAATTTATAATGTATGAACGATTTAGAATATTATATAATTTTCTTAAATAATAAAAAATATTTATGTGTATAATAATTGTAAATACATGTAATTTTCTATAGTTTATTATGTATTATTAATGGTGTCTCCATCGAAAGGATTTGTAATTTTTGATAAAAGCACAGGTCATGCCTTGGGTACAATGATATTTTGAAATTATATTGACAACTGGAGATATAGATTTATAATTTTCTAAGACACCCATCCATTCAAAATTAAATGATATTTTCCATGTTTCATTATTTATAAAATATATAGAAGGGTCCAAAACATATAATCACATATTGGAAAATAGATTTTCAAAATGAATTTTCTTATAATTGAGAGAATGTACAAGGTTTTTGGAAAATTGAGATAATGTATTAAATAATCAAATAACATGATATGTAAAACTTTGTTTTGATAAATTACAAACATTTGAATGAAAAATGGGATCCTAATGAATTTATGAGGATGAAATTCAAACTGTTTCTTAGTAAACAACATGTATCAAATTTTTATGGAGAAATTATTTAAGGTAAGATAATGTAATACATGATCCCCTATAATAAAAGGTAAACACTAAATCTCAAACTCATCAAAATGAATACTCTAATGAATATTCACACACTATTTTACATTAATGTTAAGTTTATAAAAAAAATAATTTATATATTATTATAGGATTCTTTTTTTATTAATCCTCTCAAAATTAATTTATCATTATTTTTTGAGTTTTCTAAAATAAATAAATTTTATTTGAATAGTATAAATACATTTCCTATAAAAAAGTTAACCTCTATAAATATATATGAGAAAGACTTATTAATTTATAAAACATTTTAGAGATTTAAATATTTAAAAATTGTGTAAATCAATTTCTATTGAAATACAGTTTTGAATTTAAAAAACCTATGTAAAAATTATGATGACCTAAATTAATATATTCCAATAAAATAAATAGTATTAGATTCTCTATATTTTATATAAATTCAGTAAAATTATGTATTGACTTATTTTGGTATCCACATCATATTTATTTTCTATAGTAAATAAATTTATTTCATAAAAATCAGAAATATTGAAAATAATATCCCGGTGATAATTTTTATGCGTAAAAGTAATTTTTTTAAATTTTTTTTTCACACTTGCTGAAATTAAAATTTATTTTTCCTACCAATATAAACTCTATATGATAAAATGGAATCCATATGTGGAATATTAATTTAAAAGGCATGGGAAAAAGAAAGTATTAATTTTTTCTGTTTTCAAATAAAGTATTTTGAACATTAATTACAGGAGTAAAAATAAATTTATTATTTTAAAAGAATTAATTTTACCGTGGTTTTATAGATTTTATGTAAATAAATTATATTAATAATTTTTTTTATTAAAAATATATGATTTATAAACATATAAAAATATATATAAACATGTATCCAGTTAATAATTTATAGGAAATAAGAATGAACATTTTGGAATGTTTATGAAGGTATTTTTCAACTATTTTTCATGTATATTGTGTTTTAATTTAGTAGGGTATTTTCCAAAATATGTAAAATTAATTATATTAATTAATGTAAATATTAATATTTATAATATCAATTTTTTTATAAGATGGTGTATTATTTATTAAAAAAAATAAAATAATATTAATTTAATAATTTTAGCCCACATTATTAAGGTAAAAAATGGGTAAATAATATATTTAAAATTTATAATAATTTTAATGCAATTTAAACAATGTAGAAATAATTTTAAGGTATGATTTTCAAACCCAATTGTTTCGCCTACAATTATCAATATATATCAACAAACTCATTAAACTCTCTTAACTCATCTATCACCCGAACTATTAAATTATTACCACTAACCTCAAAATAGATTCTGTGAAAATCCCTTATTTTTCATGTATAAATGGATCTCAGTCACTCCCATTACCACATCCTACTCCACCGTAAATGAAATCACCTAAAGTTTCCTTTACCTCTCCTTTAGTAATACCATTTTAACTATAATTATTTTTTATAATAACATTTCCAGCTATTTGTAGGATTTATATTTCAATTTTTATCGCTTATTTGAAATTTTTTAATTGAGGGACTACATGTTGCCTCTTGTAATTTCATTTTTTTGCCACTATTTTATCAATATATGGGTTCTTATTTCACCCCTAAATTTTAAATAAATAACCATTATTGAATTTTCCTAAATGGTTAAATTTTTTTGAATAAAAACCCATTAAATATACTGTTAAATATATTACACCTCAATAATTTTTTTTCCTTAGATGTCATAATTCATAAAAATTAAAAAATTTGGTAATGTAAGGAGTGTATAGTTATCCATGAAATGATATATATATATATATGTATACTAAAAAGGGGATATTTTTTGGATTATATTAACCTTGGATTATCACCCTAAAAATGTTTTTTGAGTATCAACTAAATATTAACACTATTGAATAACGAGTGGAACTAAGACTGCATTCTTTTATAGACACTCCTTGGGAATATTCTTTGGATAAATATTATTCTATTAACATATAGTAATGATGGGTTTTCCACATTTTTATGGTCCCCAACAAATATAAAATATTTTAATCAATAACCATGTAATATTGAGAACCCAACACATTAAAAGTACCCATCACAATGACCTTCTCATTATTTATTTTTAAGGGATCCATTTAAAATTGTGAATACCCAACAGTTTCTATATTTAATTTCTATTATTTAACCATCCAAAATATTTTCCTATATTGATTATATAATTTTATTTTCTATCAATGATATGATTCATCACTGTATTTGTAATTCCAAACCACCCATCGTGAATGCCCATAACATTTCAATAAATTTATTTTTCTCATGATAACCATATTTTCAATTTCATCAACAAAATTGATTTCATTTAGACTCTATTAAAAGATTTTATGGTGATATTTAAAATTTAATCATGTACCATTATCTTTATATAGCGTTTTTTAGGGTTATTTACATAAAACAATATTCCAAATATTCATTGAATAACTATAAAAAATATGATTATTTTTCATTCCAATACCGAGAATTATTAACATGTTGATTATGTATTTTTTAAACATAATTTTTCATAAGGATGGGTATGGATCATGTAATAAATTTTATTTACATAGTGAATAAAATTTCTCTTTCATGTGTATTTATTTCAGTATAAAATATTTTTAGAAAATTGGAAGATATATATTTAATTCATTTTATTATATGATGATTATGTTATACACACTTTTTTATTAGTGGGGATCAATTATGGATAGCTCCTTCAGACATTGGGAGGTAATATGATACAAACTACGTATGGAACTTGTATATTAACTAAACATTTATGATTGACATATTTGAACGAGGACATAAAAGTATTATTACGATTCACATAATTAGTCATTCCATTAGAATAAGATTCGAAATTATTATCCATTTTCTATTTATTGACATAGATATAGGATGTCCTAAATTTTATTTGAGTATTGACATATTTGGAATATATATTTAATATTTTCCATAATATTTTGGCCATAATTATGTTGTGATAGCTTCTATAGTATGCTACCCATTACAGATCATATGAGGTACGTTTTTTTTGTTTTCCTTTCTCAAAAAAATTGTAGTGAACTATTTATAATTTTCAATGATATTCTAAAATAGATAACAATTTTCTCTATGGGTTTTTAGGTATTATTTTATATTATCAAGGGTAGTGTTGCAAATATGTATGTATATATGCATCCAATACAAATATGTTGTTGGATCCTTTGGAAAAAAGTGTATTCATTAACTATAATGTCACACATATATATATATATATATATATTGTATCTATGATTTTTAATATTTGGTTGTATACACTCCCTAATATATAAGGACCATAGACCATTGGGTTATATGATTGTGTATTTATTTTGGAGTTGATTATTTTTAATTATTTAAATCACATAAAATATATATATATATATATATATATATATATGTTTTAAATTTTTTTATCTATATTAGAATGTACTCCTTGATGTGTTTGAGTTAAATAAGAAGACATAATTATTATGTATTGTAGAGAATTTATACTAATATGTTAAAATGTATCATAAATAACCCAAAAAATAAAAAGGATGATTTTATTAATGGAAAATTGTCTTAATGCATTGATATACACATCTGATAGAAAATAAATCTATTGAAAAATAAGACGGTAAAAAAATTGGATTATTATATACAATCCTAGATGAGTGAAATGTTAAATCATGACTTTATATGAATTATAACTTATCTTATAGTTATTTTATATTTAATTTCTTGATCTATTACTAATACATAAAAAAATTTACATCATAGAATCATATATATCACCATGTTTCCTAGGTTCTAGAGCATATTCAAGATGTGGATTTGTCACACCCATCTTTTTTAAATTGTTTATTTTATTAATTTTCTTAGTATCAGGTAGTTTGGGTTGAATCCTGTATTAAATCATTGAGTTCTAATTTAAAAACTCATTTTTTGGCCTTGACTGTGTCCAGCGCACCATGGTCGAAGCCATGCAGCCATGCCAGAGTCATTGCGAGACCTCGTTCGGCTCACCACCCAACCCCCTCAATGTTCAAGGTAGATAAATGGAATGCGATGAATAGTAAAATGAAAATAAAATAAAAATGAGAAGTGTAACAAAATTTAAGGGACTATTTTAATTATAATAATATTGTTTGAGAATATTATTGTTATTATTATTATTATTAGTGTTAATAATATGGAAAAAATTAATTATGATGTTATCAATATGGTAATAATTATTATTATCATTAATATTAAATTATGTTAATATCCTCTTGTTTTGTTTTATTAGGATTCGAAATGCTCGTCCGACGAGCAGATTGAATCCCAGTTGAATTTGGTGCTTTTGTCAATAAATGAGTTTTTCGGGGCTTTTCAGCATGCGGTGCATGGGAGAAGCATAATTGTGAAGTCTTGTAGCTTCATCGGGGCCGAAACGTGACCCTGCTCGATGGTCAACTAATTAAACAAAATTACTTGTTAATAAAAAAAATTAAATGTGATAAAATTTTAGTAAATTATTTTAATGATAATAATAATATTATTTTAGGGTATTATTAATTATTGTTGAGTATTATTTTTATTAATATCATTAATACTATTGTTAATGTTTTCATAAATATAATTACTCCTATAATGTTTGGGTTAAAAATTTAGTTTTATTAAACTAATAATTTTGTTATTATGATTATAAATATAATAATTGATTTAATTTAGATTCAATTTATTTTATTTTATTTTATTTATATAATTATATATTTTCTATTTTCTTCTATTTTCCTTTATTCTAGAGTTTCGTTTAACCTCTATTCCTCAATCACATTCATCCCCCACGAAGTGCATCCCCCCACCTCATGCAGACCTCACCTCACACCACTCCACCTTCCACAGTGGCCTCCAATGAACGACCCTCTCCCGCATGCTGCTCTTCCCACTCATTCGATGATGCCCCGACCAGTACTCGACAACTCCATCCGGTGATGCACCACCATGTTTTCCCCTTCTTCCCCTCCACCACTTCTCATTGGTTTCCTCACCAATCGATGCCACCTCACCGGAGTTCTCAATATCCAGAACCGTCGTTGCTGCAGGCTCACTCCTCCCTGTCAAACATGACTGACCGCGCTCTAGGCCAGCCACCTCCCTCCCGGGCATGCTCCAGTCTAGTGAGTATAAACTCGTGGGTCCATCCGGTGACCACGACCTCCCCCGGCCAGTGTTGCCCTTCCCTTTCGCATGCGGCTCCACTTAGGGTATACCCCGTCCTCCGTACTAGGTTTTTCTCATTGTTTTTTTGTGTGTTTTATACACTTTTGTAAATTTTTGGGTGTTTATTAGGGTCTTAATTTTGTATATATTTTGTTTGATTTCATGGATTAGTGTTCTCTTTTTGTTCTCTTGTGGTGTGTTTGTCATAAAAATGAAGTTCGTACCTAATTTTGAGGGTTTCACCAACCGAGGTAGGTGGTTTCATGCCTTAACACCCTTTGATAATTTTATTATGATTTCTTAAAATTGTGGGTGTGCTCTACAATTTATTTTCTTGGTGTGAATAAAAATTTCAAAAGTGTTTTACATGTTTCAATGTTGGTAATAGGATTTATAATGAAATCGTGTGTGCTTTGTTCGTGCAAATTGGTGTGTTTTCTTATAAATATGTATTATGGGTTTTTTGTTAGGTGTGAAACTTTTTTTAGTGTAATAGTGTTGGGATTTAGTTCTAATTTAACAATATTGTTATGTGAAATTGGGTAAATTGGATGTAAAACATGATTGCACCACTTTTTCATGTTTTACAAATTATTCAAATGGTTTATTACCCAAATTTTGTGGTGCATATAAATTTTTCAAAATGGTTTGTGTTTTTAAAGGCTAGGAGTGGATTTTAATATAGGGATTTGGTTGTGTTTTAATGTGTGTTTTGATTTAATGTCCTAAGAAGACGTTCTAAGGGTTGTTTAAATGGTGCAAAATGTGTTTCCACGTTCTTGATGTTTATAGATTTAAATGGAGATTTTAAAAAGGAAAATGATTCACTTTGGGTGTGATTACCTAGTTTTGCACTTTTGAAATTGAACTTCAAATTGTTGAACAAGGGAAAACATAGTTTGATATTGTTACCTTTAGTATTAGGTTTTAGAGTAGTGTCACTAAATCAAATCAAGTGATTTTTGGGGTAATGTATTCTTGATTTTTCATGAAATTATTTAATAAATTGTTAAAAATGTATTGATTTATTTGGATGGCACGAAAGTAGTGTTATTGAAATAGGTGAGTACGCATTGGTTTTTAATGTAGTGTTTATATAAAATGAGACCTATTTTTAGTGTATGCCCTATTAACGTCACATTTTTGTGTTTTATAAGTTGTGTAAGTGGTTCATTTAATTCTGTAAGTAGTGTGAAACTAGTTTATGGTGAATGTGTTAAGCCAGTGATTTGAAATGGATTTCCCTTTTGAAATTAGGTATGTTTATTCTATAAACCATTTTTCTTTTTTTTATAACGCTTTCTATGTTGTGATATTTGATTATGTTATTATTTGAGTGTTTCCATATAGGAATATGTAAAATGATAAGGTAACAGAGAATATATTTTGGAAGGGTATTTTAGTGTGCATGAGTAATTTGAATGTTGTTTGGGTACACACATGGTGACTTTTGTGTGTAATGTATTTTTTGGTATGTGATATGAGAAATCAATATACTATGGGAATGTGAAACATGATTGAGACCACGAGAAAACCCCGAGTATATAGGTGGGAGGACTAGAACTAGTGCGCTAGTGATTCGGAGTGGTATCATCCATGTTTCACATAGCTGGATTGACGATTGCAAAACTAAATAGACATATGAATGTTGGGGGTTGTGGTCTTCTAATACATGTTTTCTGAGGGTCGTGGTCTTCTATGCCATGTTTTCTTATGGTCGGGGTTTCTTATCCATGTTTCTCCGATACACGAGGTTCTAGGATCCCACTCAAGCTAGATGATTCTTAGGGGATTTCCCCATAATGCTATACCATCCATGACTTGGTGCCTTCTGTAGTCATACAGAGAATCACATGTGTGTGTGTACGTGTGTGAGTATGTCTGTGTGTGTGATCTAAATGAATTTTTCTCTTCCTCTATAAAATAGTGTTTGTGAAATGGTTTTTATTAGTTTTTTTATCTTTTAGCTTGTAGATGTTTTCTTTAAAGGCATCTCGAAAGTATAATTTTGAATAAGCACATTAAATTATCTCTTGGATGTCGTGGCATGGAATGTTTTCTTTTGGTGCTATCCCACTTGGCCTTTGGATCACCCCCTTGATACTCCCTTGCGTGTATGTAGATTCTGTTTCTTGTGTATCCCAGGTTGGGGCATCGTTCTCAGTGATGGTGGTTCAAGTTATTAGTGGCCTTCTCATGTAGGTCCTTGGTGGTATCTTGTGGATGTTTCAACTATCTTGTAGCATGGAGGTTTGTTATATAGTTGTTTTACTCCTATGTCATCGTACATTGTGGTTTGGTCTAAATTTGTAAATATTACAAATTGGTTTTGTTTAACTTCTAGTGTGATTGTCTGTTTTCACTATTATTTTATTTATCTTGTTAGTTGTTTTGTGTTTACTATTTCAGGTAAATCGTTCCCATGTGTTAGTTTGGATACCCAGGAACTTGTCCCAGCCCGTGGGGATTAGTAACACCCTTTGGGCCATGTCACGGATAGGTTCGGGCGTCGGTTCGGATGGCAGCCCAGCCTGGTTTGAGACAAAATGGTATCAGAGGAGGTTTGTCCACATGGGTCGTGCTCTTTCGGGATAGAGTCAGAGTCGACCAAAATTATGGTTGTTGGTACTCGACGTTCAAGCTACGAGCAACATGCCTAGCCAACACACCTCGGGGTGGGAATCGAGTTACAAAATTATGTTGAGTTTTGTCTGAGTCATTGGTTATTTTGGTTAATATTGTTTACAGGAAATAAAAAGGCAGTAGAGTCAAAGTTCCCAGTGAGCTCTCAGGGTCTGGCAAGCCATGTGGAGCTGGGGACGCTATCCTAGAATACTCTCAATGGTGGTGGCATGATTGGTGTATGACCACAAACCATATGTTTTAGTCACCCACTAACACTAGTATCCTCATACAATGCTCCTTGACTCTTTGTTTTGGATTCATGGAAATATGGTTTTTATGTAAAAATGATTTGGGTTTGAGAAAAAAAATGTTTTTATATAAAGTGATTTAAATATAAAATGATGTATGAGGTTTGAAAGGTCTGGGTTTAATGGTTTGGTTATGAAAAATCGATAAGATTGGTTTTGATCCTTAGTGTTCTTATGGGCAACCACATGCATGAGAATATATATAATGATAAATGGTTAATGGCACAAGTGGATGTGTTCCTGGATGGATATGAGTTGGGTGCTGGTGTGACACGGAAACATGCATGTGTGAGGCCCATGGGACACCATTGGTGTTTGTGAAACCCACTAGCTTTGCTTGTTTTTAAAAAGTCTTGTTAAATGAGAATTTGGCGTGTTAGTAACCGATGATTTTGTGGTGTTTCCTTGTGTTTTGGAAATGTCGGATGTGAGGAATTTTGAGCCGATGATCCTTTATGAATTATTTCTGTCTTGAGTTTGAATTGTTATTTGTATGTTGGTATGCAAGCGTGTAGTTATTGAATTCTATTGAAAAGTGCTTCAGTAAGCCCTTAAAATGGTTCCCCCTGCATGTTTAGTGCTCACTTGTGTTATGTATTGACCATTTGACCAGTTTGGTTGGGTCCATAGTTTTCTTTCATGACTAGTGTACACCCCCATAAAGCGTTGACATGCGATTGAAGTGTGGACATTGGAAATTCACCATTGGTCGGCCCTCCAATTGATCAGAGGACTCTCTTCTTGAATTCTAGAATAAAACACCCTCTCCTTTTAACAACTAAATATATCCTCTCATAGTGGGATGACATATGTGAGGTTATTTTAAGGGAGTTTTGGTCTCATTGAGCAGTGTCAGTTTTTGGGTACGAAGTTTGACATTGTTGTGTTTGAAGGTTCCCCTTAAAACAATGAAATGAATTCCAGTGGGGAAGGGTGAAGGTGGTTCAAAATTATCTCTGCAGAATGATGTATTGAAAGGATTGTAGTGATCCCATTGTCCACAAGTGTCATATTTTGTGACGTCTGCATCATGAGTTCTCTATAAGAGTAAAGGTTGATTTCGCGAACCCTTCGAGAATCCTTATATTCATAGGAGTGTGTCCTCCTCTTAGAGTGTTCTATTTTTTTCTGTCAAGAGGGGAGTGTTTGTCGTGCATATTTAATTCTTAAGATTCTAAGTTAAAGTGATGTGTTAGATGAATGTGAATGATCTAAACCCTTATTTTAGTGAATGTGTCATGAGAGAGTAGTTGTAGGTCGTGGTGTGTTGTGTTTTCTGGTGTTTTCATGGTTGTGGTATGGATGTGTGTGCCAACAAAAGGAAAAGCTCTGTTTAGGAGTGTTCAATACCTGACCGAGAGGTAGGAGATGCTTCAAAAATCAGGGATCCAGCCATAGGGCTTGGAGTGAAGCTTGCGTGTGGTCAGGAACCCCGAGAGTGTATGTTATCCTGACTTTATTTTTGTCATCAGTGTTGAAAGTAAAGGCAGTTTAAATTGATTCCTGTGGTTTTGTTCCGAATGACCTGTTTGGGTGTGTGGGGGTTTCTCGTGGCTAGGAGGAGTTCTCTTTACCTTAATGTCTTGGGGGTCATGTCCCACAAGATTTAATAACTTTTAGAGGTCCTCATTGGGTCTGTTTGGGAAAATTAGTCTCAAAGTTGAAATATGTTCATCCAGGGATGTTGAGATGTTGGTTTGTCTTCTGTTTTGGTTTTGATGCCTGATGGTTAGGCCCCTCACTCCCCTCCCTTCTGTTGGGGTGTCAGGTCAGTGTTGGGAAGCCTCTGAGTTTGTTTTTTTTGTTGGTTCCAATGGTAGTGAGACCGATTGGGGGGCTCACTGTAATTCCCTTTAAATAAACTAATATTACCCAATTCTTATGATGGGGAGTCTGCCCAAACGTCCCCCTCTTAGTTTTCCAATATCAGCTCTAGCGTTAGTAGGTTTCTAATTTTGGGGATCCCTTCGTGCTTTCCCATGATGGCCTATATGTTCTGTTCCTAGTAATGACATTGTGGTAGGGGATCAGAGTGTTCCTTGGACTTACTGGGTCTTGTTTATTCGTCACAGTCAAATTGTGTGGTTTTTGTTTAATAGTGCTTGAGACATTTTGGCTTGTGATGTTTGTTTTTTTTTTGGAGCGAGAGTTCCTTTCCATGATCCGTCAACTAGAGGCATTCTAGCTCTTTAGGGTGGGAGACACATATAAAAATGTCTTTTTACAAATTTCGTGATATTTTCATTCAAGTCATTTTCTCTGATCGTGGTGCGTTTTCCACTTTTCACTCGTTTTTCATAGAAATTATTTTCAAATTTTAAGGGGGTGTCACTTTCTGCTTTGGGGGTTCATCCTGAGTTGTGGCTTTAAGGAGATGGAAAGCATTATGGTAGGGATAATTTTCACACCCGTCATTTCTAAATTGTTTATTATATTAATTTTCATTGTATCGAGTAGTTTGGCATGAATCCTGACTTAAATCTTTGAGTTCTAATATAAGAATGCATGTTTTGGCCTTCACCGCATATAGCGCACCGTGGTAGACGCCGTGCGGCCATGCCAAAGTCACTGCGCGACCTCGCCCAGATCATCGCCCTACCCTCTTAATGTTCAAGGTAGATGAATGGAATTTTATTACTAGTAAAATGTAAATAAAATAAAAATGAGAAGAGTAAAAAAAATTAAGGGACTATTTTAATTATAATAATATTTTTTGAGTATTTTATTATAATTATTATAAATAGTGTAATGAATATGGAAAAAATTAATTATGTTGTTATTAATATTGTAATAATTATTATTATAATTAAAATTTAATTATTTTAATATCCTTTTGTTTTATTTAATTTGGATTCGAAATGCTACATTGAGGTGAATATTGAAGCTTGGTTGAATTTGGTGATTTTTTCGATAAATGAGTTTTTCAGGGCTCGTCAGCATGCGGCGCATGGGTGAAGCATAATTGCAGAGCCATGCAGCTTCATCAGTGCCACCACATGAACCTGCTTGATGGGAAACTAATTAAATAAAATCTGTTGTTAATAAAGAAATAACATTAATTGTGATAAAATTTTTATAAATTATATTACTGATAATAATATTATTATTTGATGATAATCTTAATTATTGTTGAGTATTATTATTATTATTATCAATAATACTAATATTAATTTTATCATCAATATAATAAATCCTATAATGTTTGGGTTAAGAATTTAGTTTTATTAAACTAATATTTTTGTTATTATGATTAGTAATATTATAATTTTTTTAATTTAGATTCTTTTTATTTTATTTTTTTTTATTTATATATTTATTTATTTTATCTTTTCTTATATTTTCTTTTATTCTAGGGATTCTTTTACACTCTATTCATCTATCTCGTTCATCCCCCACGAGCCCCCCCTCTCTTGCGGACCTCACCTCGCGCACCTCCACCTTCCGTTGTGGCCTCTGATGAACGACCCTCCCCTGTGCATTGCTCTTCCCAGTCATTCGATGAGGCACCTACTTCTACCCTCCCACATTGTTTGGAGATGCGTTGCCCCACTGTCCCCGTGTTCCCATCCAGTACTGCCCGTCGGTTTCCTCACCAATTGGTGCCACCTCGCCAGAATTCTCACCAGCTAGTGTCGTCATAGCTGCGGGCTCCCTCCTCCCTGTTAGCCTTGACCGACCACGCTCAGGGCCGGGCACCTCCCTCCCCGTCACGCTCCTGTCAGGTGAGTACAAACCAACAGGTCCCTCTATCAACCACAACCTCCCCCTACCAGCATCACCCTTCCCATTCGTGTGAGGCTCCACTTCGGGTAGACCCCTCCTCATTACTAGGTTTTCTTATTTGTTTTTTTTGGGGTTTATACACTTCCATAATTTTTAGGGTGATAATTAGGGTCTTAATTTTGCATATTTTTTGGTCGATTTCATGGACTATTGTTCTCTTTTGGTTCTATTGTGGTGTGTTTGGCATACAAATGAAATTTGCACCAAATTTTGAGGGATTCTCGAACCGAGGTAGGTGGTATCATGCCTTAACACACTTCGATATCTTTTTTTTAATATTGTGGATGTGTTCTACAATTTCATTACTTAGGGAGAATAATAATTTCAAAGTGTTTTACATGTTTAAATATTGGGAATATGATTTAAATTTAAAGTGTGTGTGCTTTGTGCTTGCAAATGTATGTTTTGTTTTATAAATATGTTTAATGTGTTGGTTGTTAGGTGTGAAACATGTTTTAGTGTGATAATTTGGGGATTTATTTATAACGTGAAATTATTTTTTATGTGAAATTGGGTAAATTTGATGCAAACCATGATTTCAACACTTGTTGATGTTTTAAAAATTATTCAAATGGTTTATTACCTAAATTATGTGGTGTGTATAATGTTTTCAAAATGGTTTGAGTTTTTAAAGGCCAGGAGTGGATTTTAATATAGGTATTTTGTTGTGTTTTAATATGTCTTTTGATGTAATGTCCCTAGAAAATTTTCTAAGGGTTGTTTGAATGGTGCGAAGTGAGTTTCCAAGGTCTTGATGTGTGTGTATATTTAAATAGAGATTTTAAAAAGGAAAATGAGTAACTTTGGGTGTGTTTTCCTTGTCGTGCACTTTTGAAATAGAACTTAAAATTGTTGAACAATGGAAAACATATTTTGATATGGTTACCATGGGTATTTGGGTTTAGAGTAGCATCACTAAATTGAATCAAGTGTTTTTGGGGGTAAAGTATTCCTGGTTTTTCTTGAAATGATTTAATAAGTAGTTAAAAAATGTATTGATTTATTTGGATGGCATGAATGTAGTGTTTTTTAAATAGTTGAGTACGCGTTTGTTTTTAAATTAGTATTTATATAAAATGAGATCTTTTTTAGTGTAAACCCTCTTCACATCACTTGGTTGTGTTTTATAAGTGGTGTAACCGGTTTATTTAATTGTGTTATTGGTGCAAAACTAGTTTAAGGTGAATGTGTTAAGCAAGGGATTTGAAATGGATTTCCCTTTTGAAATTAGGTATGTTTATTCTATAATCCATTTTGCATTTTTAATAATGATTTCTATGTTGTGAAAATTGATTATGTTATTCATTCAGTGTTTCCAATTAGGGATTTTTGAAATGATTAGGTAATGAAGAATAAATTTTGGAAGGGTATTTTTGTGTGCGTGATTTATTGGAATATTTTTTGGGTACGCAAATGTTGATTTTTGTGTGTAATGTCTTGTTTGGTCTGTGATATGAGAAAGAAATATACTATGGGAATGGGAAACAGGATTGAGAACAAGGAAAAACCTCGGGTATTTGTGTGGGAGGACTAGGACTAGTGTGCTAGTGATCCGGAGTGGTATTGTCCCTATTTCACATAGCGAGATTGATGATTTAAACACTGACTAAACATAAGAATTATAAGGTTTGTGGTCTTTTATACCATTTTTTCTGGGGGTTGTGGTTTCATAGCCACATTACACCGAGACACGAGGTTCTGGGGTCCCACTCGAGTTAGATAAACCTTAGGAGATTTACCTATAGTGCTCTACAGTCCATGACGTGGCGCCTTCCGTCGGCATACATAGAATCACTTATGTGTGTCCGCATGCGTGAGTATGTGTATGTGTTCCCATAATGAATTTTTCTTTTCCTTATTAAAATTTTGTTTGTGAAATTGTTTTTATTAGTGTTTTCCTTTAGATTTTAGCTTATATATGTTCCCATTAAAGGTGTTTTGAAGGTATAATTTTTAATAAGAACATTAAATTATAACATGGATGTTGTGGCATGGAATCTTTTCTTTTGGTCGTATCCTACTGGGCCTTTAGATCACACCCTACATACACCCTTAGGATTATGTAGATTTTGTTTCTTTTGTATCCCAGGTTAAGGCATTGTGCTCACCGATGGTGGTTCATGTTGTTAGTGGCCTTCTCATGAAGGACCTTGGTAGTAGATTGTGGATGTTCCACATATCTTGTTGTGTGGAGGTTCGTTATATATTTTTATTACTCCTATGTCAAAGTAATTTGTGGTTTTTTATAATGTTGTAAATCATTAAATTTGATAGTTGTTAAGGGCATGTTTGATTGAATTTATCGGATCAGAATTTTTTGTTTTATTTGTTATTTTAATGTGTTTAATTTGGATAAATCTTTACCAAGTTTTATTTTGATACTCAGGCACTTGTGCCAGCCCATGGGGATCTGGAATGTCCTACATGCCATGTCGCAGACTAGGTCGGGCATCAGGTCGGATGGCGACCCGGTCTGGTTCGTGGGAGGATTTTCCGTATTTCTTACTATATCTAGAATCATAATACTTCTAGAGACTCAACTTATAAATGTACATCAACATTCATATTTGAGGAAGGATATCACAAAATTTGTTTCATTCAAATGTCCCTTCTTCACATATTCTATATATTCTACATGTATGGATCCAATATTTCACTATTTAGTTTCCTTAGAAATATATTGTGCTAATAAAATTTCTGACACTGTAGAGAAAGAAAAAATAAAACAATCTTATATTTTATTCAGGAAAAAATATTTGGCCATTAACACATTGATATAAATTAATTAGTGATGAATCAGAGTAACAAAAGTTTGAAATATATATAAAATATAAATAATAATTCCATTTTATTCATATTTATTTTGTATTTTTTAACTTAAATTAAATTTATCTATAAGTTATATTTTTATGCACTATAAATTTTATGAGAGAAATATATATAATATATTAATATTATATTATTAATTTATTATAATATAAATTGTCTAATTCCACTATTATTTGTGTTTTTATATAAATTAAGGATATGAAAATGTATAATTTTAAAAAGTTAATTTAAAAAAAATTATTATATTTTCTAAATTAAATTAAATTTATTATAATTTTATTCTTGGAAATTAATTTTCTAAATTCAAAACAATTATTTTTTCACCATCAATATATTATCTTATTGTAAATATATTCTATTTTTCTAAAAATTTTATTTTTAGTGAATATTGAATAATAATGTTTTTACAAATATCATGATTTTTATAAAAATATTAGTTTATAATTACATGACTTTGAAATTTGTGAAACAATATTCAAAATAAAATTATTATCTTATAATAGATTTAATAAATTTTTAAATATTTACTTATAGATTTATTTTTTATATTTTAAATCATATAATACCCTTTTCTATAGAATTATTTTCAATACATAAATAACTAATTATGTTAAAATTATTCATTTTTAATTTCTAAAAGTAAATATAACAAAATAATCATCAGAAAATGAATTATAAATTTCATATTATATTATAAGGGCAATTTTATACTTATAAATAATGAATTATTAGGAGAAAGCATTTTACCTCTATGAAATCTTAATTGATAAAATGGGTTAATGAAAGTGGAAAATGTATAACATGTAAAAAAAATTAATTTATTTTTTGAGGATTATATTAACTAAATAATATCTACCCTAAATTATCCTCCATTTTTTAGTATCCTTGACATTTAAAACATGTTATATATTTATATTAAGTCGAAATTCATGCAAAAAATTACATTCTCCCCACTAATTACTGGGGCCTCTCACCCCCCATCAACACCATTTAGAAATTATTCTGTGCACTTGAACCTATACAAACTTTTTATCCCCTATATTCCAATATCCCTAAGTAAATATTCTACAAACATGGGTTTGTCTTATGTCTACACTTCCAAAGGATCACTCCAATAGAAAACTCTTGTTCCCAACATGAGTACAAATATTTCACTATTTAGTTTCATTTTTTAAAAAATTGGAAATATAATTTTATCAATCCGTTATAATGAAATAATTGTTTTAAAATAAATTATATTATTCTATGGAAACTATCAATAACCAAATTTTTCCATTTTAATTAATAATAATTAAAACTTAAATATTTCAATTTTTCAGACTACCACCTCCACAAATATATATCATTCATTTTCAGCGCTGCCTCTCTTATATGGTTATTAGGATATATTCATGAATAATTTTGTTATATTTTATATAATTTTTATTATGAATTGATAAATAAAATCATCTATTCAAACTCAATGACCATGAAAAATGGAAATATCAATTGTCTCCTTTTGCTGAATACAACATTCATGATCTAACATATATTATTTGCAGATAATTTCATTATTATTTATTGAAATACAATAAAATTTGATAAACAAACATAAAAAATAGAAATAATATAATTTTAATTTTTCATTAATGAAATATTCAAAAATGAATAAATTTTAATTATATACACAACGTTCAATTATGGTTTGACCATGTCTGGGTTCGTGTTACCACCTTCATAAATAATGATATAAAATAATATTATTGACAACATTAGAACATAATCAATTATAATATGTAATATAAATAAGAAAACAATAAAAAAATTTGTTTATGAAACATTGAATTCAATAATTAACTTATTAAAAATAATTTTGATTAAAAATTTCATAAACATACTCATCACTGATTTCAACATTAAGGAACATAAAAAATATATAATATGGAAATTATAAACATATATATAATTATAAAAAATTAATTCTATTAACATTTATAAAATTGGAATGATGAGTATATCATAAACCATTTATCATTATGTTGTGAGTAAAATATAGTTAATTGAATGGTATCTACCTTGAAATTTTTTATTATCATTACATTTCCATTCATAATCCATGTATTTATTATGTTTATTGATGGAATAAGGAACTTTTTTCTAAAATTATTCAATTGGAGAGGTAATTGATTTTCCATCGGATCCAGGCCGATGCATTCCTGAACGAGATTGTTTTTCAATATTTAAGAGTATGAGGAATAATATTTTAATGACTTTAATGCTATGTAAGGGAGGTTTTGTGGTGGATTATTGTTGTTTTGCCTAAAATATTTGTTCTATAGTGATATAGTTTAAAAAAAATTGTAGTCATGTATGGTTTCTCACTTTTTCCTCAAAAGTATTTTAATAATAAAATTATAATATTCATTATAGAAGTGTGAAATAAAATAAAACACCAATTAATTCACTGTATAATTAATATATTGAGGATGAATATTTATGATACCTTGGTAATATTATATGGTAATGCTTAATGATATCATTTTTAAGAGTCATTGTATTATTTATTAAAGACACAATATTTATAAAATATGTTCATGTTCCTATGATTACATGTATTATAATACTGTAATAATCATTAATGTAAATATATTATTGTAACTATTCCATTTTAGATAATACATTATTTTATATTTCTTTTATTATGATCAATATTTTTTTTAATGATTTCTCTTTACAAAGTGTTTATTCCATGAATATATTTTTATACAGACATGTTTATGTTATTATAACTAGTTATATATTATCTCTTTTGTTTAGACTTACTGAGAAATTGAACTCACCCTTTTCTTATGTTTCATTTTATCATGGTTAATAATAAAATTATTAAATATTTTCCATTGAAAAGAGTTCCATGTGCGGTAAATTTATGAGTGATGTTAATGAAAATTATGGATTATGTAGTTTCTAATGTAGTGATAAAAATGTACCTTATCTGATAAGGACATGATGTTTTTTTGTTTATTGAGTTGTATTAATTATATTATGCTCTAAACCTTTAATTACATGGTAATGTAGTTAATGAAATATATATTTTGTGTCATGTAATTGTGAAATTTCATTATCTAAGGGAAATGAAAATTGTTATCAGAGTGGGGTTTAGATTACTTTATATATTTTGATTTCATAAATTAATGATGAAAATTAAATTAAGTTTTGATAAATTTTTGTTCATCATAAATCTAAATGTATTGTAAACCATATAGGTTTGTTGGATGAACTATTAAATATTTTAGGAATTACGATAACTAAACCTTATTGAAAACTATATGGATATGATTTTAGGATGACCCTATGAATATAATGATTCCAATAGTTTATTTAAACAATTATAATGTGTGTTTAACATATAAATAAAATCTCTTTCATGATACTGGAATAGTGATGCGTCTATGAAAAATATTCAATATGGTGTAAGCAACCTGGAAAAGGCATGTTGACAATCCAATCAATCTTCAGTATAGTGAATGATGAGTGGGTCTAGTAGTACATACTAGGACAGACACTAATAGTAGTGATAATTTATTATAAAAATCAATTTATATGATATTATGAATGATTTAGAATTTTAATACATTATATTAAGAAATTATAAAGAACCCACCCTCATGAAATCTTGGTTGAATCGAGTGTGTTTTTATTTAACTAAACACTAATATAGTAATTTTTTAAGAGTAATATAATTTGAGGATATTTTTTCCAAGTAATTTTCATTTATGATAACCATATGGGGTTTATTAGTCATGTTATCTCCTTTAGATTATATTAATGGTTTATTTCTAGAGGAATAAAGTTAACAATGTCATCCATAGATAATGTGGAGATTATTAAAATTGGAAACCTAACAAGATATTAATTGATGTTGGAAAACACTCATTGTGTTGAACAAATAATCCTGAATTATGATTGATAGTATGAATGTAGTTCAATTTTGAACACACTTATGAATCTAATGATGTATTTTCATTAAAAAATAGTTTATGTATATGATTAAGGAAAATAGATTAAATTTAATTTATATAGAATATATGGTAATTGTCTTGAACTGGAATACATTAAAGGAAGTAGGATATGTTTTAAATTTGGTAAAGGATAGAATAATTCAAATAATATCCATGAATAAAGAAATGATCAATGGATATTATGAATTTAATAGAGTTATTATGTATTAGACAATGATGTTTTAATTTTTCATCTATGGTGGAAATATAAATTATACACATCAATTTCATATTCTATGGGATAAAAAGAATGATATGAACCAACATATTCCATGATAGGGGAAATCCTATGTCAACATAACTCTATATATGGGTTAAGAAAATGATGTGGATTATATAACATGATTCATACACTGAATAACTATAAGTGTTTTACCCACACCTTTTTACATATAATTCTAGCTAAGGGAGCCAATTTATCACGCTGATGACAATGTGGAGAAATTTTTTAAAAGTGGTATTATCATATTTAAAAATAATATAACAATATAGAATATATTTCAATACGAATTTGGGTCATATAAAATCCTATTGTCCTTATTTGAGTCAAGTATGTTGTGATATTTGGAATTGATTTCCTCCATAAACCTAGTGAAAATGAGAATTTCCTTATTAAACAGAATCACATATTTCAATCAACCCATGATCACAAATTATTA
Organism: Viscum album; assembly: GCA_963277665.1. Classification (NCBI taxonomy): domain Eukaryota; kingdom Viridiplantae; phylum Streptophyta; class Magnoliopsida; order Santalales; family Viscaceae; genus Viscum; species Viscum album. The sequence continues at coordinate 1,954,505,678 of OY728127.1, read as the reverse complement.
TATAGTAGACTATAAAAACTCTATAAAAATATATACCTATCATATTTGGTTATTTAACCAAAAAATGTAGAATAAAAACATATTATCAGCTATTATTCTATTATGATGGAAATAGTTAGTTCCATTATCATACTAAGGATAGTGAGGTTGAAATATTATTAGAAATAGTATATATATTCATGTATATACGATGGAAACCATTATATTTTTTAATAGTTGGGAAGAACTAAAAATTAATTTATCTAAGGTAATTAAAGATGGGATGTAATAAGCTAAATTATCTCTATGTATTTTTATTAATTAATATTTTTTGTAAATATTCAATCTGACACACAATGCAAAACCAAATAAATAATATTTATTTTATTTAAATGAAATTATGGCCATTAAAATATATCCCTAAATATAGTAGTTATTAATTAGAGAAACCAAATAATGAAATATATATGTGTGTGTGGGGGTGTGTGTATTATTTTGTTATAATTTTTTCAGTTCATATTCAGAATAATATTATATACCACTAAACACATATATTTTTTTGATCTATAGAATTTATTAAATAATTCTATGTCTATTATTTTTTAATTATCTTGCTAATAAAAAATAACAAGGATTAATTAATTATAGTTTCACTACTGTTTTATATATATTATGTATAAATATATGAAGAATATTAAATATGAAATTTTTTATTAATTGTTTCATTATATCTATGAATTTTTATAGTAAACTTCCTAAATTTTAGAGTAAAAATTTTAAATAATAAGAATCATTTTTATATTCATCATGAAAATATTATACGAAGTTATATTTTCTGTACTTTTACAAAAGATTTATTTTTTTGGTAATAGTGAAAAAAATTTATAAACATAATTAATTTTTGACGTTATTATTTTATAAGTACTAATTGGAAAATTATCATCTTTTTTAAAAAAGTTTTTATTTTATAATATATAAGGAAAATTTAATAATTTTTACTTCAAACTCGATTCTTTATTTTTTATACCTTAATTTTCACAATTCACTAATGATTCTTTTCATTCATAAGGCATTAAATATTTTAAAATTACTTTTTACCACATTTAAATATTATTTATAATATTATTTATTTTACATTTTTATGTTGATGGAATATATTATGAAATATGTAAATTTTATTTTTATGAATAAAAATAATTTTTTTAGGTAAAAACTAGTTACCTCTATAAAAGACAATGGGGTAAAAGTGGTATCAAAATGGTTAATAGAAATTATATGTTAATAAAATTATTCTTATTTATTATATGAGGTATTAATAGAAATATTTAAACATATACACTCCAATATTTTTTATTTTTTGTCTTATTAAAATTTCAAATATTTTCTCTTTATATATTAAGTTGAAATATTTATAAAATAAAATTTTCACCAATTGTAAATTGGGCCTCCCACTACCACTAAAATACCACTCCAAAATATTGATTTATTCTTGACAATATTTCCATTTTAATTTCTATAGAGTCTTATTGTAAATTCATAAGCATAAAAAAAATATGAAGTTTTCAAAAGTACTCAATTTTTTATTCATATCTCTAATGAAAAGCTCATGTGAGTACCAATATTTCCCCATTTTTCTTATTTTTTAAAATATTTCTGCAAATATAATTTTTTTCCATTTAAATTTATTTTCCTAAATATAATTTTTATAATAAATACACATTTTATAAATTAATTATACATAACAGACTCCCTATATTTTAATTAATAATAATTTATAACCTACTGGTGTGTTGGTAAGAACTACTGCCTTGATGAAGCGATGTTATCTGTTTTTTACAATTGCCTCTCATAAATGGTTATAAGGTTGTAATTTAGCAATAAATGTGAAATATATTAAAAAATTATTATTATAAGAGAATCTACAATCCATATTCATCCAATCTCATCAATTTAAGAAAATAAAAATGCCATTCATTCTTTTTTTTGGGCTATCACATCAATGAAGTAACGTGAAATATTTTAAATATAGTTTAATTATTATATACTGAAATCCATTAAAATATGATTGAAAAATATTAAAATATATAAATAAAGACAATATAATTTTTAATAATGTCATTATTAAAGTATAATACACTTTCATTAATATACTAATAAATTTATAATTTTCTGTTCATGTTCGGGTTTGTATAGCCACCTTTTTTAATACTAATACTAAATATTGACATAGATAAGTATGAGAACTTATAATATTCTAATATATGATATTAATAATTACTTAAATTTTCTATTTTACTTTTGGAATGGTAAATTTAATATTTGACTCATTAATTAATATAAAAAATAACTAAAATATGGTCATCGTTAATTTCCTCTTAAAGGACTACAACCAAAACAAACAAATAATTAAATTAAAAATTAAATAAAATTTTAAAGCACCAATTTTATTATATTATGATATATTTTAATGATTAACATGATGTGAATAAAGAAAAATGACTCGGTAATAAAGAATATATTTCAAAATGATCACCATTACGCACGCTCAGTATTCAAAATAGATAACAACAATTATAAACATTGAGAAAAACTAAAAAAAACATTGAAAAAGGTTATTTAATTGAATAATGTTAACAAAATATTTGATTGGGATAGTTATTCTTGTTATACAGGATGTTCATTAACATTACTCAATGTTGCGAACTAAGGTAAGGGGTTCTTTTCTTAAAAATAATTTTGAGGGACAAATTTCATATTTTTAAACATGATTTCCTGATATAGTATGATTAAATCCTCATTAATTAATTTTTTTCATTTTAAATTAAATTAGGGAGTTTCAAATTTCCATTAAAAATTTAATTTTTTATTAAATACTATTTTATTGAATGTATTATATATTGGTGAAATTTACCGCATATCATCATTCCAGTCTGGAGCCACCAATTTCCATATCATTATTCATTGTATTTTTTATGTAATGTCCTTTTATATTCCTTCTTAATTGATTGATATCATTTGGACGAGTTTTAATTTTGTTATAATGTTTTGTGGAATTTTTTTAAATATATCTAAATTGTTAATTTTTTTAGGAGTGTGAATGAAATACATATTACGTTTTTGTACTGTGAAGAAGTCTATCTACCATTTGAATTTTTTTAAACATTATCAAACAAAAATAAGGGTTTGTATTATAAATTATTATCATATATTCTGAATAAAGTATTTTTTTTATAACTATTTTTAATATTTTATCTATATTCATTATTTCCAAAGTTATTTTTTAAATACTCATTAAATGTTTGAATGACCCATAGTTTTTATACATAAATAGTACATATAAATAGATGAATATTCATTACATCACAATATGATCAATAACATAATCCATTAGTTCTAATATCATTGGAATCATAGTTATATATACATAGCTTGTTTTTTTTTGAGATCTACGTCATCCGCCACGTATTACCACATAACTAGAACAATTCATTGACAAATCATACATAATACCATTATTCATAACCTATAGAAGGTAAATACATTAAATGGTGATACAATATTATTTGAATGGAATGAAAATGAATATTTATATGATCAAAAATCATAAAATTAGAATAATAATATGATAATATGAGATTAATAGTTGAAAACCATACCCGGCATATAATAGATCATAAACATGAGTCATGGAAAAAATATTTTCAGTTAATTAGTCATGACATATAAAATAATTAAATAAAATAATCCATGAGATCATATTATAGGAATAAGATCTATGATATTGGAAAATACATAAGAGTAGGAATTAATTTCCTTGTTAATGAAGGATTAATTCCAAAAATATCATTGTGGAATGGGTTCACTCCACCAAACCATAATTGTAATAAATGATAACACCCAAGATAATCAAAGTGGATAAATACCCTTACTAAACATGATTCAATCTAAATTCCAATCTTATTAAGAAAATGGGATATCAATCTATACCCATTGAGCTAAAGGGGGATATAGGTCCCACACATCACATAGAGATAATTTACACACATATTCCCTAAGATCATAAAACATGAATCCTATCAAAACCCATGAAATAAAATGGGGTTCATAATACATTTATGATATTTTATACTATGAAATTGAATGGGATTAATAATAAATTTATCTTTACAAAACCCATAAAAATAATTTGGAAACATAAAATATTAATCATATCATCATCCATGAAAATTAATAGAATTCATAAAAAATTTATTATATCAAAATAGATGAAAATAAATGGGATTCATAACCATTTCATCATTTCATATCCCATGGAAAAGAAAGTGGTTTCATATCCATCTTTTCATCAAATACCTAAAAAATTTATTGAAATAATAAATATGATAAAATTATATAATATTACTAGAAAATAATCTATAACATCAATGAATGTCATCTTAGATGGAAAATTAATTTGAAAATAAAATCACATAGAACATTTTTTTGAGGAAAATAACATTTTAATAAAAATAAATTTTTTAAAAACTCAAATTCATAAAATATTATGTATAAAAATTTGTATAAAAAAAATTGAAAAAATATAAATAATCATTTACAACAATGATTGATTATGATGTATTGGAATTTAATGAATAACGTACATGCGAAAACAAAAATTCATATCACATTTTCCATTACATCCAAATTGATCTTATTAGGAAAAATACATGAAGATTATTTTTCAAAATTTTGGAAATATATATAAAATTGGTAAAATTTATTTTAGAACCCATTTTGGGATATTAAAAACTCTCTTTAAAACATATTTAGAAAAAATTAATATTTAATTAATATTTATTTTTACCAAATCGATAAATAAAATTGATTTTCTATAAAAACATTATTTTAATATCCCGAGTACGTAAAATTTTTAAATTTTTTTAAGAAAATTTGTATTCTAAATAAAAATATAGAGGACTAAATAATTTACAATTTTTATGAGAATATATCATAATATTTTTCATTGAAATAATAATCATAAACAATTCTGATAAACAATGACATTGTAACATCAAACCCTTACTAATTTTGTAACTTTGGAATCATATACCCCTTCAAAGAATATAATTAAATAAAAATTCAATTATCCATAGAATAAATTAATTAATTATATATAATTTTAAAGGTTCTACATATTTATATTATAAAATAAGGTAAGTTTATAATATAACATACATTCAAAAAAGGAAATTTGAAATGAAATCCCTTCACGTAATTCTCATCTTCCATCATACATATTCCAAACTCCTGTATAACAAATTTGGTTTAATATATATAAATATAATAACAATTATTATATATATCATAGCATATATTATTTACTTATTATGTTTTATTTTCTGAATTATTAAGAGTTCCCAGTTAAAATCATGTCCCGATACATATCTTCTTTGTTTCTCTTATATGTTGTGATTTGGTATTTTTTATAATTTTTCATTGATCATGGAAAAATCATATATATAATGGTAACCATGATATATATATAATATATTTAGTATTAATTTATTCATTTTATTTTATAAAATTTATATGGAGCAAAGAAATACACTATTCAGGTAGATGGTAGGATTTATGTACTCATGAACTCTTATTCCTTATTATAAATGGATGAAATAATGTAAATGTAAATAATAAATTAATATAAAATTATAATATTTATTTCATATTGAAAAAATATTTTAATTATACCTATCAATATTACATTACATGTAATGCGTAAGTGAATAATGAATCACATCGTTTTGTGATACGGTAGTCCACCGTACACATGAGAGACATTATCATATTCCCATAGAATTGGAATGTAAGATGGTATATGTGTTATTATAATTCATGAAATATTATTATATCTTAAATTTTAAACTCATTGGATAAATAAATCATTAAATAAATCTATTAAATATGGAAATGTAAAACGAAATTCAGTGGTTCAAGATATAGATTTATGTCATAAAAATGATCGACCATTTTATTCATCATTTGATGGATGAGAAGATTGATATAGGTTATTAAAAAATATATAATAATATATCAGTATATGATAGTTATTTTTATTACCATATTTTATTTATTAATACTTAAATGATGGTGTACATAGAAGGAATGAAATTAACGTTCTTCTTTAAAAAATTACCTTTACTTAGAGAGACCTCATTTTTATTTCTTATTAAGGAAAATATTGTTATTATTCTGGGATTAACATTATCTATACAACATGTATATTTATTTTCATTATGTATTTTCATACGGTTTGGTCGAATCAAATATCTTAAGAGTTGTGATGAAGTGATGGGATGGATTCCCCTTTTATAATTGTTATAGAGAGTAATTTTTTAAAATACCACAAACTATTCAATTATGGGATGTCACTCTCACCACAATGCATAAAATATTGATAGATAATGTATTTTATGAATTATATGGTCGATAAAAATCTACAAAAAAACATAACAACACTTTATTGAAACATATGATTCCTTAAATATTATGTTTACAGTCTTTTAACATTTCAGTTCTCATCATGGTAACTAGTTTCTTTTCATCTACCAATTTAATTTATCCATTATGACTAAAATTAAAAATATTCTTAATAGAGAATATTTACCAACTATTTCATAATATAAAATAAAATTTATTAAATAAATATAATATTTTTTATAAAATCAATTATAAAACATACATAGGTAACATGAAAAAACCATTTTTAACCAGAACCCTAGTAAATAATTTTCATGATTTCTTATTTATTTATGGTAAAAAAATTCAAATTTATTATATAATAAAAAACATTAATATTTTTAATCTATAATACCTTTTATAAAATTATAATCATAGAATTAGTATAATTTAATTTTAAATAAAACCTCTATAAGTGATTAAAATACAACTTTTTGAAAAGAAATTTTATAAAAGTATACAATATTATAATATTGAGATTTAATATAAAATTAACTCAATGAACCATAATGAAAAAATTATAATATAATCAAAAAAATTCATTTATAATTACTTTTAAAAAATTTGTAACCAATTTAATTTATTTAAATAAAAATGGTTATTTTTATTCAATCAATATTTTCACAATTAATCAAAAAATAAATCTATTCAAAAAAAACAAAAAAATTGAGTCAAAGTTAATTATTCCATTTTTATTCTAAAAATATATTTTATTTTTCTATCCTATTTTGTAATGTTAGATGAATTTGTTTTTAAATACGTAAAACATCCTAAAGCTGCATTTTTAAAAAAATAAACATTTAACCTTAAGATTAGATTTAATCATGTCCCTTGAATTTTATCAATATCAAATTGTTTTTAAAAAATTTATTCAAAAATAAAATATAAATTTCATCAAAATATAACTAGAATAGTTAATAATTTAATTTATTAATATAAAAACATTTTACACGAATAAAAATAGATTTTTAAAAAAATATGTCATTTATTTTCATATGATTCTTTCATTTATAAAAATATTATAACTAATTTTTATTATTATACATTCTTAAAACATATCATGTTGATAATTTTTATTGTTATATTTATATCTTATAATCTGTTGGCTAGGTGATAAATTTCATATAATAATATTTCGAATTGTATTTCAGTTTTTATTAACTCATACGTTCTTATGATTAAAGCTATTAAAGAATCAAATTTATTTAAAAATTTAATAAATAATGTGGTGTTATAAAATTATTTATCATCTATATAATCATATTTTTTAATATTTTATAATGGTTCTAGGCAATTCATCATGTTTGAAAATTAAATTTATTTTTATTGATGCCTCAAGAAATGATTATCTCTAGTGGTGGAGTAATCCACCTGTAAATTTTTCATACTAATCCATCCACTATGAATAGGAATAACTTTTCCTCAAGTTTAATTCCTTTATGAATAAATTTTTTCCAATTTCATTGATTAATAACAATTCACAGTGATTCTATACATATATTTATGGGGAAAATTATAGAAGTTTGAATACAACCTCTATTTTTTTGGTGTAATTAAAATATAATTTATTGAATAGTTTCAATGATGATTTTTTTGTTATTATTAGATTTCTATTTATATTCCAGGGGATTATCATGATTATTTATGGAAATATAAATTCATTAATACCAATATTTCACTTGAAAGGGATATAGAACACATGTTTTTTCTATGGGTTCCTTATAATATAATGATTTTTTATTTTATTTTAAGAACATATGAATTATAAATATACAGTATGGAATGGTGAAACCTAATAGTTCATAAACACATTTAGAAAAGAACAAAAATATAGAGATGAACTTTTTATGATACCATGGTAGCATGCTTTGATTATGTTTCCAGATATAATAGAGATCATCCTTGTAAAAATTATTTTCGGAACCCTTTGTGATTAAAATTCGTTATATATTTAGGACATCATGTAATATGTTGTGGTGATAATCTATTAATGCCACAATCCCATAAAATCTATTTCCATATTTATAAATAAGTATTTAATGATTTTAAGATTATTATCCATATTTTATTTATTAGGATTTATCTATTATGTGATCTTATAACAAAATTGTATTATCATACCTATATTAATTTATTTTTAGAACTTATGATATTTTATTTTTGTGGATAATATTTTACCTTACTATGCATTTGATATCACTATTTTATTATGTTTCATTTTCCATTAGTTATAAGGAAATGTTATAAATATAATTAATGGATTAAATTATCAGGTTTCATGAGTTTTAGGAAGCTTTTGAAGACATTTTATTGATTTTGTATCTCCCAAATTTGTAAAAAAATCAATTAGTTTAAAAAGACATCATATTTTTAGTTTAATGAATTTCCCTAATTCCCTAAATATGTAAACCTATAAATTATTTGGAATAAATTTAATATAGTATTTTTTTAGGTAATGTTATTATTAGATTATAATGTCTATGTAAAATTGTACAATGATATATGGATATCATAGGGATAGACTTTTCTATTACTTTCCCTTCATCTTATTCAACTCATATAATGAATTAGAATGTTACAGAATCTATTTTCTTATGCATTGTCAATCATTTCCTTTTATCACATATCTTCGTTGAGTCATTTTAATATTATTCCAAAATTATAATTTTATATTAAATAATTTTCAGTATCATGAACTTTATAATCTCAATACATAATCACATTGGCCCAATCACTATGAATTGAGAATAATAATTTCTATTCCAATAGATTGTCTAAATTATACTAAAAATACATAGAAGACCCTCATTTAAAGTTACATTCAACAATCTAGTTCTATTCTTCATAAATTATTTAAAATCAACATTGATTAAATTGATGAATTATGAAACAAATATTCTCTGAAATTAATTACATTATTTATCTAGTAATTTTATATTGAATCATGGGCCAATAAAAATGGACATGATATTTAATAAATGCAGATTTATAAAAATAATCTAACATCATTTTTTATAATTTTAAAATTTTATATCTTGAGAGGAGTGTGTAAGAAATTTAATAGCTTATATATTAATTATATGGCTATCAAGATCTTAATAAAGCCCTTTCATGTATGTTGTATCAAGGAAAATAGTACACATATCAATAATGGGATGATGATTTATCATTTTTCACAATGTTATATCTTATGTTTTATATATTATATATTAAATATCCTTGTAAATAATTTTGTATGCTTTATGTTTTCTATGTATCATAATGAAATCTTTCATTTGTCACATTTAATATTATTCTGTAGTAAATTAATTTTTTTCAATTAGGGTATTTCTGTAATATATAAAAAAAACCCTCTCATACCATATGAAATGTAGTCATACAAACATTATTAAATACCTTGATAGGGGGTTAATGAGAGTATGATATATTAAAAATTCTACCACCTTGGATACTTTTTCATCATTAAACTAACCAATCTTCTCTCATATTCATGTAGAAATTTAAGAGGATAAATGAAAGCATGTATGAGATAAAAAATTACTTTATTAACCAACATTGGTATATGTAAAAGTATAATACAGAGGAAATGTTCCTATGTATTAAATCTACTAAGGCCCAATGTTATTATAAGTTATGTAGTGAACACTCTATCGCTCTTATTTTACAACCAATAACAATTTGAAAGATCACTTATCATTCATAAAAATCATTACAAATGTTCCTTAAAATGATTATTCATTTGAGAACATGAATCAATATGGTTTACACCTCCTTGTTTTTGTCTTTAAGATCCAATTTCATCCAATTATGGAGTGAAACCTTAACATAGATTTATTTGGAAATCCCATTTCATTCTCCAGATATTTTATTTTTTGAAAAAACATTTTCCAACCATTGATAATCTTCCTAATTATTGATTATAATATCATACATTCATTATGATCCCAATTTTATTAATCCTAACTAAATTCATGACCATCATTACTTTTGGCCATATCAACACTCTTAGGAGGACCAATCCTTTCCCAAATCTCCCAAATTTCATGAATATTACATAATATTACAAAAAATATCCTTTATCCATGGAAAAATAAGGTATTATAAAATCCTTCATGCATGAAAAATCACTCATAAATAACCATTATGAATATACTATTCAAATTTATATCCTTTATATTTTAATTAAGTATTTCTCTATAAATAATGGTCATAGACTTCAATTTATAGTTTTTTCTCCCTCTTTTGATGGTTTCAAACATACTAACACTTTTTCATAAACCACTTAACTATTATTCATGAATCATACTTCCTCAATAAACATTCAGTAAAATTTTCCTTTTAAGAATCTTCTCATAATCTTACATCTTATCATCTTTCCTTCACACTCAATCATTTTTTAGAACATCCACACCATAATGAAATACTAAACTTTATTTAATGAATATAAATACATAAAACTCCAAACCATTTCAAAATCCACTTATTTACCATATTTTTATGAGGAATCTATAGAAATCCAACTTCCTTGATGCTTGGGTCACAACTGAAATTCTGGACCAAAAATATTAGGAACACACTATGAAATGACCCTCTATATTATACACAATTTTATATAATGCCTTCAGATAATCTATTTTATTTTATTGGATCTTTATAAACATATCATGTAAATAATACATTTTGAAATCAAAAAATTTCCTTGGAGGCCTACTTGGATAACAAATACTATCAACCACAAAATATAGAAATGGTATCATTAGAGATTTTTAAAAAAATTGAATGTTATTGTAGTATAACTCCCATAATTTTCAACACATCATCTAGAATATGTTATGTAATATAATAATATTTTTTTACATTATTTTTTTAAGAGAAAAAAGTATATTTGACTTTAATATTTATCATATTTAACAATTGAATGAAGAAAATTTTCAAAATGGGATAGAACATATTTTAACATTTAAATAATATCTCTAATGAGTCGAATTCAATAAATAATATAGTAAATGGAATTCAAAATATATCAATTCATTTAAAAATTCTTCTGAAATTTTGCAAGTGAATTTCATAACTATTTTTAACTCTATTTGAGTATATCAATGTCTCTACAAATTACTCAAAAAATATCTGGTTTAAAATCATCCATAATCCAAGGGATATTATCATTTTATCTCAAAAAGAATAATCCTGGATAAATACAAGATTAATTGGTAAAACAATTAGTTACATAGATTCATCTCTATCACTGATTGGTACACAACTCCACCAAAAAAAATTTAATGTAATTTATGATCTTTGTTGCATAAAACTGTTTAATACTTCTAAATAATTCTAGCCCAATTCATATTTTATGTAGTATTTATTTACCATGAAAAGTTATCTTTTTAAAATCATATTCTTAGAATTATATCCATAATTAATCTCTTTAAAATACACAAAAAATATGTATCATACAACATTTTATTTTTGTAGACTATAAATCCACAACTAGAATCACCAATTATGGGATAAAGTGCCACTTGGCCTCATATTCTCCTCCACAAATGCAATTTGTTTTAGATTTTTAGTGATGGAATACTCTCTAAAGTGGGTGAGACTCGATCCTTAATATCAATAGGCAAATGAAAATTATACCAAAAAAACAAGAACATTAATGAGAATAAGAGAAATAAAATTACTACAATGTTATAACATATGAAATTTCATGAATCTAATATTCATACAAGTAGTAACCTTAGACACCTAATGTTGTAGATCATACTAGAGTATATACTGATTTGTAGAAAAATAAAATAATATACTATAGACACACTGTAGATATTGTCCTATTAGGACTTCTATACAACATTATCAACCTCCTTATCTCTATTTTGTTAGGTCCTTGCTATTTCCTCAATCTCTGATCATGATGTTTTCATTTTTATGGATATTCATAAGTTTGGTTTGAGTATAAACCTATTAGGACATAACCAATTCTTCTTTAACATAGGTGGGAATTCCTACAATCTGTATTCCATTATAGTAGTTATATCATTGAGAAAAAAATAATAATTCATGTATTTAGTTTCCACATACTAGTTAACAAAATGTGAACAATGATAAAAACTGATTCTTCTACTTTTTGAAAGATTAAATATAATTAATGTTGTTACGAAGGGTTATCTACATTGTCACAATGTGTTTCTGTGTGTATCCCTAACAAAAACATGTATCGAGTCAGGACACAAGGTATTTGAGACCCATATCTATCATAGGTAATGCAACATGGCCATTATACCCCACCTCTATTATGAGTCATTCCTCATGTACTATGTAACCTGTCTCTGAATAAGGTCACTCCACAAGTCCATCATATCCCAACACATCCTTCTGTCATGATTCATGTATATCAAACCACTTTCATATGTCCCAGTGCATTATTATTATCATTACATTTTTAATATACACTCCCTATATGGTTTTCCCAAGACATGATAGTTCAGCTATCACATTCTACTAATAAAATAACATCCGTAGAAAATAACTTCACACCCAATATAGAGTAGCATGTGTATATAAAAAAATATACTTTTTATAAAAATTCTTAATCTGTACCTACAAACAAATGTGATAAATATCTAAAATGGGTGTTCCTAGATACAAAAAAAATGTGACTAATACCAACCATCGGTCATAAGGGAAACATATTCACACTCATGGGGTCAATATCATACATGGGTCTCACAAGATAGACACACATGAGTTCTATATACAAGAAACAACATTATATAAGGGATTTAAATTGTAACTAATAACCAACATAAAGAGTGATAAAACCCAAATACTATGAATAAAAAATGAAAATGATCTAGAAATAATAATTCTCCAATGAATATCCCTAGAATGAATGATTCCTGATTTCTTGTAGAATCTAGAAAAAATGTGTTCAATTAGTGAATATTCTACTAAGGAGGATTCGTTATCCTAGAACAATTTTACAATCATGTGTTTTTTCTATATATGACATGGTTCATAACAGTTATTCACCATGTCCCCATCCCCAAATTTCTTTGGGGAGAAAAACTAGATGATGAGAGGAAAACAAAATAGAAAGGGAGAGTAAGTCACTATCAATCATGAAGATTTGATCTTCCAATGACATGTTTAATGAACCATGTTTTTTGGGTGGAATTTTATATAATTTATTACCATATTTAAGTTTTTTATTTATAAATTTTTTAGGTTATTTTGTTGGAAATGTCGAGATAATATTAGTATATTTTACAGCCTTGTATGAAATATTAACTATGGTTTCACGGTTAATAGAAACAACATGTTTATCCATAGAAAATTTTATGCCATGCTAGGATAAGGATTATATGTGGAACATTTTTAGAATGATTTTTGACTAAAATATATGATATTTTCTAGATAACTATGTTTTTGGGGAAATGGGGGAAAATAATTGTTCCCATTTGTTTTATTAAGCCTTGTTGACAAGCTGTGAGGGTTTCCTGGAGGAGTTATAAGTCCTCTCAGACATAGTAAAATGTTAAGAAATATATTTAAATGAAATATTAATGAAATATTAATTATTATACTGGTTATATTTTAAAATATAAACCACTTAAAAAATATTCAATTTATTTATAGTTCCATGGGATCTTGAACATAGTGATTCTTGTTGTAATTCTTTATAACTCCCCTCCCACCAGACTCTAAATTTGATGGATTTAGGGTATTGAATCATGTGGATTAATGATATAATGTTTTTTAATCATTAATTTTGAAATTATATCTTAAATATAATATTAATCTCATCCAATCAATTATATATCATTTATTTTTTTTGATAGATTTATTGATTCAATGATGATCTAATAGACAATACATATATCATTGAAGGATCTGAGTTTGGTATATTAAGAATATATTACTCTTATTTGGATATGACTAGTTATAATTATTTTTGAAGTTATAATTGGTTATGTATAACAAAATTCAAAACCTTCACTTTTTTATCATCCTTGAATCTAAATTTTGGACACTCTATTATAATGAATTGGTTGCTCATATTTTGAATGATGGTACACATGCATGATATCTGTGTCATCTCAGGAAGTATTTCCAATTCAATGATAATGTATTATGACTTATTTTTTTAATTAATATAATTTTTTTTAAACTATAAACCACTACACAAGTCTTCATTAAATCTTCTATCAATAAAGATATCAATCATAGTGACACCATTGGTAATTCATGGTGGTTCCCCTCACACCGCATTATAAAGATGGTTGATTTAGAGTTTAAAATTATGTAGATTCATGATATGATTTTTTTTACTCCATTATTCATCATGTATAACCTAAATATACTCTTTTTATCTTTAAATGAATTTTATAGATAAGATACTTTGAAAAGTTTAATTGATTGGATCATGGTTTAACAGTGAATTGTTAGACCATTGAAGGATCTGAGTTAGATTTTTTCGAATATCATCCTTTATTTTTTTAAATCTAGTTACAATGGTGTTGAATGATATCATTGGGAATTTATTATGAAATTAAATAAAATTAATTATTTATCATTATTGAATAAAAATTATAGAGACTCTACATTGATGGATTGCATGTTGATATACTGAATGTTTGAACACATGCATGATCCAGGTGACATCTCTGGAAATATCATGAAAATTATCACCAACTAACTAAAGGTATAAAGTATTTACAATATTGATAATTTGTATAGATTTGTTATAAATTTATTCGGGTATTTTTATGTTACTATTTTAGGAAAAATTTCATGAAATTGTATTTTATTATTCATGGGTAAAATGTGAGAGGCTTATTTTACATGTCAGGTGTCTTCCTTACTATACATGACCTTATATGTGGTTATCTGATAGTCATTGAATATTTTATATTCCATACTTTCTTCTATTTATATTATATTTTTATTAGGTACAATTTTATATTGTTTGTAATATTTATTTGATTACATTGTTCCTTACTATATCATGCCTGACATGTGGATTTTTTCATAGGTAGTTGAACATCAATTTCAATATTCATGTAGAATGATGGCCATGATGGAATTATCTGGTCCCTTATAGGGGGGAAATGGATGAAATAACTCATATTATATGTCTTTTTAACCAGAATGGATCACTCATATATTGACATGGGCTTCTCATACATCAATACTTTATCTTTTTAGATGAATATTCATTACAATACATAAACACATGCCTGGGGACCGTAATTTTTTAGTGTGTTTGGAATCATGTAACACAATATTATAAATTCAAAAATGATATTCATTGTATCCCATAATCATCTTTTCATTTATAAATCCTAATTAAAACCATTATTCATAAAATATGGAAACTGAACATAAGAATATGTGACGTCAAAATCTTAGTAAGATTAAGTAGGGGATATATCTAATCATAACATGGGAATAAGGGTATTGGAACATGGAAATAAAATTTGAAAAATACACCATTCATCTCCAGAATCATAATCTTGTGTCTTGTAATAACGATTAATAGTTCTTAAGTCAATAATCCAATGGTAATAAAATAAAATCATCTATCATAGAAAACAATTTAAATAAGGAACAGAATTGTGGCATTCACATGTGAATAGAAAGTTAATTGTGAAGTATATCTACCAAAACCTTCAAAAAACTTTAGACATTTTATAATAACATGTGTACTTATTTAGGGTGTGGTGTAACCTCAATTTGATACTCCTATTTCAATCATGGACGACCTCCCATCTACCCCCTTCTATTTGGCTTTAGATAACCTCCCAGGTACACTCATGTTTCAAGATTGGGATAACCTATAATGTAACCTCATTTTTTGGATTTCAGATAACCTCATGTATGCCCTCTTATTTTTATTAATTATATAACCACATTTGTACACTTTTATTTCATATAACATTAATCAGTATGAAATTCATTGGATTTATATATAGATCTCACCTATCACATAATGAAACACATAAACATGTGTTACAGAAGATCATAAAAATCATTATATTATATCCCATGAAAATAAATTCTTATAATCAATATTTCATTATTACATAACTTATATAAAGGAAACATGTTTCATAGTCATTTCACCAAAGAAATACCCAAGAAAAAAAGATGGTTTTGACATAATATTTGTCATGGTAAACCTGTGGATTTGAAAGGGGTTTCACAAACATCATTTCACCATAATCAATTTATAGAAATAAAAATAATGGTATCATTGGTTCCTATCTACCACAAATCATTTTTTATATCATATGATTTCATCTTATATAAAAATTAATTTTAAAAGAAAACTTTGAACATTTCGTGAGAAAAATAAATATTCATTGAAATTTAGTTTATTTTAAAAAAAATAGAAAACATTTCAAAAATACTTTACTTTTCAAATAAAAATTAAATGTTTTATTGTAACATTCAAATATTGAGTGGTCATGACTATGAGAAATACTGTTCATGTCATGTAAGTTAAAAAAATTCATTTCACACTTTCGAATCCAAATATTATTATTTTTTAAATGATGATTTATTTAAAAATGAAAAAATGAAACAAGAGTTAAAATGAATTTAATAATTAATTATAATAATAATAATAATATCATTTTTGAAATCTGTTTTAGAAACATAGTTTTGGAAGAAAACAGGTTTTTGAAAAAAAAATATATGATTTTTTTAAAAACAGTTAATTTGAGATATTTAGTACATTAGGAGATGAAAATGAAGAAAAAAATGTATTTTTATTATATACCAATCGTAAATGATAATTAATTAGTTTCTAGAGGGTTATATTATAATATTTCATCAATTTAATCATTATCATAAACAATATCGATAAATAATGAGATTATAACATAAAACTCTTGACACATTGGTAATCTTGAATCATAAGACCAAAATTAATTACCATATAATACCATGAAAGGTATTTTATTCATGAAATATTTATCAAAGGGTATTATATACACCTCAAATAATAATTTCACTATATAACATAACATTTTTCTCAAGGAAGGAAAATTGAAATAGAAATCACTTACCTATATTTTATTTTGTAATTATAAACCACAAGAAATAGAAATAATAAATTATATATTTAAATAAAAATATTTTTATAGGGAATCATCCAGAAATAGATCCATGTAGATTATATAAACCACATAAAATAAATAGGTGGTGAATATGACAAGTGTTTTACATAAGTAAAAAAGTAATATAGAAGTCCCGTACCACATTATTAGTATTTTGAATCATAGTGGAAATTACAAAATATCATCAAATGATATATTCAGTATAATTAAAATAATATGATTGATGGTAAATCATTTAAATGGGGAATTATATATACTATAAATAATAAATGAGCAGACAATTTTAATATGTTTATATGGAATAAAAGAGAGACTAGAAATCTTGTACACGAAGTCTCAACATCCTTCATGCATGTTAGAACCTACATTATAATAAATATGAATCTATTATAAATCTATCAATGAATAATAATTATATATTTTATACCATATATAATATAATTATGACCATTTATTCCCCTTTTATTAAATATTCTTTGTCAAAATTATGTATTGTGTAATAACATATTTTTTCATATAGATTTTCATTTTTTATTTTGGTCCCTCTTACATTGATCGTGGTTACATAATCCTCAGATTAATAATATTGAAATAATTATAATATATATATAAATTAACTATACTTGTTACACCAATCATGAAATATTGATTTGGGATATGATGTACGTTATAATAATGGAGAAAATATGTTGTATATATGCTTGTCTAATGTTTCAATTTTGAAATAATCTTTATGAAAAGGATGTAAGTATTAGAATATGTTTAAAAATTTATAAGAATAACATAAATAACATATTATTACATCAAATATACTTATATATATCATCCATATGGTGTGTATATGAAAAAAGAGTAACATCGTATCGTGAATGAGGTAGTCCGCACATACACAAACAACATTATCATCTTTTAGTGGGTGAAAATGAAAGAACTAAAAATTTATATTATATTATAAAAATGATACATTTTTCATACATATCTCATATACTTATCCTTATTATAATATATTTAAATATTTTTTAAATAAAATCACATCGCTTCGTGAGGTGACAATCATATGTACACAAGAACAACGTTATTGTATCTTTTATGGAATGGGTTGTAAAAAATTATACATGATATAATGAAAAAATATGTTTATTAAATTCATAATTATCATATATATTATTTATAAACAACATCATACCCATACATGGGAGGTGGTAAGAGAAAAACAAATGATATCGGGTCATTAGGCGGTAGTCTCCCAAATACATGAATAGTGATTTCATAACCCATTAGATAGCTGTGTTCACGGTTAAAGGTAATTATATAATGTTGAATATATATATATATGGATGATATTGTGGTTTTTATTCCATCATGATTTAATAAATTTTTCTGGAATATAATGAATAATTAAAATAAAAACGGTCATTTAGGAATTTTGTCGCTTTTACAAGTAACATTTTTAGGGTTGCAGTAAACACCTTCCTAGGTTGAATTAATCCTCAAAAAAGGCATATAGATGATATGATAGAGTTTTTTAATTTAAATTTTATGATTATATATCTAACCAAAAGGTATAGATGGTTTGAGTAATAGAGCAGCGTAGGTGGCCTCTTATAAGCGAGGTGAGTGACACATTTGTAGTTTTTGAATCAAAATGTGTATACACATTTTTTCATAGTAAAATGGGGAAAAGGGTAGTTTAATTTATTATAATATATTATAGGATCCATTTATTTCCATAAAATTATTTTTCTAAAAGATATTATGTCATTTTATATCTTATGTTTTTAGTTTTACCATCACTAAACCCATTTTTACAATAACAACGGTAATGAATTTTTAATGTTTTTGCTCTTAATTTTGGCCAGGAAATTGATGGACATATTAGAAAATACAAATTAATATTACTGAAATTATTCAATCCAATTTTTAAAATTTCAATCACATAATTGGAATATTTTAATTTATAATTAATCATATATATGCGATGAGAAAGAATGTTTTCCAAGAGAAAATGTTCAAAACATTACCTTCTTTTATATGAAAATTAAAAATGAAAATAATTCCAATGCTTTTTTATATTAATATATATATACAATTGAAATAATTTTCCATCAAATATAATTTAAAATATAATTTTACTTAATAAATAATTTAAATGAAAATGTAGTTTTTAATAAAAAAATAATTATTTTTCATAATTAATTAATTAATTAATATTTTATGAAAATTAAAGAAAAATATAAAAAGATAATTACTATATAATGATTTTGAAAATTAATTTTATATTTTCAAAGGATTTTTCTATTAATTTTAAAAATCATTTTTCAAATAAGTGTTTAGAAAGGTTGAAAATATATTTTTTTGAAAAATATTGTTTTAATCCTAAAATATTATTTGTTCTAATATGTATTCTACAAAAAAATTACATGATATATTTTAATTGTATATTAAATATAAAATATAAAAATTTCTTGAAATACATTCACAAAAAGTGTATTATTTCATTTAATGAGGTAAAAAACAGTCATTTTTATAAAAAAATAATTTCAGAAAAGTATTTCCTTTATTTTCAAATATTTTTTATTATATATTTTATTTAATTTATTACCAAAAAATAATTTTTTATACATGATTAAACCATATGTTTTTATAATTAATTAAATCTTGTTAATATCTTTAAATCCAATAGTTTAGTGATAACTATCATATTAAATAATAATATGATTATAATATGTCATATAGTTTAAACACAGTGTTTCTGGTAACGCAATATAAATACCTTGTTATGTGTATGTAAAGATTTATTATATAGTGAATGTAATTAAAAATATAGAAAATATTGAATTTATATGGGAAAAAATATTTCACAAAATCTAAAGGTGTTAAATTATACCCCCTTTATATTTTTCCCCTTGAAAATTGCCAATTTTATACCTACAACCATGGAAACTTCATCATCATTACATTATCATGTTCCCACATAGTTTCCTAAAAAAATTGGTTTCTATAAAAAAACATTCACTAGGTGACTAGTGTTATTTACTCAGACATTCTATATTTGATCCAAATCTCTAGTGATTGTTATTTATAACAATGATATTTCAATTATGGAATGAACTTTTAGTTCAATACATGTGATGGATTAAATATATAGATCGTCATGTGTGATACATGTAAAATTTCATCAACCTAGTAGAGTCTCTATATATATACCATATGATAAGCTACCATCCTGATATGATCACGTATTTTAGCAGTTTTGGTATACACTGGATTTATTTTTTCCTTTATTCATCAATAGGGAAATTCATATAATGATCTTCTTAAAAACTTTAATTAATTTTTTGCATCATTGATTATCAGCATAACATTTGGGCCACCTAATTTTAGATCATAGGTATTTCTATATTAATATACAATTTTATTCTATATTGTTAAAATTATAAGGTCTTAATAGAATTCATTATTCACCTATATTCTTGTACATTGGATTTCTAAATTTTTTTCAATAAAGGTCATTATAAGGATCCTTATGTATGCTTTAGTGGAAGATAATATTATGATAAATCTTTTCCTGAGAAATTTGTTGACCCCATGAACATTTTAAATCCATAATATAATATCTTAGCATATCCTCTACTTTTATAATTACTCTCCAAACAAGATTATCAGTTTGAGGAAGATACACAGTGATGAAACTCAACTTAGTATAACTCTCTAGCTAAAGGCGTCACTAAAACATCATGTTAAGATTGAGATTATAATAAAATAAAACTATACTTTTTACTCCATTAAACATTACCATGACCTTAATATATATTATGAATAGAAGATCCAATGATAAATCATACTTGAAATTAATGAATTATTTTAACATATTAAAATGATTGACTAAAAGCCAAAATTATCTCAGCATCAATGAAAATATAACCCCAAAAGGTTACTGGTTCCGTTAATAATTTGTTCCCAACGTGTAAATTCAGTACACCTAAAATATATTTGTCACTAAAACATATACATAACCAAATGGTTATATTGTAATAAATTTCTCCAAAAATATCCTTATTCTAAATAATATCCCATAATATTAAACCTCAAAGGGTTGTTAGTGAATTTTTACTTAAGATTAATCATAAAATAATAAAACCACAGTGTTATACCTAACACATTAGTTATTATTTTCTAGAGACATATACATTTCCAAATGATTGTAATCCCTTTAATTACTTAATAATATCTTGTCTTATATAAAAAACATTCATTCGATGTTTGTGTTCAACCATATACTAATAGAATATCAAATGTGATTTCATTTTTCCTTAATCCATTTAGATTAAGACAATCAATTCTTAGAAATAACATGATATTAGCATAATGTAAGAATAATAATATTTTCCTAGGGCTAGTTCATACAAAATATAACATGAAAATTTCTATTAGGGGAAGGCTGATATGTTCTCCATTTTTATAATGATTCACTTGAACATTCAGGATTTGAAGCGATTTCCCTTTAATATTTTTCTTCATTTTTTTATCATCCTCGTTAGGCGTGGATTGGGGAATTTATTTTTATAATTCATATTATCCTTACATTATAATCGCTAGAGTGTTGGTGGTCCATTTTATATTGGTTCCACTTTATTAAAATAATTATGTGACTTATTCCCATCTCTTTAGTAATAAATTAACATATGAAATTCCCTTCCACAATTAAAGTATTTACTATTTATCGTGATACAGTTCCCCCGTGTTTTTTTCTAAAACATTAAAAAAAAAATAATGATCATCTTATTCACTCTATGTTTTGTAGATTTTACTCTGAATTACATTTTATATTTTTATCAATACCATGATATTGATACATAACTCCAATATTTGTTTCCATCATGATAGCACATTGAAAATTCTATTCATAGATATTAATATCTACTAAGGATAATGCCCTTCAGAGACATGGTTTTAAGGCACTAATGAATTGATAAACCTAAATTTCTGGTAACATGATAACTCTATCAACGATCCTCTCAACTATTATAAAATTTTCCTTGAGGGTACATAAATATTCATCGATTTTTTAATTTATCCATATGAATTACTTCTCCTAAATTATTAAAAAAAAATATAAGGAAGTAAATTATCATATAATAAGTTCTTAAAATCATCCCAATACATTGATTAAATTTACCATATTACCTAATATTCATGATTTGAGTCCACTATTGTTCGAATTCTATAGAGAAATTTGATTTTTATAAATTAAAAAAACTTCTCTTTTTCTGAATACATTAAACATTAATCATAGAGATACTCAAATACAGTATTAGTCTAGTGCCTTTTGAAATATGGAAACACAAACACCAGTATATAAGTGAGATATGTTATCTCTAATTCTCTTTTACAACAAGCACCATTATTAGAAACATTATGATTAATCAATATTTTCATTACTTGGGGAAAGATACATAAAAATTGATGAGATTGGATTCACAATAAGAGTCAAAAGGGGGGACATGATGTCATATTCATGGAGATAAGGGTATGAGAACTTGATAATAACATTATAATATCACACCCTACATATCATAATATCATAAACAGTAATCCTAGCATAAATCATAGAATGTCATAAGACATTAATCATAAGGAAATATAGAACATAAGACATAAAAGCATGACATAGTAATAATACATTGAATTTTTGAGGACTAAAATCATATATAATATATTCAATTGTTGTCAAGTAATCACAATGAAGGCCATCATAGTGGAAAAATTTTATTCTTTTAAATCGAGTTCACAACCCATTCCAATTTTTTTTAATGAATTAAGTTCAATCCTCATTCCAGTCTTATAATACAAAATCGAGCTCATTTATTATTCCTTCCCTATAATATAGAACCTGGATCATTTATAATTATAACCATGTATATATCATGATATATAAATTTATACCCAATGCATTGGAGGGAGATATAAGTCCCACCCATCTCATCTTGAAATCATACATACATGTTCATTAAGATCATTAAAAATCATATCAATGACTATGAAATTAAATGGGTATCATAAACATGTAATCATATCATAACCTAGGTAAAAATATAATGATTTAATAATAATTTTATCAATAGACTAACCCATGAACATAAGTGTGTGTGAAATCATATAACATATATAAGAGAACCACGGTTCCTAAAAATCATTCTATCACAACATTGACCACTGAAGCAAAAAATACAAATTGAACTTTTGGATCATTTCCAAAAAGGTATGAGTGACATCACCATATTTCATCTTAGATGTAACATAACATGGAAAGATATTTTGAAGAATTTTCATGAGGAAAATATCCTTTATCCCTAAAAAATTATTTTTTAAAAACATATAACTCATTGAAAACCATTTTCCATGAAAACATACAATGGAAGCTCGAAAACATTTTAAAAACTATTTCTTTGAAAATAAATTGAAAACTTATAAATGATTCTTTTAAACGTTTTGAAATCCATTTATATGAAAACTTATGAAATAATATTGAAAAAAATTAACACCATTTTCTTTTAAAATAAATTAAAAACATATAATGAAAACATTTAAATGTTTAAAATAATTTTCAAGATGTAAAACTTTTTTTAGAAACATTCACATTAAAATAGATTTCAAAACATTTAATGGGTGGATTGAAAACCATAAAACATTTTTGAAAATCCTTTTTCATTAAAAATAAATTTCACAATAATGGATATCTATAATAAGAGGGAGAAAATTTATTTTCCAAAGAATAAATTTTTAATGTTGTAAAGTAATCTTCATAGGAATTTCAGTCATCACGTCATGTAAATCTGTACATGTTGTATGAGGTAATAAGAATATTACTTTTTTGCACACTAAAAGTCTAGAAAAATGAATTGTTCTGATAGATATAGGAATATTAATTTGAAAAAATTAGTGAAAAAGGGGAAAATATATTTAAATATTATAGTATAATAGTATAATATTCTTCGATACCCTTTTTACAGAATATTATTTTGAAGGAACTCAGATTTCTAACCAAAGACGGGGTAAAGATGATATTTTTAATGACATATTCCAAAATATATTTTTTAACAATGAAAAAAAAATTGTGACAATACATGAATATGTTATGAATCACTATAGTAGGATAAAATTCATTGATTTCCCTATGATATGGATTATAATATTTCCTCAAAGGGATCATAAACATAAACAATCTTGAAAAGCGATGATATTGATTCAATAATGACTTACCACTAGGTAACATTGAACAATACTCCCAATGTAAGAAAATTGAAATTAAGTTATTATTATAATATCATAAAAATTAGGATATTCATGGTATATCATTTCAAAGACTATATATAATATTTATGATAAAGTATAGGTATATAACATATCACGCTTTTCAAGGAAGTAAAATTGAGACAAAATTACATTACGAAAATGGTAACTTTTGAAACATAAACCCCAAGAAATAATGACTATATAATGGAAATTTAGATACCAATAATTTGGTGTATAATAAAAACATAATACATCCCTGAGTTTTATAAACACCATATAAAAGTAATGGGTGGTAAATAAATAATTGTTTCTCACAGAAAAACAAATGTGAACTAAAATTCCCTTACATTGTGAGTTACCTCTAATCAAACTCATATTAAATCCTTTATAATGAATATAGGTTTTTTAAAAATCTATTATATAACCATATTATTATGTCCAACAACTTATATTTCATTATTATTACATTATATTACCTTATTTTAGAATTTGTTTTAATGTTTCACTTCACGTGACATCCACTTTGTTCATTGTATGGGTCTTAATTTGTTATATCATTGTTACTTATACTTGTATTATTATTTCCAGAATTTAAAAATGATATAAATATCATTTATATTCATTTTATTTTGATTTTAATAATATATATAATATTTTAGAATGTAATGGAGTACACCATTCCTGAAGACGGTTGGTCGTATGTATACATGAACATTGATTCCGTTTAATAGTTGTATTGGAAGAATGTAAGTAAATGAAATAAATGTATGTATATATACATATATATGCCTATATCATTATTACAATATAATTATTACCTCATTGGTATTACTTAAGTTTACTAAACTCATCCTCATTACATTCCATGTAGTACTTGAATGAATTACCTCGCTTTGAGGGGAGAAAGTACACACTTCCTCAAATGAAATTATCAAATATAAACAAAATGAATAGTATAAAGATATTTCTTGTAAATAATTAAAAAATTGTAAAGACATAATGATTATAATTGATATCATCTATAAAATTATTTTTCATCATAATTCCCACTATGAGAGGTGGTAATGGTAGAATGAATAATCATTATTTGCTGAGGTGGTAGTTCACCATACACATAATCATTATGTTCGTCACCCATTAGATGAAAGTGTGTGTAATTGTATGTAGAATACCTATAATAAAAAAAATAATATTTTATCTATAGGTTTTTTAATAAAGTATGGATTAAAAAGAATTTAGGGGGTGTATAATTGAAATAATATAAAAGAACTTGAGGAAGAATGTTACCTCTAATTTGTGTAACTCATTTTGGTTTGCACCAAACAGATTCCATGGATTTATTTATAACTAAATTTAGGATTATAGGATTAGGGGAGGAATGTTAAAGATCTATTTAGATAAATATTTTTAAATCCAAAGTGGCTTCAGAGGTATGATGATGCAGTAGGAGAGGAGGCCTTTTATAGTGGAGGAGTGGTACTCTTGTAAATTTGGGGAATAAAAATTCCACACACAATTTTTACATGTAATGTAGATCCAATAATGGATCAAATTCGATCCAAGGGAGTATAGCGTCGAAATATGGAAAGAAAGTGGATATTATACTAGTATACATGTGGGTTTGTCCATTGTGATTAATGTTTATTCCCTTATAAAGATTAATTTTACCATTATCGATGTAACTAATTTCTATTATATTCACTAATATTATTGATCAAAAAATATTATTACAATATTATCAATAAAAAATTATTTTCATTAAAAATATTGGATAATTTTTTTCATATTATAATCATATTTTTGGAATGAATGATTTTAAATTCATTCATGGTGTCGAGTAAACAATGTGGGCTTTTAATGTAAAAACATTCAAAAGTTCGTTATGTTTTTATATTCAATTTCAAAGTGAAATTGACTAAAATGATTAAAATTGGGTTGATAGATAATAATATAGAATAATTAAAATTTTAATTCAAAAATAAAATATAATTTAACATTATAAATAAATTATAATAAAAAGATGTTTTAAATTAAAATTCAATATTTTCTCTATTCATCCAAAAAATGATGCTTCACGGAATAATCCGATAAATTCATGCTAATATAATTTCACCATTAGAAATTCAAAAAAGTTTATTTTTTTATAAAATTCAATTTCTAATTTTTCATAAATTAATTTTTTTTCATTGAAATACATAAAAAATTGTTATTTTTTGAATACATTAATTTTAAACATATAGAGATTTTAACAAAAATTAAATCATTCCATATCAATATGATTTATTTTTCTAAAACCATTATAAAAAATATTATAAATGTAGTTATTAGTATTAATATTAATATTATTGTTTTCTATGTTATTATTGTCTCTTTTAAATAAGTATAACAATAAAATGATGTTTCGTAGAAACTCTGTGTTGCACGTAACACACACCAATTTAGTGTTGCATTTAATGTATGCCAAGTCAATATTCCATGTCAAAAAAGATAAAATTTATATTTTTTGATATGAATGATTAACTTGGTGTCGCATATAACTAAATCCAAAAATTCTTATTTTATAAAATATATTATTTTCACTCTTGTGTAAAATAAAAAATATCAAAAATGACTAAATTAAGTTTAAAATAATATATTTCAAAAAAACTTGCTATGTTACATTATACCCCCTGTAAAATTAATTTCAATGTCAAAATTCATATGGGTTATCAATAGTTTAATTTTTGAATGTTTCATTAATAGAAACCCAAATCTTATGAATGATTACTAACCTTAAAATAGAATGTTATAACAATAATGGTTACCCAAAGTAACATATTTCTATGTTTCCACAGGGGAAAAAAGATTAAGAGTGAGTATTGGACATAGAGGAAAAATGTAAATATTTATTATGTGTTATTTATGCCATTAATCACAAACAAGTGGATGATTAATGGAAATTTGAGGGACATAAATTCATAAATATGAGATAATTTATATGGCCATTTGTTAAAAAAATAAGTTATTATAAAAAAAGAAAATTGATCACTTTTCTATCATTGAGTTATTATTTTTTTGAGAAATAATATAATGAAATATAATTATTCCATATGTTTCTATAAAAAAGAATTCAGTATTTTTTTCATTTAACTATTTATAATTCATCCATATCTTTAAGAAATGGATGTCTAAAAATTATCATTACTGCTCGAAGCACAAAAATACAAATTTTGCAGATATTATGGACCTTAAATAAATGAAAAGTATAAATATTTATAAATAACTATTCATAAAAATTAATATTCTTAATACATTAATCTATGAACATAAAACATAACACTAATGTTTCATCATAAATAATTATTCATAAAAAAATTATACATTGTCCATGACATTGTGTAGGCCAATGGTAGGCATGGAACCCTTATGGTCGTTGTGTCATGGATTCAAGATCCGTAGCCTTGCTGGACATGATTGGTTATCACTACATACATGATTTCCTTTTGTAAAACCACATTAAAATAATTTCCAAATTAAATATGATGTATGTATTTAAAATAATTTTATTCACTAAATGGACCATTAAGCAAGGTTTTCAACACTATCATAATACAAAAATTCCTTATTTGAATTTTAACCTAATCATTACATGAAGGGTTATGATTATTACCCTTTTGAAAGTTGAAAATAAAATAATTTATTAATAATGTTATGAAATCATCTCTATATTGATCCGCCATATATCACTATGTAGCTATTTTTTGCCATATTCCAAAAATGTGAATACCCTCATGGTCAATTCTCTATGAACATGGAAACATTTGCAATTACCATAAATCCTTTTGGAAAACATTAATGCTTCTTTATTTAATATATTATTGGATATATTCCATAAATATAGGATGTTTTAAACTTCATCAATGATAGCATGAACTACATGTAAAAATTTCTTCAATTAGTTAAAATTTAATTAGTACTGTGAAATTTACTAATTCATATCCCACATATATTTATAAACAACAATATGATAACATAAGTAACATATTAGGGGTTATCATCCCTTAATAAAAATATCCCATTTTCATTAAATCACTTCTCTAGTCCCCCAGAAAAGTTCAAATTAATCTTTTAAATCCTTAGAAAAAATAGAAACTAGACAATCCTTGTTTAATTTACTATTCGTATAACATAGTTCTCGAATCCCAAATACAGAAAATATTTTATTATCCAACCTCATCCATAATCCATAATAAGGGTACCAGATACAATTATTTAATACATATTTCCTTTAACATATCATATGTATTCTCATCGTCATAATCAATATAAACCTTATTCGCACTACTTTGCTAATTATGTTTGGGAGATTTCTTCATGGATCATTGGGTTTCATAATGACCATTTATTACACACTTTAAAACATATCATTCAATGATTACATTGGGAGGAAAATGTTATCATAAATTTGGTTAATCAAACTCATCATTTTCCCCTAGAAACAACTTTATTTATGTCATATTTTCAATAGTAAAAAATATTTATTGTTCCAATCATACATTCACTTAAGTGATTCATTCAACATTCTGGACATATAAGAAAAAAATATTCATTCTTCCATGGTCTCCTTTACCAGAACTCTTAGTGATGTCCTTCCTTATTTTCCTTGGTAAGTCCGAAGGTTGGTTAAAGTATATTTTTTTAATCATCTTCCATGAAAACTCATTAGGGATGATCACAAAATATTTCACTCCAATGATTATCCCACATGACTGCTCATTAAAAAATCACCTACCACATTCAACATTTCCCTAGATCCATTTGGTTCCTTCTATTGACTAAAATAGGAAGCATAGTGTGACCATTACTTATCATTGAATAAAAACACATAGTCATGAAAAGAATTAATTATAGGATGTATAAATCAATAACCCTTACCTAATATGTAACATGCTATTTTCATCCTGGGTTATTAATATCTAACATATATTTAAATCTTTCATGATATTTCATGAATAGTTTGTGAGATCCCAAATCATATCCCCCAGGAGGGTCAAACTAGGGGTGAAATAAGGACTGTTTTATTGTAACAGATTTCCCCAAGTCATGCTTGTAAAATCATGTTTAGATTTTTTACTCATAGGTACATCTATTCTAGTCCCACATCACCAAGTAGCATCCAAACATGGATTTATTTCTAGGAGACCACTCACACTTCCCTTTTCAAAAAAATTCTCGTACATTTTCCTATACATTCCATTTTCCGTATAAATGTCTTTTGAAATGTCCGTAGGGTTACAACTATTCTAGTATAGTCATATATTATAAGTTATAGAAAAAAATTTACTTTACATTACATTTATTTTTACACATTAACATTACACCTCTTTTGTAGAATACATAAAACATTAATCAAACATACACCCAACAACCGTATTAGTCTAGGTCCTTTAGAAGCATGGAAACTTAAACACTCATACATAAGTGAGAAACATTATCTCACACTATTTATTCATTTCTAGAACCCTTATCAAACACATAATACATAAAAAAATATTCATAACATAGTGAATTAATCATAAAATGCGGCGAGATCAAATTATCAGTAAGGGTAAACAAGGGTTACATGTAATCATAGGAATGAATATAATGGTATCAGAATATGATCATATCATCGGATGATCAACCCCTTTATATCATAAAATCATAAACAATAATCATGGTATACATCTAGGCATTTAATAGCACATGAATCATATGGAAGTAAAGTGCATCATCCATGAAAGTATAAAATATGAATAATTCAATGAATTATAGCAGAAAAATAGTCATGTATAATGGATTCCACAATAGTCTAGGAATCATGGTCGATAACATCATAAGGGAAAAATTCCTTGACTAAACCATGTTCACACCCCATTCTATCCATGTATTACTTAACTGACATAACACCTCATTCTAACTGTGTAAAACTAAACCAAGTTCATTTCTCCTTCAAACCGTGTAGTACTGAATTGAGTTCATTTATCCTATCATCCATGTATATATCAAGAGATATAAATCTTTAACCAATGCATTGGAATGATACGTAGGTCCCAAAGGTCTCATAATAAAATCATACATACATTTTCCACAAGATCAAAAATTTCAATATTATAAACCATGAAAAGAAAATGGTACTGTAAACATATAATCATATCAAAACAAGTAAAAAATAGAGGTTTCATAATCATTTCATCACAATCATTACTAGAGAAAATAATCATGTTTCAAAATCAAATAACCCATAGAAGAGAAATGGGTGTCATAAGCAACATTCTATAAAGAAATTAACCATTCTAGAATCAAAATATGAACGGAACTTTTGGATCTTTTCCTATAAGTGCATGAGTAACAAAAATAGATGTAATCTTGTATAGAAAATAACTTTGAAAGACATTTTGAAAACATTTATTAAGGAAAATATAATTTCTTTTGGAAAAATTATTTTTAAAAACATAAAACATTTTGAAAACCACTTTCCTTGAAAATTAATATAATAAATGTGAAGATGGTTTGAAAACCATTTCATTGAAAATAAATTGAAAACATATATTATGTTTTTGAAAACATTCTGAAAAAATTTTACTTTATAACATATAAAAGTCGCTTGGAAATATTGTGAAACACATTATCCTTTAAAATAATTTGAA
Organism: Viscum album; assembly: GCA_963277665.1. Taxonomy (NCBI): domain Eukaryota; kingdom Viridiplantae; phylum Streptophyta; class Magnoliopsida; order Santalales; family Viscaceae; genus Viscum; species Viscum album. The sequence continues at coordinate 1,954,474,123 of OY728127.1, read as the reverse complement.
AACTTATAAATATATATTTAATTAATTTGAAATAATTCATAAAACAAAACACATTTTTAAAATCCTTTTTTGTAAAAAAAATAGATTTGAAAATTTTTAATGTAAGCATTGATAGCTACATTTTTTTTTGAAAAAACCATTTTCAATGAAAACAAATTTAAATATAATGAAAATCTATAATATTAGGAAATTATTTTCTTTTAAAAACAATAACAATTTAATCATGTAAGGTAATCATATTGGGAATTTTTTTCATGAAGGATGGTAAATTGGTACTTCTCGTAAAAGGTAAGAAGCATATTCCTTTTTTGGAATGGTGAATGGTTAGAAAAATGAATTGTTTAGATATCGAAAAGAATATTCCATCGAAAAAATTTGTAAAATAAAAAAGTGTGTAAATTCTTTTTAAATATTATAGGATAATTAGTATAATATTTTTTAAACCCTTTATAGAAAACATGGTTTGGATGTAACACAAATTTCAAACCGAAGGGAGGTTAATGTCGTGATTTTTTAAAAACAATTTCTTTACTACATAATATACCAAAGAGTATAAAAATTTCACCAATAATTAAATATATTATTAATAACTATAGGTTAAGATAATTAATTATTTTTCTTGAGAGATGTATCCTAATATTTCATAAATTTAAGAATAAACATAAATATTTTCAAAAAGCAAAGAAATTGTTTTCAATAAAATCATACCAAATAGTAACCTTGAACCATACTATAAACATAAGAAAATTTAAACTAAATGGATCTTAAAATAATATTTATATAAGGAGTTTAGGAATATAATATTTCAAATACAATTATATAGACATTTAGGAAAATTATTTCTGAAAAACAAATCATGTGTCTCCAAGAAAGAAAATTGAGACAAAATTATTTTACAAATTTGATAACATTTTAAAAATATAATCAATGAATGAAATATAATATAACAGATATTTAAATTCCAATAATTTTATTTATAATAATCATAGAATTAATCCATGGGATGTATAAACACCACACAAATGTAATGGGTGGTGAATGTAGCATGCCTATCATGAAAATAAAATGTGGGATGAAATTCACTAACATTATTTCTTAACTCTCATAGTATTTATAAAAAACTAATTTATAATATATATAAGTTCAATAATCACTGTTTATATCACTTTTTATGGGGTTCACATCCATCTGTGAGGACGCGTTGTTTTGTTTCCCCGTATTCCCTTTTTCTAAAGGCAGGTGGCATTCGTCGCTTATTTAGGGACATTTGCTCCTTCATCAAAACGATAAGAAGGGAAGGAAGTTCCTACATTCAAGGATTCCTCCTCCTAACTCATCACCATGTATGGGAATCACTCAATTATTAAGACAATGTTCCTGAAACTCTTCCCTGGTACCATATCTTCATGGATGCTGGTTCATTACACTACTTCTATCAAGACATTCCAAGGGGTCATGTCAAGGAAGAAACCTTAGATTGGGGAAGTAGTCATGGTGGATAACTCTGGAATGTCTGGATGCCGAAACACTAATTCATATAGGATTCTTTCCCTTATGATAGGTCTTCGTGATGGTATATAATCCCAAGACATCCCACATAGTGTCTGGGGAATTATATGACATAGGCATGTCCCTTAGGGTTCCTCAGCTTCCCATGTTTAACATAGGGAATGCCGCTAGATTAACGTCTAGCAGAGACAGATCGCACTGATGGGAACACTAATAGGAGTCGATAATTTTGGTCAACCCCCATAAATGTATCGTCTGGATGTTTTACCATATGGGGGATCAAAACGCCCAATGAGGATAGATCTGAGATGGTGTGTCCCATAGAGGGAAGATGTCACATCGTGAAAAATGACCTGGACACCAAAGAGGATAGATATGTGGAATTGCACCCTAGAATGCGGGTCACTAATGTTTTCCATTGGTTGGGATTTAACCCTAAATAGGTTTCCAAGATACCCTTCCTAGGAATAGGGATCAAAACCCATTTAGTTTGACTGGGTGATGAATCAAGGAGTAATCAAATGACAACAACCCATAGAAATGTGGGGTCTTATGCATGTATAGCATCCCAACACAAGAGGGGAACTCTTGGATGGATTGTTTTGTATTATGTGGTGCTTAATCATAGATAGCTTCATAGGTGAATGGAATGAATTTACTAGGATGTGGCAACCCATGTAATAATCAATTTGGATGATGGAGAGTTGTGTGATGTGGATGAAGAATGAGATGGATCTATTGCGAAGAGGATGGTAGTATTGGGATTGAACCATAAAGAGTCTTCCTACATAACATTCTGGCTCGGAAATAATGTATGCATAGTTTGGTGGGGTGATGGGACACCTGAGTAGGTGACCCATGAGGATGGAATCCTGTATAGTACTTGGAAGAAGTAAAACCTCTAGAATGTGGAAAGACATTCCTAAAATGCAAAGCCTTAGGAGAGAGATCAGGATGAGACATGGATGATACACTTGAACCTCGATGATGCTTCCTACGCATCCTCATGGAAGGTAATCAATGTTTACATAGTTCTGGATGGGGAACAGAATCAGGGTGTCCAGAGAGGATAGAACCCCACCAACATGCTGGGGTTACAGGTGGTTAGCAATCACAGTGTTGGTCTGACGCCATTGAGGGATGGACCAAGGTTGTGGGTCCCATCAAATGGGACACTATCGTTTAGTAATGTTTCATGTGAAACCTCGTGGATAATTTTTATGTACCTTTCCTTGGAAACTGGGATCAAAACCCATGTAGTTCGAATTAGTTTACCAATTTATTGGGTTGATCCTCAGGGAGGATTCCGAAAAACCCTGACTAGGGGACAGGGATAAAAACTGACATAGTTTAAATGTATGCAGTTTAATGTAATTATTGATAGAAGTAGAACACTGTTTAATTTCACGAAGGATAGGGGTAAACCATAGTGAAGTGGCTGGGACCGATGGGTGAGGGTCTTGAATCTCATGGAGGCTTCCTACATACCTATCCTAGTGAGGGAAAAGATCATAGCCTGCATAGTTTGGAATGGGGGCCTGGGGGTTACACACTAAGGTATCCATTGGATGATTTCGTGTTAGGTTCTTACAATAATACCATATGATTCATTCTCGTTGTGAGAAACAAGAGACAACAAAGACCTAAATATCACGACGTGAATGGTGTGTCTATGAGGAATAGAGGAGGGCGTACGCATGGTTAGTGGCCCAGGGATATGGAGATTGGGACATACTCCATGATAGAGGCCCGATAGATATAAATCTAAATGGGACCGAGATAGGGTAACAATGTTTCCTACGACAATCCCTCCTTTGGCCTATGAACACTGAATGTAATGCCCCGACCCTAGTTACCCAGAGTTGGTGCATTATTACATAACATTGGCATGATCACAAGAAAGATCAAATCTCGAAAGACCGATTGGTTTTGTAGCCATAGAAACACTAGATATATTAATTAGTTTTACATTACATCATAAAGTGAAAAACTACTACAACAACATAATGTCTCTATAGTCCACACTATTATCCCATCATAATATCCCTACAGGTCATTCATAACTTACTTCTTCACATCCTGGGAAAAATAAAAAATAGAAAAAGGGTCAGCTCAAATGCCCAGTAAGGATAACAATATAGAGGAACATTCAAAAATAATCATAAACATTTAAGGCAATGCATTACTAAAACAAAAGCCTTTTAAACTTGTACTTCAACATAGTATGGCAAAAATAAAATGAAATAATTCCATTTACTTATTCACATGGATATTCAACTAATAGAATATTCACATGAAATATCAATAACCACTTTCGTAATGATGGAATGCATAATTCTGATCTTTAATTTCTTTGTCAAGGCCTCGTCCCAAGACCTAGGAGCTAACTGTAACCGGAACCCAACCCGGAGTGCCTCTAATAACCGGACACCAACCCGAGTGCCTCTAATAACCGGACACCAACCTAGAGTTCCTCTAATAACCGAGACCAAATCGGAGATCCTCTAATAACCGGAGACCAACCGGAGGGCTTACTTTTACCGGTCCCCAACCCGGAACATACTTGTCTAACACATTCATCTGAATGAAAGGTTGAAATATAACATAAACATTCGGATTACAAATAACTTATGAAATGTCATTACTTTGAACAAAAACCATGAGTGACATAAGAATAACTTATCCACAGTCAAAAATATCACAAAACCTTCAATAAAATATGGATGTTTTGTATTATAATAAATCAACTTCAAATAAGCTTAAAATCCATCAAAGGATGTTGACATAGATGAAATCAAAAATATTTTAGAAAAATATCTCTTTCTATTTTGAAATCATTTATGAGTCTTATATTTATGAAATAAATTTTTTTTTTGAAAATATTCTTATTATCATGTAAGGGAAGCTTTGATGATTTTATAACGGTGGTAAATAGCTGCACCTGCCGTATAAGTTAAAAAAACATTCTTACCTTAAATTTGTCGAAAAGGTTAAAAGTTCCTTGTTTGGAAAATGACGGAAAGATTCCTTTCAAAACACATAAGGGTATAAATGACTTTAACCCATATTCTTGTAAATAGTAAATTTTTTTGAAATACATTATTAAGAAACATGGATGTGGATGATAAAGAGATCCCATTAGATTATTACGTATAAACAATCTCGGATAATGAAGAGATTGTGAAATAACCCTTACCAATTTGGTAACTTATGAAACATACAACCCATAGAAGAGGTATCATACAATGAATATGTAAATACACATAAATTAGAGTGTATTACACAAAGAATATAATTATGGGTAGTACATACACCACAAAAAAGGTGATGGTGGCAATATGGAATGAATCTCACGGGAATAAGGAGTGAGATGAAACCCCCTTACCTTGTACGTTTCCTTGGTTGGGGTAGGTTAACCTCCTGTATAATGGTGAAATAATTGTTATTAAATTATACAATATTCATATATATTAATATGATATCATATATGATCATTTAACATTGATTTGTTAATAATATCTTTTAATTATCGTCGTTTCAGGTGTTAACTTACTCATTTTCTTTTATATGTTTTGTTACATAAGACATGTTTTTTATGGATAGGTTGTATCTTATTCATATCCAGAATGATATCAAGTCCTTAAACATCAATTTTAAATCATCAAATGATAATTATACTTTAATGGATACGATGGAGAATTAATCCTATCGCGTTCGTGGAGACGGTAGTCCGTACGTACGCATGAGCGACAATATCATTATTTTGATATTAAAATAATATATAAATGGATGGTATATCATATATAAAGAATCATTAACATGTTATATTTATTATTTACATGAGTTAAACATCATTATTATACCCATCCAAATAATAATATATTGAATAACAATTACACCACGACCTGGAGACGGTAATCCGTACGTACGCACGTATGGTGACATGTTATTCAAAGGGTGGATAGAATACTTAATATGGTTGTACCATATTTATAATAACATCATAGTATATATAATATACTGGATTTATTATTTTAGAATGGTAATAACAATGAAATAAGAAGTGGAAGAAGAAAGGAACTTGAAAAGGGTTGGTGAAGACATTACCTCTTCTTCAGGTTCTTCCTTTTGATTTGATCAAAACGGCTCCGTTGGATGGATTTCTGATCAAACTAAGGCCTCTAGGTTGTAGTGAGGGACGTTGGGAGAGTATTTGGGCAGAGTTTGGCCGACCCAAAAGGCTTTGAAGGTGTGAAGAAATGGGAAGGAGGAGTTCCCTTTTATAAGCGGGGTGAGGGGCACCTTTGGAAAAGCTAGAACTATAAATTTATAATAAATTCATATTCGGTTTATAATGGCTCCAAATTTGATTATTTAAATTTTATGGTGCGGATGGGTCGAAAACAACTCAACCAATAGAATTTAGACCGGTTTGGATACTTATATTAACCTTATCTTCAACTATTAACTCTAAGTTAATTAGTTTGACACTTACCATGTCACTTTGTATTTTTAAATTATATGGTTAATAAACATACCATGTACATCCAAAAGACCCCCCAAGTGGTCCATTAATGATGAACCTATCATGATATAAGTCTCTGGGCCGAACATTAGATTTTTAGGAATTTAATATCAATTAATAATATAATATTTGTTTTAAAAACACTTTTATGTCAATTTTGACACTATTCAATAGTTGATTTTTGTGAAACTCATAACAGAATGATTAATTCAAAAACATTTAATTAAATGGTTTCTAACATGTCATATGAACTTATAAAATTAGTTTAATTAATAAAAAGTCTCAAATTATATTTATTTTGGTATTTATAATATCAATTATTTTAAATTTTCACTATTATGGTAATTACTGCATCATCATTGTGTCATAAATAAATTAAATTATTTAATCTATAAAAATTATAAATAAACTATCATTATGTAGGAAATCGTTTTATCTTTCTAATGAATATTTATAGTCGAATGTCCAACATATATAACCCTGTTTAAAAATTGTTTTGCTAAATGATATACGATTGTGTCATTTTTGTATTCGTTTTAACTTAATTAAAATAAAGTGTCCCTATCACCTACAAGTGGCTCCATGGGGTCCCAAAATCGACCCAAAGATGCCTATGTTCGAAAATGTATCAGAAAATAAGTCTTGGACACGTTTTAGGGTAATTTAGTACTATTATAATATTATTTCTTAACCCTCATTTACCGGATTTACCCTTAACCATGGTAAATAAAATATTTACCGCAATAATTATTCAAAATGTCTAAAAATAAAAGTTATCTATTTACACAATTTGAACATTTTGATTCCAAATATGGAATCCATTTTTATAAATTCAAAACACAGAAGTGGAAGAAATTAATTTAAAATTAATTCCCGTTGTTAAAACAAAAAAGCGTGTTTTTAAGATATAATAATTATCAAAAGATTGATACTTGTTTATGTTCGGTTTAATTGTGAAATTTTGTCCAAAGACCAACATTGTATTAAATGGTAAAAATATATTCTAAATATTCTTAAAACCACTCAAATTCATAATTTATCACTATTAATTATTTTGATTAAAAAAGTTGTTTTTAATTAAAATTTAGTAATTTTCACTATTCATCAAAAAATGAAAGTTATCCGAAAAGTACCAAAATTTCAACTTAGTCTAAATTCAATACTCCAAATCCAAAAATGAAGTCCATTTTGAAATATAAAATATATATAATTTCAAAAAGTAGGTATTAATATTCATAACGGCTAGTTTGATTGGTTGTGGTGTGTGTTAGAACTCAAAGTTGCGTACAACACGCGCTACTATATTATTCAAAGGAAAGCATACCGTGGAAGCTTGGGATGTTTAATTTTAAAATTTTGATGTCCCCATTTAGTCAAAAAGTTTAAAATATTGTATTTAAAAAGGGTTCACAATTAAAAGTTGGTAAAAGTGCAATACTGAAAATGAATTTGTTCTTACATTATGTCTAAAAAACTCATAATATGGATTCTAAAATTATAAGGATTATATAAAGTTTAAAATTTAGTTAATACTATTCATAACCTATTTTGAACGGCTTTTTTGGTACTTCATGGTGTGCTTGAACTCGGTGTTGCGTGTAGTGCAAGTTATTGAATTATTTTGAAAAATAACACACTATGAAATCTTAGGGTGATACATTCTCCCCTCCTTCAATAAATTGCGTACTCACAATTTGAAATTGTTCTTCGAAAATAAAAGGTTGAAAATAAAAAAAAATATCTTTGTGGGAAAACCCACATCGGAAATTGGGTTACTAAAATTTAGTCTTAAAATGAGGAAAAGAGAAATGAAAGGGTCACCACCAAATTATGATCTCGATTAGGAGAACATTGGTGGAAATTAGAGACATATAATAGGAGGGAAAACGTAAATATTTATAGGTAGTGATTGAGGTCATCAATCACAAACAAGTTTAAAATTGAGGTCCTTAAAATCATCAATCTATGATGATTTGAAATACCATCGGTTCAACAAAACATAGGGTATTGGGATAACACATTTTTGACGCTTCAAAATATCTTAGTTGAAATCCCACATTAAAAAATGAATTAATGAGGCCTCTATTTAAAATAAAGAGTGGAAAGTATTAAGATTACCGGAAATAACACATACTAGGGTTCCATGTAGGAAAATATGGATATGGAAGAGAAATCTAACCATCAATTATCTGATGGAGAGTGGTAGAGAACATGGCTATGAAAAGGCCAACAATCCCAAAGCCATAAATTAGTGATGATTTAAGTTACCATCTAGGACAACATTTTTGTTATAAGTTCCTTTATTAATGTTGAGGAATTTATTTATGAGATTGGCTAAGATCGTAAGGAGATATACATACTTTATAATTAGTGTTTTATCAATTAATAAATTTCTACCACAAACTCATCTTTCACTCTAAAATATAATAGAACGTAAAAAAAATTCTATTTATACTATTCATACATGGTACCAATATAAACGAATTTATAATTCATCTACCAGATCTTTTTAAAAAAACTACATTATTTAATCCAGGACATCTCGTGGGCCTGTGGTAGGTGATACACCCTTGTCGCCCTTCGGTTGCGGGTTCAAGTCTCGCGGCCTTGCCGGACGCGATGGGTTGCTGCCCGACCTCCGTGTCGTCCTTTTATGGAAATCCAAAATAATCCAAACTAGAACTATCCAAAATAATTCTGTCCAAACTCACAATCCAACATTTATAAGGAAGGTAAAAATAATGTAGAAACTTTTTACCCCATAATAGCATATGAATACCTTCATCATGTATTCTTTTATTACACTGAAACATCCTGAATTACCATATTCCTTATTGATTACATTCATACTCCCTTACTCCATATAGAATGTTGGATATACTTCATCAATCCAAAAATGTTTTAAACCCCAACGATGATGGAATATACAAATCATTAATCAGCTTCATGGTAGTCAAGAATATCCAATATAATGTATCCAAATCAATCATGTATTATTCTAAAATCACTACCTGAGTATGAGAACCATATTATGGTTTATCTTTCTCTCAACCATATATTTTCCAAAAATTTAACCTCCTATTGAGTCACTTTTCTTTGTTCTACACAATATCAAGTCCTTAATGAAATAGTACTGCAGTACAATCCTTATATACTCCATAATTATTATAACAAGTACATTGTTGATGCAACACTCAAATGACATAATCAACATAAGAACTCTAATCATTCCTCTTCATCTGTGGTAGTATCATAACTTGATTATTATCCAATAGCACCATTTGCGGCATAGTCTGATGACTGGGACATAGGTTCGAGTAGTGTGCAAACTCCTTGCAAATGAAGCATTGTACATTTGAAACCATTTTCTTACCCTTGCAGTCAAGTACTTTGTGCCCTTTTCCTCCACACTTATAACAAACTCCCATTCATTTCAGGCAAGTTCCAAGGTGTTTCTTCCCACAGTTATCACATATGGGAAAATTCTTCTTTTCCCTTTTCCCTTTATCCATCTTTCCCTCTTCCATCCTTTTCTTCTCTTACTTCCCTTCAAATCCATAGGACTCAGTAAACTCTTTACTTATCTTATCAACACATGATATTATTTCTTCATATGATGATAATACATTGGAGACTATTTCTCTTATAAATTCTAGCTTAAGACCATGAAAGATATGATCCTTCCTTCTCTTTGGATCATGTGCATTGTTGTAGTTCTCATTTCTTCTACTGGGCTCCATTTCTAAACAATGGAATACACTAGATTAGTTTATGAATAACAATACCTAATCCCAAACTTGTAAAACACATAACATAAATTTAATAGTTTATGGATATAATCCACAATCATAAAAATGTCTCCTTTGAGGATGTATATACTCATAAACCCTTCATAATGGTTTGTAAAGAAAATGAGAATTATCATAAGTATATCCCCTGGGAGTGTCGTAACCAAGAGTGCAGGAAGGCCCGTTGTCGTGCACCAGTTCCCGTTCTAGTCTAGCTCAAAGCGGTGTTTTCGGGTTTTACCCCTAGGTACATCTGTGCCAGAGCCGCCTCTACCTGCTCGTATCCAGACAGGGATTTATTGCTCGGAAAACTCACAAAATCACTACAATACCAAAATTCTAGGATGTTCTTCTATACTAATCCTCAAAGTTCATCTTAGGTCTATGTGCTTTAATCAGAGTTTATCTAAATCTAGATTCCAAGGTTGTACTAAACTTCCTCTGATACCAACTGTAATTCCCCGACTCTAGTTACCCAGAGTCGGTGAATTATTACATAACATTGGAATGATCACAAGAAAGATCAAATATCAAAAGACCGATTAGTTTAGTAGCCTTGGAAACACTAGATATATTCATAAGTTTTACATTAAATCATAAAGTGAAAAACTACTAAAACAACATAATGTCTCTATAGTCCACACTATTATCCCCTCATAATATCCCTGCAGGTCATTCATAACTTTCTTCTTCACATCATGGGAAAAATAAAACATAGAAAAGGGGTGAGCTCAATTGCCCAGTAAGGATAACAATATAGCGGAACATTCAAAAATAAGCATAAAGATTTAAGGCAATGCATTACTAAAACAAAATCCTTTTAATCTTGAACTTCAACATAGTATGGAAAAAATAAAATGAAATAATTCCATTTACTTATTCACATGGATATTCTACTAATAGAATATTCACATGCAATATCAATAACCACTTTCATAATGATGGAATGCATAATTCTGATCTTTAATTTCATTGTCAAGGCCTCGTCCCAAGACCTAGGGGCTAACTGTAACCGGAACCCAACCCGGAGTGCCTCTAATAACCGGACACCAACCCGGAGTGCCTCAAATAACCGGACACCAACCCGGAGTTCCTCTAACAACCAGAGACAAAACCGGAGTTCCTCTAATAACAGGAGACCAAACCGGAGGGCTTACTTTTACCGGTCCCCAACCCGGAACATACTTGTCTAACACATTCATCTGAATGAAAGGTTGAAATATAACATAAAAATTCGGATTACAAAAAACTTATGAAATGTAAATACTTTAAACAAAAACCATGAGTGACATAATAATAACTTATCCACAGTCAAAAATATCACAAAACATTCAATAAAATATGGATGTTTTGTATTATAATATATCAACTTCAAATAAGCTTAAAATCCATCAAAGGATGTTGACATAGATGAAATCAAGACTATTTTAGAAAAATATCTCTTTCTATTTTGAAATCATTTAAGAGTCTTATATTTATGAAATAAAACATTTTTTTGAAAATATTATTATTATCTTGTAAGGGAAGCTTTGACAATTTTATAACGGTGGTAAATAGCCGCACCGTCCGTATAAGTTAAAAAACATTCTTACCTTAAATTTGTCGAAAAGGTTAAAAGTGACTTGTTTGGAAAATGACGAAAATATTCCTTTCGAAACACATAAGGGTATAAATGACTTTAACCCATATTATTGTAAATAGTAAACATGTTTTGAAATACATTATTAAGAAACATGGACGTGGATGAAAAAGAGATCCCAGTAGATTATTACATATAAACAATCTCGGATAATGAAGAGATTGTGAAATAACCCTTACCAATTTGGTAACTTATGAAACATACAACCCATAGAAGAGGTATCATACAATTAATATATAAATACACATAAATTAGAGTGTATTACACAAAGAATATAATTATGGGCAGTACATACACCACACAAAAGGTGATGGTGGCAATATGGTATGAATCTCACGGGAATAAGGAGTGAGATGAAAACCCCTTACCTTGTACTTTTCCTTGGTTGGGGTAGGTTAACATCTTGTATAATGGTGAAATAATTGTTATTAAATTATACAATAATCATATATATTAATATGATATCATATATGATCATTTAACATTGATTTGTTAATAATATCTTTTAATTATCGTCGTTTCGGATGTTAACTTACTCATTTTCTTTTATATGTTTTGTTACAAAATCTGTGTTTGATATGGATAGGTTGTATCTCATTCATATCCAGAATGATATAAAGTCCTTAAACATCATTTTTAAATTATCAAATGATAATTATACTTTAATGGATACGATGGAGAATGAATCTCATCGCGTTCGTGGAGACGGTAGTCCATACGTACGCACGAGCGACAATATCATTCTTTTGATATTAAAATAATATATAAATGGATGTTATATCATATATACAGAATAATTAAAATTTTATATTTATTATTTACATGAGTTACACATCATTATTATACCCATCCAAATAATAATATATTGAATAACAATTACACCACGACGTGGAGACGGTAAGCCGTACGTACGCACGTATGGTGACATGTTATTAAAAGGGTGGATTGAATACTGAATATTGTTGTACCATATTTATAATAACATCATAGTATATATAAGATACTGGATTTATTATTTTATAATGGTAATAACAAAGAAAGAAGAAGTGGAAGAAGAAAGGAACTTGAAAAGGGGTGGTGAAAACATTACCTCTTCTTCAGGTTCTTCCTTTTGATTTGATCAAAAGGGCTCCGTAGGTTGGCTTTCTGATCAAAATAAGGCCTCTATGTTGTAGTGATGGAAGTTGGTAGAGTATTTGGGCAGAGTTTGGCCGAACCAAAAGGCTTTGAAGGTGTGAAGAAATGGGAAGGAGGAGTTCCCTTTTATAAGAGGGGTGAGGGGCACCTTTGGAAAAGCTAGAAATATTAATTTATAATAAATTCATATTCGGTTTATAATGGCTCCAAAGTTGATTATTTAAATTTTAAGGTGTGTATGGGTCTAAAAAAACTCAACCAATAGAATTTAGACAGGTTTGGGTACTTATATTAACCTTATCTTTAAATATTAGCTCTAAGTTAATTAGTTTGACATTTACCATGTCACATTGTATTTTTATATTATATGGTTAATAAACTTACCATATACATCGAAACTACCCCCAAGTGGTCCATTAATGATGAAACTATCATGATATAAGTATCTTGTCCGAACATTATATTTTTAGGAATTTAATATCAATTAATAATATAATATTTGTTTTAAAAACTCTTTTATGTTAATTTTGACACTATTCAATAGTAGATTTTTGTGAAACTCATAACAGAATGATTACTTCGAACGAATTTAATTAAATGGTTCCTAACATGTCATATGAACTTATAAAATTAGTTTAATTAATAAAAAGTCTCATATTATATTTATTTTGGTATTTATAATATAAATTATTTTAAATTTTCACTATTTTGGTAATTAGTGCATCATCATTGTGTCATAAATAAATTTAATTATTTAATCTCTAAAAATTATAATCAAAATATAATTATGTAGGAAATCTTTTTAGATTTCTAATGAATATTTATAGTCGAAATTACAACATATATAACCCTATTTAAAAATTGTTTTGCTAAAACATATATGCTTGTGTCATTTTTGTATTCATTTTAACTTAATTAAAATAAAGTGTCCCTATCACATACAAGTTGCTCCATGGGGTCCCAAAATCGACCCAAAGATGCCTATGGTCGAACATGTATCAACCAATAAGGCTAGGACACATTTTAGGGTAATTTAGTATTATTATAATATTATTTTTTAACCCTGATTTACCGGATTTACCCTTAACCATGGTAAATAAAATATTTACCGTAGTAATTATTCAAAATGTCTAAAAATAAAAGCTACCTATTTACACAATTTGAACATTCTGATTCCAAATATGGAATACATTTTTCTAAATTCAAAACACAAAAGTGGAAAAAATTAATTTAAAATTAATTCTCGTTGTCAAAACAAAAAGCGTATTTTTAAGATATAATAATTATCAAAAGATTGATACTTGTTTATGTTCGGTTTAATTGTGAAATTATGTCCAAAGACCAACATTGTATTAAATGGTAAAAATATATTATAAATATACTTTAAAACCACTCAAATTAATAATTTATCACTATTAATTATTTTGATTTAAAAAGTTGTTTTTAATTAAAATTTAGTAATTTTCACTATTCATCAAAATATGAAAGTTCTCCGAAAAGTACAAAAATTTCAACTTAGGCTAAATTCGATACTCCGAATCCAAAAATGAAGTCAATTTTGAAATATAAAATATATATAATCTCAAAAAGTAGGTATTAATATTCATAACGGCTAGTTTGATTGGTTGTGGTGTGTGTTAGAACTCGAAGTTGCGTACAACACACGCTACTGTATTATTCAAAAGAAAGCGTACCGTGGAAGCTTGGGATGTTTCATTTTAAATTTTTGATGTCCCCATTTAGTCAAAATGTTTAAAATATTTTATTTAAAAAGGGTTCACTATTAAAAGGTGGTAAAAGTGCAATACTGAAAATGAATTTGTTCTTACATTATGTCTAAGAAACTCATAATATGGATTCTAAAATTATAAGGATTATATAAAGTTTAAAATTTAGTTAATACTATTCATAACCTCTTTTGAATGGCTTTTTTGGTAAGTCATGGTGCACTTGAACTCGGTGTTGCGTGTAGTGCAAGTTATTGATTTATTTTGAAGAAATAACACACTATGAAATCTTGGGGTGTTACACTGAAGAAGAGTGGAGGAGCAAAGATGCTACATCCTGCAAGAATGGCTACTGTCTTACACCAGGATTATATCAATCCCATGGGGACTAATATCATTCCATGAATGGGGAATCTCAGTCCACTTGAGGAATTTCTCACTCCTTTGGGGACCATTGGGAATGGAAAATGTTCATGGAGAGGAACACTATGTATATTGCATGGGGCGAGGCCAAAAGTTAACATCATGTGATGAGGAAAATGGGTCTTATTAGTTTAGTGTCCTACAACTCAGATGATGAGGATGCACTCCTCACCCCTATGACATACCTAACTTGTGTACTTTAAGCATTGGTGAATAGTAGGAACCAACAATGTTGTGTGGAGATGGGGTTGTGAAGTGATCAATTAAGGTGCTCACGTTAGCGTGGATATGAGAGGATGAAATATATGATAGTGTTCGTATGTGAAGAAGCACGGGGATAAGAAATGCAACATGAATAACTGCCAAAGGGACCTTCAAATCCTTTCATACAAACATATAGGGCCATACAAGAGAAGGGTTTCTATAGCATGTGTGTTCCCAGGAAGTGACCTAGTGAATCTATATCACTCCACAGAGTGGTGAGACTCCATTAAGGGGAGTGATTCACACTGTGGAGTTGGTTCCCTATGGAGTGGGATATACATGTTTATAAATGTTCTTCATGAAGTGAATGTTCTTTCATAGAGTAGGACTTCACGGAGCATAGGTGCCTTGAAAAGTGTGATGTTGAGAAGTAATGTAATTCACAAAGCACAGTGATATATCCTTAACATGGATTCCACATTTGTGTTGAAGGTACTTCGTGAATCATGAGTTCTTTTTGAAGACCCTAGTTCCCTTAGGTATCTCCTTCCTTTGTGATGGCCAATGTGCTTTTCAAGGGGAATCCATGCTTGAAGAGAGGTTGTATTTGAGAAAAACAGATGGTATTTCACAATGATAAAAAAAATTAAGAGCTCATTTTTTATCAATAATTTATAAAGCAGATGGTACATCAATATTTGGGATATGAGAAATAAAATGGTTCTACTATCGATCCTTTCAGTCCAATGGAATACTCGTATTTATAGGTGAGAGGGTGTGCGAAGCTCTGATAGCGCTTTGCGAAGCCACTTGTGTTTTTCCATTGGATGTGGATTGTGTCATGTTTGTCATAACTGTAGAGTCGACCATCATCCCCTCCACGACGAAGAGGCCTTCTTCATTCCCTCTACTGTTCTTGTACAGGCTTACGTTGTTTCCAATGGGATCACAGAGGCTATCATGTTCCCATCATGGTGCGAAGATTTCTGCAAATTGCACCATTACTGAAGATTCTTCTCTCCTATTCCTCTATGGAAATCATATAGGGGGGCCACATTTTTTCCCTGGCCATTGTGCTAAGGGGATTCACACTAGAAGGGATGCTGAAGGAATATGATATGGTGCTTCGCAAAGCATCCCATTGTCCATTGGTGTGATTTTTTCATATTTCTCCTATGCACTCATTTTGGCACAAATATATACCCCCCCCCCCGAAACATGCAGACAAAGTGAAAATGAGGGTCAAATTATGAGGGTAGATCTCCAGAATTATTAGGCTAATTACAAATCCAGAACACAAAGAATGGTCATGATGTAGATAGGCGATGCATGAGCCCAGAACATCACAATGCTCTCCATGACCAGGAACACTGTGTAGCTTGCCACAGCTAGGCATGCAGAGGAGATCAGAGGTCCTAGCCTATAAATAGGGTAGGTGTACCCATATATTTTCCTTAATTATATCTGAATTTTTGTGCATGGGTTTTATATTCATGAAGCTTTTCAAACTGAATGACCTATCTTTGTGAATCAGACCCACTTTTTCATTACGGAGCACAATGAGTCTTTTAACTCTATGATTTTGTGCTATACAGATTGTACTTGCCAGGTCTGTGGTAGTGCTCTATGAACTGTCTCTATGATCTAGCTCTATGGTGGAGCTCTACGATCGATCACTATGATCCCAAACAAAAAATTAAAATGTTTTTTAGATGTAATGTATCACCAAGAAGCTTCCAGGGGGTCCTTCTGGATGATGGTCGAAGGGTAGAGTTGGTGGATAACCTAGGAATTAAGGAATGTGCGTAGAGCCATTCAGACCTCAAATCCATGGTGGAGTTATTGTTGGATAGCCAGAAGAACTAACCTCTATGAAAAAGACTTCCCTTATTTGGTATTTCTATGAGGTATGATGTTCTCATTCCCCAAGAAATAAAGGATGAGCTACCTTATTGGTTTAAGAGTACGTTGAGAAAGCGCTAGTGGTTTAGGTTGTCCAACTATTATGCATGGGATTATCATACACCCATTAATGTCTACTAGATGTATAACCATGTTAACAACGTTGATGGGAAGGCATTTCAGCCAGAGGTGTCTCCCATGCAGTACCACATAGTTTTGAAGTCGAATATGGGGAACCTTGATAAGGGGTTTGATCGATGCGTGGGATCTGTGATAGGGAAGTAATTTCTGGGATGACTGGGCATGGTCTTATTGGGCTTGTGCCTCCTATAAGGAGTTTGGGGTGCAGCTGAGGTGAGGTGGCCCATATGAGGTGTCATGGACCTCCTAATTTATCATGTACCAGCTAAAGTAACTGATTCTAGAGTGGTTGAGAAGGTTGTCATCGGGGAACCATACTTTTAATTTCACCATGGGGAGGTTGGTATCAGCCTCTTGGACATTCACAAAATATTGAGGATTTTGATATTGGGGGCGATGTATGCTATGTTCCTCCCTTCCATGAATACATGGGTTCACCCTGAGTAGATTTCACCACTAGAATAAGTATTGATGAACCTGGTGCCAATAGAAGAAAATTAGTCGATGAGGGATTTCCACTTTATGTTGTGTTTCAGGCAGTTAATGAATTTCCCTTTAGATAGCATGTTTCATGTGAGGCCTCCCACATGCCCGAATGGGTCCCAACTCAATAAGGAGAACTCATATTGGTGACTATTGGAGGAAATCTTGTTGAAGACATGGGATTTCAATGTCATTACCAAGCAGAAACTGGTGGTTAGGATGGTAGCCTTCATCTCCATGCTCATCTGAGGTTGGGTACTGTCAGTAAAGGATATGAACATGGGTGTATGTCCAAGAACCTTTATCATGGAATATATATTGTTTAGGGGGGAATAGATCAGTCTAGGGATCCCAGTGTTGGATAAGCTATACAATTTTTTGTGGGATATCATTTATTGGAAGATTCCACATGGGGTGTCTGAGCCTCTCCTTTTTCTATATGGGTGGATACTGGTTCATATGGGTGCATATGAATACCTCAACAAAATTTCCCCTCCAAGGTCAAATTTCCAACCATCTATTCTGAATGTAGTGGGGAGTTTCACGAACATGTTGACCATGCCACTAGTGCTGAACAAAGGCAATAGGTTATACGAGTTCAAATTCCATATGTTACCATTGTCAAAAGGAATTTTCACTAATAACGTTCAGAGAATGGAGGAACATCGGTACTACCTCCTGGCTATTCAGGACGGAGTCCTGGCGGCACGGGTTGAAAATGTGCCTCTCTGTGAGATGTACACACTACACTGCTTCACGAGCCTGATTTTTTTAATGTAGAGGCTGATCTCACGGGTCTACTGGGGAGTACACACGGAGGACCTTCCATGAGTGATAATGCAAATGTGGCTCATTCTCACATGGGAGGATGGAAATATGCATATTGAGCTTCCACCTCCCACATTTGTTTATGGGATAGGGTAGATTATTTCCATGAGTTGGTATGTAGCCTAACCATGGGATATTTTGAAGTGGAGGACCATATGTTCCAGTGACGGGGAGCCTTCACAACCTCGTGGTTGGGGCCAGAATCTGGAAATAAGATCCCATGGTGGTAAGGCTACGGTAGTGGTGAGGACTGTGCAAGTCAAAAGGTCTGAGGTTGAGGCAGACCCGATGGTCCTGTAGGAGAAAATTTGGTGATAAGGGAGGCCACCTAGGGGGATCCATAGGATAACCACTTCGGCTTCGAGGAAGCTTCTATACCATACAAATATGCCTAAGGATGATATTTTCCCAGAGGCTTTGGACTTTTCAGATATGAATGGAAAATTATTCAATCCTACCCATATATGGAACCATATGAACTATATTGGGATTTATTTTTCTGGGATTGGTCATGCCAGGGCTGTATTTGTGATATCGTAGGCAAAAGGGGAGTAGTACATTGCCAATTTGGAGGACTTCATGCACACTCAGGGTGCTCCACGTCTAATGAAGGATTGGTTGAAAGTGATGCTCAATCAAATAGTATATATTTAGTTATCTTCCTCTGAATGGAGGGAGTTATTTCCCCTGCCAGAAGAATAAAAAGAGTCCTCTTGGGGGAAGATGTCGGTAGAGGGAGCCCTTTGGAGTAATGTGAGGTCACCAACTCCAAGCTGGAAGTGCTTTTAAATTCTCTTGATGTAAAATCTAAACTATTTTTATGTGATTGTTATTTAGGTATTTTAAGCATTCTAAGAAAACATTTGACCTATGAATGAGGACCTAAAATGCTAAATTCGATACTGGGAAATGGTTGATGTGGCTTAAGGATCTGCACATGTAACCATGGAGATTAAATTACCTTGTGGGGTGACAAAACCAGGGTGGTTCTTCCGAAGTCTTTAGATTTCATAACCATATACAGAGGTCAAGGCCTCAGAGACTTGGCAGAAACATCTTAGGGGAAACACTGACTATTTGATCTTTGTATGTCTTGTTCATAAAATTTGTAACAATCGTATATCTAATTAGGCCAACTGACATCTGTGTATTCCCACATGCATATTTCATAATATGGAATAGTCCACATTGGAGAGGATGGATAGGTATCCTAGAACTTCGTTTACCAGTGTAACTCTGATGGTAGAGGATGCGGACGCCCATACTAAATTAGCCACAACACTCCTAATCATAGGTGGGACTGTCACCAAGACAGAACCCGAAGTCATCAAGGTTGAATATGACGACGAGGATCAATCAGATGAAATGAGACCAGAACTATCTGACTAGAATATAGATGAAGATCTTAATGATGAGTTACTAGAAGTTTTCCATGTTTACAAACCCAAAAACCCCATGGAACAAGATTGGATGGCTTCCGATGAAAATGATAACAAGTTCAACTATCGCTGGTCATAAAACATTATCAAGTGCTTCATTTAGTAGACCCACAAGAACAGTGTATAGACTGTATGGGGATTATTTTTTATAGATTCTCAAACTATGTTATACAATAGTTGATGCCCAGCGTCCTCATATCCACATTGAAGACTTCATGGCATAGAAAATAGAGGAACATAACCGCAACTTCGTTTTGGGATGGCAACGGTGGAAGTATGTGAACATCATGAGACTCTAAGAGGCTGAAAATGAGATCCAATGGTTGAGGGACCAAGAGAAACAATATTATTCTTTCCTAGATGCACATTTAGGGCTCATATCACGACTGAAGGCCCACCTTGAAAAGGATTAAGAAAATTAGTGGGGAGCCTCTAATGATATGTCTATCAGTGGAGCTGATGAGGGTTGGTCCAGGATCTAGGTTGATGAACTACTCACCATTACCATCGATAAAGAGTGGGAGCGTAATAGGATGGAGTGTTTCTTGGACACTGCAATGGAGAGAGTGGTGGAGAATTGATTCTAAATTGAAGATTTCAACACATCTATAAGTGGGGCCATTCCATGGGCACTGTAATTTTTGTGAACTGATAAATATACATTCATGTTTTGTCTTTTTTTGATCATGAGTTCTATTATTTGTTTTGGGTCACTGCATTTCCATTACATTCGTGAAGTATCATGTGATCAATCCCTATTATCACATGGGTCATTCCCGATTTGAGAATCAAGGGT
This sequence comes from Viscum album, assembly GCA_963277665.1. Lineage (NCBI taxonomy): Eukaryota > Viridiplantae > Streptophyta > Magnoliopsida > Santalales > Viscaceae > Viscum > Viscum album. The sequence continues at coordinate 1,954,453,582 of OY728127.1, read as the reverse complement.
TGACCACATCGTTATTCTGTATGAATATGAGAGAGCCAACCAGGCTCTTGGAATTCGGGATCTAACCAACTGATCTGGATATTTGGGAAGGAAGAGGGAGGCCTGACTAGAGAATTAACTTCTTAGAGTAGACGAATATCCATTTTCTTAATGTGTTCTACTGCACGATCGGGGTAACTCTTGGGGCGTTGGAATAAATCCGAACATAGAAGAGTGGAAAGTGTGATTCACAATATAAAAAATTCGTAACAATATAGGGATGGTATGATAATGAAAGATAACTATTGACTGTGTTTGAAAGAAAATAACCCAAATGTGTTACCCTGAAATAGGGATAATAATTAGGGCCGACCGTAGACCATGTCTGAGTCATAGGGCCTGACTTGAAATGTCACCCATTAGTCTTCTAGAACATTATCCTAGGACAGTAGGAGAGCCATAGGTTGAGCATCTGTATTGTTAGGGAGTTCATTCAGGCATGAAAGAGGATGAGGATCAAATTAAAAGGCACACAATATGTGGTGGCTGGAGTGATGTGTTTCCTAAATGATGTCCAAAAATCTCAAATTTAAGACACCATGATGAAAACACAATAGGTGAGTGCATTGGTCTAATCAGGGATCAAACTCATTTCCTGAAAGGATCTCTCTAGTGAGATCCTAGAGTGAACTATAGTTTTACAACATGCCAATGAGGATGATAAACAAGTAGTTTAATGTATTATTGTGAGGATGGAGGCAATGGAGGTCTTGAAATGGGGGTAAAGTGGCTTGGATGGTCATATTATAGGGTTTATAAGCATGTTGATTGATCTCAGAATTAGAAATCCAGATTTTACTATGGATCCTACAAGGGTAGGTATTAATCCATTCATAGTTCTTCAAGATCTGTACAGTTTAATTTCATGCGGTAAAGGCACAAGGAGAAGGGATCTTTGAAGGGATATGTGATGCAGTGACTATAAATTTGACATGAATGAGGAAAGAATGATGCTTTCTACAAATCACGTGCCTCCAACATAGATCCCAGACAATGGGGTTGAAACAGATAATTATCATGTTGGACCCGAGGCGAAATTATCAGGTGATCCTATGTTTCTCATGAAGATGGGAATCTTGAAGGATGTAGTTTTGGAGGACCCATATAGATTAATTTCATACAGGAGGATGAAAAGGGAAAGGGGAGATCCAAAATGGTGGAGTACTCGATGTGGCCTCTATAGACTAGACATGAATGAGGACCAAAGAAATCAATACCACATCATGTAATCCTAGGGTAATTATTTGGTCGAGATACTAAAGATGGAGAAATTTAGGTTGGGCCTAAGGCAAAGCCTTCTCGTATTCTGATGTACCCCATTAGATTGGGAATCAATCCATACATTGTTATTAGATTGCAGTGTAACGTCATGCAGGATGAATGACATGTGTGGTACGCTGGTGTCAGTACACATCCTACCAGAACTACAAATCCCACGTGAGTAGTGCACGATGTGGGAAACAAGGAGTAGTGATGGGATTTTCTAAGTACATGGAGGCACACATTAGGTTAAATGGAACGTTATGTGAATGGTGTCCTATTATTACTGAATATCCAAATTAACACACATAGATGCACATAGGGGTAAAATCAAGTGTGTTGGAACTCCACTTGAACATAAGGGAGTGGAATGATGTGAATCATGGCGCCTGAGATATGGATTTCAATGAAGGTGGCATGATGATAGAGGATAACTATAGAACATGTTATAAACACAACATATATTTTGTATTTTCCTAGTATGCAGACAGAAAAATGATGGTTGACTGCTGACCAAGTTCAAAACATGGTCCCTCTCTCAAAATATCATCTAAGGTCTTCTGGCGCATCAGCCCAAGACAGTAGGTGAGAGAATTTGGAATTAGACTAGTCCATGAAGGGGGTACCATCAAACACGTAAGAGGATGGAAATCCAGATAAAGGGATCATGAAGCATTGAAATTAATGAGGGAATTTTCCTGTGGAATCCAAAACATTGGGGTCTTTGCCACGGTGCATTTTATTTTTCAACTGAGACGTGTCATATTAGAGGGAGTAAAATCCCATTCCGATGACATGGGTCCTATGAGTTTTAACTCTGAGATTATGATCATAGATTTGACCATTGATAGGGGATTTGGGTTAATGGAATTCAAATAGGGTAGTTATGTAACAAAACCTAACATGGATGGGGACCAAATATTCCTTTCATCATATGAAACATTTTTTATAAAACCCACACATTGTTTAATGCCATGATTATTGGACAATGGTATGCATTTTAACATCTTTCCCATGGAATAATGGAGTATTAAATGTGTATGGGGTAGGAACTGAAGGCTAATCATCTGGGAGTTCATATGTATCCCATGAGGATGGGAATTAGGAAATATGTAGTTTTTAATGATCATAGATTATGGTCATAGAACACAAACTTGGATGTCATGAAAAAAGGATACACATGGTGTCGTTGCAGAAAAACCCCAAGTGAATGAGAACCCAAGAGGTACCCACCACAGCACATGATTTTGATAGAGTTCGGGCCAAGGGGTGTCTAAAGAGGGGAAGATTTGAGATACCTAGGGCTAGACCTGAAGACAAAATTTTTGGGTGTTTCAATATATCCAAAAATGATGGGAATCAAGCAATACATAGTTCTAGATATGTAATGGTAGTTTACCAATGCCGGGTGGAATACTATTGTATGGGTTTATCCCATGCACCAAAATAATGATCATTTTATTGATATTGTTTTTTATTTATAGTGGATGCATTATTTTTTGTGAAGAAACAATCCTAGGATAAAGAATCTAGGCATCGCTACTAGAATCAAGCCATGTATTGTCCTTGAAAAATTGCATGGTGGATGATTAATACCAAACATTATGTCCCCTAGAGAAAGGAAATCACAATGTAGTTTTGTTTATTATTGTGGGGCCAGGATGATAGTGTCATAGTTAAGGGTTGTCTAACAGAACTAACCCATGCATTTTAATAATGTCCAGAAAAGATGAAAAAAATTTAAAGTCATGTGCGACCAGGGAGTATAGTTTAACGTCCCCTAGCTTAGATGCTCACAGAAGAACATGGTTCTAAAGGGAATTCACAAGGGGTGATTGTGCATATCTTATGAAAATGAGGACATGAGTCCACATCACATCGTGCGCAACTGCATAGTGGTGGGACCTCGGGCCAAGGGTCAAGAACAAATCTGATGATATTGGGTTGGACCTAAAGATGTAATTTATGGGCATTGCTACATATTGCATGAGGACGGGAATAAATCCATAAGTAGTTATTTACAATGTTGTGATGTTTAACACTGTATGAAAAGGAATGGGGTAGGATAGAATAGCTCCTAAATGGGGAGTACCTGGTGAGGCTATTAAAAACTTGATGTGAATGAAGAAATAAGCCCTCATACATTACACCATGCATTCTTATGAGTCAGGGCCAAAAGGCTGAATTGTAGATATAACTAATGGATCTTGAGCAGGACCTGAAAATGAAATGTTTGGGAATTCCAATGTATCCCATAGATAAGGGAATCATGTCATATATTGTTCTGAAAGATTAATGCAATTCAACCTCATTCTATAAGGATGATGACAGATCATAGTTTATTATCATAGAGTTCTCCCCATAAGAAGTAAGACTCTTCCAAGCAATCGTAAACCTTGACCAAATCCCTAAGCCCACGTGATCCACAATCGATGTTGGAAAAAAGTGAAGATAAGGTATTTAAAACCTGGGGAATATAGATAAAGGGGAAACGATGTGGAGCATTAAATGACACCACACCTTGGATTCATCCTCTTGATGGGAAAATGTGGACTGAGGAATAAAACCAAGGGTGTCTAAATTTCACTTGGAAATGAAGGAGTGGAAAAGGATGTGAATCATGTGAACAATATTTCAGGCTTAATGGGGGTGGCATAAAATTGGAGGATTGATGTTGACCTTGTTCTAAACACAGTATCCATATCATGTGACCTAAAATGGGAACAAACAATTGTGGATTGACTACTGACCCTATTAAAAATGTGGGACTTATGTAAAATTGTTGTTCGAAATCCTCACTAACATTGGACCAAGATGGAATTAGACCACATAGGTCTAGAATCCATGACGTTTGCGGGACCTTTCGATTGTGAAAGTTGATTAAATCCCAAATAAAGTGAAAAATACTGCATGGAAATATAGGGAAACCAATCAATGTAAAATCAACCACTCTAGGTCCAAAACTGGAGTACTTCTTGGCACATTCTTGAATTTAAAAATAGGACGAGGGGGGGCCAATTTGAGAGTAGATAACATGAGAAGATGACTTGAGGAAAGGGGTATTCGGAGCTCTTAAGAGAGAGGTATGAGACATGGTTTTTTCAAACCTAACTTGCATGAAGACATAACACCAAACCACACCACATACCCCCTAGCAGAGAACATATTCCAAGGGACCAGAAGCAAGACATGGTTTCTATGTAACGAGGTTGGACCCGAAGACAAAATGTCTGGGAATTCCAACGTATCCCATGAGTATGGGAACCATTCCATATGTAATTCTTGACTATGTCATATTGATTAACATCATTAGATAAGGATGAAGATAGAAGGGGTCTCAAATAGTAATGTTTATGGTGTGGTGAATAATCCAACGTGAATAAGGACATAATCCAACATACACCAAACCAATCAAAAATCCTAAAAATAACTTAGGCCAAGTGGTCACTAGACCTGAAAAAAAATGATTGGGCATTCCTGTTTATCCCATGAGGATGCGAATAAACCCATATATAGTTCTCAAGATGCCATACTGTTTAAATTCATTTGATAGGGATGTGATATATCATAGTTTATAGTTATAGAGATCAGACTGTAGATACCCAGTTTAATGTCATGTGCATGGGACAGATGGGCGGCAGAGGTGAATCACCACCCCTGTCATCTGGGAGGCCACAAAATGGAAATAAGGATTGAGGATAACTTCTGACCTTGTTTGGAACATAGTATCCCTCTCATGTTCCCTAGAAAATAGACAAAAAATTGATCATCGACCCCAAACCATATTCACGATGTGGGAATTGTGTCAATTTGTCATTAAAAATCCTTAGGGACGTTGGCCCAAGGTAGTAGGAGAGCACTGAGGCCCAGAATCCATACAATTCGAGGGCCCTTTAGAATGTGAAAGATGATGGAAAATCAAATTATGTAATATTTAAAGCATGATGTTATCATATTAGTTTAATTTCTTGTGAGAAAGGTGTTGGATGAAGGAGGGGTGTCTCAATGGAATGTGTGTGGCATGGAAAAATAGACCAATGTGAACAAGGACATAGATTCCATACCCCCCCACACAATCCTATGTAATATACTGGACTAGGGGACAGAATGTTCGAGTGACCTAAGGCTAGGCCACATATGGAATTTCCAAATTAGTTTGATGTTTATCATCATGCAGGAATAGTGCCGAGTAGTTCTACATCCTTCATCCTAGACAGATCATGCAGTTTAACATCAAGCGGCGAGGATGGTGGTGATCTCAGTTTAAGGTCATAGGGCTTGGACCATGATTATGTCGACCCTTTATGTGGGTATTTCCATTCCAGAACTCTAATTCCCACATGGGAAATGCTCAGTGTGGGAAACAAGGAATTGAATCAGGTTCTCCCTAGCATGTAAGGAAAAGACAATGAAGAAATGAGATAGGAGAGGGTCGATCCCAACTATAACAACATTCCTGCTTGAGGTACACAGATGTTTGAAGGGATAGTAAGAAAAAATGAATCACTGCTCCCAATATTTGGGACATATATGGGTTTTGTTAATGACAGAGGATGGATGTTGACAGTGATTGAACCACATCATCCAGATTGTGTGACCTGAAATGGGAACAACAAATGAGCATCGACCGCTGACCATATTCACAACGTGGGACTAGTATCAATATCTCATTCCGGACCATCAAGGACGTTGGCCCGAAATGGTTACGAGAGCCATAAGGATGTTCACTCGTTCCATCTATGGGTCCTTTCAGATCTAAATGTAAATGGGGACCCAAATAAAGGGGGAACAGGAAGCGTGAATACACCCATGCAGTTTAACATCATGCAGAAAGAACGAAAGAGGTGAAGATCCCCAAGGAGTGGAATACAAGGTTATGTTTTTATAAACTAGATTTGAACGAGGTGAAACAAGTCCTACACCACACCATGTGTTTTTGAGAAGCATTTGGGCTAAGGGGCAAGACCCAAGGGGAGATCATGATGTTCGGGGTTGGTCCGACAAAAGAAATATTCTGGAATTCCTACATATCCTATGGGGGAAGGAATCAAGACATATTTAGTTCTTGAGATGTTGTGCATCTTAACATCATATGACCAGGACGGTGATAGATCTTAGTGTATGGTCATAGAGCTCAGACCATAATGTTATACTTTTAGCTTGTAGTTTAATATAATACAGGATGATAACGTAGTTTAACGTCATGTGGGACCTGTGCTGGGTTGTTTTACATCCTTCCGCATGGACGTATCAGGAAATTTGAAAACATACATTGAAGATGATGCAATTTAAAGGCATGAAAGATAGGTTCTAGGTATTTTTACATCCATCAACATAAACAGATCAGGAAATTTTATGTCTTGCGGTGAAGATAGAATAGTATAAAGTCATGCAGGACTGCTGTTGGGTATTTTTGCACCCTTCAACCAGGATAGATCATGCAATTTAACATCCTTCACAGAAGTTGGAACAATTTAATGTCATCAGGGAGTGGTGCTGGATAGTTTTACATCCTTCTGCCTAGACAGAGCACACAATTAAACGTTGTGCGGTGAAGATGGTATAGTTTAATGTCATGCTATATTGTTCAAGAAAAATACTTCTTGAGGAATTTATCATTAGTGGGAGGATTAATACGCTCACCATCCATGGTGATCAGGGATTATGCACCATTTGGATAAACATTGTGAATGATATAAGGTCCCTCCCATTAAGGATCCAGTTTTGGTGGTTTCCTACCAGGTATCGTTGGTATTCTTAGGAACAATACCATGTGACCTTGTATGAAAGAGTGAAGGTTAACATTCATGTTGAACGCTCTGGATATCTTGTTCTGATGCCTCTCCAGATTGTGCAACGATTAAATCTAGTTCTCATTAAGAACATCCAGTTCATCCAGATGGATTTCGGCTACCTTATATAGTGTCTTCTGATAGTACATAGTTGTGTAAAATGAATGCAACTGAATCATGATGAGTAGGACTACTTTCATTCCATACACCTAGGAATGTGGGGTCACCTTAGTTGAATTACGAGTCATCGTCTGATAGGCTCAGAGAGTTTTGAGGAGTTTATATGGAGAACTCTTCTTTTTATAAATAAACATTTTCTACAAGTTGTTAGATGTTGTTTTGTTGAATTCATCAATCGTACCATTCTCTTGCTCATGATAATGGGAGGTATGATTATAATGGATGTTGTACATGGCATAAAAATTCTTCTGTTAGGCTCCTAGAAAGTCTGTTCCATTTTCAATGACGATAGCGGGAGGACTCTGAATCAATAGATGATATTGGAGCTCACAAACTCACTAATAAAACATGGGTTGAATTCCTTGAGCAGATCTACCTCAACCCACATGGAACAGAAACCCATAGCATTAATTTTGAACCTATACTAGTGATATGTCGTTAGTGGATATGGTCCCCCCACATCAAGTCACCAAAATTAAAAGGGAAAAGAGTATTGGTAGTGTAAAGAGGATATGTTAGATGATGTGCACAAATATCCTAAATTAAGAAGGTATGGAACCTCATGGAAAACTCAATATAGTCACAGATCATAGAGGGAAAAAAATTCCCCAATTTATGGGTCTGGTGAGAGAATTTCATCCCTTTCTATGGAGCCCAATAGGAATCGGCATGAAATTTCTTTATGGCTTAGGAAATCTCACCTAATAGAAAACAAGGGAGGATAATTCCATCAAACCCACATAATCTAAAAGATCTTCTCAATACTCGAACCACTATAGAGGGTGAACTGCAATGCATGTCGTCGGATTCTCTCATTCTCATCTTGATCTATTGGGAGATTACCATTCTAGTTATACTTAGTAATGGGGGTCCTCCAGATAGGGGTTTCTTCCATCATTGTGGTAGGGGGACCTCGGGGTCCTGATATAGAGGCACCGATAGTAAGGTGCCTTACCTGCAGTCTTTCATCATCGTCCAGAGTAACAGAAGTGATTAATCTATGATTCACCACATAGATAATCAAATCATCCTGATTTGGATCTACAAGTTATGTGGCCATGAGGGCCAAGGTGTCAGTTTGAAGATTCAGGGATAGAGGTACATGATTTATTTTAGGCCGAGATGGGAACTGGGCCATTAGGTAGGAGGTAGATTCTAATAGTTGAACGAGAATTTGACTTTATGATGATGTAGTCATCATTGATCTACTTGATGACTAGTTCGGAGTACCATTTAACATGTATGTTGTTAACATCAATCTCTAGGGCCAACATGAGACCAGTTATGAGAGCCTGGTACTCTGCCTCATTGTTGTTACAACATTCTAATAGTATGAATGAATATAGTAGAACTTATTTTTTGTGTGTGATAGAGATGATACCTACTCCCACTCATTTTATTGTTGGATCATTGATTCTTCTGCTTGTAGGGATTCATGAACCACCATTAAAATGAATTTTCTAAAATGGAATGGATTAATCTTAAGAGATGATTGATTCATCTAGAAAATCAAGATTCAGAGACTGGTCCGCATAAGATGGATAGGCAGAAATAAAGTCTACCAAAGCTTGTACCATGATAGACTTATGGGGAAATCATGATGTCAAATAAATGGAGGGTCACTGCCTAGAGAGATTGTTGGTCAGTCATCATGTGGCGATTCAGAATGTATTTCACCGGATCCGCTTGAGACACTTTCTTTATCTCATGATTCTTCAAGTATTGTCACTATTTTTATATTGAAAATACCTGCACTAGGAATATGTTTTTGATAGTGTAATATATGTTCTCTGTATTTAGGATCATGTGGATGAGATTGTATAAACTATTATCTATTCTCTCATTATTCTTTTTGGGTGAAAAGGGCATCGAGAGATCATTCCAGACTGGTCACATTAAGGACCAACGATTTTCCTGAAATGGGTGTTATCAAAACCAAAGGCTATAACAAGTACTATTTGATAGCTTAAAATTTTGTATGATTCTTATCATCTCACTAATAAATGAACTCTCTATTCATGAGATGGAAAAAGTGCTTAGACATACCAGCTATATTTGAAATGAATTGACATATATAGGCCAAGTGGCCTCGAAAGCCTCGAATCTCCCAAATTATTCTCAGAGGATACATCTGACTGATGGCCTTGATCTTCTCTATATCGATCTTGATTCCTCTGTATCTAACAATGAAGCCCATAAACATTCCAGAGGTGTCCCTAAAGGCGCACTTCAATGGGTTCATCTTCACATTGCTGGATCTGTGGAAGTCAAAAACTTTCTTGAGATTTTTAGATATTCTAGGGGTTGGACAGATTTGACAACCAGATCATCCATGTATCATTCAACTAGTTTCATGAGGATCACATTAAATATGAGATGCATGAAACACTGATAGGTGGAACCTATATTCTTTAGAAAAAAGGGAATTACCTAGTAGTAGAAATTAGGTTGTGGTTCTCTGATTTCTATAAACACTTCATCCTCAGGGGCCATCCAAATTTGGTTATACCTATAATACCCATTTACAAAGGATAGGTCATGGAACCAAATGAATGAGTCAATCAATAGTTCCATTGTAAAAAAGGGAAATCATCCTTTAGACAGTGATGGTTTAGATCCTGAAAGTCGATGCAGACTCTGACCTGTCCATATTCTTCTTGATGAGAAGATTGTAAGCTATCCATCTGGGGTACTAGACCACCTTGAAGAAGATTACTCCGATTAGCTTTTATACCTCAACCTCAATCATGAAACCGTGATAAGGGGGAATCTTTCTAGGAGGTTTATTGAAACTGAGATGTTTTTTTGGAAGGTCGAGGTATTGGACGATGACATGGGGATCTAGTCCTAGAATATCATCATAACTCCATGAAAATACATCACGATACTGCTTCATGAAGTCTACATATTGTTTTTTATCTTTGACTAGCTAGGAATAACTGATCAATGTTTGTTTTGAATCTGTCTATTTACTGAGGTTCACCTATACCAATTCATCGATGGAGGTGGAAACACCCTCTCTGAAAGTGGTAGGAGAATCCTATAAATCCTCATCATCACTCATGGAGAATTTATCATCAGATGGATACGATTATTCCATGTTGATAGATACTCACAGGAGACTGCGTCCAGCATGAGCGGCGGTGGATACCCTATTTGGGAACACCTAAGCTACTGAAACCATTGAAATGAATGTTGTTGATCTGATCCCATCTATACTTCAACCATACGGGCCACACATGATGATATCAACTAAATATTGGAACATCGTCTTAAGCCCATATATCCTAGCCCAATGAAACAAGGAAGTATGGCGTATTTTCATTTTCATGGGGTAGACTTTTTGATACCTTATGAGAGTTTAGGGTTATGGGATTACCAGATCCTGATTTGTTAAATATGAGGCGATCTTATGATGGCCCATAGAAAATGGAATGTGCTTCCCTATCATTCCATAAACAATAATTCATTTCCACAAATCAAGAGTCGTGGAATCCAATCTATGGATCGGGAAAATGAAGTCATTATCCATGTATTTCCATGGGTTGGTCGCAGTTGTATCTTGTTCAGCCTCATTAGCATGAATGTGCATGTCCTCACTCTTGTAGTAGTTAGAGTCAAGGAATTAGGCTTCACATGATGAAAAGGGAGATGCATCACCTTATAGTATTCTTAATCGTCCATTAAGGGAGTACATAAGGCATTGGGGATATGAATAAAGGACCATTGTTTGTAGGTGGAGCCATGTATTACCCATCAATGCATTATAGGTGGTGTCCTGTGAGACAACCATGAATTAAGTGATGGAAACCAGGCCACTGAACTGGGCCTTCAGGTGGATCTTTTCAATCGGTGTCAGTTCCATACTATCATATCCTTGACTTTTTAGGACATAGGGACTCAGATCATTCATGGAAAACCACATCATTAGAAGTGTCCAGGTTGGGATGAAGTTGATCACCAATCCTATATCAATAAGACATCGACGAACCTCTATGCCATTGAAATGGTTGGTGATGTACAATGGGTGGTTATTCCCTTGTGTGGGAGAACCTTAATCTTCTCCAAGGAAATTTACTATGGATTTAAATTTACAAGAATCAACTTCCTCATCATGGAAGGCATTTGAGGATATTATCTCCATCTCAAACTGGAGGGGGTTACTTAATGCCTCTACAAGTGCTTCATGCAAATTAGATGATAGGAGAAGAGGCTCTAGGATAGAGATATTTTTACAAATGATAGAAATATGATTAAGGATATCATGATTTGGTTCCAAGAATGAACTTATGCGAGCAATAGTTTATTTTTTGGTAGGAGGTATGATGGGCCCTTTTGGCTGAACTGATAGCCGACTAGTGTATGGAATGTCTTACTTCTCACTTGTCAAAATTCATGGATAGAAATATGGATGAGGGATAGATGAATGAGGTGATCCAAAATAGAACATGGAATATCGTAGCATGATCATGGTTACTCTTCCTGATCATGTAACACAAATGACGGTGATGGTGGATCTGGTGAAATAAGATGAGAGATATACTCTTATTGAGCTCTAGGATGGATATGTATTCTAGTTTCAGTGCCATAAAAATAATGGATCGAATAATTTACCAACACATCCTGGTAACTCATATAACCATGGAACCATCAATGTTGGCATCGTATGGAAACTTTAGGAGGATCTTCAAGGATCTCTTTGTCATCTGGAACAATGTAGGGGTTTAACATATCCACGGTGTTAACCGAATCATACCCTGTATTATCACATGAATAAACCTCCATCACTGGAATAACTCTTGGGGAAATAACCATATCCAAAGGAATGAAATCACCAAGATTACGGGATGAATTAGGCATCAGTGGAGGACTTTTCTTTCCCTTTCATCGTCGATGCTTGACCTTCCATGAATAAGAAGGCTGAGACGTCGATGAAAAAGAAGCATTTGTTGGTAACACAGTGACTTTTGAACACTCGGGTCGATTCAAATGTCCATGGATAATTCTATGGGCATGGGTGAATGCCTTATGATCCATCTGATCGTTGTATTTCTGATACCCATGGTATGATACCCATTGCCACTCACCTTCACTATTATTGTTTCTATCATGATTTATGAAGACACATACCACATATACTAGGGTCGATCCTATCTTGACTATGTTGTTATCAACCTGGTATTGGATATAGTCTCTAAATACATATCACTTCTTAGTGTTGTTCCCCTAGATCTGGTGATAAGGGCAATATTTTGGTTAATCAGAGAGGTATTCCTCTTCAGGCCTCCTATATTCCGACAACCATAGAATTCCCCATTCATAGTCACTATAGAAATAGTCAGGGACATGAGCCTCATTAAATATGTAGGTCTTGTTCCTTCAATAAGGGAAGGGGGCTCTGGGATCCCGGACTTAAAGAGGGGTTGGAGGCGCCTAACGAGGAAGTGAAACCCATTAATCTCACCAAGGTGGTGGTGGCACGTTACCTGAGGTGCCTTACGATTCATAGGTGGGCACTGCAGGGCTGGAGGCTATGCCTGAGGTGGTAGGACATGGAGATTCTATGGGTGTGGCTCAACTAGTAATAACTACACCTACCAAGGGGCCTATATTTGGGCTACCGTGGTGGGCTCAGCCTTTTCAGATCATCATGCGGGAACTGCAAGAGGAAAAGGACGTGCCTGTTTGGCCTCTTACAAGGATTCCTCGAGATGATAGTTCATGTCAAGGAAATCCCCAAATCCCACAGTTTAGTTCTTAAGGATATGATAGGTAACATGTTCATCCATAACATTCCCCACACAATTTATCATTAGTTGTTCCTGATTTAGCCGCATATCCAGGGAATATGTGAGGCCTTTCCACATGGTGACAATGTCTGCAACGTGCTCGTATGGCCTATTAATTCACTTGAAGAGGTCTTTAAGACTCATATTATAGGTGGTGGAGCTGAACTAGTATTGAATATTCCTAAAAAGTTACTTCCATCTAGATATGAACCTAATGGGTAGCTAGTTGTACCAGTAAAACATGGACCCTTCCAATGTTTTTATGAAACAGTGGAGTTTCGCTGACTCCAACTATGTAGGAGTTATTAGAATGGGTCCACACCATGATATTAAGTGGGTCAAATACTGCAGCGGATCACCCTTCCCATTAAAGGGGGAATCCATGATTACCAAAACATTAGGGTGCTGTAATATTTGTCACCCATACTAGATATGGTTTTCCATCATGTATAATTTCAACCTATCTTGATTCCAAAGCCATGATGTGGGAAATAAGAGTTTCCATTGGATCATTAGGTTGGGAATTCCTATTTTGAGGTTGATCCCTAACCACCATTGTGTTGGAAGGTTCTTAATCATGAAAACCAGGCCCAGCAGTTTGTGGAGCGCCTGGTTGGATGACCTGTGGGACTGCTTCGGGAACAACTTGTAGAGCAGTTGGGGGGAACCTGAGCTGGGTCGTGAATAGGGATATCATGTAATTCAGTTTTATTTTTCAAGCCATATCACTCCCTCTTTCCATAATCTATGGAATCTACCATTCATATGGTTTGGATGGTCATGTTCACTTGGCAGAAACTCATCGGGGTGAGGGTGTAACTTCCCCTAATACATAGTGTAAGGATTACCATAGTCTACAAACTTTTCCATAGAACATTTAGAGAGATGTTCATCAACCATATTTTTATGTTCCATGAGTTTTTGAAGCAACACAGCCATTTTGTGGTCAACATCCTTCTTCTCTACTGAGACAGATGGGTCAGCTGGTTTGATTTCTCCAAGATGCTCTTGTCAATTGTTGGGATTCCAGCCGAGGGACAATGACTCAAATGGTATAGGAAGGCCTAGTAAATTTCTCTTATAGTGAGTAACCCATCGCATTGGATCAAAAAGTTGTGGAACTCCCTTTGATAAGTTTTCCTCAAGGAGCTCTAGATTATTCTCTATTTTTGATTGGTAGGCCATGTAAACCATGGTTATACCTGAAGGCATATCCTCAATATTGAATAAAAATTAGGTCTAGAATAGATAGAACTAAAATAAAAGATATAAAACAACCCCATCCATGGATTTGAACATGGTGGGAAGCCACCAAAATAATTCTGCAGATCACCATAATTTTCTGGACACATCAAAACTAGAGGGTATGATGGAAATAGAGTGACTCAGGGTGTTAGGACACATTAAGCACAACCTAATCAACAATACAGAATTGATGGAAAATATCTCCAAAATTTTCATGACTCATGGGGTAAGACGCCCACTAATGGAGGAGACAAAAGTGTGTTTCCCATAGGGTTTGGTGAAATCACGCGACCTCCACCTGAGTAAGAGATTCAGGCGTACTCAAGTCTATTGTTGCAACTGGTCAGAACATATCTAAGTAATGGTCCACTATATGGATTTCCCACAATATCCTAGGCTTAGAATTGGGGTGTGGCCCTTGGTTTCCCTTTTAATCAACTACATACAGTGGAGGGACTTGTAATGGAAATGAAGATGAGCACTGAGATGGTAGAATAGCCGATGAATAATACTACGAGCGAGCTGATAAGACACCACATTTTGGGTTGTTCTATAAAGTATGAAATGACTACACCAGCACATCTCAGTAAGACTGGAACACAACATCCCACACTGGGGGTGTAGTTACTAATAGTGGTCTATGCTGTTTTTTTCCTCTACTAGTCCCTAGAACAAATTTCAATGTCCTATGGTGAAGGTAGGGAATGTTCTTGTTGATGATAGGAAGGATTGCATGGCCGAGCCTTGGGAAGATTCCCAATTATCCTCCTCCTCAATGTATCTTTGGAGAAAGGTGGGAATGAGGTGGACCTCACATTCTAGAAGGTTGAGGCTTATACTACATGTTCCATCCATAACCCCTGACATAATGTATCGAGGAAAGGGTTCCATTATCGAATCTCACAGTGCCTCGAAGTCTGAAAATCAGATGGGTTTAATCGAGTTTTGAAACATCTCATTATTCTTCCATTGGAGGTGGTAAACTACACTCCCTTCCCAGGTATGGTTATTTTGGATTTGGTGGGTTCTTTACCTGAGGATGACCTCTAGAAAAACTGAGGCTGGGGTGAAGAGGAATTCCTCATGGGTGAGTCGGTGTGCAAGGAGCACCTAGAAAAATGACAAATTGAACATGGGGAGGGAATCAGTGTCCACTAGTTTGTGTCGGGAGGGAATTCCAGATGGAATTCTTGAAGGGGGTAGGACATTCACTTGAGCTGGTGGTATCATGGGCAATACATCAATTTTTCCCTTAATAGTGACAGTACGAGGGGAGACATTGTACTAGTCGAACTGATCATGGGGAAGACCTCTATGTTTGAATCTAATGAAGTGGGGTTGACCAATCCTTTGTAGATTTACAAGATGTAGAGGAACTTATTCGGTTGTGGTAAGAACATGGGGATGTTTTCCACACACATGTATGACAAGGATAGGAGGATCATCGCATTAGAAATATATGATAGTTGTAACGGCTCCATACTAAAGATCATGGGTGTAGAAGAAACTCTCATGATGCATTTCAGTGTGGCGGGGATGGTCTTCATTCAGACTAATTGTGTTATGGGGTGGACCTCCATGGAGAGCATAGGACCCTGGAGGACCTACGATCTCATTGGTTGTGGAACGAGTGGGACCTCCATGTTAAATTTCATTGTCTCGGGTCAGCCCGGGACGAGTGCTACCTATGTCGGTGACCAAGAGAGTCATCCCAACCTACTTGTGGGGCTGTTGGGGCCTTGATACAGGCTGAGTGAGAAAGTTCCCATGATTAGTATAAACAGGGCATTGATAGTATGCGTTGGCAGCGACATGGGCCACGGTATCCAATGATGATGACTCCCCCTAGCGGGTGCCCTCATTATCTTGCACCTGACATTGGATTTGGGTTAACCAGAATGGGGCCGATGGTGTGGGTGTATTACTCATCTACTCCATATCCTATGAGACTGAGTGGTGGTGCTAACGTGGCCTGGTGGGGCCCTACATTAGCATCCCTCAGGATGGGATCATAGACGGGCTAACTAGGGAATCCCTTACATCATTGGTGTGAGGGAGCGAGTGGTCAAAGAGTTACAAGGAGAGGCTCCCAAAAGAGTTTTATATTGGATTGGGGAGTATTGTCTCCCTGCACGAATCATTGGGATAGGGGAAACTATGTGGTGAAAAAATGTCTAAGTCTTCTTATGCCATATCCATAGATGGGATAATATAGGCCCCTGGGACACCCTGGTAGCGGAGGGGTGAATCAAGGGGACAACATTTTCTTTTAATGTGGTGGATCTTGTTCCCACGTTGGTAGGAACTTGTTAAACCTGTATGATGAAAAAGATTAGAAAGCTAACAATCACATGAAGAGAGATGACACGTCACTTTTTATTTGGTTCACCACTAAGGGCTACTTCCAAGGAGCATACTCAGACAGGTTTTTGGTCATAAAAAATTACACTAAACTTTACTAGCTACGTATTACAAAGGTTTGGGCATAGTCACTATGTCCCAGGATAACTGCCTTTACAAAGGTTCAGGGATAGCTCACTACGTTCCACGTGTTACTCCCGTTGACTCCCCCTGGCTCATTGCCTTCAGTGAAGTGCCACCCAGTTTATAGATATGAAGGTATTTACATAGTTGCAAAATAATGCATCCTATATTTTATGTAGATGATCTGTAGAATCCCAAATATCACCCATAGACAAATCTCACGTTTCGCTAAGGGTACTGGGCAATCTCCCACCTTTCGTTCAGCTTCAAAAAGATGGGTGTACTTTAAAAACACCAGGCGCACTTCCCCAAGCCGGCACACAAGTTTCATGGATGGTGCAAAAGTTATAACTGGAGCGCAAGTCCACCTTTAACACTTGTGTGACTCAAGCTTCTTCAATCGCATACTTGCACAAGTCACATTCTTTTCCACAAAAAACTGTTTTTTGTTGCACAGCAAACAACTGTCGCGTAGCTTATACTTGCACGACCCACAACACTTGCGTGACCACTTCACCTGCGCGATGGGAGCACTGAATTTTTCCAAGTCTCAAAATTCATTACAAATGAGGACTGGTGGTCCACTATTTATAGGAAAAATGGACATCATACGCGGTGGTGCACAAGCCTTCTCTCAGTGTGCAAGTTCAAGTGTGCAGCTCCATCCTCCCTAGCCTCTATCACGCAACTCACTTGCGTTACCCAACCAATAATTGCGTGAACCTCTTTCATTTCCCATATTTTGATGATCTGATCATGAAAAACATCTGGAGCGCAACATTCCAAACCTCATAGGTATCGAATCCAAGTCCCTTCATGGAGCACAATTCACTTGCACGATAGAACCAATAATTGTGTGACCCTCTTTCATTTTCCATATTTTGAGGTTCTCTTTTTGAAAAACAACAGGAGCGCAAGTTTCCAAGCCTCCATGTAGTCGGCGCGCATGTCCCCTTCCCAAACAACACTTTTTTCCACTTTTGTCAATTTTGATGTCCAGAAATTGAGTAAAAACAAGAAAAATGTGCCACCTTCAATACTGTTATCAGCTTGACCTGTATATGCACTTTGCTGGCACACATTCTGAACTTCCTCTAAGGATTGACAAAAAACACAAACCATTCTCTAATTCATGCATATATGACCATGGATCCAACAATATCCCCCTTTGGGTTTGTTGGAAATCAGTAACTAAATTCAATAGATTACCATCCACATGCACACAAAAAAAACACAAGAATCAACTCACCCAACACTCTAAGTCTATGTGAGCAATTCTCTATGTATAAAACAATAGAGAAATCTTGAATTGGGTTCCCGTGTTTTCGAATTCTTATTGACTCCCAATATATTCCATTACAATGTCACAAATTCCTTACATGTCTGAATTTATTCCTTTCTCCGTCATTGAAAATAAACCCAAAGACCAGAAAAAGTCCATTGTTCAGCTCAAACTACACTCCCCCTGGATATTATCTCCCCAAAAAACCTGTATCACATCCAAAAAAATATTAAAAACAATTAACATAACTGGAGAGAGGGGATATCTGTAACATCCTCATGCACTGGGAGGTTGCTGAACACCAAGGTTCAACTGATGCTTTACAAAAATAGCCATTGACAGTGGCTTGGTTAGGATATCAGCCACTTTCCCATCAGTTCCCACATAATCCATTTTAATCAAACCTTGTTCAACTTTCTCTTTGATAAAACGATACAGAATTTCAATATGTTTTGTACGATAATGCTTAACTGGATTCTTCGTAAGATCAATTGTGCTCTTTTTATCATATTAAATCACCATTGGTTGCTTCACCTCATCACCAATATCTATTAATTTTTGCTTCATCCATAGTAGTTGAGTGCAATCCTTTGTGGCAGAGATATACTCAGCTTCAACCATACTAATTGATGTACATTCTTATTTCTTTCTCAACCAGCCAACACATTTATTCCCAATATAGAAATCTCCACAATTGGTGGAATTTCTATCCATAACATCGATAGCCCAATCAGCATCATAAAATTATGATAATTCATTATTCCTTCTTGTAGAAAACTATAACCCATAATTGTGAGTGACTGGAATATACCTTATGATTCTTTTTACTGCTGCCATATGTTCCTCTTTTGGATTACTCTAAAAGCGGGCTGCAAGACATGTGGAAAAGAAAATATATGTCCTTGTCGCTATCAGGTACAGTAAGCTTCCAATGATCTTCCTGTACATGGTGGGATCTATAGGGGTCTCATCCTCATTCTTTCCAAGTTTAGTTCCAACTGCAATCATAGTTGACATTAGTTTGGAGTCTTGCATATTAAAATTCTTTAGAAGCTCTCTTGCATACATTTCCTAAGAAATGAAAGTGTAATACTTTTTTTGAATCACCTACAACCTCATGAAATATGTGAGTTCCCTAATCATAGAAATTTCAAATTCTAATTTCATGTGATTGGAAAATTTATCCACTGATTTCTGCCTGCTGCCACAAAATATGATATCATCAACATAGACAACAACCATGGATTGATATTCTGGAGAATTCATCACATATAGATTGTGATCTACTCCTCCTCTTTTTAATTCTATATTCTTGAGATAAGAGTCCATCCAGAAATACCACACTTGTGGTGCCTACTTCAAACCATATAGATCTTTCTTCTGTTTTCATACCTTTGTTTCATCAGTACAAAGAATAAAACACATTGGTTGTTAAATGTAGAATTTTCTTCAATTACACAATTTAGGAATGTTTCCTTGACATCAATTTGATATAATTTATAACCTCTTTGGAGTTCCATGGGAAGGAACAGCCTGATTGACTCCAATCTAGCCAATGGAGATAAGGTTTCATCAATATCAACACCTTCAATCTAGGATATCCCTTACAAACAAGTCCTTCCTTATTTCAGAAAACACTTCCATTCTCATCAAACTTGTTCTTGAAGATCCATTTTATACCAATAACATTGTGAACTTCAGGTCTTTTTACAATATCCCTTGTCTGATTCTTGTCCATCTGATCTAACTCTTCATTCATGGCTTTCATCCATGATTCATCCTTTGCAACTTATTCAAATAGGGATGGATCCACAACTGACAGAAATCCAGATTCCGTGTTATTCTTCATCCTCCTTGTTTGAGTGGGTGCACCCCAATCCCCAATTATGTTAGATGGATCAATCTGAGTTCTACGATTTATCCTTTACGATTCAGTTGCATTCTCTCTAGCCACAATTTCTTCTTCAGATTATTCTTCTGAGTCAATATCATGTTGTGACTGCTGAGTGTTTTGAACAGCTTCCTCTAGTTCTGTATTTTCAATTTCTCCATGTTCACTTTCTTCTTCACTTCTATCACATCAGCATATGATGTCCTTGAATCAGTTGTGGTTTTCTCTTAAATTATTTTAACATCACTTCTTTATATAAACCTTCCTAATCGTTTGTTGAAACACTTGTATGATTTTTTGTTCATTGAGTATCCAAGGAAAATTCCTTCTTCTGCATGGTGACCATACTTCCCTTGATTTCATCATTTGTTCCTGATGAAGCATTTACTTCCAAAAACAAGAAAATACTTCAACAAGGGCTTCCTTCCACGCCATAATTCAAATGCTGTTTTTGTCTCACCCATATAAAGTCCTGTTTGATTTTGAATATACACTGCAGCTTGAATAGCCTCTTTCTAGTAATGTCGTGGAATACAACTCTCAATCAGCATAGTTCATGCCATGTTGTTCACCTGTTGATTCCTACGTTCCACAACTCCATTGTTTTGTGGAGTTATTACCCCAAATACCTCATGTTTTATACCATGCTTCTCCATGTAATTTTCAAATTAAATGAATGTGTATTACCCTCCATTGTCAGATTTTAATACATTGATTGTTCATCCAGTATCATTCTCGGCTATTTGCTGATATGTTTTCATGCATTCAAGTACTTGACGTTTCCTAGGAATGACCATAACACATTCCATTCTACTGTAATCATCTATGAACAGAACAAAGTACCTTTCTCCACAAGTTTTAGTAACATTTATCAGCCTGCATACATCTGTATGAATTAGATCAAGAAGATGACATGCCCTTTTCTTCTATGGCCGATATGAACTACAAACCAGTATTCCACGAATGCAAGCATCACAAGACATTTAACACTCACGTTTTAGGTTTTTAATGTCCTTGAAAATACTCAGCTTTGATATTTTCTACATGTCTTATTGATTGATATGTCCTAGTCACGGATTCCAAAAATTGTTTTCTTCTTCAACAGTCATGTAGAAAATATTTTCATTACATTCCACCTTACACAATTTTCCTTCTATTCTGCATCCCTTCATTACTGAATTGCCTATCTTTCCCTTGATAGTGAAACCTTTATGATTCAAAGTAACTATGAGTCCCGAGTCACATAGTTGACTCACACTGAGTAGATTATAATGTAGGACATCTACATAAAGGAATTTAGTCATCTTTATCTCCCCATTAGCTAATTCATTACTTCCAATGCCTTTGATTTTCAGTGATCCATCATTCCCAAATCATACTGTACCACCATCCTTACTTTTGATATCTGTCAACAGGCCAACATTACCTATCATATGAGATGAATAGCCGCTATCCAGAATCCAGTTACTGTTTCTTTTTTTAGCATTGAGGGCCACCTCTGCAAGGTTGGATTTCTCGATCTTCTTCTTTTCCTTCCATGATATATTGTATTAAGTATAAGATATTGATGGCATTCTAATTATTTCGTCCATATAATCATATTCTTCTTACCCATAATCTTCTTCTAGAGAAAAAAACATTTTTGTGGGAGCAACACCATCAGGAGGGTGGATATTGACCTGTCTCTAAGAGTTGTATGAATCTCTCCTATCGAGTCTCTTCCTGTAATACATAGCTTTATGGAAAAAGTTAGAATAATGAAAAAAGTATCCATAGAAACTATTTCTTATATAAGATGGATGATATGAAGTTGGTCTCCCTTGTTGATGTCCCATATCATCCCCATTCATGTAGCTCCTTGCCTCTTCGCAATGTGTCATGGTATGGCCCAGATAGCCACAGAACTGACACTTCATTAGAGGAAATGTCTTCTCACTTGAATTTCTCCTCATGCCTTCTACCTTGGGAGAATATCTGGACTTCCTTTCATTTCAAAATGATTGAGGATAATTTTTAGTTCTTCTTTTTGATGGGATTGAGGGTTTCCTTTTCAGTACATCAGGCAATGCTTCAACATGTCCAACTTTTACCTTTTCTTTCTTTTGGCTCTCTCTAGTTTTAGCAGTTGAAGTATCAGCTTCACGTCCAGTTCCACTCTTTCCCATGCAAGTGGTTCTTTCATCACTCATGATTTTTCCATCCCAATCTAAACCACAGTTTTCTCTTGCCAGTAATTCTGCATCTGAGAATCGTCCAAAATGAATTTTCTTCTTACCCTATTTTTTTGTTGATTGACATTTAATTTTACTCCTAATAGTAACAACTTCTTTATGAAGACTCTCGACTGTCTTGGACATCTCTTCCAGTCTGGATGAAAGTTCATTTATATCCTTTGCTTGTTCTTCAATTCTAAGCTTTAGTCCCACAATGTCATCTATGATTTCAAGGATCGAAGACTAAACACTCACAAGTTCTTCTAGTCGTTCAATTTCTACTTCAAGATCATCAACATATTCTGATGACTCTTCCACAATTTCCTTCCACTTATTGAATATCTTACATTTATTCTCAAGCATGGAAAAGGAATCTGTAATTTTAATCTTTGGCTCACCATTAGGAGTAATCTGATTATCTCTGCCTTTATTGATCGAGGGTTCTGACTTTCCAGTTGTAGCCATTATGGAAGCATGGTTTCCTGTTTCAAATTCTGGTTCATCTTCTTAAAAAAATTCACTATCCTCATCTTATTCTTCACAGAAAAAACTCTTCTTCTATATTTTCTTTCCATATTTAAGGTCTCCCTTTTTGAAAAACGTTTTTCAAGGCTTCTCGATGTCTTAAATTTCACTCTTATTATCAAACATTCTTTGGAACTGAGAGGCAATGTGCCCAACTCTTCCACAAAGAAAACATGCCCGGGGTAGATTAGCTTCAAATTTACCTTTTCCCTTCTTCATCTTCAAGGCGATGAGGGAAAGAATTTCTTTTTCCTCATCATCTTCACCATTACTATCTTCTGAAATTTTCAATCTTCCATGGCTTTGAATTCCATTTTCATTCTTACACGAGTCATATCATCTTCAGGATTGACTCTCATCTCATATTCCACTAGACTACATAACAAATCATCCAGATATAGCTTAGAAAGTTCTCTTTCTTCAAGTGCTGACACTTTTTCATTGTACATAGTAGGAATTCTTCTCAAGATTTTCATTACGATATCAATGTCTTTTATTTTCTCTCCAAGACCTAGAATAGCTCCTACAACTTCAGTAATTCTGTTGAAGAATGAATCTTCATTCTCACTAGGATGCATCTTTAGATCTTCAAACTTTTTGTGTAAGTATTGATGTTTTTCCTCCTTCACATTGATGTCTCCTTCATAAGTATTTTCATGTATATCCCACGTAGAATTTGTTGAAGTGAAACTCATTACCTTTAGGTAGATCTGATCTGAAAGAGCTATAGTGATAGAATTCTGAGGTTTAGAAACTGCGTAAAAAATCATTCAAGTCTGTATCAGTCATAGTAAGCATTATTGCATCAGTAACTTGTATTTCTTTCAAGGTAGGAAAGAGGACGTCCACACCGAGGGACCATAAATGAGATTTAATTCTAATCTTAAAAATATGAAAATTACTTCCATCGATGAGAGGTACTCCCCTAGTATTGACTATATTCTCCATGATGAAAAATGATAGATCTAACAACAGAAACCTTTACCCGCTAATACCACTTGTAGGACCCCAGGACACCATGAAAGGGGATGGGTGAATCAGGGTGACAAATTTTTCATTTAGTTTGGCGGATCTTGTTCCCACGTTGGTAGGATCTTCTTAAACCTATATGATAAAAAGGATTAGAAAGATAACAATCACATAGAGAGAGATGACATAACACTTTTTATTGGTTCATCACTAAGGGATACTTCCAAGAAGCATACACCGACAGGTTTTCGGTCATAACAAATTCCACTAAACTTCACTAGCTATGTACTAAAATGGTTCGGGCATAATCAGTCTGTCCCAGGCTCACTAACTTTACATGGGTTCTAGGATAGCTCACTACGTCCCTCAGGTTACTCCCGTTGACTCCCCTGGTCTCACTGCCTTCAGTGAAGTCCCACTCAGTTTATAGATGTGAAGGTCATTCATATTTGAAAACTAATGAATCCACTATTGTATGTAGATGCTCTGTTGAAGTCCAACTCTCACAAGTAGAAAAATATAACTTCTCTCTGAGGGTAATAGGAAATCTCGCAGCTTTCGTGCAGCTTCAAAAATATGGGCATACTTCAACAACACCAGGCAAGATTCCCCAAGCTAGCATGCAAGTTTCAAGGATGACACACAAGTTATAACTGGAACTTAGTTCCACCTTCAACACTTGCACGACTCAACCTTATTCAATCCCAAACTTGTGTAACTCACATTCTTTTCCACAAAAACCATTTTTTTTTGCGTAGCTTATACTTGAACGACCCACAACCACTTGCACGACCACTTCCCCTTCCCGATGGGAGCACTAAATTTCTCCAACTCTCGAAAATTGTTACAAAAGAGGAGAGGTGGTCCATTATTTATAGGCAAATTGGACACCCTGTGCATTGGCGCGCAAGCCTTTTCTAGGCATGCAAGTTCCGGCGCATAGCTCCATATGCCCTAGCCTCTGTCGCGCAACTCACATGCACGACCAAACCAATACTTGCACAACCCTCCTTCATTTTCCATATTTTGATGATATGATCACCAAAAAAATCTAGATTGAAACGTTCCAAACCTCCTAGGTACTGGCGCACAAGTCCCTTCATGGCGCGCAAGTCACTTGTGTGACCAAACCAATACATGCGTGACCCTATTTACTTTTCCATATTTTGAGGTTCTGTTCTTGTAAAACATCAGGTGCTCAAGTTCCCAAGACTCCATGTAGTCGGCACACAAGTCCCTTTTCCAAAAAGAACTATTTTCACCTTTTGTCAATTTTGAGGTCTAGAAATTTGGTAAACACTAGGAAACAGTGCCACCATCAATACTGTTATCAGCTTAACCTGTATGAGCACTTTGCTGGCACACATTCTGAACTTCCTCTGAGGATTGAAAAAAAACAAACCATTTTTTAATTCATGCATAGAAGACCATGGTTCCAATAGATAATACCTTCTTCCTCATATCTTTGAATGTGTTCATTGATCAACCTCCTCCGAACAAGATCAGATGGCGAGAAAGTGCATGTGGGCATAACAGCTGTGAATATGGATGCCATTGCAGGAGAGATGAGGCTGCATAGGATTGTCATGTTGTTGTTACCCAAGCCCCAACATTAGTGGGTGGGAATTGATCAGTTTCCTAACATAGCATCTTGGTTCCTGTAAAGAAGAATGATACGACCATTAGTGCAAAAAAGAGGAAAGTGACATCCAGTGCCCCATAGTCATTCCATCTCCCATGATTGGTGAGAAGGATCCACGATAAAAAATCACATACTATGATTTATAATGATCAACTACGCCAATCTATGGTGTGTTTCATTCTAGGCCCACTATTTTCCTTGAAGGACCTAGCACCAGATAACTGGATATAGTGACACTCTTAACCACTAACATCTCGAATTCTACAAATCTTCACATTGAGAAGAATAATTAAATGAAGGGTTCACCATTTATATTTTATATTCTTTCTTCAAGGTGCACATATATTTGTGAGGACACAGTGTGATGTTTCCCTATATTCCCACTTTCTAAAGGGGGGAGACATCCTTCTCTTATTCTGGGATGTTTACTCCTTGATCGGAACGGGATGATGGGATGTCGGTTAATCTTTCCAGGGATTTTACCTTATAACTCATCACCTAGTCCGGGTCTCCCAAAATTATTATGATGTTGTTTGTGAAAATATTCCCTTATTCCATATCTTCATGGATGTTTGTTAATTACACTACATCCGTCAGGATATTCTAATGGGTCTAGTCTAGGCATCAACCTTCTATCAGGGGAGTAGTCTTGTTGGAAATCAATGCCATGCCTAGATGATGAAACACTAACGTGTCGTAGTTTTTCCCCTTATGATAGGTATTTTCAAGGGCTCAGAAGCCAGAGGCATCCCAGGTTAATTGTAGTAATTATATTCCATAGGCATGTCCCTGATGTTTTCCTCAACATACCTAGTTTAACACAGGGTATACCTCGAGATTAACATCTAGAGGAGACAAATCAGACCGATTGGAACCCTAATTAGAGTTGATCAGATTGGTATATCCCCATAAGGTGAGCGTCTAGAATATTTACCAGATGGTAGATCAGAACACCCAATGAGGAAGGAAATGAGATGGTGTGTCCCATGAAAGAAATATTTCACACCATGATAACTGAACTCATCACTACTGAGGGCGGATAATGGGATGTTCACCCTAGAATATGGGGTACCAAGGTTTACCATTGTTTGGGATTTAACCTTATGGATGTTTCCTACATAACGGACCTAGGAGACTAGGATCACAACCCACATTGTTCAAAGGGGTGATGAATCAGGGTGTACACAAAGGACGACAACCTATAGACATGTTGGGGCGTATGCATGGATATGTTCTAATCACAAGAGGGGAACTCTTGGATGAGTGGTTTCAGATTATGTGGGTCTAATGCTTTTCTATATTCCTGGGTGGATGGAATGAATTTACCTGGATGTGGAAACCCAAGTAAAAATTAGGATGGATGATGGAGAGTTGAGTGAAGTTGATTAGTAAGGAGATGGAATCGTCATGAAAGTGCAGGTATCCTTGGGATTGAACCATAGAAAGGCTTCCTCTGTATCCCTTTGGAATGCAATCAATGTCCATGTAGTTTGTTGGGGTGATAAGACACCTGAGGAGGTGACATGTGAGGATGGAAGCTTTGATCCAACATAGGGGAAGTAGAACCTCTGTGTTGGGGCATGACATCCCGAAAAGAAAAGGCTCAAGGAAGATACATGCATGATGCACTTGAACCTAAGGGAGTCTTCCTATGTATCCATGTGGTAGGGAATCAATGTCCACATAGTTTCGGATGGGTCATAGAATTGGGGTGTGTGTAGTGTATAGCGACCTGATGACATACAGGGGTTACCTGTGGTTAGCGGCCCAAGAGTTGGACTGAGGCTACTGAGGGACGGACCAAATATGTTGGTCCTAGAAGTGGGAACACTAATTTTGACAATTGTTTTGGGTCGAACATCAATGAGACTTCCTACATAACTTGCGTTGGAGAAATGGATCAAAATCCATGTAGTTTGAATGATTTTACCAAGGATTAAGGTTGAACCTCACGAAGGCTTCCTAAATACACAGTCTAGGAGACAGGGATAAAAACCCATGAAGTTCTAATGGTTATTGTTTAACATCATGTGGGATGAAAGGGGAATTTAGTTTAACTTCATGAAGGATGGGTGTGAACCGACGTGAAGTGGTCAGGACTAATTAGTGATGGGATTCAACATGATTGAGGCTTCCTACAAACATTTCTTGGAGAGGGAAAAGATCAAAGTACTCATAGTTTGAAATGGAGGGCTTGGAGAAAAAAGACTAAGGTGTCCCAGGTATGATTCCATGGTTGGTGCTCACTCTAAGCCCACATGATTCATGCTCGGTGTGAGAAATAAGAGGCACCAAAATCCTATCGATCACTGGCCCAGGGAGATGCAGATTGATACTAAATCAAGTATTGAGGCCCGAAGGTGATAAATCCCAAAGAGAGAGGGACTAGGTAATGAAGATCCTTGTAACCATCTCTTCTCTCATCTTTTTGCACAGATGAAGAGAGGAAGAGAAATGATTCTACCACCCGCAAGAAAGGCTACGGGCCTACACAAGGATGGTTGCCCTGCCCGAATGATGGAATTCGTTCAATGAAAGGAGGATATCATTCCATTTGATGAAGATCTCACTCTTATGGAGAATAGTGGGTGTGGATAATGAATGAGGTGGGGTAACCCATGTATATTTCATATGGTGAGGCCACATTTTAACTTCATGTGATGAAAACGATTGTGATTGGCAGTTTATCATCCAACAACAAAGGTGATGAGGTTGCACACCCCACCCCTAGTACTTACATATCTGGTGTACTTTACCCTTGGTGATGGGAAGGTACCAGAAATGCCATGTGGAGATAGGGTAGTGGAGCGATTCTTTGGGGGGGTCACATTAGTGTTTCTTTATGAAGAAAAAATAAATGTTAGCTTGATAATGTTAGTAAGAATGATACTAAGCAGCAAAACATGAATCACCACATAGGGGACCTTGAAATCAATTCATACCAACCTGGAGGGTCATTTGGGATAAGGGTTTGTGAAGAAAGATGATTCACTGGAAGGGAACTTGAGAAGCTCTAGTACTGCATAGTGTGGGGAGAACCCGAAAAAGGGTATTCCAAGGTATGTGGAGTGGCCTAGCCTAGGGATAGAGTATACCTATGTATAAATGGATCTTAGAAAATAGAATGTTCTTTAGTGGAGTAGGACTTTGTTGAACATAGGTTCCTTTCAAAGGGTGAAATTTTGAAGCAATGTACTTTGTGAAGCATAATGATCTTCCCTTAGCATGGGGTCCAAATTTTCATGGAACGTACTTCATGAAGCCTATGTAATTTTTGATGACCAAAGTTACCTTAGGGTTCTCCTTCCTTTGCAATGGCCAGTGTACTTTGTGAGGGGAATCCTTTTTTTGTAGAGGGGTTGTATTTGAACTAAGGAATGGTATTTTTTTAATTATCAAATAACATAAAGAGCACAATTTTTATCAATTATTCAGAGAGTAGTGGGTGAATCACAATTTGAGGGATGAGAAGAAGTATGGTTGGGGTATCCATCCTTTGGGTCTGAGGGAATTCTGGTATTTATAGAAGAGAGGAAACAAGAAGCTCTAATAGTTCATTGTGAATCCAATAGTACTTTTAAATCAGAAGAAAATTTCATTATGTTTCTTGTACACAAGGAGTCGACCATAATCCCCTCTGTGGCATAGAGGCCTCCTTCATCCCTTCTACAATCCTCGTAGAGGCTTTCGTCAAATTCTATGGGATCGCAAAGGTGAATCTGTTCCCATCACGGGATTAGGATTTCTATAAATTGTGTTGTAACCACAGTGACGTATACCTCTTTCCACTTTGAAGATCCCAGAGGGGTCCATGAAATTGTGTCGGTTGTGGTACTGAAGGGCTTCTTGCTGGCCATGGTGCAGAAAGGCACTGAGAAGGTGCTTCGTGATGTAGCCCCTTTGGAATTTTTGAGCTCTTTGTATATTTCTCATATGCACAAATTTTAGAACTAACAGTCATATATCTCAAAGAAGTATTATTATCTATAATACCTTATATGGTTTTAGTTTGACATTATATTACCATCTTCTTAACAATTCTATGTTATGGTTTCACATCGGGTAATATTGGATTTGTTCTTTGCATCTGTCCTAATTTGTTATATCTTTAGTCTTTATACATATATATTGATTTATATAATTTAAAAAATGATATATATAACTTTTATATTCATTATATTTTTATTATAATAATATATACAATATATTTGTATGAAATTTAATACATCATTAATGGACATGGTACGATGTACCTAGGCATGAACAATGATTCAGTTTAATAGTCATAATGAATGAAAGTAAATGAAATATAAGTATATATATGATTATATATCATTATTATAAAAGAATTATTAATATATATATATATATATAATATAATTTCTCTAAACCCATTCTCAATAAATTCCATATAGTGTGTGAATGAATAACATAGATTTGAGGGGGTGATAATCCACACTTCCGAAAATGAAATTATTGTATTTACCCCAATGGAATGTATAATGATTTAAATTTTAAAAGAATTAAATAAGCTTATATAAATAATATATATAATATAAATAATATATATAGAGATTGTTCACCATATTTCTCACTGTGAGAGGAGGTAATTAAAGAACAATCAATCATTTTTTGGGAGGCTGTAGATCTCCGTACAAATAAACAACAGAATTGATACCCATTAGTTTAAAGTGTGTGTATGTTTAGGTATAAACCTTAGAATAATTAAGTAATAATTTATTTATGATAAATTTTTTTAAAATAATTTAATAATTAGATTTTATTTGGGTGATAATTGAAATAATATAAAAGAACCCGAGGATGAATGTTACCTCTTATTTGGGTAACTCCTTTTGGTTTGCACCCACGAGATTACTTGGATTTAATTATACCCAAGTGGATGCATGTATGCTTTTTTGAGGTATTTTGAGGATCCATTTTTGAATATCATGGTATATCCATAGTTGTTTTTGAGGGTATTGTGGATGTGGGAGGAATGGGAATATTTTTATAGTGGTGAATGATTGTTACCCTTGTAAATGTTTGGAAATGGAATTCTACCCAGGTTCATCCCCTAAAGAGTGGATAATAAAATGGACTAAATTATATAAAATGGAGGATAGAGATGAAATATTTCCATCCAATGGATCATGGACATGTTTTTAAGTCGATTTTCTCCTCAAGATTAATGTTTATTCTCTTATTAAGCTTAATTTTAACTTAATCATTGTAATTAATATTAATTACATTCACGAATATTTTTTTGTCAAAAGTTATGTTGAAAATAATATAAATTATAATTTTTTTTATTCCAAATAAAAAAAATCCAATTTAAAACCACATATGTGGCATACATTAATATACATTTAATCCCATATTCGGGTTAAAAATATAGGGTTTTTAAAGTAAGAAAATTAAAAGGTTTTATATTTTTTATTGTTTTATATTCACTGTGAAATTGGTTCCATTGACCCAAATTTGGTTGATTGATAAATGTTTTTCTTAATATAAATTTGATAAAAAAATTAAAATATAATTTATCCTGATAAATAAATTAGATGAAAAATATGATTGGAATTAAAATTAATTATTTTTCAGTATTCATCCAACATTATATTTCTTAGAAAAATCTCATTAATTCACCATATGATAATTTCAACATTTTAAATAAAAAAAATTAATTTTGTATCAAATTAAATTTATATATCTACACAGAATTAAATTTAATATTTTTTATATAAGGATATTAAAATTATTTCATTTGAGAGAATAATATTTTTATATATATAGGGACATTACCAAAAATTATATCTTTCAATATCACTATAATTTATTTATATAAAACAATAATATAGTATATTTTAAATGTATTTATTACTATTCATAAAACTATTTTTAACAGCTAGGTTATAGTTATCTTGGTTAAAAATTAATATCAAAAAAATTATATTTCTTAGAATCTCAATGTTTCATTTAACATACGCCATGTCGTTGTTCCTTATTAGATACACCAAGTAGATGTTTGATATAAAACAAGATAAAATTCATGTTGTGTGTAGTGCATGGTTTACATGGTGTTGCATGCAACTCAATTCAAACATAGTGATTTTATAAAATAAAATATTTTTAGTGTTGCGTGAAAGGAAAAATTATTAATAAGATTAAATTAAATTGAAAAAAATATATTTCACAAAATCTTGTTGTGTTGAAACTTCCCTATAAAAATGTCACATATCCATGTTTTTTTATATTCTGAGTAGTATAGAATTAAAACAATATTTTAGTGGTTCTAATTTATTGTTCATTAACTATGGTATCAAAAGACCCACTGAATGTAGGTGGAATTTTCCTCATGACAGAATAAAAAAAAAAGTTTGTCCCTCCTTGGTTAATTTGGTTGCCTATCATGATTCACAGCATGAGAAAATTGAGTGATCCTAGAAATAGGATTTTTTAATTTCATCTCCAAAAAAATTTGAATCATCAATAGGAAAATAATTGTATATTATTTCATAAATAACATTAAAAATGTTACCTTGGGTTCTATCCATGGACAAAAACTAATAAAATAGTGTAATATGAACTAATAATTGTGGGGAAACAACTAATCCTGAAAAACCCCATATATGATATCTAGATCATGACAAAAATTTATCTATGACATAATCGGATTACACTATCTCATGAATAGTCATCATATATTTAAATCCATCATGATGGTTCCTAATGAATTTTATAATTTCCAAAGAATATCACATGGGAGTGTCATGATATGTGTACAACAAGGCATCTTGTTGTGCACTGGGTGATGACCGAGTCTAGCTCAACGCACCCTTTTCAGATAAATTACCCAAGGTACCATTGTGAAAAATTCACATCCACCAGTAACATGAAGACAAGGATATAATTTCTTTCAAACCACATTCTCAACCCTTGACCAAAATTCTATGATATTCCCCTATACATTGGTCTATACATAGAATTATCGTCAGATACAGCACTAGAAATATTCTCTAAAATATCTCTAGGTATATCACTAATGTTATCTAATCTTATTTTACAAATGATAACTAAAACATTATTTTATTACCAAATATATAGATCAAATATTCTCATACATTGATATTATATATTTTTATATGAGTATTCATTACATTACAAAGATACATTCAAAAATACCATAATTGATTTGTTCCTTATAAAACATTGAACATAGTATCCGTAATTCATGAATGATATTCATGTGTCAAATAAATGTCTTCCCTTTTTGTAATCCTAAAAAAACAATCTTTATAACCATGGGAGAAAAATATTGTAATGGTTAAGCTAAAATGCTCTGTATTTATAGTAAAGGGAGATACATAAGCATAACATTAGAATAAGGGTTTGAGTACATGAAAATAACACTAAAAACCATAGCCTCATAATCAATGGTAAAAAATAAGGATTCATGGAATAAATATTGGTAGTTCATATAACATAAATCATAAGGAAATAAAATAGCACAATAAATGTGAAAAAAACAATTTTATAAGACAAAAATGTTTTGAATGCACATAATTAAAGAAAATATTATGTTAAGGTTGTCAACTATGCAGTTCACAACATTTTAGTCATGGTAAAGACATTATTATACCTAGTTTAGGATTGGAATAACCTTGTGTTTACCCTCTTGTATGGGTATATGAGAACCTCTAATATACACTATTGTTTTGGTCTTGGGATAACATCCCTTGTACCCTCTTATTTTGGGTTTGGTATAAAATCTCTTGTGCCATCTTTTTTAGGCATGAGAAAACCTCATGTGATTCCTATTTTTTTAGGATTGGGTTAATTTAATGTTTTCCCTTTTAACTCATATAAAATAAATCATTTCCCAATGCATTAGAGAAATACATAGGTCTCGGATGTCACATAATAAAAATCAATCATACGTAAACCATATAATCAGAAAACATTCCTCATATTAGAATCCAAGGAAATAAATTATTTTCATAAAAAATTACTCATAACATAAAAAATTGAGAAGATAAATGTTTCATAATACTTTTTTCATTTCATCAATTAATAATCCATGGAAAAAATAAGTTGGTTTCATAATCATTTTATCATGGTATTCCCTATTGAATCAAAATGGGGTTTTAAATATATTTTCATCATAAACAATTCACCAAAATAATAATTATGTTATCCATATTTCATATACATAGAAAAGAATAAGTTACATAAAATTTAATCATCTTAGATGGAGAATTATTTTGAAAGATCGCAAGGATAAATTCATGAGGGGAATAACTTTTCATTGAATAACACTTCTGGTAAATTAAAACATTTCCGAAATAAATTAATTTAAAAATAAACTTGAAATAATTTACTGTAAGCTTAAAATATTAGAGCATTCATGAAAATGATAAATACATCTCATTAGGTTCATGTTAAAAATATTGATTTTTTTACATTATTTTTAAAATCAAAACATTAACTGATTGGAAAATGACATGATGTTTCTTATAGTTTTTTCTAAAAAGTTAAAAATGGGTAAAAATCATTAATAATCTATTTTAAAAATATTAAAAAAATTCAAATATTATTAGAAAATATGGTTTTGGGAGAAAATGGTTTTTTGACCAGGAATGTGATTTTTAATTAATCAATTAGTTTGATATATTGATTACATAATGAGATGAAAATTAAGGGAAACATGAATTCTTATAAAAAAACATATTATAGGAACCCAACCATATTACAATACATAATCATGATTTTAGACAAGAAATCACATTTTTTACATCGAGGATTATTTCATGTTTAGAGAATTTGAGAATTGGGACATAATTCATTCATAACCTTACACATTTATACATAGTGGATACCATAAAAACAGTTTCTATTTTTTTTCAAAATATAAAACATTAATGCTTAAAAGATGATTTCATGGAAAAAATTTCATAAATTTAAAATGGATTACTTCTTTGTCTTAAAAAACATTATTAAATGTGAATATAATTTAAAAAAACGTGGAATGAGCTCAAAAATATCAGTAGGGGATGTAAAATAATGAATGATCACATTAATCCATAAATACTTGTAAATTATGAAAACATTTCCAAAAGACATGCTTGTCACCCATATATACTTTCTTTGTGAAACATGTGATTTAAACATGATCCACAAAAAACATGATAATATAAATATATTCATAAATTTATCTTTGGGTATTACTTGCATAATCTTTTAACCCTCTTGGATACTTTATAATTTGTAACCCTCACAGCTACGTTACAATTTGTGTAACCATCGCAGTTACACTTGGAGTAACCATATAACAGACATCCAACAAACACATAACCATTGAATATAGGGGAAATATAGGTACCACACTTCATCATAAAAAATTCCAAAGATATAGACAATAATCCTACAAACATGAATAATATCATAAAAACATTTCCTTTGAAATTTCGTAAAACAGAAATTTAAAAGTGGATTTTAAAAGAAAAGCCCCTTACATAAATCATATAATTGAAGTGAGACATAATAGAATATATGGAATATTTATACTCACTATAAATAAACACAATTAAACAAATCATATAAAAAACCTATCACACAAAAATTTTAATACTATATAAATAATGAAGTAGAATGTTAACCCAAATAATGGAAATTGGGTTAAGAATTCCCCTACCTCAGGTTTCTCTTACTTACATATCATTTAAAACTACTTTATAATAGTTAAAAGAGTGTTATTAATATATTAAATAATATTATCCATCTTTATAATACCTTATGTGTTCATTTTATTACATCATTTCACCCATTAATTGATTGTATTTTGTTCCTTACACTGTTTGGGATGAGTTATTTATATGATTCTCATGATCAGTTCACGATGTATTGTTCTTGTTGACTAGAAGTGAAACTCCAAAATTGTAATTGAAAGGAATTTAAATATTTATATTACCATAATTTATCCCATTTATCATTTTGATGTTTGATATGATGGTGATTCATAAGTTAATACATTTGTGATGTTCGTTTAGATCATTTTAGTGGTTCTTTGACAATAACGACCCCATTTTGTATTTTAAATTAAAACCATGTTTAAAAAAGAATTCCATAACCATGAATGAGACATAATAAATATATTTCAACCTATTTAGTCCCTTAAAATGGTTTCATGAATATCCTTTAAATAATTAATCTAAATTTAAATCACATCGTCCATGATGTCTGTAATTCGACAAATCACGAAAAATGTTTTTATTCATTGAATTATTCGGAGAGGATGAGAATAATGATGATGAATTTTAAATGAATATGAGAACATCCAGAATATACATGATTTCTATAGAATTCATTATTCTTGTGTAAGAGGATATGAGGAAATAATAATAAAATAACAGAACTCGAAATAAAAGAATAGTTGATAAATCCCTTACAATAATTTCCTAGCCTAACGGCTATGTAACCTGGTTTTAGAAAATATTAAAAAGATAGGAGACAAGGGTAAAACAAATAGAAATGAATCATAATACATAATAGATCTCTAATAGGAAGGAAGTAAGAACATGGTATGGAAACATGAAAGTTAAACCACATAAACGAGTACATGAATGGAAAAATAAAGAAATTGAGAATTTTCATACCTTGTTGAGTAATTCCTAGAACATGATGTTTGGAACCTTGGGGGCTTGCGGAAACATAGGGTGGAATAATAGGGATTTAAAGAGGCTAGATATTCATTTATTTGAAATTTTTAATGAATTTAATGATGGAATAGGTTGGTATTTATAATAAAAATGAGGGAATATTTTAATAATTTTCAAGGGACACCTCATTAGTGTTATTTGAAAAACCATTGGATTTCCCATGGTATTTTCCCATTGTATAGGCCACATGGGACACATCATAACATATTTTACTATACAAAATTCTACCAGATTTATTACATCATTATTACATCATTAATAATGTCACTAACTCACTGAAACTTAAAAGTGTATTTTTTACTATTTACTGAAAAATCAACTGTTTTAGAAAATAAAAAAAATTTACACATAAAATTTTTCAATCTGTAGAATTAAAAAATGAATTCCATTTTCTAAAAATAATTTTCTAAATATTATTAATTTAATTTATAAATAAAATCATACATAATTCCAAAATAAAAAACATAAATTCTATAGCTTATTTTTAATCACATTGAAAAATTAAACAAAAATTAATTATCTAAATTCCTTAAGAAAATAAAATAATAAAAAAAATTACTATTTTTTAGTGTTGTATTGTTATTCATATCACTATTCATAAGGGTATGTTTCTATTGACCAAAAACACAAGTTGGTTTTATTAGACTCCAAATGACTTACTGAACAAAAATGTAGATTACCGTATTTCAAAATTAAGCACATAGAAGTAGTAAAATTATGTTTAAAGGATATTTATAATTATCTAATTAAAACAATGTTTTATGAATTTAATTTTTTTTTGAAAAACATAGGTTGTTACATTATCTCCACCTTCTGTAAATTGCATCCTCACTATTTTATTTACATATTGAACAACAGAGGGTATTTTTCCCACATAGAAATTTCAGACTCCCATGTTTCTTCTTCTACCATGTGGTTTCTCCAAAAAACCTTTAACTGGTTGGTTAACTTATTCTACAGTACATGTTCCCTTTGATCTAGAATATGAACTGGTTTCTCTTTAAAATAAAGGATCTCTTTTAGTTGAACTGTTTCTAGGCTCAACACATCTAATGAATCTTGAAGATACTTTCTCAACATCGATACATGGAAAACATTATGTACCTGAGACAAACTCATAGGCAAAGCTACCATATATGAAACTGTTCCAACTTTCTCTAGGATTAAAAATGGATCGATGAACTATGGACTTAGCGTCCCTTTCTTACTGAAACACATCACACATTTACATGAAGGGATTTTAAGGAAAACATTTTCACCTACCTCGAAATATAAGTCTTTCCTTCGGTTACCTATAAAACTTCTCTGCCTTCTATGAGCTATCATTATGTTCTATTGGATCATCTTCACTTTCTAATCCAATTCTTCTACTAATTATGGCCCCATAAACATTATTTCAATAAATTCATCCCAAAATGATGGAGTCTGAGATCGCATCCAATACAAATACTGAAAAGATGACATCAGAATACTGGAATGGAAACTATTATTAAAAGAAAAATTACCTAATGAATTATGATGATCACAACATACATGTTTGTCCATTGAAAAATATTGAAGCATATCCTCCGATGTATGAATCGTTTGCTCTGATTTCCCATCATATTGAGGATGAAACGCTGTATTGAAATTTAATTTTGTGCCTAATAACTTCTGATGTCCCGTCAAATAGTTAGAAGTGAACTTGTGATCCCGATCCAATACAATGGAAAGAGGAACTCAATGTTGCCTGAAAATATCTTGGAGGTACAGTCGAGAAAGCTGATCCAAATACATTGTATCTAAAATAGATATAGAATGTGAAGATTTAGTCACCCGATGAAAAATAGCCCAAATAACAATGTTACCATGATAATTCTTCGGTATTCCAACCACAAAGTCCATGGATACATTCTCCCATTTCAACATCGGCACTAGAAAAGGCTGTAACATCCCCTTCGGTAACTACTGCTCTGCTTTAATCTGTTCATATGTGAAACATTTCATGGTAGAATCAGAAATATATCCTTTCATTCCATCCCAGAAATGGTACTCACAAAGGCCTCTATACATCTTAGTACGTCTAGGATGAACTGAAAATGGAGAACTATGAGCATCACACAACAAATATTTCTTCAAATGGGAACCACAGGGCACAAACAACATTTTTCCAAATATTAAAACACAATATTATTCAAGATTAAATTATAGAAACATACCCATTTTAACCAATTCTACCTTTTTCTATAGCTCATGGTCTTCCTTCTACACTTTTTAATTCTATATGATAATGAAGACTACACTAATACCTAATAAAAAACAATTTTATTCCCTACACCAATAACTTCTAAGACAAAATTCATCAAATCAATAATCACATGATCATGTTCCAAATGTAACATGGTTAATGATGCATGATTTTTTTGAATCATGGAATCCACCACTTGTTTTCCTTTTCCAGTATGGTAACTGTAACACCCCAAGCTTTCACGATACACTTCTCTTTCAATAATGCAATAGCTTGCATTGTACGCAAGTTCGAGATTCTAACACGCCGCGACCAATCAAAGTAGCAGTTATGAATAGTAATACCAACTTTTTGAAATAACATAAATTTAATATTTCAAAATGGACTTCATTTTTGTATTCGTAATATCGAAATTATCCAAAGTTGATTTTTTTTTAATTTTCTGAGAACTTCCAATTTTTTATGAATAGTGAAAATTATTTAAAAACAACTTTTTTAATCAAAATAATTAATAGTGATAAATTATACTATTTAGTGGTTTTAAAGTATAATTACAATATATTTTTACCATTTTATCCAATGGTGGTCATTAGAATTAATTTTACATTGAAATTGGACATAAACAATTGTCAATCTTTTGATATATATTGTTTCTTAAAAACACGTTATTTGTTGTGACAGTGGGAATTAATTATGCCATTAATTAATGTAACTAATATTTTTGGAATTTTGTAAAATAGACATCATTTTTTAATTCGGAATATCAATTATAGCTTAGGGTGAAATTTTGGCATTGTTCTGATAAACATCAATTTTTGAGGAATAGTTAAACCACTAAGTGGTAGTTAAAAAACTGATTTTTCGTTTAAATGAAACATTACCACTTTTGTGATTTTATTTTCAAAAATCTGACATACATGGTTGTCATTAGGAAGTAAAATGTGGTTCAATTGGATTAAAATAATTTTTTTGTGAATAGTAACTTTTAAGTTTAATTAATCGCGATTAAAGGTAATTAGTGAAATTTAAGGTAAAAATAGTATTATAAAACTATGGAATGACCATTACACTTGTCCTACCACTATTTTTTGTTTCATGGACGACCAAAACAATCCATGGGTTAACTTGGGGACCCCATGGGGCCACATTGGTAGGAAAATGACATAAATAACTTTTTATTTAATGTTAAAATAAAAATGTCACAAATAAGAGTTGTTTTACTAAAACCATTTTTGAATGGGGTTATAGAAGTCATATTTTTTACTATAAATATTCAATAGAAATTTAAAAATATTTCCTACATCATGATATTTTTTTTATAATTTTTAGACATTAAATAAATTAAATTATTTATGACACCATGATTATGCAGCGATTACCTCAATAATTAACGATTTAAATAAAATGAAAAGGTAATGTAAAATCTAAGACTTATACTTGTCAAAAACCTATTGGATTAGTATATTTAGAACTTTAATCACCTTATATTTGAAATATATAAGTGTGGGACCTTTAGAATCCGAAAAATCATTTCATAATAATGTAACATTTCAATCTTTCCATGAGTGCCCCTTCTCTCCGCTTATAAAAGGCCCCCACCACTACCACCTAACTCACAACATCAAAGACTTTTGGCTCGGCCAAACTCTTCCCAAATACTCTCTCAACTTCCCTCCCTTACTCTTAGAAGCCTCACATTGCGCAGAAGTCTTCCCAAGGAAGCCTTTGGCTCAAATAAAAAAAGTTAGCCGATTTTAAGGTAATGTCTTCTCTAATGTTGTTTTTTTTATTTTGCTTCTAAAACCCCATAAAAGATTTTTATTCATTTATTTTGTAACAACACCAGTATCCTCAATATACTAGGATGTTGTTATAAGAATTATTCTAGCTACACATACACACACCTACATCTAATGGTCAAAGAACATACTGTTTCCGTGGATGGGGAATTTCTGCCTCACGAAACGATGATTGTTCAACACTCATATAACACCTCTAATGGTGGCCATTTTGATGACAGTATTTTCATATATGATATATATATTATGTTTATGTTTTCCTTATGCTTCTTTATTTCTCATTTATGTCATACTTTATGATTTCCATTATGGGTAAACGCGATTATTTCATTTTAGGAAGTGCGGACTACCGCCCCCTCAAAGTGATTTGAATCGTTAATGCCATATGTGGGATGTATAAAGGATGGAGTAAATGGTATTATACATTATATTATACTGGAATTATAATATACCTTTATATAATTATAATTTGATTCCATTAAATATGAAATAGAAATGAAAGTAG
Source organism: Viscum album (assembly GCA_963277665.1). Lineage (NCBI taxonomy): Eukaryota > Viridiplantae > Streptophyta > Magnoliopsida > Santalales > Viscaceae > Viscum > Viscum album. Next base: position 1,954,413,028 of record OY728127.1, on the reverse strand, counting down.
CGTTCATGCGTACGTACGACTTACCGTCTCCATGAACGGTGCATTTTATTTCTTACATCTAAATCATATATAATATTATAAATGAATGTATATATGGGATATATATGATATATATGATATCTACATCATGAATATAATTCTGGAGATAATGGATATTCTACCACATACACAACTTGTAAATATAAGAAGTTTATTGTTGACTCAAGTACCTAAGATCGACAAAACGACCGTTATAAACTTAAATAATTACATAATGTTCATGACATGGTAATAAGTGATATAAAAGGAATAATGAACTTAAAAAAGTTTCTTAAAAAGTTAGAGATTAACTCTAGTTTATTATTCAGGAGATCTAAGAAAGGTCGAGTGAATTCGGACACGAGGTAAGGGAACTTCTTAACCCAATTTTCGTTCTTTGGGTTAATATCCTACTTTCAAATTATATCATGATATTATTATGTATTATCTTGTATTTTTAATTTATTTCTGTGTAATTATAGTGAATACACATAATAGATCTATTTTATTTAAAAAATTATCTTTGTAAGGACTTTGTCTCAATCTCCTTTCATTGAGGCATATTTGGTTTTATACACAACTTTCATGTATATGGTGTATAAACCCCTTTGACTTTTACTTTTATTCAAAAGGAATCTTTTTATATGAATCATTTTTACTAAACTACAAGAGGAATTTTTTTTCTTATGTATGCAGAAACAACGAATTCTCTGCCACTGTGACTATTATTTGAGTTTCGGCTTCCTCTACAAGCCATAACTTTTTTTTAAATGAAAAATAAATAAAAAGCTTTAATTTTCCTTTATTTGGGTATTGAAAATGGTTTTGAAAGTGTTTTTATTATATCAATGTGTTGTATTGATATCTTGTGATTGAAAAGTGTAAATGTTATGTTTCCTTTATGCATGTTTTATGTGATACAATCATGTTATGGTTTATGATATGTTTAAAACTATTCATATGAGGAATGCATTGGACTTAATAAGTGACGGGTGGAGCCCGCTATAGCTCCTCGATGCATCAGTAGGTCTCATGAGACAAACTAGTGTCTTGGCACGAGGCCTTGGCTATGTGGTTATGATAGTCTGGCATTATGCATTCCATCATTATGAAAGTGGTTATTGATATTGAATGTGATTATTCGACCAGTAGAATATCCATGTGAATAAGTAAATGGCATTATCTCATTTTACTTTTGCCAATTTATGTTGAAGTTCATGTTTAAAAGGCTTTTATTTTAGTTATACATTTCCTTAAATGTTAATGTTTATTTATGAAAGCTTCCACAATATTGCTATCCTTACTGGGCATCTGTGCTCACACCTTTCAATGTTTTAATATATTTTAGGATGTGAAGAAGTATTTTACGAATGACCTGTAGGGATAGTCAGAAGTGGATATGAGTGTGGACTATGAAGACTTTGTTATTTTAGTTTTTCACTTTATGATGTTATGTAACATTTATGAATGTATCTAGTGTTTCCGAAGCTACTAAACTAATCGGTCTTTCGAGACTTGATCTTTTGATATCATGCCAATGTTACGCAATAATGCACCGACTCTGGGCAACTGGGGTCGGGGTGTTACAGTAACTGATTGTGAAATCATAATCCTTTATCAGTTCTAGGAATCTTCTCTACCTCGTGTTTAATTCCTTCTTATAGAATACATATTTCATACTTTTATGGTCAATATATATTTTACATTCGGCTCCGTATAAATGATGCCTCCAAATTTTCAAATCAAAAAACCATATATGCCAATTCCAAATCATGTGTGGGATTATTTAACTCACAAGGATTAATTTTTCTTGAAGCATAAGAAATTACCAGATCATTCTGCATCAAAAATCATCCATGTCCCTTCAAAGAAGAATCACTGTAGATGACCAACTCACCATTTATGGAATGAAATGCCAAAACTGGTGCATTCACCAATTCCATCTTAAATTACAGAAAATAAGTATAACATTATCATGTCCAAACAACTTTAACCCCTTATTGTGTTAAAATAGTTTTCGTGCTAGATAACCGTGCAAATTACTAACAAACCATTAGAAATAACCTGTAAATCCATGAAAACTACAAATCTCTATTACATTTCTAGGTCATGGCTATTCATTAAATAATTTTGTTTTGAAAGGAGAAACCCTTATTCTATAATTATTTACAATGTGCCCAAGAAATGAAATCTATTGCAACCAAAAATCACACTTTTTGAATTTTCCATATAGTTTCTTTTCCTTAATGGTTTTTAAAAAAGCCCTTACATGTTTTTATTGCTCCGCAATATTTTTAGAATATAGTAGAATGGAATCAATAAACACAACCAAAAAATTATCCATGAACTCATGAAATATTCTTTTAATAATATTCATGTATAGAGAAGGTGAATTAGTTAACCTAAATTTCATAAAAACAAATTCATAATGCTCATATCTAGTACGAAATTCTATTTTCGGGAATATCATCCTCCTTCACCTCCAGCTGATGGTATCCAAATCACTAGTCAATCTTTGAAAACTACTAAGCTCCTAGTATCTGATCAAACTAGTCATCGATATAAGGAAAATGATACTTGTTTTTAACATTGATGTTATTCAAAGCTCTATAATCAATGCACAGTCTCATGGAATAATATTTCTGTTAATCAAAAAAATTGGAGCACCCATTATAAAGTGCTAGGACAAATGAATTCTTTATCAAGAAAATCACGTGATTGATTTTTCAATTCAGGAGGTTGAATTTGAGCCATATGATATAAGGATATTGAAATTGTCATAGAATCAGGAACTAATTCAATTATGAATTCAACTTCCTGATCAGGTATGACACCGAGTAACACATCTGCAAAAACATCATGGTATTCATTTACCACCAACACATCATTAATCTGAAATGTTCCCATTTTTTCAACAATATGATCAAGATAACATTCATTTGAATCCTTCTATTGTTTCTAAGCTTCTTGAAATGTTTTCAATTGTATGGGTTCTTTCTTGTATAAAAACCATAACACTTTCTAAAAAACATCATTATATCTCTAGTCAATCATTTCATGATAAATAGAAAGCCAATCCATTCCCAGAACAACATCAAACTCGACTAAGGGTAAAACAACAAGGTTATTAGGTAATGTCATTCCAAAGACCACAATATAAAGATTATTATCATCCTTCTTTGATATATTATTTCTACCAAGTATTTTAACAATAAGTTATGCTCTCATTTTTTGTGGTGATATTTCCAATTTAACCAAAAATTTCCCAGAGATGATGGAATGTGTAAACCCCATATCAAACAAAACATTAGAAAAATATCAGTGAACAAGAAAAGTTCCTGATACAATTCATTGGATGGACCGACAGCTGCTGATGTAGTCACAAAGGATCTCACTACACCTATCTACTTATAGTATAGATTCTTTTCATCATTTGGATCTCTCATTGGGCAGGAAGTTTCCTAATGACCCATATCAACACATTTGAAACACTTAATAGTTATATTATCAGGATTACTGTTAGGATCATTTTCATTATAATCTCATGCCATATGTCCAAGTATTCCTCATTTAAAACACTTCCTAGTTTTTCTAATACATTCCCCAGGGTGCTTCTTTCCACAATTTTCACAAAATGGAAACTGGATTTTCATACCATCATATTTCTTTTGTTGATTCTTACCCATCACTTTCCATCTGGACCTCCTCTTCTCCTTGTTTCAAAAATTCACATGATCATCATTAATCTCCAAATTTTCCCTCTCAACACATCAAACAAGATTCTAATAACTTTTTAGTTCATGAGAGTCCAACTCCCTTCGATACCTAGGCTTCAATCCTGAGTAAAAGCAGTTTATTTTTCTACCAGGATCCATAATAAGATTTGGAGCATACCTTTCCAGTCGGGTGAGGTTCACTTAATAAATAGCCGCTGAATCTTCCACCCTTTTCATCAATTCAAGGAATTTCTCCCCATCCTAAGTCACACCCCCTTATAAAAATATTTTTCAATGAAAATACATTTAAATTCATCCCAATCAAAGGCATCAATATCCACTCTATCCAGGATATTCTTTACCATTAAACACTACTGATCAAATTCACCTTAAAAAAGATAAATGGAAATACATAACTTTTGGTTTTCTGAACAAACCGTTACATCAAATATCTTTTAAATGGATTTAATCTATCCTTCAACCACTACTAGGTTGGAATATCCATTGAAAGCAAGAGAGGGTTGTATCATAAAATGTTCCACTATTTTCATGTTCTATTGTGGTTGTAAGAACCCGGATCTTCGTTTCAGGTATGTTTATCCTTTTTCTGAAGTTTTTTAGAAAAGGGAAATTTTTGGAAATTTTTGAAGTACATGCCGTGTACTTTATGAGTACATGACGTGTACTCCCTTCCCATGCCAGGCCATGTGATGGCCAAGTCTAGGCCACACGCACAGTGTGTAGGGATGAAGTGGAGGCCATTTAAAGGGGAGTACGAAAAAATAGAGTACATGATGTGTACTCAAGAAGTACAGGATGTGTATTTTTTTTTTCATTAAACGGGCCAGGGTCACGCCTAATCAACAGAGTCATCTTCTTCAAGGTTCCATTCGATCGAGAGACTTCGTATGACTGTGAAATTCTCTAAATCCTCGCGCCTTCATCCATTCTTCTAATTGACCATTTTCTATTGCGTTGGAACCACAACGGTGAGTCCTTCCTTTTCCTAGAGACTTGTTTTCCAATTCCTCTTCTTTCTCATGTTATCGTTGGTTGAAATTTTTGGACGTTTTCTCAGATATTCGATGTTCTAAGGAGAATCAATATTCATGGCTCAAGTATATTTATCTCCTAGCATCCAGGTAGGTGGTTTGTGCCTTACATTTCGATTTCTTTGAGTTTTATGTGCAATTTTCACCAATACACGTGAACGGGGTATTGCGTGTTTACCATTTTTCCATTATGGTTATTCCTGACGTTCTTGCATGCCTGTGTAGAGGTAATTCGATCATGTTTGTGGATAATTGATGTGGTTGGATTTTTTTCCCTTGCTTTGTTCTATTTACAACCATCGGGTCTTTGTTAGCTTTGGTCGTTTTTCCTGTTTCCATGCCTAGTGATTGTAGGATGGCGTGATGATGATAACATTCTTGTTTGTTGTAGACTGTTTATCCAAGTAGCTCTATAGGAATATTTTGGTTATCCAAGTAGCTTTATAGGTGTACTTTGGCCTTATAGCATTATTATGCCCTAACTGGCATGAGGCTGTGAAAACCTAGTGCTATAGACTATAAGGGATAGACCTAGTGAACTTCCCATTGAGTCCTTGACATTATTGGTTACATGGGAGAGATAGAGTGATCTATCTAGAGTGCGTTTGGACAGCATAGGGTACAAGGGATAGACCGAGTGAGCTTCCCAGAGTGCCTTGGGTATTATAGACTACAGGAGGGTAGACCGAATGAGCTTACTCAGAGATTCTTTACTTATTGAATTGCATTAAAACCTTTTTCTAGACTATAGAAGGAATTGAGTGAATGATCATCATTAGGGAATCTTTGATAGACCTGAAACCATAGGAGGAATTGATCGAGTGAGCTTCCTTAGAGAGTTTCTAGAACATGGTTCCATGAGGGTAAGACCACATGATCTTCCTCAGAGAGTCCCTGACTACCCAATACTATGAGGGTAATTGACCAAGTGAGCATCCCCCGAGAGTCTTATAAATTCGTACGACCAAACCAGAGGGGCTAGGCTGAGTGAAATGCCCAGAGGGTTGTGGTACTTCTTGTTTAGGTCCAGAGGGGATGGTTGTGAGTACTTCCAAGAGGGTTTTCCTGTTTGTGGTTAGCTGTTTGCTTCCCTACTGCTTATTGTTCGGTGGACTGATTATTATTGTATATCTTCCTGTTATTGCCTGATGTTTACCGTTACTATTTACTGCTTACTGTATTGTTACCTTCCATATACTTACTTACTGTTAGGCACAGATCTTAAGGTGGTTTCATACTGGGATTTAGTCTCGCACTCGATTTGGGCTTTTCTTTTGGGCCCAAGAAGACTATGTTGTTGCAGGTATAGACATGGGAAATAACCCTTCGACTTCTAGTACTTGATTTCTTGGAGAAGGAGGGCATAAGACCAAGATATGGCTTGGAATTCTAACGAGTTTACCTATTTATATTTCTTTTGTACTTTGGTTTGGCACTATTGTATTTCCAGCATTGTGACTTGTTTGGAATCTTTCCTAGACATATGTATCATGCATCATTTAATATATATATATATGTGTGTGTGTGATTCCGCAGTTTACTACTTTAGTCTTCCGTTGTTTACTCGTGTATGGATTGATTTGTTTCCTATTATTATTATTTTTTACTTCTGTTGTGTACTCTGCCAATGATGGCAGAGTTTCCCCACTATCACACCCAAGGCCCTCGCTTCTAGTCGGCTACCTCTGGTGTTTGGGGAAATGCTCTTCAGGCCATGTGACCAACTGGGTACGGGGCGCCTCTGGGTGGCTTTCGGAACCGGGACGTTACGAAGTGGTTTCAGAGGAGTTCTTTTCTCTTGACTTTCTATTTGGAGCACTATCCAAGGATAGGACGGATTCCATACTTGGGGTTAAGCTGTGCTCGGGAGTAGCTAACCCTTGTACATGGAAAAGAAAATCTACCTCTCTTATTACAGTTTTATGATTTTTCGATGTTACAGTTGATATGATTTCACCTAGAGTGATTCACATGACTTGTGTTGTTATTGTTATTTCTATTATGGTTCTATTTCTGTTGCAACCCGATGAGATGAGGGTATGTCATCTCTTGCATCATATAGGAACCTGTTAGAAATCACATGCCATGCATTATTTCAATGCCATCTAGGGAAAATTAGCAATGGCATGTTGTTGTTCTAGACTTGTGTAGATTATGCATGTTGTTGTGATAGATGCTTGATAGAATCAATGATGTTTGTTAGAGGACTTTTTGTATTGTACTTGCTTGTATAAACACCAAATTTTGGTTCTTGAGGTGTTATGGGCCCTCTGGAATCAGAAATTGGTGGATCATTGACCTGTTCTTCATTTTATATGACTGTATTGGATGCCATGATTTGATTCGCAAGGAGTATGGGCCTCACAGATCAGAATTTGGAACCTTCATGCCTTGTTTCTGTGTTTTCCAGAATGCGGTGAAGTTTCTGAGATACTACTCGAAAAAACCTAGAATACACAGCGTGTACTTTGTATATACATGACGTGTAGTTTTGTTTAAAATGAGTCACTGACTGTGTGAGCAGGAACACAGTGTTGTGGAAAATCTTCTAGAACATTCCATGTATGGTAGGTACATGCCATTTATTAGTGAGCCGTGTACTCGGAAGTGTCACTAACAACACGAGATGGGGAATCTCGAGTAGAACATGTCGTGTTTGGTAGGAACACTCTATGTTTTGTAGGAACACACCGTTTAGTTTTTTTCTAGGTACCTGGCCGTGTCATGAACAACACGGGTTGGTGTTATCTTCTCCAATACATGCCATGTTTGTTCAGAAAACGCCGTGTATCCGGCCGGGTAACTAACAACATGGGTTGCTGAAACCTTCTTTAGTACACACCGTGTCCATGTAAAACACACCATGTAGTCTATGTTTAAGTGGACCATGTGGGTTATCCATGTAAGGAGACGTGGACAGGGGAGTATAGTTTAAGTACACGTCGTGTGTGGGGAAAATACAATGGCTAGTTTCGATTGTTACACGACTAGTGTGGCAGGAATACACGCCATTGTGAATGGATAAATAGAAAACGCCGTTTAGTTTTTATACACGTGCGTGTAGTCATGTTTGGTAAAACTTGAATGTTTCCTTCCCCTATTCCCGTTTTGTACTCTTGTGTTCTCAGTCTTTGATAATCCTGATCTAAGGTGTTCTTTTGATCTTCCAGAGCAATGCCTCTGAGATGTCCTCTGGTTGTACTTCAGTTGCCATACGGTGATCAGACACTGGATATGGCCGATCAGGATCCTCCTATAGATCCTCCTACTATTCCAGTTTGGGAACTAGTAGTTATCCACATCGTAGGAGCCGATACACAGTTCAGGGAGGACTTCATGAGGATGATGCAGACTTTTCAGGGAGCGCCGCCTCCTGCCCCATCGATGGCCGAATTGATGCGGGTCTTTCAGCAGCACCATCCTCCTACATTCTCAGGGGACGGAGGACCCCAGGCTGTCGATTCATGGTTAGAGTCCACACTGACTATCTTCGAGCATCTTGAGATACCCCCAGAGAAGAGAGTAAAGTTTGCCATCTATATTCTCTGTGACACCTCCAAGAGGTGGTGGGAGGTGATCTCACAGCCAGGGCACCAGCATAGTATGACTTGGGATGAGTTTTACTGAAACTTCTACGACTACTTATATTCGGAGAACCTGAGGGCTGATTAAGCCCTGGAGTTTATGAGTCTACTACCGGTTACTATTTCTGTTATGGAGTACTCGTCCCGCTTTACTGAATTGTAGCATTTAACACCAATCCCAGTAGGTGATGAGTTGTTCCTTTCTAGGAAGTTCGAGGATGGTCTCAGGAAGGATATCCATTTGTAGGTGAATATGTTCAGGTTGACTTCGATATCCTCTATCGTCAACCAGGATCTTATCACTGAGTGCAATCTGAGGGATTCTGGAGTAGTGAGTTAGGGCGGTTTGACATCCAGGGCTGGTTCTCCTCATATAGATAGTAGGAAGCACCATAGAGAGTCTCCTCGAGGATATTAGGGCAGGAGGGATGTATCTTCTGGCAGCCATGTTTTGTGCTACCTGTGTGGTAGGAGTGGGCAAACAAGGCCCCAGTTCCAGAGAGATCCAATGGAGTGCCGATCTTGAGGCAAGATAGGACATCTTCAGAGCTTTTGTAAAATCTTCACACCTTTAACTGGTGGTAGGGGTTCTTCTATGACACTACGTTCTGGAGATGCTTCACCACTTTTTCACCATTCTGGGAACTGGAGTTCTTCGGGCCGTTCGAGCAGAGGTGGAGGTCACGGCCGTGGTGGTCAGTCACCCGGTCATCTGCAATAGCAGAGTGGATCAGCTCAGAGTGGTCAGCCAGGGGTGCTGGCCCGCGGTACATTCCAAACTTTCGCTGTGGAGAAGACCTACCCGGAGAAAGATCCCAGCCCTTCTACAGTTCGAGTTATGATCCTTGTAGCTTAAGTTTTATCTTCACCTATTTCTGATATTGGTTCTTTTCATATTTTTATCCCTATTATTGTTGTGGAGATCCTTGGCTCCGTATATTTTCATATGCCAACATGTTAACTCTTGAAACGTCATTGGGAGAAAGGACTTCTAGCGTATTTCAGTGCAGAGAGTTCCCTCCCGAGGTTTCATGGTATTGTTTCTTTTAGGATCTCAATGTCCTATAAATTACAAGTTAAGATGTCATTCCCTGGACGGACCGGTTGGTTCCCATTTCGGAAGTCATCGACTGTTATCTCCGTAGGGTGAGTTTCGTATCACCAGAGGGTGAATCCTTTCTTCATAGAGGAGAGTGGGATATTCAGGAAAGTCGAGTAGGACTCGAGCATCATGAGCTAAGAGAAGTTACAACCCATATTTATAGTCTTTATCTAGATGACCAGGGGACTTCACAGTTAGAATTTCATCCAATTGTGGATCGTTTCAGAGACATCATTCCCAAGGACTTTTCAGGTCTACCTCCAGAGATTGAGGTAGACTTCTCAATTGAGCTCATTCCTGGAGCGGCACCGGTGTCCATTCCTCCCTATTGGATAGCTACACCTGAGTTACAGTAGCTCAAGAAGCAGTTGGAGGAGTTGCAGGAAAAGGGTTCCATCCAACCCAGTACTTCTCTTTGGGGTCCGCCTGTCCTTTTTGTGAAGAAGGTAGATGATACCCTTAGGCTTTGCGTGGATTATCGGATGCTGAACTAGTTGACGGTAAAGAACCAATAACTCTTTCCAAGGATCGATAATCTCTTCGATCAGATTCGAGGAGACAGAGTGTCCTCAATGATTGTCTTGAGATCCGGTTATCATCAGTTTCCTGTTAGACCATCAGATATATCTCTTACTTCTTTTAGGAGTAGGTATGGTCTATACGAGTATACGGTTATACTATTCGGTTTCACAAATGCGCCAGTAGTTTTCATGACCCTAATGAACCGAGTGATCCATCCTTACTTGGATTCTTTCATCGTGGCCTTCGTGGAAGATATATTGGGGTACTCTCACACTCGACATGACCATGATACAGATCTTGAGATCATTCTGAGTACAATGAGAGGGCATCCGTTCTATGTTAAGGTCTCTAAATTCCACTTTTGGATGGACCAAATTCACTTTATAGGTCATGTTATCGTAGTGACAGAAGTATCAGTGGACCCAAAGAAAGTGAGACCTATAGTTTCCTGTGAGTAGCTGAAGAATATCTTCAAGGTGTGGAGTTTCCTAGGGCTAGATGGATACTACAGGTGCTTCATACAAGACATTTCGCGCCTAGCAGCACCATTGGCAGGTCTGACCAAGAAGGGGGGAAATTTCTTATGGTCAGATTCTTGTGAGTCATCCTTTCAAGATCAAAAGGGATGGTTGACGTCAGCACCGATACTTATCTTTCCAGATCCAGGAAAGAGATATACTATTCATTGGGATGCTTCAGGTATTGGGTTGGGCGCCATGATTATATAGGGAGATGGGGTCGTTGCGTACGAATCTCGATAGTTCAGGCCACATGAGAGGAACTACCCGACAAACGATCTAGAGTTGGAAGCCGTTGTTCATGCATTACGCTGTTGGAGACACTACATTCTAGGGGAGAACTTTGTGGTTTTCAGTGACCATAAGAGTCTCAAGTATATCTTTACTTAGCGTGATCTGAATTTGAGACAACGTAGGTGGGTCGATTATTGTCAATCTTTCGACTTCGAGCTCGCCTATACATCGGGAAAGGGAAACACAGTGGGGGATGCATTGATTTGGATTACTCTTATTCAGGTAGTTCAGGAGGCCAGCAATGAGTGGAAGCTTATGGATCTGTTCGCTGAGATGCACTTGGAGGGGCACGACAGACCGGGATAGACTTTCCTTTCTTATGTAGCTGTTACCTCTACTCTTCTTGATCGGGTACGGATGAGGGAACTATCAGACTTAGATGGCTTAGTCCTACGGGAGAGTGTGTTAGGAGATGACCCTCTTCCTGGATTAAAAGTGGGCGAGGATGAGATCTTGTGTTTCTAGGGATGCATATCGGTGCCAGCAGACATACGCGAAGAGCTGTTGCGGGATTTTCATTCCTCAGATTGGGAAGTTCATCCTGGAATCACCAAGATGTATCAGGATCTTCATCGCTAGTACTGGTCGCAAGGTATTAAGAGAGATGTTTCTTATTTTGTCATGAGATGTTCTACATGTCAGCAGGTGAAAGTAGAGCATTAGATACATACAGGAATTTTACAGTAGTTACCCATTCCTGAGTGGAAGTGGAATGACATCGCGATGGACTTCGTGATAGGATTGCTAAGGTCACCCCGTGGGAGGGATGCTATTTGGGTTGTCATCGACAGGCATACGAAGGATTCTCACAACTTTCTGATTAAGGAGAAATTCAATTTTGATGAGTTAGGATGGTTTTACGTCTAAGATATTGTACGTCTACATGGAGTTCCACACTATATTGTTTCATACAGGGATGCACGCTTTACTTCTCGGTTCTGGCAGGGACATCAGAAGGCCTTGGGGACACATGTACTTTTGAATACAACATACCATCCCTAGACTGATGTCCAGTCTGAGCGTACTATCTAGGTTCTTGAGGATATTCTCTGATCTTTCATTCTAGACTTTGGCGGTTCTTGGGAGAAGCATATCCCTCTTGAAGAGTTCGCCTACAACAACAATTTTCAGTATACTCTTCAGATGGCAACTTAAAAGGCTTTGTACGGTAGGCCATGTCGATCACCCTTATGCTAGATGGAGGAAGGATACGAAGCTTTTATGGGACCTCATCTTGTTCAGGAGACCACTGAGTAGATAGAGTTGATTCGGAAGAGGATGGTTATAGCATAGTCTCGGCAGAAGTCTTATGCTGATCTACGGAGACGACCTCTGGAGTTCGAGGTCGAGGATCATGTTTTCCTGCGTGTCGCACTGAGGCTGGGAAACAAGAGGATTCAGAGATAGGGTAAGATTTCACCACAGTACGTCGGGCCATTTGATGTGTTGGAGAGTGTTGGGCCGGTCGCCTATCAGTTGCAGTTAACACAGAGGTACTGGGATATGCATGACGTCTTCCCCGTTTCTTAGCTCTGACGTTACTTTTCACACCTGTCTCATGTCTTTCAACATCAGGAGGTTGAGCTCAAAGCAGATGCATTGTTTGAGAGAATCCTATCCAGATTGTCGAACACAGTACGATGTTTCTCCGAGTCCGGTGTCTTCTTCTGGTACGGGTTCTATGGCAGCATGGGCGAGTACATGACGAGACTTGGGAGAGGGAGGCTGATGTGCGATCGAAGTGGCCGGAGCTATTCGGGGGTTCTTCTTCTACGCCTCACTAGGGAAATTTGGGGATGAATATATTTAAGGGGGGATGTTTGTAAGAACCCGAATCTTCATTTCAGGTATGTTTTTCCTTTTTCTGAAGTTTTTGAGAAAAGATGAATTTCTGGAAATTTTTGAAGTACAAGCCGTGTACTTTATGACTACACGGCATGTACTCCCTTACCATGCCATGCTGTGTGTTGGCCATGTCCGGGCCACACACATGGTGTTTAGGGATGAAGTAGAGGCCGCTTAATGCGGAGTACGGAAACATAAATAACACGTCGTGTACTCAAGAAGTACACGCCGTGTATTTTCTTTTTATTACATTAAACGGACCGGGGTCACACCTAATCGACAGAATCATCTTCCTCTAGGTTTCGTTTGACAGAGAGACTTCGTACGACAATAGAACTTCTCTGAATTCCCGCACCTTCATCTATTCTCTGAATCGAACACCGTCGATTGAGTTGGAACCGCAGCAGTGAGTCCTTCCTTCTCATGGATCCTTGTTTTCCAATTCCTATTCTTTCTCATGTTATCATTGATTGAATTTTTTGGAAGTTTTTGTAGATCTTCGACATTCTAAGGAGATTCAATCTTCATGGCTCAATTATATTGATCTCCTAGCATTTAGGAAGGTGTTTTATGCCTTACCTTTTGATGTCTTTGTGTTTTATGTGCAATTTCCACCAATACTCGTGAACGGGGTATTGCGTGTTTGTCATTTTTACCTTGTGGTTATTCTTGCCTTGATTGCATGCTTGTTTAGAGGTAAATTGATCATGTTTGTGGATAATTGATGTGCTTGGATTTTTTACCCATGCTCTGTTCTATTTACATCCATTGGGTCTTTGTTAGCCTTGTTCGTTTTTCTTGTTTCCTTTCCTAGTGACCGTTGGATGGAGTGTTGATGATAACATGCTTGTTTGTTGTAGAATGTTCATAGATTTAGCGCTATAGTTGTACCTTGTTTATCCATGTAGCTTTATAGGTGTAGTTTGGACTTATAGCATTATTATGCACTTACCATCACGAGGTTGTGAGAACCTGGTGCTATATACTATAAGGGATAGACCGAGTGAGCTTCCTAGTGATTCCTTGACATTATAGGATACATGGGACAGATCTAGTGAGCATACTAGAGTGCCTATAGACATTATAGGCTACAGGGGATAGACCGAGTGAGCTTTCCAGAGTGCCTTGGATCTTATAGACTACAGGAGGGTAGGACGAATGAGCTTCCTCAGGGAGTCTTTACCTGTTGAATTGATTTAAAACCTTTTTCCAGAATAGGGAAGGAATTGACTGAGTGAGCTTCCTTAGAGATTCTGTGATAGAGTTGAAACTATAGGATTAATTGACCAAGTGAGCTTCCTTAGAGAGTTTCTAGACCTTGGGGCCACGAGGGTTAGACCACATGATTTTCCTCAGAGAGTCCCTAACTACCCTAGAATACGATAGGAATTGACCGAGTGAGCTTCCCCAGAGAGTCTTATAAATTCGTACGACCAAACCCGAGGGGTTAGGCTGAGTGCACTGCCCCGAGGGTTGTGGTACTTCTTGGTTAGGACCAGAGGTGATGGTTGATAGTACTTACTAGAGGGTTTTCCTGTTAGTGGTTAGATATTTGCTTCAGTACTGCGTGTTATTCTATGGACTGATTATTGTTGTATATCTTCCTATTACTTCCTGTTGTTTACTGTTACTATTTACTGCTTACTGTACTGTTACCTACCATATACTCACTGACTATTAGGCATAGATCTTTGGGTGTTTTCCTAGTGGGATTTAGTCTCACACCCTGTTTGGGCCATGATTTTGGCCCCAAGCAGACTATGTTGTTGTAGGTATAGACATGGGAAAGCGCTCTTTGACTTCTGGTACTTGATTTCATTGAGCAGGAGAGCATGGGACCAAGCTATTTCTTGCGATGCTGAGGAATTTACCTGTTTACCTTTATTTTGTACTTTGGTTTGGAACTATTGTATTTTCAGCATTGTGACTTGTTTGGCAGCTTTCCTAGACATATGATCATACATCATTTCATATATATGTGTGTGTGCTCCAGTTGTTTACTAATTTAGTCTTTTGTTGTTTACTCGTGTATGGATTGTTCTGTTTCTACTTTTTCTTATTGTTTAATTATACTATGTACTCTTCGAATGAGGGAATAGTTTCCCCACTATCACACCCAAGGCCCTCACTGCTAGTTGGCAGCCTCTGGCGTTTGTGGAAATTGCATGAGGCCATTTGACCAACTGGGTACGGGGATCCACTTGGCAGCTTCCAAAACAGGGACGTTACAAAGTGGTATCAGAGGAGTTCTTTTCTCTTGAATTACTATTTAAATCCTTATCCAGGGATATGATGGATTCAGAACATGGTGTTAAGTTGTTCTCGGGAGTATCTAACCTGTGTACAGTGAAAATCCAATCTACCTCGCTTATTGCAGTTTTATGGTTTTGCGATGTTACAGATGATATGATTTCAACTAGAGTGATTCACATGACTTGTGTTGTTATTATTGCTGCTATTATGGTTCTATTTCTATTTCAACCCAATGAGATGAGGGTATGTCAACTCATGCATCACATAGGAACCTATTAGAAATCACATTCTATGAATTCTTTCCATGCCATCTAGATGGCATTAGCAATTGCATGTTGTTGTGATAGACTTTTTTAGATTATGCATGATGTTGTTATTCATGCTTGATAGAATCCCTGATGTTTGTTAGAGGACTGTATGTATTCTACTTTCTTGGATGAATGCCAAATTTTGGTTCTTGAGGTGTTATGCTCCCTCTTGAATCGGAAATTGGTGGATCATTGACCTGTTCTCACATTTATATGACTGTCTTGGATGCCATTCTTTGATTCACGGGGAGTATGGGCCTCACAGATTGGAATTTGGCACCATAATGCCTTGTTTCTTTGTTTTCTGGACTCTAGTGCAGTTTCTGAGCTACTGCCCGAAAAAAACAAGAATACACGGCGTGTACTTTGTATATACATGCAGTGTAGTTTTTTTAAACGTGTCATTGACTGTGTGAGCAGGAACACGGTGTTGTGGAAAATCTTCTGGAACACGCCATGTACGGTAGGTACACACCATGTTGTAGTGAGCCGTGTACCTGGCTGTGTCACTAACAACACGGGCCAGGGAAGCTCGAGTAGAAAATGTCGTCTTTGGTAGGAACACAACATGTAGATTTGTTCCAGGTACCCGGCCGTGTCATAGACAACGTGGGTCAGTGTTATATTCTTATATACATGCTGTGTTTTTTCAGAACACGCCGTGTAAAGGTCAGCCATGTACCTAGCCGTGTAACTAACAACACGGGTTTCCAAAGACATCTTTTGTACACGTTGTGTTCATGTAAAACACGGTGTGTAGTATATGTTTAAGTGGACCGTGTTGGTTAGCCATGTATGGAGACTCGGGCATGGGAGTAGAGTTCAAGTACACGCCGTTTGTGGGGAAAACACGCCGTGTAGTTTGGGTTTTTACACGACCAGTGTGGTAGGAATAGACACCCATGTGAATGGCTTAAGAGAACACGTCGTGTAGTTTTTATACATGTCGTGTAGTCTTGTTTGGTAAACCATGATTGTTTCCATATCATGTTCTAGTTTTGTACTCTTGTGTTCTCAATATTTGATAATCCTGATCTAAGGTTTAATTTTGATCTTCCAGAGCTATGCCTCTGAGACGTCCTCCAGTTGTATGTCTGTTGCTAGATGGTGATCAGACACTGGATATGGCCGATCAGGATCCTCCTACAGATCCTCCTCCTATGCCAATTTTGGAACCAGCAGTTATACCCGTTGTAGGAGCCGATACGCAGTTCAGGGAGGACTTCCTGAGGATAATGCAGACTTTTCAGGGAGTGCCGCATCCTGCCCCGTCGATGGCCAAATTGACGCGGGTCTTTCAGCAGTAGCATCCTCCTACTTTCTCAGGGGATGGAGGACCCCAGGCTGTCGAGTCGTGATTAGAGGTCACACTAGCTATCATCAAGCATCTCAAGATACCCCCAGAGAAGATTGTAAAGCTATCCACCTATATGCTCTAAGAAACCACCAAGAGGTGGTGGGAGGTGATCTCACAGTCTGGGTGCCAGTAGAGTATGACTTGGGATGAGTTTCGGCACACCTTCTATGAAAACTTCTATTCAGAGACCTTGAGGGACAATCGAGCCAGGGATTTTATGATTATGCAGCAGGGTACTCTTTCTGTTATGGAGTAATCATTCCGCTTTACTGAACTCTAGCGTTTCACACCGATCCCAGCAGGTGATCAGCTGTTCCTAGCTAGGAAGTTCGAGGAATATCTCAGGAAGAAGATCGGTTCCCAGGTGAATATCTTCAGGTTGACTTCGATATCCTCTATCATCAACCAGGCTCTTATCATTGAGCGCAATCTGAGGGATTCTGGAGCAGTGAGCCTGGGTGGTTCGACATCTAGGGCTGGTGCTCCTCCTACGGATAGTTTGAAGTGATGCAAGAGAGTTTCTTCGAGGAGATCATGTTTGGTGGGATGTATCATCTGGCAGCTAGGTTGTGTGCTACTAGTGCGGTAGGAGTGGGCATTCTAGGCCCCAGTGCCAGAGAGATCCGATGGAGTGCCGATCTTGTGGAAAGAGGGTCCATCTTTAGTGCTTTTGTCAGATCTTCTCACCCTCAGTTGTTGGTAGGGGTTCTTCTATGACACCGTGTTCTATAGATGCTTCACCAGTTTCTCACCAGTCTAGGAACTAGAGTTCTTCCGGTCGTTTGCACCGAGGTGGAGGTCGCGGTCGTGGTGGTTAGTCACCCGGTCATCAGCGACAACAGAGTGGATCAGCTCAGAGTGGTAAGCCAGGGGCGCAGGGCCACGGTACATGCCAGACTTTCGCCATGGAGAAGACCTACTTGGAGTTGGATCTCGACCCTTCTACAGTTCGTGGTACGATCCTACTAGCCTCATTTTTATCTTCATCTATTTTTGATATAGGTGCTTCGCATAGTTTTGTCTATGCTGATGTTGTAATGTGCTTTGGGCTCTGTATATTTTCATCTGCCCACATGTTAACTCTTGACATGCCATTGGGAGCAAGGACTTCTAGCGTACGTCAGTATAGAGAGTGCCCTCTCGAAGTTTCATGGTATCGTTTCTTATGGGATCTCTATGTCCTAGAGATGACAGGTTATGATGTCATTCTTGGGATAGACTGGTTGGTTCCCTTTCAGATGGTCGTCAACTGCTATCACCGTATGGTGAGTTTTGTATCACCGGAGGGTGAATCATTTCTTCATATAGGCGAGTGGGATGTTCAGTTGAGTCGTGCAGTACACGAGCATCATGGGCAAGGAGGAGTTACAGCCCTGATTGCTAGTCTTTATCTGGATGACTAGGGGACATCACAGTTGGACTTTCCTCTAGTGGTGGATCGTTTCAGAGACGTCTTTCCAGAGGAATTTTTAGGACTACCTCCAGAGCGTGAGGTCGACTTCTCGATTAAGCTCGTGCCTAGAGTGGCACCAGTGTCTATTCCTCCCTTCAGGATGGCTACACCTGAGTTTCAAGAGCTCAAGAAGCAGTTGAAGGAGTTTCAGGAAAATGGTTTCATCTGACCCAGTACTTCTCCTTGAGGTTCACCTGTTTTTCTTGTGAAGAGGGCAGACCGTACCCTTAGTCTTTGCGTGTATTATCTGAAGTTGAACCAGTTGACGGTCAAGAACCGATATCCCTTGCTGAGGATCGATGATCTTTTCGATCACCTTCGAGGAGCCAGTGTGTTCTCGAAGATTGAATTGATATCTGGTTATCATCAGTTGCACGTTAGACCATCAGATATACCTCTTACAGACTTCAGAAGCAGGTATGGTCTATACGAGTATACAGATATGTCGTTCGGTCTCATGAATGTGCCAGCAGTTTTCATGACGCTGATGAACTAAGTGTTCCATCTTTACTTGGATTCCTTCGTCGTTTTCTTCATGGACGATGTCTTGGTATACTCTCACACTCGACACGACCATGATACACCTCTTGAGATCGTTCTGAGTACACTGAGAGAGAATCAGTTATATGCTAAGCTCTCGATATGCCACTTTTGGATGGATCAAATTCAATTTCTGGTTCATGTTATCTTAGAGACAACAGTATCAGTGGACCTAGAGAAAGTGAGAGCTATAGTTTCTTGGGAGCAGCCGAATGACGTCTTTGAGGAGTGGAGTTTCCTAGGCCTGGCTGGATACTACATGGGCTTTATACAGGAATTTTCATGCCTAGAAGCACCATTGAAATGTCTGACCAAGAAGGGGGCAATGTTCTTATGGTCAGATTGTTGTGAGTCATCCTTTCAAAAGGTGAAGGGATTGTTCACATCAGCACTGATACTAGTATTTCCAGATCCATGAAAGAGATATACTATTTATGGTGATGCTTCAGGTATCGGGATAGGCATCATGCTTATGAAGGGAGATGGGTTCATTCCATACAGGTCTCGGCAGTTGAGGCCACACGAGAGGAACTAATCGACGCACGATTTGGAGTTGGAAGCTATTGTTCATGCCTTACCCTGTTGGAGACACTACCTTCTATGAGAGAACTTTTTGGTTTTAACCGACCACAAGAGTCTCAAGTATATCTTCACTCAGCGTGATCTGAATACGAGACAGCGTAAGTGGGTCGAGTATCTTCACTCTTTTGACTTCGAGCTCACCTATACACCGGGAAAGGGAAACGCAGTGGCAGATGCGTTGAGTATGAGAACTCAGATTCAGGTAATTTAGTAGGCCAGAAGTGAGTGGAATCTTATGGCTCTGTTCTCTGAGATGCACTTAGAGGTGCATGACAAACAAGGACAGACTTTCCTTTCTTTTGTTATTGTTACCTCTACTCTTCTTGATCGGGTACAGATAAGGAAACAATCAGACTCTGAAGGCTTAGTCCTGTGGGGGAGTGTGTCAGGAGAGGACCCTCTTCCTGGATGGACAGTGGGTGAGGATGAGATCTTGCGTTTCTAGGGACGTGTATGGGTGCCAGTAGACATACGAGTGGAGCTGTTGTGGGATTTTCATTCCTCAGTTTGGGTAGTTCATCCCAGCATCACCAAGATGTATCATGATCTTCATCGCCAGTACTATTGGATTGTTATTAAGAGATATGTTGATCATTTTTTAATGAGATGTTCTACTTGTCAGCAGGTGAAAGAAGATCATCAAATACCTGTAGGCCTTTTACCACAGTTACCCATTCATGAGTGGTAGTGGAGTGACGTCGTAATGGACTTCATGACAGGGTTGTCGAGGTCACCTTGAGGGAGTGATGCTGTTTGTGTTGTTGTCGATAGGATTACGAAGGTTGCTCAATTCATTATGATTAAAGAGACCTTCAATGTTGACGAGTTATGATGGTTGTACGTCGGAGAGATTGTACATCTACATGGAGTTCCACACTCCATTTTTCAAACATGGATGAGCGCTTTACTTATAAGTTCTGGAGGGGACTTCAGAAGGCCTTGGGGACACAGGTGCTTTTGAGTACAGTATACCATACCCAGAATGATGTCTAGTCTGAGCGTATGATCCATGTGCTTGAGGATATTCTCCAAGATTTCATTCTAGACATTGGCGGTTCTTGGGAGACGCATATCCCTATTTTGGAGTTCGCCTACAACAATAGTTTTCAGGTGACTATTCAGAGGGAACCTTACGAGGATTTGTATGGTAGGCCATGCCGATAACCCTTATGTTGGCTGGAGGTAGGAGAGGCAGCTTTGTAGGGACCTCGTCTTGTTGAGGAGAACTCTCTGAGCAGATAATGTTGATTTAGAAGAGGATGGCTACAACACAGTCTCGCAAGAAGTCTTATGCTGATCAGCAGAGATGACCTCTGGAGTTCGAGGTCAGGGATAATGTTTTCCTATGTGTCTCACTATGGTTGGGACACAAGGGGATTCAGAGATAGGTTAAGAATTCCCTATGCTACGTCGGGCCTTTTTATGTTTTGGAGGGAGTTCGGATGGTCTCCTATCAGTTGAAGTAACCTCAGAGGTTCCAGGCAATGCATGACGTCTTCCACGTTTCTCAGCTCCGACATTACTTTTCAGACTCATCTCATGTCTTCCAACGTGAGGAGGATGATCTCGAAGCAGATGCATAGTTTTAGTAGAATCCTATCTGGATTGTTGATCGTAGAATGAAGGTTCTCCGAGGCTGGTTTGTTCCTCTCGTATGGGTGGTATGGCAGCACAAGCGAGTATAGGACGAGACATGGGAGAGGGAGGCCGATGTGCGATCATAGTGGCCAGATCTGTTCAGGGTTTCTTCTTCTACTCCTCACTATGGAAATTTAGGGAAGAATTTCTTTAAGGGGGGAAGTTTGTATGAACCCGAATCATCATTTTAGGTATGTTTTCCCTTTTTATAAACATTTTTAGAAAAAAGGATGTTTTGGAAATTTTTGAAGTACACGCCATGTACTCCCTTGCTGCGCCAGGCCGTGTGTTGGCTGTGTCTGGGCCACACACACGGTGTGTATAGATGAATTGGAGGCCGCATAAAGTGGAGTATGGAAAAATAGAGTACACTCCATTTACCCAAGTAGTACACACCATGTATTTTTTCATTAAATAGACCGGGGTCGCGTCAAATCGACAGAATCGTCTTCTTCTAGGTTCTGTTCAACCACGAGATGTTGTACGGCTGTAGAACTTCTCTAAATCCCCATGCCTTCATCCGTTCTCTGAATCAACCGCTGTCAATTGCATTGGAACCGCAGCGGTGAGTCCTTCCTTCTCCAGGAGCCTTGTTTTCCAATTCCTCTTCTTTCTCAATTTATCGTTGGTTGAATATTATGGTTTTTTTCTCATATCTTCGACATTCTAAGGAGAATAAATCTTCATGGATCAAGTATATTGATCTAATATCTTCCAAGTAGGTGGTTTGTGCCTTACCTTTTGATGTCTTTAAGGTTTATGTGAAATTTCCACCAATACCCTTGAACGGGGTACTATGTGTTTAATGTTTTCCCTCGTGGTTATTCCTAACTTGCTTTCATGTTTGTGTAGAGGTAAATTGATCATTTTTGTGGATAATTTATGTTCCTGGATGTTTTGCCCATGCATTGTTCTGTTTACAACCTTCGGGTCTTTGTTAGCATTGGTCGTTTTTCCTGTTACCATGCTTAGTGACTGTAGGATGGAGTAATGATGATAACATGCCTGTCTACTATAGACTATTTTTCCATGTAGCTCTATAGGTGTACTTTTTTTAGCCAAGTATCTCTATAGGTGTACTTTGGCCTTATAGAATTCTTATGCACTTACTGGCATGGGGCTGTGAGAACATAGTGCTATAGACTATAAGGGATAGACCGAGTGAGCTTTCCAGAGTTCCTTTGGACATTATAGGCTACAGGGGATAGACAGAGTGAGATTTCCAAAGTGCCTTGGATCTTATAGACTACAGTAGGGTAGACTGAATGAGCTTCCTAAGATATTCATTACTTATTTAATTGCTTTAAATCATTTTTCCAGACTAGAGAAGGAATTGAATGAGTGAGCTTCCTTAGAGAGTATGTGATAGACCTGAAACTATAGAAGGAATTGACTGAGTGAGCTTCCATAGAGAGTTTATAGACTGTGGGGCCACGAGGGTTAGACCACGTGGTCATCCTTAGAGAGTCCCTGACTACCCTAGACTATGAGGGGAATTGACCGAGTGAGCTTCCCCAGAGAGTCTTATAAATTCGTAAGACCAAACCAGAGGGGTTAGGCCGAGTGCACTTCCAATATGGTTGTGGTACATCGTGGTTAGGACCAGAGGGGACGACTTCGAGTACTTCCTAGAGGGTTTTCCTATTAATGGTTAGCTCTTTGCTTCACTACTGCTTGTTGTTCTGTGGACTGATTATTTTTGTATATCTTCCTGTTACTGACTATTTTTTACTGTTACTGTTTACTGCTTACCATACTGTTACCTTCTATATACTCACTGACTATTAGGAACAGCTCTTCGAGTGGTTGCCTACTAGGATTTATTCTCACACCCTGTTTGGGCCATGATTTTGGGCCCATGCAGACTATGTTGTTGTAGGTATAGACAAGGGAAAGTACCCTTCGACTTCTGGTATTTGATTGCTTGGAGTAGGAGAGCATGGGACCAAGCTATGGGTTGCGATGCTGAGCAGTTTACTTGTTTACCTTTCTTTTGTACTTTAGTTTGGCACTATTGCATTTCCAACATTATGACTTGTTTGGAAGCATTACTAGACATATGTATCATGTATCATTTCATATATATGTGTGTGTGATCCAGCTATTTACTGCTTTAGTCTTCCGCTGTTTACTCATGTATAGGTTGTTATGTTTCCTCTTTTTCTTATTGTTTACTTCCGTTGTGTACTCTGCCAATGATGGCATAGTTTCCCCACTATCACACCCAAGGCCCTAGCTTCTAGTCAGTAGCCTCTAGCATTTGGGGAAATGCAGTTGAAGCCATGTGACAAACTGGGTACGGGGAATCTCTGGGCGGCTTCCGGAACCGGTACGTTACAGTGGTACCCTGGGTTTTTCTCTCGCATAGATGACACCACCATTTATTTTTTTGTGTCACCTGACCCATTAATTACACAAAATTATCGTTTCAATCCCTACTATTCCAGGCTGCGGATTCAGAAGGATGTTATTCTTTCAGTTCCTCACCTCTTCAGCTTCCCTATTTCATCAGCGGAAAACCATATTGAACAAAAATATATTAGATGAAGCAACATGGTAATATTTAAATTCCATAACATTTCAAATTAATCCAAGGGTAACAATCGTTTATGGTATTCTTTCAACGTCATCCAAACCCCTAAAGTTATCTAAACCAAACTCTTATAAAAACTATAAGGACTCGACCTTATTAAATTACATAATATTGATTTTAGACAAGAAATCACTTCCTTTTACATTTAGTATCTTTTCCTGTTTAGAGATTTAAATAATTGGTAAATAATACATTCATATCCTTACAGATTGTCACAGAATGGATACCATTAAAACAGTTTCCATTTTTTTCAAAATACAAAACATTAAAGATTAAAACATGATTTTGTTGAAAATTCTACAAACATTAAACTTGGATTCCTTTCTTTTCTTACACATTGTTATAACATGTGAAAATAATTTAAAAAAACATTTAATGGGCACAAAAATCTCAGTATAGGATGTAAAAAAAATAAAGATCACATTAGTCCATGAATACTTTTAAGGGATCAAAACATTTCCTAATGACATGCTTGTCACCCATATATACTAAAATTTTTGAACATGAAATTTACACTAAATACACTAAAAACATGAGAATATAAATATAATCAAAAAATTATCTTGGAGTGTTACATACATAATCTTGTAACCATCTCGACTACCTTATAATTTGAAACCCTCACAGCAACCTTACAATTTTTGTAAAAATCAAAGTTACACTTGGTGTAACCATACAGCTGACCTCCAACAAACACATACCCAATGAGTTGGATGGAAATATACGTCCCACCCTTCATCATAAATAATTTCCAAGATCCATAACATAATCATACAACATTATTAATAACATAAAAACATTACCTTTGAAATTTCGTAAAATAGAATTTGGAAATATAATTTTAAAATACAAGCCCCTTACATAAATAAAATAATTGAAGTGAAACATAATAGAGTAGATAGAATATGTATAAAAATCGAAGATAAAAATAATTAAACATATTATATAAAAAACCATCACAAAACAATTTTAATACCACATGATAATCAAGTATAATGTTATCCCAATGAATGGAAATTGGGTTAAGAATTCCCTTACCTCAGGTTTTTCTTACTTCCAACTCATTTAAACCGACTGTATAATACTTAAATGAGTGTTATTAATAAATTATAGAATAATATACATATGTATAGTACCATATATGATCATTTAATTTCATAATTTCACCTATTAATTGTTAGTATTTTGTTCCTTGCACTGTTATGGGTAAGTTCTTTATATGATTTTCATGACCCGTTCATGATGGATCGTTCTTGTCGATAAGAAGTGAAACTCCAGAATTGGAATGGAAAGGTATTAAAATATTTATAGTACCATAATTTATACCATTTATCATTTTTATGTCTGATATGAGGATGATTCATAAGTTAAAACCTTAATGATCTTCGTTTATATCATTTTACTGGTTCTTTGATAATAACGACCACATTTTGTCTTATAAATTAAAACCATGGGTACAATAGAATTATAGAACCAGAATGAGACATAATGCATATAATATAGCCTGTTTCAAACATAAAAATGGTTTCACTACCATCCTTTAAAGAATTAATGTAAATTTAAATCACGTCATCCACGATGTCGGTAATTTGACATATCACAAACAATGTTTTTATTCATGAATAAGTTGGAGAGGAGAAGAATAATCGTGATGAATTTTCCATGAACATGATAAAATATAAAATATACATGATTTATGGATCATTCATTCCTCTTGGTTATGATTATATGAGGAAATAATGAGAAATGAATGGATCTCAAAATAAAAAATAATGATAAATCCCTTACAACAATTCAGCAGCCTAACGGCTATACAACATGGTTTTAGAAAATATTAAAAATTGAGTGGACAAGGGTCACCAATAGAAATATGAATCAAAATATATAATAGATAAATAATAAGATTGAAATAATAACATGGTATGAAAAAATGAATGTCATACCACATAAAAGAGAACAAGAATGGAAAAAAGAATGAAATTGAGAAATTGCTTACCTTGTAGTGTAACTCCTAGAACATGAATGTTAGGACCTTGGGGGCTTGAGGAAACCTTGTTAGGACTAAATTAGAGGTAAGGAGGCTTGATATTATTTGATGATTAATTTGAAATTAAATTAATGAGGAATGGGATGATATTTATAGAAAAAGTAATTGAATATTTTAATAATTTACAAGGGACACCTCATTAGTGGTATTTGAAAAACCATGGGCTTTCCCATTGTATTCTCCAATGGTATAAGCCACTTGGGATATCATAAAACATATTTTACTGTACATAGGTTGACCAGATTTATTACATCATTATTATATCATTAATGATGTCATTAACACACTGATACTCAAAAATGTATATTTTTTATAATTCACCCCAAAATAAACTATTTTAGAAAAATACAAAAAATTTACCCATAACATTTTTTGACATGTAGAATTAAAAAATGAATTCCATTATTTAAAAATAATTTTTTAAATATTAATAATTTATTTTATTAATAAAATAATACTGAATTCATAATTTAACAATTTAAATTGCATATCTACATTTAAATTACATTGATTTTTTTAAAAAAATTAATTATCTTAAATCCTAATGAAAATAAAATAATAAAATAATTTACTATTTAATAGGGACATATTACTATTTGTATTACTATTCATTAGGGTATACTACTATTCACCAAAAAAACATGTTAGTTTCATTAGACTCGGAATGACAAACTGACCAAAATTGTAGATGACCATCATTCAAAATTCAAAACATAGAAGTAGTAAAATTATGTTTAAAGGCTAGTGTAAAGACCCAGAATTTCGTTGGAAATTTTTTTTCTTAAATACATGGGAATTTTTCTAGTCCGCAAAAAAATTTGCAGAGCTTGATTTTGAGGCATAGTGTGTTCGGAATCAATTTATAATGTTTTTATTAGGTATATTTAGTAAAAGTATGAGTGGGATTTTATAACTTTTGAAACTGTGCTCGGAACTGAAATATGAGGGCATCGATGAACTCACAGTGCCCGTATTTTCTTAATAAGACATTCACCTCGACCGCCATGGGTCGAGTTTGAATGTTAGTTTTTGGGTTTTTATAAAATTTTAATAAAATAATTTGAGCTAAAACTTTATTTTATTTTAAGCTGCCATCTGGGTGATTATTGGTTAAATCCTCCACTTGGGAACTGGAGGTGGGACCACCACACCCTAACCTCCCATGAGAGGTTATGGTATTGGGGCCCACCCGAACATAACATCCCATGGGAGGTTATGATGTAGGGAACAACTGAGACCATAACCTCTCATTCGAATAATAGTGGTGGGAACCACCCGACCCAATTAATGGGAGGAGATTTTAACCTCTCAACTCTCCCTCATTAATGAGGGACAGCCTCTCTACCTTCCCCTATAATTAAATGGATCCAACCCCCTTAAATTAATGTTCCAACCACTTGAATTAAATTGGAGGGGCCTTTTTAGTTTAACTCTTCCTTTTTGAATTACGTGCCAACATTAAAATATTAGACAATCTATTATTTCATGGGGATATTTCATTTTGTTGGAAGAGGAGGATTAAAGGATTATTTGAGAAATCTCCAAATGAAGAACCATTTGTCCATCGAAGAACGAGGAATGAGTTCTTACAACGAAGAACGTCAGTGAAAATTCTTCTTATACTTCTACCTCGGACACCTACCGAACTACCCTCCACAACATCATCAATGAGCCGCCGCAGCTCAGGATTTGAGACATGCAGCGGATGCGACAAACATGGACCGACGAATAAATGGTATGGGGTTTATTACTTTTTAAAGTTGTACATTTTTCTTAAATTAGTAAAAGGATAATAAAGAGTTGTTGCGGGCGTACTATTGATCATCTTCTTCTAATCATAATCCAAATGATACATCCCTAAACGCAGAGGGTGCGGGCCAACCTAACATGGCCTGACATCCTCCATCGATCACTATTTTCTTGTGATGTTCTAAGTCATGGTGACATATCAACAACGCGGCAACAGAGGCAGCAACGACAAAGGCTAGCCTACGCGCGGGCTCCATGAATCGTGCCACTGACCCACACCAGCTCGAGCATCGATGAACTGGCCTGCTTGCGGCCTCCCTGGGGCCCAGGCCACCTGCCCGCTCCCCCCCTGGTGCCCTGCCCGGTGCCCAACCATCCGTATGTGCCCCCCAGCACGGTGCCAGGTGCCAATCCGCCTGCCCGTGGCCTCCCGGCGCGCTGCCTGACGCACAGTTGCCTTCGCCCCCTGGCGCGCTACCCAGCGCCCAGGCCGCCTACCTGCGCCCCCCCCCGGCGCCCTTCTGTGGCCTGCCCGGACGCCCTTGAGCCGACCTTCATGCGGGCCACCCTGAACCGGCCACCCCCGAGCCGGCCTCCGAGGATCCTATGCACTTCCGGCTGAGTTGGCATCTCGGCTCCCCCGTACCCTCCGGGTCGATCCGCTCCCTCACAATGCTCCAGGCCGAACTGGCCCCGAGCCCAGGATGAACTACCGCCAGAGTCTGCTTGGTCGGGCCCAGCAAACTAAGCCAAACATAGCAGGCTGACCCACCCAACAAGCTAGTTCAGACCCAACGAGTCTGCCTAGGTCAACCCAGACCAGGTCGGCCCAGTCTGGGTTGGGCTGAAGCCGTCTAACCGGTTCGGATCGGGCCGAGGCCCATTACCATCTCTGTTACATCCTTTGGCCATAACATAGGCAATGGAAGACCATTTGACGAACCCTCAGCGGTGCTAGTTTTCTTGGAGCGTGATGGTTCTGTTTAGTATACCCCACTGGAGTTTGGGCTATAGTTGAGAAACGGTCAGGTTGGATCATACACGAATCCAACCGGGGCCCCAGGACTAAAAATCTAATAACTCACAAACCAGGCGTCCGATTGATGTACTGTCTGTTGCGTCGAGACCCCTATGACAAGACGGATCATTGAGTCACTTCTTAATGGGACTTTGTGGGAATTGAAGTGTCGATATTTGGATTGAGTAGCAGACCCTCCAGGAATCATCCAGGCTTTGTGGAAACCCTCTAGCTGGCTGGGCACAATTGACTGTTCCTGGATCTTGTGTTGGTCTGACGGTTATAACGCCTGTTCCATAATCATGTGTTGGTCCGAAACAATAGCCGGACCTGGTACATGTATTGTTCTGACAGCTCTGACAACTATTCCTAGATCATGTGTTGGTCTGACAGTTCTAACTTTTGTTCCTAGATCATGTGTTGGTCTGAAAGAATAGTAGGACCTAGATAATGTGTTGGTCAGAAAACTCTGAAAACTGTTCCTGGATAATGTGTTTGTCTGACAGTTCTGACTTCTATTCTTGTATCATGTGCTGGTCCTACAAAACAGCTGGTCCTGGATCATGTGTTGGTCTGACAGCTCTGATGATTTAGTGGATATATCTAATCATCTCTATCTCTCTACATATTTTGTATACATGTGTGAGATGAATCAGTGATTTCTATGTTTTCCTCATGGTTGAGATGTTTAACTTGATAACTTAGGTATATATATAGGAATATACCTAAGTAATGATTATCCGTTGATTTCATAATATGTGGTTTTTCATTGTAGTATTTTATGAGACATAGAGGGTCTTGGGGTACTTACTAAATATCATTATACTCACCCCTACACGGGCTATTCCCGCACCTCGTTGTGTTAGATGCAGATGATGAACAACACAGACGGAGGATGAGAGCGCCAGGACTGTACGGTACCCAAAGGTGTACCTTACGACAAGACGACACATGAAGGGGTCTGATGGATGTGGAGTGTTGAGGAGGTTATCTGTACCTACCCTTCAGGTAGGATCCATGGTGAACGATCCAGGAGCTACTTTCACCTTTAAGCAATTTTTACCCTTTTTTAGTTGCACTTGTACTTTATAGTTGGGATTATATTTTCGATCCCTTTTAAATTGTAGAACTCTTCTTGTATATAGTTTTTACTTATTGTTTTCTTCCAGTTTTACTCTTTTGTGTTTGGTTTTAGTTAAAAGGAAATGCCTTCCCAGTTTAGGGACATACGCCTTTGGTGCTAGTCGCTTGCCCCTGGCCTATGGAAGGTGGGATTGGGGTAGTCATGATATGCCCCCCTGGAGATGGGTAATGACAAATTGGTATCAAAGGAGTTAGTTCTACCACAGAACATGTGGCTCTGATCTTTCTTTTTGTGAACCAATAGTTTTAAGAGTACTGAGTGTGGTTTTCAGTCCAGGGAGTCCAGTGTTGGTGCGGCGGCTGATGTATCCATACACCAAGACCCTGATTTCAGATTTCTGACTTAGTACATGAAAAAACTTATTATGTGTGTGTTTCAAGAGTTTTCTTTTTGATCTCTTGAGTCTTATCAACAGGTATAACATAATGACTGTGGAACACTTGTTTTATTTTAGGATGCCTCCATGCAGATAGCCAGCAAGGGTTCCGAGGGTTGTACGAGATGGAAGCCCTCCAAGCGATGAGGCATCAGTGAAGGGACCCATCACAGCGGAGGATCTAGTGGCACCACTACCCATTGGGACACCGATACCACCATCCCCAACAGCAGACGATGCACATCGCTTGAGCGTGCTGCATGAGTTCAAGTGCTAGAGGCTACCCAGGTTTAGGGATGAGACAGACCCGCAAGAATCTGAGGATTGGTTGGAGGCTGTTGTGAGAGTTTTCAGGCTATTAAGGACACCATAAGGCTTTATGGTGATCATTTTAGTGAGTCTCCTTCAGGAAGAAGTAGGAAGATGGTTGATCCTGATGCTCTAGGTTCATGATGAGGCGACACTACCTTGGGCTGACTTTGATAGCCTATTTCGGGCGGTTTTTTCCCAGCCACCCTACGTATGATGTGGATACAGGAGATACTGTATCTATAGTTGGGTAGCATGATAGTAGAAGAGTACTCAACAAGGTTCACTGACATCTCATGCTACTCCATAGATATGGTGTGTGAACCTTTTTACTGGGCCCATACCTTTGAGCAGGGGCTTAGATGGGAGATCAGAGCATCGATGATCTCACTCAGCATCCCGACGCATGCGGGGGTTTTAGAGAGAGCCCCCCTAGTGGAGAGTTTCCTTGCTGAGTTGTCACCAGAAGTGAGACCCATCACTAGTTGAGAGGAAGCAGAGTCTTGTGCAGATTTTAGTAGATATATGTCACAGAGGTCCAAGAAGACCAAGCCATCCAGTGGATGACCTCAGGATACGAGTTCAGTTGTGTGGGGGAACACGGGATAGAGCCAGTCATGTTAGGAGTGAGAAATGTTACACTTACAGTGAGAAGGGTCACATGCACCGTGACTGTCCAACCCGCCGTATTGATGATCAGCAGACACTTGAGGGACTTCTCAAGAAGAGGCAGAGGATCGATCAAGGCGGTCCGCAGGGAGGAGTTGGATGTGGCATAGGAGCTGGATGTGCAGCTAGAAGTGGATGATATTACGAGGTATTACCACAACCACCACTAGGAGGTCCACCCCGACTGTAGGAAGCATGTGGATAGAGGATAACTCAACTCCCGGAAGCTAAGGAATATGACCATGGCCTTCCAGAGTTTATTCGAGGTATGATCTATGTCTACTCCACCTTAGCTGCAGTTCTTATAGACATATGTGCCAGTCACTCTTTCATTGACACATCCCTCGTTCGGATCTTGGAGATTCCGAAGGAGCTGTTAGTTCTATCTATACATCTAGAGACATCTACGGGAGATGATTCAATGATTACGCACCGGTGCTGGTAGTGAGATCTTACTCTAGGAGGTGAGAGCTTCGGCTGGGATATCCTAGTAGTAGCATTGAAGCCTTACGACTTCATCTTGGGTATGAAATGGTTTTCTACAATCCATTCTCAGATAGACTATATTAGGTAAAAGGGGTAGTGTGTCTGCAAGGATGGTACAAAATTTACCTTCACCGGCGAGAAGGGATCCTTTGAAGCACAGGATGAGCTTACTCAGAGGTGGGTGCAAACGATCACTCATTAGTTGGCCTGCCTTACCATCAGAGCAGTTGTTGTGGAGAGTCTGAGCTATCCTGTAGTGGTGGACCAGTATGTGTATGCTTTCCTTGATGATGTTCCAGGATGACCTCCTCATAGAGAGGTGGACCTCTATATTGACATGTACCCCGGGACGACACCAATATCTACACCAGCATATTGGATGGCTCCCACTGTGCCTCGTGAGCATTGGGTACAACTAGAGGGCTTGCAATAGTATGGATTCATCTGGCCCAATGTTTCTCCCTGGGCAGCCTAGATTTTGTTCACCAAGAAGGCGGATGGGAGCTTGACGATTAGTGTGGACTACTATCGCCTAAATCAGGTGACCGTGAGAAACAAGCACCTACTCCCAAGGATTGACAACCTATTTGATCAGCATAAGGGAGCATGGTGGTTCTTGAAGATAAGCCTCGGATCAGGCTATCACCAGCTCGGATTTTAAGAAGAGGATGTGAAGAAGACGTCCTTCAGCTGTCGGTAAGGCCACTACAAGCTCATGGTTATGACCTTCGGCGTAACCAATGCTCCAGCAGTGTTCATGGGACTCATGAAGTGGATATTCCATCCATACCTCGATCACTTTGTCGTAGACTTCATCGATGACATTTTGATCTACTCGACTACTGAAGAGGAGCATGCCCACAACTTGCGGGAAGTACTCGACGCAATCTGAGAGCACCAGCATTATGGTAAGCTCTCGAAGTGCATGTTCTAGATTCGATAGGTTAATTTCCTGGGGAATGTCATCTCGGAGGATAGAGTTGCAGTGGATCCAACGATGATTGAGGCGGTACCATCATGGGAGACCCCATGAGTGTGATAGAGGTACGAAGTTTCCTGGGTTTGGATGGATAATATCTAACGTTTTTTCCAGAATTCTCTAGAGTTGGAGCACCACTATTAGCATTGATGAAGAATGGGTAAACCGTCTTGTGGTAGGAGAAATACCAACAGATCTTTCAAGAGCTGATGTAGAGGTTGACTAGTGCCCCCATCTTGAGGCTTCCAGAGGAAGGTGTACGGTACATATTCTACTGCGACACATCAGTGACCAATCTCAAGTGTATCCTAATGAAGGAGCGAGTAGTGATCGCATATGGTTCTCGGTAGCTAAGACAGTAAGATCAGAACTACGCTACCCATCACATGGAGTTATAAGTAGTGGTATTCTATTTGAAGATGTGGAGACACTATCTGGTGGGTGAACATTTTACCATGTACTCTGATCACAACAGTATTCGGTATATCATCTCTCAGAAGGAACTGAATATGAGACAATGTTGATGGATTGAGTTCCTCTAGGACTACGACATCGAGATTGTCTATACCCCTAGGGAGGGGAACATTATTGCAGATGTGCTCAGTGAGAGATCTGGTATACCACTGCTAAGAGAGGTGATAGAGAAACTAGTCCCTTTGAAGATATACTTTGTGGATAGAGATGGTGCAACCTTTATTCAGTCTCTTACAGTCACTCCCCCTCTTAATCAGTGATTCAGGGAGGCGCAGCATGGAGACACTAACGGAGAGACACCACGTGCTCAGATATCCACAGGGCAGGCACCTGAGGGATTTTCTGAAGGTGGGGAGCACGTCACCCTCTCCAGAGGATGTACCTTGGTACCAGTACCACTTCAGGAGAAATTTTTGAGGGATTTCCACAAATCCCCTCTAGCGGTACAAACATGCATGGTAAAGATGTATTAGGACCTCAGAAGGTAGCACTGGTTTCTAGGTATGAAGAATTCAGTAGCGGAGTTTGTCTCTCGATGCCTCACTTGTCTGCAAGTGAATACAGAGCACCCAGAACTAGCATGCATGGTAAAACCATTAGAGGTCCTAGAGTGGAAGTGGGATGGGATATCCATGGACTTTTTGATGGGTTTTCCACATACATCTAGGGGTTATGACTCAATTTGGGTGATCGTCAACCGACTCACCATATCGACCCACTTCTTACCAATCATAGAGTAGGGTTCAGTAGAGAGCTTGGGACGCCTCTATGCACAAGAGATTGTGCAGCTACATAGAGTAAATTCATCTATTTTCTCCGATCATGACACATGGTTTACTTCCCGGCTATGGAAGGGGTTGTAGGATGGTTTTTCGACACATCTTCTTCTGAGCACCGCCTTCCATCCTCAAATAGATGGTCAGACTCAGTGGACCATTCAGACCCTCAAGGACTAGATGCATGCTTGTGTCCTCAACATCGTTTGTAGATGGGGGGACCACTTACCCTTGGTGGAGTCTGCATACAACAAAAACTATCACTCTACCATAGGTATGACACCTTTTGAGGCCTTGTATCATCAACCTTTCATATCTCCACTATGATGGACAGACCAAGGGGAGTCAGCACTGGGGGGACCAGAGATGGTATGGGCTACCACAGAGAAGGTGCGGATCATCCAGGAGAAGATGAAGACTACACAGAGAAAACAAAAGTTGTATGCTGATGGGAGACAAAGACCTTTGGAGTTCAAGGATAGAGTCCACATCTTTCTATGGGTCTCACCTCGACGAGTTCTATCGAGATTTGGCTGAGGCGGCAAGTAATCTGCAAGATTAATATGACCTTTTTAGGTCCTTAGTAGATTAGGCGAGGAGGCTTACCGCATGGCTGTTCCACCTCAGTTGCAAGGGGTTCACGATGTCTTCCAGATATATGCAGCTGAGGAGATACGTACATGACCTTTCCCACATCATCGACCATGGAGAGCAGGACATCAATGCCGGTCCATTTTCATGGAGGTTCCAGTGAAGATTGAGGATCGACAGGAGTGGGTCCTACGTGGACGGTCGATACCTCTTGTATGCGTTCACCGGTAGCATGGAAACCTCCAGGAGATCACATGGGAGTGGGAGGCTCATATGCGTGCTCATTACACCCTCTTGTTCCCTTAGTTCGAGTTATAGCTTACGGGGATGTAAATCCCTGAGGTGGGGAGAATGTAAAGACCTGTAATTTCTATGAAATTTTTTTTTCTTGAATACATGGTAATTTTATGAGTTTGCAAAAATTGACGGCGTTTGATTTAGAGCCCCGGTGTGCCCAAAATTAATTTATGAAGTTTTTATCAGGTATGTTCAGAAAACTCATGAGCGGGATTTTATAACATTTGAACCGGTGCTCGGAACTAAAATTTGAGGGCATCTTTGAACTCGTAGCACTGGTATTCACATTAGAAGACTTTCATCTCGACAGTACTGGGTCAAGTTGGAATGTTATTTTTTTGGGTTTTTATAAAATTTTAATAAAATAAAGTGAGGTAACACATTAATTTGTTGTAATCTCCCATGTGGGTGAATGCTGGTTAAAACCTACACTTGGGAGTTGAAGGTGTGACTTCCACACCATAACCTCCAATGAGTGGTTATAGTGGTAGGTCCCACCCCAACATAACATCCTGCGAGAGGTTATGATGTCAGGACCACCCGAGACCATAACCTCCCATTCCAATAATATGGGTGGGGACAAACCGACCCCTATTATTGGGAGGAGAGTTTAACCTTTCAACACTCCCTCATTAATGAGGGAGAGCCTTTCCACCTTCCCCTTTAATTAAATGTATCCAACCCACTTTAATTAATGTGCCAACCACTTGAATTAAATTGAATGGGCCTTTTTAATTTAATTCTTCCTTTCGGAATTATGTGCCAACATTAAAATAATAGACAATATATTATTATGTGGGAATATTTCATTTTGTTGGAAGAGGAGGATTAAAGGATTATTAGAGAAAGCTCCCAAAAAAGTATTATTCTTCCATCAAAGAACGAGGAATGCATTCTTCCAACGAAGAACACTGACAACAATTCTTCTTCAACTTCTACCTCGGACACCTACCGACCTACCATCCGCAACGTCGGCAATGGTCCAAAGTAGCTCGGGATTTGAGACGTGCAGTGGATGCGACGAACAATGACCGATGAATAAAAGATAGGTGGTTTATTACTTGTTAATGTTGTACTTTTTTTCTTACCTTTCTCAAAGGATAATAAGGGGTTGTTGTGTATTTATTATTCATAATCTTCTTGCCATGATGAGCCAAATGATACATCCCTAATCATGGAGGGTGTGGGAAAACCTAACATGGCCCAACATCCTCCATCCATCTCTCTCTTCTTGTGATGTTATATGGCATGGCGACATATCAATGACGAGGCGACAGAGGCGGCAATGACAAAGGCCGCGCTACCCGTTGTCTCCACAAATCATTCCACTGGCCTGTGTTGGCCCGAGATCCACTGAACCGGCCTTCCTGGGACCTCCCAGTGCACTGTCTGATGCCCAAGCCGCCTACCCCCCCCCCCCTAGGTGCCCTTCCCGGTGCCTAGCCACCTGCCCGCACCCACCAACGGGCTGCCTGGTGCCTAGCCACCTGCCTGCGACCACTCAACACACTGCCAGACACCCAGGCCGCCTGCCCGTGCCCCCCCAGTGCCCTGCCAGGCACCCAATGGCCTCCCACAGCCCTCCTGGAATGCTTCTCGGTGCCCAGGATGCCTTCCCGTGGCCGCCCTGTGCCATACCGCAGCCTGACCTGCCGACACTGAGCCGGCCTTCGCGTGTGGTGCGCCGAACGGGCCGCCCCCCGAGCTGGCCTCCACGCGACACACATTCTCATGGACAAGATGGTGTCCTAGCTCCCTCGCGACCTCTGTGTCGAGCCATGCCCTCACAACGCTCTATGCCGAACTATCCTTGTACTTGGGCCGAACCGCCCCCGCAGTCCGCCATGCCGGGCCCATAGGACCGGGCCAAAATTAGGAGGTTGAGCTACCCAACAGGCTGGGTCAAACCAACGGGTATGTCTGTGTCAACCCAGACCAAGTCGGCCCTTTCTGGGTTGGTCTGAGTTGGTCCGACCGGGTCAGACCTGGCCTAGGCCTATTACCGACCCTGTTACTTCCAATGGATGTAACTTTGGCACCGGACAACCGTTTGATGAACCTTCGGTGAAGCTATTTCTCTTAGAACATGGAGGATCCTTTTGCTATACCCCACTAGTGTTCATGGTACAGTTGAGATATGGTCATGTTGGATCGTACAAGAATCCAACGGTGCCCCCGAAACTAAAAAGCTAATAAATCACAGACCGGGCGTCCATTTGACACGCCGTCTATTGAGTTGAGAAACCTATGAAGAGAAGGACCGTTGAGTTACTTATTTGTGGGACTTGGTGGTAGCTTATGTGTCGACACTTGGATTGAGGAGAGGACCCACCCAGAATCAAGAATTCTTAATAAAAACCCTGTGGCTGGCTGTGCACTATTGACTATTCCTGGATCATGTGTTGGTCTGAAAGTTATAACTTATGTTCCTGGATCATGTGTTGGTCCGACAGAATAGCTAGACCTGGATCGTGTGTTGATCCGACAACTCTAAATACTGTTCCTAAATCATGTGTTGGTCTGATAGTTCTATCTTCTGTTCTGGGATTATGCGTCGGTCCGACAAAATAGCTGGTCCTGGATCATGTGTTTTTCTGACAACTCTGACGACTGTTCATAGATGATGTGTTGATATGACTATTTTGACTTCTGTTCCTGGATCATGAGTTGGTCTGACAGAATAGTTGGCCCTGGATCATGTGTTGGTCTGACAAATCTGATTATTTAGTGGCTATATCTAATCATCTCTATCTTTCTAAATAAGTTGTATACCTATTTGAGATATGTCAGTGACTTCATTGTTTTCCTCATGATTGAGATTGGTTAATTAATAACATAGTTATATGTATAGGAATATTCCTAAGTGATAACTATCAATTGATTTCAAAATCTAGGGTTTATCCTTGTTGGATTTTGTTAGACCTTGAGGGTTTTAGGGTCCCTATTGAGTATCGTTATACTCAACCCTATACGGTCTATTCCAACATCTCTTTGTGTTGGATGAAAACGATGAAGAGCGCTGACGAAGGCTGAGAGTGCCAGGACTGGACAGTACCTGGAGGTGGACCTTATGACGAGACGATACACAGAGGAGTCTGACAGACATGGATTTCTAAGGAGGTGATCTATACCTAACCTTCAGGTAGGATCTGTGGTGGATGATCCAAGAGATGCTTTCACCTTTCAGATATTTTTCCCCTTTATCAGTTTTACTTGTACTTTACAGTTGGGCTTCTATTTTCAGCTGCTTTTACTTTCCATCACTCTTTTCGTATACAGTTTTTACTTAGTGATTAATTACAGTTGTACCATGCTGTGTTTTGTTATAGTTATAAATCCAATGCCTTTGTATTATAGAGATTTTCTCCTTTTGTGCTAGTCACCACCACCTGGCCTATGGAAGGCAGTCTTAGGGTAGCCACGATACCGCCCATAGGGGACGGGTCATGGCAGGTAGTTATAATTATCAACATAATACAAAGTATAATGAATTAAATTTATTTTTAGAAATAATTAGTTTGTTACACATATATTATTATAAATTTAATTACTTTAATGAGAAATATATTATACTATTTCATCATTGGGAGAATAATCATAAAAAGTATCGAAAAATAATTAGTACTTAACATAAAACTCTTACCATATCTGTAATGTTTTATTGAAAACCCCATTAAATAATAACATTAACTGAAACATATAATATCATTTAAATGATTATATTCATGATATAACATCTCAAATTGGTAGTATATACACATTATACAAAAATATAGGTACATAAAATAACATATGTCTCAATAAATGAAAATAAAGTCAATAGAAACTCACATTATAAGTATATTTTGAATGATAAACCCCATGGGACAGGGATCAATAAATGGATATGAAAAACCCACTAATTTTCACAAGATTCATCATAATATAAATTGATGTTTCTTTTATATATGACATAAAATATATAGGAATTGGATATGGCATGTGTCTCAAAGAAATATAATGTTAGACAAGAATCACATAACATATTAGTAAATTTTTTAATCATAATACACAATAAAGAAAAAAATAGAATGTGTGTTTAAGAATCATTAAAATAATAGTATTATTTATGTAACATGTCAATGGAATAGTATTTACACAAAAAATAATAAACTAGTGGTGGATTATTATGTTTCCCCTAGAAATAAAAGGGAGATTAGAAATCCCTTATTATATGTCTCGGCATACATTGTACAAATTCAAAACTCATCTCTAATAAATAGATGTTAATTATAATTATATTAGATAATCATTATTAAATATATCATGCTATATATCATATTGTTACATCATTTTGTAACCCATTTATTAACAATTTCTTGTTAAAATCATAGTAATAAATTTGTATTCCATATATGATTTGATTTTGTATTTTGTTTTCCAATACATTGATCAATGTTAAATAATATACATAAAAGTAATAATTTAAACATTAAAATATTTATACAGAAATTATATTTTAGATACCACTCATGAAATATGTATTTGAGAAAAGAATTATGTTGTGAGCATGTAGATGGTAGGTCGTATGTATGCACAACTAATGTTTTCGTTTCTCAACAATCATTATGGAAATGATTTAAGAAATACCATATATATTTTTAGATTTTTATTAAGTATATAAATTCCTTATTTCATTATAAATATAATTATATATATCATACTTGTTTTGGGGTGATGAAATGTGATTCACATTGCTTTGTGATGGTGGTAGTTCATATGTGCATAAACAGTGTTACCATCTTTCAGTAAGAGAAAATGTAATAATCAAAATTATAAATTATATTTTAATAATGATAAATATTTCATTAATATCACAATTATTTCATTTAAACCTCATATATTTAACCTAATTATATTCAATATAAATATTTTCTTGAAAAATGAATTACATCGCTTCATGAGGTTGTAGTCCACCATACATGGGAATGATTTGATGGTATCCCCTATGTGTTGAAAATAAAAATGGTATATATGATATAATGAATGGATAGATATTATTTTTTTATAAATATAATTTATATAATTTATATCCATCATCATACACAACTGTGAGAGTTGGTAATGGATAAGCGACAAACATTGGTTCGTTAGGTAGTTGTCTGCCATACACAATAATGATGATTTTGTAACCTATTTTATAAAAGTGGAAATGTTTGTAGATAATATCCTAAAAATATACAAAGATAAAAATATATAATTTACTAATGTAAATATAAAATCATTTTTTAATTAATATTTATGGAGGTGACGTAAGATACAAAATAAAAATGCTCATTGAAAACCATTACATCTTTTTTGGTTAACCTCTTTATGCTTCAACAAAAATCATACTAATGTTGGATTTATGAACAATATAATGATTAATGAATGTTATTGGGGTATTTGGGATGTTAATTTTTCCATTAATTGAGAAAAATGTGTTTTATGGTGTGATGAAGAGAGGATAGTGGGTGGCCTTTTATAATTGAGGTGAGTGGCGCACTTATAATTTTTTAAAATAAAATGGTGTACCCACATTTTGCAAATAAAAAAGTTTCAATAATAGAGATTTATTGAGACATAGATATTATGAGGTCAAAATATGAAAAAAAAATTACTAGTCATAATGTAATTTTTACCCCAATCATTTTAGATAACTCATGCTAAACCCATTTTACCTTAACCATGATAATTAATTTAAACTATTTTCACTACTCATTTTTTGTCAAAAAAATTTGTATAAAAAACTATAAAATATAATTTATTATAATACAAAATATTTTATCCACTTTTTAACTAAAATTTATATAATAATAAAAATCTAATTTAACATTAATCCCAGAAACATGATGAGAAGACAGGTTTTCTAAGAGAAAATATTCAAAAGTATACAAATATTTAATATCAAAATTCACAATGAAAATGATTAAAATGAAATAAATTATATTAATAGATATATAATATAAATTAGATTACTTTAAAAAAATTAATTATAATATATCATTATAAAAATACTAAATGAAAAGAATGATTATAATTAAAATTCATTATTTTCACTATTTACCAATAAAATAATATTTTTACAAAATTTTACAAAAATCCCATAATATTATTTTGATGATTTGATTAAAAAAATAAAGTTTATTTTTCAATAATAACATTTCTTAAATTTTTATTATTTTGTTTTTAAATAATTTCAAAAACAAGATACAAAACTAATTTTTAGAAAAATATCGTTTTTAATTGCAATTTTGGATTTATTTTTATAAGGTGTTTGGAAAAATAATAATTTTAATGATAAAACATCATTGAATTTATACTGTATATATTTTATTTAATTCATTCAAAAAAATTTTTGTTGTTAATTTTTCTAAGTTAAAAAATAGTTGTTTTTATAAAAATAGATTTTAAGAAAAACATTTCCTTTATTTCAAATTGAATTTTATTTTCACTTTTAATTAATTTTTCACCAAGGAATTTATTTTTTATTCATAATTAAACATTATATTTCCATATTTTAGTTATTTTTATTTATTTTTAGTATTCAAATGGAGATGTGATAATTGTCTTATAAAATAACTATATTTTTATTATACGTCACCTTTCGTTTGAACACGGTGTTACATGAAATGCAAGATAAACTGAGTGTCACATATAATGTAAGATAAAAAACATATTTTAGGTATTGAAAAATAAAAATAAATATTTATTTATTTAAATACAACATTTCAAAAAATCATAGGGTGATTTTACACCACCCTTGTGGCATGATGTGAGAATTTGGGAGTCAAATTCCATAGGCCCTTAAAAGGGGGTCTGTTGGAAGACATGGTGTTCTATTGGGGAATAAGATTTCATTTGTGTGGAGTTCTATTTTTAGGGTAATACAATTCATTTGTACCATCAAAGTATATTCATTGTGTACGGGATTCACCTTCCCTTAATAGAGGGCATGTAGTTGTCACTTAAAGGAGGAACATATGTTTTATTTATACCCATATGATGTAATATAACATGAGTTATTACATGCAATATCAAATTATGAAAATATTTTGGTATTTCACTAAAAATAGTATGGCCACGATACATGGTAGCCTCGTAAGTTCATTAGCACTCAATATATGGTTAGTTTTAATATTTTATGATCAATTACCATTCAATCATGTCATAAACATATATATACAATTTAAATTCTTAATGAAATCATTGGAGGTGTACTACATGGTTTACACTCAAACCAAACATAAGTATTTCTGTGTATGTTTAGACATCATGTACAAGGACTCAGAGAAGGTAAAAGTAAAATAGGACGATTGTTATGGAACTATAAGATACAAGATTGAAATGGTACTGGGAAAAACTCTTGATAAAATATTATATATATATACATATAGTTGTACTGATTAAAAATGCTAACATGTACCATTTGGGATAAATTTGGTTTTTCATTTCATTTAATTCCATGGATTATATTATAGTATTATGTTTTTTGGTGTTTCATTTAATTAAATATAGTGAAAATATGTTTATGTTGATATACATTATTTTACTGTTATGATTACAATGTGTATTGTATAAAAATGTCACCATTAAAACCTCTATGTTATTCAATGGAATTTTTTGGGGATTCATCCTTGAGGCCAATTATTACTTCATCATGGACCTTGTGATTTGAAATGTGGTGTTACAAAATGGTATGAAATATAGTTTTCCTACATTTATTTTTTAATATTCTATGACCTAAGTGAAAGGACACCATTTGTGAGGAACTCATGTCTTGGATTTTCCATGCTTCTATCTAGCCCAAGTGTAATATGAATCTATGTTTCCATGAAAGGAATATTATTGCAGTTTATGGGATTTGGGTATGTTACCACATCATAAATATGTATCCTATATCATAAGAAATATGAATACATAATGTTCACTCCTTAATAGTTCATTAAATAAATTCCATGATTTGTGTTATCTATTTTGTGATATATATATATATGTTTTATTATTATGTTATATATCTATTATGGAATTAATTAGTTGAACAAGATCATACTACACTGTATTTTATAAATTATTCTGACTGACGTACTTGTATGGTTGTCTAGGTTTGAGCCTTGGGTTAAATTAGGTGATTTATACATTGTTTGTGATTGTCTCATTGGCTATCATTTCCAATATAAATCATATTAGTGTTATTTATGAGTACATATTTTATACACATAAGTATGTTTTTGTGACAACAGGGTCCCATGGATAGCACAACCACCCATGCCCTTAACATGGTGGTCAGGCTCTGGCCTCCCAGGTACCACCAATTGCCCCACAGACATGTGGGGACTACCCCAGGGTCTACCCACATGCCTGAACGGGTCATCTGACTAATGATTGTCCCCACATGCCAACACTTGTCCTTTCTAGTGTGCTTTGTCCTCATTCGCCCACACCCTGGGAAATATCCCAGAAGGTCACCCATCCTGATCACTACTCTAAGCCAATCATGCTTAACTATGGAGTGTTAATCAGACATGCTCCTGAAAAAGAAGGTTCACCTTATTGACATGATTCTTATCATTTAGCCATTTAATTGTAACACCTTCGAATGATAAAGGGATAAATGGCCAAATGATATGACTCATGTCAACAAGGTTCACCTTTCTTTTTCAGGAGCCTGTCGATTAGAACTCCAAAATTAAGCATGCTTGGCTTGGAGTAGAGATCAGGATGGGTGACCTTCTCGAATGTTTCCCAAGGTGTGTGTGAGTGAGGACAAAAGCACAATAGAAAGAACATGTGTTGGCCTGTAGGGACAATCATTAGTTAGATGACACGTTTGGGCATGTGGGTGGACCCTGGGGTGGCCCCACATGTTTGCGGGGCAACCGGTGGTTCCTGGTGGGCCAGGATCTGACGACCATATTAAGGCGGGGTGGCTGTGCTGTCACTCGGGCCCAATTGACACATTTGGTATCAGAGGAGGAACCCAACCTTATGTGCACGGTGCACTGCCTGTGTTGCGATGTAGGGCCCAAAACAATGACATTGTGCTCTAAAGGGGGGTGATTGTAACACCTATAAATGATAAAGGGTTAAATGGATAAATGATATGACACGTGTCAACCAGGTGCACCTTCCTTTTCAAAAGCCTGACTGATTAGTGCTCCCCAGTTAAGCATTCTTGGCATGGAGTAGTGATCAGGATTGGTGACCTTCTGGGAAGTGTACTATGGTGTGTGTGAGTGAGGACAAAGAAAAATGGAAAGGACATGTGTTGGCCTGTGGGGACAATCATTAGTCAGATGACTCGTTCGGGAATGTGGGTGGACCCTAGGGTGGGCCCCTCGTGTCTGCAAGGCAACCGGTGGTACCTGGTGGGCCAGGACTCGATGACCATGTTAAGGCGGTGTGGTTGTGTTGTCACTGGGGCCCGGTTGTCACAATATCCCCCAGGAGTGTCGTAACAAAGAGTGCAGCAAGGACCATTGTCGTGCACCACTTCCTGTTCGTGTCTAGCTCATCGCGATGTTTTCGAGTTTTACCCCTAGGTACATCTGTGCCAGATCCGCCTCTAACTGCTCGTATCCAGACATGGATTTATTGCTCGGAAAACTGACCAAATCACTACAATACCAAAATTCTTGGAAATTATTCTAAACTAATTATCAAATTCTCTCTTAGGGATATGTGCTATAATTACAGTTTATCTAAATCTAGCTTCCAAGGTTTGTACTAATATTTCTCTGATATCAACTGTAATTCCCCAACCCCAGTTACCCAGAGTCAGTGCATTATTACATAACATTGTAATGATCACAAAATATCATGTCTCTAAATACCGATTAGTTTAGTATCCTTGGAATCACTAGATACATTCAATAATTTTACATTACATCATAAAATGAAAAACTAAAAAAACATCTTGTCTCCATAGACCACACTCATATCCCCTCATACTATCCCTGCAGGTCATCGATTAAATACTTTTCACA
The DNA here is from genome assembly GCA_963277665.1 of Viscum album. Lineage (NCBI taxonomy): Eukaryota > Viridiplantae > Streptophyta > Magnoliopsida > Santalales > Viscaceae > Viscum > Viscum album. The sequence continues at coordinate 1,954,368,734 of OY728127.1, read as the reverse complement.
TCCTCAGAAAAATAAAACATAGAAAGGGGTGAGATTAGATGCCCAGTAAGGATAACAATATAGAAGAAACTTTCATAAATAACCATAAAAATTTAAGACAATGAAAAACTAAAACAAAAGACTTCTAAACTTGAACATCAGCATAATATAGAAGAAATTAAATGAAATAATTCCATTTAATTATTCACATGAATATTATACTAATTGAATAATCACATGCAATATCAATAACCACATTCATAATGATGGAATGCATAATACCAAACTATCATAACCACATAGTCAAGGCCATGTTCCAAGACTACAAAAAAGATCTTGTCAGGGCCTTGTGCCAAGACACTATTTTGTCTCATGAGACCTACCGATGCATCGAGGAGTAATAGCGGGCTCCACCCATGACTTACTATGTCCAATGCATTCCTTATATGAAAAGGTTTAAACATTACATAAACATTCATATTAATAATGGAATAAGAAATGTCAATACTTTACTCATAAACCATGAATGGTATAAAAATACCACATCCACAATCAAACATATCACAAAACCTTTAATACAATACGGATGATTTTTATCATAACAGATCAACTTCAAACAAATTTAAAATCCATGAAAGGATTTTGACATCGATGAAAATGATTTGTTAAACTCTTTGAGAGAAATATTTGTTTTTCATGAAATCATTTAAAAGTCACACAATCTAGAAAGGAAGACATTTAAATACATTTTTGAATCAAAGTGTCTCATACCACTTTGAAATTTTTGAATGTAGTTAACATTTTAAAACATTCATGACCATTTAAATAAATCCATAAAACCATTTTTAAAATATTGAAATTAATGAGAATGGTTTAGAATAATAAATCATTAAAACATTTAAAATGATGATTTAGTAAAAAGTACCTTAAAATAATTCCTTTGATAACTATTTTATGAAACATGGAAATGGATAATAAATATGTCCCAGTAGATACATAGGTAAAAATAACCATGGATAATAAATAGATTATGAAATTAACCCTTACCAATTTGGTAACTTAAGAAACATACACCCTATGAAAGAAGTATCATACAATGAATATATAAATACACATAAATTAATGCATATTACACAAATAATACAATTATGGGCAGTACATACACCACACAATAGGAAATAGTGGCAATATGGCATGAATCTCACGGGAATAAAGAGTGAGATGAAAACCCCTTACCTAGTAAATTTCTTTGGTTGAGGGTAGGTTAACCTCCTTTATAAGGGTGAAATAATAATTATTAAATTATACAAGAATCATAAACATTAATATTATATCATATATAATTTTTAACAATTCTTTGTTACTAATATCTTAGTATTATCGTCGTTTAGGGTGTTAGCATACCCGTTTTATTTTATATGTTTTGATACATAAGACATGTTTTTATGGATAGGTTTTATCTTATGAATATCCTGAATTATATCAAGTACTTAAAACATTAATTTTAATCATCAAATTAGAATTATACTTCAATGGATAGGATGGGGAATGAATCTAATCGAGTTCTTGGAGACGGTAGTCCGTCCGTATGCACGAGCGACAATATCATTATTTTGATATTAAAATAATATATAATTGGATGATATATCATATATAAAGAATCATTATAATGTTATATTTATTATTTACTTCAATTACACATCATTATCATACCCATCCAAATAATAATGTTTTGAATAACAATTATAGAACAACATGAAGACGGTAAGCCATACATACGAACATATTGTGACATGTCATTCAAAGGATGGATAGAATACTAAATATGGTTGTAACATATTTATAATAACATCATAGTATATTGAAGATACTCGAGTTATTATTTTTTAATAGAAATAACAAAGAAAGAAGAAGTTGAAGAAGAAAGGAACTTGAAAGTGGGTGGTGAAAACATTACCCCTTCTTATGGTTCTTCCTTTTTATTTGATCAAAAGTGATCCATAGGTTAGCCTTCTAATCAAAATAAGGCCTCTAGGTTGAAGTGAGGTAATTTGAGAGAATATTTGGTCAGAGGTTTTCCAAGCCAAAAGTCTTTTAAGATGTGAACTAGAGAGAAGGGTGAGTGCCCTTTTATAAGAGGGGTGAGGGGCACCTTAGAAAAAGATAGAAATATTATTTTATAATAAATTAATTTTCGTTTTCTAAAGGCTAAAAAGTGGATTATTTAAGGTTTAAGGTGAGGATAGGTCGAAAACCACTATAACAATAGGTTTTAGACAGGTTTGGGTCACTATATTAGATTTATCTTTTTGATTTAACTCTTAGTAAAATAGTTTGACATTTACCATCTCTCTTTGTATTTTTAAATTATATAGTTAATAAACTTACTATATAATTCCCAGTGACCACCATGTGGTCCATTAATGATAAACCTATCATTATATAAGTCCTTTGGCTGAAACATTGATTTTTAGGAATATAATTTCAATTAATAATATAATTTTTTTTAAAATTCCTTTATGTCACTTTAGACACTATTTAATAATTGATTTTTGTTAAAATCATAAAAAACATATTAATTAGAAAAAATTTATGTAAGTAATCCTAACATGTCATATTAACCATTAAAATTTGTGTATGTTATCAAAAATTTCAAATTATATTTATTTTAACATTTATAATACCGATTATTTGATTCTTTCATTAATAAAGAAAATATTGCATCATTATTGTGTCATAAATAAATTTAATAATTAAATTTATAAAAATAATAAATAAAAACTCATTATGTATGAAATATTTTTTTCTTTCTAATGAATACTTATAGTCAAAAATATAACATATATAACCCTATTTCAAAATTGTTTTTCTAAATGATATATGCTTTTGTTATTTTAGTATTTACTTTAACTAAATTAATATAAAGTGTCATTATCACTAACAAGTGGCTCCATGGGGCCCCAAAATCAACCCAAATATTCCCATGGTTGGAAATGTATCAAAAAATTGGTTTAGGACATATTTTACTGTAATTTAATATTATTATAATATTATTTTTTACCCTTACTTACCAGATTTACTATTTTACCATGGTAAATAAAATATTACCAAAGAAATTATTCAAAATTTCTAAAAAAAAGTTACTTATTTAAAAAATTTGGACATATTGATTATAAAAAATTAATCCATTTTTTTGAATTCAAAACACAGAAATGGTAGAAATTAATTTAAAATTAATTCTTGTTGTCAAAACAGAAATCGTGTTTTTAAGAAATAATAACTATCAAAAGATTGACACAAGATTATGTCCAGTTTAAATGTGAAATTACGTCAAATTACCAACATTAGATTAAATGGTAAAAATATAATCTAATTATACAGTAAAATATCTAAAATTCATAATTTTTCAATATTAATTATTTCGATAAGAATGTTTGTTTAATTAAAATTTAGTAATTTTCACTATTCATCAAAATATGAAAGTTATCAGAAAAGTACCAACATTTCACCCTATGATAATTTCGATATTAATAATAAAAAAATTATTTATATATTACCAAATTAAAATCATAAAAGTTGAATTTATTAATTTAAAATTAATTTCCGTTGTCAAAACCGAAAGGCGTATTTTTAAGAAACAATATCTATCAAAATATTGACACTTGTATATATCCAATATCAATGTGAAATTACATAAAACGACCATAATTGTATTAAATGGTAAAAATATAATCTATTTCTACTTCCAAACCATTAAAATTTATAATTTAACACTATAAATTATTTTTATTAAAAAAAGTTGTTTTCAGTTAAAATATAGTATTTTTCACTAATCACCCAAATAAGAAAGTTATCAGAAAAGAACCAAAAATTCATTGATACTAAATTATTATTTCATGAATCTAAAAAAGATGTTTATTTTTTAAAATATAGTATATAAAAGTTTGAAATATAGGATTTAAAAAGGGTTCATCATTAAAATGAGGTAAAAGTGCATTTTTTGAAATAAATGCTTCTTTTATCTGAAAAAAATGATTTTGTTCTTACATTATGTCTAAGAAACTCATAATATGGATTATAAAATTATAAGGATTATATATAGTTTAATATTCAGTTAATACTATTCATAACCACTTTTGAATGGCTAGTTTGGTAATCTTGTGGTGCGCTCGATCCCGGTGTTGCATGTAGTGCAAGTTATTGAATTAATTTAAAGAAATAACATACTATAAAATCTTGGGGTGTTACAGGTAATTCATTTAGAATGGACCGATGGCCATGATTTTTTTTTGGTAATCCACCTTTCAAGGGGTGAGGTGGAACCCTTACATGGCCCGAAGCCTTAGATACAATTACATGACCCTTATGTATTAGAGGGAATCACTCAGACAAGACAACTTGGAACTAATCCTCCCTAGCATATGTCATGATATCAGCACACCACCTTCACAGGGCTAGTTGGAATGTTGTCCTATGAATTTCTACATAGTCCTAGTACTGATGGCAAATCCATACCCTCTCATTCTTCCAATTCCAGTTAGCTCTGCTCTAGTGAATGCACCTGCCCAGAATCCTCCTCTGAAGTCTAGTCCCTTGTAGCCTGACTGGTAAATAAACATTTCATGTGGCCCGAAGGCCTTGGGGTGGACCAAAGACATAATGACTCATAGATATGACAATATTTAAATTAAAGGTTATGATGTTGGAATTAATTTTTTATTTAATTTTATCTTCGGATGATAACCTGTCCTTGGTTTATTTTCATACAATAAAAACATATATTATTATATTTATACGTAATATTTTTTTGACCTCTATGGATTTTAGTGTATCTCACTACAATGTTTTCTTGAGGATTTTAAGGAATATTTTATGGTAAAGTCTTTGTATTGGAGACCTATATGTAACACCCCAGGCTTCGACGGTACGTTTCCCTTTGAATTATGTAATAGCTTGCATTATACACAACATCGATATTCTAACACACCACGACCAAAAAAACTAGCCGTTATGAATAGTAATACCCAATTTTTGAAATTTTATAAATTTTATCTTTCAAAATGGACTTCATTTTTGGATTCGGAATATCGAAATTATCTTAGGGTGAGTTTTTGGTATTTTCTAGACTTTTAATTTTTGATGAATAGTGAAAAACGCTGAGTTATAGTTTAAAACCGAATTTTTATTTAAATAATTATTTATTTTATTTAAATTTATTTTAGGTCAAAATAGATACATAATTCCTATATAAGTTCAATTTAATTCATTGGATTCATTTGATAATAATTTTAGATATATAAAAAATTAATTGAACTTTTCACCGTCTTTTACCCACCTCCTAGGATAATTTGAAAATTCACATAAAACATAATTTTACCGCCTATGTGAGTGGAATTTTAAAAATTCAAGAGACTCGGTTGATATCAGTAAGTAAAATGTTGTTCAATAAGATTAAATAATTTTTTTGAATAGTAACTTTTTACTTTTATTATCACGAATAAAAGTAAATAGAGTAATTAAGGGTAAAAATGATATTGTTATCACCCAAACACATGTCCTAATTCTATTGGATAAGTTTAATTCGAACCAAAACAACCATAGGATTAAAATATGATCCTTTAGGTACACCTTCATTAGATTAGGACATTTATTATTATTTTATTTAAAGAAGAGTTAAAAGAGTTAAAATCAAAGTTTAATAACTAATTTTTTTTAATATAGGGTAATAAAAAAGATAAATTCTACAATAAATATTAATTAGAAATATAAAATTATTTCATACATAATGGAATTTTGTTTATAATTTTTAGACTTTAAATAAATTTATTTATTTATTACACAATGATGATGCAGTAATTACTTAATTAATAAAATATTAAAATAATTGATATTATAAATATCAAAATAAATGTAATTTGAGACTTATTATTAATACCACAAATTTTATAGGTTTATATGAGATGATAGGGTTGGTTATATGAATTTTTTTTGAATTAATAATGCTGTTATGAATTTCAAAAAAACAAAATACCAAATACTATTTAAATTGACATAAAAGAGTTTTTGAATCAAATATTATATTATTAATTGATATTCGATTTCAAAAAATCTAAGGATTTTCCAAAAGACTTATATAATGATAGGTGTATCATTAATGAACCACTTGGGGTTCTCTTGGAAGTATATAGTATTTTTATTAACTATATAATATAAAAATACAAATAGACATCGTAAATGTCAAACTATTTAACTAAGAGTTAAATCTAAATAATAAAGTTAATATAGTTCCCCAAATGTGTCTAAAAATAGTTGGTTGAGTGGTTTTAGAACCATACCCACCTTATACTTTAAATATTCCATTTTGTAGATATTTTAAACCAAAAATGATTTTATTATAAAATAATATTTCTTTCTTTTCCTAAGGTGCCCCTCACCCTTCTTATAAAAGGGAACTCCCCATTCTCTCTAATTCACACCTTCAAATCCATTTGGCTCAGCCAAGTGCTTCCCAAATAACCTATAATCCATTCTCCCTTCATCTTGGATTCCCTCCTTTAGTCTTAAATCCAACCTATGGAGCCCTTTTGATCAAATCAAAAGGAAGAACCCGAAGAAGAGGTAAATATTTCATCACCTCTTTCAAGTTCCTTTCTTCTCCCACATCCTATTTATTTGTTGTTCCAATTATAAAATAATAAGTCTAGTATCTTATATATAGTGTTATGTTATCATAAATATGGTACAGCCATATTCATTATTCTATCCATCCTTTGACTGACATTTCACCATACGTGCGTACGTACGACTTACCGTCTCCATGTCATGGTGTAATTGTTATGTAATACATTATTATTTGGATGGGTATAATTATGATTTTTAATTGATGTAAATAATAAATATAACATGATAAATATTCTTCATATATGATACACCATCCAATTATATATTATTTTAACATGAAAAGAATGATATTTCGCTCATGCATATGTACGAATTACCCTCTCCACGAACGTGATTAGATTCATTCCCCAACGTATCCATTCAAGACTAATTTTCATTTTATGATTAAAAATAATATTTAGAAACTTTATATCATTCTGAATATGAATAATATACATCCCATAAAAAATAAATATGACTTATATAACAAATAATATAAAGGAAAATGAATCTGTTATCACCCAAAATGACGATAATACTAAGATATTATTAACAAAGAAAAGTTATAAGATCCTATATGATATCATATTAATGTAAATGATTCTTGCACAATTTAATAAAAATTATTTCACCATAATATATTTGGTTAACCTACCCTTGACCAAGGAAATTGTACAAAGTAAGGGGTTTCTTATCTCATTTTTAATTTCATGAGATTTCCATTGTTCACCACTTATTTATTGCATGTATTGTGTCTACTGCCCATGATTGTATTAATTGGGTAATGTAAATTTATTTATGGATATATACATCATCATTTTTTTATACTTCTTTCATGGGTGTATGTTTCATAAGTTATTAAATCGATAAGGGAATTTGAAATTTCAATTTCCACTCATTTGGCTTCACACATACTTTATTGATTATTTTACTCCATGATTATGTGTGGAATCACTATTAATTTTCTTATTTCATAATTCACACTCCCCTATCTGTGGATATAAATTTGATACAAATAATCACTCTATTGAAAAATTCTCAAGTCATCAATATGAACTTGATAGAAGTAATTTTAACTCATCCTCCGTTTATGGAGTTAAACATCCAATTAATTGATGTTTTTTACAAGAATATGTGTGGATATCCTTTGATTTTTTTACACTAAATATCCAATAATATTGAGGGTATTTTAATTTTTCACACATATTTATGTGATCGATTAATCCTAAACCTAATGATACAGTCTTTATAAGAGATTTAATCTCAATTTACATTACATTGATACTTTTTTATTGTTATACACCAAATCACTTTTTTGTGTGTATATAATGTACTTTGACATAATATATAATGAATCAATTTATTCTCATGATATTGTAATTTTTTCATTACCTCAATTATTTGTTTTCAAGTGTCTCTCTTTTTTAGCAACTTTAAAAAAAATCATTTTAAATGTTTTAAAGATTTATTATTCTAAATCTTTCTCAATAATGTACATGTTTTAAAAATGGTTTTAGAAATTTATTTATATGGAAATTACATTTTTAAAATTAAAACACCATTCAAAAGTTTCTATGTTTTATGGGACACTTTGATTCCAAAATCTATTTTTAAATGGCTTCTTGACCAATAGTGTGACTTATATATTTTTTCAAGAAAAAGGGTGATATTTCTCTCAAAATGTTTTGATGATTATTTTCATCTGTGTCAATATTCTTCATTATTATCTATTGTGGTTAATCTATTAAAATAAAATCTTTCATATTGTATTAAATGAGTTATGTTTGACAGTGGATGTTCTATTTTTATACCATTCATGGTTTGTGGATAAAGTATTGACATTTTGTATGCCAGTTTTAATATGAATGTTTAGATTATGTTTCACCTATTTCATATGAGGAATTCATTGCACTTAGTAAGTGAAGGGTGGATCCTGCTATAGCTCCTCGATGCATCAGTAGGTATCATGAGACAAACTAGTTTCTTAGCGCAAGGCTTAGAAAAAATCTTATTTGTAGTCTTGTTACAAGGCCTTGACTATGTGGTTAAGATGTTTGGCATTATGAATTCCATAATTTTGAGATTAGCTATTGATATTTCATGTTTTTATTCTACTATTAGAATACCCATGATTATTTTTTATTATAGAATTATTTACTTAGTTCATATTCGTACCGTGAAGTGTTCATGTTAATTATTTTTAAAGTGATCTGTTTTCAATTATTCACCATGCTTAAGGTTTATTTTATCTTCTTCTTATTGCATACTCATAATGGGGATTTCACTTCACCCCTTTCTTATGTATCATTTTCCCTGGATTTGAAGAAGTTAGTTATGAGTGACTTTCAGGCATAATCAAGGAAGCTTGGATGTTTCTAAATGGAATAATTTAGTGTTGTTTTTATTTTCAAGTTGTAATGTTGAACTTATGAATGTATCTAGTATTTAAAAGGCTACTAAACTGATTGGTCTTTTGGGACATGATATCCTTGTATTATGCCAATGTTATGTAATAATGCCCCAACTCTAGGTAATTGGGGTCGGGGCGTAACCGTTGGTATTAGAGAATGTTTAGTACAAATCAAAGAAACTAGATTTAGATAAGCACTGATTAGAGCAGATATCCCAAAAATAGACTTTGAGGATTAATATAGATTATATTCCTAAAATTTTGGTATTATAGAGATTTTGCGAGTTTTCCAAGGAATACATGCCTGTTTGGATATGAGTAGGTAGAGGGGGATCTACACAGATGTACCTAGAGGTAAAACCTTAAAACAATGCTTTGATCTAGACTCGAATGAGAACAGGTGCACGACAATGGGCCTTGTTACACTTTTTGTTATGAAACTCCCAAGGGATATGCTTTGGATAATTTATATTTTCTTTGCAAACTAATTTGAATGATTTTAATATAAGATGATAATAAATAACCTTGGTTAATAATAGTGTGTTTTTGATAGAAAATAAGTTGTGATGATATTTTATAAATAATTTTATAACTATTATTACTCACAAAAAGTTTTCTGGTTTTAGTTAATGGATGGATTCCAAGGAAGTCAAAGTAACATTGAACATGATGTATAAGGTGGGAATAGTGGTGGGAATCAGAAACAAAAATGGAATGTTTATAGGCATAAAAGATATTGTCATCATTCCAAATCGTTTTTTCCAAAAATATGATCAACAACATATATATTAACCAACTCCCAGACTCATCAAATAAGGTAAAGGTAGTGAATGATAAGAGCTCCTGCTGTGGAGACCATGGAGAGAAGAAGGATCAATTTCCATTATGCCAGAAATGTGGAAGGAGACACCCAGGAAAGTGTCTCAATGGAAAAATGAAATGCTTTATTTGTGGGAATGAAGGGTATAAAGTAAATAAATTTCGAGGAAAAATGAAGAGTACTATGGACAAAAATAAAAATGATCCTAAGATTCCTATTACAGTCATTTGTCGTAAATTTAAGGGACCTTGGAATAACCCATGTCAATGCCCTATTCTATAGGATAACCTCTCGGTCAAGGAAGAACCTATGTGGAAATAAATGGATGGAGAAAATTCTTATAGGTATTAGGGCTATTTTTTGTTGAGGATACTTTGGATTAATTTTCTCTTATATGTGTAACCCAACAATTTATCATGTGAAAATCATATTTGAGGAAGAATTATCTTTTCTCTTGTGGATATAGTTATAAAAAACCATTTTGTTTTATATGATCCCTGAATTTGAGGCAATTACACATAATTATATTTTGGGATAAAAATTCAAGGTACGAGAAAACATTTGTGGTTAAATTATGTAATGGTTATTTTATGGAATTTATCTTATTGTGGAAATGATATAAACTATAGTTTTCTAAAAAGGAAAACATGCAGACCGTGTTACAACCCGCTGCATCGGACGAAGCTGTGGGAATCGTACCCACAACTACTGTGCGATTAGGATTTATCACCTACCACTAGACTACGTGAATTCACTGTTTAGTGTGACAAATTATTTTTAGTTTAATGATTTTATTGATCAATAATATGTTTATTCGTGATATTATGTCTTATCAAATGAATACCCTTAGTTTAGAAAAATGATTTGGTAATTATATGATAAATGTTATTTTGGAAGACTTTATTTATGGGGGGATCACTATATGCCTAAGGAAAATAGAATACTATGATATTTCATTTGAGGAGTAATGGTGAATTTTTATCTATGTTTTTATTGTGGATTTATAGCGATTTGGGTTATTTATGAAAATTATTAACCTATAACAGAGAATATGTGATTAGGTTAATTACATTTAATTATGTTACTTTAAGAGTACTCAATGTCATTTAGAGATAAAATTTAACATGGAAGACAACATAACCAAATTCTTCTATGTTTTGGGTTTCAATAACAGTTTGGATTATATTGAAAGATTTTAAGGACAATTGTTTATTGAATGGAATTTTATTTAACTTTGGGGTATTTTTGGTTTAATATTAGAAATTAAGATTAGTGTGTCTTTCACTAAAGGAATATCCTTTTGGTGGATAATATGATCTTTTACTAACCATTTTGGTTTTGATTAATCTCTAATGACAGGGTAAATATATAGTTTATCCTTTGTGAATCATGTAATTCGCTAGAAATTTATTCTAGCTATTCTGGTGTGAAAAAGTCATCTTGAATACTCATCGTTTAAAAGAAATGAGTTAGTAGTAGAAATTTATTAAATAATGAAACTATACTTAAAATGTAAGTATATCTCTTTATGTTCGTGGTTAATCTCATAAATAAATTCTTCATCATTATGAAATGTAACTTAAAAAATTGTTTCCCATTTAATTTTTCTGCTGGGAAACTAATGACTGTTTGTCCCATCATATTTTTGTGGCCTTCTTGTTGTTAACATTCTCCTGATCATGTTTTATATCCCTCTCCATCAAACTTGACAATTTGTTTATCTTCCATATCCATGTTTTCCTACATGGAATCCATGTATGGGTTATCTCGGGTGACCTTTGTACTTCTCTTTGTTTCATTTAAAATGATAGTTGTATTGAATCATTTTCTGATGTAGGGCTTTCAATTATGTTCCCAATCCCATTTTTAAAAATTATGAGGATGAAATTTCCCAAAGTGGAGAAGAATGTAACACCCCCAAACTTCTATGGTACATTTCCGTTTGAATAAAGTAATAGCTTGCATTATATGCAATATCGAGACTCTAACACACCGCGACCAATCAAACTAGCCGTTATGAATAGTAATACACACTTTTTGAAATTTTATAAATTTTATATTTCAAATTTTAATTCATTTTTTGATTTAGAATATCAAATTAGCTTAGGGTTATTATTTTGTATTTTTCTGAAAGCATTCAATTTTTGACGAATAGTGAAAAACACTGAGTTATTGTTTATAATAGAATTTTTGTTCAAATAAATATTTATTTTATTTAAATTTATTTTAGGTCAAAATAGATAAATAATACCAATAAAAGTTCAATTTAATTCATTGGAGTCAGTTTATAATAATTTTAGATATATAAAAATTTTATTGAACTTTTCACCGTCTTTTACCAACCCCTAGGAGAATTTTTAAATTCACATAAAACATAATTTTACCAGTTCTGTGAGTATAATTTCAAAAATTTTAGAGAACCTATTGATATCAGTAAGAAAAATGTGGTTCAATAAGATGAAAATAATTTTTGGCGAATAGTAACTTTTTACTTTTTTTTACCACGATTAAAAGTAAATAGGGTAATTAAGTGTAAAAATGATATTATTATTTCCGTAAAAAATTTCCAAAATTGATTTAATAAGTGTAATTAGAAAAAAAACAACCTTAGGAATAAAATATGATCCTTTAGGTCCACTTGTATTAGATTAATAATTTTATTATTATTTTACTTAAAGAAAAATTAAAAGAGTTAAAATCAAAGATTAATAACTAAAACATGTTTAATATATGGTTATATGAAAGATAAATTATACTATAAATAGTTATTAGAAATATAAATAGATTTTATACATAATGGTATTTTATTTATAATATTTAGAAATTATATAATTCAATTTATTTATGACACAATGATGATACAGTAATTACTTAATTAATTAAATATTAAAATAATTGATATTATAAATATCCAAATAAAATAAATTTGATACTTTTTATGAATTAAACTAATTTTATTGGTTAATATGACATGTTACGGTTGGTTAGATGTATTTTTTTAATTAATAATGTTGTAATGAATTTAGAAAAAACAAAATATCAAATAGTGTCAAAATTGACATAAAAGAGTTTTTAAAACAAATATTATATTATTAACTGATATTATATTTCTAAAAATATATGGTTCGGCCAAAAGTATTATATATTGATATTTTTATCATTAATGAACCACTTGGTGTTCTCTTGGAAGTATATAGTATGTTTATTAACTATATAATATAAAAATTCAAAGAGACATGGTAAATGTCAAACTATTTAACTATGAGTTAAATCTAAAAGATAAAGTTAATATAATGACCCAAACCAATCTAAAACCTATTGGTTGAGTGTTTTTCAACCCATCCCCACCTTATCCATTAAATAATCAATATCTAAGACAATAAAAACCGAAAATGATTTTATTACAAAATAATATTTCTAGTTTTTCCTAAGGTGGCCCGCACCCCTGTTATAATAGGGCACTCCCCCTTATCTCTAATTAACACCTTCAATTCCATTTTTCTCAGACATACCCCTCCCAAATACCCTATAAACTATCCTACCTACATCCTAGAGGACCTCCTTTAGTCAGAAATCCATCCTATAGATCCCTTTTGATCAAATCAAAAGAAAGAACCCGAAGAAGAGGTAAATATTTCATCACCTCTTTCAAGTTCCTTTCTTCTTCCACTTCCCCTTTCTTGGTTATTTCCATTCTAAAATAATAACTCCAGTATATTATATATACTATGATATTATTATTAATATGGTATAAACATATTCATTATTATCTCTATCCTTTGAATGACATGTCACCATACATGCGTACGTACGACTTACCGTCTCCACGTCATGGTGAAATTGTTATGCAATACATTATTATTTTGATGGGTATAATAATGATGTGTAATTGATGTAAATAATAAATATAACATGATGATTAATCTGAATATATGATATAACATCCAATTATATATTATATTAATATCAAAATAATGATATTGTTGCTCGTGCGTATGTATAGATTACCGTCTCAACGAACGAGATGAGATTCATTCCCCATCATATCCATTGAAGACTAATTTTCATTTAAGGATTTAAAATAATGTTTATAAACTTGATATAGTTATGTATATGAATAATATACATCACATCCATAACAATTATGACTCACATAATAATGGATATAAAGTAAAATGAATCCGTTAACACCCGAAACGATGTAATACTAAGATATTATTAACAAAGAAATGTTAAAAGATCATATATGATATAATATTAATGTATATTATTCTTTTATAATTTAATAACAATTATTTCACCACTATAAAAGAGGTTAAACTACCATTGACCAAGGAAAAAGTATTAAGTACGGGGTTTCTTATCTCACATTTAATTCCGTGATATTTCCATAGTTCACTACTTATTTATTGCTTGTGGTGTGTGTATTGTCCATGATTTTATTCATTTTGTAATATAATTTATTTTATGGATATTTACAATATCCTTAGATGATGATTCTTCCATGGTTTTATGTTTCGTATGTTACCAAATTGATAATGGAATTTGAAATTTCAATTTCCACTCATTCGGCTTTACGTATACTTCATTTATTATTTTACTCCAAGATTATGTGTGGAATCACTATTAATTTGAACATGTCAAAATTCCAACTCCCCTTTCAGTGGATTTACATTTGATACACTTAATCACTCCGTTGAAAAATTCTCATGTCATCAATAAGAACTTGATAAGAGTAATTTTATCTCAATATCCATTTGTTGAATTAAACATCCAATTCATTAGTGTTTTTTTACAATAATATGTGTGAATGTACACTGATTTATTTACAATGAATATCCAATAATATTGAGTGTATTTATATTTTTCTCACATAATTATGTCATCGATTTATCCTTAACCTAAGTATATGATCTTTAAAAAATATTTCATCTCAATTTACATTCCATTGAGGCTTATTTGTTTTTTTACACCAAATCACTTTTATATGGGGTATATAATGTACTTTGACATAGTATATCTTGAATCCCATTATTATCATGATATTATAATATTTTTATTACCTCAATTATTTGTATTCAGGTGCCTCTCTTTTAGTTAGGAACTCTAACTAAAATTTCATTTTAAATGTTGTAATTATTTATTATCCTAAATCATTCCCATTAATGTCCATGATTTCAAAATGGTTTTAACGATTTATTTATATAGACATTAATGTTTTAAAATTTAAACTCTTTTTAAATGTTTCAAAGTGGTATGTGACACTTTGATTAAAAACCTGTTTTTAAATGGCTTCTTGTCCAATAGTGTAACTTATAAATGTTTTCAATTAAAAGAGGGATATTTCACTCAAATAGTTTTGATGATTATTTTCATCTATGTCAATATTCTTCATTATTATCGATTGAGGTTAATATGTTACAATACAATATTCCATATAGTATTGAATGAGTTATGTTTGATTATGGATGTGCTATTTTTATACCATTCATGGATTGTGGATAAAGTATTGATATTTCGTATGCTAGTTTTAATACGAATGTTTAGAATATGTTTCACCCATTTCATATGAGGAATGCATTGAACATAGTAAGTGACAGGTGGAGCCTGATATATCTCCTCGATGCATTGGTAGGTCTGATGAGACAATATAGTGTCTTGACACAAGGCCTTGACAAAATCTTATTTTTAGGCTTGGCACAAGGCTTTGACTATGTAGTTTTGTTGTAAGATATTATGAATTCCATCATTTTGAGATTATATATTGATATTTCATGTTGTTATTCGACTAGTAGAATACCCATGATTATGTTTTATTATGAAATTATATACTCATCTCATATTCTTTCCATAAAGTGTTTGTGTTAATTATTTGTAATGGCATCTATTTTCAATTATTCACCATGCCTAATGATTATTTTATCTTCTTCTTATTTCTTAATCATAATGAGAATTTGAGCTCACCCCTTTCTTATGTTTCATTTTACAAGGAAATGAAGAAGATAGTTATTAGTGACTTTCAGGCATAATCTGGGAATCTTGGATGTTTCTAAATGGAAAATTTTATTATTGTTTTTCTTTTCAAGTTGTAATGTTGAACTTATAAATGTATCTAGTATTTCCAAGGCTACTAAACTGATCGGTCTTTCGGGACATGATTTCCTAGTATCATGCAAATTTTATGTAATAATGCACTAACTTTGGGTAACTGGGGTCAGGGCATTACACTATAACTGAGTACAATTGATCTAGAAGTTGATAATCGCCACATTGGATAGAAATCAATCATATGTAAACTAGAGGACATATAAAATATAGTAATTTTTGGGAGGCTGAGTTTTCATTAAGGTGGGTCATTGATTAGGGCATTGCTTGTTATTAATGAAAGTAAATATAAGAATGTGATTTGTTGGAAAATTCCATATTTCTATGCATCTCAGGGTTGTAGTTTACAATTTCAGTCAGCCTCCATAATATAAAGGTATGTATGTTGTGTATCACATATCTTATATCCATAGGTACATTCTTGATCGTGAACATTTGGTTGACTATGGTGAGTTCAAGATGGTACTAGACACATTTTTTTGTGGATAATTGGTCGCATTTCATAGGCCATAAAATGAAAGTGAAGTATGAAAACATGGTTCCACATGTCATAGTTTGACGGAAGTAGAGTAATATCCAAAAGATATAGAAGATCATGAATATAATGTATAATTTAATGGTCCATATTTATTGACCAATAAATATGGAGACACTTAATGAGGATATGAATCCCTAGATGTTGAGAATATAACAGACTGGTGTGTATCAGTTACAACATGCCTTATATTCAGACATTCATTAAGTGCATTAGAGTCATTACTTTCTAAGGTGAAGTATAATATACTGTTTGTTTTGATTTTTACTAGCTTTTACTTTGGTGGATCATTTATTCATAGTAATAAGAAAATTTTTGGTTCTCCATAAAAAATGCATCATCTTATGGTTTGGATAGTATGTGATGCACATTTATAAAATAGTCGGAGGTAATTTTTTTATATTCCCAACAGTAAAAACTTGATCAGGATAGAGCTGAAAATAATAATTAGAAAATGGTTTAAACCCCATGAATTAAAACTATGAGGGTCCCAATATGAGGTGGAAAGACTCACGTGGTTGGTGGAAAGATTATCAAATCATGTGACGAAACCATAAAAATATTTTTAACTAATCCAACACCATTATTTTAAACATGAAACTATCAAAAAATTTAAATTGATTCCCTTTTTCGTAGGATCTCAAACCTATATACAACCAGTGGTTACTCTTGGTCGTTCTTCCTACTCTATAATTTAATTGCAATTTATAGACATCATGGACTCATGAGGAATCAATTTAAGATGTTGTTTCATCCACTATTCCTCAAATATTCCCTAGATATTGTGCTCAAATATTAATTTGACTCATAGATCCCTGAAACCATTTCTATATTTATTTTTTCCCATTACATCCAATTTATACTTCATGGATCGTTGATGTATTATAGCCAACTCAATTTCGATTCACTTCTGCTCTATCTAATTAATCTAATCTACTGTTAGAGTCAGAAAATTTTATGTAAGTCTAACTAAATTGAAGAACATTTCATGTTCATCTTCCATGAATACCATTTATAATGACTCTAATGATTTATGGGTTACTATTCTAGAAAATGATGGTTTATAGGAATTAGTTTTCTCATATCTCAAGGGATATAGGAATTTTTATTCAACACTCTTAAGGAGGGATACTCTTAATGTCATGTGCCTTTTATATAGTGATCTCTGAAATAATTGGATTTTTTTTATTCTTATAATATAGACACACTTCAATGAAATGGAATATTTTGATGTTTCAGTAGACCATGTGACAATTGTTTAGGTTGTATTGTTTGTTCATTTCTATGTGACATCTTGTATCAAGTTATTTTCTAGTCATATAATATATGATATGATAAGGTATTTAATTTCAATAATTTACCTAGAATATTAATTAATTCATTGTCTATAAAATATTTGGTGACATACATTGTTCCCTCCAATATTGTTCCTTATATGTGGTATTCTACATTGCTATTGTAACCACTATTTCACTATTCATGTTGATAGATTCCCTTGGAGGGATTAGTCGGTCCCTTAGAGGGGGATCTTATATAAAAAATTTCATTTGTTTTATCTTAATATATAAATTGGATAATTCCATATTTTTTCATGTTAAGAGTGAACAGTTGTAATAATACCATATTCCATTGGAAGTGGTCTTATAAGCAAGAATGATGTGTCGATGGGGAGGATCCTTTCGTATGTGTAGAGTTTCTTCATTGTAGGTGTGTCGGAAATACATAACATCTTAGGATAATTAGGTTTCATGGTAAGGACATACCATTTTTATATAGAGTATAGTTGTTCCTTGAATGTAGAAAAATGATTTTCCTTAATGGAAAAAATACACATATCATGAATTACGTCATGCGGGGAAAACATTATACATTTTCCAATAATAAAATAAAGTATGTATAGTCAAGGTTGACAGTTTCCTTGTTAGTTTTTGACAACTCATTATATTATTGGTTGTATGAATTTAGGTGAATTTCCTTTTTCATCACATTATACACAACAATATACAATTTTTCCTTGAGTTATTGATGCATTGGAGGTGTCCTACTCTACTTATACACACACACCCTACATGGGAAACTAATTTCCCTTGAAGACATAAAAACATGGGATATGGAGAATCTATGGGACCAATCGTAGGTTACCAAAGAGATTAATTATATTAGATGAATTTAGTACAATGAAAAATTGTTCACGGACACTGAAAAATATATATTTATTTATTTTGAGATTTACTACATATAATTAGTTGCTTTCCACTATGAGGGTTAGTTTGGATTATTTATTCATGAAAAATCATGAAATATTTTATGAAATCATGTTTATGTATAATTAAACTATGAATCTCAGTCTAATTATTTTATTATTCTACATTATAGTTTATGGATTTTATTAGTGAGGTCATTTTCTCTGTAAATCACCTTTATATCATCTCCACTTGTAGAAATCGTATTCCAAAAGATGATGTATGCATGTGTTCATGTGGAAATTACCTTGGACATAGTTATTAGGGTCATGATGTTACATTGTGGATTATTCAAAGAGTTTGGGTACTATAAGTTCTCTTGAATACTCCCAAGAGTATTCCATGTTTTGAGTAAAAAGTATAGGAAAATTAATAGTTTTAGTGACCGTGATTATTTCTAGATAATCAATGAAAATATAGACCATAATGTAATGCATATGGAAACCCAATAATGGGTATGAAATCAAAAAATACACCACACATAAAAGATTTCTATGTTATAGTAATTCAATGTCAAAATGGTTATAAAATTCATGTCATGTTCAATGGAGATATCCTATAAACTAGGTAATGGAACTTAAAGGTAATATTCATCAGCACACTATATAATCAAATCCCTGATAATACTATCATGCTAAAACTGCCCTCAAAGTTTAATAGAATCAAAATTTATAAGAACAACCTGAACTCCACCATCCACGAGTTCATTCCATAATCAACTCTATATTAAAGATATATTTCAATACAAAGTACCATCAAAACTGAAAACCATTCCATAGTTCCAAATAACCCCCTAGTCGCACCCTTTATGGAAAAAATCATGCCCAACAAATTGGAATCAATTTACATTTTAAGAATCAATACATCATCACTATAATCCATTTATGAACAACCTTGGGAAATTCCATTTAACATTTATGAAGTCATAAATACCCCCTATAATGACTTCTCATCATTGAGAAGTTCCTCAAGAGATCCTTCTCTAATCACTCGGGCTATTTATCATGATAATATGACTCAGGATCCCATGTATCATCCAAGATATTCTGAGGAATATTCATCACTAAAATAAGTGGTACAACCCCCCTGTTCACTATAGAATATATTTCACATTAATTAATATACATTTTATTGATCCATTTCTAACCTAATTTCCATGGAGTCCACCACATGTGAAGGAAAATACCAATATTACCATATCATAGAGATATGGTACACATTCTTCATAACATGATATTTTGGAGGAAGTTCGTTTAACTAATCCATTGCCTCAATATTCTCATGGATCACAATACATCCCAAAAACAACAGTGAATGATTCCCTTGCCTCAATAATTGATGAGTCCCTAACCAAGCAAACACCAAATAGAAAACCTAGACACCCATAATGAATTCATGAGGTCGTCTTATCCCTTCAAAATATTATAGTTGAAACTATTAAACAATTATAACCACATACTTATCAATTGAACCCACTGATTAGTATCTTACAACATAATCAACACAATGATAGAAACATCAACTACCTCATGCCAATATAATGGTGGTAGACTCTAATGAACATAAAGAGCCTCAAATAATGACATATGAATCAATTCGTATAAACTATTAATTATGTGAACTCTATAAATTCTGTATGATCATCTTGTGATTCATTGAATTTTAGGATACATGATCGAAACTTATCTTCAATGATTCATATCATTATTTATGACTATCCATTGGTTTGGGGATGATATTATTTTCATAGCTTTAACAAATTCCCCAGAGCCTTCTGTAGTCCGTACCAAAATAATTATGTAAAAAATGAATCCAGATTTGATATTAAATTGGAAGGAACTTCATGGTTTTGATCATTATCCATGAAATAAATATTTTCTAACTCATCAAGTGAGTGAGTTTCGCATATCAAATAGAAAAGTTACACATTATTGAACTAATAAACTATCTCCCAAATTGTATGTCAACATCATAGGGTCATAGAGATCCACGAAATTAAATACATGATCACCTCAAAACACATACAAAAGGTTTGAGAAGTGATGAATTAATCATCATGATCACTGATTATCCTCCATTGTCTAGTCAAATTTAATATAATGAGAAATGAATCACATGATATCTCTCTGCACTCCCATCCACTAGAATTTTTTCTTGATATCCCAATATATCTTCCTGAAACATGGGTACACATCCAACTAAGAATCATGAATTTCCTTCATCATTTGTTTCCTCATTAAATTATGTATCACGACACATCCATTAACATTAATAAAATCCTCATTGGTCATCGACAATCCTCATACTAAGTCACAACCTTCTAGTGGTCCCCCCATTACAAATAATTTAGGATATTACTCATGGGGGGCCTATACTCAGTCCACAAATTTAGACATGATAACCATTTGACATTTTTCCATCACATGGGAATCATAAAATACATCCATAAACCAATCATCCAAAACCAAATATGCCATTATTCATCTTCTAAGGGAGTCTATATATTATATCATGTTTTATTTCATAGAGAACATGTAGTGTATACCGTTACAGTATGTATATAAAAAAATATTTATGATTAGATAATGGAGCCAAAACTCAGGTCATGGAACATACCGTATAACTCTATTTCATTAGTTGGACGGTTCCATTAATGAGAACATTATCGGCATAAACCATAATATTTGACCAGATTCATCAGTATAAAAAACCCAAGACTATAATCTGAACGATTTAAATAACTGAAATATCCAAAAGTAGTCTCTATAAATATCAATATCTTAGCTTCAATAATTGTCCCCTTAATCTCCATGAAATCCACTTTATGCAGTTATATTCACTCAAATTTAACCCACTACATGTTAAGTCTCATAATTAGAATCCCCAAATGAAATAAGTACTGATTAAACCAAAAGTACTACCTTTCAAAACCAATGGAACTCTAGTTCTCAAAAATAATTACAGTTCATTACCATAACATAAAAACCTCCACCTTCTCTATTTATATAATAGTTACCACCATAGAGATCAGAGGGCTAGGAAGATTTAATTCATGGATATATGAGACATATTTCAAGATAATTGAATGGTTTGGATAGGATTCAAGTGTAATAAATAGAATCTACAGGTTTTATACATGCATCACTGATGTATTAGATTATATGAGGAAATCATCAACAAAAACCAAAATTAATTAGACAATATATGGAAGTATGATCTTTTTTATGATATCCATGATCACATCTAGAGTATTTTTTCCTCATGAAATGCATGAAATGATACTCATACACTTGGTGCAATACGATAATGAAACATTGGTATAGGTTGGTCTTAGGAAATTATTTTGATATCCATGTAAATCCAGATTTCTATTGGGATTCATATGAAATCATCTATAGAGACATGATGATAATGGGTTACTAGTAAAAGAAAATAGGATAAGAAACAAACTAGTATTTCATAAGAATCATGCTCAATACCTATAATGTAACTCCATGGTTATCATATTAATTATAACCAAATATCCACCAAACAATACGCTGGATGGTCCTCCAGTTGATCTACTAAGAGGTAGAAGAAGTCATAAAACTCTATCATATTTAAGATATTTATCAAATTTATAGACCTTGTGAATCAACTATAGATATGTTGTCAAGAAAATGATACTGACGTGGTCCCTCATTTCTATAAGATTGAAAATAAAAATATTTTGGGATTTTGGTATGTCATTCCAATTTAACAATAGAGTGAAGAAAAGAAACTCTATGAAATGAGTATAGTGTATTAACACATTAATCAACCTATATTTTATTATAACAAACTTGTGTGTTTATTCTATTTCTAATGTAATATATCGTAACACCTCAAATAATAGATTCTTGATGTTCTCCAATTAAGACATTCATGTATTCAAAACTAATTTATAAAATCCTACCATCTCCTAGTTGGCCCATAAATAATGAATACATCCCACTAAATTCATTATTCATATGGATAGTCCACTTGGTCAATGATCCCCTAAATTATATCAATCCACGACATTTAATATTATGAGACTCTTCCATCAGGAAAGGATTAATATTTTAGAGTATGAATTCATAGGTATAATTTTACATTTTTAGGTAAATAAACTTCTTTGAAAAACAATGATGTTGAAAATTGTGCAATGAAGTGGTTCATCTTGAAGAAGGACTAGATCAATGATTGGAGAATGATCAATTCGAACCCCTACTGATATGGTGGTGGAACCCATCCACTCCCTATATTGGAATAATTCTAACCTTCTTCCATCAGTGGATCCCTCAAATATCTTCTAGGTTCCATTACTTATAATTCCATACATACACATATAATTCCTAGATTATCTTACATATGATATAATCAAAATATGATTACAGGGAAACATAAGATATTTATATGGAATATTGTTTCTAAAATTTTATCTAAACTGATAATGGATAGAAATCATTGTACTACACAAGGTGAAAAACCTCATATTAAATAACTACATGTTAGTGATATTAATCTATTACAAAATATATCATGTTTATATAAAATAAATTGAGAAATATCATGTCATAAAAAAATTGGTACAAATAATGATATTTAATTAACATAACTACCACACATAGAAAAAAGATCATATATATATATATATATGACATGTGATACTATATTCCAAGTCCTAGTGAATGATCACACATAAATCACATAGAATATAACAAGACAAACATAATTTGGGTAGCATGAAACAAAAAAGAGAAATTTTTTATGGACATCGCATCACTGATAACTTGGAGTTCAAAAAAAATAGTTTTATCGGAACATATGTGACACCCATGTTCACTATATAGAATAACTCATTTATACATTTCCCCAAGCATATTACATAAGGAAAAAAATGGGTAAACTCATTAGGTACTTCATTTTATTTCCTAGAAATGAATTAATTGTTTCAATATATATAAACACATAACTTCCTTTGTTCTTACCCATAACCAAGAAGTTGTTGAATAGTTGTGAGGGTATGCTTGGTGGAGTGGAGAGAGAAACCCTATAGTAAAAATCCATACATTAGAATAATATCAATAAATCAGGAAGAAAAAAATGGGATTCTAGAAATAAAATGACCAAAATACTATGAATTAATATGAAATATTAGAAAATATGTATCATGATGTTGTATATGGGGATGTTATATAGTTGGTCCCAAGTCAGATAAAAAATTTTGAAAAGGAGATTATCATGCATTAATTATTCCTGGACATATAATTATTCAAAATCTAAAATATGGTAAATGTAAATATATTATAAACTAAGGAATAGAAATATTATCTAATGGATGTCACTAGTCCATTGTCTCCATGAACTCACAAGAACATCATACCACTACCACCTCTATATTGGAGTGACACCAAATTTATCCCAACATTCTGAACTGCACCTTCTAATCATTCATGACATACCCAGTGCACTATGACACAAAATATGGACCACGACATGAAACATACATCCACAAATAAATACAATTCAAATACAAAAATTCTCCCCTAGAACATACTCTAAGATAATATTTATAATTTTTAGGGTTTCACAATAATCCACACCCACAATTAGATTAGTTCCTAGACATGAAACCAATGAGACTAGATGTCTAATGTTTCCCACCTCTAATTGGCCACTGGTTGGAAACTAAATATGTGGGTATAAAACACATATTTCGAGGAATTTCCCAAAATAAATAATTTTGAAATAAATTACAAGATTAGATCCACCAATGAACCCATATTAATTACAATCGAAAAAATAAAATCCATATTCCAAATTAATGTAATGTTTCAGAATCAAAATATCAAGAAAATACATGAAATTGGGGTCCCAAACCCCAATAAATCTACTAAAATCATCTATATTGCATAACAAGTATCTCAAAAACAAGTTTTATGTATAATAAAAATGAAAACATTGGGTGGATTAGAACTATGAACAACTTACTTGGATTATACCAATAAAAAAAATGTCGTCTCTGTGAAACAAACATGCATGATTGTGAATGAACAAAAATAACCAAGGAAACCAAAATATCATCCCAAAAAATTTAATTTATTATATGAATAAGCATATATCTAATGGTGCATAACCACTTAATTTTTCACAGAACCCTTACCAAGAAACCTAAATTGTAGTTATCTATCTAATATCTATCCTGAATAATATATCCAACCCAAAATTCATAGTAATAACCAAAACAAATGCTTGTCTAGTTGAATACCACTTGAGTTGGTGTTCTATAAAAATCTATTTATACTTTAGATTACATTTATTTTTAATTTTTTGAATATTTATGTAAATTATTATTGATATTTTTCATTTTTTTTACAAAATTCACATATTAATATCTTACAGTATCTATCACATTGATAATGACATAGGAGTTTCCACTCTTATGAGAACCATGAAATTCAATGGCGATATTCATGAATAATTTTTTGTGGTTAGATAACAAAAAAGATGATGGGTCAAAATGAATTTTAACCCTTCGTTGAGAGTTTAATGTTCTGATGAGACTTTTTACCATGATGTTCACACTAGGTAATCTCCATAATTGTATATTATTATAATTAACATGATAGTAGTTATTCTGCATGTTTATGTTTTAGTGGATATTCATATATGTTAGTGTTTGTAATGTCCGACATAAATTCACATTGTTATTAATTAATTCCATAATTTCAAAGCATTTATTAACACACCCAAATAGTTGTGGCATATGTCTCTCTAATGTGGGGGTGTATTTGGTGGAACAAAATTGACGTACTCCTAATATAAAATTAAATGTTGTATTTTTTTATTCTATATTAATGGATGTTGATATCTCATCCCATTAATAAAAATTTATATTTGACCATATACTCTAGGGTCTTAGTGTGAAGATGATTTTATTAAATATAGTCAATGGAATTCATATCAAGAATATAGGTTGAGGAGAAGAATGTGAATCCTTCATGATGAGATATTGTGATAAAGGGATTAAATTAATCAATATTACCTCACATGTGGTTGTCGACTCTGTGATATTTTCTTTTTCTATTGGGTGTCTTAACCCATTTCTAGATAATAATCTTGGAAATTAGTAAATACTACCTACTGTCCTTGAGAAATAAGCAGAGGGGGTTACACACTATTTGTTTCCTTTTTTCCTCGATGAAATCCTATTTGAATTTAAATATTAGAATAAATATGATTTTCAAGTGTTAGTATTTTTATTGATCACAAGTATTCGTAAGGTAATTAAGATTTATTCATTCAATTAAAAATATTATATTAAATTACATGAATAATTAATAAATAATTATTTCAAATATTTTGAATTGGATATTTTTTATAAAATTTGTAACGAATATTAATTCATCATTATATAAATAGAATATTTATTTATGAATAAATGTTGAATAAATATATATTTTATTTGATTTATGATAAGGGGAAAAGGATTAAGGTAATATCTGCTGATAAAGAATAATTTTCATGCTGAAAAATTATTATTTTTCATTATGCCAGATAACACATTGTATAAAATAATAATACAATTTTTATATTTATTGGGAATATAGAATGTTTAATAAATTATTATGGGATATTGGGTAATTAAATAACATTTCCACTTAAACCCTTACTCTATAAATATATTTATATGTCTATTTTGTAGGGTTAAAAGTGAATTAGGAATCATTGAGCACAATAGATTTCATTATTGTACAATTTATCTCTTACTCTCATGAAGTTTATGAACATGAGAGATTCATTCAATCTTGAATGATCCTATAATGATCATGTTGATGAACACAATGCATTTGATCTATCATGATAACTACCTATATTCCATCAGTTTTTTTAGAGATTAAAGGTCTACAAATGGATCAATTCTAGAGGGTTGTGCATACCTTTCTTTCCAAATAATGATATAAATCCTAAAATCATTTTAGATTGTGGACATATTCATTAAATAATTAACCTAATTATGAGGAAATATTTCATCAGAAATTGTTAAATTAGTTTTAAATTAATCATGAAAAATACTATCTCTGGGTTATGATATTTCGATGTCAATATTCTATGGAAAAAATATCATTGGTCATGAATTTTTCATATTTAAAAAATTATTTAATAACTCATAAATTACAAATAAATTAATTTTTATTTTCAAATCATGCAAATTTTTTTCACATTTGGAACCTCTATTTGTTATTAAATCAGTTTTATTTAAATTTATAAATAATTATTTTAACATTGATCAATTATGTAAAATAGTGTCTATATCATTCATTTAATTATAATTCATCATTCAATCCAATAAATAATTAACATTATTTTGATATGTTAATATTATTCTTTTTCGATTTATTCAATTTTAATGCACACAAATTGATTAATAATGATCAGATATTTCATTAGGATATAAAAATGTTTCTTAGTGGTAGATTGGGATAACTAGTGTGTAGCCAAAGTACATACCATTTATCATAATTCATTTCACCTAGATGTATCATGTGACAGATAGATCCCCTTATAATTTTAGGATATGGATTATTTATTTCACTCAACTTATTAACTATTCCTTCATGCAACATATTTTTTCATATTACATGATATGTTGATAGTGTAGACATCATATAGTTTAGAACACATTACAATGATATTAATGAAACCCATGTATTCAAGAAAATGGATTTACAATGTGTGACACAAAAACCCTGGAATAATAAAGATGGAGATGGCATGTAGATTTCTTTAGAGATGCATGATTCATTAATCCCAACATCCAAATAACACATCATGTCAAAATGTGTGTAATAGGGAAATGTGACAAGATGATCCAATGTAGTGTAGCCTATAAGTATGAACAGTGTAATATGGCCATTTTTTCCACCAAATCCACCATGTTTATCCCATTAAAACATTAATTGTACTACATGAAGTGTATCTCTCTAATAAAAACAAAATAATTTGAAAATATTATGTGCCAAATCCCCTGATGTTTTCTCATATACATGAAAATAGAGTTACATATCATATAAAATGTTAATAAACTATATTTGTCTCCTAATAGGACACATAATTAAATAAAAATATAATTGAATTCATCTTAATAATAATGAATAAATAAATAAAAATTATAGAAAGTCTGTGTGTATTTGTTTCCTTTATATTCACATTCACAATCTTCAACCAGATATGCTTATGTGATGGTATTATTGAATTTAATTTCATGGTTGTTCAATTATTAATTATTAAATAAAATATGGTGGTATATATTTAATCCCATCATCATTTATTTTATATGTCCTACATGTCAAATGATGTTTATTTGACTCCAAAAAATAATATTTTTATTCCCCTCAACTTCTCTGATGTTATAAATATAGGTAATAAAATGTGTATTACCTAGGATATAGTGGATTTTTTGGATGAAAATGTGATGAATCCATCCTTGTTGATATATAAATCGATAACTGAAATTTTATAACTCATTTCATGATCAATAAAAGGATTTTCCCCTAGAGCTCTTAAATAAATCAATTCTTAGATAAGACCATTACTAGTAATTTATGTAATTATTTTTTCTATCCTATTCGATATTTTTATTATTTTTGAATGAAAAATGTTACAGATGTAAATATATTAATATACAATGATGGAAATTAAAAAATGAATTATACATAAATTTCATATTGAAACATGATTAATGACTTATGTAAAATCCAATTAATTTTTAAAAAATATTTAAATGATAAAAAAAGTATAATTTTTTCATAACAAAATGAAATCCATCAAATTATTTTAAATTCATACGTATCCTTCCATTACTTGAATAAGAATGGAATCCACATAACATCATGTTTTTCCAGACCTCATTGGGAGTCAAACATTTATCATAGATTTAATATGCATATTTTGGGTTTAATTAACCAATATACATTAAGAGATGATGGTATTTCATAAAATGATGTAACATAGAGGAAAGTATTTAAGAAATATGGGTATTTTTTATGATTTTGTAAACTAGTCAATGTATCCAACAACTGAATGTATGTATATTGTAAATAGATACAACCTATATACATCTATGTTATTTACTCATACAAATCATGTGTTATGAGATGGAGGATAAAAATCCATTCCACTAGACTATCATGGAAAAAAGATATCCCATGTACCATAGTGAGGCATATAGGGAATTGATAAAATAGTAGAGTCTTAATAAAATTAATGATTTATAATGACTCAAATAAATTTTAATCTTTAAAAAAAATATTATGTTCATTTATAATTTTTGAATAATGAAAATTTGTTCAACTAAATTATCCCTCTCTTCTACAATAGAGAAAGATGATCTAATTCCTCGTATTAACTTCTAGGATTTATTCATATACATATGGGTTTTGTTGTTTCATGTTTAGAATTATTGTGTGATGTAATAATAATTTATTGACACACCAGTAAAGGATATGAGTGAATAATATTTCTCTATCTATGATAAGCACTTGGATGATACATCTGACATTCAATCTTTATTGATATCATACTTTTCAAGATGACTAATGAAGTCCCACGAAGACATTGAAACTTATATAATGTTCCAACAACTTGATAGTCTACATGGGGGGGGGGTAGACTGGAACAAGTTGAGATGTCCATGATTTTCATTCAGATTAATCATCAATAATGTGTTCTTGTTAATCCCCATGAAGTTAAACTCATTTTATAAATTGAGTTTTTAAATGTTCATGTGTTTAAATAGATAAATAAATCCAAAAATATCTAATTCATGAATCACATCCCCATAAATTCTACAATATTTATGTTAATTTTATTTGAAAAAAGTTAATAAGT
This sequence comes from Viscum album, assembly GCA_963277665.1. NCBI lineage: Eukaryota > Viridiplantae > Streptophyta > Magnoliopsida > Santalales > Viscaceae > Viscum > Viscum album. Next base: position 1,954,339,089 of record OY728127.1, on the reverse strand, counting down.
CTCTCCCAAATCATCTTTCAGTGTGATTACAATTTTATAATGATAAGAAGAATGAAAATATTTCTTCCCATTTGTGGAATAAAATGAAAGACCTAAAAAATCTATCTATGTACAAAGATTATTGGAAATTCCCTTCCAAGAAGTGAATGGTCAAATGATATGCAATGTAATGAGATTATATATATTATATATATGGAAAGAAGGGGTGATGTAAGAAAAATCACACTAAGGAAATGAAGTAAGGGGGAGAATCTGATAGATTTTTAATCAATTATAATTTTTCTATTTCTAAAAAAATTGAATCATTATTGAAAATGTTGATGTATATACATGATTTAAAATAAATTACATTCATAAAATTAAAATATATCTCAATGAAGTGATATTAAGATAAAGTCCCTTAAAATTATTATAATGTTAAAGTGAGAATTAATAAATGAATATGTTATGTATATCTAATGTAAATTCACATAAAATAAAGGAATTAAAAACTAATATAGTCCAAAATTATTACACACATAATCTTATAATTTAAAATACAATTATTAAGTTATATAACCCATTTAAAATAAACTGGGTTATGAAATTCTTTACCAGATGGTAATTTTTACACCAAATCCCCTTGAATGAAATAATTCTATATAAAACATAAAACATATGGAATTATGGATTAATGATCATATAAAATTTAATATGTGTAGTATGTACACAATATAAGATAATTTTTCTGAATAACATTAAAATATGACTCAATGAACCTAAATTGAGATTATGTCACATACACTGAGTCTGACTTGTAACGTACTTTCTTTTTCATACTGAATAAAAAATTTATATTAATTATTAAATTTCTTAATTATATTTTTCAAGTTTGTAATTTATTTTACTTAAATTATTATCAGGTTATATATAATTAATTAATCATATAAGTTTATATAATATTTTTGAATGATATTTGGATTATGTAACAAAAATGAATTTGATTAGTTGACTGTAGTCCAAGTGGTCATTATGTAAAAGACGTCATAATAATAATAATATATAATTAATTATCTTATTTATAAATCATTTAAGAATTTAAAATAATTCACCAATGATGTTTATAAATAATAAATTATGTTACAAACATGGATACCATATGACATACGTACACATGAGTAACATTTCCACATTTGGATGATCACTACATAAGCTAAGTATTATTTTATATTTTCATAATTATAATAATATCATATAAAACATATTATTTATTTAAATATTAATATATATATATATATATCACACATGTGGTTTTTTATGGAAAGAAACTCACATCGCTTTATGAAGGTGGTAGTCCACACATACAAGATATACATTACCATGTTTCAGTAAGTGAAAAGGGAAGAAAAAAATTTGTATATAAATTTTATTAATTTTAAATAAATTTTTAATATAATATTTATGTAATTTTTGTCAAATATATTCATTAATTATTTCCTTATTACCTTTCCTATAAAGTCTTAGTAAAAAAATGAATCACATAGCTTTGTACGATGTTAGTCCACCAATAACATGAGTGACATTATCGCATCCCCTATGGAATGGAATGTAAAAAAGGTATATATGAAATAATTACTCCATAGATAAAAACAATTTATAAATATCGTATATATAAACTGCATATCAATTATCATACCTATCCTTGAGTGTGTTGATAGAAAATGTGTAAAAAATGTTTGTGAGGCTATAGTATGTCATACTAATAAGAGATGTTATTATTTCCTATTTGAGGGATGAGGATATTGAAATTGGTAATAACACTAACAAACTAAAATATCAGTGTATTATATATATATATATATATATATATATCCTTATATAAGAGTAAATTATTATAATTTCATGTAGTTTAAAGAATAAATAAAACAAAAAATCAATGTATAGAATTCACCTATTCCCTAACAACCTCCAAATGATTATACCTAAATTATTCCTATAATTAATATCTAAAAAAATGAGGGATAATGTACGATTTTATGGGTTTTGAGAAGTAATTTTGGTTTTTCTTGGAAAATAAGAATAGTATTGAGTGTGTGGAGAAGATAAGAGGGGGTTGACATTAATAAATAATGTGAGTGGCGTACTTGAAATATTGGAAAAGAAAACTGTGCACACACATTTTCATGTTTTTCAAGGGTAAAAATTTGATTGTTATTGAGGAAAAGACATGATAAGGTGTTAATATGGCCTTAAAATATATTTTAGTCATGTTTTATGTTTATTTTGAACGTCTTCATTTTTATTTACCATCGGTAAACACTTTTTTAATTTAACTATGGAAATTAATTTTTAATATATTAAATTTTCATTATGGAGGAAATTTATTTTGAAATTATTAGATAAAAAAAGTTAATATAATAATTAATATATAATCTTTTAAAAAAATCAATTCTATGATGTTGAAAATTTATATATTAATCATTACCCATAGACACGAAGATAAATCCATTTCATGAATTAAATTATCATATTTATAGAAGATATTAATATATAAATTAAATATGTAATTGATTAAAATGACCTAAATTAGATAAATATTTATATAATTAAACTAATTTTATTTTTAAACAAATTTCATATATAATTTTACTTGGTAAATTATTAAAATGGTAATATAGGATTCAATAAAAATCTATATTTTTTAGTATTCACTTAAATACAAATATTTTTTGAAAAAATTCCAAAAAATAGTCATAAAATAATTTAAATATATTTATTAAAAAAATAGGATTATTATATCTTATAAATTTTAAAAAATATGTAAAAAAAATTAAATTTTGTGTTTAATGCATCATAGATCCATCTATTAGAAAATTTTAGTTTTTCCAATTACATTTATTTCTCTTTTAAAAGATTCATATTTTTTTAAAATAAAGAGATATCACTAATATTCCTTATTTATTCAGTAATATTGATCACTTATGTTTTAAATTAATTATTTACTATATATTATAATACTTTTCATTTAAAAAAGGGGTTACATGTTCTCTAAGATATCCAAGTGATTAAATTTAATGAAAAATATATCATGGGTTTATTATTCTTTCTGTTTCTAGATTTATACTCTATTGAATAAATTTTCATCGTATTATAATTTTAGTGTATAAAATTCTATCCACCTTATATATATTGAGTTCTCAAAATTTAATATTACACTTAGAAAAAATGGGTCTGAAATTTGAAAATTATATTATTGAAAAGAAACATTTAATTTTATTTTAATATAATAGCCATTGATAAGAGAAATAGGATTAATAAAATTCATATATAATTATACATAAATAGGTTTCTATGATTCCTGAAATCAATGGCATGTGGTATTATGAACTTGGATGTAAAGAGTTAATAATTACAGTGAGTGGTAGAAGTCATTGATCAGAAGAATGTTAATGATATATGGAAACATACGAAAATAAAAACCATTAATTTATGATTATTTAAAAGAACATTTAAATAATCTGATATGATTGTAGTTAATTTTTTTCAATATTTGTTACATGAAGGTGATGATTTATTTTATAGTTTATGAATGTAAAGAAATATACATACATGATAAATTTATATTTCATAAGAACAATTTAATCCTTTGTTTTTGAATCGATCAAATTATAATTAATGACTTTCTTTATGAAATGAATATCCCCAAATTCATTTTTTCATTCTGAAGCATTGAAAATCACTTTAAATCGATCATAATATTTAAAAATTAGTGACTATACATTCATTCTTCCACTAATAATTCTCCAAACCCAATAAAATTTGCACAAGTTTCCCAATATAAAACATTAAACAATAGACCTAAAAATTAATACCATTGATTCGTCATTAGTATTTAATTTTCAAATATATTAACTAAATTTTTTAATATTTTCCCGAAATTGAAAATTAAATTGTCTGAAGAAAACCCAATTTCATCCTTCGGTTATGGGTTAAATCCCCATTACATTCACTTAATAAAATAAGTTTTCCATTTTCAAAAACCATATTACTATAATTCCTATAATATTCACAATATTTGATAACCAATAATTTCTAAAACATCTATAATATGTTAAATAGTAAATCTTAAAAAACCCCTTAAATTTATGCCTAACTAATTTAACATATTTATTTATTAAATAACTTTTTTTCAAAAACATTTAAAAAACCCATGGATTTTATTCCCTTAAATTTTTTTAAAGAATATCCTTAATCATGTTATATTCTTAGGAAAATTTTTCTAAAAAGAGGTGTTAAAACATTTAAAAATTATCATCCTTAAACATATAAATAGATGATGGTATTTAAAACACCTATGTAAATTAAGAAATATATACTTATGAAATTTAACACAATCCTTATATGATTAATAATTCATACAAAAAAAATATCATTTCTAACGAAAGGTCTATATTTAATTTCATTAATACCAATAATGAAATAGTATATCTAATAAATTTAAATATTGAACATTCCATAGTCTTAGGCATAAACTATAAATGATGGAATTGATATAAATATTTCCCATGTTCCCCAGATTTAGGAAAATAAACTATAATAGGATCCCTTAGATAAGATAAACTCACGTCCATCATAATCTTTCATTTTCTTTGGTAATCATTTCCATTATTCCATTATATTCCACAAATAATGAATTTCCCCATTCCTTTAAGACACTATCCCTGGCGTATCATTCCACATTTCTAACATATATTAAAGAAATCATTTCATCCTCCGTGATCTCCACCGATCGATCTCTTAGAAAAATCACTCTTTCTCTTCTTTGGTGAGTCTGAGATATTCACTAAGGAATATCTTTTAAATAATACATAAATATAACTCATTTTGAATAAAAAATATATATTTCATAAATTTCACAATACCACATGGTTAATCATAATCACTAAATTTTTCATTATTTATAATGGTAACACAATTCCTTTAGGTTACAAAAATAAACAAAACCAAAATGGAAATTTTGAGAATCAATAATCAGAGTGAGGAAAAAACTACAATCTTTAATGCGATGTCTAAATAATTAAATCTTTTTCCATTATACAAAATATTAGGATTAACCGTAGACATTAATTTTCATTATCTATTCAAATAATTCATAAGGGTTTGTAATGATATGAGAATTACCCTATTCATATCCCATTGAAGATTCAAAATATATGTGGTGTAGGAAACATTGTCCTGAACCAAGTGAAAATTGGGTCTAGGAAAATGATCCCTATTCAGATTCATTACTCATAGTCAACTCAGTACTGGAACCCCAATAATATATATTATCTATAGAGGGATTCATTTCAAAAAAACCATAGAATATATACCTTATAAAAACATTAAAACATTCTAATATAATTATGATAATGCTTATCATAGGGTTATGAACCCCAATCTATGATATCATAAATCTAGTATAATGGTTTCTATTAAAATCACATAATGCTAAATTTATTAAACCTGACTCCATTTACTCAAATGCAGTTTCTTATTTTATTACATTATCATAAAATATAATGAATTTAATCTCGATGAACATAACTGTTTATTGGTATTGATAAAATAAATACATACACGATTCACAAATTATATTTTAAAATTTTAAAAAATTCTATAATAATTTTATTATCTATAGAATATCTTTATATATCAATCATAGTATACATCTTGGATTCATGGGAATGGAATTGAAATATGTATGATCTAAATTTATTAGTAATGGTTATGTATAGTGGAATCTATCGTGACTCAATTTGACTAATCAATATGTAAAATTATGTTATTGAACAAAAATTCAATATAAATTAATTAGATATAATCATAGGATTATACATAGTCAGTATAAAAACACAAATAAATGAAAATTTATGCAATTTAATCAAGAAAATAAGAATAAAATTCATATGGATATAATACCATTATGAAAATATCAAGGTTAATTAGATTATTCATAATAAATATATAAATTAAAATAAATAAAAAACAATCCATTTAACCAATAAAATGAGAATAAAATTAATAAAAAATTATTTCATCGAGAAATTCTCTTGGATAATAATATAAAGCATAATCAATATGGAAATGTAACTAAAAAATAATTTAATCAATAAACTAGTAATGAAATGAATCCATAGATAATATCATTAGGAAAATATCATGGATATTAAAATTTGAATTATTAATGAGAAAAATGAGTAATTCTTGGATTTTTTTGTTCACAGTAATGTGATGCCTATACAGTAAAATCCATTCTCAATATATTTTAAACAAAAAAATAAAAACTGCTATAATGATAGCTTACTAATTAGCCTTATGAGATTAATGATACATTTTGGGGAAATATAATTTTATTACCCATCCATCACATCTTGTAAAAATCATTATTTATATTTCTATCGATTTAATTCATGATAAATTTTCATTCGAATAAAATATTCATATTGTTTATGCATATATATTTATAAATATATCTCCAAATAAACAAATAACATTCATGGTAAAAACTAAATTTAATAATGATATAAATGCTAGGAAATATTCACATTCGTGATACAAAAAAAATGGTTAAACTAATATTGAAACATTAAACATCACAAATGTTTTTGACGATTTCACTGGGGCGTGCATCCGTCACATGGAGGAATGTGTTGTTTCTATCACCGCATTCCCATTTTTCAAAGGTGGGAGGCTTTCGTCACTTATTTATGGGAATTTTCTCCTTGACAAAAATGGGATGATATAATGATGGCTCCTCCATCTATGCAATCCCCTTAAGAAATTGTTAACCAGTCCAGGTCTCCCTCATAGACTTAATACCTTGTTCGTGAAACATTTTACAGTACCAGGTCTTCAGGGACACTGGTTAATTACACTACTCCTATCTTGATATTCCATGGGGTCCTTTCAGGGCATGAACCTTTGGTCAAGGGAGTAGTAATATTGGACATCGCTATCTTGTCTATACACTAGATAACTGAAGTTCCAGGGTTTCTTCCCCATATGATAGGGCCTCTCAATGGAATGTAATCCCGAGGAAACCCACGTAGAGTGTGGGGAATTATATTCCATAGGAATTTCTTTGAGGTTTTCCATAGTTTCCCGGGTTTAATGTAGGTTATGCTGCAAGTTTAATGTCTATCAGAGATGGATCATATTGATTGGAACACTTGTAAGAGTGGATCATATGGGTAAAACCCTTGTAGGGAACTCTGATGATGGGGATATTGCGTGGTTAGTTACCTGATTGCTACTAGGAGGATCGAGAATGTGGGTGACATGATCTCACCGGGATGTGTCGGCCCAGGTAAGTATCAGGATGGAAATGGATGGTTGAGAGTTTATAGAGGATGATATGGAACCGAGGTGAGGGAGAAAGTGATGTAGGTTTTGATCATCTATGAGATATCTGAGGTATCCTTATGATAGGGAAGAAAAGTCCACGTAGTTTGGTGGGGTGATGGGACTTCAGAGGAGGCAGCCCGTGAGAATGGACACATGGATGCGATCCGGAGGAAGTATAACATATGGGTTGAAGAATTACCTTCCCAAAACACATAGGATCAAGGTAGAGACATGTATGGGATATGAATGATGGGATTGAACATTTGTGAGGAATCCTACATAACCATGTGTTATGGAATGATAGTCCACGTAGTTCAAAATAGGATATTGAATCGGGGTGAGTGGAGAGGACAGTGGTCTGATGACATGATAGGGCATACACATGGTTAATGGTCCAAGATATGGTTTGAAGCTTAGGGGGAGGACCAGATATGTGGGTCCCATTAAAGGGGACCTCAATGGATTACCATTTATTGGGAACTACAATGGCTTACAACTATTTGAGCTACCAATGGCATACCACTAGTTGGGGTTCCAATGGATTACTATTGGTATGGATTATATTGTCATACCACTTTTTGGGGTTTAACATCAGTGAGGCTTCCTAAGTACCATGTCCAGAGGATGAGGAAAAATCCCATGTAGTTTTGAAGCATACATTTTAACGTCATGTAGGAAGAAAGGGGGTTGTGTTGTTTAACATCATGCAAGATGAGGGTGGACTAACCTAGAGTGGTCAGGACTGATTGGTATTGGACTTGAACCTAAGGAAGGATTCATACATACCGTTCCTAGGAGACAAAGATTAAATCCTATATATTTAAGAAAGAGGGATACAGTTTAATGTCTTCTAGGATGAAGGTGACCCAATGTGAAGGGGTCGGGACAAATAATTGTTGAACTTGAACCTCAGGGAGGCTTCCTACGTACTTTTCTTAGGAAACAAGGATCAATGTTCATGTTGTTTGGGATGTGTGATAAATTTTAACGTCATATAGGATGAATGTGAACCGACGTGTAGTGATCGGGACCAATGGGTATTGGGAATGAACCTCACAGAGGCTCCCTACATACCTTTCTTGGAACATGCAAGAATCAAAGTCCATGTAGATCAGTAGGGGTCTTGGTGCTTACATAATAAGGTAGCCTAGGGTGGATTCCATGATCCATGTTTTACTCTAATATAACATGAACCATGCTTGGTTTAACAAAAAAATAGGCAAAAAAGACCTTAAGATCATGGTGAAAAGGTGTGGCCATAAAGGGTGGTGAATGGGGCTTATTCATGGATGTTGCCCAGGTGACACTAAGGAGTGGATACAGTGAATTGGTCTTACGCATGGTTGTTGCCCGGGTTCCACTATGGAGGGGAAAAAGTGAATGTGTATTACACATAGAAGCATCCTAGGTGCCGCTAAATAGTGGAAATGGAATACGGGGCTTATGCATGGAAGTTGCCTGGGTACTGCAAAGGAGTGGAAATGGTGGATGGGGCCTTAGCATGGAAGATGACTCGGTTCTTCTAAAGAGTTGTAATAATGGAGGGGGCTAACACATAGAAGCTGTCAGGATTTCATCCTCATGTCTGACAATGAGGGAATCCCAAAACACTTGTGGGTATAGACACAAAATTGGGGCCGAAAAGTATGCACTAGTGCACATGCGAGATAACTCCAAGGGTATTGGAATCATTGTGAACAAATATAGATGAAAAGTGGGAATCACATGACCAAAATTCAGAACATGGAGAGGGTGGCATGACGATGGAGGATAAATATTGACCATGTTTAGAACACATTGTTCCTATATTGTTATCCAGAAATGGGGAAAAAAATGAGGGTCAATTGTTGATCGTGTTCAAAACACTAGAATCGACTCATAGTTTCATCCAAAGTCTTCTAGGACATTGGCCTAGAATGGTAGGTTGGACTATGAGGCGTGGGACCCGGTCATTCGGAAATTCCTTCATAATAGAATGAGGATGAATATCTGAATGAGTGACACAAAAAGTATGAGGTGGAGTGGTGGAATGCTCAAATGTATGCCAACACTAATAAAATCACACCCCTAGAATCATGGCACTAGGCCTTATTATTGTTAGCATATATGGAATCTTTTATTTAGAATAAGTGGAATCATATTATTGAATGATAGGTAATACTATAGTTTTGAGTCATGTAGATATGACTATTAACATCTTATGCTTGGCACCTAAGTCATCTCTTGTTTATAGCAAGAGGAATCCTATATTTGTCCTATATGGTGTACTACAGTTTATATTCATGTAGATAGTTCAATTGGAATCTTTTTCTTGGTGCATAAGGTATCTCTTTTTTAGAGAAAGAGGCATCCTATATTTGTTATATAGGGTTCACTGCATTTTACATTCATATAGATATGACTGTTGGCATCATATGTTTGGAACACAAGGCATCTCTTTTTTGGAGCAGTAGGCAACCTATATTTGTCATATAGGATGCACTATAGTATTAAGTCATATAGATGGGACTATATGGAAAAAGGATCCTAGAAATGGTTGTAAATGGGAATTACTCAAGAGTGGCCCTTTCTGGTTCAACATGGTGTAGAAGTCAATTGATGGGGTTTGGATGATTTTCTTAAGTAATGGTTTGAATAAAGGTACTCATGAAATTTTGGTCCAAATGTTAAATTTGGCATAAAAGTGATTTTTTTCATGCAAAATGGTGGATTTTGAACGCTGGCATGGAAGATGCAGACTTAGACAAATCAGAGTAGTAAAATACCTCTTGGGGCCTAAAAAAGATGTCGGTGCACTAGTATTTACAGGCGAATCCTAGAATGTCGATGTGCGTAGAATTATGTTCTTGTGCAAAAAACATACACTTTTTCATGGAAAAACATTTTTGTGTTCAAGATTAATTTTTTTTTGCACAAACCCGAAATTTTTCCCACATTATCCTGGATGGCCATTTTTTGTAGTCTGTCTTCAAATGACCTAACATATGACCCATAAATCTGTTTGAGATCCACGACCAGTCAAATTGATGCCATTAAAATTAGATATGATCGTGAATCATTTATAGAAGAATTTGAAATATTTTGTGGACACATTTTCCATTTCATACAACAAATAAATAACTATTCATGACAAATAAATCAACGAGATACTATATACACCACATGAATCGTAGTAGAGGATTATTGAAAAATATATTTCAATAAAATTGAAATTGATAGAAAATCATGTATAAGTATCATAACATTGATATAAGAATTAGTCAATGAATTTACAGTTTTTATCAAATTTTAATCAATATAAAACAAGTGTAAATTCATGATAAGATAATTAAATCCACCACACGCATAATCATAATATCATACATGATGATTATGTAATATAAAATAATGAAAATAAATTGAGTTAGGAAATTATTTTCCACTTGGTAACATTTATATAAAATCACGTCTGTTGAAATAATTCATATTCAAACATAAATTTCAATGAATTACTATGAAATCATGATATTAAATTCAGAAGTGATATAATTTACACCATATAAAACCAATTAGGAGAAAAAGATTACAATATGCCTCCATGAAGGGAAATTGAGACAATGTCCCTTACAGAGATCATAATATTAAAGTTAGAATTAATAAATGACTCAATTTTGTTTATAAAATGTAAATACACACAAATTTTTTAAATCTAACATAATGAATAAAAAAATATTTAAAATATCTAATCTTATAATTTCATGGATAGTTAATAAGTAATATAACCTAATAAAAAGAAATCGAGTTATGAAATTTATCACAACTTCTAATTTTCATGTCAAATATCCATATATTAATTAATTAAAATTAAACCATGAATTTCTATTAACTATTAATGTAAATGGATATTATATACATCATATTTAACATATTATGTTTATAACATTCAAAAATTCTTCAATGAAGATAAATAGAGATGAATTCCCTTATAAACAACACAATGTTGAGGTGAGAATTATTCAATGAATCAATTCTGTGTGTAAAAATTATATCGCCAAAATATATTTTAAATAAAAGATATTATAATAAATATTATTAGCAAATATTTTTATATTTTCAAGGACAATGAAGAAGTAACATAACTTAATGAAATTGAATTGGGTTATGAAATTTCATACAACCTGGTAATTTTTCAGTGAAGTCCCATTACACGAATGAATTCAAATAAAACATAAAACTGCATGAATTATTAATGAATGATTATATTATGTTACTTATGGGAGTTATGTAGACAATAAAAATGTCATTAGGTATGTAACATTACAATTTTACTAAATGAAGGAAAAATTGAGAAGAGTTCCCCTACCTTTATCCTGAATCATCACATATGTCATTTATCATCAGGAAAAGTTAAATCATATCATTTATTTACCCTATTATATTTTTTCCAGGATTATTATTCATAATATTTCACTTATTACCATGTAACATATTATTACTTAATCAATTATTAATATGTCGTATGTTTCAACAATATTTGGCTTATGTGTGAAAAAACTTATGTGGACTATGATAAAGTTGGTCATTATATAAACATGTATATAATAATAACCATATAATAATAATAATAATAATACATAAATTATAATTTTAAATCCAATAATGAAATAAGTTTTTAAAAAATGAACTATGTCGCAATCATGGAGACGGTAGGCCGTTTATATAAATGGTTAATGTTTCCATTCATCATTGATCACTATGTTAAGAAGGTGTGTAATATTTTACTTTTATAAAATTATAGTAATAAAATAAATACTATATCATTTATTTAAATATACTTATATAAATCACCCATGTGTTTTGGGGATAAAAATAATGTCATATCACTTCAAGAAGGTGGTTGTCCACAATTACACCAATGACATAGTCGTTATTAATTGAGTGAAAAAGGAAGAAAGAAAATTTAATATTATCTTTTATTAATTATAAATCTTTCATTAATATCATAATTATGGAATTAATATCATAGGTATTCAAAAAATTATTTTTATTATCTTTCATGAAATGTGTTAGTGAAAAAGGGATCAAATCACTTCGTAGGAAGTAGTTTGTCGTACACATGAGTGAATTGGTGAAATACCCTAAACAAATGAATGAATAAAACTTATATATATATATATGATATAATTACTAATGAGGTATAATTTGGTTATATATTTCATATATATACTTTATATTTATCATCATACCCCATTGAGAGAGGTTTTAGGGAAAACATTTCACATAAATTTGCGAGGTTGTAGTCCACCATACACAAGAGTGACATTATTCATTTCCATTTTAGGGAAAAGAATATGGAAATAATTTAGGGGCATAAAATAATAAAAAAAATTTAAATGGTATATATTTGTGTTATTATATAATGGTAAATTAGTTTTATTTGAATGAGTTTGAAGAATAAATAAAAAAATCTATAGTAAGAAATTTTAAGTCTTCATAGAACCCGTCTTTTGGATTATACAAAATGTATTCCTTTAATATATTTATGAAAACAATTATAATATTAGTATTATATGGGTCTTGGGAAATTATTTTAGTAGTATGTTTCTTATCCAAAATCGTTTTAATGTGTGATTAATGGAGAGTAGCGGTGACCTTTTATAAGTGATCATAGTGGTAGAAATTTGATTTTTCAAAATAAAAATGTTTTACAATGAATTTCACACTACAATATGGTAAAAACAGAAGTAATATTGATACTTATACATTATAAAATCTAAAAATACCAATTAAATATATTTTTTTAAAAAAATTATCTCATTTTTACATTTTTCATCTTAGATTAAACCCTATTAATCCCACTTTTACCATAATTATCGTAATGAATTCTTATGGTTTTCACTAAATATTATGGTAGCAATTTTATATTAAATCAGTATATAATATAATTTATTATTAATATTAAATATTACACCAATTTAGAAAATTAAATTCTCATATTTTGGTAAAATAAATTTAAATCAAAAGCCACACACCCAACAAACAATGGGTTTTGAAGAAGAAGATTATCATAAGTATAAAATGATTTAATTTCATCATTTAATTTGAAATAGATATATAATGTAATACTTAGTAAAATTTTAATATCATTGACAAAATTATACATTGAATAAAATTAAAAATATAATTTATTCTTGTAAATTATTTAAACCAAAAGGCAGTTTTCAATAAAAATAAGTATTTTTCACTATTTATCAAAAAATGGAACTTTCAAAAAGATCAAAAAAATATCCTGGGATAATGAATATATTTTGATTCAGAAATAGAATTTCTTTTTTTATAAAATTTTACTTAAATTGTTAAAAATTAATTTTAAATTATTTTCACAATGGACGACTAAACTATCTTTTTCAAAAAAATGTTTTCCAAAACTGAAATTACATTTCTTTTAAATGATTATTAATTTATTTCAAACTAATTTATATCCATAATTTTTGCAACATATTTATTACTATTAATACACACAAATTTATGAGAAAGGATATAATAATATACTCTATTACAATTCATTTTGACTTTGGTTTCATGTTCTATATGTAATCAAATATATTAAATTTAAGGAAATATATTTCATGGTTTGTATAAGCTCGATGTTTGGTTTTTAATACACTATAAAATAATTTGTTTTATTTTATAATTTCAAGTTATTATATATCCAATTTAATTTCAATATTTAATTATCATTTTTTATGTGATCCCAATATTTAATGACAAATGAAATCCATATTCTAAATGAACACTGAATTCACAATAATCAGGGGGCCAAAAAATGGTTGAAACAAAAAAACAATTTCTTTATATTTGGGAAGGATTAAATTAAATAGTTTTTTATGGTTCCTATGAATCTTAATAACCATGAATTATCATTGAAATTATTTTTATATTTGTCTTGAATTAATTTGGTTATATTATCTAAAAAAATATTTATTTTATAATAACAGAAAAACATATATACAATAAAACACACACCCAGACAAAAAAATATATACACGATGACACATAACATCCACTTTTTAACTAGTTATTTATATTATTTAATTCATCATTCTAGGGAAATTTCATGAAAATTCAAATAGATCATAGATTATATTATATGATATGAGAAATATTTATAAATACCCTACCTCATGAAAATATTTATGAATTTATCATTAAAATAATAGAGAGAGAAAATGTATGATTTGGACTTGAGAATCAAGGGATTCTTGATTCTAAATCCTTAAAAAAATTTAATGGTAAAATTTTGATCATCCTAATTTTATAGATAATAAAAAATATAAATTTGAGGGTTGTAATTAATATTTTAAAATATCCTATTAGAGTTCCTGTTAAATATACTTAAATACTTTGACAAGAAATTTTTTTAGTTTTATATTTAATATTCTATATTTTTATTTCCTTCATGCACAAAAATTAAATCATCAATAATATTTCTAGTTAATAATTTATTTTTTACAACAACTTGAAATTTAATAACTATGATTTTTATCAATATTTCATATATTTTTAAGAAATTTTTTAAAAAAAATCCAAATATAATATAGAATAACTATATTTACAATTTATACATAAACATTCGAGTGGTGATATAAAACCCCACCATTTTTATTACAAATCTTTTCCATACACTATACAAATAGAGGATCTTTAAATATTTAGTTTCTAGGAAATAAGTTATATAATACATGACTAAAAAAATATAATTCTAAATCCACATTAAATACCAATTCATGGATTCACTCTAATTTAAATTTACTACATCGTATATCCTATAGACATACATAAGAGGAATGGACTGGGAATAAAGCCTAATATTTGAATAATTAGTGGAGATTGAATCATGTGATAATAATACATATCAATAAAAACATGATTCATTATAATACGGAATGAAAAACACAGACATTAAAAACAAGATTGATAACTTGGATGTGTCACTATTATATTAAAATTATAGATTTATGAAAATATCACCATGTTTTATCACAACGGTGTAATAAATGAAAAATACCATGGTTATTCACAAAGTTATCACAATTGTTTCCATCTATAGAGATTAAATTCATTCCGAATTTCATTAGAGTGGTATCCAGGTTCATCCTTAATATGAGTTAATATCATATGATCCATATATATCATAAGAAAACATTTAATTAATAACCAATGGAGAATAATGAAATTATTATTTTAAAAAATATTATATATAAAAAGAGCCTAAAGACATGATCATTACATCATTATTAACCTATTGAAGGGAATGTGGGTTTCATTTTTTAAAAATATTAAAATCCAAAAGGAATATTAGAATCATGTGGAATAGCAATTGAAAAGAAAATAATTTTGGTTATTCAATTAAAAATGGAAACATAAATTCTCATTTAAAAGGGGGAAATTTGGTAAATAATTTCGGTATGATATCTAGTATAAGAAATTATTTTAGAAAAGGATAAAATGATAGGGTAGAAGTGTCTCCATTTAATAAAATAATGCTCTTATAGTAATGGTATAACAAAAAGTTGACAAAAGAATTTAACATGGTATTTAAAAGACATACCACAAAAAGGGTACATGAAAATGAAAGGGAATTTAATATTTTCCCTTAACATAAGTATTAGTTCGAAAACAATAAGGATGAAACATTGAGGGATCAATGAAATCATGTGGAATTTATAGGAGTAAAAATAACTATAATATCAAGGATGATTGATTGTGTCTGAAGTGGAATAGTGAAATGGGTGTGTATTTATAGTAGATGTGGATTAATTCCTTAATAATTTACAAATGTAGGTGTTGGAAAACTAGGTTGTGGAAAACACAAAAACATTTTCTAAACCATGGGTTTTTCCCATGATTTTGTACATATGGGACTCAATTTATGTTATTTTAATCCACCCAAACCAAAAATCTATTCTTGTTACCTATTTTGTCATGGATAAATATATTTTCTACAAAGTAATATTTTTCATGAATATGTTTTCATTTTAGACTCAGAAAGTAACCTATTGGCTCTAGAAATTCCACAAAATATATAAAAATAAATAATATAAATTAAAAACATATTTTATGTTTTGGATTGAGTTTATTTTTTTAATAAATCATAATGAAATAATCATGAATTGATAAAATTTACTAAAAACCAAAATCTGTATTTTTACTATTCAAGGAAAATTAAAATTATTTTAAAAAAATATCAAAAATTCGCCATAACATATTTTAAGTGTGATAATTTAAAATATTGTTTTAAAATATCATAAAAATTTTCTAAATATGATAATTTTAACTTTTAAATATAAAAGTTTTTAAATAAAAACAGGTCATTAGAGGAATATTTAAATTTCTGACAATTATGAAAAATTTCATAGGCCATTATACAATTATTTACTAATTTATATTTATTGTATAGTGTTTTAAAGTAATAATTTACAATTTTTTTAAAAATAATAACATTTATTATATAATTTATAGTATTTTATAGAAAATTACCATTATTTTTTATTCACATCCAAAAACTAATATATCAAATTCATCTCAATTTAAAATATATTTTATTAGGAAACATTATTCTAAAAATTAATTTATAGAAAAAAGAATATTATTTATATGATGTAAATAACACTTTATGTTACTATGTCCAAAATATTTAACCCCTTATTAGACCCATATATTCCATAACAGTAAGGTTTCGGATGGTCGTAGTTTCTTAGAGGGTGCCTCAACTGACATCGACCAAGTTGTTATCTTCCCTAAACTGAAATTATCCAATATGAGATTTTATTCAAGATTTACTTGTTGAATCTTGTCTTGGGTTTGGTCAAAGGTGAACCCCAAGGATGCTACCTCCCACCCAAGCTCAAAAAATGGTCTTCAACTGACATTAATCCACTAGTTGAATTTCTCTATTCCCCATTCCATACAAATTATACAATGTATTTGCTTATTATAAACACAAACTGTAATGGTGAAATTATCACCCAAAGGTACAGTTTTCAATAGTCATATTGACCTATTGTAATATAATTATCAAATACCAAACACCAAAATTCACATTATACAATATAAATACCACTTCCTTATTTCAATAAAAATTTAATATAATTTCTCCCTATGGTTATACATTAATCTATGATGATGTTGATTGTTTTACTAATTTTTTTTTAATTTCTATAGCATTTTCATTGGGTTGATGATTCTAGCATATTTAAGAAATCCTCATTTTCCTATTTTCCCAATTCTAGTTTTTATTCCTAATACAGTTGTAATATTTCACATTTTAATGGGGTTCATAGAGGAATACTTTAAGGATCATTGTTGATGAATATTTTTTTAATCTCTATATTTTTACATGTATACGATTATAAAATATTTTAAAAAATATATTTTGGAAATAAATGTCAAATTAATAGTCTAGGTCACTACATTAATCCACCATTATGAAATTTGATCCCCAAAATTTCATCACATTATCTCAGTTTAAAAATGTGACTGAAATTATGTTTCATTTTCTCCTCTAGTTCCTATGTCACTTCTTCATATTTTTGGTTCCTCTACATCAATTTGACCTAGTGAGTTGTCATTATGCATAAAAGCTTTTCTCGATGGTCCATGATTTCCACGGAATTTTATTCATAAGATTGGTAATTTCCAAGTGTAACACCTTTAGATTTAGTACATGTGAAAGATCATGAATATAATATTTCAAGGTAGATAAGTGGAATATTTCTTGAACTTGAGGTAGATTTTTTCGATGTTTTAGCCAATAGGCAACTAATCATATCTAATCAAGTATTTAATAGTGTCCAATGTACCTAGGAATATGCATTACGTTTTTCCAAAACAACATGACTCACTTCCATGTTTATATCTAAATGAATTTTTTCCCTCCAAAATAAAACTACAAGTCCCCTCAATGGTTGACATCATAGCACAGATTCCAACTCTGAACATCCTTTAAATATTTTGTATGGAATGAACCTTTTATGTCATCTATTTCACTATATCAATCCCAAGTGGATTTATCTCACCAACCTCATCCCAACATGTTGGATTTCTAGATCACATCCCATACAGATCTTCAGATTGTACCATTTGAATACAAGAGTGGAAGTTATTTTTGTTTTTGAACATGAATATTGGGAGTTGTTGATCCCATCCTTATTTAAATTATATTTATCATGTTCTCAACATTTCATATAGTTTAAAAATAATCATTTCATATATTCCATCAATATGGGGGGATAAGACACACTAAAATTTATTTCATAATGTAGTTCATGTTGAATACCCCTCTAGAATTTAGATGTTAACCTTGGATCATATTAAAAACAGTATAATGTGGAATTCCATAGAATATCACCACTCCTATTATGTAAATCATGTAATGTTGTTCAATAGATTAATCTTCCCAAATAATGATAAAATTTGATGTCCTCATAATTCAATCCACTATAACCCATATCACATAATTTCCATTGGATGTCATTGGGAGATTAGTGATGATGTTGATAATGATATTATTTCATTTCTATATTCGTATGGGAAGTGGCCGAAGTACCCCTTATGGTTATTATCACTCCGCATTCAATTTCTATCACACTAAGAATCTTGTAGTGGAGTCATTAATTTCCCTTTACATATTATCCATTCGATAATGATAATGTTGGTCCCTAAAATTATTACAACATTCATGATATATAAAGAATTTAGAGCTATGTGCTTCATCCATATTATACATATTTTTCCCGAGAATAAATTGAACACATAATATTTTATGAAATTTTAGTACACCAACTTGTTCAAAATTAAACTCAGGAAAATTATTTTTCATAAAATCCTCTATGATCTTTTCTAAAAAAGGCTCCTCTCTTTGATATTTCTTCATCATGTTACGTAATTATTATTGTAAAATAATTTCGGATGTGGTTAATGATTCCCATTCCCATATGATTCCAATGTCCAATTTTACTAGGTCTTTGATCAAATGGTCTCCTTGAATCCAAATAATTTATTGTGCAATATGGTATTTCTTAATTAATGCATCTGTAAATTTTTTTGGCCTTCTAGGGTGCTAATGAATTAAACAAACAACCTCTTTATGAAAATCCAACCATGTCCTTTTTCTCATGTTCAATTCCTTTTGCATTAAAATACTCTTAAACCATTTTTATTCTATGTATATATTAAATTTTATCCCATAAAGATAGTGCCTCAATATTTTTATTGTAAAAACAACTACATCTTATTACATGGAATGAATAGTATAATTATTCTCAAGAGTCTTTAACTATCAAGATGAATAATAAATCACCTTATATTTTTAATTAGGTAACACCCAATACCATTCATAGATGAATCACTATAAAAATAGAGTCATTATCTAATAGAGGGTAGAGTTAACATAGGTTCAATAACTAATCACTTCCTCAATTCATGGAACTATCTTCATAGGATTTTTTATTGATGAACATATCCCCATTTCATTTTAACATAATTTACGGTAACCAGATCAGTGTTTAAACTTAGAGAATAATAGAGACTCAAAATCTATACAAATAATTCATCAATCCTTTGGAGAGGGAATTTTTTCTTCACTTTCGACCTATTATGTTCTTGATAATTAATGCATAGACTCATTAATCAGTCATTATTCTTAAAAAATTAAATATATTATACCGAAGGATACATAGTTGGTTGGATAAATCCCTTATCTATAATATTTGGATTTTTTTCTTTTATTCCTCTAACTCTATATTTTCAATTCATTATAAGGTCTCTGATATCGGATTAGACCCTTGTATGAGTTCAGTGGGGAAATCTAACTATCGTTCTGGTGGTGGGATTGATAACTCAAAACAAATATTTCAATTTAATCCTACATGGTTTAGGAATTATCCATCTTTAAACATTAATTTATTTATACTTATTCATCATTCAGATCCATAAATAATGATATAGTAGTTCCTTCTAGAAAACATTATGATCATGATATATCTCCTTGAAAATTAATTGAGGTTTTCCATTTAATACTCCTGAGATTTCCTTGCACGTACAGTTGATCATAAAATTATACATTGATAAAAGTTACATCCCTAGTAATGTTTCAAATTAAAAAATGGGAATAACTAATGGATTTTTGATGAGATTATAGTCACCAAAGTCAATACTAGAGTTTTTATAAACTGGTTATGTAGAGATAATAAATCCTAGAGTCTTGATTTATAACTATACTAATATACATTCAGGTATTTATTCTGTATTCTTGGAAAACATAGATGAAATAATGGATTGTATACAACCAAAATCAATCAATTTACATGCTATATTTGATAGTATGAATATTACTCCTAGAATCACATTATTTGGAGACTTTATTTTTGTTTTCATGACAGAAAATACCCACCCACGATCTATTTCCCAATTAAATGGTTGATGGTGGTTTTCCCCAAATATATTGTGAATTGAAATTGATTAGAAAAGGTCCCAATCTATTCACACCCAATTAATTGAACTTCTATATTTTACTGTACCATCTTCCAATTATCATTAGTGTTGAGAATTTGAGGCTTAAACTCATGATGATAGTACTAAAATATATTCCCATCTCTTCCAAAATTTTATATTTTTCCTTACCATTCAAGTAGTTCTCTGAATACTTCATCCCACATTTATGGAATGCAGAATGTTACACATTGATTCCTCCTATTATGTGTACAAATTTCATTCTTCGGTTTCACTCCATTAATCTATTAGTTTAAATTGTTATATATGACCACTGTGTTTCTCAAAACTCAAATTAATCCTTTATAGAACTCCCTAATATCTCTTGTTTCTTATATAGTCATGATTTTTTGGATTACATGGTTGATGGGGTCCCAATCCACCAAAGAATCTATCAACCATTCCAATAAGATCTATATTAAAGAAATAGGTGGATCGAGTAATTCTTTTAATGTTCATCTCATATCATCCTGAAAATTAATTTCCCATCTTTTTCATCTCTGGTAATTATCTCTCCATTTTTTTCACATCAAACTGGGGAAATATTTATTGATAAGGATTTTCCAGAACACTTACCACTCCATAGCTTCAATCACTCTTCTTAGATTCCTTTTTAATAATTTTCCACCATTGATCATATTATCCTTCAAAAAGGTATAATTTTAGGGTGACATTCTCCTACTTCAAAAAATGGATTATATAAAATATAATATTTTAGAGCTTACCCATTTTTCAGCAAACAATGGGTTAGAATATAGACTGAAGGAAGGTGGTTAATGACCCGTAAATGACTCAATGTACAGTTTTCCCCTTCGAAGTGAATATGATATATCGACTTGAATCATGTTATTTTTTATGACGTGAGTTTCTTGATTCATCCTTCCTATGAATTTTTCAATTCTATATTCATTCATAATATATTCAGTACATCATCCATTATAGTCATCAATACATTGTTCCACTTATTCCCTACCATTTTTCAAAAATAAAAAAAACTTGCTGAAAACATGTTATCTTTATAAAAGTCTTAATTTGAAGAAGGTTTTATGTCTTAATATACCATGCTTAAATATGTTAAAAATATTTTTTCATTACTAATACATATTTTATAAATCCTTCATAATTCTTCATATAAATCTCATAATTAATGAAGCATATCCCCCATGAGTGTCCAACCAGGTGTGTCATAAGGCCTATTGTTATTCACCAGTGTAAGGAAACGTCAGTTGCTGCACCGACACTAGACTCCCTAAATCTCAAAGTTTATCATGAAACAATTATCAATATTGCCCCAAAACAAAAAAATAGACTCCCATTAATTTTGGTAGTACCAACCTCCCCTGATAAAACTTTTTCACTACCCATCCCTCGGGGGCCATGTTGTGACTACCCCGAGATCGTCTCCCAATTGTCAGGGGATGACAACTAGCGCTAAAGGAATCAACCTACAAGTGGGAGGAATTTTCCTAAGTACATGTATTCAAACATATCCCAAACCAAGTCCCACACACTGACCATGGAATAAAAAATTACCTAAAACATTACTGAGTACAAATTAAAGCTAAAAACAAGGCGGGGGGGATACAAACCCAATGAAAATAAAGAAAAAAGAAATGTACACAAAAGGAACTCGGATGCCCATCCATGAAAAAACCAACATGGTCATGAGAGTTGTGTAGCTACTAGAATAAAAAGTATATTTTCCTATCCACCCAGTCCTAATAGGCCCCACATTCTCCTAAGACACAAGATCCACTATCATAGCACCTGTTAGTCTTGCCCACATAAGCACCTCTAGATCATGGTCCACTAAAATTTCTATCGAAACTACGATCATCTACACAACACAAAACATGTGAAGGGAAAGCTCATGCATGGGTGAGTAACAATGTACTCATTAGGAACCCAAAAAAAGGAAATAACACCCAAAAATCATTAATTTAATGCACAAAACACAAGGAATCTCACACTTGGTATACATTTAGGGTAGTGATAGTGGAAACATCAGTCACATCGTCGAACACCTTTGCTGCTAGAGAACTAATTCTCTAAAGAGTAATGTGGGTCTCCCTAGTCACAGAGAAGTGCATCCCAATAACCATAGACTACATAGGTACACCTCCCCATTGTGTACTATGGGTCTTCTAATTCACAACGAAGTGCTTCCCACCCTGGTCCAAAAATGTCATTGAGAAGTCCTTTAAAAAAATCATGGCCAATGGATGTACTCCACCACGTCGCATACCATGGACCTACAAAGACATTGATAAGTGGTTACTATAGTGTTTTTACACATTATACGAGATGTTTTTTCCACTGGGCCATAGTCTAGCCATATAAAGTCAAATGTCAGCAGTCCTCAGGTCTTAGCCTACCATAAGTTTCCGTACATAGCATGACTGGGAGAAACGCTCCTAAAGCCATTATTTGTATCTCAACGTCCATGAAATTCACCATAGTGATTTCTAAATGATCCTCCTCATCGAGAGGGTCCCAACTCCACAACCATATCATCAATGAGACACACATTTTTTAAAATATAGGTGTTTTAGTAAACAAATGTTTGGTTGGTTTTGAGTCTTATCAAACTCGTCCATATGCAAAAACTTGCCAAAACACCTATATAGTATATCAGAAGTACTGAATCGTTGGATGGGTCCTCTAGCCAATGGTCTAGGAAAAATGGGCCTCACTAGACCAAGCCCAGATTAGACGAGGGTCTCGCCCATTGGCTCACTCGGTGACCTGGTCTAGTCAGGACTGACCGAAGGGCACGGGTCCGACCTGCCGACAAGGGCCCAGACCGCTAGGTGCAGGTACAACCATCGAGAATGGGTCCAAAACACCATTGTGGATCTAGCCTACTTGGATGCGGGACCATTCCACTAGGCTTTGGAACCGGCCCACCGGCTTGAGGCTAGGACGCATGAGGCGGATGGTGTGCACATCCAGAAAGGGACGCGATGACCCTCCTACCACAGTCGATGGAACACGACATGTCACCACCCAGGTGGCCCAGATGTGGGATGCCACCACCATGTGCCATGTCAACTGGCCTCTGCGGCACGCCACTCCAAATGGCCACCAGGGTGGCTAGCGACACACCATTACACTAACTGATGCATGGCTGGAGCATGCTGTGGCCGCCACCACATTCTTATGCTATTTATTTCGGTTCCGGTAAGATTTCCAAGAATTAGGCAAACCACTGGATGTACTCATGTGGTTTCTCATCATGACACCTACGTCTATGGCCCCCGATGGTCGCCCTATTCACCTTGAAGGCCACAATTCTACATGGCCATCACATCAATATTATGGCCATTATGAACGCATGATCGGAGGTTCTTGGTACTTTTTCATGTCATCATGGTCCATCCGCATTAGATGTTTAAAAAAAGGGGGAGATTCGTTTATTGAGTTTAATAGTTCCATGCCAAGTTGAATCCCGGATAAATAAATCCCCAACCAAAGTCACCCCCCATATAGAGCACGAATTGTAGATCAACTTGTTCATCAGTTGATCTGCATTGGTAGTTCTTAGAAAATAATGAGGAAATATAAAAATAAAACATCCCATACCTTTTTGACATTCAATGCAGACGCGCTTGTCCTAGAGGTTTCTAGACGTTGATATTGTCACTTCTGGTCCATTCAGGAAGGTACATCATATATGATGAAGATCTACCAACATTCATCATTATTCATTCGAGAGAAGATTTTCCAGAGTTTCGTCAGAGAAACATCCAAGTTTTAATTCATCACCCACCAATGCATTAGGTAATGAAAATGAATCAAAAGAGCAAAATCATTGCATCAATTAATGAAACACATTAAATGGGAAACAATTAATGAGCCACATTTAAGGATTCTTTATAAAAACAATTTTACGGTTTCAAAATATCCATTATTGGTCCTCCATTAATGTGCCTTGTCTCTGCCTCATCACTACACCGTAGTGTCACTGTCCACCACCCACTATGAGAAAGAAATAAAATAATTCTATTAAATTATTATATTATTTTTCTCAAAAATTTGGAAAAATAGTTTTTCCACTCAACCCTTTTTGGCCGAAGTTATGTCATTTCTCTATGAACGCCATTTTTTGGAGTTCAATGGTATCTTTAGATTTTCGATCGGAGAACCAATTCAAAAGATAGATAATCTCACTCACACATTTATTTAAATAAACCATAAAAAAGTTCAGAAATGTACTGTCACCCATGACCTGCATCGGTAGAGGTTAGGCTCCACCTAAGGGGAACACGACCCCAAGAATTCAATCATACTCTCCGGTTTTCAATACAAGTTACCATTTTAGAGTCATAAGTGTTTGAAAATAAAATAATTGTTACAAAATTATTTCATTTATGACCAAAAAACAACTTCCACTATTAGACAATGCAAGAAATTTTTTTTATCTACCTAAGGAAAGCATGTCACGACCCGTCCTCGGGGCCCGTTCCGTGACTACCCCAAGCCCTCCATCCATAGGCCAGGGGCTGGCGACTAGCACCAAAGGCGTAAATCCCAAAAAAAATGGAAGGCATTTCCTTTATAAAGTAAAAAAAACACCACAAAGTAAACAATATGAAGTAAACACTAAGGTAAACTAGGTACAACTGTAAGTGATGGAATGTAAATGGGCCAGAATACATACCCAACAGAAGTAAAGTACAACTTAATAGAAAGTACAACAAATGAAAATTAAAGCAGAAACACTGAGCCGTACACTAGAAATCCCACCTGAAGGGTGGGTACAGATATCCTCCTCCTCAGCTCCTCGGGTCCAGCCATCTGCTCCGTGTACGTCCCTCCCAGTGGTCCACCTCTAGGTACCGACTTTCTCCACAAGCCTCAACCAGGATCAGCGATGTCTGCCATATACATCCAAAACAACGTAGTACGGGCATAGCCCATGCAGGGGTGAGTATACACTACTCAGTAAGGACCCCAAGACCCCCGAAGGTCTCCCAGAATCCACAAAGGATAATACAAAAAGGAAAGATACAATCACGATGTAACAACAAACACAACATAGGTATATTCCCATACATATACCTAAGTCATCAATTCCAGTTCAGCTCCAACATCTGAGTCCAAGTTCAATCTAGTCCACACATGATTGCACATCCAATGCACACAGGATAACACAATCACATCCACTTAGGATAGCAAGTCAATCATATCGAATATAATGATTGAATGTCAAGACTCAAATCACACATGTATACTTCTTTGTAAGGAGATAGAGATGATCAGATGTAGCCACTGATTCATCTATGTTGGGACCCACGTGGGATACTAGACTAGCTAAGTTGTCGGACCCACAAAGGATACAAGACTCGCTACTCTGCCGGACCCACGTAGGATACAAGTACAGAGTCAAATACTGGAAGAGCCACGTAGGATACAAGAACAATAGTACTGCCGGACCCACGTAGGATACAAGAACAGCAGTCATCATGGTCGAACCCATGGAGGATTTCAGTACAGTCGGCGTCGCTGCCGAACCCACAGAGGATCCTAGTACAGTCGTCGTCACTGCCGAACCCACGGAGGATTTTAGTGCTGTCATCGTCGGAGTCGCAACCAACTCTAGGGTTCCTGTACACAACATGATCATTTCTAGGAGGGTCCTCTCCATGAGCCAAGGGGTTGATACATCAACTAACACATAGTCCGGAGTCTATGTATCCCAACGTTCCATCTCGTCAGTAGGAACTCAACATGACAGAAGGCGCGTCAAACGGACACCCGGTCTGAGAGTTATTGTCTTTTTTGTTCCAGGGGCCTGGTTGGATTTAATGTCAAAACAAACCCGACCGTACTCCAACTGCATCCAAACCTCGATTGGAGTAAGCCAAAAGGTCCATATCACTAAGATGAAACCAACAAAGTTGACGAAACGTCAATCGAACATCCGTAGGTCAAGTTATAAGTGTTTCCGCTCCGAGGGCCTGGTTGGTTTCGTGTTCGAACCAACCCGGCCATACCGAATGTTGTCCAAAACCTTGTGTGTAATTTACTGAAATGACCGACTCTATCAAAGGATCGCATCGCAACTGACGGTGCATAAATCGGATGTCCATAGCCCATGTTACGGGCATTTAAACGAACCTGTCTGGTTTTAGGGGGTTTTGGGCCCGGACCGACCCGGCCCGGTGTGGCCGGTCCAGCCAGGGCGGACAGTTGGCCCGGCGAGGATTCCGCCCGCCGCGCGATCACGTAAGGGGGGAGCCGGAACCCCTTCGGACCGAACGGCGGACCCGCGGGGGGTCCGACCAGCCGCGTTGACCGGGTGTCAAACCCCCGGTTTTCTGGATCTGGCCGGTCGTTACGGCCGACCGGTGCACCACGCGGGGCCAGTTGGTCCCGCCCTCCATGTGCCGGCGGCCGGCGATTCCGGCCGCCTCTCCCTGCTCTGCCACGGCCTTGGTCCGACCAGCGCGGTATGACGACGCCGCGCCCCTCTGCCACGACCCCGCTCCGGCCGCGACCTCTTCGTGGTCCTCCAGCGCAGTGCGACGGTGCCATGCCCCTCTGCCATGGCCCGAATCCGGTCGCGACTTCATTCAGCCTCAACGGTGTGGCGTGATGGTGCCACACTTCTTCGTTGCAATCCTCCTTGTTTCCGCGTGGTGTCGTTGCACCGCGCCACCTTTGTTCGATCCGCAACGAATACAAAAACAAAGGGGGAGGAGGGCGGCCGTGTTCATGTGGTCCGGCCCCCTCCCGATAAATTGATAACTGGTGGCCCAAATATTCAACGAGGAATGAAAATATTTATTCATGAACAAATTCAAACCCCTACCTCGAAGAAGTCTTTGAACGAGGATCTTCGCGGGAAAAATACGTCGCGAAAAATGGCATCGCGGAATGAGGCACCGTAAGCGTCGTCAGTGATCGCCCGATGAAGGATGTGGTGTGTCGTCATTCTCCGAAGAAGGCATCTCTCACCTGTTGCTGAGAGGAGAGGAGAAGATATGGTGATTCCCTTGTGGTGATGGGGTTCTTTTTCATAGACTCGGCATTCTTCACGAAGGAGATGAAGTTCTCCAAGACCAGAGTTCTCTCCTCCTTTCCACACAACAAATTCCCCAAATAAAATAAGACCTTGTCTTATTTTATTCACACACACACACATGCCAACATTAATTTGAAAATCAAAAGATCTCATTCAATTAATTGACATAATTGAAGAGCGTTTAATAAACAAATTAATTTTGAGGGTTGACTTGTCATTAAATTTGGAGTGTGGGTGAGTTACCAATTGATGGGGGGGGGGGAGGGGTTTGCCAACTTAATGGGAGGTTTGAGGAAATTGAAAAGGTGGGGTTCTTGTGGGGCCCACCTCACTAATATCCTATCAAGGGGACTTAGGATTTAGTGGGTCCCACCTCATCATCCATACGTAGGTTATAATTACAGAAAGATGAAATAAAATTGTATCACATGTTTTATTTCATTATTTAATTAAACCACTTTAATTTTAACATCACCTCCCAAGCAAATGAAACTCTAGAGAATGTGTTCCTAAGAATTTACTGGCACTGTGGTTCGATCAGTGCCCTCAGATTTTGATTCCGAGAACCGATTCAAATGTTAGGAAAACCGGCTCGTTCGTTTACTGAACGTACCCGAGCTAAACTTTGGAAATTGATTCCAGGCACACCGGGCCTCAGAATTAGTTGTCTTCAGAAACTGCCTACTCGTAAAATCCCAAAGAAAAATAAGAAAAAAATTTCCCTTCAAAATTACGGT
Source organism: Viscum album (assembly GCA_963277665.1). Taxonomy (NCBI): domain Eukaryota; kingdom Viridiplantae; phylum Streptophyta; class Magnoliopsida; order Santalales; family Viscaceae; genus Viscum; species Viscum album. The sequence continues at coordinate 1,954,310,430 of OY728127.1, read as the reverse complement.
TCCTTACATTACCCCCACCTCAGGGCTTTCTATCCCCGTAAATATACATCACAAACTAGGGGAACAAATGAGGGTACTGAGCACGCATCTGAGCCACCCATTCCCAAGTGCTCTCCTGGAGGTTATTGTGCTACCATCTGATACATGCTAGAGGAATCGACCACCCATGTAGGACCTGATCCTTTCGATCCTCAATCTCCACCATGACCTCCACAAAAGTCACCCCATCGTCAATGTCCAACTCCCCATGGTCGATGATATGCGTCGGGTCATGCACGTACCTCATCAGCTGAGATACGTGGAAGACATCGTGCACCCGGTGCAACTAATTTGGTAGAGATAGGTGGTAAGACACCTCACCTATCTTTATGAGTACCTGGAATGGTCCTATGAAGCATGAAGATAACATTCCTCCCCTGCCAAATCTTCGTAATCCATGTTGAGGTGAGACCGGCAAGAAGATGTGGTTGCCATCCTCGAACTCTAGTGGTCTCTGCCTCCAGTCAGCATAAGACTTCTGTCAGCTCGGAGCTATCCACATACGCTCCTGGATGACCTGGACCTTCTCTGTCATGGCCTAGACCATCTCTGGTCCCACAAGTGCTGACTACCAAGGGACTGTCCAGCACAGAAGTGAACTGCAAGGTCGGTCGTACAATGCCTCATATGGTGCCATCCCGATGGTGGATTGGTAGCTGTTGTTGTATGAAAACTCCACCATTGGTAGGTGATCCTCCCAGATGCGACCAATGTTGAGGACACATGCACGGAGCATGTCCTCGAGTGTCTGGATGGTCCTCTTCGTCTGACCATCCGTCTGAAGGTGAAAGGCGGCGCTCAGACGTAGTTGCGTCCCTAATGCCTCCTGTAACCCCTACCAAAGCCGGGAAGTAATGTGAGCATCTCGATCGGAGATTATAGATGATGGCACAACAAGAAGCCATACAATCTCTTGAATGTAGAGACATCACAAGCCCTCTACTGATCCCTTCTCTCTAATGGGTAAAAAGTTGGCCGACTTGGTGAGTCAGTCGACATTCACCCAAATAGAGTCGTGACCTCTGGAAGTACGTGGAAGTCCAGTCACTAAATCCATATATATCTCATCCCACTTCCACTCCAGGACCTCCAAGGGCTATACCAAGCCAGCTAGTACCTGTTGCTCCACCTTTACCTGCTAGAAGTTAAGGCATTGAGAAATGAACTCTTCCACAATCTTCTTCATACCCGGCCACTAGGGCTGTCGTCTGAGATCCTGTTACATCTTTTCCACTCATGGTTGTACCGCTAAAGTGGAGGTGTGGAACTCTCTCAGAACCATCTCCTGTAATGTAGCTGGTACCATGGTGCTTCCTCTTAAAAGGACGGTGTGCTCTCCTCCCATACAAAACCCATCATGTTCTTGTCCTGTTGAAATCTCTGTATGTCGCATCTCAGAGTCAACGTCCCCATGTTGTGCCTCTTTGACCCACTGCATTAGAGGAGGAGTGACTGTGAGTGACTGAAGAAAGGTTGCTCCATCTCTATCCACAAAGGATATCTGCAAAGTGGCAAGCTGCTCTGTCGCCTCCCCAAGTAGTTGAATACCTGTCCTGCTGCTGAGTGCATCAGCTACTATATTTCCCTTTCCAGTAGTATATACTATCTCAATTTCATAGTTTGGGAGGAACTCGAGCCATCACCGATGTATCAGGTTCAGGTCCATCTGTGAGAAGATGTACCGGAGACTCTAGTGGTCAGAATAGAATGTAAAGTTCTCGCCCATCAGATAGTGTCCCTACATCTTTAGAGCGAAGACCACTACAACTAACTCTAGGTCATGGGTAGCGTAGTTCTGCTCATGCTACCTCAACTATCATGATCCATAGGCGATCAATTACTGCTCCTACATCAGGACACAACCGAGTCTGGTCCCTGATGCATCGCAATAGACTACGTACCCTACTCCCTCGTCCAGTATCCTCAAGATAGGTGCGCCGGTCAACCTCTGTCTCATCTTCTGGAAGCTCCACTGACATCTATCTGACCAAACAAAGGGTTTCCCCATCTTTTTAAAAGGTGAAAGTGGTGCCGCAACTCTGGAGAAGTCTGGCATAAATCTCCAGTAGTACCAAGCTAGCCCCAAGAAACTCCGCACCTCTGTCACGCTCTTGGGTGGCTCACAAGCTAGCATTGCCTCGATCTTCGCAGGATCCATTGCAACTCCTACCTTAGAGATGGCGTGTCCCAATATGTGGACCTCACGTATCCAGAAATGACACTTTGAGAGCTTACCATAAAGATGGTGCTCTTAGAGTGTATCCAGTACAACCTGAAAGTGGTAGGTGTGCTCCTCCTCAGTGGTCAAGTAGATCAATATGTAATTGATGAAGACCACAACAAATTGATCGAGGTAAGGCTGGAAGATCATGTTCATGAGACTCATTAACGCTGCTAGAGCAATGGATATTCCGAAAGTCATAACCAAGAACTCATAGTGGCCATACCGACATTTGAAGGCCGTCTTCTGCATGTCCTCATCTCGAACTCTGAGTTGATGATAGCCTGACCAAAGGTCTATCTTCAAGAACCATCATGATCCCTTGAGATGATTGGATAGATATTTAATACTCAGTAGTGGATAATTTTTCCTCACGGTCACCTGGTTCAGGCGATGATAATCGGAACACTGTCGCAAGCTCCAGTCCGCCTTCTTGGCGAACAAAATCGGGGAAGCCCAGGGTGAAACACTAGGTCGGTTGAATCCCTTTTCCTACAAGTCCTTCAGTTTTACCTGTAGCTCTCGAAGCTCAGCGGGAGGAATCCGATATGATGGACTGGATACCGGGGATGTCCCTGGGTACAGGTCAATAGAGAAGAATACATCTCTGAGAGGAGGTAGTCCTGGAACGTCGTCAGGAAAAACCTTCGCATACTGATCCACAACTACAGGAAAACTCAGACTCCGCACATCAACTGCTCCTAGGATGAGGCTAGCCAACTGATGAGTGATCAGTTGTCCTCTCCTCTATGAGAGTCCATCCTGTGCTGCAAAGGCTCCCTTCTCGCCGGTGATGGTGAACCTGCTCCCATCGATGCGGACACACCGCACCATGAAACTAATACAGTCGATCTGAGCATGGAATTTAGATAACCCCTCCATGCCCAAGATGATGTTGTAATGCCTCGACGCCACTACAAGAAGATCCTAGCTGAAGATCTCGCCTCTTAGAGTAAGCTCACACTTCCGGAACTAGTGCGTAATAGTCGAGTCTCCTCCCGTAGGAGTCTCTAGACGTAAGAATCAAGCCAATGACTCCATCGGAATCTACGAGCTCCGAATAAGGGTAGCAGCAATGAAAGAATGACTCACTCCTGTGTCTATAAGAACTGCAGTAAGGGTGTAGTAGACACAGATAGTACACCGAATCATCTCTAGCGTGCCGTGTTCGTAGGCCTATACTACCTGAAGCTGAGCCTGCCTCTGCCCGCTAGCTCCCTATGGTCGGGGTGGACCTCCAGGTGGTGGTGGTGGTGGTAAAGCCTCAAAGCGTCGCCAACCACCTGCTGCTCGGCCAGCTCCTCTACCTCGTCCACCTTCTCTTTGTGGACCACCACAGTTGACCCTCTGCCTCTGCCAGGGTGGCCCCTCAACTGTCTGTTGCTCCTCTGCACGACGGGTCAGGCAGTCAAGATCCATGTGGCCTTGCCTGCTGCATGCGTAGCACTGTCTGCTCCTCGGAAGGCTGGCTCTGCGTTGTGTGCCCTGCACCTCTGAGCCAAGGTCTTGAGGTCGTCCGCCTGAGGATCTTGTCCAACTGGACCCCTGTGACATCTGTCGACTACCATCTGTAGAAGACTCTGCTACGTGCCACCCTGTGGTAGGTCTCGCTGCTGGTGTAGCCTCAGCAAGAAAGCTCTCTATGAGAAGGGCTCGATCCAGTACTACTACCTTCATCAGAATGCTAAGGGAGATCATCGATGCCCTGATCGTATGCCTCAATCCCTTGTCAAAGGTATGTGCCCAGAATAATGGGTCTCGTATCATTTCCGTGGAATAGAGTGAGAGATCGGTAAATCTCTCCAAGTACTAGGATACTTTCATGCTGCCCTACCGCAGCTGTAGTAGCTCCTAAATGCGCACCGCACGTAGGGTGGCTGGGATGAACTCTGAGTAGAAGAGGCTCTCATAGTCCGTCTAGATGAGAGATGCCTCGTCGTGTACCTAGAGAATCAGGCTCCACCATCTTCCTGTTTCCGTGTGTAGGAGGCTCGTTGCAAGGATCACTATGAGGTCAGCTAGTGTCCCCACTAACCTGGAAACACATACAACAGCCTCCATCCAATCCTCGGCTGCCTGGGGGTCCATCTCCCCATGGAACATGGGCGGTCTCTAACGCTGAAACTCATGTAGCGCACTAATGAGAGGTGCACTCTTAGCGGCTGGGGCTGGTGGCATCGGTGGGTCGACGGGAAGAGGTACTACCGGTGCCCCCGCTATAATAGGGCCCTACACAGAGGCCTCATCACTCGGTGGGCTGTAATCTCGCACAAAGCTCAGAACCCTAGCTGACTGCCATCGTGGGGCCATCCTTAAAGGAAACAGGTGAACCACGGTCAATACAGTATACTTGGTGAGCTGACACAAAGTAATCACAATGAAAACTTTTGAAACATACATGCAATCAATGTTTTCGTGCACTGAGTCGGAAATCAGAAGTCAGGGTCCTGGTGTATGGATACGTCCTCCACCGCACCAACACTGGACTCCCTAGACTAATAAACACACTCAATACCCTTACCATTATTTCTTCAGATAGAAGAAAGATCAGAGTCCTGAGTTCTGCGGTAGAACCAAACACCTCTGATACCAATTTTTCACGACCCATCCTCGGGGCCCGTGACGTGACTACCCCAAGACCGCCTTCCATAGGACAGGGGCTAGTGACTAGAACCAAATGCGTAAATCCTGATAAAAAGGGAAGGCATTGCCTTTATAAAGTAAACAAACACCTCAGAGTAAACAAGCTGAAGTAAACAGTATGGTAAACTGGGTACAACTGTAAGTGTTAGAAAGTAAATGGGCAGAATACAAACCCAACAAAAGTAAAGTACAACTAAACAGAAATTACAGCAACTGAAAAGTAAAGTAGCAACGCTGAGCCATCCACTGGAAATCCCACCTGAAGGGTGGGTACAAATAGCCTCCTCCTCAGCTCCTCGGGTCCAGCCGTCTACTCCGTGTACGTCCCGCCCAGTGGTCCGCCTCCAGGTACCGACTTGCTCCACAAGCCTCAACCACGATCAGTGATGTCCGTCGTCTGCATCCAACACAACGTAGTGAGGGCATATCTCGTGTAGGGGTGAGTATACGCTACTCAGTAGGGACCTCGAGACCCCCGAAGGTCTCCCAGAATCCACAAAGGATAATCCACAAAGGAAAGATACAATCATAAAGTAACAACCAACACTACTTAGGTATATGCCCATAAATATACCTAAGTCATCAATTCCAGTTCGGCTCCAACATCTGAGGCCAAGATCGATCTAGTCGACACAAGATAGCACAACCAATACACAAAGGATAACACAATCCAATCCACTTAGGATAGCAAGTCAATCATATCGAAGATAATGATTTAATGTCAAGACTCATCTCACATAGGTATACTTCTTCGTAAGGCGATAGAGATGACCAGATGTAGCCACTGATTCATCTAAGCTGGGACCCATGTAGGATACTAGACCAACTAAGCTGTTGGACCCACAAAGGATACAAGACCATCTACTCTGTCGGACCCACGTAGGATACAAGTACAGAGTCAAATACTGCCGGACCTAGGTAGGATACAAGAACATTAGTACTACCGAACCCACGTAGGATACAAGAAAAATATTCATCTTCGTCGAACCCACGAAGGATTTCAGTACGGTCAACGTCGCTGTCGAACCCACGAAGGATACTAGTACATTCGTCGTCACTGCTGAACCCACGGAGAATTTCAGTGCAGTTGTCGTCGCAGTCGTAGCCAGCTCTAGGGTTCCCGCACACATCATGATCGTTTCTAGGAGGGTTCGCTCCATGAGCCAAGGGGTGGATACATCAACTGACACGTATTCGAGAGTCGATGTATCTGAATGTTCCATATCATCGGCAGGAACTCAACATGATAGACAGCGCGTCAAACGAACGCCCGGTCTGAGAGTTATTGGCTTTTTTGTTCCAGGGGCCCGATTGGTTTTAAAGTCAAAACCAACCTGACCATATTCCAACTGTGTACAAATCACGAGTGGAGTAAGCCAAAAGGTCTGTATCACTAAGAGGAAACCATCAAAGTCGACAGCATGTCAATCGGATGTCCGGAGCTCATGTTATAAGCGTTTCTGCTTCGAGGGCCCGGTTGGTTTTGTGTTCGAACCAACCCGACCGTACACAAAGTTCACTGAAACCTTGAGTGTAATATAACGAAATGACCGTATTGATCCAAGTATCACATCTCAAGTGATAGTGTGTCGATCAGAGGTATGTATCCCACGTTACGAGCATTTAAACGAACATGTTCGGTTTTAGGGGGTTTTGGGTCCGGACCGACCCGGCCCAAGACCCCCTGGGTCGGCCCAAACTGGGGCGACCTGACTCGGGTCCAGGTTCAGACCATCAGGACGCGGCCCGACTTGGCTGGTGCGGCCCGGCCCGGCGCGGGCGGCCCGGCCCAGCGCGGGCGGCCCGGCCCGGCCCGGCCCAGCGCGGGCGGCCCGGCCCGGCCCGGCCCAGCGCGGGCGGCCCGGCCCGGCCCGGCCCAGCGCGGGCGGCCCGGCCCGGCCCGGCCCGGCCGTTGTGACCCGGGGCGGGCGGTCGGCCCGATGAGGGCGCCGCACGCCGCGTGAGCGCGGATGGGGGGAGCCTCCACCCCTTTGGACCGAATGGGAGACCCGCGGGGGTCCGCCCTGCAGCGTTGACCGGGAGTCAAACCCCCGGTTTTCTGGATTTGGCCGGCCGTAACGACCGGCCAGTGCACCACGCGGGACCGGTTGGTCATGCCCTCCATGCGTCGGTGGCCGGTGGTTCCGGCTGCCGCTCCCTGCTCCGCCGCGGCCAGAGGCCGCGGTCTTGGTCCGACCGGTGCGGCGCGACAGCGCCGCGCCCCTCTGCCGCTGCCCTGCTCCAGTCGTGGCCTCTTCGTGGTCCTCTGGCGCAGCGCGACGGTACTGCGCCCCTCTGCTGTGGCCCGACTCCGGCCGCAGCTTCTTTTAGCCTCAACGGAACGGAGCGATGGCGCCACACTTCTTCGACGCAGTCCCCCTTGTTTCTGCGCAGTTTCGTTGCACCGCTCCACCTTCTTTCGATCCGCAACGAATACAACAACAAAGGGGGAGGAGGGTCGCCCGTGTTCGTGCGGTCTGATCCCCTCCTGATAAATTGATAACAGGTGGCCCAAATATTCAACGAGGAACGCAACGATTTATTCACGAACAAATTCAAACCGCTACCTCTAATAATTCATCGAACAAGGATCGTCGTGGGAAAAAGACATCGCCGAAAATGATGTCACGGAATGAGGCTCTGTAAGCGTCGTCGGTGTTCGCCCGATGAAGGATGTGGTGCATCATCATTCTCCGAAGAAGGCATCTCTCGCCGGCTACGAATAAGAGAGGATATGGCATGGTGATTTCCTTGCAGTGATGGAGTTTTTCGTTGTAGATTCGGCGTTCTTTGCGAAGGAGATGAAGTTCTCCAAGACCAGAGTGCTCTCCACATTTCCACACAACGCATTCCCCCAATAAAATAAGACTTTGTCTAATTTTATTCACACACACACACACATGACAACATTAATTTGAAAATAAAAAGATATCATTAAATTAATTGACTTAATTGAAGATCATTTAATAATCAAATTAATTTTGAGGGTTGACTTGTTGTTAAATTTGGGGTGTGGGAGAGTTACAAATTAAGGGGGGGTTTGCCAACATAATGGGAGGTTTGAGGAAATTGAAAAGGTAGGGTTCTTGTGGGGCACACATCACTAATATCCTATCAAGAAGAGTTAGGATTTAGTGAGTCCCACCTCAACATCCATACGCAGGTTATAATTACACAAAGTAGAAATAAAATTGTAGCATGTATTTTATTTCATTATTTAATTAAACCGCTTTAATTTTAACATCACCTCCCGAGAAAACGAAACTTCAGAGAAAGTGTTCCTAAGTATTAACTGGCTTTGCGGTTCCATCGGTGCCCTCAGATTTCGATTCCGAGTACCGATTCAAAAGTTAGGGAAACCCGCTCGTTCTTTCACTGAATGTACCCAAGCTAAACTTTGGAAATTGATTCCGGGCACACTTGGCCTCCGAATCAGGTGTTGTCCAATACTACCTACTCGTAAAATCCCAATGAAAATTACGAAAATAATTTCCCTTGAAATTTATGGGTATTTATAAAGTATACACTCAAGAGATCAATGGTGGTCTCATATTTTTAATCCTATTCACTATTCGTGAGTCGTATTAATTGGTAAAATAAAATGATTTTATTTAATTATTTTATTCACGGTTATTCCATTTTATAGTTTTCATATCATAGGCCGACGCTAGATTAACATATATCTCATCTTGGGTAAACCTTCCATATTAAATGCAATGCTACCCTTGTATTTCTGAACTGGGCACCCATTTAGGAATTATTGCACTTCTTCAACAAAACCGCTTATATGTTCTATTTAAAGCATAAAATTATTCGACAGATCATTCCTGCCACTCCGGGCCTCAGGATATCGTGCAGTCAGAGCATGCTATCTCAAAATAATAATATATATATATATATATATAATTTTTATTCCGCAATTCTGATCCTTTACATGAAACTGCCTTATCAGCTCCTCGCATTAACCCATAATAATTCTTACTCAACCAAGGAAAAAATAGAATTTCCACTGCCAAGTGATCATACTAGTGGGGTCTCCCATCATATAGTTTGTCTCTTATAACATGATCCCTCAATATTAGATAACTTCTTAATCTTTGTCTATTATTAGATTATTTGTATAAAAGATATCGATGTTAGATCTACTGAACCCTGAGACTCCTTATCATCTAGATTCATGGCTGCAAATTGGAAAATTATCCACCACTAATACCAAAACACTTGAAAATTATATCTACGTATTCATTCTCAATGCATCAAGAACAATGCTTACACTTCCCATTGTATAATCTAACTCAATTCTGAATGATTATAGATACTCGACCCACCTCTATGCAAAAGTTTCATGTATCACTAGGAAGATATGTACTAGAGGAGCTTGTGTTCGGTGTATAGGACAAAACTCTCACCCATGAGATAGTGTATTGAAAATATCAAACAATGTATCACTTATTCTATTTAAAAATCATGTGTAGGGTAATTCCTCTCATGTTGTATCATCTTCAAAGATCCATATGAAATTACGTTCTCCTTCTACATCATAACAACTCTTAGTCCAAAACCAAATGATTCACAGGATATGATATATGATTTAATCATCATAGGAAATGAATGGATAAGTAATGAGGTCATCCTTACATTCATCTTCTTAGAAGCTCTGATACGGTAATCAAACCAAATGAACTTCTCCCCTTTCTTGGTCAGACCAGGCATCAGTGCTTCTAAAAGAGTGATGTCTAGGCTAAAACACTGATAATAACATACTAAACCTAGAATGATATGAATACAAAAGGCATATATGGGTTGTTCCCAATAAACCAGGACTATAAAATTCAATTATTTCACTAACACTCTTTCAATTGAGGTGACATGGACCATGAAATTCACATTCTTTTTCTAGAAACTACATTTTGTTATCTTTTTATTACATCGATGATATCTCAATGTTATTAGATAGGTGGAAGGATTTTTTTCATGATTATTTTCTAAATATTAGGAAACTAATATATCATTGAATAAAACCCCAAAAAATGGTCCAAAAAAAGATGAAACGTCATATTCATCAATCACTTCAATACAACATGTGCATTAGTCAACAAAAATAACATCACTATGAATTCCAAAAATCCATACGTTCTCCTAAAAGCTGATTGAGGTACTTTTTTGGTCTCAAAACAAATTATGGTAACATGATCTTAAATATATTATGGAGAGTATCACATCATCTATCAACTTATCAAAGAGATCATCAATGTATGAAAGAGGATACCAGTTCTCGATCGTAATCTAGTTCAACCTCTGTTAATCCTCACAAATGTTAAAAGACACATCAACATTCGTGGTAAAAAAATTGATAGCCAGAATAAGATTTACTAGGACAAATGAATCCTTATGATTACAAATATTCCAACTAAATATTCAAATCATGAAGCTATACTGGTGTAATTCTATAAGGTGAGATATAAACTACCTCTGCTCCCGACATTAACTCAATCATGAACATGATCACTCACTCGAGAAATAATCCATAGATATAATCATAAAAAACATCTTAGAAATTCTCTACCATTGGTGGAAATGAATCAGTCTTCACTACAAAATAATCTAAATAAATCATGGATATCTTAAATGTGATACAATCTAATCTATTATGAATTGGTTTAGCAACTCAATCCTAAAGGTCCCACTTACCATGGTGATAATATCTAACTTCGTCAATAGATACTAAAAATAAACTATGCTAATGGAATATTTTATATGATTATGGTGTATAACAAACCAATTCGTACCAAGAATCTTGTTGAATCATATCAATTTCTACACGACCAGTTACCAAATAAAAATGAAACCACTAATCCTTGTAGACCATTCCTTGAAACATTTTATATTCTCCAAGCACACACACAACAGTGTGTCAATGTTCAAACAAATATCAAATCATTCCTACTCTAGCACCAAACCATTTTAAAAAATAGAATATAGAAACAAATCGGATGTTTCAATATCAAATAAAAAATAAAATTAAGGTTGATGATACAAGAATCGTACATATGATGATAGATGGTCTTACATCCAAAATATCAAGACTAACATAAATAAAATGTTTTTAATTTGTCCCTCTGTGGTAGGATGTATTCTGACTAAACTGAGGTATTTCCTTTTCCTAAAATAACTACTCCTCCATAGAGGTAGAAGGTCTCTTACCACAGCATAAATGACTAGTAAATCACCAGTTTCTATCATGTTATATTATAGTTGAGCCCCTTCCCAACTTATGTGCCTATACTGATGACCTTCCACTGGTTTGCTATGTAAATTTCATAAAAATTTCTATCTATGACCCATTATTCCAGGGATATGACACTTGATTTAAAGGTAAGTAAATTTCAGGAACTTGTGGAGAAACCTACCACACAAATATAAAGTTATCATAACACGGTCATGAGATGGATTTCCACTGCCATGAATGATCATAACAGTTCTACATTGGCGAAATCTGTCATTGTGGTGCTTCATTATACTCGAGGAAGAGCATCCAATTCACCCAACTAAAATAGGTTTTCAAAATTTTGGGAACTCTCTTTGATTCCAATCTATGCTGATTTCATATTTCATCATGTGCTCAAAACTACTAAAATGAAAAACATTCCCCAATTGCCTAATCTCATAATGATGTTCATCATAAAAGTTTCACACCCATGAGATATCATCGGCTACCAATGATGTTTCGATGAATTGTAGGTCAGTGAAACATCTATTATAGTCTAGAACTGACATTCCCTCCTGTATAATATACAAGCTCTATTTATATTTTTCATCCCTCAATGCATCAAGATGGAAATGGGTCATGAACATCATCTTCAATTAATTTAATTAAATTACCTCTTTCTTCCCATATACCTATAGAATATACCTCAAATTTTTGGTTGGTCCATGATGCATATATATAGTAAGCATCACCGATTTATCCATGAGTCAATCAATATGAATGAACATTTTTGAATGTACTCAATCTAGAACCTGACTGCGTGGGCTCCTCCTTCACTAGTGATCATATGAAAATTATTTTGTTGAAACTCTCTTTTCATCTCAGAAATGTAAGGAATTGTACAAAATTTCTCCCTATTCATGAATCTTGTGACCCTTAGGACGCTATAGTGATGCTAAATATCAATGTGATCTTGAGGAACTAAGTGAAGCTATGATTTAGCTATGTTAGAAGTGTGTTTATTAAAAATCTACTAACTCTCCCCCTGATGATGACAAGGAAACATTTTCATTAAAGGATAAACAAACACTTAGAACACTAGCTAGCCACATAGTCAACCTCAATAGGTGACTATATTAGGGATCCACTAACTCTGGGTCTCTCTAAACATGGACTAAAAGTGTTCTAGAATTACATTACAATTTCATCCTTTTATCAGGTAAAACTAAAAACTCATAACAAAATTTGAAAAGTAAATTATACATTACACACAAATGAATATGTACATATCGAGAAAAATGAATGTCATTATACCACTATATTCCTATAATAATGCATGTATACTCAAAACACGGAATATCAGGCCATGATTACAAATCTCAATAATCAAAAACATCATAGAAAAATAACCACACAAAATATTGGAATCACTCAATGTTAAATAACATCAACTTAAACAATAATGCAGTAAAAAAATCCCATCCCCAAGCACTGAGATTTTCCCAGCTACATGGCCATGCTACTCCCATGCACAATCTCGTAAAAAATTCCAAACACATCCCAATCTCATTTCTACCTTCCCCAAATAGTAAAAAATGGAAAATGATAACATGAACGTTTGTATCAACTTCGTAATTTCCATCGATATGATACTCCCTCACAATGACAAAATGTTTTATTAAGAGGGATCAAGAATTCCTTCATATATTCTAAGGATACCGAATAGAATAGGGGTGTGAAATTTATAGGTGGGAGACTATGCCCCAAGTATGATGTGTCATAGAAGTATAAATATTCCATATGAATGTAATAAATAAAAGTATAATCCTGGGAGAAACCAATAATAAATACAATCGAATAATCCTATTAATAATAATATGAATAATGTGATCACATGAAGGAATATTACAATATTTTATGCATTAAAAAATATAAGTAAATGACTAGAAGAATTTAGTAAATACTTAAAGTCCCCATTCATGAACACTATGTCGGTACCACCTCCAAACTCAGGCCCATCCTACAAGAAATAATCCACATTAATTTTCTTCCCCCTTGACCAAACCTGTATCCACATAATCTTCTAGGGTACCAAATGGTAGCCCAAATAGGGTGTCATTATAACATAGTAGTTCTACACAACTATGTCTCAATAAATAATTATGATAAGAAGTGAATGAAATATGGTGACAAACTGTTGTATTAATTAATTTAAAAATTATTAAAATACTACAAAAACCTTATTTTGTTCCAGATGGAGTATCTTTGTGTAATTATCAGAACCATAATAACCAGAACCATTTTACCATGGTAAAACTACCTTCTTTAGTGGCATGTAGAAATATATCTGAACATGTCTCACAACCATTCCAACCAAAACCATATCAACATAATAAAATTAAATGCTTTAGTTTCATTTTGGAATATCTTCGATAAGGTATCATAATAATGCCATCCATGACCACCTAACCATTGTAAAGTTAAAACAAATCGGTTCAAATACGTGTAAGAATTATAACATCTAGCCCAGATCCATATTATAATTTTATTATTGGAATGGTCTATATTAATTCACAATAATCATTAAAAAATGGGATTGGGAAGAGCCTGCTCAATATCAGCAATTCAACATATAATCGTTCATTTTTTAGGTCCACGCCCGATATATAAGGATTTCAAAAAATGATAACTAAACATGTCACAATAGGATGTATATCACAATATCACATCATAAGACTCAATGTTAAATTATGAAAATCTCTATTCCCCTTCACTTACCTATTTTATTTATATCAAATTCGATCAACAGTCATATAAATAGGAAATATTCCATAATATAGATATTTTACATCAAACATACACCTAAGGATTTATTTTTGGATAAAAAACATTATTCCATTATAAATTTAAATTATATTCAAGTTGTAGCCACCAAATTGATAAGAATATGCCGGGAAAATAAATAATTAAAACCAATGGATTCACGGAAACAATCTATTTTATTATATAATTAGTTGAGTCACATTTTATGTTTTCTCAATCAGAATATTGCGTATACTTGGAAATTATCAAAACCGAGTGTTAATATTTAGACCCCTATATTATCTGGAGAATAAGAAAACACTTATTATGGAATAAACCAATGAGGGAAATGTATAAAATGATTTCAAAAAATATTATAGATCAATACTAATCATGATTAAGAGCATAAAAATAAATACACAAGGGGTTTCACCACAACGGTTGGTGATCCAAGGGAGAGAAGGGAATATCCAAACCAAAAAAAGAGTCAATAGGGAGTAATTGAACAAACAAGATGTTTAGAAGGTAGTTTGGAGATCTAAAGATGCATGGAGTGTCTCCCTAGGTTGAGAGCATAATGTTGTAGGTGAGATTTAATAATATTCAGCCGCATAAGATACTTTAAAAAAGTAGGTTAGGGAAAAACATGATTTGTACTATAGATACATTTTTTGTAAATATTTTTAATGGGATATTCCAAAAAAGCTCTTCACCTAAGATTATTTTATTTAAAACAACCAAAAATTACATGATGTGTAGTCCATTTACACATAATGTGAACGTTCTCCATATGGGTTTTCATTCCATTTCAAGAATAATCAACGGAATCCCTTTTTAAAGTTTCCTATATTTACCGAAAATAATGAAAAAAATTCACCCATTATATATGGACACCATTAATTCAAATAAACAGACACCCCTAGAAAAAAAAAATTCCCCAAAAAATATTTCAATCATGACCCTTTCTGATTTTCTAAAGTTTCCATACATCATGAGAGTGATTTTATTCAAATATCCAGTTATCCAATAAAAAAATACATCTAACAATGTCTACAGATGAGGAAAACCTCATGTGATAGAAGAAATAATGAAACAATTTGATAGGTACATACCTTGAAAATATGAGATCTTATAATTACAGGTAATTTCATGTTTAAGGAATATATAATTACCACATTCTCATAAAATTTACATCATTACCATTAATATATAATTTATTGTTTTAACAACACTATATCATATTTTAATTTATAACATTATTTCAACAAATTTCATATTTTTCGTTTATAATTAATCATGATATAACATTGTTAACCGGATATAAAATTTAAATCATTTTAAAGTAGTTTTAAATCATCCTTCTTAGAGTTTCATAATGAATAAATAACATGGAACGTAGATTAGAAAACAAGAATATAAATTATCAATGATATTCAAAAATATTTGTGATATTTTCTATAATAAAATCTCCAAGCCCTGTAATACATCACAATGTTATTCATGTATATACATACTGTATTTATATTTAATTCCTATTTTTTTTTTGTTTTATATACTTTTATTTAAAAAATTGAATGAAATTTGATATTTATATATTATTATAAAAAAACCCATCCATACCCTTAAAACCATTTAAATAAATGATAATATTTTCAATAAAACAAATTGTTTTCAAAAAAATGGAATTAAATAAACTTATTAAATTTCATTAAAATTGGTCGAAATATAATCATTTGAAAAAACATCTCTTCGGTATATTAAAGGATACATATATACAAAAATCCTCAATATAATAATATATAACAGTATAATTTCATGGAAACACGTATTATCTATTAAATAATTCTAAAAATAAAAATTATTGGAACTTTTTTACTTCCACAACTCTCAGAGCTTACCAGACCATTACTACCACATAAAAATCATGGCTTCCCATCCTACAATGGAAAATTATGGAATATACAAATCCTATCTCATCCCACACGTCAAAACCCTATATAAACAAATATGAAATACATACACATGTATCACATCGTGGAAACAAAAAATCATAACAATTAAAATAAACAGAGAATAATAATCAATCACTATACAAAAATATTTTCATTAGAATTTTTTGGGATAGTAAAACATCTTCTAATGATTATTACTTTTTTATAAATCCTCTATTATTTTAAAATTTATTTATTTATCTTTTTTGTTTTGAGGAAATTCTTTAATTTAATAACAACATTGGAAAATTTAATTTAAATAAAACATAGAAATAAAAGACTAAATTGAATCATCTCATAATTATTTTTTATATGGAAGAAAAAATCTTCATGAAAATCTATATTTCCTAAACAAAATAGTGAAAATAAAATGACACTCTATACCAAATAATCAATAAACATTGAAATAAGAAAATCCCTTAATTATATTTGGGAAAATTATAATTATACAAGATATTCAAGTTAGTTATGCTAATTTTTTTTGTTATTCTACTCAAGAGAGCACATTTCCTCTAAAATAAGAAAATACATAAAAGACAACAATCATTATGATGGGTTTGACAAATATAATTATAATTATTCATTTTTTATTCCAAGAAATCCATCATACCTTAGAAGAGAAATGTAAATATTCTCATAATGGGCTCAAATACTCTATTTTAGAAATGATCATGAAATAATTATTTAAATATTTACCAATGAAATATGTATTTTTTTTAAATATTACTTTATAGGTGATATATTAAATATTATTTATGGTAAAGATAAAATTTAGAATGCTTTAATCATGAATCATGCTTTTATTTATATATTGCATGACATGATTTTTATTCCAATATTTTAGTAAATCATTATAATAGATTTAAATATGTATTAATCGAATGATAACTATATTTTATGCATCACACTTAAATAATTTTAGAATAAAAAATAGTAACAATTCATTGTCAATAGTGGAAATGTTTTATTTATATATTAGTTATGAAATTTATTAAATAGAGTGAAACTAACAAGATTATCATATTCCATTAATCACAACATAATCATATAAAATCCATCCATATAATAAATTACCATCATATAAATAAAATATATCCATATTCAGGAAACAATTGGAATAAAAAATTTAACAAAATTTAAAACATCTCAATATATGTATAAAAAATAGTATAATTAAACTTATAAAAATATAATATACTTTGGAAAGAAATTATATAGGTGAAATAAAAATTTAGTAATTAATTATAATAAGATTATATTGATAATTAATTAAAAAGGATTCTAAATATAATAAAATTAAATGATCATGTAACATGATATACTAATAAAAATTAAAATTATTTTAAGATAATCCTATTATTTGAAATAATGTGATGAACACATCGAGGATTTAGAATGTATATAGTAAAAACATATTCCACTCAATTATTAGTTTACTAAATTTTTTAATGGTATGTGATTGAATTATAAATTTGATGAAAATTGATTAAATAATACTAAATGGTAGTGTAATTATATACTCACACTCAACATCCTGAATGAAAATTAAAATATTAATATTAAAATGATGATTGTACCTCGCATTTATTTTTACCCCAGAACAATTGATCCTTCACCAAAATATTTCAAGATATTGTAACATCCCATGCGTCATATCATAGTGTCCCAAACATATATGTTTCCATGATGGCCTTTTTGGTCTATGTGACAAGTTAGGAATCATTTTCACTACAATCTTACCTATATTATACAGTACTGACATATTCATAACATCAATATAAATATTATCTCTAAACCGTCAAATTTCAAACCAGTATTTCATGACCCAAAATATTTCATTACCCATTATGGGGAAAGAATAAATAGATAAATTGACCCAAAAAACCACCTCTAATAGTAAATTGTTTGAAGACTAGCAATGAGCTTATAAAAAAATTTAAATAATTTCAATTACTACAGAATCTATTGAAAAGAGATAAATTGAGGTTAAATAATCAAAAACAATTAATTTACAATCCAAAAATGAATTTAATTAATAGTATTGACACATTTATGTCAAATGGATTACATTATGAAAACACGTAATAGGTGGGATCTAAGATCCAAGACATCTATCAACACCATCTATGCTACTTGAACAAAATATCCCACATTGGGGGCCAATCAGGAAAATACATTAAAATTTGTTGTTTGGAGGGCACATGGGATCATTCAATAGGAATTTTTTTTTAAAAATCCCAATCTATGTGTAATAAATATGAAAGAATTGTAATGAGGTCAAACAAATAAGTAAGGGAAAAATATAATCATAAACTAATGAATGTATAATGATTATGTTAAAAAACAAGAGCCTCAAACCCATTTATATTTCATCATCCTCTTTATCAAACCATCCCCCCACACGTAATGGAAATACATAAAAAATTCATCACCTATAGTAGAAATCAATACACCCAAACCAGTAACACAACACATCTATCTATGGTCAAAACATAGCATCTTAGGTCGTACATTCCAGTTTAATGTCTACTCCCAATGTAACTAGTAGATAGATGGTATGAACTGACATTAAAAAATGGTTATGAATGAATGAAGGGGGAAAATATCTTGATTTCATAAATTTTAATCAATTTCTTACTCTTCAATGAATTAAATTCCCAAAACCATAACAAATATATTTGTATGATACTATTTTCCATCCAGACATTGATTTCGACTAACACATACTACATCACCACATGTCTGCAACTGTAATATAACATTTAATATCTATATACCCATTTTCCAATATTTACTCTATAAATTATTTTAAATAATAAGTTCACAAACCTCATTCCATTCTCCTTCAGTGTATATCTATCACTATGGAAACATCACGAACACACACCACCACCATCTTTATATTCATCACCACTAAGAATATCCAAAAAAATATTACATAGTCATTATATATTAGCCACCATTTTTTGGTGTCATGAATACGTAGAGATTCAACCATGATCCACCACCTCCAGGCCTGATATCTTCTATACAAAAACATTATCTACCCATAACATTTTCATAATTTTTTCCACAATTTGATAATCACATATGTAGAATCAAATTTTAAATTAAAGTAGAATAATCAATATCTAAACTGAATCCTGTGAAAAATAAACTACACAAAAATAATTTCACTTTTCTAATTTACTTTTATAACCATCATTTATCAATTCAAAGCCTCATTAGATTTATTATTTTATTAACATACCCATTCCAACGGATTTACCAACCCATAACTCAGTTCAATCCATTGGTATGCCTTATGTATCATTAATTTTATCCATTAACAAATATTTTCATCACTCTCCATTATTAACAATCCATCACTTATATTATTTATAATCATTATTATCCCAATAAAATCCAACTGTCAGAATGAAATTAATGAAAACATATATTTATTTCACTCATCTTTCAACATGCATTAATCATTACTTAAGAATTCGTCCATTTAACTCAATGTTTCTAACCAACCCATCAATATTTCATTTAACAATAATCCCATGAAAATATCTTTCATATCAACTACATTATCTCTATTTCAAAAATATTTAATAATTACTAAATAGAAGGTATCAAAATATATTTTATTCTATCACACATTCAAATTTTAATTTTATATAAATCATTCAATAATATATCATTTAGAAACTCTACCCAACAAATTCATATCCTATAAACCCAAAATATAAAATCATAAAGAAACAAACATCATTCAATACATATATTACTAGTTAAATAAAATATTATCAATCCATTCCGTATTATTTAAAACCCAATTAAATTACTATAATTACATATAATTTTTTTGAGATTTAATCCACTAATCACACATAAAATAAAATTATTATTGACTATTATTGGAAAAAATGTACAGGTCTCATACAAATAGAAGAAATAGTTGATAATAGTTTTGCTAGATTTAAAAGACATAAACAAATTATATATTAATTATTTACCTTCCTATATCTCTCATATAACAATTCCATTTAAATTACTATTATATTTATCTTGATTTTATCATGATTCATTAATTTATAAGTTTACTGATAAAAACCATTGAAAAATACAAAAACACATAATCCAATATATATAAATATTTATTTTATTTTATAATCACATTTTACAAATCACCTACATAACTATGTAATTTTGTTATTTAACATATCCTTCTAAGTGGATTTTAGAGAACTCCAAATATTTCATTATTTATGAAAAATGGTAGGACAATATTAAATAATTTTTTGACTTGTTGAGAAGATTTAATTTATTCTACATTAAAAATGGGGGAGAGATGATGGTCGATCAAGCCATAAGAATAAAATGATGGCCTCATGTTGGATGTTAAAGGATAAACAAAATTTAATGTAAAAGATTAGATCATCATAGTTTGAGTGAAAACATGAAAATAAAATTATGGGGAAATTTTTAAAAATTTAAAAGTGTATGAAATATTTAAACCATAAAATCCCAAAATATTCATTCATTCCCTATTTTTTAATTTCACATTTAATTTTTTTATATTATTTGATGTGGAAAACAAATTTAAATATTTTATAATTAATCTAGTAAATTTGTTACATCTTTTGGCTAGGGTTTTATTTTAATACAATATAATTAGATCAGTATTTACTTTTATATAATTATTAAAATAGCATAGTTAAATATAGATAAATAAATAATGATTTAGTTTAAAAGAACTATATACAAGTGTGATGGGTGATTTGCATATGGGTAGTTTGAAATATCATTCTGTTTCTCTAAAATTTCTCTTATGTGAGTTCATATGAGCTACTTGAATATGGAAATATGTTTTTATTTAAATATGATTAACATGAAAAGAGGGAAACTGCACTAATGTGATGACATGAAACTTATAATGACTCTTAAACAAGAATCATCTCTACCCCGACTTGATATCAAAATTGAAAGAAGGATTCTATTACATTAACGTGTTAGATTATCCCTAGATAACCTCACACATGAAAGACTCTAAATATACACAATATGTCAATGAAACCCTTAAAAGATAATATGCCTACCCTTAAAAAATATATCATGAAAACCCTTACCCAATATTTGAATTACCATTACATAATGATGGGTTTTTATTAACGTTATATATAATGAAAAATAAAAACTCTTAGGGAACTGGAAAAAATAATTAAATCATAGTTATCTAAAATTCATCTAAAATAAATGTACTTTAAATTATTTATAATGTATAATTATATCTAAAATTAAATTTTTTAAATAGTTGAATCAATTTTAAAATTTTCAAATAAATTCCACATTTTTATAAATCAATTATAAATCTACAAAATCACATTAAAAACATGACGATATTCAAAAATATTAAAAAAACTCTTTAGAAGAAAATATATTATGGAAACACCAAAGAATACACCAACATCCAATAATGAATAAGAAGATGGACTAGGGAGATATCTAAGTCATTATATTCAATAACAAAAAAATTTTAAATATTTTCAGAAATCTATTAATATATTGAAACTATAATCATAAAATAAATATAATTAGATGCCTACATTAAATTAATTGTCAAAATAACCAAGATTAAACTACATTCCCTTTTAATATACTACTTTATTAGTTGATTTTATCACCAATAACTTATTCAATAGCAGGTAATACTAGTAATTTTCATCAAAGCTCACTGATACATCTGATTATATATTCTTATTCATGAATTGGGGTCTATATCATCAACCAATATTAGTACATATTGAAATCACTTCTCATTGAAATATTGAAATCATGTTTTACAATCTCAATAAAAAACCATTGTGGTATATAATTATTCTATAAAATTTCCACCCTTTATGTGGTTTTTCAAATATATTCATGAATTTATTTGAATTAACCTATACTGTGTGATTTCCAAATTATCCAACATCAAGAATTAAATTTATATACCTTTAATTTTATTCAATTTATATTAATAAGGAATAATTAAAAGTCAATATTCCTTATATTTCATTACTATTATTTTTATAATGCATTAAAATTTTAAAAAAATAGGTTTCGTAGGGAGTTTGGAATATTTATTTTTTTATAAATTCAACCAATATGATAAAAAAATAATTATTATTTGATTGATGTGGTTAAAAAATATATATCCCATCCAGGAATTTTTAGGTATTATGAGATAGAGTATCATAAATGCAAACCCTTAATATATTACATTATAGAAAAAATCCTTATATAAATTTTTATGAAGATTGAAAATTTTCATTATAAAAATATGAGATCTATTATTATAATCTATTTGTTCATTTTATAAATATTGTTTTTTTGCAACAATGCATATATTTTTAAAATACTCAACTATTAAATAATTTAATTTTTCATTATTCATTCCATATTATATATGTCATATATGTTCACTGATTAAAATTATCTATATGAAATGTATTTTTGAAATATTAGTCCCACCCTATTTATTATTTAATCATGTACTTAGGCTATCTTGATTATTGGTTCTTATGATATCAGGATATAAAATTATGGAGTGATAAATAGTTATTTTTTATTATAATTAATTCTATTTTTATAGTGTAGTGTACCGATCAAAAATTTATATATTCTCATATGATGACTAGTATTTTGGATTATTTTTACGCTGACACACATATTATTTTAGAATTTTAATAAAATTTATATACTAAGGGTTTCTGTAATTATGATTGTTATAATTTTTACTAAAAATAATTTAGTATAAACAATAAGAACTACATTATGATTGACATATCTAGATCACAAAACTTTTTGACATAACATGATGATATTCAATATTTATTTCAAGAGAAGAGAGAGTATTATATATGAATTTGTATAAAAATCAATGGAATTATGTACCATGAATCATATTTGGTTGTGTAATTCATGAAGAAATTTGAACAAATTATTATCTTCCAACATGGTATAGTAGTATTGGATCATATCATTTGGTAAAACCTACATTTTTCAATGTAACTACCTATCTAATATTTTTGTACCACTAGAATATGTCTCTTTAGAATGTATTCATTTCATAGAGATCTAGTTTGTAAGGCTTCATATCATGAATTTACATTATATAATGGGAAATACTCATCAATTATGGTCATTGATCAATACTGATATAAAATAGTATGAGATATAAATCATGGAAAAAAATATTCTTTGGTCATGTTACGTGATATATATCTTCTCAGTGAATAAAGAAAAAATAATGAAAATATATCCTTAAATTATAAATTAAAATTAAGAGAAAACTTTTTCTGTATTTGAGTACAAATTTTCATGGTTATAAAAATATGGTATAGAATATGTACATAATATATATATCAAGATTGATTAGTTAATTAATTTAACCAATACAAGATATCAATGATAATTAGGATCTAAAATGTTTTATCACAGTAATATATATTGATAAGTTTTAATAAAATCAAGATGGGGTTCACCTTCTTTTATTATCGAAGGAAAAAATGATTGAAGATTTTGGTGGAGTGAAATTTTGATGGAACTATTGGGAATAAAATTTATTGAACATCTAAATTTCAAACAAAAATTTATTTGATGAATCTCCCTGGGGATTTCATGAAGTACCTCAGAGTTAATTTTAAGAGTAGAGGTAAAAATATCAACCCACCAAGTAAAAATAAGATAATGTTGTCACTAATATCCACTAATTTAATTTAATAGATAAGGTATTCTATTCACATATTTTTTTAATGTTTAATTACAATCAATATTATTACAGGATTCAATATAATTATAGATATTATGAAATTATTATCGAATATGTTTTAGAAAATAGATAAAGGATAAGTGAAATCACTGAGAGGGTTAGGGTGAATCAATGATTAACAATTGTTTTCTGTTTTTTCCCCTATAAGAAATTAAAATCACCATTTGATGTGATTAAACTAAATGATTAAATACAAAAATGTAAATAGAGAACAAGGAATAATTAAATTACAATTATCACCACTCAAAATGAGAAGGTTAATCATTATCATGATTCAAAATTTCTTATTATCATACAATCAACTTGTATCAAAATATGGATTTATGCTAGTATTTTTAATCCATACATGACTTTTACAAGTCTCCTAACTGTGTATTTTATCCCTATATTGTTACAATAAAATTTAGATTGTTAGAAATAATGGTGGAATCATCCACTACTTTAAGACATCAATCTCATTTTCATTGTGCAACTTATTTTCTTCTTATATTTACTCTTAAAAGTCCATTATTCTTCGACTTATTTTTCTTTCATAATAATGATAATAAACTAATTCTATTTAATTCACATTATTTCACTCCATTCAATATAAAAGATATCTATTGTAATTGTTTATCCAATCATATATTAATTTTTAAACAAAAAATAGTACCCATTATTCTTCATTTATTTTACATTTATATTACCTATTATATAAGAATAATTTGTCCATAATTTAGGTTTGGATACACCCACAACCTCTAACCGTCGTTATAATATATACTAATTGTTCCCAAATTCTTCCACAACCATCTCATTTTATTGAATATAAAATATTTAATTTTCATTTACCTCAGATAACATTTCATACTCCTCTCCACATAATTATTCAGAAAATATATTCTTTTTATTATCTTGAGGAAAATATTGGAATATACTATAGTTAATTAGATTAAAACATCCTCTATAAGTACATGAATCCAGGAATAATTTTGTTTTGTGAAAGTTTCCTGTGAAATTTAACATTTGATCCTTTGCTTTGATAACAATCACTTATTATTTTACTTTATTCAAGTAATATCATATCACAACACATATCTTAGTTTAATTAACTATTCAATAATATTTTACAGAAATTATAATTTTTTTAACTTTGGGAAAATCATAATTTAAAAAAATATATGTCTCTTGTGATATCACGAAATAATATTCATAAATATTATGTTACTTTCAGAATGTAATATTTTAAACATTCAAAGTCCATTTCTTCTTACTTGGGGAAAAACACTTTTATTGTTAAAGAGTACTCTTCCATTAAATATATTACTCTTCTAAAGTGGATGTTTACAATTATTATGTGCATGATAACACATTTTTATCTGGAGGGAAAAATTTTAAATTGTGTAATTGCCCTTTAGAAATCATCAATTACTCTTATGATGTGACTGGTACTCATTTGATGTAACATGATAATCCTGTAATGTGATTCATTTTTCATATTGTAATTATCCACTCTAATAGAAGAGTCTTATTGTATTTTTTTGATTTCAGAAAATTTTAGCTTCTAATTATGAAAATCCTTCACCTATTATGTTATAATTTTTATTTTGTGAGTTTGATGTTATTTATCAATTGAGTAAAAAATCCACCACTATAAACCACTCAACTTATTTTTTTTCAAATCTTAATTATTCATGAAATTCCAAAATATAGGGTACTTATTCAGAAATTTAAAAAAATTGAGTCGAAAAAGTTTCAATATCTCTTGGACTCAAAATTAGCCCTCATTGGATGTTTTTTCTACTAGGTAATATAAATCACTTTAAAAGACAGTTATTGTAACAATAAATCATCATAAAAAAGTTCTAATGATAAGCAAGCTAACACGATGTAGTTAAAAAGATAACTGAATAAAAAGTTATTGTTTCCAATATAAATTGTGATTTGCATTCAATTATTCACCACTCCAAATTCCACTAGATAATGCATGAATGTACAAATTATTATCAATGTTTGATACCACATGTGATTTCATATGTAATAATATATTCTTATATATTTTCAGAATTTACATTCTCATCTAAAAAGTGATAATAAAAATATTATTAATAGATTCCAATGTTCATTCTAACATAGTCATTTGAAAAATTAATATTCATTTCATAATTCTAATTGGTAGTCTAATTTCTAATATTACCCCTTCATATAACTCTTTTAACCCTATAAATAAGGTAAAAAATACCCTTGGTTACCACCCATATAGTTATCCATATCCTTTTTCAATACGTTATGGGATTAAACATGATAGGATTTATAGTGTATTTATCTCCAACATTGCAATTAATATCCAAATAACAGGATATGGTAGGGAAAATAGTATATAGTATATTTGATATTAATGAGGTTGAACTCCCTAATCCAACCTCAATCATTGAAATGAATCCTTTTGTAGAGGTTTTGTGAACACCTTTACTGTCTACTCCACATAAGTAACAGATTAAATCTTCATCTAATTTTTATCTTCATGATATTTGATGATGTGTTATGAATTTTCATTGTATATTGATATTGAATTACTGAAAATAGTACAATATAAACTAAGAAAACTATTTTTAAAATAGCCTAAAATTTATGGAAGAATCACATATATGTAGATTTCTTTTAATTGTGTTTTTACCCATCTCAAATGGATGGTAAATTTCATTTTCACTATATATTTTACTTTATATTTACTCATTTTTATATAATTATGCTTTTATATGTTCAATCTAAAACACCTCTACCCTAGAAATAAAATTTCTCTAGATGTATTTCTTATATCATAAACATTGATATTCAAATAATCATTTTTATATAAATTTATAGTAATTAATATGATAACATAATACACATACCATTATTTCATATTTAACATAATGTAACTGAAAATACATTTTTAATCATTCAAATTATATTTTTTTAGTGCAATATAGAAATTTGAAAATTTTGAGATATCATAGAAAATTTCCTAAATATAAGCTATGATGTAAAATTACAATCAATAATAATAAAAAATTATTTGATTTAATTTTTTTATTACACATTATATGAATTTATTCCAACATATATAATTTTATAAATAATCAGAAAATCGTCCATTAAAAAAATCATGAGATGTTCCTTGGTATAAGACTCTTGTAAGATAATATTTTTTTGGTTATCATGTGATATTTCAATTATAGAATGTATATCATTTCAATATGAATAGACATTTAAAATAAATTATTCATCTATAAAACAAAATAGTTATATATGTCTTCTTCATTTAAATAAAAATAAATTTTTTACCGAAAAATGATTATGATTGATTGATTTTGATAATATTTAATAATGATATTGTTTTCTAATCCACCATTTCTAAAAATAAAATTCAACAAAAAAATTTCTTACATGGAATACCATGATCTATGGGTTTTTTCAAACTACATAAGGTGTTATTTTGACTAATACATAGTTATTATATTTAATATAATAAATATATAATGATTATCAATATAAAACCCCAAATCAATCTCTTTGTTAAATTGGTAAACATTTAATTAATTTATAAAATCCAATATTAACATTGATTTTATTATAAAAAAATATAAAAATGGATTATTTTCTAGAAAATAATGATTATTTATCATCAAAATTATATTTATCTTAACAATACACCATTCACATAATTATTATATTATTTCAAAATAGTTCCCCTATTTCATTGTATTTTTTAAAGAACAATTTGGAATCAATAACATTCAATTCTTATATCTTTGGTATTATTCCCAAGATTAATTCTTCACTCTCCAGTGTATTTACCCATTAATGTAATCATCTATACATGATTCCATAAATAATCATTAATATCTCTTTGTTCATCTTGCAAAACCAATGAGGCATGCCTTATTATCCACCATGTTCTCATGGTATGATCCTTTAGTCCCTGTTATCCATTTATGTTATAGACCACTTCCTATTTTTATATCCTTTTATAGGACAGTAAGGTGAAAATTCCCCTCATGAATTTGTTGAATAATTTCCCACATCTTGATCAACTATTTATGTTTTACAATTTTTTGAATTGGCAACCTACTCTTTAACAATAACATCTTCATCTTCATCAATTATGGAACTTTATACATTATAAGTAACATATTTAACTACATAATACATCCCATCAACATTAGGAGTGTAAATATTATTTCATGTATCATTTTTGTAGCATCAATACCCTCATGTATTTGTCGGATAACCAGGAATGATACCATCATGGACTCTTTTATCATGTCTCTAATGATTTTATTCTTTGAATTTGAAAATATAGGGGATTTAAAATTTTCTTATATATTTCCACCATTGTTTTTTTATAATAACTCATTTATTGTGGTTTTCAATAGTATGATTTCTGTAAGAAGTAACTTTTAATGTTCATTTTCAATCTTAATCCCTCTCAAAAAATATATTGAGTTGTATTATTCTCACACTAAATTGTTCAGTCCACCTCCACTAAGATTTTTTTATTCTATGCCTACACACTCTTTTTCGTGGTGTGCATGGTGTAAATAATTTTTTTATCTCATTCGTCTCAATGTATTATTTAACACATTCATTTACATACACAACATATTTATTTTTTTGTGATATTATTCATAGAGTAGCCACACACCATTTGAAAACATATATTTAAACAACTAATCATCTTAATATCCTTAGACTAATGTTTTAGAAATGTATTTCATGTATAGATAGTTAAATCATCATTAAATTAAATGAATTATTTATCTCCATTTTTAAATTACCTTCTCATGGACCACATATGTGAGAATGAATTAAAATTATGGTATGATATTTATAAATAAAAACATTATTGTGATGTGAATTTTTAATAGTACAATTCTGAAAGTCGAATACCATATAGTACCTTTCTCTATTCATAATATGAGAAACCGAATCACTTCATATTTTGTAAATCAATCATAAATATCCATAGTAATTATAATAATTTATTCTATTATATAGATGATTTATTTCTTTAATAATTTGGTGGAATAAAGTCATTGAACCTCCCACTGGAAATATGTTACCCCTAGATTTCTATCCACATTCCACTATATTTAAATTTCTAACCAGAAGTCATAATTCATGAAAATAACCGCATTTACTCTATTATAGTGCTTATAATGACTCAAAATATTGTGTTTCAACCCATCAACATACAAGTTATTCATGAACTTTAGCATCATATCTTCAATTAAGAATAAACTAAAACCCATTATATACAGATAATTTTTATAATAAAGGTTATTTATTACATTTTTATAGTCTCCCAAATTATTTGATTATTTTATGACTTCTTTCATATTTTCAGAAAATTCTTTAAGAAATTTCTAAGGACACTAACATTTTGATGATGTAAATTCTTCTCCTACAACTTCATATTTTTCATTTCATTTATCCTTCTTCTATTGACACATTGGGATATTATAATCCATTATCCATAGTTTTAGTTTCAGAGTGAGGAAAATATTATAATGGAGACCATGTTGGTGAATTCTACCTCAATCTTCATGTAAATTTTGAATACTATTATGAATCACTAATCATGAGTTTTTTTTCATTAATATAAAAATTTATTCATTGAGTGATTTGATCCCCTCTAGCACTATCTCAAAAATCATATACATTCAATAGAATATATAAAGTTTAATGGCCAAATTAATTTTTAAGATAAATGAATCGAATGTTATATCTATCGTTATTAAATATGTACATTCCTATTTAGAAAATATTGTATTTAATGTTTTTAATCTATAATATTTTCTTTCAAATAAAACATTTTAGGACTCTTGTTAGAACCAAAATAATGGTATTTTCCCAACTCATAATTTTTTATAATTCAACCCCGTTAATACTTTTTATAATCACATTCTTTATTTTTTTTCTTGTTTGTGTTCCTTGAATTATCTGATTTATCAATGTCATCTTTCTAGTACATAATTTTGACTTCTTTACATGTTCCATAAATTCATGCATCCCAAAAATATTTTCATATTACATATCTTTATTTATGAGTGATCCTTATAAGTATTTTATAATTTCAATCTACATATATATTTCTTCCATTTATTTAAAAAAATTCCTAATGTTGAATATGAGGGTTCCGAATTCCTTTATGAAAGGAATTTGTTTTTGTTGAACAAGGTTAAGTACAATCACTATTTACATTACTATTTTTTCTATATTGATATTTGAACACTTATAATAATCATATAAAAAATATAAATCATCAAACAAATTTATAATAATTGAAATTTATTTGTATATAAATGGACTCTATAGTTTTAATTGTATAGTTTCCATTAATCAACTATATTATCTCCTACTCATATTATGTGATCTATGATGGAATCCGACTTAACTCTAACATAGCATAACTTCCATTTCTCTATTAATCAAATAAATATATACTGTTTTTGTCACTAATGATATTTTTTCACTCACATTGGAATTAAATTTCTTCTCATATATATCCCATGACATTCCAACATCATCAGCATCATAAAAAATTTAACTTTTATTACATATATATGTGAAATTATAGTTTTTTGATTTATTAAAATTATTCCCTTTCCGTTAGAGTAATTATTTGAAATATTGTTGTTTTATTTGTGTATTTTAATTTTCCTTATTTTTCATCATTGATAGATTCATACTCAATTTATTTATAATATTATGATAAAACGTATCATGTAGCACCATACTTGAAACATTTCACATTAATATTCCACCAATAATGTCGCATTTCTATTCCCAATTCCAACTCATTTAAAGAATAATATATTTCATTCATTTTATCCAATTATTCTTTTGTGTTTGAATAAAAAGATTTATCAACTTATTCTGTATTGTTTATTTTCATTTTAAATGAATAAAACTATATTTTTTTATAAATGAAAATATTTTTTTGAAAACTACCAAACCTTATAGAAAAGTAATTGAAAATACTATATGAGTCATCAAGTTGAGGTGAACCTAGATCCTTATATTAAAGTGTTGAAACATTACCATTAAAAAGTTTTTTATGACATTTATTATATATTAATCCACATTTGAATCATATATATCAACACCAAAGATTTTTATATATCTCACTGTTTTAAATATCCTTATATGAAAATAAGTACTGATTCATTATCCAATATATTTATGGGTTGATATTTGAATATAAAAAACTATTGTTTTTTCATCACCATGGTATTTACATCATAAAAAATTTCTATTATTCAAAAATTCCTTCATATATAAATATTATTTTTTTTACATTCTGAACACCTTTATTGATGAACTAGAATATATTTAATTCTAAGAACCAACATAATTTTAAAGAGTATATAATTAATTTCCGTACCTAAAAACTACTTTCCCTTGTGAAGTCAACCTATCAGTTTCAGTATCTAAAAGTAATGGGCTTATTGATAAAGGATATGATAATATTAAATCCTTCCAAATGTGATTAATCATCTAATAGAATGTTGTAATCCCCATTATATTTAATAAATTGTGATTTTAAATTATTTAGGTCAATTAATTCAGTGGAACAATGTTGAACCGAAGAGAACCATTTTTTATTCACCCTTCACAATTAGTTAGTAAATGAATGGATCATGGGATCTGATACCAAATGAAAATCCATAGGTGGGATCATTGAGATCACTGGGTGTATAATAGTGTTTCATATTAATTATAATGTTTCCATTTTAAAAAACCATCACTAATTTTTATAGAAAATTTATATCACTATTTTTTAATAAGATGATCTCATAGAATAATTAATAATAAATTTACAATGATTGACTCTCAAAATGTTATCTCAAATACTTGGTTTGATTCAGCATCACCCGTGATCACGTTATCTATTACTATCATAAAATAATTTACAAATATAATGGTATATCAATTTAAATTTTTTTATATTCTATTGTGTGTCCCATATTGTTACAAGACCATATAGATCTTTGTCTTTCACATGTCACTATTACACCACCCTAATAATTTAACAACGTTTTCATTATATAGGTTCTTTTCATTCATCATTCACTCTTGGTGGTCTGTTTTTCTCCATATTTTTTCTTACATGATAATGAGAATTAAATTTTTGTAATAATTTTACATTATGTATCCCTATTCAATAAAATGATACACAACTTTGATCTGTAAGAATTCCCCTCTCAATTATTTTTTTAAAAAATAGGATCTCTTTCTTACCTCAACATTTTAAAATTGATATTTATTATCAAACATTATTTAATATATTTGTTATGTCCACAAGGCTGAATACCCTGAGAGGGGGGTGAATCATGGTATGACTAATTTAAAATTAACGCCCGTTCTGATCTTACTTCGCTTTTAATAAAAACACTCTTCTCTCCCTTTCATGTTGCACAATGTAAGTAGAAAGTAAAGCATGCACAGAACACATCAATTTTGCTTGGTTCACCACAAAGGGCTACATCCAATGATCATATGCCGACAATTTTCCGGACGTACCAATTCCACTAAACTTCACTAGATGTGGATTACAATGTTAGGGCTAGATCACTTCTATGCCCAGGCTCATAGGCTTTACAAGTTTAGGGTCATCTCACTGCTTTCCCAAGGTCACTCTTTGTTTCTCTCTATCTGGCTCACTGCCGGTGGAGAGGATCACCTTTTTTATCTTACTTTGCTCACTGCTCTTGGAAGGAATCCACTCACAGTTTATAGACCTGTAGGTCTCTTCATTTGCATGAATTAATGCATCTTCCACTATAAGTAGATGCTCTGTTGAAGCCCAATTATCACCCGTAGATGAATATCTCTTTGCACCGAAGGAATCGGGAAAACTCCCAGCTTCTACGCAGCCTAAAAATCACTGCTGGAAATAATCCTTACTTGGCGTGAAAGTTTATCTCGGTGCACAAGTCACAACTGGTGCGCAAGTCAACCACAAACACTTGCGCGACACAACCTTCTTCAACTCCAAACATGTGTGACACACTTCCTTTTACGCCCAATCCATATTGGTGCGCAACTCCACACTGGCGCGCAGCTTCAAAAAATGGCGCGCAACTATCACCCTAGCACGCACGTCCTACCTGTGCGACTACACACACCACTTACGGGACCCCCACACCTGCGCGACGGGAGATCTGATTTCTCAAAGTGTTGAAATATGGTAAAGAATGAAGAGGGGTGTACCAATATTTATAGGAAAATTGACCACCCTACGTGATGGCACGCAAGTCACCTGCGTGACCCAGTCTCGTCGCGCAAGTCTTCTGTCAGTTTAGACACTTGTGTGACCAACTCCCAAACTTGTGAGAACCTACTTCCTTATCCATATTTTGATCTTATGATCTTGAAAAACATATGGCACACATGTTTCCTATACTCCAATCCCTCAGAGCGCAAGTCCCTTTGACAAAAACACTTTTCTTCATTTGTCGATTTTCAGGCCCAAAAATTTGGCAAACACTAGAAAACGGCGCCACCTTGTATCTGTTCTTTTGTACCGCCTCCAGATCATACATTCCTTTTGTAAATGTTATTTAATAAAACATGGATCGTTGACCTCAGCTCTTGAACTCGACATTCCATCATAAAATCCTCTTTGTCAACAAATTTGTATTTCATTGGTTTGCTTTGTCAACAATCACCACTCAGATGTCCACTTTGTCAACAAACACAATCACCTCAAAAATGCTTCAATGATGTCTTGAGGGATTTTTTCCCAACAATATCCCCCTTTGGGTTTGTTGAAAACTCTTCTATGGAAAGATACATCATTAATTCTTCATCCACCATTTGCCTCATTGCGATTCTGATAGCGATCAAGGATTTACTCAACACATACTCTAAGCCCACATGAGCGATGCTCGGTGTGAGAAACAAGATTAAATGAAAAGTTCATCAATGAATCACTTCATCTATGATATCCACTATTGACACCAAACTGATACCAATTTGTACTAAACTTATACCAATTGTTGAAGGACTTGTTGGAAGACCAATGTTTTCTTGGAAATATTTTTACCACATTCCAACACTACCCTTCTACACCACTTCTCTGCTTTTATCACGATCATCAGCTATCGTGATATCTAATCTTCGATCGATCACTTCTAGCATCATCAGATTTAATATGCTCCCCCTTTCTGCTCGCAGTTTCAACACCTCTTTATCCTTATTTCCTGTGTTGTCCAAGCTATGCTCTGGCTAATCACATTCAACTAGCTTCAACTCCCCCTATCTGGCTGCTCCACTTATCAGTTTCTCCCCATATCATTCATGATTTATCAAAGAACCACATTGTCTCCCCCTTGAAAAATCACTATTTTCTCCCCCTTTGTCAACGAACACAAAGGATACTCATTTGTAGTCTATAACATAGTAGAGAACACATATCAGCACATTAGGGAAAGATACATCATACCTCGGAGAGAGGGGGTGTTCCACATCCACACTATTTCAAGGGCGGGGAATCGACTGAACTCCCAGAGCTAGTCGGTGCCTCTCAAAAGCTTCCTTGGGTAAGGCCTTTGTTAGAATGTCTGAAACCTAGAGCTCTGTAGGCACATACTCCAACTTCAGGATTCCTTGCTCAACCTTCTCCTTGATAAAATGATACTTTATCTCAAGGTGCTTTGTCCTTGTGTGATAGATGGGATTTTTGATGAGATTTATAGCACTTGAGTTATCACACTGGATTCCGATCGGAGGCTTCACTTCAACTCCCATATCTTCAAGCTGCCGCTTCATCCACAATAACTGGGTGCATGCTTGATTGGCCGCAATATACTCAGCTTCCGCAGTGCTTAACGAAATGCAATCTTGCTTCTTGCTTAGCCAAGAAATACACAATCCACCAAGATAGAATGCAACACCTGACGTTGATTTTCTATCATCTGCTGAACCGGCCCAGTCTGCATCAGTATATCCCAATAACTCTGTCTGAGATTTGTCAGTATATTTCAAGCCTAAATCCACTATGCCCTGGATATACCGAAGTATTCTTTTCACTGCAAGCATGTGGATTTCTTTGGGATTACTCTGAGATCTCGCTACTTGGAATGTGGTGAAAACAATATCAGGCCTTGTTGTGGTTAAGTACAATAGACATCCAATGATTTTCCTGTATTCTGTGATATTAACTGCCTTGCCAGCCTCATCTTTTGATAATTTCATCTGGGTTGCAACCATAGTTTTCATCTCCTTGGAATTATCCATTCCAAACCTTCTCAAAACCTCTTTGGCGTATTTGTATTGAGAAATGAATGTTCCATTACTTCCTTGTGTCACCTGTAATCCAAGGAAAATTTTTAGCTCTCTAATCATTGACATTTCAAACTTATTTGTCATGAATTTGGAAAATTTCTTGCACTGAGCTTCATTTGATCCGCCAAATATTATGTCGTCGTCATAAACCAACACCATAATCCTTTGATTACTTTCATTGCTGAAATAAAGATTGTAATCAACTCCCCCACGCTGAAAACCAAGCTTCTTTAAGTACTGATCAAGTCTTGATTACCATGCCCTTGGTGCTTGTTTCAGGCCATACAACGCCTTTTTTAGCCAGCAAACATTGTTCTCATCCTCATGAATGAGAAATCCATCTGGCTGCTCAATGTACACTTCCTCTTCTAGAACACCATTCAAGAACGTGGATTTGAAATCCATCTGGAACACTTTGAACTTTATTTGCACTGCTATGGCCAAAAATAATCTGATTGTCTCCATCCTTGAAACTGGTGCTAATGTCACGTCTACATCTACTCCCTCTATCTGGGAGTATCCCTTGCACACAATTCGTTCTTTGTTTCGAATCACAGTTCCATATTCATTCATCTTTTTGCAATAGACCCATTTAGTCCCGATGACTTTCTTTTCTGCTGGCCTCGAAACAATCTACCATGTCTGGTTCTTCTCGATTTGATCAAGCTCTTCATTCATAGCCTGAACCCAGTTTTCATCTTCAGCTGTATCAGAAAAACATTTTGGCTACACCTGAGATAAAAACGATGTTTTCTGTAATGACTGCATTCTTCGAGTCTGAACTGGAGTTGTCTGATCACCAATGATATTCTGCCTATCAATTTTAGCTCGACTCTTTGGCTTCCTTGAAAACATAGACTTGACACTTTCTTGTTCATCATCAGTATCTTCTTCTGAGTCAGCCTCTGCAACTTCTGCTCCCCTTGTGTTGCTTACCTCATCATCACTTTCGTCCAGGAACTGTTCACTGGGTCATTGAGTATTCTTTTCATTTTTGACTATAGTGACATCATTGCTCTCAACAATTTTTCCCAGCTTTTTGTTGAAGCATTTATATTCTTTTATTTTCCCTGAGTATCCACGGAATATACCCTCATCTCCTCATGCCTCAAACTTCCTATGATTTTCTTTGTTGACAATGAAACACATACTTCCAAATATTAGAAAGTATTTCAACGTTGGCTTATTTCCGTACCACAGTTCATACGGAGTCTTCCCTTGCTTCGGACACAACAGTGACCTGTTTGAAACATAGACCGATGTCAACACTGCTTCCTTCCAAAATTTCTCTAGTAGTTCTTTGTCAATAAGCATCTTTCTGGTCATGTTTTTGATGATCTGATTTCTCCTTTCAACCACACCATTCTGTTGGGGAGTTGTTACTAGTGAAACTTGATGCCTTAACCTGTGTTTCTTGAGATACTCTTCCACTTGACTATTTGTGAATTCTGTACCGTTATCTGTACGGAACATCAAAATTTTCTTCTCAATAATCCTTTCTGATTCCATCCTATACTTCTTTATGCAACTAAACACCTCTGTCTTAGGGGTAATGACAAATACCCAGGCCATTCTGCTGTAATCATCAATGAAAAGAATATAGTACCTTTTCCAATTTATAGCTCGTGGTGAGATAGGTCCACATACATCAGCATGAACCAGTTCGAGCACTCTAGTTGATTTCTGTTCCTTTGGCTTGTATGTATTTCTGATGATCTTCCCTTGTTGGAAAGCATTACACGTATGAGTGCGATCACATGATAGTTTGGGAAGGTCTCTAGCAGCATCACACTTTACGAGATCTTCCATAGATGGTTGGCATAGATGACCAAGTCGCTTATGCCACAGCTGGTTTTCTTCCTCTCTGGATAAAAGACATGTATCTTCTTCCCCACCTACAAGGTAGAGATTTCCCTTTGACCTTTTTCCCTGCAGAACATCTGCTCCATCTTTTCCTTTCACAACACACATCTTCTTGGTAAATCGGATAGAGTCCCCGAAGTCACATAGTTGACTGACACTGAGTAAGTTATGACTAAGACCGTCTACTACCAAGACATCAACATGTCTCATCTCTTTTCCCCCAAACTTGGCTTTCCCTGAGCCAACAATCTTCATGCCTTCATCATTTCCAAATTTGACAACTCCTTCTTTGTCATATTTGATACCTGTAACAAGATCCTTATTACCCGTCACGTCGGATGTGAAACCACTGTCAAGGATCTAAACACCAGATCGATCTGATGCTTTAAGGGAAATCTCCTCCACCACAGAATTCTCATTTTTCTTCTTCTTGGTCCATAATTTTTTGTTCACACTCGGCATGGATTGAGTCTTCTGTTCTTTCTCAGAGTATGATGGACCAGCCTCATCTTGCAAAGCCACAAATCTATTCTGCATTTTTAACTCACCTGTCGGTTTATTTACCTTCTTCTTGGGAACGTTTTGATTTTGCTTTGGAACATTTCTCTTAATGGTCGAAGTGCAGTACCTAGCCATGTGTCCAAATCCTCTGCACCAAAAACAGTGTCCTTCGAAATCTGTTCTGGAAAACCA
The DNA here is from genome assembly GCA_963277665.1 of Viscum album. Taxonomy (NCBI): domain Eukaryota; kingdom Viridiplantae; phylum Streptophyta; class Magnoliopsida; order Santalales; family Viscaceae; genus Viscum; species Viscum album. Next base: position 1,954,272,859 of record OY728127.1, on the reverse strand, counting down.
TTCTTTATTTGGCTACCATCTCTGTTCCTGTTCCCTTATATATCTCTTGGTTTTAGAACACACATACTATGAATGTCTCATTTTCCCACAGCAAAAACATCTGATATAGGATGAATTCCTTCGTGATACTTCAGCACTATGATTTTCCCATTGGGATCTCTGAATATTCTGATTCTGTTTTGTGCCCAAATCAACCTTCAATTTCAGGACGGTTGCTTGCGGTCTGACTACAATTGTCACAGATTTTTGTTCCTGATTCATCCCTAAAACGGCCTTAACATCTGAGCTCAATTGGTGCTTCTTCCTTGCTGAACTGCTAGGATCCTCTTTCATCTTCTCTTTATTCTGAATGGCCAGCTTTTCTGATATCACATTGGGGGTCAAGAGTTTTTCTTGATCCTTAATTTTTTTTTCGCAGACTGACCACTTCTTCTTCATGCTCTTTGATACATCTGACCTGCTCCTTTCCTATGTTAGTCAAACAATCAATTTCCTTCTTTTATTCCACAATTTTAATATTATACTCAACAATATTTTCTGAGCTCTCTGGTGTTGAGGATTTTAGTCTATCAATTTCTTCTAACATCTTAGACTTTTCTTCATCCTGTTGTTGCATATAGAGTTTGGCATCGTGAACCACTTTATTGGCTTTCTTCATTTTGGCTCTCCAAACTTCTATCTCCTCAAGAGCTGCTTCCAATTCGGCTTCCATATCAACTCTCCCTTCAATTTCTTCTTCCTCATCAGCTTCAGCTTCTTCCTTTTTCTGAGAACTACCAACAATCGCCACCAAGGAATTTACCCCATCATCTCTGCAATTTTCTGTTTCCTCAAACTCATCATCCTCAAACTCATCTGAACTTTCATATTCTTGGGAAAGAAGATTATTTTTCTTGATGAAATTTCTCTTGAATTTCTTCTTCCCTTTCACAAACTCTGAAGTATTCTTCTTGGGAGTTTCAACATCAACATCATCATCATCGTTATCTTGAAATTTCTTGGGGCATCTTGCCGCAAGATGAACAACCTTTCCACATCAAAAGCATGCTATTGGAAGTTTACCTTTAAAATTTCGTCTTCCTCTTTGCAGATTTGAAGAAAGGAATGACATCACATCATCTATCTCTTCTTCTTCATTAGAATCTTTAATGGTGAGTTTCTTCATAGCCTTGAATGCCACCTCTTTGGATTTCCCCTTTTCCACAGTCTCGTTATCATTGTTTCTCATTTCATATGCAACAAGAGTGTTGTGCAGGTTATGCAATGTCAGTTCTTTTGGGTCATTATCTTCCAAAACAGAAACTTTCGGATTGAACCGAGGTGGAAGTTTTCTCAATATGCGCTTCACAATTTTTATATCTTCGATAATTTCTCCAAGAACCCGCAGGTATTATACCACAACACTTACCCTGTCAAAGAATGCATCAACAGAGTCATTCGGGTTCATTCTCAGATCTTCATACTTGTTCCACAACACCTGCAGCTTTGCCTATCTGACCTTTGTATCCCCTTTATATATATTCAAAAGATTTTCCCACATGGCATGTGACGTTTTGCATGACATCACCTTTGTATAAATGGGATTGAAGAGGGCTCCCCCTAAGGCATTTATTGCTTTGGAATCAGCATCCAACTCTCTATCTTCAGCTTCTGATAATGCACCACTATCAATATCAGCCATGATACCATGCATAGCTGCTGAAAACACATCCTTTCCCAAAGATCGGAAATAGTGTTGCATTCGATTCTTCCATATCTGAAAATTACATTCTTCGAGGGTCAGAATCCCTTTATGATTAGTGACCTCCATCGAGAGACGAACAACTTTCAACCTTTATCTCTGATACCAACTGATAGGTCCACAAGGCTGAATACCCTGAGAGGGGGGCAGGGTGAATCAGGGTATGACTAATTTAAAATTAACGCCCGTTCTGATCTTGTTTCGCAGTTAAGAAAAACAATCTTCTCTCTCTTTCATGTTGCACAAAGTAAGTAGAAAGTAAAGCATGCACAAGACACAACAATTTTACTTGGTTCACCGCAAAGGGCTACGTCCAAGTAGCATACGCCGACAATTTTCTGGTCGTACCAATTCCACTAAACTTCACTAGCTGTGGATTACAATGTTCGGGCCAGATCACTTCTAAGCCTAGGCTCACTGCCTTTACAATTTTAGGGTCAGCTCACTACTTTCCCAAGGGTCACTCCCTATTTCTCTCTATCTGGCTCACTACCGGTGGAGATGATCACCTTCTTTATCTTCCTTTTCTCACTTCTCTTGGAAGGAATCCACTCACAGTTTATAGACCTGTAGGTCTCTTCATTTGCATGAAGGAATGCATCTTCATCTGTAAGTAGATGCTCTATTGACGCCCAATTTTCACCCGTAGATGAATATCTCTTTGCACCGAAGGAATCAGGAAAACTCCCAGCTTCCACGCAGCCTGAAAATCACTGCTGGAAATAATCACTTCTTGGCGCGCAAGTCTATCTCGGCGTGAAAGTATCGGCGTGCAAGTCACAACTGGCACGCAAGTCTACCTCAAACACTTGCTCGACACAACCTTCTTCAACTCCAAACTTTCGCGACACACTTTCTTTTATGCCCAATCCATATTGGCGCGCAACTCCACACTGGCGCACAACTTCAAAAACTGGCGCGCATCTATCACCCTGGCGCGCAATTCCCACCTGCGCGACTACACACACCACTTGCGCGACCACCACACCTGCTTGACGGGAGCTATGATTTCTCAAAGTGTTGAACTCTGGAAAAGAATGAAGAGGGATGGTCCAGTATTTATAGGCAAATTGACCACCCTACGCGAAGGCGCGCAAGTCACCTGCGCGGCCCAGTCTCGTCGCGCAAGTCTTCTATCCTTTTAGACACTTTCACGACCAACTCCCAAACTTGCGCGAACCTACTTCCTTAGCCATATTTTGATCTTCTGATCTTGAAAAACATATGGTGCGCATGTTTCCTATATTCCAAGCCCTCGTCCCGCAAGTCCCTTTGCCAAAAACGCTTTTCTTCATTTGTCGATTTTCAGGCCCAAAAATTTGGCAAACAATAGAAAACAGCGCCACCTTGTATCTTTTCTTTTGTAACCCCTCCAAATCATCCATTCCTTTCATTAACGTTCTTGAATAAAACATGGATCGTTGACCTCAGCTCTTGAACTCGACATTCCATCATAAAATCCTCTTTGTCAACAAGTTTGTATGTCATTGTTTTGATTTGTCAACAATCACCACTAAGATGTCCACTTTTTCAACAAACAGAATCACCTCAAAAATGCTTCAATGTTTCCTTGAGGGATTTTTGCCCAAAAATATTAATAAATTATTTTTGAAAATTTCCATGAGCATTTACCATTATTATAATTTAGGTAAACTATTCAACAATTCATCCTCAAATTTCTTAAAATATCTATCATAAAGTATTTAATTTAGATTACCACCAATATTGCACCAATTTCTTATCGAATTAATACATCCACACATGTTGACATTTTTATATCCTCAAAAAAAGTTAATATTTTTTTAATTAATTAAATTTAATTAGACTATATCTATATATTTATCTATGAATTATTATGATGTGACACTCTTTTTTATAACACTAAACCCTCAATCATTAGGTAGCATCATAATATATTATTGGGATTATTATGAAAATTAATATTACATAATAATGAACCACATTAATTTATTAATTCATAAATGTTCTTTTTATTTAATTTCTAATTTTTAATTATTGAGGAAAACCTGTAGTTCTAAAAATTACCGACTCATAAAATGTCACTACATACACTTTTAAACTATTATGTAAATCTTAGGAAGACTCTTTTTTACTTCTATGAAGTCCACACTATTCCTATATAGTGATATATTCTTTTATGTGGTAGAATACTCTTTCCAAGTTGGAGTGTAATCTTTTGTATTATAATGTACTCTTCTATAGTGGAATGTTATTTTTATAATGTATATATTAAAGAATATAACCCATGAGACAACATTTATTATGTATTTAATTTTTATTAAAAAGTAAGAAAATGCACTTCCAATATTAATAGTTTATGTTCAAATTATAAAATTTTCTCCTTCGAAGTAAAACTTTTTTCCAATTTTCACTATCTAATGTGTATAAAGATTATTCCAACATTATGAGCACATATGAAAAATATAGCTTCAAAATTTTTAATTCAATAATACATTAAAAAACCTCTAGACTTATTCCTAACTCATCCAAACATCCACAAAGTCATCATCTAGTATATTATAATTCATTTTTTGTTGACTTTGAATTTGATTTATGCCCTGAAAACAATAACCAAAACAATTATTAGATCAATATAAAACGTTTTCAAAACATATTCTCTTGATAGATTACACAATCTGAAGAACATAATATCTAATTTAATAAAAAAATACCTTAAAAAAGGTCACAATATCTATTTTACTAAAAAAATTTAAGATCAAAATGATTTCAAAGAATGTTCATTGATCGTAGAGACCATTTAATATAATACGTTATTTTATTCCTAATACATGAACTCTATTATATCCAATGATTTTGTGATGAAAACTATTTCATCTTAAGATTCATTGAATAATTATTATTCTATTTATTAAAAAAACATAAATTTTAAAAAATATTATCCTGTATCTATCATATAGAATTGATTTTATCTAGTTTGAAATGTCATTCTTATAGTAATGGATGATATTTATAAAACTAATACAATTTAATATCTCTCAATTTAAATTTAATTAATTTTTAAACCATGGGAATTATATTACAATAAACGGTGATGTCATTTAATAACTTTCTTTTAGTCTTTAACAGAATAAGAAAACTCAGTTAATGTGTGACAGTAATAGTTAGAATATAATATTTGATGGTTAAACTAAAATATTAATACATTACAACATTTTATAATGTATTTTTCATATTTATAATATTGTTTAATTTAATTATATTAGATTTTTTAATTCCTAACACATAATTTTTTTTATTTATAAATATATGTACTAATGACCCTTAGAAAGAAGTTCCAAATGGTCTATAATGAAAAAATATTAATTATTAATAATAAGAAATACCGTCAAAACGTTTTCATATACTTATTAATAAATGAATATATGTTTATTTTATAGTGAATGATGACTTCCATTATCATACCTGAGAAGTAAATGTTTTTTCATAAATAAAACTCATATATAGAGTCCACCTTATTTTAAATCATTGTGAAAAAAATTCAATACTCTGAGAAATTGAAAATTTATAGGTTAAAATTTATTTTAGAATTTTGATTGTAATGAAAAAATATAAATTAGTGTCTTATTAATTTTTTTAAAAAAAATAATATATGTAAAATTTAAATTCATTCAATTAATTTTCTTATGATGATTTTAAAAAATAACTTATATTTAATTTTTACTAAATGAATTTCATTGGTTAAGAAATGTGGGTCAATAAAATATTAAATCATGTTAATTTTTAATAAAATAATGGAATAGAATATTTACCATAAATGGAATCCCATTATTTTTTAATAAAAATAATAATTGCATACAATGCATTGATAATGTACATAAAAATAAAAAGTTGTAATATAGCCCAAAAATAAAAAAAAATAAAAAAAATTGAAATTAAAAATTTATAATGACATGTTAAATGAGATATCACACAAACACAACCAATAATATTAGAATAATGAAAAATAGTCAATATATGACTTGGAATTATTGATTTAACAATAGTGAATCTTGAGATTTACTGTAGCGAATTATTAATATTGTAAACCATAGGTATTCATATGATGCATAATTATTATATATTTATTTCACTAGTAATTTATTATTTACACAATAAAATACCATTGTAATTTTATAATATCCATTGGGACCAATAAAAATAATTAAAAATAATAATTAATATAAATTAATAATAAATATATGTATGATAACATTCTAAAAGGATTTCTTGAATCAAGTTGGCTAATTTTTATATATGCACATATTTTTTATAAGTTAAGTTTGAGTTATATTAGTAAAAATTTATATAGAATATATTTTAAAATTATTATAAAAAATAAATTTATGTAATCATTTTTATTAAAATATTTTATATAATTAATTATGCATCATATAATAGTTATTTCAATATATATACAAGAAATATATTCACCAATATAATGATAAATATTAATCTATAAAATAAAATATTTTTTCCCTTATATTGTTTGGATTTATTGTAAAATTTAAATTTGTGAATTTTTTTTATAAATTTGGATAGGTTTCAATAATTTTTTAAATTATCATTTATTAATTACATTTTGGTGTATTTTGAATAATTTTATTTTAAAATGTTTAAAATTTTATGAATAGTTAAGATATTTTGGTTACTAATAAATTATTTTTTATGAAAATATCAAGTCGTTAAAATCAATGAATAACATAATAAAATTCATGGCATAAAATTTATTTACTATGTAAATTAAATCTTTTATAAATTATAAACATAATTTCCAAACAATTTAATCATTTTTCAAAACCTATAAAATATTATATTTAAGTGAAAAAATTGGTTATTTATATTTAATAAATTAACATCTACATTTCATTTTAATTTTGTTGTGTTTAAATGATAGTGAAGATAATATTTCTACATTAGACACAAATAAATTTAATAATAATATGTATAATTTATTTATTTTGTCCCAAATAATAAGTTAATAAATATTTAATCAATTATACCACTCCATGTTTTGTATATAAGAACCCTTTTTCCATTTATTCCTCATCACCCATAATGATCGATTCCATGAAATATATCAACAAAAATCTCTCCATATACTCACATAGACATGTCATAGATCCCCTTCTATAAGAAAATGACTTTGTTCCAAAATCCTTATACTCAATCCAAAGGAGGAAAATAAAGGAGTTATGGTATGTATTTTCAATCATACACCATTAATTTAAAAACATTACATAAATTATACATTACAATAATTTTTCATAATTTAAAATTTTTAATATTTCAAAGTGTTCCCATCTATTTGATCACTTATTAAATGAATATTACCCATTACCTCCCATTTAACCCCTTTCTAATGTCCCTTATATTTCCAAGTTAATGTTCTTAGGTCTATCATTAAATTTCTACATTTAGGATATTTTCTCATTAATGATTTTATGAATCCACTTAATTTCAAAACAGATATACTTTCTTATGTTTATATCATTATATTTATTGATTATATGTGATAGATTTCTCATTTCATCTCATTGAATGTTTTTTAAAATTTATATTTCTATAGATGTAAGTTTCCAAAAATTTATCTATTTTCATATCATTAATCCTATACCCTGTGAACCACAAAAAATTATTCAAATGAATCATTGAATCCAAATAATAGTTTATCTGTAATATTTTGATGAATTTAAAATATTTATTATCTTTAAATGACTTATAATGTCTCTTAAGTACAAAGTTTACTGAAGATAGTTTTTAATTTTCCTATATGAGTGTATTTATTTTTTTTCACATAAGTCAATAATGAGTTCTTTTACAATTATATTAAATGTTTATACGTATTATAAATTATAAATTTGTTTTTATATTACTATTATGGAATTAATAAACGTAAATAATTATATTTATGTCAATTATAATTCACCATATATGTTTTAAGCATCATTAAGAAGATTATGGTGGATTACATAATGATTTATATCTATCAACTGAACAATTAATCACCCCGACTTCTAGATTTATGTCATATATATATATATGGGATATTTTGGATTTTATTGAATGATGTGAGGGTGGGTATTTATCATTAAAATTACATGTAAATTGATTTGGAAATATGATTTCTATAACCTCATATTTATCGATGGAAGGAAATTTAAATCCTCTTAAGAATAATACATAGTATGAAATCAATGATAACAAACAAAAATAACCAAATAAAATTGAAAAATGTTTGGAATTATGTATTTTTTAAATATAATTTTATTTATAATGTATCTAAATCTGAATTGAGCCAATATTCAAGGTATGGTGGTTTCATCGAAATTTACAAGATTTTCTTAAATATCTTCACAATTGACTATAACCACTTCTTTATAATTTCATATAAATGTTTTCAATGTATAATATTAAATTACTCCATATTATTGCAATTTATTTTCATCGCTTAACTTCTCATGGAAGTATTTATATCAAACAATATGTTTTTCTTAAATGGGAATTCCCAGACATATTCTTTATGAAAATTATTTTCCCCTACTATTTGTTTTTTCATTTTATTTATTACTGATCTCCATTATCTCAATATTTTATTCTATAAATTTTTTCTTTATTTTATTATTTTAAATACACACTATATGATTATAGATTTTCTTACACTATTAATTTTTTATAACTGAATTTCTAATGGTGTCTAGGTCAATTTAGTGGTTTTCTTGAATTGTGGGGTAAGAGATGAGTTTTTAAATATGATATTTCATATGGAAGAGGTATGTTCAAGTTTTATGTTATGAATTTTAGAATTATGGTATGTGTCACAATATGTAGTTGTTTCACTATTTGGGTTGTATTCCTTGAGATTTTAGTGCAACACTATGTCAATTTTGATGTTATATATAGGTGTGGTTGGTATAGTCACATAGTTAATGTATAATAGTTACCCTAATATATAGTCCATATAAATCCTTATATATCTCCCCAATTTTATATAGTTTTACTTATTTAAGATTCAATCTCTACATTAGAATTTCAAATCACAGAGTTTATTGTCTATGGGATATTTCTTTACATTCTATGAGTGTCCATTTGGGTATAACCAACAATATTGTGTTGTAAATCCCGGAAAAGTTGGTGCATGGTTCTTATTTTAGGATATCATTGAGTTATGATTATAGGTTTTTCACAGTGATTTTATAAATTATTATTTACAAACTTTTTTCAGGTTAGGGATCATTGTGGCATACTGAAAAGGATAGGTTATGGTTTTTATGGCCTTGATTTGGTTTTAGAAGAACAATGTGAGTCATTCCATGGGTTTATTATGTTTAAAAATTAATTCATGATTCCATAATCCATCCATGAACCCCATTATTCTAATTTAAGGAGAAATCATTTATTGAGAGGTGAATGGGGAGTAATATGACGATATTTTTCAATGATATTCATATTTATGCCCCTAGTTGTTGGTTAAATCAATATAAATCCATGAAACAGTATTTCCTAGGGGTTTCTATAAAAATTGGACTCCCCTTGAATTAACTCAAATGGTAAAACATTTTCTTAAATCTTATTCCATAATGAAGTCATTTTAGGTGAACATTATCCATTATGGTATATACTAACCCCTTTTCAATGTGATATAACAATCGTAAATCCATGGTATCAATTTTTCCCTCTCTTTCAATTTGTCCATTATAATTTTATCATTCCAAGTGAAGAAATTTTTATTTTATTATATCAATAAATCATCATTTTTGATTGAAGGATGTTTTTTAGTGGATAATGTATTTAAATTTTTTTTCACAATGATGTTACATATTATTGTTTATCATCAATAATTCCTCCTTATTTTGTGACCATTAATGATTTATATTGTGGTATGAGATTCTGGAAATCTCCATCATATTTAGGTTTAAATTTGAGACTGTCATTTTTTTGTATGGTTAAAAAATATTTTATTCTTTAAAATATGATAATAAAGTATAACTAATCATTAGAATAATCGGTAGTGTAGTTTTGTTTGTATTTATTTTGTTCTTCATGTTCTTACCATATTAATTTTCTTAGGTTGTCTACAGTAATGTTTATATGTTTTTTAGTTCTTTCATTATATATAGAAAGCCTAAAAGCTATTAAAAATATTAAATACAATATGATAAAGAGGATAATATACAATGAAATCACCAAAATATTATTAATCCATATATATTATCAATATTATAATGAATTTAATTATGAATATTATTTATATTATTATTACTAATGTTAATTGTTGTCAAAATGGGGCTCAATTGAAAGTGACCCCTATTAATAATTAATTGGACTAATTAAGATGGTAAGAGATTATGTTGGCATCTGAAAATAATCCAAATGGATAGAAATATTTGGTCTCCATTTTAACTATGATTTATTGAATTGATATAAGTAATTTATAGTGTCCATTTGTATTTATTTAAATAAAATTTATAGTTTTCTACCATATATATAAATAATATCGTGCATTATATTTGATTTAAATTTAATATTGATACATTTAAATGATTTGGAGTGGGAGGATAACTAGTGGATTTTTTCCTGATGGATCCTTCATGTGGACAATGGTGGGATAGTACAGATAATGTTAATAATAGATGGGGACGATGTTAGGACTATAAATCAGATTGGGATCCCTTATTATTTAATATATTATTTTATTGTAAGATTTATTTCTTATTTGATTCAAGTATATAAATACATAAATTAGTTATATTATTGTCTTAGTCAGAAAGATCATGGATGGTAATAATTAATTAATTAATTTGGGTTGTAATACTTTATATGAAATTAATGATGATAACTTAATTCTAATAAGTATAAATCTTAGATTGGTTATATTTTTAAAATAACATGGATATGAAATCGACAACAACAATGGTTAAAAAACAAAACATATACTTAGATTTTATATGTAAGTATTAATAAAAAATTAATGGTTGAATATAATAAATTATTTATATATGATTATAAATAAATGACTAATGATAGGGTTGAATAATGATGCAAGTGTTTTATAAATTTTTTTGACATTCTCTACCTTGGTAATGGTTTTTAATTATCATGAGGGATATTAGATATATATGATATCGTGGATAGGATGTTTTCCTTTATAATTGTTGTCTGTAATAATATTTAATATGTTATAAGATTTCTTACACACCACCTATATATTTCAATTACTTTACTGATACCATTATATGAATATTGGTGCTAGGTGCTATATAAAATTCTGGGTCTTCAAGGATACAATCACATCCGATATCTTTTTGTGGTAATATTTTTCTTATTTACATAATGGAATTTATCAATGGTTTCCCCTTGAAATTTTGGTGTAAAATTGATATTTTTTCTTGATATCATGTGGGGCACTATGTCACATCCAAGACTCATATGCCAAGGAATGGTTCCCTAACTCCAATGGGTCACATAGCCTTAATAACCCCTTCCCAAACATTAGAGGATATGAACTAGAAGAGAGGTAATATGTGTGTATATAGGGAGGATATTCCCTCAAACCTAGAGTGTATCAGAAAGAATATCAATACAATATATAGGTTTCAGAAATAGTAAACCATGTTTCATATTTTAATAGTAGAAGACTAATAGTATATACAAGCTAGAAATAATATCATAAAGAGGGTGATGATACATGTCATATATTTCTAATAAAATATCCAAAATGAGAATACAAGGACGATTTATAATCTATTTAACAAAAGTAAATAAAATGAAATATAACCCAAATAGCATCGCAGGCCTCCACATGGTCCCATGCGTTTTTGATCCTATGTTGCATATTAAGGACCTATATTAGGTTGTTTTACCTTATCATTACTGGAAATCATATTATCTTTTTGGGCCCAAATATATGACCCTAATAGGGTGTGATAATAACTCCCAGTAGGAAACCACCGGTTGAATATGGAAATTAGTCAATGATTATATATGACATGAAATGTAAAATAATAAAAATAGTATGCAAGAAAGTACCAAAATATAAACATCCTATATGAAGTAGTTCTTATTTACATTCAATTCATTCCCATTTAACAATTCAATTACATTGAATTTATAATTCCTGACATCCAGATAAAGCTCAACAAACCTCATATTAATGGTAGTACAATAGATGCCTTAGAAGGTCAGGTAAAAAGTAAAATTGAAGACTAAATTCATGATTTTCTTTGTCTTGGATGACACATCATAAATCAATTCATTTATAATTAAATTCACAATCATAGCCCATCCTTGAAAGTCCAATTTTGTAATTCTAGTATAACTCTATGTGAAATATGAACCAACACCCTAACAAAACATATGTGGTGAACATATTAGTATCTCAATATTACTCTATGTGATGATACGAGTCCATCATGAGAGTTCTTCAAAAGAAGCCCCATGTATCACTCATGACATATAATTAATTCCCATTTTGAGTCATTGGTAATCCATTATGATTCCATGTGTCCCTTGGTATATAAGGGAATTTTAAATAATTTTATCCATGGAGAATATCATTTGGATCCATGTATCAATATTGATAATATCTTATTAACCATTGACTTCATCCATTTCATTATGTGGTGAATCCATGTATCACTCAAGTTATATGGATCAACATTCACATGTGTCTATCCATGTAATTTCTAAGTGGAATACATTTATCCATTTAGGATATTTTTAAATTTACAAATTCAATTTCATTGAAAACATTCATTTAACATACCAAGGAAATATCCAATGAATTCAATATAACTAACATCAAAACGATGACTCCGGAAAGGACCAACCTCATGGGTGTAGCCATTCATTTAATCATGATGGAATATTAAGGTAACGAGCTTTTGGTGTATATTCCATCCATTACATTGATTCATCTCAACATAACTAATGTATAATAGTGATAAAGGGTTATACTGATACTAACATGGATATATTCAATATAACAAGCCTAACAAACCAATCATGTTATCACATGGAATAATTGTAATATAACTCACATGGGAAAATAAAATATTTTTGAATTCAATCCAATTACACCAATTCATGTCAGATCCTCTACCTAACAATCATGGGTAAATAAATTTAAGGAAATCATGATTAAACAAGAAATTTCATACATAGGTCAAGGGTTTTTTAAACCATCCAATACGCTTTAACCAAATCAATTATAATCTAATAACATTACAATTTATCTATAAAAAATTCCATTTTTAACAACCCTTTAAAATGGAAAAGGAACGCCTCTATGGGTATTTAAGGAATAATCCAAAAAAGGTTTATTCAAGGAAACTGGCCCATAGGGTGGCCCATTTAATGTTTTAAACCCTTAACAAGCCTTAAAAATCCAATTCAATTACCTAAATCATTGAAGTTAATAATAGATCTAAATTTTAAATTAAGGTGGGGCTGTAAAAAAGGGTTTATAGAATGAAAACATATATTAACATTTTGACTCTTAACGAAAATCACAAGACCATCTACCTTAGGCACATTCTTGATAAATCATTCACTATCAAGATTTCATTCCCCTTAGTTTGGAAGAAATATGAAGAGTGAATAATGATTTAGAAAATAGGGAATATGTGCCTAAATCCAAATAGCATTTTTGGTTCCTATAAGAATGAATAATAGCTAAAAAAGAACCACACACTTACTAATACAGAGCTGATGATACATATGTCACTCAAATCTGAGCTTGTATGATTATGTTATTTGAAATCCTAGAATATGCCAAAAGTATATCTTTTCTAAGGAGTGTGTTTGGCTGATGTGTTATGGGTGGGTGTTCATATATGTATTAAATGAAATTTAATATAATTTAAAATTTTAAAAATTATTAAATTTATAGGGTTGCATGGTTTTCTCGGATGATTTCTTATAGGCCAAGGAGAACTTCACAGTTTATAAACCATGTGCAAACCATGCTAAAAACCTCTTCCAAAAACAACTAAAACCTACAGACCAACCGCATGTCCATGTGGCTCGTCTAACACAATTTTTTTAAAATGTGTATTCTATAGACTCCTCTAGTCTATCCTGACTCAATTTAGTCAAACCATGCAGGCTGCTAGACACAGTTTGTACTAACCATGCATTGGACAAAAAAACACCTCAAAATTGGGTTATGGGCTTCGAAGAAGCCATGAACACCCCCTGAAACATAAACGAACCCCACAATAACTAATATTAGGAAATATATAAGCAATTAAACTAATAATTGATATAAAATAATATATTTGTACATAAATGAAGAATCGGGTTCTTAAAAACTTTCCCATAAAGTAATTTATCACCAAATTTCCCTTCCAAGGGTGTTGAAGCATGATTTGAGAACATCTCTTCCCACTATACTTGTATATTGGCCTCCATCTCCCTATTCTAATCATGTACATATATTTTCTTCCATAGCAATCATACTAAAGGAACATACTGACCTCATCAAACATTCATTCTATGATCCACAATATGTATAGGCTACTCCACAAAGGACACATCTATATATTAATAATCCTACTCAAGCTGAAAAGAATGAGAAGAGTATAAATAGTAGTTCCATAGTAATGAAACAAGGAAGGTTTCTTTTATATCCTACTAGCTATAAAGTAATTTAAATTTATAGGCTACTCGCACGACACTCTCAAAAATTTCAAATGAACTCACATCTCTAGGTGAAAGCATACCCTGCCTAATGATCCTCTTTTGTCCCATCCACAACGAAACATCTATAGAAACCTGAACCTCAACATTCAACTCTATAGGTCATCTAAAGTGACCAGTATAAATTTTTTTATGAGATGAAATAGTATCCATTTTTGTCCGAATCAAATTCTCCTACTCTATGGTCTATTGTACAAGATGAGGCCCCAACATTAATCCATCTCCGGCCTCCATCCAATACAGTGGTGATGGACTAGGAATATAGTATAAAGAAACATATGATCCCATCTTAATAGAATCCTAAATTTTTTTTCATAGGTGTACTCCACCATGGGTATATTCATCTCCCAGGATCTTCTGAAATCCATGACAGTAGCCTGCAACCTGTCCTGAAGAACATGAATCATGTGCTCTGACTGTCCATATTTTTAGGGATGGAATGTCATTCTGAAAAGAACCAATATACCCAATTACTTCTATATCCCTTTCAAGTATTGAGAAGTAAACCATTCTTCCATTGATAAAATTTTAGAATTATGGACCCCATGTAATCATAAAATCTCTTGGATGTGTAACCTCAAAACCTCATCAACACTAAAGGTTTCCTTGATTGCCAAGAAATTAGAAACCTTCATGAGCCTGTCAAAAACTACCCATATGAAATTTTTACCTTGAATTGACTTTGGTAAACCCATAAAAAATTCATTAGGACATCATTACATTTCCACTCAGGGAAGGGTAGCTTCTATAAATGTCTAGCTGGAAGTTGGTGTTCCGCCTTATCCTACTTATAGGTGGATCATCTTAAGAAAAACCCATATATATATCTTTTACTACCTGTACAACAATACTGATGATGTAAATCCCAATACATCTGGGTTATAATAGGATGAAGTTCCCATAAATAGGCACTAAAGTCCCACATCAACTCCCCTCACATGCGTATTGAACACCATATGCGACAATGTACTCATAGGATCTCGTCCTCACCTATAGTGAAACCAAGAAGAGGGTCATAACATGCCACACTCTCTCATAGAAATAGGAATTATGAATTAGATATCTACCTCATCCTCACTCTATCATGAAGGGTAGAGATAATTTCTAAGGATTATTGAAGAATCCTCCCCTAACTGTCATGCACCTATAATTGCATCATAGAGAATAATTCCATAAGCTACAACTTACTACTGGCCAGCTGCACTACCTATATCTGAGTCCTGCTACTTAGTTCACCCACTAGTATATTTCCCTTACTAGACATATAGTAAATCTTGGAGTCAAAATAATCTAGGTACTCTACCATCCTTTGTTACCATAGTTTCAGATCATGCCGTGTAAAAATATACTTGTGGAATTTTTGGTCCGTGTACACCAGAAAATGGTCTCCTAATAGGTAATGTATCAAACAATGAAATCATTGAACAACAATATCTAACTCTAGATCGTGTGTCACGTGGTTCCTCTATTGTAGTCACAACTTCTGAGACCTATATGAAATGACTTTATCTTCCTATATAAAACTTTTCCAGACATGATACCTAATACATCATAGTACACAATGTAACTCATGCTTGACTTTGAAAAAATTATTTTCAATAATGAAGTCAATCTCCCTTTAAACTTCTAAAAATATTACTTATAGGAATTTAACCAAGAATACATTACACCCTAAATAGTTAATCCATTCAATGGTGCTGTTAAGAATCATAATTCTGGTATGAAATGCATGTAGTCACAATTTATCCCTATGAAACATCACAAATCATATATGGTCTTGGGATGCTCCTAGGTAACTATCGCTCTCACCTTCTCTAGGTCCACTGATACTCCTTTCTCTGAGATGATGTGACTTGGGGAGTGAATTTCATCCATACAAAAGTGGGACTTTGTGAGCATAACATATAACTTCCACTTTCTATGTGTATTCATAATGCTCTCAATATTTTTTTTCATGGTATTTTCGATTGTGAGAATTCACCAACAAATTATCAATGAAAATCACAAAAAAAAGCATTTTATGGAAATCTCATTTAATCAGTTCCATGAAGACCTCTTCCATGATTGTTAGATGTAGTGACATTACCAAATACTAATATGTACCATAAATACACTTTAAGGATATGCATGGTATATATGATACTCTAACACATACATTATGATAATTAGATCACAAATAAGTTTTTGAAAATACCTAAGCTCCTTGGAGAAGGTCAAAGAGATCGTATATCTACAATAGTGGACAGAGGTTCTTAATCATCATCTAGTTCAAAAAAAATTTATACACAGATAGACTATTTGTATTGACTACATTAATCACAAAAAGGATTAGAAAACCCCAAAGATAAGTACTAGTTCAAATGAAACCATTTACCTCTAAATCCTCCAGACGCCTCTTGATATCCTATAACTCTATAATTGTCATCCAGTAAGCAGGAATGGATAATGGTACTGATCCTCAAAATAGATCGATCGATATCTCTACCACTCTCATCAGAGGTAATCCAAACATGTCTTTGAGGAATACATTGTTTGAGAATGTTTGTTTTTAAGGTTTTCTTCAGTGGTTCACTTGTATTCATAAATTGAAGTTCGGCTACAACATGGGTAAACATACAGAACAGATATTACATGTTAATAATGATATTATAGGATTTTGAATGATCTTATAATTAATTATGTTGTATTCCATGTGGATGAATAATTATATAATAATTTAATGATTATCGTTTGGGTTATTTTGGGCGGGTTTTTTTCAACTACAATGAACTTATTTGGATTAATAATTTAGTAATAAGAAAATATGTTAGTAATAGAACATTAATTAGGACATAATAGTGATAACATATTTTGGTTCGACAATAAAAATGGTTTGATGACCAGATCTGAAGGTACAAGTGGAAAAAAAACATGTCATTCTTGAAGGTGATAGATTAGCACCTCTCGAAAAATGTTTTCTTTTATAAAATAATAAGAAAAGGAGAAAAGGGATTGGATGATATGATATCCCAATAGTATCATAAAATTATATTATATATATAACAATGGAGTTTCCATACCATTTGGACTAATATAGGTGGTGAGAAAATAAGAAAAGAACTTGAACATGAAAGGGAATTAAAAGAGAAGAGGGAGAGAAATTACCTGTGGAATCCTCATTTTGAAATCCTCCTTAAGGGGCCTAAGGATGGTCTTTTGATGAGACCAAAAGCTCTTTTATGTGGGGGAGGGGCTGGGGAATATGCTTGGGAAGAGTTTAGACAAGTCTTGAAGCTGGAGAGGTGGGAGGGAATGAGGGATTTAAGGGTGATATTTATAGTGGAGGGGAGAGGGGTTTCCGTAATATAAAAATCATTAATTTATTATTTATCCACAAGACAAAGAATAGTGAGTATTCCATGACCAAGAATAGTAATTTGATAATATAATCCCGAACCAAGTGGTCTTACATCAGCAGAACATCAAACATGACTCTATAATTAGCTTATTTAGCTTATTTTTGTAAATCACAATATTTCATTGTTCACAAAAATTCAAGTATTTCGGAAAAATCCCAAAATTTTACCCCAACCATTTTTCGACATGTAGAATCCAAAAATGAAGTCCATTTTCTAAAAATAATTTTTTAATATGATTATTTTAATATTTAATAAAAATCATAATTTACTTGAAAAATACAGTTTCTAAAATTAAAACTTATTTTATAATGTATTAAAATATTATGTAGGTTCTTATAAAATTATATAAAAACTAGAAGACATATATTTGTTAATTTATGAACAAATTTTAATAAAATAAATTATATTTTAAATTAATTAATTATTTATAATTAATTATTTATGACTTACAAAAATACTAAAATGTTTACTATGGTCATGTTGTCACTTTCTAAGATGCCTAAATTTTGTTTAGTTATTCATGGGTAAGGTAACTATTATTTTGGACAATTTACTATTAATTAGTATCATAGTATTATTCATATGGGTAGGTTACTAGTCATAACGCTATGTTACTATTCAACAAAAATTAATTTTGTTCAATTAGATTGCAAAAATCATCTTGAACACAACTGTGTAAGTCGTATTTTCGAAATTCCAAACACAGAAGTGAAAAACTTATGTTTAAAGGTCACTTAGAACTTTATAGTTCATTATGTTGTGTTTTCATGTGATTTTATGACATAATTATAAGAAGGAAATTTCCATTGAAAAACATTGGGCAGCTACATTCTTCCCCCCTTATGAAATCTCGCCCCCAAAATTTCACTTTACACAAACAAGTGAGGGTACTTCTCCTTCATCGCCTCCACTGGTTCCCATGTAGCTTCTTCAAAAATATGGTTCATCCACAACACTTTGACTATGAGGGTTGTCTTGTTTCATAGAACATTATCTCTCTTGTCCAGAATCTCTATTGGATGCTCCTCATAAGAGAGATCATCTTCCCACTGTACCGCCTCTGAGTTTAGTACATGTGAGGGATTAGGAATGTACTTCCTCGAGAGTGATGCAAGAAAAACATCATGAACCAGATCCATATTCGGTGGAAGTGCATGCCAATTGGATACAACTCATATAATGTCAAGGAATTAAAAGGGGCCAATGTACCATGGGCTTATCATTCCTTTCTTCCAAAATCACATGGCTCTCTTACATGGTGAAATTCGAAGAAAGACATTATCTCAATCATCGAAATCAATGTCCCTTCGACGGTTGTCGTCATAGCTCTTTCACCGACTCTGAGCATCTTTGATGTGTTTCTTGATTACATGAAACTTTTTTGTTATCTAATTCACTATATTGGGTCCATGTAGAATTATTTTTCCAACTTCATCCCACCAGGTTGGAGTTCTATATCGCTTTGCATATAGAGCTTCATATGGAGCCATCTGAATACTATATTGGAAGCTATTGTGGTATGAGAACTCAAACTATGAAAGATGATGATCCCATCCACCTATGAATTCTAGAGAACAGGCTCCTGGAATATTTTCAATCTCCTAAATAGTCCTTTTAGATTGGCTATCAGTTTGGGGGTGATAGGTCGTGCTGAAATATAATTCAGTACTCAAATCATATTGAAGGGTCCTCCAGAATATAGATGTGAAACATGGATCACGGTCATAGACAATTGAGAGTGGGCCACCATGTAGTCTCACCAATTACATAAAATATATCATTTCATGTTTTTCAAGTGAGAGATCTTCTCGAATATCAATAAAATGGGCAGTCTTGGTGAGTTGATCGACCACAGCCCATATCACATTATACCCCCTTGACGTCTTCAGGAGACACGTGACAAAGTCTATTGATACATTTTCCTATTTCCACATGGGTATAGGCAATGGCTGCTTCGTCCCTTGGGACTTTTGTCACTCCACATTGACTTACTGACATACCAAGCACCTTGATATATATTATTCAATATCCTTCTTCATTTAATCCCACCAGAATTGTTTTCAGAGATCACAATACATCTTGGTGCTACAAGGATGGATAGAGAATATTGAGCTATGTGCATTTTCCAAAATCTCCTTCTTTATCTCGGGTGATGAAGGCACACAATGCCGTGTTCCAAACCGAATCACACCATCATCATCGATATGGAACTCATTAAGCTTCCCTTATTTTTTAGAATTCACCCTCTTTTGTATCTCTACATCATCCCTTTGTTCTTCCATAATCTTCTCTTGGATGGAAGGTTGCACAATCATTTGGGCAAGGTAGGATGCATCCCATGCCCTTATGATTTCTAAATCCATTATTTTCATACCCAAGATGATAGGGTCGTTCTCAATACGCAGCATGGATAATGTAGCAGGCACTTTTCTATATGGAGCATCAGCTACCTTGTTCGCCTTTCCAGGATGATAGTGAATAGAGAAATCGTAATCCTTGATTATATATAACCATCTCCTTTGATGCATGTTGAGATTACTTTTTGTGAATATATACTTTATGATCTTGTGGTCAGTGTATATGTAACACTTCTCGCCATAAAGGTAGTGTCTCCATATTTTCAATGAAAAAACCACATCTTCCAACTCTAGATTAGGCATCGGGTAGTTCTGCTTACGGATCTTCAACCATCGTGAGGCGTAGGCTATCACATAATCATTTTTCATGAGTAACCAACCCAATCCTTTCTTTGATGAATCCTTCAAAATCACAAAACTTTCTACACTTATTGGTAGTGTGAGTATAGGTGTAGTGATCACCCTTATCTTTATCTCCTTGAATCTTCCCTCACATTCTTTCATCCAGACATACAATACCCCAATCCTTGTTAACTTAGTTAGTAGGCTTGACAATCATGAGAAGTTTCTCACAAAATGTCGGTAGTACCCAGCTAATCTAAGAAAACTATAGGTTTCAGTGACACTAGAGGGTCTGGGCCATTCCTCAATCACCTTCGTTTTTGAATGATCCATAGATATTCCCTCATGTGTGATCAAATTTCCCTAGAACGTAACATGCTTCATCCAACAGACACACTTTCTAAACTTGGTGTACACATTCTCCATCCTCAGTGTCGCCAACATACGTCGTAGATTTTATTCAAGTTCCTCCTTACTCTCAGAGTATATGAGAATATCATCATTAAACACTACCACAAATTTGTCAAGGTAATGTCTAAAGACTCTATTCATCAAATCCATGAAGATTTCAGGGGCATTATTAAGTTAGAAGGGAATAACCATAAATTCATAGTGCACATACCTTGTATGGAAGGCAATTTTCTGAATATCTTCCTTCTTCACCTTTAGATGATTATATCCAGAATGAAGATACACCTTTGAGAAGTATTGAGCTCATCTTAACTAATCTAAAAAGTCATAAATTTATGGAAAATGATACTTATTATTTATGGTGATCTTGTTGGGTTCCTAAAAATTGATACAAAACTGAATTTTTCCATCCTTCTACTTCACAAAGAGCACCAGCGCACCCCAAGGTGATGCACTAGGTCATTTGAACCCTTTGGCCAGATTCTCTTGTAGATGCTTCTTTAACTCCTCCAGTTTGATAGGAGCTATCCTATAGGGACATTTTTATATAGGAGTAGCTACGGGTATGAGTTCTATTGATAACTATACCTCACGATCCAGAGGAATTCTTAATAAATCTTCTGGAAATACATCACTGTATTCCCTCACGATTGGAATTTCAGCATGGTTGGTACCTTCCTTTAACTCAACCATTTAGGAGAGGTATGCTTCTTCATAGGGAATCAACACCCACACTGTTGAAGGATTTTTTAAAGGAGATTTATGATCTTCCATGCATTTTAGAAGATCATGGGATGGTTCGGAATATGAAATGATATTTATTTTTTACCATTAGTTAATATGCACTCTATATAACGAGAGCAAATCCATTACCATTAAAGCATCAAATTCTACCAAGGTATGTATTATGAGATTCGCTGGAAGAATCGTCCCACATACGCTTATAGGAGAAGAATCAAACACTTGGGTTGCAATGATTTCACCACTTGGTGTTTTTATAGATATCTCTACATTAAGGTTTCGAGGCTTCGATTCTATAGTTCTAGCAATCTTTGAAGATATAAAGGAATGTGTAGAACTAAAATCAAATAAGAATTTTTTCCATTATTGATTGAGTAGGAAGTGTACCTTGTACTAATTCATTATCTTTCCCCACTTCTGCGATAGTGATGGCATAAGCCTTCCCTTGTTCCTTTTTCTTTGGTGGATGCTGACCCTGATTACCCTCAAGAACTCAAGGTTTAGTGCACCGGCTTGCATAGTTACCTAGCTCCCTACAGTTGTAGCATTGAACCATGGATGGTTCTCTCCTTTCTTCAACAACATTGTCTTTCCTTTTCATGTCTTTATGAAACTCATGAGCATGGTGTCCTTCTTTCCCACACTTGAAGCATTTCATCGTCTCTTTGGGGTAGTTCTTAGGGTGCAACTTCCCACATTTTTGGCAAGTGGGTCATTGAGTTTTCATCCCACCTTTATCATTAGATCAACCAACTTGTAAATCCATATTTTATTTCTAATCACCATATCCATGGGACCATTCTCAAAAATTCATCTCCACTTTGAGATCACACTGAAAAACATCTTCATAACTCCCAAAGATTGGAATTTCAAGAGCCTTTCGAATGTGTGGTTTTAATCCACTAAAGAATCTATCAATTTTTCTATGATTTTTTATAACAAAACAAAATGAGTACCTTGAAAGCATTGTGAAATTTTCTTCATAGGTTGTGATAGATTCTCCTTATTTTGGCTTGAGCTCAATGAATTTTGTCTCCATCTACGTGCGAGGAGTTATTTGGAAATACTTGTTATGAAACATTATCTTAAAGTCTTCCCATTCCATCTCTTCAATTTCTTCCCTTGGCTTGGTGTTATTAATCAAAACCCACCATTGATCAGCCTCTAAATGTAGATAATAAATGGTAAGTGTCACCTTATCCATCTCAGAATAGTGAATAACAAAAAATATCTTCTCCATGGAGCTTACACACTGTTCCACAACTAGTGGATCGAAATATCATCAAAATGTCTTTGGTAGTTTCCACATAAAACATTCGAGAGCCAGTTGATCTCTCTTAGGTGAAGGATGATTTTCACCATTATTATGATTATTTTTCATAACCTATGATAATTTGGTATGCATCGCTATAAAATTATGAACTCCACCTCCCAAATCAGTGGGGATGTTGTTTGGTAAATCGTTGCTTTGGCCCTCGCACGAGTAGTTGGCCTGGTTTCTCGTGGTTCCCACCATTTTCTAAAACATAAAAGGTTAGAAAAAAACATAAGTCAAAAAATCATGAATAAATAACTTGTTAAATTTCTCCATTTATACTAAAAACATAACATATGGGATCCCTATGTAAATATTCTTGTGTGAATATTGATACTTCATCTCATACTAGAGGTCTACTCTAGGGATCACTAATCGTAATTACCAAATTAACTAAACCTTTCCTCTGATACCAAAAACAGTGACCCATCCTTTTCTTACATTACTTGTACATAATTTTAAAGATATATAAAATAATAGTGTTATACATAGAGGATCCAACATTTTAGTGTCTTGGGAAAACTAGGACCATACATAACAATTACAACATTAAGAATAAGCATTTATTCAATTTATTCTTCAGTAGCTTCTTACTCACACTTGAGCTCTCCTTAGTACATGTAGTCACCTAAGGATATACATAAAAATGGGTGAGCTAGAATACCAATAAGGGGATAGATAAGAACAATATAGCATAGGGTGAGGATAATCATAACATAGGAAAAGGATCATGAACATTAGAGGAAACATAAACATAATACTTGAAATGTGGCAATGCATAAAAATGAAACATCATTTCTTAGTGGTTAACTACTATAATTTCTTGTGAACCAAACTATTATCTTGTTCAATAATTATTTCACATTTACTCATGAAATAAATCACTTTACCTAATGCATTGGAGTGCTGTATAATTTTCGGTGTACACGTCACATTTAAACATTCATATAGTGTTATATAACTCTAGGTGCACCCGTCACATCATAACATTATAAATTATCAAGAATTCCACAATGAAAATATAAAAAAATGTACATATATAAACCACTAAAATGAATTTATTTCATCTCATAAGAACGCATTCATAGACATTGGGTTCCCCAAAGGAAGAGGTAATAAAATACTTGATACAAGAACCATCAACCTTGAATGAGAGGTAAAAGGTGAGTTTTTAAAAGAATAGTTCTTTTTGGAAAGAATTTTGTTTGAAATAAACTTCACTATAAAAAATATATATCCCATAAAAGGTAATATAATGATGGAAAAATTATTTTTAAGGAGTGACCATACCAAATTTTGTGTAAAATCGGGAGAACCCGAAGAATGAAAATTGGGTTCGAGATTTTCCCCTTACCTTATATTTGAATGCATCCTTCCCTTTAATATCCTATATAATGACATTATATTAATTAATTAGAAACTACAGAACCATTTATAAATTAAAAGGGTTAATTTTGGTTTCATTATGATATTTTATTGTCTTTTTATGAGTTATAGAATTTGAAAACATTGTTCGGGAATGTTTGTTTTTAATGTTTTCTTGAGGGGTTCACTTGTATTAAAAAATTGATGTTCAGGTAGAACATGGGTAAAAATACAAAACTTATATTACATGTTATTAATGATATTAAAATATTTTTAATGATATTACAGTGAATTGTGTTATATACAATGTGGATGAATCTTTATATAGGAATTTAATTATGATTGTTTGGGTTACTTTGGGAGGGTTTTTTCAACAACAATGAACTGGTTTTGAATAATCATTTAGTAATATGAAAATAAGTTAGTTACAGAACATTAAGTAGGAAAAAATAAATATAAATATTCACGTAAAACCATAAAAATGATTTCATGACCAGATTTGAAGGTAGAAATGGAAAAATAAAACATGTCATTCTTGAAGGTGATAGATTAACACCTCACAAACAACGTTTTCTTTTATAAAATAAAAACAAGAGGAGAAAGGGGGTTTGATGATATAATATCTCATTAGTATAATAACATTCTATTATATGTATGATTATGTAGTTACCATACCATTTTTACAAAGATAGGTGTGGAGAGAATAAGAGACGAATATGAAATTGAAATGGAATTAAAGGAGAATAGGGAGAGAAATTTCCACTTGAATCATCCTCTTGAGATCCTCTTAAAGGGGCATATGCTTGGTATTTTGATGGAACCAGAAGATCTTGGACGTGGGGGGGGGAGCTAGGGAAGATTATTGGGAAATTTTTAGACATTTCTTGTAGCGTGAGAGGTGTGAGGGAATGAGGGAGAGAAAGGTGGTATTTATAGTGGAGGGGAGAGGGGTTTTCTTAATATAAAATTCATTAATTTATTATTTCTCCACAAGACAATGAATAATGGGTCTTCCATGACCAAGTATAGTAATTTTATAATTTAATCCTGCACTAAGTGGGATTACATCAGCAGAACATCACACATGAAACTATAATTAGCTTATTTAGCTTATATTTCTAAATTACAATATTTCACAATTAATAAAAAAATTCAAGTATTTCAGAAAAATCCCAAAATATCATCCCAACCATTTTCTGACGTGTAGAATCCAAAAAATTAATTCCATTTTTCAAAAATAATTTTCTAAATATTATTAATTTAATATTTAATTAATATCATAATTTACTTGAAAAATCTAGTTTATAAAATTAAAACTAAATTTATTATGCTTTCAAAAATTATGTAGGGTCTTATAAAATAATCTAAAAACTAGAAGACAAACATATGTTAATTTATTAACACAATTTAAAAAAATCAATTTTCTTTTAAATTAATTAATTATTTATAATTAACTATTTATGAGTTACAAAAATACCAAAACGTTAACTATGGTCAAGTTGTCACTTTCTTTGATGCATAAATTTTATTTAATTATTCATGGGTACAGATACTATTATTTTGGAAAATTTAATTTTCAAAAGGTTCATAATACTATTTATAAAGATATGTTACTATTCAAAAAAAATTAATTTATTTTAATTAGACTCCAAGAATCATCATGAACACAACCGTGTACGTCAAATTTTCAAAATTCCAAACAAAAAAGTGAAAAACGTATATTTAAAGGTCACTTAGAACGTAGTAGTTCATTTTGTTATGTTTTCATGTGATTTTATAACATAATTATAAGAATGTAATTTCATTGAAAAACATTGGGTCGTTACACTGCTGTACTTCAGCTCCCATCATGAATAGAATATGTTGACCCTACTTCTAAACGTGGATTTAGTTCAAGACCTCTCTCAATTGTTTCAAGATGAAATGTTCAATATAAGAATTATAGATGACCCATTTTTCGTAAGGGCATTACTCGAATAGGTCCTTCATACACTGTTTCCCAGTACATCCCGGCCAACCGAACATCTAGAACCTGACCTGGAATCCTAAGGTATGTTCTATCTGAAAATATCACCATGTGGAATCTCCAAATGATGCTTCCTACTACCAGTGAATGTGTTCAATGATCTCGGTGTTGAGACAACCTGACTCACCCCTCTAGATTCCCTCAGGCTATGCTATGCTATTAGCACATAATTAGTTATACTAGATAAAAAGGGATTCAAAAATACATTTACCTATGATCATATGGTATATCTAAGAGAAACATCGAATCAGATATCTTCTTACAACTCATCACCAATCAAAATATGGGAAAAGTGGTGGGTCTCACTAAAATGAGATGAATAATCTGAAATTGATAGTTCAACCTATTATAGATGTAATAACTCTTGATATCTATCATCACTCATCATCATAGGATATAAATTGACGTAGAAGGTCATATGAAACTACCAGGAGCCTATCTCACAATGATGATCAGTCCATCTGATAACATCCCACCATATCTTGGTGTAATCATGCATCATACATGTACTGAGTTATAGCCTTCTCTCAAGAGTAATATTTATATTCAAGAAGATATTATACATGGAATCAATCCATAAATCTGTAGCTTGGGGTTATCCATTGCATAAAAATGTGGGAGGATGCTGCTGATGAAACTCACGCATCAACTATTCCATAGTTTGGGAAGGCCATGGTGCACCCGGAATGGTCTGCATGAACCAATAGATTCCTTTACAGAACTGTATGTCAACACCTGTGCCTGGTATAACAACTGGTGATTCATATGCAACTATAGAAGTATCAACTGGTATCCTGTAGACCACCACCCCTGGAGTGTGATCATAGACACCCTTCAGGCATACAATAGTAGTTCATGATGGTGGTATAGAGTTACAATTCCCAACTAACACCACAACTCATTATCATTAAACGGTTCGCATCCCAAAAGTTCATATAAAATGATAGTATAGGTAGAGGCATTCCTATAAGATTATAGACCTCTTTCCACCCTATGGGTCATATCTAGGTGTCAAACAACTTACATAAAAGTGAGACACTCCAAAAATCCCACTACTAAGGTTGGGTTATATGAATTTATCTACTATTTGATGTTTCAATTTTACTTAATTCCATATTTGTTTTATTTAAATGTGATTTTACATTCGAATTCCTTGAATTGATACTCATTTCAATTTTATCACATCCCTTTTAGAAGGGTAAACCAATGGTACCACAAACTATGATCTATGGGGGACTATACTCCCCAATAATCAAATATTGATATCAACCTATTGAACATCACAAAACATTCTTCTTTAAGGTTGAATCATGATAGACCAAATTCATATCCAAGAAGGACCATAACTATTAACGACCAAATATTTCCTTCCATCTATTTCACATCATAATATATCACCATATACATAAAAAACACAGTAGAAATATATACCAAAACAGCTATGAGAACAATATTAAATCAATTATTCATCCTAAATGGAATGGAATAATGCATTGCGTGTGAAAAATATAAGGATATTATTTGATTAGTGATGTGGAATTCTATCATCTCATCCGGTTTCAACATAATATTACCCAAAATCATATCAATATTAACATAATAAATCAAGTGCATCACCCAATAGTGGAATCCATTCAAATATATTATTCAAAATATAGAAAATAAAAATATCAATTTG
Organism: Viscum album; assembly: GCA_963277665.1. NCBI lineage: Eukaryota > Viridiplantae > Streptophyta > Magnoliopsida > Santalales > Viscaceae > Viscum > Viscum album. The sequence continues at coordinate 1,954,244,768 of OY728127.1, read as the reverse complement.
AGGAAATTTAAATTTTTCATATATGTGAGTTAGTTACTTCTAGGAACAACTCATTACCAAATTATTTTTTATTTGTATCACATTATATTCTCTCCAAATACCATTAATACAAATTTGTAACATCCAAGAGCCAAATTCTATTGAATGGTCCCCCACGCTCAGTTAGTCATAAGTCCATGAGTGCATCTCCCCAAAATCTTGAGGATTTTAAAAAGAATAGAGGTCCTAGATGGGCATGTGTGATACTATGCCCAATATAATAGAGTGTAGAACGAAAAATACCAATAAATGATTCAAGCAGAGGAAAAATTAAACCATGGAATAAAATTTAATAGAAGAAAACTAATTGTATTAACAATAAAAAATTCATATCATATGATGGATGATGATACATGTCACATGTTTCTTATAAAACAAAAAAAATTGTAATACAAGACTGATGAAAAATCTATATGACAAAAGTAAAAATATTCCAATAGAGTCCCTACAGTATCACAAGCCCCAGATTAGTCCCATGTTATCTTTCTCATAATAAGTATATCTTGTATCTATGTTTGGGAATTTTCCATGATCCTTACCTCTAATCATATAATATTTGTGTCCCCTAATTCACGACCCAAACAATTTTTTATACTATGTCCAAGTATGAAACCTCCAATGTTTTTACCAATAAATCAGTGAATATATATTAAATGCAATCTCTAAAGATAACAATACTAGGAAAGGATATAATCAAAGGTAAAAAATCATACATGAATTGGTTTCCATTTAAATTCCATTCATTTCTATTTAACAATTGAGTTACATTGAATTTATAATTATCAAGATCTAGCATAATCTTAACTTCACCCATATAATTAATTGCAAAAAATATGCCTCATATGGTCAACATAAAAATAAATGAAAATACTGAATCAAATCTTCTGATTTGTCTTGGAAGAGACATCATAAATAATTTCATTTATAATTAAATTCAGAACCTCAGCCTTTCCTTGACATTCCAATGTTGGAATTCAAATATCCTCCTGGTGAAATATGAACCACCAAACGATAATCTCATACATGAAAAAACACTTTGTATCCTAGTATCTCACTATCTGAGGTATAGTATCCATGTAATATGATTCTATACTTGGGGGTATTCTATGGAATCCACAAAAATCGTCGATGACATATAATCAATACCCCTTTTGGGTATATCCTTGGTAATACATTCAGATTACTAATATCAATCAGTAAATAAGACAATTCCCAATGAGTCCATCCAGGAAATCTCTTATTTGGATCCATGTATCCTCCTCCTCCAATGTCCCGAAGGCCTTTATTTTTTATTCATTTTTGATAATCCACCTTTCAAAGGGTGAGGTAGAACCCTAACATGTCTCATAGGTATAAGTATTACACAGACTATTGGAAATAGAGGAATTCATTGCCCGTAGGCTTCAAACATACATAAAACCTAGACTAACTACTTGTAACTCCTCCTCCCTAGCATCTTCATCGTGAAATCAGCTCTCCACCTTTGCATGGTTGTTCGGCTAGGCATTCCTGTTCATGTACATGCTTTTCCCAATGGTAGGTGCCATAACCTCTCATTCATGAAATCCGTTTAGCTTCTGATATGGTGAAACTCCTTGCTCCTCCTTCTAATGCTTGATCCTTATAGGTTGTCTTGTTTTCATTTACAGTTAAGGTGTCCTGAAGGCCATGAGGTGGCCCGAAGGTCTTACTGACCTAAAGGCCTGGGTGGCCCGAAGGCCAAAAAGGACAAAGATATCAAATCGATAACCTGAATTCCCAAACGGGGGCATATTCCCAACTGCTATAGTGCAAAACAGTTCCTGTTTCAGTTCCCGCTACTGTACCTGCTACAGTTCTGCTACAGTACTACTATAGTTCTGTCCATGGAATTCTATGTTGAATCTTTCTATCACTCAATGCATAAGGATCAATAGTCACATGATTCCATCCAAGGAATTCATTAGTTGAATACATGTATCACCCAAGGTTAATTATCTTTTATGACATTCCATTTCATGGGAAAAATTAATTTGACAAGAATAGTTCAAAACTGAAGGAAATCAATATAACTCGCCTATGAAGTTTGACACATGTATGGACCAAATTCATGGGATTGGACTTAATTTATTAACATGGGAATATTATGGTAACAAGTTTCCCATGATTATTCCATCCATTACATAGTATGGCATCAACATAACTCTTGTGGCCAAGTAATCATGGTCTATCTAGATTCTCACATGTCCATTTTCAATATAAGAATTCTAATAAGCCAATAAGGGTATCACATGGCTTAATTATAATATAACTCACATGGGAAATTGTAAAATTATAGAAATTCAATCCAATTGCTCCAATTGAAGTAATATCCTCTACATAACTGACATGGGAAAGGAAATTCAAGACAAGAATGCTTAAACAAAAAATGGAATACATGGTCAATGGGTAATGACATCCATATCATACCCTTCAACCAATTCAAATAAAATCTAACAACATTGCAATTCCATATATATACAATTCCATTTTTAACAACCCATGAAAGGGATAATGGCACCACAAAAGGGGTGTCCAAGTCATAATCCAAAAATTTACAATAAAGGAAAATTACCCATAGGGTGGTCTATTATAAGATCTAAACTCTTAACATGAATTAATAAGCCAATTCCATTGCATAAATCATTAGGGGTAATAATAGGTTTCAATTTCAAATTAATGAAATTCCATAAAAATGGTCGTGCAACATGGTATCATTTACAATGAACTCAACATTTAAAAAAAGGAACATGACCACTACATTAGTCTTATGCTTGTAGGCTCATCCAGTGTCAATATCTAATTCAACGTTGTTTGGGATAAATTTTAAGAACAAACAAATACCATTAAATTAGGGCATATGATCTTAAATCCAAATACCATATTTTATTTACATAAGAACAATGAATTACAAAAAATGAATTAAGTCCTTATTGATTTGGGTCTAATGAGATAAAAAACTCAAATTGGATGTCAAACAATGAAGCGATATGAAATCTATGAATAGGCCATGGTTATATATTTTCCAAGGGTGGTGTGAAGAAACTGTGTAATGGGTAAGGGTTTATTTACATTTAAAAATAATTTTAATTTAGATAATAAATTATTAAAAATCATAAATTTTTTGGCCCACACGGATTTTTACACAATATATCTAACCATTTGAAAACTATGCACAATTTCTTATAGGACAAGTTGTACACACATGGATACCACTCATGGTTTAGAAATTGAATGAAAACCATGCAAAAACCATCTATGAATAAATTATTAATACTATAGAGTTATTTCTTGGTCGTGTTACTCAAAACAGATGATTTCCTCAAACTATATGGCCTATACACTCATCTTGTCCATACTGAAACATTTTATTCAAACCATGTGGCCTCCTACACATAGATTTTACTAAACATGTGTTAAGCCAAAAACACCCAAAAAATGGGTTCCATGTTCCCAAAAATCACCACACACCTCTGAAACCTATATGACCACAATGGGAATTGATATTAGGGTAATTAAAGAAATTAAATTAAGAATTGATAGAAAACAAGAGATCCATGGATCAAAGAAAAACGAGGGTTTTACACCTAGTTGGCACGTAGTTATAGTAAAACATGAACCCTTCACAATGTACCTGTACAATGAATTTCCATTTTGGATAGTGGTGACTGCAAGGTTGGTGCAGGTTTTGGAAAACCAAGTTTTCTAATTGTGTGGCATGTTCCTCTTGGGAAATGAGGGATGGAAGGTTTCTGTATTGTTTTTAAAACTATTCTTGAAATCATCTGATTAGTCAAGGTAATCAAAATGTGGAAATTTACTCATTTTCCCTCTTCAATTTTTCCCTATTTACTCATCTTTATTCCCCATTCGGGATTATTAACCCTTGGATCCTCCTTAATCCGTCATTTCTCCCATGTAAATTCAATTGTATGGATTTTTGTGTGTGGTTTCTTTAAGATTATATTGGTATGTTCCCTTTACCATTGTTTTCTCCCTATTTCTCGGTTTCTTAATCCATCATTCACAAGTTCTTATTTTTCCCTCTAGGGTTATTGACCTAAAGAGGGATTAGTCTTATGTTGTTTGGAGAAATATTGCTATTTTGTTTTGATGTTTTCTTTTATGGGGTCCTATGGTGTTGAGGTTTTGGATTCACACTTATTTATAAAAGTATCCTTATGTGAAGAAGGTAGTTCCATGCTTTTAAATTATTGGATGATTTTGACCTACTTTATTTGGTTTCCAAATGTGTTTAGAAACATTTTTTTTGGTTTGAAACATGTTTTTGAGGGGTTTTGAGATTCTTGTGTGATGATAGTTTTTTTTAAATGAAATTATTAATATTAATTATGTACTTTTTATGGTGCATATTAGATATGTTATATTCCACGTGTGAATGATGAATGTGTGTTTTCAATGATATTTAAATTTAAATATCTTTTAAACTTTGTGTTCAAAGATAAGTGGAGTTTTATTCATTTTTTATTCTTTTTTATGCACCTTAAAGGTGTATTTTTGTTGTGAATGTGATTATAAGGGTGTTATGAAATGTTTTTTGTGTGAGTGTTGATGTGAAATGGGATTTCCCAAAGGAAATTGTTGAGTTACCCATGATTTATTCTTCTGTTTTGTCAAATTGGTTTACTAAATTGTTTAAGTGACATGAAATTTATTTTCAAATTGTTTTGGTGTGTCTGTCAAATAAGAAGTGGGTTTATCAAATAAAATGATGGTTTCGATGTGTAATTTGATCATTGGATCAATGTAAAAATGTGTAATTGGTGATTTCCTTGGGTTATTTTAATGCTTAGAATGTTTATGTGAAAGTTATTATTTATTTTATATGTGGATTCTAATTTCAAAAAAAGATAATGATGATTATCTAGGTAGAAAAACTATAACAAGTACACTAGTATATTTTAAAGTGGTAGAGGATCAAATTCTTCTAGTAGGATTTGAGTTTAAAACACTAAGTAATCAAGTCACAAGACCAGAGACCACTATAATTTTAGTATGGGATCCCTTCTAGTGTCTTGTTTATGGGAATTTATTTGGTATTGACTTATGATTTAATGGTCATTAAATCGTTTGGAAGTGATCATCTCTGGTGGATCATGCATGATAATACTGTTTGTATTTGAGTTGGAGGATTTTGATCACTGGGGTATGAGGATCATAGATTCAATCTTTTTCTAGTTAACATTAGGTATTTTCCCATGGTGAACTCTTATGACATGATGAATATATTATTTGGTGCTATCCGTAATCATATAGTAGACCTTGTATACGTTGTTATTTCATGCATGATTATTTGTGAAAAAACATTCAGAAAAAGTGTTTCTTGAGAATGTTTCCTTAAAATGTTTTCAGGAAAAGGATAAAAATGTTCTTATATAAATGTGGATTTTCATATATCAACTAATGTTGTAGCACAAACACATTTATTTTGGTGGCATCCTACTGGGATTTGTATCACACCTTACGTACAACATTGTGTGTTTTACACATTGTTAAGTATAACCCATGTAAAGGAAATATGTTTCATGGTGGTGGTGGTGGTTATAGTTTCTAATTTAACACTTATTATAGGCATGGTAGGTGGTGTATTTAGAGTGAAGTACCACTTTTTGTATGAATGGTTTTGTGATAGTTGTGTGTTCCCATTCATTTATGGTATTTTTAGTTATATTTGTAATCATTGAATTTGAATATTTGTGTACCTTGTTTAGTTATGATTAACAATTATTATGATGTCTATTTATATTGGTTGTTTATGGGCGTATAAAGGGGTGAAATTGTCCCACTTTATATTTTTGATACCCAAAAATTATTTTCCAACACATGGGGATCAAGAACGCCCTTCAGGCCATGACAAAAATTGGGTTGGATATTGGGGTGGATGGAACTTCAACATGGATAGTGACATAGTGGTATCAGAGGTGGTCATTCTATTTTGGGTAATGTTATTTGGGATGAGACTGGATAGACCCGAGTTAGGATTTCTGGGGCATAAGGAATAGTTTCATGTAGGTTGTATGGACAACACACCTTGTGATAGGGCCTGAGTCACCATGGGTTGTCAAAGTTTAGTTTTAATTCATTTCCATGTTAGACGTATAGGCTATATTCTATATATGGAACTAGTTGGGGGTGTATTGGTTTGGATTAAATTTTATTGCGATGGATTTGGTTTTTATTTGATTTATAGACATGTTTGACAATTTTTTATTTTCATGAAATTCTCATAATGGTTGTATTGATGGGTTTCCTTATGATTATTCATTATTTGTCAAGGTTCCTCCATGAAGTCTTCATATGAAAATGTGGGAAGATTCTAGAGAGAGATATACCCCCACAAATTGATAAGATATTAGTGGAATCAGTGGTTTGGGAAGTCCGGGATTTGGGTCAAGGAGAAGGCTCTAATCCTCCCCAGAATGAATAAGCTGAACTAGGTCCTAGGAAATATATATCTCAGTAGTTACTCATGAAAAAGACTTCTACTATTTGAGTTACCAAAAAACATAATGTAAGAGTAGAGTTTCATGAGAATAAAGAATGAATGTACCTGTTTCATGACACACCTAATATGGGTTTCGTAAAATATGCTTCGTTTGTAATGGAAGGCCCCAGTTCGTTAAGGTGGGATATGTTGGTCCATGATGGAATAAATGGGAAGATGAGTTGAAAATATTTATGTGATTTTTTGAACGATCATTATTTTAATGGTATATTGGTTTTTGGATAGCCCTGGGAGTTTTTAGAGCGTATATAGGTATATTCGACCTTTATGGGGAATTCAGATCACATTATGATGTAGTTTTTTATCCACTCGATATCATATTCAACAACCAGTTGAAGGTTTAGAAGTTTGATATGTCTTTGTGACCAGAAGTCATATCCCATGTCTTATTCTTCTAGATGAAAAAAATATGATGAGGTAGTTGATCGTGATATGATTGTGGATATTTATTGCATGAGAGTATTTGTTTTTTTGTAAGAAGTTGGAAGTGGATGTTAATCTATGAATATGAGGATGTGAGAAGAACAATGGGTGATAGAAGATGGTAGTTTAATCCATATTTCCCGGATATCTTCATCTATGGCTCCCAATGGTAGGTTTGATGTGTTCCATCCATGTGGAAAGGCAGGGTACATGCAATTTGTGTGACCATCACTTACCAGACCATGTCACTACTATAGAGATATGGGGAACATCCCATTATTTTAGGAAGTGTAATTCCTATATCAGAGTGGGGAAGGATATGTGGATTGAATAGGGATTTCATCTTGGACAGAACCATCGATGAAAGTGGGCCCTCAATTCTGTGGTCATGGTAGTCGGGCCAAATCATCTTTGGGGAAGATATAGTTTAGGAAATAGTATTGTGGGGTTTAGGTTGAGGTGAGGAAAATTTATGTTGTGGATTGTGTTATATTTGACTCATATGAAGGGCCTAAAAAATATTGAGGCACCTTTATTATTGAATAATCAATAGTTGTTTTTATTTCTATTACTAGTAATTCGATTTTTTCAGTTCTTACGATATTTTTGATGTATTAATTTTACTAATAGATCTTTTTCTGTATGCGATGAAGTTCTTAATTATTCTTGGTAATAAGTTTGAGTAGGGTTTCTTGTGTACATATTGTGCACTCACTATGTCAGGGGTCAAGTTAGAATGGTATTTTCTAGTCCTATTGGTGAACCTATTTTACATGATCCTTAGTATAGACTAGATGGTGGGTTTTTAGGCACAACTCGATTGATATCAGTGGGGAGTTGGTTTTTTGTCACCTAATGGCGGTACCTTGTTTTATTAGGGTTAATGGGATCCTCAATCGATATGTACTAATCCTCCTCTTTTGGAATTTTCAAATATGGATAATCATATCTCATCCCTCATGTTGGAGGATGATGATGGTGCTCTAAGTGTGGAATCACACCATTACTGGATGAGTTAACATAGGTTTTTCTAGAGGAATTCTCATGTATGCCTCTGGAGAAGGATGTGGAGTTCAATATAAAATTTTTGATATGGAAGCAGTCATTATATCATTCCTTATACCATAGTTCCCCCGCCGAGTTTTTCTAATTAATATTTTGAAATCCAAAGGATTCATTCACCAAGGAATCTGACCTTGGGCCACTCGAGTTCTATTTGCGAAAAGGTCAGATGGATCTCTCTAGTTGTTCATTTATTACAGGTATATTAAAAAAGTAACGATCAGGAACAAAAACTCATTTCTTAGTATTGATGAACTTTTTTGATCTTCTTAAAAGGACAAGTTGGTAATCCATGAACAACTTGTCTTCTGGGTGTCATTATGTCATAGTTAGAGAGGTGGATGTTCTAAAAACATCCTTTTGAAGTAGGAATAGCCATTTTGTGTACATGGATAGGCCTTTCAGTTTGAAAATTTCTCTAGTTTTCTTTATATATCCAATTAAATGATTGATCCATTAGTATATCAATTTTTTTCAAGGTATTTGTGGATGAAATCTTGGTATATTCCAAAACCTAATAGGATCATGAGTTTCATTTGAGTATTGTTCTATGCACCATTTAGGATCATTGTCTCTATGAAATGTTTTCTATGTACACCTTCTAGATTAGAGAAATTAAGTATATAGGCCATTTTATCTCATATTAATGAGTTTTTGGGGATCCCAAGATGATCAGTGTAATGATTTCATGGGAACACCAATTTTTTTTGAGATTAAGAGCCCTCGAATCTAGGAATTGTATTACATGTGATTTTATCAATATTTCTATTGGATTTATTCTTCTATAATTTTTCACACCCAAATTAATGATTCAACGAATCCTAGTGTGTTATTATTAGTTTTAGGACATTAATAAATGGTTGAAGACATTATCTATTTTGATCTTACCAAACTATGGAAAGGGATATGTTGTCTATTTTGATGCTTCAAGTATGGGTTCTGGGTGTGTGGTGATGTTTTATGACCATGTGGGGGATTATGATCAATGTTAACTCTATGAAAATAAAAAAAATTATCAATACATTACCTAGATCTACTAGTATTGACTCTTTCCTTAAATATGTGGAACAATTATAATTTTTTCATGAAATGTTTGGTCTACTCAAATCGTAAGAGGGTGGAATAAATTTTCTCCAAGAAACACTTGAATTTGAGGTAATGTTTTTTATTTGAGTATCTTCATGGGTTCCATTATGATATTTTATATAAACTATGTAATGTTAATGTGGGTAAAAATTCTTCAATTATGAATTTCTGTGTTGTGTATTTTAAAGGGTCCATTGATTAGTGGACATTGATGGGTCTTTTCACACAAATACATCTCGAGACAAATGATCTCTGGGGAGGTGTGTTCTTTTACATTTTTTAACTGACACCTTCCATTTTATAATTAATTCAATGGGAGAAGCATTGGGATGGGTTATTCTAGCTTTCTATATAGTTCCAAAATGTTGTAGAGGTACCTTGTTAATGGGCGTTTTATTATAAGGGATCATTTTACTTTATTGGTCGCTTTTTGGTTCTATTGTAATTGAGGATAGTGGTGATGAAACATAGAAAACAATAATAGTAGACCATTCATCCTATTACTAGGAATATGTACTATAATTTGATTTTATAGTTCTGGCATTAAATTATTATATAGTATATAACTTAATTTTTTATTATGGTGTTATCCACATAATCATGAAAATTCATAGCACTGAAGTCCCTCTACATTTCATTGCCTAATACCTATTCCTACATAGATGTATAATGAGATATCCATGGATTTCATTATTGTATAAAATACTACACAATAGGGATGAAATTATATTTCAGTTGTTGTTGATCATATGAAAAATTCATAACATTTAATTCTAATCAGAGATTTATACAAGGGTGGTGAGTTAGATTGGTTGTACATGCATTATGTTTTGAGGATTCATGGTGTGTCAATGGAAATTATTTCCTACATGGACCCTAATTTTACTTCATGGTATTGGTAAGACATTCAAAAGGTGATGGGTTCACATATCAAGTAGAGTATGGCATACCATTTTCAAATAGATGGTTAGATGGTGTTGCAAAATTATATCTTGGAATTAATGATCTGGGAATTTGTTTTGGGGTTGGGAGGATCGTGTGATAGATATTTGGGATTTGATGAGTTTGAAAAAAACAATATTTACCAATAATCATTTTTAATGTCTTCTTTTGAGGTTCTTTATGGTCGATCATTTGGGTCACCAATTTTATCATGCTATCATAGGAAACACCTCATTGTTTGGGCTGAGCCTTGTGCAAGAAACGTTTGATAAATTCAAATGGACCAGGAATTTAATTTTCCTAGAGATGATGCCTCATAAGTCTTATAATGAAATGAAAAAATGATTTTTGGAGTTTTTTGGGGGTGGTTGTGTGTTCCTGAAGGTGGCACCTCGCTTCGGTCATCGTCATTTGGGTAAGAAAAGGAATCCAACATTGTAGTATGATGGGCCTTTTCAAATTATTGACCGGGTTTCTAAGGTGGAATACATGTTATATTTTCTTCCTCAGTTGATGTCAATTAATGTTCTCTTCAATCTCTCTTACCTGAAATAGTACAACACCAAACCATCAAATTGGATGAATATGGAAGAGTTGGAATTGGATTATAATTTACCACTGTTTGAGTTTCCAATACAAATTTTGGATTCATAGGAGAAATTGCTTCATGGGAATTCAATTTTTTTGTTATGATTTATTTGGATGGATGTTATTGATGTACATGATACTTTGTAGTTGAATTATTGTGTTTATGAGGAGTATGTTTCTTTCACTGATCATGATTTTGAGTGACTTTCTTGGGTGGAGAATTTTCATTGTAGGGGGAATTTTCACATACATTATTTCATTTGGAGGTAATATTTTTATTATTTTTTATATTTTATTTATCAATTGATTTTCCCTTTAGTTTTTTGTAAACATTAGATAAATTTTATAGAAATATGGTGGTCCACAATTGTTGCATGGTTAGGGGAACCTATGAGAACTCTTCTAGGTAAGCGTAAATCCAATTTTCTTTTGTAAAGTAGTGACCATGAGGTTGTTGCACATGAAACCGTGTGGGAAAACCATGGGACATGTCCTTGTAATTAAAATGATGAAATTTACTCATTTTCCCTCTTTAATTCTAACCATATCTCTACCACATTCATCCCCATTATGAAATCATCACCCTAGGTGCCTCCTTCCACTATCCGTTCTCCCTTGGACCTTCAATTTTAGGATGTAGTTGGTCAGTTTTTTTTCAAGAATATCCTATTATGTTCCATTCTCTCTAGTTTTCACCCTTTTCTAGGATTTATCTCCTATCATTCTTAAGATCTAATTTTCCAATGGATTTTTTGACATAAATTGGGTTTTATCTTCTGTTGTTGGGAGAAATATTTATGTTTTTTTGATATTATATTTACAGTGTCTTGTGGTGATTAAATAGGAATATCACACAAATTTCTAGAATTATCCACGTGTGAGTTAAGTGGTTCCATGATTCTATATTTTTGTATAATTTTAATATGCTTGATTTTTTGTGTAAATATGTTATATACACTATTTGTGTGTTGAAAAAAATGATTTGGATGGGTGTTGATATTCATGTTTGATGAGAGTTAGTTTTTGAGAATAAATCCATTATATTTCTTATGTTCATCATTTTATTTCTTATTGAATATGTTATATGACTTTTGTGAATGGTGAAATGTGATTTCAATGTTATTTGAAGGTGAAAATGTGTTGAAAGTAATTTTTCCAAATGAAATTTCTTGTTGTTTCATATTAGATTCTTTTTAGTGCACCATTATTTTGTCTTGAAATTTTGAATGTTAGGAAAACCATTTTATGAATTGGTTTTGGTGTGAGTATACATTGGACTGTGTATTTCCCCATGTAAATGCTTGATTATCATATGGGTTCTTCTTTTTTTTGTTTTCAAATATGTTTCGTAAATTTTTCAAGTGGTTTGAAAGTTATTTCAAATCAGTTTTTGTGAGTTTGTGAAATGGGAAGTTTTATTGTTGATGTAAATAGTGATTTGTATGTGATTTTGATAATTGGATCAATGTGAAAATTTTAAAATTCTGATTTCCTTGGTTTCATATAATTCTTGTAATGGGAATTTAAAATTGATAATATAACACCCCAAACTTCCACGGTACGCTTCACTTTGAATAATACAGTAGTGTGTGTTGTACGCAACTTCGAGTTCTAACACACCACAACTAATAAAACTAGCCATTATTAATAGTAATTCCCCCTTTTAGAAATTTTACACATTTTATCTTTCAAAATGGACTTCATTTTTGGATTCAGAATGTCGAAATTATCCTAGGGTGAAATTTTGGCATTTTTTTGTAAACTTTCAATTTTTTTATGAATAGTGAAAAACACTTTGTTATAGTTTAAAAAAATTATTTAAAAAATTATTTAAATTATTTAAATTTATTTTATGTCAAAATAGATACATAAAACCTATATATGTTAAATTTAATTCATTGGAGTCAGTTTATAATAAATTTAGATATATAAACTTTTTATTGAACTTTTCACCGTCTTTTACCCATCTCCTAGTAGAATTTTTAAATTCACATAAATCATAATTTTACCACATCTATCAGTGGAATTTAAAAAATCCTAGAGACACAGTTAATATCATGGAGTAAAATTTGGTTCAAAAGGATAAATTTTTTTGGTGAATAGTATCTTTTTACTTTTATTTACCACGGTTAAAATAAAATAGGGTAATTAAGGGTGAAAATGATATTATTATTATCCTAACACATGTCCTAATTCTATTGGCTAAGTATAATTAGACCCAAAAGAACTTAGGAATAATGTATGAACATCTTTGGGCCACTTTAATTAGATTAGGACATTTATTATTTTTTAATTCAAGGAAGAGTTAAAAGAGTTAAAATCAATGTTTAATAACTAAAACATTTTTAATTTAGGTTTATACAAAATATAAATTCGATTATAAATATTAATTATAATTATAAAAAATATCCTACATAATGGTATTTTATTTATAAATTCTAAGCATAAAATAATTTAATTTATCTATGACACAATGGTGATGTAGTAATTACCTAATTAATTAAATATTAATATAATTGATATTATAAATATACAAATAAATGTAATTTGAGACTTTCTATGAGTTCCAATAAATTTTTAGGTCAATATTACATGTTAGGAATTTATTAAATGAATTTATATCGAATTAATAATGTTGTTAGGACATTAAAAAAAATCAATTATTAAATAGTGTCAAAATTCACATAAAGCAGTATTTAAAACAAATATTATATTATTAATTGATATTGTATTCCTAATCATATATGGTTAGTCCAAATGACTTAGATAAGGTTATATATGATAATAATTAAACACTTTATGTTCTCTTGGATTGTTATAGAATTTTTATTAACCATATAATATAAAAATACAAAGCCACATGGTAAATGTCAAACTATTTAAATAAGAGATAAATATAAATGATAAGGTTAATATAGTGAACCAAACCTATATAAAATCTATTTGATGAAAGTATTTCAACCCATCCCACCTTAGCATCTAAATAAGTCACTTTGGAGCCATTATAACCCGAATATGAATTTATTATAAAATAATATTTTAAGTTTTTCCTAAGGTTCCCTTCACCCCTCTTATAAAAGGGGACTCCCCCTTCTCTCAAATTTATTCCATCAAAGCCTTTTGGTTCGGCCAAACCGTGCCCAAATATCCTCTCAACTCCCCTCAATTAATCATAGAGTAATTACATTATTCATAAATCCAACTTAAGGATCCCTTTAGATCAAATCAAAAGTAAGAACCCGAACAAGAGGTAAAAATCTCACCACCTCTTTCAAGTTCCTTTCTTCTTCCACATCCTTTTTATTTGTTGTTTCCATTATAAAATAATAACTCCACTATATTCTATGTACTATTATGTTATTAAAAATATGTTACAACCAAATTCATTATTCTATCCATCCCTTGAATGACATGTCACCATACGTGCATACGTACAACTTACCATCTCCACATCATGGTGTAATTGTTGTTCAATAAATTATTATTTGGATGTGTATTATAATGAGGTTTAATTCATGTAAATAATAAATATAACATGATAATGATTCCGTATATATGATACACCATCAAATTATATATTATTTTAATATCAAAAGATTGATATTATTGCTCGTGTGTACGTACAGACTACCATCTCAATGAACGCGATGAGATTCATTCCCCATCGTATCCATTCAAGACTAATTTTACTTTGATAATTAAAAATACGGTTTAAAAACTTGATATCATTCTGGATATTAATAAGATATGACCCATGGATAACAAACATGGCTTATGTAACAAAACATATAAAATAAAATGAGTAAGTGAGCACCTGAAACGATAGTAATACTAAAATATTATTAAAAAGAAATATTAAAAGATCATATATGATATCATATTTATGTATATGTGTCACGACCAGTCCTCGAGGCTCATGTCGTGACTACCCCAAGCCCGCCTTCCTTAGGCCAGGGGCTGGCGACTAGCACCAAGGCATAAATCCTGGTAAAAGGGAAGGCATTGCCTTTATAAAGTAAACCAAAAACACCACAGAGAAAGCAGGCAAAAGTAAACACTAAGTAAAAACTGGTACAACAGTAAATGCAGAAAAGTAAGTGGGCTACTATACAAGCCCAAACTAAAAGTAATTTACAACTGGAAATGGAAAACAACAACTGAAAAGTAAAGCCGCAACGTCGAGCTGTCCACTGGAAATCCCACCCGAACGGTGGGTACAGATAGCCTCCACAACTCCTCGGGTCCAGCCGACCACTTCGAGTATGTCCCGCCCAGTGGTCCACCTCTAGGTACCATCCTGCTCCACAAGCCTCAACCACGATCAGCGATGTCCGTCGTCTGCAACCAATACAATGTTGTGCTGGCATAGCCCTTGCAGGGGTGAGTATAAGCTACTCAGTAGGGACCCCGAGACCCCCGAAGGTCTCCCAAAATCCACAAACGATAAACAAAAAGGAAAGATACAATCACGATGTAACATCTGACATAGCTTAGGTATATGCCCATACATATACCTAAGTCATCAATTCTCGTTCGACTCCAATATCTGAACCCAAGTACAAACCAGCCCACACAGGAAAGAAAAACGTAAATCCACATAGGATAGCACAACAAAATCCACAAAGGAAAGCAAAACAAGATTCAGCTCATACAGGAATACTTCTTCATATAACGATAAAGATGACCAGATATTGCAACTGAGTCATCTAAGCCTTCGAACCCACAAAGTATAGATAGTTACTAACCCCCAAAATGACTCAAAAAGGATCTGACCCACAAAGGATCGATAGGTAACTAACCCCCGCAAAGACTCACACAGGATCGGACCCACACAGGATCTGTAGACGCTGGCCCACACAGGACAGCTGAGCCCTGACCCACACAGGATCGGATCCACACAAGATCGGTAGCACTAAACCACAAAGGATCGCTGAGTGATGTAGTCATCGTCGAATCCACTGAGGATCTCTGCACAGTTTTCATCGAATCCACTGAGGATCACTGCACAGTCGTCATCGTTGTCATCGCAGTCGCATCCAGCACTAGGGTTGCCGCACACAGCAAGCTTATTCGGGAGGGTCCGCTCCATGAGCCGAGAGGCTGATTCATCAACTAACACATAGTCCAGAGTTGATGTATCCAACAGTTTTGTATCGTCAACAGGAACTCAACGTCGCAGACGACACGTCAATCGGATGCCCGGTCTGAGAGTTATTGGCTTTTTCGTCCCAGGGGCCCAGTTGGGTTTTAAGGAAAAACCAACCCAAACTTACTCCAACTTTGTCCAAACCTTGGGTGGAGTAAGGCAAAATATTCGTCTCACTTAGAGGAATCCAACAGAATCGATGGCACGTCGATCGGACGTCCGGAGCTCAAGATATAAGTGTTTCCGCTCCGAGGGCCCGATTGGTCTCGTGTACGAACCGACCCGCCCAAATCCAAATTACTCTGAAACCTTGAATGCGATATACTGCAACGACCGTCTCGATCCAAGGATCGCACCACCGCTGACGACGCGTCGATTGGAGGCCCATAGCTCATGATACAGGCAAAAGACCGAAAAGGTCCGAAAACGGGGGGTCTGGGCCCAGACCGACCCAGCCCACCCCCCCCCCCCGGGTTGGCCCGAACCGGGTCGACACGACCCGGGTCCGAGTCCGACCTAGCTGGGCGCAACCCGACCCGACCGGCGCGACCCGGCTGGCCGGTCTGGGCGGCTCGGCGCTGGCCGAGCGGCTGCACCAAAGGAGCAGCGACCCCCGCGCGTGGGCCGCTCCATGTCACCGGATGCAGTGCACGGCTGCGTCCCTTCCCCACAGTCCTGCGTAGCCGTGGGGCCCGTGCTCACCGCCGTGGCTAAAGCCGCGGCTGGTCTTTCCAGCGGCGCGCCGGGCGCCGCCGCTTCCTAGCGGCCGACCGCTGCTGGCGGGAACTTCCGCGGACCACCGGACGTGCTCCGGTGGTCCGTTTTGCCTGTGGTTTGCGCCTACGGCTCTCTCGGGATCCGAACATTGCTGCGAAGGCCTCTAATTGCCATTCCGATCCCATTTTGTAAACGCCGATAATCCACACATCAACGAAAAATTGCGGAGGGTTGTCGGGCCGTGTTTGTTTGGCCCGCACCCTCCGCGTTAGGTGATAACAGTTGGTAATAATAATCAACACATGAAAAAATAACAAGGCACAATTTTAATAAATTAAAATTGAACTTTGATTTGGGTTCTTTGTTTTAGAAGGAAACAACCATGGGAAATAATATTATTCTCAAATAAAACCCCTACCTCGTAGAAGTCGTCGAATGAGAGTTCTTCGCGGAATTGTCCGTTGTGGAAGAAGAGGATTGTCGCGTCGCGGAAGGGTGTCGCGTCGTCGCGGTATATAGCATCGCGTCGACGATCTCCGAGGGTTAAAGAAAACGCATATATTTAATTTCACGAATTAAATCCATGTTAAGGACAAAATCCACAAAGAAAATTAAAAAGATCCGTATTTCCCTACCTCAATCGGTGTTGATCGAAGATTGTCGTGGGGAAGGATCGCCGCAGAAGAACATCGGGGGAGGAGAATCGTCGGCGTCGCGGTACACAGCGTCGCGTCGTCGATCTCCGAGGGTTCGGCGTTCTTCTTCACCTTTCATCAAAGGTCGGTGTTCTTCATGTTCTTCTCATTCTTCACGTTCTTCGTGAAGGAGGATGAAGATACAGTTTCTCCAAATACTCTCAACAAACCACACCCAAGAAGAAAGTGTGTCGGTCTTATTTTATTATTATGAAAACAGTTTGAAAACATGTTAAGAAACGAACCATTAATTCGGTGAATTAATCGTAACGACTTAACTATCCATTTAATAGGAGCGTTTAAGAGTTTTAGAAGACGCACCAGTTTACTTTCATTAAAGATGAGTTTTCGCGGGTGCGTTACTTAGGGGAAAATAAACGGTGGGGCTCATGTGGGCCCCCCCTCAAAAATATCCTACCTAGAGGGTAGGATATTTTGGGCTCCACCCTATCTGCTTCAACTTAGATTAAGTAGCTTTAAGTGGCATTAAGTGGATTTAAGTGAAATAAAATAAAGTTGTCGCACCACTTTATTTTATTTTCTTCACTTAACGCCAAAAATTAAAAACCACACCCGAGTAAACGCAACTCCGGAAGAGGCGTTTCTAAGCAAGTACCGGTGCTGTGATTCCATCGGTGCCCTCAAAATTTGATTCTGAGAACCGGTTCAAAAGTTAGAAAAACCAGCTTGTTCGTTCACTGAATGTACCCAAGCCAAAACTTCGGAAAATGATTCAGGGCACACCGGGACTCGGAATCATGTGCCGTCAGAAACTGCGTTCTTGTAAAATTCCAATGAAAAATAAGAGAAAACAAATCCTGTAAATTTACGGGTCTTTACATCACTCCCACCTCAGGGATTTACATCCCCGTAAAGATATATCGTAAACTAGGGAAACAAAAGTGGGTACTGAGGACGCATCTGAGCCTCCCGCTCCCAAGTGCTCTCCTGGAGGTTCCCGTGCTTCCATCTGATGCGCACAAGTGGAATCAATCATCCACTTAGGACATGCTCCTATCGTTCCTCGATCTCCACCGGGACCTCCGCAAAAGTCGCCCCATCATCAATGTCCAACTCCCCATGGTCAATGTTATGCGTCGGGTCGTGCACATATCTCCTCAGCTGAGATACGTGGAAGACGTCTTGCACCCGGTGCAACTAAGGTGGTAGATCCAGGCAATAAGCCACCTCGCCAATCCTGCTGAGGACCTGGAATGGTCCGATGAAGCGTGGAGACAACTTGCCGCCTTGGCAAAATCTCCGTAAACCAGGTCGAGGTGAGACACGTAAAAAGACGTGGTCGCTATCGTCGAACTCTACTGGCCTCCGCCTCCTATCAGCATAAGACTTCTGCCGGCTCTGAGCTGTCCTTATCCACTCCTAGATGACTTAGACCCTCTCTTTCATGGCCCGGACCATCTCTGGTCCCACAAGTGCTGACTCCCCAGGGTCTGTCCAGCACAAAGGAGATCTGCAAGTTCGGCAGTACAACGCCTCATACGGTTCCATCCTGATGGTGGAGTGGTAGCTTTTGTTTTACGCAAACCCCACCAAGGGTAGGTGGTCCTCCCAGCTACGACCAAAGTCTAGGACACATGCGCGGAGCAGGTCCTCGGGAGTCTGAATGGTCCTCTCCGTCTGACCATCCGTCTGATGGTGAAAGGCGGTGCTCAGACGTAGCTGCGTCCCGAATGCCTTCTGAAACCCCTTCCAAAGCCAGGAAGTAAAGCGAGTATCTCGATCAGAGATGATAGACGATGGAACACCGTAAAGACGTACAATCTCCTAAACACAGAGACGTCCCATGCTCTGCACTGAGCCCTGCTCTCTGATGGGTAAGAAGTGAGCTGACATGGTGAGTCGGTTGACAATCACCCAAATGTAGTCGTGACCTCTGGAAGTGCGTGAAAGTCCAGTCACGAAGTCCATAGATATCCCATCCCACTTCCACTCCGGGACCTCCAAGGGCTGTACCAAGCCTGCTGGTACCTGGTGCTCTTCCTTCACCTACTGGAATGTGAGGCATCGAGAAACGAACTCTGCCATAGCATTCTTCATGTCTGGCCACCAGTGCTGTCATCTGAGGTCCTAGTACATCTTCTCCACTCCAGGATGTACCGCCAAAGGAGAAGTGTGAAATTCTCTCAGCACCTCCTCCCGTAAAGAAACTGGTACCAATGTACGTCCTCTGAAAAGAAGGTCGTGCTCTGATCCAAAGGAGAAACCATTAGGTGCTAGTACAGAGGATATCTATGCACACCGCGTCTCACAGTCAACGTCCCCACGCTGTGCCTCTCTAACCCGCTACAGTATTGGAGGGGTGACTATGAGAGACTAAAGGAATGCTGCTCCATCTCTATCCATGAAGGATATTCGCAAAGCGGAAAGATGCTTTGTCGCCTCCTCATGTAGCAGAATTCCCTTCCTCCAGCTGAGAGCATCGGCTACCACGTTCCCCTTCCCAGGAGTATAGACTATCTCAAAGTCATAGTCCTGGAGGAACTCGAGCCATCGCTGCTGTCTCAGGTTCAGGTCCTTCTAAGAAAAGATGTACCTGAGACTCTGATAGTCAGAAATGATTGTAAAGCGCTCTCCCATCATATAGTATCTCCATGTCTTCATAGCGAAGACCACTTCGGCTAACTCCAGGTCATGGGTAGTGTAGTTCTTCTCATGCGGCCTCAACTGATGTGATCCATAGGCGATCGCTGCCTGCTCCTGCATCAGGACACATCCGATTCCGGTCCCTGATGCATCACAGTAGACTACGTACCCTACTCCCTCCTCAGGCAACCTCAAGATAGGGGTGCTGGTCAATCTCTGTCTCATCTCTTGGAAGCTCTGCTGACATCTGTCTAACCACACAAAGGGTTTCCCCTTCTTCGTAAGAGCTGAGAGTGGTGCTGCAACTCTGGAGATGTCTAGCACAAATCTACGATAGTATCCAGCTAGTCCCAAGAAACTCCGCACCTCCGTCAGGCTCTTGGGTGGCTCCCAAGCTAGCACTGTCTCGATCTTCGCAGGATCTACTGCATCTCCCGCCTCAGAGATGACGTGTCCCAAGAAGTGGACCTCACGTATCCAGAACGGATTCTTTGAGAGCTTTCCATAAAGCTGGTTCTCTCGGAGTGTGTCCAGTACAACTCGCAAGTGGTAGGCGTGGTCCTCCTCAGTCGTTGAGTAAATCAAAATGTCATCGATGAAAACCACGACAAATCGATCAAGTTACGGTTGAAAGATCTTGTTCATGAGGCCCATGAACACCGCTGGAGCATTGGTTGCGCCGAATGGCATAACCAAGAACTCATAGTGGCCATACCGACATATGAAGGTCGTCTTCTGCACGTCCTCATTCCGAACTCTGAGGTGATGATATCCTGACCTGAGTTCTATCTTCGAGAACCACCGTGCTCCCTTGAGCTGATCGAAGAGGTCATCAATCCTCAGTAGCGGGTACTTGTTCCTCACTGTCACCTGGTTCAGGCGACGATAGTCGACACAAAGTCGCAAGCTCCTGTCTGCCTTCTTGGAGAACAATATCGGGGAAGCCCAGGGTGAAACACGGGGTCGGATGAAACCCTTTCCCTGTAAGTCCTCCAACTGTACCCGTAGCTCTCAAATCTCAGCGGGGTCCATCCGATATGCTGGAGTGGATATCGGGGTTGTCCCGGGGTACAGATCAATATATAATTCTACCTCTCTACGAGGATGTAGTCCTGGAACGTCGTCAGAAAGACGTCCGCATACTGATCCACCACTGCAAGAAAACTAGGACTCTGCACGTCAACTACTTCTAAGATGAGGCTAGCCAGCTGATGAGTGATGGGCTATCCTCTCCTCTGCAAGAGTCCATCATGTGCTGCAAAGGCTCCCTTCTCGCCGGTGAAGGTGAAACTGCTCCCGTCGGTGCGTACACATCGCACCTTGCGCCTAAAACAGTCGATATGTGCATGGACTGTAGATAACCAATCCATGCCCAAGATGACGTCGTAAGGCCTCGAAGCAGCTACAAGAAGATCCCAGCCAAAGTTCTCGCCTCCTAGAGTAAGCTCAAACTGTCGAAAGCAGTGAGTAATCGTCATGTATGCTCCCGTAGGAGTCTCTAGCCGTAAGGATCGAGCCAACGGCTCTGTCGGAATCTCCGAGCTCTGAACAAGGGTAGTAGATATGAAATAGTGACTCGCTCCTGTGTCTATAAGAACTGCAGCAAGGGTGGAATATACACAGATAGTAACTCGAATCATCTTAGGCACGCCGTGGTCATAGGCCACCAATTCCTGGAGCTGTGCCTGTCTCTGCCCGCCAGCTCCCTGTTGCCGGGGTGCACCTCCTGGTGGTGGTGGTGGTAGAGCCTCAAAGTGTTTCCCACCACCTGCTGCTCGGCCAGCTCCTCTGCCTCATCCGCTTGCTCCATGTGGACTGCCACAGTCGACCCTCTGCCTCTGCATGGGTGGCCCCTCAATCATCTGCTGCTCCTCAGCATGGTGGGTCGGGCAGTCACAAGCCATGTGACCCTGTCCGCCGCATGTGTAGCACTACCTGCCTCTCGAATGACTGGCTCTGTGCTGTGTGCCCCGCACTGCTGAGCCAGTGTCCTGAGGTCATCTGCCTGAGGGTCTGGTCTGCCTGGACCCATGAGTCATCTATCGACTGCCTGCCGCAGAAGACTCTGCTACGTGCCGCCCCGCGGTAGGTCTCGCCGCTGGTGTAGACTCAGCAAGAAAGCTCTCGATCAAAAGGGCTCACTCCAGTACTCCTGCCTGGGTCGGAATGCTGAGGGAGATCAGCGATTCCCTGATCTTATGTCTCAAACCCTGCTCAAAGGTCAGAGCCCAGAATAATGGGTCCCATACCATGTTTGTCGAGTAGCACGAGAGATCGGTAAATCTCGCCGAGTACTGGGCGACCGTCAAGCTGCCCTGCCGCAGCTGTAGAAGCTCCTTGATGCGTACCGCACAGAGGGTTGCTGGGATGAACTCTGAGCGAAAGAGGCTCTCAAAGTCTGTCCAGAGAAGAGATTCCTCAGCATGCACCTGGAGCATCAAGCTCCACCATCAGCCCAATGCCGCATGCAATAGGCTCACTACGAGGATCACCATGAGGTCTGCTGGTGTCCTCACTAACCGAAAAACTCGTACCACTGCCTCCAGCCAGTCCTCGGCTACCTGGGGGTCCGTCTCCACGCGGAACCTAGGTGGTCGCTGGTGCTGGAACTCATGCAGTGCACTAAGGCGACGTGTATCATCAGCGGTTGGGGCTGGAAGCATCGGTGTCTCGGTGGGTAGAGGTACTGCTGGTGCCTCAGCTGTCAAAGGGCCATGTACCGAAGCCTCGTCGCTCGGCGGGCTATCGTCACGCTCAACTCTCGGAACCCTAGCTGGATGCCGTCATGGGGCCATCCTGAAAAGGAAACAGGTGTGCCATGGTCAGAACAGTATTCCTGGTGAGTTGAGACAAAGTAATCACAAAGAAAACTCGAAAAACACATGCAATCAATGTTTTCATGCATTAAGTCGGAAATCAGAAGTCAGGGTCCTGGTGTACGGATACGTCGGCCGCCACACCAACACTGGACTCCCTGAACTGATAACCACACACAATATGCTTAGCATTATTTCTTCACATAGAAAAATATCAGAGTCCATGTTCTGCGGTAGAAGCGAACTCCTCTGATACCAATTTTTCACAACCCATCCTCGAGGCCCGTGTTGTGACTACCACAAGCCCGTCTTCCATAGGCCAGGGGCTGGCGACTAGCACCAAGGCGTAAAACCCAGTAAAAGGGAAGGAATTTCCTTTGTAAAGTAAACCAAAAACACCACAGAGCAAGCAGGAAGAAGTAAACGCTAAGTAAAAACTGGTACAATAGTAAATGTGGAAAAGTAAGTGGGCTAGTATACAAGCCCAAACTGAAAGTAAAGTACAAATGGAAAGGGAAAACAACAACTGAAAAGTAAAGCCGCAACGTCGAGCTTTCTACTGGAAATCCCACCTGAAGGGTGGGTACATATAGCCTCCACAGCTCCTCGGGTCTAGACGACCGCTCCGAGTACGTCCCGCCCAGTGGTCCACCTCAAGGTACCATCCTGCTCCACAATCCTCAACCACGATCAGCGATGTCCGTCGTCTGCAACCAACACAATGTAGTGCGGGCATAGCCCATGCAGGGGTGAGTATGAGCTACTCAGTAGGGACCCCGAGACCCCCAAATGTCTCCCAGAATCCACAAATGATAACCAAAAAGGAAAGATACAATCACAAAGTAACATCAGACACTGCTTAGGTATATGCCCATACATATAACTAAGTCATCAATTCTCGTTCGGCTCCAAAATCTGATCTCAAGTACAACCCCAACCCACACAGGAAAGCAAAACGTAAATCCACACAGGATAGCACAACACAATCCACAAAGGAAAGAAAAACAGGATTCAGCTCACACCGGAATACTTCTTCATATGACGATAAAGATGACCAGATATTTCCACAGATTCATCTAAGTCATCAGAACCACAAAGGATCGATAGGTACTAACCCCCGCAATGACCCACAAAGGATCTTACCCACAAAGGATCGATAGGTAACTAACCCCCGCAAAGACCCACACGGGATCTGTAGGCGCTGGCCCACACAGGACCGCTGAGCGCTGACCCACACAGGATCGAACCAACACAGGATCGGTAGCACTGACCCACAAAGGATTGCTGAGTGTTGTAGTCTTCGTCGAATCCACTGAGGATCTCTGCATAGTCATCGTCGAATCCCCTGAGGATCTCTTCATAGTCGTCGTCATCGTCGTCGCAGTCGCTGACAGCACTAGGGTTCCTGCACATAGAAAGCTCGTTCGGGAGGGTCCGCTCCACGAGCGGAGAGGCTGATACATCAACTGAAACATAGTCCAGAGTTGATTTATCCAAAAGTTCCGTATCGTCAACAGGAACTCAACTTCGCAGATGGCGCGTCAATCGGACGCCCAGTCTGAGAGTTATTGGCTTTTTCGTCCCAGGGGCCCAGTTGGTTTTTAAGGCAAAACCAACCCGACCTTACTCCACCTGCATCCAAACCTCGGGCGGAGTAAGCCAAAATATTCATCTCACTTATAGGAATCCAACAGAATCGACGGCACGTCGATCAGACGTCCGGAGCTCAATATATAAGCATTTCTGCTCCGATGGCCCGGTTGGTCTCTTGTACCAACCGACCCGGCCAGACCCAAAGTACTCTGAAACCTTGAGTGCGATATACCGAAACGACCTTCTCGATCCAAGGATTTCATCGCCGCTGACGGTGCATCGATCGGAGGCTCGTAGGTCAAGATACATGCAAAAGACCGAAATGGTCCGAAAATGGGGGGTCTGGGCCCGGACCGACCCGGCCCAACCCCCCAGGTTCAGCCCGAACCGGGCGACCCGACCCAAGTCCGGGTCCGACCCGGCTGGTCGCAACCCGACCCGGCCGGCGTGACCCGGCCCGGCCCGGCCTGGGTGCGACCCGGATGGCCGGTCTGGGCGGCTCGGCGCTGGCCGAGCGACCGCACCAAAGGAGCCGCGGCCCCCGCGCGGGGGCCGCTGCGTGTCACCGGACGCGGCGCCATGCCACGTCCCTTCCCCGCGGTCCCGTGCGGCCATAGGATGGGCGCTCGCCGCCGCGGCTTCAGCCGCAGTGGGTCTTCCCGGCGGCGTGTCGGGCGCTGCCGCTTCTTGGCGGCCGGCCGCTCGCGGTCGCCGCCTCCGGCCGTCGGCACCGGCCGCCGGCGCCGGCATGGCGCGCCTACGGGAACTTCCGCGGACCACCGGACGCGCTCCGGTGGTCTGTTTTGCCTGCGGTTTGCGCCTACGGATCCCCTGGGATCCAAAATTTGCTTCGAAGGCCTCCAATCGCCATTCCGATCCCATTTCTTAAACGCCGTTAATCCACGCATCAACGAAAAACTGCGGAGGGTTGTCAGGCCGTGTTTGTTTGGCCCGCACGCTACGCATTAGGTTATAACAGTTGGGAATAATAATAAACACATGAAAACATAACAAGGCACAATTTTAATAAATTAAAATTGAACTTTGATCTGGGTTCATTGTTTTAGAAGGAAACAACCATGGGAAATAATATTATTCTCAAATAAAACCCCTACCTCGTAGAATTCATCGAACGAGAGTTCTTCGCGGAATTGACCATCGTGGAAGAGAAGGATCGCCGCATCGCGGAAGGGAGTCACGTCATCGTGGTATACAGGGTCGTGTCGACGATCTTTGAGGGTTAAAGAAAACACATAGATTTAATTTCACGAATTAAATCCATGTTAAGGATAAAATCCACAAAGGAAATTAAAAAGATCCGTATTTCCCTACCTCAATCGGTGTTGATCGAAGATTTTCGTGGGGAAGGAACGCCGCAGAAGATCATTGGGGGAGGAGAATCATCAGCATCTCGTTACACGGCGTCGCTTCTTCGATCTCCGAGGGTTCGGCGTTATTCGTTGCCTTTCGTCGATGGTCTGTGTTCTTCGCGTTCTTTGTGTTCTTCACATTCTTCGCGAAGGAGGATGAAGACACAGTTTCTCTGAATCCTCTCAACAAACCACAACCAAGAATAAAGTGTGTTGGTCTTATTTTATTATTATGCCAACAGTATGAAAACATGTTAACAAATGAACCATTAATTCAATGAATTAATGGTAATGACTTAACTATCCATTTAATAGGAGCGTTTAAGAGTTTTAGAAAACGCACCAGTTGACTTTCATTAAAGAGGAGTTTTCATGGGTGCGTTACTTAGGGGAAAAGAAATGGTGGGGATCGTGCGGGCCTCACCTCAAAAATATCCTACCTAGAGGGTAAGATATTTTGGGTTCCACCGTATCCGCTTCAACGTAGATTAAGTAGCTTTAAGTGGCTTTAAGTGGCTTTAATTGAAATGAAATAAAGTTGTCACACCACTTTATTTTATTTTCTTCACTTAACGCCAAAAATTAAAAACCACACCTGAGGAAACACAACTCCAGAAGAGGCATTTCTAATCAAGTACCGGCGCTTCAATTCCATCGGTGCCCTCAGAATTTGATTCCGAGCACTGGTTCAAAAGTTAGAAAAACCCGATCGTTCGTTCACTGAACATACTCGAGCCAAAAATTTGGAAAATGATTCCGGGCACACCGGGCCTCGGAATCTCTTGCCGTCAGAAACTGTGTTCTTGTAAAATTCCAAAGAAAAATAAGAGAAAAAAATTCCTTGAAATTTATGGGTCTTTACAATATAATTCTTGTGTAATTTAATAAAAATGATTTAACCATTATACAGGAGGTTAACCTACCCCCGACCAAGGAAAAGTACAATGTAATGGTTTATTTCACAATATTTTTATTATCCGAGGTTGTTTATACGTGATTATCTACTCAGACCTCTTTATCATCCACATCCGTTTTTCTTAAAAATGTATTTCAAAAAACACTTACTATTTTATAGTCTATGGATTAAAGTCATTTATACCCTTGTTTTACTTTTTATAAGATTTCTATAAAGAAATATTTATGTCGTTTTCCAAACAAAGGTCCTTTTTAACCTTTTCGACAAAATTATGGTATGAATGTAATTTTCTAACTTATACGGCGAGTGCGACTATTTTCCACCGTTATAAAATCATTGAATATTTCCTTAATATCTTATAATAATATTTTCAAATAGAATGTTTTATTTTCTAATTATGTGACTTTTAAATGATTTCAAAAATGGAGATATTTCTCTCAAATAGTTTTGATTTCATCTATATCAACATCCTTTAATCGATTTTAAGATTATTTGAAGTTGATTTATTATTATACAAAACATCCATTTTTTATTGAAGGTTTTCTGATTTGTTTGAATTTGGATGTGTTATTTTCATACCATTCATGGATTATGGATAGTGTATTGACATTTTGTATGCTAGTTTTAATACGAATGTTTATGTTATGTTTAAACATGTTCATATGAGGAACGCATTGGACTTAGTATGTGACGGGTGGAGCCCTCTATAGATCCTCGATGCATTGGTAGGTATCATGAGACAGACTAGTGTCTTCACACAAGGCCTTGAAAAAATGTTATTTAAAGTCTTGGCACAAGTCCTTGGATATGTGGTTATGATAGTCTGGCATTATGCATTCCATCATAATGAAAGTTTTTATTGATATGGCATGTGATTATTTGATTAGTAGAACATCCATGTGATTATGTAAATGGAATTATTTTATTTTATTTTTTCTATATTATGATGAAGATCAGGTTTAAAAGGATTTTGTTTTAGTTATACATTTCCTTAAATGTTTATTCTTATTTATGAAAGTTTAGACTATATTGTAATCCTTACTGAGTAACTGAGCTTAGCCCTTTCTATGTTTTATTTTTCCCATGATGTGAAGAAATATTTTATGACTGACCTGCAAGGATAGTCTGAAGGGGATATGAGTGTGGACTATGGAGACTATGTTATTGTAGTTTTTCACTTTATGATGTAGTGTAACATTTATGAATGTATCTATTGTTTCCAATTCTACTAAACTAATCGGTCTTTCGAGACATGATCTTCTTTGATCATGCCAATGTTATGTAATAATGCACCAACTCTGGGTAACTGGGGTCGGGGCGTTACTATTGGTATCAGAGGACGTTTTGTACAATCCATGGAAGCTATATTTAGATAAACTCTGATTACAGCTCAAAGATCTAAGATACACTTTTAAGAATAGTATAGAATAACTTCCTAGAGTTTTGGTATTGTAGAGATTTTTGAGTTTTCTGAGCAATAAATCCATGTTTGGATATAGGTAGGTAAAGTTCGCTTTACCATAGATGTACCTAGGGGTAAAACCAGAAAACACCACTTTGAGATAGAATCGAACGAGAACTGGTGCATGACAACGGGCTTTGCTGCACTCTTGGTTACGACACTCCTGGGAGATATGATTAGGATAATTCTCATTTTATTTACAAACCATTATGAAGGTTTTATGAGTATATAAATCCTCAAAATAACAATTTTATGATTATGGATTATATCCATAAACCGTTAAATTTTGGTTAAGTGATTTACATGTTTGGATTTATGTATTTTGATTCATAAATTAATCTAGTGTATACGACTATATAGAAATGGCACCTAGTGGAATTAATGGAAACAATATCAATGCACTCACTCCATGTAGGTATTTCCCTCCTGCTCAAGATAATTATAGTGGAGATGGTGATACGACTGGTGTTGATTAACTTATCACTATACTGGGACAACTCACTCAGGTTATGAATAATAACCATACCCATATGGAGCACCCTGATCCACAGCATGGAGGATCAATGATAGATCACTTCATGAGGCAACAAAAACCAAAATTAAATGGGGGTACAAAACCACTAGTATCTAACCAATGGATAAATTCCTTCGAGAAAATATTCCTCGCCTTGGGGAGTAGCGAAAGGGAAAAAGTTTTCATGACAGTTTATCGCCTCACTGGAGATGCTGAAAAAAGGAGGTCATTGATTCAAAACACAAAGGAAGATGATGAAGTATCAAATATGGAATGGGGGTAGTTTAAATATATTTTCATAGAAAAATATTTTCCCCATGACCATCGAGCGGATATCGAAATTAAATTTCTAAGTATGAGACAAAAGGAGAATGAGATTGTCGGAAAGTATGAGCCTAACTTTACAAGGTTATCAAGGCATGCAGAAGATTATATACACAACCCAAGGAGTAATATTGATCATTTCTTTGACGGATTAAAAACATTTCTCTATCGAGCATTAGTCTCAAAATCATTACCATCATACGAAGATATTTTCTAATGTTTTATCAAGACAGAAAAGGAATTCTCTAAGTCTTACAACTTTAAAGAAAATAATGAGAAGAAGAGATCTGTTGATCACTCTTGGAATGGATATAAGGGGAATGAGAAAAAAGTGTAATATCCATCCTATAGTATATCATGGAAAAAACACCTCGGTACTTGCTTGAAGGGAATGGGTGTCTGTTACAAGTGTGGTGAAAAAGGCCACCATGTTCGTGATTGCCTGGGGAAGAAAGAAGCTACCAATGTTCAATGCTACAATTGCAGGTAGATGAGAAATTATGAAATTGAATGTCCTAAGCATCTGTGGAACTTACCTCAAAAAATGACAAGGGATCAAGGCCAAGATTATGCTATCACTAAAGTTGAGGTAAAAGCTCCGAAAGACGTGGTGGTAGGAAATTTATTGTTTTCCTCAAGATTAGAAAATGATTTTTTTGATTCTGGATCATCGCATTGTTTCATATATTCCCAGTTTTCTAAGAAAATTAGATATTTACAATTTGATTTAACAAGGGAGTTGTTAGTTAAAACTCCTAAAGGAAGTATTATTGCTATAATGTTCTATGAATAGTTACCATTAGAGCATATAAATGTTCTTTATCTACTAATCTCATTGTCATACATATGATTTAGTTTGATAATATTCTTTTGTATGGATTTTATTTTAGACTATGATGCTAATATTTATTTTAAGAAGAAGGAGGTTATGATTTTTGATTATGATGATAAGGAACACCTTATCTTTAGAGCAGAATCATCACCAACTAATTCTTATCTAGATCCACCCCCAGTAGCTCAACTAAATTCAATTATTGGGGAGGAAGATAATGAAATAAATGTGGGTGAGGAAATTAATGTTCTAATAGTGGATGTACCTATTATGAATGAATAAGTTGGTATTTTTTTAGAGGATTTACATGGACATCCTCCAAAAAAAGAAATTGAGTTTTTCATTGATTTAATTTATATTTTAAGGCCTATATCGAAGACCACTTATAGAATGGAAAATTTGGAATTAGTGGAACTAAGGAAACAACTATAGGAATAGAGTAAAAAGGGATTTATTCTCCCTAGTGTTTCTCCATGGGGAGCCCCTATTTTTTTGTAAAAAATAAAGATGGATCTATGAGATTGTGCATTGACTATAAGGAGATCAATTCTATAACAATAAAGAACAATTATCTCCTACCTCGCATTGATGATTTATTCGACCAACTTCATGTAGAAAAATACATCTCAAAGAGTGATCTTCTATCTGGATATAATTAGTTGTCTGTGAAGAAGGAAGACATTCCGAAAACAGCATTTCGAACTAGGTACGTGCATTACAAGTTTACAATAATGCCTTTTGGATTGACTAGTGCACCCTATGTATTCATGGATCTAATGAACATAGTTTTCAAGGAGTATATATATTATTTTTTAGTGGTATTTATTGATGATATAGTGGTATACTCCAAAAGCTATAAAGATCATGAAAATCACTTGCGCATTATCCTGAAGACTCATAGAAGACATGAATTAAATGGGATGTTTAGAAAGTCTGAATTATGGCTTCATGAGATTTCTTTTCTTAGAAATATTGTCTCTAAGAATTGAATCTCTGCTGATCCTTCTAAGAAAAGATCAATCCAGGAATGACCAGCACCAATGAGTATAACTGAGGTATGTAGTTTTACTGGTTTAGCAGGTTATTATTGAAATTTTGTATAGAATTTTTCCAGATTGGCTAACACATTAACGAAGATCACACGTAAAGGGGTTAATTTTTTTTGGAAAAAAGAGTGTGAAGAATTTTATGAAGAACTAAATAGAAGATTAGTCATTTCTCCTATATTGACTCTACCATCGGAGAATGATTGTTTTGTTATTTATAGTGATTCTTCAAAGAAAGGACTTGGTTGTGTCCTTATGCAGAATGATAGGGTTATTGCCTATGCATCACAACAGCTGAAAATTCATGAGAAAAACTATCATACACATTATATTGAGTTATCTTCTGTAATAATTTCTTTGAAGATTTGGAGACATTATCTCTATGGTGAAAATTTTGAGATATATACCGATCACAAGAGTTTGATGTATAATTTCTCACAAAAAGAACTCAACACGAGGCAAAGGTGATGGCTTGAACTACTCAAGGATTGTGATTCCATGATATAATTCCACTCAGGGAAGGAAAATAAGGTGGCAGATGCTTTGAGAAGAAAGGTTTAGGTAGTTTTGAACAAAATAAGAGTTTAAAGGGATCCAATTTTCATGTATATAGTAATGTTGGATATGGGAATAACCACTGAAGGTGAAACATTGATACGTTTTCAAATGGTTTCCAAACAATCTTTACTAGAAAGGATAGTGAGTTCTCATACCAATGATAAAGAGTTTAAAAATAAGATTAAAGCTGTGAATAATAGGATATTGAGTGACTTTGTATATGAAGATGAAATTTTGAAATTTGGGAAGATACTTTGTGTTCCCGATATACCTGATCTAAAAATAGAATTGTTGGACGATGCTAATAGTTCCAATTTCTCTATACACCCTAGGAGCGCTAAAAGGTATAGGGATTTGAAGGAACATTTTTTGTGGGACAACATGAAGAGGGATATTGGTGGTTTTGTGTCAAAATGTATGGGTTTTCAAAAAGTGAAAGATGGAAGGCAACATCCTGGAGGATTCATTAAACCTCTTCCAATTCCTGAGTGGAAATGGGATCATATTACGATGGACTTCACCATGAGGCTACCAAAGACTCCTAGAAGGAATGATGCAATATGGGTCATTCTTGATCATCTTATCAAGTCAACACACATTCTTGCTATAAGATAAGATCTACCACTGGAACATATGGCAAGACTATATATTAATGAGGTTGTGAGACTTCATGGTGTACCCCTATCGATTATTTCTGATCGTGATCCTCATCTTACATCATGATTCTGGAAAAGTCTTTAGAAAGCCCAGGATACTGAACATCATTTAAGCACTGCCTAAAACCACCAAACTGATGGAAAATCAGAATGGACTATTCAAACCTTAGAAGACATGTTGATATCTTGCTCACATGACTTTCTGGGTATGTGGGATCAATATTTACCTCTAATAGAATTTTCCTATAACAATATCTTCCATTCAAGTATTCAGATGGTACCGTATGAAGCGTTTTACAGAAATAGATGCCGCACACCAACCTGTTGGGATGATGTTGGGGAACGAAAACTCGTAGGCCTAGAACAAGTGGAGAAAACGATGGAGAAGGTAAAGATAATCCAAAGGCACATTAAAGCTACTCATAGATGACAGAAGAGCTATGCTGAAAACTGAAGGAAGGATTTGAAATTTCAGGTAAGATCTCATGTTTTCTTGAAGGTATCTCTATGGAAGGGAGTTATACATTTCGGTAAGAATGGTAAATTGAGTCCCTTGTACATAGGGAATTTCGAAATTCTAGAATGAATTGAGGTTGTAGTTTACCGTTTGGAAATGCCTCCAAGTCTCTCAAAAGTTCAAGATGTGCTCCACGTATCACTTTTGAAAAAATACATGTCCGGCCCAACGCATGTACTCACTTATGAGTAAGTAGAACTGGAACTATATCTATTTTATTGCGATGATCCCATTAGGATTCTTTATACAAGAGAACAATTACTGAGAAATCAAAAGACTCGTCTAGTAAAATTTCTATGGAGAAACCATAAGATGGAAGAGACAACATGGGAACCCGAGGAACATATGATAAAGAACCACCAGAGTCATTTCATGTGGTATTATACTGGAAATTTAGATCATGAAATTATTGGAATGAGGGGAGAATGTAACATCCCAATCTTCCACAATACGCTTCTCTTTGAATAATACAGTAGCGTGTCTTGTACGCAACATCAAGTTCTAACACACCACAACCAATCAAAATAGTACTTATTAATAGTAATACCCAATTTTTGATAATTTATACATTTTATCATTCAAAATGGAAATAATTTTTGGATTCGGAATATCGAAACTATCCCAGGATGAAATTTTGGTATTTTTTTGAAAACATTCAATTTTTTATGAATACTGACAAACACTAAGTTATAGTTTAAAACTGAATTTTTATTTAAACAAATATTTATTTTATTTAAATTTATTTTAGGTTAAAATAGATACATAATCCCTATATATGTTCAATTTAATTCATTGGAGTCAGTTTATAATAATTTTAGATATATGAAGATTTTATTGAACTTTTCACCGTCTTTTACCCATCTCCTAGAAGAATTTGCAAATTTACATAAAACATAATTTTGCCACTTTTAAAGTGGAATTTCAAAAATCTGAGAGACATTGATAGAGTAAATATTTTCAATTAATTTATATTGAATATCCTTGTTTTAAACCCACAAAAGTGTTACTCTAAGATTAATTGTTTCATTTTTATGATAATGGTGTTATTTTGAGATGAATAGTAAAAATTGGCCATTTTGGATTTTTAACAGTTTTAAATTATTTCTGTAATTTGGCCATAACATTAACTACGCTGATCCAAATTGAACAATTCTTTCATTTCCAGATTCTAATCTTACATGGATTCATTTACTATTTTTGGACTAACAGCTGAATCGGCCATATGGAAGCTCAAAATATCCTCACAAGTCGGAATAAGAAAACTGTTTTCAGTTTTGCCTAGTTTTGGTGTGAGATCCATAAATCATCCATGGTAGGTAGAAATGTTGTGTTATTCGGTGGGTAGACGCGAAAGGAGTTTCAGAACATCTTTTATGAAGGAAAGGCCGCGGTATTCGTCCGTTTTAGGGTCCATTAATGCTTCCTAATACGGGGGTTGGCGTTTTGGAGAGTCTGACTGGACATAATACATGATCCGAGTAAAAGGGCCATAACTCTCGGAATACATGTCCAAATACGATGAGATTTTTAGGGGACACGACTAAGCCAATTTTGAATAACATTGATGAAGGGATTAACGCATGAAGAGGTCATTTATTAGGTCAAAAACGAAACAATATTCAGAGGACGGAAATCTGGCTATAAAAGGAGGAGAGCTCCTCCTCCTCAAAACCTCTCATTCTCCATCCCATTCCTTCTCGGACACCAAGGAGAAGAACTTCTCAGCTTTCCCTTTTATTTATTATTTTTTTTACTTTAAAATGTGGCTCCTCTCCCGCATTATCTCTCTTACCCCATCCATGGAGGGGTAGTTTCATTTGAGTGATCGGAAAGAGGGGAGGCTGGACCTATATGTTGTGTTTGAGTTTTTGTGCTTGAAATGAATAAAATTTGTTCTTATTTCTTCTTCTAGTTCCAATTATTAATTCAGTATTAAATTCCGAATGCAGTTGTTGTTGAGTCAATAAGGTTTTATTTATTAATTTTTCATTCCTTCTTGTTTCGAAAATCACAAACACCTTATCTTTAGAGAAATTGATTTTATAAGAAAAATTGGTTTTATAAGGAAAATTGCTTTTATAAGGAAAAATTACTTTTATAAGAAAGATTTATTTTGTAAGAAAAATCACCCTTATCACATTTTCATTCATATATTTCTTGAGTATAAGATTCAGATTCATTTCGGTTTTCTCGGATTTGTTTGAAACATTGATATAAAGTATTCTGTTTTAGGATCCGAATTATGGATAAGAACTGTAATAAAGTTTCACTCCGAAATCCAGATGAGAACTGTGATAATGTTTGATTTCGAACTCTGGATACGAACTCTGATTAAGTTCTACTCCAGATTCAGGATACAAATCCTTATGAAGTTCGACAAAGAATTCTCATTACGAATTCTGATGATGAATTCTCATTACGAATTCTAATGAGAAATTCTCATTATGAAACCTGATGATGAATTCTCATTACGAATTCTGATGACGAATTATCATTCTGAATTCTCATTCTGAATTCACCTATTAAACAGAATTTGATCATCTTTGTTTTATACACTCTATATTTGTTTAGACTCCAAAAAATTATTTTTGTTTACACTCCGAACATTCATTCCGAACTTTTGAGTTAGATTTTAAACGGTGTCGTATATTCTGTTACACTTGTTTTGTTATAAAATGATGTCATCTATTCTGTTATAAACTAACCGTTGGCTAAGTGACACATGTACAGGTCCCTCAAATTTTTAACGAAAATATGACCGTTGGGAAGGAGGATGACCTTGCCAGTAAATAGGAGCTCATTTGAAAAGAGCTCATATTTTATGGATAACTTTTTCGACATCTTGCATACATGTTGTTGAAGTTATTTCTAGAGAGGTAGAGGCTCTTATTAAACTCTAAATGCTTCGTGCGACTCCGAATGTTGGGGATTACATTCAAGGACTTCCGGGGATAGGAAGACAGAGGTTTCCAACACCTTGAAGATGAGGGCTTCCTAGCTGAGGAAGACAGAGGTGACCAACTACCTTGAAGTTGAGGGCTTGCTGGGATAGCAAGACAGAGACTCTGATCTTCGTATCGAGGGTTTACCCTGGTGTGGTTAAGACAGACTTTCTTGAAAGTATAAATCAAGGGACCTTTTTCCGAGGTTGTTTGATACCCTTCTCTTTGGGTTAAAAGACTTATATCTTGTTACTTGTAGTTTTACTACTTGTTTATTTCCACTGCATTTTGTATTATAAGGAAAGTATAACTTTCTTATACTTCCTTACTCATACTTTGTTTCATTCAGATTCTATACGCTTTAAGGTAGAATCTCATTTTGTAATCATTTGTTAAGTTTCAATTTTCTGGAACCATATTTCTGGAACCTTCTTTCGGAATCCCTTTCCATGTTTTCATTTGGTGTTAGAGGTGTTGTGAATTTGCTTAAGTTTAACTTTGTTAAACTTTTCCCTTTCCTTTGCTTAAGGAAAACATAGTTAATCGTAAATAACTTTAAAGGTTACAAATTAATTTTTAAAGTATACAATTCACCCCCCTCTTTTATATTGAGCATCTACATCATTATTTCGATCCTACAGTTGTGTAAAGGTTTTGATTCTGAAATTATAAATTTCTTTGGTAGATGATCACATATCCCTCCACCCAATTCTAATATGTATACGGTGGAACATGATTAGGGTTGGGTGGTGATTGCTCGACGGTTGTCAAGCACGTGTGTAGGATTGTATGTCGAAATCTTGGTTTATTAGGGAACAACAATTACAGGTCTGGGATTGCTCTAATTAATCAAGAGACCTTCTACAACCCTAAACACATTGGAAGGAGGGTAGACCAATCTAAGGTTTTAGAAAGGAAAATTCTCATCACATATCTCTTACCAGTTTAAGGAAGAAGAAGAGATAAAATTTGGAAACCATGATGGCACAACACTAAGTCTAGCAGAACCCAATCCGATCACCGTCTTTATCCTTTGTTAATATCAATCAATTTCTGTTTTTTGTTTCTCTCATAGTCATTCGAATTATTTAAAACCAACCTTTTTACAAAAACCAACAAAAAGTGACAACCTTGTTTTGTGTGCACTCTTCTTCGGGAGACTACCTAGGATCAACTACTATACTATACTTAGTTAAATAAAATATTTTTTTGCACGCCCCACGACAGGCCTACATCAAACTTGGAATCGTTGCAGGGGAGGAAGTGCCACAACCTATTTGTAAATATTTGACTTTTTCAAATTTAAAAATAAATTTAAAAAAAAATCTTTTTTCCACGATGTATTCAAATTCAAATTTTTATTCATGGGAAGATTACTCACAGGTGAAATATCAAGAACCGGAAATTGATTATCGTGATCTCAATGATCGGGTTGAAAGGATTAGTAATAATTTGGATGATATGGGTTGTAAAATGGAATGGGCATTGGACTATGTTCGTGCAATGATAGAGCAACCCGACCCTGAGCTAGAGAAAGAACTGGAGATAGTGGGGGATGAAATTTCACCACTCATCATGGAAGAACTATAGGATGTAAATGTTGAGGTACCTGAAGACTCATTCATCATCACTCAACCAATTCTACCCGAGAATGATAAAAAATAAGATGACTTCCCTACAGAGATACATGTGGGAGATCAACAAGAAATTTATGAATTTTGGAATGAATGTGAGGAACTTATTGATCTTCCCAAGCCTTTCAAACAAGAAGAGCCAACACCACGGAAGAAAGACACCACCCAATTGGTGGAATTTGAAGTCAAGATGGAGGAGCCCGACTACCTCCCTCCATCCAGTGATAATCAAATCCAAGAGGCACATTCAAATGAAGAATTGATTAAACCAGACCCAACTCAGGGAGATGATCCTTCCATGAACTCTACCTTTTCTGATTTCATTCAATCTGATTTGAGCATCAGTCCTTATAATTTTGAATTTTCAGATTTGGTCAATCCTTACATTTCCTTAGAAGAAGATGAAAAAGAATATTCACCTGTTGAGGAACACCTAGAGCTCCCTGAAGATATTGATCATCTACTTGAGGAAGTCCATGAAGAGATACAAGTGGCTATACATGAAGAACCAACTCTAAAAGCTGCCTACCATAAAAGGGAAGATTTTGAAATTAATATTTCAAATTTAAATGTTGAATCTCCCTTTGATTATTCTTTTCATGCAGCACATCTGGAGAAACCACTATATTTTGAAGAAGAAATTTCACAACTAGCAACTGAAGAGGAGGTGGTTCCATACTTCATCTTACCCCCTCCATGAAATATGTTTATAATTGTGAAGGGGGAAGATCTGGTGTACTCAATACATGGAATTATCCTCAGAAAGGAAAAAGTACATGCTGGAAAGAAGAATTTTTTTTGGTTCATGAGCAAGAAACCTCACCCACCATCAGATCGGGGATAACTGATTAGAACTGCCCCTCTGGAGGCAGTCAAAACCCAGGGCCCACTTGGGGGATTAAACCAAGATTTATCCTTATTTTATTATTCAATTTCCATTTCCATTTCTTGTAATAAATTTCTTATGTTAACTTTTTTACCTTTTTAGGTTTTCAAAGAGAAACACATAGGATCTTAACTCAACATTGCATTGCCAATATGTCTGGTCGTACCTCTCCTTTATACTTTCTTGTTGTTGTGATTCATTTTAAAATTAGTATACTTGTTAAATACACTTGAATTCATTGAAGACACTGCATCATTTAACTTTGGGTGAGGTAGCCTTTGTAGTTTAGTATTTTCATTTTGTGTTTGTTTTTCAGAAAATAAAAAAAATTACGTGCTTTCAAATTTTTGTGTTTATTTTTCAATTTTTGGTGTGTTTTTGAAACTTTTGAGCTGAAATGATTATCAATACCATTTTTGAAACTCATTTCAATGATTGAACCAATCTATTTCATGAAACTGAACTTAAATGAATGTTGGAATTACTTTTGTTTCAGGTTTAAATATTTTGGAATTTCATGAAAATTACACTGATTTTTGAAACTCATGCCATATTTCAATGTATATATCTTTGAAATCCATTTCCTGTGAGGCTTCTGAACCATTTTCGTCATATTCTTTTCATTCACCTCATTTTTTGAGAGAACCAGACCATGCTTTCTTTAACCATAATTTGATTTATTTCTTTCAAAACTTGAGGGTTTGGGGTACGTGTGTTTTAAATGATTGAGGCATTTATTTGGTTTGAAGCCCCCTTTTCAAAATAATCCTTTTCATTATGGCCCACCATTACATTTATCCTTAATTTTATCCCCTAGTATCCATGAATTTCCTGTTATGTTAGCCACATTACAAGCCAATTTTCCCTATCCTACCTACTCTTGAAGTGAAATTGCATGATCTAGTCGAACTTAAGTGTCAGGGAAGATGTCCTATGGTGTACCACCTCATTTGGTGAAAATTTGGGTGGAAAATAAATTGTGGAAGAGATGCGTGTGATGATGAAAAATTATTCTGTTGAATGCTGTGCCTTTTCTAGAGCTTTCATGATAAGAGAGGTTTTGCCTTTCTGGAGTTTCCAATGTACAAAGAAAGTTGTGCCTATCTGGAGCTTTAAAAAAATCATGTTTGAAAAGATTGAAATTTTTGCTGCTGAGCTGATTGAATGATTATGGAGCCTATTTTCAACAAAGTGGAAGTGAAGAAGACCATATTTGAGTGAAAATTATAATCATTCAATTTTTCTTCAAAAAGAGTCAAGCCCTCCTTTTTCGGCCTCAGAATGTTTAACATCTAAATCCTACCAACCTGAAGCCACAGAACAACCCTAAAAAGTCCTCATGAGAAACACATGTCCTTGACTCACATCGGGTGGAGAATTAGGAATTTATCAAGCCTATGGTGACTCTTGTGTGAGTTTGGATGAGAAGAGCCTTGTTCCGTATTTACATTTGTGAGATTAGAGAAAATTCATGTGAGGTATGTGTTTTGTGTGCGTGGGATAAGAAATGTAGTGGAAATATATTAAAATCTAAATTGGAGAACAAGAAATAATTTTTTTGATGAGGCATGATATCTTTTTGTTTCTTGGAATTGATTTGATAGATCTCATTGATATGTGTTTTGGATTTGATTTGATTAGATTTTTACTTCTCTAGGAGTCCAAGTGCTAAGTGTGGGGAAATTGATAGAGAAAATATTTTCAATTAATTTATATTTAATATCCTTGTTTTAAACCCACAAAAGTGTTTCTCTAAGATGAATTGTTTCATTTTTATGATAATGGTGTTATTTTGAGCTGAATAGTAAAAATTGGCCATTTTGGATTTTTTACAGTTTTAAATTATTTCGGTAATTTGGCAATAACATTATCTACGCTGATCCAAATTGCTAAATTCTTTCTTTTACAGATTCTAATCTTCCAGGGATTCATTTACTATTTTTGGACAAAAATCTGAATCGGCCAGATGGAAGCTCAAAATAAGCTCACAATTCGGAGAAAGAAAACTGTTTTCAGTTCTACCTAGTTTTGGTGTGGGATCCATAAATCATCCATGGTAGGTCCAAATGTTGGTATATTCGGTGGGTAGATGCGAAAGGAGTTTTAGAACATCTTTTATGAAGGAAAGGCCATGGTATTCGGCCGGTTTAGGGTCCATTAAAGCTTCTTAATCCGGGGGTTGGCGTTTTGGAGAGTCTGACTGGAAAGAATAAATGATCAGAGTAAAAGGGCCATAACTCTCTGAATACCTATCCAAATCTGATTATAGTTTCCGGGGACACGTAGAAGACAATTATGAATAACATTTAAGAAGGGATCAACACGTGAAGAGGTCATTTATTGGGTCAAAACGCGACAAAATTTGGAGGATGGAAATCAGGCTATAAAAGGAGGAGAGCTCCTCCTCCACAAAACAACTCATTCTCCATCCCATTCCTTTTAGGACACCAAGGAGAAGAACTTCTCAGCTTTCCCTTTTATTTCTTTTATTTTTATTTAATTTAAAATTTCTCTCCTCTCCCAAATTTTCTCTCTTACCCCATCCATGGCGGGGTAGTTTTATTTGAGTGATCAGAAAGAGGGGAGGCTGGACCTATATGTTGTGTTTGAGTTTTTGTGCTTGAAATTAATAAAATTTGTTCTTCTTTCTTCTTCTGGTTCCAATTATTAATTCAGTATTAAATTGAGAATGCAGTTGTGTTAAGGTTTTGATTATAAAATTATAAATTTCTTTGGTCGCTGATCACATCTCCTTCCACCCAATTCTAATCTATTTTCGGTGAAACATTATTAGGGTTGGGTGGTGATTGCTCGACGGTTGTCAACAACGTGTGTAGGATTGTATGTCGAAATCATGGTTTATTAGGGAACAACATTTCCAGGTCTGGGAGTGCTCTAATTGATCAAGATACCTTCTACAACCCTAAACACATTGGAAGGAGGATAGACGAATCTAAGGTTTTAGAAAGGAAAATTCTCTTCACATCTCTCTAACCAGTTTAAGGAAGAAGAAGAGATAAAATTTGGAAACCATGATGGCACAACACTAAGTCTAGAAAAACCCAATCCGATAATTGTCTTTATCCTTTGTTAAAGTCAATGAATTTATGTTGTTTTTTTCTCTCATAGTCATTCAAATTAATTAAAACCGACCTTTTTACAAAAAGCAACAAAAAGTGACAACCTTGTTTTGTGTGCACTCCTCTTCGGGAGACTACCTAGGATCAAATACTATACTATAAATAGTTAAATAAAATATTGTTTTTCCATTCCCCACGACAGGCGTGCATCAGACATGGTTAATATCAAGGAGTAAAAATTGGTTCAATAAGATAATGTTTTGGGTGAATATTATCTTTTTACTTTTATTTACCACGGTCTAAAGTTAATAGGGTAATTAAGGGTAAAAATTATATTATTATTACCCTAAAAAATGTCCTAATTCTATTGGATAAGTATAATTAGACCAAAAAAACCTTAGGAATAAAATATTAACCTCTTTGTTTCAATTGGATTAGATTAGGATATTTATTATTTTTTAATTCAAAGAAGAGTTAACAGTGTAAAAAATCGAAGTTTAATAACTAAAACATTTTTACTATAGGGTTATACATAAGATAAATTAGATTATAAATATTACATAGAAATATAAAAAGCTTTCCTACATAATGGTAAATTATTTTTAATTTTTAGACATTAAATAATTTAATTTATTTATGAAACAATGGTGATGCTGTAATTACCTAATTAATGAAATATTAAAATAATTGATATTATAAATATCCTAATAAATATAATTTGAGACTTTTAATAAATTCCAATAATTTTATAGGTTAATATTACATGTTAATAATTGATTAATTGAATTTAGTTCGAATTAATAATGTTTTTAGGACTTTAACAAAAATCAATTATTAAATAGTGTCAAAATTGTCAAAAAGGAGTATTAAAAAAAATATTATATTATTGAATGATATTCTATTCCTAATAATATATGGTTCAGACAAATTACGTAGATAAAGTTATATATATTAATAATTAACCATTTTAGGTTTTATTTTCTTGTTATAGTAATTTTATTAACCATATAATATAAAAATATAAAGAAACATGGTAAATGTCAAACTATTTATCTAAGAGTTAAATATAAATAATAATGTTAATATAGTGACCCAAACCTGTCTAAAATATATTGGATGAAATTATTTCTACCCATACCAACATTATCCTAGAAATAATTCATTTTGGAACCATTATAAACCAATTATAAATTTATTATAAAATAATATTTTAAGTTATTCCTAAGGTGCCCCTCACCCCTTTTATAAAAGGGCACTCCCCCTTCTCTCAAAGTCATACTATCAATGCCTTTTAGTTTGGAAAAAACCTGACCAAATATCCTCTCTAATTCCCTCTCTTCATCCAAGATGACTTCCTTTAGTCATAATTCCAACATAAGGATCCCTTTTGATCATATCAAAAGGAAGAACCTGAAGAAGAGGTAAAAATCTCTCCACATCTTTCAAGTTCCTTTCTTCTTCCACTTCCTTTTTATTTGTTTTTTCCATTACAAAATAATAAATCCAGTATCATATATATTCAATGATGTTGTTATAAATATGGTACCACAAAATTCATTATTCTATCCATCCCATGAATGACATGTCACCATACGTGCATATGTATGGCTTACTGTCTCCACGTCGTGGTGTAAATGTTATTCAATACATTATTATTTGGATGGGTATAATAATGATGTTTAATTCATGTAAATAATAAATATATCATTATAATTATTCTTTATATATGATACACCATCCAATTATATATTATTATAATATCAAAATAATGATATTTTTCTCGTGCATACGTAGGGACTACTGTCTCCACGAACGCGATGAGATTCATTCCCCATCGTATCCATTCAAGACTAATTTCCATTTGATGATTAAAAATAATGTTTAAGTACTTGATATAATTCTATATATGAATAAGATACATCCCATGGATAACAAACACGACTTATGCAACAAAATATATAAAAGAAAACGAGTAAGTTAACACTCGAAACGAAAATAATATTAAAATATTATTATCAAAGAAATATTAAAAGATTGTATATGATAAAATATTTATCTATATGATTATTGTATAATTTTATAACAATTATTTAACCATTATATAGGAGGTTAAACTACCCTCGACCAAGGAAAAGTACAAGGTAAGGGTTTATTTCACAATCTCTTCATTATCCAAGGTTGTTTATACTTGATTATCTACTCGGACCACTTTATCATCCACATCCATGTTTCTTAAAAATTTATTTCAAATCATTCTTACTATTTCATAGCCTATGGTTTAAAGTCATTTATACTGTTGTTTGACTTTTTCTAAGATGTTTATAAAGGAATCTTTCCATCGTTTTCCAAACAAAGGTCCTTTAAAACATTTCTACAAAATTAAGGTAAGAATGTCATTATTTAACTTATACAGAGGGTACGACTATTTTCCACCGTTATAAAATCATTAATGATTACAATACAATCTTGTAAGAATATTTTCAAAGTAAATGTTTTATTTTATAATTATGTGAATTTTAAATGATTTCAAAAAAAGGGATATTTCTC
The DNA here is from genome assembly GCA_963277665.1 of Viscum album. Taxonomy (NCBI): domain Eukaryota; kingdom Viridiplantae; phylum Streptophyta; class Magnoliopsida; order Santalales; family Viscaceae; genus Viscum; species Viscum album. The sequence continues at coordinate 1,954,201,229 of OY728127.1, read as the reverse complement.
TCAAAATGTTTTTATTTCATCTATATCAATATCCTTTGATGGATTTTAAGATTATTTGAAGTTGATTTATTATAATACAAAACTTCCATATTTTATTGAAGGTTTTGTGATATGTTTGACTATGAATTTGTTATTTTTATACCATTCATGGTTTATGGATAATGTATTGACATTTCGTATGCTAGTTTTAATACGAATGTTTATGTTATGTTTAAACCTATTCATATGAGGAATGAATTAGACTTAGTATGTGACGGGTAGAGCCCGCTATATCTCTTTGATGCATCGGTTGGTCTCATGAGACAAACTAGTGTCTTGGCACAAGGCCTTGAAAAAATCTTAATTTTAGTCTTAGCACAAGGCTTGAATATGTGGTTATGATAGTATGGCATTATGTATTCCATCATTATGAAAGTGGTTATTGATATTGCATGTGATTATTCGACTAGTAGAATATCCATTTGAATAGGTAAATGGAATTATTTTATTTTTTCTTTCCATATTATGTTGATGTTCATGTTTAAAAGGCTTTTGTTATAGTTATACATTGCCTTAAATTTTTATGCTTATTCATGAATGTTTCCCCTATATTGTTATCATTACTGAGAATCTTAGCTGACCCCTTTCAATGTATTATTTTTCCCAGGATGTGAAGATGTATTTTATGACAGACCTACAGGGATAGTGTATAGGGGATATGTGTGTGGACTATAGAGACTATGTTATTTTAGTTCTTCAATTAATGATGTAATGTAACATATATGAATTCATCTAGTGTTTACAAGGCTACTAAACTAATCGGTCATTCGAGACTTTATCTTTTGTGATCATGCCAATGTTATGTAATAATGCACCGACTCTAGGTAACTGGGGTCAGGGCGTTATATATAATTTATGTGATATTTGGGTTGGAATTAGGGAAAAAATATAATAAATGGTACCTAGGTGTGAATACTAGAACTAGTATTCTAGTCAATTTGGAAGTGGTCGATGCATGGATTTATCTAGCAGGATTGGTGAATAAAACACTATTTAATATTGTGATGTGGATGGAGAACAATATAATTTTGGGATGGTATTCCCACTAGTGTCTAATTATTGGAAATTCTTGTGGTATTGGCTATTTATTTGGTGACTACTGTATCATTGGTATGTGATCCCCTTCGGCGGTTCACGCACATGAACATTTTTGTTTGCTGAGTTGGAGGATATTCATCACTAAGGTATGTGGTTCATAGAATCCCACTTAAGCTAGTTACCTTTAGGTATTTTTCAAGGTATTTCTCTAATGACATGATTAATATTTGATGTCGTTCTACCCATCAGAATATGATAGACTTTTTGTACATTTTTATTAGAGGCAAGATTATTTGTATACAATGATTTCACAAAATGTGTTTATTACGAATCTTTTACTTAAAATGTTTTCCCGTAAATGATTTAAGTATTCTTATGGAAATTTATGTGTTTTTTTTCTAATATTATATATTTGAATCTTTTATATGAGTTTCATTCTACTGAATGTTGAATCACCCCCCACATACACCTTTTTTGTTATGTTGACTTTGTTATGTATTACCCAGGTAATGGCATGATGTGTCATGCTGGTGATGGTGGATATGGTTGCTATTGTTCAACATATTAATGTTTTCGGTGGTGGTAGCTTGAAGGTGAAGTCCCATGTTTGGTATGGAGGTCCTTGGGATAGTTGTGTTTTCCCATTCCATTATGGTAGTTTTGGTTAATGTTGTTAAATTTGAATCTAAATTTTTTGGACCATATTTTGTTAGGTTTATTATTTATTGTGATGTTTTTTTAATTTGGTTTTTTATGGTTATATAAATGCATTAAATAATTCCCAAAATATATTGCTGATACCAAGGAATATTCCTCCATCCCATAAGCATTAGAGAGGTCATTCAGGACATGCCATAGATCGGGTCATGTTTATAGTTGGATGGAACATTGGTTTTATTCATGATAGATATGAATGGATTACTACTCCCCAACACATATATCTCTTTTAGAATTTTTTTTTAATTTGTTCATATCAAGGATATACTGCCATAATTCTATAGGGTATCTTCTCATATGGGATATAGTTTATAATACTTATGATATATATGTATATATATAATGTGTTTTCTTATGTTCATAGTGTATCCATGTACTCAAGTAGTAATACATTACTATTACTATATGGGTAATTTCACATTTGATTTAATTTAATTCTCTATAGTTCATACATAGAAGAGATATAATTAATTTTTATTATACTCTATATTAATAGTGACGTAATTACTTATTTTGGATATGATTATATTAATGTATTTATGATGTGATTTCAAGGATTTGTAGTAAGAATTATAGGGGTCGTTATTAAACCATGGAATATTGAATTTTTGTTTAAGATGACTGGTTTTGTGGGAATATAATATCCTCATTCATTAATTACAGGATCCATTTTAAAAAACATAATATTTATATTTCATGAATTAATATCTATAAAAAGGTCCTAGTTTTATCCATCTAAAAAATACATCATCAAATGAACATTTTATACCACTTATATATCTAATGACCTTTTAAGAGTATATATTTTAATCAGTAATAAAAAATCTTACATAATAATACCCATATATTCATGTTAACATTATTCCAACTATACATATATTTTCTTATTCAACATTAAGACTTCATTATCACAGATATGAGACCATTATTAATAGATCTTATAAATCTTCACTCTTTATAGACAAGGAAAAAATATAAGAATGTTGGTCACTAATCCATTGTAAAGTTAAATATTACAATTAACAATTGGTATATTCTGTGAGCACATGGTAAGTATATGAGAACATATTTATTATGAATGAGAATTACATATGATAATTTATAAAAATAGAAACTTAGATCTATAAACATGTGATATGGAATAATCCATTAATAGTGGAAATTGTTATATTAATGAATAATCATGTGAGAATTGATGAAAATTTAATCAAACAACCACTATAAATCATAGAAATCATAATGAAAATTTTTTGGTATCTTGGAAAATTATCTCTTTCAACTATGTTTAGTAACATTAGAAATAATATAATAACAGTTAAATACAAAGGAAAGACATCCCCTATTAAATAAAACAATATTTTATTTAAAAGAAATGAACATTACCCAATACATTGGAGATCTATATCAATATCACACATTGTATATGATATATCAACATCACTCATCATCATGAGGTATATAAAATACGCATGTCTTCACTAATAAATTCCAATTACCATACATGAATATAACCCATGGAATCTAACATATTCCAAAATAGACCTTAAAAAAACATTCACTCCTTTATATGTTTTTTTACACCTGGAAAAAATTTATTTCATGATAATATCATAAAAATAATCATCGTTATCTATACAAAGAGTGAATATATATATTATTATAAGTAAGTATTCCATGTGGATCCAAATATTCATTACATATGTCTATATAGATTAAGAATCTAATAAAAGAATATTCAAATCATTTTTTTTGTAAAATATAGGAAAATAACCAATGATTTTGGTATCCTTAAAAAATCATAATATATATAGAAAATAATTATCATTAAAAAATAAAATGGATTCATTTAATATAATTATGAAGTAATTAATAGTTGTGATGGAGTAAAAATCCATTTATGTCATATATGATAAAGATAAATATTATTTATAAAAATTTTAAATAAAAAAAAGTTACCCATATTGAATGTATTAAGAAAGATTTGTTTAAAACCCTATAATATAATATCAAAGATCCTGTAAAATAACTTCAGTAAGTAATTATTATATATAATGGAATATTATTTAATTACAATAAATAACGTATAAGATTATTTTTAATAAATTTATATGCAAACATTATGGAAATGTTTCTAATGAACCCACATTTATAATAAAGAGAATCCAAAAAACTATTAAACGGTATAAAATAAAAAGAAACATTAAATATAATTACTATAAAATTACAACTAAAAATATATTTCATGAGACAATTTATACACTTTATAATGAAACCTAGTCTTATCAATAAAAACATGGATCAAATATAGATGTTTGAGATGAGAAATCCTTTAATTATGGATGATTATTGAACAAAGAATACATTGATTGAAGGAAATTAAATTTTTTCTATAAAACCAATAATTTAAAAGAAATTAAATGTAAAGTAGTTTTTATGTGTTAGTATGTACACCATATAAAATAAAACATGATGTATAATAAAAATTATATATCAAAAAAATTTAAATTATGGTCACGATAGCCCTTGAAACTTTTATAACAGTTGAATTAATGTCTAATTATTTATAATAATTTCAAAGGAACATTACTTATAATAATCGATAGGATATTCATGATATAATATCTCATTATGTTGAACATACACCTTATAAAATGAAATTGGTTCATAATATGAGAACAATCTAAAATAAAAATTATTGAGATGAATAATCTTTACAAAGGTTATATAATTCATATGATAATTAAAAAATGATGTGATTATGTGTAATAATTTTAAAACTATAATTTTTTTTATATAAATCATAATAAAATCTGAATTCATTTAAATCATAATCTTAATATCACATAGTCAATGATGGAGAAGTATAACCCATTGAATGGAAATTAATTTAGAATCCTCTTAAGTCATTTCCATATTTTTTATTTATATTTCTTATCATATATATAATAAATTTATATTTTATATTTTATATTTAGGTGAAAAATTTAGTTTCAATAAAATATTATTATACCATATATTTTATTTATTTCAATAAAATATTTAATTACAAAATAAATTAATATCTCGTTGGGTGTTTTGAGGATGTTCGGTTCATAATTATAAAATTAATATTGTAGGATTACAATGTTTAAAGTGGGAATTGATAAAATATACCTTGAATAATAGTAATAATAAAAATGAAATAAATATTATTTTATATATCAATTTTAGTTTCATAGGTAGACATGAAATTTATTTATTAAAAATAATATACATCGGCTTGCCACGTAGCAGTCACCATGTATACACTAATGATGTTTCCAAATATTCAAGGTGGAATATCAATAATTAGAATATAAATTTTTATTTATAGAATAATTATATAGTTATAAAAATAAAATACACTCATAAAATCAATACTTAGAACTATCAATGGGATGTTGTTTTTTAAATGAAATATATCATTATGTTGAGATGGTTGTTTCTACTTACACATGTACAATTAATCATGTTTTAACTATTGGAATGGTCTTATAATATATAAAATACTATATTTTTTGTAATCACAATTATTTCATGAATATGAAATATATACATTTAAGCCACCTTAAAAATGAATATTTTTAGGTGGTGATGAAAAATTAATCGCATCAATTCGTAATGGTTGTGGTCTACACATACACAAGAGAAATGATTTTCATTTCCTATAAAAATAAAAAAGATACTAAAATGGGTTTTAACCAAATAAAATAACATTTATTTTAATGCAATAAACAAAATTTAGTAAATAACAATTTTTATAAGAGTTTTGAATTATGTAAAATAAGAAATAAAATGATAAAATTCATTTATGAACTACACATATATATTAGTCAATTTCCATAGGTGTATAACTAAATCATTAATATAATAGTTTTATGAACAAAAAAAGACATATAAGATATATAGTGGTATTTTTGAATGCTATGTTTTATGTATTGAATGATATAATTGTCTCTTTAAAAGTGTAGAATAGCGGATGGGAGTTTCCAGTTTATAAGTGAAGGAGAGGACACACATGGAATTTCTCAAAAGATTAAAATATATTATTATCTTACTCAAAACCAATGTACCCAAAATGAATAATATTTGAATAATGACATATATTTGTTCTAATTATTAATAGAAAATAATATTTATTCAAGATTTTAGATAATTTAAATCCAACAGTTTTCTTCTTTACCCTTTTTACTAGTTGTAACTCTTAATGTGGTAAAAGATTTTTTTTCAAAGGTATCTAATCATAATAAACCATGATGAACGTGGAATGAGTAAAAAATTTTAAAATGGTGATTTAAAAAATGTCACCCATTTTATCATGTTCAATTTCTTCATGTTTATTGAATTACATGCAAAATAAACTCATAAAATGCGATGAAAATTACATTTCTTGAAAAGTTGAATTTCTGAAAAAAATGATTTTATTGTAAAATAAAATGTATTTTTTATTCTAATGAAATTAATATATTATAATTATTCAGAAATATATTATTAAAAATTAAAATTAATTATTAAAAAAATTAGAATCATTAAATACATGAAAATAAATCATAGTATTCTATAAAATTGGTATTCTTCACTATTCAAATAAAAAATAAATATTTTAGATTGATACCAAAAGATCATCTTTAAATAATATTTTTTTATTAATTTTTTTTATTTTAGTAAATAAAATTTTTAACTGTTCTGAAATTAATTATGAAAAATCAGAAAAAACTATATTAAAAAAAACATATTTTGGAAGTATAAAATGACTTTATTCTCATTCAATTACTAATAATTATAATTAGATAATTATTATTTAGAAAAAATTTTATATACACTACATGATTAATTAACATCATATTCTATTATTCCTTCACTTCATCTATTATGTTAAAAATATATTGTGTACATAATACAGTTATATGAAAAATATATCGTTGAACATCAAATAAATTTATATTCATGTCAAAAAATTGAATTTAAATATAAATAACTACTATCTATACAATTAATATATATATTTAGTGTTTATTTTCAATTTTCATATATATAATAGTCCAATTAGATAATTATATATAGCATTATATGTTGCAATAAAATTTATTCATTTACATATCTTTCAATATCTCCACGGTGTTCATAATTATTTTCCTTGAATACATAGTATTATTTGGGGTCACAGTATTCATTCTAGAAAATTATGATATCAATTTTATGAATGTGGTATTTATATATATATTTGTGCATTTAATGTATTTTTAATTACTACATGTTGAATCATTTTCAACCTCCTAGTGCATTATATTTTACCATTATTTATAATATTTTATTTTAATAAATTATCGACAGATCACTTTTAATTATTTTTAGTGTCTCCTAAGATATCAATAATAATATTAATTAAAATTAGAAGTATGTATCTAGATATTTTGGTGTCACAATATCCACCATAGTAATAAATTGATTCATCACAATGTTATCTTAATCTTTGTAATCATGGGTTTAACATAAGAAAATAACATTATCTATAACACAGATTATGAAATGGTTTTTTAAACCTAAATTTCAAGTGATTGGATAATAAATATGTTTTAATCATTAATATCACATAATAATGCTTCCAATGATTATAATATTTCCGTCAAGTCAATATATATAAGAAGTGGTGAAATTTAATGTGCCAATAATGATGGATATCGATATTGAACATTGATAAAAAAATTAATGGTAATGTTAAATTAAATGAGCACAAAACCATAAAATAATAATGTGTGAAAAGGACCATTAATAATTCAGGAATAATTTTATAAAAGGGAACCATTTTCAATTTCATGACCATTTATATAATGTTGAGGGATATTTTTACCATTATGATAAGAACATCATAACATATAGTTATTTTGTTTTCTTTAAATACATAAACATAATTTCATCTATTGGATGAATGTTTTAAAAATTTTACACCCATATCTCATCATGTATCTTATGTAATGAATATTCATGGTGAATCATTATTATAAACAATGGTTTGACATGTGATAGATTATATAATCAAGTTAAGAATTAAAATAATATCCACTAATATCTAATAAACACAAAATAGTTATAAAAAACTATAATAGTACCCAAAATGAATACATTTAACTCCATATCTACATCAATAACATAAATGGTTCAACCATGATTTTTCCATAAATAAATAATATCATGTCCCAATAATCCTCATTAACCTCAATAATAAATTGTGTTTTATCCATATTGATGATCTCATTGCATTGAACATATATCCCGAAATATTAATATAATTCTTCTAAAAAATCCTTTATGTTAATCCTAACGATAAATTATAACTCCAATCAATAAAAGTACTCGAAAAAATTCATTAATTACATTAAAATTAAATAAAATAAAATCTCAACAAAGGAATATTTTATTTTTAAATTATGATAAAAGATAATATTATAAACCCTTGATGGTATTCATAACTCTTATACTGCCCTCTCAAAAAATAATCATAATCTGTGATGTTATCCAAATATGCATATGATACCAACAATTACATCCCTAATCCCACAATACCAGTCCCAGTGATGAGAGCATAATCCTTACATTTCTAGAATTAATAATAATAAGTGTGGCCCAATATAAGACATCAGAAATAGTCAATATCGAATGAATATAATGTATCACTTAAAACTCCCAAGACCTTGTATGTTTAGAGTCTTAGGGAACATGGAAGAAAATATTACATAACAATACATATTTCTTCAAGTCTTCAATTTTATCAATATTAACAACATTTACTATTCCATATTATGTCTTCATCTTCACCAACATGAACCAATTTATAACATATATTACATAAAAAATTTATTTGTAACTTTAGTAATGGAAAAATATTAATATTGTTCTTAAATTATAAATAATTTTAAAATTAGAGCTGAATAATTTAATATCATAGTTGATTACATGATGTTGGTATGATAACATCTTCAAGGTACATGAGACTTACATAAGATAATTCATTTTAAAAATCAATTATGCATTACTCCTTAATTAATGATTTATTAAAATAAATGTACAGATAATACAACCTAGAAGATTGATAAGTATAGTTCCTTTTGGAATTGGGTTCAGAGAATAATATCCCGAACAATTAATAAAACAAAATTATTGAAATGTTCCTTAACATGATTATAAAATTCCCTGAATTTATAAAATGAACAGGATAACCTGGGGACTTTCATAAGAAATGGGGACCTATAAAGCCTATTAGGGGATTAAAAATGGAAATGGTAATAAATGTTATAAAATAGGAATATAAATGCTGAATAAAATGAATGTGAGACACAATCACAAACAATAAAACAAGATAAAACAAGATAACATAAATGAAACATGGGAAATGTGGAAATAAATTAAAACAGTGCATCATAAAAATATTTTGAGGATAAATGCAAAGAATTAATGATGGGTAAAGTCCCAAAAATTAATCTGGTCCACTACCATTCCCAACATTATGTGACATGGGACAAAACATTACCCAATGCATTAGAGTGTAATATAATATTTGGATCACCCATCACATTCACCAGATTCTCATGCTTAAGTGTGAAACATATATCATACAACATGGGTTCATTCATCTTCATAATTTATTCCATGATCATGGAGTGTAAAATATAGACATTTTTCTCCAATAAATTAATTATATGTTAATAATGTTTCCCACTGTTTATAGGAAATGGGTATTGTTATTCACTACATATTTTTTGGAAAGGGATCCCATAGTGAAATTTCGACAGCATAAATGGGGTACATAAATGTTATTTGGAGTGATTAATAATATTGAATGTGGTATATCATCATTTGTACATCATATGGGATATGTGTAAAATGTGTAAAAATTAACACAAACAATATAAATTTATAATTAACTTGAATAAAATGAAAGAGATTATTGAATAATTTGAAAACATATGTGATCCCATAACTGAGGGTGTGACTCCAAATGATTGATAATGTATTATTGAGATATTGTGGGAACATTGGGGTGGGACTTTAGGGAGGGAGGGTAGATTAATGAAGTTCTATAAGAGTTTTTAGTGAAGTGAAATATGATATTTGGTAGGTTTTTATTGGAAAAGTGTGGGGATTTATTTGATATTTCTCAAACATATGTTTTGTAAACTAAGTAATAAATTAAAAAAAAACTAGAAACCATACCATGGTTTCATCCAAATGGAATTGGATTTCAATATTCTATAAGGTATATATCCTTACATAATAAAATAATACCCTTTATTATTTACAATTGAGATATAGTCTAAAAGAAATGATTTCAAAACCTTAAAACATATTAATGGTATTGTAGGATTTATGAAGGCTTTATAAAATTTATAAAATAAACAAAAAATAAAAATATTTTAAAATGAAAATTTAATTTTTTATTGACACACTTTATATAATTTATTACATTACTTTTGGGTCATCATGATGTCTTAATACACTTAGAATATTTATATGGTATATAATTTTTACCCGAAAATATGACAGTCTAAAAAAATTAATGAAAAATTCGCTGTTGGATAATTTAAAAATTTTTATTCAAAAAATCATACACATTTTATATAAATAATATTTTAAATATGTGTATTTAGAATTTAAATAAAATATCTACATTTATTGATAAATGTTGGGATTTATAGATTATAACATTTTTTGATCCCTTATTAAAATTAAATTTGACATCAATAAAATTTTATGATAATTTATATATATTATTAATTTTTATATAATAATATTCTAAAAATATGTTATTTGTTTAAAAAATCTATTAATAAAAAAATATTTAATTTCATTTTGTTATTACCCAAAAATAATATATATGATTAGTTATATCAGTCTAAAAATCATAAATCATGTGATAATAACTGGATAAAAACATATTTACTATTACATAAAATATAATTTATATCCTAATATTTATAGGGTATCGATACATATCACATTAACACTCCTGGAAAATCCCTAAGAGTATGGTTCACGACTATAATACTTTCAAGGAGTGGTTTGATGTATGTGGTTTGGGCCATGATTTTGATGAGCTTGAACATCTCTAGTAAACAATTCCACTCATGCTTAAGTTGTTGGATCATAGAATTGGATTCATCAAGGAAAAATTCCATGGGTTTTATTTCCCTTAGAAGCTCTGATAAATGGTATTCATAGGGTATGATCCTACTGGTTGCGGTCATACCATCTTCTGTTTGTGTCCCATAAATTTGTTAAAACACCATATTTAAACTAATCATGTGATCAATTTTAAATGATTATTGTATCAATGTTAAATATTATTAACATTCATTTCAGTCTGAGAGGATATAATCAAACCAAAAAATGACTTGAGTTTACTATAACCATTTTAAATACTAGAAATTTGATCAAATCAGAAGTGAAAATTGTCTTTACAACATTTTAGGTCCCTACAATCTTCCCCTTAATAAATGCAACACAATAAATTTAATATCTCCACCCCCAAATAGATGTGTGTAACCCCATTTCATCACATAATCATGTGTCCATGTGTCTTATTCATACTTTTGGTGTCTCGATACCACTTTGACAAGGATCATTTTCTTATTTCCAAAAAAAATTCTCACTACGATCAATGATATTCACTACCTTATCCTCATAGGTATGGTCCTTCTAAAATGTTACAACATCATGATCGAGTATATGTGAGGGATCCGGTATAAACTTTCTCATGAGGGATACATGATATACATTATTTACAAGAGATAGTTTTCGTGAGAGTGTATGTTGGTAGGCCACCACAACGATGTGATCCATGTTTTGAAAGGGGATGATATATCTTGGACTAAATATTCCCTTATTCCCAAATATCATGAGTTTCTTTTTTAGAGATATATGGAGGAATAAGATATCTCAAAAATAAACTCTAATTCTCATCAATTATTGAATGGATATCTCGTTTTTTTCTCTAAGAAACCATGATGTGTTGTCGAATGGTTTTAACATTTCCATAATTTCCTTGACCATTTAAAGGCCAAATAGTTTCTATCCCCCCACTTCATTCTCAAAAGTATGTGTTCTTCATGTCTTCCCATAATGGGATTCATAAGAATCTATTAAGATTATTTATTTTAAAGAATCATGGTTAGATAACTCTACTAGAGGTAGATGTTGATCTTAACCTCCATTAAACTCTATAGAACATGACTGCAACATGTCTTACAGTGTCTGAAATGTCTGTTCATATTGTCCATCATTTTGTGGTTGAATGTATATACAGATGTTCAAATTAGTGTTTAGAGCATGTTGGGGACTATTCCATAATAAAGGCGTCGCCCTAGAATCCCGGTCAGATGCAATCAATAGTGTAATTCCAAGAAACCTTACCACTTTTCTAATGTATATCTAGGAAAATTAGTCCTGTGATAAGTCCTCTCGAATTGTGATATAGAGTTATGTCTTGGTAGAAAAATCCAAAAAAATAAATATAGAATTATTTCCTCTAGATTTATTCATATTTCCAATGACACTGTCCACTGGAATGTTCTCCCATTTCAATATTGGTATGTGTAATAGTTTCATCATCCCCTTATACATCTTTCATTCCTCCTTCACTTGATGATATAACATGTTAATTGATGTTTTTCAATGATATCCTTATTGATATTGTCTAACCAATAGTGATCTAGGTGAACATGATACATATTTTGTTCATCCTTAGTGAATCTAGAAATATAAATTATCCTCACCATCCAACAGTTACATATTTAGCATCAGATTTGATGGTACACATAATCGAGACCCAAATATCACATCTCTTTCTTCATTAACATTGAACTATGAGGATTCCCCATTTCATATACTTTCCAATTTCTTCTTAATTAACACATAAACTATTTTTTAATATTTTAACCTCTCTAGAAGGAATGATTGATAAATAACTTCAGAAAGTATTAATGATGTTCCTTCCTTTATCCATGTCTATAATTTCCAATTCTATGAAGACTGAATTCCTCTTACTTCTTATTAGTGATAGAATTTATTGATTCATTATAGTAAAATAATCATCCATATTACTCTAATTCCTATGATGGTAGTGAATTTATTATCAATTTTCCTTAATCAGCTGTAACCATCATCATTGGCACATATTTTTTATCTATCTATGTAAATATATACTTGAGGATTTTGTATTCCATACATATTTCACACCTCTCCACAAAGAGAAAATACCACCATATATTCAAAGATAAAATCACCACATCCAACTTTTGATCCTTTATTTGGTAGTTTTCTTCATGAACATTCAAAAACCGTGAATCATAGACTATGAATTTTTCATTATGCATCAACACACAACACCATACCTTCTTTGAGGCACCACTGAATACCACAGTTAGCTATCCATAGGTGGGTACTGTGATAAAAAGTGTAGTGATAATCCCTTTTAATCTATATAAATGTAACTTCACATTCTTAATTCCAGGAATACATAACTACCTTCTGAGTTATCCTAGTTAGATGGTATGGAAATCATGTGAAATTTTTCTCAAAATCGGATAATACCAAGATAATCCAAGGAAACTATGGAAATATATAATAGATACTAACATTGACCATCATTCACGTACATTTTTTTTCAAATGATAAACATATATCACATTTCTTGTGATGATGTTTCCTATGAATGATAATTAATTTTAATATAACTCGCATTTTCTTTATATGGTATAAATCATCCTCCTCCATAGTGTCATTAGAATGGCTATCATCTTCTCATCATTATCCTCCTTGTGTTTTTAAAATATTGTAATATCATCTATAAAAATAAAAAAATACTTTTGATGTAATATATAATGATTCAATACATCAATTCCATGAAAATTTATAGATAATTAGTGGTTCCAAATGGAATTACAATGAACTTAATGTGTCTATATATTATATGAAAATTAGTCTTTGGGATATCCACCTTCATCATTATAACTTGGTAATATCCCGACTAATGATAAACCTCAGAGAAGTGTTGTGATCTACATAGATTATGGAACAAGTCATCAATTTGTGGTAGAGGATACCTTTTCTTTTTCGTTGTCTGGTATACCTCACAATAACCAATGAAAAGGCACGTTAAAACATCCTTCTTCTTGATATAGTGTACTTGATCATCCTATGGAGAAGCACATGTGAATATGAAACCATTTTCCAGATTCTCCATTCATTGTATATTTTTCTCCAAATGATCCACAACATCAATTTTATATAGATTATTGGATAATGGTAATTCCCTAGGTATAAGATCAATTGAATTTAAACCTCCCATATTGGAGAAAGAATAAAAAATTTATTTGGAAACACATCAGCATATTATCTCACAATTTTCATGTCTTCAAGGATGATTCATTCCTTATAGTCAATCATTTGAGATATATACTATTTCACATAGGGAAATAATATCAATTGTTGACATGTCAGTGCTAAAGAAGATTCAACCTCCTCCTTTCACATGTAAATAATTGAGGGACGATTCATAATACAGAGATTGTTTTCCATCTTATATAAATTAATGTTTGATCTATATAGAGAAATCCCATCCATACTATAGATTGGTTAAAATTCCCCCTAATATAGTATGAAAAGTTATGTAGGGATGTCCAGACCACAAATTTTGACCATAGAGGAGTTATATACTGAGGATTAAATAATTACCCCATTTTTTCCACCCACATCTCTTCTTCCATGATTTTTTTTGGTTCTTGATTATCCTTACTAATTTTTATTGATTTGAAGGAATGTGTAGAAATAGAATAAAAATTATACTTACCATTCATTAATGAATAACTAGTGTACCTTCCACAACTTCATTGTTGGTGTCCACCTTAGTGGTTGTGATTGAAAAAGCTCATCCTTGATGCCTTGGTGATAGTTTTTTGTCTCTAAAAACCCTTATGTTAGTACATTCACTATAGGAAAATAGATCTATCCCTACGCATCTATACCCATGGATTAGATGAACCGTGGGTGTAGATGATATAATCTTGTCAATACCCACAGTTATGTTTAAATCCATGGATAAACATCCACAAATTTCACCATTCCATCAGGCCTCTCCTCCCAATTTCTCATTTTCATTAGGCTCCATGTGTTGTCCCTCTCCTCCCCTCCCTAATCTCCGCCTCCTAACCCTCTCCATCCCTCCCCGATCTCAACCCCCCGGCCTCCGCCACCGCCTCAACGTCTGGGCCTCTACCTCCACCACAATGTCTCGTCCTACACCTCCCTACCCCCAATCCCTCTATGCTCCCTCTCCTTCGGCGACGCCCCCATGTCCCCTCTCATATCTCTGACATCAGTGACATCCCTCATCCCCTGTCGGCTCCCTCTCCTACAGCGACATTCTGTGGCCCCCTTATCCACCCCAGTCACGTGCGGGATCCCCCACAGCCGAACACCTCACAAGACATCACCCTCACTCGGCTTCATCTCCTTCAACAATTTCTCTCTAATTTCATGAGGGTTCTAGGACATTACTTTGAAGAAAGCATTAATTTTATTTATTTCATCATTTTCTTATAGTTTTCCTCTCACCCATTCCCTGGTTTCATTCAGCTGAACCCTAGGGGATTTGAGGATTCGAGATTCTAACTTTGATCCTTGTTTCAAGGGAGTATCATGGTTCTATCTGGTTGGCTGTGTATTTTTGTATCCATTGCCAATGGAAAATAAGTTTGGATCATCATGGTTCATCTACAACCATTTGAGGTTGGTTTATTCTATTCTCTTTTCCTGGCCAAATTTAATCTAAGCCTTTTGGCTATTTATGTGCATACACAAATCTATATTAGGTATGAATTTTTTAAATAATGTTAATTTTTTAACATAATTTCATATGTTTCTAAATAGAAAAGTATATCCTCTCAAAAAATACAAAAAATGCTATACTATAGTCAAAAAGTGGTGTACACAATGACTGTGTGTCTAGAAGCCCGAGGTATCAATGGTGTTAGAAGACATTAATTTAACAACAAAACAGTTGAAATACTAAAAAATTTTATTTTTTATGGGAGGTGATTTATATGTAATAACCATAGGTATTTATAATTATAGTGAAGTGGGATGTGAAAAAAAGAGATCAATAGTAATTCCAATCTCCATATGATATATATGGGGAGTATATACACTGAAATAAAAGCGGACAAATATAATTTTTTATAGAAATAAGACCTCAACTAAAGGATAATTCAGTATCAATGATGCTACACCCATAGTATACCACATAGAATGAAAAGAAGAAAATTAATATGTTTAAGAAATAAAAGGTGGATATTTCTATTGTGGTTGGGGAGAAATAAGAATGAAATTAAAGAAGAACCAACTAAGGGAGAATATATCCAAGATAACAACCATGAAAACTAATAAAGACAAGTATGAAAGAAGAGTCCTCCATTAGAAAATAGAACATAAGAAGATAATCAAGATGGTTCCCATGAAATTATTAATCACATAGACAAACTAGTTTTAATTATTCATAATGATTGAACAAGCAATGAGGAATGAAAGTTATTTTTTTATAACCATGATGAAGGCAGGATAGAAAATCTAGAATGATTATTCCATAATTAGTTTTGAAAACATAACCAATAATAATGTCTGAAATAAACCAATGAACAATGGGTTTCTTCATCACAAGCTATCATAATCCAAAAATTTATAATTCTTAGAGGTTTAGCTCTCCCCTTATACATTATATTCGTATCTAACTAATTGCATGATTTATGATGAATGGGTAGACACAATAAATCTGTGAATTCTTACAAAAGGAAATAATTTTTTTTTATTTTTGGAAGAATATTTTAGTTATATTTATGATAAATTAAATTCTAAATACTAATATATATTTAATCATTTCGGATGTATTTGTGAAGACGTTTAACCATATTGACAGAGGAATATGGGGGTATAATAATATCTATTTAATGAAAAAAACAATTTTGATGGTTACCATCCATTTTTTCAATTTCTAATAGTTATTACTAAAATTTTATATTTAATTTAAATAATAGATGAAAATAAATAACTATATAGTTTAGAGAAATATGGCTAAGGAAATGGGATGTTAAAAAAATTTGGATTTGATATGCCCTTTTCATTCAAGAGTGTTCGGAACATTAATGAATGTTTTTTGGTTTCTCAGAATATATTGATTGTTTTTATTATAATTTTTTTACAAATTATATTTTGATATAATTATATGTTTTAAAATGCTTTTTCTTATTATAAGTTTACAAATGATGTCTTTGTATAGTCTTCATCTTAATTCAATGTAGCGTACTCTTTCATGTTATCGTATTTGGATGTTTGAGTTTGTTTAAGTCAATTTTTTCAATATGATTTTTGTAGGTGGGGTTTTTTCTATAATCCTCTTAGTATTTTTTTTTAAAATTTTTGGGACACCATGTTATTGGGTACTCCTATTTTTTTTAGATGATAAAATGATTGAAGAATTAATGTTTTATTTAGGACGTGTTTTCTTTATTATGGATCAACTTATGTCATATTTCTAGATTCCTCTTCATTGTTCATTTCATTTTAGATCACTGCAACTGAATCCTAACTTGTTTTGGAGGGTTTTTGGTCGATTCTTGACGTTTAGGTCTCTTGGGTCCCATTAGAGGCTGATTCTAGCCCCCTCCGTCAGGGGCAGCCGGCTCTCCATTGGTTTCAGGTATGTTTT
The DNA here is from genome assembly GCA_963277665.1 of Viscum album. Classification (NCBI taxonomy): domain Eukaryota; kingdom Viridiplantae; phylum Streptophyta; class Magnoliopsida; order Santalales; family Viscaceae; genus Viscum; species Viscum album. The sequence goes on along the minus strand of OY728127.1, from coordinate 1,954,183,663 downwards.
GTTGACTTTTAATTTGTTGTTTTTTATAAATTTATGGGTTTGCGTGTTTTGTGTTTTTGTTGTTTTTCTAGAGTATTTTTGACCTTTTGTGATGGTTTCAGGTATCTATTGTCAAAGGCGACTTGAACATTTATGCATAGGTAGGCATATACATATATAAGTTCCCCCATAAATATATATATATTCACTCATGTCTATTGAATATATATATTGGGGCTAGGTGTGATTATATATATATGTGAAAAATGCATATGTGTGTAAGTTAAATTAAAATATTCATGTGTAAACATATATGTAAGGATCCCATTATACATATTTTTCCATTAAAATATGTACATAGGGGCTAGGTGTCCTTATATATATGTGAAAGTGCATATGCGTGCAAGCCGTAAAGGGAATATTTGAGTTGTCGTCATCATAAGAAGAGCGCTTTGAGTTTGAGTTAGGTTCCCTTATGCACTAACCTTTAAATTTAAGGAATCATTTATTTCTTGTACATCTAACCATGTTTTCATACTAAATAGTGATATATATTTCTTATAATAATGGTCCTAAACACAGTCGATGAAAACAAAACTAACTGATATAAATTTGGGATACATTGAATTATATTAAAATGATTGAATTAGGACATCATATTTGTAGGGAAAACAAAAATAATTTCAATTTTATTAACCTATAAAGAGTGTTAGGTCAACGAGAGAGAAAGTGTAAAAAAAATTCTGTATACTTTATTTCATATCTCTTGAATCTTGGATTACAACAAAGTATCTTAACAGAAAAATAAGTGGAAGAATAAGATTGAGGAAGATGAAAAAAATAAGGGGAATTAAGAATCCCTACATGAAGAAGTCCTATATTTTCGAAGGGTCAGCTGTGACATCCCATGGATTGGCACTAGCTATATCAAGCTGGAAAATTGGAAAACGATTTATATCTCCCCTCACATAAAACTCTCTCATTTAATACCCCCTAAACAACCAATAACCCCAAACTATATTTATGTATAAAATTATAATGATTCCATTTCCATGATGTTTATGGTGGTGTGATGAGTACCTATTCGAATCAATTTAACGTTATGTGGTAATGGTGTTTATAAACACATTTTGACTCTATGAAAATTATTTATTGAGAAAAATTGTATTAGTAGTAGGCATGATAGGCTCTTAAGGTAATACCATATGTATTATAGGATTTCTTTCCCACATTTTCTCAAACTGGACAGTATAATTACATGGTTTCATTGTAATTCTCTAGGATAATAACAAATCTCCTATAATAATTAAAATGATGTGTACTGTCGTATGGAACACTTAGGTTAACCAATGATGGAAGACATCAAGGATGTGAAAAATGTGTAATATCCTCTCACCAAGTTAGTAAAATTCATCATTAATGATCATATATTTATCATAATTGAATAATTGATCATAAATTTTAATTTATAGTGATTAAAACAGATCCTTGATGGTAAATTTTAACACAATAATGTTCTTAAGTGGTTGTGATCAAAATTTTATTAAACAAGCCATCCAAGGAGATCATGCTAGTATACAGGATGGAAAATTATCACTTGACAAAGAAGTGGTGTGATTGTGTGTGTTGTTGAATATGGTGGGAATGCAAAGGGTACATGATTAAGGAAACACCAGTTGATCATGGAGCATGTATGCGGTGATGTTGGAGGATGAGGCCAAGTACCAACATCCTTTTAGATATTCAGAAGAATTATACAAGATTTTTATGTGTCTACAATGATTTTTAAGTTCATTTTTATTCAAAATCAAGAGAAGTAGTGAATAAAAACCAGTGTTATGTCACATTTTTACCAACAATTACATTATCCCATAAAATACATCACGGGGAAATGATGAAAAATAGTATGGGAGACTCACCACCACCAAAATAACCACCTTTGAAAAATGACATCAAGCCAAACTATGACACTAAACAATGTACTTCATATATCTAGCCACTTTGGGGCTGTGCAGGATGAAAAGGAAGGGGACCATCATCCTCATAGTTCCAAGATCAAATCCCACCTGTGGATGCTTTCAACCACAGGACCATCAGATCCAATGGTGGTCTCTAAGGATGGATCATATAGAGAGGTCCACCAAGAAGATAGAAAGACATTGGTGAACAACAAAACTTTTGAACATGACCCCATGGACACTGGAGAAAATTTCAGAGCTATCATGGAAAATGCTCCTCTATGTATATTTTTTCATCTTCTCAGACATCAAAGAAGTTTCTGAATGAAGGACAAAGAGGATTCCTAGAATAGGGCATTTGGAAAAGGTGATCTGAAGGAGAAATTCCTGAAAAAGTTCATCTGGATGCAAGGAAAAAGTCATCTGGAAAAAGACTAAAAAACCATGTCTGAAATAGGATTTCTAGAGAAAGTCATATGGAATATGATTCAGCACCTAAAAAATACACAACAGGGAGATCATGTGACACCACATGTGGGATGCACATGAGAAAAAACGGTGAGCATACGGCAGAGAAGCCTACCAAAGTGCATTGAGGTAGTTACAGAGAGGCCTGGTTACTGGAAGAAGGGGCATTATACACTTGTAAGTTCGGTATTATTCCTTGAAGTTCAGTATTGCTCCAAGAAGTTGGGTGCATAGGGAGTGAGAGAGAGGTATAACCAAAACTTGAGTACCAGCTCAGTGCCCAAGAATATCACATGTTGGCTGGAACAGGAATAGAAAATTCACACATGGTTGTGCCGCTTGGAATGATGTTTTGATGAAAAATTCAAGATTTGGATTAAAAACTGATTCACTTGTGAGAGAGGGATAACACCAAGTAGAACTTAATCAAGAGCCTTCAATTAATCCACTTCATGTTTACATGTGCTAACATAGTGTAGAAAACAATAGACTGTTCACCAAGACATCTAGGTTGTCCATGAACTCTCATGTATGTGATACCATTAACAAATTCACATTTTGGGTTAGTTTTAAATATATTTATGGAGAACTGAAAATATTTATCACATCCCAACAAGAACATCAAAAATTCATTATGCAAGATATAGAAAGGGGTATAATATTTTATTGGAATACCTATTCATTAATATTCTTAATGATGTTTATATAATTATTGATTTCATGATTTTGAAAACATTGAAATCCTTTTAACATGTTTTCATCCATCGAAAGGGATGAACCCACATTCTCACCATCTTTGTAGTTTATATACTCAACGATGAGAATATTATATTGTTATACATTAGTAATAGCCTTTCCAACATCCCCAATACTTGATTATTTCAATTACCTATGTGATATAAAACATCAAATGAAAGGAGATAAGGAGGCGTACTTTCTCTTAAATTAGACCAAGAATGTTGATAGATGTCTCTTTTATGAGATCTTCCATACTTCCCAACTTTATCATTGGGATAATCCATAAACTTCATTTCCTAATTTTATAATCATTTATCCTTGTAGACAACCTAATGTTCTCATTATTCTCAATAGGCTTCTTGTGTGGGACCTCTTTTATTGAATGTGAAACAAAGTGAAATTCAACATTATATGCTAGAATATTCTTATTTATATATGAAATATGTCTAGTAACCTTCTATCATCCACATAGATTCTCTTAAAACATTATTTTTCCCTTGTTTCATTTCCTCATAAACAACATTTTGTTATTTAATTATATATATATATATATTCTCATGAAATTATGAACAGATTTTATACTTCTTATTTGACTCTTTTAATGCTTAGAAATCAGTGGAGACCTCTCTTAGACATCTCACTTGTATATTTCTAAATTCTGGAATTATTCCTATTTCTCACAAAATTTATTATTCTTTTTCTTGGATTTCTCACATAGATTCATTATTGTTCTATGTTAATAATATGTTCTTATAATAATTAAAGAATATGTGCCAAAACATCCCACAACACAAATATTAACCCCTAAATCATTGATCCTAGAACATATTGGTGAATGTATACAAGAAATTATACATCATGTCTAGGGATCATGAAACCTTTATTTATCCTTCTCCCAAGGGAGTATTATTGGTTTTATTTATCTCCAATTTTTCATTATGTTGGAGTATCCTTATCACATATTCCTTTAGCCCAAACACTATTTTTTTGTCTTTATAATCGATATTTCCAGAGAAAACACATTCAGTGTGAATTGAAACATTAAGAGTTCCGTACATTTCGCTATGGGATATTCTTCTTTGAAAACAACTTCCTTTAGCCCAAAAACAATTTCATTTGTCTCCCTTTGGGTTATTCTTCTTTGAAAACATCTTCCTTTTTCCAAAAAACTATTTTATTTGTCTTCCTAGCTATTATGGAATAAACTAATAATCTCATGTATCACTATGAGAATTCATTCAATGTTATTAAGATATTTTATTTTATAGTAAAGTATTATGAACTTTTTCAAGGTTGTATCATTTATCTTCCATTAATTCCTCTACTTAAAGTGATTTCTACATTATCTTTTGGATAATAAATAGATTTTTTCTAAGAATCATCTTTTGAAAAAGTATCTAAAATATTTCTTCATATAAATATATCTTCTAATTGTGCACCTTCCTTCATGTATTATTATCTATAATGAATCATCTCTAGAAACCTAGTAAAGTATGTCTATGTTTTTTTATAGAACATATACCTAGCAGTAGCCAAAGTATATACTCTAGAATTTAATTCCAGTTATATTTTGGTAAGAAAATTTTCATACGTATTGTAGGTTCATTTTTTGTTTCTATCACACGTTCTTTTAGTTTTCATTAGTAATGCATGTTCATTTTTGTTGTTTTGGTATTCTATTCTGGTTTGTTTTTATGGGTGCAAGATGGCAGGAATGAGGAACCAGGAAGGCTACGGGCAGTAACAACTGCATTTGGGAGAAGCATCTATGCCCATGATTCAACGAACCGTGGTTATATTATTTTTGTTGGGGTCTATGACGTATTTATACACACGGATCATTGAACTGTGGGTATGTTATATTGATATGAAAATCTATTCCTATGGTTTTGAAAATTGTGGGAACAGATTTATACACATTATTTACTTAAACTGTGTGTATTATGAAATTTCCATGGGATATGCCCAGGGCTTTGTAAAAACCATGGGTATAGGGCTATTCCGAGGCCACTGTAGCCCACGGTTCATGAAACCGTGGGTATAAGATATAACCATGGTTTTTTGGGCTATACCCACGGTTTACAACTATGCGTATAGGTGATATTAACAGTAGTGATTGGTTTAAACAGTTCCTAGTTTCTTTAATATTCAATTGATGAATAATGCATTGAGGATGGTCTAGATCATTCCTTTCCTATGACACATTTTTGTGCTTATATTGGTGGTAATCACTAGATAGGATCCATTCCTTATCGCAAATATAGAATTTCAACACCCCCCTTAGTCAATTTCCAGGGGGTATGCCCATGGTTTTGTAAAAACCATGGGTATAGGGATATACTGATTCCACTATAACCCACAGTTCATGAAATTGTGGGTATAGGCTATACCCAAAGTATTGTGGGATATAACCAAGGTTTAAAACTATGGTTATAAGTGATATCTCCAGTAGCGATTGGTTTAAATAGTGCCTTGTTTCTTTAATATTCAATTGATGAATAATGCACTGAGGTTGGACTAGAGAATTCCTTTCCTATGACACATTTTTGTGCTTCTCTTGTTGGTAATCACTAGATAGGTTCCCTTCCTTCTCAAAAATATAGAATTTCAACATCCCCCTTAGTCAATTTATAGGGTACTTTTTCCCTCACCGTTGAAAAGTGAGATGTGGAAATTTCATGGAAATGTTTGATTTCTTCAAAAGACTTCAATAATTAGAACAAAATTTCTTCTTCATATCCCCATCATAGCCTCGAGATTATTCGATCATTATTTCATCCTTAATGGCACATTTTACAATTTCATCATAGTTATCAATGTATCAGATCACCATGGATTTTCAAATACTAGTTTTTAGAACACCAAATAAGTGTAAAACAATGAATTTGAGGGTAAAACAATCTGATGGCATGTTAGGAAAATTATTTGAATATTTCTTCTGGTAATCATCTAGATTAATCACCTTTGATTCATGAGGAAAATAGAAAAAAAATTCCATTTTATGTTGGTGAGTGTGAGGAAAATATTTGTCAAAAAACATTTTCCAAAAAACCTTCCAACCCATTGATGGAATCTCTTCCTTGAGCTTTTTATTGTTGATCATTAACCACTGGTGTTATTTTTCTTGTTTCATATGATTAATAACCTATAGAACTCTCTCTTATATAGAAAATTGAAGGATTGAGAATATCTCTCAATAGATTTAATCAATTTTTCAATGATTAAGGATCAGACAAACCACTGAATGTCAGAGGCATTTTTCAGATAAAGGATTCAATCAATAATCGTTCTCTATTTGGTGTATTTGGGTTATCCTCCTGATCTATGATTCCATTAGGATTATATGTTAGCTGAGATAGTATAACCACAACATTTTTTATTCCTCCTCCCATCAGGCTGGGAAGCTCATTCGGGTAACCATCACATTACCCATCACATTCATTTTTTATTATATGCATCTATTTTAAATACACTAGGTAAAATAATGGTAAATTATGGGATAATTATATTTAAAATATTAAAAACAAAATCTATAATTCAATGAAATTTAAGAAATAACATATAAATTACATTTAATTACATAACTTATGAATTTATTGATTTTAATCTATGTTATCCATGATGTATTTACTTAAATATATTCATATGGTAATTTTTTATTCATTTAATAATGGTTTATAACGATCTTATGAAATTACGAAATTATATCCATTGGGAATGTCAAACAGAAGCACAGAAAGTCCAATTGTTGTGCACCAATTACTTGTGGAGTCTAGCTCAATGCGGTGGATTTTGAGTTTTACCTATATTTACATCTATGTCATAGCCATATCCCATTGTTGTGTCCATATGGGGATGTATTTTATTTATTAAAAAATTAATATATATTTTTTAAAATGTAGGGATTTTTCTCATACATAGTCTTATCCCTTTGTATTCTTCTATAATTTTCTAATTCTAATCCCAAAAATAAATAAACATCTCCTTAATACCAACTATAACAACCCAATCATTTATTACACTTTAATTCCCAATTTATTACATAAATTTAAACATAATACAACATAGAATAATAAGATGTATATTTTATTTATCAATTAGGTACATAGAATAAAATCATGGTAATGGGATATAATAACATTACTGAAAACCTCCATAATAAGCTTCTAAAATTCCAAGGCTTTTAAAAATTCACTGGATAACCTTGGGACATATATATTAATGGGGTGGTCTATAAATATCAGTAAGAGAATAAATGTGAAATAAGGTAATTAATTTTATTAAATAGTAATATAAAGAGGTCATAAAACAAATTATGGTCATAAACATAAATGATAATACATGATATAGGATGATAACATAAAGGCAACATGGTAAATGTGGAAACAACTTAAATCATTTCATAATAAACATTGGTCAAGGATAAATTCCCAGAAATAATGATAGATAAATTCCCATAAATGAATCAGGTCACTACCTATCCCAAGATGATGTCTCTTGATAATAAAGACTACTCAAAGCATTAGAGCGCTATATAATTTGGGGTGCACCCATCACATTCAATTCATTAGCATTATAATGTCTGCCACATATATCATACATCAGGGATTTATTCATTAGAATATTTTACTAAATGATCATGGAATGTGGAATAAAAAAATGTAAGTCACAAATCCAAAAAATTATATGTTCATAAAGGAGAGAACCCATAATATGTATTGTTTATTGTTATTCACAACACAATTTTTTCCTAGAATCCAATGATGCAATTTTGGTATCATAATGGGTGACAATATATGATCATGGGAGGGATTAATGAGGCTGAGATGGGTATCTCATCATTTATAAATAATTTGGGTTGTATGGGGAATGTTTAAAAACACACCACACCATTACGAACTGAAAATAATAGGGAATAATATGAATAATATTATTTAATAATGAAGTGTTAGAGAGGATACGATACTTGAGTTTCTGACTAAAAATTCATTAGAGTGGATTCCTAAGAGTTTGATGGAACATTTGGAAGACTCTATGGAGTGTATGGAAGAGTAAGGTCATTCTAAAAATATTTTTATTGATGTAAAATGTGATATTTGATGGGTTTTTATAGTAAAAGTCTGCGGATTTCTTTATTATTTCTCAACCATCAGTTTTGGATTCTATATAATAATATAAACAAAACAAAGAACGTTACCATGGTTTTCCCAGGGTTTTGAAAAAATTGGAGTGGTTTTAATTATTTTATATGCTATAGAGAAGAACATAATAAAATTATATGATTTCATATGTGTAAGAGAGTCATACTCTTAATGAAATGATTTTAAAACCATTTAATATATTAATGATTTTAAAGGATTAAAAAATTATTTAGGAAATAAATAAAATAAAAATAAAATTTCACCAATATAAAGATAAATATTATAGTTTTTATTATGTACCATTTATATTATTTTTTACATCTCGTTTGGGTCATTAGTGTGTCATAATACATTAATTGTATTTACACATTGTTTATTTTTTAACTAAAAAGTCGACTGAACTAGAAAATTTTGAAAATTTATCTATTGGATAATTTTTATTTACTGATCTTAAAAATAATATTAATTTTATTAAAATAATTTTCTAAATATTTTCATTTAGACTTCTAAATTAAAAAAATATATTTATTGAGAAATGAAGGATTTTTGGAAAATAACAGTTTTCTTATACTTATAAATGTTACATTTGAATTCATAAAAATATTATGATCACTTAAATTTAATAAAAAAATTATCATAATATCTTATTAAAATAATAATTATTTAAAAAATCCATTAGTGCACCATAACAAATTCATTATTAAATTTTAATATTCCCCAAAAAATTTATTTGTGTTGTATTGTATAAAAATAAAAATCATTCCTAAATTATAAATTATTATATTAAAATATATTCCTTATTATGTAAAAATAATTTAAATACTCATATACATTGGATCTAGATACAAATATCTATAATACACCATAAAATTCTCTAAGAGTAAGGTGCGCGATAGAGAGACATCCATGTGGTGGTTTAGAGTAAATGGTTTGGGAAATTTTCTCGATGATCTTGAATGCCTCCCATAACTGTTTTGATCGGGCATAGGTTGTGGTATCTATGCTAGGGAATGGTAGAGGGAATATCCAAATGATTCTGTCTACCTCATAAGATATGATAAATCAGCATCATAGGGTATCATCCAACTGGTAGAGGTCATCACTTCCTTTTTCTATGAAAATTGGATTTATTAAAACCCTATGTTTATGCGAATAATATATGCTATCTTCAATGACAAATTTATCAATTCAATATATTCATAACAATCATTTAAATCTGATGACATATATAAAAACAAAATAACTTCTTGTGCTTTCTAAAACATTATTACACAATATTAAATTTAACTAAATCACATGTAAATTTTAATTTATAAAAGCTTGGTTCGTACAATTAATACCAATAAAAATCTATATCTAAAATCATGTGACAAATAATAATGATTTAAAAACATAAAGCATCATAAGACTGAATAATCATGATCCATGTAATATTAAACATTATCATAGAAAATATAAAAAACATAGAAATCATAGAGAAAATGTGTTGGTATTCTAGAATATTATCATCATGAACTATTTTAGTCATGTAAAAAAATAATCAGATCCTTGATAAATCCATAGGATAAACCTCATAGATTACCTCCAATTATCATTATTTTAAAATCAAGGAATAATATCGAATTCATGGAAGAATAGTATTACACTCACCCATTGTATAATATATATCAGGATCACCTATTATCATGAGTTATATCATAATCACTGGTCATAATTAATATTTTTAAAGTAATATACAAGAATTAACAAAAGAACTCTATAATTTTTCTCATTAAACATTGAGAAAGAATCATATATTAATTTACAATATTATTTACCCATTAAAGATAAACAATTTTCAAGATTATATAATAAGACTGAATTAAATTCATATAGAGAAATAAAATAATTTTTATCATAATTTTATATTCCTAGAGAATAATATGAATAATTAAATTATTTTTACATAGAATATAATACATTTAAAGGAACAATTAAAAATTTATTTGAAGATAATGGAAACACTAATTTTTGTATCTTAAAAAAATTTAAAAAAATATTTATAATAACACTTTCAATTAAAATAAAAATGAAACATAAAAATGAACATTAAATTACGGAATTAATTTGAGTATAGTAAATCCATTCATGTTTTAGACATATAGAATAATCATTAATTATAAACCATATTTAAGAGAATAAAATTTTACCCATGTGTAAAACATTATGAAAAAATTATTTTAAATTTTTTAAAATATGAAGAAATATCATGGGAAATAATTTTGGGAAATATTTTTTCATTATAAAATAAAATTAAATAAATAAGAAAAATAACAAGGATGAAAACATTGACTAAATTTAATTAAAACCATTAATGAAATTTGTTTAATGATAAAATAATTTATAGTTTTTAAAAATAAAAAATCATTTAAAAAAAATAATGGAAATGTTATATAAAATAACATGTGTTTAAAAGGATTAATGATAATATATTTATATAGTTAATATATACTCTATATAAATTTATATAGTCCTATTGATCAAAACATGTCTCAAAAAGGACATTTCAAATGAGTCACTATTACATCTTGGGAAATACCTCCATCAAAATTGTTTAGAATAAATGAAGAAAATATGATTATAAAAACCCATAATTTACAATATAGGATATGTGAAAACATGGTGATTGTTTATTATATAATCCGTAAACATGTTTCATAAAAATAATTATTTCTCAAAAAAAATATTAATTTTGTTCTTGGAAACCCATGGAACTTTTATGACATTTGAATCAATATCTCATTAAATAGATAACATCAAGGTAGAATTATATAACATTATAAAATATTCATTCATTATATAATATACCATTATTTACCATATTCCCTTTATAAGTGATATAGGTTCATAATAAGATATATGTATCCAAGAAACAATATTATGTTGAATACTCATTACAGATATCATATCCCAGAAGTGATAATTAATCAATGAGGGGAATATGTGAATTAGTTTGAAAAAACAAAAAAAACTCCATAAATATAACATAATACAATAATTGTTAATTTGAGATATAATATTGGAACAAAAAAGCTATTTAATTATAATTTTAACCCAATTAATGCAATTTGAGTTTAAAAATATCTACCTAGAGTCAAGACTATCAATTGATTCCCTTTAACTCCAATATAAAAAAATTTGGTTAGATAATAACAATAATAATAGAGTTTTATAGTTTATTTATATTTCTCTAAAATAAACAAGTTTATTTATTTAACTAAAATACAAAATTATATAATTGGTTAACATTATGTCATGTGTTTTGAGGATGTAAAATTAATAATTGAAAAATGGGTTTGGTAGGATGACCATGGAAAAATGGATGCTTGCTTATTCATTTCTAGTTTAATAATATGTATATAATTATCATTTTTATATAAAAAATATAACCATATAAGCACCTATGAATATTTGTTATAAAAGAAAAGTACATATTCTCCCTAAGAGGTAGTCCTCATGTACAAATATGTGATTTTTTTTCTTTTTCATTAAAAATATAGAAAAATATATAATATTATCTTTATTGTAACACCCCATGTTTTTATGGTCCTATTTTTTTCGAATAAATTTTTATTTTTATTTATATATTGTAATGAACTATGTCAAAGATTCATTTCACATAGAACTGACTCAGTATATGTTAGACGCAACACATACATGGCCTACGTTCCATGTATCACCAACATGGGGCATGATTTAGGAAACACTAATTTGGTGGGCGATATACGTGACATTGAGTTTCTTCGTAATGTCTCATTTCATTCTTTTAATTATTTAAATAAGATAATTATATCATAGTGGTTAAAAATAGTAATATTAATAGTAAAAACAAGTATTCAATTATTTTTTAAAATTACATTAAATAAATAAAAGATATCAATAACAAAAGATATGATTTTTTTGATGTCTGTTTTACATTTTAAAACATCATTTTCTCAAATGATCTAATATTTATAAAAGAATGTGATTTTTGACACATTTAGAAATTTAAATTCAAAAAATAAATTTCATTTTTGAATTCAAAACAAAAAAATTATCCTAGGGTGACTTTTTGGGATTTTTCTAAGAAATATCATTTTTGATGAATAGTGAAAAATACAACATTTTATTAAAAACCGTCTTTTATAGATAAATATTAATGGAAAATAATATTATATATATTTTTAAAGGTAAAATTATATGAATATTACATATATTAAGATAATATGATCTATATTACTTTGAAACTGAATATAATATCTTAACAAACTTTTGTACTTTTTCTTACTTTAAAACTAGTTTTTTTGGCCTGTCTGTGGGGATAGCACTAATCAAAAAATTTCTAATTCTATGAGGTGAATTTTAAAATTCCTATATAAACCACTATATATAGTCTTATTTGTAGATTCTAATGAGACCATGATATTTTTTTGATGATTTTGATTAGTAAAAGGGATTAACATTAATTCATGCAAGCTAGATCCTATAGGGTAGTAAGGCCAGAGGAATCCCATAGAATCAAGACCCAAGTGGAATAATCAACCTAAGGTGACCACTACCACATTCCAGATCCATGGAGAGAAGTCCAAGGAAACTATCCAACCATTCAATTAAGAATTCTAGAATTCACTCATTCATGTTAATCATTTATAACTAAGTAAGTATACCCACTCACGTCAACAAGCACAATCCATGACTATACCCACTCATGAAAACCATTTTTCATAAGAATATAGGCCTACCCTCCTAGATAAACCATTTAACATGTCATTAAACATTACATATATTTATAACCACCCATAAAAACACATTCTACTTAAGGCAAGGAGTCAAAATAGAGAAGGTATAACCTGATATTCAAAAAGCAATGAGGCAATACGTCTCCAAACAAATCCACTCAAGCTATAAAGGCATTAAAGGGATTCTGTTAACTAGGAAAGTGAAAGAACAGACCCCATGGGTAGTTTAAATAGGAATATATAAATACATTCTTTAAGGATCCCCCCTTACTGGACCACTAAATGCAAAACTGGTGCAAACACACCTAAACAGAATCCATGGTCAACCTCGCTACATCCAACTACAACACCCAAAATGTTGGTTGGAGTACATTAATGAAGAGTGGAGGGTTGAATTGAGTGACTATAAAAATTTCTGTAAAAAAAATATTTCCAAAAAAGTATTTTCCCCAATAGTTAGATACAACGCAGTTAATCAAGGTTATACTGTTATAAGAGTTTAACAGTTTAAATAGCTTCTTAGAAGACTTATTAATTCCTAGTAATCTTAATATCAGCTATTAAAGTTATGTTTAAAGCTATTCTTCTAATACAAGATAGTTATAACTCATTTCCATGATTAACTATCAATGTGAATTTAGTGATTTTTTAGTTATATATAAATGCAGTAAAACATTGAAAACTAAATTAAACAACACAGTGGTTATTAAACAAGTGATATAGTCTTAAGATGAGACCTAATCCACTCCACTTGGTGATCCTCTACCACCAAGTAGTTTATATAAATAAACATTGATCCACACCCTCGATCGGGGTTAAACAACAGTATACAGGACTGTCTAGGCCACACAGGGACCTCTTCTATAGTTATTAGTGGGTACAAACTACCAGGCCACACAGGGACCTCTTCCACACCTATCAGTGGGTATACACAAGAGTAAAATAATGATTGATTACAGATATCTTGTTTCCTTTAGTTTAATGCGGGAGACATAGTGTGTTTCTATAAAGATACACACTCTGCTTAAAAGCTAATAAAAGATACACAATAGAGGAGAATGATCGATATAGGTTTAGAAGTTCTCTGAATGTTGGTATTTGTAGCTCTGGACTTCAAAGATGAAGCAGATGAAGAATTCTACTCCTCATTTGTAAAATAGAGTGTCCTATGTCAGATAGATCTGGATTGTGTTCTTCTTGATGTTTGAAAGTGTGAAGATGTTCTTGATATTCTAGTATGCTTCGTGTGTAATTCGGTATAATCAAGTTGTATGATCCAATTCTCAAAAATGTACATTGTTCTCATGTTCACACCCACCAACATGTTATTTTTGTTGTGTTACAACTGTATATATTTTCTGGACTACATTACTCTTTTATCATGGATTTTATGTGTTGGGTAAGACATGTTACATGTATTCTGAACCTCGTACCTCGTACTATTCGATGATATGTTGTATTTCATGCAAATTGTGTCTCCTTCATGCTGTGTATGGATTGGTCACTGTGTTTCAATGTCACAGTGTCTCATGGTCACAGTGTCTCATGGTCATGGTGTCTCGTTTGAGATGTCCTGTTCACTGTGTCTTGATATCACGGTGTCTGCTTCATGGTGTCTAAATGTTCATGGTGTTTGCTTCACACTGTCTGAATGTTCACGGTGTCTAAATGTAAACGATGTCTGCTTCACGGTGTCTGAATGGTCATGGTGTCTCAATGTTCACAGTGTCTGCTTCACGGTGTCTGAATGTTCACAGTGTCTGAATGTTCACAGTTTCTTCTATACAGTGTCTCAAACTTATGAAAATATCTATATTCAGACGTAAGTAGTGATACTCATGGAAAGAATTTAAACATAATAATTTTTTAGAGATGTCATTATAAAGTGACTCAAACGATAGTATATAGTATCCAAACTGATTGTGGAGAAATTAAGATCTTAATGGCTATTCTTAAATCATGAGAATACCTAAATAAAAAAACACATGATTTGATATAATTTACAGGATTTAACCAGGTCGATTAGGATTTTTGATCATTAAAACATTATTAGCACATGAGGATTCCAACAATCTCCCCCTTTTTGATGATCACAAATCATGTAGATTAAACTTTATATTTGATTAACCTATACAGATTTCTCCCCCTTTTGGAATTATCAAAAATATAGAATAACAGAAGTCATGAAAATTACACATGTCATTAAAGAAAATATGATCTAGTACAAATAGAATGGAGAAAAAAATGCAACATTATTCCTATAAAAAGGAGTAATCATTATCCTTATTTAGGGGACGACCTTCACTTGGACATTATTAGTAGTAGCAGAAGAAGAATTCATAGGAAAAGTGATCGATGTATAAGAAGAAAGGGAGATGGTCAATAGAGAAGGTAAAGGAAGGCCTTCAAAAATTGAGGGTGCCAGAGTAGGTGAAGTAGAAGATCGAGGTAGTTGTTGATCAACGATCACAGACCTGATATGACTCAGAGCATGGCTGACAGACTTGGAAGTGGAGGCTCAGGCAGAATTGAAGGTATGCAATCTAGGTCTTAGAGGTGTAGCCGTAGGAGCAACAGTGGAAGTACTCTGGACATGATGATTGGTCCTCAAAACTTTGATAAAATCCACAATGATCTCCCTACTATACTGTCTGTATTTCTCAAAATCATCCATATTCTCCATAAACTTGTCTAGAATCCATGTAAACTCTCTATGATTTTGGACTTGGTTCTTGAAATCTTGAGTAACAGGTTGAATCCATAGATTTTCCAAAAGATACTTGAAATTATTATTCATGTAAGTCATGTAGAATATTTTTTTGAAGTATAAATCAAATTTCTTGGAAATCACTTGCTAAGAATCATTAGTAATTTTTGAATGGATTTGGACCAGGTTAAGAACTTGGTAACTATTCATGATAACTACAGAGAGAAAATATTTATTGAAGCCGCTAAGCTGAGTCTAAAGCACTTCTTTGACCACTGTTCTGAGCAGATCACTATCTAAAGAGGGTTGTGAGGATTGACCAGTGGATTTAAAATAATTGACCATCATGTTGAGAGATAATAGTTGATTCATAACTTTCGAAAGACACCTTGTATACTCATCAGTGAGTTTGTTTAGATTTACCATATGTTCTCGCATTTCTTTCACAATCTGTTTATTCCTTTCTGTAACCATTTCATCTAAGGAATCTTAACGTGGACGAATCTCAGGCACAACATTCTGTGGGTTTTGAGGTAAAAAAGGTTACCTAGGATGGTAAATAATCCCTAATATCAAATTCATCTATTTCTACATGCCTTTAATCATTCCTTTCAGAGTCTTCACCTCAGAACTAAGAAGTCTGTTTCAACTCAGAAATGCTGAATCTCATGAAGCATTTTGGGTTGTATTTTCCATATAACTTTCTCCAACAATAAAGATGCATCTTTCTCACTCAGATGTGTCATAAGAGAAGGTTGGTAATTCACAACATTTCCACATCAGACAAAAGGGTAGCACTAAATTCTTTTAGATAATCCTTACTCAACAAGGATGATTGGTCTGATGAAGGTTAAGAAATAGGTATTGATACAGTTTTTGGTTCCATTATAGTGGATATATCATACCTCTATTTTAACTGGAACTAAGAGGAATGGTCAAGGCCTTTTGATGAGACTTTCTAAGAGTCATCCACTTCATTGAAATTGGGGAACTTATATCGAGTGTCTACAAAACTTTGAACTATTGGATTTTGTTCTTCAGTGGATTCCATATTTGGGGGGTTTCTCCCACTCAACAATATCATCCTTCTTAGTACTGAGAGGTTTAGGATCTTAATCAAATTACCCAAACTCATCTCGATGTTCTTGTCCCATTTCATGCCTAGCCAGCTGAAAATCTAGTTCCATCCTTTCCACAGATGAAGGGATTAACATAGGATTATATTGTTCCACTAGGAGTTCCTCAAGGTTTACTCATTGCATGATAGGTAGATCTTCCACTACAGGTTCTTCCATGACATTCTTTTTCATTTCTTTGGAAACGGATTTTGTTTCAGCCTTGGGTTGAGCTTGTAGAGTAACAACTTCTATAGGTGCGGGAACTTATTTTTCACTTACCACAAGTGGGAAAAGAGTAATGTCTTCATCAATAGAAACAATTTTTCTATGTGGAACAGTAGTCTCTTATTCCTGTTCATCAGAATAATCAATAACCTCATCTGGTTCCAAATGAGGATCAGATATATCTCTCGGTCTTAATGGATGTTCCACATGATTGATGTTTTCATAATGTCTACCATTTTCATCCACCCATGACTTTTTCCAGGGGTTCCAATTTATCTTCATCCTCTTGATAGTGACATTTGAAAGGCTGTACTCACAATCATTTATAACTTCCTCATTATGTCCAACCATACCTTTGGCATGAAGCATGGATGGTATAAGACAAGAGTTAAACAAGGATATTGACATCGATGTGGATTTTATCAGTTCACACATATGGTGTATGATATAATTTAAATGGTTGATCTTATGCCCATTTTTAATAAGGTGGATCACAAACACATCCTGATATTTCAAAACAAAAAAATAAACTTTTTTGGGGCTCACCAGATTCTGAATAAACATGAAAAAAAGCCTCGATTCTCCATCTAGTAAAGTAGTAGTGGCTCTCCTCTTGGTGACATTTCTAGTTAAGGCTCCAGATCAACAAATTCGGTATAAGGTGGAGGTCCTCCTTGATAATCCTCACAGATGCCTTCATGAGGTATCCTAAGGCATGTAACCCATATCCTCGAAGAGATTGAACATTTTTTCCCATTCATCCTGCTTCTCACAACATATCCATCTTTAGACTCAAAGGATAACTAAACATATTGAAAAAACTAAACCACTAACATAGGATAGATAGGCCTATCTAACTTCGAAAACCACTCAATCCAGTCTTGCTCTTTTAAAACATTCAGAACCAGAGACTTCCTCGACAGAATCCATTTAGGGAAAACCAATTTCTCAGGTATAACCACTCCGTATACCAGATTTGGGTATAGAGGACCTTAGGGTACTAGATTGGGTGTAGTTCCCTTCTTCATTTCACTATGTTCCTCAGTAGTCGACGATGTAGGGAGTTTCATCCTAGGCATCCACAGAAGGATTGAGAGAGAGAGAAGGGTTGAATGTTTGACGTGAGGTTACGAATGAGTGAATAGAAGAAAGCTTGCATGAAGGAAAAATGATACTTCCTTTATTTTATAATTTATGAATACAAAATTCCGTAAAATTAAAAGTCGAGGAAAAATAAGAAAAATTTGAAAAGGATAATTACCATGATACAATTTTTAATTAAAATATAAAAAAATCATATTGAATATATATGGTGATATCATATCAGGTCCTTACGATGAGACAGTAACTGATCATTATGGTGAGACAGTAAACATGAACATTACGGTGAGATAGTAACTGAGCGTTATGGTGAGACAATAAACATGAAATTTATGGTGAGATAGTAACTGAGCATTGTGGTGAGACAATAAAAAAGAACATTATGATGAGATATTAACTGAGCGTTACGGTGGGAGGGTAAACATGAACATTATGGTGATATAGTAACTGAGCATTACAGTGAGACAATAAACATAAAATTTATAGTGAGACAGTAACTGTGAGATAGTAGTCATGAAGCACCAGTAATGGGACCTTAATCATGAAGCAGTAAAATATTTAATTAAGATTTATCATGCCTAACTCATGTATGATGTAGTTATTCATTCAGAATTTAATTATTTGGTAAATATATCAGCAAGATAATACTTAGTACCAATGAATTCCTATTTGATATCATCTTTTTTATAATGATATCTCAAAAAGTTTTGTCTTACATCAATATGCTTCATCATAGAATGTGAAATAAGATTTTTGGAGATGTTAATAGCACTTGTGTTGTCATAGTTTTTAGGTACATGACTGAATTGATATTCATAATCTAGTAATGTATGTTTCATCCACAAAATTTATGCACAACAGCTGCCATCAACAATGTATTCAGATTCTGTAGTGGATAATGAAATATAATTTTGTTTCTTACTACACCATGATACGAGTGACTTACCATAAAAGTGACATGTTCTAGAGGTGCTTTTTCTATCTAACATACATCCATAAAAGTCAGCATCAGAATAACTAACTAATTCAAATGATAGTCCTCTATGATAGAACATTCCTAGATTGGGTGTATGCTAGTGGTATTTGAAAATTCTTTTTACATCATTTAAATGAGATTCCATAGGATTTTATTGGAAACGAGAACATATACACACACTAAACATAATGTCAGGCCGAATAGTGGTCAAGTAGAGTAAACTTCCAATCATTCTTCTATAAGTGGTTTGATCAATATATTTTCTATCTTCATCGAGATCCAACATACAAGTGGTACTCATGGGAGTTTTACTACTTTTAGTGTTATCTAATCCAAAACTTTTTAGAATATCAATTGTATGTTTACATTGAGTTAAAATAATTCCATCATTATTTTGAATGATTTGAAATCCAAGAATGAATTTTCATTCACCCATTAAACTCATTAAAAATTTGTTTTGTATCATTTTAGGAAAATGAACACATAAAGAATTTATATAAGATCCAATAATAATGTCATTTACATAGATGTGGACAACTAAAAAATCATTATAAATTCATATTATAAAAAGTATAGGATCATCTATTCATTTCATAAAACCTTTGGAAATAAGAAAAATACATAATCTATCATACTAGGCTCTTGGAGATTGTTTTAAACCATATAAACATTTGGATTATTTAAAAATATGATTTGGAAAATGAGGGTTTGCTAATATTTTGGTTTATTCAAAAAACATTCTTAGGTATATACCAATTTAATAATGCACTTTTAACGTCCATTTGATATAGTCTGAAATTCAGAGGTGCATTATAGAATGACATGATTCTGATGGATTCGAGTCTAGCTACTGGTGATAAAGTCTCCTCATAGTCAAATACTTCTTCTTAACTATTTCCTTTAGAAACCAATCTAGCCTTGTTTTTAACTTTGTTGCCAGCTTCATATACCTTATTCTAAAATACCCATTTAGTGCCAATTGTGAATGTGTCAATTGGTATTTCAACAATTATCCAAACTTTATTCCTTTCATATTGATTATGTTTTTCTAGTATAGCCATCACTAAAAATTCATCATTGATAGCATCATTAATTTTTTTAGGTTCAAGTTCTGATAAGAAGATTTTATGTTCAAATAGATTTCTAAGAGAAGCTCTACTTTGTGTTCCTTTGTATAGGTCTCCTAAAATAGCATATAAAGGATGATTCTTAATAGTTATCACAATACTAGAAAAGGAAGGACTAGTGATTCAAGGTTCATTGAAAGGTCTAGGTTCATTTTGACTTGATTCTAGGGAATTTCCAGAAATGTAATTTTTCATAGATTCTTTCACATAAGTGTTAGAGGATTTTGAATTGATGTCCATATTTGATACATCATATTCCAGGTTTTATAGAATGGGTTTAGGCGCATGTAGATCTGTTTCTCCAAATTTGACATAGAGAGATTATTCCACACATTTAGTTATTTTATTCCACACATTTTTATGATTGTCATTAGTATTAAGAATATATACTTTATATCCAAAAATATTTAAGTAGTTACTTTGGGTTTTATATTGTTCCATAACACATAATGAGTCCTCTTAAGAATGGGTCTGATCAACATTATATTGATTATGTAGCATACTGTATTGATAGCTTCATCCCAAAAATAAATAGGTAGGTCATATTCACTATGAAATCTACTAGAAATCTCTTGGAAGGATTTATTTATTCTGTCAAAAACTCAATTTTATTGAGGTGTTCTAGGGGAAGATAAATTGTGACTATAACCATTTTGTGAGAATAAGGATTCAAAATCTTGATTTTTCAACTCAAGGTAATTATCACTTCATAAGGATTAAATTCTATGTCCACTAAGGTTTTCTAAAGACTTGGAATATTTAGTAAAATAAGAGCAGTCTTCTCTTTTGTGAGCCAGAAAGAAATTCGAAGTGTATATAGAAAATTCATTTAAAAGAACATAAACATAGTTATTCCCTTTTAATCTAGAAACTCATGATGGTCTAAATAAATTCATGTGAACCTGTTCAATACTTTGAGAAGTTGACACTTCATTCCTTGGTTTTAAAGAATGTTTGTGTTGTTTTCCCTTCTGACAGGGATTACAAACATTGTGAATTCGAAACTCAAGTTTGTGTAAGTATTTAACTATACTTTTTCTAGTTAACTTTATAAGGGAGTTAACATTACTGTGTCCTAGGATCATATTCTAGAACCAATACTCATTATGAAATACACATAAAAATGATGAATTTTGAGAAGCTAATGAATCTATGTTAACAGAGTAAATATTTTCATTTCTTAAAGTAGAAAACATTAATTAATCATTAGAATTAATTACATTGAATGAATCATTTTCAAATCTAACATAAAATCTATCATCACATAATTGTGATATACTACTCCAATTAAATTTTAATCAATAAAAAAATAGCACTTTAGAAATCAAAACTGAGTTAGACTTACTAATTTGGATGAGGCTAATAATAATTCCTTTGTCATTGTCACCAAATGTGATATATCCTCTATATATTTTGATTATATTCTTGAAGAAAGGGTAGTCTCATGTCATGTGCCTTGAACATTCACTATCCAAGTACCATACACTTTTACAATAACCCTTTAAGAATCATTCCTACAAAATGATCATGAAAATATTGATTTTGGTACCCATACTTGCTTGGGTCCCGTAATATTAGTAATAAGTGATTTGGGAACCCATATTTTCCTCATAGGTTTCTTATCATCCTTAAGTAAATTATTTGAAAACTAAACTCTATTCGGTCCACAAAAACATGAAACAGTAGAATATGTATCATGAATTGAATATGAGGACTTCTATCCAGAACTCAGAGTAAAAATGTATGTCATGATTCTTGAAACAAAATTTATTCTACCAATACTTCTTTTTCCAGGTTGATAACCAATGATATTATTGAATTTAGGGGAAATTTTTTTTCCTAGAATTTGAGTAAGGCTATTCTTCCCATTGGTAAAATTTTCAAGTTCATTCCTCAAATTCTCAATAATAATTTTTAATTCGTTGTTTTCATTAAGGAGTTGAGAATTTTTCTCTTTTTTAGTTATGAGTTCCGATTTAATAGTCATAGTAATAGAATTTTGTTTCTTCAAATATTTATATTTGACTTTTAATTTATTGCATGGTTCTTCAAAAATGTTACAATATTCAAATATTTCTTCATTAGTCATGTTCTAAGTTTCAATCTCATCTCTAGAATAGTATGAATCGTGTATAGAGGAATACAATGTTACCTCAGATGTGTTTGTCATAAAACACATATAGGATTTATTTTCCTCTTCATCATGTGATGTTACTGAGTTTCTTGAACTATCCTCAAAAGCACTCTAGTTTTATTTCATGGAATTTTTATACTTCCTATCCTTATCCTCATTTTTTTTTGTACACGAGATTTAGATAGTCTACCTTGATATTTCCTTTGAGCTTACATTCATAGAAGAAAATTTGTTTAGCCTTGTCACTTCTTTTCCAGTCCTTCTTCCAATTTCCTTTTTGGTAAAATTTTCCTTTGAAGTTTAGTTTTCGGAAAAATTTATTCTTCTAGTAAAATCTTTTAAATCATCTGGATAATTGAGAAATCTCCTCATAACTATCAGGTGATGATTGTTCACTGGTGGAGACTTCTACAGAAGCTTCCAGGTTATCTTTGTGTTTGTGTTTAGAGGTTGCCATCTTGAATGCAACAGATTTACTCTTTGGTTCTTCCCCCTCTTCCTTGTTGACTTTCAGTTCCTCTTCATACATCATCAGTTTCTCACTGAGTTCTTTTACTATTAGCCTACTCATGTCACATGATTCCCTAATAGAGACAAGGGTTCCCCTCCCTCTGTCAGGTAGACATCTAATATTTCTCATGATTTGTTCCTTGGCAGTGACTTCTCTTCCAAGCGAGATCATTGTGTTGAAAATTCTCATTGAACATAAGATAGATGTCAAAAATATTCTCACTAGGTTTCATTTTAAAATTATCATATTTGATAGTATAAGTTTTAAGTCTCATTTATTTAACACAATATGTTCCTTCATGTGAGATAGACAGGGTATCCTAAATTTCATGGGAAGTTTTACAAGAAGAAGTTATATTGAATTACTCATCTCCTAAGGAGAAGTATAAATCATTCATAGCTTTGTAATTGTTATTGTAGGTTGTTTTGGTAGGTTTATCCCATGTGATTCAATTTGTAGCAGTAATATTCTATTCATCTCTAATGGAAGAAAAAATTTCAAAACCCACACTCTCTACATGAATTTTAATTTTAATTTTCCATTGAGAATAGTTGGTTCCATCAATGAATTGTGGTCTGTTGGTTTGAGCACCTTCCATTATATTATCCATAATAAATTATTACTTTAAAAGAGAATGAAATTTAGAATTAACAAAAAATTTTATAGATCATTAATGTGAAACTACAATCACAGTTTAATAAGATTAAGCATAGTCCTAATAAACATCATCCGATACCAAATGTTGGATGGAGTAGATTACTCAAAAGGTGAGGGGTGAATTGAGTAACTATAAAAATCACTGTTAAAAAAATATTTCAAAAAAATAATTTTTCCTAAAAGTTAGATAGAGCCAAGTTAATCATGGTTATACTGTAATAAGAGTTTTAAAGTTTAAATAGCTTCATAAATGATTTTTTAATTCTCAGTAATCTTAATATCAGATAATAAAGTTAGTTTTGAAGCTATTCCACTAAGACAATAAATTTATAACTTTTTTGCAAGATTAACTATCAAAGTGAATTTAGTGACTTCTGAGTTATATAGAAAATCAGTAAAACAGAGAAAACTAAATTAAACAACACAGTGGGTATTAGACAAGTGGTTCAGTCTCAAGCCTTGACCTAATCCACTCCACTTGGTGATCACTTTCCACCAAGAAGTTTATATAACTAAATTTGAGCCACACACTGGATCGAGGTTAAACAATAATACACAGGATTGTCTAGGCCACCCAGGGACCTCTTCTATAGTTATGAGTGGGTACAAAATACCAAGACACATAGGGACCTCTTCCACACTGATCAGTGGATATACACAAGAGTAACAAAATGTTTGAGTAAGGATATCTTGTAATATTAAGTTTAATGCAGGAGACAGAGTGCGTCTCTATACAGATACACACTCTTCTCGAAAGATAATAAAAGATACAAAATAGAGCATAATGATTGAGATAGGATTATAATTTCTCTGAGTGTTGGTCTTTGCATCTCTAGACTTCAGAGATTAAGCAGATGCAGAATTCAAGTCCCTGTCTGGAAAATAGAGTGTCGTAAGTCAGAAAGATCTGGCTTGTGTTCTTTGTGATGTTTGACAGTGTGAATATGATTTTGGGATTCCAGTATTATTCATGCATTCATCAGCAGAATCGGGTTGTATGATACAATTCTAAATATATATATATTGTTCTCACATTCATTCCCAAGATCTTGTTATTTTTGTCGTGCTAAAATGGTATATATTTTATGAGCCACACTACTCTTTTATCATGGGGTTCATGTGTTGGGGATGATAGGTTGCATGTATTATGTACCTAGTACCACGTACTATCTGATGATATGTAGTATGTCATGGAAACAGTGTCTCCTTCACACGGTGTCTGGATTGGTCACAATGTCTGAATGTCACAGTGTCTCATGGTCATGGTGTCTCATCGTCATGGTGTCTTGTTCATGGTGTCTTGTTCACGGTGTATTGTTTAGGGTTTCTTGATATCACAGTGTCTGTTTTACAGTGTCTGAATGTTCACAGTTTCTACTTCACTGTCTATGAATGTTCACGGTGTCTGAATGTTCACGATGTATGAATGTTCACGGTGTCCAAATGTTCTCAGTGTCTGCTTCACGATGTCTGAATATTAATGGTGTCTGAATGTTCACGGTGTCTACTTCATGGTATATAAATGTTCACGGTGTCTTTGACTTTGGTAAATATCAGTATTCAGATATAAGCATTGATGCTTATGTAAAGAATTTAGACATAATCATTTTTCAGTGAAATCATTATAAAGTGATTCAAAAGATAGTATATAGTATCCAAACTGAGTGTAGAGAAATTAATATCTTGATGGATCTTCTTAAAGAATGGAAATACATAAAAAATAAAACACATGATTTGATATAATTTACACGATTTAACAAGGTTGAATAGGATTTTTTATTCTTAAGACATGATTAGTACATGAGGAGTCCAACATAAAAGCTACTTTCTAAAAAAAGACTTCGCCTGAATGTTTGACAAATGGAATTTCATCTAAACATTCAGAAAACATGAATAAAATATGAAATAATGTGTAGGACACATACCTTTCCTTAGTAGTAGACATCTTGTCCGGTATCGTGTCTTCATTCATCATGGTTTGGATGAAATATGAAGGATGGATGAAGAACGTATTATTAGGGAATTTGAGACAAAGCCCAAATAGGGAAACCTTGGTTCCAAACAATCAAAAACGGATAAAAAGGAATGTAGTCCCTAACATCATGGATCCGTAGAGATAATCTGCGATGAAAATGGATATCCGATGGAGATTATTGATCGATCCAGACATTATGTTCCAAAAGGGGGAGCTCCACTATCCTAAGTGCATGGAGAAGAAAACCCAAAATGGGTTTAAAAAGAAAATTATTTTTTAAATTAAAAAATTTTAAAAAATAAATATAGTAGGTTCGCATGGTTTACTTTCACATTTTCTCGAACCGTGCGGGAACCATGCCCACCTCTCTGCCTAAGAGGGATGTTCCACACAAGTACCATGCACAATTTGACTAACCATGAAGTAACTGTGCATAACCGCTCTATCCAAAAATATAAAATGTTAGACATCCCAAAATGTTTGGACTAACCAAGCATAGGTTGTGAGAAAACCATGATCCATGTCATTTTCATCACCAAACATTATTATGGCCTCTGAACAAGCCACACACACCTCCAAGACACCCATGATCAATTTATGAATTCAATAATTCAAAAAACAATGAATTGAAAAAAAACAATATTTGTATCTCTTATGAAAACTCTAGTTCATACAATATTCCCCCCATATAGCAATTCGTCCCTCAATTTCTCCCTGAAGGGTGGTTAAGATTCATCTAAAAACAACTCTACCCACTAACCACGAATATCAACATCCCTCTCCCATGCATCTTCATGTAAATGGTCAAGCTACCATAGCACCGATACTAGAGGAACTGAATTGCCTTGAAGAATATTTGTGATCCTATCTACGAAACAAATCAGATTATCCTTTGATTACACATCAACCTAAAACTCAACCTCCTTAGGCTGAAAAACATGAGACAGTTTTGAGTGATAGCGGTGCACCTAAGAGACATGGAAGATGTCATGCATGGTTTGATACCTATGAGGTAACTGCAAATAATAGGCATTTGACCTGACTCAATCTAGAATCATGAATGGCCTGCCATATCATGGGGAATGTTTACCTTGTCTCCTGATCCTCATGTGTCCTAACCTCAGTGAAACACATATGAAAACCTGATCATAGACCTCGAACTCTAGTTGTTGTCTGTGGTGATCAGTGTATGACATTTGACAAGTCTGTGCAAAATCCATCTTTACCTGAATCAACTAGACTTGCTCAGATGTCTCCTGCAAGAGACGCTATCCCAGAAAGGCTACCTCTCCTACCCCTAACCATCAATGGGGAGAATGGAATGTCCATCCACATAAATCTTTGTATGGTTCCATATGTATCATCACCTGATATCTATTATTGTATGAAAAATATATCAGGTGAATGTTCCCCTCCTAGGAGACCCCAAATTCGAGGACACCTTATTGATGCATGTCCTATATTATTTGTTTCATACACTCTGACTGGCCATCTATTTGAGGGTGGGATGTTATTCATAGAAGAACCTGGGTTCCAAGATCCCTCTAAAAACTATTCCATAAATGAGATGTAAAGTGGGAGTCCCTATCTAAAATGATAGAGCATTGGACCCCATGATGTCTTACCACCTCTTGGATGTACAACATTCCAAGTTCATCAACACTGAAGGAATCATTGATCAAAAATAAATGGGAAACCTTTGTAAGCCTATAAATGACAAACCACACCACAACATTACCTCAATTCAACCACAGAAAACAAGCCACGATATCCATCGCGACATCATCCTATTTCAACTCCGGGATGTGTAACTATTGGAAAATCTTAGCTGGTTACAGATGTTCTGCCTTCACCTGCTGATAGGTGGAACACCTTGTATCGAAACAAACTCTCTCTATCTTCTTTCCTGACCACTAGTACTGACGTATAAAGTCATGGTGCATCTTTGTAACTCGAGGATGCACTACCCAAGATAAAGCAAGAAACTCCCACATCAACTCCTCATTTATATCCACTAGAACCCAGTCACGTTCATGGATGCACACTATCTCATCATCGCCCATCATCCAACAAGGAGGAGGGTCCTCACCTGACACACCTGCAGATATAACTATGCCTTTTGAATCTGATAGCTTCCTCATCCTCAATCTGTAAATTATAGTAGAGGTAATAGTTATGTATGAAAGAAAAGTCTACCCCTTTCTGTCTTGCACCTCCCGATGCATCTTAGAGAATAGACCCATAAGCCTCCACTCTATACTGGCATGTGTCACTACCTATATCTAATTCCTCCTACTCCATGCATCAGCTACTGGACTTCCCTTACTAGACATTTATTCATGCTCGAATTCAAAGGACAATAGGTACTCCACCCACATTCGCTGCCTCAAATTCATATCACACTGTGTAATGACATACTTTAGTCTTTTGTCACCCGTGTACACCCCAAAACTATCTCATAGTAAATAGTACCTCTAACAACACAACACATGAACCACGACAGCTAACTTGAGATTGTGCATAGGGTAATTCTTCTCATGAGGCCTCAATTACTGAGACCCAGACGCCACTACTCGATCTCCCTACATTAGCATTTCCCAAATCCCAATACTTGAATCTATATATTATACCATGTTTCTCTTTCTCTGCTCTGATTGTATCTGGACTGTTGTAGATGTCAGCCTCCTATTCTGTTCTTGAAAGGCTATCTCGAAAGATTCAGACCACAAAAACATCACTCCCTTCATAGTCAAGCCCGTCTGCGGCACTGCTAAGCCTGATAAGTCATGTATAAAATGTATGTAGTTACAAGCTAGCCCCATGAAATGATTTATGTCATAAATTTTCATGGGATGTTCTCAGGAAACTATTTCTCTCACCTTCTCTGGGTTCACTAACAGTAATGTCACTGAGATAATTTGACCATGGAAGTGAATCTGATTGATCCTAAATTGAAAATTTTTGAACATAGAATATAACAGATACTCCCCCAATGTATTCAAAATAATATCAAGTTTATTTTCATGGTAGTGTTGATTATGATAATTCTACAAGATATCATCAATAAAAACCACCAAAAAATAATCCAGTTAATGATGGAACACTCTGTTCATCAAATCCATAAAAACTGTTGGTGTATTCATGAGACCAAATAACATAACCAGATACTCAAATAATACATACCTGCTAAAAAAGGCAGTATGAGGTATATATGCAGGTAGAACATGCACCTAGTGATATCCTGACCTCAAGTCCGATTCAAGAACACTCGATCACCTCTAAGCTGGTCAAACATGTCTTCTATCTGTGATAAGGGATATCGGTTTTTAGCCATCATCTAGTTCATTTTCTGAATATCTACACATATCCAAATATTTTTGTATCCATTTGTCCGAAAAAGGATCGATGAACACCACAAAGAAGTACTAGGTATAATTAACCCTTTCTCCTCCAAGTTTTCCTTCACCCTCTTGAGCCCCTGCATCTCCGTTGTAGCCATCCTGTAAGAAGAAATGGATACTGGCACAACTCTTGGCACTAGCTCAATCAAGAACTCCACCTCGCTCTTAGGAGGTAGAATATAAAATTCATCCGGAAAGACATCCCTAAAGTGCTCAACCATTGTAGTAAATTTTTCGTAAATCACTCCCTGATCATCTAGAAACAAACTAGAATTCCAGGTTGTCATCCCTCCAAGACCACAATGCTCAAGTCCAGCTCTATTTACCTGAACATCCCATTCAACCCTGTGAAGAAATGATGTACCCTATCACTATGTGAAAGGAACCCTCTGGAGATAACATTCAACATATGATTAATAATATATGTTCTAGTCCCTTACATGAATGACGTCAAACCCTATTGTCTCAATGACATAATGATTCCAGATTAAGTGAAACCCTCTGACCTCATGGGGAAACTCTATACATTAGGGTACATCACCCATTTTGAATCCCAACCATTTTTCTAGCATCAAAACACCCTCAGAATGAAAAATATTTCCATGTATCTTTACTAACTATGCAGAGAGACTCCTGTGAGAGGCACCTGTATCGAAAAGAGCAGAAGGAATAGTAGATACTACTAAAACCATACCTCTAATTGTTGAAGTTATGAGATCCTACTCATGTTGCGTCTATTTCACCGCATAGTTCATGCCTGTAATGTGGCCTTGTTACCATGCCAGGATACCCTGAGCTGATCTGCCCTACTACTTCTGAAAACTTGATGTCTGGCTACCATGACCACGAACACTGTTGCCCTGGCCCGACTGGCCTACACTACTCCAGCATCTGTTCCGACATGGATCAGAAGAACCTTCTACCAAAACTGATGTCTCGGATGACCCCTACCACTCATAGCTGGATTGAAGGGCTTGAAAACTCACAACATGTGCCCCATCTTTCCATAAGCTCGACACATGACTAGGTCGCAGTCACCCTATCTTTTCTTGACGCCTTTCCTGCCACAATGATTGAAAATCACAAAACTACTTGCACCCACTTCCTAAATAGAACTTATTTTGTGGTAAGCCACAAGAAAATGCTCCCTAAATGAAGATGTAGATCTACTAGGGTGAGAAACATATGTCCCATGTTATGTAACCCTAGCTTCCCTCAGTTTATGCTCTATAATCAGTTCCTAATTCACAATCTTAGTGATAGAAGGAATCCTGAACACGTTGACCTGTGATATGATAACATGTCTGAGATATTCCTCGAAGCACCTCTCCATAGACTTTTCATCAGTAAGATACATCATTGAAAAAAATTTCTTTTCTTTAAAGCTTGCCGAGTATTCCATAACTGTCATCGTTCCTTGATCCAGACACATGAAATCACTCACCCTCTCTTCTCATAGAGTCATGAGGTAAATTAGTTATATAAGAATGGTAGGAATTCAGCCCAAACCATATTTTGTATCCCATCAACCTAGTTAAAAATGTCATACCATCACTTTGCTACTTGACATAGCATGTAGGTCATGTTCTTGACCCTCTACTCAGAAGGCATCTCGAGATGCTTGAAAATTACTAACATGATCTATAGCCACAGCTCTGCAGCCTGTGGTCTACCATCCACTGAAAACATAGGAGGATGCTACTAATGGAACACCCATGTTAGCTCAACTATAGTCAAGGATGGCTACGGTGCTCCCAGGAAAGTCTAAATATAGTGAAGGAAACCCTTGAGGAACTATTATTCGACATCTTTGTTTAGAACGGACTCAAGTTCCATAGATGGCACTATAAGAGGATCAAGTGGTAGCTCATGGACCACTTTCTTCGATATTTGTTCATTACTTCTATGACATAATACCATAGGAAGTCGTCATGGTGGAATGTCTCTAAAATTCCAAAAGCATGCCTCAAAAAAGAACAGCATCAAGGAACAATGCTCAAAAGTGAATGACTGGTCATAACCCTCCTAGAAACCAATTCAAACCCGCAACCTGCATCTAAATCCAAGATTGTATAAAGAACAACCATAGAACCACCAGAAATTTTCCTCTCTCCCACTAAAATTTGGGTCTAATTCAAGTCTCTATTCACCATTTTATGTTCCATCTCTATTTCACATTCAGTTATTCTGGATGTTTTCCCCGAGCATACCCATTTCCAAAGCAACGAGGCCCCATAACATATCATTAGCCCAAAACATGGCTCCCATCCAAACCATAAATATAAAAAGGTCATTAAACATTTACATTCCATTGGTGAATCATTTCACAATTCATAAGGGTCCATACTCCTTAAGGATTGAAAAATGATGTCACACCTTTATCAACTGCACCGAACTAACACAATAGTGGGCATGTCTAACACATCAACAATAAAAAAACAACCAATATTTAATTCATCCTAGATGGCAGGGAATAATGCATGGCATGTGATTCTTACATGTGTGTAAATGATGCATGATATGGAACACCTTCATCTCATTGAGTAGGAATTGAAATAAAACCAAGAATAACATCAATAGAAATATCAGAAATTATGTGCATCACCTAATGGTGAAATCGAATCAAATATAAAAGTCAAAATCCAGAAAATCATAACACAATTCAATGAAATTTGGCATTCCCCTATACGAGGGGTAGCTACTCCCAGTTATAGTTTATTACCGAACATCAATTCCATCATATCCATTTCTAAAATAGATAAATTGAATGTCAAAACAGAAAAGAAAAATCCTTTGACACCAATGTGTAATGTCTAGGACCCAGATGCCACCTGAAATGGTGTTTCAAGCCCGGTTGGTGGGAAGGCCTCAAGAGGATCTCCCTGAATGCCGGAGTCTGTCAACTAACAATGAGGGCCTACGTGAGTCAGTGAGGAGACTATGCCCTCATTACTGGGGTATCACAGTGGAAGTAAAAACCATGAAATAGTGGATGAAAATAAATAATAATTCCACAAAAGATAAAGAAATATAGGTATACAAATCTATAACCAAAAGTTTCTCATATAAAAAATTATTTTGAAGATAAAAATGCCCAAAAATCATCCATAACAGTGCATAGAAATACAATACAATACAAGTATCAGAAAAATAATAAATGACAAAAAAGATAACCGTGCATCGCATGACTCACCTTGGTCATGTGCTCCCCTAATCCAAAGACACAATCAACAACATGTACTAGGGTGCTTTACTATATCATCACCTACAACCATATAATCTGTTTGGGTCCCCAAGGAGGCCCAAATAAGGTGCGAGATAAACATCCTAGTACACAACCACCCATGTCTATACAATTCTAACAGAAATTCTATAAATATTATGGAAAGTGTAAACAACATGGACATTAGTTCATATTCCCAAGGCATAAGTCTACTGTAAATAAAAACCAAACATCCCCCTAGGATACCTGCAAAAGAGAGTCAGCTCGTAACAAGGAAGCTATAACCAATAAATAGGTAAGTCACAGCCACACTGTACATACATCTGTATAATGTAACCCACAACCACACTGTATAATGCAATCAAGTATCCCATGACCATGCTGTATAGTGAAATCAAATATCCACATCCATGACATATGATAATGTGTAGACCTCGAGGGCCAGATCCATGGTGTCATCAGACTAAGGCATCCAAGTAACAAATTTCTAGACCACAAATGTCCATATCCAAAGAAAATGTCCAAGGAATCCCACCGAGTCCCATGGGAATCCCAGGTAGAAACTTGGTTAGGCACTGGTTGGGGTCCTAGGATCATGTCAATAGCATATCCTACGTGAGCCCAAGCAAGCCAGATCCTACGGGGTAGCATGGCCCGAGCCATCTAATGGAATCATGACCCAAGGGGAAAAGTCAATCGAAGGAATCCACTATCGCATTCCAAATCCAAGGAGAGCATTCCAAGGCTTATATAAAACCATTCAATTATGCATTCATTCATTCATGTTAGACATTTATAACCATGTGAGTATACAATCTCATGTCAACATGCACATTCCATAGGTATACCCACTCATGAAAACCATTTATCATAAGCATATGAGCCAACAGTCCCATATAAATCATTTAACATGTCATTAAACATTTGCATATATGTATACCCAACCATATTAACACATTCCACATAAGCCAAGATATCAAAATAAAGGAGGCATAAAATAATATTTAAAAAGAAAGGAGGAAAAACATCTGCTAACCAGGCTACTAAATCTCTCAAATAATTATAGGGATTTCTCAAACTAGGGAAGGATAAGCACACACCCCTTGAGTGATTTAAATAGGAATAAAAAAGCTATTCCCTTAATGTGCACCCCTCTAGGTACCTCAAAATGAGAAATATAGGCCAAAACACCAAAACAAAACTATGATTAACCTCACTATGTCAAACATCAACTACTAAAATATATTCACTCAAAAACGAGACATTGTTGAAATGTCTGAAAAATAGAATTTCATCAAAATGCTCTAAAAACACCATGAAAAGTTGAAAGAATGTATATAAAACCTACCTCACCTTGGTAATAGACAGATCATACAGTATTTTGTCTGGATCCATCCCATTTTGGATGAAATATAAAGGAAGGATGAAGAACAGATTATTAGGGCATATGAGCCTAAATCCAAATAGCCCAACCATTGTTCCGAACAAACAAGAACAACTAAAAAGTAATGCATGATTTACCATTTTAGATCCTTGGAGATGAGCAGCAATCAAAATGGACATCAGATAGAGATTAGGGTTCGATCCCTACTCATGGTTCAAAATGGGGGGAGCTTCATGGTCCTCTGTTCATGGAGGGGAAATCACAAAATGGGTTTATAAAAATTCTTTTTTAATATAAAAAAATTAAAAAAGAAAAAAAACAATGATGGGTCACACTGGTTACCTACATAGTTTCCCAAGCCTTGTGGAAATAGTGGGAACCTCTCCTCCTATGAGGGGAGCTACGCATGGTTACACCGAACAGTTTGACTAACCGTACGGTAACAGTGCATACACGCTCTTTCAAAAAACCTTAAATTTCTGAACTCTCGCATGGTTTGGACAAACCATGTGTATTCCATGTGATATCCATGATCCATGTCATTTTTAGCACAAAACATGGTTCTGAACATCAAATAATCCCCAGACATGTCCAAAATAGTCATGATCATGTTATGAGTTAACAATAAGCCATAACAAGGCATTTAAACTGAAAAGAAAAAGATTTGTACCTCATTAAAAAACTCATGTTATTATAATATTTATATTTAAATTCATATATACATATTTCATTTACATACTTTCTTTTAATACAATAAAAAACAATGGTCATGCATATGTGCAGCTTACCGTCTCCAAGAACGGTGACTTCCATTACGAACTTAATCATGCTATAGATTATTATAAAATACTTATACTCGATATAACTGATATTTTTATTATTTACTACATTATTTATGTAGTATATATGTATATGGATAAATTATATAACAAATTAAGGCACATGTGAAGAACAAAAAGTATATTACTGAAAGTGAATCCTTGACATAGGATCGATAACGAGCTGGAAATATAATGTCCTAATAAAAGAATATGTAGTAGTAGATATAAGAAAATGATTTTATAAAATATTTATAATAAACAAATATTTATTATGCCTAAATATTGTTTGAATATGGGGAGATCCAAGACACAAGGTAAGGGTATTTTATCTCACTTGAAATTTTTATGAGATACAATCTATATTCCCCACTCTTCCATTTTGTGTGGTGTATGTACTGTCTGTGATTTATATATATATATATATTGTACGTACATTTATCGGAATTTACATTTGGATTTTATGATCCTTAATTCAAGGGGTTTATGTTTCAAATGTTACAGAATTGGTAAAAATGATTTTGTCTCAATATTCCTTGAGTGAGACTCATATTTTTTAATGAACCTGTACTATTTTTCAGGGCGAATATACATACATTTTACATGCCATATCATGAATTTAAATATTTTAATTATATTATATGATTCATGTAATTACATTTCTTTACATGGAGAGAATGGTCCCAATATACCGAGTTATAAGATTTTATTGAAACAATCACATTACTTTTTGAGATTGTTTATATTTATGCATACATAGATAAAATCGTGTGATCCATATATTAAGAAAATTCTTGGGATTATTTTTACTCTATTATATCATGATATAATCATATATTTGTACTAGTTTCTAATATTTGGTACATAAAATAGTTATTAATGTTTTTTTAGGAAAGCCTGACTTTACTCTCACTTCAGTCAAAAATATATGTTTTCTATAAAGGGTATCGAAGAATATTACACCATTATCCTATAAGATTTTAAATAAATTTTTATCCTTTATTATATTTTACCTATATCCTAAAGGAAATGTTCTAGTATCTTATCAAAAAAGGTATTCCTTCTACCCTTTTACCATGCAAAAGAACTATTGATTTTTTTCATCATACTACATGTACGGAATTACCCACTATCATTCCTTTTAATATTACTATTAATTTGTAAAAGGATAATCTTTATGAAATTTTTCTTATAGTAATTTTCAAGGAAAGTGATTTTAAATATGATTTCATGTATTCATTATATGTTTTCCAGATAATTTCTTAGAAAATGAGTTTTAATGGTTTTATTTAATAATAAGCCTTTTTCAAAGAAGAAATGATTTTTCCTCAAGAAACAATTTTGAAAGATATTCCAAAACTATATAACATATAATATGACATCCATTTATGTTAATCATGTCCTTTTTAAAAATTCACTAATTGTACCATTCATATCCTTTCTATTAATGGGTCAAGCTTAATGTTATGTTATTTATGAAACATGTTTCTCATCCATAGGTTATATGTTTATGAAATATCTTTCTCTTTCTGGAGGTATGCTTCGATGAACTAGTCATGAAACCAATATTTTTTTCGATAGGTTTTGATGTGATTAGATTTTTCTGATACCTATTTCATTTAAT
Organism: Viscum album; assembly: GCA_963277665.1. Lineage (NCBI taxonomy): Eukaryota > Viridiplantae > Streptophyta > Magnoliopsida > Santalales > Viscaceae > Viscum > Viscum album. The sequence continues at coordinate 1,954,147,641 of OY728127.1, read as the reverse complement.
TGGTTATGATTTGTTTTTAATAATACCTATTTGATTTTATGACTCATTATATGATTAATTTTTTATTATCTTGTGGCACTTGTATGAATTATTTTTCTGTTATTTGGGTGGGACCTATATCACCCTACAATGCATTGGGTAATGATATGTTTTATATATTATTATAGGGTATATGGGTTTTATCCTAAAATGAAAAATAAAGTGGTTTTTTGGGTTTCATCCCATGCCCCAAAAGGAAAGCGGGTGTATGGGTAGTAGCCCATGACTAAATGAATGATGGTACACATGTAGTATCTCAAACCCGAAAAAATGAAGGCACAATGGTTATATCCCCATACTAAAATAAATTTGGTACACAGGTTCCTATCCCAATCCCAATGTAGGTACAACGGTCATACCCCCGGATATTAACATGTTATAAAGGTCTTGGTAGGTATCCCTGACCTAAATGATTATATTTATATATATATGCCCCATATCCTATGTCATATTCCTTAGTTATTATTTCATGGATCATGATGTATATTTCATTATGAGTCATGACATATAAACATCCAAAATTTATCCCATAGCTCATGTTTATGAGCTTCGATATTCATGGTATGATCTCATAATGTTACGACCACATTATCATTCTATTATGTTCATGTTTTTTCTACTTGTATCCCTTGTTTAACCTTACATGGCATCTGAGCTCACCCCTTTCATATGTTTCCTTTAACAAGGTTATAAAGTATTTTTTTGGAAGAATAAATAATGTAGTAGATCTTTATGTGATATGTAGAATATCTTTCATCAGGATAAATGATTTTGTTTCCATGTTTCCGATGATAGAAAACTTTTACAGTCCTTGGGAATATATTTTTACAATGTACTAAATATTCATCTGAAATGATGTAATATCTATATATGTTAATCCAAGGTCAGTATTGTTGGTATCAGAAGAATGTTTTAGTCAACCATTGGAAACTAGGATTAGAAATCTTTAGTGATATTCCTAGGTATATTTATATGGATATTTCTATAAATGTCTTTATAGATATGTATAAGGATGAAATAACATTTAGGAAAATGTCATGGAATTTTGGTAAAGGATAGTGTGAGTGGTTTCCATGAAATAAATACATATCTGGATACTACAAATGGTTGTGGCTCTTACATAGATGTACCTATGGGTAACAACTCGGATAAGAAGTTTTGATCTTGACTTGAGGTAATATGATAGATAACAATGGTCCTTGATGCACACCTGGTTTGACACTCATGGGGAATATTCTTTTTGAATTCACAAACTCCTCATGAATCAATATATAGTATTTAGATATAAGTTATCTATAAATAACATAGGATAAACCTAATGTGTCATAGACTATGGAAGGTTTCATGATATACACATCCTATAAGTAATTATTTTCACGACTATGTGATTTTCTACCATGAAAAGTATTTCTTACACTATTATTATCATTTCAGTACATGGAAATAACCAGAAAGAATTAGGTTAATGATGAATGTTATGTGAGATTTTTTGATGATCTGTCCAATGGGATTATCAGTGGAGAAATAGATATTTCAATTTTGTTGAATCATATATCGCTGTATATTATTAACAATGTTAGATTTGAAAATATATATAACAGGTCGAATAAAAGAAAAATGTACTTTCAAGGTAAGGAACACAGATGAAATAAGATTAAATTTTTTGCAACATAAGAATATGGGATGAATAACCTTAAGAAATACCTAAAATAGAGGGGAAGATATAATTTGTGAAAGAAAAAGGGTAATAGATTTGAGAGTTGTCATGGATTTCAATGTATTATCAGTGGAGAACAGGGGCATTACCCAACAGTGTGTCTCATGCTATGGATTTACTTATAAACCATGTAAGGACCACTTTCATCCCAAACATTAATGTTGAAATTTTAAATTATTTATGTATTTGGATTCTAGAATTTAGCATGGTTAATTATGTATGGATTTTTCAGTGTATGTTCTTACAAAGGATTTAAAAGAATATTTTTAATGCTCATAATGGACTGTAATAGTGATTTCATCGGAATGTGATATATTTAATAAGGGAATGAAATCCTTAATTAATTTATGGTGTCAGGATAATGCCTTATAGATAAAGATAAACCATATACGAATACGTAAATTGGATGGTATAGAATTCCTAGAATTGATTATTGTCAAAAATATTCTATGTCATCTAGGATGAAGATTAAATATCATTGATTTAATAGATGTATCCAGTAATTATTGGTATTAGAATGAATTTATGTTTTCAAAAAGGATTTATGGTAATTTTGGTTATTACCATGTCTCCTGAAAATAAATGATATAGTTATTCACATGTTTGGAATTTGAAAACAAAGAGCTATGTTGTGATATTTAAGGGAATCAGTGTTTAGATGGTTTTGTGAATCTCTTTCAAATGTTTTGAATTTTCACCTTTGATAAGGTTTATAAGGTTCATTGTTCATGAAAAGTTTATGTTAAGCATTGGAGGAAGTATTTGAGCATTAATTTGTTAATGAAAACATTGGTTAAAAGAATAATCAGTACTTAAAATAATTTCAAGGATGGCTATATTTTTGTAAAGGTTATCATGTATGTTGGGTGGTAACCAATCATATTTGGAAAGGAAGTCAGTCTTGAACCCATGACGGAAGGGTGATATGGATTTCACGCCTACCACTGGTCTATGCCATGTCTTCTTTAATGTATAATTATTTTTTATGAATAAATTTTTATGATGAACGAGTATGGTTACTTTTTTATTTTTAATGCATGTTTATTTTTTAAGAGGCAAAGAGTTTGACTTCGTATTCTTCTATGGGAATTATGATCCATTTAAATAATATTTTAGTGATTCATTCATTAAATTTAATTTCTGGAAATCCATTCAATGGGGTAATGTTTATATTAGGAATTGTTCTTATAAAAACCAAATAATTGAATTTATTTTATAGAATTTTATCAAGAATTACTATATGTTCCGAAAGTGATACCCATAAATTTTGTCCTAATACCTCAAATTTTTTTGAACCAATAGCTTTTGGAATAATCTAAAATTAATAACATTAAGTCCCTCAACATTACTTTGACTATTAACTTTTTTTTATTGATGAATTCAATTATAACCTATAAATATTTATGTTTCCCTCCACGTCAAATATTCACTCCTAACTTATGTTCTCCTAGGTGGAAACCCAGTTATATGTTACTTTGTGTGACCGTTTTGGTTGAATGTTTCCATTTTGAAGGGTTGTTTTTGTATCCATTTTTACTGAATGAGTTTATATTAAGGAATGATTCATGTGTTAAACCTTTGATAACCCAGATAAATGTCTATGGAGAAATTCTTTTTATGGGGGGTTGAATTTAACACACTGATTTTTTATGGACCTATTATTTTGAATAAATAATATTTATTATTTATATCTTGTAATGAACTAATTAAAATATTCTTTTAATGTAGAACTAAACCATAATATGTTATAGGAAACAGTGAAATAGGGTGCGCACCATGCAAAACCAACTTGGCATATGATACACACAATACTGAGTTAGCGTTCACTACACAAAACATCGAGATTCTACAAACTATCACTTTTTATTATTTTAAATATTTAAAAAGTTAACTATAACCTAGAATCATACGTATTAATATTAATAGAAATGACTAATTTTCAAATATTTTTTATAATATTTTTGTATAATGATAACATATTAATAATTAAATATATGATTTTTGGTAAGATCCTTTTTATATTTAAAAACATTGTTTCCTCGAATGAAATGATATTGATAATAAAATTTATTTTATACACACTAAAAATTTCAATTGGATAGAATAAAATTTATTTATTAATTAAAAATTTAGAAATTATCCATCGGTGATGTTTTTGGATTTTTCAATGAAACTTCATTTTTTGATGAATAGTGATAAATAATTTTTTGAGATAGAAACTACTAGTTTTTATAATTAATTATTAATTCTAAATGATATTATAAATATATTTTATGGTCACATTAGATTAATATTACATCTATTTTTGTAATATTATAAATTTAACTTTGAAAATGGATATAAAATCATAACAATATTTTGATCTTTCTCATACTTTAAAACCCTATTATTTCAACCTGTCTGTGGGATTAGCACTAATCATTATTTTGAAACTTGTTTGAATTTAATATCCAAAATATGAAATAAAAAATTTTATACAGTCTATTATTTAGATTCTAATGAGGCCATTTTAATTTTTGACCACAATTATTAATAAAATGGATTAAAATTAATCAAGTAAATACTTTCCAAATTAAATATAATTAAGGCTTAATCCTTACAATTTTGGGCCCCAATTAACTAGATACATGTACAAAATCCCATGGATGATAATTGATATGCCATAAGCCTTCCATTATTGTGTTTGAATGGTTATTAAGTCTATTCTTAGGTAAGAACATGTGCACACTGAATTTGTTTCTATAAATTGCATGTGTGTCCTTTTACTTAACTATAAATGGCCACCGACTATACCTATTAATCAAAATAATAAAGCCAATTTTGTTCAGAAAAAACTACCCAAATTTATTACCAGAAATCCTCCCTTTGACCTTGAATAATCCCATTATCCAGAAACCATCCCAAGGAAGCCTTTTAGAACATACCATACGGAGTTACGCGATTAAGAGTTAACGTCTTCTCTCAAGATCCTTTCCATTATTTTCTATCTTCACCCCGTCCACTCTCTTTATAACATTATTATGTGAACAAACCAGTAACATAAATAGAATATAATTTTTTATGAAATGTTTCTAAACTACACTTATACACACCTCCATCTAATAGATGTTGAACATATTGTTTCTGTGTACGATGAACTACTGCCTAAAAAAATGATGATAGTTAATTTCTCATTTACCACCAATCCCAGAGTACATTATGATGGAAACTATATTTATATATATAATATATTATATATATTATGTATTTAATATTATGTATTTAGTATACAAAAATAATAGTTTTATATTCCATTTTGTTTTAATATGATAATCTCATTTGAGGATGTGTGGACTACTGCCCCCTCAAAGCAATGTGATTCATTCACACACCTCATAGAATATATTAATGATGGGTTTAATGAACCTATTTGATATTTATGATAATTTAATTATAATATAATAACATATATATATATATATTCATACATATATGTAGATATTAAATTTACATAGATTATTCAATAGGAAAATAAAAACGGAAAACAGGGTTCATGTGTATGCACGACTTTTCATCTCCATTACCATTGTATTCCATTCCATACTTCATTAGGATATAGATTATTATATTATTAGTATACTAGATATACCTTATATATATATATCATTTTAAACATTTCGGAATCATGATAAATGTATATGGATCAATGATATAACAATTTAAGACACATGTGAAGAACAAAGCGAATATTACATAAAGTGAAATCATTACATATGATCATTAACAAGAGGGTAATATACATTCATAATCAAAGAATATAAGGTAATAAATTTAAGAATATTCATATATAATATATTTATTATAATATTATAATTATTATATATAAATATTGTATGAGTACATAGTGATTCGATACACAAGGTAAGGTGATTTCATCTCATTTTTAATTACAGTGAGATACAAGCTATGTTCGCCCCTAATTCATTTTGTGTAGTGTATGTAATTCCCATTATTTTATTCAATTTATCTTGTACTTAAATTTATGGGTAATAAATTCCCAATTATTGTTCATTATTTAATGGTTTTAGTGTTTCAAAAGCTACCAAATTGGTAAAAATGTTTTTGTCTCAATTTTCCATCTTTGAGAATCATTTTTTGTTATGATCCTTAACTAATTTTAAATGTGTGTATACTTACTTTTTACATAATATATCCTGAATCTAAATATTTTCATGATATTATATGACTCATTTAATTACCTTTACTTACATTGATATCATGATCCCATGATACCAATTTATGATATTTTATTGTGACAATATCATTAATTTTGGAGATTGTTTATGTTTATGCTTCCATGGATAAAATTATATAATCTATCTCTCAAGAAAATTCAAGAGTATCCTTATAATATTTTATTCCATGATATACTAGGGAATAGGTACCATTTTATACTCTATAGTAAATATGATATCTAAGAATATTTTTATGAAACCCTGAAATTAACCTCTCTTCAATCAGAAATCTATGTATTTTAAAATGTCTTTCCAACAAATTATACCATTATCCTATATGATGTAAAATAATTTTTTACTAGTTTTTTCTTTTAACAATATATTCTAGGGAATCTAATTATCTTTTTCAAAATAAATAATTCCTTCTAACCGTTTACTGGGAAAATGGAATGTACTTTTCTACTTTATATGACATCTATGGATTTACCCACAATCATTCCATTGATAATTCCTTTTAATTTTTAAAAGGTAAATCATTAAATAATTTTTTTAAAAGTAATTTTCATGGAAGAATATTTTCAAAATGTATTATTGTCTTCTTTATATTTTTTTGAGGAATCTTTTGTGAAAATTATCTTTAAATGGTTTTTTGTATTAACAATCATTTTTTAAGTATGAAAGGACTTGTTCCTCAAGAAATGTTTTTGAAAGATATTTCAAATATATTTTCCATATAAGATTTAATCCATTGATTTTAATCATTCCATTATTTGAAATTCTCTAAAGGTTCCATTCATATCCCTTCTATGAATGGGTCATGCTTAATGTCATAGTCTTTATGAATCCTTTTTCAATTTCACAGATTAATCTCATAGTCTTTAGGAATCCTTTTTCACTTTCACATGTTCCATTCATATCTTTTCTATTAATGGGTCAAGCTTAATGTCACATTATTTATGAATCTTTTTTCCCAAATCATCTTAAATCTTGTTTAGTTATATACCTTAAATGTTTATAGGATGACATTATAGTAAAAAAAAGTTACTATAGGATGTGAGAAGGGACATTTATATGGGATCTGGGTTGGACTTGGATGAGATAAATTGAACATTAATTGTAGATATGAGAGGAGATGAGGTATCATTTTAATAGTGAGAGTAATGAAACCCTACTATTTTTTAAAATAATAAATAATATTAATTAAATTGGAAAATATCATGGCTCCAATGTGACACATCATCAACGAAAAGTAGATTTCTCATCAAAATATTACAATATTATAGAATTTTGACACATTATTATTAAATTTTAACCCTTATCATTTATTTTTTGACACATTTTACATGTTTTAACTCTTAGCATGGTAACTGACATTTTTTTCAAAATAATTTCACAAAATGAAAAAATTATAGTGTGCACATTCAAAAAATTTGGATATTTTTTCAAAATATGTATCCGAATTCTATAAATTTCATTTTCTATAAGTGTATGAAATAAATTTTAAAATAAACTCAGAAAAAATTTAAAAAAATTTATAAAAAATTAATTTTATTCTTGGTAGTTTTTATACCAAAACTAATTAAAATGTAGTTTAAATTTTTTTTCCAGATTATGGTTCAATAAAATTATCTAATGAAAATTTTTAATTAATTGAAAAATTAATGGGACATTATAAATTCAATGTAATAATTGAATGCTTTCTATAACATTGAGGTGATGTCATGGTAAAAAAAATATTCATTTTTATAAAAAACTAAAAATTTCACCGAAATAAATTATTTATATCTGGACTTCAAAAATTATATTTTTTAAAAAAATTAATATTTCTATATATGAATGAAAATAATTGACAACATAAATATTTCCAGTACATCATGTTTTTGTGTTTATCATTCATTTTATTATTTTTTATAATAAAACTTTTATAATTAATTTTCCTGATATGTTTTATTTGTCAAAATATATCAAACATAGTATTGATTTAAATGATAAATACATAAAAAGATTTTAGTTTTTTTGTATGTAAAGTGGATGACATGGAACATTAAATATATATATATATATATTTAAAATTCATTCACCTTTTTTAATTTTATATTTGATATGTTTTCCTTTGGGAGGTTGAGAGAATAGATAATCTAACATAGAGAATGATTTTTGAATACTATTTTTATATTTTAAATTAATATTCATCATCATAGTTTACATGATAGGTTTTTTAGAGGATACTACTTGAGTATACTTATATCATCACATTAGTATATTATATTTATGTTTTCAGGTCTATAGGTAGGAGTTAGTGATTGTGATGGATAGTAATATCTATTAGAGATGGTTTTATGGTTTCTAGTGTTCATTATCCCATCTATATAAATTACCATTGATATTTCATGTTTAATCTTATATATAATGAAATTACATGAATTTAAGTAGGTTAGTTTGTTTTTTTGGGAGATGATTATTGGATTATTTATATTTTAATTAATATTTTGTTGTTAATACCTACCTTATGTTTGATTTATGTACCCTTAGTGATTTTCACCATCCCATGGAATATTTAATGTGTGATTCATGAGAGACTCGCTAATTCATTTTTTGTTAATGAGTTTTACTTTTGGTGGTGCATCATGAAAAAAATTTATTAGAGATTTTTTTTGGAATAATATATTGGTTTGTGGGGTTATAAACATGTGAATATTTATTGGGTTAGATGGGAAATTGTATCTACTAGACATAGTACATTCTTTAGGAATTGAATTATATCCAAAACATTATATATTTATGCATAATATTATTCAATAAAATTCCATTATGGTTACTAAACATACTAGGTGATGTGTTTCTTCTTGTAATGTACTACCATAAGTTAGGATCAGGTAATATAATTATCCATGTCTTTGTTTCAAATTGGTAGATGATTTGAATACCTATGACCGTAATTAAATAATATTCATGAAATCAATATTCATTATTTTGGTAGAATATACAAATTTTCTATTTCACAAGACTAATTCCTTGTAAAAATCCCTATCAGGCTCGTGATAGTGATGTGTTATCAGGTGGACCAAAATATAACTATATATTTTAGGATTATGTGAATGAAATATGAAGGATAAATCATTATTATTTCAGGGGTATAGACCAAAAAAATAATATATTTATTCTGATTAGTATACCACGTTATGGTTGGATGAGGTAAACATAGAATATAGTTTGATTTGTGGAAGGTGAGTGAATAAGATTATGTTATCTATCACTATGTTGTGAGTAATAATTTATCAGTGTTACTATTTACGACTTGGTGACCATGAAGAGTTTAATGATTCATAAATCAAGATCCATGATATGTTTTTGGCCATTTTACTTTAATCATCTATTATTGTTGAACTGTAGTGATACATGTTTTCTCTTCACCAAGGTATTTATAGGTTAATGTTGTTTGATAATAATTATAGTAACCAACATCCTTATTATTCATAAGACACATTACATGGAAATATAGATAGAAAATTTCTAGGGAAGAATTAAATCTAGTGATCCATCTTTCGGTCTCCAAATTATAGTTTCTAGAGTTGGTTGAGGTTTTGGACAAGGTAGTCAACATTGATATTTTTAATGGATCAAAATAGGTTTTCATGTAATGTAATAGATCAGAACAACCCATTATTTAATGGTATTAGGAGTGGTCCTTTTAATCATTTTTGTTAATGTTATATATAATAAAGAGTCAAATTGATCTATATTTATGTAATTTATTGGGATATCGATATTATTAAACCTATATTATGTGATTTTACACATCTTTCTTACCTAAATGAGGTCAGAAACATCAGAGTATTAGGTGCATAGATGTACTCTTTAATTTGTGTGGATCTCATATAACACATCATGATCAGATATTTTTTATGTATCCTTAGGGATAACAACAATATTATAGCTATTTAGTTATTATTTTTTATAGAGGAGACATGGTGGGAAGAGGAGAACCCTATAATATTTATCATCCTTATAGACATGGTGTAGAGAATAATCATATTGGTGATTGACATTAATGATAATGATGATTTAATTTTGTAAATTGTGAGATAAATTTTATTACTCTTCAACAACAATGAATTACATTTTTCATTTGAGGATGCATATATAAATTTATTTTATGGGATTAATAATCATTCAAAATAGTTTATATATAGACCATTTTTATCATCCATTGTCAATACTCATAGACTTGATGCTTGGTAGATTCCACTGCCCTTGGTTTGACTATTATAAAAAGAGGATTAGTTATGGTGAACAATTTATATAGATATTAGAATCTAATATCAGGGAAGGGTCAATATTCCGGAAATTTCCTAATTTTTTTTTAAAATAGTTGATTTCTTCCTTGGTAGATATTTAATGTATGTACGATATAAAACCATTTAATTTACTTTTAGAAACAATCAATAATTTTATTTTGATTGTGAAAATTCCTTGATCAATGGTATATTGTACAATCATATGGGATATAGAAATATTTAATCCATTTTTCTATAATAACTGAGTCGATTTCGAGTTTAGTGGGGATTCATCAAGTGTCATTTTTTGAAGGTTGTTGAAGGGAAATACTATGTTTTTAATGATGATGTTTTACTAAAACCCTTTAAAAGTAATATAAAATTTGGTATTGAGATGAAAACATGTGCTTATATGATTTAATGACTCTTTATAGAAATAAACATTATGAGTTACGGTAGATTTTTATTCAAACTGATGACTGCATACATATATGTTTTATTCCTCCTCATGCACAACCATAAACATGCCACATATAATTCTTCATAAATGAAAAAGTTATTTTGAAAAATTAAATAAATTATAGTCTCTTGAAACATGATATTGGGAAGAATCATTTTCCCATTCCAGGGATTGATGATTTATTCAATAAATTAGAGGAAGAAAACTGGTTCCTAAGGATCAATTTACAAGGAGGGTATTGTTATATGTGGGTAAAATAGATGGATTTTATGATGAATACAATTAGGTTACATTATGAGACATAAGTGTTTAAATTCAATTAACTTATATGTTTTGAATGTAGCACTTGTATTCATGGATCTAATGGCCTATATTATTTTTGAGTTCCATGATCATTTTTTAGTATTTTTATTAAAGAAATATTTGGGAATCCTTAGTATAAGGAATAGTATGTCATGAAAAAGTGAGCAATTTTTATAAATTATTTTCAAAAATGTGGTATTTGGGATGCTATCTAAGTCTTTTGTTTAGGCCTAGTGTGGTTAATTCCATTGGAAAATTCATCACTCAATTGGTATTATCAAGGGATCCTTTAAAGATTAAGGAATGTTTTTATTATATTTCCCCACAAAAATGTTAAATATTTTGTGGTTTTCATAGATTTTAAGGATATTATATGATGATTTTTCAACATCGTGACATGGGTTTCACATGTTGGTGCCCCAATATAGTCGGTCAGATGACCTCAATCATTCCTCCTTGTACACCGGTGGCTGCAGACTAGCAATGAGGGTCTAATATAAATATGGAGAGACTATACACACATTACCAGAGTAATAAAACTGATGTAATAAAAAAATACTAACAAAATGATATATCCATAACCAAAATAATACCTTTATATAATGATTACCAAAATAGTAAATAAGATATCCAAAAAATGGTGTATATATGTCATTCCAAATATGTGACATGTGTCTATATGAAAACCCCAAAATAAACTAGGATACTGGAAACCCCCAAGTGATTCCCAGATCACATCTCATTCCCTCATCCACAATTCATCTCACCTGATTTATATAAGACAATTACTTTCTCTTTATCATATCCCTCAAATATAAGGTTTATTTGGTTACCAATCCTGAAGCTTAAGTATATTGTGAGTTTAACTAAGTATGAAAACACATATGTTGTCTAAAACAATATCCAATAAACAATAGAGTATGAATCTGTATAAATAAAAAAAGTATAATTAATAATTAAATAGTAATAACATTTAAATATTCATTAATTATCCACATAAACCCTTGGGTTCCTAAGAACACAGGAAACCACAATACCTGCTTCCATCATATCCGAAGTCTGAACTATACCAAATATTTAGTTTATAATTCATTATAACACATTGGATTTCATTATCCATTTTATTTCGATTTACATTTTTTCTAATTAGATCCACGTTCCAATGACTACATTTTGGGTCTAGATCATCATGTGTAGTTAGCAGTGGGTATATGAAGCAAAATTCCATGACCAATAACTCATTTATCAAACAGTAACATAAGTGTGATTTTGAAGCAATAGTTTTTCCCCACACTAATTTACCATTATGGTATTTTTAGGCATCAATCTTTGTCCAACATGAATTTATCAAAAAATCACACAAGTGTGATTTTGAAGTAGTAGTCCATGTCCCACACTCATTTATCACTATGGGATTTAGATTTAGTAGACTATTACCCACACTAATTTATCACATATATCATAATATCACATATATAAAATTAATCATGGTTAAGAAAAATTAACACTCTCACTAAATTTCACATCATGATATGGTATTTTAATTGTAAAAAAAAATGTGAAATACATTAATAAGTTTGAAATAATATGTAAAATCACCATTATTCCATTTATCAACATTTATTCATATAACCCATTAAACCATTGAGGTCAATGCGATCATCACATAATTCAGAAAGACGTTTAATTCGTACACGCATTAATTAACATATTACAGAAAACCATTATTTGACAAAATCAACATTCAATTAATTAATAAATTCAATAATCACATCAATTTGTTAATTAAAACAACAATTAAGTAATCTAGTTAAATAATTTCACAATTCAAACATTCCTTTAATTAATTCAGAAATTCATTAATCTAATTATGAAATTGTAAAATCACAATATCCGATTAATTAATTTACCAATTAATTAATTAAATTCAAAAAAAAAATTAATACTAATTCCCATTTAATAAATTAACCAATTAATTAATCCAATTCCCAAAATTTCAATTTCCCCAATTTAAACAAAACCATTATCCCATGGAAAATTCAATTAAATCAGATAAATCAACATCGAAATTTCCCAAAAATATTACATTAAATTTCCCAATTACATACACAAAATTTTAATCAATAATATGAGATTATCAATTTACACCACCTACATAAAATCCATTATTACTGATATCCCAAATGGATAATCCACAAATTTAAATAGAAGAGATGGGGCCACACGGAATAATGAGATATTGAATGAAATCATAGAAATGGGTAGAAAATGATAATCCAGCATGAAATCCTTAAACCGGTTTAGATGGTTGATTAAACAATCCCACATTATCTTGAAATTGGACCTGGAGAAAAAGAAACCCAACGTAGAAGAAACCACCTACCAAAAGATTTGTAAGTCTATTAATTTGGCATTTGATTCATCAAGGAAAGTGTATGAAATATTTTTGTAATCATCATAATGTCTCTAAAAACAATAAGAATGAGTTCAGTAGAGTTTGGTCAAAATATGGTGATAGTAGAGGGTTCATGAAATTTTAAAACAATTTTTGGGTTAATTAATTATACAGACATGGCTTCCTATACAAGGTACAAAGTATACCTAAATATTGTTCCCTAATAATATTCCTAACCTAGGGGTGTTGCATAGTTTCTCCTAATAGGACTCCTAGTTTTAAAAGTAATGAATAAATAGTGTGAATCCCCTCTATTCAGGTTTGAATGGTTTGTTGGTATGGGTGCACAGTTTGGGAAAACCACGCACTAACTGTGAAAAAAACCAACTACTTCCACAATTCTCCAAAATATAATAAAACACTCACATTAATTAAAAATAAAAAAATACAAAAAAATCAATTATTACCCTTATCCAATCTCAAGATATATCCATAAAATATTAGGATCTTACTGTCTTCCCACCATATAAAAAATCATCCTCAAGCTATACTCTCTGACATCAGTATGATTTCAATTCAAAATGATCCAACCACTTTGAAAACACATCTTGTAAGTTATACCTTGTTTATTCCTAAACATATCCATTTTTCTACAATACATGAACATTCCACCCATTATTTCTACCAACAAAATTATCATTACAATCGAAAACACACATTGGATGATCCCCAAAAGATGCATCAATATCTTTCTCAACATCATCCACACCAATAACATCAGAAGGGTGAGGGTGATACATGAAAATTTTTAACACATGAAAACATTTGTACATATCATGACACCACTTTGGAAGATCCAATTGGTACTGCACCTTCCTGGTCCATTGTACATCCTCATGTATTCCTATAAACCTGGGTACCAACATTCCATCTCTCCATATCCTTAAGTGACCCAATCTATGAAAACTCCCAACGGAATGAACTTTCTCCCATTGAATACTACACATATCATCTTCATCTATTATTATGAAATTCTTCAACACTCTAAACCCCAACAATACAATTCAAAATAAGCTAAACCGACTCTTATATCTCATATATGAGAATCATTCCCATGAACTCAGAATCTCTAGCCACCATCTAACATAGAGGGGATCATCATGACATATGATTATGTAACTAAAATGGTTCCATTTGAATAGTTTCATTACAATATTTTTTAATGTGAAATCCACTAGAATTAGGTACTTCACACATGACCCACCAAATTCATGGACACATGCACAAAACATATCCCCAACCACCGATATAGTAAATTATAACTCCCATCTATCTATTGGTAGATTGATTTACTCAGTAAAACATATGTACCAAGCTTCTTATACAAGTCACTACACATTCATAATGTAAAACATGAGTCAAATTCTCAAACAATACTTTGGAACACCCCATGCAGACATACTATCTCTTGAACTTACATGCTTTCCAACTGATCCACCCAAAATGTCTCTTATAGGGTATTAAAAGTGATACTTTTTTTAAATAGTCTATAATAACCCGTATAGTGTCATTCTTAAAATGTTTCCTTGAGATACATATAATGATTTCTATGGTAACATTATCCCACTTTACTTCCACAATGGGAAATGGATGTAGTAAACTACAAGTGTGTTCACGCTCATCCTTTACCTAATGACTTGTGAAGCATCATGTCAGAAACCATTATCTCATCTATCTCATTCCCAACAACCAACATTGTAATTATTGGTTGTGGTAAATTTTATTCATGTCGGGTTTCCCACATACATTGAGGAATGAAATTCACACATAAACGCCTCTAACATTCTTGGGGTCACAATAACTCGATTTTTGACATAGATGTTCTGATCATCATGTATAGTCCAATATTAAGGTAACTCCACAACATCAAGGATTTCTCTAATAGATAAACATTATATGTGATCTTACTATCTATCCTTGATTAATATCAAGATTTTACACTATATTTAAACATATACGAGAGTCATATTCTTTAAACCATCCTAAACCCCATCATGCATATCATTTAATTATGCCATCATATAACCCTCATCACTAGACTATTATAATTAACGAGTCTAATTTTTCATTCTTAAAGTATTAGAAACATTTTTTCCCTTCTATATCAAGTATTATTTAACATAAAAAGATGATTACATTTATATAACCAACTGTCAATGATATAGATTCAAATATCATTGCAAAATTATATACATGAAGATCTTATGATCAGTATACACAATAAACATATCAACCACCATATAATACATCAAACACATTAATGAATAAACCAATGAAGCTAGCTAATGGATTTTCATATGGTAGTTCCATTCAAGAGGCCTGAATAGATAAGACCCATATTTAACAACTCAATATATCTACATCAACACTGCCCAAATCATACTCGTAGAAGTGTCACAAAACATCATATAATTCACCATTAGATTGTATAGGATCAATATTTGTTCCAATGTCAAACACTTAATAATGTACTTGAAAGAATTATCAAATTCTCCAGACTACTCAAACATTAATCACATCTTGATCTAGTTTAAAATTTTTTCATCACAGTTGGAAAAGAAAGTGATGACCCTCCAACAATGTCCTCAAAATCCCATAAGGCTATGATATCAAATAAATTTAGGAGTTGTTCTGAATAAATAAGTACTTAAACCTTCTATGGTTCTACTAACACATTGTCCACCAATATGATGTGACCTAATAACTAAAACTAATCGATATAGAATTGACATTTTTATAGAATGGAGTAATTTCGATGCTCTGTCAATATACTAAGTATGGTGGGAATATGTTAATCATGATCCTCATGAGTCTTAGATTACACCAAGATTCCATAAAAAAATACTACCAAAAACTGTTCCAAGTACCAAGGAATGATTTGTTTCATCAAGTCTATAAACACTACAACTGCGTTCATCATCCTGAATGACATCTTGATGAAATCATATAGGCTATACATTTTTATGAATGCAGTTTGATGCTCTATTATAGCATTTAAATCATCTAGCTAAACATAGAGCTAAAGAAGCTCTCGTAGTGCCATTTTATATTTTGGAATATAAATTTTATGAGCCCATTGTATGATATCAATAGTAAATTCCACGTCACTCTCAGGTTGTCGTGTTGAGAATTCATTTATGATAATATCCTAGAAACTATCAACTATCGGTACAAAGACACCATAATTTTCACCTTTTTCATTTAGAAATATACTATAAACCTTGGCGGTGATCAACCCCATTTACAGATGAATTGGACCTTCATGGAACACCTAAATATCCCACTCTCCATGGTGAAAATAATACTCAAATTTAGGATACATAATATTCAATTCCATGTTGTAAAAATCTATGTGGGTTTAGTATACTAATAACTAATCCATTCCCAAAATTAGGTCAATGCTTAAAATATATAGGATATAAATATCCCATATAAACTGATTCTCCCCAGCCTCAAGAGGACACAATTTTTATAATCATGTGACTCTCAGCCATAAAAAATGTGTATAAATACTCATAACCCCTCCTATGATCTCCACTTGTAAGATAAATCCATTCACATGTAGGGAAGGTATAAAAGAACAAGAGGTGCTGGTATCAAATAAGTCAATACAAACCATACAAACTATAAAAATTGTACCTCTAATATTCAATTATCTAGTCACACTACTCATTAGTGTGGGCTGAATGAAATGAAAATATCTTAACCCTCTTCCCCACAATTCATTCTTATTCGCCTGAGTTAAAACACTATGTAGATATTAGTGGTCTGTACCAATGCCACCACAAATTCTACCTAGATTTCCAAAACTATTAGAAATATAGTTTGTATATTGTTACTATGTAGAATACAACTTTCACATACTTTTTTTCTTATTCACCACTCTATAATTAATCACATATCACTGGTTTTATAGAACATCAATAGCAGAACTATCATAACACATGCTCAACACTCTATCAGTGGTCGAGTGAACTATCATTGGAAGTGTCCCATCCTACCAAAAAAATTACAAATCCCTTGGGAAATGTTGTGAGAAACTGAAACATCCCCATGGTGACTCTATTTTCAACTAAAATGGCTTAAATTCTCATAAAAATCTTTCTTATCTTGATTATCATACCTCTTAACAATCTAGTATAATCCACATAGACACCACCAGAAGACTCTTTTAGCTTCCCCTCATATTTGAGAGCTATATTATCTACATATGTAAAAATATTTATCCTGATGATATTAAACTATGAATAAATTTCACATTTAATCAAATCCAAAATTAAATTTTCTACAGTAGTCTCATCTCCTACCAACATGGGAACAAAGCACTACAAATCTGAACAACGTACAATATACTCCATCACAAAAATATTCCCTTAATTAAATCTCAAGATCTACACTGGTCTCTCTTTCCTCAGAGTATCGTGATAAATGATCTCTAAGAAAATATCCAAAATGAACATCCCATCCATTTTCTCCAAAAGTCTATCCTGATTTTGGATGTCCCATCATCTCTTCTCTTGACGACATAACATATATGTATACAAGTTACTGTCTTTTCAACAAGAGTATGCAAGTGTTCAAGTATAGTCTAGATATAATCAATCTAGAAGTCAGCGACCTCAGGTCCACCACATATGGTAAATGCATGAGGGTGATAAAACTGGAACACTCTCATTAGGCCATTCATACTCTTCAAAACCCATCAATGATTTCTTTCCCTATACATCATATACTGGTAAACTTCTCTCAATAATATTTTCTGACTCCTTCACTGGACACTATAACTGCCTCTGATTCAATTATTATATGATCATTTCTAAATCTATCCTCTTGTTTTCCTATTAAAAATGTATTAGTGGATGAGTATCTATACAATTACAAAAAAACCATTCTCAATAAACGTCATATGGTATTGAATCATTTTAAGGGATACAAATAAATCCATAATATGTAATTCCCCCAAACCAAACCACACTGTACAAACTGAGGCACTATCACTTCCCTTAACCATCCTACTTCTAATTCATTGTAAAAAATTGGTAAAAAAATTCCCATTTTCTTGTCTCATTAAACACCCATATTTTCAAATTATGCATAATTTTACAATTTTCAAATCATATGATGGACTATTTGTAGTTCATTTTCACAAAAAATGAAAAAAAAATTATATTAACAATTTTCCCCAAATTTTTTTTTTCTTCACTAAAATGTTGAATATCAATTAATAAACGTGTTTTACAATAATGATTCATGAAAACATAACTCTCATCCCTTACCATGAAATTAGTCAAATCTCAGAAAATCACTGAAATAATAATCAAATCATGCAATGAGTTCATCACCCCAAGGGGAAATAACATTTATCTCTTACTACGAAACATCATTACTGCATTCCCACCTTGGGTACATGGGTTTTCTCCCATACATGTGTTATATAATCCAATTAATGATATCATGTCCATGGAAAAAAATTTCATAGTCTCCTATCAAAAATTCCAAAATATAATGACAAAATAATAGAAAATAAAGGCTCTAATATAACTGTTTAATGTCACAAACCTAGTGCCGCAAGTTGGTGCCCTGATCTGGTCAGTCACCTGAACTCAAGCGCACCTCATTGTACACAATAGGATAATGAGTAGCAGAGGTGGTATAATATTTGAATTTGGAGAATAAAACCTCTGTTTTAGATTGATAAAATTGAATAAATAAAAAAATAACATCCAAATGATGAAAATATAACTAGATTAATACATGTCTCACTTGATAAAAAAATTGAAAATACAAAATCCAAAACATATAATAGATATTTGAATACAAATAAATGCCACTTGTTTATATTAAAAAATACTAAAGACCCTCACAACTCAATAGAAGGTCCCAAACCATGTATGGTCCCCTTATTCTCACCCCATCCCAACTCATTCATATAATTGATGATCTTTTCCCATATCCTTTCCTGAAAACCTAATGTCCATTCAGGTACTGATCGTGTAACCCATGTGGTGTCTGAGTAAAACATAGTAGGCCACATTCAACAACATCTAAAACAAAAT
Organism: Viscum album; assembly: GCA_963277665.1. Classification (NCBI taxonomy): domain Eukaryota; kingdom Viridiplantae; phylum Streptophyta; class Magnoliopsida; order Santalales; family Viscaceae; genus Viscum; species Viscum album. The sequence goes on along the minus strand of OY728127.1, from coordinate 1,954,128,120 downwards.
GTATACAATAAAAGTGTATGTAGATGTATAAAACAACATACAATTCCTAAGGGAACATTTATCATATTTTATAATTATGTAATTATCCCCATAAACCCTCTGGTTCCCATGGACACAGTTATAAAAAATACCTAGTTCTGGTCATGCCGATTTCTGAATAATATCACATATTAAATTCATAATTCTTTTTGAAACATTGGATTTCTTTATGAATTTCATTTAAAATCACATTATGGCCAATTGGAACCATGTTCCAATGACAAAATTTTGGGTCTTCATCGTTATTTCTAGCACCATGTGGGTATTTGAAGCTGCATTTGGTGACCCACAACTTTTTTATCAAACAATCACACACATCAGAGTCTAAAGTAGTGTTTAGTGTGCCAAATTCATTTGTTAATAAGGGATTTTGAATTTTTAGTCCATGACCCACACTTTTTTATAATTATTCACACATGTGGGAGTTGGAAGAAGCAATTTGTGTCCCACACCCATTTATCATTATGGTCCTTTTATGTTGTAGAACATATCCCACACTCATTTATATGATATATAAAAACATCATATATATCAAATTAATCATTGTGAATCAAATTTAACCCACTCAACAATTTTTATATCATGATATACAATTTCAATAATAAAAAATATCACGGTCAATAATTTTATCACATTGAAATAATACAAAAAATCATCATTATTATATTTATCAAAATTAAATAATGTATCACATTAACCCATTATGGTTAATACAATCATCAAATAATTCCTATATTTAATTATTTACTATACACATTAATTGAAAATAACAAAAATACATCAATTATCCAAATCAACATTGAATTAATCAATCAATTCCACAATAACAACATTTCATTAATTAATTCTTTGATTAATTAATAAAATTAAAAATTATCATAATTAAAACATTATATTAATTAATTCCCTAATAAATTAACAAAATTGTTCAATTATATAATCACATCATCCTATTAGAAAATTCTCCAATTAATTAATCAAATTCCTCCATTTTCATAATCCTAGGATTCTATTAATTAATATAGTAATTAAATAATCCAATTCAACCAAGTTAAATTTCCTTTATTTAACCCTACCCATTAACAAATGGAAAATTAAATTATGTAAAATAAAATCATCTCTCTAATTTCCTAATCATATACATCTCAATTTCATAATTACATACAACTTATTTATATCAAGAATGTGGGATTTTCATTTTAGAGTACCTACTATAAATAATTGCTGAGTGATCAACCAATGGAAAATTCCACAATTTGGATCAGAGTGGTCAACCCCATAATGAAGAATGTGATCTTGAATCAATTACTAATATAAAGATCAATCATATCATCATTCATCACATCCAAGATCCAAACATTGTCTATCTATGGATAAAACAATCCCCCTTTAGTAGGAAGGAGGAGTAGGAGGGAGAGAAACCTATTAAGGAAGAAACCACATACCTATAAAGGTGAAGATCCATCAAGATGAACATAAATTAATTATTAATGGTGTTTGAGATCCCATTAGATTCATCTAAAAGCCTATAAAATGATAGAAATGATTTAGGGTTGAGCTGTTTCAAAATAGGGTGAATTTTGAGCATTTGGGAATTTGAAAACTGATTTTTTATTTAATTATTTCAGTGCGCACAGTTTCTAATTAAAGTTTCTTAGTTTTCTATAAAAGCACACCCAAAACATGCACATCACCTAGGAAATTTAGACGATTTATCCTAATAGGTCCCACTATTTGAAAAATGTTGTGCCAAACGTAAGAATCCCCGCTATTTGGGTTCACATTGATTGTTGGGATAGGCATGTTATCTAGGAAAACCATTAATCAGTTATGTAAATCCACTCTATTTGGTTTCAACCAGTTTTTTTGTGCAAAGAGAATGGTTTGGATAAAAAAATTAACATATGTTCACAGCCCCTCCTCCTTCAAAATTTCAACATATTTCCAACAAAAAAATCCCAAGATTAAACCTAAAAAAAATATACCCAAAACAAGTAAAGAGGGTACCTATTACCAGGCTTGGGACAACTCTAGAAAAGTTCTTGATATTATATATTTTCATTTATTTTACAATTATTTATACACCTCTATCTACATTGATGAGGAAGGATCCTAATTTCATGATGACCAAAAATATTTAAGATTAATTTGAGTATTTAATGGAGAATATGGTTAGTGATCATGTTTTTTTTCTTTCTACAGGACTAATTTTTGTATGTAGTATTATAATATAATTCATTATAGGAATGGTTTGGAATCTAATGGAATGGATAAAATTAATCTCCAAATGGACTCAATATTTTACACCCTATGAATAAACTATGCCACTCAAGATTTTGGGTATTCTGCAGTCATGTTTTTTGGTAATTATTGAAACACTGACTCAAAGATGAGAACATTGAGGTCTTCATAGTTTATATGAGTGTGATATATATCTTATTATTTTTTATTTTGAAAATGGTATACAATTTATGGGAAAAATTCATACAAGATTTGGAATTGATATTTTCGATTCACTTGGTAAATAGAATTAAATCATTTGAGAAAAATTTAGTACGTCCCAAAGTGATGCAATTTTTTATTTTTTAGATGATTATAGGGGAATAAACATTCATGTAATTATTAATCTTGATATTAGAGTAGTATATAGTCAAGTATGTCTACATATAAAAATATTGAAATTATCCTTAATGAAGAAATGGTAAGAATATTAGTTTAGATATTTTATGATATAACTTCAGTGGGTTCATATTGTTTATAGGGATTCAAATGAGGAATGTTCTAGGGATGATCAACATCATGTGCAATTTTTTGTAAGTCTCTTCCATCACTCATTTGTGCATGAGGTCATTCTTCACATGTTTCACACCTCAATATTTATTTTGGATATTGTGGTGGATATGTGATATTATGCATTGTCGGGTCTGCTGTTGTAGTCAGGGATGAATAAATACATATCATAGTTTTTATCCTTTTCATTGGTTTGTAATTAATTGATAGGTGAACATTATGTTTTGGGATGGGTTTTTAGATGGTAGATTCACCTCAATGGATGTGAGAGGAAATATCTAGGGATTTCACGACTACTTTACCTTAAAATAAGGATGGATTTGAGGTTATTTGAATGATAATGGAGTATTTAATGATTCCAAAATTCCACATAGTAATTTTTCTATTTTGATTATTGTATTTCTTAATAAGGAAGAATGTATAATAGATTGTGACGATTCACAAGATACTATGGATGAACATATTTCATCTGGAATAACATTATATAACATTAGTATGAGTGGGTATCTGGATATATTTCTTATATAGTTATACATAAAAATAATAATTTTATCATTAAATTGATGGTCATATATATTATACCCTATAGACATTGGAAAACATGTTGGGTGTACATGTTCATGATTTTGGAGGTTTTTGAGTGAATCAAATACCCATCTGTATTTTCCCCTACAATAATAAATATTACTCAAACAATAGAATAGACCAATTCAAAGAAATGAACAAATGAAAAAGTAGTTATCCATTGTTTTTTATGTTGGATTTAGTTTCATTGATCTAAGGTACAAAATTGGTAGAGAAAATGATAGGGATGGTGTATGTGATTTGAGTGTTCACTACCAAAAAATAGGCCATTATCAGCACAATAGAAGAGTTTACTACCAATGTAAGATTAGATTACCTAGGTTATCATCATCACTAAAGATGTATAGATAATGGTGTCCTTTACCATTAATAAAAAATACCAGATAAATGGGTCCTTTGGGAATGCTTCTATTTAGCACGGATAAGAGATAATACTACAGTGTGCTTTTACAGAAATCCACAACAACATAAACATCACCAGATACCAACAAAAATTTGTACCAGTGAATAATTTTAATGAAATGAAATATAAAATGAATGTAAGATAAAAAAAATATTATAGAAATTTCGAACATTTATTTACATAATTAAATTAGGAAAAATTATTACATACATTAAAAAACATTGATACTTATTTATCTTATGATCCTGACCAAGAATTACATTATTTTCGAATAAACAACCTATTATAGAGAAAAATAAATCACTTGTATAAGAAAAATACTCTTATTTTTGTAATAATATAACGCCAAAAATTAATATAAATTTTTAATTTCAAACTAAACATTTAGTTATAATAGTAACATCGTCTATCAACTTGAGTTACAGTTGATAATTTAACATCACTCCATTCTTTGATCATCTTCATGGATTATCTTTGAAAATTATTTAAATAAGAACAATAATAAAATGATACAGAAAAAATTATGTAATAGAATATTGAATTATTTGAAACAATCTATGGTTTCTCCCTCAGTTTCGGTGATGTGACACATTTTTTAAACTAAAATGACACTTATATAAGGAAAATATTAACATGGAGTCAAAAAAGTCATACCGTATATTAGATGTAGGTGTGGATAATTCCTAGTCATAAAAAATTATTTATGGATCATTTTAATAATATATCAAAATAATATTAATTTTTTTTTGTTTTTGAGTATGTTTGATTGATTTTTTACTAGAATGTCATTTTAAACTGCAACTACTAGCTTTTAATCATACCAATCAAAATTGTCTTTCAATTTTATGTGGGACTGATTCCTACATGTCAAGAATTATTTATGAATAATTTTACTAAATTATCGAAAAATTTGATCGTGTTCTCTCAGTATTCAATGAGTTACCCTTTTTGAACTAAAATGTCAAATTTAAACTGATAAAGGACACTTTGTGTCAAACATGGTACATATTTTCACATATTGACATGTGGATGATTCTTAAATGAAAAACACGTCTTAGGTTTAATCATAATAATGTATCAAAAACAATAAAAATTCATTTTCTCTGTTTTTAGTAGTCTATTTGTTTTACTATAATTGATTCTGGGTTTTAAAAAAAAAGACACACTAGGAGTAATATGAGTTACAGTGTGCATCAAATTTTGGTTCTAATGATTAATTCACATATAAAATGTTGTATTTTTCATTTTTCTATTGTATCAAAATAGTATTAATGCATTTTCTCATTTCTGATTATGTAAGATTTTTTTCATTACCAAAATGTCATTTTAAACTGGAAATACACACTTTGAATTTTACGAGAAACATCTCAAATCAGATTGATGTGAGACTAATTAATACACATAAAAAATGATTTATTAATCATTTTCCTATATAATAAAAACTATCCATGTATGTTTTATTACCTTTCCATATGTGACACTTTTGAACTGAAATGACGATTTTAAACTAACAGTTGACACTTTGAGACATACAGGGCACATCCTATATTAGACTAATGTGTGTATGATCCTAATATGTCAAAAATGATGTATATATCATTTTAATATATTATAAAAACAATAAAAATGTGTTTTATTGTTTTTGAGTAGGTCATTTGTCATTTTTGCTAAAATTGATGTCAATTTTAAATAAAAAGACACACATGTAGTCATATCGGTCACACCGTGATTCATATTGAAGTTAGGTTGATTCCCAAATGTATGAAATGACATATGAATCATTTTAGAATGTCTCAAAAATATGAATTTGTTTTCATTGTTTTTTTAGTACAACATCTGGCTTTATTACAAAAAAATCCATTTTAAACTGGAAATAGTCATCATACCAGTGCATAATGTATTGGTTTGATATGAGACCAATTCCTACATGTAAAATTTGATTTATGAATCATTTTACTATATTATTATGTCAATCCAAGTACATTTTCTTAGACTTCAGTGAGTCACATTTTTGGAAATAAAATGTTGATTTAAAATAGATAGCAGGCACTTTGAGTCATAACGGGCACATCATGTATCATATTGAGTTTCAAATTATTACAAAATATAATAAATCAATTATCGATATTTTCTGTATTTTATCATAATAATAATAATGTGGTTTATTGGTTTAGAGTAGATCATATGTCCTCTTTACTAAAATATGGTTCAATTTTAAATAAAAATACACACATGGATTCAAATCGGCCACACTGTGAATCTGATTAAGGTTCAGATAATTCATAAAAACCTAAAATGGCATCTGTATCAATATAGTATGTTACTAAAACAATTCGGATGTTGTATTTTTTTAGTACATAAATTTTTTTACTAAAATATTACATTAAATTGGAAACATACAATTTTAATCATATCGGTCACATCATGTATCAATTTTCTTTGAGAATGATTTTTATATGTAAAAATTTATTTATGAATTGGTTTCCAAAAATAATCTGAAAATTCAAGAAAATTTTATTATTTTTAAATGGGGACACTTTTTGAACTAAAAATTTGATATTAAACTGATACCATATACATTGAGTCAAACCTAGCACATCATGTATCATATTGAGGTGTGGATAATTCTAAAACATCTCAAATTACTTATGGATAGGTTTTACAATGTACAAAAAAATCGTAATGATTTTTTTTCAGTTTTGAGTTGGTCATTATAAAAGTTTAATAAAATTGATTTCAATATTAAATAAAAGGACACAATTGGTGTCATACCCAACACACCATACATAAGATTTATGTCTGGATGATTCCTAACCATCTAAAATGACTAAGGTATTATTTACCTAATGTATCAAAACAATACTAATTCATTATCTTGGTATTTATTATGTCACTTATCTATTTTACTACAATTGTTTTATAAAATGAAAATGTGGACAATTACTCATGTGGATCACATCATGTTTCTGTTTTATATGAGGCTAATTATCGATCAAAAAATAATTTATGAATCATTTTTTTGAATTTTAAACACAGTAAGATGGAGTTTTCTTATTTTACAAAGGGTGAAACTTTATTAACTAAAATTATGATTTTAAATAGATAATATAAACTTTGATTGATAACAGGATCATTTTGTATCATATAGAGGTGTTTCTGATTCTTACACATGGAAAATGACTTAAGGGTCATTTTTCTGAAGTATCAAAGCAATCTGAAAGTGTTTTTTCAGTTTTGAGTATGATTATTCTCCTTTTTACTAAATTTGATGGAAATTTAAAAAAAACACATGGATTCATACTAGATACAGTATTTGTCAGATTGAGATGTGGATGATTCCTACACATTTTAAATGACTTAAAGATCATTTTCTATAAGTATCAAAACATTTCAAATGTGATTGATCATTTTGGGTACATCACTTATGGTTTTTACTAAAATATCATTTTTAAATGGAAGCACAAAATTCTTCGAAAATCAAAAAATTCATGTATCATTATGATGTGAAAAATATTCCTAAACATTGGAAATTATTTTTGAATCATTATCCTATACTATGAAGACAATACGAGTCTCTTTGAACTACATTTTTGACTTGCAATTTCTGTACTAAAATGTAAATATTAAACTTATCACAGACACTTTGATTCTTACAGATCACATCATGTATCACATTGAATGGATGATTATTTATATGTGTAATAAGTTTCATATGAATAGTTTTCCTAGTGTATATAATATTATACATTAGGTATCTTGGTTTTGAGAATAACAGTTGTCCTTTTTACTAAAATTGATAATGATTTTTTATAAAATGACAAACATGAAGATATACTGGTCAAACTAATCATTAGATTGAGGTGATGTTATTTTCTACATGAATTAAATGACATATGTATTGTTTTCCTAATGTTTTTAAATAATACAAAACAATTTTTTTTAATTTTGTGTATTCCACTTATCTATTTTACAATAATGTCATTTTAAATTGGAAATAAACACATTGACATATACCATCTACATCATGTATCATTTAGATGTGATACCAATTCTTACACATCAAAAATGATTTATGAATTATTTTTTATTAAAAAATCAATAAAATCTAACTATGTTTTCATATTTCTCATTGAGTGACAATTTTTTAACTAAAATATCAATTTTAAATAGATAATGGACCATTTGAGTCCAAACATGAACATATGGTATCAGATGGAGGTGAGGTTGATTTATACAAATCAAAAGAACATATAGATCATTTTTATAATATGTCAAAAAAATGAATGATTTGTCTTAGTATGGAAGAGTTCAGTTTTCATTTTGAATAAAAATGATGTCAATTTTTCCTATAAAGAAGAAATTGGAGTCATGGCGGACACACCGGATTCCAGATTGTGGTTCGGATGATTCCTACATGTATAAAATTAATTGGGTATAATTTTTTAAATTAATCAAGGAAATATGAATATGTTTTCTCGGTTTTGAGTATGATAGTTGACTTTTTTTAGTAAAATTAATGTCAATTTTACATACAAATATGAACATGGAGTATTACCAGTCACACTATGTTTTAGATAGAGATGTGGATGATTCTTGAAAATCCTAGAGTTTCAAAAAAAATACTAATAACTAATTTTACCATTATTCCCATTGGATTTATTTTTTGGAACTGCCAAAAATGAAATTTAATTATATATTCTTAGTTAAACCCCATTTTTTGGCTATAAACATAGAATTTATATGCAGTGTTGTAGTTTGATAACTAATGGAAACAAGAAGTATAGTAACATTGAAAAAATAATCATTTAATATATTTTTTGGATTTTTATAGATTTTTGATAACCAAATATTGCTTTCAAAAATATTAGTAAAAGAAATAAGTGTTAGATAAAATTGTTAATGAATTTTACATAAAACATAGTATATAAAATGATGAAATTATTAATTAAATAAGAAATATAATTTCACTATTTCATTATGGTTTTATGCATTCATGATGCATTACCTTGTTTTAATTGTCTTAGTTATATGATCAAACTAAAATCTCTCACGAGCATGAGAATCATTGAACAAACTACCTAAAATAGAACAAAACAATACACATGTAAATGAAAACAATTATTACATGAGTAATAAAATAAATAAATAAATTAATCATAAATATGAAAAAATATATTAATTTAATGGAAAATTATTTTATTATACAAACATTAAGATTACCTATATGATTGAGCTGTTCAAGGATCTTGAAGGATAATGATGAAAGGTATGACTGTGGAGGAGAAAAGGTTTAGAGGGAGATGAAGTATATCGATATTTTGGTGCAAAATTTCAATTCATATGGATAGAAATATTATAATTTCAATGAACTATAAAAATATTGATTCCCAATAAATTTGTGAAAAACTAAATAATTATCAAATGAAAATGATAATGAAATTAAATATAAAATATTATATAAAATTATAAAAATTGATTAAATGAGTAGTTTGAATTTACTTTTTAATAATAGTTATAGATATTATTGTCCCATTTCCTTATTTTCACTGTCTTAGTTGCAATCGAAATGTAAAACTTCTCATGATGTTGAGAATCTTCAAATAATCCCCTGTACCTCTAATAAAAGAATCCTCATGTATCAGAAAAAAATGCATATTTGAGTAATACTAAAGTGAAATAAAAAAAGATAAGTATTAAATAATATATTAATTATGTGGAATATTATTTTAATGTAAAAACATTAAGATTTATTATATTATTGACGAATGGAGGGAACTTTATGAAAGTGATAAATACCAACAATACTTGGGTAAAAAGTTTTTGAGGTAGAATAAGTATGTGGATATTTTATTATAGAAAGGCCTGAATCATGGATATAAATATTCAAAATTAAACAAAAACATTGAGGAAAAATGAAAATTAAATCAATGTTTCATTGTATCATTTTTCAGTAAAATAGAAAAATTATATCATAAAATTAAATATACATCATCGCAAAGGGTTTGTTTAGTTATATTTTCTTCTTTCGCATGACTGGTATGTTCATAATATGCATAAGATGTTGTCTGCATGTGTAGTCAAACATATTATTTAGATTATGCTAATGTAGTAGATAACATATAATATTATGGTTGAAATCTGTTATATTAAAAAAACATTTAACTTCTCATTGGACACTCTTAAAATTTTTAATGTTCTTAGGGATTTGGTTCCGCTGTCGAGAATCTCGATCCCCCATTTTTTGTCCCTGATAACATACAATACATTCTCTACATTGGTACTAACATGAAATGATTGTGTTATCCCATGAAGATGTAATACGTGAATAAATTTTTATCTAATGTGTCATTTTATGTAGTCTATGGTAAGAAAATCATCCAAATTTTGTGTTCTGGATCTATGACACAAAATGCATTCACTACATGTGATACAATTATGAACAACTCATCTTTTTTCCATATCAAACTAAGATTAACTTTGAAGAATACCATTGAAACTATTTATAAATCATGTGCAATTAATGGTGATATTTTTGGGGTATACACATTCCAGTCTTGGATTGAAGTGGTTTTGGTGGGTATATGTTATGATATATGAATCATTGGGGGCTCAATAAATTCTATTTTTATAGGATAAATACCCCATTTAATACTTTTAATCCTATAAGTAATACTAGTCCTTCCTATATTAAAATGAAACATCATGTATTTCATGAATTTTCTAGTCAAATTAATATATAATATTGGAAGTTAATAATTAATAAGAAACACAAATATGATGAACAAGGATAATTAGTTATTGTTCCATAAAGTAGAATATAAAAAATTTTATTGATAAAACAAATATTAAATAAATAGTTATTTCATATTTGTGGATGGTAATTATTGATTCATAGGGGTGGTACCAATAAATTAAGACATAAAATGGATAATTCCTATAAATAATTTAAAGTAATTATTCCGACCTCTATATAATATGATAACCTCGATTATATATTTCTGAATATGTGATGTATCAACCATAGGAAATGTTACTTTTAACATTAATGGTAGAGGAAATATTTGAAAACATATCAAAATTTAAATTCCAATTTTAATTAAAAATTAATAATAAATGTAAATAATAGTTTTAGGAATTTAATATACCAAATAACAATAGTGGTTTAAAAAATATAAAAATTCTTAGTCGGAAAATTTATGAATAAATTATGTCTACACAAGTGGAAAACAATCACTACTTTCATGTAAATGGAGAGTATGATTTATATGAATATTCCATTTTTAAGACCATTATCGGTTATATGGTGTTGTATGGAACACAATATAAAATTTTAGTCATTATAAGATAATTCATTGTAATTAAAAATGATATTGATGTTTTTAAGTTGAAGGTGAAATGAAAAACTCATACAAAAATAGAATGATGAATTTCAAAAATTCAAGTAAGTCTATTAAACATGTGACATAATAAATGGTTGTTTGAAGGATTTTCAATATTTTCTAAAAACATTGATGAATGTTTAAAAATAAATAGAAATGTATTATAACAAAACCAATGGAATTTATGTGGAATTTATTATTCATGTAAAACTATATTGTTTTCTAAATAAATATTCTTTCATATTGGATAGGGGTTTTTTATCTCCATATGATAAGTAAATTGATGTAATTAATGATTTTTTACTAGTTTAAAGGGTAAATATTATTTTGTAATTTCGGGATATCTTAAGATAATTTTTTTTCATATAAAATTTGTTAAAAATAAAAGGAAATGTCAATGAATATTCTGTTTTTAGGGGAAATAGTACAAATAATAATTTAGATATTCTAATGAAAGACTATATAGTTTATTCACTATGATATATATGGAACCTCTAAGTATAAATAAATTATTTATGATTAGTATTTAATTTGTCCAAATAATAATTATTATCTTATCTTAGGTATTATGTTTTAGTAATATATATACAGTTCTCTAAAGGTGATTAAAATTTTATGAAGAAGTGTTAATAATGAGTATCATTTTGAGGTAAAGAAGTCAAAATTAGATTATGACATCATTTTCAAAGGTGCATGCCACATTGTTCCATGGCATGAGGAAAGGCGTGACACACTAGGTGTTCTTTCTTACTAGTGATGAAGTGTGACCTCATGGACGTGTTCCAAATGAGATCACATTGTGCACCAACTCAAGAGGTGTCACAGCAGTAGGCGTAGAAAATACACACTGTTGGAAACCAAAATTGGGGTGGAATTGAGATGTGGAAATCATGGGTATATGGGAAGTGGAAACAAATGGAAACCCAATAGAAATCAATGGTAGCAGTGTAATGAATTGGGATAAAAAACAAAAGTATATATTGCAAGAAAATAAATACACAAGTGGGGAGGTGGATAAAACAACATACCTTGGATAGAATTAATGAATAATCTAAGAGAATGTTGAAATATCACCTTACCTGGAATTTGATCGAACCTTGGATTTGGTCCTTGGAATTGTTCAACCCTTATTTCGAACCATTATTCGAACTTGTATTCGATGAGAAGGAGCACCTAATGTAGGTGGATTCTATATAATTCTTCGAATATCATGACTAGTTCACAGTAACTAGTGTTCTTGAACAAAATCTTGAAACTTTTATCAGTTCTTCCAAAAAAAATTGATAATGATAACTTTTATCAATGATAAATTAATAAGCGCTGATAAATGGAATGTTTTTAGATTTATTTAGAACTATTAAAGATATAGCTTTATCAATACTACAAATTCACTAAAAAATATTACATTAATTAGTGCTTATTTAGAAATCGATAATAAAGGATTGATAATTTTAATTATAAGTAAAATATTTAGTAAATTAATTAATTTAATTATATATATTTAATATATATATATATATATATTAATACTGTACACATATTCATTATTTAATTATATTTATTATAATTTTCTAATTATAAAAATATATAATTATTTATTTATAATTATATAAATTTATTTTTCAAAAATAATACTTACATATTTATGTCATTATTTAAATTTAGATAATTATATATATATATATATTCAATATTGTAAATAAATACATTATTTAAATTTATTAATTATAATTATATAATTAATTATATATATAATTATTATACAATTATAATTATTTAAATTTAAATAATTATTTATTTATTAAATAAATGCAAAGTACTCTTTAAACAGAGTAGAGGGAGCTCCAATACATAGCCCGAAGGCCCAGTAGGCATATAGCCCATTACATGTCCCACATTCCAAAAAAATTTGGCCCAAGGCCCATTATATTAATAGTACAGCTATAGTACCTACCTCATACAGTACCTGCATCGTACCCACCACTGCTACATTGTCCTACCACTGCTATAGTGCCCCACTATTTCTACAGGGTCGTCACTTCTACAATGCAGCTGCTGATACATTACCACTATAGTACGGCTACAGTTCCTGTGCCCAATGGGTTTTAAACCACGATTTTTTATTTACGATTACGAGGAGCTTCCCACTAATCCAAACACTAACTACATTATATGTTTACAATTAATTGTATACATTAAAAAATAATAATAATTTATTTATAATTATAAATTTATAAAATTATAAATACAGTAAATATAAAATTATAACTAAATTTAATAATAAATATTAATTTACAAATATTTTTTGAAATTTTTTAAAAACAATTAATTTTATGTGCATCCATTATAAAAATTTGTGAACTTGAATAATTTATAATTGGTACAGTTTAACTACATTAATAAAGAAAAATATTTTAACAATTAGATATATTTTCATTAAAATATGGATATTAATGATACAAAGATGAATACATATTTAAAATAATATAAAATAATAAATAAATTTATATAAATAAATAATAAAAATTTATTAATTTCCAATAAAATTAGAATTTCAAAAATATAAAAAAATGTTTTAAAAACTAACTAAAATAAAATTAATAATAAATAAATAAAACATACCAATTAAAGGCATGATATATTTAATGTATCATTTTATAATTAAATTGTAAATTTCATATTAGTATATGAATAAATTACAAAAATATTTCATTTTTATGTAAATATTTGTGTGTGTGTGTTGAATATAAAAATTAAATAATTAAATATATTTATGTGAAATAAATGTTAAACTTGTATGATATATGTTAAAATTAAAATAAAATGGCATTAAATTATTTTTGTTAGTTAATTCAATTAATCAGTATTTTTTATTCTTGTTAATTTGTAATTATAAACCATTCCTCACTAAATATATGACTATTTAATGTAAATAATAAATATTTTCTAATATATAAATAATATTATTAGAAATTAGTATATATATGTTTATATATAATTTATACTATTAATTAATATAATCAAAAAAAATTAATTTATAACTTTTTTCGTAATTTTATTTTATTTTTTTATTTTTTTATTTTGTTTTAAATATATAAATATATAATAATATATAGTATTTATTAGTATTTATAATTTATATATAGTATAGTCAATTTATTCATTTTGATCAGTAATTATAAAATAAAAAAAAATTAAATATTTTTCAGTAAAAACATTTTTAGTTATTTTATTTTTTCCAATTTTATTCGGGACGTTTATCAGCACTAAAAATAAATAACTCACAAGGTTCCCTTTTATCGGATCTTATAAAAATCATTAATAATGGTTACCATTTATGAGGCCCGAAAAAATATTCAATAGGGAATAAAAATTACCATTGCTGAAAAAGTGAAGATTAATGGTTCCCTTTATCAGCGCTTATTTTTGTACTGATAATGGGAATCTTTAACAGTGGTTCTTGCTAACACTTATGACGGCCAACACTATTAAGGGTCTATTTTGTTTTATTGTTTTCTGATAGATGCATAGGGTCATAATAACAAATCTTAGAATCTTAGTAGGAGGACTCCAGTGTATGACATTGTAGATCATGTATTTTTAAATGTATATCCCCATTGAGGGAATTTGGTTTTTAGTCATTGGAGTAAGTGCTATATTCAATTAATTATACTATTTAAAATTTTTTTGTGGGACTATAGATGTGACTGACTCAAAAATACATGATTTACATCACATTTTTCATCACATACATTCCTATGACCATTTCGATTTTTGGATATTGTAACTTTGGAAAAAACATTATCTAGTGATGACCATGTCTTTCTCAACAAATGAACATTTTCCATACTATAGAATGAACTAATAAAAACATATTAAATCTTAAACTACTCAAAAAAACATATCTTCATGTGATATTTTCTACAATATATATCATGTATAATTAATTTCATTATATATTAATAAAATACAAACAGAAAAATCATGTGCTCCAAAGCTCAGTGATTGAAATATTATAATAGATGAAATCATATGATAAAAAATTCAATGATAATATGTCTTATATAAAATAATAATAACATAATTATATTTATGTAGTAACATAAAAATGGAAAAAAATACAATGGATTGAAATAAAAAACACATACAAATTTATAACTAATTTTTTGATCCTAAAATTTATAATTTTGGACTCTTCAACACCCAGTATGAAGTCATTACATATTTTCAATTTTGTATGGCATGACATATACTATTTTTCACGAGAACATTCAAGACATAAAATCAAATTGGCTTACTTATGAATTGATCAATGTATGGGTATATAGCTTAATTCCCATAAAAAATTTGAAAGATATAGTATTCCTTGAGGAATGACATATGATGAGAAATCATTCCTATCAACATTGGATGAATTCAAAAGAGAGTATATATAATAGATTTTTAGTGAGCTTAATCCTCTAAAAAAATTCTGAGATGATTTATACTTTGATCTTTGACCACTATATTCTCCATAAAATATAATCCTATGGTGAATACAATTCATTTGTCAATGAAGAAAAATGAGATACAAAATACCCATATGGAAAGTGTAATATAAGAATGAAAATAAAATTAGGGGATACCATGATTTTTAAATATAATTAATTGAAGATATATTTTATACATTAAGACAATACAATATTGAATAAAATATTTAACAAAATGTTTCAAAATATGAAACATATCTCATGGAATTTAAAATATATAAATATAACATATATGATGTTATGAAAAATTTGAATGAAAAACTGTATTATGATATAATTATAAATGTACCTTTAAATATTCTGAATTATAAAATAATTATGATAATAAATATAAATTTTTTCATATATACAGGATAAAATATAATTTTTTTTTCTGAAATAAAATAATATCTCAGGGAATTTATGTTTGTATGAAATTTACCCATACCATTATTCATTCTTAGTCAAACTTATCTCTAATTATAATGGTATGGGTTTTCTTGAAAATTTCTCTTTATATTCTTGATTTTCCAATTCATTAGAGTGGTTTTTTAAAATTTCAAAATGTTTTTAATATGATTTAGATTATTATGTTGATGTTTTAAAAGGGAATTGAGAATTAAAAAATTAATTTAATGGGATTAAGAGTTTTTAAATGAAATTAGATTTTTTAAAGAGGGTATAATGTTTCTATAAAATTTTAAGAATTTTTTAAGTGATAATTAACCCTATCCATCATTATTTATAACATAGATTTACTGAAAAGTAAATATTTTCAATAATTTTTTTCACGATTTTTAATGATGCTCGAGTCACATATGGGTATTGTTTTTTTTTGTAATGTCTAACAAAATAGAATTATAGTATTTCCATAAGTTACATATGGTCAATATATATTTTTCATTTTATACGTTAGGGTGGGATGTTTTTTAAAAAGTCTACATATGGGTTATGTTATTTTAAAAAATCATATGTAAGTGTGACCCTAAATTTATAAGGATTGTGTACAGATAGTTAACATATATATATATTGATAAGAGAGATTGTGTAATGGTATTACACATCTCATTTAATGGTAATGATCCTTTTATATGATATTTGTAAGGGTATCTCACCAATGTGTAAGGATATGTGAGTGTTTCTATGTACATAGTAGAGGATTTTTGTTAGTCATAAATTTCACATAAGGTTAATATAAACCTTGTTTAAGGGTAATATACTAGTTCTTTTGGCTCTGTAAGGTTAATAATAAGCTTTTTTGGGGGTATCCAAATTTCAAATATTTTAGGTAAAGGTTGCGTCAAACTGTGTAAGGATCAACAAGGTTTTCCACTTCTTTTGAAAGGGAAAAATGAGTAATTAAAAGATCATGTAAGAATAAGATAGTGTTACCCATACATGATCTTTTATAAGGAGATTTTTCTGGGTAAATGATGTTACCCATATGAAACATGTATCTCTTATGTATGGGAAAATCTTTTTACACAATTTTATGTTTTTATTTATACTACCAAATTGTAACCATCATGAAAACATTTTAAATGATTAAAAACATCATAAAATAATGGAATTACTAAATATTGAATATTTTGTTGACTAGAAACTCCATTTTGGAATGTCTTATCAGTCCATAAATAACATAGAAACAATAATATATTAGGATATCTTATTGGGAATTTCAAATCCAAATTTCTAGTTGAGAATTTTCAATTATATTTAAATAAATGAACCTTGATAACTATATTATTAGACTAGTCCATACCATAATCACATAAGATAAATGTGATGAAAAACTATGTTTAAATAAATCAATGTCCATTGAGTTTTCCGAAAAAATAACTAGAAACTTATAATTGAAATAATAATATATGTTTGAGAACATATTAACATCGTTTTTCACAACAACAGATAGATTCTAAAGAATATTATTTCATATTTCTTCCTAATAATTCATGTTTGAAATATAATATAAAAGTTATTATTTTATATCATTTTTTTAAAAAAATAAGCAACAATACATCCCTTGTGTGATAAATATTATTTTCATTTATTTTTCATAAATGATGAAATTCACTTCGAAAACACATTTTTCCTTTCATAAAATACCAATAAAATATATTTGTTTTCCAAACCATGTATGGGAAAAAATTAAAAAACCAACAAAAACTTCATATGAACCTATTTAAAACACAGACACATGATGTGTTTAAAAAAATAAAATTTGAGTTTTTTTCAGAAGATAAAAAATTTTAGACACATATCAAAATATATTTTATTTCACATTAAATCATCGACACCAATTTTCCTTTTTTACAGCCATTTTATTAATCTTATTTCAAACCATTTGAAAAAAATCTTCATAAGCATGAATAAATAACACATTCGGGCACCAAATCCATAACTCTACAAATAATAACTAATAAATGAAAAATACATATGTTCTATGAAATAATTCAGGTAACACGAGATATAATTGATGCAAATTTTAAGTCCCAAAAAAAATCCTAAAAATGATAATACAAGTAGTGAGAGACTACCAAGTGTAGTGTATGTTTATACACACACAAAGATTCCATGGTTCATATGTCCAATAAAAATAGATGTTAAATAATTACACATTTTTCATAAGGATAATCCATTTTCATACAACATGTTCATTTTCCCCAACCATAAAATAATAATACCAACAATAAAAAGATATTAAAAACATATAATATTCTAAAAAACTAATCATTCCCTCAGGGTATTACACATCATTATAAGAAAACTGGTATCACAAGGTACTTAATGGGGTTTCATATCATTTATTAAAAACAAATTTTATATAAAATTCAAATTATTTCATAAAATTAGAAAAATATTTAAATGAAAAAACATTCCATCAAAACAGTTTATAATATAAAAATGGATCTCTCCCATACCCTTTTTAGGTAATCATTTTTAAGAGTTAATATATATTCCTAGTTTTAAAATTATATTCACATGGGTTTATTCAATCCTTTAAAATTAAAAACCATTGTTAAACATTTAAAGAATTTTTTTAAAACTCAAATTTCTTTACATGTCATTTTAAGTCCATAATTTTTTTAAAACATAATTTTTTTTTCAAAATCTACATTATTAAACATATTATTTATTTATAATATAACCAACAACAATAAAAAAACACTTGGAATGGGCAAACTTCTCATGCCAATTATTAGAAAAAAATTTTAAATTAAAATTCTCACTCTTGGGTAAAAAATAAAAGAATAATTTTAAATGTAAATACTTTATAAACACAATTATACTAAAGTAATGTATTGGAATGTGAAGGAAATGAAACACCTACCTCGAACCAAAGGAAATAAAACTAGAAGAATGATATTTTGAGATTAATCTTGTCTCTTTTGAGATAGGTCACTCTAAATGGATAAAGGTACCCACACATACATTTCAATACCAAAAAAACCAAAAATAAATCAATCTTGAGGTCCCTAAGGTTTATAAAACAATATCATGATATCATGGAGGAGTAAATCACAAGGAAATAAATAAGAGAGAGATTATGAGACCATAAGTAGGAAAATTGACCCTAAGACATAAATATTTCAAAAAAACATATCTCAATGAAAAAAATATTGGGGGAGGGAGGTGTGATCATAACATTAGTGTTCGACCTGTAGTGTTTCATGTGTGTGGTCGAAAGTGATGAGGACATGGATGGTAGAAGGATACAGGTTGAGAAGGGCCATGTGAGAGAGGTTTCATGAGGAATGAATGGATACCATGGTGGAGTCTCTTGCATCAATGGATTGTGGGGGGTGGGGGACTCAACATAATGGGTACATGGAGTATTGAGGGAGTGTTTATTAATTTGGTTTAATAAATATAAATTAATGAAATGAATTTTATAAAAATCATGGAAAATTTTAGGGTTAGGATACACATTATTACCAAATGTGCACCAATTGTACTTCAACATATTCCTAGAAAAAGAATAAAATTTAATCATTTCTATTAGGTAATAATGGTTGGACATATTATGCTCAATCCATTCTAATTGTAACATTATAATTACAAAGCTGATCAATATACTTTCCACAGGGTATACGTACTAATGCATAAGTTGTGGTCAACACCCTAGAGTAACTAGCATTTCGATTCCATTTTTTCATGGACAATTATAACAATGTCAGAAATATGGAAAACATAAAAATTTAAATTAAATAAAAAATCCATTCCTTGGAATCTAAAATATCAAATAACCAAACATTAATTAATTTTAATTAAATAATTACTACTGAAGTGACATAGTGTGGGTCACATAGTCCCCACTATAGCACATTATTCATGCAAGAATTATCAAGAAAATGTATATTTTTTAAGATAATATGTTTATTGGGAAACATTAAATGGTATAGAAAAATCTTTAAATAATGGTGATTCCTATCAAAGACCGTATAATAACTAAATATTTCCTCATTATAAGAATGATGAAATACTGATCCCAAAAAAACTCGATGGGAAACTGAGATGAAATAATAACTGAGACACCATCTACCCACTATTGAGTAGTGAATTAAATTGGTGGAACAATAGGTAACATCTTAATGAAAATGTAATGTTACTAAGATACCACCATCAAAATAACTCCAAAGGGAATTAAGAAATTCTATTTTCTGAATACAACTATAGGAAATAGTATAAAAATAAGAAGAAGATGAAATTTTCTAGAAACACCCCAATGGATGAAAATTTTAAATATATAAAACATTGTGTCAAATAAAGATGAACAAAAAGAGAATAATTTTTTTAGAAATGACATGGAACAAACCTATGTGACACAACTTGAACACAAGTGTTTTTAGATCCATCTCCTCATAACACTATTTACTGATAATAATAAAAGAACAAATGTCCTAATGTTATTGACAACCCAGTATAAAACAATTGTACAACCCTAATTAACATATAATTAACCAAAGTATCTATACAAGTCCTATATAAAAAAAAAATCCCTTTTATACACAAAAATTGTTAAATAAATTGAAAACATGAATTGTGGCATGAAAACAAACCCAAAAAAACATCTCATGATGAGAAACAATAGAATACATCGGTTTCAAATTCCTCAAACCACACTAATCAAAAATAAATGATCATAAATCAAAAAAATGGGATATTATAAAAAACGATAAACCCTAGAACTTATAAGTTTCTCAAAAATATGATCAATATACTATAAAATATCTAGTGTCTCTAAGAATAAATGATAATCGGTCCCGAATAGATCTCATACAGGACATATTCCAAGAAAAAAAACATGATTGATCCAATAATCAAATAAAGCGAATTGGTATATATTTTATGGTCCCAAAAAATGACAAATGTTCTACCAAGGTAACATTTTCTTAGAAAGATCCAATGAACATTTATTCATGATATAAACTAAAAATTAAACTCCATTCAGATCATGGGAAGTGTTATGTAAAATAAGGTGGAATAGACACTAAAAAAATACATTAGTCATAAAATTATTGGTATAGAGGGACTCATAAAACAATATGATACATTGAATCTTTTGAGTTTATGACTCTAAAACCAAACCAAACTCTCCCCAAACACATAGTGGAAAAGGAAATAATTCCTAAAAATTGTAACCTTTTTCAGTAACCCATTTTGATATCCATAGAATAACTATATTTGGTCTTTCTTTCATTAAAACCATATGAAACTATTTTTGAAATTCAAACTACAGGAATACACATGGCTTTATAATTTTATAAAATTTATAAATAAAATTTCAATACAATGCCATATTTTTTAAACATACACAACAATTAATATTACTAAAAAATAAAATATATTTTTGAAGAAGCTTTCTAATCAAGGGAAAATACCAAATATAAATACACTATATTCCCCTATTAAATAATTAAAATAATTTAAAAAATCAAGAAGTTGAATAGAAATATCCATCCCACATAACAAATTTTCGCAATTTCAAATAAAATCAACTATTCCAAAATGATTTATAAATCCTTTCTTCATCTACAAAAACGTTGTAAGGACTTATTTCAAAAATGAAAACATTTTTCCCTGTGAAATCCATTTTTCAACCACATGAATGAATTTCACATAACGTGAGTATAGAATGTAAAAATTCAGGGTAAAATCCATATCTATAACACCATCTATAAATGACACCATATTAACAGACCGACTACAAATTTTATCCCACTACCCAAATACCTGAGGAAATCTTATAGTCATTCATTGTGTGTAATAAAATAAAATAGAACTGGAACTATTCTTAAACTATTCACATGGATAGAGGCCATGGGAAAATCATGCATTTTTTAATATAACTTGTCTAGAATAATGATTTTGTATGTTTCATAGCAAATAAATCCATTTTATCCAACATCATGTCTTGAATTGATTTTTTTTAACAATCCTAAAAATTTACCAACAACCATTAGGGAAACTCATCGTGTTTGTGTGTATGAAAACACTAATACTATAGGTAAAAAAAAATATATTCAACAAAATCTATAGCTATAAATTTAATCCCACATAACATATAAACTTGATGCCCATGATATGAAAGAGAATGTCTGAATCACCCTACACCCACCTCTAACATACCAATAAAAAAGACTATCATAATCTATAATGAAACAAACTTGGTCAACTAGAAAATCCACCCATCCATCCTATCATATTATATGGGTGAAACATGATAATAAATACCAATACCCGATAAAAGAAAAAAACGCATACAACCAAAGTATGTTGTGGACGAAAGATGAGATTATAGAAAGACATATAATAAAATACCAAAATAGGCTAAATAAGAAAGTATATCAAAAACCCCAAATGACTAAAAGTCACCTCCATACTAACCCAAACCAATATTAGTAACAACCGGAGAAGTCATCATACTAACGGATTCTCTTCCCTTTACCTCAATCATTCAAAAAACATCTACGAATGCACAAATTCATAATTTCAGTTTGATCTCTATTTCAAAAACAAACAACCATAGTTTTAATTAAAGGTATAAAAAAAGAATGTATCACTTATAGATTAAAAAAATTAGATTTAAAAATAATTAATTTAAATCCTAACCATTTAAAAATAATTTTAATTTTTTATTTTTTTATTGTCATAAAATCTGTTCATATTCTCAACTTATATTCTCAACCTAGATATTTGAAAAGTAGATGTAGTATTAATTTAAAAAAATATCTTTGCATTATAAGGTGTACAGGTAAACACGTATCCATGAAACAACCTATCATGAAAATCATTGTGATACAACCTCATATAAAATATTATGATCAATGATCCAGGATAACAATAAATGTGGGATAAATAACTATAAATGATGAAGAACCTCACATGTTGGGCTATATCATATGGGGAAATATGTACTAGAAAATAAAATTCATAGATAAGAATATATTGAATCCAAATGATATTGAGTCCTAATAGTATATATTAAAATGTTTACCTCTTAGTGGTGAAACATACACTAAGTCTATCTGCGTGTCTATCCCTCCACACCCATGGTTCCCAATGTGGAAATTTCTGATACAATTTTAGAAACATGCTAACAATATTATAAAACATTTAAAAATACAAACTAAACTCCTCTGGATTTTGAAAACTCATTCCCAAATCTATAAAAACTATATTCAATGAAAACCCATTTATGATAACTTTTTCCTTTCCAAAAAAAATATTTTAAATAATTAATCCCTTAAATTATATGAACTACCCTAAGGAATTTATTGATACAAACATGCAATTCATCAAATAAACCTATTTTATAGAAACACATACATCATCATTGAGGAAACCTAGCTTCTTTTTAGAATGATGACCATTAAAAAATAGAACATCATCTAAAAGAAAAGAGATTCCACTAAACAGAAAGAGATGGATAAAAAACACAATCTTATCTCAAATACATATCCAAAACACAGCCACAATAAAAAATGATGATGATCCCAGAGTATCACATACATAGAGAGAAGAAATCTAACCCCAATAGAGATCATTCACTTATAGAAGCTATAAGGCCCCGACTTTAAACCATACATAATAATGAAATAAATTAATAATTCACATTGAGGATCTTTTCAGGTTTAGAGTTTTAGAGAATTAGGACATAACTGTTACATCTCAAAACATTACAAAGTAGAAACATCTACTGAGTTTCCATAGAATAAAAAACTCTGAAAAAGAAACATGTCTAGTTCCATGTTTTATATAGCATGACTTTCCCTTGATCCCTTCCTTGACCCTATTCCACATTAAGTCCTGTGAAAAACATTTCAAAAAACTTGGGGTGAGCATAAAAATCTGAGTAAGGGATACACAAAGAATGAAAACTTTTAGTTTTTCAAACATCAAGTAAACCACGTATACTTTAACAAAGTAATACCTTCACCTTCATGAAGTAGTAAAAACACTTCACTGAATAAAATATCATTACTTACCCTTGTGTAACCAAAGGATTACCATAAAAACCACATAAAGAACACATAATATATAAAGGCATCTTGGGACATAAGCATACTTAAGTAGAATAACCATACTGTTGACTTCCACACATATCACTTAATGGAATAGCCATACGGCCAACTTCCATACATACTTAATGGAATAGCCATACGGCCGACTTCCATACCCAATGCATTGGAGGTTATAACATAACCACCCGTCCTGGTATTCAAAGCACCACCCGTCATATGTTTTATCACGTAACCACCCGTCAAATGTCCAAGTATCATTATAAAAATCATAAGACATAAAACAAACATAATGGAAAGAAAACATTTCCACACTTTGATGAAAATATATCACTCAAATATATTGACATAAATAATCCATTATAAAAACCATTTTCAGTACCAAAATACATAAAAGAGTATATGGTATTTATTTCATTTTAAAAACATCACGGCTTGTGGAGGAAGCCAAAGACCAAATAATACTCACGGAAGCGGAAAAATTCGTTGTCACCGCGTACGTTAAAAGAAACATTCCTTTTGGTCATTTTCTAAAACGCTTCACAGAAAAAGGATCCTTTTGTATAAAAGTAAAAGTCAAAGGGGTTGATATACCGTATAAATGAAAGTTGTGTATAAAACGAAATATGCCTCAATGAAAGGAGATTGAGACGAAGTCCCTTACCTCGGGTCCGACTTGACTCAATCGTTCTTTAAAGTCCGGAATAATAAACGTGAGTTAATTTCTACTTGATTAAGAAACTTTTTAAAGTTCATTATTACTTTTATATCACTTATTTTCATTTTATAAACATTATGTAATCATTTAAGTTAATAATGTTTGTTTTGTTGATATTTCGTTCTTAAGTCGAAAGTGGACTTCTTACAATTACATGTTGTTCATGTGGTCAAAGGTTCTTTATATCCAGAATGATATTCATGATTTGGATATCATATATATAATATATATCCAGCATATACATGAATTTATAATATCACATAATCCCTTAGAGGTAAGAAATTAAATGCACCGTTCATGGAGACGGTAAGCCGTACGTACGCATGAACGCTACTTTAATTTCTATGTCATATTAATGGAATTAAAAATAAATGGGAGGTATGTATATTTTAATTCCATAATTATATTCACCATTTATATGTAACATACATTATATATATCCATTATAAATATGTACTTATAATAGTACATTACATTTGGGGATAAGAAATGAAATGCACCGTTCATGTAGACGGTAAGCCGTAAGTACGCATGAACACTACTTTCATTTATATATCATACATTAATGGAAATAAATAATAATGATATAGAGTTAAATTATAATTCCAGTATAACAGCATATATAATAAAATTAAATCCATCATTTATACGTCCCACATATGGAGTTAACGAATCACATCACTTTGAGGGGGCGGTAGTTCACACTTCCTTAAATGAAGATATCGCGTTTACCCATAATGGAAACCATAAAGGTATGCAAAAATGAAAGATACAGAAGATTAAAGAAATACTAAACATATTATATATCATATATAAATATAGTTTCATCATAATGGACTCCTTTTAATGTGTTAAAAGAATGTTGAACAATCATCATTTCGGGAGGCAGAAATTCGCCATCCACAGAAATAGTATGTTCTTTAACCATTAGATGTAGGTGTGTGTAATTGTAGCACGAATATTTCTTATAAAAACATTCTAGTATATTGAGGATACTGGAGTTGTTACAAAATAAAAGAATAAAAAGAGTTTAGGGGGTTGGAGAAGCAAAATAAAACAAAAGGACTCAAAAGAAGACATTACCTTAAAATCAGGTAACTCCCTTTGGTTTGAGCTCAAAGGCTTCCTTGGGAAGACTTATGCCCATAGTTAGGCTTCAAGGAGTAAGAGAGGGAAGTGTAGAGACAAAATGGGAAGGGTTTGTCTGAGCCAAAGGCTTTGGAAGTGTGGGAAAGGTGGTAGAGGTGGGGGCCTTTTATAAGAGGAGAGGAGGGGCACTCTTGGAAAGTAAGGAAATGTTACTTTATTTTAGAATGAGTTTCGGATTTTAATGGTCCCAAATTGATTAGTTTCGAGGATAAGGTGATAAAGGTTCTAAATCCACCCATCCAATAGGTTTTGACCATGTTTAGGTCTTTTATTTTACATTATCTTTCCATTTTATTTAAATCCATTATTAATGAGGTAATCACTGCATCATCATAATGTCATAAGTAATTTAATTTATTTAAAGTCTAAAAATTATAAAAAAACTATCATGATGTAGGAAATTATTTTATATTTCCAATGACTATTTATAATCAAAAATCTGACTTGTATAACCCCATATAAAAATTGTTTTAGTAAAACATTTCATGTTTGTGTTAGTTTTTACTTTAACATTAAATAAAAAGTTATTTATGTCATTTTCCAACCAAAGTGGCTCCACGGGGTCCCCAAGTTGACCCATGGATTGTCTTGGTCGGAAATGAAACATCCAATAAGGGTAGGACATGTGTCTAGGTATTTGAATTTTATTATAATATCATTTTTGCCTTAAATTGCACTAATTACCTCTAATCGCGATTAAAACATAATAAGTTACTATTCACCAAAAAATTATTTTAATCTCATTGAACCATATTTTACATATTAATGACAACCATGTATGTTGGATTTTTGAAATTAAAAACACAGAGGTGGTAAAATTTCATTTAAACGAAAAATCAGTTTTTTAAGTACCACTTAGTGGTTTCACTATTCATCCAAAATTGAAGTTTTTCCGAAAAATACCAAAACTTCACCCTAAGATATATTTGATATTCCGAATTTAAAAATGAAGTCCATTTTACAAAATTCAAAACATATATGTTGCATTAATTAATTTAATAATTAATTCCCGCTGTCAGAGAAAATAGCGTGTTTTTATGAAACAATAAGTATCAAAAGATTGACACTAGTTTAAGTCCATTTTTAAAATGAAATTGATTCCAATGACCACCATTGGATTAAATGGTAAAAATATATTCTAATTTCACTTCAAAACCAATTCAAAAGATAATCTAATCTTATAAATAAATTAGATTAAAAATAGGTTTTGAATTAAAATACAACATTTTCACTATTCATTAAAAAATGATCTTTATCGGAAAAATACCAAAAATTCACACAAAGTAAATTTTGATGTTCCAATCATAAATAATATGTTTATTTTGACAAACATAGCTTATAAAATTGTCAAAAGATAGATTTAAAAATGGTTTTCCATTAAAAGGCAGTAAAACAATCTTTTAAAAATATTAGTGTATTCCATTCTTAAGATTGGATTTATTTTCATTTTAAGCCTCTAAAAAACTATCTAATTCATTAATAGACATAGATAAAAATATCTATTATTCATTACATACTTGGGATGTTACATCCTTCCCCCCTTTAGTGAATTTATTCCTCGCCATTTATTTACTTATCTAATAAGTGGGGGTATTTATCCCTCATTGCATTTTCAGATTCCCATGTTGCCTCTTCAACCATATGGTTTTTTCACAAAACCTATACCTGGTGGATTACCTTATTTCGCAACACTTGCTCTCTTCAGTCAAGAATATGGACTGGTTTTTCTTCATAAGAGAGATTCTCTTCCAACTGAACTACCTCTGGGCTCAAAACATGAGATGGATATGGCATATACTTTCTCAGCATCGAAACATGAAAAACATTGTGTACCTGAGATAAACTAGGAGGTACATCAACTTAGTAAGAAACTGATCCAACTCTATTTAGAATTTCATATGGTCCAATGAACCTTGGTCTCAGCTTTCCATTCTTACCAAATCTCATCACACTTTTCCATGGAGAAACCTTGAGAAAAACATGATCACCTACCTCGAAAGATAGATCCTTCCTCCTGTTATCCGCATAACTCTTCTGACTGCTTTGAACTATTCTCATGTGTTTCTTAATCAACGGAACTTTTTCTGCCATCTCTTCTACCAATTCTGGTCCCATCAGCTTCCTTTCACCCACTTCATCCCAAAATGCTGGAGTTCGACAACGCTTCCCATATAATGCCTCAAATGGTGCCATCTGTATACTGGAATGAAAACTGTTATTATAAGAAAACAAAACCAATGAAAGATGTTGGTCCCAACTTCCCTGATAATCCATCGAGCAAGCTCGTATCATATCCTCCAAGGTCTGAATTTTTCGTTCTAACTTCCCATCTGATTGCGGATGAAAAACTGTACTAAAATTTAATTCAGTACCCAACGACTGCTGAAGGCCTTTCCAAAAGTTCGAAGTAAACCTGGGATCACGGTCAGATACAATGGAGAGAGGAAATCCATGTAACCAGACTATCTCTTTAAGATACAAATGGGAAAGTTGATCTAGGGAAAAATTATTTCGTATGGCAAGGAAATGAGCAGATTTAGTCAAGCAATCAACAATAACCCAGATTACATTATTACCTCGAGATGTCTTCGGTAATCCCACAAAAAAGTCCATGGATATATTCTCCCATTTCCACTATGGCACTGGTAGAGGCTGAAGCATCCATTTCGGTAACTGCTTCTCTACTTTAACCTGCTGACAAGTCAAACACTTCACAGCAAAATCAGCAATATCTCTTCTCATTCCATCCCACCAGTAATACTCCCGCAGATCTCTGTACATCTTAGTACTACCAGGATGAACTGAAAACGGAGAACTATGAGCTTCACATAACAACTCTCTCTTCAACTGTGAATCACAAGGCACACACTATATCTTCCCAAATCTCAAAACACAATCACTATCAATGTTGAATTCATGCAACTTACCTTTCTGATCCAACTCTACCTTTTCTTGCAACTCACGGTCTTGCTTCTGTGCTTGCTTGATTCTGTCTGATAGAGAAGATCTCACTGATACCTGAAACAAAACAGAAGGACTTCCTGCACCAACAACTTCTATGCCAAAGTTCATCAAATCAGAAACCAAAGGATCTCGTTCCAAACGTAGCATGGTTAATGAAGCATAACTTTTTCGACTCAAAGCATCAGAAACTTTATTTTCTTTTCCTGGACGGTATTGAATTGTAAAATCATAATCCTTGATTAATTCTAGACATCTCCTTTGTCTCATGTTCAATTATTTCTGAGTGAATATATACTTTAAACTTTTTTGATCAGTATATATTTCACACTATACTCCATACAAATGATGCCTCCAAATTTTTAAAGCATAAACAACAGCAGCTAATTCCAAATCATGTGTAGGGTAATTTACCTCATGAGTTTTCAACTGAAGTGAAGAATAAGAAATTACCTGATCATTCTGCATAAGGACACAACCAAGTCTCTTCAACGAAGCATCACTGTATATAACAAATTCAACATTCCTAGAAGGAAGTGCCCAAACTGGTGCATTCACCAATCTTCTTTTCAACTCCTGAAAACAATCATCACATTCTTTTGTCCAGATGAACTTAACACCCTTACGAGTTAGCTTAGTCATTGGACTAGATAACCGTGAAAAAATTTCAACAAACATTCGGTAGTAACCTGCCCAACCAAGAAAACTATGGATCTCGGTTACATTTGTGGGTATTTTCCAATATTCAACAACTTTTGTTTTAGTAGGATCAACAGTTATGCCATCTTTTGAAACAATGTGACCCAGGAAAGAAATTTGTTGTAACCAAAACTCACACTTGGTGAATTTTCCATATACTTTCTTTTATTTTAAGGTTTGCAAGATAACCCTTAAATGACTTTCATGCTCCTATTTACTTTTAGAAAACACCAAAATATCATCAATGAAAACAACCACAAACTTATCCAAGAACTCATGGAAAATTCTATTCATAAGTTCCATGAATACAGCAGGTGCATTGGATAACCCAAAAGGCATAACTACAAATTCATAATGGCAATATCTAGTACGGAACACAGTCTTAGGAACGTCTGCTTCTTTTACTTTCAACTTATGGTACCCCAACCTCAAGTCAATCTTCGAAAAATACTGAGCTCCCTGGAGCTGGTCAAACAAATCATCGATATGAGGCAAAGGATACTTGTTCTTAATAGTAATATTATTCAAGGCTCTATAATCAATGCAAAGTCTCATTGATCCATCTTTATTTTTAATAAACAAGACAGGAGCATCCCATGGTGATGTGCTAGGTCGAATGAAACCTTTATCTAATAACTCCTGCAGTTTTTTCTTTAACACTAAAAGTTCAACATGAGCCATTCGATAAGGGGGTTTTGATATTGGCTTAGAATCAGGAACTAAGTCAACAGTAAATTCAACTTCCCGATCATGAATAATACCAGGAAACTCATCAGGAAAAACATCAAGATACTCATTTACCACTGGCACATCATTAATCTGAACAGTTCCTTTATTTTCAACAATATGTGCAAGGTAACATTCATTTCCATCTTTTACTAGTTTCTCAATTTCCTGATATGTTATCAAAATCAAGGGTTCATTCTTGTATACAAACTAAAAATCTTTCTGAAAAGAAACCATTTTAGCTCTGCAGTCAATCTTAGCATGATAAACAGAAAGGCAGTCCATGCCCAAAATAACATCAAACTCTACTAGAGGCAAAACAATAAGGTTTTCTGGTAGATTCTTTCCACACACAAGGATAGGAAGGTTCTTATAATTCCTTTTTGTCTCAACGTTCCCTCAGGGTGTTTTTACCATAAGTTCAGGGTTCATATCTTGAGATGGAATTTTTAATTTACTAGAAAACTTCTCAGAAATGAAAGAATGTGTAGACCCCGAATCAAACAACATATTGGCATAATCTGAAAAAACAAACAGTGTACCAGATACCACTTCATTCGATGGCCCAACATCTATTGAGGTTGTTGCAAAGGATTTCACCACCCCTTTCTTCTTGTAGTCTAGATGCTTTCCCCCAGTTGAGTTCTTCATTAGACACCCATTTTCATAATGACCCATTTCATTACACTAAAAACATCTTACTGCTGGCTTTTCATTGCCTGCTTGATCATCTTCCTTACAGTTACGAGAAATATGACCAGACT
Source organism: Viscum album (assembly GCA_963277665.1). NCBI lineage: Eukaryota > Viridiplantae > Streptophyta > Magnoliopsida > Santalales > Viscaceae > Viscum > Viscum album. Next base: position 1,954,096,877 of record OY728127.1, on the reverse strand, counting down.
TACCACACTGAAAGCACTTACCAGACTTGGATAAAAATTCTCCAGGATGCATTTTACCACACTTCTCACAGGATGGATATTTGGTTTTCTTACCTCCTTGCTTCTTTGGTGAATTCTTCCCCTTTTCCTGCCAATTGGACCTCTTATTCTGTTGTTTGTCATAGAACACCTGATCATCGGCAAACTCCATTTCCACCTTCTCCGCACATCGAACAAGTTTTTCCTAATTTTTGAACTCACGAGAAGCTAAATCCCTTCGATACTTTGGCTTTAAACCTGAGTAAAAACGATTTATTTTACTATCAAGATCTCGTATGAAGTTTGTAGCATACCTTTCCAATCGAGTGATCTTTGCTTAATAGGCAGCCATTGAGTCTTCCTCTTTCTTCAATTCCAAGAATTGCTTTTCCATCCTAAGTCGAACAGCCTTAGGAAAATACTTCTCAAGAAACATACCTTTGAATTCGTCCCAGTGAAGATCATCAATCTCATCACTATCCCTAATATTTTTTACAATCAACCACCACTGATCAGCTTCACCTTCAAAACGGTAAACAACAAGACTAACCTTTTGATGTTCTGAACACCCCATGACATCAAAAATCTTCTCCAGTGCTTTAATCCACCCTTCAGCTTGCACGGGGTCATATGATCCCTTAAATGATGGGGGATGTTGCCTCATGAAATTTTCCACCACTGACATGTTCCTCTGCGGTTGATCTAGCTGATCTCGTGCATGGATACCACCACCATTTATAGCCTGAGTCAACTGTTCCATAACTGCAACAAACTCTTCAGTTCCGATTCCGACCATTTCAGGTTGCTGATTTCGAAGGTTGTCTTCCTCATGATGTCGTACCAACATAGCTGCTTTGTTTCCTCTGCGGAAAACCATTCTGAACATAGAAATATCTTAAGTGAAGCAACATGGTAATCCGTAAATTCTATATCATTTCAATCATATTATAATTTAACACTTTTCTAACTCCTAAAGTTGTCTAAACCTCCCTCTGATACCAACTATAAGGCCCTGGCCTTAAACTGTACATAATATTGAAATAAATTAATAATTCACATTGAGGATCTTTTCAGGTTTAGAGTTTTAGAGAATTAGTACATAACTGTTACATCTCAAAAGATTACAAAGTAGACACTTCTACTGAGTTTCCATAGAATGAAAAACTCTGAAAAAGAAACATGTCCAGTTCCATGTTTTATATAGCATGACTTTCCCTTGATCCCATCCTTGAACCTATTCCACATTAAGTCCTATGAAAGACATTTCAAAAAACTTGGGGTGAGCATAAAAAGCTCAGTAAGGGATACACAAAGAATGATAACTTCTAGTTTTTCAAACATCAAGTAAACCACATATACTTTATCAAAGTAATACATTCACCTTCATAAAGTAGTAAAAACTCTTCACTAAATAAAATATCATTACTTACCCTTGTGTAACCAAAGGATTACCATAAAACCCATATAAAGAACATATAACATATAAAGGTAACTTGGGACATAAACATACTTAATTGGAATAACCATACGGTTGACTTCCACACATATCACTTAATGGAATATCCATACAGAAAAAATCCATACATACTTAATGGAATAGCCATACGGCCGACTTCCATACCCAATGCATTGGAGGTTATAATGTAACCATTCGTCCTGGTATTCATGGAACCACCCGTCATATGGTTTATCATGTAACCACCTGTCAAATGTCCAAGTACCATTATAAAAATCATAAGACATAAAACAAACATAATGGAAAGAAAACATTTCCAAACTTTGATCAAAATATATCACTCAAATATATTGACATAACAAATCCATTATAAAAACCATTTTCAGTACCAAAATACATAAAAGAGTATATGGTATTTATTTCTTTTTAAAAACATCACGGCTTGTTGAGGAATCCAAAGACCAAATAATACTCGCGGCGGCGGAAAAAGTCGTTGTCACCGCGTACATTAAAAGAAACATTCCTTTTTGTCATTTTGTAAAACACTTCGTAGAAAAAGATTCCTTTTGTATAAAATTAAATGTCAAAGGGGTTTATACACCATATAAAAGAAAGTTGTGTATAAAACGAAATATGCCTCAATGAAAGGAGATTGAGACGAAGTCTCTTACCTCGGGTCCGACTTCACTCAATCGTTCTTTAACGTCCTGAATAATAAACTTGAGTTTATTTCTACTTGATTAAGAACCTTTTTCATGTTTATTATTACTTTTATGTCACTTATTATCATGTTATAAACATTATGTAATCATTTAAGTTAATAATGATTTTTTTGTCGATATTTGGTTCTTAAGTCGAAAGTGGACTTCTTACAATTACATGTTGTTTGTGTGGTCAAAGGTTCTTTATATCCAAATTGATATTCAGGATTTGGATATCATATATATCATATATATCCAGAATATACATGAATTCATAATATCACATAATCACTTAGAGGTATGAAATGAAATGCAGCGTTCATGGAGACGGTAAGCCGTACGTACGCATGAACGCTACTTTCATTTCTATGTCATATTAATGGAATTAAAACTAAATGAGAGGTATGTATATTTTAATTCCATAATTATATTAATCATTTATATGTAACATGAATTATATATATCCATTAAAAATATGTACTTATAATAGTACATTACATTTGGGGATAAGAAATGAAATGCACCGTTCATGGAGACGGTAAGCCGTACGTACTCATGAACGCTACTTTCATTTATATCTCTTACATTAATGGAAATATATAATAATGATATAGAGGTATATTAAAATTCCAGTATAACATCATATATAATAACTTTATATCCATCCTTTATATGTCCCACATATGGCATTAACGAATCACATCACTTTGAGGGGGCGGTAGTCCGCACTTCCTTAAATGAAGATATCGCGTTTACCCATAATGGAAACCATAAAGGTATGCCCAAAATGAAAAATAAATAATCTTAAAAAAAATAAACATATTATATATCATATATAAATATATTGTCATCTTAATGGCCATCTTTTAAAGTGTTAAAAGAATGTTGAACAATCATCATTTCGGGAGGCAGAAATTCGCCATCCACGGAAACAGTATATTCTTTAACCATTAGATGTAGGTGTGTGTAAGTGTATCTAGAATATTTCTTATAACAACATCCTAGTATATTGAGTATAATGTAGTTTTTACAAATTAAAATAATAAAAAGAATTTAGGGGGTTGGAGAAGAAAAATAAAACAAAAGGACTCAAAAGAAGACATTACCTTAAAATCGGGTAACTCCCTTTATTTTGAGCTCAAAGGCTTCCTTGGGAAGACTTGTTCCCAAAGTGATGCTTCAAGGAGTAAGAGAGGGAAGTGGAGAGACAAATGGGAAGGGTTTTGCCGAGCCAAAGGCTTTTTAAGTGTGGGTATGGTGGTAGAGGTGGGGGCCTTTTATAAGAGGAGAGGAGGTGCACTCTTGGAAAGTAAGGAAATGTTACTTTATTTTAGAATGAGATTCGGATTTTAATGGTCCAAAATTGATCTGTTTCGAGTATAAGGTGATAAGGGTTCTATATCCACCCATAAAATAGGTTTTGGCCATGTGTAGGTCTTATATTTTACATTATCTTTCCATTTTATTTAAATCCATTATTAATGAGGTAATCGTTGCATCATCATGATTTCATAAATAATTTAATTTATTTAAAGTCTAAAAATTATAAAAAAACGATCATGATGTAGGAAATATTTTTATCTTTCCAATGACTATTTATAATCAAAAATCTGACTTGTATAACCCCATATAAAAATTGTTTGAGTAAAACATCTCATGTTTGTGTTCTTTTTTACTTTAACATTAAATAAAAAGTTATTTATGTCATTTCCCAACAAAAGTGGCTCCATGGGGTCCCCAAGTTTACCAATGACTTTTCATGGTCGGCCATGACACATCCAATAAGGGTAGGACATGTGTCTAGGTATTTTCATTTTATTATAATATCATTTTTTCCTTAAATTGGACTAATTACCTCTAATCGCGATTAAAACATAATAATTTACTATTCACCAAAAAATTATTTTAATCTCATTGAACCAAATTTTACTTCATAATGACAACCATTTATGTTGGATTTTTGAAATTCAAAACACAGAGGTGGAAAAATTTCATTTAAACGAAAAATCAGTTTTTTATGTACCACTTAGTGGTTTCACTATTCATCAAAAATTGATGTTTTTTCAGAAAATACCAAAACTTCACCCTAAGATATATTTGATATTCCAAATTCAAAAATGAAGTCCATTTTAAAAAATTAAAAACATATAAGTTGCATTAATTAATTTAATAATTAATTCCCGCTGTCAGAGAAAATAGTGTGTTTTTATGAAACAATCAGTATCAAAAGATTGACACTAGTTTAAGTCCAATTTCAAAGTGAAATTGATTCCAATGACCACCATTGGATTAAATGGTAAAAATATATTCTAATTTCACTTCAAAACCAATTCAAAAGACAATCTAATCTTATAAATAAATTAGATTAAAAAGAGGTTTTGAATTAAAATACAACATTTTCACTATTCATTAAAAAATGAACTTTATCGGAAAAATACCAAAAATTCACACAAAGTAAATTATGATGTCCCAATCATAAATAATAAGATTTTTTTTTGACAAACATAGATTATAAAATTGTCACAATATAGATTTAAAAATGTTTTTCCATCAAAAGGCAGTAAACCAATCTTTTAAAAATATTAGTGTATTCCATTCTTAAGATTGGATTTATTTCCATTTTAAGCCTATAAAAAACTATCTAATTCATTAATATACATAGATAAAAATATATATTATTCATTACTTACTTGGGATGTTACATAATCTATATAGAATGAATGGATTCAACCGAGATCACCTAGGGTGAGCTCTAAGTCAAGGGGGGATTGGATAAAAAGAGGAGTTCAATGAAGTCATCAATGCACCATCCAAGAAAACCACAACTCCCAACAATTACATGACATGTAATTCCATTAAACGTTCTATAATGTGCGAGGGTTTTATATGCATAAAAACACATCACTTTTACTTTTCAAAAACTAATTTTTTCCATTATATGGTGTGTTCCTATTACACTGTATGTGAACTAATCACACTTTTTATTATCTAATTCAGGGGCTCAACCCAATGGCCATTACATGGTGTATACTCCCATTACATGGTGTTTAATTTCCTAGTGACCAAAAAACATGTTAGTTTTAGGATATAAATTCTAACAAATAACTAAATTCGAAATTACAAGTATCCACAAAATTACATAATGGAATTAAAAAACAAATGAAAAAGGAAAATCAAAAAAAAAGGTAAAAACATTCCTAATAGAATAGAAATTGGCCATTACAATATCCCCACCACAAATTCTATGTGACCCTATAAATTGGCCACGATCCTGGATTCAAAAAAATAGATGGCCATAGTTACCTATTAAAAAAATCCTACTCCCATGTGTCGTGGATATCATATATAGAAAACAATATTTCCAAGAACAAGTGGATAACTTTTTCATGAATAACCATATCTAGGAGATCCATAATCTAAATATCGTAGTCAACAATGGTGGTATCGAGATTAAGATCAACAGACACTCATTTAATAAAATCCGATGGTTCTAGTATATAACTCTTTAATAGAGAACCATTTAACAAATTATGGATAACTATAAAACTAGATGATAATTATAATCGATGGGGAATCCTTCGTAGTCATCTAGTGATCTCCAAGGGGCCAAAAAATCATAGTGCCAAATTACACTACATACCCATCAAATGATGTCTTAAGAGGGCTCAAACATTAAGAACAACCTGATCAACAACATAAAACCCCAGTGTCTGATGCCAATGGTTCACATCAGATTTCATAAAACACTATTTCATGATCATAATCCTCTAAATCAACCACACCATATCCATCATCTATTGAACAAAAAATAAGTCAAACGAAGGACTTAAATCCCAACATTTCCCTACAAAATAGAAATATACAAGGAATCCTATATAAATCCAACTCAGGTTCCATCATTATCAATGATAGATAACTATTTTTATAGGGAAAAGTTAATATTATTTTCTAAATATTCTCCAAAATGATGCACAAAATATCAGTTCATATCCTTTAGAACCTAGATTTCCCTTGCTCTATGTCCTTCAATATGTGGATGATAATATCTGACTAATTAAAAATGGTAACACATAAAATCAAAAAATACTATCTGAAATAAGGATTTGAGCCGTAGATCACTGTCAAAACACCATTTAGGTAACCCAATAATGTCTCACAATCTCTATGATATACAAGTCCCAAATTTTTTCCACCTTTATTCACTCCAAGATAGGTATTAAATGCATTATTTTCTTGGGAAGATAATGATCTCCCACATTGCATGCTTCTCATTAGGGGTCCATGGAAAAACAATGATGAAATCCATTGAATTATAATCCCACTTCTATATAGAAATGTGTAATGGTTTCGAAAATCAAGTAGGTCTCTAGTGATCATCCCTAATTCCCTTATAATTATGTAACCACAAAACTAAATCCTCTATCAAATATATCTTCCCATTCCACCAGTACTAATTCCACATGTTGTGATACATCATGGTTTCCCTATAATTCCCTATAATACCCTAGAAAACATGAATAGCTTCTACTATCCAAAAACTCATGTCGTAAAGAAAACATAACAACAAACATTTTATTGAAGCAAAAAAATCTACTATGAGACTATAACCAGTCGCCAAAGGAATCCCCACCAACATATATTTCAACCAATCATTGGAAATCGATGTATTATAGATTCTAAATCCAATTACTCTTAGTAAAATATAATTAATCTTTCATTGAACCTTGGAACACTTATTCACTAACATCATCCACTTCAATTCTCATCTCAGAAAATAGACTGATCAGATACCACTTATCAAATGATTAATTCATGAGTTTTGTTGGTAATTTTTTCCTCAAATCCTCTGAAATAACATTTCATTTATAATGGGTATAAGAAATATTAAAATAATCGGTGGGAAAATACTCTACCCAATTTTTATATCAATAAAATAGACCCCTCTAATTCAAAATATATTACATGATCTTTTGATAATAATGTATCATAAACATCTCTAAAAAAGTTCCTTAAGACACATCCCCTCCATTAGGAAAAGTCCCAAACTCATACTAGAAGAATATGTAAACATCATACCCCAACCCCGATTCAGGAAAAATAAAAAAATCGATAAATTAAACTTCCCCATTTGTTCCTAAAATATTCCCTAACACATCCAATCCATATAATATTCATGGAAATTTGTGTTAAATCTATCATTGTAAATGTGATCTTGGAGAATTCTCAAAAAAATCTTCTATATTAAGTAGCCATAACCATTATTGGCTAGATCTCAAACATATTTTTGAAATGCTCCTGGGACATAAATTCTTGTACCTTCTAAGGATCAATTAAGATTACCCTCTTATATATCACATTCCATCAATACTTCATATCTCAGATCAAAAATTCACATATGGAATGGTTATCTTGTAGATGATGTTCATTCAAGGTTCAAAGAATGATATAAAAATTTTCCATGTGATCCTCCTCTGAAGTTGTGTTCACCAAAATATAATCCAAGAACACGACAAAAATAGATTCCAATAACTCAAGAAATATTTAGTGCATAAAATCTGTATACACAATAGGATAATTTTTGAGACTGAATGGCATAACCTGAAACCCCAAATTCCCATATCTTAAATGTGGACTTAGTTATATCTTATTATCAGACTCTAAACTAGTGATACCCTAACCATAGGTCAAAATTAGAAGACAAATGATCCCCTATATGTTGATCATAAATACCCTTACTCCTTGGTAAATTATATTTTTTCTTAATAGTCACTCGATTAAACATTCAATAAAAAATAGAATGTAAAAGGCACTCATATTCCTTCTAAAAAAGGATACGTGAATTTCATGGGGACAAGCTAGAACAAATAATACCTTTATCCTCTAGGCCCTCTTTCTAGACCTCAATTTACACCAGTAAAGGCATTTTGAAATGGTAAGACACAATAGAAACTGGCCTCCTTCCATGGTGTTGGTCAATAGTAAACTTGAGGTATCTATATGGCAAAAAAATCAGAACAATCATCTGGAAACACCGATGTGTACACACAAACAACTATACGAATTCGAAAACCCAATCAATGTTCAACTACATCAAGAAAAATCTTTGACGACTAGTGTGAAATTACCCAAACAAATGGAATAACATATGATTCCCTCCCCAATCTAGAGACCCACTCACCATAGAGAACATGTGTAAACCCATAAGAAAATATGAACCTTTCTCAACAATTATAATTATCTATATGGTATTTAACACTAATCATTTACACTATAGATATAATAATGTCATATATGAAAAGATATAGCACAATGAAATATCACTCCACTATAAAGTTGGCTATAATCACCCAAAATGCAGGACATATGAAACCTTGTTTGGCCCTTTTTCCCAAAGGAATGTAAATATCCAACTAGAACAATATAAGATCCACATTCAAGACCAAAACATCAAATACCTTGGAGGATATAAAACAATGATTAACACCCCTATCAAACACAACTAAAACCATAGAAGACGAGATAAACATCATACCTCTAATAGTAGTTATCCCTTATTCAGACACATCTAGTGCATACAAAAATACATGGAGTCCTTTTGTATTATCCACATGGACATATCCCATTGCTTGAATATTAGAATCACCACACATAGATGAATTTGCATGAGATAGAAAACCCTTAGTGATAGTTAATCCTTCCATACATCCCTATGATATAATTTCATAAAAGATCTATAGGTAGACATTTATTCCATAAATATGATAATTATTAGGATCCTCTATATAGTTAATCATTTTTTACAGTGCCTTCCAATCTTCTAGAAGACCACCTACTACCACCATATTATCATCACTATGTCTATTACTTAAAAAATTTACCACTCTTACACTTCCTTTTCTGGCCAGAAGTTACACCCAGGCTCACCATTGAACGAACAGAAGATCCAAGCAAACATTTCATCTAAATAATTTCTATACATACAATTCTTAATTGTCAACCAACTCTACAATGGTTGGATTTAGCTTGAGTTTCAATGTCAACAGAATATTAGTACTTATTTCATACTCTATCCTCTAATCCTTTATGTCCATAATATTGTTGTTTAATCATTATTTTGATGGAATACCATGTAATACCCTCACTCAAAATAATTTTCATTATATATTAACACCATCCACTTCCCCATACATAATGAATAGATGACGAAAACCCAAAAATTATATTATTAAAAATAATTCATCATTTTTGAAATCATATCTTTTTACTAAAGTCATTCCTCTGATTCTTGGGGTCCTTTTTCGTAATAAATGATGGGTGGATACCACTTCGAAAAATTCAAGCCCAAATATAATATTCCACTTGGGTCACCACAACCAACTTGAACTAGTGTATGAAAATTGTTCATAATATATTTTTTAAATTTTGGGTCCCCTATAGGATTCAATTTTGGAACAGGTCCCATAGATTCCTCTGTCATATTTGGAAGAGTGTTTCCAAAACACATTGTCTAACAAAAAAAAGAAAACCAATTAGTCATGAGCTATTTCCATAATAATTGGACTAACTTGTGGTACTGATAACAAATAATTAAAACATTAATAATTATATAAATCCATCAAAACCCTTAATTAAAAAATATAACATATCTGTTGAAATGAAAAACTCATTTAGTTGGTTCAAATTACCTCTAACTCCTGGTATCAATCCATGTAAACACCTATAATCACATTTGGAAACCTAGTTTCAGTCTTGGAATTTAGGTTGGTATGCCTCTTTTTTACACATACTATATAAATTCTATAGGTCCGAGCTCTGGTCTACCCTAGATATAAAACCATACTTAGGAAGTACTAGTACACTTTTTCCTGAGAAACGTCCTTTGATATGAAATTGTAATGAAATAACCTAGATCAACTAGAAAAGACACCAACACATGCTCATCAAATGATATGAGTAAAATAAGATAAAAAATCATGTCCAGAATATATGAAAAACAATACACAAAACATGAGAATGAAGGGGGGAAATGATGAGATACTACAAATTCTAAAAATCCATGCCCCAAACATGCTAAACCGCAATTTTTAACAAGACCGCACATGACCAATAGTTCCCTCTTAACAAAAACAAACCGAAACCAGTAACAATAAGAGAATATTTAATAATATAAGATTCACTTATCTTCAAATAAATCCTATAAAAAATATCCACAAATTCCCAAGGGAACAAGCAGTGTGTGAGAGAAAGTATAGTAGGATACCACCACTGTTTCTATAAAAGGTGTAATATAAATAATTCATCATTTATAACATTAAAACCCATATTTTAGAAGTAATTATTATTAATATAGACTATTTATAAATAATACCACCTTTTTCATCCATTGGTTTTCATAATAGACATTCAAATTCTCAAACATGAAATATAACAAGTACAACTATTATGAATGGGAAATAATATCCATGTACCAAGAGGTATATAATTAATAACATATCCTTCAAACAACCAATAATGCAATGCTATGTGATATAACCACATATTAAATCCTTAAAGAAATGATCCATGATCCAAAAAATGATGTGATAGATAAATAATAACTAAAAAAACATTTTATATTGGGCACTATAATCTTGGAATGTACATACTAGACACTCAAAATCATAAAGAATCATATTTTGGATCCATATGATATCGAGTATTGATAGTAAATATCATAATGGTTACCTCCTAGTAGTATAACATACAATAAGGCTACTCGTGTCTCACTCTGGATGGAACCATGGTTCCAAATATAATATTGTTCAATAAATTTTAAAAAATCTTATCAAGTTTATAAAATATTTTAAAATCTAATATAATACACTTTAGAAATTAAGAACCCATAGCCAAATCAATCAAATCCACCATAAAATAAAAAACCTTTTTGAAAAAAAATTCATTTCCAAGAATCAATCTGAATCAAATTTTCAATTCAGGTCAATTAATCACCCAATGGAATTTTTCAATAATGTAATGAAATTCATCGAATTTACTGATTTTTTAGAGAAACCTACTTCAACATGGTAGATACCTAATTTCATTCAATAGTGGTAACTGGAAACTAATAGAACAACCTCTAAATGACAATGAAAACCCAGAAACTAAAAATGATCGACTGAAAACACTATTTGATCAAATAATCACAACTAAACCATAGATGTAACCTAATCCAAATAATAACTAAGTTGATTTCATAACCACAAAGAATAAATTCAACCCTAGTCATGATTTATCGCTCTAATGAGGAATCTTAGAAGGAAAGGGGTCAACGAAAATCGTGTAGGGTGATATATGGGTCAAGAGGGAATAGTTTCACATCCAAATGAAATGGAATCTACCACAAAACACCCCTAAAATGAAAAAAATGTGATAAATATATGGAATTTAATTCCATTACACATCATATAATTAACAAGGCTCATATAAGATGTAAAAACCAACACCTTTAAATTGATAACTGTATTTTTTCCCATTACATGGAATGTACATATTATACAATGGGTTAAACCCTCAAAATATATATCTAGTTATTGAATTATTCATTTCAACCTTTACAAATAAACTACCCAAATTACATAGTGTTTAATGTACTAAAAAATAGAAAAAATTGTGGGTTTTATGTGGAAAATTCCTACAAATCGAAGACATCACCATTATAGATATCCTCCAAATTATTTTGAGGAATTACCCAAAAAATGAAAAAAAAAAATCCAAAATAAAGGTTAAAAGACACCTTATATAATTGTAGTAGGGAGTAAAATTTTCTTGGACTGACACCCCAAATTAAAATGTTCATTAAAATGTCTTAGGATCCAATAAAAAATGACACCCAGATGCTATGATTCTATTACATCTTAAACCGATTGCCAAAGACCAAAGACCCAATCTAGTCAGTTACATGACCTCAAGAGTGCATCTCTATATGTCTGAGGATTATGACAAGTAGTGGGGGTCTAATATATAAAATCGAGATACTATACCATTTATAACAAAGTAATGAAAAAAATGAATAAAATTTTTCCAAAATATTAGCAACAACTAGAAAAAAATAGTATCACATATTGATTAAAATAGGAATACAATATCCCAAACTAAATAAAATATATGTAATTCAAAAATATATTTCTTTTGTCAATAGAAAAACTAAAATAAAGACACACTAACACACCCATGTGGATTTCAACACTATTTCTAGTATCCATATCCATGCCCTATGGTGACTCAACCATCTAATAATGGGATCTTTCCCTTATCCTAACCTAAAAACATGATGTATTTTGGGGTACTCATTAGGCATCTCGAGTAGGGTGTGAGTGAAATGTATTAGCAACCCCCAATGGCATCTAAAACAACATCGAGTCAATACTGTTGTATTCAGTTGTATAAAAAATAAAAAAGAATGCATAAATTAATTGTTTATCACATTTAATTATTCTTTTATTAAAAAAATATGTTTATGGATTAATGAAAACACCCAAACCATCCATACCAACTTTGGCCCATGCTAGATTGTGAACTATTCCCAATAGTTATCAAGTATTACAATAATATATTTAACATTAATCATTTCATTTCAATTCATATCATGACCCTATGGAACTATTGTCCAATTATAATCTAATATTCATATTACATCACATACAGAACCCTGTGGGTGTTTGGAGAACTAGTATGTGTCCCACATCCCATGATTATTTGAATCATTAGTCTCTTTCCAATACAATAATAATATCATGCATGCATTTAGTTCAATAATTCATGGATAGAACCTGGTTAGTATATGGAGCATCAATCCATGTCCCACAACACATATATCAATTAATCACAAAATATCGCAAATATCATATTTGAATAGTTAATCAACATTAACCCTATCATCAATATTTCACATCATGGTATAACCATTCAATTATAAAAAAACATGGTTCAATAATATACTCACATGGAATAATATGAGAATTCACCATTAATCTTTTTATAAACATTTAATAATACTACACACTAATCCATTAAGGTGAATCCAATTAACTCATAATTTCAGTTGTCAATTATTTCATAAGAATATTTATTGTAAAATTAATTCACCAAATATTCCTTCAATTAATTAATTAATTCCAAAATAACAAAAATATATTAAATAATTTACCAATTAATTAACCAATTACTCCAATTTCATTATCAATAATACCAATGACTCTTTTTATTTTGTTCAAATCAATTATTAATCAGATGAAAAATATATTAATTAATTTTTTGATTTAATAAATTAATTAGTCTATTCATCTATTCAATTAATGATTCATTTACAAAATGTTCCAATTGAAATTTCACAACACATACATGAAATTGGAATTTAACACTATGGGAAATGAATTTTGACCACCAATATCAAGATCGTTGATGGGCGCTCAGAAACTGAAATCCACGAATAATGTGGAAAAATAATTAACAAAATGAAGAACAAGATATATATCCAATTCATAGAGCCATGATAAATGTCATTATATCCATGAAGACCAAGATCCTAACCCATGCCAACGGAGGAAAACCATTCCCTTTTCATGCAGAAATAGATATGTCAATGAGTGGAAACCACGTGAGATGGGAATATCACACCATAAGGGTTGTATATTCTTTAATACGTCTTTTGATCTATCAAGAATGGTTTTTTATCATTAGTAATTCATCCTAATCCCTTAAAAATAAGATTAATGTGTTAGGGTTGATTTGGGCCTACTTAGGGTGAAATTACAAGGTATGTGAAGTATTAATATAATTTTCAGGGTTTCAAATATCTGTGTTCACGGTTTCCAACTCAGGGTGCTCATTTTTACATAACCAAGTGCCTAACCATGCCCCCCTCCTATGGAACTCAAAATTACTACTAATATGGAACATAGTTTTTAAAACCACATGCCTACAATTCCATCCTCCTCTTCCTGGGGTTGCAGTATTTTTTGGGTAGGTGTGCATGGTTTGGGATAATCATGTTCCAACCGTGAACTAACCAAAACCCCTCCAAAAAATACAAAAAATTAATCCAAACTCACCCAAGATAAACCCCTGATAGGATATTTTCCTTCAAATAAATGTATTACTAGAAAAGAAGCTCAAGACATATTCAGAAAAGGTAGGGTTCATTCAAAATCAACATATTTTAGTAGATCATCCTCGAGTTGTACTCCCATGCATTTGTAAGATTCATAGGTATAATGATTGGAAATAGATCCCCCACATCTACCTCTCTCTCCCATGTTTTCTCTCAAAACCTCCCATTATTCCATAATAAAAGAACAATAAGCTTGGTCATTCCCAAAATAATTCCTCATTATAATCCAACACATGTATTGGATGGTCCTAAAAGGATGAATCATTCTAAAGCTCAGTATCATCCACATCAATAACATGTGAAGGGTTTTGGTGATACCACTTATTATATGTCACTTGAAAAATGTCATGTGATGGAGTTTACCTATGTGGATGAGCAATTTAGTACTCTAGCAACCTGATTCTCACAAAAAAAATATAATAGTCTATCAAACCATGGAAAAAATTCCCCTTCCTCCAAACCCTATGGTGGCCAAGAATAAGTGACACCCAAAGGAACACACAATCAAACTATGTGAAATATATATGTTGTTTAACTCTATTTGAATATGAATTATTCGGACTCTATGGAGTATCCATACCCTTATAAAACTATTGGACATTATATGACCACTCCTACATGAGACTCAATCCAAAACACTCTGAGTCAGCTTCTACTATCTATCATAGAGGTATGTACCACCCAAAGCATCCACAGTACTATTCTCTTTGAATAATATAGTAGAGTGTGTTGTACATAACTTTGAGTTCTAACACACACCATAACCAATCAAACTAGTCGTTACAAATAGTAATACCCACTTTTTGAAATTTTATAAATTTTATCTTTCACAATGGACTTCATTTTTGGATTTGGAATATCGAAATTATCCTATGATGAAATTTTGGTATTTGTCTGAAAACATTCAATTTTTGATGAATAGTGAAAAACACTAAGTCATGGTCTAAAACCGAATTTTTATTTAAAAAATTATTTATTTTATTTAAATTTAAGTAAGGTAAAAATGGATAGATAATAGCTATATAACTTCAATGTAATTCATTGGAGTTAGTTTAAAATCATTTTAGATATATAAAAATTAAATGGAACTTTTCACCGTCATTTACCCACCTCCTCAGACAATTTGGAAATTCACATAAAATATAATTTTACCACTTCTGTGAGTGAAATTTTCAAAATCCGAGAGACACGATTAATATCACGGAGTAAAAAATTTTTCAATAAAATAAAAATAGTTTTTGGTGAATAGTATCTTTTTACTTTTATTAATCACAGTTAAAAGAAAATAGGGTAATTAAGGGAAAATGATATTAATATTAACCTAAAACTTGTCCTAATATATTGGAGAACTGTATCTCGACCAAAAAACATTAGGAATAAAATATTATCATTTAGGTCCACTTGGATTAGATTAGGATATTTATTATTATTTAATTCAAAGAAGAGTTAAAAGAGTTAAAATCAAAGTTTAATTACTAAAACATTTTTAATATAGGGTTATTCATAAGATAAATTAGATTATAAATATTCATTAGAAATATAACAATATTTCATACATAATGGTATTTTATTTATAATTTTTAGAAATTAAATAATTTAATTTATTTATGACACAATTGTGATGCAGTAATTATCTAATTAATGAAATATTAAAATAATTGATATTATAAATATCAAAAGAAATGTAATTTGAGGATTTTTATGAATTAAAATAATTTTATATGTCAATATGACATATTAGTATTGGTTATATAAATTTTTTTTGAAGTAATAATGCTGTTATGAAATTATCAAAAACAAAATACCCAATAGTGTCAAAATTGACATAAAAGAGTTTTTAAAACAATTATTATATTATTAATTGATATTCAGTTCCAAAAAATCTATGGATTGGAAAAAGGACTTATATCATGATAGGTGTATCTTTAATGGACCACTTAGGGGTCTCTTAGAGGTTTATAGTATGTTTATTGACTATATATTACAAAAATACAAAGAGACATTGTAAGTGTCAAACTAATTAACTAAGAGTAAAAACTAAAAGATAAGGCTAATAAAGTGACCCAAACATGGTTACAACTTATTGGTTGAAATTATTTCGACCCATACCCACCTTATCTTTTAAATAATCCACTTTGGAGCCATTAGAAACCGAATATTAATTTATTATAAAATAATATTTCTTGCTTTTTCTAAGGTTCCCCTCACCCCTCTTATAAAAGGGAACTCCCCCTTCTCACTAATTCACACTTTCAAAGCCTTTTGGTTTGGCCAAAATCTGCCCGAATACCCTCTCAAATATCCTCCCTTCATCAAATATGCCTTACTTTAGTCATAAATCCAACCTAATGATACCTTTTGATCAAATCAGAAGGAAGAACCCGAAGAAGAGGTAATGTATTCACCACCCTCTTTCAAGTTCATTTCATCTTCAACTTATTCTTTCTTTGTTATTCCAATTCTAAAATAATAACTCTAGTATAGTATATGTACTGTAATGTTATTATAAATATGCTACAACCATATTCAGTATATTTTCCATCCTTTGAATCACATGTCACCATATGTGTGTACGTACGACGTACCGTCTCCACGTCGTGGTGTAATTGTTGTTCAATAAATTATTATTTGGAAGGGTATAATAATGATGTGTAATTCATGTAAATAATAAATATAACATAATAATTATTCTATATATATCATATACCATCCAATTATATATTATTTTAATATCAAAAGATTGATATTGTCGCTCATGCGTACGTACGGACTACCGTCTCTACAAACGTGATGAGATTCATTCCCTATCATATCCATTCAAGAATAATTCTCATTTAATGATTAAAAATAATTTTTATGGATTTAATATAAATCTGGATATTAATAATATACAAACTATCCATAACAAACATGACTTATGTAACAAAACATATAAAATAAAATGAGTAAGTTAACACTCAAAATGACAATAATACTAAAATATTATTAACAAAGCATTAATAAAAGATCATACAGGATATCATAATTTTGTATATGATACTTGTATGACTTAATATCAATATTTTAACTATTATAAAAGAGCTTAACCTACCCTCTCCCAAGGAAAAGTACAAGGTAAGGTTTTATTTCACAATCTCTTCTTTATCCAAAGTTGTTTATACATAATTTTCTACTGGGACCTCTTTATCATCCACATCCATGTTTCTTAAAAATGTATTTCAAATCATTATTACTATTTTACAGACTCTGGGATAAAGTCAGTTATACCCTTGTTTAATTTTTATAAGAATTTTATAAAGGAATCATTCTGTCGTTTTATAAACAAGGCCCTTTTTAACATTTTCGACAGAATTAAGGTAAGAATGTCTTTTATAACTTATACGGTGGGTGCAACTATTTTCTGCTATTATAAAATAGTCGAATATTCCCTTACAAGCATATAAGAATATTTTCAAAGTAAATGTATTATTTTATAATTATGTTACTTTTAAATGTTTTCAAAAAAAGAGATATTTCTCTCAAATAGTTCTGATTTCATGTATGTCAACATCCTTTGATGGATTTTAAGATTATTTGAATGTTATTTATTATGATACAAAACTTATATATTGTAATGAAGGTTTTGTGATATTTTAGACTGTGGATGTGTTATTTTTATACCATTCATGTTTTATGGAGAAAGTATTTACCTTTCGTATTGTAGTTTTAATACGAATGTTTATGTTATGTTTAAACCTGTTCATATGAGGAATGCATTGGACTTAATATGTGACAGGTGGAGCCCACTGTAACTCCTCGATGCATCAGTAGGTCTCATGAGAAAAACTACTGTCTTGGCATAAGGCCTTGAAAAAAACTTATTTGTACTCTTGGCACAAGGCCTTGACTATGTGGTTATGATAGTCTGGCATTATGCATTCCATCTTTATTAAAGTGGTTATTGATATTGCATGTGATTGTTCGACTAGTAGACTTTCCATTTTAATAATTAAATGGAATTATTTCATTTTATCTTTTCCATATAATGCTGATGTTCATGTTTAAAAGGATTTTGTTTTAGTTATACATTGCCTTAAATTTCTATGCATATTTATGGAAGTTTCCGCTATATTTTTATCCTTAATAAGAATTTGAGCTCACCCCTTTCAATGTTTTATTTTTTACAGGATGTGAAGAAGTAATTTATGAACGACCTACATAGATAATATGAGGGGATATAAAGACATGATGTTGTTGTCTTATTTTTCACTTAATGATGTAATGTAAATTTTATTAATGTATCTAGTTATTCCAAGGATATTAAACTAATCAGTCTTTCGAGACTTTATCTTTTGTGATCATGCCAATGTTATGTAAAAATGCACCGACACTTGGGAACTATGGTCGGTGTGTTAAAGTTGGTATTAGAGGTAGTTTAGTACTATCCTTGGAATATACATTTAGATAAACTCTGATTAGAGCACATATCCCTAAGATAGGCATTAAAGATTAGTATAGAAGAACTTCCTAGAATTTTGGTATTATAGAGATTTTGTGAGTTTTCCGAGAAATACATCCTTGTCTGGATACGAGCAGGTAGAGGTGGATCTAGCACAGATGTACCTAGGGGTACGACCCAAAAACACCGCTTTAAACTAGACTCGAACGGGAACCGGTGCACGACAACGAGCCTTGATGAACTCTTGGTTACGACACTCCCGGGGGATATTCTTAGGATAATTCTAATTTTACTTACAAACCATTATGAAGGGTTTATGAGTATATAATTCCTCAAAGAAATTTTTTTTATGATTATGGATTATATCTATAAACTATTAAATTTATATTAAGTGTTTAACAAGTGTAAAATTATGTATTTTGATTCATAAACTGATCTAGTTTATGCCATTTTTTAGAAACGGCACCTAGTGGAAGGAATGGAAACTGTATCAATGTACACAATCCATGTAGGGATTTCCCTCCTGCTCAAGATAATTATAACGGAGCTGGTGATACAACTAGTGCTGGTCAGTTTATCACCATACTGGGACAACTCACTCTATTTATGAATAATAACCTTTATCTTATGAAGAACCCTGATCCGCAACGTGGATGGTCAATGTTAGACCGCTCCATGAGGAAAAAACCACCAACATTTAATAGAGGTACAAATCCATTAGTATCTGAGCAATGTATAAATTCCCTAGTGAATATATTTCAGGATTTGGGGAGTAGTGAAAGGGAAAAAGTTGTCATGGCAGTTTATTGCCTCACTGGAGATGCTGATCAATGGTGGTCATTGATACAAAACACGAAGGAAGATGATGAAGTATCAAAAATGGAATGGAGGGAGTTCAAAGATATTTTCTTTGAAAAATACTTTCCTCGTGATCATCGAGAAGATATAGAATGGAAATTTCTGAGTCTGAGGTAAAAGGAGGATGAGAATGTTGTAATGTATAAGGATAACTCTACATAGTTAGTGAGGTAGGCTACAAATTATATATGTAACCCAAGAAGTAAGATTGATCATTTCTTTGATGGGTTAAAACCGCTTCTCCATCGAGAATTAGTCTCACTAACCTTCTCATTGTACGAAGATATTGTCTCATGTGCTATCAAGACCGAAAAGTAATTCTCTAAGTCTTATGACTTTAAAGTAAAGCAGGAGAAAAAGAGATCTACTGATCACTCATGGAATGGAAATAAGGGGAATAAGGGAAATGTTGAATATCCATCCTACAGTAAATGTGAGAAGAAACACCCTGGTACTTGCTAAAAGGAATGGGAGTCTGTTACAAGTGCGGTGAAAAAGGCCACCAAACTCATGATTGCAAGGGGAAGAAGGAAGTTACTGATGTCCAATGCTACAATTGCAGGGAGATGGGACATTATGCAGATGAATGTCCTATGCATCAGGGGAAATTACCTCAAAAAAAGACAAGGGATCAAGGCCAAGCTTATGCTATCACTATTGTGAAGTAGAATCTCCAAAATACGTGGTGGTGGGTAATTTAATTGTTTCCTCAAGTTTAGAAAATGCATTATTTGATTCTGGATCATCGCATTGTTTCATATATTCCTGATTTGCTAAGAAAATTAGATATTTCCAATTTGATTTAACAGGGGAGTTGTCAGTTAAAACTCCTAAGGTAATTATCATTGCAAACATGTTTTTTAAATCAGTCACACTTAGAGCACATAAATTTTCATTATCTACGGATCTCATCATCATACTTATGATTGAATTTGAAATAATCCTCAGTATGGATTGGCTTTCGGACCATGATGCAAAAATTTATTATAAGAAGAAGGAGGTTACTATTTTTGATGATGATGATAAGGAAAACCATATATTTAGAGTGGAATCATCACCACCTAATTCTTACCTAGATCCACCCCCAGTAGATCATCTATGTTCAATTATTGGGGAGGAAGAGAATGAAATGACTGTGGGTGAGGAAATGAATGTTCAAATAGAGGATGTACCTATTGTGAAAGAATATATAGATGTGTTTCTAGAAGATTTACCTGGACATCCTCCAGAACGAGAAGTTGAGTTTTCCATTGATTTAATTCTTGGATCAAGGCCTATATCGAAGACCCCTTAAAGAATAGCCACTATGTAATTAGTTGAACTAAAGAAACAAATAGTGGAATTGAGTAATATGGGATTTATTCTCCCTTGTGTTTATCCATGGAGAGCCTCTATTCTTTTTGTTAAAAAATAATATGGATCTATGATGTTATGTATCGACTATAGGTAAATCAATGTTATAACAATAAAGAACAAGTATCCCCTACCTCGCATTGATGATTTATTTGACCAACAGCATAGAGCTCAATAATTTTCAAAGATTGGCCTTAGATATGGATATCATCAGTTGTGTGGGAAGAAGGAATACATTCTGAACAAAACATTTCAAACCATGTACGAGCATTATGAGTTTATAGTAATTCCTTTTGGATTGACTAATTCACCCTCTATATTCATTGATCTAATGAATAGATTTTTCACGGAATATCTTGATGAATTTGTGGTTGTATTTATTGATGATATCTTGGTATACTCCAAAATCTACGAAGATCATGAAAATCACTTGCGCATTATTCTGAAGACTCTGAAAAGACATGAATTATATATAATGTTTATCAAGTGTGAATTCTGGCTTCATGAGATTTCTTTTCTTGGAAATACACTTTCTAAAGATGGAATATATATTGATCCTTCAAAGACCAAGGCTATCCAAGAATGTCCTGCATCGACTATTATAACTGAGGTACACAGTTTTATTGGTTTAGCGGATTATTATCGACATTTCGTCCCGAATTTTTCCTGGTTGGATAACCCAATAACAAATCTCACACGTAATGGGGTTAAATTTGATTGGAAAAAATAGTGTGAAGATTGTTTCGAAGAACTAAAGAGAAGATTAGTCAATGATTCTACATTGACTCTACCATCAGGGAATGATGGGTTTGTTATTTACAGTGATGCATCGAAGAAAGGACTTGGTTGTGTCTTTATGCAGAATGACATGGTTATTTCCTAATTATCAAAACAATTGAAAATTCATGAGGAAAACTATCCTACTCATTATCTCAAGTTAGCAGCTGTGATCATTTCTTTGAAGATATGGATACACTACCTCTATGGTGAAAATGTGAGATTTATACTGATCACAAGAGTTTGAAGTATATTTTCTCAAAAAAAGAACTCAACATGAGGAAATGGAAATAGCTTGAATTACTCATGGATTATGATTACGCGATACACTCCCACCCGGGGAAGGCAAATAAGGTGGTAGATGCTTTGAGCAGAAAAGATCATGGAATTTTGAACAATATGAGAATTAAAAGGGATTCAATTTTCATGGATCTAGTGAAGATTGAAATGGGAATAACCATGGAAGGTGAAACATCAATGCTTTTTCAAATGGATTCCAACCCATCTTTACTTGAAGGGATTAAGAGTTCTCAGACTGATGATGAATAGTTTCAAAATAAGATTAAAGATGTGAAGGATGGGAGATTGAGAGACTTTGTGTATGAAGAAGGAATATTAAAATTTGGGAAGAGACATTGTGTTCCTGATATACCTAATATTAAATGGGAATTGTTAGATGTTTCTCATAGCGCCAATTTCTCTATACACCCTGGGAGCACAAAAATGTATAGATATTTGAAGGAACATTTTTTGTGGGAAAACATGAAGAGGGAGACTGCTGATTTTGTGTCAAGATGTATGGTTTTTCAATAAGTGAAAGCTGGACGGAAATAGCTTGGAGGAGTCATGCAACCTCTTCCCATACCGGAGTGGAAATGGGATGATATTGCGATGGAATTTTTCATGAGGCTACCAAATACTCCTAGAAGGAACGATGTAATATGGGTTAATGTTGATCATCATACCAAGTCAGCACATTTTCTTAACATAAGAGAAGATCTAAAACTTTAATGTCTATCAAGAATATATATTATAGAAGTTGTGAGACATCAGGGAGTACCCCTATCGATTGTTTCTGATCGTGATCCCTGTTTTACTTCAAGATTCTGGAAGAGTCTTCAGAAGGCCTTTGATAATGTACTTCGTTTGAGCACTTCATACCACCCTAAAATAGATGTACAATTAGAATAGAATATTCAAACCTTAGAAGACATGTTGAGATCATACTCACTTGACTTTCAGGGTTTGTGGGATCAATATTTACCTCTTGTGGAATTTTCCTATAACAATAGCTTCCATTCAAGTATTCGGATGGCACCATATGAAGAATTTTATGGAAAGAGACGTTGCACACCAACCTGTTGGGATGACGTTAGTGAAAGAAAACTCATAGGCCCAGAACTGGTGGAGGAAACGATGGAAAAGGTGAAGGTAATTCAAAAACAGATCAAAGCAACTCAATGTCGGTAGAAGAGCTATGTCGATAATCAAAGGAAGGATTTGGAATTTCATGTAGGAGATCATGTTTTCTTGAAGGTATCTCCATGGAATGGAGTTATAAGTTTTATTAAGAAAGGTAAATTGAGTCCCAGGTACATCAGACCTTTCAAAATTCTAGAATGAATTGGTGTTGTAGCTTACTATTTGGTAATGCCGCCAAGCCTCTTCAAAGTTCATGATGTGTTCCACGTATCACTGTTGAGAAAATACATGCATGATCCAACACATGTACTCACTTATGAAGAATTAGAAATAGAACCCAATCTGTCTTATTACGAAAATCCCATCAGGATTCTTGATACAAGAGAACAAGTGCTGAGAAACTGGACGACTCGTCTGGTAAAAGTTATATGGAGGAACCATAAGATGGAAGAGGAAACATGGGAACCCGATGAAGTTATGATGAGGAACCACCCGATCCTTTTCATGTAGTATTATTCTAGAAATCTCTAGGACAAAATTATTTAAAGTAGGGTAGATTGTAACACCCCAAGCTACCACGGTATGATTCTCTTTGAATAATACAGTTGCGTGTGTTGTACGCAACTTCGAGTTCTAACACACACCACAACCAATCAAACTAGTTGTTACGAATAGTAATACCCACTTTTTTATATAATATAAATTTTATCATTCAAAATGGACTTCATTTTTGGATTTGTAATATAAAAGTTATCCTAGGATGAAATTTTTGTATTTTTCTGAAAACATTCAATTTTTGATGAATAGTGAAAAACACTAAGTCAGGGTTTAAAACCGAATTTTTATTTGAATAATTATTTATTTTATTTAAATTTATTTAAGGTAAAAATGGAAACATAAAACCTATATATGTTCAATTTAATTCATTGGAGTTATTTTAGAATCATTTTAGATATATAAAAATTTTATGGAACTTTTCACCGTATTTTACCCAGCTCCTAGGAGAATTTGGAAATTCACATAAAACATAATTTTAACACTTTTGTGAGTGTAATTTAAAAAATCCTAGAGACATGGTTAATATCATGGAGTAAAATGTGGTTCAATGCGATAAAAATAATTTTTGGTGAATAGTAATTTTTTACTTTTATTTACGGCAGTTAAAAGTAAATAGGGTAATTAAGGGTAAAAATGCTATTAATATTACACAAACACATGTCCTAATTCTATTGGACAAGTTTATATCAACCATAAACAACCTTAGGAATAAAATATTATCATTTAGGTCCTCATGGTTTAGATTATGATATTTATTATTATTCAATTCAAAGAATAGTTAAAAGAGTTAAAATCAATGTTTAATTACTAAAACATTTTTAATATAGGGTTATACATAAGATAAATTAGATGATAAATATTAATTAGAAATATAAATAGATTTCCTACATAATGGTATTTTATTTATAATTTTTAGAAAATAAATAATTTAATTTATTTATGACACAATGGTGATGTAGTAATTACCTAATTAATGAAAAATTAAACAAATTGATATTATAAATATCAAAATAAATGTAATATGAGACTTTTTATGAATTACATTAATTTTATAGGTCAATATGACATATTAGTATTGGTTATATAATTTTTTCTAAGTAATAAGGCTTATAAAAAATTATTAAAAACAAAATACCCAATAGTGTCAAAATTGACATAAAAGAGTTTATAAAACAAATATTATATTATTAATTGATATTTTATTCCTAAAAATATAAGGTTCTGCCAAAGGAATTATATCATTATATTTGTATCATTAATTGACCACTTTGGGGTCTCTTAGAAGTTTATAGGATGTTTATTGACTATATAATATAAAAATAAAAAATAAACATGGTAAGTGTCAAACTAATTAAAAAAGAGTTAAAACTAAAAGATAAGATTAATAAAGTGATACAAACCTGTCTAAAACCTATTGGTTGAAAGGGGTTATACCCATACCCACCATAAAATTTAAATAATCCAATTTTGAGCCATTATAATCCGAATATGAATTTATTATAAAATAATATTTCTAGCTTTTCCTAAGGTGCCCCTCACCCCTCTTATAAAAGGGCACTCTCCCTTCTCACTAATTCACACATTCAAAAACTTTGTCTTCATCCAAACTCTACCCAAATACCCACTAAAATATCCACCCTTAATCCTATAGGCCTCACTTTAGTCATAAATCCAACCTAAGGAGCCCTTTTGATCAAATCAAAAGGAAGAACACGAAGAAGAGGTAATGTTTTCACCACCCTCTTTCAAGTTCATTTCTTCTTCAACTTCTTCATTCTTTGTAATTCCAAATATAAAATAATAACTACAGTGTATTATATATACTTTTATTTTATTATAAATATGGTATAACCATATTCATTATTCTAGCCAACCTTTGAATGACATGTCACCATATGTGTATACATACGGCTTACAGTCTCCACATTGTGGTGTAATTGTTATTCAATAAATTATTATTTGGATGGGTATAATAATGATGTTTATTTCATGTAAATAATAAATAAAACATAATAATTATTATGTATATATGTTATACCATCCAATTTTATTTTATTTTATTTTTAAAAAGAATGATATTGTCGCTTGTGCGTACGTACAGACTACCGTCTCCACGAACACGATGAGATTCATTCCCCATCGTATCCATTCAAGAGTAATTATCATTTAATGATTAAAAATGATGTTTAAGGACTTGATATCATTCTGTATATTAATAAGACACATCCTATCCATAAAAAACATGACTTTCATAACAAATGATATAAAATAAAACGAGTATGTTAACACCCAAAATGACGATAATACTAACATATTATTAACAAATCATTGATAGAAGATCATATATGATATCCTAATTATGTATATGGTTCTTTTATAACATAATAACAATTTTTAACTATTATACATGAGGTTAACCTACCCTCGACCAAGTAAAAGTACAAGGTAAGGGTTTATTTCACAATCTCTTCATTATCCGAGGTTGTTTATACGTAATAATCTTCTAGGACCTCTTTATCATCCACATCCATGTTTCATAAAAATGTATTTCAAATATTTCTTACTATTTTACAGACTATGGGTTAAAGTCATTTATACCCTTGTTGACTTTTGATAAGAATATTATAAAGGAATCCTTCTGTTGTATTCCAAACAAGGTCCTTTTTAACCTTTTCGACAGAATTAAGGTAAGAATGTCTTTTTTAACTTATATGCGGGTGCGGCTATTTTCCGCCGTTATAAAATCGTTGAATCTTCCCTTAAAAACTTATAAGAATATTTTCAAAGTAAATGTTTTATTTTATAATTATGTGACTTTTAAATTATTTCAAAAAAAGATATATTTCTCTTAAATAGTTTTGATTTCATCTATCTCATCATCCTTTGATGGATTTTATGATTATTTGAATGTGATTTATTATGATACAAAACTTATAAATTGTATTGAAGGTTTTTTGATATGTTTGATTTTGGATGTGTTATTTTTATACCATTCACGGTTTATGGAGAAAGTATTTACATTTCGTATGGTACTTTTAAAACGAATGATTATGTTATGTTTAAACCTCTCCATATGAAGAATGAATTTGACTTAATATGTGACGGGTGGAGCCCGCTATTGCTCCTAGATGCATCGGTAGGTCTCATGAGACAAACTAGTGTCTTGGCATCAGGCCTTTAAAAAAACATATTTGTAGTCTTGTCACAAGTCCTTGACTATGTGGTTATGATAGTATGAATTATGCATTCCATCATTATAAAAGTGTTTGTTGATATTGAATGTGATTATTAGACTAGTATAATATCCATGTGAAGAATTAAATTGAATTATTTCATTTTATCTTCACCATATTATGATGAATTTCATGTTTAAAAGGCTTTTGTTTTAGTTGTACAATGCATTAAATGTTTATGCTTATTTATGAATTTCCTGCTATACTGTTATCCTTACTAAGCATCTGATCTCACCCCTTTCAACGTTTTATTTTTCCCTAGATGTGAAGAATTAATTTATGAATGACCTGCAGGGATAGTATGAGGGGATTTGAAGACAAAATGTTGTTGTTTTAGTTTTCACTTTATGATGTAATGTAAAAATTATGAATGTATCTAGTTATTCCAAGGATACTAAACTAATCGGTCTTTCGAGACTTGATCTTTTTTTATCATGCGAATGTTATGTAATAATGCAACGACTCTGGGTAACTAGGGTCGGGGCATTACAGAGGTGATCTCTATGGACTATCCTTAAGCGCCTAGTATGTTTCAATATATATAGTATCCAAATAACTTTTGTTCTCATAGAACATGAATAGGTATATGTGATTCTAAGAAGTCCCCCCAAATTCTAGGATAAGGACCTAATGCATATCCTACCTCATGAATACAATAACTTCCTACAATCCATATATCTTTGTGTGGATGTACTCAGTAAAAACTGTGTGTGAAGGGTTTTTAGAAGCCCTTCCATAAGAATAATTTAAAACGCATGTCCTAGTCTAAAACTATATACCGTGGAATCCCAGGAATGAAAACTATCTCCCAAAAATATATCTCTTCAAAATGATTCACTGCTAAAGTCTCATGTGTAGGAAATAGTTTCACTTTTTTCAAATAGTCAATTATCAACCAAATAGCATCATTATTATATGGAATATTTGGAATACCCACCACAAAATACATAGTGACATTAACCCAATTAAGTTCAAAAATGGGAAACAACTATAAGAATCCAACATGTTATTGATTATCATCCTCCACATCGTGACATGTTTATCATCCTATCACAAACTATACAATATCCTTTTTCCATCATGACAACCAAAACTATCAATGTAGGTCAAGGTACATTTTTGTCAAACTCAGATGCACTGTAGAAGGCATAAATTCTTGCATCATCTCCAACCATATACTCAGAGGAACAACAACCATATTTCTTACATCTATATTCTCATCCTCACTAATATTATAATCTTAATGTGACTCACCACCTTCACAAATTTACCTTGAGGACAAACATTCTAGATCCAGATATTGTCTTTCCTTGATGTGATTCAAAATTTTAGACTCCAATGAAACATATATGAGATTTATATTCTCTGGGCCATCCTATAACACTACATGAATCTCAACCATCAATGAAACCATCTTCCTCTAGGATCTGTACTCATAAAATACACGAGTTTGTGTTTTCATACATGAAGTTTTTGTGGAATTTTCTCTCTTCCCTATCATATATGTTAGCTCAAAATGATAATTATTCATATAATCAACCCACCTACACTAACTATGAATCTAATATCGTGGTGAAATGATAGAATTTAAGATATTTTGATCGGTATACACCATAAACATATCACCAAAAGATAATACTACCAACACATTATAGAATAAACATATTCAGATAACTCGAGGCCATCCATAGTGTAATTCCATTTTTTTGGCCTCAATTATCATGACCCAAATTTCTTAACCCAATCTCTATATATTAAAAATTCTCCAAGACTAATCCTAGAAGCTTTAGAAGACACTATATACTCCTCATCTGGATCTGGTAGGATCACTATTGGCATCGTTATCAAGATTTTATTTAACTCATAGAAGTAATTACCACAATCTCAAGACCGTAAAAAATAATTCTCTTCTTGGTCATTCTAGAAAAAGGTTCTTCCAATATTGAAAAGTCATGGATAAACCTCAAATATTAGCCATCCGGTTATAGAAAACTACATATTTTATATTCTTTCTTAGGTTTCTCCAATGATACAAATACATAAACCTTTTCAAGTTCCAATGAAACACCATCTTGTGAGATGATGTGAAATAAGAAAAGTACTCAACTAATCCATAATTTACACACAGATTGATTGAATTATAGCATATTCTCTCTTAGTGTAGTGAGTATGAAGTCAAGATATTTAGAATTATTTGTCCTAAGTATTGTAATACACCAAGATGTAATCTATAAAAATCAAAAATATAATCCTTTGTACAGGTATAATTATGTTTATCATTTCCATAAACAATGTTGGCGTGTTCATTGTCCGAAAAGTCATTTTAATTAATTCATATAGGCCATACAATCTTTTGAAAGAAGTCATCGGTATATAATATGTTTCATATCACAAAGAATTATACCCATATCTAATGTCAATAATTTATAAGACACAAGATCCACAAAAATGGTAAAAAATATCATTGATATATAGACGAAGATATGGATTCATCACATTCATCATTTTTATCTTCTTGTAGTCAACAAACCAATATAATGTCATGTAATCCTTAATTTCTAAATGAATAGAGAAAACAATGGTGAAGTAATTTGATGGATAAACCCCTTATCCATCAACTCTTCCAACAAAGACCTAAGATATTTATGCTCTATAGGTTCCATGGTGGTTAGTGGAAGAGAAAATATATTATCTCTAGGAATGAGCATAATGGTAAATTCACATCTATATTAGGCGTCATCCTTGAGAAATTTTAAGGTAAATTCCCGAAATCCTTTCCACCATTGGTGGAAATTTATCTTTCATTTCACCATTGACATCTCGAAACAGACTAGCTAACTAGTTGGTGAGATCCCCCAGTATTTTTTGAACGTGCCTTAAACATCCCACCATGATATCCCATTATCCACGGTAAATATAATTTTCACCCTTTGGAGACATAAATGTCACTATCCTATAGAAATAATATATGTACACACAGTATTCCCCTTACGAGTCCATACCCAAAATCAGATCAAAGCCTATCATTTCTATAATGTTATAATCCCAGAGAAAATGATACTCCACGACATTAATGGAAAACCACTTACACAAATAGATGTCTCTAGAGAATCAACCATGGGTGTATAGATTGTGATAACTTCGATTGGAAACTCCACCGCTAGAATCAACCCATTCATAAGTTCTACATATTTAAAAGAATGGGAGGAACCAGTATCATATAAATCACTAGTAATTAAAGAATATATAATAGTATAACCCTATGTATCTATGGTCTGTCCTAACTATTCACCAATATAGGATGAACTGAAAGAAACAATCTTAACCATCTTCCATATGATGAATTCAAATACCCAGGAGGAACGCCACTATATTAATACAGGTGATCATTTCCTGAAGCACCATTTCCACTACCTCTTCCACCACATCTAATATAACTCCAACTTCCAGATTAGTACGTTGTAGACTAACCTCTTCATATACTATGGTTTTGTCTATCCCCCCATCAATACCCATCTCTGTTGGGTTCCTGCAGAATTATTTTCGATGTCATATCCTACCAAAATCTCAGCACATTACAAGTGGTTATTGAAAATGTCAACAAAATTTAACTGTCCGACTGCACTTGTGGAAGATAAATGATGTATGATCCTATGTAATAGATAATTCCCACCGAATAATCTCCTTTTTTATGCTTTGGTCAACATTATCATAGTGCATATTCCAACCCTCTAAAGATGTACCTCCTAATCATTCAATAGAAACCATATATCCTTCTCTAGAAGACACGTTAATTCCCCTCAGATATGATATCCTAATCCACCACCTCATTAAAACTTATTTAACCAAAATATGTTATCATGGGACATAATATCATATTAAATCCTTTACGAAAACCATTATACCATAGTAAAATTATCTCCGACCAATTGTGGAGAAAATCATTGAAAATCTATAAAGTGTCTTATATACTCCACCACAGACAAACTCCCATAAGTTAATATCATGAACTAAGATTCCCTCTCCTACCTGAGAATATTTATTAAAATTTCATCCTAGAAATTCTATAAAATTCCATCCACTCCAAAGTGTCCAGATATCCACCAAAAGTCTGGATGTCCCACCAATGCTTCTCTTTACCACATAAAATGTAATCAACCAATTTAACTATTTTATTAGTTGGAGTCTCTAGGTGGTCAAGTATCATCTAGATAGAACCATTAAAGAACTCAGCAGCCTTAGGTACACCATATCTAGATATATTTTTTGGGTTTTGTAGCTAAAACTCCCATGCCAATTCATACACACATTTCACTTCCTGTTGGGGACAATTTCCCTATAAACCGCATGGAATGAGAAAAGTTATCATGAAACTAATATCCAACTCCTTTACACAGCACAATCAGTTCCTCGTGTTCTTCTATTTGAAGATCATTTCCATGAATATCATTCAGTTTTCCAATCAATAAAGATCTTCATTGAGTCATTTCTCTACAATGAAAAACATAGATCTTTGGAAAAAACGGACAATAATGACACTATTAATTAGAAGTATTCACATAAATACATACTAAGTCATCCACCACGACCCACCAAATAGTCAAAACCGAGTCCCTATAACTACCCATAAACATCCTTCATCTTGGAAATGGTTAAAAAAAGTGAGAGATCATCATAACTAATTTTCTCAATGTAAACTGATTTATAAAAAAAATCGTCACAAAACATTAAATTCCCTATCTAGAAAAATTTTTAGTTCTACTACACAATCACGGAAAAAAATTTAATTTCATGAACTTCACCCACAACCCATTTTCCTGTGCATTCCTAAAATGATGCATGCCATAAAAATTCTTGAGTTCCTAGAATGTTGAATTCATACTCAACTCACATTCTATACTATTTCATGATTAAAATATCATTAAATATCATAAATAATAATCACATCACACATCTTGTTTATCACTAGATGTGAAATAACATCCAACTATAACAAAACACATCAATAAAAACAATACCACCTTGGGTACTTGGGTTTTTCCACCAAGAATTGGTTAGATACTCCCAAGCATGATATCATAGCTAAGGCCTAACTCATCCTAGTCACTTGTATTCATTTCCTAAATAATAATACAAGTGAAAATAAAATTAAAACCACTCTCATACAACATTTTAATGTTATTAACCAGGTAACACACATTGGTTCCCCATGTATATCTATTACATGTCATCAAGCATGCCTCCCCATCAACCAGAAGCTAATGACTTGTATTGAGGGTGTAATATATCAACATGGGAAGACAATATCCTCTTTACCAATGTAGAATAACTATAGAAATAATGAATCTAAATCCAAATTATAACCAAAAACTTAAAAAAAGTATCACATCCTGACTAAAATAAGAATACAATATCAAAATCTAAGTAATAAATATGTCGTTCAAAAATACACATCATGTTTATAATGAAAAAATATTAAAGGTATATTGAAACTCCCAAGATGGTCCCAAAACTATTTTTTATTTCCAAATCCATGCACAATCCCAACTCAACCATCTAAAATTGATCTATTGACCATATCTAGTCAATAAAACATGAATTCTATTTGGGTACTGATAAGGATTCCTGAGTAAGGTATTAGTACAACTCAGTAGGACAACACAAATTGCATCTAAAATAGTATCTAGTCAATATAAATGTATGAAAATTTATTACTAATAAATTAAAATTTAAAAGGTTAGTAGTTATCTTATTTCATTATTCATTAATTAACCATAGAATTTACATGATTTAGGAAATCACCCAACCCATCAATTCCATCATTGGTTTGTGGGAGAGTCTGAACTACCCCAATGGGATATCACTTATCATAATACCATAGTTATAATTTCTAATTTCATTTAAATTCCTTTCACAATCATTCACATCCATAGTACAATGCTAATATCAAGGAAATATAAGGAAGGGTATATCACCCTTCCAATATTTTGAGCATCAGTCCTTGTCTCATGTCCCATGGTTATTTAGCGCATCAGTCCATATCCCATACAACAATAATCACATGCATGAATTTGGGTATAGAATGTCTTTTCAAGCAACCGATGGGTATTTGGATCATTATTCCATGTCCTATAACCCATTTATCAATCATTCTGAATATATCTTATAAACCACATTTAATATGGTTAATTAATTTTAACCCTCTCATCGATATTTCAAAACATTTTATACCCTTTGTATTTCCATAAAATACATGGTTAAATACATTAATAACATTAAATAATATGATAATTAACTAATAATCCATTTATCAAAATGTAATCATACATCCCACTATGACATTAAGGATAAGAGAAAAATCCCATAATCCATATTTTCAATTAATTCATAAACACATTAATTGTCCAATTAAACAAACAAATTAATAATGAAAATCAATATTTAATTAATTATCCAATTCCAGAATCACAAAATTTCATTAATTTTTTAACCTATTAATTAATCAAGTTCCAAAAATTTTATTATCATAATGAAAAAAAATCAATTTTCCCATGTTAAAATAATTTATTAATCACATGTAAAATCAATAAATAAATTCAATCGTTTCATTTTTCTGTTAATAAATTAATCAATTAAATTCATGATTCAAATTTCAAACATTCCAATTGAAATTTAACAAAATGTACATGTAATGTGAATTCAAATATATGTGCATTAAATTTAGACAACCTAAATAAATAACCTTAATGATTGCTCACTAATGGAAATCAATAATAGAAGCAGATTGATCAAGAACATGTGGATGAAATAGATCTTGACAGAAAAATTATATCCATGATAAAACCAATTATATCTATGAAAACCTAAATCAAAACAAATTCCTATTGAGAAAAATATTTTCTTTTTCATCAAGATAGAGTGATGGGAAAGACATGAAACAAAATAGGATGAGAATCTGTTACCAAGAGAGGTGAAGATCCTTCAATCCATCTATCAATCCATTATAAATAGTGTTCAGAAGCCATAATAATTCATTTTATGCCTCCTAGAATTATAGGAATTAGTTAGGGTTGAATTTTGTTGAATTATATAAAATTCTATGATTTAGGGATTTTTAATCTAATTTTTTCTGGTTTGAATTTCTATGTGCCCAGCTTCCTGCAAGGAGTCCCTGATTTTCCATAACCATGTTCCTAACAATGTGCCTCCTCCTATAAAAATGTAAAGTTAATATAATGATGGAACATTTTCGTCCAAACCATTACCAACTATGTAATCCTCTTCTTCATGGGGTTTAAATGGATTCTAGGGTAGGGTGCAAGGTTTGTTAAAATTGTGAGCCAATAGTGAACTTCCCAAAACCTCTCCAAAAACATCTATATACCACCGAAACACATCCAAGATAAATCCCAAAAAATATATACTCAAAACCAAGAAATAATAACCTAAAAATCCAATTCATATATAGAAATTTTTGGGATATTACAGATTCTATTTGTAATGTAACAGTCTAGACTATCCTTCTTATGGATGTGTGAACCAACTATCCATTAACCTGAAGGGCATTACCTAACCCCAGTACCAGGAAATTAGTGCATGGGTATCACATGAATACAAATAGGAAGAATTATTCTCAATAATAAAATTAAAATTATTACAAATAATTTATATTTAATTTCCAACATGAAATGTTTGTACGTCAGACACTCATGCCAAAGATTGAATGTAACACCCCAACCACAATTACCCAGATTCGGTGCATTATTACATAACATTGGCATGATCACAAAAGATCAAATCTCGAAAGAACGATTAATTTAGTAGTCTTGGATGCAGTAGATATATTCATAAGTCTTACATTATATCATAAAGAAAAAAAACTACAACAACATCTTGTCTTAAAATCCCCTCATATTATCCCTGCAGGTCATTCATAAATTACTTATTCAAATCCTCGGAAAAATAAAACATTGAAAGGGGTGAGCTCAGATGCTCAGTATGGATAACAATATAGTGGAAACATTCATAAATAAGCATAAACATTTAAGGCAATGTATAACTAAAAAAATCCTTTTAAACTTGAACTTCAGCATAATATGAAAAAGATAAAATGAAATAATGACATTTACTTTTTCATGTGGATATTCTACTAGTCGAATAATCACATGGAATATCAATAACCACTTTCATAATGATGGAATGCATAATGCCAGACTATCATAACCACGTAGCCAAAGCCTCCTACCAAGACTAAAAATAAGATTTTGTCAAGGCCTCGTGCCGAGACACTAGTTTGTCTCATTAGACCTACTGATGCATCGACGAGCTATAGCGAGCTCCACCCGTCAATTATTACATCCAATGCATTCCTCATATGAACAGGATTAAACATAACATAAACATTCGTATTAAAACTAGAATACGAAATGTCAATACGTTCTCTATAAAACATGAATGGTATAAAAATATCACATCCATAGTCAAACATATCACCAAACCTTCAATACAATATGGAAGTTTTGTATCATAATAAATCAACTTCAAATAAGCTTAAAATCCATCAAAGGATGTTGACATAGATGAAAACAAAACTATTTGAGGGGAATATCTCTTTTTTTTAAATCATTTAATATTCACATAATTATAAATTAAAACATTTACTGTGAAAATATTCTTAAAAGATTTTAAGGGAAGATTCAAAGATTTTACAACATTGGAAAATATCTGCACCTGACGTATACATTAAAAAGAATACATTCTTACCTTCATTTTGTCGAAAAGGTTAAAAAGGACCTTGTTTGGAAAATGACGTAAATATTCCATTATATAGTTATTATAAAAATTAAAACAAGGGTATAAATTACTTTAACCCATATTCTGTAAAATAGCAAGAATGTTTTGAAATACATTTTTATGTAATATGGATGTGGATGATAAAGAGGTCCCAGTAGATGATTACGTATAAACAACCTCAGATAATGAAGAGATTGTGAAATAAAACCTTACCTTGTACTTTTCCATGGTTGAGGTTAGTTTAACCTCCTTTATAATGATGTAATAATTGTTATTAAATTATACAATAGTCATATACATTAATATGATATCATATATGATCTTTTGACATTGATTTGTTAATAGTATATTAGTATTATCATTGTTTCGAGTGTTAAGAGATTCAGTTTTCTTTATATTCTTTGTTATGTGAGCCATATTTGATATGGATAAGATGTATATTATTCATATACATAATGATATAAGGTCTCAACTTTTTTTATTCATCAAATAATATTTATTATTGATTGGATATGATGGGGAATGTATCTCATCACGTTCGTGAAGACGGTAATCCGTACGTACGCACAATCGACAATAACCTTATTTTGATATTAAAATAATATATAATTGGATGGTATATCATATATACAGAATAATTATCATGTTATAATTATTATTTACATGTATTACAAATCATTATTATTCATTTCCAAATAATAATGTATTGAATAACAATTACACCACGACGTGGAGACGGTAGACCGTACGTACACACGTATGGTGACATGTCATTAAAAAGATGGATATAATACTGAATATGGTTATAAAATATTTATAATAACATCAATGTATATAGAAGATACTAAAGTTATTATTTTAGAATGGAAATTACAATGAAAGAAGAAGTGGAAGAAGAAAGGAACTTGGAAGAGGTTGGTGAAAACATTACCTCTTCTTCGGGTTCTTCCTTTTGATTTGATAAAAAGGGCTACTTAGGTTGGATTTATGACTAAATAAAGCCTCTAGGATTAAGGGATGATTATTGATATGGTATTTGGTTAGAGGTTGTCCGATCCAAAAGGCTTTGAAGGTATGAATAATTGTTTAGAATTGGTGTCCTTTTATAAGGGGGAGGAGGGGCTATTTAGGAAAAACTTAAAGTATTAATGTATAATTAATTCATATTCGGTTTATAATGGCTCAAAAGTGGATTATTAATAGTATAAGGTGGGTATGGGTCTAAAACACTGAATTAATAGATTTTATACAGGTTTGGGTCCCTATAGTAACCTTATCTTTTAGATTTAACTCCTAGATAAATAGTTTGACATTTACCATGTCTCTTTGTATTTTTATATTATATAGTTAATAAACATAGTATATGCTTTCAATAGACCCCAAATTGGTCCATTAATGATACAGATATCATTATATAAGTAATTTGGACGAACTTAATATTTTTAGGAATAAAATATCAATTAATAAAATAATATTTGTTTTAAAAACTATTTTATGTCAATTTTGACACTACTGGGTATTTTGTTTTTGATAAAATCATAAAAGAATTGTTACTTAGAATAAAATTTATATAACCAATAATAATATGTAATATTAACCTATAAAAGTATTGGAATTCATAAAAAGTCTCAAATTACATTTATTTGGATATTTATAATATCAATTATTTTAATATTTCATTAATTAGGTAATTACTGAATCACCATTGTTTCATAAATAAATTAAATTATTTAATGCATAAAATTTATAAATAAATTACCATTATGTAGGAAATATTTTTATATTTTAAATTAATATTTATAATTGATTTTATCTTATGTATAACCCTATATTAAAAAAGTTTCAGTTATTAAACTTTGATTTTAATTCTTTTAACTCTTCTTTGAATTAAATAATAACAAATGTCCTAATCTAATCCAAGTGGACCAACATGGTTCATATTTTATTACTAATGTTGTTTTTGGTCAAATAATACTTATCCAATATAATTATGACATGTTTTAGGGTAATAATAATGTCATTTTTACCCTTAATTACCCTATTTACTTTTTATCGTCGTAAATAAAAGTAAAAAATTACTATTCACCAAAAATTATTTTTATCTTGTAGAACCGCATTTTACCCCTTGATATTAACCGTGTATCTCAGATTTTTGAAATTACATTCATAGAAGTGGTAAAATTATGTTTTATGTGAATTTGAAAATCCTCATAGGAGGTGGGTAAAAGACAATGAGAAGTTGAATAAAATTTTTATATATCTAAAATTATTCTAAACTAACATCAATGAATTAAATTGAACATATATAGGTATTATGTATATATTTTGTCCTAAAATAAATTTAAATAAAATAAATAATTATTTAAATAAAAATTCTGTTTTAAACTATAACTCAGTGTTTTTCATCTTCATCAAAAATGGAATGTTTTCAGAAAAATACCAAAATTTCACCTTAAGATAATTTCGATATTACAAATCCAAAAATGAAGTTCATTTTGAAAGATAAAATTTATTAAATTTCAAATAGAGGGTATTACTATTGATAATGGCTAGTTTGATTGGTCACTGTGTGTTAAAATCTCAAAATTGCGTACAATGCCAGCTATTGCATTATTCAAAGGGAAACGTACTGTGGAATCTTGGGGTGTTACATTCTCCACTCATTCAAATAATTTCATCCTCGAAATTTCTAAAATACTACCGCATGAAAATACTTGGGTGGTTCTTCATCATAAGTTCCTCAGGTTCCCATATTGCCTCTTCCATCTTATGGTTTCTCCATAGAACATTTACCAGTCGAGTCATCCTATTTCTCAGTACTTGTTCTCTTATATCAAGAATCCCGATGAGCTCTTCACAATAAGAAAGATCGGGTTTCAGTTCTAATTCCTCATAAGTGAGGACATGCGTTAGGTCAGGCATGTATTTTCTCAACAGTGATATGTGGAAAACATCATGAACTTTGGAGATACATGGAGGCATTTCCAAATGGTAAGATACAACCCCAATTCATTCTAGAATTTCAAATGGTCCTATGTACCTGGGACTCAATTTACCTATTTTACTGAAACGTATAACTCCTTTCCATGAAGATACTTTTAAGAAAACATTATTTCCTACCAAAAATTCCAAATCCTTACATTGGTTATCAGCATAGCTCTTCTGCCTACTTTGAGCTTCTTTCATGTGGTTTTAGATTACCCTCACCTTTTCCATAATTTCCTCCACCAGTTTTGGGCCAACGAGTTTTCTTTCACCAACATCATCCCAAAAGGTTGGTGTGCGAAACCTTTTTCCATATAACAATTCATATGGTGACATCTGAATACTTGAATGGAAGCTATTTTAATAGGAAAAATCCACTATAGGTAAATATTGATCCCACATACCATGAAAATAAAGTGATAAAGATCTCAATATGTCTTCTAAGGTTTGAATATTCCATTCTAATTGTCCATCTATTTGAGGGTGGTTGGAAGTGCTCAAACAGAGTTCAGTATCCAGGGATTTCTAAATACTTTTCCAGAATCTTGAAGAAAAATGGGGATCATGATAAAAAACAATCGATTGGGGTACTCCAGGAAGTCTCACAACTTCATTAATATATAGTATTACAGGACGTTCAAGTGATAGATCTCCTCTTATATCAGGAAAATGTGCTGACTTGGTAAGATGATCAACAATGACCCATATTGCATCATTCCTTCTAGGGGTCTTTGGTAGCCCCATGACGATGTCCATCGTAATATTATCCCATTTACACTCAGGTATGGGAAGAGGTTTCATGACTCCACGATGCTATTGCCTTCCAGCTTTCACTTGTTTACAAACCATAAATCTTGATAAAAAATCAGCAACCTCCCTCTTCATGTTCTCCCACCAAAAATTTTCTTTCAAATCTCTATACATTTTGGTTCTCCCAAGGTGTATAGGTAAATTGGAACTATGAGAATCATCCAACAATTCCCTTTTTAGATCAAGTATACCGGGAAAACAAAGTCTCTTCCCAGATTTCAAAATTCCATCTTCATACACAATGTCACTCAATCTCCCATCATTCATAGCTTTAATATTCTTTAGAAATCCTTCATCATCGGTCTAAGAACTCTTTATCCTTTCTAGTAAATATGGTTTGGAAACCATTTGGAAAATTATCGATGTTTCACATTCCATGGTAATTACCATATCCATCTTCACTAGATACCTGAAAATAGGATCCCTTTCAATTCTCATACATTCAAAACCCCACAATACTTTCTTCTCAAAGCATCTGCCACCTTATCTGCCTTCCCCGAGTGGTATTGTATCATGCAATCATAATCCCTGAGTAGTTATAACCATCTCATTTGCCTCATGTTGAGTTCTTTCTGTGAGAAAATCTACTTCAAACTTTTATGACCAGTATACATCTCACATTTTTCACCATAGAGATAATTTCTACATATATTCAAAGCCAATATTATATAAGCTAACTCAATATCATGAGTAGGATAGTTTATCTCATGAATTTTTAGCTGTCGTGATGTATAGGCAATAACCCTATCATTCTGCATAAGGACACAACCAAGTCATTTCTTCGATGCATCACTATAAATAACGGACCCATCATTACCTGATGGCAGAGTCAATATATGAACATTGACTAATATTCTCTTCAGTTCTTCAAAAAATTATTTACACTCTTTTGTCCAAACAAA
Organism: Viscum album; assembly: GCA_963277665.1. Taxonomy (NCBI): domain Eukaryota; kingdom Viridiplantae; phylum Streptophyta; class Magnoliopsida; order Santalales; family Viscaceae; genus Viscum; species Viscum album. Next base: position 1,954,056,425 of record OY728127.1, on the reverse strand, counting down.
TTTAACCCTTTACATGTGAGCTCTGTTAATGGGTTAGCCAATCGGGAAAAATTATGGACAAAACATCGATAATAACCTTCTAAAACAATAAAACTATGTACCTCGGTTATACACGTTGGTTCTGGACATTCTTGGATTTCTCTTGTCTTAGAAGAATCAATAGAGATTCCATTCTTAGAGAAAATATAGCCAAGAAAAGAAATCTATTGAATCCAAAATTCACATTTTCTGAACCTCCCATATAATTCATGTCTTCTAAGAGTCTTCATGCTAATGCGCAAGTGATTTTCATGATCTCAGTAGCTTTTGGAGTATATAATGATATCATTAATAAATAACACTAAAAAATCATCGTGGTATTCCTTGAAAACTATGTTCATTAGATCCATGAATACAGAGGGTGCATTAGTCAAATCAAAATAAATTACTATAAACTCGTAATGCCCGTACCAGGTTTGAAATGCTGTTTTTGGAATGTATTACTTCTTCAAACACAACTGATGGTATCCAGATCAAAGTTCAATCTTTGAAAAGTATTGAGCTCTATGCAGTTGATCAAATAAATCATCAATGCAAGGTAGGGTATACTTGTTCTTTATTGTTATATCATTTATTTCCCTGCAGTCGATACATAACCTCAAAGATCCATCTTTCTTATTAACAAAAAGGACAGGGGCTCCCCATGGAGAAACACTAGGGAGAATAAATCCCTTATTACCCAGTTAATCTAGTTTCTTCTTTTGTTCCACTAATTTCACAGTGGACATTCTATAAGGGGACTTCGATATGGGCCTTGATCCGGGAGTTAAATCAATTGAAAACTCACATTATCATTCTGGAGGATGTCTAGGTAAATATTATGGAAACACATCAAAATATTATCTCACAATAGGTACATCCTCTATTTGAACAATCATTTCCTCACCCATAGTTATTTCGTTCTCTTCCTCACAAATAATTGTATTTAGTTGAGCTACCATGGGTGGATCTAGATAAGAATTAGGTGGTGACGATTCTACTCTAAAGAAAAGGTGTTCCTTATCATCATCATCAAAAATGATAACCTCCTTGTTCTTATAATAAATCTTCATATTATGGTCCAAAGGCCAATCTATACCGAGGATTATATCAAACTCAATCATAGGTATGATGATGAGATCAGCAGATAAAGAACATTTATATGCTCTAATGGGGACTGATTCACAAAACTTTGTTACAATGATACTTCCCTTAGGAGTTTTGACTGGAAACTCCCTTGTTAAATCAAATCAGAAATATCTAATTTTCTTAGAAAACTGGGAAGATATGAAATAATGCGATGATCCAGAATCAAATAAGGCATTTGCTAAACTTGAGGAAACCATTAAATTACATGCCACCATGTCTTTAGGAGCTTCTACCTAAGCAGTAGTGATAGCATAAGATTGGACTTGATCCCTGGGCCTTTTCTGAGGTATGTATACCTGACTTTTAGGACATTCATTTGCATAATTTCCCATTTCGCTAAAAGTATAGCATTCCAAATTGATAGAAACTCTCCTTCCATTGCAATCGTGATCTTGGTGGCCTTTTTCACCACACTTGTAACAGACTCCCATTCCCTTCAAGCAAGTACCAGGGTGTTTCTTCCCAAATTTACTGAAGGATGGATAATCAAATTCTCCCTTCTTCCCTTTATTTCCATTTCCAGAGTGGTCAGTAGATCTATTCTTCTCTTTCTTTTACTTAAAGTCGTAAGACTTAGATAAGTCCTTTTCTATCTTGATAGCACAAGAGATAATAACTTCATATGATGAGAAAGATTGTGAGACTAATTCTCGTTGGAGAAAATGTTTTAACCCATAAATTAAATGATCAATCTTACTTCTTGGGTTATGTATATAATCTGCTGCATACCTCTCTAACCTTGTAAAGTTAGCCTCATACTTTGCAACATTCTCATCCTACTTTTTCCTAACACTCAGAAATTTCCGTTCTATATCTACTCGATGGTCACAAGGAAAATATTTTTCTATGAAAATATATTTGAACTCCCTCCATTCCATATTTGATACTTCATCATCTTCCTTCTTGTTTTGTATTAATGACCACCATTGATCAGCATCTCCATTGAGGTGATAAACGACCATGACAACTTTTTCCCTTTCACTACTCCCCACATCATGAAATATTTTCTCTAGGGAACATATCCATTTCTCAGGTACTAATGAATTTGTACTAACATTTACTGTTGGTGGTTGCTACCTCATGAAGCGACTAACATTGATTCTCCACGCTGCAGATTAGGGTGATCCATACGAGTAAGGTTATTATTCATAACTTGAGTGAGTTGTCCCAGTATAGTGATAAGATAATCAACACCATTTGTATCACCAGCTCCACTAAAATTATCTTGAGCAGGACGGAAATCCCAACACGGAGTGTGTGCATTTATACGGTTTACATTACTTCCACTAGGCGCCATTTAAAAACAATGGAATAAACTAGACCAATTTATGAATCAATATACTTAATTCCATAAATGTAAAACACTTAACAGAAAATGATCAATTTATGGATATAATCCATAATCATAAGAGATTTTTGTCTTTGAGGAATTATATACTCATAAACCCTTCATAATGGTTTGTAAATAAATTGAGAATTATCCTGAGCATATCCCTCGGGAGTGTCGTAACGAAGAGCGCAACATGGTCCATTGTTGTGCACCAGTTCCCGTTCGAGTCTAGATCAAAGCAGTGTTTTCGGGTTTTCCCCCTAGGTACATCTGTGCTAGATCCGCCTCTACCTTCTCGTATCCATACATGGATGTATTGATCAGAAAACTCACAAAATCTCTATAATACAAAAATTCTAGGATGTTCTTCTATAATAATCCTCAAATTCCATATTAGTTTTATGTGCTATAATAAGAGTTTATCTAAATATAGCTTCCAAGGATTGTACTAAACATCCTATGATACCAATTATAATGCCCCGACCCCAGTTACCCAGAGTCAGTGCATTATTATATAACATTGGCATGATCACAAAAGATTAAATCTCGAAAGACCGATTAGTTTAGTAGTCTTGGAAATGCTAGATATATTCATAAGTCTTACATTAAATCATAAAGTAAGAAAACTACAACAACATATTGTATTCATATCCCCTCATATAATCCTTTCAGGTCATTCGTAAATTACTTTTTAACATCCTGGGAAAAATAAAACATTGAAATGGGTGACCTCCGATGCTCATTAAGGATAGAAATATAGAGGAAACTTTCATAAATAAGCATAAACATTTAAGGCAATGTATAACTAAAACAAAAGCCTTTTAAACATTAACATAATCATAATATGGAAAAGATAAAATGAAGTAATTCCATTTACTTATTCCCATGGATATTATACTAGTCCAATAATCACATGCAATATCAAAAACCACTTTCATAATGATGGAATGGATAATTCCAGACTATCATAACCACGTACCCAAGACCTCATGCTAAGAATACAAATAATATTTTGTCCAGGCCTTATGCCAAGACACTAGTTTGTCTCATGAGACCTACCGATGCATCTAGGATCTATAGCAGGCTCCACCCAGCACTTATTAAGTCCAATTCATTCCTCATATGAAAAAGATTAAACATAACATAAACATTCACATTAAAACTTTCATACAAAATGTCAAAATATTCTCCATAAACCATGAATGGTATAAAAATAGTACATACATAGTAAAAGAATCACAAAACCTTCAATATAATATGGAAGTTTTTTATCATAATAAATCAACTTCAAAAAAGCGTAAAATCTATCAAAGGATGTTGACATAGATGAAATCAAAACTATTTGAGAGAAATATCTCTTTTTTTTAATCCTTTAAATGTCACATAATTATAAAATTAAACATTTACATTGAAAATATTCTTATAATCTTGTATGGTAAGTTTCAATGATTTTAAAATAGTGGAAAATAGCCGCACCCACCATATATGTTAAAAAGAATACATTCTTACCTTAAATTTGTCGAAATGGTAAAAAAGGTCCTTGTTTGGAAAATGACGTAATGATTCCTCTATAAAATTCTTATAAAAAGTAAAACATGGGTATAAATGACTATAACCGATATTTAGTAAAATAGTAATAATGTTTTGAAATAAATTTTTAAGAAACATGGATGTGGATGATAAAGAGGTCCTAGTAGATAATAACATATAAACAACCTCGGATAATGAAGAGATTGTGAAATAAACCCTTACCTTGTACTTTTACATGGATAAGGGTAGGTTAACCTCATGTATAATGGTGAGATAATTGTTATTAAATTATACAAGAACCACATTCATTAATATGATATCATATATGATCTTTTAACATTTATTTGTTAATAATATATTAGTATTATCATTCTTTCGGGTGTTAATGGATTCATTTTTCATTATATTCTTTGTTATGTGAGCCTTATTTGATATGGATAGGATGTATATTATTCATATCTAGAATTATATCATGTATATAAAAATTATTTTTAATCATAAAATTAAATTTATTCTTGAATGGATATGATGGGGAATGAATCTCATCGCGTTCGTGGAGACGGTAATCCGTACATATGAACGTGCAACAATATCCTTCTTTGGGTATTAAAATAATATATAATTTGATGTTATATCATATATAAATAATCATTATCATGTTATATTTATTATTTACATGAATTACACATCATTATTATACCCATCCAAATAATAATTTATTGAATAACAATTACACCACAATGTTGAGATGGTAGGTCTTATGTACGCACGTATAGTGACATGTCATTCAAAGGATGTATATAATACTTAATATAGGTATACAATATTTATAATAACATCACACTATAAATAATATAATGGAGTTATTATTTTAGAATGGAAATTACAAAAAATAATAAGTGGAAGAAGAAAGGATCTTGAAAGAGGGTGGTGAAAACATTACCTCTTTTTCGGGTTCTTCCTTTTGATTTGATAAAAAGGGCTACATAGGTTGGCTTTATTACTAATGTAATGCCTCTAGGATTAAGGGATGATAGTTGGGAGGGTATTTGGGTAGATTTTGGCCGATCCAAAAGGCTGTGAAGGTATGAATAATTGGTTAGAATTGGTGTCCTTTTATAAGGGGGGAGGGGATCTTTAAGAAAAACATAAAGTACTAATTTATAAAAAATTCATATTCTGTTTTTAATGGCTCAAAAGTGTATTATTCAAATTATAAGGTGTTTAAGGGTCTAAAAACACTCAATAAATAGATTTTAGACAGGTTTGGGTCCCTATAGTAATCTTATCTTTTATATTTAACTCTTAGATAAATAGTTTGACATTTACCATGTCTCTTTGTATTTTTATATTATATAGTTAATAAACATACTGTATACTTCCAATAGTCCCCCAAGTGGTCCATTAATGATACACCTATCATTATATAATCCATTTGGCCGAACCAGATATTTTTTGGAATATAATATCAATTAATAATATCATATATGTTTTAAAAACAATTTTATGTCAATTTTCACACTACTGTGTATTTTGTTTTTGATAAAATCATTATAGCATTATTACTTCGAATAAAATTGATATAACCAGTAATAATATTTAATATTAACCTATAAAATTATTGTAATTCATAAAAATCCTGAAATTACATTTATTTGGATATTTATAATATCAATTATTTTAATATTTCTTTAATTAGGTAATTACTGCGTCACCATTGTGTCATAAATAAATTAAGATATTTAATGTCTAAAAATTATAACTAAAATACCATTATGTAGTAAATGATTTTATATTTCTAATTAATATTTATAATCAAATTTATCTTATGTATAACCCTATATTAAAAATGTTTTAGTTATTAAACTTTTATTTTAACTCTTATAACTATTCTTTGAATTAAATAATAATAAATGTCCAAATCTAATCCAAGTGAACCAAATAGGTTCATATTTTATTCCAAAGGTTGTTTTTGGTCGAATTATACTTAGCCAATATAATTTGGACATGTGTTACTGTAATAATAATGTAATTTTTACCCTTAATTACCCTATTTACTTTTTACTGTGGTAAATAAAAGTAAAAAGTTACTATTCACCAAAAAATATTTTTATCTTATTGAACCACATTTTACTCCTTGATATTAACCGTGTCTCTCAGATTTTTGAAATTCCACCCACTAAAGCTTTAAAATTAAGTTTTATGTGAATTTGAAAATTCTTCTAGGAGGTTGGTAATAGATGGTGAAAAGTTCAATAAAATTTTTATATATCTAAATTTATTCTAAACTAACTCCAATGAATTACATTGAACTTATATCGGTATTATGTATCTATTTTGACCTAAAATATATTTAAATAAAATAAATAATTATTTAAATAAAAATTCTTTTTTAAACATTAACTCAGTGTTTTTCACTATTCATCAAAGATTGGATTTTTTCAGAAAAATATCAAAATTTCACAGTAAGATAATTTTGATATTAAGAATCCAAAAATGAAGTCCATTTTGAAAGATAAAATTTATAAAATTTTAGAATGTGGGTATTACTATTCATAACGGCTAGTTTGATTAGACACAGTGTGTTAGAATCTCGAAATTACGTATAATACAAGCTATTGCATTATTAAAAGGGAAATATATCATGGAAGCATGGGGTGTTACAATGAAAAAAATCAAAGTGAAATAAAATACAAATTCGGAAACCCAAAAGCAGCATCTATCTCCAATAAAATCCTTCATACTTGTATATTCATCTCATATAAGGAAAATAATCCACAATAATTTATTTTTTTCACCAACCAGTAGGCATTTTAACACCCTTTCCATAGAAAGCAACAAAATCTTATTTGAAAAAAAAATTCATATAATTAGATTCATAATTAGAATTATATAAAATAAAATCCATTTTTTAAATTATATGATAATGGGATCCATAGGATGAATGTGGAAAAATAATACTAAACTATGATAAATCAATTCTCACCATAGAGTTCAATGAATAACTTATATCCTATAACTAATATAATAATATAGGTTTGAGTACCCAAGCACTCAATAATCCAAAAAAAACCAATAAAACAATGTACTCTATTTCATATTACATATTTTGAATTTTAGGAATAAATATAATATAAAAATAAGAAACTTCTACATATTTTTATAAGTAAGAAAAAAAATACATCATATGTGTGCTAAAAAATAATTTAGAAGATTTTTCTTAAAATAAAATTATCACATGATCAAATATTTTCCCATAATATGTCACCTAGGTAAAATAATATCATTCCCCACCATGATAGAAAACAATCCTTTATTAAAAATGGAAGAACATCTATACAATACACATCAAAACTAAAACACACATAGTGATTCAAAGAAACCATAGTCCACTTTTCCCACAAGATATTACTTTCAATATTATTTCTATAAATAATTTAAAATAACATTAAATCAATGATTTCATATTCCATTATTTAAAACAATTTTATAATTCCATTTTCAAAATATTTTTAAAGAAACCACACAACAAGGAATAATGAACACAATAAGAAACAACATTCACAATTAATACAATAATAAGAAATAAATTACAAGTATATATATGTCATGTAATTTTACAAGAAGTAGGGGGAGCAATCAGAGAACAAGGTAGATCCTATAAATGATCCTAAAGATTATCATTCCATTGTGGGTTCTATCCTAGGTCAGAATATGATACCTTCCTAGACATCAGTGAATTGAAAAACATATGGGAATACATTGAATCCAAACAAGACAATTATTCTAGCGTGTTCTCGACCTCAACGAAATGGAACACACTATCTAGCACTACCAATAACTAGAAAAAACACTAGGAGTGTCTTGATACCTAATGTAGTGTAATTATAGGCTTTTAAATAGTTACTTGGGTGTCCAATCTCAATCAAATTGGAGGTGGAGATAATAAATTATTCCTCTACTCAAGGATAAATAATTTTAAAACCAACACACATATCACTGGTTATCCTAAAAAATTTATCCCAATAATCAACATATATAAATCGTATATTAAATTCATCAAAAATTAATATCCCTTTATTAAATTAAAATCGATCACATGCACACTAAAATAACAATATTTTCAAGATGGATTTAATATTATTAATAGAAGAACTCTTTTCCAAAAAAATATCCAATTAAAAATTTCCTTTAAAATAGACTTGGAATTCAATACCATTTCATCAAAATAGTTTTGAAACTAGAATGGTATCTAATATTATTCTATTTTAAATGTGTTTTTAAAAGATAGAAATACATTATTGGTTTTCAAATAATATCCACATTTCTTAATTCACCACCATTGAAATCATGAAACCCACTTTAAGCAATTAAAACTCATTCCAAATACTATACATTTATTTGAATGTAATTTGAAATCTTAAAAATTATTTAAATATAAAAACTCTCCTTACCATAACTAGTAAAAAAACAAAATTTTACTTAAAAATACATCAAATAATTATTAAAAACACTTGAAATGGGGTAAAATCCCATTATAATTTTATTAAATCTTTTCTCTCAAATTGACCCTACATGGCTTATCCAAAGAAGAATATATTAAAAAAATTCAAGTGTAATAATCTTGATATTATATTCATGAATCATGATAAGAAAATAAATAAACACTTACCTAAAACCAAAGGAAATTATTCTAATGAGAAATGAGGATATCTAAATCATGTCTGATTTGACTGAGGACACCTAAAATAGAATAAGGAATCCACATATACCAAAAAATTAAAACTTCCCAAACCAATCAGTATTTATATCCCTAATGTTTATTCAAAACAAATCATTCATACAATGAGGTGGAAATCACAATGGATCAACAAATAGTGGGAAGCGAAGAAAATTCATAGTATAAAACACCATAAACCATAATGATCTCAAAAAAATTAATCATGAATGGCGATGATATAGGACATGGAGGTATGCTTGGTTTGGTGGTGTTCATCCCGGGTTATTTATCAGGAGAGATAGGGATGGATTAAGGGAGTAGGTTTTGTGAGAAAGGAGGAAACATATACGGAGGGGTCCATGGAATGATTCTTCATGAGGATGGAGTGGTAGTCAGGTTAGGGGAAATACCAATATTAGGGATGGTGTGGACCGACATGAAATGGATTATTGGGGTGAGGGAGTGTTTTGTTTTATATAGGGGTTAAAATAATAAAATAAAACTTATGTAAACAAACCAAAACTAGATAGACTATATTTTTAGGCCACATAGTTCCCCAAACAATGAAACAACCACGTGTTATCCTCTTCTTATCTAAAAAATGACAATAATGGTTTATCTTAATATCCTCACAATTTTAATAACCATTCTACATCTATTTAAATTTTTACATCTCAATTATAGATATGATCTATTTAAATTTTTACATCTCAATTATAGATATGATTTATTTAAATCAGTCACATTAAATTAACTAATTCCAACCATAGTGAAATGGTGGTTATCACAAAGAGGTTATCATGATCTATAGTGATTTCTTGAGTTGGGATGTCAGACGTGTGATGAAAAGAACATTGGAATGCTATGTGAATCTATTAAATATATATATATTTATATATATATAATGATTTCTATAAACACCCAGCCTACAAATATCACTTTTTCATAACAGCCAAATGTTTCCGATGTGTTTTTTCTAAAATCATGATTATGAAGAAGGATTAGTGGAAACCCTTCCATGTTCTATATTCTATGTGAGGTTAAAAATGGTTTTTGATTGACTTTTTATTATAGGTTATGTGTTATTTGATGAGTTTTTTAGGTGGTTCATGTTGTAGGATGATCTTTGTAATGTGTGGGATGGGGTTTATTTCATTCATTTTCAAGATACACTACTATTATGGTTATGGATTTGGTTGAGATGAGAATTGATGGACCATGTGTCTGTAGATAATAATGGGTGTGAATATGTAGAACATAAATAATATATAAATTCTTTTAATTCAATCTAAAGTGTGTTATTTAAAACTCATTATTTGGTGATAAAAAATATCTCCTTTATAATTGGTTGTTATGTCTAGTAATTTAATTATTAATTTGATAGAGATAATGGTAGAGTATTGTTTGTTAATAAAACTATGAAATATTATTCTAAATTTATCACAGTGTGCCTTAGTGATAATTCTATTAGTGGGAAGATTAATAAAAAAAATTAATAAAATATAATTGAATAATTTCTTAACTAGATTTATTTGTTTGTTTAGAAAGAAAATATTTTTTGAATACATAAATATTTTTGGAAGATGTTTTATTATATAAAAAATAATATATTTACATGATACTAAAAAAAATTTAAATGATTTTATGAAAAATGTTTTCAATGTGTTCTTACACGTGTCTTATTAAAATGTTTATTAACAAGGTTTTATATTGACATGTTTTAGTTGAAATGTTTTTAGAAATTTCATAAAAGAAATGATTCTTTTGAAAAATAAAATTTTTTAAATCAATGAACAAAATAAATTAATAAATTGTTATAATTATTTTTAATATATTTTTTATATTTGTTTTCTTTTTTACTATGATCATTTAGGTCTATTTATCTGATCTTATTTTCACTAGATAGGTCTCCCCATAATAATGTGACTTTTGAAATGTGGTTATGTTAATAATATTGTGAGGTCCATGAAATGTTTCTCAAGTGATGGTCAATTTATCCCCTACTCTTTCCCTCTTATTCGTTATTTATTTTTAATTTTTTAATGTGAGAAATTTTTTATATCTATCTAATATAGTCGTTTGTATTATCATGAAGACATCCTTTTTTATAATTTTTTTATAGTGTTTTAGAGAAATTCTATAAAATTTAGATATTATTTTGAAATGATTTCAAAAATTATTATGTTATTTTAAAAGGGTATTACAGATTATAGAATTAATTTAAATATATTAAAATTTGATTTGGAAATTAAAATAGATATTTTTATTTTATTATATTTCTTTGATGTTTTTTTGAATTTTGGTATTGATAACAACACATTTATTAATTATTAATGAGTTTTTTTCATTGAAAAGTTAATATTTTGAATGCTAAATATTACCTTACAAATCAAATTTGAGATATATAAGGGTAATGGTGGCTTCTGAGGGATTGGGTAAGGGTAAAATTTTCGTTTTGTAGGTTATATAAGAGTAACTCACCTTTACATATGTTATATTTATCTAACCGAACTTTTAGAAATGCTACATAAGTGTAAGGTTGTTTTTATAAAGTTTATGTAAATATAACCCTAAATTTCCAAGCATTACATGTTATTTTAATGAAATATTTATAATGTCTGTTTAAGGGTAAAATACTATTTCGTAAGGGTAAATGTCAGATTCCAAGAACTCATTAAAGGTAAACTACATTCTATTGACCTCATGTGACTATAATCCAAAAAAATGATTAAGGGTAAGATGTATTTTCTTAAGGTTTCATAAGGGTATTTTGAAGACCACGTATGGGTATACATGTATCTAAATAGACTATGTAATGGTATCATTGAGATTCATATGGGATATCCTTTTATTCTAAGTCCTATTAAAATATCATTTGAGTTTTTAAATTTACATATAAGGTTAGTCAAGAGTTACCATTTTGTGAGCCTTACTAAAGATCCATGATAGGGTTAAAAAAATTCACTTTTGTAGCATGTATCTTATGTGTATTTGTATTGGTTTTTACCCAATTTTTGGTTTTTCTTCCATTTTTTTAAAACCCTCATGAACTCATTTTAAAACATTTTTGAAGCCTAATATCAGGTAATTAATTGATTTTTATCCCAATTTATCATTTTCAATTACATTTTATACAGTTTGATTGATCTATATTTATATTGTGACCTTCAAACTGTTAGGAAAATTTAATTAGTGTAACAACTATGCTATCCTATTTTATATGATGATACAATTTTAAAATATTCAACCCCATAATCATTTAATTTGTTATGTTTTCCTCTCACCCGAAAGACCCCAAAATCCCCTCTTCATGTTGAAGATCTTTAGTTGTTCATGGGAACACTTCGTCAACAATGTTTACTCCAATATTAAATATAACTCTGTTTTATTCATTTTCTGAAAGGGGGAAATACCATGTAGGCGATCCATCGTTATTCATCTATTTCTGATATAAAAGTGGGTACATTACTTTTTATCCTTTAGGAATATTGTGTGAAATATCACAATTAAATTTCCAAACTAAAATTGACCAAAATGTTGATTTTCCAATTCACTTTAAATGATTTAATTAGTTTTATGATATTTTTTCAGTAGAAATTATTAATAGACTCATAATGAATTATTATTCATATAATCACATGGTGTATTGATTATATAATAAAAATATTATTCAAGAAATATAAAGTGAAAATAAATAGTTGATAAATAATTTTTTCTTAAATAAGGTGATTTTCTCATCCTTTTACATGTTTTTTGGTTTTTTTGATGGACTATCCATCCTTGCAGTCCATTCTAAAAATTACACCTTTTGGGATAATTTTTTTTTGTTATTTTAATTCATGATATAACCTTCAATTGAATTATTAATGAATAGATATTACAAAAATTAAATTAACCATAATTTATAATCATGGTTTTTTGAGAATTAAAAGGAAATTAAATAATTAAATGTTATGAAACCCCCTTTTTTAAAATAAATGAAAAAAATAGTTTATAATTTAAGTCGTGATATATGGAAATTTGGGTATGACATGGTTTTGACTATATTTTGATGTTTTCATGAGGGACTTTTTTTTATGTGAAATGGAAGTAATTTAAGATTTATAGGATGTTGATTATGGGTTTTTTCATGGTATGCTTGTGTGGTTTTATTTTACTAGTAGTTAATAAATTATTAAAATGGAATTAATGTTAATATAGATATTGCTGGGGTCCGAAATAAAGATTTTTAAATATGATGAATATGTTTAATATGAATATTTAATGATGATATTGGATGTGAGAATGATTTTTAATTGAAATTGTTATATGAGAACTATGAAAATGATGTGGTGTTTAGGGCTTAAAATATTTGAAAGATAAAGGAATTGGTTGTGTTAATAATAAATAAAATTGAATGGTTAAGAATAAAAATGAATTATTGAATTAAAAAATGATATACAGTTAAGTATTTATTGATTAATGTGAAAAAAATGTGAATTATATTTAAAAGTGGTTGATAGTGGGAAGATTTATAATTTAAAATAACAGTAACAAAAAGTTTATGGGTCCAGTTGTTTATGGATGGATTTTTCAGTTTTTTTAATTTTACGAACATAAAAAAAGTTCTGGGGTTTGTAAGGATATGTGGTGATGATGTGGGTTTGGACGACACTGTTATAATGAACTCATAAGTTGGGTTTGTTTGTGATGATAATATATATATATATATATATATAATTTTTATTATGATTTATATATGAATCTATCCCACATTGAGAACAACGTGATGAAATAATAAACATGTGGCGGTGTATTTATTAACATCTATATTTTGAAAATATATTCTTCGCTACACCCAAATCCACTCTATCTTTTCCATGAGAGGCTATAATTCACTAGGTGTGATGTATAGAAAATTATATTAGACATTTTTTTTAAATCATTAGTAGATGAGGTGGTACATGGTTTCGGCCATGCACTGTAGGAAGAGGGAATGGAGATGATTATTTCATGTTCATGACTACTTGTTATTTTGGGTTTATTGTTGTTGAAATATTACAGGATTAACCTTTTATCATCGATACATATGTGATGAAACATTTTAGGTTTATTTGGGACATATTTTATATGATTTGAATGGTGTGTTCATGAGTGATGTGGTGTGATGGACCAAGTATCTTCAGACTATATGTGATGTGATCGGCCAATTTTTTTCTTATGTGATTAAATTACCAATAATATTATTGGGTAGGACATGTTATATTGTGTTTTGAGAGTGTAACACTAATGGAAAGGTGTTTTATGGTACCCTTTTTATCGATATGAATCATGTTTTGTTTCAATACATTGATGAATATTTTGGTGAAGGTGACTTCCTGATGATGGTTTTGGTTCGAAGTTATATTTACTGGTTTTTTTTATATTTTCCATTTGGTGTAGTAATATACTCTTTTCACTTGTGCATGAGTGAAATTGGGTATGATATAACTGTGTATATTTATTATTATTGTAACATCCCGGTTCCGGAAGCCACCTAGAGGCGTCCCATACCCGGTTGGGCACATGGCTTCAAGCACATTTCCTCGAATTCCAGAGGCTAATGACTAGTAGCGAGGGCCTTCGGTGTTACCATAGAGAAACTATGCCCTCATTGGTAGAGTACACAGTGGATGTAAACATATACATACAACATCGGAAGCAGTACGTATCCAACAACAGTAATCGGTGGTTGACTGGAATAATAAAACAACTAGATCACATATATAAATGATGCATGATACATATGTCTAGGAAAGAAGCCAAACAGGTTAAAATGTTGGAATAAAATATAGTAAACCAAAGTACAAAATAAAAGATAGAAAACTCCTCAGCATTTCAAGAATATTCTTGGTCCCATGCTCTCCAGCTCCACTGCAAGTCAAGTACCTGAAGTAGAAGGTCACTTTCTCTTGTCTATACCTGCAACAATATAATCTATTTGGGACCAAAAGCATGACCGAAATAGGGTGTGAGACTAAATCCCAGTAGGAAACTACCTAAAGATCTGTGCCTAAAAATCAGTGAGAATATGGCAGGTAAAAGTACAAAAAACATAAAACAAGAAATCACTAAGCAGTAAAAAATCCACATTTTAATGCATTCAAAACACCACAAAACATGAACTAGATAAACAATGCAGATAACACAATAGGTAACCCTCTGGAAAGCACATATCCTATCCCATCTGGTCCTAGCTAGCAGCAAATGAAATTAGGTAAATACAAGGTAACCCTCTTGGAATTACTCGTAGTTTATCCCCTCTGGTCCTACCTAACAAGTACAAGCATCCCTCTAGACAATACACTCAGTCTAACCCCTCTGGTTTAGCTTAATCATATACTCTCTGAGAAAGCACTCACAATCAATTCCCCCTAATGTTTCGTAGCGATACTAAAGGTGCTCTGGGGAAGCACTCAATGTCTCATTCCCCCTGTGTCCCACGTCGATAAACTACAGACACTCTGGCGAAGCACTCAATGTCAATTCTCCCTATGGTCTTGCATCGTAAGTTATAAATACACTCTAGAGAAGACCTCAACATCCATTATCCCAATGGTATATACACCAGGTTCTCACGGACCTATGTATTTCAAGAAAGTGTAGAAGCGTGTAACGGCCAAGGTAAACCACAAGAACTACTTGGCTGCATTCTACAACGCAACATCATAACATAACAACATTTACACTATCCTATTATACTAGGTATGGGAAAGTATACAACAGCATAACAGGAAAACAATACTCAAGGGTCATAACAAGAAAAACATGCTTGGGAAAAACATCCAAGACACAACAACTCACACTATTCACAATTAATAATCATCTACTCAGGAATACTAGCATAGCATAGAAACAATAGGGCTAGAACGGTAAACACTCAATACACCATTCATGGGTATTGGGAAAATTTGCACATAAAACTCAAATACATTCCACAAAAAGGCACAAACGACCTACCTTGGGGTTAGTAGATCGCTATATGTGAACCTCAAAGCTTGAATCTCAATAGAATGTCGTAGATCTAAGAAAACATCTAAATTGTTCAAACCACGATAACATTTAAAAGAAGAGAAAAAATGAAATGAGGTTCCAGCAGAAGAGAGAACTCGCTGATGAGATTTCGATGCAACCGATGGTGTTCAATTTAGAGGACTAATGGAGGCTTAGGGGCTCATCAAAGATCTATTGCTGCTCAACACTGTCAGACAAAATATGTTGAGAAGGATATGGTTTTGTCCATCAGACGTGACCCCAGTGTGTTTAATGAAAAAAAAACAAAATACACGGTGTTTACTTCGGAAGTACATGGCGTGTACTTGCCGTTTCTATACTCTGCTTTAGGCGGCCTCCTGGTGATCACAGACTGTCGTGTGTAGGGATGCTACATGGCTAGCACACGGCTACCTGCAGTAACAGAGTACACTACATGTACTCATAAAGTACACGGTGTGTAGAAGGGAACTTGTACTTATCTATACCTTCAACAATAAAATATTTTTGGTCCCAAAAGCATGACCCAAATTGGTTCTGAGACTAAATCCTAGTAGGAAAACTCCTGTAGATCTTTGCCTAACAGTCAGTGAGTATATGGCAGGTAAAAGTATAGAAACCAGTAAACATTAAAGCACTAAGAAGTAAATAATCCATAGTTTAAAGCATTAAAAACAACACACAGTATGCAATAGCTAAACAAAGAAGATAACACTACAAGTAACCCTCTAAGAAGTACCCACAACCTATCCCTATAGTCCTACCTAGAAACTCAAGAAAGCTTCTAAACAAAAGGTAACCCTCTCGAAAGTACTCACACCCTATCCCATCAGGTCCTACCTAACATGTACAAGCCACCCTATGGGAAGTACACTCAGTCTAACTGCTATGGTTCAACTTAAGCATAAACTCTCAAAGAATGCACTCATCGTAAATTCCCCATATAGTCTTGTAATGGTACTAAACATACTTTAGGAAGCACTCAATGTCTCATTCCCCATGTGGCTCACATAGAGGAACTACTGACACTTAGGGGAAGCACTCGACATCAATTCTCGCTATGGTCTTGCATCATAAATTATAAAGACACTCTAGAGAATCCCTCAACGTCCATTCTCCCTATGGTCTATACACTAGGTTCTCGCATCCCTTTGTAATTCAAGAAAGTGTATCAGCACGTAACAGCCAAAGTAAACCCCAATAACAACTTGTCTAATATTCTACAGCACAACAGCATAACAGAAAAATAGTCACACCATCCAATAATATTGGGCATGGGAATGTTAACAACAGTCAAATAGGAAAACAAGACCCAGCGGTCATAATAGGAAAAACATGAATTGAAAAAACACCCAAGGAAAAAATATTCTCCCTATTCACAATCAATAATCATTTACTCAGGAATACTAATGTAGTAGAGAATGAATATTGCTAGAATGGTAAATGTGCAATACACTGTTCATGGGTATTGTGAAAATTTTCACATAAAACTCAAAAACATTCAACAGAAAGGAACAAACTACCTACCTCGGGGCTAGGAGATCACTATATGTGAACCTCGAAGAATTAATCTCATTAGACCACTGCAGATCTAACAAAACTTCTAAAATGTTCAACCCAAAATATCAAGAATCGAAATCATGAATCTAGGTTCCTATAGAAGAGATAACTCACCGATGCAATTCCAACACTATCGATGGTGTTTGATTTGGTGGACAGATGGAGGCTTGGGGGATCATTGAAGATCCATGGCTACTCAGCACTCTTAGACAAACTAGACTGAGAAGGATACTATTTTGTCCATCATACTCGACCCCTGTGCATTTAATGAAAAAAAATACATGGCATGCACTTTTGGATTACACGGTGTGTACTCTCCATTTCTATACAACGCATTAGGCGGCCTCTAGGTCATCACACATGGACATGTGCAAGGAAACTACACAACCAGCACACAGCTACCCACGGTAACTGAGTACACGTTGTGTACTCATAATGTACACGGTGTGTACTTCATAAATATCCATAAACTACTCTTTTCTCAAAAACTACAAGAAAAAGAAAAACATACTTGAAAAGAATATCAGAGTTCTTATAATTATCACCCATACTATATATAACATTATTTAGGATTATAAAAGTAAACTAATAACTAATAATTTTCTTATTATCTCGAGAGTTAAATATGCATTTTAGTTTATACAGTAGGATTTTTATTTATTCCTTACATGGAGACTTTTGTTCTATTTGTATCGAATTAAATACATGATGAGTACTTCTGGATTTTATATCTTCTTTTCCTTTAGAGTTGTTTAGTGGTTGATATCCTCTATCATGATTAAAAATTATCTACTAATGATAAATCTTCCAAGATGTGTGACTTTTTATATCCATATTTCTAGTGACCATCCATGTCACTACTGTAGGTGGGATAAAGTGGACATTATATCTCTTTATCCATTGTCACCCTCGGAGTAATGAATTTAGAGGGAGGGGACAAGAAACTAATATTCTAAAAAAACTAACTATTTGTTTCATCCATTCTATATCCATATTAATATATATTTTCATATATATTCTCCATTTACATCCATTTATTATAAATATTTTAGTATGTTTTAGATTATTTTAATCATCGGGTACTAGAACGTCTAATTTATGATTTTTATGAGTTTTTTAATTCCATTATCAATTTTTGGTTATTTAGAAAAATATCACTATTACAATATTATCTATAATAATAGAATCATTTTTTTTTAATGACAAGTCATAATATATTTTCATTTAGTCAATGCCTTATGCATGGTATATGAAAATAGAAATTATCAAAAAATAGGTTCGACACGATTTATCATAGAAAGGTGATATAATGATAAATTTCATAAATATCTAAACCATGTTTCCATAATTATTAAATAATATTATATATATATTTTTTAAATGATATTTTACTATATAACACTTTTTAATCATTCATGAATAAAATATTGTTACATCTGTTTCATAGGTTGTAAACCCACACCAAATGAGATCATGTTTTTATGATTTAATGAATATATATATAATTATAATTTAATATTTATAGAGGATTATATATGTCATAATTATCCTTTTCCTTAAATTAATTTTCATAAACATCAATGTAGGCTGCTGAAGGAAAATGAAATTCATCATTCGTGGAAGATGCAGTCCACATATATGCACTATTAGAATTTCAATTTCCTAAATATTGGGGTGGAATAATGATATATGATATATTAGAATTTAAATCCCATAATGAAAACAAATTAATTCATCAAATCCATCATTTTATATATTCATGGGGGATAGTAATGAAAAATGAACAACATCATTTCTTAGATGAGATAGTATATATGTATAGATGATTGATGTTTTTTTAGTTAATAGAAAGGATTTAATAATGGTTTCTATATTCATATAATAAAATTAAAATTTATTAATAATATTTTTTTCATTATAGTCAGAGTTCTATGAGTTGTTTTTATGATAAATATTATGATTTAAATCCAAATGAGTAAGAAATGCTCACATGGAGAACATCAGATTCCACTCAAAAATATGCTTGGAATTGGAGGTTTAGGCTATCATATTGATGCCATAAGTTACTGTAAATTTTATTATTTAATAATTAGAATAAATTAATATTTTTAGGATTATATTCAAAGGGATATAGGTATTATGAAGTTCTGTAAGTGATTCCATTTCATAAGTAATGATGAGGTAATTTTGGAATTACCCTTTACATTTCAAAAATGTATTTCACTATTCACAATTAAAAGGCCCAAGAAGTGGTAAATAAATATTTTTAGAATTTCATATGTTTTATCCATCCTCTAACACTAATTTTAATACAACTTGTAGGAATTTTTTGAGTCATTTATGATTATATTTTTCACTTTACCATTTTTCTTTTTACCTTTGTACCTAAATTTTGACTGAGTAATTTTTATGTTATTAAAAAAATAAGTTACCCTATTATATTATTTTATTATTAAATTTAATTTAACATACCATTTAATTAAATTTAATTGTTGAATATTATATTGATTACTTTTAAATTAAAACATTTAGTTTCTACAAGAGTCATTTTTTTAGTAAAAATAATTTTTTCAACAATAAATGTTCTCAATAATATATGAAAATTTTCACAAACTAAATTATAGATAATATATTTTTATATATTTTCAAATATCATATTAGTGTATTAATATAACAGAGTAAATTTAATTTATTTGATAAAAATGGCACAAGAATACTTAACAATTATTTGAAACTAACTCTCTCAGTATTAACATTGTTTTCAACCTCAATCATAGTAGTCATACATTTATAAATAAGGATAAAATTAATCATATTACCTTATATGAACATATAGATATAGAAAATGAAATCAATTTTTTATTGTATATATCAATAATTGTGGGGGAAAAAATTAGTATAATAGAATAATTATAGTTTTTAGAGTGAAATATTACATATGTTTCCAACACATTCGCCATGATTTATAGTGAATCCATAAAGTATTATTAAATGGTTTACAATAATATAAATGTATAATTTTTATTTAAAAGGAATAATTAATTCTTTATAATTCTATTTGAATAAATTTTGTGATATTTGAAAACTGTGTATTCCTTCACAATTCATATAAAATCGATAATTTCTAAAAAATTATCAAAATTTCAACATATGATAAATTTTAAATGATGAATTCATAATCATTTATGATTTTATAAAATACTAAAATCTAAAATTTATCATTTATCTTTTACATGAAAATTCAATAAATAAATGAAATGTTTTTATTGACAATTTACCCATTTAAAATAATAATTTTTCTTAATCAAAGTTAATATTTAATTATTATCTAATGAAATAATCCAATTTTTAATAAGTTAAATTATTCTTATATTTACATTGTATGATTCATCTATTATGTAATGACTTTGAAAGAAAATTATATCACAAAATCTTTGGCAATTACATTCCCCCCCCCATTAATTTAATTTTCCCATAAAAGTTTTTTTAATAGTAACTAATTAAATAGTTTTGGGTGTGTATAACATAGAAAATATTAAAGATTTAATTTCAATAATGGTTTCAGCCTCATTATCATTATTATAACTACTAAATTCATATATTATCTCATGATATGAAAATAACTAATGTTCCATTTTTTCATTAACCATTTCTTTTAAACACCCAAATATAATGGAAGTATATTTTCCATGGGATTTTATAATTATTATTTTATTAATAGGTGATAATGAGTTTATTTTTTATATTTTATATTTTTTATCTATGCAACCATTATTCCCTTAATTTCATAAGATCTAATTCATGCCTAATATCTCTTAAATTTTAAAAAATGTAAGCATAATAAGATTATATAGGAAAACCTTTTCGATAAACATCTATTATAGTGTACTTATATACATGGTATGTAATAATTGAACAACATTAATTTTATGAATAATTCAATAACTAGTCGTTGGTGTGGTGATTTTAGGTTTTTATTACCCATTCAAGATATAGATTAGTTAGATGAACAGTGTGAAAATACAACACTAATAGTTATTTGATAGGTTATCCAGGGTCATCCTTGCATATAATTTTTAGAACCCCCTTTTGTATTTTGGGTTGCATAATATTTCCTTTTTTTATATCACCAGAACCTATCAACCAAGTTAGCCATCTGATTTGGTAACTAACTTTGATAACTCATGAGGTCAGAATTTTTATGCCATTAAAAAATTAGTAATTCCTCTAAATGAAGTCTAATTACATTTAACATTCCATATTTGTTCATCACTCTTCCTCTACACTCAGTTTCTCTATTGTTTACTTTTCCACAAATAATCATATCTATATTCTATTGGTACTTTCACCTCAGTGATTTATAAAACATTTTTGAATTGAAGGTAAACGAATCGTATTTACTTCATCATTTTCGTCACTTTAAATTCATTGAGACATTACCCTTCTCTTATTTTCAGTTTCAATAATCTGAGCTATGTAAACATTGAAAATGATTATTCTGGATAGCTATATTGGAATAATATGATGACTTAAAAAAGCAACCCATATCCTATTAAGTTTCTTACTTGGAAAATATCTACATTGACTATGAAAACCATTATTAAATTTCATAATTCGTCTTACAACCATTACTTGAATAAAAATGAGTTAAAATTTATTTATATAAAATTAACACCATAATATAAATAGTAAAATATAATATTTGGAAAGTATCAACATCAAAATGTCTTAGTATTTGAAGCTATTTCATTAGTGTTCAATTTAACATAAATCACTCTTTATTTAATCAATGTTTCTATGGGTTCATATTAGTCATTTTCATAATATAATTATATAATATTATAAATAGATTATATTGGATTATAAATAGAGTCTTATTAATAACATCATATTCCTTCGAAGTTCTTATCCTGATGTGGTGTATTAGGAATAGTAACTGTGATCCTCAGTGAAGATTGAATTGATACTCAAGCATAAATTTTAATAATTATTACTCTTAGGTTCATCTATTTGACTACCAAACTCAATTTCACATCTCTAGATAGGGATAAGATATTTTATAAAACACGCGGTCTCTATATTACCAAAAAATTGGGATGTTATCTTATATTGATACTTATCATACCGATTCATACATATATTTTTCACTTAAGTAATCTTATCACAATCCCTAAACAAATTAAAATATTCATTCTTAAATCAACATAATATTTTATACCATCATAAATGATTATCTTTACTTAAAAATTATATTCAACATTAACTTATCAAGCCTTATGTAATCTATAAATAATCAGAACCGATATTGTTACCTAATCCCTAATCTAATATAAATTATTGCGTCCCAAATAAGATAATTTCAATAGCACATGAATTAAATGAAATATTCTATTAAATACATTCCAACAAAAATTTATTATTATTGGATTAATGAATTATAAAAAATTTAACATATAACTCCATATACTTCCTTAATAAATGGATATCTTCCCCCACTACATTAGGAACTACATAACCAATAACAAGCCATCAACATCCCCAAAAACATTTCACAAAATTATATTTTATTCAACATAAATAAAGTGTAATACATTTACATGTAATATGGGGAAATAGAAATATAGGAATTGATAGATCAAATGCTCAATATGTGAAAGAATATAACAAATTCTATAATTGGATAAAAAATTATTGAATAATATTTTAGCAATGAAACGATAATTAAATAATTACATATAAAAGATCAAATAATTGCTAAAAAATCCATGGATTATAATATGAATAATCACTAGAGAAATAATTTACAATTTTATAGGGATAGATTTCATAATTCTAGACATTTCATAGCCTTGTTCCATGATATTTTTAATCTTCATGGAATTGTGCAAGGACATCTACGTGTTTTAAATATTGATTAAAATACATCTAAACTAATGGGAGTGAATTAAAAAAATATATAGGATACTATTTCTCATAATACCTACAAATTGATCAAGGGTAGATATAATATCAGGTCACACCCATTAAATTTTATTTCCAACACATTCACCATATGAAAGACATAAACATCCATATTATGCATAATCAACTCACCACAGGAATCAAAAAACATAAAATATTGGAAATGAACCATAAAAAACCAAAATAGATCCCATTGAATAAATGATATTACATGAAAATAAAATATAGAGAGAACTAATTTGTGTGATTATATAAAACCTAATAAAATTCACTAATTATTTCAAAAAATATCAATATTTAATTAAAAAGTATGGATATTTAAAATACATCCTTAATAAATAAAGGGAATAGATTTCTATATAATAATACGAAAATGAAAAATTTTATAGAGTAATGGGTATATATTGAAGTCTATTATTTTCCAAAATCGTTTAATGTATCAGTATCTAGGTAAAATCTCTTCAAATAATGAAATAAAAAATAAGATATTCACCAAGGAATTATATTGTATGAAAAATCATGCACATACACTATGGATGATTAGGAAAGGAAAAATATTTCATCTAATTACCAAGAAAATAATCCCCTGATAGAAAGTATTATAAGAGGATTTTCAATGTAATCCATGTCTTTTATAAACACTATAAAAGGGAATTAATTTTTAAATATGAATTGTATCACAATTATGGAAAATTATGGTGAAAAAAAACATAAGATAATGGTAATGTAACAATCAAATGAACAATATATGGATTCCATGAAGTTAAAATATAATGATATGAAATATATTGATTATTGATGAATGCAATAGTGTAGTCAATATATCATAAAAAAGAAATTTTTTTTCTCAATATCACAAATTTCTTAGGGAATTAAAAATAAAGACAATTAATAGTTACAAAATCTGAAAACTGGAAATGAAACTCCAATGAATGTTATATATTAATCAATAACATTAACTGAGACAAATAATAGGATATTAATTATTCAATGTAACAATGGTGTAGTAATTAAAACATAAAATAAAAAACATTCCGAGTAACATAATGAATTCCCCGACCATAGTTACCTAGAGTCGATACATTATTTTAATACATTGGCATGATTACAAGGAATCATGTCCTGAAAGACCAATCAGTTTAGAAGTCTTGGAAAATAAATTACATACATGAACCTTACATTACACATTAAAAAATAAAAAACAACATAAATGATCCTTTTAAAACTCCATTAATCCCCAAGATTAACCCTGCCTATCATTCATAATACACTTCTTGGAATCCTAGGAAAATAAAACATAAGAAAGGGGTGAGCTCAGATACTCAGTAAGGGTAAATAATTTAGCGGAAACTGTAAAATTTAAGGCAATATGTGTGATAAAAACAACATCCCTTTTAAACATAAAATTGAACATAATATATAAAAACATCAAACATTACTATATAAACATGGGCATGGATCTTCCAGTAGTTGAATAATCACATGTAAAAACTAATTTCTTAATGTGGGAATGCCTATTTCCAGACATCATTACCACATATTCAAGGCCTCGTGCCAGGACTACAAATAATTTTTTTTCAAGGCCTTGTGCCAAGACACTTTTTTGTCCCATGAGACCTACCTATGAATCGATGAGCTATAGCAGGCTCCACCCATTACTTACAAAGACAACTGCATTCCTCAGATAAATAGTTTAAACATAACATAAACATTCATATTAAAACTACCATAAAAAATTCAAATACATTAACCATAAATAATGAATGTTATAAAAAATAGAACATCCACAGTCAAACGTATAATAACTCATTCAATATAATATGGAATATTTTATTATAATAAATCAAACTCAGTGAAAAATAATATCCAGTAAAGGATGCTCACATAGTTGAAAATGTTGAGTAAAACTTTTTGAGAGAAATACCCTTTTGAAAAATCATTTAAATGTCAAACATTTATAAATGATGTAATTTAAAAGAGATTTTTGAATCAAAGTGTCCCATACCACGTTGAAACTTTTGAAAAGAATTATCATTTCAAAGCACTCATGTCCATAAAATAAATCTTTAAAATCATTTTGAAAACATGGACATTAATTAAAAATAATTAGAAAGATAAATCTTTAAAACATTTATAATTATGATCTTGATGAAGAGTACATTTTAGAAATCCTTAAAATATTCATTTTGAAATTATTTTTATGAAAAATGGACAACGATGATAAAAATATCCCAGTAAGTACTTACACATAAACAATCTCAGATAATAATGAGATTGAGGAATTAACCCTTACCTTAAACATTCCTTTAGTCGAGGTTTCCTTTAACCTCCTCTATGAAGATCATAGTATGTTACTAAATTATACCAGAACCATATTAATTTTTATGATATCATTCATGATTCATTTATGACTTTATACTACTCATTTAATAATAATTTCCATTTTAAATTAACATTTTGGGTAATAGTCGCTTTCTTTATCTTACGCGTTTTATCTTGTATCTCTTGATTGTATCACTTAGATCAAGATATATATACTTCCAGAATATAAAACATGATTTATATATCAAATATATTTAGAATATAAATATGTATAATAGACATATATATGAAATGAAAAACACCGTTTATGGAGACGGCAGTCCGTACGTACGCATAAACACTATTTCCTTTTTCATATCTTATTGAACGAAACAAAGTGAATAAAATATATGTAAGTACATACATATATATATATCTCCAATAGAAATATTATTTCATATATTACATACTTAGTAGTAATATATATTTTTATAATCATCAATGAATGGTAAACATGGAAATGAATCTCATCGTGTTGTGGAGAAGGTAATCCGAACGTACGCACGAGCGAAAATATCATTTCCTTAAAGGTGTGGAATTGGATGGTATATTAATTTTACAGAGACATTAGCATGTTATTTTCATTATTTATATACATATTAATCATCATTATATCCATCCAAATAACATAGCGTTCAATAACAAATTACACCACGATGTGGAGATAGTAAGTCATACGTACGCAAGCATGGTGACATTATCATTCATAAGATGGATATAATATTGAATATAGTTTTTCCATATTTATAATAACATCAAATTATATATAAGATACTGGAGTTATTATTTTAGAATGGAAACAACAAAGACAGAGTAAGTGGAATAATAAGAGAACTTGAAAGAGGGTGGTGAAATCATTACTTCTTCTTCGGGTTCATTCTTTTGATTTGATCATATGGGCTCTTTAGGTTGCCTTTATGACCAAATTAAGGCCTATAAGATGAATTTCGGTTAGTTGGGAGGATATTTGGGCAGGGTTAGGCTGAGCCAAATGGCATTGGACATGTGAATTTAAGAGAAGGAGGATTGCCCTTTTATAAGAGTGGTGAGGGGCACCTTTGTAAAAACAGAAAACATTATTTTATAATAAATTAATATTCGGTTTATAATGGCTCCAAAGTGAATTATTTCTAGTATAGGGTGGGGATGGTTCGAAATACACTCAACCAATAGGTTTTATATAGGTTTAGGTTACCATTTTAACCTTATAATTTAGATTTAACTCTAAGTTAATTAATTTAACTTTTACCGTGTCTTATTATATTCGTACACTATATGGTTAATAAACATACTATATACTACCAATAAAACCCCAATTGTTTCATTAATGTCATATATTTTATTTTATATGCCTTTTGGATGAACCTTAGATTTTTAAGACCATTATATTAATTAATAATATAATATATTTTTTAGAAACTATATTTTGTCAATTTTGAATCTATTTGTTATTTGTTTTTTGTTAAAATAATAACAGCATGATTACTTCAAAAAAAATACATTTAATAAATCATAACATGTCATATTCACCTATAAAATTCGTTTATGTCAAAAAAACTATGCAATTATTTTAATTTAAATATTTATTATACAATTTATTTGACTCTTTAATTAATAAGGTAATTACTGCATCATCATTGTGTCATTAATAAATTTAATTATTTAATATATAAAATGTATAAATAAAGTATCAATATGTAGGAAATAGTTTTACCTTTATAATGAATATTTATAGTAGAATTTATCTTATTTATATCCTTATATTAAAAATGATTTAGTTATTAAACAATGATTTTAACTCTTTTAACTCTTCTTTAGTTAAAATAATAATAAATGTCATAATCTAAATCAAAGAGAAATAAAGGGACATATTTTATTCCTAATGTTTTTTGGTCTAATTACACTTATCCAATATAATTAGTAAATTTTTCATGGTAATAATAATATCATTTTTACCTTTAATTACCCAATTTACTTTTAACCGTGGTAAATAAAAGTAAAAAGTTACAATTCACCAAAAATAATTTTTATCTTATTGAACCACATTTTACATACTGATATCAACAGTGTCTCTTTGATTTTTGAAATTCCACTCATAGAAGTAGTAAAATTATGTTTTATGTGAATTCGCAAATTCTCCTAGGAGGTGGGTAAAAGACGGTGAAAAGTTCTATAAATATTTTTATATATCTAAAATTATTATAAATTGACTCCAATGAATTAATTGAACTTATATAGATATTATGTATCTATTTTGACCTAAAATAAATTTAAATGAAATAAATAATTATTTAAATAAAAATTCGGTTTTAAAAGATACCTAAGTGTTTTTCACTATTCATCAAAAATTGAAATTTTTAGAAAAATACCAAAAATTCACCCTAGGCTAATTTCTATATCCCGGATCGATAAATAAAGTCAGTTTTTCCAAATTAAAAACATATAAGTTGAATTTATTATTTTAAAATTAATTCTCATTCTCCAAACAAATAGCCTGTTTTTAAGAAACAATAACTATCAAAAGATTGACACGTGTTTATGTATAATTTCAATGTGAAATTAATTCCAATGATAAAAATTGGATTAATGGGTAAAAATATAATCTAATTATACTTACAAAACATTAAAATTTATAAATGAACACTATAAATTATTTTTATTAAAAAATTTGTTTACATTTAAAATATAGTATTTTTCACTATTCAATCAAATATGAAAGTTATCAGAAAAACATCAAAAATTTATTGAAAATATATTCTTATGTCCCAATTATAAATAAAAATCGTATTTTGTCAAAATAAATATATAAAAGTTTCAAATATTGGATTAAAAAATGGTTCTCTATTAAAAGGTTGTAAAATTTCATTTTTTTTAAAAAAATTCTTCTATCTGAAAAAATGAATTTGGTCACACATTATGTATAAGAAACTCCTAATATGGATTATAAAATTATAAGGATTATATAATGTTCAAAGTTCAGTTAATACTATTAATAAAAACATTTGAACGACAAGTGTGGTATGTCGTGATGCGCTTAAACTTAGTATTGCGTGTAGTGAAAGTTATTGCATTACTTTAAAGAAATAATGTACTATGAAATTTTGGGGTGTTACATTATTCCATCCTTAAATAAATTTCATCCTCACAATTTGAAATTTTTCATCAAAAATAAAATGTTGAAAATAGGAAATACCTTTGTGGGAAAACCAACATCGGAAATTGGGTTAATAAAATTTAGTCTTAATATCAGGAAAAGGGGAATGAAAAAGTCACCACCAAATTATGATCTCGATTAAGAGAACATTGGAGGAAATTAGTGACACATAATTAGAGGGAAAACATAAATATTTATAGGGAGTGATTGAGGTCATCAATCACAAAAAAATTGTATAATTGTGGGCCTAAAATCCATCAATCTATGATGATCTAAAATTCCATCGGTTCAACAAAACTTAAGGTACTAGGATAACACATTTTTCGTTTTAAGATCTCTTCCATAAAGTTTAATAATTAATTTATCCATAAAATAAGAGGGATATATATATATATACATGAAAAATGGAGTTTCATCTTTCAACTAATTCCTCAGAAAAACTCATCTTTCACTCTAAAAGATTTTAAAAAGAAAATATATTCTATTTATCCTAATCGTATAGGGTTCAAAAAACAATGAATTTATAATTCAAATATCATACCCTTTAAGAAACTATATTATTTTATCGAGGACATCACGTGGGTCAGTGATATGTGATACACCATTTCCTACCATCAGTTATGGGTTCAAGTCTCGCGCCCTTGCCGGACGTGACGACTTGCTGCCCAACCTCAGGGTTATCCTTTTTATGGTAATCTAAAAATTACTATAAAAATAGTATCTAATTTCAAACATAATCCATTCCAACCATTAGAATTGTCCAAAATACTTATATCCGAACTCTCAGTCCAATGTTTATAAGGAATTTAAACATAATGAGGATCCTTCTTTCCAGGTAATAACATGTGAATGACTTCATCATGTATTTTTTAAAACACCGCAACATCATGAATTACCAAAATCAACCATCTCTTATTCCAAAATCACTACCACATTATCAGGACCATATTAAAGATTTCCATTCCTTCATCCATTTATTTTCCAAAATGTGTAGCTTATTATTAAGTCAGTTTTCTTAGAACCATATGTAACGACCCGAATCTGGAGCCACTCAACTGGTGCCCTGTGTTCGGTTATCCATATAACCTCAAGAGCATATCCCCATACCCCAGAGGTTGCCGACTAGCAACGAGGTCCTTGGTAAGTTGTTGGGGGAAATTATGCCCTCATTTGGTAAGGTATACATGGGAAAGGAAATTGCAGTCAATATTAGAATTAGTTAACGACATACAACAACTGAAACCAAATAGCGGAAGTAAAGAATATATATAGTAATGATGATAATGATGTAGTAGGTACAAGTATCTAAGGAAAGCAGCAAACACAACAACTTTGTGAAATACAACTGAAAACAAATCACTAAAATTAAAAGAAACTATAGTAGCATCACAAGCCTAAAATCGGTCCTATGCTCTCCAGCTCCAACTAGAAACCATGACCCTGAAGTAGAAGGGAGACAATCCCTATCCACACCTGCAACCATATAACCTGTTTGGGCCAAAAAATTAGGACCCAAATAGGGTGTGAGACTAATCCCAGTAGGAAATCACCACAAGATCTATTCCCTACTATCAATGAGAAAAATAGCAAAAGTAAAGTAAATAAATGTAGTAGAGAAACACAGGTACACCAAAGTAAAAATCCTAAAAATCTCCATTCACATTTATTTATTAATTTAAAACAATCATTTAATTATCAACCAATGAGTATAGAAAATAGCTCTATATTCTCAAGGCATAGCAAGTAACACAACAGGTGTCTCAACAGACTACATAGACAACAAGCAGTACAAACCCAAGCTTGTTCTTTGGATTGGTGGACTCGTCACAACCAACCAAACTAATAATAATGTTAAATCCCTGAGTGAATCCTACTGGAAGACCCCTATAGTCAAATAATCATACAAGGCACAGACACTCTAGGAAGCTCTCACCGCCAATTCCCCTATAGTCTTGTAACGATAGCTCCAGACACTCTAAGGAAGCACTTACGTCTAATTCCTCATGTGTTCTCGATACGTACGTAAACTAAGGACACTCTTGGGGAGCACAAAGTCCAATTCATGTAGGTCCTTCGTAAGAAACTAATTTATAACAGACTCTCTATAGAAGCCCTTAATCGTCAATTCCCTCTTTAGTCTACCACACCAAGTTCACACAACCTTGACCAGTCTAGTTGTGCGTAATCGTTAGTCAGCAGTCCTAAGTAAGTTCAAAAACTACTTGGATAATAGATACAATTCATCAAAATCATATACACAGCAGTCAATACATGCAATCAGCTATAACAAGGCAGACAAACAATGCTACAATGTTTACCTCACAGGTAACATAAGCCAAACGACGATAAACCACCAAAGCAAGGGAAATCACCCATAGGTGATCCTCGAACATGAAACCAAGAATATATTAATGTCAATTAACCTCAAGAAAATAAGAAATATATGGAAATTAAACAATGGAATCAAAATCCCTAACTCTGGAAACCCGATACATGGGTATCCGACACATTTTTCACAAAAACTCAAAGACATTCAACTTAGGGAAACAAACCACCTACCTCGATCCTAGAAGATCGATATTCTTGATCCACAAAAATTGATTCTCCTTAGAATGACGAAGATCTAAGAAAATGTCCAAAACACACAACCCACGATATCTTGAGAAAGAGAGAAAATCATGGAATGAAACTTCAAGAAGAAGGGAGAACTCACCACTGCAATTCCAACACAATCAATAGAGTTCGATTCGGGTAAATGGTGAAGGATCGGTGGTTCGGAGAAGAATCGACCTCCTCGGATTCTCTGGACGGAATTAGGCATAGAAGAAAATGGAAACAAGGATTAAACGTGACCCCAGTCTGATTAATGAAATAGGAAAAAGTACACAGCTTGAACTTCATGAGTACTGGGAATGTACATACCCCTTCCGTACACCGCATTAAGCGGCCTCCACATCATCGCTACACCCCGTGTGTGTGGCCTGGACACGGCCAGCACACGACCTCATGTTGGAGAAAAGTACACGACGTGTAATCATAAAGTACATGGCGTGTACTTCAAAAATTTCCAGAAACTCCTCTTTTCTAAAAAATATCAGAAATAATAAAGTCATATATGAAAAGAATATATGGGTTCTTACAAACTTCCCCAATTAATTAAATTCATCCCTGAATTTCCTTAGCAAGGTGGAAAGAAGAATCCTTGAACAACTCTGGCCACTATGATCACATATCAGCCTCTATCTCCCATGTCTCGTCCTGCACACAGACGTACTGCCATAGCACCCATACCAGAGGAACAAACCAGCCACGAAGTACCTTTGTGCTACGATCAACGATCCTGATAGGATGCTCCTTGAATGATGAATCCTACTCCATCTCAACCACCTCGGGTCGAAAAACATGAGACGAGTCTGAGAAATAGCGTTGAAGCTGAGAAACATGGAAGACATCATGCATAACCCGATATCTTTGAGGTAACTGCAACCTATACGCAACCGGACCAACTCTCCCCAGAACCCCAAACGACCCGACATATCTCGGTGAAAGCTTAACCTGTCTCCTGATCCTCTTGTGTCCCAACTTCTGGGTAACATGATGAAAAACCTGATCTCTGACATCTAACTACAGAGGTTGTCTCTGCTGATCTGCATAATATTTCTGATGAGACTGTGTGGTAGCCATCCTCTTTTGAATCAACTATATCTTCTATGAGGTCTCCTGAACAAGATAAGGTCCCAGCAAAGCTGCCTATCCTGCCTCCAGCCAGCACAAAGGTGATCGGTATGGCCTACCATAAAAATCCTCGTAAGGTGCCATCTAAATAGTCACCTGAAAACAGTTGTTATAGGAAAACTCCACAAGAGGAATATGCTTTTCCCATGAACTACCAAAGTACAGAATGAAAGCTTGGAGCATATCCTCAAGCACCTGGATCATGCGCTCTAACTGGACATCTGTTTGGGGATGGTAAGTTGTTCTCATAAGTACCTGTGTACCCAAATCTTTTTGTATCCTCTTCCAGAAATGTGAAGTAAAGAAGGCATCCCTATCAAAAATGATAGTACCCGGAACCCTGTGCTAGCGCAAAATCTCATGGATGTACAACCGTCCAAGCTCATCGACACCGAAGGTTTCTTTTATTGGTAAGAAGTGAGAAACCTTCGTGAGCCTATCCATGACAACCCTTACCGTGCCATTCCCTCTTGAAGATCTTGGTAACCATATCACGAAGTCCATCGCGACATCATTACACTTCCACTCGGGAATGAGTAACTACTGCAAAATCCACACTGGCCACTAGTGTTTTGCCTTCACCTGCTGACAAGTGGAACATCTCATGTCAAAACCAGCCACATCTCTCTTCATACATGGCCACTAGTACTGGCAGTGTAGATCACGATACATCTTGGTGATGTAAGGATGAACTGCCCAGAAGAAAGAATGAAATTCTCACATCAGCTCCTCGAATATATCTGTTGGCACCCATACACATCCTTGGAAATGAAAGATCTCATCTCCGCCAATAGTCCATTCCAGAAGAGGGTCCTCTCCTGACAAGATTTATTGTAGGGGTAGGCATTCATAATCTGCTAGCTGCCTCATTCGAACTCGGTCAAGTGGCACAGATATAACCACTACAGAAGATAGTAAAGTCTACCCCGACCTATCTTGCACCTCCAATTTCATTTTAGAGTACAGATCCATAAGCTTCCACTAACTGTTGGCCTCCTAAACTTCCTGTATCTGAGTTCTTCTGCTCAGTGAATCAGCCACTGCGTTGCCTTTCCCAGGCGTATAGGAAATCTCGAAGTCGAAGGACTGGAGATACTCGACCCACCTCCGCTGTCTCGGATTCAGGTCACACTGCTTGAAGGTGTACTTGAGACTCTTGTGGTCAGTATATACCACAAAATTCTCTCCCAGAAGGTAATTCCTCCAACAACGCAAAGCATGAACAATTTTAGCCAACACCAGGTCATGCGTAGGATAATTCTTCTCATGTGGCCCCAACATGCGAGATCCATACGCAACCACACTATCCTCCTGCATAATCATTGCTCCTTTATCGATGACAAATGCAACACAGAAAATTATATATCTCCCGTTCGGATCTGGAAAAACTAGAATCGGTGCCAAACTCAACCTCCCCTTCAGCTCCTGAAAGGATGAATAACATTCTTCTGACCGAAAAAACTTTACCCCCTTCTTAGTCAAGAATGTAAATCGTGCTACTAAGCATGAGAAGTCCTGTATAAACCGCATGTAGTAACCAGACACCCCAAAGAAACTTCGTACATCGAAGACATTTTTCGGCTACTCCAAGGTAACTACTGCTCTCACCTTCTCTGGGTCTACTGATACACCTATCTCTGAGATGACATGACCCAGTAAGAGGATCTCGTCCATCCAAATGTGGCACTTTGAGAGCTTATCATATAATTGAGGCTCCCTTAGTGTACTCTAAATGATCTCAAGATGGGTTTCATGATCGTGTCGAGTGTGAGAGTACATCAAGATGTCGTCTACGAAAACCACCACAAAGGAATGTATGTAAGGATGGAACACTCTGTTCATCAGCGCCATGAATATTGTCGGTGCTTTTGTGAGACCGAATGGAATAACCAAGTACTCATACAGACCATACCTGCTCCGGATGTCTATAAGGGGTATAGCAGATGGTCTGACACGCAACTGATGATAGTCGGATCTCAAGTCGATCTTCAAAAATACTCTGTCTCCTCAAAGCTGATCGAAGAGATAATCGATCATCGGCAAGGCATATCAGTTCTTTACTGTCAACTGGTTCAACTTACGAAAATCCACAGAAAGCCTAAGGGTACTATCTACCATCTTTGCAAAAAGGACAGGCGAACCCCAAGGAGAAGTACTCGGTCGGATGAAACCCTTTTCCTGCAACTCCTCCAACTACTTTTTGAGCTCTTGAAAATCATGTGTAGCCATCCTATAGGGAGTAATGGACATGGGTGCTGCTCCTAGAATAAGCTCAATCGAGATGTCTACCTCACGCTCTGGAGGTAAACCTGATAAGTTCTCTGGAAAGACATCTCTGAAACGATACAACACTGGAGGAAATTATAACTGTGAAGTCCCCTGTTCATCCAGATAAAGACTAGAAATATGGTCCATAACCCATCCTAGCCTATGATGCCCTATTCCAGCTCTACCCGCCCGGACATCCCACTCACCTCTATGAAGAAAGGACCCGCCATCGGGTGATACGAAACTTACCCTACGGCGATAGCAATCGATGACTACTTGGAAGGGAACCAACCAGTCCATCCCGAGAAGGAAATTGTAGCCTATCATCTCTAGAACATAGACGTACCATAAGAAGTAACACTCTGCAACTTCTAGAGGTAATTCTTTGCACTGACGTACGCTAGATGTCCTCTTTCCCAAGGGTGTTTCAAGAGTCAACATGTCAGTAGACGAAAAGACACAGCGCCCAAGGCTCTCCACGACAGAAAAAAAGATAAAGCTATGTGAAGCACCATTATTGAATAGAGCGGAAGATAAAACTGAGGCTACTAAGATCATTCCTCGAACTCTAGAGGGTCTGGAATCCTGCTCCTAATTAATCTGCTCTACAGCAAAAGGCTGGCATGTACCGCGACCCTGTGTAGCATCCTAAAAACCTTGACCTGCTCCTCCCTGATCCTGACCACTACATCCACGACCTCTATCCTGACCTGGACGACCTGAAGAACTTCATCCCCCAGTTTGTTGCGGAGCTGGTAACCATGCTCTTGTACACGGGGTCGAAACTGATCCTCCTTCACTAGCTGCTGGAAGGGGAACCTTTCAGAAACGCTGCGGATGACCCATCTTGCCGCAAGATTGGTACTCCACTGGGTCTCTCGGGCACTGGGGATTATTATGCCCACTCCTCTCACACTGTTAACACACCACTTTGGTGACAGAAGGGATATCTCGTCTACAAGAAGGAATACCTTTCTTCCTCGGGTCTCCTCGGGTAGACTCTCGGTGGCGCTTCCTGCTGTCTATCTAAAAAGAATCAGCTCTGGATGCTAAACCGCCCTGGTCCACAGATCCAGTATCCCTCAGGTTCCTTTTTGTGATCAGTTCCTGGTTGACTATCAGAGTAATTGAAGTCAACTGGAAGACATTCACCAGCGATTTGATCTCTGGTTTGAGTCCATTCTCAATCTTCCTTGCCAAGAACAACTCGTCATTCCCTAGAATGGGAGAGAAACACTATAACTATGTGAAACATGAGGAATACTCCATAACTGAAAGAGTTCCCTACTGCAGGTTCATGAACTCCCTAGCTCTATCAGCCCTCATCATCTCTGTGTAGATGTATTTGTAGAACGTACGCTAGAACTCATCCCAAGCCATAGTCTTTTGGCGCCCTGTCTAAGAAACTACGTCCCACCATCTTTTGGAGGAGTCTCACAGCATGTATGTCATCATCTTCACCCTCCTGTCTGAGGGTGTATCAAGATGGTCTAAGATGGATAACATGTCTTCTAGCCATGACTCCGCAGCCTGTGGTCCTCCATCCCCTATAAACGTGGGAGGATGCTCCTACTGAAAAACCCGCATCAGCTCTGCCATAGTCGTGGCAGGATGCTGAACTCCCTGTAAGGTCTGCATGAATCTCATGAAACCCTCTCTGAACTGAGTTTCGGCACCAATGTCCAGAATCACTACATGTTCCATGTCCATAACGATAGGCGGAACTACTGTTAGTCCCTGATCGATTTCATCAGGCATACGATCACTGCCTGGTTCCTGTTGTGCAACTGGAGGAAGTCTTGGTGCCATAGCTCAGAAAGATCAAAACTCACCTTCATTATCGACGAACATAGTTGCAACATAAGAGAGTAAAATGTAACAAGAGGGAAAACCATTAAAATTAAAAATAACATGACAACACGGCGTGTTTCCAGAAATTTAACACTCGGCATGTACCTTGTCCATACATGGCTTTGTAAACAACAAGACTACATGGAATGTTCTCAAACTACATGACATGTACTAACCCTTTTCTCCCTACCCAGTTACTCCTACACGACTAAGTCACATAGACTGTCCGATCCGAAGACTACACGGTGTGTTGATGAAGACACGTCATTCACTAGATATGCCTTACCTGGCCCATGTTGTTAGCGACATGGCCTGACACACTGTCGACACTACACAGTGTGTTCCTAAGGGACATGGCATGCACTTGAAGGAAAACCACTACCTGTGTGGTTTAATACACGGTCGGCTACACGTCTAACCCATAAATGGTGCGTTCCGAACAAATATGGTGTGTATAGGAGAAGAAAACACTGACCCATGTTGTTCGTGACACGGGCGGGTACCAAGAACAAGACTACACGACATGTTCATACCAAACACGGTGTGTACTACCAGAGTTTTCCGAACCCGTGTTTTTAGTGACACGGCCAACTACACAGTTTACCACCACACAGCCTGTACATACCATACATGGCGTGTTCATAAAGTCCCTTTTTCAGCCCTGTGTCCTTGTCCACATTTTTAGTGACACGACCAAAAACTACAAGGCGTGTATTTATAAAGTACATACCGTGTATTCTAGGTTTTTCCAGAAAGTAGCCTTAGAACTGCACCGGAGTACGAAAACATAGAAAATAGAGGTTAAGGTGCCAAATTCTGATCCGTGGGGGCCCATACTCCCTGCGAATCAAATCATGGCATCATAACAATGCATATAACAAGAAACAGTATAACAAACTCACGACCCCCCAAATTCTGATCCTCCAGGGCCCATAACACCTCTAAGACCAAAGTTTGGATTCCATGATAATGAATCTCTAAACAACCCTTACCATATCCACATAGAAGGTATTTTATCATAGTAGCTATCACAACAGCATGCATGGTCTACCACAAATTCTATCACAACGGCATGCAATCTCTAATGCAGCCTAGATGGCATGAAAAAATGCATGGCATGTGATTTTCTAACATGTTACTAAATGATGCATGAGATGGAATACCCTCATCTCATCGGGTTGCAAAAAAATAGAACCGCAATCATATAAATAGTAACAACACAAAACAAGTGCATCACCCAACGGTGAAATCAATTAAACTGCAACATTTTCAGAACTCGAAAATTACAACATTCGAGGTAATCTTGCTTTTTCCCTGTACACGGGTTATAGAATGCCCAGGCACAACTATATAGCATTTACCTATTTAGTCCCATCCCTGTATAATGTCGTTAAACAGTATGTCAAATAGAAAAGGAATAACCTCCTATGATACCACTTTGTAACGACCCGAATCCGGATCCACTCAACTGGTGCCCCTTGCCCAATTCTCCACATAACCTCAAAAACATTTCCCCAAATGCCTGAGGCTTTTGACTAGTAGTGAGGGATTTAGTAAGTTATTTGGGAAACTATTCCCTCATTTGGTAAGGTATACAAGGGAAAAGAAATAACAATCAATAGCAGAAACAGTAAACAACATACAACAACTGAATACAAATAGTGGAAGAAATGAATATATATAGTAATGATGATAATGATGCCACAGGTACAATTATCTAAGGAAATAAGCAAACACAACAACGTGATGAAATACAACTGAAAACAAAGCACTAAAAGTAACTGCAACTCCAGCAGCATCGCAAGCCTAAGCTTGGTCCTATGCTCTCCAGATCCAACCAGCAATCAGGTACCTGAAGTAGAAGGGCCACAATCCCTATCCACACCTGCAACCATATAACCGATTTGGGCCGAAAAGTAGGACCCAAACAGGGTGTGAGACTAATCCCAGTAGGCAATCCCCACAAGATATGTGCCCTACTGTCAGTGAGAAAAATAACAAAAGTAAAGGAAATAAATGCACCAGAGAAACAACGGTACACCAAAGTAACATTCGTAGAAATATAATTTCACATTTATTTAATAATTTAATACAATAGTTTAATTATCAACCAAGGTGTCTAAAAAACAGCTCTATATTCTGAAGGCACCACAAGTAACACAACAGGTATCTCAACAGACTACCTAGACAACAAGCAGTACAAACCCAAGCCGGTACATTGGCTTGGTGGACTTATCACAATCAACCAAACAAATAATAATACTGACTCTCTGGGTGGCTCCTACTGGTAGAACACTCTAGTCAACTAATCATACAAGGCACATACACTCTGGGAAGCTCTCACAATAAATTCCTCTCTGGTCTTGCAACGATAGCTCCAGACTCTCTAAGGAAGCGCTTATGTATAATTCCTCCTATAGTCTCGATACGTGCATAAACTAAGGACACTCTTGGGAATCACAAAGTCCAATTCTTTTAGGTCCTGTGTATGAATATAATTTATAACAGACTCTCTAGGGAATCCCTTAATCGTCAATTCCCTCTTTAGTCTACCGCACCATGTTCACACAACCCTGAGCAGTCTAGTCATGCATAATCGACTATCAGCAGCCCTAAGTAATTTCAACAACTAATTCTCTAATATCTAAAATGCATCAATAGAATATAGACAGTAGGCAATACATGCAATCACCTATAACAAGGCAGAAAAACAATGCTAAATGGTTTGACTCACAGGAAACCTAAGCCAAACAGTGATAAACAACAAAAGCAAGGGAGATAACCAATGGGTGATCCATGAACACGCAACCAAGAATATATTACAATCAATTAACCTCAATAAAACCAGAAATCTATGGCAATTAAAAAATGGAATCAAAATCCCTATCCCGGGATAACCGATACATGGGTATCCAACACTTTTTGTACAAAAAATAAATGACATTCAATGTAGGGAAACAAACCACCTACCTTGATACTAAAAGATCTATATACTTGATCCATGAAGATTGATTCTCCTTAGAACGACGAAGATCAGAGAAAAGGTCCAAAACACTCAACCCATGATATCTTGAAAAAGAGGGAAAATCATTGAATGAAAATTCAAGGAGAAGGGAGAACTCACCGTTGTGATTCCAATGCAATCAACGTCGTTAGATTAGGGTAACTGGTGATGGATCAGTGGTTTGGAGAAGAATCGGCATCCTCAGATGTTCTGGACGGAATTGAGCATAGAAGAAGATGGAAACATGGATTAGACATGACCCCGGTCCGATTAATGAAATAAAAAATAAATGTACACGGAGTTTACTTCATGAGTACACGGTTTGTACTCACCCCTTTCATACACCG
This sequence comes from Viscum album, assembly GCA_963277665.1. Classification (NCBI taxonomy): domain Eukaryota; kingdom Viridiplantae; phylum Streptophyta; class Magnoliopsida; order Santalales; family Viscaceae; genus Viscum; species Viscum album. Next base: position 1,954,016,426 of record OY728127.1, on the reverse strand, counting down.
CATTAAGCGGCTTCCACCACATCACTACACCCCATGTGTGTGTCCTGGATATGGCCAGCACATGACCTTGCGCGGGAGAAGAGTACATGGTGTGTACCTCAAAAATTACCAGAAACTCCTGTTTTTGAAAAAACATCAGAAAAATGAAAGACATACCTGAAAGGAAGATCTGGGTTCTTACACCATATAATCTCAAATCCACAATAAAAAATTACTTCAGTACAATCCTTATTCATTCCCATAATTCATGTAACTAGTATACTGTTGATACGACCCTCAAATGAAATATTTCTAAAATAATAACATAAGAACAACAGTCATTCATATTCATCTGAGGTAGTATCATAAGTTGATTATTATCCAATAACATCATTTGCGGTATACTCTTATGAATGGGACATTGATTCGCGTAGTGTTTCAATTCCTTTCAGATGAATAATTTTACATTTGAAAACTTTTTCTTACCCTTGCAATCATGTAGTTGGTGTCCATTTTCTCCACACTTATAACAAAGTCTCATTCCCTTCAAGAATTTACCAAGGTGATTCATTCCACCTTTATCTCATATTGGAAAATCCTTATTTCCATTGTTACCTTTGTCCATCTTTCTTTCTACCATCCTTTTCATCTCTGGATTCCCTTCAAATCCATAGGATTTAGAGAATTATTTACTGATCTTATTAACACATGATACTATTTATTCAAATAATGATAATATGTAGGAGACTATTTCCATTCTAAATGTTGGCTTAATACCATGAATGATAGGACCCTTCTTACTCTTTGGATCATACATATTACTGGTGTTCTCATTCCTTCTACTGGGAACAATTTCTAAATAATGGAATACACCAGGTCAGTTTATGAATCGAAATTCATAATTCCAAACATGTAAAATACCTAATGTAAATTGACCAGTTTATGGATTTAATCCATAATCACAAAAAAAATTCTTTTAGGAGGTATATACTCTTTTACCCTTCATAGTGGTTTGTAAATAAAACGAGAATTATCCTAAGAATATCCCCCGGGAGTGTCATAACCAAGAGTGCAGCAAGGCGCGTTGTCGTGCACCAGTTCCCGTTCGAGTCTATCTCAAATCGGTGTTTCCGAGTTTTACCACTAGGTACATCTATGCCAGAGCCACCTCTACCTGCTCGTATCCAGATAGGGATGTATTTTCTTGGAAAACTCACAAAATCTCTAAATTACCAAAATTCTAGGAATTCCTTCGATTCTAATCCTTAAAGTCTATCTTAGGTCTATGTTATCTAATCAGAGATTATCTAAATCTAGCTTCCAAGGTTATTACTAAACTTCCTATGATACCAACTATAACACCCTGACCCCATTTACCTAGAGTCGGTACATTATTTAAATATATTGGAATGATTACAAGGAATCAAGTCCCGAAGGACCGATCAGTTTAGTAGTCTTAGAAAATATATTACATACATGAACATTACATTACACATAACAAAATAAAAAACAAAATAAATGATTACTTGAAAAATCTTTTAATCACCAATATTAACCTTGTAAATCAATCATAATACACATCTTTTAATCCTGGGAAAATAAAACATAAAAAAGGGGTGATCTCAGATGCTTAGTAAGGGTAAATAATTTAGTGGAAGCTATAAACTTTTAAGGCCAGATGTGTGATAAAAAAAACAGCCTTTTTAAACATAAACATGAACATAATATGGAAAAAATAATTCCAACATTACCATATAAACATGCACATGGATATTCTACTAGTCAAAAAATCAAATGCAATAACTAATATCATAATGAGGGAATTCCTAATACTAGACATCATTACCACATAGTCAGGGCCTCATTCCAAGAATACAAATAAATGTTTTGTCAAGGAATTGTGCCAAGACACTAGTTTGTCCCATGAGACCTACCGATGCATCTAGGAGCTATAGCGGGATCCAACCATCACTTACAAAGTTCATTTCATTCCTCATATGAATAGTTTAAACATAACATAAACATTTGTATTAAAACTAGAATATGAAATTTCAATACATTAACTATAAACAATGGATGGTATAAAAAATAGAACAACAACAGTCAAATATATCATAAATCATTCATTATAATATGGAATATTCTATTATAATAAATCATACTCAGTCAAAAATAATATGCAGGAAAGGATGATCACATAGTTGAAAATGATGAGTAAAACTTTTTGAGAGAAATATCCTTTTTGAAAAATCATTTAAAAGTCACACATTTATAAAGGAAGTAATTTAAAAGAGATTTTTGAATCAAGGTGTCCCATACCAATTTAAAACTTTTGAATAGAATTATCATTTCAAAACATTTATGTCCATATAAATAGATTCTTAAAATCATTTTGAAAACATGGAATCAATTAAAAAGATTTAGAAAGATAAATCTTTAAAACATTTAAAATTCTGATCTCGTTAAAGATTACATTTCAAAAATCTTTAAAATATTCACATTGAAATTATTTTTATGAAAAATGGACATGGATGTTAAAAATGTCCTAGTAAATACTTACACATAAACAATCTCGGATAATATTGGGATTGGAGAATTAACCCTTACCTTGAACATTCCTTTAGTCGAGGGTACCTTTAACATCCTCTATAAAGATCATAGTATGTTATTAAATTATAACATAACCATATTAATATTTATTATATCATACATGATTCATTTATGACTTTATACTACCCATTTAATAATAATTTCCATGTTAAATTAACATTTCGTGTAATAGTCACTTTCTTTATTGTACGCGTTTTATCTTGTGTCTGTTGATTGTATCTCTTAGATTAAGATTTAAATACTTCCAGAATATAAAACATGATTTATATATAAAATATATTTAGAATATAAATATGTATAATAGACATATATATGAAATGAAAAACACAGTTTATGGAGACGACAGTCCGTACGTACGCATAAACACTGTATCTGTTTTCATATCGTATTGAACGAAACTAAGTGAATAAGATATTTGTAAGTACATATATATATATATATATCCAATAGAATTATTATGTCATATATTATATACTTATTTGTAATATATATTTTTATAATCTTCAATGAATGGTGAACATGGAAATGAATCTCATCGCCTTGTGGAGATGGTAATCCGTATGTAAGCACGAGCGACAATATCATTTCCTTAAAGGTGTGGAATTGGATGGTATATTAATTTTAAAAAGACATTATCATGTCATTTGAATTATTTATATACATATTACTCATCATTATATCCATCCAAATAACATAGTGTTAAATAACAAATTACACCACGACGTGGAGACGGTAAGCCGTACGTACGCACGCATGATGACATTATCATTCATAAGATGAATATAATAATGAATATTTTTGTTCCATATTTATAATAAAATTAAAATAGATATAAGATACTGGAGTTATTATTTTATAATGGATACAACAAAGAAATCGTAAGTGGAAGAATAAGAGAACTTGAAAGAGGGTGGTGAAATCATTTACTCTTTTTCGGGTTCTTCCTATTGATTTTATCAAAAGGGCTCCTTAGCTTGGATTTCTGACCAAAGGAAGGCCTATAGGATGAATTTAAGGTAGTGGGTAGGATATTTGGTCACGGGTCGGCTATGCCAAATGGCATTGGAGGGGTGAATTTGATAGAAGGGGAGGTTCCCTTTTATAAGAGGGGGGAGGGGCACCTTTGGAAAAGCTTAAAATATTATTTTATAATAAATTCATATTAGGTTTATAATGTCTCAAAAGTGACTTATTTTTAAAATATGGTGGGTATGGGCCGAAATCCTCTCAAAAAATATGATTTAGATAACTTTAGGTTACTATTTTAACCTTATCATTTAGATTTTACTCTAAGTTAAATAATTTAACTTTTACCGTGTGTTCTTGTATTCTTAAACTATATGGTTAATAAACATACTATATACTGCCAATATAACTCCAACTGGTTCATTAATTTCATATATATTATTATATATGTCTTTTGGATGAACGTTAGATTTTTAATACCATTATATAAATTAATATTATAATATTTGTGTTAAAAACTATTTTATGTCAATTTTGACACTATTTTTTATTTTTATTTTTTTAAAATAATAAAAACGTGATTACATCAATAAAATACATTGAATAAATTATAACATGTCATATTCACCTTGAAAATTCGTGGATGTCATAAAAACATTGAAATTTTATTTATTTTAATATTTATAATACCATTTATTTGATTCATTCATTAATAAGGTAATCAATGCATCATCATTGTGTCATTAATAAATTAAATAATTTAATATCTAAAAATTATACATAAAATACCATTATGTTGGAAATAATTTTATCTTTCCAATTAATATTTATAGTAGAATTTATCTTATGTATAACCCTATATTAAAAACAGTTTATTTATTGAACATTGATTTTAACACTTTTAACTCCTCTTTAAATAAAATAATAAATAATGTCTTAATCTAATACAAGTGGACCTAAAGGGTCATATTATATTCCTAAGGTTGTTTTTGGTATAATTACACTTGTCCAATAGAATTACTACATGTGTTATGGTAATAATAATATCATTTTTTCCCTTAATTACCCTATTTACTTTTAACAGTGGTAAATAAAAGTAAAAAGATACTATTCACCAAAAATCATTTTTATATTATTGAACCATATTTTACTTACTAATATCAACTGTGTCTCTTGGATTTTTGAAATTCCACTCACAAAATCCGTAAAATTATGTTTCATGTGAATTCACAAATTCTCCTAGGAAGTGGGTAAAAGACAATGAAAAGTTCTACAAATTTTTTTAATATCTAAAATTATTATAAATTAACTTCAATGAATTAATTGAACATATATAGATATTATGTTTCTATTTTGACCTAAGATAAATTTAACTAAAATACATAATTATTTAAATAAAATTACAGTTTTAAACAATAACTCAGTGTTTTTTTCACTATTCATAAAAAATTGAATGTTTTCAAAAAAATACCAAAAATTCGCCGTAGGATAATTTCAATATCCCGAATCCAAAAATAAATTCTATTTTACCAAATTCATAAATTATAAGTTGCATTTATTAAGATAAAATTAATTCTTGTTGTCAAAACAAATAGCGTGTTTTTAAGAAACAATAAATATCAAAAGAATAACACTTGTTTATGTATAATTTTAATGTGAAATTAATTACAATGACAAAAATTAGATTAAAGGGTAAAAAGATAATCTAATTATACTTAAAAAACATAAAATTGTATAATTAAACACTATAAATTATTTGGATTAAAAAATTTGTTTTCAGTTAAAATATTGTATTTTTCACTATTCACTCAAATATTAAAGTTATCAGAAAAACACCACAAATTTATTGAAACTAAATTATTATGTCCTTATTCTGAAGAGGGTGTTTATTTTGTCAAAATGAATATATAAAAGTTTAAAATATTGTATTTAAAAATGGTTCGCCATTAAAAGGCGCTAAAATTGCATTTTTTGAAAAATAACTCTTTTATCTGAAAAAAATGAATTTGTTTTTACATTATATGTAAGAAACTCATAATATGGATTCTAAAATTATAAAAATTATATAATATTCAAAATTCAATTAATACTATTCATAACCTCTTGTGAATGGCTAGTTTGGTAAGTCGTGATGCTCTTGAACTCAGTGTTGCGTGTAGTGCAAGTTATTGCATTACTTTGAAGAAATAATGTTCTATGAAATCTTGGGGTGTTACACATAATCATGCCTCAATAAATTAAAACATGACACAATGAACGCCTCACCATAACGTTTTTTTCTAAATGGAATTTATCCTCCTGGGTTAAAAAAATAATTATATCAATAAAATGTTTCATAACCATATGAATATATATTTAAATTTATATATTTCAATTTAACCCATTAATTAAAAATATTTCTGTTGTTTATATTTTTTTTCACCATTTAGTTCTAGAAACGATTATTTCATATTTTGTAATTGATTAATAATTGAAAGCCCAACTATATGTTATTAAAAAATAATTAAGTATCCCTTAAATACACTGAAAACTATAATAATATTACTTTTCAATGATTCATTATATCCAAATTTTATTAATTAAATTAAAATAGTTCGGTTTGTGAAATGGTAACTATGAATAACTTGTTACTTTGTGTTAAACAATCGATATGTGATATATTAAAAAATATATAGAATATAATTAAAACAATTGGTAATTATTAAAACAATATTAAATGTATTAATAATTTAATTTTTCATCAATATATAATGTGGCTTGATCATTCATGAAACAAATATTATAGTATCATTCTCATAGTTTTTCAAGACAATGGATACCAAATCATGTTATAATGATTTAATGAGACTGGAAATTATTTTATATGTTGTTAATATAAATCTTAAATAATATCAAAAAATTATATATACCATTTAAATTAAATAAATTCATTATCAAAACCATATTTGTATGGTTTTGATCACAACTAAAATACACCATTCGTGGTGGTGATAGTTTGTAAGTACACAGTATCAAAGATTATATCTCCCAATGAATGTGATGGAATTAAGATATATTAAAAAGAATAATTTCCTAACCACAATTTCAACAAAAATAACATTAATTATAAAAATAAATCATTTCTAACATCCTTGAGAGGCAATGAATAAAAATGAACCACATAATTTTATAGAGGAGGTATTTTGGAATGTATGCATGATCAGTGTAATTTTTTATTAACGGAATTGATTTAATAATGGTTCCAAAATTAATATAATAATGTTTCTATATAATAATAATACTTATTTCATCATATTTTATTGTCTACAATATGCTGGAAAAAATTAATAAGATTAAAATGAAATGAACTATGAAATACACACAATAATATATCAAGATTTATCTCTAAAATTACATTTTATTTGGAGCCCTTGTGATATATAGTAGATAACATAAGATTTCGTAAAATATAGAGGGTTCTAGTAGATTAAAAATGGAAATGTTTTTTGATGAAATTCAATGGTGTTGATGTATTAGGAAATTTTGGATGTGATCCCATTTCAAATAATAAAAGAGGGATAATTTATGAAGTACCCATTAAATATAAATAATTATGTGCAATAATTCAATTGTTAATGGATCCAATGGTTGAAAATAATGATGTCTGGGTCATGATATAGTCTATACCCGCCATTTAAATATATATTAAAAAATGTGTCATTTTCTATTACATTTTAAACATTTCCATTTTGGTTTTTACCAAGGTAATAATTTTTGTAATAATTAATTTATATTTTATTAAAAAATAATTTAAACCATCTATAAAATACTAACTATTTCTATAGTTTTATTATTTAATATTTCTGGTTTTTTGTTTTTTAAGTAACTCTGGTTAGAGTTTTGACTTGGGGTGCATTTTAGTGGTGTTTTGGGAAAAACTTATGAAAAGGGGATGTGAATGGTTGGTGCATGGTTAAAGAAAACCATGCACTGAATCATAGACAACCGTGTGACATGATAGAGTAAAGGCCACATGCTTTTTGTATGGTTTACCTTACCATGCACCCCTAGATAGAAAATTGTGTGTGTAGTTATTAAACAGGAAATAATTTATTTTAAAACCCCCAAAACCACTGAAACACATCTTATTCAACCTTTTATTGGAAAAGATGTTTTATCATGATACCAGAGTTTTGTTGAGGGGTTTGAAGTTTGTTTGACCTTTGTTCTTCAAGATATGAAGCCCAGATTGATGAAATCCTCTTCCCCTAGTATGTAGATCTCATCCTGATGCATGTCCCGATCATTCTTCTATCTTTCCATGATCTTTTTTTGGAATTTATATTTGGTTTCTTTAGATTTAAACATTTTTGGTGAGATATAGAGATAGGATTATAGATCTATATCTACACTGATTTTATTCTAATATCCATGATATTGATTTTGAGATTTAGATCTGGAACTCAAATCTACATCATTGGGCTACGTGGATTATGGGGATATCTATTGAATGAGAATCCATAAAATAATTGAGGTAGGTGGACTAAAAAATAAATCGCATAGTCATCGATTTGATTTGTGTATGAAAAATTTCATATTATCTAACATTCATTATAAATTGAATTTTTAAGGCTGACCAATTAATTTATCGAATCATAGCTGAATTTATTGAATAATTGAAGTATTGATGATGATGAGATTAATGGGAATTCATATTAGATAATTAATTTGGGAAAATTCATTATGAGAGTTAGGGGTTGTTATCTAAATAATTGATCAGTGGATTAATTTTGAGTTATTTAAATGTCTAGATTCTGATAAATAATCACGAATTAATAATGTTCCATTATATTATGATCTACATAATTAATTGTGGAATTGGTTATGAAGAGTTCATTTTTAGAATGAGATAATTAATTTTGGAAAATTAATTTTGGGATTTTAAATATGTTTTTGATTATGTAATTTTTTAATTTATTAATGGGAATGGAATATTCAATTAATTGGCGAGTTAATTAAGGATATTGATTTATTTAACTAATTGTGGAATTGATAGAAAAATTTAGGTGGATAAATAAATAGGGATTAATTATCTATGAATGAATAGTAACATGGACATTGTAAATTGATAAGTATAAATGGTACCATGATCATTGTACTAGTGAGAAAAATAATGGGAAATGGTCATTCAAATAAGAAGTCCAAATGGTAACATATTCATTATACTTATGAGTAAAAGAAGGGGAACATGGTCATTCTATTGATTCGTAAGAATAGTAGCATGCTCGTCTTACTTATGAATTTATTATTTGTATCTTCATCACAAATATAAGAATTTAACAAATGGTAATAAAGGAACTCCAAGATATAGCCTCATATGAGAATACTTCAAAATCTAGAATGAGTCAATACAATAATGAAAATATAAAGAAACCTTTTGATCCTTGGAATGATTCAAATAAGGTATTAAGAAATAATATTAGCTAGGGAACACTTCGGGCTTTGGCACAAGCAAATGTTAGTATAGAGGTACGAGTATCCCCAAGAACCCTTAAGTTAATATTATTAAATAAAGAATAAATGATAAGTGATAACTATTTATTAATGAATTGTCTTCTTTCTATTATATAAATTCTAACCTATATTTTTACTGTAATTGATTTAGACACAGTTTGTGGTAGCCTACTGAGTGGTACCCACACCATATTTGGGATTCCTTATTAGAACTTGAATAGAAATTACTATTTTAGGATAGGTTATGTCTGGGACCTATGTTCGATTGTTGATTGGGGTTGTAACTTCGATGAGGGAACATGACGTGGTTGAGGGACCTCTTGGGGGTCATTAGTAACACTATTTTTAGTATCATTTTTTTACAACATGACACATATATTTTCATAGAAAGTTTTCGTATTTAGTTAGTTATTTTGTTAACTATTTTGGTATGAGATTGTGAATTTTTTTGGTTATATATGATTCAACATTTTTTTATCAATTCCCACTAGCATTTAAGTATGATAAAAGAGGTCATAGTCTCCCCATGACTAACTAACTGGACCCTCACTCATAGTCGAGATCCTCTAGCATACGGGGATTCACACATGAGGTCATGTGGATAATTAGCTTGGGGAACCATTGTGTGGCTCCCAGGTCAAGACGTTACAATGTTGTATTAAATCTTAAATTTTCATTCTTCTTCATTTGTATAACTCTTTTGGAAAATTTAGACATAAGAATATTATGTTTTAGGTCAATGTAATGTGCTTTTTCATGTTATTTTCAAGCCCATTTATTGTGGAAAATCCGAGTACTCTGGGGGGGGGGATGTTGTTATTATTGTTTATTGTTACATTTGAATATTATTTCACCTTAAGTGAAGCACATTTTTGTGTGATGTGATTATTATTTATGAGAAATTCTTTGATGATTTTTTTCTAGGAATGGATTGAGGGTTATGTCTTCATGCATCGTTTTCATTACTCAGTGTTATTGTGACATTCATCATTTTAGGAACACGCAGGAAAACAGGTTATGGGTACGTTGTTTAAAAGGAAATATTATCCTTGATTGAAGGATTAAAACGAAAAATGGTTGTTAATATGAATTGAAAAAGGATTTAAAAATGATGCGAAATGAAAATAATTGTGTGTCTAAATGAGAAACATGATTGTGATAGTGTGTTTATCCTTGGTAAGCATATCATAGTATTAAGATTTTTAGTGTAGTGATATCACATCATCTATGACCGCACGGTGAGATGTGGGAAAAAATTTGCAACCTATTGTGATTATTACTCTTATATATATTTATTTAAGGAAGTTTTGTAATACCTAATATGTGTGTTTATTATTTTAGAAAATATTTGTCCATGATTCTTTTTGAGGGAATGACCAAGGGGAATGTCTAGGAATGGTCTTCCAGTTCGGGAACATGAGGAACTAATGGTGATATCTAAAATTAAGGGGAGCAACTCTGGGAGAACTTTTCTCATTTCCTAAAATTCCTTGAATGATATCCAAGAAATGTTGTGAAAATCATGTCTGATTTGACAAGGGAGGTTCAGTTGTAGCACCCTTTGAATTTAATCAAAGTGGGTAGACCTGAGGGAGACGAATCATCACGTGAGTCCATAGAGACAACACATGACCATTATGAGAATCTGAATGAGAGGATGTTCACGAAGACTACTTATATGCTATGGGGATCAGTGAAGCACTGGTGGGACATTCAAACACAAAGAGGTCAAACTAAATGATTGTTATGGAATGACTTCATGAAGATGATCTTGGAGTACTTATATATAGAAATGATTTGAAAAGATGAAGCTGAAGAGTTCGAGCATCTAAACCTAGGGATCATTTTTGGGATGGATTATGTTGGATTCTTCATAGAACAGAATCACAATTCTCCAACATTATATGAAGATTAGGGAGTTATTGAAAAAAAATTCATGATGGAAATAATTGAAAGATTATGTACCTAGATGTTCTTCCGATTAAATAAGTTTTATGAAGTTTTGGATCAGGATCTCATTGTTGAAGGGAACCTAATGGAAGATTGCACTACTAGAAATGTAATTGTTACTAGACGATTAAGAGGTAAAAATTATGAGAGCGGGAAGTCCAATTATGAAAACTATATCAGGGGAGGTGGGAAGGAATGTACACATATAGAAGGAATGGTTTTACAAGACCTTATTAGGGTGATCTATCATCTCTGTGGTAGGCCAATACACTATCTTCAACATTTTACCAGTCCACCAGAATAGTTTTGGTCCTTCAGCACGATGGGATACCTACATATGTTTTATCTGTCGTAGTGATAGAATGGTGATTAGGGAGTAGTTGGACATATTCAGTTTCTGTTAATTTGGTCCTATGCATCATATCAGTTTTGTGGATGTAGTTCTACTAGATGGGATGGTATGGGTTGTGGATGTGGTTCTATTCAGGGGAGTCTAAACTCATCCCAGGGGAGAGGGGTTTGGAAATTAGATGTAGTTATGTCTACACTAATAGAGATTTTGGATGGGCCATCAACAGTGAGAGGGATTATACAAGTATCTTCTAATTTAGAAATTTACATAATTGATAACAGTACCTCTCATTCATTTATATCTTCATAACATGATAATTGTTTCATCCTGGGGAGTGGTTTATGCATGGAGTAATGACTATCGATATAGTGATGGGAACATGGTCTAGAGAAAATTTTTATGCAAGGTATGTTCACTAAAGATATTAGAATATCATTTTTAGGGGATATATATATTCTTTATATGATAGGCTTCGACCTGATTATTAATATGGACTAGAATGGCACATACTATTCCCACAAATATTTTTATATTTGAGAGTTATGTTTGCATCTCCTAAGGGCGACCCTTACATTCATAGTGGACTATGGGATATCCATGTAGGCCGAGTAGTGACATTTACTCAACAATTTAGAGATATCAAAGCCCAAGTTTCTAGTCTATTCCTTGATGATGGCTGTGTTAGGAAAGATGTACATCCACGTGTAGTGGAACTATTTTAGGATTAATTTCTAGAAGACTTCTCAAGGTTTCCACCTAAGAGAGATATGGAATTCACTATTGACCTCATGTCATGGACAGAACTAGTATTTATTCCATTGTACAAAATGGAACCAGGTGATATTGAAGATCTTAATATTTAGTTAGAGGAGTTAGAGAATGAGGTATTTATCCATACAAGTACGTATCATTGGGGATCACATGTATCTTTTCCAAATAATGATTATGGGAGTTTTTGATTGTGTATCAATTACTAGAAGTAGAGCAAAATAAAAATGTAGAAGCGATATACTCTTTCATACCTCAGTGATATTTTTGAGTAGTTAGAGTTATATTTTGTGTTTTCAAATATAGAATTAAGATATGGGTATCATCATTTGAGTGTATGTACTTCTGATGTACCTAAGACTACATTCAGGAGTTCGAATGGACTCTATGAGTTTTTCATAATTCAGTTTGGTTAAAAAAATGCACCAGTTATGTTTATGGATTTGATGAACAAGATCATTCATCCGTATCTAGATCAGTTTGGGGTGGGGTTTGTGGATGGCATATTGGGGTTCTCCAAGACTCATGATGATCATTCCCAACATCTTGATATCATCATGAGTACACTAAAAGTTAATTAGTTATACACTAAGATATCTTTGTGTAATTTTTGTATTGATCAGGTACACATCATAGGACACATCATTTCAACAGAAGGTGTGGAAGTGGACCCATAGAAGGTTTAGGGAGTGTTCTCATGGGTGTAGCCCAAGAAAGTGTTTGATATCTGAAACATCCTATGAATTATTAAATATTAGAGAATATTCTTCCAAGAAATTTTTGTTTGGAAGCACCACTTTCAGGATTGATAGAGAAGTGGAAAATATTTTGGTGGAAATAAACATGCGAGAATATTTTTCAGAAAATAATGAAGTGTTTGACATCATCACATATATTGATCCTGTGTGAGTCATTTTAGGAGTTCATGGTTTATTGTGATGCTTATGGTATTTCACTCAATGATATGTTGATGCATGGGGATCAAGTCATGGTGTAAGGGTCTCTATAGATGAGACTATATAAACAGAACTACCCTACACATGACATCAAGTTGACAACAGTGGTTTATTCTGTAAAGAGTTGGAGGCACTAACTTTTATGATAAAAACATAAAGTTTATACATATCAAAAGATCTTGAAATATATATATTCACACTATCATATGAATCATCAGCACCCATGATATTTAGAAAATATGAAATCATATTACTTTTAACTTTTATATACACATATGAATGGAAATTGAATGGTTGATGCCTTGAGTAGGAAAACTCAGATGTAGATGGTATAGTATTTGAGTGAAGAGTGGATGACGATGAATTGTTTAGCTGAAATTCATATAGATGTCCATTATAGTCATGATCTAATGACTCTAGTTTCAGTTGTGGTGGATTCTACACTTTTGAGATATATTAGGGATAGAGATTATGAGGATCCGGAGTGCATATCCTTGAGGTAAATCCTTGAAGACCGGGAGACATCTTCAAACTGGTTGATAGATGATGATGATATAAACTATCTAAAAAATAGAGTTGTTGTGCCTATGAGCATATGGGAGGAGGTTATGCGATAATTTCATGCGTCGAATTGGTAAGTACATCTAGGTGATACCAAAATGTTCATTGAACAATGATAAATGTTTTGGGAGCCATGCATCAAAAAGAAGATTGTAGGGTTAGTGAAGAGATGATTCACCCGTCCTTAGTTGAAGGCACAACATCAATGACCTAGAGGTTTACTACAGCCTTGGCCTACTCTTTAATGAGAGTGGGATAAAATTTCAATTTATTTTTTGATGGGTCTTACAACTTTTCATAGGAAGAGTGATGCTATTAGGGTCATTGTGGATCGACATACAATCATAGAACCTTTATTACCTTTAAGGGAAACCCTTATAATAGAGAAGTTTGGAAAACTGTATGCTTGGGAGATAGTCTACCATCATGGGTTTCCAGAGACTATAATTTCAGATCACGATTCATGACTTACATCATGCTTCTACATGGGATTATAGAAAGCACATGGTACCCAGGTTTTATTGAGTACGGTTTTCCGCCCCCAGACTAATGGGAAGTCAGAGTGTACTATAAAGGTTCTAAAGGATATGTGGTGGGATTCAGTGCCCAGTTTTAGTGTGAATTTGAGGGAAGCACTTGGATTTAGTGGATTTCCGATATAAAAATAGTAACCCTAAAACTATATAGAAGGCACCATCTAATGATATTTATGGTAGGCTGGGTAGATCACCACTTCAATTGATAGAAGAAGGTGTGTCAGAGTTTTTGGGACCAAGTCTCTTGTATGGGAATTTAGATCATGTATAATTTATTTGAAAAATCATGGCTATGACTCCGAGTAGGAAAAAGTCATATGACATTATACGAAGTTGACCCCTATAGTTTATAGAGGGTGATCGTGTGTTCCTTCATGTTTTTTCAAGATTGGGTCACCACAACATACAGAGGTAGGGAATATTGGCGGCCTAGTTTATTGTACTTTTGTAGTTAGTGGGGAGAATCTGTCCCATGGTGTAATGATTACCCCTTCTATAGAAATATGGCTCTATTCACAACGTATTCCATGTTTCAAAACAATGGCAGTATTTCCCAGACCCTTCTCATATGATTGATGTAGGTGAGGTTGACTTGGGGAGAGATGCATCATTTGAGGAGCATCTTATACATGTGCTTGATCATAGTGAGAATGTGTTGAGGGGAAGGACTATGTCTATAGTACGTGTGTTCTAGAAACAAGGGTTTGTGCAATATTAATCTTTGGAAAGTGAAGAGGACAAGAGGGATGAATTGACCAATATTATTTTTCTCAAAAAAGTAGAAAATATGGGAAGACAGCTCGAGGATGAGCTATTTTGAGGTGGATATATTTTAAGATACTAACCTTTTTTGGATTTTTCTCAGGTATAATTTCATTTTTTTTTTCAAACACCTTTTACATGAGTTACGACTAGGGGTGAATTTGGGTGGAGAATTTAGAAACATTTTTGAAAAAGGGGTTGTATGTGGATGACACTATGTAAGGGAAAACTATTCACCCAAACATAGGTAACTATGCAACCATGGACAGTGAGGGATGCATGGTTGGTGTACAGTTTACCTAAACATGAACCCCTTCCTGGAATACTATGCGCGCATGTATTAATAAACAGAAAATTTATTTTAAAATCCCTTGAACCCCTAAAACACATCTTATTTGACACCAGTTCATGACTATTCATTTTTGGGCAATTTCAGAGTATTCAATAGGGGTTGCATGGCTATTAAACCTATGTTCATCAAAATTCAAAGCCCAAATCAAAGATCATATATTCTGCCTATAAGTGGAGCTTATCCAAAAGCATGTCCTGGTCAATATTCTATTATTTCATGATCTTGTTCTAGAATTTTTCCATTATTTAATTAGTTCTAAACCTTTTTGGTGATATCTATTTCTAGGATTATATATCTAGATCTATATTTATTATATCATGATATGTTTGATATTGATTTACACATTTAAATCTAGAATAGATATCAATGTCTTTGAACCACTACAATTTTGGGGATTTCCATTTAATTTATGTCCATCAAAAAAATCTAGAACGTGGTCTAAAATTTAATTCCCATAGTCATGGACATGATGTGTGTATGAAATTTTTTATATTTTATGTAATTACATTGAAATATAATACAAAAATTTGTTTAATTGGTTTTACCTTTTCATTTATTGATTAATTTTTGAATTAAAGGATTAATTAAAGAATTGAACAAGTGATTAAGGGGTATTATAGTTGGATAAATGATTTTAATAAATTGATTATGGAAATTAGGGGTTGTAATCGGGATAATTAATAATGGGAATAATTATGAGATAATGATTTGGATAGTTTGAGATAGTTAATCATGGATTAATTATGTCCCTTAATATTATGATATAGGTAAATTATTACAGAATTAATTTTTAAGAGTTTAGATTTAAAAAGAGATAATTAATTCAGGAAAATTAATTATGGGACATGAATTGTGTTATTGACTTTGTAATTGATGAATTAATTAATGGGATTGAGATACTTAATTAACTAGAGGGTTAATTATGTATTTTTATGTATTTAAATAATTTATTAAATAGTAATGGATTTGTGGTGTTTAATTAATCATTGAGTGAAAATTTTGATGTTGAGGTGGGTAATGGAGTTGAGTTGGGTAATGGGGAGGAAGTTTTGGTTTTAACCTTGAAAACATGATATTATCAATTTAATTATTATGTCATTAAAAATATAAATAATCGTTACATAATATATTATGTTGTTTTAAGTATAACTTTTCTCCTCATATAGTCTAATTCATTTTATAATTTACCATGATTTTCTTTTTAATTTGAAAGAATTAATATCACAAAATTTGTAGAAGAGTTTTTGTTTTCATGACTAAGTGTTATTAATCATATATAAAATCTTTGACCATATAAAGGGTTATAATATAATTAAATATATGTGGAGAAAATAATCAAATTCATTATATAAAATAGTCTATTATAATTTATTTTATAAATTTTTCAGAACATTAATAATATAATTCATCAAAAATAATACATTCGCCATTATTAAGGTCATTAACATTATTATTAGAAAAAAAAATTAGAAAAAAATATATGATTTGATTATATTAAATTATATTAAAATAGTGAACAAATATTTTAAATTTGTTTTTTTGAATAAATTCCTACAAGTGATGAAAAATAAATTTTAAAATGAGTGAAAAATATTTTTTTTTGTAAAATATAAAAAATGTATCTGAAATGTTAAGTATGTCTTTTAAAATTTCTGTATAGTGCTTTCAATTTTTATCAATTGATTCATACTTATTTTGTAAAAAAATAATTATTTTTTTAATATACTAAATTCATAAATCCAATGAAAAGAAGGGACATATTTTTTTTACAATTGGCCAAATAATATTTTATTTTAAAAAATAACAAAACATCAATGTATGATATTTTTTAGAAGCTGATGTTAAAAATGAATATCATTTAAAAAATTTAAAATTTCATAGTTTACAAATTTAACTTATAAAATAAAAATTATTATATAGTGAACTCTTTCTTTAATTAAAAATACCAGTATAAAAAATTAAGAGGTATAAATTGAAATTTTTATGAATTTATAATTCGTTTCAAGAATTTCAATTATTTTAATAGCACATATTTTTGGGGTCTTATTTTTTGAAAATTAATTGGAAAATAATGTGACCAGGTGCTAAGACGATGCGTGATTCTAAGGCCCAAACTACCAAGAAAGATCCACCAAAAAATGATTTGTTTTAAATAGTGCGTGTAAGTAGTTTTTCTAAAATAGTATAATAACACTTAAAAGGGTGACCAGATCAGAAATATGAGGGAATAATTTCATCCAGATAAGTGGGTTTACCCCTGGAGTTACATAAGTTCAGTCGGCATGGGTCTCCAATGAAAAAAATATGAAAATGGAATAACTGTAAATAAAATTATTTTATTTTTAAAGTCCTTATATCCCATGGAAGGTGACTCAGATCAAAAATCAAAGACCACCGTTGATCTCAAGAGGGCTTTCTTTGTTTATGAAAATCCTAACATCAGCGGGCACATACTGGTTATGAAAGCTGATATTTAGGAATAACCATAATTAAAATAATTAATATAAAAATAAATTATTTGATTTTCAAATCCTCATAACTGAAAAATGGTAACTCGAATTGAAAATATGAGACCACCTTTATGTTCGTATTGAGATGTTCTCCTTATGATGAAATTAACTCTTACTAGCATGTGTCGAGGGAAAAAGTTATTTTTTGGGATATTTAAAATATAGTTTGTTGAAGAAAATAAAATAAACTTGTGTTGTTTATTTTATTCCAATTTGAGTTTCACTAAAATACAATGATGATGAAAACTGAGCATAACAAAAACACAATTTCATTAATGAAATAGTGTAAAGACAGCGAGACTCAGCATAACAGAAACACCAAAACTCATTTCCTCCAATTAATGGATTAACCGAATATGGGATTAGGGGAAGTGATCAAAGATTTCCCTGTACGTTTGGAGGATTTATGTTGGAAAGCATTGAACAGAGAGGAAAAATGAATCACCAATGATGATGGTTTAGGATTGAGGAATAAGGAACGATGGTGGTGAAACTCTGATCATTGCCATCGAATGATCCAACCACGAGGTATGGTGTCCATTTAATTAAATTTCATTCCAAATTTATAAATATCCATGATTATAATTAATCATTCATAGAACAAAATGATTCATAGATCATGCATTCTAAATGAAATATGAGTTTAATTTTGGGATATTCATCAAAAAAGTGGATACATGTTGAACTTTTGATTTTATTTTAATTCATTGTTTATTCGCCCATAAATTCTTATTTGGATGGATCATGTCTGACATGAACAAGGCCTGATTTATCCACCTTCGGTGTTCATGTGAGTTTCCCACCTCCCTTTCTCTTATGAATTATCATACTTCACCACCACCACAATCATGAATTAAGGCTAAGATCTCAACGATGGGTATCTGCGATCCAGGAAAGGACCATAATGTCAAGTAAAAGTCACTGCTTTAAGGATGATGGGGTGTAGATGTGGCACATGCTAGTGGTGTGTTGTGACAGTTGAGGGAAGGGAATGCGACATCTTCTGTGGGTGGTCGATCAAGCTTCTTAAATCGGCTGGCGGCTGTAGTTTGAGTGGGCGCGGTGATCTATGTCGTGTCATGTGTCTGGGAGACATGGTCTATCTAGACTGCTACAATGACACATGACAACTACGTTTGGTGGTATGTGGAGGCTTCCACATCCTAGGAAAACCAGACCAACCAACAAAGTGGTCCAGGATGCCCCTACGGGTCTACTGCCATAGCGGGCCAGACCCACAGCCTAGCCAGTCCGGTCTGGGCCCAGGGGATCAGGTTGAATATGTGATGGGTCAGTGGATCCTAGTCTGGGTTAGGAAGGGTCGGTCTAACTGTGTTGGACCAGAGCCAGACCCAACATGTCCATTTTTACTAAAATATCCATATCTTTCAAATCGTGCATCCAATTTGTTTGTAGTGTGCATCTTTAGGACCCCCACGATAATACTATCCTTTTGACACAATCCTTGATTGTTTATTATATGTTTGTATATGAATGATGGTTTGAGGAGTAGACTCTCCTAGAATCAAATGCGTTGTAAGAGGGAATCCTATGGCTGGCTATGATGAGAAAGTAGAGATGAGTGGACCTTAGTGGTCTGGTAGCCGAGCAGACCTCAGTGGCCCGAAAAACGAGCAGACCTCAGTGGCTCGGTACCTGAACGAATCTGAGTGGCCTAATATATGATCAGACCATGGTGGCTCGACAGACGTGAGGACCTCAGTGTTCTGGTATCCGAACTGATTTTAGTGGTCTGTAAGATGAGAGGACCTCAGTGGTATGGTATACTATTCATCCATAGTGGGCTGGTAGCTGAGAAGACCTCAATGTCCTAGAAGATGAGTGGACCTCTATAACCTAGTAGCCGAGTGGAACTTTGTGGCCCTGCAGAAGAGTGTACCTCTGTGGCCCGATAGACAGCAATGACTAATCGAGGATGAGTCCCTCAATAGTATAAGATGATCAATGTTACGACTAAATTAGTGTACGTTGGGTAGTTCTTAGTGAGTTATATTTTTGCAGGGCCCAAGGAAGATTAACCTCATAGCCGATGTCTTTGATGACTTTGTGGGTCAAGGATAAATTCCGCCTAGTAAAAGTGTGCGTTGAGAAGAATCTCGTGAAAAAGGATTGGTTGTGACATCAAGACTTTTTGTCTCAGTGATACCAAGTTCCTCAGTAAAAACTTTGTGTTTCATTGAGATTAAATGTTCTCTTGGATTCGTTTGGTAGACATGATCTATGTGTTTACTAATAGATAGATCGAGGAGTGAGACCTCCAAAAAATATTATGTGCTACGCATGGAACCATATGGCTAGATGTAGAGATGATATTTCATTGTGGAATCCATTTTGGGTATACCTGGATGGTCTTGTTGTATGTTTTGATGAAATATACCAGTGTTGAGTTGACTGTACCTTCTTGGTGGTGTTTTCATTGTGTTTGTTTCTATTTGGTTTGGTGTCCTTATTGAGTATTATGTTACTCACCCATGGACGTGATTTTCCCACATGTAACGTGAACTTTTTAGATGAATGACACTTTGAAAGAGACCTTGGTTGTTGAAGACTAGGTGGATCCATGTGTGATCAGACAGGCAAGGCATACTCATTTGGCTTCTAACTACTCTACACCCATCATTCAGGTAGGGATATATACAGATGTATTATCAGAGACCTTGTACTCCCTTGGTCACATCTTGAATTTTTTTGGGTTTGTATTCTTGTTTATTTTCCATATATCATTTACTCCTACATTCAGTGGTTGTCTTAGTGGCATACATTTTTACCACTTCCTCGTTTTCAGATGGGGTTGTGAGTGTGTGTGTGTTTGTAGATGTACTCAGAAAATGAAACATGCTTTCATGATAAATCCATCGACACTAGTTTCCAGCCTTTGGCCATTGGGATCCAGGCTTGGGGTTGTCACAGAATGATCCCTAGGGGACGGGTTGTAAAAAATTGGAATCATGGGAGGTTGATTCTACCTTATGAACCCAGAGTCTATAATTTTGGTTTGGGCAAAATGATTTAAGTGTTTTGTGTTTGTCTTTTAGGCTATAGAAACCTCTATTAGTGTCATGGACGTCATATCCATACACAAGGACCCTGAATTATTCTCTACAACTCAGAACATAAAATACTAGTTATCGGAAATATTGATGGTACATGAATTGTATAAGAATGATTTTACATTTCATGGCCATCTCGAGTCAGCCCACCGGGTATACTCTATAGATCATGGAACACCATGTTTTGTTTCAAGGTGATTCCACACAGAAAACCATCCCAAATTCCACCACATGATCATGAGGATGATCAGTGGGGTGATAAGATGGGTATAGGGGTCTATACTTGATACAACACCATCAGGTGGTGTACCAGCTATACCACCACCTAGGGAGTAGCACACGATACTCGATGTACCAGTGTATGAGATGTGTGAGTTGAGTGCACTTCAAGAGTTTTAGTGATAGTGAACCCTCAGGATCTGAGGTGATACTGACTCACATGGGACTACGGACTTGATTAAGGTGGTTACCATGTTTTCCATCTTGTCAAGGGACCATTATATTAGATGGTGGTCCTTGAAGTGAGCCTTCTACATGGATCAGAAGGGTGATGGAGGGGTTTAGATAACCTTATCGTACAATTAGGTGACTTTTCCATGGATGGATATTAATAACCTTTCTTAGAGTAGGGGCTTTTCCATAAAGGATGAGGGCTATGTCTGGCCATGATCTTCTAAATATTCGGCAGGATGACATGTTGGTAGATGAGAATTCATCAAGGAATACCAAACATTCCAGGCACTCAATGAATATGATATGACCAGTACATCAGGGATCAGACATTCAAGTGAGATTTTTAGGTATATATGAGTCTACACTATTCCAATGTGCATTACTACATATGCTAGGGTGCTATAAATATCCTTTTTTGTTGAAATTCCATGGGTTGAGTTGCTACAGCTAGTGGATGTCATCAGTGGGAAAATTGGAAGTTAGAATTTGTCTTAAAGACATGGATGTGTGAGATGTTCTAAGAAGAGGTCCCACGAAAGGGGATCTACAGATCAAGGCTCATAGTGTGAGTCCAGTCATCCTAGAAAGTGGTTTTACTATTTAAAAAAGGGCTAGGGAATTCTTTCTAGAGATTATCTAGTCGATTGTGATGATAATGAAATGGTTGATGGGCCACTAGGTAGATACAGTGGTAGGAAGAGATTAATTTGCAAGGAAGAAGAAGTGGTAGAGAAGCTGGTAGAACAATAGGAGGGGGTATAAATTTTGATATGTTACAATCCCCCCCCCCCAAAGTGGTCCATACCAGGCTCAAGGAGTTGGAGTATAAGGGAGCGAGGTAGCTACATTCTGACAAGGATTATGAACCAAGGATCTAGGATTGATTCTATGTATATTATGTTTCTAATCTTAGATGTCATATTAATAGACATAGGTATAAATCATTCTTCATACAACGAATCTTTCTCGAAGACCAAATTTTTTTTGTTAAACCATTTAGTTAACACATACATATGGAGATACCTATTGTAGGAGACTTAATAATCACACTTATTTTGACTGTGCAATATTACCCTTGAGGCAAGAGTTTTTGTTGGAACATTTTGGTGGCTACCTTGAGGACCTATAACGTTAGTTTGGGTATAGAATATTCATCCATAGTTCATGCTCATATTTACTATTTTAGGAAAAAGGATGTGGTATATCCACAACATTGGAATGGTGTTTTCCATGGTCAATACAAAAAGCATGTCAGGAAACACGGGATAAACTCGTGTATAGGAGGGTTCGGCAGTTCACAATTGAGTCATCCACCCTTACCGAAGTGGTAGTGGATGTTTTGGGTTTCTAGTTCGCAAAAGTATTGGAAAATTAATAGGATGCCTTTCCCAGCCTAGTTTCTAGTGTTACATCCCACATGAAGATTTTCATCGAAATCATTCTACTCCCTATGATGGAACTGATATAAACATCATTATATTAGATGCCTTCCATAGAGATTCATGATGTGAGGGTGTATGTTGGGAGATTTCAATATAAGAGATTAGTAATATAGAATGTTTGATTTTATTTGTTGATTACCATCCTATTAACCATGTGGTCAGAGAGGAAGATTAATCACTACTAATGGGATGATGGATGTATTGATCGGTTCAAAGTGGAGGCCTTTAAAGTGGATTGAAAGGTGCCAGTTGGAATTTCAGCAATTAAGAAAGATTTTGACGATCACCATAATCTTGAGTGGGATGTGATATTATTCGAATTTATGATTTGGAGACACTAAATCCATGGGAGAATAGTTTACGATCTACTCTAACCAAATGAGTCTCAAGTATATATTCTCTCAGAAGGATTTGAACATGAGACAAATACTATTATTGGAGTTCCTCTAGGATAATTTCATTGCAGTATTATGTAATCTAGATAAGGGTAAAATGGTTAAAGATGCAATAACCTAGATATCTATTTTTTATATTCTTAATAAGGAAACAGAGCAGTTGGCCTCACTGTAGTTATCTATTGTGGATGGGGAGGAAGCAACTTATATCTAGACACGGTTGTTACTCATACACTCTTAAATGAGTGAGGGATGAACAACTTGGTGAAACCAACTGTGAGAATTTAAATACTCATTTGTCCATTAGGAATACCCCTGATGAACATTCGAAGAGGGTGTGTAGTTGTATCCGTGATGCCTATAGTGGAAATATGCATTGAGGTATGTGCATGGGTGTCAAGGCAGACACCGAGGATGAAATATCAGTTTCAATATAGGATTAGATATTGAGAAAAAAAAAGCTAAACTCTTTAATTAATCAGTTTCAAGTGTTTTTCTTTCTCTTTATGGGGGTACTTAGAATGAAGTGGTAAGAGACATCAAGGGACTTCTTGATGGGTTCACCACACACAACCCGAAGACATGATACCATTTGGGTGATCATTGACTGATTGACCGAGTCAAACCAAATCCTAAAAACCTAGAAGAAGAGTTTATTAGAGGGATCGGGATGCCACTATGTGCTAGATATTTTACTGTGTCGAGCTGAACGTTGACAACAAGGTGATTTTTTGGAATTTTCTAGTAGAGATCAAGGATTAATAGGTTATGACCTTATGTTAGATAATTATTCATTTAGTGTGTGTTCTGTGGCATCACAAGAATCTATAAGAGATCATGTGGGATCCAAAGGCTCAATTTCATGCTCATACACTCATATGTTTTGTGAATACCTTGGTTTAGTTTTCAGGTATGTAAAGCCTTAAGGTTGGGGTGATGTAATAACGTAGATTTTGTGGTTATTTTTTTTAGAAAATTCATTGGAAAATTAAAAGATCTAGTGCTGAGATGGAATGTGATTCTAATTTATGGAGTTCATGGAATGATCTAGTGAAAAATTTTATTTTTAAATTTGTGCATGTGATTTGTTTTATTAAAAAAGAGTAATAACTATTCAATTTCTATCAAGATAAGAAAATATGAGGCACAGTTACATTTAGAGAGTGGTTTTTCTCAAAGAAACACATATGTTATGTTAGCAAGGATCTCCAAATAGAAAAAATGAAAATGGAATAATAGTAAATAAAATTATTTTTAATTTTTTTTTTAATTTTCGTGTCCTTATAAATCATGAAGATCAACTCATATTGAAAATCTGAGACCACAATTGATCTCGTAAGGGCATGCTTTCCTATAGTAGAGCTTAATATCGACCATTGTGGGCGAACTGTGAAAGAGGATTTTTGGGACATAACCCACAAAAAATAAATAAAATAAAATAAATAAAATTATTTTATTTTAGAATCCTCATAACTCACAAATGTTTACTCAGAGTGAAAATCTGAGACCACCATTAAGTTTGTATTGATATTTTGTCCTTATGTAGGACTTAAACTCAACTGGTGTCAGTTGAGGGAAAAATTATATTTCGGGCATTTTAAAATATTGTTTCTTGAAGAAAATAAAATAAAATTTAGGAGTTTATTTTATTAAAATTCTAGTTTTTCTCTAATGAAATGTTGTTGCAACCCAGCGTAAAAAACGCTCTTTCATAATTGAAACAACGTATTGAATCTATGACTTAGTGTAATAGAAATTATTAAACACGTTTCCTCTTTTTAATGGATTATCCAAATATGGTATTGGGGGAAGATATCGACGATTTCCTTGAACCATTGGAATATTTCCATTGGAAGGTGATGACTGGTGATGACTGAAAAATACCTAATGATTACGGGTTGAGGATCATGGAATGGTGAATGATGGGGATGAAACTCCGATCTTTTCCATCAAATAATCCAACCTCAAGGTAGGGTGTCTATTTAATTTAATTTCCAAATCCATTTCTAAATCTCCATAATGATCATGAATCATTCAATGAATAGAATTATTTAAGGAACGTGAGTGGTAAACATGAGAATGGTTTAATTTTGAGATTTTCATTTGGAAAGTGGATCCATGTAGAACTTCTGATTTGATTATAATTTTTTGTTTAGTCACCCTTAAATTATTACATAGATGGATCAAGCCCGAAATGAAAAATTCTTGATCCATCAACCTTGGGTGTTCATGTTATTTTCCCACATCTCCTGCTCTTATGAATTCTTGAACATCATCACCACAAAAACCCAGAATGAATTTTATAATTGTGGTGAAAAAAATCAATGAAATAGGTGGATTCCGTAGTGGCAAGAAGAGGTCATGGATCGATGGTCGTAGAAGTGTAGAAACAGAACCCATCGCTATAGGAAAGGGCCCGTGAGATGAGTTGTGGGAGGTGGATCGGGCCACTGGAAACATCCGTCGGTCTAAGTGTGAGCGGACACAATGAACTATGTCATGTTGCATGGTTTAGAGACACAGTCCATCTAGACTGCTATAGTGACACGCAGAACCCACCACATCATGCTGGGCTACCCCACCATGCCGAACCCATGGCCCAGCTGGTCTGGGTCGGGCCCATTGGATTGGTTCTGAACCGTGTGGGGTTTATGGAACCCATGCTAGGTCGGGATGGGTCAGTCTGACCAGGTCAGACTAGACCCAAACCCAACTGACCCCTTTTTAGTAAAATGTCCATAACATGAAAAATCTATATCTGATTGATGATTCATGTGTAGTATTGGGACCATCGTGATGAGTTTGTACTTTTGATATACTCCATGTTCATTTCTGTGGATGTTGGGATATGACCAATGGCTGATGGATTAGACTCTCCCAAAATCAAACATGCTGGGAGATGGAATCATATGGGAGGCTGTGATGAGAAGGATGTAACAAGCGGACCTCAGTGGATCGGTGTCTTAGAAAACCTCAGTGGGCAGGCAGGTAGGTGGAACTCAGTGGCCCGGGAGCCGAGTGGTCCTCAGTGGCCGAGTAGCCGAGTAGAACTTAGTGGTCGAGCAACTGAGAGGACCTCAGTGGCCCCGTAGCCGATCAGACCTCAGTAGCCTGGCAGGCCAATGGAACTCAGTGTCTTGGTAGATGACTTGACCTCATTGATCTTGGAGATTAATTGGCCTTAGTGGCCTAGTAGCTGAGCAGACCTCAGTGGAACGGTAGAAGAGGGGACCTCAGTGTCCCAGTAGCCAAGCAGACCTCAGTGGCCCAGTAGATAAGCAGTCCTTAGTGGCTCGGCAGGCCTCAGTGAGTCATCATGGATGAGTCTCTCAGTAATACAATATGTTCGGCGTTACAATCCATGTGGTGTACATTAGGTAGTTATCAGTGTGTTCTATTTTGGTGGGGCCCAGGGATGTGGGATGTCGTAGTGAAGGTCTCTGATGACATAGTGGATCAAGGATTGAGTCATCTTGGGGAAAACGTTCCGTGAGTATAATCCCATGAAAAAGGATTGGTCGTGACATCATGACTCCCTATCATAGTGAGATTGAGAATCTTAGAGAAACATCATGACGTATTGAGAAAATTTGTTATCTTGGATAATTTTGGTAGAAATTCTCTATGTGGATACTACCAAATAGCTCTAGGAGTGGGACCTCTTAGAATAGAGTGTTCTACACACAGAAACATATGGCTAGCAGTAGAGGACACATTGCATCATGGAATCCATTCAAAGCATACTTGGGTGATATTTATATAGGTGTTGATGACATATACCTATTTTGTGAAAACTTCACCTTCATTGGTGTGTTTTATTTGTGGTCATTTCTTTGTGGTTTGCGGTCTATACAACATATTGTGTTACTCACCTCCTCATGGGATTCCCTCGTACGTGTTTTGTCTTGTTTATAATACTGACACATTGATAGAGACCATGGTGGTTCACTACTAGGCGGTGTGTAGGGTGATCGGAGAGGCAAGGTTTACTCATATTGCTTATGGAAACTACTCTATAACTACCCTTCAGTAAGGGATTTCTACATACAGATTATCCGAGTCCTTGTACTCTTTTTTATAGCTTCTATTCTTTTGGGTTTTTATTCTGGCCTATTTTACTTACAGATTGTACTTCTACATTTATTAGTTGAATTAGTGGAATTGATGTAATTATTTTCAGTGTTTCAAGATGGGGTTGTGATTGTTCATGTGTACAAGTACTCGATAAATACCCCCAACGTGCAGGATAATGCCTTCAACGCTAATTAATATATCCTTGCCTTTGGGAGGTAGTCTTGGGGTAGTTGTGATACGAGCCTCGGGGGACAGGTCTTTCCAATTACTGGTGGGCTTATTTTTCATAAATTCACATAGTAATATTTCATTAATATGACATGAATCATATTAGTTTTGTGTTTCATGTGAAGGAATTTATACATAAAACATTTATTTAAATGAATATTATATATTATAATCCTGTGGAATTAATTTTCGGAAAAAAATTAGTAATGATTTCTATTAGTCGGAACACCTACCAATGATTGATTAGATCTTTCTATCTATTTCACATTTTAGCATAATCAGGATGATTCTCAATTACATTCCTTAGGATACTACTATTTTGAATATGATGTGATGTTTTTGTAGTGGACAATTAAGACTTCCTCATTTGTAGGTAATGTGTTACAGAGTGCACTATTCAACAGTATTATGTACAATGGTTAAATTATTGGTTATATGAGTGTATGTAGGATCATTATTCCATTATTAAAACTCAATTTCCAATATTTTCTATGAATAACTTTTTTATGATGTGTATGACCATGGGATTATTGACGATGAATACATTTTTTTTGATTTTTTCTTCCTTTACTAATATATTTTCATTGTGTTGTTGTATTGAGAACCAATTTTGAATGATCTTTTACAGAGTCATGTTTTACAACTTCATTTGTTCATTATTTTTATATTTGGTTATGATTCTTGAGGAAATAGATTTTTTGAGTGGTAAAAAATTTATGATAATATATTTTAATTAACAGTTTATCATTTCATAGTTGTTGAGGTAGTCCCGTGTTGTTTAGTATTATTATTAGTGGTTAGGGGAATGGGTGTGTCTCTATGGATGATATTTGGTAGGAATATTTTTTTTGTATGAAGGATTTAATTATAGAAAGATGATATGTTTCGTGGGGTGAATTTGTTTCATGGAATGTGTGATGATCAATGAGATGTTAGTTTCATGTTTTCTCAGATTTTATGTCTGGTAACGACATGGTTGGTTCATTCATGGTGGAATTTTTTTAGGTTACCCATATATTGGTATTTTAGTAAGGCCTATGTATCATGAATATCAATTTATGTTTAATAAATATATAATATTATATCATAGAATGATTATCCTTAGTCCAAAAGAAAAGTTTCATATAGATTTTTTTAATGTTTCTCAAGGTCCCATCATAATATGGTTAAATTTACTTTGGCATGAATTACTATGTGTCTGATTTAAGGGTTCAAAATTTGGGTATCATCATTTAATTTTTTATATATTTTTCTTGATGATTTTATAGATTATTATTTTCTAGGTACCTTTATGTTAAATATTGTGGGACCATCTTATATAGTCAATGAAATTATTTTTATTTGGGGTTAATCGGGATGAGGAAGAAGACCGGGAATCATGTTGTGTTATTAGGGGGTTTTAATATTTTTCTATAAAATTGGCCCCCACATCATGAACCCACTTATTCCCATTAAATAAATTTTCATTGACATTGAGGAGTAATGTGTTCTAATTATTGATATTGAGCCACAATCTTTATGTCTAGGCTCATTGTAATGAAATGTATCCCTTACAAACTATTAATAATTTCTTACTAATTTTAGATATAAAATCATGGTTCATCTCATATTAATTCAATATCCCACCTTATCTTAAATAGTGTGTGGATTTAAGTGGTTTTTTGATTAACATGGCCATTTTATTTAATTCTTAGGAATTTCTCTTGAAAAAAAACAACTATTAACCCAATTTTTCTATTGTCCTCCATTAATTTGGTTGTTCACATATCATTATTTAATTGCATGCAATGATTTTCCTATAATATCATCTTATTTAAATCCATTCTTCCTTTTTAATGGATGCTTCGTGATAGATGATTTAATTAGGGTTCTTTAAATCATCATTATATTATTTGTTGGAGTTTATCAACAACATTTTACCCTATTGGGTAATCTTTGATTTATCAAATTGAGGTATGGGACTTGAGAAATAATTAATTTTTATATATTATTTGAAACCTATCATACATTAGTTTTTATTCAATAAATTTATTGTATTAACATTAATGAGATAATACAGTGAAACTATGGAAGTTAAAATGATGGAAATGAAATTATTTTTGTAATTTTAAAATCCTTTTTATTATTTCTACATAAAATGTTATAGGTAGTGTAAAAGATATTAAATATCATAACCAATTGTTAAAATTAATATTTAATATTCCATTTTTTTGTAAACTAAATGATTGTATGATATGGATGAATGTGAACAAGGAATTAATCGATGTTATTATTCTTCCATATAAATCCCTAACATTATAATTACATGATTTTCACCTATTATATGGTCAATTAATTATGTGAATGGATTATGTTATTCAAGGTTTTTTTGTTCCATAAATCCTTCTAATAATGAAATGGATTAATTATAATCATAATGAATCATTGATGAATTGTAAAATTAATACATATAGTTTTCTAGATTAAGTAATTATAATCACTAATTTTGATTTCATTAATTGAACCCATTTTGGCTATTTATTGAATTATTTTTATACATATAAAATTATTCTATATAAATAAACATTTATAATAAATGGCTCTTGATGTGATTTTAATGTAAAAATATTAGAATTTTTTGATATGGTTATGGAGGAGTTATGCTGAAAATTCATTTTTATAACAATTATGTGGTTGATGGTGGGCTATTAAGGAAGGTTTTGAATGTATTTGGGATTGATTTTGGGAAAATTGTCTCAGGTTGGGAGTCATGGTTAATTTATTTATACATTTATCTAACTATTGAATAATTATTCAATTCATATATATAACACCTCTAACAAGTTGGATTTATTTTTTTCTAGTGATGATCATGAATTTTTATATTTAATGATTTAATTTACCAATGGATTATTTGTGAAGACACAATAACGATAATGTTATGATAATAAGATGAAAATATTTTTTGGGTAAGTACTCAAAAGATAATAGAGATGAAAACTAGAATTATAATATTAGATAAAAAAACAACCATATTCAATAGAAAATGTGAATATAAATAAAAAACTAATGGTGTGATACTATAAATTATTGATAAATTAATTATAATAAATATTTAGTAATATTATTGAGAATTTATTATTATGTGAAAAAATGTTTTTTCTTCATTTTCCATAGTGATGAACAATTGTTTTCACTGTAAAGTTTAGTTTGATATCATATCTTGAATTGGATTGTTTCCCCTATAAATTTTATTCCATTGTATTCATTGTGTTCTAAAATTGAATGTAAAACATAACCAAAGTTAGTTTATAAGATAGAAACCTGAATTTAGATATTTTTTATTTGTTTTATCCCATCATCATGGATATAGTAGATAAAAATGGTTGGATATATCATTACATCACTTAATATTCAGGACATAATTTTGTATGTTTATAGGTATGTGGTATAATGTATTGATGTTATAGGGTAAGAAATTATATGGGATGTAGTGGTTAATAGTGAGGGCCAATATTTATATGTAGGTTTTGGGGGAAAAATTTATTGTGTAAATATTTAAATAATATGTAATTTTTTATAGTTATAATTAGTGTATTCAAAAATGGGTTGTAATTGATTCTAGAATCTTTTTTATTTATACATGATGTGATGGATATAAATTGTACTAGGTTATTACAGTGTCTAGATGTGTGACATTAGCCATTATTATATAGATCGGGTTGCGATTTTTTCTCAAAGATGTGCTATATAACTTATGGAATGTATTTCCATTACAATGTTATGTGACATTGTGATTAATGGTGACTGGTACTACGTGAAAGTGAAAGTGATGTAACATTACCAAGATATGAGTTTTCAAAATTATGATACCTATTTCTTTGATATATTTTTTAGGGATCCTTATTGATGATGTGGACATAGATTACCAAATTTTAGGAATGAGTTGAATTCACATATTATTCACTTTAGATTTATTAATTTTATTCCATGTATTGAAATGTTTTTTGGAGAGGTTTCTTCATAGTATACAGTCATTCTCACTAGTATTTTTATAATTTATTTTTCAACTCCTCATGATGGAGTTTTTTATCAGGATAATAATTATTATCATTTGGAGGTTATTTAAGGGTTTCCAGTCTTTTTGGTCCCTATTGTTGGAGTATCCCTCATTTTTAAAATTTTGGTATTGTATTTTATAAAATTACACGAACTACAAGTCATTTATTAAATTTTTTGGCATTTATTAGTGGGTTATTTATATTTTTCTTAATACATTTAGTCTAATTCCTCCCATATTTTTGGGTTATATAACCTTGGAGAAAAATGCAAACACATGGAAAATTAGTGGTGATATATATGGGTCACTTGTGACCTCCATTTCAACATTGGATGGATATTAGTGGGGGAAGGTCAAAACATATACATTATAATGTATACTTTTATATTAAAAATAAGAATACTATATTTTTAATAATATATACAAAATTGTGATTATAGATAAGTTTTACAACTTATTTGACTATGGAAAATATTCAAATTTAAATTCCTTTTATTTTCTATGACTAATTATTTAACACATAACAATGATTATATATGTAGCTTCTTAGGGAACAATACATATTTTATTTCTTATAGGTTCCTCTCATAAATAATTTATTTTACATAATGTGTAATTGATCATGCTTAGAATTATAATGACCCTTTGTTCATTTTTAGGTCTCCTGAGAAAATATCATATTATTTTTAGGTGTATTTGTACCCTTTATGTATACTCTAAATGAACATGGACTTAACAATATGTTTATGATATCTAGAATTATGCATTCTATTATTATAAGATCTATTTTTATTATTATGATTATTAATTTTATATTTATGTTACCCATGGATATATTATTCTTATTTTTAAATAATATATAGAATTCATTTATATATATTCTGTTTGATATTATATATTTGAAATATATTCCATTTTTTATCTTTTTTCAAACACTAAAAATTAAAAAGGTTTGGGGCACAATACATTTTTTTCTCCAAGTCAATTAGAGACCATAATGAATTCTAAATATGATCTAAAGAAAATAAATGAATCAATAATAAGTCACTATAGGGATTAATTAGTGATTTATAATCCCATTTATTGTAATGATATATAATGTATGTAGTATCATATGACGAATAATAAAGGTGCTCCAATGTGTAGTAATTAATGAAGTTTCCAAACAATGTAATGAACAAATTTTGGCTATGTTATATATTATTCGTGGTTTTTAGGGACGGTTTTAGTGAACATTGAAGTACATATTGGAACATGTTAAAAAGATCACAGATATAGAATCAAAATATATGATTTTTCCTTAGGAAATTAATGAATGTTTTTTAGAATATATTTAAAAAATTGTACAATTGTATATTAAATTAAAAACATGTATATATATATATTGAAACATATTTCATAGTTCTATTTATGATTTAATTATGAGATTTCATTATTTAATGATAGTTCCCAAAAAATAATATAGTAATTGTGGTTACACCCATAAAAATTCTTGGGATTTACATATTGATGAAACTAATGGTTTTAGTGTTTTAATGTATAAAATTATATATATATATATATATTATGTATTTTGACTCGGGATTTAGAAAATAACCTTTCTAATATAGACTAATCTATTAACTAACAATATAGTGTATCAACATTAGATTATTTTATGAGGAATCTACTGATATGATTTAATATATTAACTTATCCATTTGTGGGAGAATAATGGGTTATGTCTCTAGAAATATTATTGAATACTCTAGGGTGTGTTGAATGATAAAATGTTAATGTTGATATATTTCATTGAATGTGTGATTCAAATCAATCATTGCCCTTTCATAAAATTATTATGAAGAATATAAAGGTATAATTCATGAATTAAAATGGTTCTAATGTGATATTCCTTGAATTTTCCCTGAACATATTGATCTAATAATGAATTAAAATTAATTATACATTATAAAAAAACAAGTTGATAATATTTTTGAATTCGACAAAAACATTATAATTCACTAATTACATGCCTTAGAACATATATGTAATCTATAGAGAAATATTGATCAACATTTCCTGGGATATTTCCTAGTATTGAAATGGTTTTAAATGCTCAATAATATTCAAAATATGTAGTTATATATGCCACTATGACTAAGAAACTATTATCCTTGTAATTTATTTGAATTCAACATTATGAGAAAAGAATATGGATGAGATCAATGATGAAATAATATCAGAGGACATAATGATAGGAGGGGTATAATATCCAAAATTGAGTTATTGGATAAAAAAATATAGTATTCCATGATGGGATTCAACATTTTTTAAAGTAATAGATTATGGGTATAAGAAACATGTGTAAACCAAAAATAAGGATGATGATAATCACAAATGATTCAATTATAAGATAATAATGTAATTTTGTTTTCAGTATCGAAAATGGAACACTCAAACAATATAAACATGTTAGGATGTTTCTATTTAGGATCATGGATGTTATCCTATGGAAAATAAAAATATTATTTAAAACATACATTTTTACATTTCACTTAGGTCAGGTGGAATTTATCTAGATTCAATGATTATTAGTATATAAGCATTTTTCATTGTTATCACTTTTTTTATGGATTAGCTCTTCTAAAATAAAAGGAAAATTTAATATGGGGATAAAATTGATTCAATCCTATAGGATGACCTATAATATATTGTTTTTTAGAAAGTAAAATAATTAAAAAACCCAGGTTTAATTAAAAGAGAAGTAGTTTCAAATGAATATTTAAGAATTAAAAAAAATTCTATAGGTTATAAAATTATAGGATTAATACTTCATATATATAATATTAGTTAAATTGATTTTATAAGACATTACGATTAATCACATTACCAACAATGCATTTAGTAAATGGATATCAATGTGATAAATAAAATGAAGTTTTCAAATGAATGTATATTAAAATTTAGTAATCAGATTAATAATGAATTAATAAATTGATTTTGTTTTTCTAGGATAATTGGAAAACACAAAATATTTATATTTTGAGTAATTTTATGAGATAGAAATTTTGATATTAGAACAAATTTTTTCTACTAATATGCATAAAATTTGGAGTAATTATTATTTCCAATGATAATATGACATATTTTTTATTAGTGAATGAAAATTAAATATTCAAGCATGCAATATTTTTAATCCATGGTGAATTTAACTTCCAAAATATTCAGTGTGTATTTCCATAAATTTAAATATATAAATATGTAAGTAAATCATAATTTTATTAATATTTATAATTTACTCATGTTTTGGACAAAAAATATATACATTCTTATCAAAAATATTGTTTTATTTATTATATATATGTGTGTACCAAAAAATATTTTAGGCCTAATATAATATTTAAATAAATTTATTACAACACATAAATTGGAAATAGTTATTTTACATCCCCATCATAATAGTTATATAAAAATTTAAATATAGTCCTCAAAATTTAAAATAAAATTACAAATACCTAAATAAAAAATTAATTAAACATTATATTGGTTTTTTGTTTTTAAAAGATAATTATATGTTCATAAATGTCATATAATCCTATGTTTTAAGTCATTAATCTATTTTCGTACCTTTTATGATATATTTTGTTTTAGAGTTTTAGTTTATTAGGTTATAAATCAACAATTAAAACCCATATATATAGAATGTTGACACCCCAGATCTCTATGTGTTTTTTATATACAATAAAATATTTTAAGTAAAACATGATCTCATATCCTGATAAATCATCATGACTTTAATTATGACTTAATCATTACCCTTACCCATCCATAAGCCCTATGAAAAAGATTTCAAATTGTTGTCAGATTGCAGAAAAATATATAAGGGAATAAGAAAAAGAATTTCATTACTCTTGTGAAAAACATGAATCCCCATGAAATGCTTTCATTTATCTCGATGTTCATTGATTAAAATGAAATAAATAATTTTTATATGAAATCACAGACACATTTTTCATTATTACATCATTTAAAACAACAATAAAGAAACTATAAATCCTATATGTAACATACCATATAATAATTTATATCACTCATAGAAATGGATTAACTGATATGGTAAACATCCACCTATAGAGTACCTACTGCATTTTAAGGATATCATAGACACACCCATCCTTGGATTATCACAAAACCATCATCCTTTTAAAAAAAACAAAACAACCCATACATGGTTTATTATAGAGCCTCCCACCCTTATATTGAAATGGAACCACACTTTTTCATATTCAATTCCAATGAATAAAAACAAAATCATAAATCATAAAATATTTTAGTTTCATCATATAAGGAATTAAAGACTCTTTTAATCTACTTAAATTCCTCTATCGGATTTCAAAATAACAATTATTTTTAAAATAAATTTTGAATACTAATATACTCCCAAAAAATGGAATATGGGGTTTTCATTGAATAAAACATGAAATCCTGTAAAGGAATCTAATCATCAAATAATGTTTACATTGGTTGGAAAATACATTGTTACCATACACATTATAATAGAACATTCCATCTACCGTTTGTATATAAAATCACATATTCCATAAAAAGATCCATGTTTTATAAAACATCAAAATAAAGGGAAAGGTACATTTTTAAAATTATCATGTCTATATAATTAATTTCATAAAATAATTTTCATATCATTGAAATGGATCATAAAAAGATAACGATGGATAACATTAAAAGAGTTTTTTAAGAAATGTCTATTAACAGATTTGAAACATTGGAATAATAATATTTTTAAAGAATAAGTTGAATCATTGATTTATATATCATGATAACAAATATATTCATTATATATCATATCAATGTTTCATTATATAATCCTCATAGTGAATATAGGTATATAACATAATAATATGCCTTAATGAAATTAAATTGGGATGATGCCCCTTACATTGAGTTCGATTCATCACGTTCCTTATTTATTTTCATTAATAATGAAATTATGTAAATTATTTATATGATTAATATAAATTTTCATGTTTATTTTTTAATTTATATAAATTATTTCCATTTCGTATATATTTACTTAAATAATTATTTTAATGTTGGATGTTTTAATGATATTTGGATTATCTGTCAAAAATGACTCTGGTAGTTTTACAATAGATAAAAGAGATAATTATATCATCCCCTATAAATAATAATGACTATATTAGTATATTTACAAATAAATTAAACATTTTAAAACAAATCATGAGTTATGGTTATGAAAAATGAACTACGTTATAATCCTGTAGAGGGTAGGTTATATATACATGTGATAAACATTCCATTAATCAATGATCATTATGTAAAAGGTATGTATTATTTTAACAATCAATAATGATCCTAATATCCTCATTAATATAAATTTTAAGGTACTAATATATATAATCCATGTGATTTTCTGATGAACACTGATTCACATCGGTTTATAGAGGTGATAGTCTACCCATTCACAGGAACAACCTTATTATTTTTTAGTCTAGGAAATTAAATGATATATTATCATTTAATAATGATAAATATTCAGTTAATATAATAATTATTTAATTAAAATCACCTTTATTATATATCACTATCCCCAACCTCTATAATGTAAGTAAATTGAAAAAAATAAATTTCATCTTTTCTCAAGAAGATAGTGTGTGGTACACACAAGTGATGTTATCATATACCCCACAAAATATATAGTAAGACGAATTATGTGATAAAAAATTTAAAAAGAATAAATATTTTATAAATCACACATATATAAATAAATACATTAAATTCTCCAATATAACATGTAGTGATTTGTAATTATGGAAAAATAATGGCATCGGTTTATGAGGTAGTAGTCTACCGTACACAAAATTGATGATTTCGTATCCCATTAGAGGGAACATAATATTGAGTTATGTAATTAAATTAATAAAAAAAATATTAATTATATTTTAGATAAAAATTTTATATTAAAATCATTTAATAATATTAATTAGATGATGACAAGTAAATAAAATAAAAAGCACTGTTAAACATGACGCCTCTTCTTCGGAAATCCTCACTAGGTAAGAACCAAAACACAACATATGATTGATTTATGAAAACAGTAGTGGATCTAAGTCATGATTAGTGTTTTCAGGAAGATATTGGGGTTTTTATTTTCCATTATAATTTTATTCTAAGGTGTGATGTCGAGAAGAGAGTGTGTGACCTTTTTTAAGTGAGGAGAGAGGTACACATACAATTTTTATAAGGAAAATGTGTTCCCTAGTTGTTTACATTCATAAATCCAATAAAATTGAAAATTGTCGACACTTATATATTATATAGTTAAATAATATCCAATAATATATTGTATACAAATGTTTAAAATCTTTTAATCCTTCTCTTTTTTGTTAACCACACATAGTAAACCCATTTTTACCATACATATTATAATTCATTTTTTATATTCTAACTATTCATTATGGTTAAAAAAAATTGAGAATATTATATAATATAAATTTAGATCCTTAAAAAATATTAAACCATTTTAATAAATTAAATTCACATTAGTGAAAAAATATAATTTTAAATTAAACATATTGATGCCATGAAAAAATGGTTTTTCACGAAGTGTATTTTTCAAGTAAAAGATGACTTTAAATTATCTCTATGATAAATAATAATAATTTTAAGAATAAAAATTATAAATTTATGATATATAATATATAAATATCATTTAAAACATCACTCATTTTATAATATTAAATTAATTAAAATGAGTAAACACTATAAACATTAAAATATCTTTCATAAAAACATATTTTAAACCCCAAAAAATTTCATAAAAACTCCAATATAATGAATACTAAAAAAGTAATTTATTTTATAAAATAGAAAATAATAATACTTATTTTACAATAAATTATATGAAAACAAAAAAAATACACCGAAATTACTTAATTTATTGAAAATAATTGACTTTTTTATTAAAATAGTATTTTTCAATCTTCTCTGAAAAAACTAAAATATCATTAAAATACCAAAATTTCATCCTATGAAAATTTTGAAATTATGATTAGAAATTTTCAATTCAATTTTTTATTCAATTTTTAAAATTTAGAAATCAGTATTTTAAATAAAATCCGATATGAAATGTTTTTGGTTTAAACTATATCATTTTTTATGAAATAATTACAAGATAATTTTATAATGAATATAAAAATCTAATTCATGAAAATGAGTTATTATATACTTACCTAGGTTCTTACATTATTCCCCCATTTTATAAATTTCTCCCTCACATGTATATTCAATTATTGAAAATTAGGGGATATCTTTCCCTCATATCATTTTTAGATTTCCAGTTTTCATCCTCAACACAAAAACATTTCCATAAAACCATTACGTTATGAATCACCTTAATCCATAATAATTTCTATATATGGTAAATAATATGAATTGGTTGAACCTCGTATGAATTATTATGTCACGGCCCATCCTCGGGGCCCGTGCCGTGACTACCCCAAGACCGCCTTCCATAGGCCAGGGGCTGGTGACTAGCACCTCAGGCGTGAATCCCAGTAATAAGGGAAGGAATTGCCTTTATGAAACGTAAACACAACTAACCAGAGTACAAGTGGAAGAAAACACTAATCAAACAATATATAACAAAAGATGTACTGGAATGTAAAGGGGCCAGAAATACAAGCCCAATAGTACAGTACAAGGTAAAAGACAAAATAGCTAGAAGGTGACAAGCACCTCTTGGAACATCTACCATGAATCCTACCTAAAGGGTAGGTACTGATAGCACAGCTCCGAGATTGCCTGCCACAGATCCTACCTGAAGGGTAGGTATAGATAGCCTCCACATCACCCTCGTCCGTCAGCCACCTCCGGGTACCGACTCTTCGTGAGGTCCACCTCCGGTACCGACATGTCATGATGTCCACCTCAAGGTGTTGTCCAGTCCTCATACACTCACTCTCCTTCTGCGCTCTTCATCGTCTGCATCCAACACAATGAGGTTCGGGCATAACCCGTGCAGGGGTGAGTATAACGATACTCAGTAGGGACCCCAAGACCCTCATGGTCTAACTAAATACAACAAGAATAATACACAAAGAAATATATCAACAAATAACTTTTACTTAGGTATATTCCCATACATATACCTATGTTATTAAGTAACCCATCTCAATCATGAGGAAAACACAAATGTCATTGACTCAGCTCAACCAGGATTTTCATTATCGAAAGCACAACTACTGGAGAAAATCCTCCTTTGTCGAGTATAGTTTCCCTATCACGACTCCGAGGCACTACTCACTAACCTTAGACTGATGAGGTACTCCTCCAGTTGAGTATCGCGGGTCTGCTGCCAAATACCGGGCGCTCCGTCCGTTGAGGGTCTGCCGCCAAATACCGGGCGCTCTCTCTAGTAGCCTGTAAGGGTACTCCTCCTATTGAGTACCACAGGTCTGCTTCCAACTACCAGGCGTTATGTCCACCATGGGTCTGCTACCAAATACCGGGTACTCCATCCACTCGGCTAACTGAATCACTACTAGTCGAATTGGTCAAGCACTCTTCCGGTCTACAGTTACTCGGTCTCCGCACACCGTACGCTCTTCTCTGGGAGGGTCCGCACCATGATATACTTGTTGTTACTTCCAAGTGTCACGTAGAAGTATCACAAAATACTACCTCATCATAGGGGTCTCAACTCAATAGACGGCGCGTCAATCGGACGCCCAGTCTGTGAGTTATTAGCATTTCCGTTCTAGGGGCCCGGTTGGATTTTGGGTACATTCCTACATGGACATGATCCAACTGTGTCCAAACCTCAGGTAATGTATACCAAAATAACCGTCTCATCAAGAGGAATCTAATAAAGTCAACATCATGTCAATCGGACGTCCAGAGCTCAAGTTATAAGCGTTTCCGCTTCGAGGGCCCGATTGGTTTTGAGTTCGAACCAACCCGGCCATACCCAATCTTCACTGAAACCTTGGATATAATATACCTAAAATACCGTCTATATCCATGGAATCCTATGAAACTAATGGTGCATCGATCATAGGTCTATTGCTCAAGATATGCCCATTTAAACGAAAACAGACCGAAAATAGGGGTCTGGGCCCGGCCTGGTGCTAGCGGCACGGCCCGACCCAGCGCTGGCTGCTCGGCCCGGCCGGCGTGGTCCAGCCTGGCCGGTGCGGCCCGGCCCGCATGGCCTACGCAGTTGGCTGTGTGGCTGCCTGACAAAGCAGGGTGGCAGCGCCCAGTGGGGCCGACCCTAGCCGCTGATTGGGGGGTTACACCCCCCCCCCCCCGGTTCTTTGAAACGGCCAGCTGTGTTGGCCAGCACTTGGGTAACTGCGGGACCCCTCGGGTCCCGCCTCTTGATGGAAGCATAAGCCACCACAGCCAGCCATCCTTCTAGATCTACTGCGGCCTTAGGTTGCAGCTTTGTTCAACCGGCATCGCGCCCCGGCTGCGGCCCCTGTTGCTCTAGCGTGGCGCGACGACATCGTGCCCCTCTGCCGTCGCCCGTTCCAGCCGCGGTCCAGATCTACTCCACGTGGCACGATGGTGACATTCCTTTACAGGGATGGAGCAATCATGCGCTGATGATCTGCTCCTAGTCTACCCGATGTCGTCCGGTTCTTCGCAGTCCGCCTCCATCGTCCACAAACAACAAATGAGAGGGGATGGGTCGGACCATGTTCGTGCGGTCTGAGCCCTTCCTCATCCAGATGGTATCATGCAGCCAAGAGAAACTCATGAATTGAAGAATGATGATGAATGGTATTAAATCTTGAACATAACAACCCCTACATCATAAAATGCCGTTAAACGATTTTGAGTCGTGGAAAACACAAAGTTCATTGACTCAGCTCAACTGAGATTTTCATTATCGAAACCACAACTACTAGAGAAAATCTTCCTCCATTGAGTACAGTAGCCCTGTCATGACTCTGAGTTGCTACTCACCAACCTTAGACTGTTGTGGTACTCCTTTTGCCGAGTATCGCATGTCTGCTACCAAATATCGGGTGCTCCATCCACTAAGGGTTTTCCGCCAAATACTGGGTGCTCTCCCTAAGAGCCTACAGAGGAACTCCTCCAATCGAGTACCGCGGGTCTGCTGCCAAATGCCAGGAACTCCGTCTGCCATGGGTCTTCCACCAAATACCAGGCACTCCATCCACTGGGCAAACCGAATCACTACGAGTCGAATCGTTCAAGCAGTCATCAGGTCTACAGCTACCCGATCTCCGCACTCAGTACGCTAATCTTCAAGAGGGTCCTCTCCATGAGCTACTGGTTGTTACTTCCAAGTGTCACTTATAAGTATCACAAAGAATTTACTTGTCATAGGGGTCTCAACTCAATAGACTACGCGACAATCGGACGCACGGTTTGTGAGTTATTAACATTTATGTTCAAGGGGCCCCGTTGGATTTCAGTTACATTCCAACCCACTCATGCTCCAACTAAATCCAAACCTCAGGTGAAGTATTCCAAAAGAACCGTCTCATCAAGAGGAATCCAATAAATTAAACGTCACGTCAATTGGATGTCCAGAGCTCAAGTTATAAGAGTTTCCGCTTCGAGGGCCCGGTTGGTTTTGAGTTCGAACCAACTTGGACATGCACAAACATTGTTTAAATCTTGGGTGTAATATGTTGAGATGCACTTCTTGATCCAAGGAATCCTACGCAACTGACGGTGTGTCGATCGAAGGTCTGTAGCTCATGATATGCCTGTTTAATCGAAAACGGTCTGAAAATAGGGGGTCTGGGCCCGGTCCGACCCGACCCAACATCCCCGGGTCAGCCCGAACCGGATCGACCCGAACCGGGTCCGGGCCTGGCCCATACGGCGTGGTCTGTCATGCCCAGTGCAGCCCAACCCATGTAACCCATGCGGTTAGCCAGGTCCCCCCCCCCCCCCCCCCCGGTACTTCGAAACGGCCGGCCATGTTGACCGGCCCTTGGGTAACCGCGGGACCCCTCGGGTCCCACCGGTTGATGGCGTTGACGGCCGGCACAACCGACCGCCCTTCCAAATATGTAGCAGCCTTATTCCGCGGCATTGTTAAACTAGTGCGGAGTGATTGCGCCGTGCCCCATCACCACAGACTACCCCAGTCGCGGCCCCGATAGCTCCGGCACGGCGCGACAGCGTCGTACCCCTCCACCATGGCCCGTTCCGGCCGCGGTACGGCTCTACTATACATGGAACGATGGTGTCACACCTTTGCGGTGACCCGACAATCATGCATTGACGATCTGCTCGTGGTCGTCCCAATGCCGGTTGGTTTTTCGCAGTTTGCCTCCATCGTCTACAAACAACAAACAAGAGGGGATGGGTCGGACCGTGTTCGTGCAGTCTAAGCCCTTCCTCGTCAAGATGGTATCATGCGGCCAAAAAAATAAAGAATTGAAGAAGGATAATGAATGATATTAAATCTTGAACATAACAACCCCTACATCATAAAATGACGTTAAACGATGGAGAGTCGTGGAAGACGGGCATCGTGGAAGACATGCGTCGTTCCGTCAAAGTCGTGAAAGAAGGAGCTGAGGGTGGCGTCAGCATTCTTCGTTCTTCATTCTTCATTGGAGGAAGAGGAAAACTCTCCATGTGTTGTACGTTCTGATTCTCTGCTAGCGTTCTTCCGCTTTAAGAAGCCATCCAGAACTCCTTCCCCAAGCCTCCATTATATAGGAGTGGGAGGGTTCATCGTTGGAATGCAAGTCATAAATGGAGGATTTATAACAGATGGATCCACCCAATTAATCTGCTGTGTTGGCGCATTAAAATTGGGAGGAAGTCAAAAAGGTGGTTATTGGCCCGAGTGGTCCCCTCCGTAGAATATCCTCCCAAGGGAGGATTTTTCATGGCGGGACCCACTATTAATTAAAAACAAAAATGAAAGGGGGGTAATGCTTGGGTGGTCCCTTTATTCTAAAGGGAGGTTTCATCCTCCTCAAGTAAGAGGGGTATTTAAACCTAGAGGCCTCCCTCATAAATGAGGGGGAGTAAAAAAGTTATTATTCCCCTCCCA
Organism: Viscum album; assembly: GCA_963277665.1. Lineage (NCBI taxonomy): Eukaryota > Viridiplantae > Streptophyta > Magnoliopsida > Santalales > Viscaceae > Viscum > Viscum album. Next base: position 1,953,972,859 of record OY728127.1, on the reverse strand, counting down.
TTAATGGGAGGCCTCGTGTGGTTTCCACCACAATCAACCTCACATGGGAGGTTGGATCTCAGTGGGCCCCATCACCATAACCTCTCATGGGGGTTAGGGTGTGGCGGTCCCACCACCAACTCCCATGTGGAGCATCTAACCACATTATCCGCATGACATGTGCTTAACAAAATAAAATAAATTTTTCACATATTTTATTTTATTAACCCACGTAAAACCCCAAAAACTAACATTCATACTTGATCATCCACCGTTTAGGTGAAAGTATTCTTAAGTGAAACCCGCGATGTGAGTTCAACGGTGCCCTCAGATTCGAATTCCGAGCACCGGTTCAAAAGATAGAACAACCCATTCATTCGTTTACTGAATGTACCCGAGCTAAACTTCAGAAATTGAATCCAGGCACACTGAGCCTTGGAATCAAGTGCCTTCAGAAGCCAGAGACTTATAAAATTCCCATGAAATAACAAAAAATATTCCTTGAAATTTTCAGATCTATACATATTACCATTAAAATTATATACTTTAGGGCTCAAAACATGATATGAATTTGGAAATTGTTTATAAAATTTAATCATGTAATAAAATGTGTACCTAGGAGAATCTCAACGGAATGGATACTCAATAAGAAACTAATCCAAATTCTTATAAGATTTTATAAGGTTTAAATATATATTGAATTATATTCCCCCGTTTACTAAAATCCATAACACATTTTCACTGAGATAATTTAATAAAAAGAAAACCACCAACCTGAAATGAAATTTCATTTCACATGTTATTATACTGAATTTATATCATACTCTAATCCATTAAAATATATTAATAAATCAATTTCATCTTTGTAGTCATTTACTTTACCAAAAATGGTCTTTTCCACTTCTTTTCACTGACATTGTCTCACAAATATATTCTTTGACACTTTTTTTCAGGATAATTCCACAAATTTTTTATTGAAATACTATAATTAATACAATTTTTATAATAAAACATAACCAATAAAATTTTATAAACCTAAAATTAATTATAATTCATTGAAAAATAATCACTAATATATTCTATATTCGAAATTTTCTACTCTGACTGACCATCAATATGATTATGGAATTCATTAAAAAAATTAAATTTCATACACAATAACTTTTTAAGTCCATTAATAAAACATGATGTGAATATATCTCTATGGTATGATTAAATAGTTATAGGAACCCAATATACCCTAACTATACCATTTAGATATAGTCAGGAAAACAAATATAAAGGCAAAGTATCTCGAATTTAAAGGAAATGTATATATTTTGTTTATCGATCAATAGTAACACAAATTGTGTTGTTAACTCATGATTTATTTGTTATTCCCACCATGACATCCCAAAATATATTTTCCCGTTTTCACTACATCAGTTGAATTGGATGAATCATTTCCATCAACAACTATTTTTCTACTCTAACCTATAGAGATGTCATAAAATTTCTGGATGATTTTGCAATAACTATTTTCTCACCATCACCATAGAAATATTCCCAATGGTCATTGTATATATTTCTACATCTTGGTTGAATATAAAATGAGAATATAAGATCTTCACTCAAAAACTATTCCATTATCTACGAATCACATGGAACACATAATGTTTTTCAAAAACATTACAAACATTCATAATCAATATTAAAATCATGAAACTAACCCTTACATAATGTATTTTTTTCTCTCCACCAATAGAAGATTCACCTTGTGAGCATTTATAATTATTATTGAAAAATTTAAATGCACTAAATTTTATGAAATATAGAGTATTTTCTTGCATAAATATATTTTTTCCCAAAATTCATTAAATAATTATCCAAAGGGTCATATACCAAATGTGACGTGGCGAATATAAAATAATATTTATGACTCAATAAAGTAGATAAATTTATCTATTTTCTAGGATAGTAATGAATAATTAAATTGTAATTCAGGATGAGTTTAAAAAATTTCTCCCTCTCATATTCAATTACATTAGAGTGAATATATACTAAAAACTACTATAACTAGTATATATATCATTATTTAGTATATACGAATGTTTCCTAAAAAGTGTTAAAAAACCATAGTAGCTAATTGCATATCATGTGTTGGGTAATTTAATTAATTTGGTTTCATATGAAATAAAACAAAATAAATTACATGATCATTAAACATCAGGACACAAAAAATTTCCCTTTATTAAAGAATTTTTGTAGATGAAGAATTCTCTGTTTCTAGATGGTCTTTCCAAAACTTGTTATTTATCTGATATTCATTTCAGTTCTATAAAATAATCACCAAAATATTTATTATAGACTAATTTAACTCCCTCTTGTGTTTTAATATCTAATAGGAATGATAATGGGAAAAAAATAATAAACCATCATTAGTAACCCAATAATCAAAGAAATATTTGAATCACTATCATATTATTGGATATTTTAAATTATTTAACAAATTTTTTTACATGGAAAATATTTATTCCCTATTTAGAAACAATATTCCCAATGAAAGTATTTTTTTCAACCAAAATTTACACAAAATGAATATTCTAAATAGTTCATTTTCTTTTTATTTTATTAAAACAGTACCTAGGTTTCATCCATGTTAATACTAACAAATACAATTAAAGGAAACTCATCAATAATCACAACATTAATTTTATCCTGAATTTCCTGGAAAACGTTATTAATTATGTCTATATATATAGTTGGTTCATCAAATAAACCAAAGTTCATAATAACAAACTAATAATTGATTTATCTAGAGTGGAATTATGTAGTTGAAATACTTTCATCTATCACATTAAACTGATCATAAAATGATCATATATTAGCCTTCAAAAAATAATACTCTCCCATGATATGATCAATTAAATAATAAATATGAGTTAAATGATATTTTTTTATTAATTATGTTATTCATAGATATATAGTCAATGAAAATTATAATTAAACCACCATTATTTTTAACAAAAAAACTAGTGCACCCAATGGTGATGTGCTTGGGTGAATGAAAAAATTATATAGAAAATACTAATTTTTTTTAAAATTATTAATTTTCTATTTGATCCATTTAGTTAGGGGATTTAGAAATAGTATTATTATTAGAAACAAATTCAATAGTGTAATCAACCCCCTGATATTAAATAAAAATAGAAAAATACTAAGGAAATACATTCATTTCATCATTCACTATTGGAACATCAATAATTTGAAAATTTTCTTTCATTTCATTAATGAGAGATAGGTAAAATTCATTATCATTACATATAATTTTAAAATCTTATTAGTATTTTTTCAAAGATATGATATATTTAAACATAACATTAATATTTATAAATTCTATCATACCATTTGAAACGAAAATAAATTCCATACCAAGAAAGATATCGAACTCTACAAAGGCTAGTTTAAGAATATTATTTGTAAAGAACATCCCATGAATAAAAATATGATAATTACATTAAATCCTAGTTTCTATAACACCTCCAAAATTAGTTTTCAAAAAAAGATACATAATACATTCCATAGGTTATATTCCCAATTTACATGATATTTATATAAAAGGATATAAGGTGATGTTCCTGAGTCAATAAATTTATTGTAATAATTTGAATAAACTTGTAATATTCATTTCACCATATCACATAATGTCCCAACATCAACTATAGTAGTAGAAAATAGTTTTTCCTTAACTATTTTCCTCTGGTCAGGATTATTTCCTCATTGTGTGACTAAAATTGGGAAATTTTATTATAATTATATATTAACTTGTAATTTATGCATTGTATCCTTGACTTTTAATTATTAATATACTCATTGTAAATATACTGACATGGCATATGTTTAAAATTTCCATATCAAAATCACTTAACTAATATTTTAATTCATTCATTGTTATTCTTTTTGTCATAATTACTACTTGATAGGAAAAAGATTTTCTTACCACCATATTTCTCTAAATAATACTTCTCCATTTCCTTTTATCTTGATCATTTCATACCCCTGAAATATCGTAGAACAATAGAGTCTTAAAATTTCATTACCACATTATTATCACAATGAAAAAATATCATTTTTTCTTTAAATTCAACATGGAAAACCCACGTCATAAACATGGTATTAAAAAATAGAAAAACGTATTAAATTTACTATCAATATCACCAATAAGATCTAGTTCATACCTCACCAACGATATACACTTTTAATCATACACAACCACGTAGTCTTCATCATTTTAATTCAATTAATTAGAATTTTTTCTTCCATATTTTATGACCATTTGAAAATATTTCTATATTAATACAACTTTAAATATATACCATTCTTGGGCATCAATATCAACTTTTTCTCTGGTATTCATAACAAGATACCACCATCAATCCGCTTCAACTTAAAAAAATAAAAAGAATTATTTTTTTTAAAATTTTGAACATCCCAAGCCATAAAATATCTTTTTATTGAGACTTGATCTATTCTTTGGTGACCATAGGGTCAAATGATTCATTGAATGATGTGGGATAGTTTTCTTATGAAATACACCACTTTAGATATGTTTCATTTTTTGTATATCGAATTCCTCTCAAGAATGGATTCCATCAACATATATATCTTGTTTGAAAATGATTCATCAAAAAAAATATTCTATACCAATTAAAACATTATGTGGATACTTATTTTGAATGATATTTTCCATTAGTTGTATTCCCATTGATGTATCTCTCTTTGCGATGTCAAAAAATATTCTGAACCAACATGATTTACATGATTAAACAAGGTAATATTTGAATTCTAAATTATTAAAACAAAACCGTAACATAAAATCATTCAAATGTATGATATTATAAATATATTAATCTCTAATTTTATCAAAAAAGACCTATGATACCAAAGATAAGGACCTATCTTTAAACATTTTTTTATTGTATATCAAGAATTTATTCTCTTAAATTTGATGATCTTTTTATGTCTAGATTTTAAATAATTAGGTAACAAAAAATAAATAAATAATAATATATAAATAATTATCAAATTCAATCAGTATCCATTTTTCCAATATAATCAATCTTTTAAAAAAACTTTATTTTTTTCATGATAAATCTTTACAACACATAGTTTAATTTTTTTTACATTATCCATCCCTAAACTATATAAATGAAATTATGAATCATTTTATGAGAAAAAAATAATATTAATGGTTATAAAAATAATAATGTTTTTATTTTAGGGGAAAAAATGAGAATATATGAAGGATTTCCATTATATCTATATTCATTGAGAAAATTACAATAAATCATTTTCACTTAAAGTCACAAAAAATTGTTTCTCAATGAAATGATTTAGAACCCAGTTAATGAATATATAAATCATGTAGGTAAATTATGACATCATAATTAATATCACTATCACAATATGAATAACTAATATGGTCAATATCCATCTCCAAAATACTCAATGCATTGGAGGGCAAGAACTGAGCCGCGTGTCCGTCATTTATCAAAGAAAACAACCATTCTTGGTAAATAATGTAATCAGACATCCATGGATTATACCATAATCACCCATATACTGGTTTATAATAAAGATACCCATATTCAATAATAATTAACCAGAAATATAAAAAATAAAAAAATAATGAAAGACCACATTTTCATCATAAATCCCTTCAAGAGAAATTTTAATATTCTATGAAAACACTTTTGGTTATCATAATATTCAATTACTTTAAAAAAAATTTAATTTCCAAAATACTAAGAGAATAATTATTCTATATTTTCATAGAAGGAAACATGATATCTTATAAATGATGTACAATCTCTATATAATGGTTGCAGTAGTAGGAAAATTTATTTTTCTCATTCAAGTAAAAATAGACCATTCATTTTTTTATTAGAAAAAAAGAAAAACATTCTATACAAATATTCCTTATTTTAAAAAATTTGGAAATACATAAAATTATTAAATTAAACTATTATTTATATATCATTACATTCCAAAAATTATTTTAATAATAGTGACATGGAATAGAAAGATAGTTTTAAGGAAAACATTGAAAGATTATTTTTTTAAATGAAAAGTCCCTTACCACTTTGGAATCAATTGTATCATAATCTCCATTAATTAATATCATTAAAAATAGATTTGAATAAAATTATAATAATTAAATTCTTGATATAACTTCTCATAATTGATTTATATACACCTCATACATAATATAGGTTCATAACATCCAAATATGCCAAAATGAAAAGAAAATGAGATGATTTCCCGCACCTCGAGGTCAATTTTTCTCATTCATTTTTTTATCTTCTAGAATAGTATGATGATGGTAATTATTTAATTTATTAAGAATATTCTTTAATTTTATTATTCTAATTATTTCACTATATTTTATTTAATATTCCATTAATAAGTATATTATATTTACATAAGATGTTTTGATTTCATTTGGATTATGTTTCAAAAATTAATTTTGAAGGATCATTATTGGTCAAAGAGGATATTATTTAAACTTATCTAGAATAATAATCCTAAAATAAATATTTTACATTTATGTAAACTATAAATTATAAAACCAATAATTAATTATTTTTATAAAAATGAACCATATTATGATAATTGAGATGGGAGGTCATATATATAAATGAGTAACATTTCAAATGTTCAACGTTCACCTTACAAAGAAGGTTTGAATTATTTTATATTTACAGAATGATAATAGTATCAAAACAACCGTATTATTTCTTAAATACACTTATATATGTCATACAAGTGATTTAGGGATGCAAAAACTCACACTACTACATGGAGGTAGTAGTCCACATGTATGGATGAATGGCATTATAATTTTTCAATGTAAGAACAAATATGATTTGTTAACATTTAATAATGATAAATAAGTAATGAATATCATAATTATTTTATGTATATTAATTATATTAATTATTCTTAACATAAAAAAACATCAATGTAAAGAATTAAAACAAATCACATCTCTCAGTGTGGCGGTAGTCCGCCTTACACATAATTGACATTATTGTATCCCCAAAGGAATAGATTTTATGATTATAAATGAGATATTATTACTAAATAAATATAAATATATTAAAAATTATAATATTTTATGAGAGGTGGTAATGGAAAACAAATGACATCACTTCACGAGGTTGTAGTCTCCTGTGCCCAAAAATAGTGATTTTATTTCAAATTAGATATATGACGATACTATTTTAGATTATTATATTAAAATTATACCATATTAGTATATCTAATATGCTGGATCGATTATATGATAATAATTTATGAATATTTTAATGGGATGGATGAATATATATAGTATAAAGAAATAGATAAACGCGATACCTCTTCTTTAAATAACCTCCTCAGTGAAAACCTTAATCCATAATCAGATGATTTTATGAGAAAAATAAGGGATATAGGTCATAGGTAAGGATGTTAGTATGATATTCTTGAAGTTATTTGGATATGAAATGGTATATAATTTTTTGAATATGAGATGATATGGGTGACCTTTTATAAGTGTGGTGATTTGTACTCATGTAATTTTATAAAAGAATAAGGTGGACCCATAATTTTTCACATTCTAAAATGTAAAAAATTGTTACTTTTTACTAATTAGATAATATTTGGTCAATATATTTCAATAAAATTTATTTTATTTATATTTAGAATTTATTTTGATCATTATATTGTAATTTTATCCCCCTAGAAAATAACTTTGTCACAATTATTTATGCTCAGAAGAAAATTTTCCCATTTTATATAGGAAATATTTTTCAAAATAAAAATATGGAATACATTTTACCATATTAAATTCTTATAAAGGAAAAAATATAAATCTAAATTAATCTCATAGACAAGAAAAAAAGAGGGTTATCAAGAGGCATTTTTTCAATAATAAAATGGATTTATATTAACTATATTCATAGTAATGATCATTTTAGGAATTAAAATTAAATGTTTTAATATATAACCTATAAATTTAATTTTAAAAAAAATTAATTAGTTCTTATATTATTAATTTCAGATAGAAAATAATTATTAACTTTAAAATAGTTTTCTTAAGAAAAATCAATCTAAAAAAATTAATATTGTACTATAATTCAATATATTTTTGATTGAAAAATATTCAACTAGATTAAATATAACTAAAAATACATAAGTTTATATAATTTATATTATGTAATAAATTTATTTTTTAATTAAATTAATTTATTGAGAATAATATTATTTTTTTCAAAAAAATTGATAATTTTTATTATTCACCGAAAAACAAATTTTATACAATCCAAAAATTACATCCTATGTTAATTTTGGTATTAAAATTTTAAAAATGAAATTATATTATTCATATTATAATTATAAAGCCTAAAAATTATTTTTTAAGAAAATCATATTTAGAAAAGTTTTTAGTCTGAACTATTTCCATTTTGATGTAAAAATTATTTAATATTTTTTATGAGGTATATAACTATATAGTTCAATAAATTTTTTTTTATAAAATTAAATATATTGTTAAAATATTCACCTATTTTAGAAATTTCATCATACCAATTTTATTATATTGTTAAATAAGTTGGGATATATTTTCCTCATAGAATTCTCACATTCACATATTACCTCTTAAGCCCTATGATTTTCCATAAATTCTTATCATACATAATCATATAAATACACAAAACATTATCTATTTGATAAATATTCATAATTGGATATTCCTCACAAGATGTTTTCTCTTCTAATTGAACTACATTAGGGCTAAAAACTGAGAAGAATATGGCACATATTTCTGTAAAATTGAAGTAGGAAATACACTGTGTACATCAAAAAAATATAGGAAAGACCACTAACATTGAAATTGATCAAAAAATCTATTAAATTTAAAAAGATTCAATGAACCACCAACATAGATTAACCTTTTAAATAAAGCACATAACCCAATTCCATGGTTTTACATAATGGAAAACAAGATCACCTACCTTAAAATAAAACTCTATCCTCTGGTTATCCACTATAGTTTTCTTCCTTTATTGATCCATTCTCATATATTGTGGAATAAAATACACCTTCTTAGAAATTTCCTTTACCAAATCTAGTCCTATAAACTTCTTTTTTTAAAATTCATCCCAAAAATTTGACATTTTATATTTCATTCGTACAATTCCACACAATTTTCCATTGATATTATGGAATGAAAACAATTATTATAAGAGAAATCAACCTAAAAATATTCATCCAAACATCCCATGAAATTCATTAAATTTTAAAAATAATAATATCTTACATGGTATAAATCATCCACTTAGTCTAAAAATAAGTATAAGGATGAAAATATTTAGAGCAATTTCAAACATTTACCAATGACATATAAAGTACATTATAAAAAATAACAATGAATCTATGATCATATTATGATAAAATATATAGAGGAACACCATAAAAAATAATATAATTTATATATATAAAACAAATATAGTCTAAATACATATTTTATATAATGGTAATGAAATAATTTGATTTAGTTAATAGATCAACAATAAAACAAATCACATTTTTAGATTGTGATATCTTTGGTAATCCCACCATGAAATCCATTGATATAAAATCCTATTTCCTCTCCAGCATTGGAAAAGGAAAAAATCACTATATTTGGTTATAATTATTATACTTTAACCCACTAACAATTCTATCACAAGATGGTAAATTCAATAATATCATTTTTCATATCATCCCACCTGTAATAAATTGGAAAACCTTCTCTTTATTACACATAAATTCATGTTTTATTATATAAGAGTATATATAATTAAACATAGAGGATTGGTAGGTCCAGTGTATTTATTAATTAGGTAAATTACATAACAAAATTAAACAAATAATGCAAAATCTTTATCTAAACCATTTGTTAACATGTTCATATTATTCATTCAAATGTAAAACTACCTTGGATAACCTAGGGACATATATAATAAATCGGTGAACTATAAATCCCAATAAGTGTAAAACATGGAATAACATGAAGAAATTAATACATATTATAAAATATAAATATCAATGGGGTATAAAAAGAGTGAGAAACATAAACATGAATAATTTGGCATGATATATCATGTTAACATGTGGGAAAAATTGGAAATGTGGGAACAAATTAAAATAATCCCTCAAAAACATATTTCAAGGATAACTACATAGAAATACTGATGTAAAAATTATTTTGATGGATTAAATTCACTCTATATTCCATTTAATTTGGTCTCATGTTACTAAAACAATTCCCAATGAATTAGAGTTCTATATAATTATGAGTTCCCCTGTCAAATTCAATTCATTCTAATGCTAAACTGTAAACTATATATCTTAAAAAATAGAATAATTTATCATCGAATTATATTACATGATCATGAAGGGTTTAATAAATACATTTATATACCAAATATATTATTTATATGTTAATAAATGTGAAAACCCTTGATATGAAATGGGAATGGTTATTCACAATACAATTTTTTGCAATAGAAAATCACAGGGAAATCTTAGCAACAATATAATGAAATATAAATTCTATTGTAAGGTATTAATGAGATTTATATGGGTAATTAAAATTTTATAAATAAAATGTATATTAATAAGGATATTTTATAATATATCCTATTATTAAAAATTGGGGAAAATTTATATAAGATAATGATGAAACATAAATAACGTTGAGAATGAGTGGATCACATAATATATTTGGGTCTGGTAAAAGGTTTACATTAAGTATCATGGGGGAATAATGGGAATGGGTGGGGTATCTCATGTCATGAGAATAATGAAGTAAGTATAAGGGATATAGAACAATATATCGCAAATGGGAATAAAAATTAATAAAGAGGAATTACATAAAATTGGTTCTTGAATAAAAAGGAGACCGGAAGATTCCTTACCTTGAGAGTGTTATAAAAAATTCTTGGAAGAAGATTCAATATACAATATGTGAACCACGATAGGACTCTAAATAGGGTAGGGTAGAGAAATTATGTGCTTCATTGTTTTTTAGTGAATTTAAATGAATGATTGGGTGGGTTTATATAGAAAAATATATGGGGTTCTTAATTATTTCTCAAACACTGGTTTTGGAATCTATATAATAAAAAAAAACAAAAACCATTCCATGTTTTCTTCCAATTAGTTGTGTATTTCATTATTTTACAATTAAATTTCCTAAAATTATTAAAATATTACCCTTGGTGATGTGTAAGTGGGTCATGTCCTTAAATAAATTCGTTTAAAATCATAAAATATATTATATGTTTTGGAAGATTTATAAAGGTCTAGTAAAATTAATAAAATAAATTTAATATTACATTAAATTATTTGGGATAAATATATTTATTCATAGAACCAATTTATAGAATATATTAAATAATTTATTATCATTATGATTCAATAATACCCATCCTTCATTTATACCGTATATAAATTTTAATAAAAAAAATTTCTATCATTGAAAATTATGAAAAATTAATCATCATATAATTGAAATTTTTTATTCTAAAAATAATATATGTTTTATAAAAATAATTTATATATATCTTAATTTTATATTTTACAATAATAAATGATATTTATTTATAAACGTTGGGTTTTATAAAAATAACAATTTTCAAACCCATATAAAAATTATATTTGATTTCAAAGAAATAAAATTATCAAATATATTTAATAAAAATTATTTAAGGAAAATATTTTTAAAAATTATCATTTATTTAAAAATTTCAGTTATTATTTAATTCGTTAATGGAATTTGAATATTAAATAAAATATAATTTCAATTTTTTTTATCAAAATAAAAAATCATTTATCAACAAACAGTAATTAAAGGAAAATATATTCATTATTCTAAAAAATTTACACATTCATATTATTATGGTATTGATATGTGTCTCAAAAATACATTATAAAATTACCAAAGAGTGAGGTCTTATTTTGTGAGACATTCGTGGGGAGGATCAATAAACATATTTTAGGTCTTGATGTTTATGAACATGGACTTCTCCCATAAATGTTTTCTCTCATAATTAAGTTGTTGAATATCAGCATGGGCTTGGTTAATAGAAATTCTTATTGATGGTATCTCCCTTTGATTCTCTGATAAATGGGATTTGTAGGGTAAAATCCTACTGGCTTAGGCCAATAAATCCTTGGTCTATGTCAAATGGATTTATCAAAACCATATATGTATACTAATAATTAGATCATTATTAAAAAACTATATTATCATATTTATTGGTGATTAAGGGTATTCTAAATACAACAGAATATATTATAACCAAATATGGGCATTATTTTTATATATATATTTTATATAATCAGTCAACAAACTAAATCACAAAGGGAATTTTATTTATAAAATTTTGGATCATTACATTCTTCACCTTTTAGAAATATCACACTCGAGATTTTTATTTCACTCAATAAAATAGATGTGGGTAATTCTATTTACTCACATTCTTTTATTCTAACTGGACTTCTACAATCTTATGTTTTGTCCATAGAACATTGATCGAGTCCATTATATTATACCACAGAATGTTATCTTTATGATCTATGATCTTCACAGGAAATACCTCATATGATATATCATTTTACAACAATAGCACAACTATATTGTTTACTTTTGAGGGGTCAGGAATGATCTTCTTAAAATGTGATATGTGGAATACATCATGTAGTTGTGATGGGTCGGGTGGGTGTGCAAGTTGATTTTCCACTACTCTAACGCGATCAAGGCTCTCAAATGGACCGATGTACCTTGTACTATTTATTTATTTCCTTAAAAATCTCATCACGTTTCTCTATGGAGATATGTGGAGTAATACCATTTCTCTAATAACAAACTCTAGGTTCCATTAATGATTTTCATGATTTAATTTTTTTTGACTCTGATCTACCTTGTTGTGCTTCTGAATAGTTTAGAAATTATCAAACGTTTCCATAATCATTTCAGTACCTAGTAGACTGTGTTCCCTATCCTCATCCCACAGTGTAGGTGTTTTCCCCCACTTCCCATAAAGGGATTCATACTGAGCTATTTATATTCTTGGTTGGAAACTGTTACTATAATATAACCCAACCAGAGAAATATTTTGATCCCATTATCCATTGAAGTCAATTTAGGATGCTCTAAACATTTCCTTGATTGTTAGGATAATCCTATTATATTGTAAATTAGTTTGAGGGTGATAATAATGGATTAAGTTTATCTCATTATTTATATAATTTTAGATAATTTTTTATAAATGAGATATAAATTTTTGGTTTCAATCAGATTCAATTGATAGTGGTGTACTATACATCTCCCCTATTCTCTAATGTATTTCCTTTCAAGTTATTCGTGTTATAAGTATTTATAAATTTCAATTAAGTGTGAATTATTTATAAGATGATCCACCAAAACCCATTTAAAATTATTTACCATTGATGAATTTTGAGAATAGTGACAAAGTATAGGTTAATGTTTTCTTGTTTCCCTGTATGTATTTTTATTGGTTGAATCACCCCATGGATTATTTTATTTCTGATTTCAATTTCTGACATATATGGTATCTTCAAGTATGTTATATTAACTCTTTATTCATATTTTCTCACCAATATTTCTCTTAGTGATCTTGATACATCTGTGTTCTTCCCTGATGGATGGAGAAGGACATGTTATGTTCATCATACATCTAATCCTTCTTTAAAATAGGATTTTATGGTATACATAGTCCTGAGAAGAATCTTACAAAGACATTTAAATTAAAACTGATCTATGAGGATTTCTATTTTTTTATATTTTCAACTTTTACCTGAATTTCCACATCATTTTTTTGATAATATTTTAACATTTATACATGGGACGGTTTACCAATCATTTATTAAATGATTTATGATGTTCCTTCCTTTATAATTCCCATGTACATACAATTGAAGTCTAAGAAGATATGATCCATCTCAATTCTCACCAATGATAAAAATATTTGATTCTTTTTTATATAAGGAATTTAACACATTATTTTTTTCCATATGATGGTGGTGTATTGAGATTTCATTTTCCATGACTAGATATGACAATCATAGTTGGAACATATTAAGATCATTCTACATGAAAATATAGTTGGGAATATTTTGGTTTAAATATATTCTAAAATTTTACATAAATTGATAATTCCATCATATTTTCAATGGAAAGATCACTATAAACAATTCTAGGTTATTTGTTGTGTTTTTTGGTTCATGAAAATTATATTTTCTAAAGCATAGTCAATCAAATTATAATTCTACATTAACAAGCATCACAATACCTTCATTGAAGAATCACTGTGTACCATTAAATGTCATCCACTTGTGGGTATTATGAGAATGTTTGTAGTGATAATACTCTTCTTAATCTTCTTGGATGTCTCTTTATATTATTTACACAAATCAATATTGAATGTTTTCTGAGTTAGCTTGAATAGAGGGTTTGGTACCCATGAAAAAATTCTCACAAATTGATGAGTGGCTACGTACATTGTTAAATTGATTCTATCTTTGAAGGGTCCACAGATATCCCATTTTTTTGATAATATTCCCTATGAAAGAGGCTTTCTTCTGTCACAACCTGCCTCCTCGGGCCATGAACCTTGTCATCTGACCCCATGGGTCTCCTGTGATACCTTGGTTGCCTTCCCAGCACACCATAGGCTATTAATCACTATGGTCTCTTATCAGACTAATGACTATCCCCATAGTCCAACACATGTCCTTTACAGCGTGCTTTGTCCTCATTCACACACACCCTGGGAAACTTCCCAAAAGGTCACCCATCCTGATCACTACTCCAAGACAAGCACACTTAACTATGGAGTTCTAATCAGATAGACTCCTGAAAAGGAAGGTGCACCTTGTCGACATCGGTAGTAACATTTATCCTTTTATGTCTCACTTTTCCTGGGGTGTTACATTATCCACCCCTTTAAAGCACAACTCCCTTATTGTGGACCCCAAGCCTCAAACCTAGGCAGTGCCTAAGCACTTCCGCCTGGGTGTTGGCTCTGATACCATTTGTCATGACCAGCCTCCTCGTGCCATGAACCTTGTCATCTGACCCCATGGGTCTCCTGTAATACCTTGGTTTCCTTCCCAACACACCACATTCTATTAATCACTAGGGTTGCTTATCAGACAAATGACTATCCCCATAGGCCAACACATTTCCTTTATAGTGTGCTTTGTCCTCACTCACACACACCCTGAGAAACATCCCAATAGGTCACCCATCCCGATCACTACTCCAAGCCAAGAAAACTTAACTATGGAGTTCTAATCAGACGGGCTCCTAAAAAGGAAGGTGCACCTTTTTGACATGGGTAGTAACATTTAGCCTTTTAAGACTCACTTTTCCAGGGGTGTTACATTGTAAGGACCCGAATACGGAGACCATCCACTGGTGCCCCATTCCTAGTTCTCCACATGACCTCAATCACATTTCCACAAACGCTAGAGGCTCCCGACTAGCAATGAGGGCCTTGGTATGTTATTAGGGAAACTATACCCTCATTTGGTAAGGTATACAAGGTAAGAAAAAAATAGTCAATAGCGGAAGCAGTAACACCATACAACAACTGAACTGAACAACAGAACAATATATAAAATAATAATGATGCGACACAGTACATATGTCTATAGAAAGTAGTAAACAAACCAACGTGCTGAAGTACACTGAAAAAAAAGTGCAAAAGAAAAACAAAGTAAAATCCTCAACATCACAAGCCAAGGCTCGGTCCAATGCTCTCCAACTCTAGTGAAATCAAGAACCTGATGTAGAAGGGCGCTTACCCTTATCTATTCCTACAACAACATAGTTTGCTTGGGCCCAAAAGCATGGCCCAAACAGGGTGTGAGATAAAATCTGAGTAGTAAATCACCCAAAGATCTATGCCTAACAGTCAATGAATACAAGGTAAGTAAAAGTGCAGAAAGCAGTAAACAGAAAATCACACATCAACTAAAATCCACAATTCTATCATATAAAGTACACAATTAAACAACCAACAACATGTAGAAAACAGGTAACCATCTAGGTAGCTCTCACAGCCTAACCCCTATGGTTCAACCTAGAAGTACTAGCAACCCTCAAGGAGGCACACACAGCCTCACCCCTCTGGTTCAGCTAAGAATAGACTCTATGAGGAAGCACTCACCATCAATTCCCCATATAGTCTCGTATCATTCTAAAGGCTCTCTAGGGAAGAACGCAACATCTCATTCCCCCTGTGGCCCATGTCGAGGAACTACTGACTCTTTGAGGAAGCACTCATCATCAATTCCACATGTGGTCTCTCATCGTATTAAAAGAAACATTGGAGAATCCCTTATGTCTAATCTCCCTGTGGTCTACTACACTATGTTATCACAGTCCTATTTGAAACTAACATTCTCAGGGTGGGTATATCGTCTAAGTAAACCTCAATGCTACTTGGCTATCATTCTAAGGCTCAACATTATAACAAATCAACAGTTCCACTATCCTACAACTAGGCATGGAAACTGGAAAACCGCCAAACAAGAAAAACGAGCATGGAAAACATCCAGAGTACAGTAAAACCTACAATATACATAGGCGAATAAATCTACTCAAGCAATCAAGCAATGCAGGCAACAAATGAGGAAAAACAGGAACACGCAATAACCCATTCAAGGGTATTGGTGGAATTAGCACAAAATACTCATCGAATTTATACACAAAGGCACAAACCGCCTACCTTGATGATAGGGGATTGATATACGTGAACCAAGACGACTGATTCTCTCTAGATCATCATAAATTTGAGAACATGAACTAAACGTTCAACCTTAGATAACTTGACAAGGAGGATGAATTGGAAAACAAGGCTCATGAAGAAGGGATAACTCAACGCTGCACTTCAAACGCAATTGAACATGCTCGAATCGGAGAACAAACAAAGTGGTGGGGGCTCAGGGACGATCCGCCCGTATGGGTCGCTCTCGGATGAAGAACCTAGAGAAGGGGTGTGTTCTGTCTGTCAGGCGCGACCACAGTGCGTTTAGTTAAAAAAAATAAAAGTATACAGCGTGTAATTTTAGATTACACGGCTTGTACTAGGTTTTTCCGTACTCCTCCTAAAACCACCTCCATGTCATCCCTAAAGATCGTTTGTGTGGCCCAGGCACGGCTAGCACACGGCTTCGTCCCGGAGAAGAGTACACGGCGGGTACTTAGAAAGTACACGACGTGTACTTCAAAATTTTCCAGAATGTTTATTTTTCTCAAAAACTCTATAAAAAGGAAAGGCGTACCTGAAATGAAAATTTGGGTTCTTACAAACATCCCACCTTAAAGAAATTCTTCCCCAAATTTCCCAAGCGAGGCATAGAAGAAGAAACCCCAAACAGCTCCGACCACTGCGATCGTACATCGACCTCCCTCTCCTAGGTCTCATCCTATACTCGCCCATGCTGCCATAGATCCTACACAAGAGGGACAGACCGCCCACGGAGAACCTTTGTACTGAGATCGACAATCTAGATGGGATGCTCCTCAAATGATGCATCCACTTTGAGCTCAAATTCGTTGGGCTGAAAGACATGAGACGGGTCCGAAAAGTAACATCGAAGATGAGAGACATGGAAGACGTCGTGCATGACCCGGTACCTCTGGGGTCGCTGCAACCGATAGGCGACCGGCCCAACTCTCTCCAAAAAATCAAATGGCCTGACGTACCATGGTGAAAGCTTTCCCTTTCTATGAATCCTATTGTGTCCCAACCTCGATATGACACGTAGGAAAACCTGATCCCCGACCTTGAACTCCAGAGGTCGTCTCTGTTGATCAGCATAAGTCTGCTTTCAAGACTGTGCTGTAGGAATCCTCTTTTGAATCAACTCTTTCTTCTCCGAAGTCTCCTGAACAAGACAAGGTCCCAGCAAAGCTTCCTCTCCTGCCTCCATCCAGCATAAGCGTTATCGGCATGGCCTACCGTACAAAGCATCGTAAGGTTCCATCTAAATGGTCACCTGAATTCTGTTTTTGTAGGCGAACTCCACCAGAGGGATATGATTTTCCCACGAACTGCCAAAGTCCAGGATGCAAGCTCTGATAATATCCTCTAGCACCAGGATTGTGCACTCGGACTGGCCATCAGTCTGGGGGTGGTATGCTGTACTAAAAAGTACCTGTGTACCCAAATCCTTCTAAAGTCCCTGCCATAAACGAGAAGTAAAGAGAACAACCCTATCTGAAACAATAGATTGTGGAAATACATCCAGACGTACAATCTCTCTGATGTAATTTCATCCCAGATCATCGACACTGAAGGTCTCCTTGATCGGCAAGAAGTGAGAAAACATAGTGAGTCTGTCGATGACAACCCAAATAGTATCGTTCCCTCGAGGTGACCTCGACAACCCGGTTACGAAGTCCATCGCAACGTCATTCCACTTCCACTCTGGAATGGTTAACTACTGTAAAAGGCCTATTGGTCACTGGTGCTCTGCCTTCACTTGCTGACAAGTAGAACATCTCATGACGCAACCAGCAACATCTCTCTTCATACCTGGCCACCAGTACTTGCGGTGAAGATCCCGATACATCTTGGTGATGCCAGGATGAACTGCCCAAACTGAGGAATGAAAATCCTACATCATCCCCTCGCGTATATCTGCTGAAACCCATACACATCCTTGGAAATGTAAGATCATATCCTTGCCCATTTTCCATCTAGTAGAAGGTTCCTCTCCTGACACGTTCTCCCGTAGGAAGAAGACTTCAAATTCTAATAGCTGCTTCATCCATACATGATCATGTAATGTAGAGGTAACAACTACATAAGAAAGAAACGTCTTTCCCCCTCTGTTGTGCACCTCCTGATGCATCTCAGAGAATAGAGCCATCAGCTTCCACTCACTGATAGCTTGTTGAACTGCCTGAATCTGAGTTCTATTGCTCAATCCATCTTCCATTGCGTTGCCCTTTCCTGGCGTATAGGCAAGCTTCAAATCAAAAGTCCAAAGATACATGACCCACCTACGTTGTCTCAGATTCAGATCACGCTGAGTGAAGATATACATGAGACTCTTGTTGTCGGAAAAGACCATAAAATTCTCTACCATAAGATAGTGTCTCCATCATCGTAAGGAATGAACGATAGCTACCAAATCCAGATTTTGCGTAGGGTTGTTCTGCTCATGTGGCCTCCACTGTCGAGACATGTACGCAACGACTCCATCTCCCTGCATATGCACAAATCCTATCCCGATACCTAAGGCATCACAATAGACTATATAGATCTTTCCTGGCTCTAGAAAGACTAGTATAGGTGCCGACATCAACCTTCCCTTCATCTCCTAAAAGGATGACCCACAAGAATCTGACCATAAGAACTTTGTCTCCTTCATGGTCATTCCTGTCAAAGGTGCTGCTAGGTCTGAAAAGTCCTTAATGAATCATCTGTAGTATCCATCCAGCCCTAGGAAATTCCATACCTCAAAAATGTTCTTTGGCTGCTCCCAGGAAACTACAGCTCTCACTTTCTCTGGGTCCACAGATAGTCCTGCCTCTGAGATGACGTGACCCAAGAAGTGAATCTGTTCCATCCAAAAGTGTCACTTCAATAGTTTATAATAAAGAAGATTCTCTCTCAGTGTATTCAGAACAATCTCAAGATGTGTGGCATGGTTGTGTCGAGTGTGAGAGTAAACCAAGATATCATCCATAGAGACCATGACAAAAGAGTCCAAGTAAAGATGGAACACTCTGTTCCTGAGTGCGATGAAAACTGCATGCATGTTCGTGAGACCGAATGGCATGACTGTATACTCGTATAGACCATACATGCTGCTGAAGGCTGTTAGAGTTATATCTGATGGTCTAATGGGAAAATTATGACAATCGGACCTCAAGTCGATATTCGAGAACAACCGGGCTCCTCGAACCTAGTTAAAGAGGTCATTGATCCTCAGCAAGGGATATCGGTTCTTGACCGTCAACTCGTTCATCTTCCGATAATCCACAAAAATCCAAAGGGTATCGTCTTCCTTCTTTGCAAACAGGATAGGAGAACCCCAAGGAGAAGTACTGGGTTGGATGAAACCCTTTTCCTATAACTCCTCCAACTGCATCTTGAGCTCCTACAACTCAGGTGTAGCCATCATATTAAGAGGAATAGACACCAGTGCCGCTCCTGGAATGAGCTCAATCGAGAAGTACACATCACACTATAGAGACAAACATGAAAATTCCCCTGAAAAGACATCCCGAAAATGATCCACCATTGTAGGAAAGTCCAACTGCCAAGTCCCCTGATCATCTAGATAAAGACTAGCAATATGGGATATCACCCTTCCTAGCCCATGATGCTCAAGTCCTGCTCGACTTTCCTGGACATCCCATTCACCTCTATGAAGAAAGGACTCACCCTCTGGTGAGATAAAACTCACCCTGCAGCGATAACAGTCGACGACTGCCTGGAAGGGAACCAACCAGTCCATCTCGAGGATGAAATCATATCCTGTCATCTCTAGGACATAGAGATCCCATAAGAAACGATACCCTGTAACCTCGAGAGGGTACTCTCTACACTGGTGTATACTAGATGTCCCCATACCCAAAGGTGTGTTTAGTGTCAACGAGTCAGATAACGAAAAGATGCAAAGCCGAAGGCTCTCCATGATAGAAACAGAGATAAAGCTATGTGTTGAACCAGTATCGCAAAGAGATGAAGATAAAACTGAAGCTACTAATATCGTACCTCAAATTGTAGATGGGCCGGGATCTTGCTCCTGATAGGTCTACTCCACTGCGAAAGATTGTCCTGTACCATGGCCCTGCGCTCCTAGCTAACCACTTTGAGCTGATCCACCTAGCTGATGCTAAGGGACTGGGGGCTGACAGCCATGACCTTGACCTCCACCTCGGCCCAAACGGCCAGAAGAACTCCAGTTCCCCGATTGGGGATAAACTATTAGTGCCTCTCCTGAATGGGGAGTCATTGAGGAACCCCGGTCACCAGATGATGGTGAGAAAACCTGGTAGAAATGCTGAAGGTGACCCATCTTGCCACAAGATCAGCTCTCCACGGGGTCTCTCTGGCACTACGGCCTTGTGTGCCCTAACTGGCCACATTGGTAGCATACCACCTGGCTGCCTGACGATGCATCTAAATTCTTCGGATCACGGCTCGTAGACTCCCTATGGAGATTCTTGCTGTCATCTAGAGAAAAACTAGCTCTAGAAATAGAACCGGCCAGGCTTGCAGCTCCAGAGTCTCTCAGATTGCACCCCGTGATCAGTGCCTGATTGACGATGGAAGTGATATAAGTCAACTGGAAGATATTCACCTACGAGCAGATCTCCCGCTTGAGTCCATCCTCAAACTTCCTTATTATGAACACCCTACTCCCATCCCAGAGGGGTGTGAAATGCGGAAACACAGTGAAACGAGAGGAATACTCCATGACAGAAAGAGTACCCCGCTCTAAGCTCATGAACTCCCAGGCTCGGTCGGCCCTCAGGGTCACTAGGTAGAAGTAGTCATAAAAGACGCGCTAAAACACCTCCCAAGCCATATCCTGCTGGTGACCCGCCTGTGAGATCATGTCCCACCACCTCTTGGTGGAGTCTCGGAGCATGTAAGTAGCGAGCTTGACCCACGTCTCTAGAGGTGTCTCTAGATGCTCGAATATAGTCAGCATGGATTCCAGCCATGACTCTGCAGCCTAAGGTCCTCCTTCCCCCAATAACGTGGGAGGATGCTACACCTGAAAAACCCACATTAATTCTTCCATAGTCGAGGTAGGAGGTGGTTCTCCCTGAAAGGTCTGCATCATCCTCATAAAACCTTCCCTGAACTACGCATTAGCTCCTGAAACTGGTATGATAGCAGGTACCAAGGCTGGCCCGACTGGAGGATCGGCAGGAAGTCCCAGATAAGCCATATCTGGCTTCTGATCCCTTCCTGACGATAGATGTACAACCGAAGGACGTCTCATAGGCATAGCTCTGAAAGATCAAAATCACACCTTAGATCAAAAAAACAAGGATAGAGAACACAAGATTACAAAATGGGAACAGGGGAAGGAAAACACAGAAGTTTATAAAACACCGCTACACGACATATATAAAAACTACATGACGTGTCATTTTAAACCACTGAAATGGGCGTGTACCCCTACGCTAAAGGTCCTGTAACACCTCAAACTACACGGCGTGTTGGCCCCACACAGGGCATGTACTTGAAAACTACTCCCCTGCCCGAGTCTCTTGACACGACTAACCCACACAGTCAGACTTAACCCGACACTACAGGACGTGTTCTGAACACACATGGCATGTACTAGACAATGCTTCAGCGGCCCTTGTTGTTAAATAAAAGGTTGTCTACATGGTTGAACCATACATGGAGTGTTCCGAACAAGCACGACGTGTATAGGTGAAGGTGACATCGTCCTGTGTTGTTCGTGACATGGCTGTGTAACTGAACAAGACTACACGGTGTGTTCTGAAACAACACAGCGTGTCTAAGAGAAGGTAATTCTGACCTGTGTTGTTCCAGACAAGGCTGGGTACCTGGAAGGGACTACACGACATGTCCCTTTACAACACAGTTTGTTTTACTCGAGCTTCCCCGACCCGTGTTGTTAGTGACACAGCCGGGTACATGGCTCTGAACTACACGGAATGTACCTACTGTAAACGGCGTGTTCCTGAAGTTATTTCTACAATAGTGTGTCCCTGCTCACATGGTCAGTGACACAGTCTAAAAACTACCCGGCATTTAGTCAAAAAGTACACTTCATGTATTCTGGGTTTTTCTGGGCAGTAGCTCAGAAACTGCACAGAACCCCAGAAAACACAGAAAACAAGGCAACGAGGTGCCAAATCATGATTCGTGAGGGCCCATAACACCTCAAGAATCAAAATTTGGCATTCATTTAAGCAAGGTAAGAAACAAACAATTTTATAACAAGGGAGAAGAGATTCTATCAAGCATCTATCATAACATCATGCATAATCTACACAAAGTCTATAACAACAGCATGCAATCGATAATACACACTAGATGGCATGGCAAGAATGCATGGCATGTGATTTCTACAAGTGCCAATATGATGCATGAGATGGAATACCCTCATCTCATCGGGTTGTGACAGAAATAAAAATGCATTCGTCAAGGAAATAACAACATAAATCTTGTGAATAACTCTATGTGAAATCATATCAACCGTAAAATCTCAAAACCGGCAAACTGAAATTAACGAGGTAGTATGGATTTTCCCTGTACATGGTTTGGCTACTCCTGAGCACAACATAATACCATGTATGAAATCCATCCTATCCCTAGATAAAGTCTCCAAATAGTAAAGCAAGAGAAAAGAACTCCTATGATACCACTTTGTAACGACCCGAATCTGGAGCCCTTCCACTAGTGCCCCATACACAGTTCGCCATATGACCTCAAGCGCATTTATCCAAACGCCAGAGGCTTTTGACTAGCAGCAAGGGCCTTGGTATGTTATTGGGGAAACTATGCCCTCATTTGGTAAGGTATACAAGGTATGAAAAACAATAGTTAATAGCAGAAGTAGTAACAACATACAACAACTGAACTGAACAGCGGAACAATGTATAAAATAATAATGATGCAACATGGTACATATGTATATGGAAAGAAGTAAACAAACCAATGTGATGAAGTACACTGAAAAAAAGCACAAAGGAAAAAAAGTAAACTCCTCATGATCGCAAGACATGGCTCGGTCCCATTCTCTCCAACTCCAGTGCAATCATGAAACTAAAGTAGAAGGGCGCTTACCCTTATCTATTCCTGCAACAACATAGTCTGCTTGGACCCAAATGCGTGGCCCAAATAGGGTTTGAGACACAATCCTAGTAAGCAATCACCCAAATATATGGGCCTAATAGTCAATGAATAAAAGGAAAGTAAAAGTGCGGAAATAGTAGATAGAAAATCACACAGCAGCTACAATCCACAATTATAGCATATAAAGTATACAAGTAAACAACCAACAACAAGTAGAAAACAGGTATCCCTCTGGGTAGCTCTCACAGCCTATCCCCTATGGTTCAACCAACAAGTACTAGCAACCCTCCAGAAGGCACAAACAGTCTCACCCCTCACGTTCAGCTATAAATAGACTCTCTGAGGAAGCACTCACCATCAATTCCCCCTATAGTCTCATATCGTGCTGAATGCTCTCTGGGGAAGCACTCAACGTCTCATTCCCCCTATGGACTGTGTCGAGGAACTACAGACTCTCTGAGGAAGCACTCATCGTCAATTCCCCTTATGGTCTCGCATCATATTAAAAGACACTCTGGAGAATCCCTTATGTCTATTCTCCTTGTGGTCTACAACACTAGGTTCTCACAGTCCTGTGTGAAACTAACATGCTCAACGCGTGTATATCATCCAAGTAAACCTCAAAGCTACTTGGCTATCATTATAAGACTCAACAGCATAACAAAGCAATAGTTTCACTATCCTAAAACGAGGCATGGCAACCGGAAAACCGCCAAACAAGCAAAACGAGCATGGAAAACATCCAGAGTACAGTAAAAACTACCATATACTCAAGAGAATACATTTACTCACGAAATCAAGAAAATCATGCAACAACAGGGGAAAACAAGAACACGCAATACCCTGTTCAAGTGTATTGGTGGAATTAGAAAAAAATACTCATCGACTTTCTACAGGAAGGCACAAACCACCTACCTTGATGCTAGGGGATCGATATACATGAACCACAACGACTGATTCTCTCTATAACATAGTAGATATGAGAAAATGCACAAAACGTTCAACCTTATGTAACATGATAAGGAGGAAGAATTGTAAAACAAGGCTCAAGAATAAGGGACAACTCAACGATGTGCTTCCAACACAATTTATTGTGCTCGAATTGGAGAACAGACGAAGAGGCAGGGGCTCGGGGAAGATCTGGTCGTACAGATTGCTCTCGGACGAAGAACCTGGAGAAGGGGTGTGTTCTGTCCGTCAAGCGTGACCCCGGTGTGTTTAGAGAAAAAAAAGAAAATTACATGGTGTGTACTTTTAGAGTACACAGCGTGTACTAGGTTTTTCCGTACTCTGCCAAAAATGGCATCCACGTCACCCCTATACACCGTGTGTGTGGCCCGGCCAATGCCAGCACACGGCTTCGAGCTGGAGAAGATTACATGGCGTGTACTCAGAATGTACACATAGTTAACTTAAAAAATTTACAGAAAGTTTATTTTTCTCAAAAACTCCAGAAAAAGGAAAGGCATACCGGAAATGAAAATTCGTGTTCTTACACCTTCTGACAATACTCAAATTTTGAAAACATTTCCTAAATATTCTCATTTTGTATGGTTTTTAGCACAATTATAGGATGTTCCTTGTGCTCCATTCTTTTTTAGTACATTATAATATCATCTAGAAATGTTTTCCCAAATTAATAAAAGTTATCTCTAAAGACTATATTCTTCATTTCCAAGATTATTTCCAGAGAATTAGTTTGTCTAAATGGAATTACAATGAACTCATAGTTCCTATACACTGTATAAAAATATTTATTGAGGATATCATCCCTCTACCTTACATAGTAATGTCTCAAACATATATCAACCTTGGATAAGTATTTTTCTTTACATAGTTGATAGAACTAGTAATCAATTTGTGGATGAGGGATATTTTTCTTTATCATTATCTTTTTGAGCATATGATAACCAATGCAAAGGTACACTGAATAATCCATCTTATTAGTGAAGAGGACTTGCGCACTCCATTGTGAAGTAGTAGGTCCTAAAAACCTTTTACCTAGATTTTCCTATAGTTTTTTAGGTAAAAATTTCTATAACAATAATTGTATATGGATTCATGGATAATGGTAATTACCATGGTAGAAGATATTGTGAAAATTCATCCTTGTTAATTATTAGAAGATCGTACAAATCTTTGGACAATACATCAGTTTATTCCCTCACAATAGGAAGGAATTCAAGGATCAAATTTTACTTATAATAAATTATGTTATTCTAGATTCAATTTTTTGTAGGGAAATAATATCAATGGTTGAAATTTTTGCCCTCAAAACATTCATCCTTCTCATTTAATTTTCATAGAATTGGAGGACTATTCACAATAAAGATATTTATTTCCTTCACATGGAAATTTATATAAGCTATATATAGGTATAGTCAATCCATTCCCATAATTACATCAAATTTTGAAAAAGGGAGAATCTCAAGGTTCTCTCCGATGTTTATCCCACAAATGTTTACATGGGAGGAATTGTATACAAGTGATATAATAAATTCCCCATTAATAGTTTTCTCTGAAAACACTATATCCATGCTTTTTGGTGGTATTTTATTCAATCAAATAAACCTATGTGATATGAAGTAATTCATAGAAACAAAATCAAAAAATTTCATTCACTATTTTTAATGAATAACTAGTATTCATTTCATCAGTTAATTAGCGGGATCTACCTCAAAGGTTGTTATGGAAGAAGCTCGCCTTTACATCCTTAGAGTTTTTTGGTTGTCTCCAAAAAACCTAGGCTTTTTACATTGGTTCTTTAAGTTACATTCTTTTTTGCAATTGAAATAATGAACATTTCATTGATTGTTGAATGGATAATTACATTCATTCATTTCATTTGTGGGTTTTGTCAATTGGAAATTATTTATTAGATTTCCTTCCATCCCAAACCTAATGAATTTAATTATTCCCCTTATGAAATTTTTGGGGAGTTTATTTTTGTAATTTGGACATGTTGTATATTGAAATTTCTTAGAACTGTTAAATTTCTCTATCATACCAAAATAACTAAAATCCAATTTCCCCTTATTATTCCCATTATAACCATGAGATTAGTTGTTCTGTATTTCAAATTTTATGAAACAATAGAATATTTCCTTACATGTAACAATGTCTTGGATCACCAAGGATTTACATAGACCATGTTATAGCCCACAAAAAGGAGTTTAAACTTGATTTGGGTGAAAAACATAGTACAAAAGGCATATTGTGGATGTATTTTGATGTCTTATTGTATACTCTGATAAATCCATAATATTTTTTCTTTAGGGATTATAAATTTATTTCAAAATTATGTTGGATTGTGGGTGGGAAATATTTATCAAAAATATATTTCCAAAAAACCTTCCACACTTTTCATTGATCTATTCCTCAGGCTTCTTATTCTAGATATTTTACCACCAATAATTAGCTACTACCTCCATATAACAATTAGATAGTATAACCATATCTTACATAGAACATTGAAGGATGGAGAATATATTCTCATTGGGGATGATACATTTTTTCATGATTTAGGGGTCAGATAATCCATTTAATCATAGAGGACTTTTCACATAATGGTATAAATTACTAAATGTTATTTATTAAGGAGGTTTGGGTTCTCCTATTGATATATATATTTAATTAGAACTAGAGTTAGTTAAAAGAGTATCATTAGAATGTTTTTTATTCCATCTCTCATTGGGCTGGGAAACTTTTTTGGTAAGTCAATACATTTCCCTCTATATTTTTTTAATTGATTCCTTATATTTCTAGCCATTGGATTGAATAAAGTAAAAAATAGGGATGATTGTTTTTATGCTACTACACATATAAACCAAAATAAAATTTCATTAAACAGATAACATATAAATGAAATTTATGTCTTAACTTATGAATTTCTAGGATTCAATCTATGTTATCTATAATATATTTCCTAAAATATACTCTTATGGTAATTTTTTCCATTAATAATGGTTCATAATGTGCATAAGAATTTAACAAAGAATATAAATTTAGAGTATTATACATGGTGTGCAGCAAGGCCCATTTTCGTGCATAAGATCTCAATGGAGTATATTTCAATGTGTTGTTTTTGGGGTTTCCCATTGTTACATCAATATTAGATCCACATCCACTTGTAGTATCCATACAAGGATTTATTTTCTCAAAAACCACTTACTCTATAATTTACCTAAATTTTGGGATGTATTATTTGGATTATTTTTATACCAAATGTTTTATATAAAGTCTTCTAATCCAAATCCCAAAAAAACCAAACATTCCATTATACAAATTATACCAACCCTTCTCTTTATTTCACAAAAAATCTTGATTTATTATATAAGATTACAAATAATGCATCCCAAAAGATAGAAATGTCTATGTTATTTAAGAATTAGTTAAATTACATAAAAGTATAAAATGGGGAATAAACTATCTTAATTGAAAACAATCTTAACATTCTCATATCATTCCTTCATACCTAAAACTTCATGGGATTATCTGGGGATAAACATAAGAAATGGGTGATCTATAAAGACTCGTAAGTGAATAAGCATGGAATAACATGAATAAGATAAAACATGTCAGATAATAGGTATATAAATAGATAATAAAATGTTTTATAAATATAAAAATGAAAAATATGTCATGATATAGCATGATAACACAATAGAAACATTGGAAATGTGGAATCAAATTGAAAAACTACATCATAAACATAGGTCATGGCTAAATGCCAAGAAATAATGATGAAAAATTCAAATTTATTTCACATTTACTCCTTAATACCATTAATGATGTCTCATGGGACTAAGAGATTACCCAATTCATTGGATCACTATATAATTCTACATACACCCATCACTTTAATTTTATTATCATGATTTATGTGTTCCATATAGATCATAAAACAAGGAATAATTTTTCCTCACATTTTATAAGATGATAATAGAGTTTGAAATAAATAAATGATTGTTCAAAATAAATGTTTTATAACTTCATAAAGGTGAACTCATGTGATATGAAGTGTCTAAGGGTATTAACTACACAATTGTTGGGCTTAGAAAATTGTAGTGAAATTTATGCAGTATAATAGAGGTGTATAAATGTTCGTAGAAGAGATTAATGATAGAAAATGGGGCCTATAATAATTTTAACATAAAATTTAATTCATGTAGTATATGAAATAACATATCCCATAATTATAAATTGGGGATAAAATATATAATATAATGAAGAAACATGATTAAAGCAGAGAAGAATAAGATACCTTATTAAATTTCGGCATGGTAACATGTGTTTATAAATGTTCATGGAGGATAATTGAGTGTGAAAATGAACTATAATAACTTCTAAATAATTAATAACGTAAGAGATGTGTATTAAAAAATATCCAAAAACATGGAAAATCAGATTAAAGAGGAATAACATAATATAGGTTCTTGAATAAAAATGAGAGTGGATGATCCCTTACATTGAGAGTGTGACTCGAAATTCTTGAGAGGAGCCTCTTGAGAGCTTGGGGAACCTTAGGGTGACTATAGAGATGCAAGGGTAGAGAAAGGACATGGTATAATATTTTGTAGGGAATATAATGGGGGATTGTTTGTGTTTATAAATTAAAATATATGGGGCCTCTTTTTTATTTCTGAAACATAGGATTATGACACAATGTAATAAAATAACTAGAAACACAAACATTCTAATGGTTTTTAGACATGGTTATTTTAAAATAGGGGTTTGTTTCATTATTTTATTCATAAAAGGGTCGTGATTATTAGTGTATTACCCTTGGGGATGTGGTAGTGAGACATGTCCTTAATGAAATGATTTCAAAACCCTAATATATATTATTGGTATTTTAGGATTAATAAAACATTTATAAAATTAGTCCAATAATAATAATATTACATTATTTTAGTGGGTAATACAAAATTTGGTCTGGTATAACTTATATTTTATTTCTTACATCACTTTTGGGTCATTATTATGTCACAACAATCATCATATATTTATACCATATGTAATTTTTACAACAAAATTCAACTATCCCTGAAAATTATGAAAAAGTCATTGATTGTAAATATACATGTGATGATTCCAAAAATAATATGTATTCTATCCAAATAATATTATAAATACGTTATTTTTAACTTTTAAATTAATAATTGATATCTATTGAGATATTTTTGGTTTTTTTATTAATAAAAACTTTTGAACCCCTGAAAAAAATATATTTGACATCATAAAAATTATATGATCATTTACGTATAATATAAATTTTTTATGAACAATATTTTTATAAAATATTATCTACTTCAAAAAATATTTAATTAAAAAATTATATATTTTATTTTTAATATTAATAAAAAATATAATTTTTGTTCTAATGTATCAAAATTAAATATCTTTTATAAAGTAACAATCATAAAAGGAAAAAATTTAAATTTTTATATAAAATATACACATTGATATTATTATGATCTTGAAAAAAATAATTTAATATATAATATATCTCTAAAAAATTATGTTTTTTGATGATTACACAATCACGGGGTGGTTCAACGTATATGGTTAGGGTAGGGAACTCGATGACTTTGATTTTATCCTATAACCATTTTCACTCATGATTATTTCATTGGATCCCATCTTTGGCATGTTTATGGGAAAAGGCCACTAATTTTATCACCCATAAAATCTCCTATAAATGATATTTTTAGTGTATGATCCTATTGGTTGAGGTTATGACATGCTTTTTTTTATGAAAAATGGGTTTATCAAAGTCCTCTATTTATTATAATCAATTGACCATTATTCAGCGACTATATTATCAACGATAATGATTCTTAATGATCTTTTAATTTTGTTAGGATATATTGAATATGAATATGTGAATGTGTTTTCTATATCTATAATATATAATATAACATTAAATAAAATAACATGGGTTATTTTTTTTAAATTTCGGGTCATTAATAATATTCTAGGTGGTCATTATACATCACATTACTTCCCAGATGACTGGAATTTTAGAACTATGATAATTAGACAATATCTATTTCTTTAACTACATCTGAGAAGACACTCATAATATTTTTCCAATCATAAAATATTATCTCCAACAATATTAAAAGTAAGAAACAAACCCTTATTATTGAATTATATTTTTTCTTTCAAATCATATTCATCCTTTTGAGATTTCTTTTTTTTGGAAATGTTGATCATACTAAAACCTAAAAATAAGACGATGTTCCATTATCCATAACCTATAAAAAATTCATCATATGATAAACCAGAGGGTCATGTTAAAAAGGTAACATGGTTAATGTATCATTATTTTTGTAACTCAATGAATCAACCACTATGTTCTATTTTTTTATGAATTGTAATAAATCAAACAAACATAATTCTAATTAATTTTCATCCATCTTATCTGTATCATGTTAAATTATTTATGAATGGATATATACATCAACATTTTATTATTAGTATATATTTTACACATTAATCCATACAAATTATACCTCTAAATACTAAAATAAAAACTAATATAATCTTCTTCTAGATCATGTGTTGGATAATTTAACAAATCAGGTATCAAATAATGTGATGAATATGAATTTACGTAGAAATTCTATATCAATAGACAATCATGTCCCCTCAATGATACATAAATATAGATGGAAAAGCTTCCATTTAAAGAAGGAATTGATTAAACTAGATCATTCCACAATCTTATTGTTAATTCTTAAAATCAATTATCACATTCATTTGTCCAAATGAATTTAACTCCTTATTGAATTAACCTAGTCTGTAATCCATAAAACTAATTAATGTTTTAAAAAAATTCTTTTAGAAACCCACTAATATTTGAAAACAAAAAAGGGTTGTGATATTTTTGGGAAATGTAAATTATTATTAAATTTTTTATATATTTAAATTGTAATTCCATATTTAGAATAAATATGGAAAAATGAAATTTTGCTCAACCAAAATAAAAACTATCTTAATTTGACATAAATTAGCATTTCATTTATGGTTTTAAAAATAATACATAGGTGTAATTCATGTTCCTCTAAATATTATAATATAAAAAAATTTCATCAACAACCACAATGACAAAAATATCCAATAATTCATGGGAAAAACTATTCATAACATCTATAAATTTTGAGGATTCATTATAAAACACAAATATAATTGAAACAAATCTCATATTTTCCATATATATACTGAAATTTATTCTTTAGAATGTATTCTACCAATATATTCAATTGATGGAACCCCAACATAAGTATTTCCTTTAAAAATAAATTCTCCTTGGATTGGATCAAACAAATCATAGATATGGTGAAAAATATACTCCATATAAATATTGATGTTATTCAAATATAAATAGTCAATTAAATATCTAATTGAATAATATTTATTTTTAGAAAACAAAATAGTTTAACAACAGGGTGAAGTCCTATGGTTATTGAGACATTTATTTTAGAACTAGTTATAGTTACTATTTAATTTCATAAAGTTATACTGTAGCCATTCAATAAGGGGGTTAGAAGTTGGCCTACCATCATACTACAATTCTATAGAAACTCAACCTCCTAATGATTAATAACTCTAGGAATGTATTTAGTTAATACGTATATAAACTAAATCACTACTATGATATCACTAATATAAATCCTTCCTTTCGTTTCTACCATACGAGATTGGTATCTTTCACTTCATATCAAATATTTTTCTATGCATCATGGAATGTTATCAATGGAATGATATCATTAAACATAAATTTCATAGATCAACAATGAATTTGACCATGATAAACAGAAAACTAATCCATACTATAAATGATATTGAACTCTACTCTATCCATTTAAATAATATTTATTAAGAAATAACTTCCCACAAACAACAATATTAATATTCATATAAATTATTATTTCATTAATAAATTCACAATTATTTTTCTCCAAAATAAACTTCTTACATTCATGTGGTGATTTTCAAAATTTACATTAAAACATAATAAAAATGAAATACTAGAAATATCTACAGTCAAATTGGGTATTGGAAAAAAATTATATAAAAAATTAACATACCTATCACTAAATCACATAATGGATCAAAATCTACTATAGTAGTAGAAAAATATTTTACCACACCATTATTATTTCCATATTAATGATTCCTCCACCCCACTTAGTTAATAATTTTTTACAAACATTTCTATAAGTACACATATCATCATAACTAAAGGATATTATTTTCATCTTTTCTGTGATCTTCAATTCGTCTTCAATGAAATCATGAGCCAAATTTCAAATATTACATCATCTGAAGAACTTCCATGTCTTTGTAATAAATTCCATAGGATTATTTTTACCATATTATTCACAATATTTGAACTTATTATTCTTACCTCTATAATTATGTGATGGTTTCTCCAACATTTTCTTCCATTTAGTCCATTTCTTACACTTTTCTTCTGTTGGTACATAAGTGCTGGAAAACACCATAAAAAATGTTTCATCAAAAGGAAAAATATTTTAATTTCTTTTAAATTTATGTGTAGACAAATCTCTTTATAAAAATATTTGTAACTCTTATTAAATTTTATTAATTTCACGATCAATAGACAGAACAAAATCTAATATATACCAGATAAGTTCTATAAAATTTTCATCATACATGGACACAAAATATTAATATTTTTCTCATTTGTGTTATTTATTTTTGCATACGCACTAACAAAACATTAGTAAATTAATTTTCATGGAAAACAATTCAATGGTATCAAGAACATATTTATCATTAGTATTATTAATCAGATACAATAGTCGATTAGAATCACCTTCAATATAATAAATTGAAAAAGATAAAATTTTGATGTTATAAACATACTATGACATCAAATATATTCTACAAAAGATTTATACATCCTTTATCTACCATGGGTTCAGATAATCCACTTCATAAGGGGGGAGAGTCGTTTAATTAAAATCTCCATAATAGACATATTATATAATGGTAAATTAGTTTTCTCTCAAGTATGGATACCACCACTATTTATATCATTTGTAAAAATATCTTTCAATGAATAGAGAATTTAAGTTTCAATTCCAACCATATCATTATTCTTATTTTGATGGATATTTTCTTATTAGTGCATTCCAACCATAGTTTCCATGTTTTCTCTAAGGAAAACTATTATGAGTAAAATCATTTAGATAAAGAAAAATAGTAATATTGAAATTTTATATTTTTTTATAAAATAAATAAATTAAAATCATCTTAACTGTATTTTATTATTATTATCCTAAACTATAATGATATCTAAAAAGACCTTAGATACCAACTATAAGGACAAGATTATTAACATAACAAGATCTTCGATTTTAAGTCAAGAATTAATTCTCTTAGTAATATGACCTTTTTAAGATCAGAGTAATATAAAATTTGATTGAAACTCATACATTATAAATCATATATAAACATAGTTGAAACATTATATCAGTATCTATTTTTTCCAAAATAAAAAAAAATTGAATTAAAACATGATTTCTTTTCTTGATAAATAATCATGAATCCCAACATGACTTACTGTTATCTCTTACCCATCCATAAACCATATGAAAAAACATATTGAATCATGTGTTTTGCACAAAAATATAAGACAAGAAAACACAAAAAATATGTTAATTAGTCCTTTTGAATGAATGATGTGTTGTAGAATGTTGAACAATGTCTAAAAGTTCATTTATCTAAATGAAATAAATTATTTTGACAAGAAATCACACACACATTTTTCTCAACAAAATAATTTTAATCCCATGTAAATAATTATAAAAAATGTTGGTAACTTAAGATGTTATCATTCTTATTACTATTATATATTGAATATTGATAGAAAAAACTTCAATATCTAGAGTACCTATTGAATTGTAGGTATGTCCCGAGCCCACACATCCTTGGATTGTCACATAGCAACCCATCCTTGGTTTATCATCGAACTACCAATATGTTATATACAACATAATCACCCATCCTTGGTATATATATGAACCATTGATCTATGGATTATAATTGAACCACCAATCATCATATAAAATTAACAAAAAAATTACATAATAAAAAATCATAAAATCATATATTTTCCCTATAATAACCTAAAAAATATATTTAATCCCTTATGAAAATATCTATCATATATAAAAATAATTATTTATTTTGAAAAATATGAATATCAAAATACTCATAAAATGGGAAGAGTGTTTTTCCTTTAAAAAACATGAATGCTTGTAATGCAATAATAACATCAAATAATGGTTAGGGTACTGGGAAAAGTCTTTATCACAAATCATATGCAAATAGAAAATTCCTTTTATTTTTTGTAATCAAATTAAAAAAGTCCATGAACAAAAATTTCACATATAAAACACTCATTTTCACATAATTACATTAATAAAATAATTTCAAAAATATGGACATGGAAGATTAATAGTGTAATATGGAAAAATCATATAGATTTTTTTTTAAATTAAAGGACCCTTTCCACTTTTGAAACATTTGAATCATAAATCCCAAGAAAGAATAATATTATAAAATTATATAAATATCATTATAATAGAGATGTACATGATATTATATGTCAATGTGGTTTTATATGCACCTCAAAAATAATATAGGTTCATAACATCAAAATATGTCTCAATGAATGA
This sequence comes from Viscum album, assembly GCA_963277665.1. Lineage (NCBI taxonomy): Eukaryota > Viridiplantae > Streptophyta > Magnoliopsida > Santalales > Viscaceae > Viscum > Viscum album. The sequence continues at coordinate 1,953,937,269 of OY728127.1, read as the reverse complement.
AAATTGAGACAATGTCCCTTGCCCAGTGCTCAATTTGTTGCATTAATTATTTATCTTCCTAAATTATAATCTTATGATAATTATTTACTTTCATAAGAAAATTTTACATGAATTTATTAATTTTATTACACTTATTTCCATTTCACATAAAATTAAATATTTATTTATTTTTATTTTGGATGTTCCATTGATATTTTTCTTATGTTGTGAAAATGACTTCAATAAGTTGACTATTTCTCAATGATGTCATTATTAAAAAATATGTACATTAATATAATTAAATAATTATTATATTAATGCATATATTATAATTTTTTAATTTAATAATAAATGTATTTTATGAAAAATGAACAATTGTACGATCATTGAGACATCAGTCTATATTTGTGCCTCAGTAAATTTTTCATTTATCAATGATCATTATAGAGTGAGAGTATTTATTATTTTATAAATAAAAAATTTTAATAATATCCTAAATACCATATCATTTTTGAAATATTAATAAATATATCACCCAGGTTATTTAGTGATGTACAAAGAGGAACTTCATTTCTTAGAGGCTATAGTCTACACGTAATGACGAACATCGTTATGGATTTTTAGTGTAAGAAAGAAATTAAAATATTTTTGTTTTTTGAATGATAAATTTTTCAAAAATATTATAATGATATAATTTATATCACATATATTCATGAAACGTTTCCTTATTACCATTCATGTTATAAATTAGTGAAAAAAGAATCACATCGTTTTGTGACGTTATAGTCTATCATACACTCAAGCGAAGTTATTAAATCCCCAATGGAATGGAATTTAAGAAGTTTATTTTTATATAATAACAAAATATATATAAATATGATAAAAATATCATATATATAAAATAAATCCCTAATAATAATAAAACATTATAGGTTGTCATGGAAAATGAATGACATCAGTTCATGAGGCGTTACTCTACCATTCACACAAATATTGATTTCATATCACATTTGTTGGAAGTGGAGATAAATTTAGGATATGAAATTAACATAATAATGTATAATTATATGGTCGATATAAGTTTAATTATATATTTATAATTTAATAATAATTTATGGATCTAGAACTAGAAATAAATTTAAAATTCCTAGTTTATCATGATACATATTTTTCAGACAACCTCCTTTGGAAAGCACCAAAAACCTTCATAATATAGATGTTAATTAAAAATAAGAGAAATAGGTCTTGGATAAAAAAAATAAGAGTAAATATTTATAGTTGTTTTCTGATAAAAATGGATTTGAGGTTGTGAATTGGAGATGAGAGTGGGTGGCTATTTTTATGTGAGTTGATAGACACACATTTAATTCTTTTAAAGAAAAAGTTGTTACCATGTTTTAAAAATGAATAAAGGATAAAAAATAAAAACACAATAGATTATTATAAATTATAATTTAAAAAATGTATATAAAATAAAATTTAGACATTTTTAGGTCTTTTTAAACTTTACTATTTTATTTTAATCCCTCATAAAACATATTTTTAACTTTATAACGATAAATAATTTTTACTATTTTCACTATTCATTGTGGTAAAATATTAAGTTGAATGTAATTAGTAAAATAACATATTATGAATAATAATATTAAATACATTTTATCACATTAAAATCATATAATTGGAAATTTTTGGATAAAAATTAATCATATAGACATGGTGAAATTTTGGTTTTTTGAAGAGGTGTACTTTTCAAGGAAAAAATGATTTTATATTATATATATAAAGAATAATAATAAATATATAAAGGAAAATTAATATTAAATTTTAAATAATCTATATATTTATTTAAAATTATTCTTTATTTTGGAGAATATTTATTTAATAGAACTGAAAAAAAATTATTCACATTAAATCATTTTTCATAAAAATATATTTTTAAAATATCAAATAAACTTATAATATAATCCAATCTTAATATGATGAAAATTCAATTAATTGGTTTAAATAAAAATAAATAATAATTAATTTATAAAATATTATATTTAAACATAATGACACTTTTAAATTACAGAATTTATTGAAAAAAATGACAATTTTTACATAAAAAAATACCATTCACTTTTCAAAAAAATAAAATTTTTATAATCTATTGAAATGTTTCATCTTAAGATAATATTGATATTATAATGTAAAAAATTAAATTAATTTCCTATAAACAAATTTTTAAAAATTTGGAATTATTTTTTAAAATAATAATTTTATAAGAAAATAGAATGGATAAAACTATTTTAATTTTTAATGTAAAAATTAGTATAAAATTTTTATAAAGAATATAACTATGTAATTATGAAATTTATTATTACACCAGTAATTTTGTTGATAAAATTGAAATATCATATATTTTAAAACCACTTGAAAATAAAAAAAATATTGAATTATGATTCCTATTTTATAAATGATGAATATTGTACATGAAGTAATATTTTTACAATAATCACTAAAATAAATAATTGGTATTTCTAAGTGGGACAATGATAATATGATCATTACAAAAAAATAGAATATAAAAATAAAAACTATCAATTTAAATAGTTAATTGACTATTATCACTAATAAAATAAATAATAATTAATATAAACAATTCATAAATAAAAAACATAAATATTATAACATAATAAATTAATTTCTAAAATTATGAAATAATTAATATGTACAAATTTATATTTTTAAGAAAATATTTATAATTGTATTTAGATAAACGAAATATTTGTATCAAATCAATACTAATAGAGTTAAATAACTTATAAATATTAATAATTTAAATTATATTTTATAATTATAATATTGACCATATAAATTTTTTAAAATAATAAACAATTGAAAAGTAATTACTCAAAACAACTAAAACAATATTTATTTGGGATAATTATATTTTTCTACATATTATACAGTTTTATTTAAATATTAATCTTCTAATATTTATAATGTGATATTGAAGAAAGAAAATATATTTTTTGAATCAATATATTATCATTTATATAGGGTAATTTGTGGATTTTTTATAAAAAATTATTCTTATGTAAATATCGTAATTAATAATTTTTTGTTTACCGTAGGATTTATGATATCATCGTATTCTAATTATTAGAAAAATATATATATATTTTTATGAATAAATGTATTTAATATATTTTCTAATTAAATTTGAAATAAATTATTTCATTTAAAATTGTTTAAATCATTTCTTATATCATATGAAACCAATTATTCAAATAAAATACATTTTCATTCAATACATTGAATAAAATAATTATAATATTATTTTTTTGAGGTTAACCTTAATGTAAACAAATATATAATAATTATAAAATCCAAAATGTTTTTATATTCTACAGTATTTATATTCATCGTCTTATATAATAATGTAATCAACTTTTTATTCAAAGATGCGCCAATGGTTGGACTATATAAAAACTAATTATCCACCTTGTCCTCCATACTCAATGACATCATATGCATGTTCTTTGTCTATTAATGTCCTAAAATTTAACTCTTACAAACACCATCAAATATATCCCAATGGGGTGAGTCAATGTGAAATATAAGGGTACTAAATCATATTCTATTCATTTGAAACTCTTTTTTAAAGAAAATTATTTTGGGATCCCTATTTTTATTAGTTCTTAATTCTATATCCCATTTCTTATAATTATATTTGTTTATTATTTAATAGATATTACACAGTTCCCCTCCAAGAACACATTTCTCGATTCATTAGAATATCCAGGTATGGGATCCAAATTATAACATCTCATCTTTAGTTGGAGGAAATTATTTCATAAATTAATTTAAAACAATTTACATTTTTATATGGTTATATTCCAATGGATTTAACATTTATTTGATCTATAATAAAATCGACAATAATGATACAGATTCTTTTAATAATTTATTTAATCCATTATAATATTGATGATTGGTTTTAAAAACCCATGTTATATTATTTTAAATATTCAATTACCCCTTCTATAGGAAAATTTTTTATTTAAAAACAATACAAGAGAGTAGTATAAGTCAATTATAATGAATGTATAATATGACAATATTTATTAGATTTAATATTCCAGTAAACACTATTTGGAATGTTCATTAACTCATGATAGTTTCACACAACCAACATGAATGATGATGTCTTATTTTCACTTATGTTCCCCGTAAAATATTTGAAAATGAATTTTAATGTATTTATATTATTTATAACTGAATTCAGTATTTAATATTGTAAAATAATAATCAATGACATATATTAATTATACAAATTATAATTCATCATGGATTTCTGAAACATGTCAAACCTGATTACCCTCAAATATTTTCACAATTGTAACATTCATCTAAACTACTAAACATTATCACCTTTGGAATGAAATAAACATAAAAAAATTATTCATCTAGAAAAAAAACCATTAGATAGATTCATTGTATAATTAAAATTATATCGAATAAATTTTACAGCAATGAAATAAACAGCCTCAAAATGATTGATAAAAGAAAATTTAAATCATTAAATTAACAATGCATGAAAATAAATAATATTTTTTACAAAAAATTATAAATTAGACATGAATAAAATTTAATGAAATTTTTTACTTCAAATAATTTCATTATTATGTGTGGATATATTAAATGTTTAGGAACATTAATTATTGGTTTCTCATAGAAATCTCATTAATTTCTGAAATTTTTTTCTTTATTGTCTATATATCAATAAATATCACATTTAATAAAGGATTTATTTTTTTATACCTGATTAAATTTCAATATAATGTTTTATTATTCTTCAATCATTACATATATTTTTTATTTAATGTTCATAGCGTTTATTTTAATGGGTATTTTCATATTTATATATTATTATGGTTGTTTTTTTAATCACAATTTTTCTCATTCTATTAACATTATATTTTTATTCCACACAATTTTTCATTATCTCATTGAATTATTTTATATAATTTTATCTATTTCTATGGTTTCCTTTTTAATTACTTGATTATATACCTAGTATATTAAATGTTTTCAAATTTATACTTTTTATAACCTAAATTAATGACACACTTTGTGAATATCATTGAATTAACTTGAATAGGGAAATATTGATAACGTGTTGATATATTATTTCAATATTGTAAATTACTTAATATATTTCTATATTTCTACATGTGGACCCTTTGGGAACAATATTTATTTTATTTATTATTTTTTTCATTTATAAAAAGATTACATTGGTCTTGATATATGACTGGGGGAGCCTGAAAAAAATATAGCCCCTTGATATTTTTGTATACAACATTAGTAAAAAATTTAGGGGTATTGGGTTTAAACTTAGACATTATGAATTATATCTTAGAACATGGACCTATTAGTGTTTCTATAATGTTTAATATTATGTATTCAATCAATATGTGACATTTTTCATACTAGTTTATAGTCTCAATTATTATGTAATCTATGGATATGTTATACTTATTTTAAATATTTAAATAGAATTGAGTTGATAATTTATATGAATATATTACATATTTCATGGTTATTCTACAAATGGATTTTGTTTTATTATTCCCCTTAATATGTGAGAAACCTTGAATAAAGATACGTGTTATCAAATTTTAACAAACAATTGATGGATGAATATTTATATATTTTTATAAATCATTTTTTTTTGTAATGAATTGTGAATATGTTTTATATATTTATTACAATGGGAAAATAAACTATTAATCATATATATATATAACTATGTTTTCATTCTCCATGGTAATAAAGAAAAACTAAATATTGGTTAATGGAGCTGAGGTTATTATTAAAATAGACATATAGAGACTATAACAAAAAATAAATTAATCAACAGATAATTACTTGATTTATGAAAGTATAAATTTTTTCGAAACATTTCAAGATCATTTTGGTTTATAAATATAGAAAATAGTTTGGAAAAATATTTTAAAATGTCTAAATTATCGCACTATATCTATTTTTTCAATAAACCAATTTCTTTATAATGACACATTAGCTTCATTCAAGATAAATACCATATGAGGATATCTTTAATTATTATTTTTTACCATTCCTCAAAACCAAGGAAAAAGTAATTGAAAAAAAAATTATGAGAAAAAAACCTAATTAAGTTTCATTAAATTAAAAAAACTTTATCTCATTTGTAATCCAAAAATCTCTATATGAGTGTTTCCATTTTTCAGAGAAAACATTTAACATTTAAATTATTTTTTACTCTATCAATAAATTAACATCATTTCCAAATATTTTTCATTAAACATTTCATATTCAATAATAATCAAATAAAATTATAATAAAAAGTGTTCATGAAAAATATGAAAATTCATTAATTCATTTTCATGAAAAACAGTCATTTCACATTTCATTAAAAATATTTATATAATTTCATAAAAATATAATCATATATACTTGCCATATGAAATATAAAAATTTCCTTTATAAGTCATCAATAATGTATCATATAGGTACGTTGGGGAATTATGAATAAATTCACCATTAAAATTACCCAAACAATATAATAAGCAAAATAGATAATTCCCATATATCAAAAGAGAAAATTATAACATGTAAACTCCATCATTATACCTATTTTATTAGACAACCATATGAGGCTCATGATTCATTATTATAACAATTACCCTATAAAAATCATGAATAAAAGACTTATATTTATCAATTAAATCATAAATTAAATTTAAAATTTTATTCAAGCCCATAATCAATAACACTTTCAGTTATCTCCTAACAATGAGAAAATATTTTATTTCCTTACAAAATAAATTGAAATTTTCAAAATTATTTTAAAAATTTATTACCAAAAATATAATAACATAATCTTGTAAATGAATATTGGTAATAAAATATTTAACAGAATGGATGGAAAATTAATTCATGAAGTACTTGTTAAAAATATTCATTTTGTTGTTTGATGAAAACCATCAAAATGACCCATTAGAATTTTCTAAAATAATACCTTTTTAAAATTATAAATAATAAATAAAAAATTATCGAAAAATATATGTTAATATTATTATATGTACAAATAATACCATTTGTTATATATTTTAATGAACATTTAAATTTTGGATAATGATTTCAAAGAAAACATTAAAATAAGGGTTCTACAAAAAAGAATCTTACCATAATCCTCATGTAGATTAATATTAAATATAAATAATTTATAATAATAATATATTAGCTTTGGTATTGTTTAAAAACCACTATATATATCATTTCACTATTGTTATTATTATACATTTTACCATGTTTTATTTAGTAACTAAAAATTTTATGTTCATTTTAGTTGTTTTAGGGTGGTTCAGTTTAGAACATCAAAATTCCATTGATGTGTTGATTAATGTTACTTTTAATATGGTTCATTACCTACATAATATTTAACTTTTTTAATTTATCATATCTATAAATTTTAAAAAATATTATAAACAACCATGTATGGAAGACATTAAAAATAAACCACATCTGTCTATGGAGACGGTAGGACATACATAGAGGTGAATGAAATATTCTTTTTTCAATTGAGTAGAAAAGATATTAGAGGATAAAATTTTAATTTTAAATAATTATAAAATAAATCAAATATCATAATTTTTCATTATTTATATCCTTATAATAATCTTTTACGATGTATATGAAAAATTAATGACATCACTTCATGGTGGTGGTAGTCTACAAAAACACATGAGCGACATTATCATATTTTAACGGATGGTAAGGATATATGGTATGATATATATCACATTTAAAAAATCATAATTAATCTATTAATATAATATATACTAATTTTTTCCATCTTTTTAACACTAAATATTATGTGACTATACAAACTAAAATAAACATAATGAGGGTGCTAGTCCAAATGTAGGCATTAACGATATTTTAATTTTTCATAAGATGTATAAATGAGATTAGAAAAGTTTTTAACATATTAATAATAAAATTTTAAAATATGTAATATAATGATTTTATAATATCATCATGGTTCATGAGAATTTTATGGTGGATAAAGAGGAAATAAACATGAAATATATCTAGTATGAATTATATATTCTTCCCATATATCTCCCATTTTCATTCTCAATATACCTCTGAATATCATAATCTTGAGAATAAATTTAACAATATTATGTATTAAGGGATGTTGGAGATTTTTTGGTAGAGTTTCCCTAAACATTATTTATCAAAATGATTGAGTAAGGGAGATGAAGTGGTTCCATTTTTGAAGATAGCGGAGCGTCCCACTTGTAATTTTTTTAACATCTTAATTTCATAAAGTCATATTCATTGACATAATTTTGGAAAATAATAAAATTTATATGAAAATGTTACAATGGTTTAATTTGCAACATCCAATAATAATTATGATAAAACTTTGTGCCTCCATAACTTAGTTTTTAGTCTAATTAATATGATTTACCCCTTACTATGGTGACATATTTCAACCATCTTTACTTTTAATTATTAACAAAAATTAAATTGGTATCATTTATAAATTATAACCTCCTAATTTATAACATAGAATCCATTTTTTAAGATATAAATTTTATAATTTTTAGAAATTATGTTTAAAATAAATATAAAAAAGCTCAACTAAAAACAATTTTATCTAAAATTGTGTTTTATAGAAAAATAGGGATTCTACCAAAATATGATTTAATTAAAAATTATATTTTATTTATTACATTAATTTTCATAATATTTATGTCATTTAAATTAAAATATATTACATTTTGGTACTTTTAAAAAATTTTTTATAAAAAAATAAAAAGGGGATAATAAAAATTCCTCATTTTTCATTATAAAGTCAAAAATATATATTTTCAGAAAAAATAAAAAATTCATCCAGTGATATATTTGATATTTTCATTTTAACAATTAATTCATTTTTATCATATAATATTTAAATAATAAGGAAATTTATTTTTAAATTAACCCATGTAATACATTGAAACCCAATTTGGTTTAATAAAACTATTCATTTTTCAACTGAAAACTAGTATATAATTATGTATAAAACAATAATGAATATATTTTCATAACATAAATACATTAATATAATAATTCTTTATTAATACATAGTATTACCTGTATTTTCACATTCATCCCACTTATGAACTTATTTATTTGTAATTTAATTACTTACAAAAAAGTATGGGTATTTTTTCTTCATTGATTTTTCTAATTCCCAGTTTTCATCCTAAATTCATTGATAAATCACTAAAATAATTACATGAATATTGAAATTATTCTATTGTATCTTACCGATATGATCCAAAATATTAGCTATATTTTCTTTATAAGAAATATTTTCTTCCAACTGTACCACCATAGGCTCAAAACATTAGATTCATTATTAAATAAATTACTTGTCAATGGAAAATGAAAGAAAATATTAACCATTGATGAACATGGAAGTATGTATAAGCCATATAGAACTAATATAATGTTTTTTATAATTTCATGTGGATTAATAACTTGTGGAATCAACTTTACTTTTTTCCAAAATATATATCACAAGCTACTAAGGTGATATTTTTTTGAATGAAATGATCACCTACATCAAATAATTTTCTCTACTTATATAATATATATAAGTATTTCCACCTCTATTTTACCTGATCATAGAAATGAATCATAATAACTATTCCAAAAACTCCCTTTAAAAAATATTTTTCTAGAAACTTCATTTCACCAAATATATCCCAAAATGTTTGAGTGAAATAATGGTTTCCATATAAATTGTAGAAAAGGATCCATCATTACACTTGAATAAAAAAAATTTGGAAAAAATTAGTTAATAAAATATTCTAACCCCAATATGAATGATAAAATAATGAGAAATATTATTTAATATCCACCAAATTTTTTTATCCTATTTTCCATCATATAGAGGATGAACAACCATGTTGAAATTTAATTAATTACCTAAAAATATTTAATTGATTCTGATGAATTTATTAAGAAAACATGGGATCATAACCAGACACAATGAATATGGTATCTCCTTTTAACCTCATTATCTCTAAAGAAATATTTATTAAATTTAGATCCAATGAAATAGTACCATGTATACGGTGGAAATTCTAGGATTTTTCAAAAGATAAATAATAACATAAATCACATTATTTCATTTAGATTTTATTGTTAATACCACTATAAAATCAATATATATATTTTCCTATTTCTTTTTAAATACTGTTAATGGATAAATAATAACTTTTAATGTTTCCTCCAAAAAGTAACCAATTGAATAGATACACATTTCCTAGTAAAATAGGCAATATAATTCTTCATACATTCCCAGGGAATATATTTCTTGAGGTATCTATACATTATATTACTATCCAGATTAATATAACATTAGTATTTCAGAACTTCACATAAAAATTAAGCCTTTAGCTAGGAATCAAAATACACACAAAATATTTTTAAAATTTTGCTAACACTTTATATCATTTTTAAAATCTTGAAACATAACCTTTTGAATTATTAAAATATTTCTAGAAAACAAATATATTTTATCTAACCCTCCTAAAATATATATAAAAATTTTACTATAATATTATGTGATCCAAAATTGAAGATATTTTTATATTTCAAATTTTTAGGCCCTAATTCCATAAATCATTAACTAAATGATTGTGTTCCTATCATAATAGATTTAATGGTGCAATATAATTTTTAATCATGGAATCAGATACCGTGTTTTATTTATTTATATAATAGTGAATTGTGAAATCATAATCCCTAATCATTTATAGTCATCTTCTTTACCTTGTGTTCAAATATGTTTTGTGTTAATTAGAAATTTTACTTTTATTATCGGTATTATTTGAAATTTAAATTCATATAAATTACTAGCTTATATTTTTAATGAAAAACCTACTACATATATCTTACGGTCATATAAAATATAATTCTTCTCATGTGGTTTTAATTGGTGAGATTTATATCGAATAACATATCGTTTTGTATAAGATAACAAAAATGTCCTTCCAATGCATCACATCAAAAAATAGTTATATCCAAATATCTTGTTATAAAGTCTAACACTAGTGTATTTACCAACCATCAAGTAAATTACTCAAATATTTCATCAAATTACATTGTCTAGGTTAATTTAACTCCTTTTAGTTTAAAATAGTTATGAGACTGGATAATTGATAATTATTCTCAACAATTATTCAATAGTAACCCACTAATCCAAGAAATCATTGACTTTCAATGACATTTGTTGTCTTTGGTCACTCTTATGCCACATCATTTTTATTACATCAATATTGTTACATATTTAGAAGAAATATTCCCATGGAATAAAATATTTTATAATCAAAATTCACATCTTTGTAATTTTATATACCAACTATTTTAAATTAATTTCTGAAATAATCCTTACGTTATTCTCATGATCTATATATATTTTATAGGTTATGGGAATATCATTGATAAACATAATAAAACATTTAACCAAATACATGCAGAAAACTATTAATTGGACCCACAAATACGATGAGATCATTTTTAACCCAAAATGTAATAATAAAAAACCCATAATGAACATACCTTGTATAGAAATATGTCCTCAAAAATTTATTCTCGTCCATCATTAGATAGGGATCCAGATACCTGATATCTGTTTTTGAAAAATACTATGAACACATGAGCTGATTAAATAAGTCTTTAGTGTGAAGAAATAAATACATGTTCTTAATTGAGATGCTATCGAGTGCTCTTTAGTTAATTAAAATCCTCATGGAACCATTCTTATTTTGATATAATATAATCAAATCACCCCAAATTTAATTTCAAACAAGGATGAGACACTTATCATATAACTCTAAGAATTTTTTTTTGGGTTTTAATAACATAACTGAAGCCATTTTATAAAGTTTTTTTATAAAATATATTTTAATTAAGAACTACTTCAACCATAAAATTAACTTCATTTTCAAGAATATCACAATTATAATAATCAAGAAGTACTTATTATTTTTATTTATTATGGAATCACTATAAATATGAATAGTTTATTTTTAACTATATTTTCATGATAAATTCCACTTCAATCTTTTATACTTCTCCAATAATCATTATATGTTATCAAGGGTATGAAATCATTACTATATATGAAATTAATGTCATTATTATAATTTAATATGACGTTTTAGCTGCAAAATACAACTTATCGTGATAAATAAAAAACCCATACATACAAAAAATTACACCAAACACTAATTTGGGATAGAAAATATGTCTTGAAAGGAAGACCTTTAAAACATTGTTAATATTATGATTTATATAAATTATTTTTTTCATTCATACTACACGAATGAGTTTTTTAAAAAAATTATAACTTCATTTCATGATTTAATATTTAAATTATATTTCCAAATTTACTAGATATAAATGAATGTATGGATCACAAATGAAATAATACATTATTATAACCTAAATATAAATGAATTTGTTATGAAACCTCTTCATTTGAGCTCCTCTAATCTATCAAAGTATAATAAAAGGACTTTTTTGAACCATTTCATTTCTGATCATGATTATACTGATTGTGAGTAACAAAATTTGGAATTTTATTTGTATATTTTAAAAAGTAATTGATTGTAGAAAATTTCACATCCTTAATTTCATTATTTATATTAACATTTTTTTAACAAATTTATAACAATATTTAAAACATGATTACTATATTTTCATGTTGGTAACACTACTATGTTTCATATATGAAATTATCAAAAATTCTATTTTCCATACAAATCATAAGTGGATAATTGAAATTTTTCCCTCCTTGCCTCTTCGATGAATTTTTCTCCATTTACTTCCACCTATATATCTTCTAATCCTTATATTTGTAAAATTCCACAAATAACTTCTATAAATTCTCATCATACTATATAATTTATTCATACTATATAAAATAAAATGCAAGTATATCCATTTATATTTATGGATTAAATTCGAATTAAAATTGACCAATTTTAGTATCATGGTTCATAATGAAATTCGATTACTACCTATAAATTCTAGTAATTTTTTTCCATTGATGGTAACAAACACACACTAATTTTTCTTTAACTCAATTTATTTCCTTCAAATTCAATATTGAGTTACAAAAGCAAAATTAATCATTAATTAAGATATATTTAAATATCAAAAATTCCATTATGAAATTTTTATAATTTTACATACCGTTCTTGATATATATAACCATTGATCTTCTTCACATTCGAAATTATATACATAAAGAGTTAACATTTGATTTTCCAAACATCATAGAACATCAAATATATTCCTTTGTGTATTTATCCATTCAGTATATCATACAACGACAAAAGATCAACCAAATGTTTGAGGTTTCTATTTCATGAAATATTCTAATATTGGGAAGTTTCTCTATAGAAAATTTATTCTCCCTCTTTCATGGGTGAAATAATTTATTAAATGTACCAATTAATATAATTTTTCCATAATATACTATTTTATTACTATTCTATTTTTTAAAATGTGGAGATTTATTCTCCTAATGATTCATTTATTCATTGGATTACTAGTTTCCTCAGTGGAAACCCATTTTTAACAAACATGAATAAGATTAGTCAACATGGAAATATTAAAATAATATACCATTTAAACATAAACCCTAAATTCGAGTAATATTAATGTTCCAATTAACATTATCTTATTCAGTAAAGGTGTCAAAATATTTGTTATATTTCCATCTATAACACCATATATAATGGAAAAATTATAATTACCTAATTTATAATAAGTTTCAAACATTCATATTTTTTTTATAGATATTTTTTTTATACCTTTTTATAATAATTTTGAACATTAGATAAAAAATTGAAAAATTCTACATATTATCAATTTATGAAAAAAAAATTATTTATCTAGACATACTTGCTACATTTATAGATTCACTGATATCTCAAAAATAGTATATCATTCCACTTATACCGATTTTTATTTCCAATGATACGTCATTTTGAAGCATGGTATGAGAAACATATTTATTTATAATAGAAAACAAAGAGTCATATTAGTATATTTGTCGCTAAAAATCAATATGAATTTTTTCTTTTTTTACAATGAAAAATTGACATCAAAATATCAATTTACTTTTTTAAGAAACAACATAACTGATAGTTATATTCCATAAAATATTTCCCATAAAATTATAAACAAAAAACCATAATAAAAAGTGTTTCATAGAAAATATGATATATATTGAATGCATAACTAGGAAAATCAATTACTTCGCTATTATTTAATAAATGGTCATAACATTTACAGAAAACCTATTTTTATTTTTAATGTTTAAAAATATAATTTTTTAATTTATAAGAGTTTTTAGTAATATCACTTATCTACCATGGTACATTATCAATAAATTCACCCATACCAAAACCCATTTAATCGAATCACCAAACAAAATAATTCACATATCTCTGAGGAGTCACCTTATATTAGTCAACTCTTTCGATTTAATAAATGCATGACCAAGTTATATTAGGCTCACTAATTATAAAATATATATTAGGCTCACATATCATACATAAAAATTAATAAAAATTATATAATGAATAAAAAACAGAAATATTTAACCTTAATAGTCAATATAATTTCAATTGGAATTCAACACAATATGTAATAACATAATTATTTATATCATGAATATGAGAAAATAATTATGTTTCCATAGAAAAACTAAATTTCATATTTATAAAATATTGATTAAAATATTTCTATTAAAATAAAAATTGAAAATTTTAATTTAATACTATAAATAATAATTACTTTGATGAAATTAAAAAGGTGTTGATGATGTAACTATAGAAAAAAATACTTTTCACTATGGTAAAAATCTAAAAATGTCACATGTGGAAAATGTTTACAATATTCTAATTTATATGTTTTTAAATAATGTATAAAGTTATTGAAAATTAATATTAAATTTCTATTATTTATAAATTATAATAATCTTGAAATGTTTTGAGGAATATAGATATAGAGTACAAATATTTCAAAAAATATGTTACATTATTGTTTAAAAGTTTAATCATTTCCCTATGTCATGTCTAGCTTCAAACGTTCTATAAATCCAAAATATAAACCTTATATTACCTTTATTCTTTCTTAATATTGTTTTTAAAATCCATAAAAGTCTCATTTTATCTTTTATTTAATTTATCACATTGATTTATTTTATTAGTAAAATTTTTATGTTCATGATGGATGTTTTGAGGTCATTCGATTTATAGCATCAAAACCACAATGGTCTTTTGACAAAGGTCTATGGTGACATAAGAAAATGACATCAAAATATAAAAAAAATTATATTTGTCATATTTATAAATTATATACACTTTTATAAATAACTATATAATGTATTAATAAAAATTAACCACATTATATGATGGATAACTAGTTAGTACATATACATGAATGACAATTTCATTTTTATAAATAGTCAAAAATAAAAAATGTTGTTAAGAATGTACTATTTAAAAATAAATTTTTTATTTATAATTTCTATTAAATTTTTTCAAAAGTATTACCATAATTGTATAGTGGGGATGAAAAATTTCCCACATCGCTTCCTAGAGGTGGTATTCAACACATACACCTAAATAATGTTGTAATATACTCAAATATGGGTGGATAAATAGGTTACTAATTTAATATCATTACACCATCATATTTATGTAATAAATATCACATTTATTAGATTTTTCTATCATTCTAATTTTACATATCATGCATTGATGAAAATAAAAACTATCACTTCATTTAGGTGGAAGTCAACACTCACACAGCAGTTATGTTTTTATTTATCATAAGATATAAAATAAGATTAAAAGGGGTTTTCCCATGTTTATAATAAAATTTTAGAATATTTTAGAAACTAATATTACAATTTAATTGTGGTTGAAAAATATTTTAAGGATCTATAAGATGAAATATACCTGAAAGATGTCTTTTAGTAAATTTACCTTCTGCAAAGATATCTCCCATTTTCTTACAGCATATCCCACTATAATTGGTATTTTGAGAAAAATAATTCATCTTGGACATGGGGATGAATGTTTTTGAGTGGGTTTTTAGGATTTAGAAGAACTATATTCATCAAAGGGAGTGGGGATGGGAGGAGTGGAAGTTTCCTTGTATATGTGAGGGGAGAGGAACAAATGTAATATTTTAAAAAAATTAAATAATGTGAAGTTTTAATCTATATAAATGGTCTCCCAATCTATCTAATTTATAGTATAAGGTGATTAAGGTAAAAATAAATTCCAAAAATAAAAAATTGAGATAATATTTTGTGGCCTTACCAAGTAGTTTTTACCCTAAACAACTGGATTTCCCCATTATAGGTTTCACAAATTTTTTCAATTATTAATATTTATAATAACAAAAAAATGATCAAATTACTAATTTTAAAAATTATAATTACTTATATATAATAAAATATTTATGAAATTAGGTTCATAAACATAAAATTGACATTTAAAAATTCAATAATAATTTTTATTTATAAAAAATTATTATATAATTTTTCATCAAATGTATTATAAAATAAAATTAAAACCAAACATAAATCATAATAGAAATTAAAATTTATTTTTGTAATGTAAAATTGGTATTATAAAATTAATATTTTATACTACTCAATCTGAAGTCATTTTTTGACAATATAAAAAAATTATCCAAAGCGAATGTTGATATGTTATTTTAAAAATGAATTATTTTTTATCAAAATTATCTTATAAAACAATTATTTTTATATTTTACTTAAAACCAAATAATCCATGGGAAAAACTTTTTGGAATAAATATATTCCATTTTCAATATAAAACATTAATAAATTAATTTATAAAAAATATATTTACAAAAATCCATAAAATAAATACTTATAAAAAAAATAATTATTTATTTTCAAAATTACATAGGTTTTCATTGATTTTATTCCTTATAAAGGTAATAATATAATGATTTTGCATTGATTAGTTATAATATATAATTCTAGATGTTATGGACTAACCCAAATGATACAAAATATGGGATCCCAATCCATGTCGTTGTTCATACTAAATAGTTTTCCTAATTAATTTAGGCTAGAAATAATAAAATGGGCATCAATGACATCCGTTAGAAAAAATTTCACCGACTAAACATTTTAATTTATGGTTAAAAACCAAGAACTCAACAACAAACCAACATATATTATTGAGTAATGGACTAACATATATATAAAAAAATAAATAAAATGAATAAAAAATGGAGATCATAAACAATAAAATCAACATGCCACTACCAATTAAATTATAATATAAAAATCAATAAAAAAATTTATGAAGTTAGGAGATGATATGGTCTTTGGGATTTTCATAAACAGTCAATAAAAATTTCCAAAATTATCAAACAATCTAATGAATCGTATCTATATAAAAAGATGAATAATCTAACAAAAAAATCACCTTCACATATATTATATTATCTAAAAAGAATACCAACCACCTCTAAGTGGTTTGTTTTTTCTTTCTCTTATAATATAAAACAATGTTTGTATATACTATTAGGTGTATGAAATTTGTTATTATAACAATCCATGTATGATCTGACCAAGTTTTAAATATAAATCACTTGTTTGAGAAACTAAACAATTAAATTTTGAATACAATAATTCAATGTTTTTATTAGATTTTTGTGGAAAAAATAAGAACCCATTTTTTGATAGATAATCAGAAATATGAATTTATGTTTTATCTTAAAAAATAGATATAATTTGAGGGATACCTATACAATATAAAGATATATGTACCTAGTAATATTATACCTCTAATTTTGGTAGTAACCTTATTTAATGGGCTGGAATATAAATGAATTTAATACCTAGTGTGGGTACCACATAAATTTATACACTAATACAGTGACACACATAACTAGTTTAAGGGTCCTTATCCAATTTATGATAACAAACACTTGAATATGGTTATTTTTAAGGATGTTTTATTAATATAAATAATTATTATTTTAAAAAATCATTTCATGCAATTTATAGCACTTTCATTGATATAAAAATAAAAATTCACTTTTTCTGATGTTAATCAGTCCAAAATGAATGTTTAATAGATTTGGGTAACATTTTTATAATTAAATTTTAATATTAGAATATCCATGGGTCTAAATACTAAGGAAAATAATGAAATAAACTACCTCTCACTAGATATAGTCCAAAGAAAAGTTGTAAATTGTAAATCTATGTAATGATATAACCACTAAAATAATGATTAAAAAATAAGAAAACAAATCCACATCATATAAATTTTGATAGAAGTATTTTTTATGATGAAATGGATTTGGGGTGAATGGAAAGCTAGAATTAAAGGGAGTTGGGATGTTATGTTAGTAGGAAGAACCACTAACCTCATTATTATTTGAATATTTATGAGTAATACTACTTAAAATCCAATAAATATGATAGAGTTGAGCTATTTTTGTGATTTTTATGGTAATTAGATCGACTAAGGGTGATAAATTATGGTATACTAATTTAAATAATGTTAAGTAAATACTAAATTATAAATATTTTTTGAAATACATCCTAACGTCATGGTTTGGTAGTGTGGTTTTCCTCACTATGGAACAAACGGGTTGGTGGAACATGATTAATTTGGGTATATTCATGGTTTTGTATAACATTTAGATGATCCATTTGAAAAACATGCTAATTTATTAATAATGATTTTTATTTGTATTACATTACTTTTAGAAGGTTACTTTTAACCCTTACCCAATTATAATCTAGTGTAAGATAACCGTTTACTTATCTCTTATGGTGATAAATATCTGTAAAATATGGGAAAAGATAAAATTGAATATATAATAAAAATTAAACCTAAAAATTATATCTTGGGTGAAACAATTATTCCCACCATATAACTTTTTACAACATAAACGTAATCCAAATTCTTGATCTAGAAATAGTCGAGGCTATATAATCCTCAAATTAGATTGTCCATCCCCTATCTTCTTGGAATCTGATAGATGGTTCCATAATATATAATATAATCCAATTCACATTCAATAGAAAAAAACCACATATTTAAATATATGAAATAGTTACTCTATAATAAATATTTATAATTCAATATCACATTCCTCTTAGTATATCACATTAGAAAGAATAGTTTTTTTCTTATTGAATTGTGATACAAGATATCCATCATGGATTGTGATTAACTAAGGCTAAAATTTCAATCTGTAGGTTTCCAAACTAATCTATTTAATGATATAGAATTTTCCAATATATCTCGAGGTGATAAACCCGTATTTGTTTAAATACTAATGACCCAAATGGGTGGATTCCTTCAAAAACACATTTTTTCCAATTGTTAAATTGATTGGATAATTGAGATGATTAGTATATTTTTTACAATTATTTTTTTTCTATTTTCAAATATTAATGAAAAATTGGGGTATTTTAGTTCTATCTTGTTTAAATCTAGGACTCATCAAGAAGGCCTCACCAAACATTTTACAACATAAATGGTATCTAGATGGTCATCAATAATCTTATTTGAATGGTTACATAAAAATGGAAAACTGTTAACTTTTTTATAGTAAAAGATGATCTATATTGGAGAGGTATCACATGAAAAACTGAATATTAGAATATATGATAAACTTATATCTTCCAAATTTTTATTTTTCAAATTCTTCTTTTACATGTATCTATAGATGTTAATTAATATTCAACTTCACATTGTCGACCATCTCCTCATTAGGTAATATCCCTAATTGATACAAAAAATAGGGGTCCTAATAAGATATGATTGCATGGGGAACTCAATGTATTATCACAACATCCTTCTATGAAAATATTGTATTAAATTGGACCAAGATATACATGAAATAAATATAACAATAATACAATGATTTAAATAATAAATCACACAAATAGTTTAACAATTAAATAACCTATAGGTTTATTTTCCCGTAGATTATCTATGTAAATAAATTATTTTATAACACATCAAAAATTTTATCCATAATCATAATACTCTAGAGCCATTTTATATGTCTCACGTAATATAATAATTATTATAAAATATGGGATGCAAACATAAGAAAGGGGTGACCTTAAATTATTAGTAAGGTAAATATCATATCATAATGGATTTTATTGGGAAAATAATATAGATTATGATAATGATATAAATTACATAATAAAATTTCAAAAGATAAGTGATAGCAATCAATATAACATAATAGATAAACATAATATTTTAATAATGTCATTAAGTTACCATAAATGAGATGACCTGGAATAAAAATAAAAATAAATAATTTTATAATAGGTGAGAATGATATAAAAGTGGGGAATACATTAAAAACAAGTTATAATAATGATAACATGGAAACGTGATAAAAACTAGAAAATATGGAATAATAATAAATATAGGGTTTATTATTCTCAATTAATTGACAACTCACCAACATATTCTTACCTAATATTATGATTATATAACAATTCCTTCACACCCAAATTTTTTAACCGAGTTACTTTCAATCCAATTACCATCTATAATTACGAAAACAATGTAAATCTACATTGTCACCCATTGTGAAAATAGAGTCCTACTAACCAATTCACATTTAATAATGTGGGTCATGTTTAATTCCATCATTTTAACCCATTAATAACAAAGAGTATTTCTAAACTAGTCTTATTTAAAATTATGAGTACATTTTAACCGCATAAAAATCCCCCTTTGGGATCCTAACAAATATCTAAAAAGATTATATAAATTTTTTTATCATGATATATACTCGTTTCCCAGTGAATTGGAGGGAGATTTAGGTCCCATAACGATCACAATAAATGCATTTAGGTTCTGATATAAAATAAATTATTAATTATCTCTTAAATAGTCCATGGACAGAGAATGGTTTTCATAATACATTCAAAAACATCAGATATCATTTTCTCAAGAAATCATTTAAAATATGAATTTTCATTTTATAAAATAAATATTCTCATAATAACATATAAATGGGGACCAAAAATAAATTTCATGAAATTAATTCCACTAAACATATATATAAGTCAAAAAAAATGTTTTGACAAAACCTTTTTATATCATTTAATTTAACAGTACATTCACAAACATTTTTGTGAAGGTAATGATAAGATTCTTGAAAACCTTATAATAGTGGTTACAAATTAAAATATTCTTGAAAATATATAATGGTTTTACAACTAAGTAGTGAAAATAAATTGAAAAAACTACCATTTAAATATCCTTTAAAAATGTAAACCTGAAAAAATACAGAATTTTTTTAAAAAAAATAATTGGTAATACATTGGAACCTTATTATTTTAAAAAGAATATTTAATAACAGATACATGAAAAATCTATAATATATTAAAAAAAATAATTTGAAAATATTTTTATTTTTTATTTTTTTTAAATATAATTCCTAATGTAAAAAATAAAAAAATAAATTTGGGTATTTAATGAAAATTTTTAGTTAATGGTATTTTTTGGAAATGATGGAAAACCTTTTGAAAATTTTGAAATATATTGGATGAGATCCCACATTTCATAGGAGATGATATAAAACAATATAAAAATATTGTAATTTGAAATTGATGTATACAAAAGATATCTAGAAGGATATAAAAATGATATATTCCATAAAATGAATGTTTATACAAATTACTTTGACGAATTACCACATTTGTGAGGTATCAATTTTTTAGAGGAAGTTGAAAATAAATCATTAAAACTTGTGTAACATTTAACTCAAAAATATTAAAGGACAATGAATATTAAATGGAAAATATAATATCTTTAATTAATAATTAATTTATAATATAATATATCATATAGTATGTATACAAATAATTTATGTAATAATATGTGGGTAAGGAAAACAATGAATCAACGAAGGGAAATTGAGATGAAAATCCATTGCCCTATTTCCTTGATTAATTGATTACACTATAAAATCCTATAAAACCTACAATGATATATGATATATTATTTAAAATCCATACTATTAAATATAATATAATCTATATCTTTATAATTATTCATTAACATGACTAGATTAATTATTTAGATCATATTATGAACATCTTGTGTTAATAAAATTAACTGTTTTGTGCGAGATTAATACTTTTTTTGGTATTTGTCTTATAATAATTATTTCAATATTTATAAATGATATATTTTTATTTTATATAAATCATATATTTAAAAAAATCCACTTATTCTATTCCATATATTTTTAGGATACCTTATGTGAAAACCAAATTGACAATGGCATATTTTAATAACATTTTGATTTGAGATGTAACATTAAAATTATGACAAATAAAAATTAAAAACTATATATAATAATATAATAATAATTATTTTCCTTATTTATTATAATATTATTAGTTTCTATTTACGTATCATCATCCATAATCATATTTTAAATTATTTTTCATATAGGTTGTTAAATTGACCTAAACATGAACACACATTAACTCGATTGAGGAGTATTGATACATAATAAAATATTAATAAAATCATAAGGATTTTATTTTTAGGGTATTATGATGGTAAACTCGAATTTTATATGTTTATACTATTTATTTTTATCGTGTTAAAAAATTAAAAAAAACATCAAGGAGAAGGAATCCTTCACGTACGCGTGATTAATATGTTTTTATCTTAGCACACGGGATGGGTGAATGTGGATAAAAAATTATTATTTAATGTTCAAGGTAATAATATAAATTTATTTTCTTATTCCTCATTAACACCATTAATACAATGAATGAATATTGGTAACAAAAAATAGAGGGCAATATTTTTTGGACGTATTAGTCTTCCCAATGCACTAAGGAAGAACCTTTATTTTTATAATTGGATGAAAATGAGAAATTAAGGATTTCTCTACTATTATAACATTACATATTTATATTTTAAAAAAAATTAATCATTTTATTAGGGTTATATGTTATTTTTATTAATAAATAATAAGAGTAAAAGCAAAATAGGATATAACAGTTACATAGGTGAATAATTACATTCTATTATAGGTCCCCTTAAATTATTGTTTTTAAGCTAACTATGAGGGAGTAAGGTATTAAAATTATATTATATGGTTCTAGAGAGAGTAAAAATGATGCTTTTTAAGATTAATTCTAAGGACATATATATCTTTCAAGGATGTTAGTGGTATACGATTTTATGGGAAGAAATGAACCACTTTTGGAAATTGCCATAATTTTTCAATTATGTGAGGGCACTATTCAAATTTCAAGGGTTAAAAATATTGAAACATAATAGTTTGGTGTGTATTTGGGTCAGGAATGAAACATAAATGTTCTTGCACACATATTTTTGGCTTTTTAAAACATTTTTAAGAGTGTACCTATTCATTTCAATTTTTTAATTTTAATATTGGAATCTTATTGTAAAGAACCGGAAATTTCAAGGAAAATTTTTTCGTAATTTTCGTTGGAATTTTACAAGAACACATTTTCTGACGACGCCTGATTCTGAGGCCCAGTATGCCCGGAATCAATTTCTGAAGTTTAGCTCGGGTATATTCAGTGAACGAATGAGCGGGTTTTCCTAACTTTTGAACCGGTGCTCGGAATTGAAATTTGAGGGCACCGATGAAACCGCAGCGCCGGTAATTGCTTAGGTGCAACTTTTCCGAAGGTGCGTTTAATTGGGAGGAGTTGTTAATTATGTGAGGAATAAAAATAATTGTTTTACAATTTTATTTTATTTCTTTACTAAGAGGTTTAAGTGTTAAGTGAAATAATGTTGTGTCACAACTTTATTTCTCTCTTCAAAGTGGTTTAACTTCCATGTGAGGGAGTTGGGGTGGGACCCACTAAATCCTAACTTCTCATGTTAGGATATTTGTGAGGTAGGGCCCACACGATCCCCACCCCTTCAAATTCTTAAAACTCCCTCTTAAGTGTGTAACCCTTAAAAACTCACCATTGATTAGGGTGACTTTCCCTATCCCCACATTAATTCAAAGCCAACACATTAACTTAATTAAGTGAGTTATGTGTTTTAAATTTTGAGTTTTTGAAAATGCTTGCATAAGTGAATAAAATAAGGTGAAGCCTTATTTTATTTCAGTTTGGTTTTTTCTGTGGAAATTTGAGAGAGGGAGAGTTCTATACTTTGAAGAACTTCATCTTCCATGTTGAAGAACATAAAGAACAGTTCTTCTCGGATGAAGAACATCGACCCTTTGACTTAGAAGACTCGGCGACCCGGATTCTTCCGTCTTCATCTTCCTCAACGACAAGGGAGAAGTCACGAACCGCGGTGATCATCGCCTATGACAACATACCTTCCTTCTTTATCATAGAAACAAGTGAGGAGACGTTGTTTCCTCCTCGGATGCACCCCGACGTCCATAGATTCTACGTCCGACCCCGCGACACCGTTCTCCGCGACACCCGACGTGCGACGTCAAATATCCAAGTAGGGGAATTTATTTGGTGTTCTCTTATCTTTTTAGAAATGAACGACGAGTGCGGACCAACCAATTCCAGGTTGATCCGCGGATCATTCGTTCATGCGGAATCATGTTGAGGATTATTGTTTTTTTCCGTAAATTATTTCTTTGTCGTACATCGAATTCTATTAGATGGCCTCTTGCTATCATTATAACGGGAGGAGGTCGGACCGCACGAACACGGCCGAACCTCCTCCCCCCTTGTTGTTTGATTTTGTTGTGGCACGTGAAAGGCGGCGCGGTGCCGTTGCACCACACGGAAATTATGAGGAAGGGCTAAGAAGGGCGGCGCCGCCGCGCCGCGCCGATGAAGTTGAACAAACCATGACGCCGTTGCACCGCGCAAGAAAATGAAAAATGAAGCCGCACGGGCGTTGTGGGATCCTCGCAGTGAAGGACATGTCCCGAGATGATATCTAGAGAAGACGGCAGGCGAATCAGACCACCGGAGAACGTCCGGTGGTCCGCGGAAGTCCCCGCCGGTGCGGCGGCGCCGACGGTCAAGGGCGGCGGCGCCTGGAGGGCCGCCAGAAAAATCCGCCGCGGCGGAAGCCGTGGCGGAGGAGCGCGTTCCCGTGACCGCGTGGGACCGGAGGGGGGCGGTGGGATGCGGCTGGCTGCCGCGTCTGATGGCACGGGCGGCCCCACGCGGGGCCGCGGTTCTTCAAGCGGGGATAGCGCCACGCTCTGCTCCGCTCGGCCGTAACCGGCCGAGCCGACCCACCGACCGGGCTGGGTCGCGCCCAGGCCGGGCCAAGTCGCACCATCCGGGTCGTACCCGCACCTGGGTCGGGTCCACCCGGTTCGGGCCGACCCAGGGGGGTTGGGCCGGGTCGGTCCGGGCCCAGACCCCCCGTTTTCGGACCCCTTTCGGTCTTTTTCCCATATCATGACTGTAGACCTCTGATA
Organism: Viscum album; assembly: GCA_963277665.1. NCBI lineage: Eukaryota > Viridiplantae > Streptophyta > Magnoliopsida > Santalales > Viscaceae > Viscum > Viscum album. The sequence goes on along the minus strand of OY728127.1, from coordinate 1,953,911,727 downwards.
GACGCATCGTCCGCAGAGATGAGATACTTAGATCGAGTCGGTCGTTTCAGTATAGTACACTCAAGGTTTCGGAATACTTTGGGTTCGTCCGGGTTGGTTCGGACACGAAACCAACCAGGCCCTCGGAGCGGAAACGCTAATATCTTGAGCTCTGGACGTCCGATTGACGTACCGTCAACTTTGATGGATTCCTCTAAGTGAGACGGATCTTTTGGCTTACTCTTCTCGAGGTTTGGATTCCGTTGGAGTGTGGTCGGGTTGGTACGCTCACGAAACCAACCGGGCCCCTGGAATGAAAAAGCCAATAACCCACAGACCGGGCATCTGATTGACGCGTCGTCTGTCTCTTTGTTTTCCTCTTGATGAGGCAGAACTTTTGGCATACATTGCCCGAGTTTTGGATGCAGTTGGATAGTGGCCAGGTTGGATTGCACCCGAAATCAAACCGGGCCCCTGGAACGGAAAAGCAGATATCTTTCAGACTGGACATCTGTTTGGCGAACCATCAGCGGCGTTGGTGATCACGTTGAGAAACGGTCCCTATGAGTATACCGTTTGAGAGTTCCGGGTACAGCTGAGATACTTCCGGATTGGTTCGCACACGAAACCAACCGGGCCCCATGGACGAAAAGGCTAGTAACTCACAGACCGGGCGTCTGATTAATGCACCTTCTGTTGCGTTGAGACCCCTATGAAGATGCGGTCCTTTGAGATACTTCTTCTTGGGACTTGTGATACTTGGAGTATCGACCTGTAGCTCATGGAGAGGACCCTCCCAGAGACGAGCGTGCAGAGTACAGAAACCGTGTAGCCCACTGAGACCTGACGACTGCTTGACCGACTCAACTTGGAGTGAGTTGACTAGCCCAGTGGACGGAGCACTACTTTGTGAGGTGCATACCCATGGAGGACGGAGCACTACCTGTGTGACAGTGCAGACCCATGGTACTCGTCCGGAGAGTACCTCTGCAGGCTACTAGGGGGTGTGCACTACTATGTTTGGGTGGCATACCCCGGCGGAAAGCACTACTATGTTTGGGTGGATGACCCACGGTACTCGCCAGGAGGAGTACCTCAGAAGTCTTAGGTTAGTGAGCAGTACCTCAGAGTCGTGACAGGACCAATGTACACTCCAGATATGGAGCTCTTCAGTAGTTACGGTTTTGATAATGAAAATCCTGGTTCAGCTGAGACTTTTGACCTTTGTGTTTACCTCATGATTGGGATGGGTCACTCGATAACATTGGTATATGTATGGGAATATACCTGGGTAGTTTTTATCCATTGATTTCATGATCTTAGTGTTTTCCTCATGATTGAGATGAGTTACTTGATAACTTAGTTATATGCATGAGCATATACCTAACTAGAGGTTATCTGTTGAGATCTTCTTTATGATTATCCTTGTTGGTTTTAGTGAGACCATGAGGGTCTCGGGGTCCCTACTGAGTATCGTTATACTCACCCCTGCATGGGCTATGCCCGCACCTCGTTGTGTTGGTTGCAGACGACAGGCAGTGCTGACGGAGGCCGAGTGTTCGAGGACTGGACGGTACCTGGAGGTGGACTACACGACGAGTCAGTACCCGGAGGTGGACTACACAACGAGTCAGTATCTGGAGGTGGACTTCACGGCGAGACAACATTCGGAGGAGTTTGATGGGCGAGAGCGTTGTGGAGGCTATCTGTACCTACCCTTCAGGTAGGATCCGAGGAGGACGTCCCAGGAGCCGCATCCATTCTTCCAACTATTGTTTTTTTCTGTTGTACTTGTTCAGTTGTAGTTATACTTTCTTTTGGGATTGTATTCTGGCCCATTAACTTTTCAACACTTCTCTTTGTACATAGTGTTTTACTTCCGCTTGTACTCTGTGGTGTTTTTTTTACTTTTATAAAGGCAATGCCTTCCCAGATATCGGTATTTACGCCTTTGGTGTTAGTCGCCAGCCCCTGGACTATGGAAGGCGGTCATGAGGTAGTCACGGCACGGGCCCCGAGTACGGGTCGTGAAAAATTGGTATCAAAGGAGTCGGTTCTACCACAAAACATATAACTCTGATATTTTCTTTCTGGGAAGCAGTAGTGTTAAGAGTACCGAGTGTGGTTTTCAGTTCAGCGAGTCCAGTGTTGGTGCGGGCAGCCAACGTATCCAGACACCAGGACCCTGACAACTGATTTCCGACTTTGTGCACGAAAACACTGATTGTGTGTGTGTTTCCAGAAGTTTTTAAATGTCATCTCAAACCAGGTCAGCTCCCCAGGTATAATCGTTTGACCGTGTCACGTTGTTTCTTCAGGATGCCTTTTTTCGGAGGACCATCTAGATCCTAGAGGGATGTGCGTACTGACAGCATGCCGAGAAACGAGGCGTCGGTAGAGGGCCCTCTTGCAGTTGAGGCACCAACGGAGGCAACAATGATACTACCATACGTTGGGCCACCGATGCCACCAGCCCTAGAAGTAGGCGATGCACACCACTTGAGCGCGCTGCACGAGTTCCAGCGCCAGTGTCCACCCAGGTTCCGGGGAGAGACGGACCCGCAGGCGGCTGAGGATTGGATGGAGGCAGTGGTGAGAGTCTTCAGGCTAGTGGAGATGCCTGCAGACTTCATGGTGATCTTTGCTGCCAGCCTCTTTAGGCAGAAGCAGGTAGGTGGTGGAGCCACTTGTTCCAGTTTTGCGACGGGATGGCCTTCACATGGGAAGACTTCGAGACATTCTTCAGGGTGGAGTATGTGCCAGTAGCTCTACACCCCGAGCGTGTACAAAAGCTTCTGCCTTTGCCGCAGGGTTTTAGATTAGTAGCCGAGTCATCTGTGGGAAGTAGACAGATGATGCAGTGGTCCAGGAGGACCAGACCAGCAGTTGGGCGATATCGGGTTTTAGGATCGGTGGTGTGGGGCAACCGGGGTGGGGTCAGAGCCAGGCGTTCCAGAAACGGACAGTGTTACTCCTGCGGCATGAAGGGTCACCTGGCACGTTACTGTACGACCCCCCGCACAGTTGATCCACAGACGTTGGAGGAGCCGCTGAGGCAGAAGAAGCGGCATGTGCTTGAGCAACAGCCGAGCAGTGGACAAGGCAGTAGAGCTCTAGGAGAAGGTGGACAAGAGAGGAACTAGTGGATACGTCCCTTGTACATCTAGTACCATATTGATGTTGTATTAGTGTCTTTGTACTATGAGATGAAATAATAAAAAGACACTTATCTTTGAGATGTTTTCTTTCATGTCCCTTTGTTTGGTTGATACTAAGAGGTTCCGGTTTAAACTGTTGATTTGACCCTCACTTTCGAGATATCTACTGGAGGGGACCAAATGACCTCACACTAATGCCGACAGCATGACTCCTCCCTTGGAGGCGAGAGTGACTGTTGGATCTCTTGGTAGTTACGTCGAGGCCTTACGACGTCATCCATGGAATGAATACATCATTCATGTCCGGATTGACTGTATTAGGAAATGGGTGTCGTTCATCCAGGGGATGAGATCGAGTTTCTCTTTTCGGCAAAGGAGAAATTTTAGCATCTCTTTCAGATTGTAGGCAAAGAAGGTGCAGATCATCCAGGAGTGGATGAAGACTGCACAGTGCAGTAAGAAACAAGAAACCGGTGCCAGTCTTAGAGACTCGAGCGTGTTAAATGTTTCAAGAAGAGGAAGTTTTTAGGAGAGATGAGTCTGCAAAACTGCAGACGTGGAGACAGAGCTAGGAGAGCAGCATGAGGTGGTGTACATTTTAACATGCTACAACCACCCGCCTTAGATATCCCTTCCAGACTCAGGGAGCTGGGGGGCGGAGGAAGAGTGCGGCTGCATGCGGTCAAGGAGTGTGACCCAATGGCTCTAAAAATGATTCAAGGGACAGTCTGTGGGCACTACTAGCTGCTGTAGTAACGGACGTCGATATGAATCATTCCTTGCTTTCACGAATCTTGTCCCAGACCTAGAGTTTCCGGTAAGCCATAGACTTGACCCTCACGTCCGGAGATACCTTGGGAGAAGACTCGATAATCACACTTACGCGGACAGTGTGGTCAGTCCCTCGAGGTGAGAGTTTTGGTTGGAATCTCTTGGTGGTAGCATTGAGGCTTTACGACGTTGGTTTGAGTATGGACTGGGAAATCACAGTTCATACACAAATTGATGGTATTAGGGAAAAAAAGGTTGTGGTTTAACTACGACGTCGGAATGGGTTTTCCTTGGTCGGTGAAAAAGGAAACCCTAGGCAGCACAGGGTAACTAATGCACATGAGGGTGCGACCGATCACTCTTGAGTCGGTCAACCTTACCCTCATGGAAGCAGTCGTTTTGAGTTCCAGTTCTAACAAGAATTGGAGTCCTCTGGAGTTTGAGGATGACGATCACGTCCTTATACGGGTCTCACCTCGACGAGGTTTATAGAGATGTGGCCAAGGCGGCAAGTTATCTTCGATGTTCAACGGACCATTCTAGGTCCTCAGCTGGGTAGGCGTGGTGGTTTACCACTTGACCCATCCACCTCAGTTGCACCAGGTGCACGATGTTTTCCAGGTATCTCAACTGAGGAGATACGTGCTCGGCCCTTCGCATATCATCTACCATGAGGAGCAGGACGATGGCGATGGGGTTACTTCCACGGAGGTTCCAGTGAGGATTGATGATCGACAGAAGCGGATCCTACGAGGATGGTCGATTCCTCGGATGCGCTTTCTTTGGAAGTACGGGAATCTCCAGGTAAGCACATGGGAGCGGAAGGCTCAGATGCATGCTCAATACCGCTTTTATGACCCTAGTTTGTGTTGAAGCTTTACAGGGACGTAAAGCCCTGAGGTAGGAGTAATGTAAAGACCCGGAAATTTCAAGTAAAATTTTTTCTTAATTTTCTTTGTAATTTTACAACAACTCAGTTTCTGACGGCGCCTGATTCCGAGTCCCGGTATGCCTGGAATCAATTTCTGAAGTTTAGCTCGGGTACCTTCAGTGAACGAATGAGCGGGTTTTCCTAACTTTTGAACCGGTGCTCAGAATTGAAATCTGAGGGCACCAAAGAAACCGAAGTGCCGGTAATTTATTAGGATCACCTTTTCCGAAGGTGCGTTTACTCAGGAGGAGTTGTTAATAATGCTAGGAATAAAAATAATTGTTTTACAGTTTTATTTTATTTCTTTACTAAGAGGTTTAAGTGTTAAGTGAAATAAAGTTGTGTCTCAACATTATTTCTCTCTTTTAAGTGTTTTAACTTCCATGTGAGGGAGTTGGGGTGGGACCCACTAAATCCTAACTTCTCATGTTAGGATATTTGTTAGGTGGGGCCCACACGAGCCCCACCCCTTCAAATTCTTAAAACTCCCTCTTAAGTGTGTAACCCTTAAAAACTCACCATTGATTAGGGTGAGTTTCCATCTCCCCACTTTAATTCAAAGACAACACCTTAACTTAATTAAGTGAGTTATGTGTTTTGAATTTTGATTTTTTGAAAATGCTTGCATAAGTGAATAAAATAAGGCAAAGCCTTATTTTATTTCAGTTTGGTTTTTGGTGTGGACATTTGTGAGAGGAAGAGTTCTATACTTTGAAGAACTTCATCTTCCATGTTGAAGAACGTAAAGAACGGTTATTCTCCGAAGAAGAACATCGACCTTTCGACTTAGAAGACTCGGCGACCCGGATTCTTCCGTCTTCATCTTCCTCAACGACAAGGGAGAAGTCACCGACCGCAGTGATCATCGACAATGACAATGTACCTTCCTTCTTTATCATAGCAACAAGTGAGGAGACATCGTTTCCTCCTCGGACGCACCCCGCCGTCCACGGAATCAACGTCCGACCCCGCGACGCCATTTTCCGCGACACCCGAAGTGCGATGTCAAATATCCATGTAGGGGAATTTATTTGGTGTTCTCTTATCTTTTGAGAAAAGAACGATGAGCGCGGACCAACCAATTCCAGGTTGATCCACGGATCTTTCGTTCATGCGGAATGATGTTGAGGATTATTGTTTTTATCCGTGAATTATTTCTTTGTCGTACATAGACTTATATTAGATGGCCACTTTATATCATTATAACGGGAGGTGGTCGGACCGCACGAACATGGCCGACCCTCCTCTCCCCTTGCTGTTTGATTTTTTTGCGGCACGTGAAAGGCGGGGCGGTGCCGTTGCACCGCGCAGAAATAATGAGGAAGGGCTAAGAAGCGCGGCGCCGTCGCGCCGCGTCGGAAATCGAAAAATGAAGCCGCACGGGCATTGTGGGATCCTCGCAGTGAAGGATGGGTCCTGAGATGATATCTGGCAAAGACTGCAGGTGAATCGGACCACCGTAGCGCGTCTGGTGGTCCGCGGAAGCCCCCGCCAGCGCGCCACGCCGGCACGGCTGCGCCGGCGGTCGGGGGCGGCGGCGCCCGGAGCGCCGCCAGAAAAATCCCCCACGGCTGAAGCCGCAGCGGCGGAGCGTGGTCCCACGACTGTGCGGGACCGGAGGGGGGGGGGGGGGGTGGTGGCGGGATGCGGCCAGCTGCCGTGTCCGCTGGCACGGGCGGCCCCACGCGGGGCCGCGTTTCTTCACACAGGGGGCGCGCCCCGCTCTGCTCCGCTCGGTCGTAACTGGCCGAGCCAACCCCCCGGCCGGGCCGGGTCACGCCATCCTGGTCGGACCCAGACCCGGGTCGGGTCGACACGGTTTGAGCTGACCCAGGGGGGTTGGGCCGGGTCGGTCCGGGCCCATACCCCCCGTTTTTTGTTCCTTTTCGGTCTTTCGCCCATATCTTGAGTTGTAGACCTCCGATCGACGCACCGTCAGCAGAGATGCGATCCTTGGATCGAGACGTTCATTTCAATATATTACATTCAATGTTTCGGAATACTTTGGGTTCGGCCGGGTTGGTTCGGACAGGAAACCAACCGGGCCCTCGGAGCAGAAACGCTCATATCTTGAGCTCTGGACGTCCAATTGACGTGCTGTCGACTTTGATGGATTCATCTAAGTGAGACGGATCGTTTGGCATACTTCGCTCGAGGTTTGGATGTCCTCGGAGTGTGGTCGGGTTGGTTCGCTCACGAAACCAACCAGGCCCCTACAATGAAAAAGCCAATAACTCACAGACCGGGCGTCTGATTGACACGCCGTCAATCTCGTTGTTTTCCTCTTGATGAGATGAAACTTTTGGCATAATTCACCCGAGTTTTGGATGCAGTTGGATAGTGGCCGGGTTGGATTGCACCCAAAATCCAACTGGGCCACTGGAACGGAAAAGCTAATATCTTAAAACAAGATGTCCATTTGACGAACCGTCAGCGGCGTTGGTGATCACATTGAGAAACGGTCCCTATGAGTATACCCTATGAGAGTTTGGGGTACAGTTGAGATACGGCCAGATTGGTTTGCACACGAAACCAACTGGGCCCTGGGGACGAAAAGGCCAGTAACTCATACAGCGGGGGTCCGATTGACGTGCCGTCTATTGTGTTGAGACCCCTATGAAGAGGTGGTCCTTTGAGATACTTCATCGTGGGACTTTTTATACTTGGAGTATCGACTTGTAGCTCGTGGAGCGGACCCTCCCAGAGATGAGCGTGCGGAGTACGGAGACCGTGTAGTCGACTGAGACCTAACGACTGCTTCACCGACTCGACATGGAGTGAGTCGACTAGCCCAGTGGATGGAGCACTACTTTGTGAGGTGCAGACCCATGGAGGACGGAGCACTACCTGTGTGACAGTGCAGACCCGCAGTACTCGTCCGGAGAGTACCTCTGCATAGTACTAGGGGGTGTGCACTACTGTGTTTGGGTGGAATACCCCGGCAGAAAGCACTACTGTGTTTGGGTGGCTGACCCGCGGTACTCGGCAGAAGGAGTACCTCAGCAGTCTTAGGTAAGTGAGCAGTACCTCGGAGTCGTGATAGGACCACTGTACACTCCAGAGACGGAGCTCTTCAGCAGTTATGGTTTCGATAATAAAAATCCCGGTTGATCTAAGACTTTTGACCTTTCTGTTTACTTCATCATTGAGATGGGTCACTTGATAACTTAGGAAAATGTATGGGCATATAACTGGGTAGGGGTTATCTGTTGATTTCATGATCTTGTTGTTTTCCTCATGATTGAGATGGGTTACTTGATAACTTAGGTATATGCATGAGCATAAACCTAAGTAGAGGTTATCTGTTGAGATATTCTTTGTGGTTATCCTTGTTGGTTTTAGTGAGACCTTGAGGGTCTCGGGGTCCCTACTGAGTATCGTTATACTCACCCCTGCATGGGCTATGACCGCACCTCGTTGTGTTGGATGCAGACGACGGGCATTGCTGAAGGAGACCGATTTTTTGAGGACTGGACGGTACCCGGAGGTGGACTACACGACGAGTCAGTATCTGGAGGTGGACTTCACGGCGTGACGACATTCGGAGGAGGTTGACGGGCGAGACCATTGTGGAGGCTCTCTGTACCTACCCTTCAGGTAGGATCCGAGGAGGACGTCCCAGGAGCCGCTTCCGTTCTTCCAGCTATTGTTTTTTTCTGTTGTACTTGTTCAGTTGTAGTTATACTTTCTTTTGGGTTTGTATTCTGGCCCATTTACTTTTCAGCACTTCTCTTTGTACTTAGTGTTTTACTTCCGCTTGTACTCTGTGGTGTTTTGGTTTACATTTATAAAGGCAATGCCTTCCAGATATCAGGATTTACGCCTTTGGTGCTAGTCGCCAGCCCCTGGCCTATGGAAGGCAGGCATGGGGTAGTCACGGCACGGGCCTTGAGGACGGGTCGTGACACTTATTTGAAATTACACGATTTTATGTATCATTAAAAATATATCATAAACCACTAAAAAATTGGGTTTTATAGAAATAAATTTATCATTTATTCGATCTAATTTATTTTTTAAATATTATAAAATTATATTTTGAATAAAAAACGGTGTATGAATTTCTTTTAAGAAAATATCCTTTTAACCATTTTTTGGATTTTAAAATAGATTAAGTATTTATTTCCAAATGAATTATTGTTAATATTTTTATTTATGTGCTTTTACATCAATTTATATTAATTATATTAAATATTTAAATTTAATTTATTTAATATAAATTTAATTTTATTAGTAAATAATTAATATTAAAATAATTATTTAATAATTATCATCGTAATTATAATTCATCATAGAAATATAAATTTTATAACTAAAATTGAAATTGTATATATTAAATAGTCTGAATTATTTTGAAATATTATAATATCATTACCAACATAACATTATTTGTATAGGGAAACAAATCCTCTCTTTAGCACATGTAACGTGAAGAACCGTTTTTTAAAATAGATTATTTTTATGGAAAATAATTAATCATTAGGATGGAATTACATATTTCATGAAATAATAAGAATTTGAATTAATTATTATTAACTTTTAATTACTTATATATATAGTAAAATTAATTAATATATTCATGTAATTATTTTATATATAATTTTAAAATATATTGAAATTTTTTTTTCATTAAATAAAAATATAATGTTTCAAAATGAATAAAATAGGTTTGGGAAAATTATATTTTATTTTAAAATCATTTATCATATATTATAATACATAATTTTATTTGAAAATGTTTTGAAATATTTAAATGTGTTTATTTATGGTTTTTTGAAAGTGATGACATTAATAAAAGAGGTAATATATTCTGTTCACCAAAGAATAAATTATATTTGTAAAAATCCAAGAATTCATATTAATATCATTTCATAGTAATAAATTTAAAATTGAATTTAACATAATAAAATTCTATTTTAAAATTTATCAAATACTATTTTTAATTAAAAATATTTTATATAATAAAAAAATTGGTTATCGAAAAAATATTTCCAATATTAACTCATATTAATTATCTACCTTGTGATGGTAATAACTATAAATTGTATAAATATTTTTATTATTATTTATTTATTAATAATATATTCGTAGTAAATTTCTTCTATATAAATTGTGTGTAGAATGTGAAGAAAATTATAGAATAGAGTTTGTGTTTTAAAGGATCTAAAATCTTGGGTCATTATATTAAACCCCTTAAATAAATTTCATCCGATCAAATTTTATTATTTTTCAAATATGAAATTAAATGATATTTTTAACATTCACATTATTCATTATATAACTTCTAATGGGACACATACCTTATGTTGTTAGGCTATATCAACATACATATCTTTTCTCAAACTACGTTGATCTTTCATAGCATATTCAATTATTCTGTGGAGTATACCTATCACAAAATAGACGAAGTATATACATCAAAAAACCATAGTTAAATCAATTAATTTTCTAAAAATTAATTGTATCATTTATCAAAAAAAATTATTAACCATTTTTTATCAAATCCAAGACTACAATATATAAACCATAATCTAATAAATATGATTATCTTTACCAAAAATATGATGAATTATCATCAAACCAACAGATATGTATACAATATAATATACATTTCTAGAATCATATAAACTTATAATATCTCTAACTAGTATATAGAAATCCATTAATCATTTTTTCTTCAATAGTTATCCCCAAAATATATCATTTACATAAAATAATTTATCAATGTTATTGATTTTATTTAATATATGATTTTAAATCATTAATGAAACGCTACTGAAGAAATCCCCTTAAATGTTTTATTTAAAACTAAATAACTTTTATAATATACAATAATATCCTCAATATATATCACTTTTCATTAAAATATATCAAATCAAATGTATATTTAATTTTTTCGGATATATTCCTCATTAACATGTGAAATAAATGAAAAATCAATATTTTATCATAACATTCAAATATTAAGTATAATATATATTGTGTATGCTATACTATTTTTGAAAGGTACATAGTGTTTTTAGGATACATACCATTCTCATCTTGATTCTCACAGTCATCTTCCAACCAAATACTAAAACCAAATTGGTTAAGATAATATCCCAAAAAAGAGGTGTATAAAATTATGAAACATTCTTCCTATGATTTCTTATCCAATGACATTTTAATTTTAATGTATTATACTCTCATTTTATATATTTCATTCTTGGTATATCCAATAAATATTATAGTTATACCATGATGACTATATGATGTGTTATATCAAACTTTATATTGAAATCCCTTAATGATATTAGAAATTAAATACTTTATAGTATGATTTAATGAGTATGAAAAAACTAAATAATATCCCCTAACAGTGTCTACCATCAGGTGTAGTCTTAGGATTACTCGCCATTCATTACGGTGATAGTCGAATCAAGTATAAATTATATCAACCATCACTTATAATACATAGACAATACAATAGATTATTGGTACATATAATACATTACACAAACAAAATCCCAAATATTGTATTTGTTTAGTGCCTTTTGATAGATGTGAAGAAAAAAACTAGATCAAAAGTGAGCCAAACAATCTCCAAATATGTTCTCCAGGACTAGAACCATTCTTAGAAAAATCACACATGATACATATATTAATAACCTGGTGAAAAGAAATATAATTAAATGGTGAGCTCAATTGGGTTGTATGGGTAAATAAGGGTGATATGTAGTAATAATGATGAGAATAATGATATGAGAACCTGATCATTACAATATAATATCATATCAATCATATCAAAGATCGTAATCAAGTATTATTTCATAAATTTTAGATGTACATTATAAATGAATCAAAATGGAATACAAATAATAACCCATGAAATAATATCATAGTAATAAGACATATAATTTCAGAATACACATAATCATATAAAAGTATTTTAATAATAGTCATGGATTAAATTCAAGTCCATGCTAGTGTAATGGACTCACTCCCCAAACCTTATTAGTAGTCAAGATTCCCTCACATGAACATTTTTTGTAGTCAATGTTCACTCCAAAGACCATATTCGATGAAATATTATTATAAATAACTAATTATATTCCCTATTCCATCCATTTATATTTCATGATATATAAATCTTTACCCAAAGCATCTGATTTCGATAATGGTGCAACCCGTTTCGTAATAAAATAATAAATACATATTCCACCAGATCATAATCATTCAATAAATAATAAACCCTGAAAAGAAATGGTTATCATAAACATGTCATCATATCATAAAATATATAAATAATAGAGGTTTCATGAAAATTTAATCAATTCATAACCCATGAAAGTATGTGGTTCCATCAGAATATAACTCGTGAACGAGAAACAAGTATCATAAACACCATGAAATTAAAGTATGAACTATTTAGATAAATAATTTTAGTGGTACCCTTTTATCATATCTATAGGAAGTAAATGTTAACACCATAATATTTCATCTATGATGTAAAATAGTCTTGAAATAACATTTAAAAACATTTCATGAGAAAAATATCATTACCTCTTTGAAAAAAAATTCATACATAAAACATTTTCAAAACATTTTTCTTTGAAAATAACTTCTAAAATATATTAGAAAATATTAGAAAATTATTTTAATCACATTTAAAAAACATAAAATATTTTTAATGTAATTTTTCCTTCAAAATAATATGAGAATATAATTTCAATTCTTTTTTTAAAACAATATTTTTGAATAAAATATATTTTGACCATATATATAACTAATTTAATAGTTTATTAAAAATATTTTCTCAATTATGTTTAGTAAAAAATCTTCTATAAATGGTTCCAATAAATTTTTATGGCATAAGTAACCATATAAAAATAAAATTAATGATAATTCTTGTGATAGATATCATATTATTTTATCAGTGTAAGCATAATCCTAAATAACCCACACAAACGGTGCGATTACAATAATAAAGCATTACCACTTGGTAACATTGAATAAAAATAAAAATGAAATAATAACATTAAATGAGTCATTAAATATCATTAAAATAAGTATATTCATTATATAATATTAAAAAAGGAATTATATACATCCTGTAAAATAATTTAGGTGCATAACATGGAATATATATCATAAGTGGAAAATTGAAAAAAAAATAACCATACCAAATTTGAATCCATTTATCCATAAATACCATGAAATAGAGAAAATATAATGGATATGTAAATTCCCATATATTTTAGGATGATAACCATGTAGTACATTCATGTTCCCTATATACAACACATAAAAAAATGAGTAGTGAATAAAGCATAAGTATCCCAAAAATAAAATGGAGATTAAAAATACCCTTACTATTTTAGTTAGTTTTGAATTGATAGCTAATTGAAATAATTATAGAAATTGATTCACTTAATGTCGTGAGATAAATTAAATTAATGATATAAATTGTAAAATTTATTTTTATACACCATAAAAAGTTATTTGGTGCATAGTAAAAAATAAGTCTCAATGGAATGAAAATATAGTCAAAACCCCTTACCATATGTCTTGAATCTTATAATACATATTAAATCCCCATGAATATTAAATAAATGTATTTTAAACATCTATTAAATAACCATATTAAATTATATAAAACCATATATTTTTTACTTATTACATTATATTAACATTTTATTAACAATTCCTTGTCAATGTTTTGCTTCGGTTTATAATAGATTTGTATTTTATGAATTATTTGAACCATAATTCTTGGTCATGTTACATATATCATTATTTTTTTATTTCAAAAATGTTAAAAATGAAATTTTGATCTAAAAAATTCATTATATACGTATTTTTTAAAATATAAAAAATAGCATTACGAAATATGTTATGTTGTTCAATGAGACGGTCTTCTTTATCTTTGCATGAATCATGTTTTTATTTTCTATTTGAATTAAAAGAATAAAATATCAACTGTATATTTATATGTTATAATCTAATTATAATTAATATTTAATAAATATTTCAAATTTATATCAAAGCATCCTTAATAAATTCCATGTACAGTGTGAAGGAATCACATCACTTTTACGAGGCGGTAGTACACATGTCTATAAACAACATTATCATATTCCCACAAAATAAAAAAAAGATGGTATATATTAGACAATAATCTCATAAGAAAAAAAGGCATCACTAATAAAATATATATATCATTTAAATTAGTAAGTCAATCATTATTCCCAACCATTTTCTGTGGTAATGGAAGACTAAATGACATGGGTTAATGTCGTCGTTGTTCTACATACATGGGAAAAATGATTTTGAATCCCATTTTATAGAAGTGTGTAATTTTTCTAGTCTTAAAATTAACATAAGTACAATTCATTATATTTATGACAATATATTGTTATATAATATAGATATAAGAGTATTCAATGGGGATTAAAAAGAAACAAAACATAAATTCCCATAGAAGGATGTGACATCTTCTTCGAGTAACTTCTTTTGGTTCGCACCAATGGATATCCATGGTTAGATTTATTCCAAAATTTTGGATTCTAGGTTTCTATTAGGGATGTTATGATGATATTGGGATAGTCTTTAGATGATAAAATTAACATTACTGGTGTGAATATGTGAAGGGTATGAGTTACACCATATAGTAGATGAGTGAAATTATTGTAAATATAAAATGGAAAACACTATTGAGATGTCTCCCTTACATAATGTTTCTCAAATAATAGTCCATTATAGACAAAATTAGGGAAAGTTTATAAATATTTCCATTTAATGGGGCTTTTAAAATAATATTTTAATTATTACACATTGTTATTTATGTTTAACCATAAATTAATCATGTTTCTAAAATAATAAATGTAATTAATTGTAATTTTATTCAATAATAAGTTTGGTAAAAAATTATTTGAAAGTAATAGATAATATAAATTCTCGTGATTCAAAATATGGAATACATTTTTTTAAATTCTATTTAAAATGATTCAATAATTATTTAAAATTAATCCCGAATATTGAGTGAGATGAAAGGGTTTTATTGGTAAAATGTTCCAAAGATTGAAATTATTTTATGTCTAATCTCAATTTTTAATTAGTTAATATGACCTAGATTTAACAAATTTAGGTATAATTTATCTAATTATACTTTAAACCCAATTTTAAATATAATTTAACTATATAAATAAATTAAAAGAAAAAAAAAATTTCACATAATATTCAGTATTGTTCAATATTCATAAAAAAATGAAATATTTTGGAGAAATATAAAAAACTAACACTGAGATAATATAGAAATTATAAATTGAAAACTGATATTTATTTTATTAAATAATATTTATAAATTTTTCTAAATTTAATTTTATTAGTGTTTCCAAAATGACTTCATATGTAGTAATTCTGAAAAAAAAGTTTTTTTTTCAAAATATATAGACATTACTGAATATGATATATTAAATTTTCAATATATATTATTTATATTAAAAAATTGTAAATAATATTAAAAAATTCATTATTACCATTCATATTATGTTTTTTAATGTCTATTATAACATCCTAATTTAAATATCTAATATTATAAAATGTTGTGTCATATAAAATCCGTGTTTCATGGAACATAATAAATAAAGATGTTACATTTAGCGATAGATTAACTTCATGTAGAGTATAAAGTAATTTTAAATTGGTTAAGAGTTCAATAAAATACATAATTAAAATTACATTTTTTTGAAAAACGTTCATAATAACTCGGGTGGGTACATTCTACCCTAAATAAAATGAATTTCTCCATCGAAATTCATCATTTTGATAGAAATAAATGAGGGTAATTCTACCTAATCATATCCTCAAGTTCTCCCATAGAATCTTCTAGCTATTGTTTTCTCCACAATAATTTTACAAGGTTTGTGGTATTATTTTGTATATCATTCTCTTTAAGATCCATCATTTCAATATTTTGTTTCTCATAAGAAATATCTTGCTCTAGTTATATGACATCGAATTTTAGTACATATGAAGGATATGGTAAGTACATACTAAAGAGAGATAAATGGAATAAATCGTGAAAATGAATGAAATTTTACATAAGTTCCAAGTGATAGGTTATTATCCATATACAATCAAGAATTTATATGTGAACGATATATTTAATGCTTAGATTACCTTTCTTACTGAATCTTCCATCCTTCATCTATTGTGAAATTCATAGAAACACCTTTGCACTACCTTATAGTTATAGATCACGTCTATAGTTATTAGCATGACATTTATATCGACTTTGATCTGCCTTGATATTTTTTTGAATGTTTCTAATATTCTTGAACACTCTTTTAGATATTTCATGTCCTAATAGATATCTTTATCCAATATCATTCCATCACGATGGATATCTAAATTTAATCCCCTATAGAGAATAATAATTACCCATATAAATTCTATAGTGAAATATATTTTTTGTAATAATACTCAACTAGAAGAATGTGTTGATCCAAGACTACCATTTTATCCAACAAACAAGACCTCATCATACACTACTATGTTTTAAGAATTATTTTTTATTGACCATTCATCTGAGGATTATATGATGTATTGAAACTCAATTACAAATAAATTCCTTTTTGAAGAGGTTTATAGAACATTGAGGTAAACCTCATATCCAGATCAAATATGGTGGACGTGGTACTCCATGAAACCTTACCACTTCTTTGATGTATATCATAGAATGTTAATCTAGAGAGAAGTATTATCTTATAATAATGAAGTGTGTTAATTTAGTAAAGATATTGACTACCCCACATAAATAAGTATACCCTTTAAAGGTTTTGGGGTGTAGAATGACATTATCTATAGTGATGTTCTCCCATTTCCATTTTGTTATGGGTAATGGATGCAACGTCCCCTTAGTCATTTTTCATCCATACATAGCTTGCTAAAAAACCAAGAACTAAGATACAATCTCTTTGATATATTTCATTATTGAATCCCACCACAAGTATTATTTCTTATCTCAAAACATATATGTAGTTATATAATTAATATATAATGGGGATTTATGACCTTCCTATAACATATATTTCATCAAATCCAATATATACAGAACACAATCATGGATCCTAAATCTAATAAATTCATCCTAATGAAGGATATACTCTGAAATTTTTTAAACTTATTTTATATTTCAACATCTTCCTTCTTTACATATTTAATTTTTACTAGTATTGAGGGTTGAACGTTCAATTAAGGAAGATAATATTTTCCCCATTAGATTAGAATTTTATTATCTATCCTTTTCAAATATAGAAATATTTCATAATTTTTTATCCTTATCATGGATATGAGACAATGGTCCTTTTGAATCAATGAATTTGTCCACATATTTTTCTTTCTTTGGGTAGTAATTTATTGAGAAATCATAATCCTTTAATAAAAATATATACTAAACCACATTCTAGGAGAATATATACTTCAAAATTTTCTTACCATTATATATTTCCCACTATTCATATTATATATAATTCCTCAAAATATATAATAAAAATGTATACTACAGTTAACTCGAAATCATTAGTTGGGTAATATTTCTCATCAATCTTCAATATTATAAAGGTATAGGATATTAACATGTTATTATTTATAAGGATACATCCCAATTCCTTGTTAAATGAAACATTATAGATTATAGACACTTATCCACTACTAGGTAATGTAATAACTAGTTAACTGAATAAACATTTCATTAGTTCCTTGAAAATCTACTCACATTCTAATTTCAATAAGAACATGGAACCCTTTAAAGATATCTTGGTAAGATGGTTGTATACTATTGTGAAATTCTCCACACACATATAATAATATCAAACAAAAAAGAGGAAACTTCAAATCGCGTTCATCTAGGACAACATTCAATAGATTTTGTCTTTGATGGATTTACATCTATATCATATCTTGAGATTTTATTTCTAAAAAATGAATCGTTTTCATTCAAAATTCAGGAATTGTAAATTTTTAATACAATTTACCCTTATGTAGGAATTTTAGTAAAAGTATTCCTTTGCCTTCAGGATCTTCCTTTATAACTAATAAGATATGATCTATAAAGACTACAATAAACAGATCAAGGAAATATCTAAATAATATATTCATTAAATCCATAAATATTGTAGGGGAATTATTAATACAAAATGGAATAATTTTATATCCATAGTTTTGATACATTTTATGTAATTTTTTCTTGTGTATACACTTATTCTTGAACATGTATTTTTGATATCCTGAATAGATTTCAATCATGGAAATGTATTTAGTTCAATGAGGTTGATAACACCGGTCATCAACATGGAGAAAAAGAAACTTTTTATTTATTGTGATATTTTTGTACACCAATAATTAATTCAAAGTATCATTCATCTATATTTATTTTTCAAAAAAGTAATATGTGCACCACATGGTGAGGCATAGGGAAGAATGATTCCCTTATCAAGTTATTGAGGGAGATTCTTCTTTAATTATTGCAACAAAATCAATGTTATTCTATAGGGGGTCTTGGAAATTACTATCATACAAGGTATGAGTTGTAAATGGAAATAACCATCTGGTTTATGTGGAAGGGTGCCCAACTCTTTGAGAAAGACATCCAAAAAATCATAAACAATAAGAATATCAATGATGTTGAGTTTCTCCCAAACCATT
This sequence comes from Viscum album, assembly GCA_963277665.1. Lineage (NCBI taxonomy): Eukaryota > Viridiplantae > Streptophyta > Magnoliopsida > Santalales > Viscaceae > Viscum > Viscum album. The sequence goes on along the minus strand of OY728127.1, from coordinate 1,953,893,202 downwards.
TGAGAAAAAAATTCCTTATGAATGGGAATTAAGACCCATTATATGTATGAAATATCTATAGGAATTTCCCAAATATCATCACATTGAAAAAAGAAAATTTTTTTTTTTGACTTATCAATCATAAATTCCATTCCTTAAATATTAATATGGGTATCGTGAAAAGAAATCTAATACAAGCGTAGGAAGACATCAAATTGTACTAGAGGAAGAATGATAATAAATTCATGATACACATTCAAATAAACATCAACTGGAGAGGAATCATATACTTGGGTTGTGATCATCATACCATTTGTAATTATATCTAATAATGCCACACAAAATCATTTGGGTCGAATCTTAATACCCTTATAAAATTCATTATATTTGAAAGAGTGTATATATCTATAATAAAATAAGTCATTTTTAGTTCTAGAATAAATTGATGGTGTACCTTTCACAATGTCATTATCACACCCCTCAATTTGAAATAGTGATCGCATCATATTTACCATTTTACTTATTCTTAATAGGTTACTAAAACCTTTCATCATGACTAACCTTCTAGTTTGGGCACTGGTCAACATAATCCTAATTCCCCTTACACATGAGGCACATATGTGTTTGAGGTTCATTATTTTCAACTTTATATCAATTTTCATTATTATCTTTCTTCTTTATATTACTTCAATAAGAAAATTACCAATTAACTTCAGTATTGCCCATAAAATATTCATCAGAACCCTAAAGAATATTTTATAAATTCTTATTACAACACTTATAGCATAAAATATAGATATTTTCATTATCTTTAGGGTTTTTTTTATTTTAATTTTCAATCGATCTTCCTTTTCTTATCAAAGCCATGAGATTTTTATATAACTCAAACCTCAATTTCAAATTTTATTACAAAGTGAAAAATATCTACATAGCATCCAATGTCTCTTATGTCTAACACCCTTGTAAGACATGGTTTTATACCACTGAGGAATCATTCAATCTTACATTCTGGTTGGATAACAATTCGAAAAGAATACCTCACTAGTGTTTTAAAATTATCCTCAAATGTATAAAAAAATTAATCGTCCCTTTAATTTAAACTGAGAATCATTTCGCTGACTTCTTATTAAGAATATAATGAAATTACTTATTGAGTAATATGTTTTAAACTCATCCCAATCCTTGGATTCAATTTACCCTTGTTTAATTTTATTCTTGATTAGAGTCCATCACTGGTCCACTTATCCTTCTAAATGATAAACAATAAAAATTAAATTATGATCTTAAAAACATTAGATAATGAAATTTTCTTTAGTGGTATTGATCCATTTTCCATCTGCTAATCTATCAGAAGACAAAATAAAAGAATATGGATTTTTAATCAATAAGGACTCAATTGAACTTTGTTCCCTCCATTTATTATTTATAATTTTAGAAAAATCATATCTTGATAAACATGTGTGATCATAGAAATAAGATATTTCATTTGAAATCCAATATAATTTGGATGCTCATAAGGAAAACCATTGTTTTTTCCATCACACTCATCATTAACACAGTTCCTTTGGGTTCCATCCATTGACTTCTCCCAAAAAACATCATGTAAGAAGCAATAGTCATAGTGGAAAACTGCATAATAATTGAAATTGGTATAAGATTACTAAATTATGATACATATTCTAATAATGAAACCTTTGGGTTTTTCAAGGATATTAATAGATAACTTTTACTTATATCCTTCAGAGTGGTTTTTAATTAGTTTATGAATTTTTAATGTATATCCCTTTAAAGTTACATACCAAGTGTGTAGCAAAGTCTGTTTTCTTTCACCAGTTCTTGATCGATTCTAGCTTGATATATTATTTTCTTGGTTGCAAACCTGTCAACATCTATGATAGAGACACATCCACTTGTATTATCTACACATGGATTTATTCCAATGAAACCACTCACTACATCCTTTACTAAAATTCTAGGACATTTTCTAATACATTGAATCATTCTTAAAATTTCCCTTCAAAACATGTCCTAAAAAATTTTACTAATTTTTTCTAATCATATATTCCCATGTTTTAGTACACTTTTGATCTAAAACAACTATACCAGCCCTCACATCACATAAATAGACTTTACATAACTTTTTTTCAACATTAATCACTTTACACAAACACATTACCAATGAATGAATTATTTTTTAGCCTTTTGAAACATGTGAACATAAACACTAGTACATGTGTGAGTCGAAATATGTTCTACATGAATTTAACCCTTTATAGTCACATAATAAATAATTCATATATTTAGGAACCGGCAAATTGAAACATAAGAAAAGTTTGATCTTAGATGATCAGTAAGGGTAAGAATGGGATAAATGTAAGCCTAATTTGGAGCATATGGGTATGATAACATGATCAAAACAATAGAAGATCATACACTACATATAAAATATCATAATCAATATCCATGAAAAAATACTGCTAGTTCATAAGACATGAATTATAAGGTAATAAAGAGCATAATCCATAAAATAATAACATATGAATAATATATGGAATTTTTAATGACACATAAAAATATAAAATTAATTTCCTAATAATTATGTTTTACATATAAGGCCATCTTTTTGGGGTGGGTTCACTTCCCGAATGATCTTATTAGTCATTGTCTACTCCCATGACCATCTTAGTAGTTGAGGTTCACTACGAAGACCATTTTAGTATACGGTTTCCAAAACTGAATAGATTTTACTCCCTATTAAATCTATTTTTATATAATGATATATAAATATTTACCTAATTAATTGGGGGATGATATAGTTACCACTCATATCAAAATGATTTCTTATATATGTGTGCCAAAAGATTATAAAAATTTAACATATCATAACCCATAAAATGAAATGGGTGTCATAAACATGTCATCATATCTGAACCTATGGAAAAGAGATAGGTTTTATTATCATTTCATCAAATAATATCCCATTAAAATAAGTAGGTTTCAAAATAATATAACCAATCAATGAGAAATATTTTTCATAAATAACATTCCATCAAAAAATAAACCATTCCAAGAAGGTATATGAATTGAACCCTTAGATCATATACCCAGTATTGAACGAGTAATAATAATGTAGGTCATATAATATGAAAAATATTTTTGAAACACCTTAAAAAACATTTCATGATGAAAATAACATTTTCTATTTAAAAAAACATTTTAATACATAAGGAATTTTGAAAAAAAATCATTGAAAATAACATTAATAACATAAAAAGAATCATTAAACCCCATTTTAAAAACATTTCTGAAACCTAAATCCTTTTTATAATCCCTTATTCTTTTAAATTGATATTAATAAATCATTTAAAAAATATAATTGTTTAAAAGTCCTTTTTTGAATAAGTCATATTTCCAATCGTAGAGAGAAATAACATTTTCCTATCTCGAAAATATTTTATTAGTTTTATTATGAACCATAGAGTGGAAAAATTGTTACAATAATTTAAAATATCATGAATTATGAGAGTATAATAATATTCATGGGAATTATTTGGAGATATATCATAATATTTCATTAATGGAAGTATAATAATAAAAAATACGAATTAATGATGTGATTATTACAACAAAACCTTACCACATTGGTAAATTTAAATAAATATCCCTCTGAAATAATAATAATAAAAGAATAACATTTCTATAAAACAAGGATTTTAAAGATAAAAAATTTCAATCGATTTATGTAAACCTCGTAAGAGAATGTGGGTTCATAACATAAGATATATCTCAAAAAGGAAAATTTAGATAAAATTACATTACTAATTTTTTACCTTTTGAAATTTATACCTCATGAAATAGAGATATTAATGGATATATAAATATTCATAAATTTATCATTAAAAATAATATAATAAATTCCTAGAAACTATATGCACCATATAAATGAAATGACTAGTTAGTAATGGATAATTCACAAAGAAATTAAGTGAGACTAGAAATCCCGTTAAAATTTGAGTATCTTTTAAATTGTGAAATGAATGAATGAATAAAATCAATTTAAACTTATAATATCACAATATATATTAAATTTTTTATATAAAAATTCATAGGGAAGTATATAATCAATATAAAATTAATTTTGTACATAATAAAAAATAAGTCATAGGGGAATTTAAATTGAGATGAAACCCCTTACCTTATATCTTAACTCTCATCATACTCATTAAAAACTCCTAAATATTAAATATAAATTTCATAGAACAATATTAATGAACCATATTAAATTATATAATATCATAACACATTTACATATGAATTTATCTTACCTGTTTATTAACAATTCCATGTTGAATCTATGTTTTTGGGGAACAACCGCTTTGATTTTCATAGATGTTTTCACAAGTTATTCTTGGTCAGTTACATTTATCACAATATACTTATTCCAATAATTTAAAACATTATTTAAGTATCAAATATATTGATTTTATATTTGTTTATAAAAAACACATAAATCTGAAATTAAATACACAATTCATGGAGACGGTATGTCATACAAACGCATGAATGTTATTTCCATTTTCATGTCATATTGAGTAACAGAATAATAAATGGTATATATATATATTCATTATAATATCATTAATATTTCATAAAATTCACAAATTATTAATTAATCCACCCAAAATTAATTACATGTAAAGCATGAATGAATCACATCGCTTTGAGGAGGCGGTAGTCGGCATGTCCAAAAATGATGTTGTCGTATACTCTCAAAGTGAATGATTGAATTTATGAGTTATATAATAATTAAATATGACTAAATACATCATAAATATCATATTAAAATACTAATTCTATCATTATTCCCAACCCTAAGTGGTGGTAAGGGATAAACGAAGGACATCGGTTCAGGAGGCATTAGTCTGACGTACACACGAATGGTTATTGCATACCCATTTTGATGGAAGTTTATGGTGGTGTAGTTAATTCACTTAAAAAATCATCTCAGTATATTTTTGATACTATGGTTTTTATATATGTTGTATATAACATGAATTATATTGGTAGAATAAAAAATACATTAATGGATGTTGAAGGACGTTATCTCTAATTCTGGTAACCCTTTTTGCTTTTCATCAATGGAATTTCATTGTTATATTTATGATAATAATTTGGAATATATTATTAGAGGATGGTTTTGGGTAGATATTATTATATTTATTTTTTGATAAAATGGTTTTTATAGGTGTGGAGAAGTGTTGGGTGTTAGTGCACATTTATAGGGGAGGAGGAGTGACATTATTGTAAATATAAAAAGGTAAACACTATTGTGATTTCAACCATACAAAATATTTCTCCTATAATGGTCCATATTAGAGACAAAAAAAGTAAATTATCAAAATACCTCTATACAATGCATTTTGGTATTGTTTAAGGTAATTTTAACACAATATTTTTCAAGTTTAACCACTATGTAATATTTTTTTACCTTATTCATTGTAATTAATTTTAATTTCATTCACTAATTTCATTAGTAAAATATTAAATTTAACTTATCAGAAATTATAAATTATTAATATTCCAAATATTGAATACATTTCACAAAATTTTATTGACATAAATAGGAGAAATTATTTTAAATTAATCCCACAAACGGGATGAGGTAATGAGTTTTTAAAGTCTAAAACTTCCAAATATTGGAATGGATCTATATCCAATTACAATGTAAAACTAGTTAAAAAGACATAAATTATATTAATTTATATATTAATGATATAGTTATGTTATAAAATTAAATTGAAATATAGTTTATATTTATAAGTACATTAAAAAAATGTTTTCAATTGAAATTCATTAATTTTCACTATTCATCAAAAAAATAAAACAATTCATTAAAATCCCAAAAAATAACCCTAAGATAATTTTTAAATTCCAATAAAAATATTAATTATACTTATAAAATTAATTTATTGTAAGTTTCGAAAATTAATTTTATTATATTTCACAAAGGTACATTTATAAGATGTTCTATTGAGAAAAATTGTATTTTTTGAAACATTTAATCATTACGGGAAAATATATGTTTGATTATAAATGTGACTTATTTATATTAAACCATTATAAATACTATTTAAACATTAGTTATTTATATTAATATTACTATTTTTTATTGATATGTTAAAATTATATTGTTTAAATAGTCATAATAAAAATGTTGTTTTGTTGAAAAACATAGTTGTCTATATTGCTTGATAAGCCAATGTTTCATGTAGTACATTATTTTGTTGTTTTATAATATAAAATATTCTAACAGGGTGTACAATTCAACACATGAAATCAATGAAATTTAACTCATTAAAAAAGTTACATAAAAACTCATGATGTTACATTCTACCCCCCTTAAAATTAATTCCCCATAGAAATTTATCATTCTCATATAAAAAAACTAGGATAAATTTTCCTAGTCTGATCCAAATGTTCTTATATAGCTTCCTCTAAATGGTTTTTTCTCTAAAATAATATTGACAAGGTGAGTGGTCTTGTTTCATAGAATATTCTTTATATGATGCACAATTTATATGCATTATTCTTCATAAGAAAGATAATCATCTCATGGTATGACTTCTCGGTGTAATGAATGTGAAGGATATGGTATGTAAGTCCTTATGAGAGATAAATGGAACACATCATTAGCATGGGAAATTTTTTGTGGACACTCCAAGTGATAGGATACCATCCGTAAATGAGGAAGAATTTCGAAGTGACTAATATACCACTTTCTATGTTTCCATTTCTTCCCGAATATCATAACCGTATTCTATGGATAAACTCATAGAAACACCTTCTCAAAGAATTGAAATTATAGATTAGATTGATGATACACTACAAAACATTTCTTTTGATTTTGTGTTTCCTTGATTATTTTCTAAATGGTTCTCACATTCTCATACATTTCTTCCATGATCTCATGTCTTAATAGCTTTCTTTCTCTATCTTAATTATAAAACATTAGAGTTCTAAATTTATTCCCATAGAGATATTCATAAGGATCTATCTGAAATATTGATTCAAAAAAACATTCTTAAGAAAACATAACTAGTGGTAGTTTTTGAACCCAACCTCCTTTTAAATACAGAAAAAATATCTTAAGATATCATATAGACTACGAATTTTTTCTTTAAATTGGACATTACTATGAGGATGATAAGTAGTAACAAAAATCAATTTTTTATAAATGGATTTTTGAATATTTCACCCAAAAAATAGAGCTAAACCTCATATCATGATCAGAAAGGATTGAATGTGGTATACTATGTATCATTTCCACTTCTTTAATATAAATCCTATAAATCATGTTTAGAGATAATTATTCTCTAGTAGTGATATAGTGTGATGAATTAGTATAGAAACTTACTACCACCCATATTACATTATTTCCATGAGTGGTTTTGGGATGTCCAAATAAAAATTCCAGAATAATGTTCTCTCATTTTTATTCATGTATGGGTAATGGATGCAACATCTACTTAGACATTTTTATTTCAACTATCACTTGATTACACACCACAGATCGAGATGAAAGATTTGTGACATCTCTATTCAAACCATACCACAATATGTATTCAACATAATCTCTATACAACTTCATACTTACAGGATAAATAGATAATGAAGAGCTCTGAGATTCCTCTAATGTTATGACCCGACCCAAAGGGGCTCATGCCGCGACTCCCCAAGCTTGCCTCCAATAGCCCAGGGGCTGGCATTTAGCGCTATGTAGGCTATCACACACAAACGAGACATTAAGAAAAGGTACCTATACATATGCACCCACAAACACCTCCATGCAACTATAAAGAGGTATAAAAATGAATAGTAAATGCATGCATACAACTATCACAAACCAAAGTGAAACAGTAGTACAAAAAGGAATAAGTAGGACCCACCAAAATGAAACTACAAAGGCGTCTATCCTTTCAAAAGCACCACCAGAAAGCTCCTCGGCACACCACCAATAAGACTCCAATGTCAGTCCCACTCACTCATCACCGGTTGCTCCAGGTCCTCCTGGGATTCCGTCGAAAGGCATGTGGTCTGCAGAAGACACAAACATGTGAGGGAAATGCCCGTGCAGGGTTGAGTATAAAAATACTCAGTAGGCACCTAAAAACCCAAAAACAAAAGAGAGAAACTGAATTGAAATAGTCCACTCATCCCAACCAGAGGAAACCCAGACGAATGAAAAACTCCATCTCATGACCATCCTCGACTAAACAAAACCAGTCTGCTCAACTTAGGTGTATGCCCATACATATACCATGATCAATCCAGATATACCCATATCGTGCACCAAGCCACATGAGGAACCAACCTCATCACCTTCAATTGTTCAAAACCATGAGAGAAAACTCCATGATCAATGTCATCCCATATGCCACTTGTCTGAGAGATACACTCCAACGGGTCCCACACAAATATCTCATACGCTCACTCGAGAGATCATGCCCGTCGGATATCATCACTAAGGATGCCTTACTGAAACAACATAAACACCAAACTCCTCGGATAGGATATCTATCCTAGGGAACACTAGAGTATTCCAGAACCCACACCGGTATATGAAGTTCTCATAGATAGGGGATCACTCCAAGGGTCTGTTGGGGGATACCACAACCCTATCTGGCATTCGTAGATCTCACAGACAGGGGATCACTCTCAGGATCTACCGGGGGATACCACAACCTAATTTGGCATTCGACAGAAACACATCACTCAGATAGAGAATATTCACCCGTGTCACGAAGGTCATGATGATACCGAAACCCTATATGGTACATCTCTCACTATAGGGGATTGAACTGATGATGCCGAAACCCTACAGAAACCACGCGTTGAGTAGGGGATCGTATAACCAATTATACCGCAACACTATTATAATCCCATGTGGAGTTGGGGATCGTATACCCAACTATTCCACAACCCTACTAATCATATCCCACTACATAGGGGATCATATTCCTTATGATTCCACAAAACCTATGGGTTTAACCTTCTAGATAGTGGATCACCACCCGGGGATAAGTGGTCACAGCGATACCAAGAACCCGATCTTGGGAAACGATGCTAGAGGATCCCGCCCCGGGCCCATCGGAGGTATGCCACAACTCTAACAGATTAAACATCCTATCGAGAGGATCAAAAACCTATACTAATATTGTGATGTCTCACAAACCCTTGTATGAATGAACCAAGGGAGAACCCTCACCCATTGCTGGTCCAAACGTCGCTAACCCAAGCAACCCACCACAACACCACACCGTGCACATCCATGGGCGATACTGAAGCCACCATCATGATCCACGTGGAAAACATGCTTGAGAGGCAGTTTACTCACATGAAATGGACCACCGGTGAACAAGGTACTACTCACCATAACCATCCAATGTGGGGCCCATGCTACAATCCCGAAGCACATCAAGTGGATCATACAACTACGATCCCCTAGGAAAAACACATGAGATCAACTACTCGATCTTCCCAAACGGACACGTAGTGAAAAAGGTACTATTCACTAAAGGAAACCTGGGTGGGGCCCACACAATGATCCCAAAACTCGTCAAGTGGATCATACCATTGTGATCCCCTCAGGAAAACACACGAGATTGACTACTCAATTGTCTCAAACGGACAACCTATAGAAACAATGTGTTTCTCCGCAAATGCTGGAACCCAGCCTCCGGGGGCCCACACCCTGTATTCTATCCCAACACCCAAAAACAATCTTGAAAAGTTGGTCGTACCATCATGGCCTCAACTCCACCGATAGAACAATATTTGGACACTCAGTGAAAGAGTTATGACGGATCGAAGTTGAAAAAAATAAAATATTATAATTATTTTCAACGTTTCATGGCCATGGGCCAAAAACCCAACTCACAAAAATTATCTAAAGAATCTCAAGAGGTCTTTCACAATGCAAGATTCATGTCGCCGCAAACAGATATCAAATCGGACACCCGGTTTGCGAGTTATAGGGGTTTAAAAAACCCCCCAGGAAAACCTGGCCAAACCACCGCCTTCCTCGCCGGAAACCACCATGTCGTGGCCGGAAACCACCGTGCAGGAGCCAGAATCTGTTACGCTTCCACATTGCTACCACCACCCTCACCGTAATCTACCATAGCTGCCACCAGAATCTGTTTCTTCCACCGGAAGGCTTTTGGGTGCCATCAGAATCACGCCGGTGCTCCAAATTCTGATCTCTAACATGTTTCTGAATGCTCGGGACCCGAACTACAGAAACCCTTTGAAGATTTAAAGAAAAACTACACAAAATGGGATACAGTATTTTAAAAATCAAACCTCCTACCTTTTGGCAGATCGTCGATGCTTTGGGCGCTCCTCTGGGGTAGCTGCTCGATCTGGGAGCGACCGCCGTCAAGTTCTGAGATCGACGACACTTCATTTGTTCGATTTGGTGGATCAATAATGAAGAATGGTGGAAGGAGGAGAGGGTAAGTGTTTCACCAATGTGAAGGGAGTAGGGGGTTTTGATTGATATTATTTTTATTAATTAATTAATTCAACAACCATATACGCCACAACCAAACCTCCCGGCGCGGAGAGGTTTGGGTCTCCCCTAGGGTAAACACGAAATTTTGAATGCTACTGTGCACTCAGAATTGTGATTCGAGACTCTTTTCAGAGGTTATTCAATCCGACACATGTAAATAAACTTATCCATTTATTTACAAAAACATCCTTGGTGGATTTTCTCATAGGAGGCATGCGCCCGCATAGTTTACACCTCGCCTAGGGTAAACGACATGCTCCAGACATAATGGTGCCCTCAAATTCCAGTTCTGAGCTACTGTTTATAAGATAACACACCCCCGCCTCATGTATCGTATAAAAATACTTAATATTTTTATAAAATTTATTCCGAGAACACCGGGCCTCAGAATCGCATTCCGACTTCGCTCATAGTTCTGGAATTATTCAAAGGAATGTTTCAAAGTCTAATAGGGCCAAAACCCAAGTCACTACATCCTCAATACACTAAATAATCCCTACCATAGAACTTTTCATCTCCAAAAATCCATAAGAATAAGGAAATAAACTCTACTCTCAACTGGGTCTCCCACGCCAGCATATTCACCAAAAAACACCCCTACCTAAACACATAAGTCAGAGGGACTCATACACCACACATCAACACTATCCGCTTTGGGCGGCACTAACTCACCCATAGAGTTTTGATTGCATCACAAAAACACGTCTCGTTGGGGGGAGGATCCATCTTCCTCACGTATTCGAAGAACGCTAAACAACACTAACACATGGTTTTATGAACTCCCAGAGAAAAACATGAGAAAACAAAGAAAATGGAAAGGTACCGGTAAACAGTGTCTAACAAACTACTGTAGAAAGTAGAAAGGACACAAGGCATACCTCGATTTATCTGCGGAGCCTCTAGGTCAATAGCCTCCAGGTCATGCAGCTATCCTCTCCCTCGTCCACCAGTTCCCTGATATTTCCATGGTCCACCTGGGTGTGGGGGTGGTGGCAACTGATACCGCCTACCACCTCCTGCTACTGCACTAGATCCATCACCACGTCCACTTCCATGCTCAATATGCAACCACTGACAAGGTGGTATGTCGACTGGCTCCCTATCAGCAGCATGACGGGTCGGAATATCTCTAGAAATATGTCCATGACCATCACAAGCATAACACCACCAATCCTACGGCAGACCAAAACTGGAATGCGAGCCCTGTGAGCCCTGAGTCTTAGATACTCCATCCTGGGGTCACCCCTGAAACATGGGCCATGTCCAAACACCTAATTCTATCATCGGATACCAAATTCCAATCAAACTAATGAAGTCTTAGTTATCGCATGCCCAACATGAACATGAAGGATTTGCACGGCCATAAATCTCTCCATGACTAGGGCCCTTTCAAGCACTTCAGCATAGATGGGAGGACACAAGTAAATGACACATACTCAGATGTCTCTTTGTAGGACATGCTCGAAGGTCTGAGCCCTAATGAACGGGTATCAAACCATATTTAGGGTATAGTGCGATAGGTATGTAAACCTCATTGAGTACTCTGACATAGTCATTCCCTCCTACAAAAGCTGCAGAAGCTCCTGAATCCGTACATACCTCACTGTCACCATATAGAACTCTTCCTAGAAGAGATGCTCAAACTCTGCCCACATGAGTGTCTCCTCATCATGGGACTACATCACCAAACTCCACCATCGCCAGGTCGAACCATGTAGAAGGCTCACCGCTAGGACCACCATCTGATCTGGGTGTGTCATCACCAAGAAGAAAACTCAGGAGGCTACTTCGAGCCAGTCATCATCTGCATGAGTGTCTAGATCACCCCTAAACCTCAGAGGTCTGGAACTCGTGTAGCGCACTTAGCCTACATGCATCCTCATATTGTACTACCAACACAACCAGCTACATGAAAGGTGGTGGCTCAACTGGCGGACCTCCTAGAGGTCCATCCTGAGAACCTACACCCTTGTCCATAACCTCTACATGTGGAGGATCGTCACCGCAATCTTGCTGCAGAAACCTCACTGGCTGTCGTCGTGGAGGCATCCTGAAATATAATCAAGATGCTTCATGGTCAAAGAGTATATCTGGAGTGCTGAATCAAGAAGAAAAATAGAACCCCAAAAAACTAGTCCTATATGATGCATGTACCATTATGTCCCTGCGGCTATTGTCCAAATTTCGTGAGATGAAATGGAGGTTATCAGAATCCTAGTGAATGGATATGCTAGCCGCCGCACCAACATTGGAATCCTAGGCCTGAAAGCCGAACTTGAAACATCTTGACACTACCACTATGAAACCCAAACCAAACTCAAAGCTAGACCAGCTACGCTCTGAGATCCCAAAAGGTGGTCCCTCCTCTGATACCACTCTTTCACAACCCAACCCAATGGGGTTGGTGTCTTGCGCTGAGTAGGCTATCACACACAAGGGGGGAATTATCCTAAGGCACCTATACACACGCACCCACAAACACCTCCATGAAACTGTGCATAGATATATAAAACTGAATAGTAAATGAATGCATACAACTATCCCAATCCAGAGTGTAATAGTAGTACAAAAAGGGAAAAAATAGGGACCACCAAAAGGAAACTAAAAAGGTGTTCATCCAGCCAAAAGCACCACCAGAAATCTCCTTGGAAAAGCTCTGTTAAGACTCCACAGTTAGTCCCGCTCACTTTGAACCTCCAGCTCTAGGTCTTCCTGGGACTCCTTCGAAAGGCATGTGGTCTACACAAAACACAAACCTGTGCGGGAAAATACCATGTAGGGGTGAGTATAAAAATACTCAATAGGAACCACAAAAACCCAAAACAAAAGAGAGCAACTTAATGGCAACATTCCACTCATCCTAACCATAGGGAACCCTTAAGAGAGAGAAACTCCATCTCATGACCATCCTCAGCTAAACACAACTAGTCAGCTCAACTCAGGTGTATGCCCATACATATACCATGAGATATCCTAATATACCTAGCTCACGGACCAAGACACATGAGGTACCGACCTAATCACCAGCAGCGGTTCAAAACCAGGAAAGTAAACTCCACGATCACTGTCAACCCAGATGACACTCATCCAAGAGATACACTCCACCGGGTCCCACACAAACATCTTAGATGCTCACCCAAGATATCACTCCATTAGAATATCTCCACTGAGGAAGCCTCGCTGAAACAACATAAACAAAAAATCATGCCACAAACCCTACAGGGTAAACCTTCTAGATAGGGGATCATCGCACGGGGATAAGTGGTCACAATGATACCTAGAACCCGATCTAGGGAAACGATGCTAGAGGATCCCGATCCAGGCCAACAAGAGGGATGCCAAAACTCTAACAGATTAAAAATACCATCAAGAGGATCAAAAACCTATACTATGGTTGTGATGCAGCATGAACCCTCATAGGAATGAACCAAGGGAGCACCCTCAACCACTGTTTGTCCAAACATCACTATCCCATGCGACCCACCACAACGCCACACCGCGCACCTCCAAGGATGGTAATGAGGCCACCATCGCGATCCAAATAGAAAAACACATAGGATAGGTGGATTAATCACCTAAAACGAACAACGGGTGAACAAGATACTATTCATTGTATCCTGCCTGTGTGGGGCCCACACTATGATCCCGAAACTTATCAAGCAGATCATACCATTGTGATCCCCTTGGAAAAACACATGGGCTCGACTACTCGATCATCCCAAATGGACACCCGGTGAAAAAGGTGTTATTCACCAAAGACAGCCTGGGTGGGGCCCACACCACGATCCTGAAACTTTTCAAGAGGATCACATAATTGCGATCCCCTCGGAAAAAACACAGGATCGAATACTCGATCGTCCAAAACGGACACCCAGCGGAAAAAGAGAGTTTCTCCACAACCGCCATAACATGGCCTCATAGGGCCCACACCCTGTTCTATGTCCTAAGACCCAGAAACTATCTTTGAAGGTTTTTTGTCCTTCAGGGCCTCAATGCCACTAACAGCATGTCATTTGGACACTCCGTGATGAAGTTATGGCAGATCGAAGTTGAAAATAATAAAATATTATTATTATTTTCAATGTTTCATGGCCTCGGGCCAAAAATCAGACTCAAAAAAATTCTCTAAATAATCTCAAGAGGTCTGTCTGGATTCAAGATTCGCATCTCTTCAAATGGCTCTGAAATCGGACTCCCATTTTGCGAGTTACATGGGTTTAAAGAACCCCTGAAAAAACCTGGTCAGACCACCGCCTGCCTCACCGAAAACCACTATGCTGCCACAGGAAACCAATACACCAGGGCTGGAATCTACTGTGCTACTTCCGCACTTGCCCAAATCCGCCATAGCTGCTGTTGGAATCAAGGTTATCCACCGGAAAACTTCTGGGAGCCACCAGAATCACATCGGTGCTCCAAATTCAAATCTGTAACATGTTTTGGAAAGATCGGGACTCGAACTACACAACCCCTATGACTATTTGAATAAAAATAACACAAAAAAACAAGAACTGGGATTCTAAACTCAAACCACCTAACTTTTGGAAGATTGAAGATGCTTTGCACACTCCGTTGCTACCGTTGCTCGATCTAGGAGGAACCGCCGTCAAAATCTGTGACCGATGGCGCTTCATTAGCTTGAATTGGTGGATAGACGGTGAAGAATGGAGGAAGGAAGGGAGGGGATGAATTTTTCCAATTTGAAGGGAGTAGGGGGTGTTTATTGATATTATTATTATTATTAATTCATTCATTCATTCATTCAACAACCATCTACGCCCCCGACCAAACCTCACGGCGCAGAGAAGTTTGGGTCTCCCCTAGGGTAAACCTGTCATTCTAAATGCAACAGCCTACACAAAATTGTGATCTGAGACACCATTCAGATGTTATTCAAGCCGACGCTTGTAAAAAAATATTTCCATTTATTTATGAAAACGCCCATGGTGGCTTTTCTCACAATAGGCCCATGCCCGCAAAGTTTACACCATGCCTAGGGTAAACGACACGCTCCGGATGCAACCATCCCCTTAGATTCCCATTCTATGATTCCATTTAAGAGATAACACAACCCTTCCAAGTGCATAGTATAAAAATACATAATATTTTTATAAAATTTATTTTGAGCACACCGGGCCTCAGAATCGCATGTCTTCTTCCCGCCTAGTTCTGTAATTATTCAAAGGAATTTTTCAATCTCTGATATGACCAAAACATGAGTCGCTACATCTAACAAATCCTTCATTGAATATATTATATTTGGAACACAAAAATGGATCCTGAACCCCATCATTCCATCTAGATTAAGTTTAAACACATAAATATTTACAACCTTCTTCTATAGTTCTTCTTCTTCATTGTGTGCCTAATTAATCTTCACAATGATAGAGGAATGAATATTGTAATGATTAATAAAAAAATTTCCCCATAACATTATGATTTATAGATATATCCTTTTAAAATCTATAAATATTCGATATTTTTTGATCCTCATCATGGATAAGATAACACAATCTTTTTTACTCAGATAATCAGATATGTTGTTCACTTTCCCAAGGTGAGAGTGTTTTGAGTAATCATAATCCTTTTTCATCTCTGAACATATTTTCTTGAACATGTTCAATTTCTATTGTGTGACCATATACTTTAAACTTTATTGATCTGTATATATTTTAATCTCTTCCCCATAAAGATAATCCCTCCAAATATTTTAAAAAAATATCATAGCTAACATTAAATCATGAGTTGGGTAATTTTTCTTATTAATATTCAATGTTCATGAGGCATATTCTAAAACCATGATATTATTTATAATAAAACATCTTAATCTCTTCATGGAAGAATCGTTATTTATTAAAAACACTTATCTATTATACTATAATGTAATCCCATGTGTGCTAACTATCCATTAATTTAGTTCCTTGAAATTTCCTTATATTCAATTATTGAGAGAAGCTTGGGATCTTTGGAGTTGATATATTCATAAGATTTTATATTCATGAGGAATTCTCTACAGCACATTGATAATATCAAAATAAAATATGGAAAATATATATCTAGGTCATGATTTTTTGTATGGTCCATCATTCAATTGCTTCTTTCTTTGATGGATCTACTACTATACCCTCTTTGGATATTACATTAACTACAAATAAAATATTTGGCACAAATAATTCACAATTTGTAAATTTTTCATATACTTTTTCCTTTCTTAGGGAATTTATTACATTTATATAATGGTCTTCATGAAATTACTTTCTCTTTGATTAGATAAAAATATCAACTTTAAATACTATAAAAAACTAATAAAGGTAATCTCTGTAGAATGTTATCACAAAATACATAAAAATTGAAATTGTTTTAGTAAGACCAAAGTAAATTACCATATATTCATATTTTACATAAATTTTAGGAAAGTTCATCATGGTTATATAATCATTCTTGACCATCAATTTATGATATCTATAATGAAGGATAATCTTGAAATGTTGTTGTCTACGGATAGTTGTCCAAATAAGTCATCAATACGGGGAAGATAATACTTATTCCTAATTGAGATTGTTTATCAACTCCCAATTATAAATTTATATTCACATTTATCAATATTTATTTTTCATATAATAGAATTGGTTCTCAAAAAGGTGACACACTGGGACATGTTAATCCCTTTTCAATATTTTTGGAGTTACCTTTCCAATTTTTTCAACTCAACCAATACAATTCTATAGGGAGTCATAAAATTTATGAAGGACCATGTATGGTTTTTATTAATAAATCAAAATTAACTTTTTCAAAAGGATAAGAAAATATTCTTAGAAGTACATTATCAAATTTTCATACAATTGGAATATCATTGATGTCAAATTTCTCCCCAACTATTAGAAATAAACATATCTTATTAATAAGAATTTTGACCCATACAGTTGATTCAAACCCCATAGGTTTTCCATAATTATTACCACATTGATATATGAACATAGTTTTCTTTGAAAAATAAAACATAAAATTACTTTCTCAACAATTGATATGGGATTTTGGTAGAGAAAGCTAATACATGTTTAAGATTACCTAAAATTAAACCAGAGGAAGAATGAAATGATTTTCAGGTAGCCCATTGCCATGAACATAAACTGGAGATGAACTATATACATGAGATTAGATCATCATACCATTAGAGATTTCCACTACTAATTCCACATCAAATCATTTGGTTTAAATATTTACACCATTAATAAATTATTTATATTTGAAAGAGTGGGTATAACCATAATAAAAAATGACATTATTAGTTATAAAATGGATAGAAAGTGTTCCTTTTACCAGGTCGTTATCACACACATCAAAAATTATGATACCATAATATTTCCCCTTTCCCTTCGATTTATATGTTTCATATTTTGATCATTATCAATAACCATCTATTTTTGGAACTAGTTGTCATAATTAATATTCTATTTAAACATGATCCATTAATTTGGTGAGGTTCATTCTATTGAAATTTATCTCTATTTTCCCTATTATATGTATTCTTCACATTAACAGTCAAATTCCTAATTACCATGCTTTCTTAACATAATGAAATTATTAGACCCCTTTAAAAAATTACTTCTACGATTCTTACAACACATAGATAATAAAGGAAGTTCAATATTCTTCCTTCTATGGATTTTATATTTTCCTTTGAACACTATATTGACATTCATTCCAATAAATTGAAAAATATCTAAAACATATGTTTCTATACTAAACCAGTATTGAAATATCTTGACATGAAATAACATTTCTAGAATATATAAATCATTACGCATATAGATGTAGGAATAAAATACTAGTGTAGTCCCTTTGGAAACATGGAAACATAAACCCATGTACATGTGTGAGATACATTATATCCGATTAGGTTCATCCTGACTATAGAAACTCTTATACACATCAAACATAATTCCTTTATTCACAACCTAGGGTAAAGTAAACATAAAAAGGTGGTAGCTTCTATCCTCAGAAATGGTAATCATTGGAGACATGTAAGAAAGATCCAAGGTATAAGGGTATTAGAACATGATTATAAAAATATGAAATCATACAACACATATCGAAGACATTAACATGAATCATGGTATAATTATTGGTTGTTCATAAGATATGAATTAAAAATATATAGAGAAAATAATCCATGAAAACATAGAATAGGTATAAAATGTTGAATTTTGGAAGACACAACCACAAATAAATTTATTTCTATAGTATCCAAGTCAACACATCCAAGACTATATTGGTAGTATAGGTTTTCTCCCTATACAATCTTAGTTGTCCCGATTCACTTCCATTTTCATCATGGTAGCATGAGTTTACTTTTCATATCATCTTAGTTGTAATTGTTCAATCCCATGGCCATCATAACATTAAAGGTTCATTCCCAATACCATCTTAGTCAATCTCTTGAGATATTTATATTTTTCCAATGCATTGGAGGGAGATATAGGTCTCACCCTTCTCAAAATAAAATCATACATAAATGTGCCAAAAAATAATAAATAAACATATCATAACCCATGAAATATAATCAGTATTATTAACATGTTATCATATCTTAAACTATGGAAAAAATAAATGATTCATAATCATTTCATCATAAACATTATCCATGAAAAAATGTTTTTTTCAAAAGCATATATCTCATGAATGATAAAGAGGTTCCATAAACAAAATTCCATCAAAAAATAATCAGTTAAGAGAAATAATATGAATTCAATCAATGAATGATTTCCCAAAAGGGCATCTGTAACACCAATAAATGTTATCTTAGAAGGTAAATAAATTAAAAATATCTTTTGAAAACATTTCATGATGAAAATATTATTTCAGCAGTAAAAATACTTTTTAAAACCAAAAACATTTTAGGAAACATTTTTCTCTAAAAATAGATTTAGAATATTACAATGGAATAATTTTAAACCCTAAAATGTTTTTTATATCTATTTTCCTTGAAAATGTGCTTCAAATATTTTTTGAAAACATTTTTGAAAACATATTTTTTTAATATAATAGATTTTTAACTAGAGAGATAGACGATTATATTTTCACTTTAAATAGTTATATTAAGTAAAAAATATATGATAAATGGAATTAATAAATGTATATATCTTGAATAAATACATTATAAGTGAACTCATAAGTTTATTGGGTTATGGATCATAAAATTTCATAATTGGAAGTGTAATCATGAATAATCTTGAAAGGAAATGAGATTGTCTCAATTAGCACGTGTAACATTGAATCATTGGATCATTCTCTCCATGATAGAAAAAAATTTCATAAAGCTCAAAATATCATTAATGAAATTAAATTCATTATTTATCTTGTAAAATTTAAGTATATACACCTCAATAGAGATTTTATGTGCACAATAAAACATGAGTCTCAAAGAAGGAAAATTGAGACAATACTATTTTACCTATTTCGTAATAGTTGAAACATAAATCCCATGAAATATATATCATAAAATTGATAAGTAAGATCCCATAAATTTATTTATAATAGACAAATAATAAATTCAGGTACACTATATACACCATACAAAAGTAATGGTTGGTGAATAAATCAAGTATCTCATGAAATTAAAAATTTGGATGATATCCCCTAACCTAGTGTCTTTAATTTATTCATACCTACTCCAAAAAACATTTTAAAAAATATAAACATATATAAATATTTTAAGAACCAATTTTTTATATCTAATACCATATATTTTTTGATTATTACCATATATTATATTCTTTTTAACCCTCTAAAGTTATGGTTTCACTACTGGTAAAATTCACTTTGTTCTTCATGTGTGTCTTAATTTATTATATCGTTGGTCTTTATACATATATCATGAATATAGAATGTAAAAAATGATATAATTATCATATATAACTATTATATTAGTATTATAATAATCTATATAATATATAATTATGAAATTTAATACACCATTCATGGAGATGGAATGTCGTACGTATGCATGAACGATGTTTGTGTTTTTATTATAGTATTGAAAGAAATAATATAAGTGACATATATATATATATAATTATTCAAGTATAATTATTAGAGAATATATATCATATTATTTCACTAAACTTATCCTTAATACATTAAAAATAGTGTATGAATGAATCCCATCTCTTTGAGGGGGCGGTAGTCCTCACATCCTCGAACGAAATTATAATATTGAATCCAAAAGGACAGTAAATGACATATGTGTTGTAAAAGGAATAAATAATATTTAATACATACTAAATATAATATATAACATATATAAATATATTTTCCCTCATACTTTCCACCATGATAGGACGTAATGAAAATTGAACATTCATTGTTTATTGAAATGGTAGTTTACCAGACACTTAAACAGTATATTTGATACCCGTTAGATAGAAATGTCTATATTTTTAGGTAAAACAATTAGAAAAAAAACATAATTGTATTTTGAGAATACTTTTGTTGTTATAAAATCATAGAAACATAAAGTGGAGGTGTGTTGAAGGAATAAAAGGACTTGAGAGAAGATGTTACCTTTTAATCAGGTAACTCTTTTGGGTTTGTACCAAAAGGATTCCTTGGATACCATTAATACCATGGGAATGATTCTAGGAGGATGGTAGGGAATTTGGGAGATAATTTTTGTAGAGTTCTGAAAAGGCTAGGTTCTTGATAGGTGTGAGTAGTTGGGAGGAAATGATCCCCTTTTATAGTGGAGGAGGAGTGGCACCCTTGTAAATTTTTGACGATAGAATTTCATCCACGTTTATCATATTGAATGTGAATCCAATAATGCTACATAGTTGAGAAAAGTGAATATAGGGTCAAAATATGGCCATAATATTGTATTTTGACTAGTTTTTTTGGTCTTTTCTGGTCTTAAATTAAATATTTAGTTCTTTGTTAAGCTTAATTTTAACTAAATCGATTTAATTAATTTTATTTATATTTACCAATATTTTTTATCAAATAAAAATTTATCCATATTAGAAATTATGAATTATTCTAGTTTAGAATACCGAATCCATTTTTCTATACAATAAACACATAATTGGAAGAAATTAATTTCAAATTAATCCCGCAGTCGGGTCGATAATGAGGGATTTTAAAGAATAATTGTTAATGAGTTTTCTTTGTTTTTATAAAAAATATAAAGGTGAAATTAGTTACAATTACCCAAATTGTATTAGTATATTATAATATAATATACTAAAACATTTAATAAATTTTAAAATATAATTACCCATACTAATAAATATGATGAAAAAGTAGTTTTTAATTAAAATCTAGTATTTTCACTATTCATTAAAACATGATGTTTCTCAAATAAATCATAATAATTCAACTTATGATAATTTAGAAATGATAAATCAAAAAATTATTTTTATTTTGAAATTTTATATTTATATATGTGTCTAAAGTTAATTCTTTCGCTTTTCACAGAAGGAAATTAAAAGAAGATTATTTGAGAAAATCATATTTTTAAAAATATAAGGACATTATCAAAAAAAATATCGTTCATTATCAATAGGTTTTAAATGTATAAAAAATTATAAAAAATTATTTAACAGTATTTATTACTATTAATGTTATTATTTTTAACAGCTAGGTTATAGTTATATCATTTGAATATTTCTAATAACTAAATGATGCTTCTTATACATATTTGTGTTGCATGTAACGTATGCCATGTTAGTGTTTCCTGTAACGTCTTCTAACTCGATGTTCTGTGTAATGTACATAGAGATGGTGTTGGGTAAAGTACACCAATTTGGTTCCATTTCAAATTAATTTTTTCCATAGTTCATTTTAAGACATAAAAAAAGTTTTATTTTTTTTAAAGAAACATCTATAAAAACATCGGGTTTTACAATCAACCCCCCCCCCACCATTAAATAAATTTATCCTATCAAATTCATCACTCATACAATAAAAGGGGACACTAATGATTAATCATATCCTCAACTTTCTACATAGCATCCTCTAACTTCTTGTTTCTCAGAAATATTCATTGGGTGAGTAGTCTTGTTTCGTAGAACATTCTTTTTATTATAAACAGTTTCAATAGGTTACTCCATAAAAGAAATATTCTCCTCAAGTGGTATGAACTCTTAGTTTAGTAAATGTGAATTTTCATGTAATTACTTTCTTTAAAAAGATATATGGAACAAATCATGGACATGATAGATATTATGAGGAAGCTATGATCGATAGGATAATATCCTCTTAGAATCAAGAATTTCAAAGGGACCAATATACCAATGTCATAGTTTACATTTTATCCAAAATCTCATTACCTTCATACATGGTGATATTTACAGAATACAATGTATAGAAACATCATGGTCTATATCACACAGATGGTTATCATCATAAAGTTTCTTACAATGTTGGGTTTCTTTGATATACAGCTGAATGGTTCGATCCTTCTCGACCATTTATTAAACAATCTCTTTCCCCAAAATCTTTATTTATAAAAAATAATCCCTCTATATTCGAGGTCTAAATTCCATCCCATAGATGGATTCATATCTTTTGATATAAATTCCTGAGTGAAATCTACTATTGAAAGCAAACTCAACAAGAGAAAGGTGTCAATCCCAACCACTATTGAAATATAGTGAACAAGATATCAATATAACCTCTAGTGTTAAAATTTTTATTTCATATATACCATCCATTTTAGGATGATAAGCAGTGATGAAACTCAATTTTTTATTATGTTTTTGCTAAATAATTCTTGAGAATTTTGAGTTAATCCACATATCTGGATACGATACATTGGAATGTTTTACTCCATGAACCCACACACTTACTTAATGTATATCTTGTCATGTTGATCCAGAAATAAGTATTTTGTAATAGTAATGAAGTGTTATGAATTAGTAAATTGATCGACTACCACCCATTTTAAATTAAACCCTTTATTAGTTTTTGGTATTCCAATGGGAAAATACATATTTATCTTCTCCCATTTCCATTCTTTTATAGGTACTGGTTGCAAAATCCTTTTATAATTTTGTCTTTCAACTTTAACATGTTGGCATACCATGCACTGAGATACAAACTCTATGATATCTCTATTCATTCCACCCCACTAGAAGTATTCATTAAATTCCATATAAATCAATGTTCTTTTAGGATGAATAGATAATGAAGAACTATGAGATTCTTCTAATATTTATTTCTTCAAATCTCAAAGGAAAGGAACACAAACAAGGTTCATGAACCTTATCATTAAATCGTAACAAAAGGATAGAATCTAGAGCATTCTTGAATTTATTTTACAACTCTTTATCGTCATCATGTTCCTCCTTAATCATCACGTGGATAGAGGGTTAAACACTCATTTCAGAAATATTAAACATTCCCCCTTCAATTAGGATTTCTAGCTCCATGATTTGAAAATAAAGAAATATTGGATCTTTTGGGATCCTCATCATGGATAAGATAAAATGATCCTTTTTACTCAAATCATCAACCAAATTGGTCACCTTCTAAGGGTGGTAATGTATTGAGAAGTTATAATCCATTATCAGTTCAAACCATCTTCTCTAATGCATGATCAACTCCTTTTGTGTGAATATATGTTTTAGACTTTTCTGATCTGTATATATATCACACTTTTCCACAAAAAGACAGTTCCTCGATATCTTTAATGATAAAATTACCCCTTCTAACTTGATATAATGTTTTGGGTGATTTTTCTCAAAAATATTCAATTGTCGTGAGTCACCAGAGATAACAAGGTTATTATATAAAAAAACAGCCCAACCACTTATTGGATGCATAATTAATTATTACAAACCATTCCCCACTTCATGTTCATGTAAGAACATGTGCACTAATGAAACATCTCTAGAGTACCATGATACTTTCCTCACATTCATCTATCTAGTGTAACTTAACACTATTTCAAGTTATCATGGTTATATCAATAGATATTCAGGATAAATAATCAACAAACAATCAATAATATCTAAATAAACCATGAATTCAATAGATCTCAGTAACCGTGGTAGGTCTAGTCTATCATTCAGTAGCCTCCGCCTTTGATGGATCTACTGATAAACAATCTCTTGAGATTGTGTGACCATATAATGAAAAAAATTCATCCAAAATTCATAATTTTTAAATTTTTTATATTGATTCTCCTTCCTTAGGGTCATCATTATAATTATCATGTGATCTCCATGTTCTTCTTCCCTATTTGAATTAAATTGAATATCATCTGTAATGACAAAAAATATTGATCTATTTAATCTTTAAAGACTCTATTCATTAAATCCATGAATATTGCAGGGGATTTTTTAAGACCAAACAGAATCACTATATATTCATATTATTTATATGTTTTATAGAATTCCATCATGGGTATATTGTCTTTCTTGACACAAAAATGGAGATATCTATAATGCAGGTTGTTCTTGGAAACGAATTGAGCTCCACAAAGTTGATCAAATTGGTAAAAAAATACAGGCAATATGATACATGTTCTTGATTGTGATCATTTTAAACTTTTGATAAT
This sequence comes from Viscum album, assembly GCA_963277665.1. Lineage (NCBI taxonomy): Eukaryota > Viridiplantae > Streptophyta > Magnoliopsida > Santalales > Viscaceae > Viscum > Viscum album. Next base: position 1,953,868,093 of record OY728127.1, on the reverse strand, counting down.
CAATTAAGAGTCACATTAACCAATATTTTTCTTTCAAAAAATGAATCAGTTCACCCCAAGGTGACACACTTGGCTGAATGAATCCCTTACCAAGGTTTTCATGGAGTTTCTTCTTCAAATATTGAAACTCAATTGGTGTTAGTCTATAATGAGTATTTAAAATTTGTGCGGAAGAAGTTATGAGTAATATTGAGAACTCAACTTCACATTTTGGTGAAAGACTAAGAAACTATTCTAGAAATATATCCACCAATTCATTATTAATTGGAATATCTGTAATATCGATTCTGTCTCTACCCATTTCAATAAAACCAATTGAATGGGAAATATGTCCCATTCACGTGATACAGAGTCCACATGAATTTCATTCTTATCATCACATGGACTGATGATCATAGGAGGTTTTGAAATATCAAAATTAAATTCCCTTCGTCGACAATTGATGAGGGTTTTATGAAGATAAATCCAATCCATTAATAATATGTCATCAAATTCAACAAAAGTGTCAATGAAATTATTTTTAGGAAGCACATTCCTAGAAACATCAATCAGAGAGGAATCCTAGACTTGAGATACATTCATCATACTATTTGTGTGTTTCACTGTAACTTCCACATCTAATTGTGTTGGTGGAATCTTAAAACCCATATAAAATTCATTATATATGAAATATTGTGTAGTTCAAGAATTAAATATTACATTATTTGTTCTGGAGTGGATGGTAATTGTACATTTCATCACTTATTTATCACAGACCTCATTAAAAATGTTTATTTCATGATTTTTACCTTTATCCCTCAGCTTAAGAGATTAAAAATGTCGATCCTCATCAACATACATTGGGTTTGGTATGTGGTTAGCGTAATGGCTGTTGTCCTTTAAGTTTTATCACTAAATCATGAGATTTTCAATTTGTAACACTTTTCCCCATTCATAATGTTTGCTAACCTCTTCTCATTACTTCATTAATTTAATTTCTAATGGCCTACCCTACCACACTTAAAACATTTATTACACCCCTTAAGTAAATTTACTCCTTGATTCTTCCCCCACATAGAGTATAAGGGGGATATCATCATATTATTGTCATAGATTTTATATTTTTCATGAAACACCATCATAATCTTATTTTCAAACCCTTCATATTGATACGTGACCCCAACCACATTTTTATCCTCTATTTATAAGGCTCAATCTCTTCATAACTACTAAAGTCTCTAATGGAAGAAATCCTTCTGACACGTGGACTTATACCAGTAAAGAACCTATAAACATTACTTTTAGGTTGGATGATTATTCATGAATCATACCTCGCATGTATTTTGGAATTATCCCCATAAGTACCAACAAATTTATCATCCATTTTCTTCAACTCAAGTAAATCTTTCTACATGTTCATACAAAAATATGAGGAAAGTAATTATTGAAACATATGTTCTTGATCTCATACCTATCCGCAGATTCAATATTATCTTTCTTCCTCATATTCTTTATTAGAGTCTACCATAAGTATTCTTATCCATCTAACCAATTGGAAGCCATAATGACTTTCTCATACTCTGATCACTGGAGTACGAAAAATAACTTTTAATATAAATGATCCATTATTCTATAACAAGTGGATTAGAAGACCCACTGAAAGAAGGTGGATGTTGCCTTATGAAATACTCAACACAATGTTGTTCCATCTTTCCATAATTTGGAAGAACACCATGATTCATTATATTAGAATGTTTTGTGAGTATAGAAACACAGATTTTCATTCTAACTCCCATAGAATTCGGTTACATTGAAGGAAAATTGTTTCATTGTCTATCACAATCACCATTAGTGTAGTTACTTCAGGATCCATCCATTGACTATAACCAAAATAATAGAGTAAGAAACAATTATCATAATGAAGAACAAAATAATCATGATAATTCACCTATATGATGTTTAAGTTACAAAACCTTCATTTATCTATGACATCATAACATTATCATATAATATTTATAGAAAACTTATTTCTAAATCCTTTATGATGGTTAAGGAAGTGTTTGTGAATTTCCAAATCATGTCCCCCAAGAGTGTCAAGTAGGGGTGTAACAATGCCCATTTTAATTTAGCAGATTATCCTGAGTCAGGCCCAAAAAATCATTTAAGAGTTTTTCCCCCTAGGTACATCTATTCCAAATCCAAATCCACTTTTAATATCCCAATAGAAATGTATTTATAGGAATCCACCAACTCTATCATTCACTAAAATTCTAGGACATTTTCTTATACTAATCCATATCCATATAATTTTTCCTAGACATTTCCATTGGGTTCTCACTGTGTTTTTCACGTAAAATCATACAAAATTTAACTATACCATTACTCTAATACCAAATACAGTGACCCGGGATTGATAAAAATTAACATTAAAAAACATTTTTAGAATAAATAAAACATTATAAAAATAGATGCATGAAGACTATAATAGTTGATTTATTTTTGAAACATGGATACATAAACAGTGGTATATATGAGATCGGAATTATCATTCAATATGTTCTTCATGGCTGGAATCCTTATTCAATACAAAAAACATAATAGATAACTTCATAACCTTGGGGAAAGGAAACATAAAAGGGCTGATATCATATTCTCATAAAGGGTAAACAAGGTATACGTGTAAGTATAGTCATGAGAATAAGGGTACAAAAATATGATCAAGAAAATAGAATATTATACCTTTTATATCAAAGATCATAAACATGAATAATGAAAAAATGATTGCAAGATAATAAGAAATAGATCATACAAAAAAAAGAACATAATCCATGAAATCATAACATAGAAATAAAACATGGAAATTTTTCTGACACATAAGAATATAATATTATTTCTATAGTAGTATAGGAAATGCTTCCATGATCATTTGGGTAGTATAGGTTCACTCCCCATACCATCTTGGTAGTCATGTACATCTATTGTACCCATCTCGGTAGCATGGGTTAACTCTTCATTCCATCTTGGTAGTCATGGTTTACTCCCATGGACAACTTGGTAGTAAATTATAATTCCCAAGACCATATTAGTCTATATACTGAGATATAAATCTTTAAAAAAATGCATTTTAAGTAGATATAGGGCTCATCCATCTCATATATACATGTTTCACAAGATAATAAATATCTATATCATAACCCCAAAAATGAAATGTCTATTATAAACAAGTAATAATATAATAACCTAAGGAATAAAGAATATTTCATAATCATTTCATCATATACGTAATCTATATAAATAATTTGGTTTTAAAATTATATAACCCAAAAAAGTGAAATAGGATACACAAACATCATGCCATCAAAAAATAATTCATTTAAAGAAATAATATAAATGGAAAAATTGAATTATTTCCCCAAAAATTAAAGAGTAACACCAATTGATGTTATCTTATATGGGAAATAATTTTTAAATATCTTTTAAAAAGAATTATTAGGGAATATAACCATTCTTCATTGAAAATTATTTTTAAAACATAAAACCTTTTTGAAAAACATTTTCATTGAAAATATATTTGAAAAATTATAATGAATGATTTGAAAAAAATAAAATAGTTTTTAAAATCCATTTTATTGAAAATTTTAATGAAATAACTCTTGAAAACATTTTTCAATTTTTTTTTGAAATCCAGGTTTTGGATTATTATGAATTTCTCAATGATGAGTGTGACAGTCAAATTTTATTATAAAAACATTATCATAAGAATGATATAGTGAGAAAATGGTTACAATACATTGATATATCTTGAAGAAAATGAGTATAAAAAACTCATGAGTGTTATAGAGTTATATATCATAACATTTCTACAAAATAATCATAAACATAAACAATCTTCTAAAGTGATGAGATTGTCTCAATATAATCTTATAACATGGTAACCAGGGATCATACACTCCATGTAAATAAATTAAATTAATGTTAAAATATAATTAAGTAATAGAAATTTATTATATAACATGTAAAATGGATTTATATACTCATTAATGGATAATTTTTGTTTATATCAAAACATGAGTCTCAAATAATGAAAATTGAGAGAAAGATATTTTCCCGATTTTGTAACTTTTGAAAACAAAATCCCATGTAAGAAAAATCATAATATGGATCTATGAATACAAATAAAATTTTGTATAATTATCATATAATACATTATTTTGAAATAAATACAAAACAAAAATTAATGGGTGGTGAATAAATCATTTATCTCAGGGAAATAAAAAGTGAGATGAAATACATATACCTTGTGTCTTGAATTTTTTCATACTCAGTCAAACCAATAGTATAATAAATATAAATTTATTAAAAAAAATTTACATCACAATATTTATATATCTAATACAATATATGGTTTGATTAAAACCTTATATGACCCTCTTGTTAAAACCCATGGGTTAAGGTTTCACTTCAGGTAATATTCCCATTGTTCTTTGTATGTGTCTTAATTTGTTATATTGTTGGTCCTTATACAAGTATCAGGATTCCAGAATATAAATATTAATATAAATTCTACATATATCACATATAATTTTTTTATAGTAATCTATATAATAAAGTTGTATGGAATATAATATACCATTCATGGGGATAGTAAGTCATACGTACGTATGAATGATGTTTCAGTTTTTATTATCGTATTGAAAGAATGAATTTAAGTAACACATGTATATATATATATATATATCATTATTATTTCACATATATAATATAAATTCACTAATATCATCTTTAATATATTCCATGTAGTGTGTGAATGAATCAATTTTCATTGAGGGGAGGTATTCTATATTTCCTCAAACGAAATTATCATATTTATAAAAATTATAATGTAAAAAAACATTTGTTTTAAAATGGAAAAAACCAATATATATATATTAAATATAATATATAACAGATATAAACTGGGTTTTTATCCCAATTTCGACCATGATAGGCAGTATGTAAAATTGTACAATCATTATTAAGTGAGGTACCAGTTCGTTGTACATGTAAATAGTATGTTTGATACCCATTAGATTGAGGTGCGTGTAATTATAGGGGAAACCATTTGGATAAAAAACATATTATATTGAGTATAATATTTTTTTTATACAATAATGTAATAAGTAAACTAGGGGAGAAACAAAATAGTAAGGAATTTAAAGAAGATGTTTCCTTTTAATTGGGTAACTCATTTAAGTTTGTGCCAAAAGGATTACTTGTATAGATTTCTTCCTAAGAAGGGGATTATATGAGGAAGGGACGTAATTTTGGATTTTTTTGAGGTTATATTGTGTAATACATGTGGCTAGATATGTGTGCGTAATTTTGAGGAATGGATCACTTTTTATAGTGGAGGAGGAGGGGCACTCTTGTGTGTTTTTGAAGAGAGAATTTCACCCACGTTTTTCATGTTCTATTTGGATCCAATAATGATAGAAATTATATAAAAGTGATGTTAGGGTATAAATATTTCAATAAAATGGTGGCTTTCATGTTTCTAGGTTGTTTTGGTTCTTAAATTTATGGACTATTCCATAGTTGATATTTTTTTTAACTTAATATATTTAATTAATTTTAATTATATTCACTAATATGTTTGGTAAAAAAATAATGTCAACCTTATTATAGATTATAAAATATTCTATTTAAAAATATTGATGACATTTTTCATAATTTAAAATGTATAAGTGGATGAAATTAATTTAGAATTAATCCTCTAGTCGGGTCGATAATGCATGGTTTTCTATTAAAAATAATCAAACGTTTGTTGTGTTTTTACATCAAATTTCAATGTGAAATTTGTTATAATTACCCAAATTGTATTAATTGATGATAATATAATCTAATTAAACTATTAATCCATTTTTAAAAATAATTTAACCTCTTAAATATATTTTATGAAAAAGAAATTTTGAAATAAAATGTGTTATTTTTTCACTATTCATCCAAAAATGATATCACATAAAAATAAAAAAAATATCACCCTAAGAGAATTTATAAATTTTAAATGGAAAATTGAAGTTTATTTAATAAAATTCAACTTATAAATGGGTCAAAAATTAATTTTATTATTTTTTACATAAAGAAATTAAAAGTTGTTTATTTGAGAAGACTGTATTTTTAAACATATATGGAATTTAAAAAATTATTTTATTATCAATATGTTATATTTATAAAAAAATTAAAACATTTTGAAATTATTTATTACAATAAATATTTTTATGTTTAACTTAATGGTTATAAATTTCTCATTTAAATATTTATAACAACAAAATAATGTCTCATAGAATCCACAGTGTTGCATGTAATGTATGCCAAGTAGGTGTGGCATGTAAGGTATTTTGAATCGATGATACCTGTAATATTTTCCAATTTCATTCCATTTAACTTATTCCAACTTGGATCCCAGTGAAATTATAGATAGACCTAGAACATTTCAAGACATAAAGGAATATTTAATTTATTCTAAAAAGGTCCATAAATCTTGGTGTGTTACAATTCCAACCTTAATTTTAGAACACACAATCCTTTCATAGACAATGAAGTGTATTTTTTATTAAACAATTCAATAAATATGATTTATATCACATAGGAGTCAGACAATATTACGTTCAGGTTGGTTGATAATTACATAACAATACCTCACAAGTCTGATAATATTTTCATCATAGGTGCCAAATATTCACTATAACATTTATATAACTCAATAAAATATTTATTCATTTTAAAAAAATTAATTAATGTAAAGTAATTATTGAAAAATATTTTCAGAAAATCATCCCAATCAATTGATTTATTTTCATCTTGTTGCGTATTATTCATGATCAGATTCCACCACTGGTCTGCTTCACCATCTAAATGATAAAGATTCATAATTACATTATCTTGTTTTAAACATTTGAGAATTGAAAATATATTTTTCGTGGTACTTATACATTGTTAACCACTTAATTCATCTAAATCCCCACTGATAGATGGATAAAATTACCTCATGAATGACTCAACATAACATTTTTCCCTCATTATTTCATCTGAATGTCATTCATTTTCACATATTAAGAATATTGTGCGAACATAGAAAAAATATTTTTCATTCCACCTCACATAGAATATGAATTTTCTAGAGTAAAATCATCATAATATCAATCACAGTCAACATTAACGTGGTTACATTAGGATCCATCAATTTACAGAAACCAAAAAACATATAGTATGAATCAATAGTATTAGTGGAAAGATACATCATCATGGAATTACTTATATATTGTATAAATTGTGAAAAATTGATTAAAATATGACACTTTTGTTTTATCTGGGGTTATTTCTATACAATAACTATTTAAATCATTCATTATGGGTCATGTGGATGTTTTGAATATCCAAATCATTTCCCCCAAGAGTGGAAAACCCGGTGTGCAGCATGGCCCCTATTCGTGCCCAATTTATTGACTGAGTCTTGATCAATATATTGTTTTCAGGGTTGTTACCCCTATGTACATATTTTCAAGAGCGACATACCCTCATAGTACCATGATAGTGATCTAAAATTTTAAAACCATTAACTCAATCCTTCAAAAAAATTCCATTAAATATTCATATAGTTTGACTCATGATTAGAATTATCCTTAGGGGCATGTCCTTAATACTTTCACTCACTTTTTATCATCCTAGATTCCAAATTTTTACAATAATTGTTCTCTAATACCAATTATATAGACCCTAGATTATCAAACATAGTAATAACATAACATTTGGGGAACATTTAATAATTTAAACAAATACATTCCAAAAGACCCGATTAGTTTAGTGCCTTTGGAATCATGGAAATATAAAAACTTGTACATAAGTGTGCTACATTATCTCCTACAAGGCTCTACATATCAAGAACCCTTCTTATACACAGCATACAAAATAAATATTTTCATAACCAAGGGAATGGAAACATACTAAAATTGGGAGATAAAATTATCCGTAAGGGTAAACAAGGAAAATATAGAAACATAATCATTTGAATATGGTTATGATAAAATTACTATAACATTATAATATCTTACCCTTTATATAAAATATATTAATCTGGAGTCATGTAATAAATAATGGTATTACATAAGACATGAATCATAAGTGAATAAAGAGAGTAATCAATTAAAACATAACCTAGGATTAACACATGGAATTATTATAGAATCATAAACATATAAAATTATTTCCATAGCATTAATGTCTTACATCCATGTCTATATTAGTTTAACGTGTTCACTTCTAAAACAATCATTTTATTCAAGGTCCACACCCATGACCATCGTAGTAGTAATGGTTCACTCTTAAGAGATTCTTAGTATACAATGTACTTTACTAAATTGAGGTAACTCACTATTACAAACATGTTTATCTCATGATATGTAAATAATTACCAAATTAATTGGATTAAGATATAGGTCTAACACATAAAATAATTAAATCATAATAATGTGTACCAAAATATCTTAGAAATTCCTTATATAATAACACTTAAAATGAAATGTGTATCATAAAAATGTCATCATGTAATAAAGTATGGAAAAGAGAGTAGCCTCATAGTAATTTTATCAAATTATAACCCATAAAAAAGAATTTTTCATAAGAACATATAATTTGAATAAAAATGGGTTTCATAAATAAAAAACCATCAAAATAAAAACCATTCAGAGAAATAATAAGAATAGTACCTTTTATCATATCCCTCAAGAAGGCATGAGTAACCCCAACAGATGCTGTTTAAAATGGAAAAAAATTATAGTTCATTATAAATACAATCCTTAAATAAAATATCATTTTCTATATAAAAAATACTTTTCAATACATAAAACTTTTTGAAAACTTTTTTCTTCAAAATTTACTATGAAAATATATAAAGGATTATTTGAAACAAATGTTAAAAATTTTTCTAAAACATAAAACATTTTTAATATAATTTATCCTTTAAAATTACCATAAAATATTTCTTTTTAATACAAGGGATTTCTATAAAAATGGATTTCTGACTAAAGAGAGAAATAAAGTTGGAATTTAACCAAAACTATTTCATTATAATCATAAGTAATAATTTATGGAATGTGTTATTATAACATGAATATATCTTGAAAAACCATAATATAATAAAATTAAATAAAATTAATTAGATATGGATCATATTATTTCATCAATTGAAGTATAATCATAAACAATCCTGATAAATGATGATATTACAACAATAAAACCTTACCACTATGGTAACACGGAATCAAATCACCATAAAATAATAAAATTAGAAGAATATTAAATATATTAAAATGTAAGATACTCTATTTAAAACATTCTTCTAGGATTTATATACACCCAGTAAAATAATGTATGTGAATAACATAACATATATCTCAATAAAGGCCAATTGAGTCAAATTTCTTTACCAATTTGGTAAATTTTGAACTGTGAACCCCATTAAATAGAGATCAAGAAATGGATTTTTAATTACCCATAATTTGAGAATAAAAATCATATAATACATTCTTGGGTAAAATATCATATAGAGAGAACAAATTTTTACTGAAAAAGTCCTAAGCCTCGTAGAAATAAAATTAAAAAAATAAATCTCCTTATTACTTGATTAAATTTTTAATCGCGATATAAGTTAATAAATGAAAACAATTGAATAATTTAATATCATTAAATAAATGTAATTAATTATATTACAGTTCAAATTTGAGCATATACACCATATAAAGAAAATTATGTGGATAATAACAAATAAGTCTCAATGGAATGTAAATTTAGACGAAGCACCTAACCTTATGACATGATCACCTTGTACTCATTCATAACACTTTAGAATAAATATAGGATTAATATAAATTTTTTCAATATTAATATTCAATTATACCATACAATATATATTATTTACTTATTACTTAATAGAAACCTTATATTAACAAATCTATGTTAAAATTTTGTTTTCGGTAATACCCTTTTTATTTTTCTTAAATGTTTTGACTTATTATTCACGGTCCTATTATATAAATCATGATTTATTTATTTACATAATGTAAATGAATATATAATTTTAATATATATTAATTATATATGTATTTATAATATTTTAAAAAGGATATAAATAGGAAATAAAATACATCGTTTCTGAAGACGGTAGGTGGTATGTGCACATGAACATTGTTTCCAATTTCGTACCATATTAAATGATTGAAAAGTAAATGACGCATTTATTTATTATAATTACAATATTATTATGTCATAAATTTCATATATTAATAATAAATTCATTCTATATACATTATATGGGGAGCGTGAATGAAGCACATCACTTTGAGGTGGTGGTAGTCCACATGTCCACAAACAATGATATTATATGCCCAAAAATTATAAATGATTAAGGTATGTGTTTTGTAATAATTATATAAGAATAAATAGATCATAAAAATCATATATATAATATAATAATAGTAATTATATCATTATTCCTATCCTTTGGATGTGGTAATGGAACAATGAATGACATCAGTTTAAGAGGTGGTAGTCTGCTATACAAATGAATGATGATTTTGAATCATATTTGATGTAAGTTTTTGATGGTGTATTTTACCATTAAAATAAAAAATTATATCTATATTTAAAAAAATTATTTTATTATGTAATATTGATATAATGGGAATTTTGGGGGGAGTATAATTAAACAAAAAAATTGAATATTGCGGATATTACCTCTTCTTCCTGGAGCTCCTTTTTGGTTGCACCAAAGGACAACATTTTTTAGTATTATGCCAAAATATAGACCTGAAGCTTTAGTAGTGGTATTTTTATAGGAGATATGGATTTTTTTTCCAATCTGTATAGCGTGAGTGGTGTAATGAAGTGGGGGGTGTGAGTTTCTTTTTATAGTGGAGGAGGAGTAGAATTTTTTTAAATACAAAAAGGTAAACAATATTGAGATGTATCTCAAAAATAATGTGCCTCAAATAATGTTATATTTTTTTATAAAATATGTTAAATGTCTTAAATATGGAAATAAAATTGTTTTATTTAAAAAATTATAGGGTCATTTTTACACGTTATATTTTAAGATAAACCATTAAGTAATCTACTTTTTACCTTAATTGTTGTAATTAAATTTAATTGATTTCACTAATTAGTTTTATCAAAAATTATGTTAAATTGAGAGTAAACTATAAATTATTAATATTAAAAATATTGAATCCATATCTCAAATTTAAAATCATGTATTTGGTGGAAAATAAATTAAATTTAGTCCTGCTGATGGGATGGAAGGATGGGTTTTTAATGTGAAAATTTTATAAAAATTGAAATGTTTAATTATCCAAATTCTATGTGAAATAGGATCCAATGAACTAAATTTGATTAATTATTTTAATATTGATCCAATTATAATTTAATCAAAAAATAAATAAAATTTAACTATAAAATAAATTAAATTGAAAATATATTTTTAATTAAAAATCAGTATTTTTCATCATAATTCAAAATTAAAATACTTCAAAAAAATTAATAATATTCTCCCTAAAATAATTATGAAATTATTAAATAAAAAATATTTATATATTATATAAATAAATTTTTAAGAGTTTTTAATCTTAAAGTTATTATTTTTCACAGAAGGATCAAAAAATGGTTAGTTTGAGAAAAATTCTATTTTTCAAAATATATTTACTTTACAAAAAAATAATATATTTCATTATAAATATGTATTATTTATATAAAACCATTATAAATAATTTTATAAAATTATTTATTACTATTCAAAATACTATGTTTTTTGGTTATGTAGTAACCACCTTATTGAAATAGTTATAATCATAAAATGAAATCATATAGAAACTCAATGTTTCTTATAAAAAAACTAAGCTGATGTAGAATTTAGCGCGAGATTAGCTAGGATTGGAATATAAAAAGTGTTTAAATTGGTGTATCATTGAACATAATACATAAATTCATGTAAATTTATTAAAAAAAATTAAAAATATATTGTGTTACATCAATGAACTGTTTTAGGGTGATTACCCTTAACTGGATAAATTAAACAAATGTACCCACCATCAAATTTATATATATGGATTAGTTTCTAATAAAATCACAAAACCAATACATTAATAGTATTTCAATATATCATACTTTACTTATATTCAACTATAGTGTTTTAACTACGGTTATTAAACTATTATCCAAAAAACAAAACTAATCTCCAAAATAACAAAATCCTACTCTAATACCTAAAAAAGTGACATATGATAATCTTTACCTAAATAAGAAATTCATTTAATTGTTTAAATAAAAAATATTAAAATTATTTTCACAACTAAAAGAAATAATTTTTCATTTTAACGAAGATAATCTATGTAAATAAATTATTTTACAATAGTTTGAAACTTTTATTTATATTAGTTCTCTTATATAAATTTTATGGACCTCCCATATGGTTCAATAATCATCAAAATATGGGGACTGGGAAATTAATAAAAATGTGACTTCAATTTCTATATACAGTAAATTAAATATAATAAATTATTAGATCATAAACATAATGGAAAATTTGATAAATAAAAAAATAAAAATATAAATTATCAAAATTCCAAGGATAGTAATGTTTGAAGCCTACGAGCAATGAATTCCTCTAAGGCTTATGGGGCATGTAATACTTACGCCTATAGGCCTTTTAAGGGTTCCACCTCAACCCTTGAAAGTTGGATTATCAAAAATCAATAAAAAAATGAAGGCCTTCATGACATTGGAGGTAATCATAGAACATAATATAAAATCATAAGATCAAAATAATATTTTTAACGAATGTCAAATAAATTGAGTTTTAAATGAAAATAAAAATAATAATTATAAATTTTATAATTTTATAAATTTTCATAGAACATTAAATATAAATAAAAGTTATGATACCTTGTAAAAACATGAAAAACATCACGAAATGATGAAATAATCATTAACTAATTGTTTTTACCCTATCAACCTAGATACTCAACAAAATATTCACATATAAAATTGAGATTATATCTTAACACCTTCATTATCACCTTTTTTGAACCAAGCTACTTAAATAAATATTCACATGTTAAATTATAAGTAGTGATTAATTACCCAAAACTCATGCATTATAAACCCATAGAGTTAATAACATGTAATTATGTAAAATTGTGAGTATTGATTAATTTCATCGCACTCACCCTTTATGAATCTAGGGACTTTCTAAACTATATGTTGATAATATTTTCAGTAGTGATTATCACCATCACAATAAACCTTTTTGAACCAAATTACATTCTAACCTATTCAAATAAAATTTCCTTCTCAGAAGATATAATCTATTACCCAAGGCACTGGAGGGACTTATAGGTACAATCCTACCCATAATCCATTAAAATATATGCGAGTTCAAAAAAAATTAATAATATCATAAATAAACCATAGAATCATAGTGATCCTCAAAAAGATTAAAAACATAACATTAGAGGAACATATCAAATCATATAATATTAGGACTCCCATTTTCTAGTTGAAATAATATCCTAAAAATATATAAAGGTTTATAAAAGCATCACTTCCTAAAAAATAATCATCAAATAGTAAATATAATTGAAATTATTAAATCAATTACAAAACTATTTTAAATTGATGTTTTATAAGTTATATTAAATAAAAAAAATTAATGGAAATGGGTGAAATTTGAAAACATTATCATAATGAGTTCTGAAAAAGTCCCTAGAAATAAATAAACCATTTATAAAAGGATCAGTAAAATTATATTAAAAAACTTAACATTTTATAAAACAATTAATGCATTAAAATATTAAAATAAATATAGTTTTAAATAAAACATTTGAACATACATTGATAACACTCACTTTTAAAAATAATCATAAATAATCGAAACATGAAAAACATGTAATGTCTTCAATAAATTATGTGTTGATAGAATGAAATTTTTTAATGTCTTAAAATAAAATTTGAAAATAAAAACATGTAATACATATAAGTGAAATCATATAAAATTTGGATTGGTCGATAAACCATTTTGTTGAAGGGATGGAAAATTAATTTGATCATTTTGAAAGAACCTTAAAAAGTCACCTATATTCAAAGAAGATTTTAATACAAAAAAATTTAAGAAAAAAAATAATAAAATCTTGATTAAAAAATATCTATAGTTATGTAAAATTTTATAGGCTTTATAATTAATTATTAAAAAAATTCCCAAGAAAGATAATCATATTTGAGAGGTATCGATTATTAGATGAAGTTAAAAATTAATCATTACATCTTCTGTTGTATATAAATAAAAACAATTAAAGGAGAATGGTCATGAGATGTAAATTATAATAATATTAATTATGAATTAATTAAAGAAATAATATATTATATATGTATTATACAAACCCCATAAATGAAAAAAGGTGTGTTTTATAAATAATGTCTCAATATAGGGTAAATGTAGATGAAAATACAGAGAAATTTTTCTGTTATGAGTTAAGAAATCAATAAAATCCATTAAAACATAAAAATATGACTTAACATCCATTTTTTAAAAATTATCATAAATATTAACCATTAATAATCCTTATCATTAGAGTTCATCATTACTAAATTATTTCGTTATAGTGAACAATGACGATCAGGTGTTAACTATTTTTCACATGTTTAAAAATTTTGATATAATTACCCATAATTTGATTTCATGTTAATTATTTATATATAACAAGATATTATTTAATATAAAATTTATATTTTTTTAAAAAATTTTGTAATTTAATTTCTTATGTTTTTAGGATACATTATGTTAAAGCTGAATTGATAAATGTTTATTTAGGAAATTTTAATGAACTATAATTATACTTTAATAATATATTATATTGATAATATAATATTTCCATAATCATATAGTGATAATTATTTATTATTTTATTATTAGATTATTATTTTCAATTTTCCCCATTCCTTCCATAGTATAATCATGATTCATTTTTCCATAAATGTTTAAATCGAACAAAACATGACCACGCCTAAAGTCGGTTGGGGATTATGGTTATAGAGGTGTTTATTTTCCTACAATAATATTATAAAAGAATAATTATGATATTATCTTTATTTTTTAGGGTTACCAATATTTTAATATGTTTATATAAGGTATGAAAATATTGTTAAAAAATGAAAATAATTCAATGTGGATGCAGAGCTCCCCACATGCCCATAACTAGCATTCTCATTTTGGAATGTGTGATTTGGGGTGAATTTGTAAATTAAATTTACATTTAAAGATCATAGTTATATGTTATATAAAATATTTATTCATTATTTCCATCATTTTGAATATCCATTAAAATAGGTAATCATAAACAAACAACATCTCTTTGGGGGGGCGGTAGTCCACATAAAACATGATGGTTGTTCTTTTTATATATGTTTTTAAAAAAAGTATATAAGGATTAGAAAAAATAGAAAAATTTATAAGTATATTAATTTTTCTAATTAAAAATTTTTTATGCTGATAATTTATTTTTAACTGTAAGATGGAAAATAATAGATTACAAGGAGATAACACTTACATAAGAGACATTATATTTTCCTTTACAGTTCCAATTGAAATTACAGGTTATAGGATTAATATTCCTTAACAGGGGATTAGTTTAATGGGATATGGTTATATTGATAAATATTATTTAATATTTTCAATGGATGATTCATAATATTATCAATAATTTAAGGGTGGTAACGGTATCCATTTTTTGTTGGGAAAATATGATATTTTTTAAATACTCATCATTTACCTATATTATGAAGGCAGTATTCCAAGGTCAATGGCATAGAGTTTCAAAAATTATACAGTGATATATATATTATTTGATAATATTGAAATAATGTGTTCAAATACATGACATAAACATATTATATAGTTTTTTACATTAATTACAAACAATTTCATTTTGTCTTTTAAATAGAGTAACTTGTTATTATCTATGAGATATCATGTATTAATAAGAATATAACATAAACCATATAACCAATTTTATTTTTGATGGAAATAAATTGGACATCAATATAATTCATTTTTATTTATATATTTTATAAATGAACTTATAAATTGAAATATATAATTATTATTTAAACTGTTTTAGAAGAAAAAATCATTTTACCAATTATGGATTCATAATATTTTTTATTGTTTATTAACAAAATATGAGTTATAAAATTATAATTTATATATTTATATATCATGATAGACACATTTAACAATTTATTTGAATTTAATTTATTACATTTAAATTTCATGGTAATAATAATATTATATATTTAAAATAATTTTTTCACCATTATTGTATTACTTTTCATTAATCATATCAATATAAATTATTTATCCAAAATTAATTTTCCAATATTAAATTTTATGAATATTAATTTCTAACATATAATAATAACATTATCAAATTAACAATATATATATTGAAGTATTTATCTTAACGTGAGAACATATTACGTGGACAAATCCATTTTTATATATATGTATAATTTTATGTAAAAAGATTTATGATTACAATTATATTGTCATTGTTATTTATTCCAATGAATATGAAATAATTATTAACATAAATAAGTATTTAATTAAAAATAAAAATAATAAAAACATTTATTTCCTAATTTTAGAAGTAATTTAATAAACCATTGAAAAAATGGTTTCATGAAATCCATATATAGTCATTCAAAATGATAACAATCAGTTTATACATTTTATATAATATTTTAAAATCCATTACCATAATTTATATTTTATAATTTATTTGAAAAATATTTCAATTAATTTAAATGTAGTTATATAATAAATTTTTTTCATAAAATGGATGACATTAATAAAAAATTTTACTATTCACCTAATAATTCATTATTCTGTAAATATTTATGAATATCATCCTAAGATACTGTGGTTTTTAGGAAACTAAAAAATTAATTATACGTTATCAAATTTAAAATCTAAATTTTATAAATTGATCATTTTAAAAGAA
Organism: Viscum album; assembly: GCA_963277665.1. Lineage (NCBI taxonomy): Eukaryota > Viridiplantae > Streptophyta > Magnoliopsida > Santalales > Viscaceae > Viscum > Viscum album. The sequence goes on along the minus strand of OY728127.1, from coordinate 1,953,851,030 downwards.
AATATATATTAAAAATCAAAACACTATTATTGAATGTAGCCTTTTTAATATTAACTCATTTTAGTTATTTAACTTCTTAAGGAAACACGTATCAATGTTATAACAACATAGTATTTAATATTGATTTTTATATATTTTTTTATATTTTATTATATTGGGTTTATCATGTGACACAAATTATAGAAAAGTATATATATTTTAAAAGATCCAAATTCTCAAGTCATTATATCTGATATTCTCTACCATTAGGCATGTTGTATCAATTATAAGAGGGAATTTTTATTTAACCAATTCATCACTACTAAAACGTAATTTTTTCTTTGCAGGGTATACAGAAATCTAATAATGAAATACATACACACTATGTTAAAATTCATGGTGGGAATTTAGAGTGACCACAAAAAAATAGAACGCCATTATTACATGACATTAACATTATAATATGTATAATAATTAGAAATAAATTATTCTATATCTCATGTAATTCTTATCCAACATTTTTATGTATATGTTCATAGCATATATTAGTTACATAGGGATAGAAAACTCATTATGAATGAGGATATTATTTTAATACTTCCTTATTTTTAGATAAATAGACAACATAAATACTATTAAAATGTAGAGATACTTTCACATTGGGACCACTAACTGGTGGTGTCCCCACTATATATACTTTCTCTAATATATAAGAATTAATTATATTATGATAGTTCTGCAGTAATATTTTTAATGGTGGAAGGAACTAGTTGGATATTTCAATGAAATTGGTTATAAGAATCCTCTTTTAACCGTAGGTGTAGTACTGCCATGAGACTCATATGATTATACTACACTATGGATCCCCCATGACTCGAGTCGTCAACATACTACATAAATAATCAGTGTGACATTAACCATGTGTGGAATATAAGTGAGATCAAAATTAAATGTCTTATGGTATTCTACCAATATCTTGTGGATAATGTTGAATTACTTTTTAGTGAACATATAACCCAGAACATTATCAAAATGTAATAATATAAAAATATCACAAAATAGGTATTTTTTAATGATTTATGTTTAATCGTAATGGAAAATAATTTATGGTCAATTTTAGGATAGTTAATATCACATGGTTATGGTTTCAGATTTTTTTTATGGCATCATATGATCACTACACCTTGGAAAATGTCCTAAACCCAAAACAAAGAAGTCAAAAAAATCTATATATCAAATAATGGACCTTTATTTGATTAATTTTTGGGATGATGTCAAATTCATCTTTATAAGAGAAATCATGTTTTCGTAGTCAGTTGTCGGTGTAAATATTGTCACTTTATAGGTGAGTTTTATCAAAGGGGAAGTAAGGCTGAATAAGTCCTTAAAGACTCACAATTATTGACTTTCTAATCATAGAAATATTAATTTATCAAAGTCAATATTAGTATAATAAAAATATAGATCAACCATCACATTTTCAGAATCAATGGAAATTACATATTGGAGAAAAACATATTGTTAAAAGTTGTTGTTCTAGATCAATAATATTCATTAGGAAAATGTAGTTAAAAAATAACGATCCTACTATATCCGTGAGAAAATACTAATCTAATTATCACGCTCCACTTCAGTCATATAATATACTAGGATATCATCTATAAACATGTCCATGAATAAATTGAGAAATAGATTAAATATGATGTTCATTATAGGGATAAAATCTCATGGATAATTACCTAATATTATCCACATCACATGGTAATGATAGTGTCCATACAAACATCAGAATGACTTATTTTGTATATAATCCTCTATCAATGTAATCATTGGATACCACGAACAATGTTTAATCATGTTTATCAATCATTCCACACTTTATATGGTAAAAAATCCTGTATTTTTTGTATGGGGTAATAATGATTTATTGTGACTTGAATAAGTTTCATGTAATCAATAAAAAATTAATGAAAACTACTGCTGTTATTTTAAAAAATTCCAATGTATCTGATGGATACATACTTAGGTGAAAATATCCATTATCACCAAATCATTTATTTGGATCATTAAATCCATATATTACATAGTTTCTATGAATTAGGAAGTCTTGTATATTATTATCTTCCTCATTATCATATCGATGAATGAAATAATCCTATTTCTCAAGATAAAACATAATTAAGTCATCTGTTGATGGAAAACATAACTCCTTAATCCCATGAGGTAATATTTTAATATAATTGAACTCACTGACCACAAAATAAAAGAATAAATCTAAAAAATTATCCTAAAATATTTTAGAAGAATAATTCCCACATGTGTAAACCATATATTTCATTCCAATTAGAATTTAATAACCCTTATTCCGGTGGATGTAAGGGACAACCATTGATCGAGGAATACTATATATGACATTATAGTAGTTATCTAATATATGGAAAATATTTCGTCAAAGTTGTTAATTTCATTGATGATGACATTTGATGATAAATTGATATTTAATAGAGTGATAATGTAAGAGGGACAGTAAAAGGTAATTTTATTACTAAGATGATTTCATATATTCAAAAAATAAATAATGAGTTCCTTGGGAAGATATAGAATATCCACAATACGAGTAGAAATGAAAAAAAATCAATTTAATATATTGTAGTTTACCTAATTATGAAATCAGAACCATATCTATCATTATATTTCATAAAACATTAGATTCTCTGAGGGCCTATTCAACTTCCTGATGTTTTCTTCTATTTACCTAATAATGTGGCATAACTATGTTATAAGGCTAAGACCTACATTGATACTTCATGAATGAAAATACACCTCTTCCTTTATACAATTGAGATAGTGTCCCAACAAATTTCATCAGATCATACTATTCATATGAGACCTTATGAGATTAGGATCCCACAATATCCTCATCAGAAGACCTATTCTATATAACTCTGAATGTGTTCCATAAACCCACAATGATAACATCCCTTTTATGTTTTTTGGATAAAGGGTTCAAAAATGGAATACCATCCACACTGGTGAAAAATAAGTGTTCTACCAACCATTAGATTATATATAACATGTTGAGATAGGGTTCATAAACCTCTTCTACTACCTCTACTATGTTCCCCCAAATTAGACATATTTTTAAAATAATAATTTAATTTTAATTCGTAAGGTATAAGATTCGACCATCCTTTGTAACCTATCATGTTTGATCAATATCATTTCGTCCGTAACAACTATGTCAATTTAATTATTGAGTTTTAGTATTAAATCATTTTAAATTATATTAGGTTGAAGGAATATTTATGCAAAGACCTAGAAATTCCATGTAAATAATTTTTTAATTAAATGGGAATTTTATGAGTCTGCAAAAATTGATGCCGCATGATTCTGAGGCCTGTAATGAATTTTGAAAAAAAAATTGGTACTTTCAGTAAATGTGTGAGAAGTTTTTATAACTTTTGAACTGGTGCTCAGAATTGAAATCTGAGGGCACCATTAAACTCTCAACGCTGGTAGTCGATTAAGGAGACCTTCACCCCGACCGTAGTAGGTTAAGGGTAGAAGTTAGTTTTTCACTTATTCATGAAATAAGAAAATAAAATAAAATTGTGTAACATTTTATTTTCATTTGAAACACCCATGTGAGGTTATGTAGGTGGGGACCACAAACCCTAAAATCCCGAATTTTAATTTTTGGGTGGGGACCTCCCAAACCCTCCTAATGTGAGAAACCTCTTGAACTACCTCTTTAATGAGGGAGGTGACCTTTTGGTTTTCCCAAAACTTATTATGCCAACCTCTATGTAATTATGATTCCAATTTAATTTATGCCCAAAACTAAATTGGGGAAACATATCATATTGGAAACCTTTTCATTTTGGTTGAATTTGGGGATGTTCTGGAAAAATGAAATTGGGAGAGAACCTTGTAGGAATTATTCTTCTCTAATTAATAACGCTCCTCCAATGAAGAACGCAAATGAACGACTTCGACATCTTCCTCGGGGCATCCTCCAATGGGGGACATCTTCAATTGATGAATGTCGTTCCCCACTCATCAACATCAACAAACGAACGAGGTAGGGGTTTGTTTTAAATTTATGAATGTTAATTTTCCTCTCACATTGAATTATACCCTTTGAGCCGCTTTCTACAGCCCCAACACAGAAGGTAGGGTCCAAACAAACATTCATCGACCCCTCTACAACCCTTATGGTTCTTTTCTTTGTTCTTCATGATGGGGACGGCGACTTTGCCAACATTTGGAACCAGTGAAACTCGATAACCATAGCCTGTACCACAGATGACCATGACGAATGCGACATACGGAGGGTGTTTAGTCAAGCCAGTCGCGATGAAGGCACGACACATGACTGCACAACACGGCCAGCCACAGTGGACTGCCGCACTGCGACCTCCACAACCCCACCACCTCGCCACTTTAGGGCCCTCAACAGCCCTATGGCCTCACCGCCCAATGGCTCTCCGTGGCTCGTGTGGCCCTCTAGGGCCTCATTATCCCACGGCCTCGCTGCCCCCATGGACTCGCCATCCTGTGACCTCTCTGTCCTGTGACCTCGCGGCCCTTGTGGCCTTGCAGCCCTTGCGGCCCTTCGCTGCCCCCGCGACCTCACTACCCTCGCAGCCTCCATGCCGCCCTCACGGCCTCTGTGCCACCCTCACATCCTCATGCCACTCTGCTGCCCCCACATCCCTCAACACGAGCCAGACCTAGTGGGCTGGGTTGACCAAAACCAGGTCAGGTTGGCCCATGCCAGGTTGGGCCAGGTCGGTCGGACCGGGTCGGACAGGACCTGGACAAACTACGAGCTTTTCGCTCTATTGGCCATAACATTGGCACTAGGAGTTAGTTTGAAAAACCGTTAATGCTGCTATAAACCATGGAGTGAGACAGTCCTTTTGGTAAACCCCACTTGAGATTTGGATAAAGTTAGGATACTATCGGGTTGGATTGAGCACGAATCCAACCAGGCCCTCAGGACTAAAAGGATAATAACTTATAGACCGGGAATCTGATTGACGCACCATCTATTGCATTGAGACCCCTATGACGTGGAGGTACATTGGGATAATTTTTCATGGGGCATCATGGAATTTGGAGTATCAAACACAGGATTGAGGAGATGACCCTCCCAGAGATGAACACGCCTAGTGCTGGAATACAATAGATGGTTGTGACGTGAAGAATGAATAGTTATCCTGTGTGGGTCATCATTGGGCGATCCTGTGTGGGTTAGTACCAAGAGATCATGTGTGGGTCATCACAGATTGATCCTATGTTGGTCAGCACCGAGCGATCTTGTGTGGGCCAGCACCTAGCAATCCTGTGTGGGTCAGCACCGAGTGATCCTGTGTGGGTCAGCAGCAAGGGATCCTTTTTGGGTCAGCACCGAGCCATCTTGTGTGGGTCAGCCCCTAGAGATCCTATGTGGGTCACCATCTAGAGATCCTATGTGTTTTAGCACTGAGTTATCATGTTTGGGTCAGCATCAGAGCCTCTTAACAGAGTAATATGATTCAGTAGTTACATCTAATCATTTGTACTTTTGTACCAAAGTTATACCCGGTGTGAGATGATTCAATACCATTGTGGTATTCATCTATGTGGAATACATGCGTGGTACTTACCCTTGTGGTGTTCCTTCCATTGTGGAACAGTTGAGATCTGGGTTTTGATTTGGACTCTATTTTTCCCCATGATTGAGATGGGTATACATGATAACTTATGTATATGTATGTGCATATACCTATGTTTGGTTTTCACTAGATTACATGATATTTTGTTATCCTTGGTGGATTTTTTGAGACCATGAGGGTCTCAGGGTCCCTAGTGGGAATTTTTATACTCACCCCTGCATGGGCTATGCCCGCACGTTGTTGTGTTTGGTGCAGATGATGGGCAGCGTTGACTGAGTACGAGAGTACCAGGACAAGAGGTATCTCAGAGGCAGACCTTAGATGCGGTATACCATAGAGATGACTGTTCAAGATTTTTACTTACCCTTCAGGTAGGATCCTTGGCAGGTGATCACAAGATTTGTTCCAGTTTTTTTGTACTTCCAGTTTCTTGTACATCCCAGTTGGGCTAGTATTTTGGCCTCGATTGATTTCTATACTCACTCTATTTATTATTCAGTTTACATGAGTTAATATCTTGTTTTGTGCTTGGTTTCATGTGTTTACATGTTATAAACTTAATTCCTTCCCATTTTTAGAGAATATTCCTTCTCTTCTAGTCTCTAGCCCCTATCCTATGGAAGGCGGGCTTGGTTTAGTCACTACATGGGCCCCAGGGGATGGGTCGTGACAAATAGGTATCAGAGGAGTCACTTCTACCATAGAACATAGGACTTCGATCTTTTTTAATGTCAATAGTATTAAGTTTATTGAGTGTGGTTATCAATTTTGGGAATCCAATGTTGGTGTGGCGGCCAACGTATCCATACACCAGGACCCTAACATCTGATTTCTGACTCAGTGCATGAAAACACTGATTGTGTGTGTGTTTTCAAAAGATTTCTTTGTAATATTTTGACTCAGCTCACCAAGTATAACTTATTGACCATGGAACACCTGTTTATTTATAGGATGCCTCCACGTAGAGATCCAGCTAGGGTTCCAGATATAGTACACAATAACATCCCACAGATCAATGAGTCATCGATGCAAGGCCCTCTTCTAGTAGAGGCACCAGTGGAGGCACCAGCAGTACCATTAACCATTGGGCCACTAATGCCACCAGCCCCTGCAGAATAGGGTGCACGCCGCTTGAGTGCATTTCACGAGTTCCAATTGCAGAGGCCACCTAGGTTCTGGGGAGATACGGAACCACAGGTGGCTGAGGATTGATTGGATGTCGTGGTGAGAGTCTTTCGACTAATAGGGACACCAGTCGATCTCATAGTGATTCATGTCACCAGTCTTCTACATGGAGTAGGAGAAATATGGTTGAGCATTATGTTCTAGATTCACGATGAGTTGATGCTTCTATGTGAATACTTTGAGACCCTGTTTCAAGTAGAGTTTGTTCCGGAGACACTTCATGCAGTGCGCATATAATAGCTTCTTCACCTGCAGCAGGGCAGCATGACTGTGGCCCAGTACTAAGTGAGGTTCAAAGACCTCTCGCGCTACACCATAGATATGGCCTGAGACCCATTCATCAGAGCCAGTCCTTTGATTAAGGGGTAATGTTAGAGATTAGGGATTCGATGATTTCTTTTAGCATTCCGACGTAGGCATGGGTGTCAGAGTGAGCCCTCATAGTGGAGAGTTTCCTTGCTAAGAAGTCACCAGCAGCAAGACCCACCCCTGGACGTCACGTAGAAGAGTCTTCTATATTTGTTAGCGGACAGATGTCACTAGGTTCCAAGAGGACTAGACCTATAGGTGGAAAACTGCATGATTCAGGGTTGGTTGTGAAGGGCACCCGAGATAGATCTAGTCATGTGAGGAACATGCAGTGTTACACATGCGGCGAGCTGGGTCTCATGGATTGTGGGTGTCTAACCCATTGTACGGATGATCATCGTATAGTTGAAGGACCACCTAGGAAGAGATAGAGGTTCGACCGAGGAGGTCCGCAGGGAGCAGGCGGACGTGGTAGAGGAGCTAGACGTGCAGCTGGCAGAGGGTGATGATTTGAGATTTTACCACCACCACCACCAAGTGGTCTACCCCGACCACAGGAAGTAGGTGGACATGGGAAAGCTCATCTCTAGGTAGCAGATTCCTTTGACCATGGAGCTTTGGAGGTGATTCTAGGTATTATTTATGTATAATACACCTAAGCTACAGTACTTATAGACAAAGGTGTTAGTCATTCTTTTATTGCCACTACCCTCATTCAGAGCATGGAGATTCCGATGGAGACGTTGGCTTGATCCATACGACTAGGGACTCCTACGGAAGCAGATTCGATGATTAGACACTAGTTCCGGTAGTGAGAGAATACTCTAGGAGGTGAGAGCTTCACCTTGGATCTCCTAGTAGCGGCGTTGAGGCCTTTCAACGTCATCTTGGGTATAGACTGGTTATCTACATTCCATGCTCAGATTGACTGTATTAGGTTCAATTTATGGTGTTTCCACATAGATGGGACCAGGTTTAACTTCATCGGCAAGAAGGGAGCCTTTTCAGCAAAGGATGGAATTACCTGGAGGAGGTTACAGCCAATCACTCATCAGTTGTCTTTCCTTACTCTTGGTGCAGTTGATGTGGGGATTCCGAGTTATCCAGTAATTGTGGACTAGTATGTGGATGTCTTCCTTGATGATTTATTGGGTCTACCTCCTCATAGAGAGATGGAATTTTACATTGACTTGTACACTGGGATGACACCAATATCTATACCAGCATATCAGATGGCTCCCATAGAGCTTTTTGAGCTGCGGGTACAGCTAGAGGACTTACAGGGGAAAAAGATCATTCGGCCTAGTGTTTCTACTAGGGATGCCCTGATTTTGTTCACCAAGAAGGAGTATGGGAGCTTGAGACATTGTTTTGACTACTGGTATCTAAGAAAGTTGACCGTTCAGAATAAGTACCCACTTTTGAGGATTGATGACATCTTTGATCAGCTGAAGAGAGCATGGTGGTTCTCGAAGATAGACCTCAGATCAGGCTATCACCAGCTCAGAGTACGAGATGAGGATGGGAAAAAAGATGACTTTCAGATGTCGGTTCAGCCGTTACGTGTTCTTGGGTATTCCATTAGGTGCAACAAATGCTCTAGTGGTGTTCATGGGACTCATGAATAGGATCTTTCAGCCATACCATGATCTCTTTGTAGTAGTCTTCATCGATGACATTATGATCTACACATCTACCAAGGAGGAGCATGCCAATCATTTGCAGATAGTTCTGGACACACTCTGTGAGAACTGACTTTATGGTAAGATATCGAAGTTCCAGATCTAGATCTTGGTGGTTTACATTCTCAGATACGTCATCTTAGAGGCTGGAGTTGCAGTGGATCTAGGGAATATTGAGGCAGTACATGCTTGGGATCCACCGAGGAGTGTGTTGGAGGTACAAAGTTTCTTGTGTTTGGCTAGATAGTACTGGATATTTGTTCCAGATTTTCTAGACTGGAAGCACCACTATCAGCATTGACGAAGAAGGGGAAATCATTTGTGTGGTCCGAGAGATGAAAATAGTATTTTACGAGTAGAGTAGAGGCTGACTAGTGACCCCATATTGTGGCTTCCAGAGGAGGGTGTCAGGTACGTTGTCTACTGCAACACATAAGGGATCGGGCTTGGTTGTGTCCTGATGCAGAAGCGAGCAGTTATCGCATATGGTTCTCCAAAGGTGAGACATCATGAGAAAAGCTATACTACCCATGACCTGGAGTTAGCAGTAGTGGTCTTTTCCTTGAAGATGTGGTGCCACTACTTGATGTGTGAACATTTTACAATGTACTCTGACCACAAGAATCTCAGGTATATCTTCTCATAGAAGGACCTAATCTTGAGACAGAAACGTTGGCTTGAGTTCCTCCAAGACTATGACTTCGAGATAGTATATATTCGTGGGAAGGGAAACATTATAGCAGATGAACTCTGCTGGAGATCTGGTATACAGCTGCTTGGTGAGGCAACGGAGCAGCTGGCCGGTTTGTAGATATCCTTTGTGGATCGAGATGGATTATCATTCCTTCAGTCTCCTACAGTCACTCCCACACTTCTTCAGTGATTCAGGGATGTGTAGTGTGGGGACATTAACTTTGAGGCTTGACCTACTCAGATATCCACACAATAAGCACCTGATGGATTTTTTGAAGGTGGGGAGCACGTCATCCTCTTTTGAACACATAACATGATGCCAATGTCACTTCAGGAGGAAGTGTTGAGGGAGTTCCACACTTCCCCTTTAGCGGTACATCCAGGAGTGGGAAAGATGTACCAGGATCTCCGACAATAGCACTGGTGGTCGGTAATGACGAAAGCAATAGCAGAGTTTTTCTTTATGTTCCTCACTTGTCACCATGTGAAGGCGGAGCATCAAGTACCAACAAGATTGGATCAGCCATTAGATGACCTAGAGTGGATGTGGGACAATATATCCATGGACTTCATGACATGACTTCCATGTACATCCATAGGTCATGATTCTATCTGGGTGATCATCGACCGACTCAACAAGTCGGCCCAATTCCTAACGATCAGAGAGTAGGGTTCAGTAGAGAACTTGGGATTCCTCTATGTGTAGAATATTTTGCGACTACATGGAGTACCCTCGACGATTGTCTCTGATCGTGATGTATGTTTTAGTTCCTGACTATGGAAAGGGTTGAAGGAGGATTTCGAGATACAGCTTCAATTGAGAACCACCTTTCATCCATTGACAGATGGCTAGACTGAGCGGACCATTCAGATCCTCGAGGACGTGTTGCATTCTTGTGTCCTCAACTTCGGTCATATCTTGGAGGAACACTTTCCTTGGTTGGAATTTTCAAACAACAATAGGAATCACTCCACCATTTGGATGACACATTTTGAGGCATTTTACTGGCTACCTTGCAGATCACCATTGTGCAGGACTAACCCAGGGGAGTCAGCACTAGTGGGACCAGTGATTGTACGGGCTACCACAGCAAAAATGCAGATCATCCAGGTGCAGATGAAGACTGCAAAACGCATGAAGAATTCTTATGCCGACAGGATACGGAGACCTCTAGAGTTTGAGGATGGTGACCACTTCTTTCTATGGATCTCAACCAGACGAGGTTTGCAGAGAATTGGCCGAGGAAGCAAGTTATCTATATGGTTCATTGTACCTTTTCAGGTCCTCATAAGTGTTGGCGAGGTGTCTAACTTCTTAGCTATTCCACCTTAGTTGCACTGGGTGCACGAAGTCTTCCACATATCCTAGATATGGAGATACGTGCACGACCCTTCCCATGCCATCGACCATGGAGAGCTGGACGTCGACGATGGGGCGGATTTTACGGAAGTTCCAGTTGAGATTGAGGATCGATATGAGCGAGTCCATCATGGTTGGTTGAAACCTTTGGTGCGCTTTTTTTGGCAGCACAGGTCCTCCAAAAGAGCACATTGGTTGCGGTAGGCTCAGATACATGCTTAGTACATACACTTGTTTTCCTAGTTTTGTGATGTGGACTATGGGGAAGTAAATACCTGAGGTGGGGAGAATGTAAAGACCCAAAAATTCCATGTAATATTTTTTAATTAAATAGAAATTTTATGAGTCCGTGAAAATTTACGACGTGTGATTTTGAGTCTCGGAGTGCCCGGAATGAATTTATGAACTTTTTTTCGTGAAAGTTTAGTAAACATGTGAGTGGGTTTTTCTAACATTTGACCCACTGATAGGAATTGAAATATGAGGCCACTGTTGAAATCGTAGCTCTAGTAGTTTCTTAAAGAGACCATCACCCCGACTGTAGTTGGTTGATGGTAGATGTTAGTTTTTCACATATTCATCAAAGAATAAAAAAAATTGTAACATTTTATTTTCATTTGAAACTTCCATGTGAGGTTATTGAGGTGGGAACCACCGAACCTAAAACCCACAATTATAATTTATGGGTGGGGACCACCTGAACCCTCTTAATGTGGGAAACCTCTTAAAATCCCTCTTTAATGTGGGAGGTGACCTTTATGTTTCCCCAAAATTTATTATGCCAACCTCAATGTAATTATGATACCAATTTAATTTGTACCAACAATTAAATTGGGGAAACATATCATATTGGCTACCTTTTCTTTTTGCTGGAATTGGGGGAAGTGTTGGCAAAGGGAAATTGGGAGAGAAACATAGAGGAATTTTCCTTCTCCGACGAAGAATTCTCCTCCAACAAAAAACACGGATGCACGACTTCGACTTCTAACATGGGGCATCCTCCAACGTTGGACGTCATCATTCGAAGACCATCCTTCCCTCCTCATCGACATCAAAAAATGATTGAGGTAGGGTTGTGTTTTAAATTGATCAATGTTAATTTTCCTCTCACATTGAATCACTCCCCTTGAGCCGCTTGCTACCGCCCTAATGAGGAGGGTACGGGCCAAACAAAATCGTTCGACCCTTCCACAAACATTATAGTTATTTTGTGTGTTCTTCACGATGGTGACAGTGACTGGTGACAACGTTTGGCACCAATGGAACTCAAGAACTGTGGTCTGCACCATGGGAATCCGTGATGAAGGCGACATATGAAGGGCGGCCTATCAAGCTGGCAGCCAGCGTAGGAACGACACGCGATCGCACCGCCTGGCCAGCCATGAAGGACCGCTGCACTATGGCCCCCGTCGCCCCATGGCCTTGCCCTGTTGTTCCCATCCGGGGGCCCATAGACTCACCGCATTGTGGCTCTCTACAGACCATGCGGCCTTCGCCACCCCACGACCCTCCGCGGCCCCCACGGCCTCACTGTCCTGTGGCCTCATCATCCCGCGGACTCACGACCCCTGTGGCATCCCCATCCTGCGGCCCTCCGCGGGCCCCACAACCTCACAGTCACGCGACGTCCTTCCCCCTGCAGCCTCACCCTCCCGTGACCTCGCGGCCCCTGCATCCTCCCCGTCCCGTGGCATCATGGCACCTACGACCCCGTCGTCCTGCTGCATCATGGCCCCCACAACCTCACCGTCCCGCGACCCTTTTCGGACCCCACGCCCTTACCGCCCTTGCGGCCTCCACACCATTCTCTCAGCATCCGTGCTTCCCTCGCGGCCTCCACACCACCCTCACAGCCTCGCATTGCTCCGCGACTCACTGGCCGCCCAGCGTGGTCCAGGAAGGACTTGGCGGGCCGAGCCGAACCCAACGCAGGTCGGGTCGGCCCAGGATGGGTCGAGCTGGGTCGGTCCGATCAGGTTGGACCAGACCCAGACTGACTACTTGCTTTTGAATATATCAGGCATAACTTTGGTACCAGACATCTATTTGAAATACCGTCAATGGCATTGTAAACCTTGGAGCGAGATGGTCTCATTTCTATAGCCCACTTGATATTTGGATAAATTTGGGATACGGTCGGGTTGGATAGAACACAAATCCAACATGACCCTCAAGACTAAAAGGCTAATTACATACAGACCGAGCATCCGATTGATGCACCGTTTATTACGTGGAGATCCCAATGACATGGAAGTCCCTTAGGATTCCTTTTAGTGGAACTTCAGGGAAGTTGGAGTATCGAAAAGTGGCTTGAGGAGTGGAACCTCCCAGAGATGAGAAAGAATAGTGTGGGTACCCAGTAAATGGATGAGACATGAATAATGAATAGTGATCATGTGTGTTTGAGCACCAAGAGATTTTTTTTGGGTCAGCATGGAGTGATCCTATGTGGGTCAGCACCGAGCGATCTTGTGTGGGTCAGCACCGAGCGATCTTGTGTGGGCCAACACCGAGTGATCCTGTTTGGGTCACCACCGAGCGATCCTATGTTGTTCAGCACCTAGGGATCCTATATGGTTCGCCATCAAGAGATCCTATGTGGTTCAACATCGAGTGATCCTATGTGGGTCAGTAGTACATTCTCTTAACAGAGTAAGATGACTCAGTAGTTTCATTTAATAATTTGTACTTCTGTACCGAAGTTATACCTGGTGTGAGCTGGGTCAGTAACTTTGTGTTATTCTTCTGTGTGGCGTACATGTGTGGTACTTACCTTCATGGTGTTCCTTCCTTTGTGGAATAGTTGATCTTTGGGATTTTGAGTTGGAAATTGTCTTTCCTCATGATTGGGATGGGTATACTTGATAACTTATGTATATGTATTTGCATATACCTAATTATGGTTGCCACTGGTTTACATGATTTTTGGTTTATCCTTTGGGTATTTTGTGATACCATGAGGGTATCAGGGGCCCTACTTGGTATTTTTATATTCATCCCTACACAGGCTATGCCCGCATCTCATTGTGTTTGGTGCAAACGACAGATAATGCTTACTTAGGACGAGAGTACCAGGATTGGAGGTAGCTCGGAGGTGGACCTTAGATGAGGCGTACTGTAGAGACGACCATTTGAGATCTGTACATACCCTTAAGGTAGGATCCTTGGTGTGTGATCACCAGAGTTGTTCCAGTTTATTTGTACTTTCAGTTTCCTGTACTTTCCATTTGGGCTTGTATTCTGGCCCCTTTTGCTTTCTGTACTCACTCTGTTTACTATTCAGTTTACTTGAGTTCGTATCTTATTTTGTTCTTGGTTGAGTGCGTTTACATGTTATAAAGGTAATTCCATCCACTTTTAGGCAATATTCATTCGGTGCTAGTCGCTTGCCCCTAGCCTATAGAAGGTGGGCTTGGGGTAGTCACAGCACGGGCCCCGGGGGATGAGTCGTGACAATTTAAAACCTGAGATATTTCATTTTCTCATTCTTAACTATTTTATGGTTGAAGTGAAAAAGTTTTCTAAATAGGTTAGTTTACTCTATGACTATCTTATCACCCTAGACTAGTTTAACAATTCTATGGATATTTTCATGTCCATTTTAATATGAAAAAACTACCGAGTAAACATTACTATAAAAATATTTCTAATGTAAATGATCCTCATATGTATAATAAATATCTAACTCTCTCGATCATCAATTGGATCATTCATTCATAAAAGCTTGAAATATTATCTTGATATTGACATGAGAAATATGCTATTGGAAAATTAATCTACCATTAGTAGAATGTCATCATATCATTGAGGATCAATACTTCCTCGAAAAATTGAAGGAATATGTCAAGGAACTATATATTAGATTTTTTATCCATACCTGATCCTATTTATTCAATATATGTGAGGATAGGACATTCTCTCGGGCCAATGATTTGAATCGTTCTCAAAATAGAATCATCAAATAACTGAATAATCAGATGGTTTTCTCGTAAAATATAATATTTCTCTCACTCAAGTGGGTTCACTAGTGGTATTCATGGATGGATGTCACTAAAAAAATTAAATAAATGAAAATAATTATAAAATATAGTACATATATTCTGAAATCAAAATCAGCCAACAATAATTTAAACAAATCATAGGAAATAAACAAAATATTAAATCTAACATTTCAATAAGGAATAGTCTAGGTAAATATTCTATAACCCACACAAAATTACTAATAAATAATAAACATAATACAAAAATTGAAAAAATACATCTTCCTAACATCCACTAGAAACTGAATGTGTGGCCTGTAGAGAATTATTTTGACACCCGTTTTTATAAACTATCTTTCAATCCCATAAATCATAGCTTCCATATATCATGAATTACTAAATATATTTATTAAAAAGTGGTATTTCAATAAATATTGTCACTAAAAAACATTATCCACCCTCTATGTGGGGACCTTTTTCGGCATGGGTATGGTTCTAATGGAATTCCTTCTCCCCATTGGCTAGAAATTTGTTCTCGATCAACATGAAAACTCCTTGTGAACGATTAATCAAAATTAATGTTTTATTCGAAGTGTACAAAATCACAACCCAACATCATATCCTTGTTTTTTATTGAGTAATGCCCCAAAAATATGATATCGAATACATCAAACATGGTATAAAAAATTAAAATCATCAACATATATTACAAAATAATACAACATATAAAATTATTATACAAACATAAATCCACAAAAATTTGAATGTGTGGGATATTTATATTGTGTTATAAGATTCGTAAAACCATTATAAAAATTCTCCACAATATTAAAAGAACCATAAACCTATCTCCATGAGATATAGAGAATTATCCCACAACCATGTCAACTCCATATATCCAAAAGAAGTTGGCATGAATACTTATCATCTCAATGTGATGCCTTTCTACTTTTTTATATCAGATAAAAAAAGGTATTTATGAACACACTAGAAAGTATAGGGATTTATCATGATAGTACTATTATGATAAATCCAAGTGTTCTATAATATAATATTCATATATAATGAAAAATATTTTTTTTAATATAAAAATTAAAAAAAAATATTTATAAAACTGGGAAAATTATTCTAATTTAACAAGGAACTCAAAATAAGAATTTAAAATAAAAATTTCATAATTAAAAAAATGTAATTCTATTATATGGTATTTTTGGATATGGATACCAAATAAAAAAATTTCACTAATTAGAGTAGTTCGCAAAATTAATGGGATAGATAATAAATAAATCCACTAGGAATTCCGTGAACCACATAAATTACATAATGAGTTTGTTAACCACACCTTATCAATTTAGAGATAGCATCGTATCTAAGATAACCTAACCATGTACATAGGGGTTTCACATTAGGTTATTAAAATAGAGACAAATATTCTTCATCCAAGAAAATCATGTATTTTCTAGCACTTACATTGATGTCACAATAAAAAGCTATTATTTCCTATTTAAATCAGTATATAAAGCATACTATCTATTTTTTATAGAATTTTTATAATTAAATTAAATTATTCAACAAATGATAAGTTCAACTAGAAATGAAATAAATGGAATCACCCACCTTAATCTAGATATTCCTATTGGCAACAGTGCAAATCCCCATGTGGGAGAAAAATATTTGGATAATATGAACCATCTGTCACTACCACATTAGGGTTCAAGTAAAACCATGATATAAGAGAGAACGTGGGTAAAGTAATATGTATAAAACATTTAGTAGTATATTATTTTATATATTGATGATGGGGACCACATGAAATCCTTGAATGATAAGGTATATAGGAACCACATGTCTGATAAGGAGATGAATCTCTAGTTGGGGAGAAAAATGATGGGTTAGGTTTTTAACCCAATTAAGGGAAAACAATAACATAGAAATTATTAAATAAGGGTAAAACAACAATTTTTGGTGATATAGTTTTCTAATTTTTTCATCCATCATGTGGTTGGAACTGGATTCTCAAGGGAAGTCAAATAGATTGGTCGCACAGTAAGGTTAACTATTCACCAATTGAAAAAATCACATTTAAAAAATATTTTTAGGTTCCATGTGGTTTTCTCATAGTTATCTCTAACAATAATCCAATTATGTATTATTATTAACTTCTAATTTTGTTAATTTTTTTAAAGAAAAACACATTTAAAAGAGAATGAAAAATTTAAATAATTTAATTCACATATGAAAATGACATCACAATGTGAAACTAGAGATATCTCCAACTACTGACCTCATTTATATATTAAATGACTATACATAATTCGATAATAATAATTTCAATATAAAAACAAAACATATTCTTATCTCCAGTTCAATATAATAGTACCATAAATAAATAAATAAAATATCATGGAATTTATTTACAACCGTCCTGTAATCCTTAGAAAAAATCTTCTCATAAACGTACTATGGGTCCATGGTCCCTGTAAACATCCATGTACAAATTTTAGAACACCTATATGATAAGAATTGTGTAAAAAATTTATTATCGGGTTTTAAGATGATCATGAAGAATGTGATGTCAATACACATGCATGTGGTTTTTTATGATGAAAATTTTAATGAAAACGCAATGAGTATAAAATAAAACATTAATTAATGATAAATAAATAATAATAATTACCTAATAAATTATTGACATGATTAGTAGGAAAAAAAGAGTCATAAAAATGCATTTTCAAAAAATTTATCATACCTTCAAAATTAGATTATCATATTAACATCTCACTGAATCATTTCCATTTATGACATCATACTTATATATTTAACATGGGGGTGTAAAATTTTATTCATCATTTGTAGGGTCCATAACATAACATATTCTACTGTTTTGTCAAAAACAGATATATCAATTATATAGCTATATATTCAACTCAATTTAATACATGTTCATTTATTTACTAAAAACATTCTCAAAGTACAAAAAAATTATTCATCATATATCAAAATACATCCATGAGTCCTGAAGACACATAACTAGTATATTGAATATATACTTAATTATTTAAACACCAAATCAAAAAGAATAGACCATTAAAAAATGTAACAGTGGTCTAAATTTAATATATCCCAACATTGGCTTTATAATATAGTCTCGTAATTATAGATCCTATAATTGGATTTTTTTTTCTAGTGTTTAGGCATACTGTTTCCACCCCAGAAAACAATATTATTATCATCATGGCCTATGGACCTATTAGACATTAGAATCCAATCACATTAGATAAAACTATTCCTCATACCTTGGTTGTGGTCTATATCCAGATCCATGTCTCTTTAATAATCGATTAATAAATTTCTAACTAATTAAACGTCACACGATGATGAACTAGACAAATATAGTCCCTACAATTTAGGAAATTCTGACCTCATAAGAAATAGTTAATACTTTATATTTTCTATTACCCCATATTGATTAAAAATCCATTTGTATTTGAGTGTTACTAGGGTGAAATTCTAACTTCATCTAGTTGGATGACTATGTTGAAGACTCATAATTTACAATTAATGAAATATACACTGTCAACTAAAATATTATACTATATATAAATCTCAACAAATATGTATCAATGATAAACATTCATTCCATATATTAGTCATATATAACCAAACATTAACTCATAATCTTCCTTTTTAGTGATGTTTGTATGTTGAACATTAATCTTATAATTCAAATGATATCGGATGAATGAATAGACCACCCACCATCATATATGGTATTACCATATAAAAAATTCATTACGTATAAATATTACAGTAAGATAAGTTTAATAATCTATAAATATTAAATAACATTCCAAAATATGCACCATGTGGTCACTAACCATCGTTCAATAATATATTCATGCAATCAGTCACATAGTGTTAAGCCTTCATATTTCATTTACATATCTCAAACATAGGTATGTTTCATTTGACTATATCTATTATAAAGAATTCTAATTTTAAAAAAAGTAAATGAAATTATATGATTGATTTTAACACTTATATATTGTATGGAACAATGAAAAAATTAAATCATCATTATGCATATAAACATAAATTAAAAAAAAAACTAAACTATTGAACTATATATGTATCCTATGAAAACTCTTTTGAGAACCCCCATATTAATTTTTTCTATTAAAATATTTCCACCTATTTCCTAGTATAATTTGGAATTAATTATTTTTATTTTTGATAAAATATATTCTATTTCTTTACCAATATCCAAAAAATGAATGTTTAGTCACTCATGTACAACCATCACCTATAAATTTTAATGTTATTAAATCGGTGGAGGAACATTCATAATGGCTATATCAAATACTTTTCCATTTTTGTAACACCAAAAGATTTCATAGTATGTACTTCATCAAAATAATTAAATAACTTGCACTACGTGTAACACCGAGTTCAAGCGCACTATGGCTTACCAAACAAGTCGTTCAAAAGAGGATATGAATAGTATTACCTAAATTTTGAACCTTATATAATCTTTATAATTTTATAATCCATATTATGAGTTTCTTACACATAATGTAATAACAAATTACTTTTTTTCAGATAAAAGAAGTATTTTTCAAAAATGCACTTTTACCAACTTTAATAGTGAATCCTTTTTAAATCCAATATTTTAAACTTTTATATATTCAATTTGAATAAATTAATTTATACTTTAGAATTTTGAAATAAAAAATTTACAATGTAACACCCCAAGCTTCCATGGTATGCTTCTCATTGAATAATACAGTAGCGTGTGTTGTACGCAACTTCGAGTTCTAACACACACTACAACCAATCAAACTACCCATAATGAATATTAATACCTACTTTTTAAAATTTTATAAATTTTAACTCTCAAAATGGACTTAATTTTTGGATTTGTAATATCGAATTTATCCTAGGGTTAAATTTTGGAACTTTTCGGATATCGTTTATATTTTGATGAATAGTGAAAATTACTAAATTTAAATTAAAAAAAATTAATCAACATAATTAGTAGTGATAAATTATGAATTTGAGTGGTTTTAAAGTATATTTATAATATATTTTTACCATTTAATACAACTTTGGTCATTGGAGAAAATTTCACAATTAAACCGGACATAAACACGTGTCAATCTTTTGATAGTTATTATCTCTTAAAAACACGCTTTTTGTTTTAACAACGAGAATTAATTTTAAATTAATTTCTTCCACTTATGTGTTTTGAATTTGGAAAAATGGATTCCATATTTGGAATCCGTATGTTCAAATTGTGTAAACAGGTAACTTTTATTTTTAGTCATTTTGAATAATTATTTCGGTAAATATTTTATTTACCATGGTTAAAGGGTAAATCCGGTAAATAACGGTTAAAAAATAATATTATAATAATAAAAAATTAACCTAAAACGTTCCGTAACCATATTGGTTGATACATGTCCGACCATGGGAATTTTTGAGGCGATTTCTGGACCCCATGGAGCCACTTGTAAGTGATAATGACACTTTATATTAATTAAGTTAAAATAAATACAAAAATGACATATGCATATATCTTTTAGAAAAACATTTTTTACATAGGGTTATATATGTTGGATTATCGATTATAAATATTAATTAGAAAGATAAAAAGATATCATATATAACTATATTTTATTTATAATTTTTAAACAATATGTAATTTAATTTATTTATGACATAAAGATGATGTAGTAATTACCATAATAGTGAAAAATTAAAATAATTGATATTATAAATACCCAAATAAATATAATTTTAGACTTTTCATATATTAAACTAATTTTATTGGTTAATATGACATGTTAGGATTGACGTAATTAACTTTTTTCGAAGTAATCATTCTATTTTAATTTTCACAAAAATCAATTATTGAATAGTGTCAAAATTGACCTAAAAGAGTTTTTAAAACAAATATTATATTATTAATTGATATTCAATTCCAAAAAATATAATGTTCATCCAAGAGACTTATATCATGATAGGTGTATCATTAATGGACCACTTGGGGTTTCTTGGATTTATATAGTATGTTTATTAACCATATAATATTAAAATACAAAGAGACATTGTAAAAGTGAAACTAATTAACTAAGAGTTAATACTTAAAGATAAGGTTAATATAGTGACCCAAACCTGTCTAAATTATATTTTTTAGTGTTTATGGACATATAAACACCTTAAACATTAAATAATCCACTTTTGAGCCATTAGGAACCGAATTTGAATATATTATAAAATAATATTTCTATCTTTTCCAAAGGTGCCCCTCACCCCTCTTATAAAAGGGAACTCCCCCTTCTCACTAATTCACAAATTAAAAACCTTTTGGTTCGGAAAAAACCTTCCCAAATACTCTCTAAACTTTCCTCAATTCATCCTAGAGGTCTTACTTTAGTCAGAAAGCCAACATAAAGAGCCCTTTTGATCAAATCAAATAGAAGAACCTGAAGAAGAGGTAATGATTTCACCACCCTTTTTCAAGTTCCTTTCTTCTTCCACTTCATCATTATTTGTTATCACCATTATAAAATAATAATTCCAGTATATTACATATACTTTTATGTTATTATAAACATGGTACAACAATATTTCAGTATTCTTTCTGTCCTTTGAATGACATGTCACCATACGTGCGTACGTACGACTTACTGTCTCCACGTCGTGGTGTAATTGTTATTCAAAACATTATTATTTGGATGGGTATAATAATGATGTGTAAGTCATGTAAATAATAAATATAACATGATAATTATTATGTATATATGATATACCATCCAATTATATATTATTTTAATATCAATAGAATGATAGTGTCTGTCATGCGTACGTACGGACTACCGTCTCCACCAACGTGATGAGATTCATTCTCCATCGTATCCATTATAGTATAATTATCATTTGATTATTTAAAAATAATTTTTAAGGACTTGATATCATTCTGTGTATGAATAATATACAACCTATCCATGAAAACCACAGCTTGCATAACAAAACATATAAAAGAAAATGAGTACGTTAACACCCGAAACGACGATAATACTAAGATATTATTAACAACGAAATGTTAAAAGATCATATATGTATCATATTAATGTATAATATTCTTGTATAATTTAATAACAATTATTTCACCATTATAAAGGAGTTGAAACTACCCCCAACCACGGAAAATTACAAGGTAAGGGTTTATTTCGCAATCTCTTCATTATCCGAGGTTGTTTATATGTAATAATCTACTAGGATTTCTTTATCATCCACATCCATGTTTCTTAAAAATGTATTTCAAAATATTTTTACTATTTACTAGAATATGGGTTAGAGTCATTTATACACTTGTTTACTTTTATACGTGGTTTATAAAGTAATATTTCTGTCGTTTTCCAAACAAGATCTTTTTTATCCTTTTCGATAGAATTAAGGTAAGAATGTTTTTTAACTTATACGGCAGGTGCAGCTATTTTCCGGCGTTATAAAATCTTCGAAGCTTCCCTTACAAGATTATAAGAGTATTTTCAAAGTAAATGTTTTATTTTATAATTATGTGACTTCTAAATGATTTCAAAATGAATAGTTTATGAATTTGTGAAAGGTACTCTTTATCAAGATCATAATTTTAAATGTTTTAAAGATTTATCATTCTAAATCTTTTTAATTAATGTACATGTTTTAAAAATGATTTTAAGGATATATTTATATGTACATGAATGTTTTGAAATCATATTTCTTTTTGAAAAGTTTCAAAGTGTTATGGGACACTTTTATTCAAAAATCTCTTTTAAATTACTTCCTTTATAAATGTGTGACTTTGAAATGATTTTGAGAAAAGATATATTTCTCTCAAATATTATTGATTTCATCTATGTCAACGTCCATTGATGAATTTTAAGCATATTTGAAGTTGATTTATTATGACACAAAACTGTTGTATTGTATTGAAGGTTTTGTAATATGTTTTACTGTTGATGTGTTATTTTTATACCATTCATGGTTTATGGAGGAAGTATAGAAATTTCGTATGCTAGTTTTAATATGAATGTTTATGTTATATTTAAACCTTTTCATATAGGAATGCATTGGACTTAGTATGTGACGGGTGGAGCCTGCTATAGCTCCTCGATACATCGGTAGGTCGCATGAGACAAACTAATTTCTTGGCATAAGGCCTTGAAGAAATCTTATTCGTATTCTTGGCACGAGGCCTTGTCTATGAGGTTATGATAATATGGGATTATGCATTCCATCATTATGAATGTGGTTATTGATATTTCATGTGATTATTCAATTATTAGAATATCCATGTGAATAAGTAAATGGTATTATTTCATTTTATTTTTTCCATACTATGTTGAAGATCAAGTTTAAAAGGATTTTGTTTTAGTTATACATTCCCTTAAATGTTTATTCTTATTTATGAATATTTCCACTATATTGTTATCCTTACTGGGCATTTGAGCTCACCCCTTTTCTATGTTTTATTTTTCCCATGATTCCATGAAGTATATTGTGATTGATATACAGGGTTAAGACAATGGGATAATGTCATTCATAAAGGATTATTTAGGTTGTTTTGTATGTTATGATGTGTAATGTAAAATTCATGTATGTAATCTATTTTCCAAGACTTCTAAACTGATCGATCCTTTGGGACTTGATTCCTTGTAATCATGCCAATGTATTAAAATAATGCACCGACTCTGGGTAACTGGGGTCGGTGGGTTACAATTTTCCCTTTATATTCCAATAAATAACAACAAAAAAATATATTTTTACCTCAATGGAGGAACTGAGTTCATACAAAATTATCCCCTTAATGAAAATTTTTCCTAAATTTACCTTCCAATGTCTGTGAAGAAACAATCCAGAAAAACTCTAGCCCTAAGCTCAAATCAATAAAAGGTCTATTTTCTCATTTCTCAAACCCATGGTCCTCCTATAATGTTTCATCACCCCTGCACATCATTAATTTTATCCATGTCACTATAGACACCCAACCATATACTTCACCATATCAGTGCCCACCACAAGCCCATGACATCCATGGAACAATGAGGTCATACATCCCATGGATGCTCAAAACAAATCAGTGCATCACACCTCAATCACAACCGACATCCTTGATACCGTGATTCCCATGTAACCTTAGGTAACCTGCATCCAATGATGATCATGATTCCAAGAACCTTAGAAATATATAATCATGCACCCGAGATGGTGCCAACCTACTTACTATTGTCTAGTCAGTCCATATATATATTGTGCACCTCATCCACTCAAAACAGACATGGCTGAATAGGGCATGAAAAAAAGAAGAAAAAAAACATGGACAGGCCCGCAGCATACCTACAACCATTGTCGGCTCACCAGCCTACTAAACCCTAGGCAGCTCCATAGTTATCACTTGGCATGAAATACAAGTAACTAAATCCTAAACTCTCTTTGGTAATGTACCACCAACCCACCACTGACCCCATGGATAGGTCCCACTATATATTCAATGTCTTCTATGTGCATCTAAAAAATGGTTACCCTCCCCTAATACTGATCCCAATCTGGACACTAAATCATGTGACTCCTTAAGTCCATTTGTTGGGGATCTTTGAGAAGGATGCCTGCAAAACCTCTCAAGATTTATGACCTTCCCACATTCCCAAAACTCTTTTAAAGGCCTATCGCATTAAGTCTGTACATGACCTAGTTTACCTCATTGAATGGAAACCACTACCGAACTTCCATGAGGTTGTCTAGAAGATTCCTTGGCCGGACCGACCTATTGGAACTCATCCAATCAATGTTTCCTACCATCTAAACCATCACATAAAGCCACCACTTGGCCAATGTTTGACATGTCCATTAGGTTTCCCTCGGAAATGACGGCCTGATTCACTACCTCTGAGAACAATCCCATCCCAAAGTTGTTTACATTCACCTAGATTGGGTTCTATAATCCATCATCAAAGCACCTCACCCATGAGTTTTCCTCACTTACCATACCTTGTGCGAAGTGAGACAGATCAGTGAAAGTAGATTCATAGTCTATGATAGACTTTTCACCAATCTTAAGGCTCAATAACTCACTGGCTCTCTCCATCTATAATGTCTTTGAAAAAATATACTCTAAGAATCTATCCTCGATGTCCTTCCCAGCTAGTCCCTCATGTTTTTAGTGCTCAACCTACAAATCCCACCAATGCTTCCCCGGTCCTCTCAGCTTGCATGTCACCAGATTTAACCACTTCCCTATAGGTTTCTCAAGATACTCTAATATCATCTTCATGATCTCTATCTAGTTTGTAGTTTCATGTGGACCACCCTCACCCTGAAAAGTGGTGGGTTCTATGACTAGAAATCTTGAATAAGATAATCTATAGAAGTCTATGATCCCTATGTGCCTCTGTCGATTTCTTTCAAAACATGTACCATACTAGATCAGAGCTCTTCAACGAGCCATGACATGAACACTACCAAACCCGATTACTACTCTGCTTGTACTGGATTCTGAACATGATCATGTCCCTAAACCTATACATGTGACTCATCCTCTACCTCACTCTCAGAGGTCTAAACCTCATCCTTATCCTACAATATTGCATCATCACATGCCAGACGCTCCATTGAGCCATCTAGGAGGAACCCATTAAATACCATAAATAGTTAGAAATGCCACATATATATATATATAAGATAGGGAAAGAAATAAATGGTAGAACAACCTTACTACCCTCACTTTCCCCCACTTCAACCATGACCCACGACATCTTGGCCTGATGGCCTCCTTACCCTCCCTCAATAGAAGAATGTTTTACAATATCCTCAGGCAATGACCGTCCCAACTACCAATGTTTCCTTAATTCGGTGATAAAGTCTCCCAATCTTGGCAATCCAAATCACCTCAACCATAATACCTTCATACAGCTAAAGAGCCAACCCCAAATCCCATACCACCTGTAATTTGACATAAATTTAAAGCATGGCATATCACATTGCTTAATATAAGAAATTATATCAGTCCTTTCACCTTATTCAAATGGAATTGGATATTATTCACATTTTATAATGACTTCACAAATCATACATATATATATGAAATTGAAATACCCAACAAATTTGCCTATCAAAAACAAAACAACCACGTCTTTCCTTACTGGGCCAAGGTCCAATTATCCCTAACTGCATCGGGTCAAGGGTTGCATATCATAACCAATAATCATCACAAAACAGTTGATCCACCATATCTATAAAACATGTAAATAATAATCTGATCAAAAGAAAAAAAATCCCACCAATGGAAACTCAATCCATCCCTCATACATGGGGCTGAAGGCACCCATGAATGATATTGAAATACAGTTCGGACAATAACCTATCTTGATTATACCATAATATAAAATAGTAATACTGAGAAAATAGGAAAAATAACTTCATTTTGTATGAAATTGGAACATCCTAGACTCAATGAGACACCTGAACAGTGCTAACAGGTCTATTTTTACTGACCTTAGGCGCAGCTCACCAAACACCAAAGGCTATCGACTAGTGTCGAGGGTGTGAACATGTATAGTGGGGAGGTTATACCCTCTATAAGGATGATAAGAAACTAGTAGAAGTATAATTATATAATACGAAGTGAGATTAATTGACTCAAACAAATCGATCAAGACCCGAAGGGATGAAGCACATCAATATCAAATAAATAGTGAAAGTGATAAATAAACAGAATCAGCAAAAAGTAAACAGAACAACATGAAAGTAATCAATCATATCCAATAAAAAACCTATCATGCATCCATATCAGGTCATACATCTAATAAACAAAGGGGGGCCAAGGATAACTGAATTAGATACATATTAAAGTAATAAAGATAATATAGGAAAGAATTCTAGAAAATATAAAACTCTAGATAAGAATAAACTCAAGGTTTATACGATTATTTGTGCCAAACAGTACTATGATCTAGCTACTGAGGCTAATGATTTACATGTACATAAAACCATAATGTCTACACATGTCCCCAAGGGCCCGTGTATGGTGTGAGATGAGTCTCATTATGATACCACCAAATGGTGTGTACCTAGAATATGTTTTTTGGTAGTCATACATAATAGTATGATGAAATAATAAATCAAACCTCTATTGGTGCATAGTAGCCACCACAGAGTTTCACCTACTTCTTCCAATGATGGAGTCTCATAAGCAAAGAGAGTCATGGCCCCTGGCCCAAGCTACCACAATAGTCAAAAAGTCCCATTGAACCCCCATGTTACACCTCAAATACGTAACCTATCACCATGTGCCTCATAACACCTCATGTCTCATGTAACAATGTTCTAAAGTCATGCCAAAACAAAAGTATCTCAGTCCCACATACCCCTACTCAGAAGCTCACATCCGCCTAGGGCACGAAAACTTGAGGAACAGTGATGCATGCCCTCAAATTATTACCAGAGGAACATCCATTTATGCCCGCAAATAAATAATTTGAGGAAAAATGATGTCTTCCTTAAATCACATAACTCGGTAGACTCATCACTATTAACTGAATCCTCCTCACCTCCCTCGTGTATTCCTAAAAATATATCCCCAAAACCAATAGTACATAAACCACATATATTAGGGGCCTCTACCAGCAAGAGTGGTCAGAACCACCTCATCGCATAGTCAACCACTATGAAAATGACTCAAATTGGAACATTGGACATCACAGGTGAGCGAGAGTCACCAAATAAGAACCCAAGACACATCATCTATAACACCCCATGTCCCTGCGACTGTTTCTATCATGTCTGATGAAATCTCCATCAATGTATTATGTGTAATGCACAACCTAACAGTCACACTTCCTAAAGCAGATCTTCATGGCTCCCAATCCCCTGGTCAAAACCACCAATGAAAATTCGGGCCACCCCCAACCAATGATCAACATCACCCAATCCTGAAGTCCATTCCATCCAACCATGAGCCAATCCTGCCACAATATCAATATCATCAGCATATTTAATCCCAATCACTACATATATATGTATAATCCCATAAAAACACTTATATATCTCCAATTCAATTTAAATAGTTGAGTTGCACTAACTACCAGCCATCACATAGTAGCATTAAGGTCATTAATTGCGATATCTAGATTAATAATCGTTAAACTATTTTAAAATACCAATATAAATCAAGATTGTTATTTTGAAACCATTTTATGACCCCCAACCAAAATAACCTGATGAGTAATGGCCCCTCTCCCAGTCTCGATCTAGAATCGCATGTAATGGAATACCCAAGGACATCGCACAATGTATTACAATCAAATTAAAATGAAATAATGGGATTCCTATTAAAAACCCACCATTTCACTAAAATCTGCAACCCCCAATATGTCCACGAAAACACAAAATGAAGTATGAACCACCAAACTCATACTCGTATGGTTTTCCTCACCCAGTATCAAACTCTAATTTGTTCTAGAACAATGTAGATCAACACAATGATCATAAAAACTAAAACACCTATAACATGATGTAGAAATTAAATTATGAAGAATATATCATGAGTAATTGAGATTTTATCGATTGGGTTCTAATGGATCTGACATTGTTTGAATCCGACTTTGGATGAAGAATCATGAGCATATTGATGGTTTGGGATTTGATTTCCTATAGTTCTATCCAAAACTATAAAAATGAGGGTACTTCCAATTTTATGAAAAATTACAAAATACATGGCTTGTACAAGGGACTACACACCATGTAGGTTCTTTTACTATTCTATATATGGCTTAGTTTCATCGAATTTCATTCCTGGTCTTGCCAACATGACTATATAATATGTGGAAGGAATACACGACATGTATATTTTTATTTCACTCTATCATTTCCAAAATCCTAACAACCCATTTATACCACTAACACCAATAGAGAGTACATGACATGTAAATTGGATTACACAATGTGTAACCCTAAATCAGGCTGATTTAATATCATATTCTAGTAAATACCCAGTTTCCGCCATTTTTTCGCCAAAACAACCTGAAAAAAGAGTGCGAAAAAATTAGACTTCTACCTCAAAGGATTAACAAATTCTATACAAAATTCCCCACTTAATGATATTCATCTAAGAATTTACTTTCCAAAGGTGGTGAAGGAACATTCAAGAACAAAGCCTGACCAAATCTCAAGTCTACCAATAATCCATCAACGTTTTTCTCAGACCCAGGATCATCTTGTGATGCTTTATTACCCCTACACCTCATCAGGTGATCCAGTGTCACTTCTGACACCCAATCATATCCAGAACAATATCAGCGCCTGCCTCAAGCCCAAGGAGTCCTTTGTATAATGAGTTTCTACATCCCATGGATTCTCAAAACAACATGGTTCCTCAATCCTCAATCACAACCCACATAATTGATCCCCTAAAGCCCAATGCACGTCAGGTAACCCTCCTCAAATGATGATATTGAAGCCAAGAACCTAATAGATATATAATCATGCACCTAAGATTTTGGTAACCTACTAACCAGTGTCTAGTAAGTCCATATATATCCTATTCACATCATGTACAAAAAAAACATGCCAAACCAGTCCATTCAAAAAGATGAAAAAGAAAAAAAATCATGACCACCCGCGATGTACCTCTAACCTTTTTTGGGTCACCCACCTACTCATCCCCTAGATGATCCAAGATGT
This sequence comes from Viscum album, assembly GCA_963277665.1. Classification (NCBI taxonomy): domain Eukaryota; kingdom Viridiplantae; phylum Streptophyta; class Magnoliopsida; order Santalales; family Viscaceae; genus Viscum; species Viscum album. The sequence continues at coordinate 1,953,821,461 of OY728127.1, read as the reverse complement.
ACACCTATCCTGACACATGATTTCTTGAAGCCTGACCTCCATATAGTGTGCCACCATACCTAGTCCATTAATCCCATGGTTGGGTCCCACTATATTTACCACCTCCTCTAAGTGCAGTTGATCCTCGAATATTGTCACCTGGTACCGATCCTGATCCGTCATCTAAATCATGTTCCTTATTTGGTCCTTGTCTACCAATTTTCTGATAAGATTCCTACAAAAAATCTCAGGATTCTCAACCTATCAACATGCCTAGATCTCTTTGGGATGCCTATCACATAGAGTATGGACATGAACTAGCTGCCCACAATGAATGAAACCAACTGCTAAACTACCATGAGGTGTTCTAGCTATATCCAGGGCCTAACCTCCCTACTGAAACAAAACCATATCTCATTTACTCTCATCTGAACCATCACCTGAAGCCACTACTTTGCCCATTTGAGACCTATCTATCAGGTTTCCCTAGGCTATGAGCACCATATTGACCACCTCTGATAAAGATCACATGCTAAATATATTTACCTACACCTAGATGGCATTTCATAATCCATCTTTGAATTTCCTCACCCTTGGGGATTCATTTATCACCATACTGAGTGAAAACCAATATAACTCAGTGGAAGTAGCTTCATAGTCAATGATAGATATGAAACCCTTCTCAAGGCTCAAGAACACCCACTCTCTCTCCATCCTTTGAATCTATAGAAAAGTGTTATCAAATAATCTATCATCAAAGTCCTTCCAGGATAGTCCCTCTTGTCTGTGATCCTGAGCTTTCACATCCCACCAAAAATTAATCGGTCCTCCTAGCATGTACATCTCTAGCTTGACCATTCACCGTAGAGGTGTATTGAGCATCTCCAAGATCACTTATATGCTCCCTATCCATCTCCCAACCCCTGTGGAAGACCCTCACCCTGAGAAAGGGGCAGGTTCTAAAACTGGAACTCTTGAGTAGGTTAATCCATAGATGGACCCATTCTCGCTTCACCTCTATTGATCCCTTAAAAATCAAATAATAGACTAAAACAAAGCTACTCATCGATCCATAACCTGAACACTATAAACCCCAGTTGTTGCTCTTCTTGCACATGATCTTTGACCAGATCCTATCCCAAACACAATACCTACAGCTCAAGCTCTACATGACCCTTAGAGTTATAAACCTGATCAAGCTCTTATAACACCGTATCATTACCAGCTTGATGCACTATCAATTCATCTTCGAGGAACCCTCTGAATACCATAAATGGTCAAAAAACCACACACATATATATATATATATGAATTTATATTTTAAATAGGTAATGTTGTAAAATGAATCACATCCACACTACCCTTACTTTTCTTCACTATGAACTATGCCCCATGGAATCCCAACCTGATCATCCCCTTACATGCTGTCAACGTAGTTTTTTATCACAGTATCCTTGGGCCACACATGTACTGACAACCAATGTTGCCTCAATCTGACAACCGAGTCACCCAATCCTAGTGATCAAAATCACCTCAACCATAGTACCTTCCATCTCCTAAATAACCATTCCCAAATACCATTGCACATGAAATTTTAAATAAATTAAAATCATGAAATATCCATTTTCATAAAACAATAAATTCTATCGGGAATTTCAACTTTTTCAGATTGAATTTGATATTATTCACTTGGTATTATCTATTCAAAAAGCGTATATGAATATATAAAATTGAAATACCATGAAAATGTTCTTATAAAAAAACCACACAGCCACGCATTTCCGTACTAGGACAAGGTACAATTCTCCCTTACCTTATTGGGTCAAGGGTCACATATCACAACCAATATTCATCATAAAACAAGTGATCCAATAGGGTAAAAATCATGTACAATGTAATCTGAGAAACAGAAAAATAAATTCCCACCGAATGTAACTCAATCCAACCCCCGTACATGGGGTTGTAGGAACCCATGAAAAATTTATAAATCTAGTTCTAACAACAAAAAATCCCTAGTCTAGCATAATCTCCAATAGTAATATTGAGAAAAGAGGAAAAAAGCACATTTGATACCACTTTGTAATGTCCTATACCTGAAGAGCCACCTGAACAGTGATAACGGGTCGGGTGTTACTAGCCTTAGGTGAACCTACCTGAATACCAAAGGATGGTGACTAGAAATAACGGTGTAAACATGTATAGTGGGGAGGATATACCCCCTTTGAGTAAGATAAGGCAATGGTCCATGAATAATAATATAACATGAAGTGGATGTAAATGAGTCAATAGAATCGAACTAGACCCGATGAGTGGAAGAACAACAACTTCAATGAAATATGATAAGTGTTAAATAAATAGAAGAAACAAAAAGTAAATAGAACAAAATTCCATAAATCACTTGTATGCACCAAACAGACCAATAATGCATTCATAACAGGTAATAAATAAAAATAAAAATGGGGGACCCGTGGATAAGGAAAGTAGCAACATATAATAGTAAGCAAACAGATATAGGAAAGAAATCTAAAAAAAGTAAAACTGTAGCTATTCATGACCTCAAGATATATACCAATATCCATTAGAAATAGAACTATAATCTAGCTCATGAGGATGATCCTTTAACTGTATGTAAAACCAAAAAATCTATACACATCCTAAAGGGACGATGTAGGGTTTGAGACGAGTCTCAATCAGATACCACCAAATGGCTTGTTCCTAGTATATGTGTATAAGAAGACATGAATCTCTATATATGATAAACTATATGATTCCTTAATAAGCACAATCTTCACTGGTTCTCTATATCCATTATGGAGTGTCACCTACTTCGGCCAAAGGTGAAAACTCATTAGCCAAGAGATTCTTTGGCCCATGGATAATGGTACCCCTATAGTCATAATTTTCTGGCAGACCATCTGGTTCCACCGCAAATATGTAACCTAGAACCACATGCCTCCTGAAACCTTATGTCGCAATTGACAACATCCCAAAAGCACGCCCTAACAAAATTATCCTCATCCCCCTAAACACAACTCATATGCTCACGTCGACCCATGTCACAAAAACTGGAGGAGCATCAATGTATTTCTTCAAATAATAATCAGAGTAATAATGATGTATGACCTCAAATTAATAATCAAAGGAACAACGGTGACTTCCCTCAATAAAATAACTCGATAGACCCATCTCTACCTGCTGAAGGACCATCAAGTTCCCCATGGCATCCTACTGTAAGAACCCCTAATCCAATAGTACCTGAATTGCATCTTTCATGGGCCTCTAACTACAGAATTGGTCAGAACCACCTTATCACATAGTAAACCTATGTTTACATGACTCAAATCAGAGCTTTGGCCATAACGTGTGAGAGGAAATCACCAAATAAGAATCAAAGACAACCCATCTATGAAATATCATGTCCCTACTACCATGTCGCTCAAGTTTGATGTCCTCAACATCCATGTATCTTAGGATAATTTCAACCGTACATTCAATATACCTCAAACCAATTTCTATGACACCAAATCCTATAGTCCAAACCACACAGAAAAATTCATGCATCTCCCACCCTATAAACAAAATCACCCTATCATAATGGCCATCCCATCCAACCGCAAGCCAATCCTTCCACAATATGATGATCATCAACAAATATAATCCAAAATATTCAATATATATATATAATCACATTAAAACACTTGTTAAGTGGAAATTAAATTAAAATAGTTGAGTTTCACAAGCTACCAGCCATCATATAGCAGCACTAAGTCCATGAATGGGTCTCACAATATTTAGAAAGCTTATACAATTTAAACATATTAATATAAATCAAGATTATTCACCTTAATATATTTTATCACCCTCTGACAAAATAACCCATTGAGCAACGACCTCTCACCTGGCCTCACTAAATAATAAATCCTAAGGGTGTAACAAATGGTGTCCCATGAAGTAAAATAGTCAAATTAAAATGAAATAACAAGTTTCTAATTGAACACCCCCTTTTCACTAAAATATGCACCCCCAAAAGTTAGGGAAAACACAAAATGAAGTATGCACCACCTACCTTGTATTCATACAATGTTCCTCGTCCAATATCATCCTCTAATTTGGTATAGAACATGGTAGATCAACAAAAAGATAATAAACACTGAAAATATTATTACATGTACAAGATAAGAAATTATGAATAATTTCTCAATAGTAATATAGAGCTTATCGATGGGCTTCATATGGATGAAACGATGTTCAAAACTGACTTTAGATAAAGAATCAAGAGCATATCAACGTTTTCAGCATTAGTTTTTGGGGGTTCTATCTAGAACCTGAAAAATAATGCTACTTCTTATTTTAATAAAAAATTAAAAAATAAACATCATTTACTTGATACTACACTCCATGTTGGTTCTTTTATTATTCCAAAGATGGATGAGTTTCACCGATATACTTTCCAGGTATTGCCGTCATGACTACACGAAGTGTGAATGGAATAAATGATGTGTACATGATTAATTATCTCTACCATTGTCGACATCCCAAAACTCCATGTATACCATTTACATGGAGAGAGAGTACATGGAGTGTACTTGGGATTACATGGAGTGTAACCCCAAGTCTAGTACTGTGACCATATGTTTTTAGTACTCACCCTGTTTTCCCCTATTTTCTCAAAAACTACCCAAAAATTTAAAAATAAGAAAAAAAGAGACTTGTACCTCAAAGTAAGGACCATGTTCAAACGTTAATTATAAAAAATATTCATTAATTCCTTACAGTAACCATAGATTATATATTCAATAAATAATACTACAAGCATCCAATCATGATATGGAAACAATAATGATAATTTTTTTCTATGCAAATTGAAATATTATTTCTTATACATCTAGGGAAAATATTTCTATATTATTTATCTATACATTCACATGATCACCGATAATATATTGGAAATAATAAAAATATCAAAAAAATATTCCTCTAAAACAATAACAAAATTTTACCTTGATCACATACCATATTTTTTAAAGATTCTCCATTGACATTCATTTTTTAAAAAAAAATTAAAAACCCAATAATTATCATTTATAACTAGGATATGACATTTAAAAGGAATAACTAGAATGTCAGCATCATAAATATCTATATTATGAAAAAATGACTATATAATGATACATCATTTTCCTAAATCCTAAATCTCACTCAAATCCAAGGGATAAAGGATGTCGTATTTGAGTGGAATGAAGAGAGTAACTTCAAACACATACTACCTAAACTATGAAAAAACAATATCCATTAAATTATATTTTAAAAATTAAAAATTTTAACTAAATATTTTCATAATCATGTTTTTATGTTATTAGATACAATATATACACCCTAGATGCTCAATATACTCAACTAACTACTTAGAGGAAGTGGTGGAGATAGTACCACAATTCCATTATTGGTCATTATCTACCATATCTTTTCAACTAACAATATAATAGGATAATTTAGTTTATAAATATAAATCATTTATAATGTTATTGTTATATTACCATTGAAAAACGAGAATTTTTTGATAATATTTTTGATGAAATTTAAAAAATTATTAAATGTGTATTTGGTAAAAAGAATATTATTTTTATATTTATTTCCTTCCTTACATCCCGTGTGATTGTGAAAATATGGATTGAACCAAAATAAAAATGATTATAAATTAATGGATACAATTTTTAATGATAATTATATAAATCCAATAGTGGAAAATTAAATTAAAGAATTTTTTTGTGATTTATTAAATATTATGAATCATTATTTAGAAAGGATTGTCAATGTGTTCATTTTTATGGTCCTTTTAAAAGATGTATCAATTAAAAAATCAATATACTTATTCTAGACCTATAAAATTCATGTGTACGTTATGTATTTTTACATAATTAAGTGAATTCCTCAATTTACAATATACCATTAAATTTATTAAAATAACCATTATAACAATTTTAAAAATATTGATAATCAAAGTTTGTTTTATAGAACTATAGTAGTGGATAAAATTATCCTCAAATAATCTACGGATGTATCTTAAAAATATTATAGATATGGTTTTTATTAATTATATCATGGTATTTTTTTTTATTTTATCATCGATTAAATTTCATTTTTTTTAAAATCATTAATAAAAAATAATGGATATTTTCAAATTTGTTGTTTTAATTTTAAAATTTATTTTCAATATCAATTTTGTATTATTATTTTGTAATAGTTTCCATCTTTTATGAATTTTAAATGTTATTTTTAATTTTATTATTTTCAATCACCATCTCCAGACAACCATTCATGCCTACCCACTATGTCTGGGCAACTTCTTTCCATACCACATAACCAGACATGGCATGTACACCAAGATAACTATAATGTAGGTACAATAGACCTTGATTCATCATAATAGTCATAGAAGAAATCTAGATACCACCAATAGTTTAACACGTGTCATTTGACTTCCATAAAACACTAAGAACGAATGTTTCGTGTCAATTTATTACAAATTTATAGATACAGAAATATGTGTGTGTGTGTGTGTGTGTTTGTATTTGTGTGTGTGAATGAATATATTAAAATATTTAAATAAATATACACCCACACACAATATATTATATACCCACAAATATGTAAAAATTTAAATATAAACCCATATATATACATTTATATATAGATATATTTTAATATATAAAAACATTCACACATATTTTAATATATAAGCATATATCATTTTATAAATTAATTTTAAATATATAATTATTGATATAAATTATATTTAAATATATATGAGTATATTAATTAATTACTAATATACACATAAATATATACATATAATGAAATATAATATTTAATATATGTATAAATATATATTAATACAACAACAAAAATAAATGGATATATATATATGTATCTATGTGTCCATGTTGAAATATTTATATATTAATAATTATATATATTGAAATTTACTTTTGAATGTATATATCTTAATATTTGTATTCATATATTCCCATGAATATATAAATTTATAAATTAATGTATTTATATATGTAAATATGTATATATATATATTGGTTTAAAAATATATATGAATGTGTGTGATTGTGTGATTCATAATTTATATAATTGTAAACATAGAAATTCAAATTAGGGAATATAAATTTCTAATTATAAAATAATTTTTAAATTTTATTTGTTTACAAAAATAATAATATATTCAATTTAAATCATTTTGAAAAGTTTTTTTAAAAAATTAAACAAAATTTTTACATTTTTCTTCTTATGAAAAGACCATTAAAAACATAAAAAATTTTACATAAGTTCTTTGATTAAATAACATCTAAAACCCCATCATAATTTTGCGGTAGTTTTAAAAACACATGAAATCAGTGATGGGTTCAATAAACCCTATGTAAAATAAAAATAGAAATATAATTTTTTTTAAAACAAACTCAGTTTAATCAATGTCATAAATTTATTTTTTTACAATGGTAGGTCATTAAATATTTCCTCATAAGGAATCAATTTTCTTTAATTAATAGAAGAAATAATCTATACATCAAGATTGAGTCATTAGAATTTTGTAGATTTTAAATGTTAAAACATGAAATGATAATTTTTTTGATAGATAATGTTATTAATTTTTTATGTAATTAATATGAATTTGAATTTTTCTATTAGATTTATTTTAGTTTTGTTGAATCCCTTATCAAATGCATAGAGGTATATTTTATCTTAGTAAACATATATGTTTTTTTAATGTTACTCCTAAATGGTATTTTTCTTTCTTATATAGAATTTTATCTTGGATCCTACCTCTCAGCTTTTACATTTTGAATCATAATATATTACCTTTCATGTCACAATTTTAATATAATTATTGTTTTAATGATAAAAACTATTCAATTGATTGGAGTCTTTGTTTTCCCCTTATATAATATTTATCATTATAAAAATAAATTATTCTATTAATGAAATATGGAAAAAAGTAAAAAGCATTGTTGAAACTCCATTCTCTTTCAGAGTCTAAAAATTTACAAATGGAAATGACAAAGAGAAAAGAGGATAATACACATGAAGATAATCCATATTTATAAGGGCTTGACCATTGGATTTCCTTAGTCTATCCAAAACATTGTCGGAATGCAAGGTACTTGTGCACCACAATTTGGCATGCAAGACACTTGTGCACTCAATCTCCTTTCACCCAAGGTCTTATTTTTCCCCATAAATAGACCTATGAGGCCTTCATTTGTACGATCAAATTTCCCTATAGCCTAATTTCTACTATGGTCTCCCTAGTGATTTTCCCAAGACATCCTAATATTTCAAGGTAGTACATTCACACTTAGTGAGAGGATTTGAAGGAGGATCATTAGACTTCAGTCCTTTTAATGTTTGAAATCCATAAATCTTGTGCACCAAAAGCACCCATCCTCTCTAAATTAGAAACACTTCTGCTCCAACTATTCCTCTCACATGAACATGAGCACCCCACATCATGGATTACTAGTGAATACTCCTGAAGTATTCAGATGTGTCTCTCTTATGTTTTAACATCCTGGTTGTTCATAATTTAAGTGAACGTATGGTCACCCAATACTACATTTGATCCCATACAAGTGTGCCAGTACTTACTTGGGTGAACTTGTTTGATTCACCTACTATCTTCAGTCTATAATCAATTAATCCCACTTCTATGGAATTCATGGAAAGTCTTCTTCTTCATTGGATCCCTTGTTTGAAATGGATTCGTTTGAGACCTCAACCAAAATCCTCCTGAATTATCAAGCCTTTATAAAAGGAAAATTGTCATGCCTCTTATTTGGGTTTATATATCTATAGTCAGAGGTTCAAATTTTTTTCACAATGGGGTTAGTGTTTATAGAGTGTTTGTGGGTTTTTATATCTCCAGTTACATGGGAAATTCTCCCAGGAATAGTGTTAAGGAGTTCTCAATTTGGAGGATTAGAGATTTGGTTCTTACATCACCTTCTCATCTCCAAAACCCTGAGCCTCATGTATTTAGTGGGGAACATACGGTTCACACATTATTTTCCATACATGAAAATGAGTAGTCTTCCTCCCCTATCGAGATCTGCTAGGGAAGCCTTCCCAGTGTAAGAAACTAACCATCAAAGTAGAAGGTTATAGTATTTTTCTTATCTACATCCTTCAACTTCACTCCTTTAATACATTGGACCCTTTTCAATGCAATGATATTAGAGGGAAGGTTCTTCGCCTCACCTTCAACCCTGGTCACCTCATCCTCATCCACCATCACCACAGTAGGTGTATCCCCTTTCACTAGTGGGGGAGGAAAAGTGTGGATGCCTTTGTTGAATCATTAACATCCTATTGTTTCTCACACCAGGAATGAATCACATGGGCATAGAGATTAGTGGTAATAAATAAAATTGCACAAGCACACACCTTGAATGAAGTATGATAACACTGATTCCAACCATATTTAAGATATGTATGATGCCTTCTCAGGGCTCGAGCTCACTGGATATCCTCTTCAAGAGTCCAACCCAAATTCCCTTAATGTTTGTATCCTCCTTAGAAATAAGCCCCAAATTAAACCAAATAATTATCAACCCGTCATTTTGAGGATGTAAGCCCAAACCCATTTCCTCAAATGACTATACTCTTCTACAAGACTCATCAAACTATGTGGGCTTCTATTCCCATCGAAATTTTATATCTAGGAAGCATTCTTGAGGTTAAAACCCAATACATCAAATCAACCATGTTTTCCATGGGAAATATTCTCAATATGGTCTAGTCTTACTTGAAAACCCATGTTAATTACAAGATATTTTGGCTGATTAGGCATTAGTCCCACACCAAATCTAGACTATGTAAATTTCTCTTTGATGTCCTTACCACATGAAACAAAACTATATGGATAGTTCATTATCACATCACCATAAATGGTATGATGTTTCCCATCAATATGCATCTAACTACGAGGGTTATGATTCCTTTCACAATGATATGTAGGTATCCTTTTTTATGGGTACAATCACAACATCAAAACAAACATTAGTCTCCTTCAATGACAAATAAATTCTATAGTTCCACAATGAGTGGTTTAAAAACAAGTATCATCATAACGGTGATTAGTAGAATCTCTCAATAGTATATGATAGGATTTTATTGTTGGATAACCTTGAATATATACAGATGCCTCCAGAAATGAATAACCTCAAATACATAATGATGATTGTAGATTTCACACATACTAATAATTGATTTCAAATCTCAAGGGAATCATATTTTATGCTTTGTGAATTAATAATGATTCAGGAAAATATCTTAAATCTATAAAGAGATTCTCATAGTAGACAATAAATCCCCCCAAAAGGGTGTGATGAGTCCAACCTCCCATATTCTCAACCAATAAAATCTCTGAAGTAAATTATGTTCAAAAATTATGAATACTTGCATTTAGAATGATGGTCCATTTTGGATAAAGAATTGTTGGATGTTTTTGGTTAAATTAATAAATCCAATGGAAATCTCCAGAAGGAAGTTATTCTTAAACTAGGACACATGTTCCAAGGAACTAAAAAACTTTTAAACTCGATGTGAATCCTTAACCATGTTAATAATGTTACCAACTTGTCAGCCCCCTATCAATTGAAAAGTGAAGGCCATAAAAAGGAATCAATCATGAATATATCCATCTAGAAGATTCTTCTTTAATATAGTGTATTTTTTTATGTTTTCTCAGAACTCCCATCACTCAAAATGGATTCTGTAAAAAATTGACCTATGAATGTCGTGGCCACTAATCAAGAAGGATGCTCATCCACTGGAAGGACATCATCACCAACTTTGCATCTTCAATGATGGGTTTCCAATGTACTGATAAGGAACAATTGTGGGCATAGTACAGCCCCAACCTTGGAGGATGCCTGAAATTCCCTCTAGGTTAATAACAAGCCTCAATCTCCTGGTCATCAATGATCGACGGTCAAGAAAAATATGGCACCAACCATAGTCTTCAACCGTTTCAGATCTTTATCCACAAAAAGCAACAAACATACCCACCCATACTATAGAGAGGTAGATCAAGAGGTCACCCATCGAATCAATTCAATAATTCAAGGGTCATTCCTAGGGATTCCCCACAAACAATCACTACTTGTTGAATCATGAAGTAGTGAACCCCCAACATGATGATGGTGTTGCCTTCAGATGTTCGGCTCAAGTCCAACAAAACTGGGCTCACAAGAAAGACTTAATGGGACAATGTCTGGCCAACATGGAGATGGTTTTTACATTTCCCCCATATGGATAAGTACATCAACCTATCTTGATGGGAAACAATAGGTGGGAACATACACTGGTCCTTCCTAATTTGGCTTCCCAGGATACGCATCTAGAAGAAACCCACCAATCTCACCTAGTAAATCCGGTGGAGTACCATGAACAAGCACATACAACTATTTAAAAATTATTAGCCAATCAACCATCTTGTTTGATTGCATTCAAGGAATCCCACCAATCCAATGTTGTGAAAAATAGTTAACAAGAACATACACACCCTTAAACTCACCAATTCTGATAGTTGACTAGTTTTCAAATATTTAAATACATCCATCAACCATGCTTGATCGAAAATATCAAGATGGTATATATATCTTCCATCATTCATTAAGCTATACAATAGTCTCATTTTGAAGCACCCAGTGAAGTCAGTCAGAAATCCCTGGAAACAAACATGAGGCATTCTCAACATTATACCACCATACATGAGTATTTTTAGTATCCACTGATAGGAATAGAAGGACAAGAGCAGACACATACACCTAATGAAAGTAAGTAATTGATGTATATTCACTTTTCGGCCACTAATGTCCCCAAAAATATCTTAAAAATAGTGAAATGGAAGACACAAATTCCACCCCTTAATCAAAAATCATTCCATATTATCATAACAATAACATCAGTATTACCTAGGTAAAAGACACATAACTCTATCCCCACACCTGGGATGACACATCACCATGCCATCCCAGATCAAATACAAACCTTTGTTCTAGTTTAGGAGGGTTATGGGGCATACTATCCCATATAATGCAGACAACCAGATCAAGAACATACACTTGTTCCAATTGCATGTAATAACCCCATTATAATGAACATTCAAAGTCAGACACATACACCTACCCATGATAAAAACTTCACCCCTAAATTGGCCCCAACTATGTGAAAGGGAGCATCCATGAATTCTTTCCTAGAACAGTTGAAAAAACTAGATCATGTCTATGATCTGGCTCCTCATAATGCTGGAGTTCTTGAAGCCCTCATACATTTTTCTATTGAAGATCATGATCCTACCCTATAATTACCAAATTATGGTAGTAGTAGAGGTAATTATGAAGATCCCCATTAGACAATTAATCATTAAGGCATGCTCCATGAAAATTCTATCAATACAAAGATCCTATCTTGGGATGAGAGCCATGGTAACCCTTTGTGTGGCCTGAAGGTCAAGGAGAATGAGGATTTATCTATTTCTATAATCCACCATGGTGGTCCTCCCCATGATGTCATTTTCTGTGAAAGTTCTCTCTATAATATTATTTCACATTGTCAAGATAGTTCAATAATTGACAATGTAGTAAAGAAAAAGCACTCTTATCTCGAGGAACATTCCAACACAAGTCTATTCAAGTTTTATGAATTTTCATTAACGAGTGAAATAATTTCTCAATCAGAAGACATCTTAAGGGAACAGTCATTCTCTGAACCACCTTTGGGTCATTTTTCTTCTAATACAACAGAGGAAAAAGTGACTGATTCCATTTTTTTAATAATAAAATCAAGAAGTATCTACTTTGGTATGACCAGGTGGAAAAATATCTTGTGAAATATGGTGAAGATATATTAAACCTGTGAAAAAAATTGGATTAAGGAGAAGTACCAGTCATGTTATGGCCTCTGGAAAACTCTCAATACAAATTCCAGAATTAATGGCAGATGAATGTATTCATGTTGTCTGCCTAAAAAATATGGAAAACTCTTCATAATTTGAAACACAAAGTATAACATTTTTTTTAATATCAATTTCATGTGAAAAAATAAATGGGTAGTAACACTAAATCGACATGTAATATCTCTCAGATCCCCAATATCAAAGGGTTGAGAATAAATAAAGAACACTTCAGCGTGCATGCCTTGATTCACTAAAGGGATTACGCCAGTTAATTTGTAATACCACCTCTAGTGTTCGTATTAAAGGATGGGGTGCACATAGAGAATTTCATTTCATTGCACTCTAAATTCATAAAATCCTTCTAAAAGTGGTCTCAGGTAATGTTATTTCCCATAACAAGAGACAATCAACAAATTTTGTATGTTATCAAGTATATGCTCAAGATCATGCCTCAAATAGTTCTCATCAGAGTCAAACCCAAATAAATACATCTTTTTAGAAACTTTAGCATCAAGCATATGAGAATATTAAGCAAGATCCCGCATAGAGGTGGAAAACAAATAGTTGAAGAATTTTTTTTAAAAGAGTGGAACGATATTCAGAAATATGTTATTTGAGGGGTTATTGGATAATTCACCAAGATAATATTTGAACCAAAATTATCAAAATATGAAGGGAAGTTGTGTGAATCTCATCTATATTAGTTTAAGAGCCACCACAGCTTGCAGGGCTATGGGAATTTTTAATTCAACCTTTGAATTAAATATAAAAATTCTGATGGATTGAAGAAGAAGAACATAAACAGCCCTAGCCTACAGGGCTTTGGGATTTTTCACATCTATAATAACTTCCTCAATGAAAGCCTATTTTCTCTTGATTAGGGATGAATCCACAAAGATAATGAAATAATAAAATATCCAAGGATTCCCTTTATGTTACTGTGAAACAATTAGTTATCGAAAATTCATCATATTGGATAATAGAGTCTTAAGAAAGATACTGAAGAAGACGATCATAAAACGTTACTGACACAGTTCCATCAAAACATTATGAATTTGTAAATTTTATTAACACAATTTCAATATATCTTCAAGAAAATTATTCTAGATCAATGGAATCAGAATATGATTTTTTTATCCACAATATGTTATAATTGAAAATAATAAAGGAGGTGTGCATATGCAAAATTTGTGGCATACCCAGAATCTAGGTATTCCCTCAAGTAACCAACTCCCACCACATCAAAATGCTTCTAACAAGTGGAAAGATAAAAGTATGGTAATGTTTGACTATTCCACTAGAGACGTTCAATACCATTATTTAGAAGAAATATTTCCACAGTAAAAAGCAGAGATTAAGGAGATGAAAAGACTCAATACAGTGTTACTTTAAAGCAGAATTTCTGTTAGACATGCTCCCCAAGAAGATCCTAAACATGCACACCCTGTAAGAGCTCCCCAGCAAAGAGGATTTATACTAAATAACTATTCATATAATGAGTTTCCTCTATTGGATACATATACATGGCAGGATCAGACATATCCATATAGGCCTTTCCCTATGGGTTTTCCAATACAAAAACTAGCAGCAGCACCACCAGTGGTCTTGCCGGTCATTGCACCAGTTCAATCTCAATATCTTGTACCTATACAGGTCCACGATCATCCAAATATTATGAAAATTCTTATAAACATAATTAAGGCATTAACAACTCTATTGGAAGCTATGGAAGAACTATGTGCATCTGTTTAGCCAAAAAGAATGCTGACCCTGAATGGGTGGATCTGATCCCTCCCCCGCCAAATTTTCCGAATACTTCATTCCCAATATTTAATGGTTTGGGAGATCGTAAACTACATTTAATTCATTTCAATTATCATTGTGATTCATTGATGGGAACTCCTCATCAACATGAAGTAGTAAATATTAGGTGCTTTGTTCAATCATTACAGGGACCAGCTTTTGTCTTGTAAACATGTTTTCAAACTCGATCAATTACAAGATGGGAATATCTCCATCATAAATTTATCCATTAATTCATCTCAACACCTTCGAAGACAATAGGATATGATCATAAAAATTAAATTCAAAGGAAAAATGAAAGAGTTTCAGATATCATTGCTCGATGGAAAGGATTAACATATTCCTCAAATATGGAACTCCCTTAAAAGGAGTTACAGCCAATTTGTGTGGAAATTCGATGTGATAAGTTATGCACACCATTCATCCCTATGAAATACACAGGAGGGTTTTGAGACCTTGCATTAAATACTCAATAGGTTTAGGATTACATTGAGGGAAATAAACATAAATATCAAGTAATTTGATCAACTCTAGAAAGGAGAACATGGAATGAAGAGGACGTTAATGTCATAATCAAGCAAGTACCCCTACCAACATGCACTTCACAACCTTCATCATATGAAAGGGATCTATCTACAAAGTATTAGTATAAATGACCACCTCATCAAGATGATCAAAGAGGTCAAAGGCAGAATCTGCTTGAGGAGGTTAAGAACAATGATTATTCCTTTAGGAAAGAAACAGGTTCCTAGTTACATCATCTCAACTTTGGAAAACAATTTGTTTCAGTTTATGAGGATGATGGAACTGAATAAGGAAGGAGATGAAGATCATCCAAATTAATTTCCCTTTCACTATATTTTTGGCCATCCAATTCAGGTGTTTTTTTTCAAAGACCTCACGTAAATAATGGTAGACTCTGGAAAAGTGAAATTGAAAAGTTCATCAGCCCATGTATTCTGTGTTATTTCTACTAATATAGAGGAAGAATTTTAGTAGAAGAAAGTAAAATTGAAAAATATCACAAAAATATGATGATTGGATAATCATGAAAATGATCAACTGAACTCAAGCCATTATATTAATAATGATAAACAACCCAATGTGTCTTCTGCCACTCTCGCCATAGAAAAACAACCATTAACAAAAGATCAGTCCTCTAAAGTTCAATATTTAAAGAAGATACATGATCATATGGACAAAGAGAATTATAAAGAAGACGAGCTCGTTTCAAGGAAAAATTTGTCCTTGAATCTAGAATATTTCATGTCATCTATCTGAAAATTGTGGGAACTACCCCACTAAATATAACACCCAGAACCAACCTATCAAGAGGAATATTGATCATATGAATAATTTATCATTGGTTCTGTTTACATTATCCACTTAATTGATCCCCATTCAAATGTATTTTATTGTTATGATGAGCTTGAGATCCCTAAACCTAATAGGGGGACTTTAAGAAGGATCCAAGCATTAGGATACAAGTGAAGGAATGGATATTCTATAATCCACTTTGTTAGCTCTACCCTTTCTCGAACTACACATGCAGCAAAAACTCATGGGAGATCCCTTCAGCGGGCTAAAAAGGAACAAGGAAGTTCCCCCATACATGACAACATCTTCCCTGATATGATTATTTTGGAAGACTGATTAAAGGATAAACCATCATTCTATCTACTAGTAGATAGACATAATCTGTCTAATATACCAAAACTAGAAGTATATCCAACTTATTTTATAACATATGGTACATCCACATTAGGAACATGAACTCCAAAATCACCTATAAAACTGATCTTCATACTGGAAAACGTAGTCCTTTGGATCCAAAGTACTATGTTTTGAAACATCTTCCCCAATTATAGGCCATATTTTTGATTTTGGTAGGCTTGAGTCTGTCCAAAGTTATCCGAGAAGAACTTATCGAGGCTTTCTCAAGTCCTCAAGAGTTTGAATACGAAGTTCTTATTGCTGAGGATTACCATATAGAGAATGAACCTACATAATTTCATGTAGATATATCATTTATAAATGATGATAAAGATGATTTTTGTACATGGACACATTAGTCCCTTGTATCTATCTGGAAAGATCAATGATATAGACATCTGACGAGCATTCCTTGATAATGGATCAAGAGTCAAATTAATTCATATACATAAAAATTGTTGATTATGCCTCATTGAATCTTACTCATTTCCTTCTACATTAATGTTTCAAGGTTATGATAAGAATGATCAAGAACCTATGGACTCTGAACTCTGTATGTATATCTTGTGTCTAATTTCGATTTTTTGGTTTCTATCATAACAAAACCTATAACATTCCTCTTGGAAGGCCGTGTTTTCATCAACATATGATAATTCATTCTTCATATCATTAATGTCTCAAATATTGTTACAATTTTCCAATCATAATATTATATGGCGATAAGAATCCATTAAAAATGATTGAATCTCAGTATATTGGGGAATAATTTTATCACATGATGGGAACATGGTTCGTGACAAAGGAGGTAACTAGAATAAATTTTACAAATTTCCTAGAAAAGATCCTAGAAAACCCATTAAAACAATTGAGTAAATATTATGTGTTTCCTTTCAATAAAATTTAAAGGATAAACCCAAATTTTAGCACTCATCCAGTGACTTCGATAATGTCAATTGTGGCAATCGAGCCTAACCGCATGGGAGAAATTATTGATTCCCCAAGAAACGGTGAATGTTTAAATGGAGGTGTCTTCATTTAATCCACCAAACATCGACGAGTCTCTACTTCACTAATATTACTAGAAGATGTTGTAGGAATATTATTAGAAGATAATGATGTTGATTCCCAACCAATCATATACTCTTCAATGATCCAGGAAGACCCTTCATTATCAGTAATGTTAGAAATGGTTACCTCTTATTCAGGATGTTCAAATACTAACTCTTCCCCTAGTTATGAATGTTTTTCTACGTCAACTACTATGAAAGTATAAATAGAAGAATTGACATGCAAGGAAGAATAATAATAAGATATCAGGGATACTCCACCAGTATTTGAGGAAGGTTTCTCTACCACCATTAATGAGATTATAGAAATAAATTATGAAATAAAATAAGATTCACTCCTCACTCGAATTAGTACAACTATAACTTATGAAGGGAAAGAGATGTATACTTAATTTCTAATGAAACATCTAGATATATTTTCTTGGAACAGTACAAAAATTCTAGGCCATAATCCTGATGTAGCCACCCATTATTTGGGTTATCCAAATGAACATCAAGAATTCAAATAGGCATCAAAGAGAACACACCTGAATCATGCCACTAAAATTGAAGATGATGTCAATATGATTATAAAAAATATCCTTTTTAGTGATGTTCAATATCCCAAATGGATGGCCAATATTTCCCTAGTGAAAATTAAAAATGGTAAAATTGTATTTTACATTGATTTCATAGATCTTAATCATCACTGTCCTAAATATGATTTTCCATTTTTAGTCACATAGATTTCAATTGAGGCAACAGTTAGTTCTAAAGCTCTTTCTTTCATGGATAACTACTTTGGGTTCAATAAAATTCACATGGCCAGAAAAGATATAAAGTGTATATCCTTCAATGCCCAAAAAGGATTGTTTTTCTATAAGGTAATTCCCTTTGACTTAAAAAATTCATGTACAAACAACCAATGAGACATTCACCATATCTTCAACCCCTAATTAGGAAAATTTGTTGATTGTTAGGTGTATTATCTAGTGGTTAAATCCAGACAATGTTCTGATCACTTGGCTGATCCAGAGACCGTATTTAGTAAACATATTGAACACAATTAGAAGTTAAACCCCATGAAATTTTCTTTCATGGTATCCTTATGAAAATTCATCAGTTTTCATGTATTCCATCCTGGCATTGATGTTGATCCTGATAAGTCAAAATAAATCCATATCCTATCACCTACTCGAAATTTGAAATAATTAAAAGGACTCTAAGGAAACTAGGCCTATATTAGACGCTTTATCGCAAATTTTGAAATCATGTTTTTCACCTTCAATATATTAATAATGTATGGAGTCAAATATCAATTGACTAAATACTACCAATAGGAATTTGATACAATCAATAAATATCTCTTGATTCAACTAGAATTAATACCACCAGTTTAAGGTAGACCACTTATTCTCAATGTGAAATATTTAGAGGGATCATTGGGTTCCTTCATTTCCCAAAATAACGATCTTGGTAATGAAAACAACCTTTACTATCTCAATCAAACTATGCTTGATATAGAAACATTTTATTCAAGTATTGAGAAGTTATTCCTAGACTTATTCATTATTGTTCAGAAATAGGGGCACTAGCTGCAACATCATGAGTTCCACCTGGTATCTCGCTATAACCCACTCAAATTTATCTTTAGTCATCCTATACTTATAGGTTTTTTGGAATAGTGCACAGTTAGTTCGAAACATTTTGATATCCAATTTGTCCCTTTGAAGGAAATTAACGGCCAAGCTCTGGCAGATTTCCTTTTTGAACACCCATATGCCGAATATGAATCATTGAATATTGAGCTTCTTGATGAAGAGGTCTTAACTAACCAAGATAATCCCTAAATGTGGGAAATGTACTTTGATGGTGCCTCCATCAGTCCATCTAGGATGGGAATTGAAAACAATATATTCAATAGTGTTTGGTTAATAATTGTTCTTATCTCCCTAGAAAATAAAGTGTTACAATATTACTTCATGTTTTCATAAGCTAGTACCAACAATGAGGTTGAGTATCAAGTTATAATCACATGCCTAAAATTGGAACTCCAGGTAAAAGTGAACCAACTAAAAGTGAATGGTGATTCAGAGTTAGTAATAAAACAAATAAAAAAGGATTATGCTATAGGAAAAAATGAGTTAATACCTTTTTGTGATTACATCAGTGGGTTAATTGATGAATTTCCATCAAAGACAACATTGTCTTATGTCCCATGTTCACAAAATACCCAATTTCATGCACTTGGTAATGTATCCACATCCTTAGAAGATCCAAATCTAGATGATACAATCATCAATATTTCCCATAATCGGGTGGCCTCACCTTTTGTTCAAACTAGAATTGAGGAAATTAATTAAATGTGCACTATTTATATGCCATATTGTCATACCACATGATGGATGACACCCATCATGTAGTGCCCAAAAATGGACTGCTTCCATCAGATAGAGATGAAAAATAATAGATCTGATGAAGAGTTTCAAATTTTACTCATTATGATAGACTAGATCACTAGAAGATACTCTACAAATAAGGCATTAATGGAGTCCTCTTCAGGTGTATGGACAGAGAAGAAACAACAACTGTTATGAAAGAATTACACACAAGAGCTTATGGTGATCCCCAGTCTAGGCATAAGATTTCTGATCAAATATAAAGGCTTGGATACATATGGACTTCAATGAAATAGGATTTCATAGATTTCAATAAGAATTGTCATCCTTATAAGTGCATTAAAACTTGATTCATTAACCCCCTGGAGTTGTTACATATAGCTAAATACTCATGGATATCTGCCACATAGGGAATGGATGTAGTAGGACCTTATCCACCTACCACGACTAAGAAGTTCATGTATATTTGTACTTCAACTAACTTTTCCTCGAAATTGGATGAGGTAATACCTTTAAAATAATTCAGAGCCAAAAAAATTGTTAATTTTTCTAAAACAAACATAATCACCAGATTTGGTATCCCTCACACTATACTAACAAGAAACATTGATAAATTTTGTTCTGTTGAGGTAAAAAAAAGTTATATCAGGAGAACAATATCAAATCAAACCATTCATCTTGCTATCATCTAGTAGAAAATGGATAGATATAGGCATTAAATAAGACCTTGTAAAATATACTCCAGATTATAGTGGATAAAGATAATAAATGATGGCCTAATAAACTTTTGCGAGATTTATAGGATAATTTTACTACTACCCATACTTCCACTAAAGCACCCCCATATTCATTGGTTTACATAATAGAAGTGGATTTTTCAATTTAAATTCAATTGAATTCACTTCAAGATTCAATCTGTGATTAGTTGTCTATATATGAAAAGTTTCTGAAATGATTTGATGAATTGGAATGATTACAATAAAATAGCACTCAAACTCTTCATCATTTAGAAGTTTATTAGAACAGAATAACACAAGTTTTTAACAAAAATGTTCATCTCCATTCATTTCATTAGGAGAATTGCTATTAGTTTTTAGGACTCCAATGATTCCTGGAAAAAAACCTCCAAAGTTGGATCCAAAGTGGGAAGGACCTTATTCAATAAATAAGGTCTATTAAAATGGTGCTTATTCCCTAATCTCAACAGATTGATATCTTATTACAACTCCAACCAGTGCGATATTCTTGAAGAAATACATTGTGTAACTCCACAATGTCCTCACTGCATGACTCTAAACTCCACAGCAGAAAGTCGTAGATGCAAGACATTAAACTACATAACAACCATACCATGTTGCATGAAGATAATATGACGAGCATCATTTTCTTTATCGCATGATGATAAACTGTCTGAAATCATTTTTCCTTAATACGAGACATTAAACTCTACTATTAACATCTTCTCTATTTGATATTAGGATCTTCTATATGCAAGCATCATCGACCTCATTACTAGTCCATAGTGTCACATGAGTTCTATTCCACCCTATGTTGGAATCATATATACATAGGGGACTCATTTCATGAACTACGTGTGTCTTGATTTTCATCCATATGAGATACATAGATATGCCTAGATCTCCAATCATGGGCCCAACGACTACCACAATTTATTTATTTGTCATTTCCTCTCAGGAAAAGGAACCAAATCTATACATAGTGATCTTTTAAGATACGTGGATTAATTTTCATATCATCTTGTGTCATAAAATTAGTCATTATTCTAGAATGTGGTAAAAACCCACATCTCACACATCAAACTCAATTTCATTGAGAAATTATTGTTCATGAACTATGTTTTTCTAGATTCTCACCCATATGAGATATGTAGACATGCTTAGATCTCTAATCTTGGGCCCAGCCACAATAAAAAACCCCTTTTATTCCATATTTATGAATCAAACCTTCATAAAAAACGTTCATGAACTATTTTTGTATTGATTCTCACGTATATAATATATGTAGAATGTCCTAGATCCTTAATCATGGGCACATCCACAATAATGAAAACCCCCTTTTTATTCCCTATTTACGAATCAAACCTACATTGGGAATGTTCAATGAAATGTGTGTGGCTTAATTCTAATCCATTTGAGATACAGAGTGACACCTCGGTTTTATTACTTGGTCCAACCACACTATTCCCTTTTTACAGCAGAATCACTTCATCTCCTCACTGCATGATTCTAAAATGCACAGTATGATATTTATTCGAAGGAAAAATGGAAATTATCTATTTTACTTGTGAGTATGATCTATGTAAAGAACTCCAAACGCAAGGATAATATTGATTCAAAAATTTCTCATATTAATTGAGCATTACCACTTCCATATTTCACACTCTTGATCCTGAATATTGTCAGACTTTTAAAATATTTCTTAATGTTTTTTGTGACAAATTTTCTAATATATAATAAATATTTTTCCTAACTATGTAGTACCTTTTCTTATATAGACTTGCATAAGTTTCCTATATAATGGTCATGTTAGTCAAAAGATACCACTACTGGACTATGCAGCATTTTCCCTAGTTGGCCCTGCATAATAAAGCCCTCATAATGGGGTTTTCAAATAATGGTAGTGTCGTTCATGGTCAAATTGTCTTTTCCCTTTCAAACATTTATGACAATATACAAGAAACTATATTTTAAATAATTCATTCATGTATATTTGTCCCATTGCCTTTCTCTAAATCTAAAATTCATCAAGACCATGGTTTACACATTTCCCTCTTCTCGTATTCAAGGAAATATGAAGTATCCTTGGATCACAAGACCACATATCATATATTCTTCCCATTTTTGGACCACGTCATATGACCATAAACTATAGACAACATACATCCTATATTTGGTTCAGACCATTTTTGAAATCTTGTTCCTCCAATTATTTGGAAATCATGATTGGAAATATTATCTTTGTATTCAAGTACATTTCTTCATTAAAAAATAAGTTCTTCTAAAAATATGAATCTCTATAAACTTTCCTCATCTTTTAGTAATAGAATTTAAATCTTTCATGATCCCTTTTTCTTGAATTGCATTACGGGACCCCAGAGGTCGTGCATAACATTTTCCTACATTATAGGACTGTCAATCAAAAGATGCCACTATTTGTCTATGAAACATATTCCCTAGGAACCTTTTGATAATCAAACCCCCATAATGGGTTCATAAAATAATGGAAACTTCATTCTTATGAAGGATTTCCTCTAATTTTGATTAACCGTTTTTCCATATCATTCATCGTATCTAAAAAATCAAAAATCATAGTTTGCAATTTTTCCCTTCAATATATGAACATGGTAGTATATTTCAAAACAGATTATCAATAAAATTGGGATAGTCTAAAACCTTTTTTAAAAACTAAGTACCTTGAATTACAACATAGTATAATCTCTTCACTACATGAATTAAAACTGCACTTTATAATGTCCTAATAGCATGACTTAAAACTGCACAGTATAATGTCCTCATTGCATGTCTTAAAACTATATAGTATAATATCATAAATTCTCTATTCTGAAAAATTTATCCATTCCTCATGCACCATATTTTTATAGAAGTCTTTTTCTAGTTCAAGACATAAGTCGACATAGAAAACCCTTTATTCATAAAATCTATTTCTATGAAAAAACACCCATTATGGTCTTGAGTCATCTAAATCGTAGATTCCCATTATATCAACAATAAAATATTAGATTTCAATGAAATCTTCTTATTAACTATGTGGTACATGCCCTTAGGTGTCCTTTTATAAGTTTCATATATAACGGGCTGGTCAGTAAAAAGATGCCACTATTTGTCTAAGCTGCCTATTCCCTAGTGGGACCTATATAACACAACCTCCATAATAGGTATTTCAAATAATGGTAACTTCTTTATTTGAACATACATCCTTTATGTTTTACAAGATCTAGATTTGGTGACCATAATAAAATTGTGACTCAAGGTTCCCCTTGGAAATATTTAAAGTATACTAGATCAATTTTTATCCATTAAGCCTGGTTTGGGATCTAATTTAAAACATTTATGGTCAAAGTTGTTCGAACATAAGAACTAGCCTATTCTAGTCCAACATGCATGACTCAAAACTGCCAACAACAAGAGATGTGGTACTCACACGATTGGAAACCCGCAAAGGGAACTCTGGACAAAAGTCGAGTCCCAATGCAATAAACGTACATTTTTTTATGTATTATGTAATATTGAGAATTAAAAAGTAAAATGATACATTGTTTTTGGGGTTGTATGTATAAAACTAGTAAAACTAAAACTAATCTTAATAGGCCCATTATATTAGGTAACAAATGAGATAGAAAGAATGAAAACATAGATGATTAAAGATGAAATGGTTTTCATTTTTGAGTAATATAAATTCTTATAGGATCATCCACAAACTGGAGTGTCTCCTCTATCATAAATCAAAAGAAGTTTTCTACGCAACTTTTAATTTTTTTAATGACCTCTTAAGCCCTATAAGATTCCAATTAAAGATCTCTTAGCCATCTATCTTTGTTCTCTTCAGCCTGATGAATTGCTTCATTTGCTTATGCAATAGATTTTTCACCGTCCTTATGGACTTCTCCCTAGTCATGATCCTCTATAACAACATCTAATTCCTATTAAAGATGTAGCTACTAAAAAGTATTTTCTTTAATCTTCTCCTTCAGTTCATTAAGCATTATTGTATAATTCACCTCAGCATTGGATAACTCTACTTGGAATTTGTTAGTGTTGATCAACTGTTTAGTTCTTATCAGATATTGTCGATACTTCTGCTCTTGTTCCCTATTTCAAATAATATCATTCACTTCGGTATGAATTTCAGGGTATTCAAAACCACTAAATCCCAACATAATGAATCGAGATGAATTTCATGGGATTATTGAAGCCAGTTCCCCAAGGGTAATTTCAGATATTATCTTCCTTATATTTTCCCATGCAATGTGATTAGGAAGACGAAGGGCCTTTTTAGTTCTGAGTCTGATTCAGAATCAATATCATAATAAGGGACATATTTTGTTAATAATTCACCTAATGAAGTTTATTATTCTTATCCTTCCTTGATAGTGGTAGAATCACCTCGTAATACCTTTTGAGATATTGTAGGGGCTTCATCCCTCGAACATAGCCATTGATGTTGATAGCCATGTATGGTTAAATAAATTATGGTTATTGTTAGTTTAAAGAGATAACAAGAGTGGTAAATATAAAAATATCAGTATCACTTTCGTAACAATAGTTCGGAATGTGGAGAATACTTCTCCCCAGTGTTCTCAGTTTCTATGGTTTTGGTGGATTTATCTGGATGGGTAATGCACTCTTTAATTTTCTCAGGATCCACTGAATGAATATCAGGAAGATTTTATATCTCATGATTCACATGATCCTATGTCTTTGAAATTATAGTATTGATATAAATGTTGACTCTTCCTTCTAAAATCATCATGGTAATAATTTTTTAGATGGAACAACATATTTCAACCAATCATGATTAGAAATTTAATCATAGGAAGGTTAATAAGATGAAAAATGAAAACTCATGTCTGGTTGGTTCTATAAAAGGAACATCAAAATCCTTTAAGTAATTTGGTATATTAACATGTTGTAATAATTTTCTAAATGAAATTCCATCGTTAATCATTGAATCTAATGATATATCAGATCGAATGTAAGTCTCACCCACGGGAGCACTGGGTGTGGTTGCTTCACAACCTTCCTTTGACAGCCTATGAACCCATACATCTTCCTTAACAACATTTGTGGTGTTAGAAATAGTTGTCTCATGATTTTCTAGTTCATGTTAGGAATATAAAGTATCACAAGATGGATGTCATCTATTGTTATATTTTGTGTCTTATAAAGCACTATTGATTTACTGTAGGTCTCCTCTCTTCTAATAGCTGGAGTAGGAACAGTTCTAGGAACAGACGTTAGAACCTTTGATCTCAATGCCTTTTCAGGAACAACCAGTTTGGTAGGAATTTGTGCATGTTCAGATTCACCCTCATTTGTTCCTCAAAACATATTAGTAATTATTTAAGAAAAGAAATAGATGAATCTCATATAATTACCAAAATTTGAAAAATAATTTAGGAAGAATGGTAAAATAAATGTTATCAGGAAGGGTTACCACTGATGAGAAAACTTTTATCCATGGACTTATTTCTTTGACGCTTTTTATTCTTCACCTTAATAGGATTCATTTCATCATCATCTATAAAAATAGTTATTAGAGACTAAAGTACCCTTTTAATCTCATCTTCCACGTCACGTTGTCCTAGAGATATTTCTCTTCATTCAATGGGTGATCTAGTATCTCCAATATTAGTACCACCATCAATATATAGTGAAGATGGAATTTTAGTTGATTTTCCTTTATCCGTATTCAAGTTAAAATGATATTTCCCCTAAGTGACAATGCTTTGACTAAATTCAAATTACAAAGAAGAAGAGAATGTAAAAAAAGGAAACTAACATATTCCAGATCCACAAAATCATTCCATTCTTTATCCAATTAATGGTTAATCTCTTTAGTGGTTCTATGATTTATCATTTCCTTCACCTGCTTCATGGTGGGAATTGATTCATCTGTTTCATATATGAGCATTTTCAGCTCTTGTATATAAGATCTCACTTAATTAGGATTGTTCTTAAATATAATATCAGAAGAGTCTCATAGATACACTATTTCTAGAATACACCCCACTTCACAAAAATCTATCCATGTTGTTTCAACATCACAATTAAAACCTTTGCATGTTTAAATAGCCTGTAGTCATATATATTCAGAATACATTCCAGAGGGTTGTGAAAATTATCCTGTAGTTTTGAATTTGACTTTATACCTAATTCACATAGTCACGGATGGTGGATAAGAAAATGGGACTCGTCACTCTTCGGAATGTTGTTGACTAGACCGCCCATTACAACATCTATAGGGATTGATGGGGTGTCTCTCTTAACTATGACATGTGCATTATATCCTGCACGAGGTCACTTTTGTGATCTTGGAGCCTCATCACCTCCACTGTCTAGCTCCAATGAGTCATCCCTGACATTGAAGAATTACCTTCCAAAAAATGGGGTCCTTTCTTACTACCTCTTATTATCCCCACATGAGGGGAATATGGTTTAATACCCCTTCAGGGTAAGATGTGATCCAATTTTCAGTATACCAGATAGTCAATATTCTTATTGCATAAAGAACAGGGAAATTAAATATTTCCCCAGTTTTCTCCCCATATTTCAACAACCATTGTTGTTGGGAAACCATCATATTTTTCTCTAATATGACATTAATTGGAAAAGATACTGTAATTTGTTTTAGAAATTTGAATTGACGCATGAATCGATAAGGCTAATAAGCCCCGCATATGATTTCCCCATCAATCCTGGTGGCCAATACTCCATTTCTTGAAGCTAACATGTATGCCCTTTTCTCTAAAACAGACATCACATAATCAATGAATCTCCCCTTAGGAGGATTCCTAAACATAAAAAAAGAATAAATTATTTCTAAATACTCAACCAATCCTTGATATTATAATCATTCAGAGACAATGTTGAAATACAATAGAAACCCTGAAGAGATGGCTAGACAGAACTTCCAAAGAACTGCACACCACTTTGCATAGTATAAGTTCAGAAATAAGTGGCTATCCTCCCCTATAACACCTGGAACAGTCACTCTATTATTAAATAAGACTTCCCTTTTTCAATATTCAGCAATATCCCATGAATCATTTCCAAAATAGGGGTACCCAACCCTACTATTCTCTTCTTAGCCATCTTTTTTATGATAAAAAATGATCCTGGACTTAGGAATCCCTTGAAATCCAGAAATGGTAATTGATACATGCTGAGCCACATGGACATGAAACCTGTAAGACATGTCTTCATAGGTATTTTGGAATTTAAATCATTCCCCCACTTTTCAAAGTCTCTTTTCTAAAATTTTGGCCAAAAATTGTCATTTTTACCACTCTTCTCTTCCTTTGGACAACTGTTCTGATGAGTGTATGTGGGACATTTTTCATTATTCTTTATCAAGAATATTTATATCCACTCCTTTGGATGAATATCCCTTCTTGTGTGGGAATTTATGGGGGTCCTATTCTTGAGTTTGTAAAATATATTCATCACCTCACGAACCAAGAGTTGTGTCTTTTATGAGTCATTCCATGTCACCTTGGTATGAATAAACTAATCGTACATATAATCAAGATTTAGATCATTCAGAGATCTTGTAGACATCCCACTAATGGATACCTACTTCTCTTGGTGTCAATTGGAATGAGTTTTCTTCTGGACTCCTTTGGTATAGAAGCTCTTGCAGAAAATCGTCATTACAATATACATAGTTTTTCATAACCCACACATCCTTGTAAATTCCAAAACCTTCTAATTCATGCATAAATTCTGTGCACGTCTTGCGCAACCAATATTTTCACATCCATACAGGTTTTACACACCCTACCGGGCCGAAATCCCAACTTATGTTCCATCATTTTGATTGATCTATCCGGAAATAATAAAATACAAGAAAATAATTGTGTGGCTATTACTTGGTTGTATCAGCTTTCAAATCTAGAGCCCACGAGATGTGATGTATGAAATGGGCATTATTTGTTTTCCCAAAGTTAACATATGACCCCTGAAATAAACATTGAAAGATGAAAAATTGTTATATTCTTGAAACCAATAAAGTGTAATATAGTTATTTGGGTCTAGAAAATTGATATCCTACAGATGGAAATGTATATACAAAGTAAAATATGTGCTCTTGGTAAAATTAAAGAGGTATTTCTTTAGATATTTTTTCATTTTGGGGATTTTAGTTTCACAGACATCAATGTTGTCATGAACAACAACCTTTATCATGCCATTAATTCTCTTACTGGAGAATTCATCAGAAATTTTGATTTTTTTGGAGCCATTTAGCTGGAAAAAGGGATCAAAAATCATATTTAATGTATAATAATTTTTATGTTTTGACAAAGGAATTAAGAAAAATTGAAAAAAGGTATTAAGGTGCGCAAGTATGAACCTAGCGCACAAGTATAAAACTAGCGTGAAAGTATGGTTCCCTAGTTCTGGCACACAAATAAAAAACATAAAGAAGAATTTTGGATAAATATAAGAATCAGTGCAAAAAGGAATTGCACACCGTGATATAGATTTACAGAATTTGGTAAAATTTTCCCATAAGTGAATCTAAGATATAGAAGCAATGTGAGGTACCTAGTGTGCCCGAATCATGTGCACTACAATGTGCACACCCCATTTACCTTGCGAGCTACCACTTTCTCACCCTAGTAACCTTTTTTTCCTTATTCATCAAATTACCACAGTATAAGATTCTTTATTCATTCTGGAACCCATTCTGAGATGGGGGGGTTTTTTGACACTCTATTCCCTCACATATTCTAAAAATTCACAAAGGTTAATCCCATATGAAAAATGAGAAAACAGATGAATAAAATAAATATTTTCAAAGGCTTGAACATTGGATATCCTTTGTTCAGGAAAAACACTATCGACACACATGGTACTTGATCGCTACAATTTGGCGCCCAAGACACCTGTGCACCCAATCTTTGTAATGACCCAATGATTCATTAATGGAAATTACTCTTGATCTAGTTAAATGTCTCTTTATGTAAAATGTTTATATAAAATTTCATCTTCTTTAGTTTTATGTTAAGAGTTTTGATCGTTACTTTTATAGCGATTGAACAATGATCACATGATTAGTAAAAATATAAGGCTTTAACGAACCCAATTTACTCAGACAAATGAAGTGGTGGCCTCATCAGTAGAATTTACCCATACAAAGCCCATTTTTCGGAGCTCCAAAAATAGGTGGCATCTTTGGGCTTCGTTCTTGACCAATCCCAAGCTGAGCTTCACCATGTCAAGCTCGAACGAGACTGTCTAGGGGAAAAGTGGATGTTGATAGAGATTACCACTCGAGCGATGTTATCTGAGCCACCCCATGAGTTTGTCACCATCTCACACCTTACCCTTAGGTATTATGCGACTTTTTAAGGGGTTATGAAACAAATCACTAGTACTATGTTCATGTACATTATTTTTTATATAATTATGAATATACTTTCTTGTCATTATTGATACATTGTAAATAGTTTTTAAAGTAAAAATATTGTTTTTAGTTATTATTTAATTAAGAATTCTATTTTATCAAATTAAGGTATTTTTGAATTAAATAATACTTTAATAAAATATTATTATTATTATTATTAAATTAATTTTTATGAAAATTAAGTAATCTTATTATATTATGAATGAAATTATAATTCTTATTAAGCTTTGAAAGCAATTTCTGTCAAAACCCGCGAATTTTCGATAAATGTCTGTTTTTATTTTAGAAGTGAAAATTATCATATTCAGAAAATTATTTAGATAAAATAAATTCTATTTATGGAATAATGAAGTCGAAATTATCCAATGGTGAATTTTTAATAATTTTCTGAGACAGATAAATTTTTTGGGTAAAAATTACATACCGATTAAATATATAATGTGTTTTATGACATCATAATGACAGAATAGTGATGTAAAAAAACTATAAGCATTATGTTCGTCCAATATATGTTTTACAATTATAATAATGTGATTTTGTGTTTGTTTGACTTATTTTACAAACCATTAATGGACCCCTCAAGACTTATTAAACATCTTGTCTTTTTAAATTATTTTCCATTGGAGTGTGACTCACCTCCACATAAGAAACCCTATTATTTTAAGAAGTTAGGAATTTGGCCTTATAAATTTTTTTCCCTCTCCCCTTTTCCAAAAACCATGGGAAAAAAATCAGATGATTTGTGATTTTGATTAGTTTAATGTAAGGGGTCCAAAACCTAAATAATAAAGAATTCACTCACCGTTCCTATATAAACCCACCCAAGCTCCGACTTCCTCCTCACTTAAAGCCATTGAAGTTCGTCAAATCTCTGCCATACTCACTCTAGAATCCTCCCAAGGTCCCCAATATCCCAACAAGCCTCTCTCAAGCCTCTCTCAAGGCTTTGGAAGCACACATCCAAGTAAGGGGTTTTCTTCCTTTCTCATTTTTGTCCAATTTTATTTAAGTTTTTTTGCCATTTTATTTTCAATTATGAATATTGGGGTATGTTTTCTAACCACTCTCATAATTATCTCTTTATGTTTGAATTATGGGATACCCTTTCCCTCTCATTAAATTCTTCCCATGTACACCCGTTACTATGCCAAAATGCCGAAAGGATCTTCTCTCTCCTCATTTACATTCAAGAAATACTTTTGTATCATGAATCTAAATCCCATTAAAATTGTTGGGACATATATATATATGACCTATTTACTGTACATTACATGTAAATATGATGATAAACCCCTTTCTCTATCATCAACCGTTTTTATGAGTTCTTATGTCAGGCCGGTGCGCTGCTGAAATCACACCGATTTTCTAAGCCAATGCCATTGTGTAGTGAATACCATGCCAATTTCTCCATCAAGGGTATTCACCTTTATGCCCATTTACTTATTGATTATAAAGTTTTATGTATGAATTCCACATTCCATTATCGTGGAATAAATGATTATGTTTTATGAATCCATGTTTTATGATCCGTGTGGCCCACTTATGCATGAAATGAAATGTTTAAGAAGGGTGTGCCCTTATAGCGCTCCAATGCATTGGGTATAGTATCATGATACATCATGTGCAATGATTGTTGAATCATTATAATTAAAGTGAAATGAGGTTTTACTTGGGATTCATGTGCAATGAGAATTTACTAATGCTCCATGTGCAATGATCCTTGGCTCATGCTAATTTCATGTTAAGTGTTGTTGCCACATTTCCATGTTATTATTATAATACGTTATCAAGCCTTTATGTTCATTTTTCTCTTGCACTCTATTGATATTCCTATTATCTAACATGTATTAAACTCATCATGTAGTCTGTGTTTATTCCCTTACTGGTCTTTATAGCTCATCCTTTTCTTATGCATGTCCTCGGGTTATCCCATTCAATGATAATTACGAGGGAATATAGTGGTCATGTAAAGGAAGTTTTCAATAAAGATTTTTTATTTCATGTTTAAAGTTGTTATGTAACGATCCTAAGCCCCAAAGACACTAAACCTCTCCATCTTCCATGTTGTATCAAGTGAATAGTTTATGTAATAAATCATCTTTATGTTTGTAATAAAAGAAGGGTTGTCATAGTTGGTACCAGAGGATTGGTTTAGTTATTTTTGGGATTAGGAATAGAAAACCCTAGTAATTCCTTAGATACAAGACTAAGTATAATAAGAAAATACCTAATTTTTGTTAATCATTGATTTAGTGGGTTATCAAAAAAATACATCCATGTTTGGATACGAGTAGGTAGAGGCGGCTCTGGCCTAGATGTGTCATATGGATAAAAACCGAAAACACCACATTGAGATAGACTCGAACAGGAACTGGTGCACGACAACGGGCCTTACTACACTCTTGGTTATGACACTCCAGGGGGATATGTTTTGATAAATTCACAAGCTTAGTATGAACCCTTATTAAGGGAATTAAAAAAATGCCCCTTAGAATATATGTCAGAAAGTAGATCATGAAAATCCTAGATTGAAGCCTATATACTCATTAGTTAAGGAAATTAATGTTTTTTTGTAAGTCATAAACTTTTGTTTTTGGATTACCCTTTATGTGTTACCCCCTAACTTTCCTTTTATTCCAGCCAATGGCCAGTAATACGAGGACTCAGGCTAACAAACGATGTGACGATCAATGTGATGACTATACTAATGAGATTCCCAGTCCAGTGGGAGAAGGAATCACAAACTTTGTCACGCATCTCTCTCAGCTAAATCAAGAATTGAATAGAAACCTAGGTCAAGAGGAATGTCCAAACCCCCCTAAGAAGGAAAAAGTTGTTATCGAGTGCTTCATGAGACAAAGGCCTCCTACTTTTATTGGATCATTTGATCCCATGATTGCTGAACAATGGATCAACTACATTGAAAAGATCTTCTCCATCCATCAATGTTTTAAATAAGAGAAGGTTATCCTGGTGTCTTATCATATAGAGGGTGAATCTAATAAATGGTGGATGTTGATCAAAAATACGAATCCTGAGGAAGAGATCGAGGCATTGGAATGGAAGGATTTATGAAGTATGTTTTTCGATAAATATTTTCCATGCACCATCCGGCTTAAGATGGAAAGGGACTTACATTGCCTCAAGAAAAAAAGGCGAAGAATCTGTTGGAGCGTACGAGGAAAACATCAAAAGGCTTGCATGATATGATTCCGGTTTTGTTGTTACCCCCGAATACAAGGCTGACAACTTCTTTGTTGGGATGAAGCCTAGCCTGTGGAAAGAATTAGTGATCCGTGACTTTGGCAGCTATGAGGAAATTATTCGATTTGCCCTCAAGGTCGAAATGGAGATCAAGGAATCACAGGGGTATCATGGGGACAAGAAACGTAAGGTATAATTCAATACTGGCGGTCCGATGGATAAATCGAATGGTGCTAAGAAGATCTAGCACCCCACTTTCCAAAAGTGCGGAAAGAAGCACCCTGGAAATCGCCTCAAAGGGTCAAAGAAATGCTTTAGGTGTGGAAGAGAAGGGAACCTAGCTGTTAACTATCGACAAGAAAGGCCCACTACTGTGACAGAGGAGAGGAATGCACTGTTCTAACTTCAACGCATTTTTCATTGCTACAACTAAAAATAACCGGGGCATTTTGCAAATCAGTGCCCTAATCCAAGGGTTTTCTGAGGCAACCAACAACCTCCAAGGCAGCAAGGAAGAGCTTTTTCCATCACTTCGGCCAAAGTGAACCCCGAGAATGAATTGGTGATAGGTAGACTAGTTATTCATTCAAGAATAGCGAACATACTTTTTGATTCATGTTCTACGCATTCTTTTATATCTCGAAATTTTAGTAGAACAATCCCAGCACCACCACAAATCATGGAAGTGAAGATGTCGGTGAGTATGAAAAATGGGGAAATCCTTGCATCCCATGAATATAAGTCCTCCCCTATTATAATCTGTGGATTTAATTTCTTCTGAACCTCTTCATACTCCCTCTCAGTGAATTTGATGCAATTCTTGGCATGTATTGGCTTCCCTTATATAGATCCAACATAAATTTTCGGGAGAGGGAAATCACACTCCATACGGAGAATCTACCCCTGATTCTTTACAAGTGTAAGGAGTAAGATGAATCTATTTTAGCTCCATCATCTCTAGCATTGATATTACTACCCTATGAGCATGCGTATCTGGCTCAGATGATTGAGTCTAAGGAAGAAACCACCCTTGAGGAAATGCCTATTGTTAGGGAATTTGCTGAAGTGTTTCCCGAGGAACTGCCTAGTCTTCCTCCTAAAGGAGACATTGAATTCTCAATTGAACTTATACGAGGGGCTCTACCAATATTCAAGACTCTATATAGAATAGATGTTTTGGAGCTTGAAGAGCTGAAGAAACAACTACAGGATAATCTAGATAAAGGGTTTATACGCCCAAGTGCTTCACCATGGGGTGCACTAGTCCTCTTCGTCAAGAAGAAGTATGGATCAATGCGGATTTGTATCGATTATAGTGAACTTAAAAAAATCACGATAAAGAACAAGTATCATCTGCCACAGATCGATGACTTATTCAATCACCAGCATGGAGCGCAATACTCCTCCAAGGTAGATTTGTGGTCAGGATATTATCAAGTAAGGGTAAAGAAGGAAGATGTCCCCAAGATTGATTTTCATACAAGATACGAGCACTATGAATTCATAGTAATGCCTTTCAGACTCACTAATTCTCCAAAAATATTCATTGAATTGATGAATAGAGTATTTAGAGATTACTTTGAAAAATTTGGGGTAGTCTTTATAGATGATCTTCTAATAAACTCCAAAACAAAGGAGGATCATGAGGAGCATTTAAGAATTTTACTAGACACATTGCGCATGGAGAAGATCTATGCAAAGTACAACAAGTGAGAGCTATGGTTGATGGAGGTCTCATTCTTGGGCCATATCATCACAAGCAATGGGATATCTATGGATCCCTCCAAAATAGATGCAATCGAGGGATGGCAGAGGCCAACATTGGTAACGGATATTCATAGCTTCTTGGGGTTAGCTGGATATTATCGAAGATTTTGAGAAATTTCTCACAATTGTCTAACCCTCTTACTAAGCTAACTCGAAAGGGCGTAAAGTTTTCTTGGAGTGATGAATGAGAAGAAAGCTTCAAGGATTTGAAAAGGAGGCTTATCACTGTGCCCGTGCTCACTTTACCCACAAGTGGGGAAATTTTTGTGGTATTCAGTGATGCTTCGAAAAAAGTTCATAGGCTGAATGCTGATGTAGAATGATAAAGTGATATCCTTTCCCTCAAGGTAGTCGAAAATCCATGCGCAAAACTATCCAATGCATGATCTGGAGTTGGCGGCGGTGATCATTTCCTTGAAAATCTAGCGGCATTATCTCTATGGGGAGAAATGTGAGATATATACTGACCACAAGAGTCTTAAATATATATTCATATAGAAAGAGCTTAATATGCACTATAGAAGATGGATATAGCTCATCAAGGATTATTACTATTCAACACATTACCACCCAAGGAAAGTTAACAAGGTGGCATATTCCCTAAGTAGAAAGGACCCAGTGATTCTATCAATGATGAGAATTGAGAAGGATCCAATCTTTTTAGACTTGATGAATATGGAAATGGAAATCATAATGAAGGGAACATCATCAATCCTTTCACAAATTACTACTAAACCATCTCTTTTAGAACAGTTAAAGGATGCTCAAAAGGATGATGTGGGAATTCAGGAAAAAGTGGAAGCTATCGAAAAAGGTAAATCCTCAGAGAATAATGTTAATGAAGAAGGAATTGTGAAATTTGGGAAAAGAGAATGTGTTCAAACTAGTCCGGAGCTGATGAAGGAGGTTTTAGATGATTCAAATAGTTAAAATTTCTCAATGCACCAAGGGATCACAATGATGTATCGAGATCTCCGAGAAAATTTTTGGTGGGATAATATGAAGAAGGAGATTTCTTGATATACATCAAAGTGCCTGGTGTGCCAGTAAGTGATGGCAGAGAGGAAGATGTCTAAGGGGATGATGCAACCATTTCCCATACCCGAATGGAAATGGGAGACCATCACCATGGACTTTTCCACCAGATGTCTGAGGAAAACCAAATATAATAATGCAATCTGTGTTGTGGTGGATCGTCTTACAAAGACTGCACACTTCATTGCTATTCGGGAGGATTTCTCATTGGATCAATTAGAACGGATATATATCCGGGAAGTGGTAAGGATTCATGGAGTACCACTATCTATTGTGTTTGACCAAGATCCAAGATTCACCTATTTATTTTGGAAGAGTCTTCAACATGATCTGAATACTGAACTAAACATTAGTACGTCCTATCATCCTCAAACTGATTGTCAATCCAAACGGACTATCCAAACACTTGAGGACGTGCTGAGAGTGTGCTAAATGGACATTAAAGGAGGATGGGATGAACACCTTCCTCTAGTTGAGTTCTCTTATAATAACAGTTTCCACTCGAGCATCAAAATGGCACCATATGAAGCCATGTATGGGAAAAGGTGCAGAACACTGGCATGTTGGGATGTGGTCAGTGAACGTAAGCTGCTTCGACCAGAAATGGTTAAGGAAATGGTGGAGAAGGTTAAAACCATTCAGTAGCATATCAAGGCAGCCCAGAGTCGACAGAAGAGTTATACAGATAATCATCGACGATACCTTGAGTTTAAAGTTGGAGACATGGTTTTTCTACACACATCTCTGTGGAAGATTGTCATGAGGTTTGGAAAGAAAGGGAAGTAAAGTCCAAGGTACATCGCCCCTTTGAGATTCTTGATCGTGTCGGGGCTGTGTCCTATCAACTATCACTTCCACCTACAATGGACAACGTACATGATGTCTTTCTCATATCCCTCTTAAGGATGTACATACCAGACCCTTCACATGTACTCTCTACTGAGGTGGTTTAGTTGGAGTATGATATTTCTTATGAGGAGCAACCAGTGAAGATCTTAGATCGTAGAGAAAAAGTCCTATGAAATATGACAATTCCCCTCGTCAAGGTGTTGTGGAAAAACTACATGTTTGAAGAAGCGACTTGGGAATCGGAAGAAATGATGAAGCTAAGTTACCCACATCTGTTTTAGTGTGGGAATAGGAAATTTCGAGGGTGAAATTTATTAAGGGGGGAATATTGTATCGACCAAAAGTTTCATTAATGAAAATTTCTCTTGATCTAGTTAAATGTCTCTTTTTGTAAAACGTTTATATAAAATGTCAACATCTTTATTTTTATGTTAAGAGATTTGACCATTACTTTTATAGTCGTTGAATAGTGATCACATGATTTGTATAAATATAAGGCTTTAACGAACTCAATTTACTCAGACATAAGAAGCGATGGCCTCATCCAGTAGAATTTCTCTATATGAAGCCCATTTTTCGGAGCTCGGAAAAGAGGTGGTGTCTTTGGGCTTCGATCTTGACCAAGAACAAGCTAAGCTTCACCATGTCAAGCTCAAACGAGACCGTCTATGGGAAAAGTGGATGTTGATAGAGATTAGCACTCGAGAGATGTTATCTGAGCCACCCCAAGAGTCTGTCACCATCGCACACCTTACCCTTAGGTTATATGCAGCTGTTTTAAGGGGTTATATAAAAAATATCTTTTACAATGTTCATGTACATTATTTTTGTATATAATAATGAATATAATTTCTTGTCATTATTGATACATTTTAAATAGTTTTTAAAGTATAAATATTTTTTTAATTATTATTTAATTAAGAATTATATTTTATTAAATTAAGTGATTTTTTCATTAAATAATATTTTAATAAATTATTATTATTATTAAATTATTTTTTATTAAAAATAAATAATCTTATAATCTTATGAATGCAATTGTAATTTTTATTATGGTTTTAAATCCATTTTTGTCAAAACCCGTGAATTTTCGATAAATGTCAGTTTTTATTTTAAAAGTCAAAATTAAAATATTTAGAAATTTTTTTAGATAAAATAAATATTATTTCTGTAATCAGGACATCGTAATTATCCAATGGTTAATTTTTCATTATTTTATGAGACAGCTAAATGTTTGGGTAAAAATTAAATACCGATTAAATATATAATGTGTTTTATGACATAATAATGACCCAATAGTGATGTAATAAAATAATATAAGCTTTATGTTTTGAGAATATATGTTTTACCATTAAAATAATGTGATTTTGGGTTTTTTTGACTAATTTTACAAAGCATTAATGGACCCCTCAAGACTTATTAAACATCTTGTCTTTTTAAATTATTTTTCATGGGAGTGTGACTCACCTCCACATAAGAAACCCCATTAATTTAAGTAGTTCGGACTTTGGCCATAAAAATATTGTTCTCCTATCCCCTTTTCCAAAAACCATGGTAAAAAACCATGATCTGATTTGTGGTTTGGATTATTTTAATGTAAGGGGTCCGAAACCTAAATAATAAAGAATTCACTCACCTTTCCTATATAAACCCACCCAATCTCCCACTAAATCCTCACTCAAAGCCTTTGGAGTTCGTCCAACCTCTGCCCTACTCTCTCTATAATCCTCCCAAGGTGCCCCAATCTCCCAAGAAGCCTCTCTCAAGCCTCTCTCATGCCATTGGAAGTACACTTCCAAGTAAGGGTTTTTCTTCCTTTCTCATTTTTTCCAATTTTCTTTATGTTGTTTTACCCTTTTAATTTCAATTATGAATGTTGGGGTATGTTTTCACACCTCCCTCATACTTCCCTCTTTATGTTTTAATGATGGGAGACCCTTTCTCTCTCACTAAATTCCTCCCATGTACACCCGTTACTATGCCGAAATTCCGAAAGGAACTTCTCTCTCCTCGTTTACGTTCAAGAAATAATTTTGTATCATGAATATAAATTCCATTACACATTTTGGGACATGTATCTATATGACCTCTTTATTTTCCATTAAATTTAAATATGATGAGGAACCCTTTTCTCTCTCATCAACCATTTTTATGAATTCTTATGTCACGTCGTTACGCTGCCGAAATCGCACCGATTTTCTAAGACAATGACATTGTGTAGTGAATACCATGATCATTTCTCCATAAAGGGTATTCACCATTATGCACATTTACTTATTGATTATAATGTTTCATGTATGAATTCTACATTCCTTTATCCTGGAATAAATTATTATGTTTTATGAATCCATGTTTTATGATCGTTGTGACACACTTATGCATGAAATGAAATGTTTAAGAAGGGTGTCCCTTATAGCGCTCCAATGCATTGGGTAAAGTATAGTATCATGCTATGTCATGTGAAATGAGTGTTGACTCATACTAATTCAAGTGCAATGAGGTTTTACTCGTGCTTCATGTGCAATTAGAATTTACTCATGCTCCATGTGCAATGAGCCTTGGCTCATGCTAATTCCATGTTAAGTGTTGTTTCCACACTTCCATGTTATGATTATCATGATTTATCATGCCTTTATGTTCATGTTTCTATTTTCTCTATTGATATGGCTATTTTCTAACATGTATTGTACTCCTCATGTATTACTTGTTTATTACATTACATGGCTTTATATCTCACCCTTTTCTTATGCATGTCCTCAGATTATCCAATGCAATGCTAAGTACGAGGGAATGTAGTGATCATGTAAAGGATGTTTTCAATAAAGATGTTGTATTTCAAGTTTTAATTTGTTATGTAATGATCATAATCCCCAAAGACACTTGACCTATCTATCTTCCATGTTATATCAAGTGAATATTTTAGGTAATAAATCATGTTTAAGTTTGTAATAAAATCAGGATTGTCATAATATCTGTTCACCTAGGGTCTTATTTTTTACCATAAATAGAACCTTGGGGCCTTCATTTGCAAAAACAATTCCCCTGAATCTTAATTTTTTCCCTGGCTACCCAATATCTTCTCCCAAGTCTTTGAAAACTTTTATGGTAGTTCTTTAACACCTAGAGGGGATTATTTGAAGGGTGGTCTTAGGGAATAAGTCTTTCTAGTGTTTGAAATCCATAACACTTGTTCACCTAATGCACCTAACCTCCTTGAATCAGAAACACTTTTGTGCCACCTATTATTATCATTGAAACTTGAATGCCCCACTTATTTAATAACCTATGAATACTCCTGAAGTCCTGCTCCTAGTCTCACCCAAGTATAAAAATCATGGTTATTTGTCACTTAAGGGAAAATCAGGTCGCCCAAGACAACATGAATGCCCATACATGAGTGTTATTACTTACTTGTGATCCCTTAATTGATTCACCCACTCTCTTTATTATACAAGACATTAATCACCCTTCAAAGCCATTCATGGAATGGATTCTTCTTCACTGTCTCTCTTGTCTGAAAGGAATTCTATTGAGACCTCCACCAAAACCTCCAGACTTCTCAAAACATTGGCAAAGGCACATTAGAATTCCTACTATTTGGGTTTGTATATTTTCATTCAGAGGTTTAAAACATTTGTTTCACAATGGGGATAGGGTTCCTAGAGTGTCTATGGGTTTGTATATCTACAGTCACGTGGAACTTTCCCTCAGGTAAAGTGTTGTGAAGTTCTTGGTTTGGAGGATTATGGTTTAGGTTCTGACCACCCCTTATCATCTCTAAAACAGAAAACCATAGGTCTTTGATAGTGAAGGTACGGTGTGAACATTCTTTTACAATCATGAAAATGATATGTCTTCCTCCCATATCGAGATCCACTAGGGAAACATTCCTTCTGTAATCCCATAACCTTGGAAGTAGAAGGTTTCAGTATTTCTTCTCTCTACCTCTTTCACCTTCACTCCGTTCATTCATTGGTCCCTTTTCCAATGTAATGTGTACCGAGGGAAGGCTCTTTGACAAACCCTCTTCCCTGATTGCCTCTCCCTCATCCTCTTCCAAAGCTATAGGCATGTCACCTTCCACCAGCAGAGGAGGAAAAGTGTGTGTTCATTTGTTTAATCTTTCACACCCTATTGTTTCTAAAATCGACCAGGAATCAAGTAGGATTAGAAATCTATGATGATGAAAACATTTTCACATACACCCACATTAAATAAAATACGAGAACTCTGATTCCCACCATTATTTGGACACATAAGAATCCTTCTTAATGCCAAATCTCACTACATATCTTATTCAAGAGTCCAACCCTAATTCCCTTAATCTAGTATTCCTCCTTAGTAATTATACTTAAATTAAACCGCCAAATTATCAAGGGATACTTTTGAGGACGTAATCCCAAAATTGTTTCTCCCAATAGACTATACTCTCCAATGAGACTCATTGATCTATGTGGTCTTTGATTCATATTGAAATGTGATACGTAGGGAAACTCTTTGAGGTTCAAACCAACACTTAAAATCAACCCCGATCTCCTTGGGACATATTCCCACCATGTTTTATTCTTACTTGAAAACACATAGTTTTTCCATGTTCTTTTGGATGCATAAGTATATGTCCCACACAAAACCTTAACAAAGAATCCTTCACTTAGATGTCATTACCACATGACACTATACAATATGACTAGGACCTTATCAAAAGAACTTAAAAGGTGTGATGTGTCCAATTAAGTAGCACTGAACTATGAGGGTATCTGATTACTTTCACAAGGATATATAGGTAGCCCATTTTATGGGTATGATCATAACATGAAAACAATCCTTCATCTCTCTGGTTGACAATTAATTCCTGAGTGCCCTACTGGGTCGGTTAAAAAGAGTCCCGATGTAAAAAATAACTCCCTCCAAATGTGTGTGATGAGTTCGAACTCCCATACTCTTGACAAATGCATGTTATTAAGTATCATAACATCAAACATAACAAATTTCTACCTTTAGAACGAAATTCCATTTTGGATAAAGAACTATGGGATGTTTCCAATGCATTGAATAAATCAAATGGAAACCTCCTTGAAGCTGTTATTCTTAAACTAGAACACACGTTTAAAGAAACAACGAAACAACCATAACAAAAAAATTTCCCATTTTGAATATGTTACTTATTAAATAATTTTCATGAGAATGTCTATTCAAAAATATTGAGTGATATTTAGTCATGAATAGAATCATTTCAAACAAAAATATATGATTAGTTATAGATATTTGATTCTAACTATTCCTTGATACATTATAATAAAAAAATTAAAGGTACAAAAAATTCTACTTTAGAATACCACATATCTAATTTTGATGATTTTTTTAATTTATTGGTTTACCTATAAGATGATTTCATGCATTCAATGTTAAATATATCAATATGAAATTATATAAAATTTTTATCAATTAATATATTAGATATAAAAGTTATGAATATTCCCTATTTAATAAATTCCAAAATATAAGGAAAATTAATGGTTTTTATTAGATTCACTGCATATTTAGGCCATTTATTATACTATAACAATCTTGAAGACTTTTTGAAATTTCATAAAATAAAATCCCTCTTGAATCATGAATTGAAAAATCATAACAGATTTATCCTCTATATATTGTTTATAAATCATATGTTGAAAGAAAAAATCATTGTTGTTTAATTTTTATTTTTTATATAGGTCTATGATATTTTATTTTATTTATAATAATAATCGCTTATAAATGAGAACTATTTTTTGAAATCCTTGTTCTTATTATTAAGAAAAAGTAACTAGAACATAATAAATAAATTATAATATAATAATTATATAAGGATTATCTTGAATTTTGTAAAATAAAAAATTTATTAAATATAAAGATATAGATTTTACCTTTTATTCTAATATAATTCAAATTATGGTATTTATTTAGAATTAAATTACATTATTATTACAGCTTTATTAAAGCATCATAATACAATATCATCTAACCTAATAATTATTCATAACAAAAAAATTATATAATGTACATATTTTGTTATTAATATTTTATCATCAGTTGATTTTTGGAAGTATGAAAATCCATATTTATGGAACTACTAGTGTATTTTTTTTGATTGATAGGATAAAAAAGGAATCTTTAGAGTCCAAGTTGATTTTTGATGGAATGATTCACTACATAATAGGGTTAAAATACACTAATATGGAAAACGTTCAAGATGTTTTCAGTTCAAGTTCAATTCAATGAAAAAAATATGAACAACATTGAGGAATGAATGCGAACCATCAATTTTTCAATAAATCAACATGTAACATTATTTCCTTAAATGTGTGTTTTTATTTAATATATTTAAGGTACACATTACCACAATTAAATTAATTTCATATTAATAATCACAACCAATGAATAAAAATATTGTGTTGATATCCTTACTAAAAAGTTATTTCTATTAATTAAATATTTTCGTTGCATGGTATTTAGGAGGTATTATATTATATAATAGAAAATTATCATTATATAATTAGAATTGTTTATATTTATAATTTATAATTATTTTTAAATGGGTTTAGGAGTCCTTACTAGGCCCTTTGATTCACATTTTCTTGATTTTTCATTTTCTTTACAATTAATATTATTATTTATTATTTTTAGTTTTATTTATAAAATCAATATCAAAATACACATAAACATCATTATTTCCATCGCAGTAATCATTATAATCATCATCATTATAATTATAACTAAACAAATAGATATTTACATTAGGAATCAATATAAATTTTTAATTAATTATGATTTTTTTTATAAAATCGTCATTTTCTGTGGTTGTTAATGTACTTTTTAAAAAACGATTCATAAATAAATATTTTTATTCACAAATTTTATATATTTAATAATGAGAATGCAAAGAAAATAAATCTAATTTTAATATATTTGATAACTCTTTTCAATGGTAGTGTATTTTAGAAAAAAAAACATTGGTTCAAGGAAATATTAAAAAGTTAAAGATTATTAAAATTTATATTACTGTTGAGGATACCTAGAGAGAAATAAATTTTTTATCATATAATGGTAAAAAAATTATGGTTTACAGGGGTAGTTTTCAATGATAAAATATGATTTTTATGTAATCGGTTTTTATGAATTGGGATACTTTAGATATAGGATAAAACATTTTATGATTTCAATAATTTTTTGTTATAATGGTTATACGTGATAATACATTAGAATTTAATAATATAAATTGAAT
Source organism: Viscum album (assembly GCA_963277665.1). Taxonomy (NCBI): domain Eukaryota; kingdom Viridiplantae; phylum Streptophyta; class Magnoliopsida; order Santalales; family Viscaceae; genus Viscum; species Viscum album. Next base: position 1,953,777,268 of record OY728127.1, on the reverse strand, counting down.
GTTTTTATTATTTAGGTCTTACATAATTTCTAGATGATTCCAATTAGATATGTTATATTAATATTTTTTACTATAATTTATAGGATTTCACAAATGTATGGTATATTTAAAAACTATATAATTAGATATAGTATCATTGTTTCTTAAATAAGGATTTCATAATTAATCTTTTTTCTCAGAGGAAAAATAAAAATATAAAATTTATCACCAAAACTATCTCAGATTTGTTTAATGTGTTATAAAACCCCAAATTAAAAAACATCATGAATTGGAACGCCATTAAATTTTTATGAGAGTACATATAAAGGAAGAAAATTTATAATGATCCTATAATTTGGGATTTAGACCCAAAATCATCATTAATCAATTTGGTATCTTTAATTTATAATGATTTAAAATATTATTTCAAATTTTTTTGAATTAATTCTATTCTTCTTTAAAGTTGTCAATTTAATTCACTATAATATATTGAGTGGAATTTTTGATTAAAAACATAAACTATAAATTATTAATTTGAATATTTTTCATAATTTTAACTTTATGAATGTTTTAAAAAAATTGAAAAGTGAAAATTTTAAAAAACATAGATCCCGCTAAGAATATTGATGTAAATAATATATTTGTTTATAATTAATATTAAATAATTTATTAAATAGATTAATCGACTAGTATAATTTTTGATCAATTAGAGTAAAGGTCGTGTTGATCTAAGCCTTATAAAAATAGCATTACATGATGATTAAATATAAATATCCATTTATACAAGGAGCATGAAATGAAGGTGTCTTTGGAAATAGTGGTTCATAATACATCATAATGAATTAAAAATACGGAATATAAATATTATTCTTTGTATTGAGATCCAATAATCCATTTTAGATCCTAAAACTGCATAGGTTGTCCATTGGAATACATAATTAATGGGGTGTTCTAAAAATCATTGCAAGGGAATAAACATGATAAGAAACATAACAAGAGATTCAATGGCATTACATCACCTAATAAACTCTCTGTATTGTGAGTAATGAGTTGGAATGATATCATAAAGAAAATTTTGTCTTAAAATCATGGAATCATAATACATTTGTAAACAACATATAAAAGGAAATAAATATGCTTCAAGGATAACTATGTAGACAATATCACATGATGGAAAACAAGAATAATGGATTAGGTTTACTATCTAATCCCATATGTTGTGCCTCAAGAGACAAAATCTTATCCCAATGAATTAGAGTTCTATAAAAAACTAATATAACAACCTTTTTAGGATCTATGTGTTCCACATAATGTAATTCAATCTTAATTAAAATCCAAATAATTACCCATGAGTAGAAAACGGGTTTTATAATCTTGCTTCATATCATAATCAAATGAAATTTCATAGTGAATGTAGTTGATAAATGGACATAACGAATGTATTACCCCATAAATGGAAGGAAGAATAAACTATGGAATATATCTGTGAGATAAAAATATGCATTATATATAATAATTAGATAACCTTAAATTGAGAGATAAATAGAGGCTAAGATATAATTTTGATAGTCCAATGGAAACAGTGGTTTAGAGATATCCTTTACATAGTGATGGATTTTTCATATAACTTATTTATCTTAAAAAATAATGAAATTATGTTAATTATTTACTAACTAAGGATAATTCTTAATTTATTATTATTTGATTTACATTTATTTTTTTCAAGTCAAATTCAATTTCATAGCCAAATAATTTCACATCGGACAATTTAATGATAAATGACTCAAACGTCCAAAATCACATTGGTCTATTGAATAAGTTCAAATATAATATTAATTAATACTATATTAATATTTAACCATGATATAAATATATATTTTTAATTAATATTTTCTCTTTAAACAAACCATTTAATAGGGTTTCAAAAAATGATTTATTTTACAATCTTGTATATGGTAGGCCATGCGTATAGATGAGCGACATTTTAATTTTTTGATGATCATAATTGAAGGTATGAATTATTTTTTATTAAAAATATGTTCAATATTTTGTAAATATAATATTATTTATTTAAATTGTATTACACATACCTTTAATGTGATGCACTAAGAAAAATGAATCAAATTGCTTCACTAGGTGATAGACTATCATCCACAAGAACATCATAATTATTTATTCAATGGATTACAATGATATAAATGTTATAATATATTAATTTTAAATAATAAATATTATATCATTTATGTCATATTAAAACATTAAATTATTTTTTATTAACTTCTACATAATCAATATGTGAAAAAATAATTACATCGCTTCATGATACGGTAGTCTACTGTACACATGAGAAATTTGATCGTATTCACTATGTAATTGAATGTTAGAAGTTATATGTTATATTTTAATTATAAAATGAATATGTATATCAACCATCCAACCAAAATGTTTTTATTAAGATAACACTTTTAAGAAAAACCAGTAAACCGAACAAGTATTCAAAGACAGTCAGGAAACATAATACGTCTTAGATGAATCTATGATTTGCAGATTAGGACTATTAGAGACCTTACCTCTGAGGAGACTCCATTGAATGATGGTAACCAACTCATCTGGATCATCTTTGAGTAGGCTTTCAAAATTATGTACTATCTTGTCCTAGGTTTGGATTAGCTTTTATACATTAATCTTTCGCTCGTTGAAACCATGTGTAAGTGTTCCAAGTTGTCTTCGAGTCTAGTCACGCTGCTCCAAGGAAAAACTTCCCCTTATGCACCTCCCATTCAGCCTGTCAAAATCCTCCTGTGTAGTGATGACCTCTAGAACCATGTCCTTGAATTCCTCATTAACATCAATAATGAATTCCCACTCATCACTTTACATCAATTCATTCTTGCTCTAAAGGATACCAGATTCTGAATGTTTCTTCTCATCATTCGTCGAGTAGACGAGAGATGATTCCCTTACAGGTGGTTCTAGATCCGTAGAAGAGATTTCATCCAACTTCTTGGGAACCCTCTGAGGGAGCATGGATTTTCTTGAGAATATGGTAACGGGAGGGCTTGGAAAGAAAGAATGGTCTTTTTTTTCTTGGCCTCCAAGAGTGCTGAATTAGCCCCTCTGCATCGATGAGGGTGTTCTTTCCCTTCTTAGAAGAGGATCTAATATATTCATCCGCAATGTCCACTTATTTGGGCTCAATGAGGGAGTTGGAATCAGAATCCCTATCCTTCTAAGAAGGCTCCATATCGTCCCCTTCATCAATGGCTTGATACTCATCATTCCCCAACACTGCAAGTCGATTCTGAGATTGTATAACTGTTTCTCCGGATTTCACCATATCAGCATAGAAAAGCTTAGCCAGCAGGATCTGCTCGGGAAAATCTGAGCCTCTGATCTGTACAAAACCGCTCCCCATAAATTGGGGTAGTTTTTTAGTGTCCTCCCAGAGCAGACATTGAGGATTTCCACACATACTCGAAGCCTTACGGGCATCAATGAATGCAATAATAATATTGGAAGAACTGTAGGAGACCTTCTGGTTGGCTGAAGTAGAGTCCAAGGGAGGGACCCTCACCTCAATGTCATTATTCAACTCCTAAACCTCACTGACCAGCACTGCCTCCCCTAAACTGCTTGACAGGGGGATGACACCCAAATCACGCCATAGACGGGAAAATACATCAGAGACCCTCATCTTCGATACCATAGTAATATCACCCTTTCTCGTGATTGAAGATAACCCCAACTCCAGAACTAACAATGCCTCTACAGGAGGATCCAACTCCAACGAACCAGCCCCATGCACATCCTTGACCCTGCCTGAATCAACCGAAAACTGGGAAGTAGAGTCTTCATTAATCTCTGTCCTAATTGGTTGTCTTGGTATAGAATCACACCCTTTTCATGTCCTACGTCCGTGAATACAAGATGAAAACAAGTGGCCTAACAATTGACAATTCACGCAAAATGTTGTATAGGATTCAAAAATCACCGGTTGCATCCATCTGAATTCCTCTCCAACCACAATCCAAATCCAGTCCACTGGAGGCTTGGAAACAACAACTTTGACCCAAATTGGAGGAGATATCAGGTGTAAAACAGCAGTAGTTCTACTTTTAGAACACAAATATCGGCCTACCATATTCCCTAGCATACCAAGAATCGATGGATTTTGGAACGGAAAAGGCAAATCCAGAAATCTTACCCATACCGTCGTAGTACGCACATCGCGGTTCATGCGGAACTCGAAAGACCACCAAAAGAGGTAGACGAAGCATCCATTGGGGGATCATGGAGCACTGGAATAAGAAGAGATTAGGTCATCCTCTGAATAAAAACGGATCATCAAGTGTGGCCTATCAAGAAGCCCAACAACTGCATGTTCTTGAAGGCCCCAAGACTCCGACACGAAGCGATCAAAGGCGTCAACCGAAGGGCGGCGTTTTCTGAAACGCACGACAAGCGTAAACATTTTAAGATATGAGGCTTCAGTGAATTCTTTCGTCGAAATGAAGAAGTTATTTGGGTAGTTATTTTCTAAATAAATTATCTTATTATGTATTTAATGGAGAGGTGAGTGGGTAGATTTTCATAATTAGGGGAGAGGACACATAAGGTATATTTGAAAAGAAAGAATTTGACACAAGTTTATTACATTATAAGAGGATTAAAAATGGATTATTATCAAACCATAAAATATATAATGGAAATATGTGATCATAAAATAGAAATAAGCGTCGTTTTTGGTCATTTTTTACCCTTTTAGTTTTTGTTTAACAGCATGTATACTATTTTTTACCATAATTGTGGTAAATATTTATTTACTATTTTCAGTATTATTTGTGGTACAAAATTTATTTAAAATTATTAAGAAATATAAATTATTAATTTTAAAAATATGGAAACCATTTTACAAATTATTCTCATATAATTGGTAGATTTTAATTTAAATTTAATCCTTCAAATGTGTAGAATTTGTTTTTCCAAAATAAAATCATTCAATAGTTGAGAAAACTTTATATAAAGATTCAGTATGCATATAAGGCCATGACCTTAATAATTACTTAATCAGAAGTTTTATTCAAGAATTTAATTTCATTAACATTGAGGATATTTATATTTTATAGTTTAAGATAATTAGTTCAAAATTCCTATATTATATTCCACGTTTATACAAAGTGGACACGGTTAAAACAATATCTTTTTCTTCTAGAATGTAAAACATTTAAAATAAAAAATGATTTATTTGTCAATAAATATCAACATAATGTTAATCATGACTTCCTAATTTAACTTACCCATCCTTATACCCTATAAATAACATTTTAAAACATGGGATGAAGACACAAATTTTAGTATGGATCACAAGGAAAAAAGTATGAAACAGTAATTTAATGAATACATATAAACCCCTGAAAACATTATGAAAAAATTATTCTTCCACCAATAAAACATAAGCTTCTAAGCTAACCTAATGTAATCATAAGTTACTTTAATACACAATAGAATCCCTAAATCATAAATGGTTACATGAGAAATCAATTATTTATCAACCTTATTGAAAATTTCACATCTACATAGGGAGTAACCTTCATAGTTACATTTTGAAAAGCCACCGTAGTATATTCCCTTAGTCTCTTAATTGAAACCCTATTATTTAATTTTTCCCCATCACTCAATTCCATTGAGAGCTATGAAGGGATCACTAACCTTAGTTCCTCATGGAACCACCTATACTCATAAATAATTCCCACAAACCAAAACATAATAATAACAAATTAAAATAGCATAAATGAAAAAATAACATTTCCAATTCCAAATGAAATTTCATTTCTACAAAGTCATTCACTCATAAAAGAAGAAAAGGTATTCTCCAATGGCCAAAAGGCCTTAATTTTTTATTGATTTTTGGTAATACACCTTTTAAGGGTTGAGGGGTAACCCTTACAAGGCATGTAGGCATAACTATTACATGGCCTTTTAGGATTTAGAAGAATTAATTTCTCGTAGGCTTCAAACATTACATACAACCCTGAGTAACGACATGGAATTACTCCTCCCCAGCATCTTCATCGTGAAATCAACTCTCCACCTTCACATGGATGTTTTTCTATGATTTCATGTGCATGCATGGGCTTGTCCATATGGAAGGTGACATGCCCCCTCATTCTTGAAATCCATTTAGCTTTTACTATTGTAAAAGCTCCTACCTCATCTTCTTTATGGAGGTTTTTAATTGTAGATTTTGTGGTTTTCATCTATACTTAAGGTTGACTGAAGTCCTTCAAGTAGCCTGATAGCAATACTGACTCAAAGGCTTGGGTGGCCTAAAGGCCTTATGAGAAAATAACAGTGTTATATTCTTGGAGATAATAGGTCATATGTACGCCTTAGTAACATTTCCATTCATCATTGATCATTTATGGATAGAATTTAATAATTATTTTATCATTATAGAAAAATGAAAATATCATTAGTATAATTTTAATAATGTAAATATACTTATATATATAGCATCCATGTGATGTGGTAAATAGAAATGAATCGTGTCACTTCATAGAAGGGATAGTTTACATGTATGCATGAATGACATTATCCTTTTTATGTTCTTGGAAAGGTGTGAACACAATTGATATCTTAAAATTTAATAAATATAAATATTACATGAATACCATATATAATCATTAATTCCATTATTATAACAATTTTTGAGATATAGTGATGGAAAACAAATTATTTTGGTTCACGATGTGGTAGTATACCGTACAAAAAATGATTAATTCATTTCCCATTTGATAAAATTTGATATTTTTCTTTGATGATATTAAGATAATATCATCTAATAGTAATGATGATTATAGGGTAATTATTTCATCATATATGATGAATATTTGAAGGAATTTGAAGAATAAATAAAATAGACACACTTAATTGAAAATGATACATCTCCTTCGGATAACCTCCATTGATTAACACCTAATCAACTCTAAGGTGAGTATTTGTTTTGTAAAATATAACCTATAGAATTTGTATATGGATTTTATGAAGAGAATTAATCATAACATGGATTAATTTTTTTAAGTGTGATTTTTTAAGAAGAATTTCCCTTTTATAAGATAGTGGAGTATCACTCTGGAAAATATTACAAGTAATGAATTAATATTATATTAAAAATGTGTCTAAAGTTGGATATATAGAATATAGGATTAGTATGGTTTGACATAAACTCATGAAATAAAAAATATATATTTTTTTATAATTTTTAAATCCTTATCTTTTGGTTTTAACTTTTATTTTACACTTTAAATTCTTATAATGATATAATGTAATTCTCACATTGAGGGATAATATAATTACAATAATCATTCCAATGTCCAATTAATGAATAATTTATGATATTTTAAGAATTATCCAAATAATATGGACAAATTTAATATTTTTATAAATTTTATAACTTTTAATAAAATATTATTTATTATAATATATCAGTAATGTTAATTTTGACACAGTTCAATAATTGATTTTTTAAAAATATCATAAAAATAATATATCTTAAAAAATAATCTAAAACATCACTAAAATGTAAAATTCATAGAATAAATTAATATATGAAGTTAATGATATCAAATTATGCTTATTTAAATAATTTTATTATCATTTATTAGATTCTTTAATTAATAAGGAAATTATTGCATCATCATTGTGTCAACATTTAATTTAATTATTTATGTCATAAATATTATAAATAAATTACCATGATATAGATATTATTTTAGATTTAAGATGAGTTTTTATAGGTGATCATATTACCTATTTTGATCTATATTAAAATTTTTATAGTTATGAGAATCGTGAGTATGATATACATTACATTACTTTAAATAAAATATTATAAATGTAATAATCACACTCAATTGACTTGCAAAAGATATAACATCAGACCAAGGATTATTTTTTTCAAAACCTACTCTTCAAATTAAATTAAAAGAAACAATAGGATGAATTTATATACTGTTATTTTGACATTGAATTCCCAAATTTACCTATAACAATGGTAATAAAAATATTACAATTGTTTATATTCCTAAGGTCCTAAAATAAAAGGGACCTATTTAATAAATTTAGACCTTATTACTCCAAATATTAAATACATTTTTAATAATTCCTAACATTTAATAGTAATAAATAAATTAATAATTTATTCCATCATCAGAATGAGTAATAATGTTTTTAATGTAAAAACATTCAAAAGTTCACAAAGTATTTGTATCCAATTTCAATCTAAAATTGATTCCAATTATATAAATATGATTAAATGATAAATACATGATAAAAATATAATTTAAAACCTATTAAACAGATAATATAGCTATATAAATAAATTATATGAAAAAGAAGTTTTGATTTAAATTGAATTATTTTTTAGTATCCATTAAAATAATAAATTTATCAGAAAGAATTCCAAAAAATAAACCAAATTTAAATTTTATATTACTTCATAAATATTGATTTTATTTCAAATTTAATTTGTGAAAGTGAAAATATTTATTTAATATATGTACTCCATTAAAAGGTTATAGTTTTTTTTTGGAAACACGGTTATTAACCACAAACCCAGTTTTATCATATAAGATATTCCTCATAGTGTCTATTTTAATTATTATCAAATAAATAAATGAAAAATTATGGATTTGTCATTTACATTTATGTTACATTCTTCCCCTATTTCTAAAATTGATTTTTTGTAATGTTTTTTACTTTTTAAATAAGTGTGGATATGTTTCCCATGTAGAATTTTTAGATTTACATGTTTCCACTTCAATCGTAATATTATTCCAAAAAATCATAACATGATGAATAACCTTCTTCCAAAACACCCACTCTCTACAGTCAAGAACCATAACTATTTGTTCCTCATAATAATTATTCAATATGAACTAACCTACATCTAGAAAGAGAGCATGATATAGATCCATCATAGACTTTTATAACAATGAAACATGAAAAAAATTCAATACCATGGATAAAATCAAATGAAAATTAACTTGGTAGGAAAATAATCCATATTTAACTTAAATTTCAAAGGGTCCAATGAACTATTGTCTCATTTTCCCATGCTAACCAAAATAAATCAAAATTTTCCATTTAGAAACATAGAAAAATATATGATCTCCTTCCACAAAATAAAGATCCTTCCTCTGGTTATCTGTATAATTTTTTTCCTGCTCTATGTTGTTATTACATTATTCTGAATCAATTAAACATTATATGCCATTTTCTCTACCAAATTATGGACTTGTGAACATTATTTCACCTAATTCATCTAAAAATCCAGAGTTCAACACTGATTTCAATAAAATTCCTCAAATGGTTCTATTTTTAAACAATAATGAAAATAATTATTTTATGAAAAGTCATCCAAAGTATGATCTTGATCCCATCATCTCTGGTAATATATTAAGTAGTCACATAGAATATTTTTGATGGTATGAATAGTCCATTATTACTTCTCATCTGACTGAGTATGAAAATATATACTAAAATTTAATACAGTACCCAATGACTTCTTATGGACTTTATGAATGATAGAATTGATCCAGGATCCACGATCAGATTCAACGGAGAGAGGAACTACATGTAGCTTGAATATATATTTATCTTATAATGTTGATCTAGAGATAGAGTGTCTTGCATAGAAAGAAAATTAGAAGATTAACTCAACTGGTCAACAACAACTCATATCTCATTGTTACCTTAAGAATTCATCAATAATCTTACTACAACGTCCATAGATATATTTTCCCATTTACACTCTAGCCCTAGAAATTATAAGAGAATACCCTTTCAGGACAATCATTATAACTTAACCTATTGAAAAGTCCAGAATATGCGGTTAAACTCAATAATAACTATTTTTATTCCACCCCCAGTAATTCTCACAATTTTCTTTGTACATATTAGTAATGCTAGGATGAACTAAAAATAGAGAATTATTATATTCACATAAGAACGGTTTCATCAGATGTGAATCACAATGAACACATAATCTATTAAAAAATATTAAAAAATAATATTTATCAGTCTTAAATTCAAGTAATATACCCTTTTTAACCAATTACTCCCTTTTCTATACCTCATGGTCTTATATATTTGCTTTTTTAATTTGGTCTTATTGAGACTATCACACAGACACATGAATCAAATTATAATAATTTCCTACACCAACAACTTCCTAGAAAAAAAATTATCAAATCATTATCTAAAGGATCATGTTCTAAATGTAATATATTTAATATAGTAATACATTTCAATCTCAAAGCATTGTCCACATTAATTGAAATTTTAAGATGGTATAGAATAATGAAATAATAATCATTGACCAGTTACAACCATATTGTTTTTCTCATGTCAAACTATTTTTTTGCAAATATATAATTCAAAATTTAATTATCAGTATATATTTGAATTTTTACTTAATACAAATGGTGCCTCTAATTTTTTTATGCAAAATTAATAGCACCTAATTCCAAATCATGTATAGGGTAATTTAACTCATGATGTTTAAACTTCTGTGAAGAATAAGTGATCAACTAATAATTCTGCATTAGGAAACAACCATGTCTTTTAATGAAGAATTACTGTATTTTTCAAATTCACCACTTATTTTTAGAAGGGCCCAGAGAGAAGAATTCACCAATCTTCTTTCCAATTCTTGAAATAATATCATCACATTATCTTTTCCATATGAACTTAATTCCTTTTCAAGATAACATATCTAGTGGGGTATATAATTGTGAAATGATTTCATAAAACCTTCTATAATATCATACTATACCAAAAAAATATATGATTTTCTATTATATTTTTAGGTGTTATCCATTCTTCTACAATTTTTATTTTAGTAGGATAAATATTTATTCCATGTTTACAAAAAAATGGACCAAGGAACGTTAATTTTTCAAACAAAATTCACACTTGTTTAATTTCACTTATAGTTTATTTTCTTTTAATGTTTTTAATACAACCCTTAAATGTCCTTCATGTTACATTTTACTTTGTGAGTATACATAAATTTCAACAATTATGGGAGAAATAATATTATCCCTGAACTCATGAAATATTCTATTCTTAAGATCCATGAATACAATAAATGAATTACATAATCCAAATGTCTTAACTATAAATTCACAATGTGCATATATAGTCTGAAAAAGAGTTTTCAAATTGTATCCTTCCTTTACATTCAACTGATGGTATCCCAAACTCATGTCAACATTCCAAAATTAATGTTCTCCCTGGAGCTAATCAAACAAACTAACAATATAAGGAAAATGATACTTGTTCTTAATAGTGATTTAATCTAGGGATATATAATCAATGAAAAGACTCATAGAACCATCATAAATTTTAACAAACAAGCTTGAAGCACCCTGCGGTGAGGTGCTAGGTCGAATGCCACATTTATCTAACAACTCCTGTAATTGAATTTTAAATTCTAAATGATCCAATTGATCCATTCGAAAAGGGGTTTTAGAAAATTGATTAGAATTAATTACTAATTCAATATTCAATTCAATTTTTCGATCATGTATAACAATTGGAAACTCATGAAGAAAAACATCCAAATAATCATTTTCCATCAGCACATAATTTACGAGAATAGTTTTTTATTTTCCAAAATTAATTCCATATAACATTCATTTCCATATTTTTATAGTTTCTTAGATTCCATATATGTTACTAATGGTATGGGATAGTTCTTGTACACAAAATGAAACTATTTTTGAAAAGAAAATGCTTTAGTTAAATAAAATATCATTGCATGGTAAATAGATATCCAATCCCTACCGAGAATAACATCACACTCTAATTGATTTAAAACAACTTTTTTTCCAAGACAATTCATTCAAAAGACAAAGACATAAAGATCATTATAATTTATTTTTACCTTAATGTTTCCCCTAGATGATTTTACCATATTTTAGTCCTTCATTTTGTGAGGTTTAATTCCCAATATTACATAAAAGGTTTCAGAAATGAAGAAATGTTTTGACCCCAAATTGAACAACACAATGAAAAAATATGATAAAACAATAAATATATTGGAAACTACTTTTTTGTATAGCCTAAAATATGTGGAAGTATTTAAAAAGTTTTTCAAAAGACCATTAATCTTAAATTAGATATTATTACCATCATTAAAGATCCTCTTTAAACACTTATTTTGATAAGGACCCATCTCATTACACTTTAAACATTTTAATAGTTGTATATTACTTTTTTTCTACATATAAAATTGTATTTTTCATTGCAGTTATAGGCCTTAATCTCTATTTTACCATATTGGAAGCATATAATAGAATTCAAAAGGTATTACCCAATATGTTTTTACCGCAATTCTCACACACAAGAAATTTAATTTTCATACCATCCGACTTCTTTGATGAAATATCATTCTCGTTCCTCCTCAAACTCTTTTCCTTTTAGTTTCTATAGAACACATGCTCATCATAAAAATCCATTCCCACCTCCTCTACATATCAATTAGGATTTTTTGTAACATTTTAATTCATGAGAATTCAATGAACTTTGATGTTACTACTTTAATACAGACAAAAAATTATTTATTATACATGGTTTACTACATGAAAGTTTTATTCATAGAAACCCACATCGTAAAAAGGAATACTAAAACATAATTTGAAAAACTAAATTATGAAATGTAATGGTTACCCAAATTAACTTATCATTGGGATTCCACATAGGATAATATAGGTGAAAATATGGATATGAAAGATAAATTTAACCATCAATATCTCATAGAGTGTGGTAGAGAACATGGCTATGAAAAATCCAACAATCACAAAGCCATAAATTTGTGATGATCTAATGTACCATATGATTAATCAAATATGATGGTACTAGGAAAATGTTTTTGGTTTTCAAGATCATCTCCCTAATGTTGAAGAATTATAAGTAATACTTACTTGGTTTTGGTACAATATCACTGTTGTTTGTGCCTTGACAAATTTCCACTTCATCTCTTAATGAAATGAAGTTGAATTTGTCTTTCGTGAAGTGTTAGCAGATCATTCGATAGAATGATAGGTCATTCCTTCTGTCTCAATCATAAGGGTAGAAAAGTTATATTCAAAAATCCATCTTATGGTGAGATTAACCGTATATGATTCCAAAAATGGACTTATAATTCAACTATCAAACTTCTTAGTAATATAACACCAATTTCTACTAACCAGTGACTTCTGGTAGGAAAGTGGTAGGCGATAAAGGCCTGTCGCACATCAGTTGTGGGTTTGATTTCCACAACCTTGTCTAACGCAATAGGTTTTCTCCTGTCCTGCGTGTTTCCATTTTTCTAAAACTATACTGTTATAACATTACAAAAATAATATCGAAAAAATTTATAGCCTTAAACAATACTATCTGATGTTGATATAATCCATTCTGATATTTAGACATATCGATAATACATCTATCTAATCTCATAGTATAAAGAAAATGATTACTAGAAAGGTCACATAACAAGCACATGAATACCATCATTTATACCCCATATATCATAATATATATCTTATTGATAACATTCCAAACATGTGAATTCCTTAATCATGTATTCTCTTGAAACATAAATTATCATAGAACCTTAGTGAAAACAAGAATTCTATAAAAAGGTAACTCTTTCCACATACCAAAATCCAAAAAATTCTATATACTCAAACCATGATATCACATTGTACTTATATCAGTCATGAGCTCATTAATACTATCAAACATTTCATTATTTCCTTATCCCATCTTTTTGCGCATATTAAGTGCTTTCCAAAAATATTTCAATCACTTTTCATGGTTACCGGTACCATTGAATATATACTTTCAAATAATCAAGGAAAAACAATAGTATAACAATCCTTATATTTTTCTTCATTCCATAGTACCATACATCATTCTTGATACAAATGCAATCATTCCACTAGATTCATAAACCATTGATTTAGCTTCTTCATTTTATTCCTCAAGATTTATTTCATCTCATATATCATTTATAGTCTCTTAATCATCATTAACATAAATACTATCCATAAGACCATACTGATTCTCTTCATGAGATTTTCCATTAGGTAATTGGTTTGCATAATCCCTGTACATTCAACATTTAAAACATTTAACCATGGTTGATGTTTTAGAAATACCATTAACCTTTTCCATTGTGTTAACCGAACCGTTTCCTTTGAAATTACTGGCTTTGTATCCTTGTTTTACACACCCAAAGCATCTTTCAGTTCCTTTGAAACATTCTATTTGATGCCTCTTCCCACATGATTAACATGAGGGAAATTGAACTTTCTTTCCCCTATGATCATCCTGAAACTCCATCATTCTTTTATTAGGTGAGTCAAGAAACTTACCAAAGTTGAGATTATTGATCATATTATGAGATTGCAGATTATGCATAATAACAATGTTTCACTTTCCAAATCCCATTTCATTTGGATGCTCAAGAAGAATAGAATTCCATTGTCCATTATATTATCCATTAACATGAATATTCCTATTTCCAGCCATTTTCTAAAACCCAAAAATAATAGTGTAAGAGGAAAAAACCATACTAGGAATATAACATAATCAAGGGGGAGTACCTTCAATATCTAACATCTTAGGTTAAATTCTATGATCGTTACCGTAATTCTAGGACTATAACCTACACTTATACGTAACCTTAGGGACATCCCAGGACATATCTTAGAATTGTCTTTAGGGATATAAAGTTTACACATCATAGTTTCCAAAGGATACCTAAACCTTCTCTCTGATACCAACTGTAGAGACCCATAGCTTGACGTACATAGAAATTACATTACTTTTTCCGAATACGTAATAAATGAAAAAAATAGACGCCCAAAGACTGTATTAGTTTAGTGTCTTTGGAAACTCGGAACATAGTCTTCTAATCATGGTGAACGATCTTCAACATCTCCCATAAAGATATCTCCCTTTTGTTTTCTTACCTAAACCCTTTCTTTATATCCTAGGGAAAGGAAAACACATAAAGGGTGAGCTTAAATTCATAGTAAGGTTAAGAATGGGGAAAATAAAACAAACCATATAATTTTGAATTTAAAAACATGAACAAAATGTTTAAACATAAAAATCTTGAGCAATGACATAAAACATGCCAGTACGTAAGGCATAGATCATAATGAAACATCAATCATGCAAAAAAAGTATGGGGAAGAAAACATGTAATTGTGGAAAACCATTATGCACATGATATGATTTCCATAGTAGCCATGTCATTACTGCCAAGACCATCAGAGTGGACAAAGTACCTTACTTAATCGAGTTCACTCCTCATTCCAGTCCTGTATCACTTAACCGGATTAACTTACCATTCTATCCATGTATATCTCATGATATATAAATATTTACCCAATTAATTGGAGGGAGATATATGTCCCACCCATCACATAATGAAATCATTCTTACTTGTGCCACCAAATAAACATATATCATTCATCATAACCAAAAGAATAAAATGGGTTTCATAAACATCATCCCATCATAACATAATCCATATAGAACATATGGATATCATTTCATCATAAGAAAAATCACACCATGTAAATAATAGAGACATTATTCTTGAAGCATAAACATATTAAATGATGTCTTTTTAGATGGAAAATAGTTTTGATAAAACACTAGAAATGAGTTCTTGAGGAAAACATCATTTCTTCATCAAAATCATTTTCCTTTCACAAAATGACATGAAATTTTTAAAGAAAAATATTTTGTTGAAAATAATCATGAAATATTGTAGAGGAAGCTTCATGAAAATAAGGTGTTATGAAAATACCAACATGTAAATTATTATTATGAAAACTTAAGAAAGAAAATACACCTTTCGAATTTCTAGGAATATTATTCGTAGTGAGGAAAAATTCTTCTTGAAGAAATTTAGATTTCAAATAATTTGATTACAAAAAATTGAAAAACATCATTAAGAAAAAATTAATTAGAAAAAACATCAATACAAAAAACTTGAAATACTTCATTATGAAAATATTGGAAATCATCATTACAAAAAACCTGGAAAACTACATTATGAAAAACTAGAAAAACTTCATTATGAAAAACTTGAATAACTTTATTATGAAAAACATCATTATGAAAAACATGAAAAAATTCATTCCGAAAAACATGAAAAACATTATTACTAAAAAATTCATTATGAAAATCTTGAAAAACTTCATTATGAAAAACATGAATAACATTATTATGAAAAACATCATTTAACTAATAATAAAATGTGATCCACCAATGAAAAGGAGTTTATTATTGTAAGAAGATTTATTTCAAAATGAAATTAATAAGTAAGATTACCTTATGGTTATCATTCCTAACTTCTACTTATTGTATTCAAATATATCGGAGGGTAAATATTTTTGTGAAAAGATTAGAAAGTTGATCATGTGTTTCGATAAATTGAAAAAAATGATATCTCCTTTTTGTGTGTGATCTCTAAGAAAGTGATTACTAATATCTATGTGTTTTCCATAAGAGTGATGGGAAGGGTTTCTCCTAAGGGAAATGGAACTAGTATTATCACACAAAATTTGTGTTTTGGTAAAACTCATACCATATTCTATGAGTGTGTGTTTCATCCACAACACTTGAGCACAACAAATTTCATCTTCTACATATTCAACATCATTAATTCAAAGTGCTACTGAGTGTTCCTTCTTGCATGACCAATAAACTAATGAATCTCCTAATAAATAAAAAGTTCCATATGTACTCTTTCTATCCATTCTACATCCACCAAAGTCAGCATCTGAAAAACTTTTCAAAACAAAATCATTTCTAAAAGTATAAAAGAGTCCTAAATACATGGTTCTCGTTAAGTAGCGAAAAATTCTATTCACTACCATTATATGAGACTCCATAGGATTGGAATGATATCTTGAACATAAGAATACAGAAAACATTATGTCTGGATGACTAGCTGCCATGTAAATTAAGCTTCCTATAATACCTCTAAAAGATATTTCATATACTGGTTTCCCAGCTTCATCAAGATCAAGAGTGTTTGAGGAACCAATAGGAGTACTTATACTCTTACTGTTTTAATATAAATAATTTTTAAGAAGATCATTAATATAATTATGTAGGGATATATAAATTCCTTATGGTTTTTATGAAATTTGAAAACCAAGGAAAAATGTTAACTCTCCCATCATACACATTTTGAACTCAGATTTCATTAGATCTGAAAAGGAATTAGTCAAGGATTCTTGAGTTGAACCAAATATGATTTCATCAAAATAAATTTAAACAATCCAAACATTTTTCATATCCTTTTTTATTAAATGGGTTGGATCTTAATTTCCCTTAACATGATTATTTTGAAGAAAAAATCATGTAACTCTATCATACCAGGCTCGAGGGGCTTTCTTAATTCCATACAGAGCTTTGGTAAGTCTAAAAACATGATTAGGATGTTTTTAATCTTCAAAACTAGGAGGCTGATAAAAAAACATCTTCTTGAACATAACCATTAATGAAGGAACATTTCACATCCATTTAAAAAAAAATTAAATTGAGGAATGCTGCAAAGGAATGTGAGATATGAATAGATTAAAGTCTTGCAAATGGAGCAAAGGTTTCCTCATAGTCTATTCCTTCTTGTTGATTATAGACTTTAGAAACTAATCTAGATTTATTTCTGACAATGATTACATTTTCATCACACTTATTCCTGAAGACCCCTTTTACTCCAATAACATAATTTTCCATAGGTCTTTCACACATGTTCCATACATTATTCATTTCGAATTGATTTAGTTTATCGTGCATAGATTTAATCCAATAATCATCACCTAAAGATTCATCGGCGCTTTTTGGTTCTAATTGGGAAAGAAATGATAGATATTCTACTTCATTCCTTAAAGATCTTCAAGTCCATATAGTTTATTCACATCACCAATGATACTATCACTCGGATGAATCTTAAGAAACACTTGATTTGGGTTTTGTAAAACCTATTCACCAACATAGGGTAGCAAATCATATGGGGTAAATGCTTCAGAAGCATCTTCTTGGACAGTTTTTTTTGAAGGATCTTCTATCAAAGGTTGATAATCAGTTTTTGAAAACACATCTGAAGATGTAGGTTGGGGTTGTTTATAAACCAATGTATCTATTTCATCAAATTTAACAGGTACTGTCTCTTCAACAATACAAGTGTTTTTGTTGAAAAATCTATAAGACTTAGAAGTTTTGGAGTAGCCAAAGATAATTTCTTCATCAAATTTTGGTGTGAATTTAGGTATATTATCATTAGTATTCACAATGAATACCTTGAAACCAAAAAACTAGAAGTAGGAATGTCTAGGTTTTCTACCATTCCATAACTCATAAAAAGATTTATTAATAAAAGGCCTAATCAAAACATGATTTATAGTATAACAAGAAGTACTTACAACTTCATCACAAAAGTGGTTGGCTACAGAATACTCACTAAACAAGGTTCTCGTTATCTCTTGAAGAACTCTATTTCATATTTCAACAACACCATTTTCTTGAGGGGTTCTAGGTGCTGAGAAGTTGTGATTAATGCCTTCTCTACTACAAAAAGTTTCCAAATCAGAATTTTGAAATTCTTCTCCATGATCACAATAAATAGTATTCAAAGGAAGGGTTTTCTATTTTTTTACTTGGGCTCTAAAACTTTTTAAATTAGAAAAAAACTTAATATTTGTTTTTTAGAAAATACACCCACAAAAATATAGTGTAAGCATAAACTAAAGCAAATACATAATACATGCCTCCAATGCTTCCAGTTTGTGTAGGACCAAAGAGATCCAATTACACCAACTATAATGCATCAGTAGTTGAGACTTCACCGATTGATTTAAAAAATGATTTATGTTCCTTTCCATATTGACAAGGGTCACAAAATTTTTAAGAATCAAATCTAAGATCTGGTAAATCCTTAGCTAGTCCTTTCTTATAGAGTTTACATAGGTTCTTAAGGTTACAGTGTCCTAACCTTCTATGCCACAACCATGAATGATCTTACATTGCACTAAGGCAAGGTAGGTCTTGGATCATAAGGTCTTCTATGTTTATTTTATAATCATTCTCTTTCCTATTGGCGGAAATACTAAACCCTTCCTTTGAATTGTGTACTAAACACCCGTCATTCCTAATATTCACAAGGAAACATTCATCACATAATTTAATTATGCTAATGAGGTTGTTCTTAAGACACTTTACAAATAAAACTTTTGAAATCAAAGTTTCTCCATGAATAATGATGTTACTAATACCAATGATTTATCCTTGAGAATTATCTCTGAAAGATATGTTTCCTCCTTTCATTTTGATAATCTTTTTAAAATAGTTATTGTTACCAGTCATATGTTGGGAACATCCACTATCCATGTACTAAGTACTGATGTTGGTACTCAATCTATTTTCCTGAAAAAAAAGAGTTATTCCTTCAGTACCCAAACATTCATGGATCTGGAAATTTCAGAAAGCAAATTTTTAGGTACCGACATTTTCATTGAAAATAGGCTTTATGAAATCTTAAAGACTGAGTTTTGTTTAAGGAACAATTTTTTACCCAGTGTCCACTACACTGACACTTAGTGTAGAATGAATCACTTTGAGAAACACAATAATTGTTGCTAAAAATTAGTTTAGAACTAGTATAATCCAAACCATAACTATACCTTAGAGGTCGGATATGAGAATACATCTTATCAAAATTTTCCTTACCTAAGGTAATGTTTGACAAACACTTCCTCAAGGAAAAAATTTCATATTTCATTTTGATAACCAAGATCTTGTCTTCTAATGCATTTCATTTTGAACTAAATTTAGGCTAGAAATTTTTTTTATTAGAATTTATGTTTTCTAGATCTTTAGAAAGTTTATTCTACTCAGAATTTACTTCCTCAAGATTTTTTGAAATACTTTCAAAATCAATTATTTTCTTATCAAGATATTTAGAAAGATATGATATTTCCTTAGTAAGAATTGTGTAGAGACCCATATCATGACGTACATAAAAATTACATTACATTTGCGGAATACTTAATACATGACAAAAACAGACACCCAAAGATCGTATTAGTTTAGTGTCTTTGGAAACTTGGAACATAATCTTCTAATCATGGTGAATGATCTTCAACATCTCCCATAAAAATATCCCCCTTTTGCTTTCATTCGTAAAAAAATTCATTATATCCTAGGGAAGATAAAACACATAAAGGGTGAGCTCCAATGCTGATTAAGTGTAATCATGGAGAAAATAAAACAAACCATATACATTTGAATTTAAAAACATGAACAAAGTGTTTAAACATCAAAATCTTGAGCAATGACTAAAACATGGAAGAATGTAAGGAATATATCATAATGGAACTTAAATCATGCAAAAATATCATGGGGAATAAAACATATACTTGTGGAAAACCATTAAGTACATGATATGATTTTCATAGTAGACAAGGCATTGCTTCCAAGACCATCATAGTTGACAAAGTCCCTTACTGAACCGAGTTCACTCCTCATTTCAGTCCTGTATCACGGAACCAGATTAACTTACCATTACAACCATGTATATCTCATGAGATATAAATATTTACCCAATTCATTGGAGGGAGATATAGGTATCACCCATCTCATAATAAAATCATTCTTACTTGTTCCACAAAATAAACATAAATCATTCATCATAACCCAAAGAATAAAATGGGTTTCATAAACATCATCCCATCATAAAAAAAAATATATAAAACAAATGGTTATCATTTCATTATAAGAAAATTCACACTATGTAAATAATAGAGACATTATTATTGAAACATAATCATATTAAATGCTGTAATCTTTGATGGAAAATAATTTTGATAAAACATTTGAAATGACTTCTTGAGGAAAATATCCTTTCTTCTTCCAAATCATTTTATTGTCTCAAAATTCCATTAAATTCTAAAAGAAAAGGATTTTATTGAAAATAATCATGAAATGTTTAATAGTAAGCTTCATGAAAATATAGTGTTATGAAACCATAAAATTAATTTCATGCCGTATAAGATAAAAAAACATTCTCTTCGTACTTTTTCTGGAAATATCAAAAAGTTCCCCGTATGGTAAACCAAATAAATATTATTTCCATAACACAATTTAAAAGTCAAATAGAGGTAAAAATGACTTTAAAAATACATGTATGAATATTAAACACTTTATGAAAGACTATTTTATGGACATGGATGAAAAATATTATCCTAGTAAATACTTACGAATAAACAATCTCCGATAAGAATGAGATTCGAATAATTATCCCTTACCTTAGGTCCAATTTCATCCATCCAAGTCTAAAACTCCTATGTAGTGGGTTTAAACATATTATTAACTTGTAAAAAACCATAATAATATTTATGATATCATATATCATTCACTTATGACTTTATATTACCCGTTATTTTGTCAATTCCATGTTAAAGAAGCATTTTGGGTAAAATTGTTTCATTTATAGTACATATTTTGACTTGTAATTCTTCATATTTTTACTTAGATCATGATTAAATATTCCCAAAATGTAAAAAATGATTTATATATAATATATATTCCTCATATAATACATCAATAAATGGAATTAAATACACCATTCAGGGAGATGGTAGGACGTATGTACGCATGAACTCAATTTCTGTTTCCTTATTAAATTGAATGTAAGTAAGTAAATAGCATATACATAAATACAGTATCATTAATATGTCATATGTATCATGATTATTTAAAATATATACTTTATTATAATTCTTGAATGGTTAACTCGGAGAATGAATCTCATCGCGTCATCGAGACGGTAATCCATACGTACGAATGAGCGATGATATTTTTCCCATAATTATTGAATGGAATTGGAGTGGTTGATATAATATCTCAAAATTATTATGATGTTATAATAACCATATATAGTTATTTTTTACCCAATTATTCATATCCACGTAAGGTGGTGGTGTAAAAATAGATTACACCACGGCGTGGAGATGGTATTCCGTACATACGCATGCGTGGTGATTTCATTTTCCGTGGGATAGATAGAAGGTTAAATATAGTTGGTTTATATTTATAATAACATATCAGTATATGAGTGATACTGATGTTATTAATTTATTATGACACAAAAAAATAATAGGAAGTAGAATAAGAAATGAACTTGAAAGAATCAGTAATTGATATTACCTCTTTTTCGATGTGCCTCTTCTAACCCTCCTCTTAGGGCACTAAAGTTGTTATTTGAAGAAGAAAAGGACCTCTAGTATGTTTCTATGGAATTGTAGAAGTTAAATGGGCATGGGTTGGTAGATATTTAATGCTCAAATTTTTGTGATGACGAGAGGGAGGAGGTTCCCTATTATAAGGGAGGAGAGGGGCACATTTGGAAACATAAGAAATATTAATTTATAATAAATTCAAACCCACATAAAAATCACTAAAAATGACTCAATTAGAAGATTAAATGAGATAGGGTTGTAATATAATCAATCAATAAAATTTATACACGTTGGAAATTTATCTTAAACCTTATCCACATGATTTATCCTTATTAAATCTATTTAATTTTATTTGTGGTAATAATAATCTAAATTTTAAATTGTTATAAATAATTACTTATGTGTTGTGAATAATCTATAATTGGGTACTTTATGACAATTTAGACCATATAAATTTCTATTTATAATTTTTAAATATTTTTTGTGATTTTTAAACAATTTAATAATATGTTATTTTTATAAAATAACAATAGTGTTAATTTTTACACTATTCATTTATTTGAATTTAAATAAAATCCACATAGAGGATATATAGAAAACAAATGTTTAATAAATTTATTCCATGTCTTATTATTCTAGAAAAAAAAATTAGAACTTTAATTAATTCATATAATATTTATTTTAATATATATAAAACCATTTATTGGATATTTCTCGTAATAAAACAATTACAACATCATTTTCGTATAATCATTTAATATACTTATTAGTTGCATAAAAATTAAAAATAAAATAAAATGATGATTATAAATATAATATGTTTCAATATAATACTTTTACTCGAATTTATCATCTTAAAATCACAACATTTAAATTTTTACATTTATTAAATTATGAAGGTGACACCTTTGACATCATTTAAAATAATATAATATAAGTGTCACAATTGGTTTTATAAGGCTCGAAACGGTCCAAAATTCTTCCATTGGATGGTTATGGTTTATATATATACGACCATAATGTTTTGGTCAGTTTTTTGGGCCTTTTAATGGGTATTATTATTTTATTAAAAACTATATTACTGATTTTTTAATAAATAAATAATTTTTTCATCATTAATGTATAAGCTATTAAGGTAATTAAATATCACTTAAAATTTAAAAATAAATTACCATAACTAATAAAAACATTTTATCTTTCAAATTAGTATTTATTATCGAATTTATATTCTGTATACACTTATATTACCAATACATTTAGTTATTAAAGTTTGACTGAGACATATTTCACTTTCTTTAAAATAAAATAAAATAAAGGTCTTAATCACATACAAGTGGGTTCCAATGGATTCCATTTTGACAAAAATATTCCTAAGGGAGAAATATAATCATCCAATTATATTAATACAAGTGATAGGGTAATTTGATAATATTATATTTACCATTAATTAACTAATTTAACCTTAACTATGGTAAATAAAATTTATCGTAGTTACTATTCATAGGGCCCAAAAATAAAAGGTTGCCTATTAACATAATTTTTACCTAATTATTCCAAATATTAAAATCCATTTTTTCAAATTCAAATCATATAACTTGCATAAATTAATTTAAAATTAATCTCGTTGTAAAAAAATGAGTTTTAAAAGTTAAAACATTTCAAAAATTGAAATGATTTTACCTATGAATTCAATGTAAAATCAATGATAATGACATAAATTATATTAAATTGTAAAAAAATATTCAATTTATACTTTAAAACCATTAAATATTATAATTTATCCATATAAATTATTATGATGAAAAAAGTTGTTTTTAATTAAAATATAGCGTGTTTTTAATAATCATTAATATAAAAAAGTTATCAGAATAACATGAAAAATTCATCCAAAGTTAATTTTTTATATCCTTATTCCAAAGAAGAATTTTATTTTGTCAAATTGAACTTATAAACAGGTCAAAAACTAGATTTAATGTGGGGGCGCCATCAAAAGGCGGCAAAACTGCATTTTTTGAAAAATGCATATTTTAGCCAAAAAATTTATTTTGTTCTCATACCATGCTCTATAAAATGTGTAACATGAATTATATTGTCATAAAATTCAAAATGTAGTTACTAATATTCATAACGGTTAGTTTATAATAATATTATAACAATATATTGTTGTTTAGTGAAACTCAGTATTGCGTACAATACACACTATTGATGGAGGTTGCTCTTGTGTGAAACACAAGACAAGAATAATGTTTCTGTATAATACAAGCTAATACGGGGTTTCATATATCACAATTCGTTTTTGGTGTGGAATAAAAAAAATACATCAATGAAATTAAAATAATATTTTTCATAAAATCTCGGGGTGTTACATTCTACCCCCCTTAAAATGAATTTCTCCCTCTAAATTCGTCAGGGTTATAAAATTTTTACTACATGAAAGTTCTTTCATAGAAACCCACATCGTAAAAAGGAATACTAAAACATTAATTTAACACTAAATTATAAAATGCAACTGTTACCCAAATTAAGCCATCATAGGGATTCCACATATGAGAACATAGGTAAAAATATGGATATAGAAGAGAAATATAACCATCAATATCTGATGGAGAGTGGTAGAGAACATGGCTATGAAAAATCCAACAATCACAAAGAAAAAATTTGTGATGATCTATGGTATCATTAAAATCATAGAATATGAGGGTACTAGGACAACATTTTTGGTTTTCAAGATCATTTCCCTAATTTTGTAGAATTAAATGTAATACTTACTTGATTTTGGTTCAATATCATTGTTGTTTGTGCCATAAACAATTCCACTTCATCTTTAAAAGAAATGAAGTTGAATTTTACTTCAGTGAAGTGTTAGCAGATCATGCGATAGAATGATAGCCCATTCCATATGTCTCAAACATATGGTTAGAAAAAGTTATATACATAAATCCATCTTATGATGAGATTAACCATATATGATTCCAAAAATGGACATATACTTCAACTATCACACTGATAAATCAAATAACACTAATTTCTATGAACCCGGAACTTCATATAGGCCAGTGGTAGGCGATAAAGGCCTACTGCACTTCAGTTGTCAGTTCGATTTCCACAACCTTGTCTGACGCAATCGGTTGCCTCCCGTCCCGTAGGTTTCCCTTTTTTTAAAACTATACTATTATAACATTACAAAAATAAAATTGAAAAAATTTCTAGCCTTAAACAATACTATCTGATTTCCGACATAATCCATTCTGATCTTTAGACTTATCCAAAATATATCTGTCCACTCTCATAGTATACAGAAACTGATTACTGGAAAGGTCACATAACAAGAACCTAAATACCATCAGTTATCCCCCATATATCATAATATATATCTTATTGATCAAATTCCAAACATGTGAATACCTTAATCATGTATTCTCTTGAAACATAAATTATCATAGAACCTTAGTGAAAACATGAATGTTGTCAAAAGGTAACTCTTTCCACATACCAAAATCCCTAAAATTCAATATACTGAAACCAGGATATAACTTTTTCCTCATATTAGTCATGAGATCATTAATACTATCAAACATTTCATTATCTCTTTATCCCTTCTTTATGTGCATATTAGGTACTTTCCAAAAATATTTCCATCACTTTTCATGGTTACCATTTCCATTCAACATATACATTCAAATAATCAAGGGAAAACAATAGTGTAACAATCCTTATATTTTTATTTATTTAATAGTACCATATATTATTATTGATACAAATGAAATCATTATAGTAGATTCTAAAACCATTGACTGAGCTTCTTCATTTTATTCCTCAACACTTCTTTCATCTCATATATCATTTGTAGTCTCTTTATCATCATCAACAAAAATACTACCTATACGACCATGATGACTATCTTCATGAGATTTTCCCTTAGGGAAGTGGTTTTCATAATTCCCATACATTCCACATTTAAAACATTTAACCATGGTTGATGTTTTAGAGATACCATTAACCTTGTCCATTGTGTTAACTGAACCTTTTCCTTTGCAATTACTGGCTTTGTGTCCTTATTTTACACACCCAAAGAATCTACTAGTTCCTTTGAAAAATTCTCCTTGATGCCTCTTCCCACATGATTTACATGAGGGAAATTGAACTTTTTTACCTCTATGATCATCATGAAACTCCAAATTTATCTTATTAGCTGAGTCAAGAAACTTACCAAAGTTGAGATTATTGATCATATTATGAGATTGTTTATTAGGAATAATAAAAAAAAATTCCTTCCAAATCCCATTTTATTTGGATTCTTAGGAATAATAGCATTCCATTATCCATTATATTATCCATTAAAATGAATATTCATATTTCCAGCCATTTTCTATACCCAAAAAGAATAGTGTGAGAGGAAAAACTCATACTAGGAAAACAACATAATCAAAGGGAGTACCTTCAATATCTAATATCTTAGGTTATATTCTTAGATCATTACCGTAATTCTAGGACTATAACCTACACATATACTAAACCTTAGGGAAATCCCTCAACGTATCTTAGAGATATCTTTATAGATCTAAAGTTTTATCATCCTAGTTTCCAAAGTTTAACTAAACCTTCTCTCTAATACAAACTATAGAGACCCAGAGCTTGATGTACATAGACATTACATTACTTTTTCAGAATACTTAATATTTGACAAAAATAGACTCCCAAAGACCTTATTGGTATAGTGTCTTTGGAAACTCGAAACATAATCTTATAATCATGGTGAAAGATCGTCAACATCTCCCATAAAGATCTCTCCCTTTTGTTTTCTTACCTAAAACTATTCTTTATATCCTGGGGAAAATAAAACACATAAAGGGTTAGCTCAAATTCTCAGTGAGTGTAAGCCTGGAGAAAATAAAATAAACCAAATACATTTGAATTTAAAAACATAAACAAAATGTTTAAACATAAAAATCTTGAGCAATGACATAAAACATGGAAGTACGTAAGGCATAGATCATAATGGAACATCAATAATACTAAAATAGTATGTGTAATAAAACATGTAATTGGGAAAAAACATTAAAGACATGATATTATTTCCATAGATTCCATGTCATTGCTGCCAAGACCATCATAGTGGACAAAGTCCCTTACTGAATCGAGTTCACTCCTCGTTCCAGTCCTATATCACTAAACTAGATTGACATACACCTCTAGCCATGTCTATCTCATGAGATATAAATATTTACCCAATGCATTATAGGGGTATATAGGTCCCACCCATCTCATAATGAAATCATTCATACATGTGCCACAAAATAAACATAAATCATTCATCCTAACCCAATGAATAAAATGGGTTTCATAAACATCATCGCATCATAACATAATCCATATAAAACAAATGGATATATTTTCATCATAAGAAAAATCACACCATGTAAATAATAGATACATTATTCATGAATCATAAACATATTAAATTGTATCATTTTAGATGGAAAATAGTTTTGATAAAACAGTTGAAATGAGTTCTTGAGGAAAATATCCTTTCTTCTTCAAAATCACTTTATTTTCACAAAATTCCATGAAATTTTAAAATAAAAGGATTTTGTTGAAAATAATCATGAAATATTGTATAGGAAGCTTCATGAAAATAAGGTGTTATGAAACCATAAAAATCCATTCACTCTATTTAAGTTAAAAAAACATTAACCTCGTACTTTTACCGGCAAAGTCAAAAAGTTCCTCGTCTTGTAAACAAAAGAAAGATTAATTCCATAAAACAGTGTAAAAGACAAAGAGGGGTAAACATAATTCTAAACATACATGGAATAATATTAAACACTTTATTAAAATCATTTTTATGGACATGGATGAAATATATAACACTAGTAAATAATTACGAATAATCAATCTCAGATAAGAACGAGATTGGAATAATTATCCCTTAAATTAGGTCCAATTTCTTCCATACGGGTCTGAAACTACTGTATATTGGGTTTAAACATGTTATTTACTTTTAACAGAACCATAATAATATTTATGATATCATTTATGATTCACTTATGACTTTATATTACCCGTTGTTTTTCCAATTCTATGTTAAAGCAGCGTTTTGGGTAAAAAAAAATATTTATCGAACATATTTTGACTTGTAATACTTCATATTATTACTTAGATCATGTTTACATATTTACAGAATATAAAACATGATTTATATATAATATATTTTCATTATATAATATATCAATAAATGGAATAAAATACACCATTCGTGGATACGGTAGGTCGTACGTTCACATGAACGCTGTTTTCGTTTCCTTATTAAATTGAATGGAATTAATTAAATAACATATACATAAATACAGTATCATTAATATTTCATATATATCATGATTATTTAATTTATATACTTTATCATCATTCTTGAATGGATAACTTGGAGAATGAATCTAATCACATCGTGGAGACGGTAATCCATACGTACGCACGAGCGATGATATCGTTCCCATAATTATTGAATGGGATTGGAGTGGATGATGTAATATATTAGAATTGGTATGATGTTATAATAACCATATATATTTATTATTTACACAATTATACCCATCTAAGAAAGGTGGTGGTGGAAATATATATTAAACCACGGCGTATAGACGGTATTCTGTTCGTACGCATGCATAGTGATTTCATTTTCCGTAGGATGGATAGAAGGTGAAATAGAGATGGTTCATATTTATAATAACATATCAGTATATGAGTGATATTGATGTTATTAATTTATTATGAATCAACAAAATAAGAGGATGTAGAAGAAGAAATGAACTTGAAATAATCGGTAAAGGATATTACCTCTTCTTCGACGAGCCTCTTCTAAACCTCCTCTTAGGGAACTAAATTTGTTCTTTGAAGAAGAAAAGGAAACCTAGTATGTTTATATGGAAGTGGAGAGGAGAAATGGGAAGGTTTTTTCAGAGTATGAAGGCTCAAATATTTGTGATGAGGAGAGGGAGGAGTTTCCCTTTTATAATGGAGGAGAGGGGCACCTTTGGAAACATAAGAAATATTAATTTATAATAAATTCAAACCCCATATAAAAACCTCTAAAATGACACAATTAGAATATGAGATGAGATATAGTTGTAATCTCATTAACCAATAAAATTTATACATGGTGGGAATTTATTTTAATCATTATCACCATGATTTATCCTTATTTAGTCTATTTAATTTTATTTGTGGTAATAATATTTTAAATTTTAAATTGTTATAAATAATTACTTATGTGTTGTTAATTATACATAATTTTGTACTTTATGAATTTTTAGACCATATAAATTTCAATTTATAACTTTTAAATATTTTTGTGATTTTTAATCAATTTAATAATATGTTATGTTTATAAAATAACAATCGTGTTAATTTTGACACTATTCATTTATTTGAATTTTAATAAAATCCACACAAAGTATATATTCGAAAAAATTATTTAATAGATTTATAACATGTCATATTCTTCTAGAAAATTTTATAGAACATTAATTAGTTCATATAAGGATTATTTTAAAATTTATAATACCATTTATTTGATATTTCTCTTAATAAAACAATTACTCCATCAATTTTGTATAATCATTTAATATATTTATTATTTGCATAAAAATTAAAAATAAAATACTATGATGATGATAAATATAATATAATTAAAAATCATACTTTTAAATGAATTTATCATCCTAAGATAAAAATATTTAAATTGATATATTTATTAAATTATGAAGGTGACAACTTTGACATCATATAAAATAAAATAATATAAGTGTCATAATCG
The DNA here is from genome assembly GCA_963277665.1 of Viscum album. Taxonomy (NCBI): domain Eukaryota; kingdom Viridiplantae; phylum Streptophyta; class Magnoliopsida; order Santalales; family Viscaceae; genus Viscum; species Viscum album. The sequence goes on along the minus strand of OY728127.1, from coordinate 1,953,747,163 downwards.
CATTTATATGGATCCAAATGGCCAAAAATTATACCATTGGATGGTTATGGTATATATATATATACGAACAAAAAGTTTTGGTCAGGTTGTTTGGCCTATTAATGGGTATTATTATTTTAATAAAAACTATATTACTGATTTTTCACAAGATAAATAATTTCTTCATCATTAATGTATAAGCTATTAAAGGAATTAAATATCTCTTAAAAATTACAACTCAATTACCATAAAAAATAATGCAAATTTATATTTTAAATTAGTATTTATAATTGAATATATATTCTGTATAACTGTATATTAAAAATACTTTACTTATTACTGTTTGATTGAGACATATTTCACTTTCTTTAAAATAAAATAAATTAAAGGCCTTAACCAGATCCAAGTGGGTTCCAATGGATTCCATTTCGACCCAAATATGCCTTAGTAATACATATAATCATCCAATTATATTTATACAAGTGTTAGGGTAATTTTATAATATTATATTTACCATTAATTACCCGATTTACACATAACTGTTGTAAATAAAATTTACCATAATTACTATTCATAGTGCCCAAAAATAAAAAGTATCCTATTAACATAATTTGGACTTACTGATTCCAAATATGGAATGCATTTTTCCAAATTAAAATCATATAATTTTCATTAATTAATTTAAAATTAATCCCATTGTTAAGAAAACGAGTTTAAAAAGATAAAACATTGCAAAAGATTGAAATGATTTTACTTATGAATTCAATTTAAAATCAATGCTAATGACATATATTATATTAAATGGTAAAAATATATTATATTTATACGTTAAATCCATTATATATTATAATTTAACCATATTAATTATTACAATGAAAAAAGTTGTTTTTAATTAAAATATAGCGTGTTTTGACTATTCATTAAAATATGGAATTTATCAGAATAATATGAAAAATTTATCGAAAGTAAATTTTTATATCATAATTCCAAAGAAGAATTTTATTTTTTCAAAGTGAAATTATAAACATTTCTAAAACTATATTTAATATGGGTGCTCCATCAAAAGGCGGTAAAACTGCATTTTTTGAAAAATTTTATTTTATTCTCATACCATGTTCTATAAAATGTGTAAGATGAATTATAATGTCATAAAATTAAAAATGTAGTCACTACTATTCATAACGGCTAGTTCATAATAATATTTTAGCAATATATCATTGTTTAGGGAAGCTCGGTATTGCGTACAACACACACTATTGAGGATGGTTGCTCTTGCATGCAACAGAAGGAAAGAATATTCCTTGCATATAATACAAGATAATATAGTTTTTCATATAGAACAAGCTATTTTTGGTGTGGAATACAACAAAAGACATCAATTAAAATAAAATTATATTTTTTATAAAATCTTTTGGTGTTACAAATAGTATTCCTAGAATTTTCCATATCAAGAATTTTCATGATTTTTGAATTCTCAATATCAAGGAGTTTGGAAAACCTAGAAACTTCTTCATAGGTAGGTAAAGTATAATCTTCATCAGTAGAAGATTCTTCATCAGAAGAGTTATAGTATTTATCATTAAAATAATTTTCATTTAATGAAACATTTGTTATTGATTCAGGATTGTGTACCTTAGCTATCAAAAAATGATTTTCAGAATGTAGTCTGGATATTAGACCAAGATCATTATTGTAGAGGCCCAAAGCTTGACGTACATGGTCATTACATTACTTTTTCGGAATATTTAATACATAACAAAAACACACACACAAGGACCGTAATAGTATAGTGTCTTTGGAAACTCAGAATATAATCTTCTAATCGTGGTGAAAGATCTTCAACATCTCCCATAAAGATGTCCTTTTTTTACCTAAAACCTTTCTTTATATCCTGGGGAAAAGAAAACAAAAAAGGGTGAGCTCAAATTCTCAGTAAGGGTAAACAAAAGAAATATCAATCACATCATATTCATAAGAACATAACATTTTGGAAATCTTAATCCTGCAAAAGAGATCATAATATCATAACATGGGATAAATCATAGTAGTGAAATGTAATCCCAATAATCATAACATAAAACATGAAACTTTGTGGCATACACATATAATCATAGAGAATCATTTCTTATTAGTCAAGACTCATTGCCAAGACTATCTTAGTGGAAAAAGTCCATTTCTGAGCCGAGTCACCCTCGTTTCAGTCCTGTTTCACTGAATCGGTTTAACCTACCGTTCCAGCCATGTCTATCTCATTAGATATAAAATCTTTACCCAATGCATTGGAGGGAGGTATAGATCCCACCCATCTCATAATGATACCCTTCTTATGTGTTCCACAAAATCATAAACCATACATCATAGCATAACCCATGTAATAAAAATGGGAATCTTAAACATCGTGACATCATAAAACAATTAATATAAGATAAAGAAATTCCTAAAAATATATCCATCACAACATAGTCATATCAATGTAATAATAGGGGTAAAAACAGAACCCTTTATTATCTTAGATGGAAAATAATTTTTATAAAACACTTGAACTCCATTCTTGAGGAAAATATCCTTTCTACTTCAAAAACACTTTTCCTTTCTTAGCAGGTCATACAATTATAATATAAAAGAATTTGATTAAAAATAAACTTTAAAACTTTTAAAGGAAGCTTCTTGGAAATAATGTTTTAAAAATCCATTCAACCCGTATAAGTTAAAAAAACATTCTTTTCGTACTTTTGTCGGAAAAGTCAAAAAGTACCTCGTACGAAAAACGACAAAAGATTCCTTTCATATATTTTACTAAAAACTCACCAAAGGGTAAAATAGGTTTTAAACAATTGTAGGTGGATGGAAATAATATTACATATTGAGTAAACATGGATGTGGATGATAAAATACACCCCAGTAAATACCATAGTATAAGAAATCTCGGATAAAAATGAGATTGTGATATTTTCCCTTACCTTAGGTCCGATTTGCTTTGTAAGTGTCTGGACCTCCTGTATAATGATTTAAATAATGGTATTTACTTATTACAGAATCATACTTATTGTTATGATATCAAATATGGTCATATTCTTAGCTTCTTATTAGTAATATTTCATTACTACTTATTATTCGGGTGTTTATTACTTTTTGTTCTTATGCGTGTTTTGTCGAATAAATTATTATTCTTCTCTTTAGGTTATAGATACCTCATTTCCAGAATTTTATTAGTGTAATATATATCATATTCATTCATTCAATTCATTTATATAGTAATTATGCAATGAAGATCATGTAGAACGAGTCGCATCACATCGTGGAGACGGTATTCCGTACGTACGAACGAGTGATGATATCGTTCCTATGATTGTGGAATTGTATTGGAGTGTATGTATACTATTTCAGAATCAAAATCACTTTATAATAGTCATATATAGTCATTATTTACACCATTATACCCATCCAAGTAAGGTGGTGGTGGAAAATAGATTACACCACGACGTGGAGACGATATTCCGTACGCACGCACGTGCGGTGATTTCTTTTTCCATAGGATGGATAGATAGTGAAATAGTGTTGTTTCATACTTATAATAACATATCAGTATATGAGTGATACTGATGTTATTTCTTCATAATGAATCAACTAAAGAAGAAGAAGTGGAAGAAGAAATAAAGATGAAAGAATCGGTAACAGACATTACCTCTTCTTTGAAGTGGTTCTTTGAGATCTCCTTTTAGGGCACTAAAATTGGTCTTTTAGGAAGACCAGAACCTCTAGGATGTTTCTAGGGAAGTGGAGAAGAAAATTTGGCAGGGTTTGGCCGAGATTGAAGGCTCAAAGTGGTGTGAGGAAGAGGGGGAGGAGGTTCCCATTTATAAGGGAGGAGAGGGGCTCCTTTGAAAAAACTAAAAATATTATTTTATTATAAAGCCAAATTCGGTTTTAAATAGCTCCAAATTTAGTTATTTCTAAGCTAAGGTGGGGATGGGTAGAAATACACTCATCCAATAGAATTTAGACAAGTTTAGGTTATATTTTAACCTTATAATTTATATTTAACTTTAAGTTAGATAATTTTACTTTTACCGTGTCTTTTTGTGTTCTTACACTATAAGGTTAATAAACTTACTATAAGAAGCCAAAAGAACCACAAGCTGTTTATTATTAATATATATAACCTTATCTAAGTCATTTGGTCGAACCGTAGATTTTTAGGAATAAAATAACAATTAATAATATAATATTTGTTTGAAAAACTATTTTATGTCAATTTTGACACTATTTAGTAATTGTTTTTTGTAAAAATGATAACAGAATGATTAATTCGAAAAAAGTTCATTAAATCAATACTAACATGTCATATTAACCTATAAAATTAGTGTAATTGATAAAAATTCTCAAATTACATTTAATTTGGTATTTATAACATCAATTATGTCAATATTTCATTAATAAGATAATTACTGCATCATCTTTGTTTCATAAATAAATTATATTATTTAATGTCTAAAAATTAAAAATAAAATACCATTATGTATGAAATATTTTTATCTTTCTAATTAATATTTATATTTTACTGTAACTTATGTATAACCCTATATTAAAAATGATAAACTTATTAAACTTTGATTTTAACTATTTTAACCCTTCTTTAAGTAAGTTAATAATAATAGTCCTAATCAAATCCAAGTGGGACTAAATGGTCATATTTTATTCCTAAGGTTGTTTGTGGTCGAATTACACTTATAAAATAGAATTAGGACATGTTTTAGGGTAATAATAATAACATTTTTACCCTTAATTACCCTATTTACTTTTAAGCGTGGTGAAAAAATGTAAAAAGTTACTATTCACCAACAATTATTTTCATCTCATTGAACCACATTTTACTTACTGACAACAACCGTGTCTCTAAGATTTTTGAAATTCCACTCACAGAAGCAGTAAAATTAAGTTTTATGAAAAATTCATTTTTTTAACTACCACTTAGTGGTTTCACTATTCATCAAAAAATGAAAGTTTCTAGAAAAATACCAAAAATTAAGCCTAGGCTATATTTGATATTATGAACTCAAAAATGAGGTCTATTTTACCAAATTCAAAACATATCAGTTGCATTAATTAATTTAAAAATTAATTCTCGTCGTCAAAACAAATAGCGTGTTCTTAAGAGATAATAACTATCAAAAGATTGACACTTGTTTATGTCTGGTTTAAATGTGAAATTACATCCAATGAACAAAATTGTATTAAATTGTAAAAATATATTCTAAATATACTTTAAAACCACTCAAATTAAAAATTTATCACTATTAATAATTTCGATTAAAAGGGTTGTTTTTAATTAAAATTTAGTAATTTTCACTATTCATCAGAAAATGAAAGTTATCCGAAAAGTACCAAAATTTCACCCTAAGCTAATTTCGATATTCCAAATCCAAATATGAGGACCATTTTTAAAAATAAAATTTAAAAAATTTCAAAAAGTGGTTATTACTATTCATAATGGCAAGTTTTAATAATATTTTAATAGCATATTGTTGTTTAGTGAAACTCGTTATTGCGTAGTACACACGCTATCAAGGGAGGTCGAGATTGCGTGTAATGCAAGGCAAGGATGCGTTTTGTGCAAGCTCCTTTTGGTGTAGCGTACAACACAAGACATTAATGAAATTAAAAAGAATATTTTTTATAAAATCTCGGGGTGTTACATTCTTCCCCCCTTAAAATTAATTTCGCCCTCGAAATTCATCAGGGTTATAAATGGTTTACTACTCGAAAGATTCATTAATATAAACCCACATCATAAAAAGGAATACCAAAACCAATATTTTAAAAACAAAAGTATGAAACGTAACGGTTACCCAAATAAACTAATCATTGGGTTTCCACATAGGTGAAAATATGGATATGGAAGAGAAATCTAATCATCATGTCCTGATGGAGAGTGGTAGAGAACATGGATATGGAAAAGACAGCAATCACAAAGCCATAAATATGTGATGATCTAGGGTACCATCTGATTCATAGAATATAAGGGCACTAGGACAACATTTTTTTAGTTTTGAAGATCATTTCCCTAAAGTTGAAGATTTCGAATTAGAATAAATACTTACTTTATTTTGGTACAATCTCACTGTTGTTCGTTCTTTGAACAATTTCCACTTCATCTCTTAAAGAAATGAAGTTGAATTTATTATACATGAATTGTTAATGGATCATGTGATAGAATGATGGGTCATTCCATCTGTTTCAAAGAAAAGGTTAGCAAAATTATCAAATATACATAAGTCCATCTATCGTATATCATTCCAAAATGGACATATACTTCATCTATCATACCACTTAATAAAATAAAACTATATTATACTAACCAGGGACTTCCTGTAGGCCAGTGGTAGGCGATAAAGGCCAGTCTCACTTCGGTTGTGGGTTCGATTCCCATAGCCTTGTCCGACGCGATGGGTTGTTGCCCGTCCTGCAGGTTGTCCTTTTTCTAAAACTACATTACTATAACATCACATAAATAATATCAAAAGTTCTATCCTTATACAGTACTAACTTATGTCCAACATAATCCATTCCAATCTTTAGGCTTATCTAAAATACTTCGGCCCAAGCTCATAATATAAAGAAAATGATTACTTGAAATTTCATCAACCAAGCATGTGAATACCATCATTTATCCCCCATATATCTTGTTGGTCACATTCCAATCATGTGAATACCTTAATCATGTATTCTCTTGAAAAATGAATACCCATTAAACCTTAGTAAAAACATGAATGCTGTCAAAAGTTAACTCTTTCCACATACCAAAATCCAAAAATTCTACATACTCAATCCATTACATAACCTTATCTTTATATCAGTCATGAGCTCATGAATACTATCAAACATTTAATTTTCTCCTTATCCCTTCATTATGCGCATATCATCTATATTCCAAAAATATCTGAATAACCTTTAATGGATACTGGTACCATTAATCATACACTTTCAAAACTCAAGGAAAGACAACAGTGTAACAATCCTTAGATGTCTCTTTATTCCATAGTACCATGAGATTACTTATACAACATTACACTTGATAAACATGTAATCATTCCACTAGCTTCTTAAACCACTGAACAAGCTTCAACAATTATTTCAACTCACATATCATTTGTAGTCTCTTCATCATCATCAACATAAATACTACTCATACGGCCGTACTGATTCTATTCATGAGACTTTCCCTTAGGGAATTGGTTTTCATAATGCCCGTACATTCCACATTTAAAACATTTAACCATTGTTGATGTCGTAGCAATACCATTATCCTCATCCATGGTGTTAACTGAACCTTTTCCTTTGCACTTACTGGATTTTTGTCCTTCTTTTCCACACCCAAAGAATCTTCCAGTTCCCTTTAAATATTCTCCTCGATGCCTCTTCCCACATGATTTACATAGGGGAAATTGAACTTTCTTTCCTCTATGATCATCATTAAACTCCATCTTTCTCTTATTAGCCGAGTCAGGAAACTTACCAAATTTGAGTTTATTGATCACATTATGAGATTGCTGATTCTGCATAATAATGATGGTTGGACTTCCAAATCCCATTTCATTTGGTTTCTCATGAAGAATATCATTCACATGTCCATAATATCCTCCATAATTGTGAATCATCTTGTTTCCAGCCATTTTCTAAAACCCAAAAAGAATAGTGTTAGAGGAAAAAATCATAATAAAGGGGGAGTAACTTCAATATCTAACATCTTAGGATAAATTCTAATATCGTTACCATATTTCTAGGACTATATCCTATACGTATACTTATCCTTAGGGACATCCCTAGACATACCTTAAAATATCTCTAGGGATCTCACTAACATTTTCGCATCCTAGTTTCCAAATGTTGACTAAACCTTTCCTCTGATACCAACTGTAGAGACCCGAAGCTTGACGTACATGGTCATTACATTACTTTTGCAAAATACTTAATACATAACAAAAACACAAACACAAGGACCGTAATAGTTTAGTGTCTTTGGAAACTCAAAATATAATCTTCTAATCGTGGTGAAAGATCTTAAACACCTCCCATAAAGATCTCCTTTTTTTACCTAAAACCTTTCATTATATCCTGGGGAAAAGAAAACATAAAAGGGTGAGCTAAAATTCTCAGTAAGGATAAACAAAAGAGATATCAATCACATCATATTCATAAGAACATAACATTTTTTAAGTCTTAATCCTGCAAAAGAGATCATAATATCATAACATGGGATAAATCATAGTAGTGAAATGTAATCCCAATAATCATAACATAAAACATGAAACGTTGTGGCATACGCACATACTCATAGAGAATCATTTCTTATTAGTCAAGACTCATTTCCAAGACTATCTTAGTGGAAAAAGTCCATTTCTAAGCTGAGTCACCCTCGTTTCAGTCCTGTTTCCCGGAACCGGTTTAACCTACCATTCCATCCATGTCTATCTCATGAGATATAAAATCATTACCCAATGAATTGGAGGGAGATATAGGTCCCACCCATCTCATAATTATACCATTATTATGTGTGCCACAAAATACTACTCATACGGCCGTACAGATTCTCTTCATGAGACTTTCCCTTAGGGAATTGGTTTGCATAATGCCCGTACATTCCACATTTAAAACATTTAATCATTGTTGATGTCGTAGAAATACCATTATCCTCATACATGGTGTTAACTGAACCTTTTCCTTTGCACTTACTGGATTTTTTTCCTTCTTTTCCACACCCAAAGCATCTTCCAGTTCCCTTGAAATATTCTCCTCGATGCCTCTTCCCACATGATTTATATAGGGGAAATTGAACTTTCTTTCCTCTATGATCATCATCAAACTCCATCTTTCTCTTATTATCCGAGTCAGGAAACTTACCAAATTTGAGTTTATTGATCATATTATGAGATTGCTGATTCTGCATAATAAAGATGGTTGGACTTCCAAATCCAATTTCATTTGGTTTCTCATGGAGAATATCATTCACATATCCATAATATCCTCCATTATCATGAATCATCTTGTTTCCAGCCATTTTCTAAAACCCAAAAAGAATAGTGTTAGAGGAAAAAATCATAATAAAGGGGGAGTAACTTCAATATCTAACATCTTAGGTTAAATTCTAAGATCGTTACCATAGTTCTAGGACTATATCCTATATGTATACTTATCCTTAGGGACATCCCTAGACATACCTTAAAAATATCTCTAGGGATCTCACTTACGTTTTCGCATCCTCGTTTCCAAAGGTTGACTAAACCTTTCCTCTGATACCAACTGTAGAGACCCTAAGCATGACGTACATGGTAATTACATTACTTTTACAGAATACTTAATACATAACAAAAACACACACACAAGGACCGTAATAGTTTAGTGTCTTTGGAAACTCGAAATATAATCTTCTAATCGTGGTGAAAGATCTTCAAAATCTCCCATAAAGATCTCCTTTTTTTACCTAAAACCTTTTATTATAACCTAGGGAAAATAAAACATAAAAGGGTGAGATAAAATGCTTAGTATGTGTAAATAAAAGAAATATCAATCACATCATATTCATAAGAACATAACATTTTGGAAATCTTAATCCTGCAAAAGAGATCATAATATCATAACATGGGATAAATCATAGTAGTCAAATGTAATCCCAATAATCATAACATAAAACATGAAACATTGTGGCATAAACACATAATCATAGAGAATCATTTCTTATTAGTCAAGACTCATTGCCAAGACTATCTTAGTGGACAAAGTCCATTTCTAAGCTGAGTCACCCTCGTTTCAGTCCTGTTTCACTGAACCGGTTTAACCTACCGTTCCAGCCATGTCTATCTCATGAGATATAAGATCATTACCCAATGAACTAGAGGGTGATATAGGTCCCACCCATCTCATAATGATACCATTCTTATGTGTGCCACAAAATCATAAACCATACATCATAGCATAACCCATGTAATAAAAATGGGAATCTTAAACATCGTGACATCATAAAACAATTCATATAAGATAAATGAATTCATAAAAATATATCAATCACAACATATTCATATCAATGTAATAATAGGGGTAAAAATAGAACCCTTTATTATCTTAGATGGAAAATAATTTTTATAAAACACTTGAACTCCATTCTTGACGAAAATATCCTTTCTACTTCAAAAACACTTTTCCTTTCTTAGCATGTCATACAATTATAAACAAAAGGAATTTGATTAAAAATAAACTTTAAAACATGTAAAGGAATCTTCTTGGAAATAATGTATTAAAAATCCATTCAACCTGTATAAGTTAAAAAAACATTCTTTTCGTACTTTTTTCAGAAAAGTCAAAAAGTACCTCGTATGAAAAACGACAAAAGATTCCTTTCATATATTTTACTAAAAACTCACCAAAGGGTAAAATAGGTTTTAAACAATTTTAGGTGGATGGAAATAATATTACATATTGAGGAAACATGGATTTGGATGATAAAATACACCCCAGTAAATACCAAAGTATATGCAATCTTGGATAAAAATGAGATTGTGATATTTTCCCTTACCTTAGGTCCGATTTGCTTCATAAATGTCCGAACCTCCTGTATAATGATTCAAATAATGTTATTGACTTATTCCAGAATCATACTTATTGTTATGATATCATATATGGTCATATTCTTAGCTTCTTTTTAGTAATATTTCATTACTACTTGTTATTCGGGTGTTTATTACTTTTTGTTCTTATGCGTGTTTTGTCAAATAAATTCTTATTCTTCTCTTTAGGTTATATATACCTCATTTCCAGAATGTTATTAGTGTAAAATATATCATATTAATTCATTCAATTCATTTATATAATCATTATTCAATTAAGATCATGTAGAACGACTCGCATCACATCGTGGAGACGGTATTCCGTACGTACGCACGAGTGATGATATCGTTCTTATGATCGTGGAATTGTATTGGAGTGTATGTATACTATTTCAGAATCAATATCACTTTATAATAGTCATATATAGTCATTATTTACACCATTATACCCATCCAAGTAAGGTGGTGGTGGAAAATAGATTACACCACGGCGTGGAGACGGTATTCCGTACGTACACACGCGCGGTGATTTCTTTTTCCGTAGGATGGATAGATGGTGAAATAGGGTTTTTTCATACTTATAATGACATATCAGTATATGATTGATACTGATGCTATTTCTTCATAATGAATCAACTAAAGAAGAATAAGTGTAAGAAAAAATAAAGATGAAAGAATCAGTAACGGACATTACCTCTTCTTTGAAGTGCTTCTTTGAGATCTCCTTATAGGGCACTAAAATTGGTCTTTTAGGAAGACCAGAACCTCTAGGATGTTTCTAGGGAAGTGGAGAAGAGAATTTGTCAGGGTGGGGCCGAGAATTAAGGCTCAAAGTGGTGTGAGGAAGAGGGGGAGTAGGTTCCCATTTATAAGGGAGGAGAGGGGCTCCTTTGGAAAAACTAAAAATATTATTTTATTATAAAGCCAAATTCGATTTTAAATAGCTCCAAATTGAGTTATTTCGAATCTAACGTGGGGATGGGTCGAAATCCTATCATCCAATAGAATTTAGACAAGTTTAGGTTCCTATTTTAACCTTATAATTTATATTTAACTTTAAGTTAGATAATTTTACTTTTACCGTGTCTTTTTGTGTTCTTACACTATAAGGTTAATAAACATACTATAAGAAGCCAAAAGAACCCCAAGTTGTTTATTATTAATATATATAACCTTATCTAAGTCATTTGGTTTAACCTTAGATTTTTAGGAATAAAATAACAATTAATAATATAATATTTGTTTTAAAAACTATTTTATGTCAATTTTGACACTATTTAGTAATTGATTTTTGTAAAAATCATAACAGAATGATTAATTAAAAAAAAAGTTAATTACATCAATACTAACATGTCATATTAACCTAGAAAATTAGTGTAATTCATAAAAAGTCTCACATTACATTTATTTTGGTATTTATAACATCAATTATGTCAATATTTCAATAATAAGATAATTACTGCATCATCTTTGTGTCATAAATAAATTATATTATCTAATGTCTAAAAATTACAAATAAAATACCATTATGTATGAACTCTTTTGAGCTTTCTAATTAATATTTATATTTTAATGTATCTTATGTATAAACCTATATTAAAAATTATATACTTATTAAACTTTGATTTTAACTATTTTAACCCTTCTTTAAGTAAGTTAATAATAAATGTACTAATCTAATCCATGTGGGCCTAAATGGTCATATTTTATTCCTAAGGTTGTTTTTGGTCGAATTACATATATCCAATAGAATTAGGACATGTTTTAGGGTAATAATAATAACATTTTTACCCTTAATTACCCTATTTACTTTTAAGCGTGGTAAAAAAAGTAAAAAGTTACTATTTACCAAAAATTATTTTCATCTCATTGAACCACATTTTACTTACTGAAATCAACCATGTCTCTAAGATTTTTGAAATTCCACTCACAGAAGTGGTAAAATTAAGTTTTATGAAAAATTCATTTTTTTAACTACCACTTAGTGGTTTCACTGTTAATCAAAAAATGAATGTTTCGAGAAAAATACCAAAAATTATGCCTAAGCTATATTTGATAATATGAACTCAAAAATGATGTATATTTTACCAAATTCAAAACATATCAGTTGCATTAATTAATTTAAAAATTAATTCCTGTCGTCAAAACAAATAGCGTGTTCTTAAGAGATAATAACTATCAAAAGATTGACACTTGTTTATGTCTGGTTTAAATGTGAAATTACATACACTGACCAACATTGTATTAAATTGTAAAAATATATTCTAAATATACTTTAAAACCACTCATATTAATAATTTATCACTACTAATTATTTTGATTAAAAAGGTTGTTTTTAATTAATATTTAGTAATTTTCACTATTCATCAGAAAATGAAAGTTATCCGAAAAGTACCAAAATTTCACCCTAAGCTAATTTCAATATTCCAAATCCAAAAATGAAGACCATTTTGAAAAATAAAATTTACAAAATTTCAAAAAGGGGTTATTTCTATTCATAACGGCTAGTTTTAATAATATTTTAATAGCATATTGTTGTTTAGTGAAACTCGTTATTGCGTAGTACACACGCTATCGAGGAAGGACGTGATTGCGTGTAATGCAAGGCAAGGATGTGTGTTGTGCAAGCTCATTTTTGTGTAGCGTACAACACAAGACATTAATGAAATTAAAAAAAATATTTTTCATAAAATCTCGGGGTGTTACATTCTTCCCCCCTTAAAATGAATTTCGCCCTCGAAATTCGTCGGGGTTATAAATGGTTTACTACTCGAAAGTTTCTTTAATAGAAACCCACATAGTAAAAAGGAATACCAAAACCAATCTTTTAAAAACAAAAGTATGAAACGTAAAGGTTACCCATATAAACTAATCATTGGGTTTCCACATAGGTGAAAATATGGATATGGAAGAGAGATCTAATCATCATGTCTTGATGGAGAGTGGTAGAGAACATGGATATGGAAAATCCAGCAATCACAAAGCCATAAATTTTTGATGATCTAGGGTACCATCTGATTCATCGAATATAAGGGCACTAGGACAACATTTTTTTGGTTTTCAAGATCATTTCCCTAAATTTAAAGATTTTGAATTAGAATAAATACTTACTTTATTTTGGTACAATCTCACTGTTGTTCGGGCTTTGAACAATTTCCACTTCATCTCTTAAAGAAATTAAGTTGAATTTGTTATACATGAAGTGTTAATAGATCATGTGATAGAATGATGGGTCATTCCATCTGTTTCAAAGAAAAGGATAACAAAAGTTATCAAATATACATAAGTATATATATCGTATATCGTTCCAAAATGGACATATACTTCATCTATTATACCAATTAATAAAATAAAACTAGATTATACTAACCAGGGACTTCCTATAGGCCAGTGGTAGGCGATAAAGTCTAGTCGCACTTTGGTTTTGGGTTCGATTCCCATATCCTTGTCCGAAGCGATGGGTTGTCTCCCATCCTATAGGTTGTACTTTTTCTAAAACTACATTACTATAACATCACATAAATAATATCAAAAGTTATATCCTTAAACAATACTAACATATTTCCAACATAATCCATTCCAATCTTTATGCTTATCTAAAATACTTCAGTCCAAGCTCATAATATAAAGAAAATGATTACTTGAAATGTCATCAACCAAGCATGTGAATACCATCATTTATCCCCCATATATCTTGTTGGTCACATTCCAATCATGTGAATAGCATAATAATGTATTCTCTTGAAAAATAAATACCCATTAAACCTTAGTGAAAACATGAATGCTGTCAAAAGTTAACTCTTTCCACATACCAAAATCCAAAAATTATACATACTCAATCCATTACATAACCTTTTCTTTATATCAGTCATGAGCTCATGAATACTATCAAACAATTAATTTTCTACTTATCCCTTCATTATGTGCATATCATCTATATTCCAAAAATATCTGAATAACCTATAATGGATACTGGTACCATTAATCATACACTTTCAAAACTCAAGGAAAGACAACAGTGTAACAATCCTTAGATGTCTATTTATTCCATAGTACCATGATATTACTTATACAACATTACACTTGATAAACATGTAATTATTCCACTACCTTCTTAAAACACTGAACGTGCTTCAACAATTATTTCAACTCACATATCATTTGTAGTCTCTTCATCATCATCAACATAAATACTACTCATACGGCCGTACTGATTCTCTTCATGAGACTTTCCCTTAGGGCATCGGTTTGCATAATGCTCATACATTCCACATTTAAAACATTTAACCATTGTTGATGTCGTAGCAATACCATTATCCTCATCCATGGTGTTAACTGAACCTTTTCCTTTGCACTTACTGGCTTTTTGTCCTTTTTTCCGCACCCATAGCATCTTCCAGTTCCCTTGACATATTCTCCTCGATGCCTCTCCCCACATGATTTACATAGTGGAAATTGAACTTTCTTTACTCTATGATCATCGTGAAACTCCATTTTCTCTTATTAGCCGAGTCAGGAAACTTACCAAATTTGAGTTTATTGATCATATTATGAGATTGTTGATTCTGCATAATAATGACGGTTGGACTTCCAAATCCCATTTCATTTGGTTTCTCATGAAGAATATCATTCACATGTCCATAATATCCTCCATTATCGTGAATCATCTTGTTTCCAACCATTTTCTAAAACACAAAAAGAATAGTGTTATAGGCAAAAATCATAATAAAGGGGGAGTAACTTCAATATCTAACATCTTAGGTTAAATTCTAATATCGTTACCATAGTTCTAGGACTATATCCTATACATATACGTATCCTTAGGGACATCCCTAGACATACCTTAAAAATATCTCTAGGGATCTCACTAACATTTTTGCATCCTAGTTTTCAAAGTTTGACTAAACCTTTCCTCTGATACCAACTGTAGAGACCTGAAGCTTGACGTACATGGTCATTACATTACTTTTTCGGAATACTTAATACATAACAAAAACACACACACAAGGACCCTAATAGTTTAGTGTCTTTGTAAACTCGAAATATAATCTTCTAATCGTGGTGAAAGATCTTCAACATCTCCCATAAAGATCTCCTTTTTTTACCTAAAACCTTTCATTATATCCTAGGGAAAAGAAAACATAAAATGGTGATCTCAAATGCTCAGTAAGTGGAAACAAAAGAAATATCAATCACATCATATTCATGAGAACATAACATTTTGGAAATCTTAATCCTGCAAAAGAGATCATAATATCATAACATGGGATAAATCATAGTAGTGAAATGTAATCCCAATAATCATAACATAAAACATGAAACGTTGTGGCATACACACATAATCATAGAGAATCATTTCTTATTAGTCAAGACTCATTTCAAAGACTATCTTAGTAGACAAAGTCCATTTCTAAGCTGAGTCACCCTCATTTCAGTCCTGTTTCACTGAACCGGTTTAACCTAACGTTCCATCCATGTCTATCTCATGAGATATAAAATCATTACCTAATGCATTGGAGGTAGATATAGGTCCCACCCATCTCATAATGATACCATTCTTATGTGTGCCACAAAATAATAAACCATACATCATAGCATAACCCATGTAATAAAAATGGGAATATTAAACATCGTGACATCATAAAACAATTCATATAAGACAAAGGAATTCATAAAAATATATCCATCCCAACATAGTCATATCAATGTATTAATAGGGGTAAAAATAGAACCCTTTATTATCTTAGATGGAAAATAATTTTTATAAAACACTTGAACTCCATTTTTGAGGAAAATATCCTTTCTACTTCAAAAACACTTTTCCTTTTATAGCAGGCCATACAATTATAAACTAAAAGAATTTGATTAAAAATAAAATTTAAAACATTTAATGTAATATTCTTGGAAATAATGTTTTAAAAATCCATTCAACCCGTATAAGTTAAAAAAACATTTTTTTGTACTTTTGTCGGAAAAGTCAAAAAGTACCTCGTACGAAAAACGAAAAAAGATTCCTTTCATATATTTTACTAAAAACTCACGAAAGGGTAAAATAGGTTTTAAAAAATTTTAGGTGGATGGAAATAATATTACATATTGAGGAAACATGGATGTGGATGATAAAATACACCCCAGTAAATACCAAAGTATAAGTAATCTTGGATAAAAATGAGATTGTGATATTTTCCCTTACCTTAGGTCTGATTTGCTTCGTAAGTGTATGAACCTTCTGTATAATGATTCAAATAATTTTATTGACTCATTCCAGAATCATACTTATTGTTATGATATCATATATGGTCATATTCATGGCTTCTTATTAGTAATAATTCATTACTACTTGTTATTCGGGTGTTTATTACTTTTTGTTCTTATGCGTGTTTTGTCGAATAAATTCTTATCCTTCTCTTTAGGTTATAGATAACTCATTTACATAATGTTATTAGTGTAATATATATCATATTAATTCATTCAATTCATTTATATAATCATTATTCAATGAAGATCATGTAGAACGAGTCACATCACATTGTGGAGACGGTATTCCGTACGTACGCACGAGTGATGATATCATTCCTATGATCGTGTAATTGTATTGGAGTGTATGTATAAAATTTCAGAATCCATATAACTTTATAATAGTCATATATAGTCATTATTTACACCATTATACCCATCCATGTAATGTGGTGGTGGAAAATAGATTACACCACGGCGTGGAGACGGTATTCCGTACGTACGCACGCGCGGTGATTTCTTTTTCCATAGGATGGATAGATGGTTAAATAGGGTTTTTTTAATACGTATAATAACATATCAGTATATTAGTGATATTTATGTCATTACTTAATAATGAAACAACTAAAGAAGAAGAAGTGGAAGAATAAATAAAGATGAAAGAATCGGTAACGGACATTACCTCTTCTTTGAAGTGCTTCTTTGAGATCTCTTTTTAGGGCACTAAAATTGGTCTTTGAGGAAGACAAGAACCTATAGGATGTTGCTAGACAAGTGGAGAAGAGACTTTGGAAGGGTTTGGCCGAGCTTGAAGGCTCAAAGTGGTATGAGGAAGAGGGGGAGGAGGTGCCCTTTTAAAAGGGAGGAGAGGGGCTCCTTTGGAAAAACTAAAAATATTATTTTATTATAATGCCAAATTAGGTTTTAAATAATTAAAAATTGATTTATTTCGAAGCTAAGGTGGGGATGGGTCTAAATCCTCTCATCCAATAGAATTTAGACAAGTTTATGTTCCTATTTTAACCTTATCATTTATATTTAACTTTAAGTTAGATAATTTTACTTTTACCGTGTCTTTTTTTGTTCTTACACTATAAGGTTAATAAACATACTATAAGAAGCCAAAATAATCCCAAGTTGTTTATTATTAATATATATAACCTTATCTAAGTCATGTGGCCGATCCTTATATTTTTAGGAATAAAATAAATATTAATAATATAATATTTGTTATAAAAACGTTTTTATATCAATTTTGACACTATTTAGTAATTGATTTTTTTAAAAATAATAATAGAATTATTAGTGCGAAAAAACATAATTAAGACAATTATAACATGTCATATTAATCTATAAAATTATTTTAATTCATAAAAAGTCTCAAATTACATTTATTTTGGTATTTATAACATCAATTATGTCAATATTTCATTAATAAGATAATTACTGCATCATCTTTGTGTCATCAATAAAATATATTATTTAATGTCTAAAAATTACAAATAAAATACCATTATGTAGGAAGTCGTTTTATCTTTCTAATTAATATTTATAGTCGAATTTATCTTATGTATAACCCTATATTAAAAATGATATACTTATTAAACATTGATTTTAACTATTTTAACCCTTCTTTAAATAAATTAATAATAAATGTCCTAATCTAATCCACGTGGGCCTAAATGGTCTTATTTTATTCCTAAGGTTGTTTTTGGTCGAATTACCCTTATCCAATAGAATTAGGACATGTGTTAGGGTAATAATAATAACATTTTTACCCTTAATTACCCTATTTACTTTTAACCGTGTTAAAAAAAATAAAAAGTTACTATTCACCAAAAATTATTTTCATCTAATTGAACCAGATTTTACTTACTGACATCAACCGTGTCTCTTGGAGTTTTTAAATTCCACTCACAGAAGCGGTAAAATTAAGTTTTATGAAAAAATCATTTTTTTAACTACCACTTAGTGGTTTCACTATTCATCAAAAAATGAATGTTTCCAGAAAAATACCAAAAATTAGGCCTAAGATATATTTGATATTATGAACTCAAAAATGATGTCTATTTTACCAAATTAAAAACATATCAGTTGCATTAATTAATTTAAAAATTTATTCCCGTCGTCAAAACAAATAGTGTGTTCTTAAGAGATAATAACTATCAAAAGATTGACAATTGTTTATGTCTGGTTTAAATATGAAATTACATCCAATGACCAAAAGTGTATTAAATTATAAAAATATATTCTAAATATACTTTAAAACCACTCAAATTAATAATTTATCACTATTAATTATTTCGATTAAAAAGGTTGTTTTTAATTAAAATTTAGAAATTTTCACTATTCATCAGAAAATGAAAGTTACCCGAAAAGTACCAAAATTTCACCCTAAGCTAATTTCGATATTTCGAATCCAAAAATGAAGTCCATTTTGAAAAATAAAATTTACAAAATTTCAAAAGGTGGTTATTACTATTCATAACGTCTAGTATTAATAATATTTTAATCGCATATTGTTGTTTAGTGAAACTCGTTATTGCGTAGTACACACGCTTTCGAGGAAGGACGTGATTGCGTGTAATGCAAGGCAAGGATGCGTGTTGTGAAAGATACTTTTGGTGTACCGTACAACACAAGACATTAATTAAATTAAAAATAATATTTTTCATAAAATCTTGGGGTGTTACAATTCTGTCCAGAAGATTGTAATATGATGATTCATCTGAAGAGTCACCACCACTAGCACTCCAGGTGTCATTGGATTTCAAGACCTTCTTATCTTTATCTTTGTAGTACTTCTTTTTGTTTCTCTCAGTATTCTTTCTCTTTCATTTTTTTCTCTTAATCATAGGACAATCAGGCCTTATATGATCAGCTCTCTTTCATTCATAACATGTAACATCAGAATCTTTCTTGTATTTCCTTTCCTTCTTCTAATATCTGGAATGAAAGTTCTTCTGGCCATCAATCTTGTTCATCCTTCGAGAAATATTTTCTAACTCATTTTCTGAAGATTTACTTCCACTATATTCAGATTGAATAACAATCTTCATAGATTCAGATCTAGTAACTCTCTCAGGAGTAGTGGATTTCATGTGATTTGAAGTTGTATTAAAAGAAAAATTGTCATTACCATTCTTCTTCTTAACATTATCAGTATCTCTCTTCATTCTTGTCTCAGGTTGAAAAACAGTTCCAAAAAGTTCATCAAGAGAAATCTGAGTAACCTTTTTGTTCTCAACAATATCAGTCCTCTTGGATTTACAGTCACTAGGAATAATGTTTATGATCTTATCAATAAGATCTTCATCATCTAATTCTTTCTCTCCCATGGATTTTAAACTATTCACCATAGTCATAAACCATTGTTGTTCCTTACATATGGGTTCTCCATAAGGAAAGAAAAAACCATGATATTTAGCTCTGAGCATGGTTCTTCTAGTGTCAATAACATTGGATGTTTCGAAGTGAGTGACTTCAAGTTTCTTCCATATACAATTTGCTACATCAAAAGATGAAATTTGGCTATATATATTTCTAGTCATAGAACAATTAAATGTATTACGTACCTTATAATCCAGTTGATATTTCTATTTATCCTGATAGGTTAAGGTACTAACTTTAGTGTCAGAAATTTTATATCCTCTAGTAAGCATAACAAAATTATCAACTCCAGTATTGATAATAAATGTCTTCATGTTATCTCTTCATTATTCGTAATCATTCCCTTCAAAAATAGGTGGTCTTCTTGGATTGATATTGTCAATGGAACCAATATTGATACATGTCATCTTGAAGAACAGTCATTCCACAAAAACATGTTAATAGGAAAATTTTGTAAGTAAGGAATATATTCCTCAATAAAGAAAATAAAACTAGAGTGTTTCTATGCAAAATATGATTCCGAACATTATGATTCCGAAAAACTGATTCTGAAAAAAATGAATTTTCTTCTAAATCTAATCATGAGATCAATTCAGATTGAACTGATCCTCTTATACCAATTTTTGACATGGTATGTGAGTATGATATACTCTATAATACCAAATGTAGGATTGAAATAATATAGACACTGAACAAAGTATCTAATGATCCTAAAAATACAAGAGGGGGGAGGGAATTGTATACTTTAAAAAATTATTTTGGAACTTTTAACGATGGTTATGTTTAACATGGTTAAACAAGGTAACTCACAAAACCTCTAGTTCTTCAAACTTGCTTGATTAAGGAAATACGATTCTAAAAAAGTGAATCTGGAAAGATGGTTCCAGAAAATGAAACTTAATGAAAGTTTAAAAGGATAAAGATTCTACCTTAAAGAATGTAGAATCTAACTAAATCAGAGTACAAGTATACAGAAGTATAATATAGTTATACTTTCCTCAACAAATAAAATATAGTGGGAAACTTGTAAAAAAAATAACAAGTAGTAAATATTTTGTCCCAAAGAGAAGGGTATCCAACAACCATCGATAAAGGTCCACTGATATATAATTTCAAGAAATTCTGTCTTACACACACCAGGGTAAGCCCTCAATTTGAAGATCAATTTCTGTCTTTCTATTCCTATAAGCCCTCAACTTCATGGTAGTCAGCACCTCTATCTTCCTTAGCTAGGAAGCCCTCAACTTCAATGTAATAGGAACCTCTGTCTTCCTCAGCAAGGAATCCCTCAACATCAAGGTAGTCGGCACCTCTGTTTTCCTTAGCAAGGAATCCCCCAACTTTATAGTAGTTGAAACCTCTGTTTTCTTATCCTCAGAAGCCCTCAAATGTAATCAGGAACATTCGGAGTTGCACAAACAAAATCATGAACAAGGTGTTTAGTATGCACTAAGCATGAGAGTCTCTCTCTAAAAAATCACTTCAACAAAATGTAATCTCTAGAGTCATAGAACAATTCATTAAAGTTGTGATCTCTCTAAAATGAGCTCCTATTTATAGGCACATCTCCAACGGTCATCTCCCTCCTCCAATGGTCATATTTTTATTTTTATTTCATAGGGACCTATACACGTGTCACTCAAAAAACGGTTAGTTCTTAAGTGAATTCATGACATCATTTTATATCATAAATAATTGTAAGAAAAAATATGGTTACATAACCAAAATCAAATATTCGGAATGTAAAAAATAAAAGCTCGGAGTCTAACTGAAAAGCACATTCATTGTTTATAATACAAGGATATTCGGATTTTTTTCTAAGGAACATGGAACCTGAATACTATAGAATTTCTGAGTCTAAATTTCAAGGAAATCTGGAATATAGATTCACAAGAATTCATAACCTAAATTTACAATGTTCAGAGTCAGATTTCATGAGAATTCAGGGTCTGAACATACAAAGTTCACAGTTATAATTCATGAGAATTCAGAGTATGAACTTACAAAGTTCAGAGTCAGAATTCATGAGATTTTGGAGTATGAACATACTATGTGCGGAGTCTAAAATCATTAGAATTCCGAGCCTGAACTTATAAAGTTTGGAGACTGAATTCATTAAAATTTGGAGCGAGAACATACAATGTTCAGAGTTTTAATTAATTAGAATTCAGATCCAGAACTCATAAGAGTTCGGACTATGAATTCAGAGAACTCAGTGTCTGAATTTAGAGTCTAAATACAAAATTCTCTTTATCTATGTATTATATGATTTCGAGGTTTTAGATATGAAACCTAATTTTACACATATACAAGATAATGAACAATGAAAAACATGATAACGATAAATTTCTTTGGGGAAGGAATATTTTCCTTATAGAAGTAAAACACATGGTAAAATGATATTTTCTTGAGATAAGGTTATTGTGATTTTCCAAACAAGAATGAATGGTAATGTCATAAGGAGACCTTATTGACCCAACAATATCTCTCAAACATGAATGAATGGAAAAGTCATAATGAAAACCTTATTGACTCAACATTTACTTTAAATAAAATATTCCAAATGTCATACTCACACTCAAGTGGCTTCTAAAGGATAATAATTTTTACCAAGGATTATTCTTATAAAAAAATAATCTTCCAATTAATTATGAATAATTTTTAGGGTATGTAACACCTCAAGATTTCATAGAATGTTACCTCTTCAAAGTAATTCAATAACTTGCACTAAACGCTACGCCGAGTTTGAGCGTACCACGACTTGCCAAACCAGCCGTTCAAAAGGTGGTTATGAATAGTATTATCATAGATTTTAATTTTATAAAATCCATATAATTTTAGGCTCCATATTATGTGTTTCTTAGACATAATATAGGAACAAACTAATTTTTTCAGATAAAAGTAGTATTTTTCCAAAAATGAAATTTTACTGCCTTTTAATTTAGAACCCTTTTTGAATCAGATATTTGACACTTTTATATATTAAAATTAATGAAATTAAATTATTGTTTAGAATTAGGACAAAAAAATAGTTTGGAAAAAATTTGGGTGCTTTTTTTATAACATTCATATGTTGATTATTAGTGAAAAATAATAAATTTTATTTGAAAAAAACTTTTTTAATAAAAAAAATATATAGTGTAAAATTATGAATTTGAATGGTTTGGAAAAATAATTAGATTATATTTTTTTCATTTAATAAAATTTAGTCCAATTTAAGATAATTCAAATTAAAATTTGATATAAACACATGCCAATCTTTTGATAGGTTTAAATTATGAATTTGAATGGTTTGGAATAATTTTTGGTATTTTTCTGAAAACATTCAATTTTTTGATGAATAGTGAAAAACACTACGTTATTGTTTAAAACTGAATTTTAATTTAAATAAATATTTATTTTAATAAAACTTATTTTAAGTCCAAATAGATATATAATACATATATAAGTCCAATGTAATTCATTATAGTCATTTTATAAAATGATTGGATGTATAAAATTTAATTGAACTTTTTACGTCTTTTACCCTCCTACTTGGCACATTTGCAAATTTGCATAAAAGGTAATTTTACAATTTATATGAATATAATTTCAAAAAAATCCAAGTGACACATTTGAGATAATTATGTAAACTATGGTTCTATATGATGAAAATAATTTCTGATGAATAGTAACTTTTGACTTTTATTTACCACGGTTAACAGTAAATAGGGTAATTAAAGGTAAAAATGATATTATAATTACCCTAACACATTTCCTAATTCTATTGGATAAATTTATTTCAACCTAAATCAACCTTTGGTATAAAATATGATCCTTTTTGATTCACATGGATTAGATTATTCCATTTATTTTTATTTTATTTAAAGAAGAGTTAAAAGTATTAAATTCAATGTTAAATAACCAATACATTTTTAATATGGGGTTATATATAATATAAATAAGACTATAAATATAAATGATAAAGATAAATAGATTTACTATATAACTATATTTTATTTATAAATTTTAGGCATTAATTAATAAAAAAAAATTTGGACACAAGATGATGTAGCAATTGCCTTACTAATGACTGATTAAAATAATTGAAATTATAAATATCAAAATAAATTAAAATTAAGACTTTTGATGAATTAAACTAATTTCCTAGTTTAATATGACATGTTAGGGTTGAATTTCTATTTTTTATTGATAATTGATTTTGAATTTCACCAAAACAAAATACCAAATAGTGTCAAAATAGAAATAAATGAGTTTTTAAAACAAATAAAATATTATTAAATGATATAATGTTTCTATAAACATAAGTATCATCCAAAGGAAATAGAAAAGGTTATATATGTCAATAATTAATCTCTAGGGATTCTATCGGCATTTTATAGTACGTTTATTAACCATTTATTATAATAATACAAGAATACATGGTAAAAGTTAAACTATTTATCTAAGTGTTAAATCTAAAAGATAGGATTATTTTGGTGACCTAAACTTGTATGAAATGTATTGGTTGGGAATATTTAGACCCATCCCCACCTTATACTCTATAAAATTTTATTTTTAGCTATTATAATCCGAAAATGAATTTATAATAATATAATATTTCATGATTGTCCTAAAGTGACCCTCACCTCTCTTATAAAAGGGTTCTTCCCCTCATCTAAATTTTACACCTCCAAAGACATTTGGCTCAAAAACAATCTTCTCAAATATCCTCCCAAATACCCTAAATTCAACCTAGATTCCGTACTTTTATCAGATATCCAACCTATGGAGCACTTTTGATCAAATCAAAAGGAAGGATGCAAAGAATAGGTAATAATTTCATCACCTATATCAAAGTTCTTTTCTTCATCCAATTCCTTTTTATTGATTGTTTCCATACCAAAATAATAACTCCAGTACCTTTTACATACATTTATTTTATTATAAATATGGTACAACCATATTCATTATTCTATCCATCCTATGAATGACAGAGTCACCATACGTGTGTATATACGGCTTTCCGTCTCCAAAAAGTGGTGTAGTTTTTTAATCAAAACTTCATTATTTGGATGGGTATCATAATGAGTATAAATGATGTATATAAATATATAAAATAAAACTATAATATCACTATAAAATAAATATTCAATCCAATTCAACACCTTTTAATCATTAAAGAAATGATATTGTTGCTTGTGTCTATGTACGTCTAACCCTCCCCATGACGCGATGAGAGTCATTTCTAGGTTCACCATTCAACGATGTTTATAAAAATATATATTATTAATAATATTGTAATATATGAAATTATAATGGGTTTTAAGATATATATAAATATATATGTGTACATACATATATATTACTCACTTACTTCTGTTCAATAGGATGTGAAAACGGAAACAGTGTTTATGCGTACGTACGACCTACCCTCTCCATAAACCGTGCTTTCCAATTAATTTATATATCTGTTATACATATTTATATTCTTAATATATATTAAATATATATTATTTTTTATATTTTGTTTGTATTTAAATCATGATTTAATTGATACGATCAAAAATAACAAGTTAAAACACATATAATAAAGAAATCGATTATTACCTGAAATGTTAATTTAATAATAAAATAATTATTAAATGGGTAGTACAATGTCACAAATGAATCATGTATGATATAATAAATTTTAATATGGTTCTGGTTTAATTTAATAATATACTACGATCATTATACAGGCTTTTAAGTGCACCCTGCAACAAAAGAATGTGCAAGGTAAGGGTTAATTCCTTAATCACATTATTATCTGAGATTTTTTATGTGTAATTATTTTATAGGACATATTTATCATTCATGTGCATGATTCATTAAATACATTTCAATATTATTTTTAAGGTACTCTTTAACAAAAACATCATTTTAAATGTTCTAATTATTTATTCCTCTAAACATTTCCCATTAATGTCCGTGTTTTCAAAATGGTTTTAAGGATTTATTTATATGGGAATGATTTTTAAAAAATATTAATTCCATTAAAACTTTTCATGGTGGTATGAGACTCATTTATTCAAAAATTTGTTTTAACTGACTTCCTTTATAAATGTGTGACTTCTAAATGATTTCACAAAAAGGGATATTTCTCTCAAAAAGTTTTACAGATCATTTTAAACAATGTCAACATTCATTACTAGATATTATATTTGATTAAGGTTTATTTGTTATAATACAATCTTTAATATTGTATCTAATGAGTTATGATATGTTTGACTCTGGATGTTCTATATTTATACCCATCATGGTTTATGTTATATGTTTTTACATTTCTTATGCTAGTTTTAATATGATTGTTTATGGTATGTTTCAACATTTTCATATGAGGAATACAGTGGACATAATAAGTGAATGGTGGGGCCTTCTATAGGTCGTCGATGCTTTGGTACGTCTCATGAGGAAAATTAGATTCTTGGCTCAAGGTCGTTCCAAAATATTTTATTTTTAGTCTTGGCACAAATCCTTAACTCTATGGTAATGATGTATGATGATAGGTATTCTCTCATTATGAAATTAATTATTACATGAGATTATTCGAACAATACAGTATCCATGTGCATGTTTATATAGTAATGTTTGATTTATTTTCACCATATTATGTTCACATTTAGGTTTAAAAGGTTGTTGTTTTTATTACACGTCATTTCATAAATGTTTATATCTTCTGCTAAATTATTTACCCTTACTGAGCATCTGATCTCACCGCTTTCTTATGTTTTTTCCAGTATTACAAGAAGTTTATTACGTTTGATATGTAGGGTTAAGATAGGGGAATAATGGAATTCTCAATGGATTATTTATGTTGTGTTTTATGTTTGAATGTGCAATTAACATTCATGTAGGTATTCTATTTTACAATACTACTAAACTGATCGGTCCATCAGGTCTGGATTCCTTTTAATCATACAAATGTATTAAAATAATACACTAGCTCCAGGCTTCTGGGGTCGGGGTTTTAAAGTTAGTATGAGAGGATATTTTGTACAAACCTTGGAAACTAAATTTAGAATAAATCTGATTATAGAACACAACCCTAATATAGAGTTTTAGGATTAGTAAAGAAGAATTTTCTAGAATTTTGTTAATGTAGATATTTTGTGTATTTTACAATAAATAAATCCCTATCTAGATATGAGAACATAGAGGTAGCTCTGGCATAAATATACCTTGGATTGAAAACTCTATAAAGGAGTTTTGGGCTTGACCTGGGGTATCATGGTACATGACAATGGGCCTTGCTAAACTCTTGGATATGACACTCCCAGCGGATGTGCTTAGGATAATTCACATCTTCATTACAAGACATTATAAAATATTTATGAGTAAATTCATCCTTAAAGAAAATATTTTTTATGATTATATATTATATGCATAATTTTTTAATTTACATTAGGTATTTTAAAATTTTATAATTATGCATCGCAATTCATAAACTAACCTATTGTATTCCATTTTTTAAAATGGCCTCCAATTGAAGTAATGAAAACTCCAGAAATATACATCATCCAATGATTAAGAAGGATCATATATTTTATGGTATTAATCCAGAATTTATAAGGGAAATAGTCTCCCAAGTATTCTCATCATATGATGAAACAATATCATGTGATAATAAGATAAGTAAACAATACTCTGAGTCCTATGGTTTTGAAGAGAAGCAAGAGATGAAAGGGATGGTAGATAGAAATATGGATAAAGGTAAGAGGGGAAAGACGTATTTTCCCATATGTGATAAATGTGGAAAGAGTCCCCTTCATAAATTTTTGAAGGGAATGTGAGTTTGTTATAAGTATGTAGAAAAAGTAAACCAAGTATGTGATTTAAATGGTAAGAAAAAGGATTAAAATGTACAATTATTCGTCTACAATGAGTTGGGACACTACCTAATTCAATGTCCCAATCATCATAGTATGTCCCAGATGATGCTATTAGATAATAATAAAGTTATGATACTATCACAGATGAAGGATAAAGAATAGTGTTATTATGTTGTTATTAAAGAATCATTTAATTTGGGTGTTGTATCAATAATTTAATGTTTATATTATTTATGGAAATAAATAAGGATTTTGATGAAGTGCTATTTCATTGAGAATTTCAGATTGTATGGTTCTATGAAAAGTGAATCAATAGAAAGGTAATTTTTTTTTGGAAAAAAATGGTTGATGGAAAGATAAACCTTAATACATTTACAATACTAAGGTAGTGATTTTGGAAAAATAAATAATTGATTTGGATAAATTATATGTGATATTCTTGACTACTTTGAAACTAATTAATTTTTTGTTTATTCCATTATTGTTTATGATTACAACATTTTGGGATATAAAAAGTATATCCATTATACTATATGTAATAAGGGAGAATTAATGTTATCTATAAGGTTTTATGGTAATTCAGGTTGTTGTCATGTTTTAAAATAATACACGATGAAGGTATTCAAATGTTATTACGTGAGAAAAAAAGATCTTCATTTTGTTTACCTTCCATATAAGTTTTGGACTGTGAGAATTGAAACCATAACTGAAGGGTGACAAGGGTGAATCCTCTACCACTGTCCTATGTGAGGTCCTACTTTATATGATATTGTTTTTTTAAATAGTCATACAAATGAATTATAAATTCATTATTTTTGGGACCCTATAGGTTTAGGATAAATATAATATTTTTTAATTCTATTATCTTTTGGAGTGAAAGATGATTTTGTGGTAATAATTAGCTTAAGGATGAAACTCTACTTGTAAAGTTTATTTTTTACTCTTATTCTATGAATAACTTTATTATTAAACATTAGGGAAGGGATCACAAAACAAAAAATTTCTTATCCTAATACCTTATGTTTGGATGAACCGCTGATATTTTAAATCATCATAAATTGATGGATTGGTGGCCCTCCGTTTTACACTTTTTTGTGATTGATTACCTCAACAACTCCCTATAAATATTTACATTTTCCTCCAATTATATGTCTCTAATTTCCACCAATCTTCTCTAAATTCAGATCATAATTTGGTGGTGAATTTTTCATTTCCCTTTCCCTCTTATTATGATTAAATTTTATTAACCAAATTTCCGATGTGGGTTTTTGAGAAATGTATTCTTCTATATTTATCCTTTAAATTTTAATGAAAAATATCAAATTTTGAGGAAGAAATTTATTTAATGAGGGGATAATGTGACACCTCATGATTTCATAATACATTGTCTATTCAAAGCAATTTAATAACTTTCACTACACGTAACACCGAGTTCAAGCGCACCATGACTTACCAAACTAGTCTTTAAAATAGAGGTTATGAATTGTATTAACTGAATTTTGAATTTTATACACTCCATATAATTTTAAAATTTATATTATGTGTTTTTTATACATAATATAAGAACAAATTCATTTTTTAGATAAAAGATGTACCATTCCAAAAAAATAAATTTTACCACCTTTTAATGGAGAACCCTTTTCAAAACCAGTATTTTACACTTTTATATATTCAATTTGATGAAATTAAATTCTTATGTAGAATAGGGACATAATGATTTTGTTTGGACAAATTTTTGGTACCTTTATCATAACATTCGTATGTTGATGATTAGTGAAAACTACTAAATTTTAAATGAAAACTATTTTTTAATCAAAATAATTTATAGTGTTAAAGTTTTTATTTGAATGGTTTCAAAGTATAATTAGATTATAATTTTATCATTTAATACAATTTGGGCCATTATAAGTAATTTCACATTTAATTTCTACATAAACACATATCAATATAATGATAGTTTTAACTTTTAAAAAACAAACTTATTGGTTTTGGTAATGAGAATTAATTTTAAATTAATTAATTAAACATCAATGTACTGAATTGTTAAAAATAGAATTCATTTTTTTATTTGTAATATCAAAATTATCTTATGGTGATTTTTTTTATTTTTCTAAAAACATTCAATTTTTGACGAATAGTGTAAAACATTGCGTTATAGTTTAAAACAAACATTTTATTTAAATCATAATTTATTTAATTATAATTTATTTTATGTCAAAATGGATATATAATTCTTATATAAGTTCATTGTAATTTATTGGAGTATTTTTATAAAAATATTATATGTATAAAATTTTATTGATCTTTTTACCGTCTTTCACTCACATACTAGGCACATTTTCAAAATTTCATAAAATATAATTTTACGGCTTCTGTGAATTGAATTTAAAAAATCTAAGAGTCCTGGTAAATATCTTTATGTAAAATATGTTTCAATAAGATGAAAATAATTTTTGGTGAATATCAACTTTGGCCTTTTATTTACCACGGTTAAAAGTAAATTGGGTAATTAAAGTTCAAAATGATATTTTAATTACCCTAACACATGTCTTATTTATATTTAATAAGTGTATTTTGACCTAAATAAACCTTAAGAATAAAATATTATTCTTTTTGATCCACTTGGATGAGATTAGGATATTTATTATTATTTTATTTAAAGAAGAGTTAAAAGTGTTAAATTCAAATTTTAAAAACTGAAATTTATTTAATATAGGTTATATAGAAGATAAATTCAACTATAAATATTATTTGGAAGATAAAAATATTAAATAAATAATAGTATTTATTTATTATTTTTATACATTAAATAAATAAATTTACTTATGACACAATGATGATACAATAATTAACTTATTAATTAATGATTCAAATAATTGATATTATAAGTATACAAAAAAAATTAAAATGAGACATTTTATGAATTCCACAAATTTTATATGTTAATATAAAATTTTAGGGTTTATTAAATATCTATTTTTGAAGTATTAAAAAATTTATGACTTTAAAAAAAACAAAATACCATATAGTGTCAAAATTGACAAAAATGAGTTATAAAAATAAGTCAATATTATTAAATGATATAATATTCCTATAAATATAAGGATAGGAAAAAAGACTTAAATAAGGTTATCTATGTAAATAATTAACCACTTGAGGGTATATTGGTATTTTATAGTTTGTTTATTAACCATTTTTTATAATAATACTAGACGACATGGTAAAAGTTAAAATATTTAACTAAAAGTTAAATTTAAAAGATAAGGTTAATATGGTTACATTAACATATCTAAAACATTTTGGTTGAGATAATTTAGACCCATCCCCACCATATCCTCAATATAAATCTATGTGGAGCCATTATAAGCCAAAAATGTTTTATAATAAAATAATATTTCAATCTTTTCCTAAAGTGACCCTCACCTCTCTTATAAAAGGGTATTTCCCCTTCTCTTAATTTCACAACTCCAAATCCATTTTTCTCAGACAAACCTTAGTCAAATATCCTCCCAACTACCCTCACTTCATTATAGAGTCCTTAATTTGATCATAAATCCAACCTAGGAATCCCTTTCGATAAAATCAAAAGGAAGCACCCGAAGAAGAGGTAATAATTTCATCTCCTCGTTCAAAGTTCTTTTCTTCTTCCACTTATTCTTTCTTTGTTTTTTTCTATACCAAAATAATAAATCCATTACCTTATATGTACTGTGATGTTATTAAAAATATTTTACAACCATATTCATTAATCTATCCATCCTATGAATGACAATGTCACCATACGTTTTTATGTACAACTTACTGTCTCCACGTTGTGGTGTTGTTTGTTTTTCAACACTTCATTATTTGGATGGGTATAATAATGAGCATAATTGATGTATATAAATAATGAAAATAACATGAAAATTTCACTATAAAATTAATATACCATCCAATTTCACATATTCTAGTTTTTAATGAAATGAAATTGTTACTCGTGTGTATGTACGACTTACCGTCCCCACGATGCGATGAGATTCATTGACGGGTTCACCATTCAATGATGATTATAAAAATTTATATTATTTATAAGTATGTAATATATGAAATTATAATTCTACTGGAGATATGTATATATATTTATGTACTTACATATATCTTATTCACTTACTTTCGTTCAATACGTTATCAAAACGGAAGCAGTGTTTATGCGTACGTACGAGCTTCCGTCTCCACAAACAGTGTTTTTCATTTCATATATCTATTGATTATACATATTTATATTATAATTTTATATTTTATATAAATAATTTTCTATATTAAAGAATTATTTAAATAATTATCTAAAAAATACGATAAAAAATAACAAGTTAAAACATGTACGATCAAAAAAGTGATTATTACCTGAAATGTTAATTTAACATAGAAATCATTATTAAATGGGTAGAATACTTTTATAAATGAATCATGTAAGGTATAATAAATAATAAAATTGTTCTGGTATAATTTAATAACAAACTATGGTCATTATCTATGAGGTTAAACGCACCCTCGACCAAGGTAAAGTGCAAGGAAAGGGTTAATTCCTCAATATCATTATTAAATGAGATTGTTTATGTGTAAGTATTTTGTAGGAAACATTTATCATCCATGTCCATGTTTCATAAAAGACATTTAAAATAGATTATTTTATCGTAATCCTTAACTAAATCACCATTTCAAATGTTTTAAATATTCATTCTTCTAAATCATTCTCATTAATGTTCATGATTTCAAAATGGTTTTAAAGATTTATTTATATGGAAATGATTGTTTTAAAATGTTAATTCCATTAAAAAGTTTGAAATTGGTGTGGGACACTTTGATTCAAAAATATCTTTTAAATTAAATCCTTTATAAATGTGTGACTTTTAAATGATTTCACAAAATGGATATTTCTCTCAAAAAGTTTTACTAATCATTTACAATAATGTCAACATTCATTACCGGTTATTATTATTGATTAAGGTTGACTTATAATAATTATATATTCCATATTGTATCAAATGATTTATGATATGTTTGACCGTTGGTGTACTATTTTTATACCCTTCGTGGTTTATGGTTTATGTATTGACATTTTGTATGCAAGTTTTAATATGAATGTTTATATTATGTTTCAACATTTTAATTTTTAGAATGCAGTGGGCTTTGTAAGTGACAGGTGGGGACTGCTATATCCCCTCGAGGAACTATATGGTCTCATGAGACAAATTATGGTCTTCTCCAAAGTCCTTGACAAATATATTATTTTTAGTCTTGGCATGAGGCCTTCACTATGTGGTAATGATGTCTGACGTTAGGCATTCCATTATTATGAAATTAATTATTATATGTGATTATTAGACTAGGAGAATATCGATGTGCTTGTTTATATAGTAATGTGGGTTTTATTTTCTTTATTATGTTCATGTTTATGTTTAAAAGGCTGGTGTTTTTGTTACGCATCTTGCCTTAAAATTTTATAGCTTTAACTAAATTATTTACCCTTTCTGAGCGTCCGAGCTCACCCCTTTATTATGATTTTTCTTTCTATAATTCCAAGAAGTGTATTAGGTTTCAAATGCATTGTTAATATTGAGGAATAATGGCATTATAAAAGGATTTTTTATGTTCTGTTTTATGTTTGAATGTGTAATGTAATGTTCGTGTATGTAATCTATTTTCTATGAATAATAAACTGATCGGCCCATCGAGACATGATTCCTTTTAATCATGAAAATATATTAAAATAATTCACCTAATTTGGGATTCTAGGGTCTGGGCGTTACATGGGGATTTTATATAACATTATTTTCTCATAGAATTACCTGATATACCCATAACTGTGTTAATAAAATTGTTACTAATGTTACAATTCATAATGTACAAAATGTAAAAGGTCCATATTTACTATGTTTTGAAATATTTATTACAAATATGGAATACATTTTTCAAAATTGTAAAAAATTTATTGGAAAAAATAATTAAAAATTAATCCCATTGTTGGAATGAAAAGACAAGTTTTTAATGTAAAATGGTCCAAAAGATCACAAAGTATTTATATCCAATTTCAATGTGAAATTGATTCCAATGGATAAAATTGGTCTTAATGTTAAAAACATTATCGACATATAATATAAAACCTTTTAAAAATATAATGGTAGTATGTAAATAAATTAGATGAAAATGCAGTATAAAATTAAAATGCAGTATTTTTCACAATTCAATAAAATATAAAATTAATCAGAACAATACCGAAATACCCAAAAAAGTAAATTTTGATATTATTATTTCCAATAAGAATTATTTTTACAAATATAATTTACAAAACTGATAAAAAAATTCATTTAAAATATTTTTTTAATTAAAAGTATATAAAACTCATTTTAAGAAAAATATTTTGTTAACCATAAAACTACTATTATCATATATACTATTTAACATAGTATCTATTTTCATTATTATATAATTAATAAATGAAAAAATAATTATTTTATAACTATATGGTGGTAAAAATTAAATTAATTACAAGGACATAATTTATATTAATTAATATATATATAATTGAACAAATTTTACATTGAAATCATATTAAAATAATAGTGTTCTTGTAAATACATTAAAGGAAATGTGAGTTTTTAATAAAAATCATTGTATATAAATATTAATTTTAAAACTATTTCTTCTATAAAGGACACAAAATATTACCCTTGATAGTTTTGATTTATTTATTTCAAAAATTAAGGTCAATTTTTAAATTTTTTTAAATATTAATAATTTAAATTCAAATAATGGGTGTAATGTGTGACATATTCACGTGAAAAAGTATATTTCATAATATATTTATCCATGTTCCAAAAATATTAATTATTTGGATAGGTAATAATGATTGTTTTTAAATAATATATTTTAATAAACTATTTTGTTTTATTGAAACCTAGTGATGTTTGTGTCACAAGATAACAATGAGATTGAATTGTAAATAAATATATAAAAATAGACCACAGTGTCCATTCTCTAACGCATGAATTTTTTTCCCATAACTTTTATTTACATATAATGTTGAAACAATGTGATGGTACTTCTGCATTACCACCTGTTTTGGTTCCCATGTTGCTTATTCAAATTTGTGTTCACAAAAAACACGTTTACCAAGTTCATTGTCTTTTTTTCTAGAAAATTATATATGTGATCAATGATCTCCAATGGTTTCTCATCATATAAATGTAATATCTCCAATGATACCATATTTATATTTAGTATATTTGAGAGGTATGGAATATACTTCCTCAACTAGGATAACTAGAAAAGGTTATGTACATGGGAAATGTTATGGTTGGAGTTGTATTCTATTGGACAACCCTCAAATGAGATCAAGTATATCAATGATTCTAATGAACCTATGACTTATATTTTCCTTCTCCCAAAACCCCATTTCATTTATAAATGGTGAAATATAGAAAAACTCATTATCTTTCACCTCAAATATAGGTCTTGTCAACGATTTTCCGTATAGATATTCTGTCAATTTTTCATGAATTTCATGTAAAGGTGAATGGTTTGGACCTTCTCTATCATCTATTGGGAATGATAACATACCATCAGCTAACACTCTCCAACATCATCCTAACATGAATTATTTGACCACCATTTACCAATCTTAGCCTTATAAGGATCTATTTGAATTCTTTATTTGAAATTATTTTTATATGTCAACCTTTTTGGGTGAAAGAAATGACCCAAACATCTTTTTAAATCCATTTAAAATGCCATAGTGTATCTTCTAGAGTTATGATGGTTCTCTTATAATGACCATCAATATAATGGTGATAAGAAGTTCTAAAATTAAGTTATGTATGCAATTCCTACTAAAAGCATTTAAAAAATATTAAGGTAAAAATATTATCTTAGTCTGAAACAATGAAGAGTTTTAGTCCATGTAGTCTTACCAAATCATGTATGTATATTATAGAGGGTTGTTCAATAGATAAATATTATTTCATATAAATGAAATGTTATTAATTATTATGTTTATCTATTTCTTCCCAGATGGGGCCATTACATTTAAGTGTCTGTTGGATTCCTGTGAAAAAATCCTTGGTCGGGTTTTCACAATTACATTTTGGAATGAGAAATGGTTAGGACTCAATTTTAGACATTTTTCATTAATAATTTACTAATTTTTATACTATAAATCTTGATATAAATTTTGAAATATCCCTCTTAATTATATAACTTTGTAATTTTTCCATCAACTCACTAAAAGACTTAGTGATTCCTATATAAATGGAGAAACATGATCTATATGAATAATCCACAAACTCCATCTTTATTTATGGTTTTAGTGGAAATAATATATGGGATCAAAACATTATAAATCTATCCTTGATAATTTCAAACTTTATAATATTGGATTCATTCTTCATTATCATCTCATAATAATTCTATGACTCCCTGATCATCTCAATAATGGATGGTTGAGCAATTAAATTATAATTTTAGGATGAATATACTTTTATTATTCACATATCACTAAATTTAAAATGTATGATGATTAGATCCTTCTCAATTCTCATTATTGATAAAATTTATGGATCCTTTTTAATTATTTCATCTTCACCTTAATTTTATTTCCCAAGATTGTAATGGATTGATTGTTATTTGTGTCTAATCTTATCCATCCATCTTCACTGGTGTATGTTATGTTTCTTTTATTTGAATATATATTTGAAGATGTTGTGATCCATGTATATATAAAATTAAAACCAATATATAAAATATTTCATTATCATAAATTAAATGATTACTTCATCCAACTTGATTTCATGCATGTGAAGTTCTTCTATGGAACATTCAACATCCTTGAGTAATATTATACTATTTACTCATTCCTCATTACTAAAAATTCTAAAACATTCAATGAATAATCATTTATAACCATAAAAACCTCCCCACATGAGGGTAGTGTATATACTAGTGAAATAATAAGATTCTTTTTCCACTCCTTAAATATCTCTTCACATTCACTGGTTTAACAAAATTGTACTCCCTTCTATTTTCGTTTTGATTATTGAGTTTAAAAATAATGACCTTCTTTCCACAAATCATTTTTAATACAAAGTTATTCCAAGTATACTATGTATATCCGTTATATATGTGGTAAATAAAATTACTTCATTATATTTATTTTTTAAGGGTCCATAGATATCACTTTTTTAGATATAATATTCCAAAAGAATTATACTTCGATAATTAATAACTCCCATATAATATATTTTTTGTATACATTATCTTTTCTCAAAGTACATACCATAGTATTAAATGGATCCTCATGCCTCTCATTTCTCTTTGAGAATATCATAATATCAACTATAAAGATTATTTTTGAGGTAATCAATAAAAAAATTGTTCAGTATGTCGACAAAGAATACTGGAGAATTATTGATTAAAAAAATAATCAATATGAACTCATAGAGTCCATTACATGTTTGGAATTTAGTTTGGGGAATATCTTCCCAAAATCACCCATAACTATTGATATAAAAAATAAAGGATCACATTACAAAAATACCAATCATGTTCTAGTTGATAAAAAACATTATCTATCCATAGTAGGTGATAAATATTCATTACCATGGTTTTTTTGAGTTCTGATAATCTATATACAGTTGAACTGACCCATCCGTCTTGTTTCTGAATAGGGATGATACACCACTTGATGAAGCACTAAGGCGTATAAGCCTTATTTCTATATTCAACTTTAAGTAATTCTTTCATTATTATAACTAAATATGGGAAATTATGTAAAGAGTATCTGATATGGGTTGATATCTCGGTATATGTTCTTCTATGAACTGAACATGTCAGTTATAAGTATGTCTATGAAAATATTATGAGAATATGTTAAAAAACCCCTCACAGTGGAAATGACTTCAAGAATTACTATCTAATTGTATTAATAAATTTGGATGGATTTTATTGCTCATAATGAAATAATATCCATCCTAGAATATAATATTTGAAGGGATATTCATCCTCCTCTTTAAACATTTACATAATCAGAAGATAGATTAGGATGTGAAGAGTGGTCTAACTCTCTCAACATTTGACGTTGTATTTATATAAATATAACCAAATCATGCATAAAATACCATAAAAACCCACAAATGTAAGAAATATAGGATTTTAGGGATGATTAGGACCCCAATGATTGATTGTGTAGGTGTTTTATATGTGGAATACAACAATCTCTGAGTTTTCTATTATCATAGATAGATCAACTGCCATGTTTTGTGGTGGTGTTTGAATTGCTACAATAAACTATAAACATATCAAATAATAGTTATAACTAAAGTAAAAAATTAGTTTTACTATTCAAAAATTTATAACTACAATTGTTGTCACAACATAATTTTAAAAATTCACCACTACCTGAGTGCCATCATCCCCAATTCTTTTCTTCATTGGAAGTAATTGTAGATAATTGTGTATGATGACACATTGTTTAGGGAATATTAATGCATAAGTATTATGTTCCCTATAGTTGAAAAAAATTTATGGTACGAATATTTTTGATATAAACATTATTTTAATCTTCCTAAATTGTGGTATTTTTCATTTCCATGTGGCACTGATTAGCATGATTCCCCTATTTTGAAAACATAATGAATCTTCTAGTTCCACTTAGGTTGCTTATAGGAACATTATTACCAAAATTTTAATAGGTGGGATGATGGGATTATCCCTCCATGAAATTTATCTGTTTATGGTCCCAAATGAAACACTTTTTAAATTTTTTTGTCTCTAGCACCATGATTAAACTAAGAGTAACTGAGATCTATTTTATCATTGATGGAACAACATATAGTCTCTTCAAAAATGTAAATTTCTTTCATTAAATAGTCTTTCTTTAGACTCTAATTTAAACCCAATTTTTTTTTTTAACCTTACATTAAATGATTTTAAAAATGTTCTATGAATACCATAAAACTTGTGTGATGTTTTCGTCATACACCATCATAGATTGCTGTTCACTTTTCTTCATATTAGTGAAATCTCTCTATATTTTATGATAGAGAGTTTATTGAAAATTTTAATTGAAAAATATTTAATTTAATTACTCTAATTCCATAGAATCTATATCTTATTATGGAATTTTTTCTATTATGTTTTGTCCATGTCTAATTAGAATCCCCCTCCAGGAAAAAATGATCTTACATAATTTTCACTTTCTTTGTGCAGTGGAGGAGAGAGAGTATCTTTTCAATGGAGTTAATGAATTGTTTTGAAATTAGGGGAAAACATATCTACTAAATATAGAGGGACTTTCTTACATAAATTACTAGACCAAAAAATTGATCATTCTTAGGAGTAAGAAATTCCTCATGATTTATATAATTATTAAGTGATTGTTGAACCAATAATTCCCTGAATATCTCATTTCCCACTCCCATAAGGTTAGGAATATAATTGGGGAAATAATCACTTTAACTCTCATATTGGTTTTTAGAATAGTTTCTCATAATTCACAACATTAACTAAATGAAATCAAAACATAGGATTAAAACAAATTAATAAAAAATGGAAACATATTAATATAAAAGGAATAACTTATTAATGATAAGTATTTAATGACTTATTGGACTATTGTTTTCAATCTAGGTTATCCATTTTACTATTTCCGAAAATTTTATTTGTCCTAATAATTCATTAATTTCCTTCATAATTGTTTGTATGTAGTTTTTGAATTTCCAAATCATATCCCTCATGAGTGTAAAACCATGTGTGATGCAAGAAAATTTTCATGAAATAGGTGATGATCTATTCAAGATCAACGAACCCATTTAAATTTTATTAAACCTAAATACCAATATGTTTGAGACATGTTAAATTTTAGTATCCTGATAATTCTTGGAAACCCCTCAATCTATACACCATCTATATTACATGGTACTTTCCTATACCTCAAATTATCATTTTAGTTATCCTTATACATTCCCCTAGGTTTCTCCCTTTGTTTTTTCACATCCTAGCTCCAAATGTTAACTAAAAATATCCAATGATACTAAAAATGGAAACCCATGCCTTTTACAAATATTATTACATGATTATTAGATACAAATATCCATTAATACTATATTGTGTTTGTAAATTCCTAATGTATATGGTACACTAGGTACATATTACATTCAAAATAATATAAAACTAGGAAACCATATTGTATTCTCCATATTTAGATCTGAAAAATCAATTTTTTCTATTAAAACTAGATTGGACATCCTAGGGAATAAATAAATTAATGGTTGAGATAAAAATACCATAAATGGAACAAAACAGATCAGGAAACATAACATAAGAGTCAAAGGTATAACATGATATCATAAAAAAGAATTGTCTAGAGTAATTTTTTAAAATAATTTCATATTTTCCATGGTACTATATGATCATGAAATCATATGACATGTGAAGAAAACATATTACATAACATAAAAATGATTCCTCGATATCTTCGTTGACAATTCCAAACGGTGTACAAAGTCCCATAATTGGTTCGGCTTACTCTATAATCACATACATGATGCCACCTAAGAATAAATATTTTGCCAGTGCATTTGAGAGCTATCAAAGTGAAATAATCATAACATGTTCCACATATACGTGTTCCACATAAATTATATCAATCATAGTGCATAACATACTAATTTCCCATGGAAGTAAATTGGGTTGTATAATCTTCCGTCATATCATAATCAAATGAAATTTCATAATGACATAATTTGGGAAATGGTCATAAGTGATGTATTGACCAATAAAAGGAACAAATTAATTTTTTGAAATATATTATGAGGCATATATCCAGGATTTTGAATCATTCAATGTCATTAAACTAATAGATATAGCGAGATAGGGAGATAAAGTTCATTACTCTAATAAAAGGGTGTCTTTGAGAGATCTATTACCTCATGGACAATTTCTCACATAATTTATTTATATTATCGAATGATAAAAATATTTTAATAAATTACTTGAATGATAATTTTTTTAAAATTTATTATTTTTTTATGTTTTCATATTCAATTGCATATACAATTAATTTCAGATCAAATGGTTTAACAATAAATGGATCATTTTTCCAAAATCATATTGGTAGGTTGATTAAGGTAAAATTGAATATTTATTAATTATATAATTAATTTTAACCATGAAATAACAATAATTATTATTCATTCATTGTATTTTTTATTCCAGTAATGATAAATGGAAATTGTAATTGAATGACATTACAATCATGGAGATGGTAAGTCTTACGTATGCATGAGTTACATTTCCGTTTTACCAGGATATTAATGAAAGGATGATAATTTTTATTTTAGAATTCCAAGATGATAATTTCATAATAAATATAATATTAATTCATTAAATACTAGTTCACATTCTATTATTGTGATGCAGTAAAAAAAATTGAATCACATTACGTCGTGACGTGGTGGTACTCTCAACACACGAATGATGTTTTCATTTATTCAATGTATGATAAGGTAAGAAGTTATATGATATATTATTTTTAATAATGGAAAAAATTTTATGAATTTCATATATAAAAATAATGTTAATCCTTTTTACCATCAATGAAATGAATAACAAAAAAGTGATTCACATTGCTTCGTGAGGCTATAGTACGTGGTACACACGAATGATTTTATTGTATTCTCTATGGAAGAGAAAGAAAAATGTAAATTATTATATATTAATTGAATAATTATATATTATATATTAAATATAATATATAATATTTTGATACATCATTAAATTTATTTGTGAGAAGTAGTTATGGAAAAAAATTACATCAGTTCGTGGGGTGGTATTCCACCGTGCAGATGATCTACAATTTCATTTACCATTTAAGGGAGGAGGAGATGTTTTTAGGTATTTACTATAACATAAATATATATAGGTATATATTTAATAAATTTAAGATATTATATTATCATGATATAAAATAATTTCATAGTTTTGGAACAAGAACTAATATAAAATGCTTAGTTAAGTATATCAAGTAATTTTTAGTCAACCTATTTGGGTTCAATCCTGAATCCTTCCTAGTATTTATTTCTAGAAAATAACTAGATTATAATATGAGTTGAAGGAATTAGGTATTTTATTTGATTTAAAAATAATTTAACCATTGGGTTTTTAATTTGTGGAAAGGATAGGGTTGGGGTGTCCATTTATTAGTGTGGGAGAGGGAAACATGAAATTTTTTAAAACAGTGATTTAGAGCCCCATTTTTATTGTGAAAATAGGCATCATAATGATAAATTATAGTACATTATAACATATAATGTCTAAATATGACAAAAAAATATTATTATACTTGTTTTTTATACCTCATCTATTTGGTTTAACCCCCAGGTAAATAAATTTTCACCTTAGACCTGGGAAATATTGTTTATTGTTTCCAAAACTCAATATGGTAAAAAATAATTTTAACATTATTAGATTGTATAAATTATTATTATTTAATATATGGAGACCATTTGATAATTTTTATCTCATATGAGTGGTAGATTTTTATTTTATATTAACACCACATAACTTTTGAAAAAACGGTTAGCCAAAAGAAAAACATTCAATATGTGAAAAAGTTTTTATATCAAAATTAAAAATGAAATTCATTATATTAGACTAATCTGGATTAATTAAATAATTTAACCTTTAGAAACTCATAAATATAAAATGATTCATTAATGTTATTTTTAAAAATAGGCATTTTTAATTAAAAATATATATTATTTAAAATTTATCTAAAAATTAATCTTTTTAGAAAAAACATAAAATAAGTTAATATTGATATAATGATTTCAAATATTTAATTAATATTTCAAAATAAATTATTAAAAATTGGTATAAATTAATTTTAAATTCTATGTGCAATGTGTGACTAATCATCCTATGAGAAAAAAGAAAAAAAAATATGAAAACAATTCATTCACATTCTAATAGTTTTTATTTTATTTATAATCAATATAAATAAATTTATTTTATTTTAAAAATATTTAAAAAATAATATTCGTAATTTAATTATTCATACTTTTACTAAAAAAAATTAAAATATGGTTTTAATGATTATATACTAAAAATAATTTTTTAAAAGAGATTTCTTTAAAACCTAGTGTTTTAGGCATCAGGATGTATTAATGAGAATTAATTTTAATGAAATATATTTGAAAGTCTAATGGTGTTACAATGAAAAATTTATCAGAATTATAAATAATATATTCATATAAAATTTACTATCAATGGGGGTGTATAGAATCATGGATGTGAACATTGGGTGTATAGACCTACCCCAACTCTACCTCTCCAGTTCCTTTAGTGAAGATAAGAGTTACTCCCAAAACCTTCCTCCATAATACCAAGAGTTTTTTACCAGAAGGAAATGTTCAGAAGACAGAAAATTGGGATGCATTTTCATAATTTACTAGGAATAGATAAAAATCCAAAAATTATATCCGTAATAATAAATAAAAAAGTACACTAATACATGTAATTTCATACAATTAAAGAAAATATTTGAAGTATACTATGAAAAAACCTTGGTCAATAACCATGAACACTAACAACCCTCTAACAACCTCCAAAACATAGTAAGGCCCAACTTGATCACTATCACTCACATGAGAAAATGATATATATATATATATACATATCTTTGTGTATATTTTTTAAGAAGAATACAATTATGAAATGTATCCCCTCTCTAAAAACACCCTTAAAAATGTTGATGAAGTATAATAAAGCCCAATTGAATAAATATTTTTATTTAACCATTTCATAAATCAAGTCAACTATATCTAATCATCACTAGTTTTGACTCTCCATTTCATACATATAATGAAACAATATAATAAAAAATTGAAATATTTAGATGAAACATACCATTATTCTACCATCCCAATGAATTAGTCACCCTAAAATCTATAATCTCTTACTCTAGTTCTCAAATTCCCTACATAAGTGATAATATATATTTCTGTAAGATGATCACAACCATATCTATATAATCAATTAAACATATCCTCAGTACCCAATAATAATATATTAACCCCAATATTCATTATTATCCATTCAAATATAAACTATAAATTATTTCATTACATACATTTCATAAATACAAAAGTTGTAAACCATATCCTTTAAAACCATGATATATATACATATTCTTTGACCGTAAGCCTGAACCACCATCATATAAATTGACATCATAAAATTTATCCACTACAAATCTTATGATCTCATACCCTAAA
This sequence comes from Viscum album, assembly GCA_963277665.1. Classification (NCBI taxonomy): domain Eukaryota; kingdom Viridiplantae; phylum Streptophyta; class Magnoliopsida; order Santalales; family Viscaceae; genus Viscum; species Viscum album. The sequence goes on along the minus strand of OY728127.1, from coordinate 1,953,702,799 downwards.
ATGTAAGCATCATTCCCCAAATATGCCTTCAGACCATACAGTGTGTAGAGGCGAGGTAGAGGAAGTTGGAGTAGACAACCATTCATATAATAGACAACCTATACGTTGTGAAGACACATAGAATCCTAGTGAAAATATAGGAATTAGTTTCCCCATCAATCATGGGTTGGGTAGAATAAGAAATACCATTCCATAAATAATATGTATCTATAAACCTTTTTAATGGAAATTAACTAATCTAATAATCAAACTATAGTTATCCCCCATATGAAAACCGAACATACATCATTAAGTAATAAGAAGCTAATATCATTCTATACCCACAAGAATAAGGACTCATAAATATCAAGAAAGTCACTGATTATTATCCAATGAGAATAATTTCATAATATCCCATCTTCAATTATGGATATATATATTCATAAGGATGTAAAAAACTGTGAATTAATTACACATTATAAATCAAAATTTCAAGTTCATCTTCCCCTTAATTGGTTAATTAATAATTATCTATGATGATTTTTGGTACTAATACCCAATTATTCAATCTTAAGGAAAGGATATACAAAAAATAAAATAAGAAATAATTTATAGGTTAAAATAATATATTTAAAACTTATCACTACCAACCCAATCCATCCATCCCAACATCAATCCAAACAACATTCAACAACACATGTACATTATAAACATGAAACATATTAATACACCAAAACATCAATATCATCATAGGTCTTACTAGTCCATATTAACTAATAATATCTTGATTCTATTTAAATCCTAAAACCATCATTATTATATATATGTTTATATGAATGAAATTCATAATTCCATTGATGACGACCATGGTTTGATTAAGATTTGTTTTATATTTATGTAAATGTGTTTGTATCATATGGTGGTGACCATTTATGGTGGGGGATCTTGGTTCTGTCGATAGGGTTATGATAAAAACAAGGGTGAAGGTTTCTTTAACGATGATTGGTCGAATATTTGTGTTGTTTATGCTTCCTAGAAATCATTATCCAATTTTTGAATCCAGTGGTGTTTGGTCAATGAAGATGAAACTGGTTGTAATCTCATGATTATAAGGCTAGCGATGGTAATTTTATAGACATGCATGTTAATATATTTTGATCCACTTAGGTTATGTGTCTATGATTCTATATAATTTTTTAAATTTTAATTTTGAAATGTTGTATCTTTTTGTATTTCAGATCTTGGGGGTGTTTTTGTTACTGGCCAACCATAATGCGGATTTCATGAAAAAAAGTGTTTTCATTCAAATAAAAATATCAATCACAACATCAATGAGAAATCAATTCTACATGAATCAATATATTTATTTGTATAAAAGTATAAATATTATTGACCATTAATGATAATTCCAAAAATTATCATTCTAAAAAATATTTATTGACCTATTCATTTTGATATTGAATCTGTAAATAATAACCCAAACAATAATCATTTAATAGAATCTATAATAATCCAAATAATATTCGGCATGAAAATCATTAAAATTTAATAAATATCTAAGAAATGAAATAAAATTCAATTCATTTCTCATTCATAATCCATATCCTCTTCTATATTGAAAACAACTTAATCATTATTTTGGTTTAAAATTACTAAAATAAATAAATAATAATAATAGTAAATGGATACCAAAAAATATATAAATTATCATAATTTAATAACATTAGAAATACCCTAAGAACATGTTCTACTCAGCTATTTAATCTCTTATTTTATTTATTGTGGTTTATTATCTTCATAGGAAAAATAAAATAATTAACCATAGGAAGACAATATAATTTTAATTCTATTATCAAATAAAATATATATGTTTTGAATCATATACCTTGAGATGAATACAAAATGATCATTGAATAAAAATCAGAATATAGGCAATAAAAACACACTTGAAATATCATTATGAACCCATGAATCCTCAAGATATAATCCCATCATAAATCCTTCATCAATCAATAATAATTATATAACATAAATGGGAGGTTTTAACATTACTAGATTGGAATGAGTAAATGAGTTAGGAATGATGTTATATGATAGGTAAATATATTTTTATTGGATAGATGGAACTCATCACAAAAAAATAAAAAGGTTAAATAATAGTTGAGTAGGTTCATCCAAAATGATCCCTACTTTTCCTAGGTCCAACTTGAAATCATTAAATATAACAACATATTCAACATCTAACTATATCATGTTAATGAATTTGGATTCATCATGAATATATCAGTAAGCATGTGATATATGTAAGAAATCATAGATATGATCCATCTATAAATGAATCGAAAATAATTACATAACTTCACAAACACTCCACAATATATCACAAGGCTATAAAAATCATGGGGAATGAATAATATCATAAATGAACCATTTATATTCACAATTAGTCTATTAAATAAATATTATAATATACCCAATATCAAGCTCTAGTGTCATCTTATTATATGAAACATATGAAATGATATAATTTTTTGAACCTTAATCCACATATGTATCACATGATCCTTCTTTATCCTACTCTGCACTAGTTTAGGATTAAGAATTACTCTCTCTTTAATGTAGGTCCATCACAATTCTAATCAGGGTGGCTGGATAAGAAATTATTGAAATAGGTCTATAATTATGAATTACTGAATACTATTTTAATATGATACATCAACCAAGGGTGCGTAATTCATCTATTAACCTATTACAACAGAACTCATAAAAGTAGTATGTTACCTAATGTTTCATCATTTCTCTCCATTTTTTAGTTTTTATATGAATTAATTTTTTTATAAGCCATAATTGTGATTTACAAGAACATTATATACCAATTTATACTTAGAGGGTAGTAAAGGGATAATGAAAAAATAAAATCACCCAAAGAACATTATGGATATTTAAAAGTCTGATAAAAAATAAATCCATTGGGATCGACTCCTTAAGATCGATGATTTGAGTTATCATTATTAAATGGTATATTATCATATAGTTATAATGATAACCACTCCCTCCCCATGTGAAGGTAATTCATCGCTATCTTTATCCAAATTTCTTCCAACCTCCACTGGGAAATATCTACTACCATATGTGACCAACCAAAAACAATATGTCTAACCACTACCTACTGGGATACCAAAATAATGAAGAATAAATTCCTATATAATCAAGGTAATGAAGAGAATATATTTTATCAATATTATATATTGACCATTCTGATTCCATCCCCCAGGGAAATCCACACAAATAAAAAGACTAAAGAAACAACCACCTCAAAATATCCCAACAATGATTCTTCCAAATGCATCAACATATATGAGGAAATTATTATTTGGTAGAGACATTTATTAAAAATAAAATATCTATAATAATGATGAGTTATAGCTTTCTAAAATATCACTAATTATCACTAGACTCAGAAATATAATCACTAAACGAGTTCATACTCCTAATGCTAGTAAAAACATTCAATTTTCCTAGTGTATTGATTTTTTTGATGTCATAATTTAGCAGTAATTACACCCAATTTATATTAATCATACTTATATCACCATATAAGAATATATATCCAAATAACATGTTGTATGTGATGAAAATAATGTTTTCACTATTGATATAGTGTCACCATAACATTAAAGAAAACAAAACCGTTGTAATATCTGATTCATGGGTAGTATAGTTATATTTCTAGGGTTATAGTTTACTATATAAATTTTAGATGAATACCCAATAATATATTTGAATAATACTGAATTAAAGGAATGATGAATCCTAGAAAACCACCAACATAATCACATCCTTAATTAAATGGAGAACATGAGTACTATCTAAATTCTCTTTTTGGTACTGAATGAATTCCAAAAAATATCTAGTAAAAAATAAATAAAGGTCCTTCATAGTAATGGAATTAATAGAAACTTCAATGTAATTGTAATCAAGAACAAATATCTTCAAAATACCCAAAATACATAAGAAAAAGTTCATATTATGATACATTCATTATGGACACCTAATAAAAAATATTAAATATTTTAATGTTAAAATACTATTACATAAAAAAATATGAATTTCCCATTGAAATATACCTCATATTAGAATAACATACACATTAATGTCTTCTCAAACAGGATTTGACATTTATTTACCTATAAAAGAGATAAAATACTATGTACTATCCTTATTAGACAAAAAATACATGATGCATATTTTAATCAAATCCCCCTCAAATCGATAAATAATATTATGAATCATAGATTTCAGAAATACCTTAAAAATAGATGGTTCATTGATGATAGAAAATGGAATTTATAAGAATATTATATCCTATAATTCAACCTCATGTAAGCCTTCATAATATCCTCATCCCGCTTTAATTATGATGAAACCCTAACAAAATATCTTCCATAGAGATTAATAAATCCACATTTTGATGATTGAATGGACCAAAATTCTATTGGAGTGTATACTAGTTCTTCACTTTTACATGTTTCATGAAATGATAATCACAAAATCTTCATATAAATTAATTTTCCTTCTGGGAGAACTTGGCTGGAAAAACCTAATTTGATAGACAATGTCAAATGAAATATCTTAACTAAATATCAAAAATAAAAATATACGGATCTCATAAATCGGAATGTTCAAAATTTTATAGAGACATTAATATTGATGAAACACACAACTATAAGCTTATTATAAATATGTTCTCATTTCATATGTGTATAATATACCAAATTTAATGAAAAATTGGTAATTTTATAAAACTCGTGGAAATACGACCATATGATCCTCATGTAAAATCAACATCATCTTAGACATGATTATAGAAAATGATAGATAATGTATATTTTCCAAATAAGGGCCATTATTACCAATGAGGATGAAAGGATCTCCATTTTAATCAAATAATATAACTCCTTCCAAAGTAATCAACAATATCCTATACTAAATACATCCAACCCATTCCGTATATATAATGATATGTGAATTTTAATAAACATTTTAAATAATTTTATGGTTATATAACCCTAATTATTGATGACAATATCAATATAAATCATATAATCTAATATAAACTCAAACATGAATAGTAAATGACTATATAAGAGGAATTGTCACGAACCAACCCGGGTCGACCCAAAACCAGTCACCCAAGCCAGTCCACGACATGACCTAAAGGGAATTCCCTATCCCCATTGGCTAGAAACCAATGCTGAGAATCAAAATTAGTTTTTGGGAATGATTTATACCATGAAAAAAAGATAAATAGATAAATAAAACTGATAATAGAAAAAAAAAACTAGCAATAGAAAGAAAATAAAACCGAACATACCACCCTGTGACCTTCTATGTCACCACCCAACTAAGACTCAATCATGCTCCGAAACCGAGAACCTAAAACAGAAACTTGAACAAGAACTAAACCTGCAACTGAAATAATATGATAGGCGAGAGTACTGAGGTTCTCAGTAGGGATGCCAAATATAACCACAGAATCCATGTATTCCCTCTCCCAAAAGAGTCCAATGGCATAAGTTTTAAATGCAAATATAAAATTAGGGTATTTAAATTTTATAATATACAATGTGTTTTCCCCATTTAAAACCCCAACCATGCTCTATACCATTTCAAAAAACCATTTTTCAATATATGAATAAATCCCCAAACAAAATATACCAAAGGTGGGTTAAAGTAAAACAAGTAAACAATGAAAACATAAAATAAACTAGTGAAACCAAAAGTAAAAAAGAAATGTTGATAATCTAGAAACCATGGGTGATCCTAAATAGCCCTGTACGACCCCGGGACATACTCAGTTCGAAACCAACTAACTGTGTATGGTGAACCCCCTATGTCTATAACCAACTAGCCGCCCTATTACTGACCAATCCAGTGGCAAATCCCACTTGGTTAAACAATCCATCTTGTGGGTAACAACCCATATAATCAGGGTTGATCAACAACCATCACTCGATCATCTAAAATACTCTTAGGAACCCATGGCGGTTATAATAATACTATGTAAGAAGGAGGCCCTCTCACGTGGGAATCATCTCACCACACTTTCCTACTCCAAACACAGACACCCTATACGATAACCCATAACGGTAAATACCCCTATAGAGGTGCCCACATACTTATATATATATATCACGTCATCAAAGTACCAACCAGGCCGTTACATCACATACAGTTTCAATCCATCTTTTAAAACACCTTATGTTTCCAACCAGACATTCACATTTTTTAAATCACATTCTTTTAAAAAATCACCACAGAACAACGCCTTTAGAAAAAAACACAACATAGGCCTTCCACATTACACACCCAAATACATTTACTAATATATATATAAATCATTTCTAAACCCATTTCCTAGTATACTATATCAAATAGGCCGTTAAACATATTGAAACCAATCATGTCCCAAAATGACCCATGGTTCAAATTTTAAAGAACACATTCAAAAAAAAATTAAATCAACATTTAATACCAATACTCTATTTAAAAATCAATGACCCATTTTATATGGATGAAAAAAAGGAGAGAGAGATAAGAGATAACATTTGAGAAATCTCGTTTTATGTGTAACATCATTTTTGCAACCCACACCAAAACATGTTTCAAACCAAATGATCAAACCATAAAGAACACTTTATAAATATTTTTTTTTTCAAAACAGTTCCACAAAACCAACCATTAATCATAATACCATGATACAGTATTCACCTCACATAGGAAGTATACAAAATACAAGTACCTTAATAAAAAAAATTTAAAACATTTCTATACAATAACACCATGCCATAAAAGAAAAAATTTGAACATGCCATAATATTTTTTCAAACAAACTATTTATCATCCCAACATCTCTAAAGATATAATTTTTCTTGAAACCACATGTTATTCCCTTAGAATAACTATATAAGTTAAATCAATCCCCTGAAGTGTGATAAAATAAAGCATTTCACACCAATATCCATGAAAACACATTTTTTGAAAATTAATCAATCTCCAAAATAATATAATAAGATATCCAAGGGTTACATAAACGTGATAATGATATTTTAGATAAATTAAAAACATTAATTTTACAAGGAATTAACTTGGAAGGTAAATTCCAGATTCGCCAACATTAATCCAAGTGCGGACGCAGCAATGCTTCAGTGGAAGGAAGAACAACCTATTGTACATGAATTGAATACCTAAAACCATGAGAAAAACATGAGAATCAACACCAGGGGTGTTGGAAAATGTCCAAAATAAATAAAAACAACAAAAGGTAGAAAATAAAAACACCTGAGATGAGGTCGATGGCTAGTTGTGGACAAGGAGATTGGGGTCGGTGTTGGTGGGTTGTGAGGCTGGCCATAGTCTGGGGAAAATACGGAGGGGTCACTGGATGCCAAGGCGGATGGGGAGATGAGTGGATGATGGGTGTAGAAGAGGTATGTGGCACAGACATAATATCCTACTGAAGCGCTGAAGGCTGAAGTGCCGAAGGCAGGGGGCGTCCTGTAGGGGCGTGAGGTCAGGGCATAGGTGGAAGGCCGAGGCATCACTGGCTGGTTGGGGGGTGGAGAGGTGTGATTCTAGAAGGGGTGAGAGGTGAGTCTTGGAGTCAATTCGGGAGGGTGAGATAGTCGAGGTGAGAGCGGACAGGTCAGATTTGTAGGGAGAGGCTAGCAAGGACCGTGACAGCGTGGTCAGAGTGGGAGAAGGCCAGGGGTGGGGCTTCAGGTGCACACAGGTAGACAAGGGGGGTGGGGCATCTCACGCAGGGAATGTGGAGGGGCCTCCACGGGTAGCTAAGGTTTCACCACACTTTTTTCATTTTGTTATAATAATATTAGTTTTAAAAATAATAATAATAATAATAATAATAACTATAATAATATTATTATATAAATAACAATAATAATATATCATTAATAATTTTAATAATAATAATAACAGCATAATATCATTATTATTATCGAACATTCTATTCTTTTATATTTTAATCCATTTATTTATCTTTTTCTGAAAACCAGGTCATCGTGTTCTCATCGCACGACTTAATAAACCATGCGCAAGTTTTGTAGGAATTGACCTCTACCTCATAGTTGTTAGAGGGGAAATCCCTTAATAGTAACCTGGAGCTAGGATAAGGTTGAGTAGGACTATACCTCCATCACACTAGGAAAATTACAACTCGGGTGGTGAGTTTATTTCTTGAAATGGATCAAGTAATGGATCCAACAATCTTTACTGTTATGGGGAACCTTTACCAGGGTGTATGTCAAAATTATTTTATATAATTACCTCCCCAAGGATGAATCATTTTGATGATTATAACTATTATAGGTGACAATCTGATATTTATTCCTTTATATTAGATCACACATGCAGGTATGAATGATTTTAATATTAAGCTTGAGGATAGTGAGAAAGGGGGTTTTTTTAGGTGAGAACATCCACTTAGTGTGTTTAGGTTCTCTTTTCCATAAATATAGAATGGTAGAATATATAATTTTTAGATTACTATAATTTTAATCAGGTTACTATAATGAATTGGTATCTATTACCTAGATTCAATGTATTTAATGATCAAAATAAGGGATACATATGGTTCTCTTAATGTTTCCTATGATAATGATATCACCACTATTGTGTTAGAGAATATATCATTCTAAAGGTTGATTTTATGGAAACATATGGGTTATATGAGTACAACATCCATCTAATAGAATGTATAGAGAGCCATTATGTTTAGTTTCTTTAAGGATTAGTCTCATTAGAAACTTAATTTACAAAACTTGTAATCACTTCTCCATCATCAAACAATTTTAAACCCCTTTATATATATCTCATAAGATATACATATCATTAGAACATGGGTAAGGTAATCATAAGAATTGTTTATCACAAAAATAACAGTAATTAAATTTTTTTGTTTTTAATCAAGGTTTTTGTCAAAATTATATGAGAAAAAATGACAAGAGATAAATTTATTATTAAATATAACATTAAACAAATATATTTTTTCACATGACATTAAGGAAAGAGTTTTAATTTCAATAAATAAAATGACAACCATGAAAAGAGACCGTGAGAGTATTATAAAAATATGACATATGTAAATGATAACCAAAAATCGCAAATTCAAAAATTCATGGGAAAAATATAAAACATGAAATTATAAAAATAATTCAAGGATCAGGGTCATGAATACCATTACAGAAGGTCTCTAGTGGTAGATTGGTTTTATTCTTCATTCCCACAAGAATTGTGTACATAGTGTCATGGTGGAATTGGTTCAATCCCCTTTCTCATTAACAATGCTGAAATAGTCTATTGGGGGGTTGGGTTCAATCCCCATTCACATAAACATAGTTGGCAGATTCCCATGGTATAACGGGTTCACTCCCCATTCCCCTAAACTTAGTGAATAGAGTGATATAAAATATCGTATTCCCAATCAATTTTCTTTTTATTGAATAATAATTTTAAAAGAATTACTTAATGCAATGGGGGCTATATAATTATGGATCAAGCTATCACATAACTTAGTTTTCTAAAAAACCCATCCATGAACCTTAAATTGTATCTCATTAGACGAAAACATTACAAAATGCATTGGAGGTGTCTATATTTATCATTCCACTTACAGAGTAATTGAAATAAAAAATTTTAAATTCATTCATGTTACACATGAGTAAAATAATCTATACATAATATTATGCATGATAAGTCTGTGTAGAATGAATTGAGTTACATAATATTGGTGAAAATCATAACAGGAGAATATATCATAATGATTCCAACGATAATAAAGTGGTAAATAGTTTTTCCTAATAATAGTTAAATATTTTTTCTTTATCATCAAAAAAAATTTGGGAAAATTCTTGATAAGGATCAGGGAGATATAAGAATAAAAATTAATGGAATATTTGATGAATTTCTAAATTAGTAAATGGCATTTTAATGACAGAAAGGGTGTATAATTTCCAATTAATCAATAATTGAACTAAGATGTTCCTCTATAAAATTAATATGATTTCTATAATATATTAATTAATTAAAACTATATTTTTATTTGAATTGTTTAACGAAGTGCTAAAATCAAAAGTTACCTTAATATGGGTTTACATAAATGGTCGAATCTTTAGTGGAATGTAAAAATTGATATATCAAACAATGAATTTAAATTAAAATTGATATAAAATTATGAGTAATATATAATATAATATGGAAGAAATACCTTAGAGTAATATATAGAAACATAGAGGAAGGAAATATGATGTGTAATACTAAAGGAAATAATGGTTGTTTCAGAAGATCCTTTAATATGTTTTAATATTTCTTTTGTGGAAATACCACATCATAAAAAGTTTAATAAATATTTATTTTGAATATAAGAAAAGGAAAATATTCAGTTAATACAAGATAACACATTATTAAGATGTAAATTAAAAATGATAACATTATTGTGAATGAAATTATATACATGGTGGAGAAACTCTAATTTTTGAGGATGAGAATTATTCATAACACAATTGAGTTTTCCAAAATGAAGCGAATTGAATAATAAGGCTGATAAAAAAAGTGATATACCAAGGTAGATCTACGGTGTACCATAAGATATTATGTATGATTATTATGCAGAAACAATGAAACCCAAAAATTCATATTTATTTATTAAAACCCTTATATTTTAGTGAACATTTTTATATTATTCCATTATATGGGAGAGCATGAATCAAGGGACATATCCAAGATCATAAATAATTTAACATTTTAAATATAAATGGCATAGTAGTTATTTTATAAAAATTATTATTGGTTCATAATATTAAATAATGTCTCATTTAATTTTTATTGATACAGAAACCCTTATAGTTTCATGATCATTCAAATTCAAAATATGTGGATGGTAGAACAAGGGATTGATTTTTAAATAGCCTTAATATCTGAAATGTTATGAAAAGATGAAATAAATAAAATTTAAATAAACTATAAAACATGGTGTTAATTTTAATCATTTTTAATGATATATATGTGAGTTAGAATATTCTATACCTCAATCCCCCAATTAACCAAATTCACATGAATCTTATTAAAATATTTCCATTTTCATTAGAGGATTACATTTAAATGGTGGTAGTAAAGAAATTAATTGTCAAAAAAATCTCATGAAAAAGAAATTTGATTATATTTAATGTAATAAATATTTTTTTCATGTGGAAACTAAACTTTTTGACTGTTCTTCATGGGGTGTTGATATACAGATTTTATAAGTGATAAGAATGAATTTTATTTAATTATAATCACTTAATTTAAATTAAAACATTTTAAATAAGTCAAGTGGTATAAAAAAGCACAATAATTCTATGGTGGATAATATAAAGCCAAAATTACCTTATCTAACCACTTTAATACTTGTTTTATACATGTTTTTATGTCCCATAATGTTAAAATTTTCACTTTATCCATTTTTAGTGTTAATGAGGTACTTAGTTTTTACCTATGTAAATAATTCTTAATGTTTTAAAATAAAATGGAACATATTAACCAATTTCAACCTATATATTTTGTATATGAAATTAAAATTATCATAAAAAATTATTTGTCTAAGAAAATTTAATATTAACTTTATCATATGTAATATGTAAAATTATAAATTTCAGAAATATTGTATTGTTAATGTTAAAAATATACAAAATATAAAAATATCAATTAATTTGATTTTAATTATATACATTGGATTACTGTAAAAAATTAATTTTATGTTGATTTCAAAGAATACCAATACAATAATTTTAAAAAAATATTATTTAAATATAATAAAAGACCAAAAACAGTTTACATCAGAAAATATTACTTTTGTTCCCAAAAAGATAAAAAAAATTCATACTAAAAAAGAACACTTTAAATCTCTAAATAAATATTTTAAAAATTAAAATGTATAAAACATAATAATTTATTATTGGATTCTAAAATTATATTTTTAATAAGAATGATATTTTAATTTTTTGTATAAAATTTTAATTAAATCAAGAAAATTTATCCAAAGAAAATATTCTTTTGACATGTTCAAAAATATATTTCATTTTTAAAATTAAGAAAACGTAAATTTCATAATTCAACTAAATTAATTCTTACATATGAATGAAATGATTTTTAAAGAAAAATAACATATCTATTTATTAATCATTCTTATTATTATTTTTACATGATTACAAAAAAATAGTTTTAAACAAATACCAAAAAATAAATTGATCATTTAGATCATTATACTTGTCTATCATATATTTAGTTTCCTCAAAGAAACAACATAAATAATAATATTTCAGAAGAAAATATATTTCTACAATAAAATTAATTTTTTTTATTTAGCCACATTAATGTTCCCAATGAATTAATATAGAAATTGAAAATAGTTTTTCTCTGTATGTATTTTATAATGCTTTTACCTTTATTTTACCTACTGATTAAATGGATAAATTTCAAGAGTAATATAATTTTTCACATTTTTTAGCATCTTTTAATGAATGTTATTTAGAAAGTGTATATTTATATCATAAAATAATGGGGAAATAAATTCTACCCCCTTAAGTAAATTACATCCACTAAATATAAATAATTTCTTAATAAAGAAATATGTAAGGTATAAAAATGGTATAAATGAGATGGTATATAAATTTAAGAGTGTTGTCAATGTAATAAATATATGAATCATATAATTTTCCCGAGTGTATGATTATCCCTAATATTGAGTTTCTCTCCAACCATTTAATTCAAGAGATTATATGTAATTTATATCAAGACTTATATTATATAATTTCATTCTAAATTGTGTTCACAATAATCATTTATTTTATAAAATTTCATAGTTTTATAGGAACTATAATTTCCTTATTCTAAAAAAATATCCTATATAGAGAGAAAAAATAAATTTCCAACATCAGGTTTATGATATATGTAAGAAGGATAATTAAAAGTTATAGAATAAATAAACTAAATACTATAAATTAGATTCATTCAACTTTAATATAATAATGATACCACTAAAGTGTTAAACATTGAATAATTCGCGAAAACAAACAAGATATAAGACATAATAAAAATTAGGGTAATAATTTAGAATACATATTAACACATTAATTATTAGTATCAACATAAATAGTATCATTTTAAAAGTATTATTGTTTTCCTCATGATAAATTTGGTTGGTAGTGTTATTTATAATCTCAATTACATTTATTTTTGTACAATTTTATATATGACTAAAATTTATCACATCTAAAACATTATAATACTTGGAGATCCATAAAAAACATAAATTTTAACCAACATGTTAATTTAATAATTTAATATTCTATAGAATGTATTTTCATGAAAAAATCATTTAAAAACGTTTTAATAGCATCTAGTTCCTTTGAGATATTAATTTTTGTGTTTCATCATGTATTTTAATCATGGAAAAGATTGAATCGTAATTCCTTTATCATCTTTATCACCTAAAAATCCATGCGAAAAAATATTTATCTTCATTGGGGGGTGGGTTTAAACTAAAAAAATTAATTCTTCTCAATATTAATTCTGGATGGATAGTTTGAAATAATCCCAATGTTTCTAACTCAGTCTTTTATCTATTTTGGTTACACATTGGGAAAATATTTTCATTTCTTGGGAATTCATTGTTAACATGATTCCTTTATGAGATAACAATAACTAAATACAAAAAGGGTTAATTTGAGTTAGCATTAATTAATATCAATATTGAAATATTATAAATTTTTCAAGAAAAGTTTTAACCACAATAGGTATTAATATTTCGAACCATTAAAATATCATTCAACTTAACCTAAATTACTACAGGTTTAAACATGGTCTCCTTAGGATGGGATCTCATAAAATAAATCTCCTAAATTAATATCCTTCATAATGGAATAATGATATAATTTTATTTTACATTTAATTTCTCTATTGACCATAAACAAAGTTCATAGTTAGGCCACTTTGTTTTGAAACAGGTGATGACTGATTTAATACATAATACATTGCTTATGTGGTTACTAACCCTTTGTAAATTTGTTCTACAACTTATATAAACAATTTTTATCTATATAGGTATTTTATTTATTTTAGAATAACCCAATATCAAATGTAAAAACAATTTAGGATGTATTCACATAGATATATCTCTTCAATATGACCAACATATTTTTCACTAAATAACACTAATCCCAATCTACAATATATAAAGGGTAATACTAAAAAATAACTAAACCCACTTTTGATACCAAATATTGATACCTGTGATTATTCATTTTATATTATTTCCATATAGATAATACTAAATCCCATAAAAATATCCCACGGCACAGATAACCTTTTTGTTTAGTTTCACTGAGAATTAGTAACAATGGAAAAATATTTTAAAAAACATTTGATCTCTTATATATAATCAAACTCTTATAGAATCCCATGTCAAAATACCATAGGTTATATATATATACATTCATAACTAGGGGAAGAGATAAATAATAATTGGGAAATATAAAAAGATCAGAACGGGGTAGCATATAATCATGTCATCAGGGGTTAGATCATAAGTATATGAGAAAACGCGATCATAGAAATAATTTTTATTAAAATGTACATAAAAAGTCATATTTATAAGTTAATCATGAATGAAGGACATATTGTAACACCTAGAGTATTAATGAGATATATTATTTTTAATTTATTTGATGTACTGTGTTGTATGATACCTCAATATTGGTATGTGCTATATGCAAGACTGTATTAGCTTACAGTATACACAACAATATTCATGGCTTGTTTGACACACAATTTAATGTTATTTTGATAGAATTCATTTCATGCTACACTAAGTATATATTTTGTTCAATGAATAAATTAACTATATTTGTATTCTTTTATATGAATAATCAATTGAATATTTCACTACATGCAACACTGACTTGGATTGTGTTATACATAAGAGTGACGTTCCTCGATAGCTTGTGTTGTACGCAATACCATATTTCACTAAACAATTATATATTATTAAAATTTTATTATTTAATGGGATAAATTACTATACTTTATGAATATTATTAAATAATTTTTTAATTTTATACATCATTTAAATTCATCATATATATTATCTCAAACATGATATAAGAATTCAATTAAATTTTTCGGATAAAAGAAGTAATTTTGCAAAAAAAATGTAGTTTTGTTTCCTTTTGATGGCGCACCCATTTTAAATCTAGTTTTTGAAACTTTTTATATTCAATTTTACAGAAAAAAAACTTTTTCTTTTAGTGCAGGTTATAAAAATTTACTTCGGATGAATTTTTAGATTTTTTCTGATAAGTTTCAGTTTTTTTATATATAGTGAAAATATTAATTTTTTTATTTGAAATTCATTAAATAGTAAAATTATTTTTTGGATTAGTTTTAAATTTTAATTATTTAATATTTATATAATAATTTTTTTTCTTAAATGAATTTATAAATGAATTTAGTATAAAAAAATTTCCATTTAAAAAGGGGCATTTTTAAAAAACGATTTTTAGTGATATTTTAATAGTTTATTTTATATTTAATTCTATAAATTCTTTTTATTGAATTTGGAAAATTTTATGTAAAATTATTATTTATAAGATACAAATTTGGTAAATAGGTACCTTTTAGTTTTCACCAATATGTATAGTAACCAAGGTAAATATTATTACCTTGGTAAAGGCTAAATTAGGTAATTTAGGTCAAAAATAAAATTATAATGACTAAAAAATGACCAAAAATTGAAACAAATTTATATGTTGAATATAATTAATCCCTTTACACTTTAGAATCTAAATTATGTCATTTAAGGGAAACTTGTTAATGAAAATTACTTAAATAATATTTAAATCAAAAAATGACACAAAATATAATTTTCTTTTTCTTTAATATCTACTATGTATACACATATAGACAAATGGGAGGTATAAACAAATATAAATTTTGATTATTAACATCGTAAACATATTTACCTAATATAAATTTATTTTTTATATTTTAGGGCCATTTATGAGTTATTATGGTATTTATAATATTTTATTTAATGAAAAATTAATGATGTCCAATTCATGGTTTAAATAATATATCATTTTTAAAATGAGGTTATACAGAATATAAATTCCACTACAAATACTTTATTGTAATACATAATTTTTATCTTAATCATGGTAGTTTATTTGTAATTTTTAGGAATTAAATAATGACCTTAATTTTTTATATTTAGATGATGTAGAAAATATTTAATTTATGAAAAATAAATAAACTATTTTTTATTAAAATGATAATAACTATTAAAGGGCCAAAAAACAAAACTAAATTTTATTTTTCAAGTATATATAGGACATATTCATCAAATGGTATAATTTTTTACCATTTGGAGCCATATGTAATGGATTAGGACAATTATATCATTTTGTTTAATGTAATGTAAAAATTGTCACATTCATACAATAATAATTATGAAATTTTTAACGTTGGATTTTCAAGAAAATAAATTATACTAAAAATATTATTATGAAATATAGTAAATTTATATTTATAATAATATTTTTTAAATTTTTCTTCATCAAATTACTATATTGAATAATTTAAAAATATTTATGTAGTAATTATTTTATTAAGGGAAATATGAAATAAATGTTGTTAAAAATATTAAAATAATTATAATGTGGGATAATTAATTTTTCAAATGAATTTTATAGATTATATTGAACTCATAGGGATATAATAAAATTTTATTTCCATTAAAACACCTTAGATTGATATTTATAAAAATCCACAAAATGATTAGTCTCAAAATTGACATAATTGTTTTTTTCTTAAAATAATGTTCTAGAAAATTAGTTTATAATCATAAGAAAACTTTAAAAAAAATTATATAATGATTATTATATGTTATCAAATTTTCTAAATTATTCAGTTATTAGATTTTTTAAATCAAATAATTAAATATTACTCCTTTTTATATAGAATCATTTATTATCTTAATTAAAAAACTGAATAACTAATTGCTAATTAAAATTATAATGTTTAAATTGAAACAAAAACATTTCTAAATTATATTTTTCGATTATATGATAATTTTATAATATCTTTTTTAGAATATATATCTTTTTTGAGGTATTTGGATTTATTTTAAAATTATTATAAATAAATAGTATCAGAAATTCCAAAAGTGTGTGTCATCCCAATTATAAAAGGAAACATCCTCCCTCATTTCTCAACAACTCATTAAGCCTTAAAATTCGTTTATTCCATGACCATTTATATTCCTATCTTTTCTATAAATATTCACGAGGTCTTAGTATTCTTCAAATACAAACTCTAGTGCTCTAAGAGGAGATTTAGAGGAGGCACGTCAAAGTACAGGAAATAACATTTACCAATTCTTTCAAACTTTTTTCTTCTTCTGCTTTCTCCTCAAGTTTTGTTTCAATATCAAGTAATAACCCTAGTAGTAATTTTTATGCTGAGAGGTTATTCTTTTTATTAAACAACCATATTCAACCTTCTACCCATACTATGAAAAATGGAATCACGACGCGTGCATATGTACATCTTACCATCCCCACGTCTTGGTGTACTCTGTTTTTCACCACCACCTTACATGGAAGGGTATAATGATGGATGTAAAAAATATATATTATTATTAAAACATGATATTTATTATGAAATTTTATACATCATCCACTTCAAAACCATTCCACAACTATTCGAATGAAATCATCGCTCATGCATACGTATGGCCCACCGTATCCACGATGTGATGTGATTCATTCTTCATGATATTCATTAAATAATGATTATATAAATATTTAAAATGAATAAAAATGGAATATATTATATTAATATCATTTTATAATGATATAACTATGATCTATGAAGGATAACTAGATCTTATTTGAAAAATCATGCATAAGGACATAAAGCAATTATCACCCGAATAATTAGTAACAATGAACTGTTACTAACAAATGATGATGACATGAACATATATGATTTCATAAAAATGGAAATTATTATTGGAGAAGTCAATAAAATTATTTAAATAATTATTATGGAGGTTTGGATACATAAAAAGCTTATCAGACCTATGGTACGAGATTATTTTGTCTCACTTTTATTTCGGTTGGAAATTTTCCTTATAAACCATCTAATTCTTTTGTGTGGTGTTTATGTTTCCCATGAATATTTTTTTTATTATTATAGAGGTTATGATATTTAAATATGAATATAATTTTTTTTTATTTTATGAGGTTTATGATTTAGATGATTATGATTTGGTAAGGGATAACTTTTCAAATCTTCTTTTTAACCAATATTGTGTATTCGTAAGTATTTTATAAGGATTTATTTATCATCATTGTCTATGTTTTATAAAACCATTATCATAACATTTTCAATTTTATTATATGTATTTTTAATGTTATTTTTAACCATTTTTGTCTTTTACTACATTTTATCGATGAAATCATTCTTTTGTTGACTATATGAAGTACGTTTTGACTTTTCTAGAAAAATTACTTGGAGAATGTTTCTAAACTTGTACAGTATGAATAGATTTTTACATATTCATAATTCCTTATTTTTATGAAGCCTACCCTAAAAAATTTCAAATCTATTTTCAACTAATTTATTTTGTTTTAAAATTTCACTACATTTTGAGAATAGAAAACGTTTTTAAAAAAGAATGGATATTTTTATAAGGAATTAAGCTCAAGTGTTTTACCATAATTATTTTCCATATAAGATGACATAGGGTTACATATCTATTTTTATTATTACATTAATTTTATTGTCTTTATGATGGAAATATTTTTAATAAATCCATTTATCTTATATTTTTAAAGACCTTAAAATTGCAAGGAAAATTTTTTCATAAATTTTTTGGGATTTTACGAGTATGCAGTTTCTGACGGCACCTGATTCTGAGGCCTGGTGTGCCTGGAATCAATTTTTGAAGTTTAGATCAGGTATGTTGAGTGAACGCACGAGCAGGTTTTTCTAACTTTTTAACCAGTGCTCAGAATCGACATCCTAGGCCACCGATGAAACCGCGGCGCCGGTAATTGATTAAGAATACTTTTACTGGAGTTGCGTTTGTTCGGGAAGAGTTGTTTAAAAATGTAGTTTAAGTGTAAGTGAAATAAAATTGTGTTATAAATTTTATTTCTCCTTTTCAGGTGGTTTATTCCTAGGTTTGGGAGTTGTGGTGGGACCCACTAAAATCCAAACCCCTCTTGATTAGGATATTAGTGAGCTGGGGCCCACACGAGCCCCACCCCTTCATATTCTTCTAACTCCTCAAACCCCTCAAAGAAAATTTCCAACTTGTCATCCCATTAATTAGTCAATTCAAGATTAATTAATTAAGTGAATTTAACTTTTGAAGTTTGAAATGTTGACATGTGTAAATAAAATAAGGAAAATCCTTGTATTATTTTGGGGTTGATGTGTTGTGTGGAGAATTGAGAGAGGGATAATTCTTTACTTTGAATAACTTCATCTTCCTCGTTGAAGAATGGGAAGAACGCCATCACGCCTTCCATCTTCCATCTGTGTCAAAGAAAGGGAGACACCGCTTCTTCCACGGACATTCTCCATCGTCGTATATGTAGCCTCACCCGTGACACCGTATTCTACAACCCTATCTTCCTCAAACTTCTTTAAGGTAGGGGTTAATTTAAAATTTAATTAATTAAATTTGCGCATTGATTGTCATTAAGAATACTCGTTCTTTGGTTTCATGTTATCGTCACAACGGGAGGAGGTCGGACCGCACAAACACGGCCGATCCTCATACCCTTATCTTTTTTACCATTATTGTTCATTGTGGCGGAAACAGTGCGGTTCCAT
This sequence comes from Viscum album, assembly GCA_963277665.1. NCBI lineage: Eukaryota > Viridiplantae > Streptophyta > Magnoliopsida > Santalales > Viscaceae > Viscum > Viscum album. The sequence goes on along the minus strand of OY728127.1, from coordinate 1,953,682,864 downwards.
TGCACAGTGCGAGAACAAGAGAACTGCTGCCGAAGCGGGACACGGTGGAGGTGAGCGGTGCCGTCGCGCCACGCCGGTCAGGCTGAAGAAGGCCACGGCACCGTCGCGTGGCGCCAGATCATCGAGGGATCGCGACCAGGGCGGGCCGCAGTGGAGCACCAGGAGGCAGCTGGCCAAGCCGGCTGACGATGCATCAGGAGGCGGGACCCGCAGGGGTCCAGCGGCAGCTCACTGGCAGGCCAAAACGACCGGCCGTTCCCATGAAAACTGGGGGTTTGAAACCCCCGACAAACACCTAGGGAAGACCCCACAGGGGTCCACCGTTTCAAGAAAACTGGGGGGCGACGCCCCCCCCCCCTTCTGCATCTGCCCGCGCTGGGACGGGCCTCCCGCACCGGGCTGGGCCCCCTGTGCCAGTCCAGGCCGCGCCGGCCGGTCCGGGCCGCGCCCAATTGGGCCAAACCCGGACCCGGGTCGGTTCGACCCAGTTCGGGCCGACCCAGGGGGTTTTGGGCCGGGTCGGACCGGGCCCAAACCCCCTGTTTTCAGACAGATCCGTTCAAACACCCATAACATGGGCTACGGACCTCCGATCGATGCACAGTTAGTTGCGTTGGGATCCTTGGATCGAGGTGATCATTTATTTATATTACACTAAAGGGTTTGCAGAACTTTGTGTATGGCCGGGATGGTTCGAACACGAAACCAACCGGGCGCTCGAAGCGGAAACACTCATAACTTGAGCTACGGATGTCCAATTGACATGTTGTCAACTTTTTTGGATTCCTCTTAGTGAGAAAGTTCTTTTGGATTACTCCGCTCGAGTCTTGGATGCATCTGGAGTACGGTCAGGTTGGTTTTAGGATAAAAATCAGTCGGGCCCTGGGACGGAAAAGCCAATAACTCTCAGATCGGGCGTCCAATTTACGTGTCGTCTGTCGCGTTGAGTTCCTTTTGACAAGATGGAACTTTGTGATACATCAACTCAAGACTTCGTGACAGTTGATGTATCGACCCCCTTGGCTCATGGAGCGGACCCTCTTGGAATTAAGCGCGCTATGTGCGTGAACCCTAGAGATGGCTGCGACGAAGATGAAGACTTCCATAAAAGGATCCTAAGGGGGTTCGACGAGGACGACTACCATACTAGGATCCTCCATGGGTTCGATGATGAAGACTAACATACTGGGATCCTCCGTGGGTCCGACGATGATGTCTACCGTGCTGGGATCCTCCGTGGGTTCGACAGTGATGAATTCTGTGCTGGGATCCTTCGTGGGTTCGACGAATATGACTTCTATACTTGGATCCTCTGTGGCATCTGCTGCGATGACATCTGTACTTGGATCCTTTGTGGGTTCTGCAGAGCAGATGATTCAGAGGCTACATCAATCATCTCTACCTCTCTTGTGAATAGTATACCTGTGTGAGCTGAGTCTTGAATTTCAATCATTATCTTCGATAAGATTGACTTTCTTTCATGTGTGGAATGGGTTGTGTTTTCCTATGTGGATTGTATTGTGCTTTCCTGTATGGACTGGTATGAACATGCACTCGATAGTCAGAGAATAACTACATATGATGACTTAGATATATGTATGGCCATATATCTAAGTAGAGTTGTTTGATACTTTGTGATTGTGTCTTTCCTTTATGATTTATCTGTTGTGGATTCTAGGAGACCTTCAGGAGTTTCAGGGTCCCTACTGAGTATCAAATACTCACCCCTACATGGGCTACGCCCACACTACATTGTGTTGGTTGCAGACGACGGACTGCACTGATCGTGGTTGAGGCTTGAGGAGCGGGACGGTACCTGGTGGTGGTCTATCATGCGGGACATACACCGAGAGGAAGGCCGGACTCGAGGTTCTGACGAGACTGTATGTACTCACCCTTCAGGTGTGAGTTCCAGAGGATGACTTCGTGGTTGCTGCTTTACTTTTCAGTTTTTGTACTTTCCTTCCAGTTGTATTGCACTTTCAGTTGGGTTTGTATACTAGCCCATTTACTTTCCAGCACTTACTTTTGTACTCAGTTTACATAGTTTTTACTTCATCTAGCGTACTCTGTTGTGTTTGTTTTTTATATAAAGGAAATGTCTTCCCTTTCATCAGGATTTATGTGTTTGGTGCTAGTTGCCTGCCCCTGTCCTATGGAAGGTGGGGTTTGGGTAGTCACGGAACGGGCCCTGAGGACGGGTCGTGAAAAATTGGTATCAGAGGAGTTCGGTTCTACTGCAGAACTCAGGACTCTAATCTTTCTTCTATGTGAAGAAATAGTGTTAAGGGTATTGAGTGTGGTTATCAGTATAAGGATTCTAGTGTTGGTGCGGTGGCCGACGTATCCATACACCAGGACCCCGACTTCTGATTTCTGACTCATAGCAAGAAAACATTGATTGCATGTGTGTTCTTTAAAATTTTTCTTTCTGATTACTTTGTGTTAACTCACCAGGTATACAGTATTGACCGTGGTGCACATGTTCGTTTTCAGGATGGACCCACGACGGCAGCCAGCTAGGGTTCCGAGTGTTGTACGAGATGGCAGCCCACCGAGCGATGAGGCCTCGGTGCAGGGCCCCAATACAGCGGAGGTACCGACGGTACCTCTACCCACGGAGCCAACGATGCCACCTGCCCCAATAGCTGAGATTGCACGTCACCTTAGTGCACTGCACAAGTTTCAGCGTCAGAGACCACCCAGGTTCCACGGAGAGACAGACCCTCAGGCAGCTGAGGATTGGATGGAGGCTGTTGTTCGAGTTTTCAGATTATTAGGGACACAAGCTGACCTCATGGTGATCTTTCCGGCGAGTCTCCTACATGCAGTAGTAGGTAGATGGTGGAGCCTAATGCTCCAGGTGGACAAAGATTCCTCACATCTTTGGACGGACTTCGAGATCCTCTTCCGCGCGGAGTTCATTCTATCCACCCTCCGTGCGGTGCGCATCCAAGAGCTACTAGAGCTGTGGCAGGGCAGCATGACAGTAGCCCAGTACTCGGCGAGGATTACTGGTCTCTCACGCTACTCCACAGATATGGTACAAGACCCGTTCTTCCGGGCCCGGACCTTCGAGCAGGGATTGAGTCATGAGATCAGGGATTTTATTATCTCCCTCAAAATCATAACACAAGCGGGGGTGCTGGAGAGAGCCCTTCTAGTGGAGAGTTTTCTCACTGAGCAGTCACCAGTGGCGAGACCCTCCGTAGGACGACCGAAAGTGGGGTGTTCTGCAGCCGGCAGTAGAAAGATGATGCAGAGGACCAAGCGGGCCAGACCATCAAATGATCAATCTCAGGATACAGGTTCGATTGTGTGGGGAACAAGAAACATTGCCACCCACACGAGGAGCAGACAGTGATATGCATGCGGTGGGAAGGGTCACATGGCTCGAGACGGACTAACCTGCCCTCTAGATGAGTAGCAAGAGGTAGAGGGACCTCCCAGGCAGAGGTTCGACCACGGCGGTCCATAGGGAGCAGGCGGACGAGGAAGAGGAGATGGCCGAGAAGCGTGTGGTGGGCGATGCTTTGAGGCCCTACCACCACCACCATCAGGAAGACCACCCCGACTACAAGGAACAGGTGGACAAGGGAGAGCTCAGCATCAGGAAGATGAGGACTACGACCATGGAGCTCTGGGAAAAGATGGACAGGAGCGAGACTAGCTCTAGAGATGGAGACTTTTTTTCATGTTTATTCTAGCTTTTTTGATGTTTTTTTGGTGGATTCTTTGTGTCTTTGTACCTTGAGCTGCAGTAATAAAAGACACTTGTTCTTGTGACATTTTGTTCCCTGTCATTTTTATTTAATTGATACTGAGAGGTTCTGGTTAAAACTGTTGACTTGACCCTCACTTTCAAGATTCCTATTGGAGGAGACCTACTAACAACACACTGCTGCTGACAGTGTGACTTGACCCTTGGATGCAAGATTAACTATTGGATCTCATGGTAGTAGCGTCGAGGCCTTACGACATCGTCCATGGCATGAAATAGTACCATTCATGTCAGGATTGACTGTACTAGGAAAAGGAGTTGTTCATCCAGGGGATGAGACCAGATTTCTCTTTTTGGAAGAGGAGGAATCTCAGCAGCTCCTATAGATCGTAGATGAAGAAGAGTGGAGTTAAGTTCTTACAAATGGATATTCTCACCCATTTTTCGTCGAGCGAACAGTTTACAGTTCTCATCAACTCAATAGTCTCAGGTGTATCTTTTCTCAGATGGACATGAACTTGAGATAGCGGCAACGGCTTGAGTTCCTCGAGGACTATGACCTGGAGACAGTTTATACTCCTAGGAAGGGGAACATTGGAGCAGATGCTCTTAATAAGAGTTCAGGCATTCAGCTATTAAGTGTGGAGAGACAACACCTGGCCATGTTTTCAGATATCCTTTGCGGATAGTGTTGGAGTGAGTACATGTAAAACCAGATATGGTTCATGCTACAAAGGAGAAGGTGAAGATCATCAAGGAGCGGATGAAGACAGCTCAAAGCTGACAGAAGTCTTATGCTGACAGGAGGTGGAGACCACTACAATTCGAGGATGGTGACCACTTTTTCTTACCGGTCTCACCTCGACGTGGATTACGGAGATTTGTCCAGGGTGGAAAGTTATCTCTGCGCTTCATCGGACTATTCTAGGTTCTCAGAAGGATAGGCGAGGTGGCTTATCGCCGGACTCTACCACCTCAGTTGCACTGGGTGCACGACGTCTTCCACGTGTCTCAACTGAGGAGATATGTGCACGACCTGATGCATATCATCGACCATAGGGAGCTAGACATCGAGGTGACTTTTACGGAGGTTATAGTGGAGATCGAGGATCGATAGGAGAAGGTCCTATGTAGATGGTCAATTACTCTAGTGCGCATCAGATTGAAACACCAGAACCTCCAGGAGAGCACATGGGAGCGGGAGGCTGAAATGCATGCACAATACCCAAATTTCTTTCCCTAGTTTGTGATGTATCTTTATGGAGACATAAAGCCCTGAGGTGGGAGTAATGTAAAGACCTGTAAATTTCAAGGAAATTTTTTTCTTAAATTATTTGGGATTTTAAAAGTACGTAGTTTCTGACAGCACCTCATTCCAAGGCCCGGTGTGCCCAGAATCAATTTCCAAAGTTTATCTCGAGTAAATTCAGTGAACAAACGAGCGGGTTTTTATAACTTTGGAACTGGTGCTCGTAATCGAAATCCAAGGGAACCGATGAAATGAAGGTGCCGGTAATTTCATAAGAAGACTTTTACTGAAGTTGCGTTTGTTTGGGAAGAGTTGTTTAAAAATGTGGTTTACGTGTAAGTGAAATATAATTTTGTTATAAATTTTATTTCTCCTTTCTAGGTGGTTAATCCTAGGTTTTGGAGTTTTGGTGGGACCCACTAAAATCCTAACCCCTCTTGATTAGGATATTTGTGAGGTGGGGCCCACAAGAGCCCCACCCCTTCAAATTATTGTAACTCCTCAAACCCCACAATATATTTTTCCAACTTGTCATCCAATTAATTAGTCTATTCAAGATTAATTAATTAAGTGAATTTATCTTTTGATGTTTGAAATGTTGGCATGTGTAAATAAAATAAGGCAAAGCCTTATTTTATTTTGGGGTTGATGTGTTGTGTGGATAATTTAGAGAGGGAGAATTCATTACTTTGAAGAACTTCATATTCCTTGTTGAAGAACGCAAAGAACGATGTCACTCCTTCCATCTTACCTTCGTGTCAAAGAAAGGGAGACACCGCTTCTTCCACGGACGTTATCTGTCGACGTAAACGGAGCCTCAACCGTGATGTTGTATTCCTCAATGATAGCTTCCTTGAACTTCGTTGAGGTAGGGGTTAAGTTCAAATTTAATTAATTAAATTTGCGCTTTGTTTGTCCTTAAGAATACTTGTTATTTGGCTGCTTGTTATCGTCACAACAGGAGGAGGTCGGACCGCACAAACACGGATGATCCTCCTCCCCTTATCTTGTTTACCTTTGTTGTTCATTGTGGAGGAAATGTCGCGGTTCCATTGCACCATGCGAGAAAAATAGAACCATAGCCGGAGCGGGCCACGGTGGAGGTGCGCGGTGCTGTCGCACTGCACCGGTGAGGCCGAAGAAGGCTGCGGCCAAAGGCAGACCATGTCGGAGGGGCGTGGCGCTAGCGCGCCGCATTAGAGAATCAAGGGGTCGCGACGAAGGGGCGTGGCGCCGTCGCGCCACACTGGTCGGACAAGGGTCGTGGCCATTGGCTGCGGCGGAGCAGCAGGAGGCGGCCGGCCAAGAAGGTCTTCGGTGCATCAGGAGGCGGGACCCGCGAGGGTCCAACAGAAGCTCACTGGACGGCCAAAACAGGCGGCCATTCCCATGAAAACTGGGGGTTTGAAACCCCAGAAATCCACCTAGGGCGGACCCCACAGGGGTCCGCCATTTCGGGAAAACAGGGGGGCACCCCCCCCCCCCTCCACGTCCGCCTGCGCTGGGTCAGCCGCCCGCGCTGGGTCGGACCTCCCGCGCCGGGCCGGACTCCATGCGCTGGGCCGGGTCGTGATAGCTGGGTCGGGCCGCGCCCAACCGGGCCGGACCCGAACCCGGGTCCGGTCGACCTAGGTGGTATTGGGCCGTGTCGGACCGGGCCCAAACCCCATGTTTTCGGATAGATCGATTCAAATGCCCGTACCATGTGCTACGAACCTCCGATCAACACACCGTCAGTTGCATTAGGATCCTTGGATCAAGGCGGTCATTTTGGTATACTAAACTCAATGTTTAAGAGAACATTGGGTATGGACAGGTTGGTTCGAACATGAAACCAACTGGGCCCTCGGAGCGGAAACACTCATAACTTGAGCTCCGGACGTCCGTTTGAGGTGTTGTCACATTTTTTGGATTCCTACTATTGAGATGGTTCTTTTGGATTACTCTACTCACGGTTTGGACACAGATGGAGTACGATCGGGTTGGTTTTAGCTTAAAACCCAACCGAGCCCCTGGGACGGAAAAGCTAATAAATCTCAGACCAGGCGTCTGATTGACGCGCCATCTGTCGCGTTGAGTTCATTTTGACGAGATAGAACATTTTGATACATCAACTCTGGACTTCGTGATAGTTGATGTATAGACCCCCATAGCTCGTGGAGCAGACCCTCCTAGAATCGAGCGTGCTTTTTGCGGGAACCCTAGAGCTAGCTGCGACGAAGATGATGACTTCCATACAAGGATCCTCAGTGGGTTCGACGAGGATGACTACCGTACTAGGATCCTTAGTGGGTTCGACATGGATGACTACCGTACTGGGATCCTCCGTGGGTTCGATGAGGATGACTACCGTACTAGGATCCTCTGTGGGTTTGACGACGACGACTACCCTACTGGGATCCTCCGTGGGTTCGACGATGATGTCTACTGTGTTGGGATCCTTCCTGGGTTTGAAAATGATGACTTCTGTGCTGGGATCCTCTGTGGGTTCGATGAAAATGACTTCTATAATTGGACCCTCCATGGGTTCGGTAGTGATGACATCTATACTTGGAACCTACGTGGGTTCGGCAAAAGAGATGATTCAGAGGCTACATCAATCATCTCTACCTCTCTTGTGAATAGTATACATGTGTGAGATGAGTCTTGACTTTAAATATTTCTCTTCGATAAGATTGAATTTCTTTCCTGTGTGGAATGGGTTGTGTTTTCCTGTGTTGATTGGATTGTTCTTTCCTGTATGGACTGGGATGAACTCGGGCTCAAGAGTCGGAGAAGAAATGTAATTGATGACTTAGGTATATGTATGGGAATATACCTATGTAGAGTTGGTTTATACTTTGTGATTTTGTATTTACCTTATAGTTTATCCTTTGTGGATTCTGGGAGACCTTCGGGAATCTCGAGGTCCCTACTGAGTATCGAATACTCACCCCTGCATGGGCTACGCCCGCACTACGTTGTGTTGGTTGCAGACGACGGACAACACTGATCGTGGTTGAGGATTGAGGAGTGAGACGGTACCGGGCGGTGGTCTATCAGGCGGGACGTACACGGAGAGGACGGTCGGACTAGAGGAGCCGGTGAGACTATTTGTACGCACCCTTCATGTGGGAGTTCCAGAGGATGACTTCGTGGTTGCTACTTTACTTTTTAGTTGTTGTACTTTCCTTCTAGTCGTACTGCACTTTCAGTTGGGTTTGTATACTGGCCCATTTACTTTCCATCACTTACTTTTGTACTCATTTTACATAGTGTTTACTTCAGATTGTATACTCTATAGTGTTTGTTTTCTTATATAAAGGAAATTACTTCCCTTTCATCGGGATTTATGCATTTAGTGATAGTCGCCAGCCCCTGGCCTATGGAAGGCGGGCTTGGGGTAGTCATGACACGGTCTCCGAGGACGGTTCATGACAATATTGATTATGTTATGATGGAATGATGTTGAAAAAACCATTTCTTGTTCCTATAGTTATACTATGGTGAATGGTTTATGTTTTTTGGCATATGTAAGAATAATTTCATTATGATATGGGTGGGACCTATATCTCCCCCAAATTCCTTTGGTAAAGATTTATATCTAATTTGATAGATATGATTGAAACGACAAGTAAATCTGGTTTAGTGTTGTAGGGCTAGAATGACCAGTAAATCTGGTATAGTAATACATGGATGGAACACCAAATAAAACCATTTTAGTAATGGAATTTTTATACTATTATGGTCTGGCTAGTAATGCATTGTCTAATATGGAAATCATATTTTGTTCTTATTTGATAATCATACTTCTATGTTTTATGCCAATACTATTTTATCTTGGATAATACTCCATTATGATATGTTCCTTAAGTACTATCATGATTTATTTTATAACTCATGGTTTTAATAAACAAAAGTTTTTTTCATGATTTTACGTTTTTATGATTTTGTTATGTATGATGTTTACTATGCTTATCCTTACTGAGCATTTTATCTCACCCTTTTCATAGTTTATATTTTTCATATGATATAAAGAAAGGTTTTACGTTAGAAAAAAGTGGAGATCATTATGGGTTATATTGAAGATCATTCACCAAGTTAGAAGATTATGTTCCATGTTTCAAAAGACACTAAACTAATGGATTGACCCATTATTCCTATGTAATAGTGTCGTTGGGAATTATGAAAAGTCTTAATTAATGAACCCTCATAAATATGATCAGCATTAGACACCCTCCCCATCTCTTATTTATATGGTTCTTGTGGAGAGGTATCAGCATTGCCTCACCAAGAAACGAAGTGCAAAAAAAGTTCAGAGACGTCATACCCTTAGAGGACAGAGCCGGTTCTAGTAGGAGGTGACGGGTGACACCACCCCACAAACTGAAAGACAACGTATGAGCGGCGTTGTTGGATGCTTGTTGTGGGAAAGATGAACACTGACCCACTTCCTCAATCATGGCCGTTCTCTTCTGTTCTTGAGGTAGGGGTTTTATTTTTTTATAATTTCAAATGATTATTGAATCCTTTAATCCACGCTCTTGTTTTCAAGCTATCGCAGAACACGCTGGCCTAACGAACCTGGGTCAAACTCTCTACTACCTTGTAACCCTTGCATTCTACATGGAATATAACTAGCGAGGCAGCACTGATAGGATAAAATGGAGGCAACGTGCCATCACGGGTCGTAGAAGTAGGTTGTGGAACGATTCCATAGAGTTTGGTGGAGCAGCCATCACCGAACAGCCATGGAGGAGGTGCGGCATGCTGTCACATGCTGTCAGAGATCAAGGGGCCACAGTGGCAGCTGCGATTGTCAAAGGAGGCGGTTGACACACTGGCTGACTATGGAAGAGAAGGGCGGTGCGGCCAATGAACTGCTGGAGGACACAGGTCACTGCTTTCCAGCCACGATGGACCAAAGGAGGTAGTTGACACATTGGTTGACTGCAGTAGGAAGAGCAGTGCGTCGTCCGCCAGCGTTGGAGACTGAGGCCATCACCGGCCGACTGCGACGAAAGGCAGGACCCACTCCAGCGGGTCCGGCATGCCACCTGGCAGTGCCACATGGCACTGCCACTGCAGAGGAAACCGAACGGCCCTTTGTAAAACCCCAATATTCTACGGTACGCTTCTCTTGGAATAATGAGATAGCATGTGTTGTACGCAACATCGAGTTCTAACACACCACAACAAATCAAACTACCCGTTTTGAATAGTAATACCTACTTTTTGAAATTTTATAAATTTTATTTTTCAAAATGGACTTCGTTTTTTGATTCGGAATATCGAAATTAGCCTACGGTGAATTTTTGGCATTTTTCTGAAAAACTTCATTTTTTAATTAATAGTGAAACTACTAAGTGGTAGTTAAAAAACTGATTTTTTCATAAAACTTAATTTCACCGATTCTGTGATTGGATTTTCGAAAATCTGAGAGACACGATTAATATCAAGAAGTAAAATGTGGTTCATTAAAATGAAAATAATTTTTGGTGAATAGTAACTTTTTTACTTTTATTTACCACAGTTAAAAGTAAATAGAGTAATTAAGGGTAAAAATGATATTAATATTAACCTAACACATGTCCTAATTCTATTGGACAAGTTTATCTCGACCAAAAACAACCTTAGGAATAAAATATTATCATTTAGGTCCACTTGGATTAGATTAGGACATTTATTATTATTTAATTCAAAGAAGAGGTAAAAGAGTTAAAATCATAGGTTATTTACTAAAACATTTTTAATCTAGGGTTATACATAAGATAAATTAAATTTTAAATATTAATTAGAAAGATACAACGATTTACTAAATAATTATATTTTATTTATAATTTTTAGACATTAAATAATTTAATTTATTTTTGACACAATGAAGATGCAGTAATTACAATAATAGTGAAAAAAGAAAATAATTGATATTATAAATACCCAAATAAATATAATTTGAGACTTTTTATAAATTACACTAATTTTATAGGTTAATATGACATGTTAGGATTGACTTAATTAACATTGTTTGAATAAATCATTCTGTCATGATTTTCACAAAAATCAATTATTGAATAGTGTCAAATTTGACATAAAAGAGTTTTTAAAAAACATATTATATTATTAATTGATATTAAATTCCTAAAAATATATGGTTCATAAACGATACTTATATCATTATAGGTGTATCATTAATGGACCACTTGGGGGTCTCTTTGATGTATATAGTATGTTTATTAACTTTATAATATAAAAATACAAAGTGACATGGTAAATGTCAAACTAATTAACTAATAGTTAAAATGAAAAGATAAGGTTAATATAATCACCCAAACATGTCTAAATTATATTGGTTGAGTGGTTTTCTACCCATACCCACCTTAAACTTTTAATAATACACTTTGGAGCCATTAGAAACCGAATATGAATTTATTATAAAATAATATTTCTAGCATTTCCAAAGGTGTCCCTCACCCCTATTATAAAAGGGAACTCCCCTTCTCATTACTTAACACCTTCAAAGCCTTTTTGTTTGGACAACCCCCGCCCAAATACTCTCTAAACTTCCCTCACTACAACCTAGAGTCGTTATTTTGATCAGAAATCCAACCTAAGGATCCCTTTTGATCAAATCAAATGGAAGAACCCGAAGAAGAGGTAATGTTTTCACCATCCTTTTTCAAATTCATTTCTTCTTCAACTTATTCTTTATTTGTTATTCTCATTATAAAATAATGAATCCAGTATCTCCTATATACAGTAATATTATTATAAATATGGTACAACCATATTCAGTATTTTATCCATCCTTTGAATGACAAGTCACCATACGTGCGTACATACGGCTTACCTTCTCCACGTCGTGGTGTAATTGTTATTCAATATATTATTATTTGGATGGGTATAATAATGATTTTTAATTCATGTAAATAATACATTTAACATGATAATGATTCTGTATATATGATATACAATCCAATTATATATTATTTTAATATCAAAAGAATGATATTGTCGCTTGTGTGTACGAACGGACTACCGTCCCCACGAACGCAATGTGATTCATTCTCCATCGTATCCATTAAAGTATAATTCTCATTTAATGATTAAAAATAATGTTTAAGGACTTGATATTATTCTGTATATGAATAAGATACAACCTATCCATGATAGACACGGCTTACGTAACAAAACATATAAAAGAAAATGAGCAAGTTAACACCCGAAACAACGATAATACAAAGATATTATTAACAAATCAATGTTAAAAGATAATGTATGATACATATTATGTATATGATTCTTGTATAATTTAATAACTATTATTTCACCATTATAAAAGAGGTTAAACTACCCCCAAACAAGGAAAAGTACAAGGTAAAAGTTTATTTCACAATCTCTTCATTATCCAAGGTTGTTTATACGTAATAATCCACTGGAACTTCTTTATCATCCACAGCCATGTTTCTTAAAAATTGTATTTCAAACATTTTTTCTATTTACTAGAATATTCTTTAAAGTCATTTATACCCTTGTTTGACTTTTTATAAGAGGTTTATAAAGGAATCTTTCTATCGTTTTCCAAACAAGGTGCTTTTTAACCTTTTCGACAGAATTAAGGTAAGAATGTTTTTTTAACTTATACGGAGGGTGCATCTATTTTCCGCCATTATAAAATCTTAGAAGCTTCCCTTACAATCTTATACGAAAATTTTCAATGTAAATGTTTTATTTTATAATTATGTGACTCTTAAATGATTTCGTAAAATAATGAGATGTTTCTCTAAAATGATTTTGGATTTCATCTATGTCAACGTCCTTTGATGGATTTTAAGCTTATTTGAAGTTGATTTATTATGAAACAAAACTTCCATATTGTATTGAAGGTTTTTTGATTTGTTTGACTGTGGATGTGTTATTTTTCTACCATTCATTGTTTATGGAGAAAGTATTGACATTTCGTTGTATAGTTTTAATTCAAATGTTTATGTTATGTTTAAAACTGTTCATATGAGGAATGCGTTGGACTTAATATGTGATGGGTGGAGCCTTCTATAGCTCCTCGATGCATCGGTAGGTATAATGAGACAAACTAGTGTCTTGGCACAAGGCCTTGAAAAAATCTTATTTGTAGTCTTGGCACGAGGCCATGGCTATGTGGTTATGATAGTCTGGCATTATGCATTCCATCATTATGAAAGTGGTTATTGATATTGCATGTGATTATTCGATTAGTAGAATATCCATGTGAATAAGTAAATGGAATTATTTCATTTTATTTTTGCCATACGATGTTGAAGTTCATGTTTAAAAGGATTTTTTTAGTTATATATTGCCTTAAATGTTTATTCTTATTTATTAAAGTTTCCACTATATTGTTATCCTTACTGGGCATTTGAGCTCACCCCTTCTTCTATGTTTTATTTTTCCCAGGATGTGAAGAAGTAAATTTTGAATGACCTACAGGGATAGTTTGAGGGGATAAGAGTGTGGAATATGGACACTATGTTGTTGTAGTTTTCATTTTTATGATGCAGTGTAAATCTTTATGAGTATATCTAGTGTTTCCAAGTCTACTAATCTAATCGGTCTTTCAAGACTTGATCTTTCTTGTGATCATGCCAATGTTATGTAATAATGCACCGACTCTGGGTAACTGGGGTCGGGGCATTACAGTTGGTATCAGAGGAAGTTTAGTACAAACCTTGGAAGCTATATTTATATAAACTCTGATTAGAGAACATAGATTTAAGATGGACTTTGAGGATTAGTATAGAAGAACTTCCTAGAATTTTGGTATTGTAGAGATTTTGTGTGTTTTCCAAGCAATACATCCCTGTATGGATACGAGCAGGTAGAGGCGGCTCTGGCACAGATGTACCTAGGGGTAAAACCCAAAAACACCACTAGGAGCTAGACTCGAACGAGAACTGGTGCACGACAACGGGCCTTGCAGCACTCTTGGTTACGACACTCCCAGGGGATATGATTAGGATAACTCTCATTTTTTTTACAAATCATTATGAAGGTTTTATGAGTATATAAATCCTCAATGAAAACATTTTTATGATTATAGATTATATCCATAAATATTTCAATTTATGTTAAGTGTTTTATAAGTATGGAATTATGTATTTTGATTCATAAACTGATCTGGGTTATGCCATTGTTTAGAAATGGTTCCTAGTGGAAGAAATGGAAACTGTATCAATGCACTCACTCCATGTATGGATTTCCCTCCTGCTCAAGATAATTATAGTGGAGTTGGTGATGCAACTGGTGACGATCAACTAATCACCATACTGGGACAACTCACTCAGGTTATGAATAATAACCTTACCCGTATGGAGCACCCTGATCTGCAGTGTGGAAGATCAATGTTAGATCGATTCATGAGGAAACAACCACAAACGTTAAATGGGAGTAAACATCCCTTATTAGATGAGAAATGGATAAATGCCCTAGAGAAAATATTTCTGGCTTTGGGGAGTAGTGAAAGGTAAAAAGTTATCATGGAAGTTTGTCGCCTCACTGGAGATGCTGATCAATGGGTGTCATTGATTCAAAACCCGAAGGAAGATGATGAAGTATCAAATATGGAATGGAGGGAGTTCAAAGATCTATTTTTAGAAAAATAATTTCCTCGTGACCATCAAGAAGATATGGAAAGGCAATTTCTGAGTCTGAGACAAAAGGACGATGATAATGTCGCAATGTATGAGGCTAAATTTACAAGGTTAGCATGGTATGTGGGAGATTACATACGTAACCCAAGAAGTAAGATTGATCGTTTCATTGATGGGTTAAAACCATTTCTCCGTATAGCATTAGTCTCACAATCCTTTTCATCTTACAAAGACATTGTCTCATGTACTATCATGACTGAAAATGAATTCTCAAAGTCTTATGACTTTAAAGAAAAGAAAGAGAAGAAGAGATCTGTTGATCAATATGGGAATGGATATAAGGGGAATAAGGTAATGTTTGAATATCCATCCTTTGGTAAATGTGGGAAGAAACACCCCGGTACTTGCTTAAAGGGAATGGTTGTCTATTACAAGTGTGCTGAAAAAGGACACCAAGCTCGTGATTGCAAAGGGAATAAAGAACTACTAATGTTAAGTGCTATAATTGCAGGGAGATGGGACATTATGCAAATGAATATCCTAATCGTCAGGGGAACTTACCTCAGAAAAGGCCAAGGGATCAAGGCCAAGCTTATGCTATCACTACTGCTGAGATAGAAGCTCCGAAAGAAGTGGTGGCAGGTAATTTAATGGTTTCCTCAAGTTTAGGAAATGATTTATTTGATTCTGGATCATTTCATTGTTTCATATGTTCCCAGTTTGATAAGAAAATTAGATATTTCCAATTTGATTTAATAAGGGAGTTTTCTGTTAAAACTCCTAAGGGAAGTATCACTGCAACAAAGTTTTGTGAATCAGTCCCCATTAGAGCACATAAATCTTCTTTATCTTCTGATCTCGTCATCATACCTATGATTTAGTTTGATATAATCTTCAGTATGGACTGGCTTTCATACTATGATGCAAATATTTATTGTAAGAAGAAAGAGGTTATGATTATTGATGATGATGATAAGGAACACCTTATCTTTAGAGCAGAATCGTCACCACCTAATTCTTATCTAGATCCACCCCCAGTAGCTCAACTAAATACAATTATTGGGGAGGAAGATAATTAAATGACTATGGGTGAGGAAAGGAATTTTCAAATAGAGGATGTACCTATTGTGAAAGAATATGTAGATGTGTTTCCGGACGATTTACCTGGGAATCCTCCAGAACGAGAAGTTGAGTTTTCCATTGATTTAATTCCTAGATCAAGGCCTATATTAATGAACCTTATCGAATGGACACTATAGAATTAGTTGAACTAAATAAACAACTAGAGGAATTGAGTAATAAGGGATTTATTTGCCCTAGTGTTTCTCCATGGGGAGCCCCTGTTCGTTTTGTTAAAAAGAAAGATGGATCTATGGGGTTATGTATCGACTACAGGGAGATCAATGCTATAACAATAATGAAAAAGTATCCCCTACCTCACATTGATGATTTATTTGACCAACTGCATGGACCTAAATACTTTTCAAAGATTGAACATCGATCTGGATACCATCAGTTGTGTCTAAAGAAGGAAGACATTACGGAGATAGCATTTCGAACCAGGTATGTGCATTACGAGTTTACAGTAATGCCTTTTGGATTGACTAATTCACCCTATGTATTCATGGATCTGATGAACAGAGTTTTCAAGGAATATCTCGATAAATTTGTGGTGGTATTTATTAATGATATCTTGGTATAATCCAAATGCTATGAAGATCATGAAAATCACTTTCTCATTATCCTGATGACTCTGAGAAGACATGAATTATATGGGAAGTTTAGCAAGTGTGAATTCTGGATTCAGGAGATTTCTTTTCTTGGCCATATTATCTCTAAATATGGAATCTCTTTTGATCCTTCTAAGACCAAGGCAATACAAAAATGGCCAGTACCGACGAGTATAATTGAGGTATGTATTTTTATTGGTTTAGCAGGTTATTATTGACGTTTCGTCCAGAATTTTTCCCGGTTGGCTAACCCATTAACAAATCTCACACGTAAAGGGGTTAAATTTGTTTGGAAAAAATAGTTTGAAAATGTTTCGAAGAACTGATGAAAAGGTTAGTCAATGCTCCTATATTGACTTTACCATCGGGGAATGATGGGTTCGTTATTTATAGTGATGCTTGAAGAAAGGACTTGGTTGTGTCCTTATGCAGAATGATTGGGTTATTGCCTATGAATCACGATAGATAAAAATTCATGAACATAACTATCCTATTCATGATCTCGAGTTAGCAGCTGTGATATTTTCTTTGAAGATATGGAGGCACTACCTCTATAGTGAAAAATGTGAGATTTATACTGATCACAAGAGTTTGATGTATATTTTATCACAAAAAGAACTCAACATGAGGAAAAAGAGATAGCTTTAATTACTCAAGGATTGTGATTGTACGATACACTACCACCCGGGGAAAGGAAACAAGGTGGAAGATGCTTTGAGTAGAAAAGACCATGGAGTTTTGAACAATATGAGAATTTAAAGGGATCCAATTTTGATAGATCTAGTGAAGATGGACATGGGAATAACCATGGAAGGTGAAACATCAATTCTTTTTCAAATGGTTTCCAAACCATATTTACTAGAAAGGATTCAAAGTTCTTAGACCGATGATGTGGAATTTCAAAAGAAGATTAAAGCTGTGAATGATGGTAGATTGAGAGACATTGTGTATGAAGATGGAATTTTGAAATTTGGGAAGAGACATTGTGTTCCCGATATACCTGATCTAGAAAGGGAATTATTGGATGATTCTCATAGTTCCAATTTCTCTATACACACTGGGAGCACCAAAATTTATAGAGACTTGGAGGAACATTTTTGGTGGGACAACATGAAGATGAAGATTACGGATTTTGTGTCAAGATGTATGGTTTCCCAACAAGTGAAAGCTGGAAGGCAACAGCCTGGAGGAGTCATGCAACCTCTTCCCATACCAGAGTGGAAATGGGACAATATCACGACGGACTTTGTCATGAGGCTACCAAAGAATCCTAGAAGGAATGATGAAATATGGGTTATTGTTGATCGTCTTACTGATTCAGCACATTTTCTTGCTATAAGAGAAGATCTACCACTGGAACATCTAGCAAGACTATATATTAATGAAGTTGTGAGACTTCATGGAGTACCCCTATCGATTGTTTCTTATCGTGATCCCCGTTTTACTTCAAGATTCTGGAAGAGTCTTGAGAAATCCTCGGATACTGAACTTCATTTTAGCACTGCCTACCACCCTCAGACAGACGGAAAATCAGAACGGACTATTCAAACCTTAAAAGACATGTTGAGATCTTGCTCACATGACTTTCAGGGTATGTGGGATCAATATTTACCTTTGGTAGAATTTTCCTATAACAATAGCTTCCATTCGAGTATTCATATGGCACCAAATGAAGCGTTATATGGAAGGAGATGTCGTACACCAACCTGTTGGGTTGACGTTGGTGAAAGAAAACTTTTAGGTCTAGAACTGGTAGAGGAAATAATGGAAAAGGTGAAGGTAATCTAAAATCACATAAAAGCAGCTCAAAGTAGGCAGAAGAGCTATATCGATAATCGAAGGAAGGATTTGGAATTTCAAGTCGGTGATCATGTTTTCCTGAAGGTATCTACATGGAAGGGAGTCATACGTTTTGGAAAGAAAGGTAAATTGAGTCCCAAGTACATTGGACCTTTCGAAATTCTAGAATGAATTGGGGCTGTAGCTTACTGATTGTCAATGCCGCCAAGTCTCTCCAATGTTCACGATGTGTTCCATGTATCTCTGTTGAGGAAATACATGCCTGACCCAACGCATGTACTCACCTATGAGGAATTATAACTGGAACCCGATCTGTCTTATTGCGAAGAGCCCTTCAGGATTATTGATACGAGAGAACAAGTACTGAGAAACTAGATGACACGTCTGGTAAATGTTTTGTGGAGAAACCATAAGATGGAAGAGGCAACGCAGGAACCCGAGGAACTTATGATGAAGAATCACCCGGGTCTTTTCATGCGGTAGTATTCTAGAAATTTCGAGGACAAAATTACTTTAAGGAGGGGATAATGTAACACCACAAGCTTCTACGGTACGCTTCTCTTTGAATAATGAGATAGCGTGTGTGGTACACAACATCCAGTTCTAACACACCACAAAAAAATCAAACTAGTCGTTATGAATAGTAATACCTACTTTTTGAAATTTTATAAATTTTATTTTTCAAAATGGTGTTCATTTTTGGATTTGGAATATTGAAATTAGCCTAGGGTGAATTTTTGGTATTTTTCTGAAAAACTTCATTTTTTGATGAATAGTGAAACTAATAAGTTGAAGTTAAAAAACTGAATTTTTCGTAAAACATAATTTTACCACTTCTGTGATTGGAATTTCGAAAATCCGAGAGACACGGATAATAACAAGGAGTAAAATGTGGTTCATTGAGATGAAAATAATTTTGGTGAATAGTAACTTTTTACTTTTATTTACCACGGTTAAAAGTAAATAGGGTAATTAAGGGTAAAAATGATATTAATATTACCCTAACACATGTCCTAATTCTATTGGACAAGTGTATCTCGACCAAAAACAACCTTTGGAATAAAATATTATCATTTATGTCCACTTGGATTAGATTAGGACATTTATTATTATTTAATTCAAAGAAGAGTTAAAAGAGTTAAAATCAAAGTTTATTTACTAAAACATTTTTAATATAGGGTTATACATAATTAAAATAGATTTTAAATATTAATTAGAAATATAAAAACATTTCCTACATAATTATATTTTATTTATAATTTTTATACATTAAATAATTTAATTTATTTATGACACAATGATGATGCAGTAATTACCATAATAGTGAAAAATTAAAATAATTGATATTATAAATACCCAAATAAATATAATTTGAGACTATTTATGAATTGCACTAATTTTCTAGGTTGATATGACATGTTAGAATTGAATTAATTAACTTTTTTCGAAGTAATCATTCTGTTATGATTTTCACAAAAATCAATTATTGAATAGTGTCAAAATTGACTTAAAAGAGTTTTTAAAGAAATATCATATTATTAATTGATATTAAATTCCTAAAAATATAAGGTTATGACAAGAGACTTATATCATGATAGGTTTATCATTAATGGACCACTTGGGTGTCTCTTTGATGTATATAGTACGTTTATTAACTATATAATATAAAAATACAAAGTGACATGGTAAATGTCAAACTAATTAACTAGGAGTTAAAACAAAAAGATAAGGTTAATATAATGACCAAAAACTATCTAAATTCTATTGGTTGAGTGGTTTTCGACAGATAACCACCTTAATCTTTAAATAATACACTTTGGAGCCATTAGAAACCGAATATGAATTTATTATAAAATAATATTTCTAGCTTTTCCAATGGTGCCCCTCACCCCTATTATAAAAGGGAACTCCCCCTTCTAATTACTTCACACCTTTAAAGCCTTTTTTTCGGCCATCCCCAGCCCAAATACTCTATCAACTTCCCTCAAAACAATGTAGAGGCCTTAGTTTGATCAGAAATCCAACCTAAGGATCACTTTTGATCAAATCAAATGGAAGAACCTGAAGAAGAGGTAATGTTTTCACCACCCTTTTTCAAATTCATTTCTTCTTCAACTTCTTCTTTCTTTGTTATTAACATTATAAAATAATGAATCCATTATATCCTATATACTTTAATATTATTATAAATATGGTACAACTATATTCAGTATTCTATCCATCCTTTAAATGACATGTC
Organism: Viscum album; assembly: GCA_963277665.1. Lineage (NCBI taxonomy): Eukaryota > Viridiplantae > Streptophyta > Magnoliopsida > Santalales > Viscaceae > Viscum > Viscum album. The sequence continues at coordinate 1,953,662,523 of OY728127.1, read as the reverse complement.
ACCATACGTGCGTACGTACGGCTTACCGTCTCCACGTCGTGGTGTAATTGTTATTCAATTTATTATTATTTGGATGGGTATAGTAATGATTTTTAATTAATTTAAATAATAAAAGTAACATAATAATTATTCTGTATATATGATATACCATCAAATTATATATTATTTTAATATCAAAAGAATGATATTGTCACTCGTGCGTACGAATGGACTACCGTCTCCACGAACGTGATGAGATTCATTATCCATCATATCCATTCAAGTATAATTCTCATTTTATGATTAAAAATAATGTTTAAGGACTTGATATGATTATTTATATTAATAATATACAACCTATCCATGACAAACACGACCTACGTAACAAAACATATAAAATAAAACGAGTAAGTTAACACCCGAAACAACGATAATACTAATATATTATTAACAAATAAATGTTAAAAGATCATATATGATATCATATTAATTTATATGATTCTTGTATAATTTAATAACAATTATTTCACCATTATTCAGGAGGTTAACTTACCCCCAACCAAGGAAAAGTACAGGGTAAGGGTTTATTTCGTCATCTCTTCATTATCTGAGGTTGTTTATACGTAATAATCTACTGGGACTTCTCTATCATCCACATCTATGTTTCTTAAAAAATGTATTTCAAACATTTTTAATATTTACTAGAATATGGGTTAAAGTAATTTATACCCATGTTTGACTTTTTATAAGAGGTTTATAATTGAATATTTCCGTCATTTTACAAACAAAGTGCTTTTTAACCTTTTCGGCAGAATTAAGGTAAGAATGTTTTTTTAACTTATACGGAGGGTGTGTCTATTTTCTGCCATTATAAAATCATCGAAGCTTCCCTTACAAGATTATAAGAAAATTTTCAATGTAAATGTTATATTCTATAATTATGTGACTCTTAAATTATTTCAAAAAAGAAATAGATATTTCTCTAAAATGTTTTTTGATTTCATCTATGTCAACATCCTTTGATGGATTTTAAGGTTATTTGAAGTTGATTTATTATGAAACAAAACTTCCATACTGTATTTAATGTTTTGTGATTTTTTTCACTGTGGATTTGTTATTTTTATACCATTCATGGTTTATATAGAAATTATTGACATCTCGTATGCTAGTTTCAATACGAATGTTTATGTTATGTTTAAACCTGTTCATATGAGGAATACATGGGACTTAATATCTGACGGGTGGAGCCTGCTATAGCTCATAGATGCATCGGTAGGTCTCATGAGACAAACTAGTGTCTTAGCACAAGGCCTTGACAAAATCTTATTTGTATTCTTGGCATGAGGCCCTGGTTATGTGGTTATGATATTCTGGCATTATGCATTCCATCATTATGAATGTGGTTATTGATATTGCTTGTGATTATTCGATTAGTGGAACATCCATGTGAATAAGTAAATGGAATTATTTCATTTTATTTTTTCCATACTATGATTAAGTTCAATTTTAAAAGGATTTTTTTAGTTATACATTGCCTTAAATGTTTATTATTATTTATTAAAGTTTCCGCTATATTGTAATCCTTACTAGGCATTTGAGCTCACCCCTTCTTCTATGTTTTATCTTTCCCAGGATGTGAAGAAGTAAATTATTAATGACCTTCAGAGATAGTATGAGGGGATAAGAGTGTGGAATATGGATAATATGTTGTTGTAGTTTTCATTTTAATGATGTAATTTAAAACTTTATTTTTATATCTAGTGTTTCCAAGGATACTAAAATAATCGGTCTTTTGAGACTTGATCTTTCTTCTGATCATGACAATGTTATGTAATAATGAACTGAATCTGGGTAACTGGGGTCGGGTCGTTACACACTCACTACTGTTTGGAAACACCAGGGGTCACTCCCCTGGGTGGCAGCTCAGACAGGACCTGCTGTAGGGGGATGATCCACACCCCCTGTGGGTCGCGCCTCACATGGCCATTCCGCCTACCCAGCAGGCGGCATGCCTAGCAGGCCACACCCTTCATGCGAGCTGGTACACCCCCTTGCGGGCCAGACCGCACCCCCTTTGGGCTAGGTCAGACCACAGCCCCGAGGGCTAAGCCCACCATGGCCCAGCCCTTCTAGGCCAGGTCGAACCGAATAGGGTCGGGTCACATAGGTCGGGTCAGATCGGACCCGGGCCCAATTGGACCCCAAAACACTTAAAGGGTCATAACATGAGAACTGGATGTCCATTGGAAAAACTATATATGGTTCTTGTATCCTTGGATCGAGACTGTCCTTTTGGTATACTCTACATGATTTTGGGAGACAGTTGGAGTATGACTGGGTTGGATCGAACTTGAATCCAACCGGGATGTCAGAACTAAAACACATATAACTCACAGACTAAGCATCTGATTAACGCACAGTATGTCACATTGGAACCCTTATGACATGGAAGAACTTTGTGTTACTCCATTCTGGAGCATATAAGAGGTCGAGGTATGACAGATATTTTGAGGGGAAGATTCTATGGAACTCGAGCACACCAGATGTGAGGAATGCAATTGCAGGCTGAAATTTAAAGAAAGAATATCGATCCTAAGTGGGTTAGAATCTATCGATCCTGTGTGGGTCAACATCTATCAGATAATGTGTGGTTCAGTGCTCAATGATCTTATGTGGGTCAGTGCATACCGATCCTATGTGGGTCAGATCCTGTGTTGGTCAGTGGGGGTTATTACCAATCAATCCTGTGTGGGTTAGAAGTTGTGCTTCTAAACAAAATAATATGATCTAGCCTTATGACTAATATTCTGTACTTTTGTTCTTAAGTTACAACTCTTTTAGTTGAGTCATTTATCTTCATGGTAGTAATTTCATGTTGTACCTATGTGGTACTTATATCTTCATGTTGTTACCTGTGTGGGAATTCTATGTTCATCGTGTTGTCTTCGTGGTGTTACCTGTGTGGTACTTCTATCTTCATGGTGTTACCTGTGTGGTACTTATACCTTCATGGTGTTACCATTGTGGTATTTTTCCCTCATGTATGATATGAGCATATCTTAATAACTTCGGTATATGTAAAACCCTGACCCCAAAAGCCCATAGTCGGTGAATTATTTTAATAAATTTGCATGAATACAAGGAATCGAGTCCCAAATGACTGATCAGTTTAGCCCTTTGGGAAAATAAATTACATACATGAACAATACATTACACATTAAAAGATAATAGACAGTGTAAATGATCCTTTGAGACCACCATTAATCCCAGAGTTTAACCCTACTTATCAATCATAAAACACTTCATGGAATCTGGGGAAAATGAAACATAATAATGGGGTGAGCTCAAACACTTATAAAGGGTAATCAATACAATAGAAGATAACATAAATATTATGCATGGTGAATAATTGATACCACATTCCTTTACCAATAATAAACATGAATACTTTTATGGAAGTAATATGAGGTGAGTAACCAATTCCATAAGAAAACATAGTAATTGGTATTCTACTAGTTGAATAACCACATGAGCCATAAATATTATTTTAATAATGAGGGAATGGATAATTCCATACATTCTGGAACATTTTTCCAAGGCCTCGACCATGATGTCTAAAAATGATTAAGGTATCAGCCAAAAACATCTATCAAATTGGGAAAGGCCTCAGCCAATTCCACATCTAGTTGTCTCATGAGACCCACCGATACATCGAGGATCTATAGCAGGCTCCACCCGTCACTTAATATGTCCATTACATTCCTCATATGAAAAGGTTAAAACATAACATAAATATTCATATTATAACCAGTATACAAAATGTCAATACTTTAACCATAAACCATGAATGGTATAAAAATATAACATCCACAGTCAAACATATCATAAATCATTCAATACAATATCAAATTTTGTATTATAATAAATAAAACTCAATCAAAAATAATAATTAGTAAAGGATGATGACATAGTTGAAAATGGAAAGAAAAACTTTTTGAGAGAAATAACCTTTTTGTAAAATCATTTAAATGTCACACATTTATAAACGATTTAATTTAAAAGAGATTTTTGAATAAAAGTTTCCCATACCACTTTGAATATTTTTGAACGAATTATCATTTTAAAACATTCATGTCCATATAAATAAATCCTTAAAATCATTTTGAAAACATGGACATTAATTAAAAATATTTAGAAAGATAAATCTTTAAAACATCTAAAATTTTGATCTTGATAAAGAGTACCTTTCACAAATCCTCAAAATATTCATTTTGAAATCATTTTTATGAAAAATTGACATGGATGATAAAAATATCCTAGTAAATACTCACACATAAATAATCTCGGATAATAATGAGATTGAGAAATTTAACCTTACCAATTTGGTAACATACAAAACATACACCCCATGAAATAATTATCACACAATGAATATGTAATTACACATAAATTAAATTTTATTACAAAAAGAATATAATTATGGGCAGTACACACACCACACAAAAGGTAACTGTGGAAATATAGTATGACTCTCACAGGAATAAAGAGTGAGATGAAAACCCCTTACCTTGCACTGTCCTTTAGTCGAGGGTAAATTCAGCCTCCTATATAAAGATTGTAGTATGTTATTAAATTATAACAATACCATATTAATATATACAATATCATACATGATTCATTTATGACATTATACTACCCATTTGATAATAAAATCCAAGTTAAATTAACATTTCAGGTAAAAATCGCTTTCTTTATCATTTGTGTTTTAACTTGTTACTCTTGATTGTATCACTTAGATCGTGATTTAAATACTTCAAGAATATAAAACATGATTTATATATCATATATATTTAGAATATAAATATTAATAATAGACATATATATGAAATGGATAACACCGTTTATGGAGACGGTAGTCCGTACGTACGCATAAACGCTGTTTCCGTTTTCATATAGTATTGAATAGAAGTAAGTGAATAAGATATATGTGAGTACATAAATACATATATATAAATATATATATCTCTAGTATCATTATTATTTCATATATTACATACTTATATATATTTTTATAATCTTCGATGAATGGTGAACTTGAGAATTAATCTCATCGCGTCGTGGAGACGGTAATCCGCACGTATGCACGAGCGACAATATAATTTCCTTAAAGGTGTGGAATTGGATGATATATCATTTATACTGAATCATTATCATATTATATTTATTATTTACATCAATTACACATCATTATTATACCCATCCAAATAATAATTTATTGAATAACAATTTCACCACGACGTGGAGATGGCAAGTCATACGTACGCACGTATGGTGACTTGTCATTAAAGGATGGATTGAATAATGAATATTGTTGTACCATATTTATAATAGAATAACATTATATAGAAGATATTGGAGTTATTATTTTAGAATTGTAACAAAAAATAAAGAGTAAGGGGAAGAATAAGAGAACTTGAAAGAGGGTGGTTAAATCATTACCTCTTCTTTGGGTTATTCTTTTTTATTTGATCAAAAGGGCTCCTTAGGATGGCTTTCTAAAAAAAGGAAGGACTCTATTATGAAGTTAGGATATTTGAGAGGGTATTTGGGCAGGGTATGGCCAAGCCAAATGGCTTAGAAGTTGTTAATTATAGTGAAGGGGGAGTACCCTTTTATAAGAGGGGTGAGGGGCACCTTAGGAAAAACATAAAACACTATTTTATAATAAAATAATATTCGGTTTTTAATGGCTAAAAAATGTATTATTTAAAGCATAAGGTGGGTATGGGTCAAAAACTACTCAACCAATAGGTTTTATACAGGTTTGGGTCACCATATTAACCTTAACATTTAGATTTAACTCTTAGTTAAATAGTTTGGCATTTACCATGTCTCTTTGTATTTGTATATTATAAGGTTAATAAACATACAATAAAATTCCAATTAAACCCAAATTGGTCATTAATGTCATATATATTATTATATAAGTCTTTTGGCAAAAATTTAGATTTTTAGTCCTATTATATCAATTAATAATATAATATGTGTTTTAAAAACTCTTTTATGTCAATTTTACACTATTTGGTATTTTATTTTTTATAAACTCATAAAAGAATTATTACTTCGAAACAAATTCACATAATCAACACTAATATGTCATATTAATCTAGAAAATTAGTGTAATTCATAAAAATACTCAAATTAAATTTATTCGGATATTTATAATATCAATTATTTTAATCATTCATTAATACGGTAATAACTGCTTCATCATTGTGTCATAAATTAATTTAATTATTTAATGTCTAAAAATTATAAATAGAATACCATTATGTAGGAAGTCGTTTTAGATTTATAATGAATATTTATTGTCTGATTTATCTACACAATAACCCAATTTAATTTCTTTTTATTTATTAAACATTGATTTTACATCTTTTAACTCTTCTTTGAATTAAATAATAATTAATGCCCTAATATAATCCTAGTGGACCTAAAGGATCATATTTTATTACATAGGTTGTTTTTGGTCAAGTTACAATTATGCAATAGAATTAGGAAAGATGTTAGTGTAATATTAAATTCATTTTTACCTTTAATTAACCATTTTACTTTTAATAGTTTTAAATAAAAGAAAACGTTACTATTAACCAAAAATTATTTTTGTCTTATTGAACAACATTTTTCTTGTTGATATCAACAGTTTTTCTCAGATTTTTGAAATTCCACTCACAGAAGTGGTAAAATTATCTTTTATGTGAATTTTCAAATTCTCCTCGGTGGTGGGTAAAAGACGGTGAAAAGTTCAATAAAATTTTTATATATCTAAACTTATTATTAAATTACTCCAACGAAATATTTTGAACATATATAGGTATTATGTATCTGTTTTTACCTAAAATAAATTTTAATAAAATAAATAATTATTAAAATAAAAATTCTCTTTTAACTAATAACTTATGTTTTTCACTATTCATAAAAAAATGATGTTTCTCAGAAAAGTACCAAAAATACATCCTAATCTATATTTGATATTCTGAATTGAAAAATTATTTCTATTTTACCAAATAAAAAACATATAAGTTATATTAGTTAATTGAAAATTAATTCCCATTGTCAAAACAAATAGCGTGTTTTTAAGCTATAATATCTATCAAAATATTAACACTTGTTTATGTCCAATTTCAAAGTGAAATTAATTATAATGACCTAAACTGTATTAAATGATAAAAATATAATTTAATTATACTTCAAAACCAATCAAATGAATAATTTAACACTATAAATTATTTCGATTAAAAAAGTTTTTTTTATTAAATTGTAGTATTTTTAAGTATTCCCCCAAATATGAATATTATCAGAAGAATACCAAAATTTTATCAAAACTCAATTTTTATCTCCCAATTCTAAAGAAGAAGTTTATTTTATCAAATTGAATGTATAAAAGTTTCAAATATTGGATTTAAAAAGTGTTCACCCTAAAAAGGCTGTAAAATTTCATTTTATGAAAAATACTTCTTTTATCTGAAAAAATGAATTAGTTCTTAAATTATATCTAAGAAACTAATAATATGGATTTTAAAATTATAAGGATTATATATAGATCAAAATTCAGTTAATACTCTTCATAACTACTTTTGAACGACTAGTTTGGTAAGTTGTGGTGCAATTGAACTCGGTGTTGCGTGTAGTTCAGGTTATTGAATTACTTTGAAGAAATAACATACTATGAAATATTGGGGTGTTACAAATATGTATGAGATTATACCTGAGCATATTTGATATCTATTGCTTCGTGCTTCAGATGGAGGTCTTTGTGGATTTTCTTTTGTGGAACCTAGGGAGACCTAAGGGGGCCTTGGGGTCCCTACTGAGTATTGGTATACTCACCCATGTACGAGCTTCACCCGCACCTTATTATGTATTGTGTATATGATGGACAACATTGATCAAGACTGAGGGAGTTAGGACCAGACGGTGCTCGGAGGTGGACCTTTTTGCATGATGTGACGCAGGGACTACTGATTGTGATCTGTACCTACACATCAAGTAAGATACATGGTGGATGATCTAGGATCTATTTCTAACTTTTTAGTTTCATTTATTACTTTCCAAATGTACATGTACTTTTTTGGGGCTTGTACTTTGTCCCCTTTACATTCATAACACTTTTACTACATTAGTTTACATCGTGGTTGCTAATTATTGTGTTCATGGACTGTGTGTCTATACAGGATAGTAGTAATGGAATTCCCGTTTTAGGGATATGCATTTCCAATGCTAGTTTCTATCCCCTAGCCTATAAAAGGAGGGATTGTGGTAGTATGGGCCTCGGCCCTGAAAGACGAGTTGTGAAAAAGTGGAATCAGAGGAGTTGGTTCTACTAATGAACTAGGAATCTGATCTTTTTTTTGTGGAAATAGTGTTGTGTGTTAAGAGTGTGGTTTTCAGTTTAGGGGATCTAGTGTTGTTGTGGGGGCTAACATATCCATACCCCAGGACCCCAAATTTTGATTTCTAGCTTTGTGCACGGAAACTTTGATTGCACTTGATTTTGAGAAGTTTTTTTCTTCTTGTAATCTCTTTGAGTCAGCTCACTCGGTATAACTTATTGACCACGACACACCTGTTTTCTTCTAGGATGCTGCCACATAGACAGTCATCTAGAATTCATGAGATTTTACACAATTATGACCAACCGAGCGATGAGGCCTCAGTGTCGGGCCCTCTTACGGCGTTAACACCTTCAAGTGGTGTACAATTAGCACCACTACCCATATGGTAGCCATTTCTACCAGCCCCACCACCAGAGGATGAATTCCATCTGAGCATGTTTGATGAGATACATTGAAAAATCCTCTAAGGTTATGAGGTGTGATAGACCCGTAGGAGGCTGATGACTGGCTGTAGGCTGTAGCCAGAGTTTTTTGCCTGGTTGGGACACCAGATGACCTTACGGTGATCATAGCTTCTACTCTTTTTCAAGCAGTAGCAGGGAGATGGTGGAGCTTGATTATCTAGATACACAACGAGGTGACCCTCATTTGGGTGGGCTTTGAGATCATTCTGAGGGTATATTTCTTCCAATCAACTCTACACTCAATTCATATACAGGAGTGGTTGTAGTTACAGTAGGGTAGCAGGACTGTGGCGCAATACTCGGCAAGGTCCACTGATCTCTCCTACTACTCCATCGACATGGTGTGGGACACTTTCATCAGTGCCCATACCTTTGAGCAGTTTCTCTAATAGGATATCAGAGCATCGATGATATCACTATGCATTTCGAATTAGGATGGGGTGCTATAGAGAGAACTATTGGTAGAGATCTTCCTAGTTGAGAAGGCACTGACAATGAGATCCACCACCTGAAGTCAGGTAGCAGAGTCATCTGTAGAAGGCAGTAGGCAAATGACATAGGGGCCCAAGTAGGCCATACCTTCTGGTGGATGACCTAAGGATACATGGTTTGTGGTGCAAGACTCACAGGATAGTGTGGGGGAATTAGGAGTAGGAAATGATAATCATGCAGTGGGAAGGGTCACATGGCATGCGACTGCCGGACCCGCTATTCAGAAGACAAAAATACAGTCAAGGGGCCACCAAGGCAGAGGAAGAGATTCATTTGGGGAGGTCAATAGGCAGCATGTAGACATGGAATTGGATCTAGTGGTGCAGCATGCGTTGGGGTGGTGATTCAAGGTTCTACCGCCACCACCTCTAGGTGGTCCACCCCGACCACAGGGAGCAGGTGGATAGTGATGAGCTCACCTCTAGGAAGCTGAGGCCTATGACCAAAACGCTCCAAATATGATTAGAGGTATGATCTATGTCTACTCCACCTTAGCTGAAGTACTAATTGACACAAGTTACCGTCACTCAATTTTTGCCACGACCCTCGTTCAGATATCGAAGATTCCAGTTGAGTCCTTAGGTCGATTCTTAGAGCTAGAGATTCCAACCAGAAAGTATTCAGTGATTACACACTGGTAAGTTGTTTGAGCTTAATCTTTGAGGTGATAGATTTTTCTATGATCTTTTATAAGTGTTGTCGAGTCCTTACGACATCATATTGGTTATGTACTTGTTTTCCACAGTCCATACTCAATTTGATAATATTAGGCGCAAAGTGTGTTGTGTCTGTGAGAACAGGATCAGGTTTTTCTTCACTGGAAAGAAGGGAACCTTTGCAGTATAGAATGGACTTACCCAGAAGAGTGTGAAACTGATCATAGATCAGCTGGCTAGCCTTCCCCTTAGAGATAATGATGTTGACAGTTCGAGAAATCAAGTATTAGTGGACTAGTAGGCTAACGTCTTTCATGACGATGTTTTGGAACTAAATTTCTGCATAAAGGTATAATTTTACATAGACTTATTCCCTAGGATTGTATTGATATCTACACATGAAAATAGGATGGATCCTATAGAGATTCATGAGTTATGGGTATAGTTATAGGACTTTTAGAGGAAGGGTTACATAAGTCCCAGTGTTTCTCCATAGGCAGCCCCAATTTTGTTCTCTAAGAAGAAAGATTGATGTTTGAGACTCTGTATGGACTATCAACGCATGAACCAGTTGAATGTGAAGAACAGGTATCCAATTCCAAGGATTTATGATCATTTTCATTAGCATAAAGGAGGTCGTTGGGTTTCAAAGATAGACATCAGATAAGGGTATCATCAGCTAAGGGTACAAGATGAGGATGTGAAGAAGATGGCCTTCATATGTCGGTATGGACACTATGAATTCTAGGTTATTAAATTCAGTGTGACCAATTCCCTAACAGTGATCATGAGGCTTATGAAAAGGAATTTTGACCCATATCTTGACTGCTTTTTAGTGGTCTTCATTGATGTCATCTTCATATACTCAGTGACATAGGAGAATCGTGCCTATTATTTGTAGAAAGTTCTGGATATAATCCTAGAGCACCAACTTTATGGGATGATCTCGATGTTCTAGTTCTGGATATGGGAGGTCCACTTTCTGAGACACGTTATCTTGAGGGCTGGAGTTGTAGTGGATCTATCGAAGATTGTGTATGTCATGAACCAACTCGGGTCAACCCTAAACCGATCCCCCGAGCTGGTCCGCGACATGGCCTGAGAGGCATTCCCGATTCACCTGGGCTGGCGACAAGTTCTATGGCATCAATAGAGGCTATGGGAACTATTTCACCTAATAAAAATATATATTACAGAAGAAATAATACAGACCAGTTCAGAATAAATAAACCAAGTTATGTGACTAAACAAGAACGAAAGAAAATAAAACCGACCGAACATGTTGTCTGAACTAACTCTATGTGACCTCGCGGGTAACTCTCTGACTCAATAAAAAACCATATCCCATGGTGAGCACACTCAAGGTGTAGTCTACATAAACACTAAAAATATAAAAGAAATATTGGTGTGAGTATTGAAACTCAATAAGCTAGCTCGATATACTATTTCCCAATGTAATACCTTTAAAATTTAAGAGATATCAATTCTATGTTTGAACTACAATATACTAAAGCATACATTTCTGCAATTTCTACTTGAAAACAAAGTACAAACCATTTCCCTTAATCATTAAAAACATAGTTTCTAACACATAAGTGTTACCATGTTACTTTATGTGGAAAGAGATCATTTAATTTGAAACTCACACTAAAAGGTTCAAAACACATCTGCAGTTTAAAAAAGACATTTTTCATAAGAGTTTGAAAACAAAAAAAAATCAATTTCCCAGAAAAACACAACTCAAGAGAACCAAATGAATCATATAGAAAGGGAAATGTAAATAAGTAAGCAAGTATCTCAACAACAGTTCAAATAGCTAAAAGCCACTAGACATAGATGAACCTAAGAGATCAAGAATAATCTAGACGACACTAATACATACGACCCCATATACTGTATCATGCCACATACGATGAAATATAATGCTCCAAAATGCTCGGAAAGACTTTATTAGGTAGGCCGAGGGAAATTCCCATAGCAATAAACCCAAACTTATCCGCCTACTATGGGCCACTAGTCTGCAGCATCACCTACCAGTGCAATACATGTCTCAGACAATTCATTAAATATGTCAGGTTCGTATGTCACATTAATAAACAGAGGTGATCCAACAGATGTCTCCAAGAATCAAATCACATCCCATTTCTTTAATGATAATATTTCACAGCAGGTCTCACCCTGTGTCTCCACAAGTATTTCCCTCATGCCTTAATTTCAAGAAATGAAAGGGTTCCAAACAGAGGAAACAATATAATGAAACTTGAGGATTTCATACCGAGGACATCCCATCCATCCCATGTCCATGAGCTATGAGTAATATCCATGGGGGTTTTACAATAAACACTTTACATCATTTTTTGAAAGTGGCCAAACAGGCCATTAAACATTATTTCCAAAAACCAACTTTTATTAAAGGTACAATTTCGTAATTTCAAAAAGAGATGTAATAAAATAATATAACACATCCGAATATTGATTAAACACATTTAATATAGTTAGACTACTCACTCAACACCCGACCATTTTTAATAAAATGCCAAAACATGTTAAAACAATATACACACTTTTGTAACAGCCAAATGACTTGGAAAACCACCGAAAGATCTGAAAAAAAAATATTTTGCACACTGATGATACATTTATAGAATCCAACACATTATTTTACAGCACATTTTACTCTGAAAATCCAATTAGGCATTTTATAAATATATCAAAGCATGCGTTGTTGAATAAAACAATTTCAATTTAACACCCAATGAAATATAAACCCCAATCTGCATGCCATACTTTTATTTAAATCATTGATCCTAGTTTTTAAATTTACAAACCATGTGTGTAAACTTTCGGTATTCATAATTCGACACAATGCACAAACCATTCATCAAATGGAAAGCTACTTTTGAAATAGAACGTACCCAAAAAATATCCTCCTTTATAATTCTCACCACCAAAATAATTTAATCAATGTTGAGCAATTTATAAAACACTAATCCAGAGGAACAAAAAAGTTCTACATCTAAACAAACTGAATTTTACACAAAAATACTACTTTATAATAAACCGCATAATAAGACCATATTGAACAAGAATTCAAATGTAGACCACATACTAAGTGACTAACCACAAGGTCACACAAAAATATTTAACATGTATACTATTGTGGAGAACATAGATTTAAATATTCTTAAATTAAAAATGGAAAGTGCTAGGGAATTCCTACCTCGGATTTGTGGTGTGACGATAATGCAACTTCGGAAGCAAGGTGCGACGATGATGCTCACTCAAAAATACCTTGTACAGGTCCTAAATTACTAAATCTACAAATATAAAAATTAATAAATAAAAATCATAACAAAACTAAGAAAAATGACACAATACAATGGAGGAGGGTAAACCATAGGGATTGAAGTTCATGCCGGATGGAGTGGTGCACCATCAGGGAGACACGCTGGAAAAGGCGACACACCGGACTGTTTATGTCGGCGGGTGAGATTTCAGTGCACACGGGCAGGCCGCTGGGGTTGTGCACACGCCAGACAGGAGGTCACCGTGATGGGAATAAGGGGTGCGCTGCAACGAGAAGGTTCAAGGCCAGGCAACTGGGTCCAATGATGAGGAAGTGTTACAGGTGCGTTGTCTGAGAGGTCGAGGTGGGCTGGATGGGAGGAGGGTGCTGGGTGCGCTGAGTAAGGAAATTGGTTGAGGTACAGGGGGGCTGCGATGGGGAGTGCAGGTGGTGGAGCTGGCGTTTTCTGGGTGAGGTCGGTGAGGGTCCCCAACGGGGCGACCGAATAAGAGCCATGGGTCGGCGCACAGAGGGAGGCAAGGGGGAATCCGCCGTTGTGACCAACTGGAAGTATGAGTCTGGGGGTTCATTGGATTTTCTATGCTACAAGGTGGCATATCTTCTGGAGCCAGCACAAGGTGGTGACGTAGGGTGGCGGGTCGCATTGCGGGCGAAGGCCGGCTGTAGGTTGGGAGGAGAGGCGGTAGGGACTCGCAGTGAGAGTGCAGGCAGAGGCGAGGCCGACGGATTGGGTGTGTGGGACAGAGCAAGGTGGAGCGCGGGGTGATGAGTGGGAGTTGGTGGGGGTAGTGCTAGCTAGGGCTGGATCCATTTAACAGGGAAGAAGGAAAAAAACTGGGGCACGGCTAGTGTGCAAGGGAGGCTAAGGGGGAAGCCTGCTGTGACAGGGGGGTCTCCTGCTTGTGCCGTACACCAAGGGGAAAACGGGGGAGAGGGGAGGGTTCTCTGAAAACCCTAAAAAGGGTGTTAAAAAAGGTAATAAAATAAAATAAATAAATAAAAACAATAAAAACAATATATATATATATATTAAACTTATAATAACATTAATGAATCTAATAATAATAATAATAATAATAAAAGGAATAATAATTGTTATTATATGGAAAAAATAACAGTGATAATAATAATATTAATAATAGTAATATAGAATAATTCTAATAAGAAAATCATGATGATAAAAATTAAGATAATGAAAGTATTTATTTGATTTTAATAATCATAAAGATCTTAGTAACAAAAATTTGAAATGACGAAATTCACGTATGTTCTAATTGAAAAATCATTTATTTTCATTTTCTGAGGGTGGGTGGTCATACCGATACCCGGGCGGAGCAATGTAGGGTTTTTGAAATGTGCTCCGCTCCTTCCCCCAACAACGTCTAACCTTAAACGCACAACTATTTTATCAAAACTCAAAAACTTCGTCTGAGACTCACCTCGAACCCCAGTAAAAATATTTAAAGGCCGAAAAATAATTAAAATAAAATATTATCATAGGTTGGGGTGTGACAGAGGAAGTAATTTCTTGGGAACCACACAGAAGTGTGACCGAGGTGTGGTGTTTTTTGTAGTTGGATGGATACAACCATATATTTGTGCTAGATATTTCTAGAGTTGAATAACCCTTTTCAGAATTGATGAAGAAGGGACAACAATTTTTATGGACAGAGAAAAACCAACAGAGTTTTCAGGAGATGAGTCAGATACTAACGAGTTCCCCCATCATGAGGCAAATAGAATATTGCTTTGGGTATTTAGTCTACTAAGATGCATTGGGGACCAGGCATTGGTGTTTCTTGATGTAGGGGTGAGCAGTGACTGCCTACAGCTCACGACAGCTTAGGAAACATGAGAAAAACTATGCTAACAATGACATGGAGTAAGAAGCAGTAGTCTTTTCCTGAAGATGTGGTGACATTACTTGATGGGAAAATTTTTTACAGTGTACACCAATCATAATAGTCTCATGTATTTATTCTCACTCAAGTACATGAAACTGAGACAACAGATATGGCTAGAGTTCCTCATGGACTCTAACATTGAGATAGTCTATATTACTAATAATGGGAACGTGGTAGCAGATTCTCTCAGTAGAAGGTTTGGTATGTAGTTTCTTAATGTGGTGACATAGCAGCTAGCCAGGTGGCAGATATCCTTCATGGATAGGGATGGAGAAGGACACCTCTAGTCTATGACATTCACTCACCCACTTCTTCAGCGAGTTCGAGAGGTGCTGCTTGGGGATATTGACTGTGAGTCTTGACGTGCCCAGATATCATTTTGACAAGCACCTGATGGATTTTCTATAGATGGAAATCACGTCATTCTATTCAGAGGACGTACCATGGAACTAGTGGCTCTATGGGAGGAGGTGTGGAGGGAGTAACATACGTCCCCTCTGGCGGTACATTCTAGTGTGGAGAAGATGTACCATGACCTCAGACTTTAGCCATGGTGGAAAGGGATGAAGAAAACAATGGAGAAATTTGTTCCACGATGCCCCACAAGTCAGTAAGTGAAGGCCAAGAATCAGGTTCCAACAAGATTAGTGTAGCCACTAGTGGTACTAGAGTTGAAGTGGGATGTAATTTCTATTGACTTGGTGACATGGATTCCACATATTTCTAGGGGAAATGATTCCATCTTGTTGACCATTGACTGAATCACCAAGTCAGCCCACTTCCTACCTATCTGAGATTAGGGATCTGTAGAGGGTTTGGGATGCCTCTACGTAAAGGAGATTGTGTGAATTCTTGGGGTTCCATTGATGATTGTCTCTGACGATGACACAAGTTTTACTTCTTGGTTGTGGAAGGGATTGCCAGAGGTGTCTGAGAATTATCTACGTTTGAGCACTGTCGTTCATCTTCAAATGGAAGGTCAGACGGAGCAGACCATTTTGAAGTTTAAGGACATGCTCTATGGATGCGTCAAAGATTTTAGTCGTAGTTGGGAGGATCCCTTACCGATGGTGGACTTCACATACAACCACAGCTATCACAACACCATCAGTATGCCACCATTTAAGTCCTTGTATGATTGACCATACAAATCACCACTATGCTTGACATACCTGGAGGAGTCATTAATTATGGGTCTAGAGTTGGTATGGTCTACCACTGAGAAGGTGCAAATAATCTAGAAGCATATGAAGACTGCACATAGTGGGAAGAAGTCTTATGCTAATAGGATATGGATACCTTTGGAGTTCTTGGAGTGGGACCACCTATTCATATGGGTCTCTCCTCGATGGGGACTACAGAGATTTGGTCGAGGCAGGAAACTCTCACCGAGGCATATTGGACCATTATTGAATCTTTGGAGGATTGGCGAGGTGGAATACTGCTTGGAACTACCATCATAGTAGGAGAGGGTGCATGAAGTCTTCAACATATCCCAGCTTAGGAGATATGTGCATGACCCATCTCATATCATCAACCATGGCGAGATGGACATTATTGATGGGGAGACATTTATGGAGGTTCTAGTAGATATTTAGGATCGATTGGAGTGAGTTCTTCATGGGTGGTCGTTACCTCTGGTGCGCATTCGCTGGCAGCACAAGAACCTCTAAAAGAGCACTTTGGAGTAGGAGGATCAGATTCATGCTTAGTACCCACATTTGTTTTCTTAGTCTATATTGTGGATTTCAGGGATGAAAAGCCCTAAGGTGGGGATAATGTAATGACCGTGATTCTCTATATATTTTTTTAATTATATGGAATTATTACGAGTCTCGGAAAATTGACGGCGCGTGATTCTGATGCCTGGTTTGCCCGAAATGAATTTCTGAACATTTATTACAGTACATTCAGTAAATGCACGAGCGTAGTTTTATAAATTTTGAACTAGTTCTCAGATTAAAAATCTAAGGGCACCGTTGAATCCGCAGTGCTGAGATTCGCTAAAGGGATGCTTCATTCCAACTGCTATAGGTTTAGAGAAAAAGTTATATTTTGGTCATTTTATAATAGAATAACTAAAAAAACATTTATATTTTATTCTTTCTTTACGTCCAAAATAAAAGTGGCACCATGGGACCAATGACTGTCAAGCCATTAAATTGCATGACCCTTCATTCCTAGGTGACAACGTCATTGGGAATTTTGAAGGATCCAAATTAATGATCCCTCATAAATCCCACGAGCGTTAGACACCCTCCACCCCTCCAATTAATATGGGGCTTTGGGAGAGGTATCGACACTACTTCACCAATAAATGAAGTGATGAAAAATTATAGAGATGCCAAAACATTAGAAGACGGATTTGGTTCTAGTTGGAGGTGGTGGGTTACACCGAAACATGAACCGAAGGATAATGTATGAGCGGTGTCATTGGACGCTTGTTACGGGAAAGATGATCACCGACCCACTTCCTCAATCGTGAGAATTATCCATAATTTGTGAGGTAGATATTAAATATTTTCCTAATTTCAAGTTATTATTGAATCCTTTAATCCACACTCATGTTTTTAAGCTAACTTGGAGGGCGTGCGCCTAATGAACCCGACCCACACCCTCCGCTACCTTGTTACCCTTGCATCCTCTATGGAAGACTAACAGCATGGCGGCACCAACCAGCCACGATGGAGGTGGTGAGTTGTCGCGTGTAGTAGGAGGAGTCTATGACACTATGTCACGGAAGTTGGGGGAGCGTTCGGTACAAACTGGCTATTGAGGACGTGCAGCGTGAAGTCGGTGAGCAAGGGGCCACGACCGAAGCCGCGATGGTAGGTGGTGGCGGCCGACACACTGGACAACCATGGAAGAGGATGGAGGTTTGACCAGTGCACCATCAGCAGATGTGGGCCATGACTCATCAGCCACAGAGGACCATAGGAGGCGGCTGACACACTGATCTGCTGCAGGTGGTGGAGTGGTTTTCCATCACGCGGTGCGAGAGATAGCAGCTGACACCGGTCGACCACGATGAGAGGATAGAGCTACTCTAGCGGGTTCAACATTCCACCTGGTGGCACCAAATGGTGTCTCCACTTCATAAGAAACCAAAAGGCCCTTGTGGCCATTCGGGAAACCCGAGGTTTCACTCCACTGGGAGGAAGCTAGGGCGGGCCTTTCCACAACGGCCCGCTCTTCCGGCCGCAGGCCGCGCCTCATGTGGCTGGACGGCCAACCCAGCGGGCCGCCCCTTGCGGGCTGGGTTGGACTGCGTCCCAATGGGAAGACCCCACTATGGACATGCCTAGTCAATTTGACTCGAATCAAGTCGGGTCGGCCTAGGCCTGTTCGGGTTGGGTTGGTCTGACTAGGTCCGGCCTGACCCAGAAACAATTAATGGGCCATATCTTCAGAACTGAACATATGTTTGAAGAACTGTCTACAGTGCTAGGATCCTCGGATCGAGATGGTACTTTTGGTATACTCCATTTAATTTTGGGAGACAGTTTGAGTATGGTGGGGTTGGATCAAACATGAATCCCACCAGGCCATTAGAACTAAAACGATCATAGCTCATAGACCGCGTGTCCGATTGGCGTACCGTCTATCGTGTGGGAACCCTTACGACATGGAGGTCCTTTGGGTTACTCCTTTTTAGAGGTAGACATATGACCGATATATTGAGGGGAGTAATATATGGAACTCAGGCATACTAGGTGTGATGAATCCTGTTGCAAGATGTAACGTGAAGAAAGAATATTGGTTCAATGTGGGTCAACATCTATCGATCCTATGTGGGTCAGCAACTATCAGATCCTGTGTGGGTCAGCACACAATAATCCTGTGTGGGTCAGTGCATACTGATCCTGTGTCGGTAAGATCTTGTGTGGGTCAACGTGTGTTATTAAATATCGATCCTCTATGGGTCAACAACAATTCTTCTTAACAAAATAAGATGGTCTATCCCTACGACTAATAATAGATACTTTTGTACTTAAGTAATACCAGTGTTAGCTGAGTCTTTTATCATTATGGTGTTATTTTCTCAGTGTTCATATGTGGTAATTCTATCTTTTTGGTGTTACCTATGTGGTACATCTACCTTCATGGTGTTGTCTTCTTGGTGTTACATGTGTGGTACTTCTATCATCATGGTGTTACCTGTGTGGTACTTATATCATAGTGGTGTTACCATTGTTGTATTCTTCACTCATGTATGAGATAACTATATATTGATAACTTAATTATATGTATGATAATATACCTAAGTAGAGTTGATGTCTATCACCTCATGCTTGAGATAGAGATATTAATTTTCATATTTTCCTTTGTGGAACTCAAGGAGACCTATGGGGGTCTTAGTGTCCCTATTGAGTATTGTTATACTCACCCCTACATGGGATTCACCCGAACCTTATTGTGTATTGTGCCGAAGATGGAAAACATTGATTGAGGCTGGGGAAGATAAGACTGGATAGTGCTCGAAGGTGGACCTCTTGGCATGACATGACACATGGACTTTTGATTGTGAGTTGTACATACCCTTCATGTAGGATCCACTATGGATGATCCATGAGCTATTTTTCATTTTTTAGTTTTATTTTTTACTTTCCATTTGTACATGTACTTTTCTATTGGTCTTTTATTCTGGGCCCTTTACTTTCAACACACTTTTACTACAGTAGTTTACTTTTTGGTTGCTTCGTGTTGTATTCACCATGTGTCTATATATGTTAGTAGGAAATGCCTTCACATTTTAGGGATATTCCATTCTTGTGCTAGTCACCAACCCCTGGCCTATGAAAGGAGGGTTTGGGAAAGTCACATCACGAGCCCAGAGGGATGGGTCATGACATTTTATATTTTGTATTATTTGAAGGATTGTAATTTAATCCCTTTATGGATAATATATGTTATATTCTGTTTGATTTTAGTTAGATTATTTTATTATATCACTCTAGGAGGCCTTAAACATATTTGATTACTTGTGTTAACCATTTTGTCGAGACAGATGGAATGACCTATCATCCTATATCATTATTTTATAACACTTCAAGAATGAAAAACTCAAATTCATATAAGTGATCAAGGGGAAATTGTTCAAGGCACGAACAACTGTGAGATTGTACCACAATAAAGTAATTATTTATTATCCTGTAAATTTATTCAACAAAAGGAAATGGATATTGAAAAGCAAAAATGTTATCCTAGTACCCTCATATCCGATGAATTAGACTATCCCTTAAATCATCTACAATTTATGGCTTTTTGGTGGTTAACTTTCTCCAAAACATATTCTCTATCACTATTCATTCGAACTTGATGGATAGATTTCTCTTCGATATACATGTTTTCACTTACCAACTATGCTCTTTTATGTGGAAACCTAGTAATGAGTTACTTTGGGTAGACATTATGTGTATAACATTCCTTTTTAAAATGATGTTTTAGTTTTTCTTTTTACGATGTGGGTTTCTATGAATGAAAAATTAAAGTAGAAAAACTTTTATAACCCCGACGAATTTTGAGGGAGAACATCATTTTCATGGAGAAGAATTTAAAACCCCTAGTTTTTAGGAGATTTTTTTTTAATTTAATTGATTTCTTGAATTTTTTCTACACCATGATTAGCGTGTGCTATATGCGACACTGTATTAGCATTATATTTACGTAACACTATTCTTGGCTTGTGTAACAACAAATTTCATGTTCTTTTGATAGAATTCATTTCACGAAACAATGATTATAGATTTTTTTCAATATATAAAATAATTATGTTTTGATTATTTTATACGCAACACCAACAGAATATTTTACTACATGGAACACTATCTTGTCTTGCGTTACACGCAAGAGTGACCATCCTCATTAGCTTTTATTTTACGAAATACTGAGTTTCACTAAAAAAAATATATTATTAAAATATTATTATTTAATGGGATATAAACTATATTTAATGAATATTATAAGCAACATTTTTAATTTTATATATCATTAGAATTCATCTCATATTTTTTCAAGAACATGATATATGAATAAAATCTATTTTTCAGATTAATGAATTACTTTTCAAAAATATGATGTTTTCCCACCATTTGATGGAGCAGATATTCAACCTCTAGTTTTGAGACATTTCATATTCAATTTCACAAAATAAACTTATTCTTTTAGTGTAGAATATAAAAATTTAATTTCGTTGAATTTGTGGTATTTTTCAAATATGTATCATTTTTTGATAAATAGTGAAAATACCGATTTTTTATTTTAAATTAAATAAATAGTAACATTATGATTTAGATTTGTTATAAATTTTTATTATTTCATTTTCATCAAATTGTGGTATTTTAAAATTATTTTTATACATGAATTTTGTTATAAAAAATTTTCCATTAAAAGAGAAGCATTTTTTCAAAAACTGTTTTTCGGGACATTTTAACATATTATATTAATTTTAATTCTAGAAATTCTATGTATTTAATTTTGAATAATTGATGTAAAATTAGGATTCAGGATGTCCAAATTTTTTAGGTACGTCCCTTATAGTTTGGACCAATATGAATAGTAACCATGGTATATTTTATTACCACGATAAAGGGTAAATTAGGTAAATTTTTTTAAAATATAAAATTATAATGACAATAAATTTTCCAAAAAAATGAAAAAATATTTATCTCATCAATGTAATTCGACTCTGTACACATAAGTATCTAAATTATGTCACTTAAAGGACACTTTTACTTGAAAATGACTTAAATAATATTTAAATCAGTGAAATACACAAAATGTAATTTTCTTTTCTGTTAATGTCTCTTAGGTATCCACATAAGGAAAAATCAATGGTACATATAAATATAAATTTTAATTTTTATCATAATAAAGTTATTTACCTATTATAAATTTTTTTGACGTTTTAGAGCCATTTGAGAGATATTCTTGTATTTATAAAATTTTATTTAATAAAAATTTAAAGATGTCACTTTAATGTTTCAAATAATAAATAATATTTAAAAAAAGTAATACAAAATCTAAATTCGAATATAAATACTTATTAGAAATATAATGTTTTTATATTTATCATGGTAATTTATTTTTAATTGTTAGGAAAGAAATAATTACCTTAATATTTTATATATGGATGATGTCAAAAATTATTAATTGATAAAAATAAATAAACTAATTTTTATTAAAATGATAATAACCATTAAAGGGAAAAACCACATTACCAAATATTATTATTTTATATATATATATCATAATAATCCATTTCTATAATTATAGACCATTTTGATCTATATGTAATTTATTAGGACGATTATATTATAATATTTAAAAGTAATTTTAAAATTGTCATATTCATTC
Source organism: Viscum album (assembly GCA_963277665.1). NCBI lineage: Eukaryota > Viridiplantae > Streptophyta > Magnoliopsida > Santalales > Viscaceae > Viscum > Viscum album. The sequence continues at coordinate 1,953,639,969 of OY728127.1, read as the reverse complement.
ATTAATAAGTATAAAATTTTTAATGTTCGATTTTCTAGGATATAAATTAGGATACATATATTCTCTTGAAATATACTAAGTTTATCTACGTGATGGTATTTTTTTTATTTTTTCAATAAATAATTATATTAAATAATTAAAAAATATTGATGTAGTAATTATTTTATTAAGGTAAATATCAAATAAATGTTATTAAAAATATATAAATAAATTTAATATATGATAATTAATTTGTAAAATATATTTTCTATATTACCATGACCCCTTAGGGATATAATAACATATATTTTTTCTGAGGAATACACCTTATCTTGAGATTTATAAAAATCCATGAAATGAATAGTGTCAAAATTGACACATTTGATATTTTGTTAAAATTTTCTTTTATAAAATTATTTAAAAATAAAAAAAATAAAAAAATAAAAAATAATTATGATATGGTCTAAAATGTTATAAATTATTCATTTATGGTATAATTGAAATGAAATATGTAAATATTTCAGCCTTTTAATATTGATACATTTGTTATCTTAATTAATGTTAAATAGAATAAGTAATTGTTAATTAAAATGATAATGTTTAAATTGACAAAAATACTTTTCTAAATTCTATTTTTTGAAAATATTTTATTCTTATTATATCTTATCTTCGAATATGACTCATTTTCGAGGTATTTGTAATTATTTTTAAAATTATTTTGAATTAATTACTTCATAAATTCCAAAAGTGTCTGTCACCCAGATTATAAAAAGCCACCTCTTCCGTCATTTCTCCACAACTAATTAATCCTCAAATATCCTTAATCCCAGAATATTTCCCTTAAAAAATTCCCTAGAAACATTCTATAGGTTCTGGTCTTCTTCAATGACCAACTCTAGTGCTATAAGAGGACATTTAGAGGAGGCACATTGAAGAAGATATAATATCATTTACCGATATTTTCAAAATTATTTCTTATTATACTTCCTCCTCATGAGATGTTTCATTATAATGTAATAAATATAGTTTTACATATATAAGTATAAATTATTATGATTATAAAACAACCATATTTCATCTTCTACCCATCCTATAAAAAATAGAATAACCATGTGTGCGTACATACGACTTTCCGTCCCCACGTCGTGGTATACTTTGTTTTTCACCACCACCTTACATGGATGGGTATAATGATGGAAGTAAATATATATATTATTTTTATTACGTTATATTTTTTTCTGAAATTTTATACCCAATCCACTTCAAGATCATTCATCAACTATTCTAATGTCATCGTTGCTCGTGCGTACGTATGGCCTAATATATCCACGATGTTATGTGATTCATTTTATATTATCCTAATTAAATAATGATCATATAAATGTACTTAATTAAAAAACATGGTATATGTTATGTGAATATCATTTTTTAATTATATTACTATGACTAATGAAGGAGAACTAGGACTTATTTGAAAAAACATGCATAAGAACATAAAGCGGTCAACACATGAATAACGAGTAACAAAGAAAAGTTACTAATAATAGATGATAACACGATCATATAAGATATCATAAAAATTCATATGATTTTAGAAGAAGTAAATAAATTTATTTAAATCATTATAAAGGATGTTCAAATTCATACGAAGCATATCAGACCTATGGTAAGGGATTATTTTTTCTCACTTTTATTTTTATGGGACATTTGCCTTATACCCCATCTAAATATTTTGTGTGGTGTTTATGTTACACATGATGATTATTATTATTATTATTATGAAGGTTATGATAATTAAATATTCATATAATTTTCATCATTTTATGTGTATTATGATTCAACTAATTATAATTTATCAAGGGTTAAATTTTCAAATCTTCTTTTGATCTGAGATTTGTATTCCTATGTATTTACTGGGGATATATTTATCATCCTCATCCATGTTATATAATGAAATTTTCATAAATATTTTACCATTATTATATGTATTTTTAATGTTATTTTTAACCATTTTTGACTTTTACATCTTGTTATGTAAGGAATATTAAATTTTTTTACCATATGAAGTACTTTTTTACTTTTATGGAAAAAGTACGAGGAAAATGTTTTTTTAACTGTTACGGCATGATGGATTTTTACATCTTCATAATTCCTTATTTCTATGAATATTGTTCTACATGATTTCCAATTTATTTTCAACTAAATTATTTTCATTTAAAATATCACCGATTTTTGATATTAGAAAACATTTTTGAAGTGGAAATAATATTTTCCTTGGGAATTAAGCTCAACTGTGTTATCAAAATTATTTTCCATCCATAATGACATAAGGTTATATTTATATCCCAATTGTTATTTTTATTTGATTGCATTTAAGATGGTATTTTTTTATGAAATATACTTATCTTATATGGATTGTGTTATGGTGGAAAGATGTTTAAGAAACCCATTATTTGTTCCTTGGGTTATGCTATGGTGAATGGTTTATGTTTTTGTGGAACATGTAAGAATGATTTAATTTTGAGATGTGTGGGACCTATATATCTGTCTAATTCATTGGGTAAATATTTATATCTCATGAGATAGAAATGACTGGAAGGGAAAGTGAATTTGGTTTAGTAATAGATGGATAAAATGGAAAGTATATTCGGTTCTGAAATACATGGATGGAATGAAAAGTAAACCCAATTTAGTAATGGACTTTTTCCACATTGATGTTCTTGGTAGAAATGCATTGGATAATATGGTAATAATATTATGTGATTATTTGTTTTCTCTAATTCAATGTTTTATTCCAATAATATTTTATCATTGATAATGTTACATTATGATTTGTGCCTTACGTACTATAATGATTTATTTCATAACTTAGGATTTTGATATTAAATTTTTTTGTTAATGTTTTTACATTCTTATGATTATGTTATGTATGATATTTTCTATTCTTATCATCAATGAGAATTTTATATCACACTTTTGATATGATTCCATTTCCTTAGTATATAAATAAAGGTGTCACGACCCATCCTCAGGGCTCGTTTCGTGACTACCCCAAGCCTGCCTTCCATAGGACAGGGGATGGAGACTAGAACCAAAGGTGTAAATCCCGATAATAAGGGAAGTCATTTCCCTTATGAAACGTAAACACACACAACTAGAGTACAAGCAGAAGCAAACACTAAGTAAACACTATATAACAAAATATGTTCTTGAATGTAAAGGGGCCAGAAATACAATCCCAATAATAATGTACAAAGTAAAAGACAAAACATCTAGAAGGTGACATGAAACTCCTGGAACATCCACCACGGATCCTAATTGAAGGGTAGGTATAGATAGCGTAGCTCTTAGATCGTCTACCACAAATCCTACCTGAAGGGTAGGTACAGATAGCCTCCTTGGTGCCCTCATCCGTCAGCCTCCTCTGGGTACCGACTCATCGTGAGGTCCACCTCCGGGTACTCACTCGTCGTGAGGTCCACCTCCAGGTGTTTTCTAGTCCTCGTACACTCGGTCTCCATCAGCTTTGTCCGTCATCTGCATCGAACACAATGAGGTGCGGGCATAACCCGTGCAGGGGTGAGTATAACGATACTCAGTAGGGACCCCGAGACCCTCAAGGTCTCACTAAATCCAAAAAGGATAAACCAAAAAGAAATATCTCAATAGATAACCTTTACTTAGGTATATTCACATACATATACTTAATTTATCAAGTAACCCATCTCAATCATGAGGAAAAAAACAAAGGTCATTGACTCATCTCAAACCAGGATTTTCATTAAAGAAACCACACCTACTGCAGAAATCCACCTATGTCGAGTACAGTTGTCATGTCATGACTTCGAGGCGCTACTCACTAACGATATACTGCGGAGGTACTCCTCTTGTCGAGTACTGCAGGTCTTCTACCAAACCGGGAGCTCCTCCGCTGTGGATCTGCCGCCAAACTGGGCGCTCCCCCTAATAGATGTCTTAGGTACTCCTCCTGTCCTGTACCACAGGTCTGCTAGAAATCCAGGCGCTCCGTCCATTGTGGGTCTGCCGCCAAACTGGGCGCTCCATCCACTGGGATAGTCGAATCACTCCGAGTTGAATCGGTCAAGCAGTCTTCAGGTCTACAGTTACTAGGTCTCTGCACTCTGTCTGCTCGTCTCCAGGAGGATCCACTCCATGAGCTAATGTTTGATACTCCAAGTGTCACTAAATCTCCCGTAGAAGTATAAAAAAATACTGCCTCGTCATAGGGGTCTCAACTCAATAGACGGCGTGTCAATCGGATGCCCGATCTGTGAGTTATTAGCATTTCAGTCCCGAGGGTCCGATTGGTTTCACGTAAGAACCAACCCAACCATATCACAATGGTACCCCAACTCTCATGGGTATACTCAAGGGAACCATTTCTCAATGAGATTTCAACGCCGCTGACGGTTCGGCAAACGGACGTCCGGTCTGAGAGTTATTGGTTTTTCTGTTCCAGGGGCCTTATTGGTTTATAAGAAAAACCAACCCGACCATACTCCATCTGCACAAAAACATCATGTGGAGTATTCCAAAAGAAAATTCTCATTAAGAGGAATCCAACTTAGTCGACGACACTTCAATCGTACATCCAGAACTCAAGTTATAAGTGTTTCCGCTCTAAGGGCCCGGTTGGTTTCGAGTTCGAACAAACCCGGACATACCCAAAATTCTCTGAAACCTTTGATGTAATATACCTAAACGACCGTCTCGATCCAAGGAATCCTACACAACTGACGTTGCGTCGAATGGAGGTTAGTAGCTCAAGATATGACCGTTTAACAAAAAATAGTTCGAAAATAGGGGGTCTGGGCCCAGTCCGACCCGGCCCAACACCCCCTGGGTCGGCCCAAACTGGATCGACCCAACTCGGGTTCGGGTCTGGCCCATTTGGGTGCGTCCTGGCCCGACCGGCGTGGCCTGGCCCTCGTGGCCCGCCCGACCTGGCCGGGGGAGCTAGCATGGCCAGTTGGCCGAGCACGTTGGGCCGAGCAGGGCCCCCCCACCCCCCACCCCCCCGCATCCCGTATCTCGTGCGGCCGTGGGGTATGATGCTTCGTTGTCATGGTTGTTCCCACAATGGGTTTCCTCCTGCGGCGTGCTGGGGCGTCGCTGCATCCAGGTGGTCGGACGGCTCCGGCGACCACCTCCGGTCGCCGGCTGCGCCACGCTAGTGACCCGCGCCGCCACGAGCTTCTGCGGGCCATCAGAGTTGGTCCGGTAGTCTATTTTAACTTCTGTCTATGTCAGCGTTCTTCTCGGGTCCCAAAATTTACTGCTAAGGCTTCCAAACGCCGTTGCGGTCCCGTTTCATCATCGCCTGTCAATCCGCACACAAAAGATCAACCATCGGAGTGTCTGGGCTTGTTTGTTAGCCTTTTCCCTCTGCATTAGAGGCTCAATCATTAATTCATCAACATCAAGGGTATAATTTATTCAAAATAAATTATACAAACACCCTGAAAATAAATACCCATACAGGAGGATATAAATCACATATAAACTATAAACAAAAACTCCCATACCACAAGGCTTGATGATTGTTGACGATAACACGAAAGGGTGGACGTCGGATCATTGACATCAATGCAAGGTAGGAGATGAAGGTGATGCCGATCATTGGCATTTTTCGCTTCTGAAAATGCCTTCAATACCGGCTCGAGAGTCGTACATCGTAGATCCTTCGGAAGGAAGGAGCTGAGGGTGGAGTCGACGCTCATCGTTTTTCATTCTTCGTTGGAGGGAGAGGAAAACTCTCCAAGTGCTAGGTGTCATGCTTCGCTGCTCGCGTTCCGCCGCTTGAAGAATCCGTCCAGAAATCCTTCCCCTAGCCTCCTTTATATAGGAGTGGGAGGGTTCCTCATTGGGACACAATTCATAAATGGAGGATTTATGACAGAGGGCTCCTACAAATTAATCCGCTGCGGTGGCGTATTAAAATGGGGGGGAATTCAAAAGGGGGTTAATGCTTTGGTGGGCCCCTCATTAAAAAGGGAGTTTTCATCCTCCTTAATTAAGAGGGGGATTTAAACCATAGAGGCTCTCCCTCATAAATGAGGGGGGTCAAGGAGTTATGATTCCCCACCCATTAATGGGAGGCCTTGTGTGGTTTCCTCCACAATCAACCTCACATGGGATATTGGATCTTAGTGGGCCCCACCACCATAACCTCTCGAGGGGGGTTAGGGTGTGGTGGTCCCACCAACAACTCCCAACTGGTGCTTCTAACCACTTTATCCACACAACATGTGTTTAACAAAATAAAATAAATTGTTCACTTTTTTTTATTTTATTAACCCAAGTAAAACCCCAAAAACTATCTTTCATACCCGATCATCTGTCGTCGAGGTGAAAATATTCTTAAGATAAAACCCACGCTATGAGTTCAATAGTGCCCTCAGATTTCAATTCTAAGCACAGGTTCAAATGATAGACTAAACCCTCTTTTATTTTACTGAATGTACCCGAGCTAAACTACGGAAATTGATTCCTGGCACACAGGGCCTCAAAATTAAGTTCCATCAGAACCCACAGGCTCAAAAAATTCCCAACAAATTAAGAAAAAAAAATTACTTGAAATTTACAGGTCTTTACGTTACTCCCACATTAGGTATTTACATCCCCGTAAAGCTTCGAAACAATCTTTGGAAACTAAAGGAGATACTGAGCACGCATCTGAGCCCCTCGCTCTCACGTGCTCTCATGGTGGTCCCCGTGTAGCCAACGAAAGTGCACAATAGGAATCAACCGTCCTTGTAGGACATGCTCCTATCGATCCTCAACCTCTACTGGAACCCCGTGAAGGTCTCCCCATCATCGATGTCCATCTCTCCGTAGTCGATGATGATGGACAGGTCGTGCACACATCTCCTCAACTGAGATATGTGGATGACGTCATGCACTTGGTGCATATAAGGTGGAAAGGAGAGGTTCTAAACCATCTCACCTACCCTGTTGAGGACCTAGAAGGGTCCGATGAACCTCAAATATAACTTTTCGCTTCAGCCAGATCTCCGTAGACCTCATCGAGGTGAGACCCATAAAAAGACATGGTCGCCATCCTCGAACTCTAGAGGCCTTCATTCCCTATTTGGAACAGAAAACTCAAAACTCCTGCTGCCACGATGGTAAGGTTGGTCGAATCAAGAGTTATCGGAAGCACCCTCCTATGCATGAGTTTTTCCTGTGCTGCCTGGGATTCCCTTTTCGCCATCCAAGGGAAAACCCAATCCCAAAATTATAGACAAACTACAACCTTTTTTCCTAATACAGTCAATCTGTGTATGAACTATGGTTTCCCAGTCCATACCCAAACTAACTTCATGAGGTCTCGACACTGCCACCAAGAGGTTCCACCAAAAACTCTCGCATCAAGGGTCATATCACACTTTCGGCATAAGTGTGATTATCGAGTCTCCTCCTAGGGGTATCTAAAGACATGAGGGTCATGTCAATGGCTTAACTGGAAACTCTAGGTCTGGGAAAAGATTCTTGGATGGAAGGGTTGATTTGTATCAATTTTTTTATTATGACAGCTAGTAGTTGACACATACCGTACTTTGAATCATTCCTAGAGCCCTTGGGTCACACTCCATGACTGCATGGAACTACTATCTTCCCTTGCCCACATGCTCCCTGAGCCTGGTGGGAAATACAAGGGAGGGTGGTTGTAACATGTCCAAATGTACACCACCTCATCCTTCTCTCCCAACTCTACTTCCACATCTACTGCTCTGCAGATTCATTTGTCCTTGACAATTCCTCTTATTGAAGCATTTTATAGGCTGAAGTCTCTAAGACTGGTGCCAGTTTCCTGTTTTCCCACTACTAACATTCACTAGCTGTATCCGCTCAGCCAATGATCATTCAAAAACAAAGGTACTCTCTAGCATCCTAACATTAGTAGAAATGCGTAGAGGAATTGTGCTGGCTCAGATTCCCTTTAAACACACCTCGCTCTATGGTCTGAGCTCGATAGCACTGATCGTATCATAGACATCAAGTACCAAGAATGGTCGATACACCCTAATGAATACTCATCTACCGACATGTAGTCCTATCGAAGCTGTATAAGCTCTAGAAAACTCTCAGCCACCTCCTCAAACCAGTCATTAGCCGCCTTTGAGTCGGGCTTTCCTCGGAACCTGAGGGGTATCTGATGCTGAAACACGTTTAAGGAACTAAGCCTACATGAATAATTAAAGATGAACGATCAACCATATTATCATTAATTAATTATAGTATTAACTTTATATATTTTATTTTATTTAAACATATATTTATATATCTATAAACATTGAATTTTGGAATATTATCTCTGGCTCTATATCATCCTTCAATTCCTTATTAATATATAAATGGATGGATGTTTCATTAGTACTCTAGGATTCATTGGTCTACTCTCCTTTATATTTTATTTTTAAATAAAACCATTGAAATTACATTATTATTAGACCTATATCAATTAATATCATTGAAATGGTGGCATCTCCCATCCTATATAGAGCATCATCTCCCATTTTCCATCTGAAGGTAAAAATTTGTTACTTAGTCATAATTTGTTATTAAATTTTAACATCTCTTTTAGAACATGTTCAAATCCATCATTGGTAATATATAAATTAATGTCTTTATATATATAATTATATACTGTATAGATAATAAATCTACATTATTACATAAAATATTACCACTTCCATCACCAAATTATGTGTTGGGTATTTTCTATCTAGAACCGTTAATTAATGTGAGGAATTATCGACCACCATGCCATTATAAAAAGGGATATAACCCAATCTATTATTATTTTTAATGATGTATATTAAATACCCTTCAACACTAAAATATAGTTTGGATTTAGTTCAATGACCATTGTTTTATTATTATCTATGAAACAATCATTTCATTATGTTGTCTAGTGTACCATGAGTCTATTATATTTTATCATAGTTTTTCAATTTGAAAATAAAAAATATTTCCACAATGTATTTGCATATTGATGTAATTCATGAAATCTAGGAATATTTGTTATATATTTTGGTCAGAAAAATAATCAATCACCCCTATATTTAATGAATCTATAGATGTAACCTCCATGTTATTATATAACATAAAAATAAATCATTTTGAAACCAAAATTAAAACATACTAAATTTTGCACAGGCTTTACCTTTCTCAACTATTTTTTACAATCCAAATATTATTGTCTATATCTTCCATTACCATTTAAAATATGAAAAATATCATATCTAAATATTAAGAAAAAATGATATGGTAAAAGTAGAGAGGATCTATTCATAAAATTTGTAATGATAGTGGATCCATTTTGTATATCTGAAAGGTATCTGAATGAATTTGTAGTGTCCATATTTTTAGATATATCTCTCTATATTATAAACCCTTAAATAATTATATTTGGAACAATAATATATTATTGAGTTCTAATGAACCCCTAAAATTTGATTTAATGTAGCATTAAAATATGGAATACGAAAATTAATCTTGATAATTATCATGTTATGTTTATAATAATAAATGAAAAGTAACAATGATAAATAATTATTCTTAAGAAACAAATCCAATGATCTCTATAGTGAAACACCTTTTAATGGTCATCCTAAATTTTATATATAATATTACCTGATTTTGAATATAAGTATCCAAAAAATAAACCAAATTATTGAGAAGACATATGTATATGATGACTATGTACATAGAACCTCATAATGAGGCTAAAACACTAAATAATTATTTTATTCTCAAGAATGACATCCCAAATTACACTGATCACCGGAAATTTTAAATTATAAATTGGGGAATAAATAAATGAATTATGATATATATTTATCCAGGAAAGGGAAAAAAATTTAATAAAGTAAAATATTTGAGTCAAATATCAATACATGATATCATAGGGAAAAGGCTATTGAATAAGTATATAGAGGAACACCGTGATCAATGAATATTAAGAAATTGGAAGACATAAGAAATTATAGGAACCATATAAAATTAAATACCATAACCCAACACTGACTACCAAGGTAACATCACATAGTAGATAGAGTGGCACTAAAAATTATCTTCCCTCTCTAATCACATTTATATTATCACATGAGATAAAATAATTGTCCAACCAATTGGATTTCTCTCTAGGTTAACCATTCATAACATATATATTTTGTGTGCGCCAGAAAATGAAATCAATCATAAGTCATGATTAGTCCATAACATTTTAAAATTAAAGCTCATATTTAATAAAAACATTTCATATCAAATAAAATACAATTGTTAAAGTGAAATCAATTTAAAAAATTTATTCATTTCCAATAAATCCTTTCAATCCAGAAAGATGAATTTCAATGAAAAACTGAAATAGAATTGAATAAAAATGTATAGAAATTCAAGAATGATTACCATATACATTAATTCTCCTACCTAAAATTTTTTGGAAACCTATTCATCTTCACAAAAGATTATTGAAAAAAAACATATTATCCTCGGAAAGATAATTCATAAATGAAAACAACTTTTGATCTATTTAGAAATCCAAATTATCTTGATCTAAATTACAAATGATGACACTGCAACTATTTTGAAAATATGAAACTATGAATTTTCAATACTGCTTAACAAGGATATGTAACAAAATAACAACTTGATTTAATCACCAAACAGAGCAATTCATATGGTGGGATATCACCCAAAATCGCCAAAAATCACCATACATCTAGAGGAGGAGGTATGAAAATCATATAAAAAATAAGATTCTATGTGATGAATGTATAAACCCACCGAAGAATTTAAATTTCTATAGTGAACCCTTTTTATTTTTTTAATTGTAAAATTTTAAAGTTCAATGAAATAGGAGTCACATTGGGTTAAAATAAAGAATGATCCAAAAATTCACAACAATGAATTTTATCATAGATTTTAAAATTCAACACTCTAAATGAGACTCATGAAAACATCCTTATAATAGTTCCATGTCATGTAACCCATTAAAGCCATGTATATGTCCACCATGTAGTGAAAATTTTATTTTCTAGCATAAAATTACCAAACACATTTTTGAGGCTCACATATCCCTATAAAACCCCTCTAAACACATTTATAAATTTATACCTGGAATGATAGTAATTTCCCAAAAAAGGACCTATATACATGATAATCCCACAATTCACCCAAAAAATGAAAACCAAACCAAGAGTAAAATAATATCTAATAGAATGTGAATTAATGTTTCAATATCCCCACCATAAATTATTTCTATACCCAAAAAGTCCTTAATTTCATATATTCAAAAAATGTGATAATGACTACATCCTCATTAACAATTCATGTCGACACTTCATTTGGATATCAAATCATAACTACCATAGTACATGGAAAAATTTATCATTTTTCCACATAGTACATTCTCTCAGATATCTATAATATTATATAATTTCAAAACCATAGTGTTGTCAAGCTCAAGATTAACATCCTCTCATTCAATAACATGAGAGGGATATGATTGAAAATTCCTCTACCCGGAATCATTAAACATTTCACAGATAAAAGTAAAATGAGATATTAGGTACAACCAATATGAATAATTTACAAATCATCCATTTATCTCAAAGGGGTCCAAAAACCCCTATGCCAACCTACTATGATAACATGACTTACATTGTCCCATGTGACGTAAAAATCTACGAATGAACTGATCACCATCCTGAATCTATAATGGTTGATGATGATGGAGCTTAGAGTATTATTAATATATCTCTTCCATGATCCATATCATCTGGATTGACATCATCCATTCTGTATTCTACTGAACAACACTCTGCACAACCAGGGACCACTCTCCCAACTCTTCCCAGAATAAGGGAGATCTATGTGGTCATACATACAAATCCTCAAAGGAATCCATTTTGATCAAAGCTTGAAAACTATTGTTACAGTAAATATTCACCAAACGAAAAAATATTTTACATGAAAAAATAAAATGAAGAACACAATCCTAGAGAATATCTTCAAGAGCCTAGATAGCCCTCTCTATCTATCCATCCATCTACAAAAGATATGATGTTCTCAATATCAATAGAAAACCTATCAAATACAATAAATCTTCCAAAAATTCGGATATGCATGTTGAGTCACTATTAGTAAAAAACATATTGGGAACTTCATTAAGTCTCACAATCTCTTGGATATACAAGTCCCGAAGAAGTTTCACAATCATAATCCCCTTAATAGGGGGAATAATCCAATTATATGAGTTGATAAATGATGACCCAATCATAATGCATCTCCCAATGAGTCCATGGTAAAAAAAATCAAATCCATGGAAATATCATCTTATTTACTTACTAGAATGGGTATGGAATGTAATAATAATACCAATCTATGGTACTCCACCATAATTCCCTTACAAGTAAGACACAGTGATAGTAAATATGTAGTCCACTTCCACATATCTGACCATCAAGACTAAAATCTCAAATAATTATACATATTGTTTTACCTAGGTGTACGGACTAACCAGAACAATTTTTCTATTCCATTAAACCATTCTCTAGAAAATAAAGATCTACTAGATTGATTCTAAATCATGAAAAACCAAAGGGAGACCAAGGAAACTCACCCATTCAATCCACACCATAATATATTTTACTATAAATCTATAATATAGGGTCATATATTTTCATGAGAGTAATTGACACGTCAAATATTCACTCATCCTTTATCAAATCCATGCATACTGTACCACCACATAATTCTATTCCCAATATCATCATAGTAAAAATACTCAAGAGATGCCACCCATCCACTAATTCCAACACTACTTCTATCGTTAAGTTCCTACTTAGTGCATCGATTATCACATTCCCTCTCCCTGGAGTATTTACTATATCAAATCTAAAATTCTGGAGATTCTCCACCCAAATTCTATGTCACATATTCAAATACCTCTAATTGAAAATATTAATCAAGATCTTATTATTAGAATATACACTAAACCGCTTACAAAATAGTTATTGAGACCACATTTTCAGTTTATGAATAACTACTACTAACTAATGAATCTGGGTAGGGTAGTTATTCTCATAAGGAAATAGCAATAGAGATCCAGTTACTATTACATATCTCCCCAACATTAGGAAACACCCCAAACCATTTCTATAAGAATTAATGAAATCATCATATCATGAATCTATTTTTGAAAGAAATGTTTTTTACTGATGGCCTTATTATATTCATTTCCTTAAATGATATCTATAATTTTTCATTACACTAAAACATTATATCCTTTCAAGTTAAAATATTCACTGGATATTTCATCATGCAGAAGTCTCAAAAAATAAAATATTAACTACGTAACTCCATGATTCATCAGATCATGAAAAAATTTTGGCTCACTCCAAGTATATAACTACATGTAAAACACCAGGATACAATGAGATTCCTCTCTCATATGTTGCATACCACCAAAACATTACTTATTTAATACAAAACTCATATTTTAATAACATACAATAAACATGATATACACTCAATGATATAATAATGACATATAAATTTTATTTGTGATAATCCTATAACTTGGAGTAATCATGAATATCATTTAGTAAAACAAAAATAAAAGATTCCATTAATAGATGAAATATTTGTATCATCAACACCCTAAATATCGTAGAATATCATGTGAGGATGAACGAAATTACAAAAAAAATATTAATGCCCATTAGGGATCCTAAATGTTATTTTTGTTATACCCTATTCTCATACATTCAACTAGGGGAACCCTAACTAATGTTCATTATTTTAAAACAAATGATGTCCTATAATATGATCGAAGAGATCCTTAGTCATTTGAAAGGGATGGTTGTTCTTCAAAATCTCATAATTTATCTTTTGATAATCAGTATAATGTAGGATGCTCCCATATAAATTTTTGTATGTTAGGAAATTTGAAACACAAGAAGAAATTTTCGGATGAATAAATCCCATATCCATGATATCTTCAAGATGGACATTATGTTCCGCCAACTGAATAATATCCATACGATAAGATGGAATGGAAATGGGAAAAATTGTAACTATAAGTATATGGTAAAATCCACCACTATATATGTTAGTAAACCATAAAAATCATCTTGGATGACATTGGGTATGCACATCCCACTAAAGGGTGTGCAATATTGAAACACATATAAATGTCAACTTGGAACAATTCTAAAAAATGACATGAGATCCCCCAACATAAATAACAATACGTCAATATATCCAAGACCTATAATCTCATTCACCTTGAATGGAATGATTGATTATGTAGAATATAAAATAAATATTTTACCCATAAATTTAGTCAAGCATACTTCTAACTACTGCTAGGAATTATACACAACAAAAATAAATCTAATTTCAACTCCTCCATGGGATTTCATACCCACATGAAAACACCCTTATATTGAGGATAAGAGGAACCCCTTTGATGTATTAGTATGAACCTATTAATACTTGGTTAAAATGGATCTATAATTATTTCAATGGGACATCCATTAATAAAAATTATTCAGATGGCTTGATTTTACAAAATGAGGAAAAGTCTTGGGAGACTAAGTAAAATTTCCCTTTGTATAAACATGCCTCCCACAATGATAGAAAAAATCATGTTATTGTCCTAAAAGATCCAATAAAATAAGTCCTTATGAAAATAATGTGACCTTTTGGGTTCCCTTTCAAGCTAAACGACACCCCTTTGAAAATATATGTACAAATTCAATCTCCACAGAATCTTAATTTTCCAGATATGTTATCCTATTCTGAAGCTACCTGGTTTACTACCTAAAAAATAGTTTGAGGGAACATAAGAATCATCATCAAATGATTATTATCCCTCGACCCCAACTGAATCCTCTAATCCTACATGTAATCATCAATTTCATTCTCTATATCCAAGTGCACTAACTCATCAAAACTAGTGGAAAAAAACATAATAATACATTAAGAGTATATGGTGAAAAATCTACCATAGAGTCCTCATGAGTATTCAGAATGTTTATGATCCTCTAACTCAAATGATTCCATTATTCATATTTTAGGTGTCCTTTTCCACCATGTAATATAGGTTAATGTTGTTAATAAAATTTTGAACCAAGATCCACTACTCATCTATGTTTCATGATATCTTCCTGACCCAAGGTCAAAATAATGTGGATTAAAAATTCTAAAAAATAAGGGTCCACTATATGATTCACCTATAAACCATAAATTCAAAATCCTAACTCATATTTTGATGAGAGTATATATGATACTTTTTCCAGTAATCACACTACAAAAAATAATTATTCGTGATCATATTCCAAAACCATAGGTCCAAATTCAAGTATCTATATAAATTAATTAATAAAATAATAATTTAAAGTAACTATTAATTTTTTTGAAAACAATCCTAATGAAAAATAAATAAACGGTCCACTAAAATATTCAATATATCCAGTTCTATTAAAATACCCCAACCACCCTGTCTCAAGATTGGAAAAATTACATGACCACTAATAATAGCAAAATTTCACACATGAAATTGATCCGTGAGGCCCGTTATCTACAGTTACTACTGGAATTATGAATGTACTCACTCAAATATAAAAATTCACAAAACCAAAATATGGAAGTGTCAACAACACTTCTAGTTGGGAATTTTCATTGATACCAATTTGTCACAAACATACCTGTATAACTACACAAGTAACCCAAGATTATTCTCAAAATTGCGAGACTCTAAAAATAACACAAATTGTCATGTAAAATTGAAGAAACATAAATGAACAGATAAATGGAATGGAATAATTACTATTGAGGAATAATAATATATGGGAAAAAAGAAAAACCAGAATGATAATGTAGACAAAAATAAACAGGTCTGCATTTGACCATCAACCAACACTAATCTATCCCACTATAAAGGTGACAAGAAATAAGAGAACTCGACATACTATAATATTTACATAACATTAATAGTGTCTTAAAAAAAATTACAACCTCCTAAAGGTTAAAATGTAGGGGGTTAAAAAAAATAAAAGTCGAATTCCAAAAAAGAATCTTCAAAAAGAAAAAATATCCTGAATGCCCAAGTTTTAGAATTAAAAAATAGAGATTAAATTGTTTTTTCTAAAAAGAATAAAAAATTAAAAAATTTCATTTAATTTCCCTAAAATAATATCATATTCACCATGTCTTGAAATGTCTCAAGTGAAAAAAATAAAAGAATTAATCATAGGAAGCAACAACAATCTATTCCCCATAATATAAACTAGCTCTAAATTACCCATGAAATAACCCATCATGTGATAAACCAAGGATAAATGAAAAAGAACAACATTTGGGTTCTTGCCTAAGGGAATAAATACTAGACGTAATGAATCCAAAGCAAGGAATGTGTTGGTTCCAATTGATACAGTGACTTTCCATATTATTTTTATATAAAAAACCACGATTGGAATCACATAAACGAAGAGAAATTTCCATTTCCAAATAAATCATATGTTCCCAATGTGCTTTTTTATCAAAGAAATTTCAAAATAAATACATACATATAATAAACAAATTCATGTCAAAGAATTTTATCCTTTTATTGAAAAATATCTTTATGAACTAGAATCATATCCAACAAATCCTTTCATGAATCAATTATTCATTATCACTCAAAAAACAAATGGAATTGGCAAGAACATTTATCAATTCAAGAACTATAAAACCGTGCATAGATACACCTACCTCAAAAACAATGGAAACAAAGATGAATTTAAAAAAATATATTGGAATCCAAAATATCATACTTTGAAATACAATGAGTGAAATAAAACAATCAATGATCGATAAAAAACACCAAATGGTTATGATCTGAGTAAAAAAATGCAGCAACAATAACTTCTATGACAAGAGAAAATGAATAATGTGAAAGAACCCTTAATAGAGATAAGTGACACAATATTCGTGTGTTTAAATTTTACAAAAAAATCAATCTAGAATGGGTGAGATGAAATATAATATCTTAAAATATCCATAAATGTCGAGATAATGGTCTACGCATGGGTTCATGAAATGGCTTATAAATGAAAAAGTTGTTAAAACCATTCAACCTGACTAATTCACATCTTGAGCACCTCTCATTGGATGAATTCGTTGAATTTAAATTTTGAATAATAATTAATCACTTTATGTTAAATTAAATAACATTCGATCTATATAAGACATATAATGGTTTCACGACATGTAAATTATGATTCTTGGAAGAAAACTCACAACATATGATCTCTAATAGGTTCATGTCATGTTGCTCATTCATGACTCCAATATGTCCAACAAGTAGTGCACAATCCAGTTAGCTTAATAAAATCTCCAAAACAAGCATTTAGGATCAATGAAATCTATAAGAACCTAGTAAATCCATTATATAATTTATATGGAAATTGTAGAACATTTTTATCAGAAAAGGATCTCTATCTCAGAGAATTAATAAATTCAAGAAAACATAAAGGGAAACTAAAACAAGAATAAATGAATTCATATTAGAATGTAAAGGGGTGTTACAAAATAGACTGGTAGAAACACTATGTAGAGACTCTTCAGAGGTGAATTGAGAGATTATTTAAGAACAATAGCATTGTAGGGGTGTTTGGATAGGTAATGGGTGTATTTATACATAAGGATAAGTGGTTTTGAAGCATTAAATAAATATTATTTTGTTATTAAGGTCATAAAATATTGGGTGAAATTAATTTTATCAAATATTTCTGATAATTAATTTTTAATTTCCTTTATAGACATCAAATATCTCTACCTCTAATTTAAATTGGTCGATTTTAGTTTTTTTATTTAGTGATATTTTATTTTTAAACTTTCACATCATTTTAGGATTACTATATAACTTTTTTTCAATGGTAAAATTTTTATTCCTTAAAATAATGGTAAACTAGTTACTAGATTTAAAGCTTCTAATTCGAAATATGTAATCAATTTTTATTTATTCTATTTATAAAAGAAGAGAAACTAATTCTAATATGATGTACTAATTACTCAAAATGAATCATTAACTAAAAATATAAAATAATGGTTCCAAAATGATAAGAATGTGTTTTTAAATGCAATTAATTATTTATTATGTTTAATTACTATCTTTTTATAAAATATAAGGATTATGAAATTTTTATTCATGGTTAAATAATGATTACATTATAAGAGTTTTGGTATTTCAGAAAAAAGCATATTTTCACTTTGTACCCCCTAAATATCATTTTTAATAAAATGAAAATATTTTCACTAAATGCTAATATAAATGTGATTAATAAATTATGGTATATATTTTATGAAAAAATAATTATAATATGGTAATTTTAACTTTAAAACAAAAATAATTATTTATCGAAAATTTATAGTTTTTATGATAAAATATCATTTTGATCATTATAAAATCTTCATAAAAATATATTAATTTATTAGATCATAAAAATGAAATTAATAATTTAAATTTGGGAAATAAAATAAAATTAATCATAAATTTTTTTTAAAAAAATATAATTTTGGTATAAAATAATTTATATTAGTATAATTTCAGTATCTTCCTCTATAATCCCAATAGTTACATTATTGAATCCTCATAAACAATAAAAGTACTGATCAACTATTTTATATAGGGGTCAGAATGTCCACTAACCATATTATCCAATGATCAAAATGATGGATGTCTATATTTCAATATAAATGAAAAATCATCAACACATCATTATTTACAACCAATAATGGGTTATAAACATATTTTCATAATTTTTATAGTTCTCCTTATGATTATTTATGTTTTTACTGTCAAAATATAAAGATCTATTTTTAAAGGGGAATTCATGCCAATATATTCTCATTTAGAAAATGTTATATTATTCTATTTATACAAACATTTAATATTCTATGAGGTATTAGTATATATACACAAAAGATGTGTAATTTTCTTCTGAAATATTAAATTATTTCCCTATGAAATTTTGGTATAACATAATAAATAGTAGTTGAGTGGAAATGGTCATTTTATTAAAAAAATAATATTTTTTAAGTCTTTATATTCATCACCCCTTAAAAATTCTTCCTTTAAATTTATTTTTAAATAAAAATAGTTAAAACTGACGAGGTTAATTCATATTCCTACCATCTACTAGTTCAATTATTTACTTATCCTACATATGGACTCACCATAGTATTTTGACTACGCGATTTTTCTTATTTTCTATGACATTATCTCCATAGTCAAATATATTCCCTATTTTCTCCTCATAATGGAGTTCATTTTATAGATGTAACTCACTAAATTTAGAACATTTTTGGGATTGTTTTTGAACTTTCTCAAGAGGGATACATGGAAAACACTATGAAATTGAGATATTTTTGGTGGGATCACAGGTGAATAGGCTACAACTATGATGTGATCAAGAATATCAAAGTTTTTTGTGTACCTAAAGATTATGCTAATATTTTTCCCAAATATCAGGACTATATTTCATGGAGATATATAGAGGAATAAATTAACTAAAAATTAAAACTCTATTACTTGTCAAGTATTTTATACATATCATTAATGTTGACTTTGAGAATATATAATGTTATAAAAAATAGTGTCGGCCATTTCTTCCATTTCCTCAAAAATTTCTTGTCCCAACTACTCTTGTTCCCAAGCTACTTCAATAATCATGGGTGTTATACATATCTTTTGATAAATGGATTTGTATGGAGCCCTATGGATTGATTAAAAACTATATTTTTAAAATATCTCAAATAGGGGAATATGTCTTTCTTATATTCCATTGAATTCCTTTAAGTATTCTCTAATCATTTTTTCCAGTGTTTATAAAGTCCACACAGATTGTCCATTAGTTTAGTGGAGATAAGTTTAACTCAATTTTTAGAGCATGTAATATACTATTCCACAATATAGTGTCAATTATATGATATTGATCATATACAACTGAAATTGGTCTTCCATGTATCCTAAAAACTTCTCTGATGATTATTCTTTCATATTTACTGAGTGGGAATCCCTCGTGAATTTCAATAAATTTATAATTATTTGTAAAGTGATCCACCACAACTCATATAACATTATTTCCTCTATATGTTACTAGAGGACCGGTTACAATGTCCTTAGTAATGTTATATAATTTCTATTTGGGTGTGGGTATTAGTTGTTTCATCCATTTAGACGTGTTCCATGTATCTTTCACTTTCTTACATGCTAGGAATTTTGTTTTATATTATAAAATATATGTCTTTATATTTTCCAACCAATAGCTCTATCGTATATCATGATATATCTCAAATATCACCGGGATGATGGAAAAGGATGATCTATTCACATAAATCAACAGATACATATATATTATTGGATATTATATAACACATAGTCATGGAAAAAAATTTATGAATACATAGTCATCAATTTTTAAATCCACAAATTTCTATTTTCTATAGCTTCCACAGTCTTCATTATTTCCACACAGTCTCTAAAATCATCATATGTCATCTCTAAAATTTATAGTTAAGAAATAATATGACATGTAATGATGATTTTATTTAATTTTTAATTTTAATGTCCAGCTATTTTTTCTAAATTGATTTGATCCCTCTCAATTAAATTCATTGAAATGATTTCAAGATCCATTCTATATATACCATCTGCAACATTATTTTCCTTTGTATAATGTTATAGGATTGTGTAGTCACATTATTTAATAATCTATAATCATCTACATTTATTCATATTATGCTCCTTCAACGTGAATATACATAAGGATTTTATGATCATTATATATTTGACACTTTCCTCATAATGAGAGTCTAAATAGATTTTCATCATGATAATAACTGTATCCAAATTTGGATCATGATTTTTGAAATTATAATCATGGAAATTCTAATACTTTAAAGAATAGGCTATCATTTTATCATTTGTAATTAGTACCCCACACATTATATTAATTGAATAATCAATGTATAATACAAAAAGTTTCTCACTTGTGGTCAGTTTGAGGTATGTTGACGTATTAAGCCTATTTTTGAACCCTTTATATGTTTCTTTACACTTGTTTATCTAGAAAAAAATCACATCCATCTAGGATAGCATCAACATGTGGTATATAAATTGTGTAAATTTTATCATACATCATCTGTAATACCCATCTTGTTAAAGTAAGAATTAGATCATTGTTACACGTTGTTTTCTAGGCCACTAAACTATTAAAATTGTCTTATACTGGTCAGTAGATATTTCTTTTCTAGTGATAAAATTTCCTAATAATGATACATTCTCCATAGTAAAATCAAATATAATATAATTTTAATATGGATTCAGTATTCATAGGATATTTATCAGAATATTTAAATTCACCTCATAAACTTTCATGCTTTGGTAGTATATCAGAATTTTATTGAAAAAGACTTCCAACCATTTTCTGAGCTAACACCTAAATAATCCATTTCCTATGTTCATGATGATTATTGGAGAATTAGTTATTCTGAAGGGAATCAATATGAACTCATATTGTCTATATGTAGTTCAAAAGGTAGTCTTAGTAATATCTTATTTCTTTAACATTAATTTGAAAAATCCTATTCAATGGTCTACATGAGAAAAAAGTCGGCCCAATGTAGTAGATTGAACATGCCATCTTTCCATTGTAGGTGATACTTGTTATTATTTTTTTCGAGCTAATGATAATCTATGCATAGGACCATCTACTAACCCTTATTCATGATATAAAGGAATGGTTCACCACACTAGTATGAACTTGGGAATAAAAAACCCCTTTCGAGAATCTCTTGTAACTGTTTTTTATATTCCTCCATCTCAGTGGGGTGAATTCTATATAGATTATTTTATAGGGATATAGATACAGATAAAACTTCAATTTATAACTCAACCTCTATGTGATGAAGATGAATACACAAATATTTAATGAATTTATCATTAAAATACCTAATTATGAGCATATATTGATGTTTGACTCTATCCTTTCTCAAAATAATATTATAAATATATTATTTCTCAAAATTAAATAATATAAACACATTATATATAGATTCCAAATGAGACTCATCATCCTCTTTAAACTTAGACAAAATTAGATGATGATTTTTGAAGTGAATATAAATATACCTCTCTTGATGGCAGATGTTTTTTATATACGAAATCCCAATCAATTCCCAATATAGAATCAAACACAAATAATAGATGTATGAAAACATTTTTTGGTTGGTCTATTCGATAATCATTGACCAAGGAGGATTCATATACATAGAATATATTATTTATTCGTTTTCAATTCCATGATACATCTTAACCCCCATTTATTTAGGTGGCATTTGAATAGTTCAACTAAACTTGAAATATATGAAGGAATGTGTTGAGACAGAATAAAAAATTATGTTTTTGATTCTTTAATTAATAACTAAGGTACCTATAAACAAACAATTCTTAGGATCCACCTCAAAATTAGTGATATTATATTCCCTTTTGTACACTATAGGCCTTAGAGGATGATATTATTATTTTTCCTAAAAACCCTTAGTATTGGGAATTGGTATGTATAGTTCTCATGTACTGTGTAGTTTAATCACTATACCATAGGCTGAGTGTTTATTTGAAATATATTTTATTTCATTACATGGTTGGGTGACGTAATTTCTCATTGGATTTTATTGGAATTATGCCCCTATTTTCAATATTTGAAGCATCTCATGGTTTCATGAAGACTGTTTTTTGGATGCTTCTACCAAAACATTTTAATCATGGGATATTGGTTATTCGTTACTCCTTGATATTTATCACTTTATCCACATGAAGAAAACTCTTCTTTATAATTTTTTTCTCCATGGCTACTCTAATAATGAGACTCTCCAATATCCATATCAACCATGAGGCACAAATGACAATATCTTCACGATTTCAAAATTCAATAATCCCCAGGTACATATTTAGACATAGATTTAATTTTAAAAGAATCAGCCCACCTTACTTTTATTTTTAATGACATATCTATTGCCATACCATGCTAGCCTTGTGAAATTTTCATCAAATTTCCATAAAAATCATCTTCCTTTTGTTTATTTCGATGGAACTCCCACTCTATATTGATATAGAGTGTTCATGGAATGTATTTATTGAAATATATTTTTATCAATCTTTCTAATTAAATAAAATTAATTTCCTTGATATACATTGTGTTCATTGTCAATATCCCCTATTTATTAGCATCTCCTTCCAAGATACAAAAATCCGGTATGATATTATCTTATTTTGAGCATTGGAGGACATATAATTTATTATAAATAGAGTCAAATTATATTTCCATAATGATGGAATACAAATATCTAATTAATGTACAGGAGTTTTATCATAAAATACCTTATCATAATATTCTATTTCTTAGTATAATGTTGGGGTTTCATATGACTCATGTTATAATTTATTTCTTGAGTTTTATCATCATGCACTTCCATAAAGTTCTCATATATTCCTCCCATTTTGTTAGGGAAATAAATTAGGGAAATCCTTAAATTTATTTTACATTGGTTTTTGGTATAGTTTTCTATATTTTCTACCATTAAATAAATATGAAAAATGGAATGTGACTAAATTAAAAAAAAATATGTAAAAGGGAAATTTTGAACATATGAGATAAAACATATAAATGATGAGTATATCCTAAAAAATTAGTGTCTATGATTCAATATAGTTTATCTAATGTAATTTTTCTATTAGTTTTTCTAACAAAGAAATCCATACAACTCTATTATAATGGATTTTAAATAGCTTTTGAATTTTTAAAAGAATATCCCCACGACGTGTCACAATAGGTGTTAAGTAATTCACCTTTTCATTAACTATGGGATGATCAGGTTAATTACTAATATACTCCTTTCATGGTTATTAAACATAGGTATATTTTTTCTAGAGAAACATTATCTTTTATTATATATAAATGCATGCAATTTTATAGAAACTACTCTCTCTATACTTCACCAAAATTCCCAGTTATTTTCATATTCATAGTCATAACCATAGGGCTCTCAATAAAGTATCATGTCCTAATCCCCCCAAAATAACTATAAATATTTATGATAACATCTATAGTGACCAAATCCATTGAAACATATTATTTTTTGATTATTAATATAAATTTTCAAAAAACCCATTGGATCAGGATTCTTAGTCTCTTTGAAAGACAAGGCACATAATACATCAATATGGGATAAAACACAACATCATTATTTTATTCTTCAGAATTATATCATAATTCCATTTAATCACATAAAACTATATTGGAAACCTTAGTCAATAATTTGAATAATGGGGTGACCTATAATTATTTTTATGTGATTAAATCTGATAATAATGAATAACATGTGTGTTAAATAGAAATACTTCATATGATAAATACAAATATCATACATAATCATAAGTATTAATTACATGATCATTGAATAATAAGACGATAGAAATAAAATAAAGTTGAAGGAATATATTTCACAACCTAATAATAACATACAACTAAATTTGAATACAACATCCCGTTGTAGACTAAGTCCCAAAATCATTACTAAAAAATCAAGCTATGACCATAGTTTAGAACCATGGATACATACCCATAAAATGTGGCTATTGGTAATATCCATAGTTTTGATAGACGTGGGTCTTATTAGCATAGAAATAGGTCCATGGAAATTACCATTGATTTAAATTAGGGAAATTGGTCAATAGTTATCATTAAAATAGTGTTTATGGGTGTATAGGCATGGTTTTCATGATTGAAATTATTAATAACATAGAAGTCTATTTCTACAGATTGAAACCAAATAAATTAGGTAATAGCCATGGTCTCAAACTATGTAAATAACACTATATCCATGGTTGAAAACATGGGATATTTTTGGACACTCCAAGTATAAAGACATAGTTTTTACCCATGTATATATACACAAAAAACATTAAAAAACATAACGTTACAACAATTAAATTCCTACCCTACCAAAAGTACTCAAACAGA
The DNA here is from genome assembly GCA_963277665.1 of Viscum album. Classification (NCBI taxonomy): domain Eukaryota; kingdom Viridiplantae; phylum Streptophyta; class Magnoliopsida; order Santalales; family Viscaceae; genus Viscum; species Viscum album. The sequence continues at coordinate 1,953,614,893 of OY728127.1, read as the reverse complement.
ACTCAAAATAGAGTAACATCTTATAACTCAGTCAATAATTTATCTAAATAATTAAGACAATGACATTCATACCATGAATACAATATATAAACAAACTGATTCAATTAAATACCCACCCTCCTTGTTTTTCACAAAAATAACTCAAACCATTCATCATATAACTAGAAAAAATATAATAGAATATAAATAGAATTAAAAAACTCAAATACCTACCATGAATAAAATTTATAAACCAACCTACTTCAATTAAATAACTACTCGTCCCGAATCACTCAATGGATATATAGGTAACACTGTAAAAATCTGACCTAATAAACCAAAACGACAACAATTTAAAATATATAGTATAATTGGGAAAACCCATAAGCTCTAAAACACTGGATGAAAACTCATTGAAGAATTCAATTGTCAATTCATTAACAATTTTAAAAAATGTATTCATGAAATGATTCTATGTAGTCTTTCAATAATAATTTAAATTAAATAATTATATTCTAATACTATAATAAATTATATTTTCATGAACTATTAGACATAGAATAATTTTGTTAGCTCAATGTTTAGGGTATTCTAAATTTCATACATCATTAATTGAATTACATTCATGATTTCATGAAAGTTATTAGTTTATGTAATACATGTTCCTATTAATACCATAGTATATCTATAATCCATATGGGGTCATTACAAACCATTAAATGATATATTTTGACCCCTTATCCAAAGGATTAATTTCATCTATAAAGTCTTGAGGATATTAATTTACCGTCTTAAGTGGATAGAATAAGACATATTAATGATAGTGGTTGTGGGTTTTTTTGTTCTCATTAATGTAATATAGTATTTTATTTGTTGGAATTCTTAATAGTGACTTATTTATTAATTTAAAAATAATAATAAAATAGATTCAATGGGTAATGATTTAATAATAATTCTTCATTAATCAGTGAGTTCCTTGTTGTTCTAGTTATTATTACCAAGTTCTGTCATGATTTACACATAGAGTTGTTAATTTTTTTTTATATTAGGATTTTTCAACCTTTTTTATAATTGTGTTCCTCTTATTATAAGAATCACTATTTTGTGCATTAATGACATATCGTGTAGGGTAACAATTTCATGTCTTCATAGGTAGTGTTTAATAAATGTGATTTAGTCTTATAGATTACTGTTTTGATTATAGTTTTGTTATATAGTATTGTATTTTTATGGATAATGGATCTTATTTGTCAAAAAATGAAATTTTTATTAAGGGTTGAGGTTAACACATGTGGTTAGTGAGTAGGTTTGTTGAAGATACATATTTTGGCCTGTTGGTGAAATTTTGAACTGAGGCATGTACCTAGATAATAATAATTACATAGATTATCGTATGTGTGGTTCTCATATCTCATACCCCATGAACTATGTGCCATATGTTCTCCCATTTTACAGTTAATGTTTTTATTGATTTGGGTTTACTGGCCATTTGACGGATTTCATGGATGACAATTTGGTGGGTTAATTTATACTAGTTTTCTCTATGAAGATGGCCACTTTAAATACTTACCTTGAAAAAACACTCATATTGAACTTAGTCCTTGAAAAATAAAACATAATTAAACAAGAAATAATATAATATAAATCAAACTCAAACATTATAAAATATATATCACATGTATTCAAACTTTTAATTCCATACCAACAATACATTGTCTTAACCAACTTATTTAACTTAAATTCCTTCCATGTTAGAACCACCCAAATAGATCTCAATCCATGAATATTACCAAAAGATAATAAAAAAAATAAAATATTAAAAAAATTAAAACACATAAATCCTGAAAATGATTATAATTTACAAACCAACCTACTGCACTTAAATCCAAACACTTCCATCAACACTCATTCCAAACTAAAACATTTCCTCTTAAAATATAATAATAAAAAATGAATACAATGTAAAAATTACTCAAATATAATGCATTATATATCACAATAACTAAAACTACCACAAAAATAATCATGATAAATTTTCAAAATCAAGATCATCAAAATAAAACGAAGTGATATGATAAATTTCAATGTATAAACCAAGAATAAAAATTACATATAAAAAGTACCTCAATATCAGTAACACCAGAATCATTGTGACCCTCATCATCTCCTATAGAACCATCAATATCATTATCACCTCTTCTAGGACTACTAGAATAATCATCAACGTCATCCTCATTTAAATCCACATTTTCATATGAAACTAAATCCAAGGAAGGGGATAAAGAATTTTCTTAAATGTAATAAAAATAAATTAGAACACATTTAATCAATGAAAACATAAAACCATTATACAAATAAAGGTTATACATATATTTAATACAAAATATTTTTATTTAAATGAGTTGTTATTGATAAAAATAATTGATATAATTTTTTTTAAATTAAACTAGTATACCCAAATGAATATTCATGGGATGTTGCATTAAATAATTTTTCAAAATATTTATTTATAAGTTATGGAATCTTAACACAACTATATAAATTTTAAACCATGTGTATTTTTTTAATGGATAAATTATTTAAAGATTAGTATAGTTATGTTTAAATTGAAAAAAAATTCATAATTTATTTGTTTATTAAATTTGGATATGATTACTTCATAATGAATTATTTCATTTTGTAAATTTAATGGATATACATTAAAATATATTAATTGCATAATTATATTCCATAGTGGAATTTTTATGCTATTTTTTTGTATTCTATCACTATATTGTGTACATATTGTTCATAAATGAATATGGACATGAATGATGATAAAAATATTAGAGAATTAATAAATAAAAATTACTTTCTTGGAGATAATTTCGGACAAGGGTTAGGAAATTTATTTCTATATGTATTTCTATGGTTGGGATGACAATGATATATCGTTTTAAAACAAATAAAATAATTATAATTTAGTAAATGAGTATCATGATATGAATAAAATTAAAGAGTAAGAAATAGTTGATCTATGAAAAATTAATCATAGAAGATTGAAAATATGTGGGAATTAGTTCATTTCCCACAAAAATAACATCTTCATTATCTATAAGTATTTTTATCATAATATTTACTTAAAATTATATTGTAAAAATTGAAATAATCCACTGATATTATTTTTTAATAATATTAATAGTACTAAAATATTGTGAATGAGCTGTATCTTATATTGAGTGATTATCGATGTGTATTTCTACTACTAAAGAAAATGAAAATATCAACAGTAATTATAACTCTCAACTAAGTAAATAGAATTTAAACAAAAAATAAAGGATGATTTAACAATAAAATCATACTAAATACACAAGACACTCAAAAATTCAAATTATTCTGTCATATGTGATTTAAATTTTTTTAGAAAAAACAATATTTGGATTATTAGATTGGTTATTATTTTTTATAAAAATATATTATGAGTTCTATTTTATAGAGGAAAATGAATGTATAAAATATTAAATTTTCCATTTGTGAATAGTATCATTGTACCTTCTTCATCACACAATAATACTAATGATGGTATCATAATTATCAAAGTTGATATTTTAAAAAAAATCTAATAATGATGAAAAATGAAAGAATATTCAATGTTTAAAGCATTACTTTTATCATTATTTTTATGATACCCATAGTCGAGGTGTTCACATTTAGCTAGGGGATGATTATAAAACCACAATAATTTTATGGTCTAATTTTTATTAAAATTGTTAACATGTAAGCATAAATAATTACATAAATTGATATATAAACACATATTTTCATGAATAAATTGAAAATATAATAACTAAAATATCACTAACTGAATAGAAATATAACTTTCAGTGACCCAATTTTAATTAGTTTTTTTGTATAATAATATAATATATAAAATAAATTATTATATTTAATTATGTATAATCATCACACTTCCAAGAATATCCTAATTATTACTCTTGTGAATATAAATAATTCTTCCTCAATCATAAACAGAAATCATGAAAAATATGAATATAAAAAAAATAGGACTATTTAATAAAACATAGCACTAAATAATTATAATACAATGTAAATCATACTTATCACACTAATATTGAATTATATAGGAATATATTTGTTGTTTTCTGAATCATTGATGAAATATTTGGAATAAAGAGTACCAAATAGGGTTTATTCAGATCAGTTGTTTCATATGATTTTGAATAAATAAGGGATTGATATTTTTTGAAGTTATCATCAAAGAGAGAAGGATGATATTTTTGAAAAAAATTACCCTTATGTGTTTTCATAATTTTTTTTAAAATTTCTTAGTGATATAATGTTCAGTATAGATCACAATGAACGATTTATGTCATTTAATATGAGGTTTTATGGTGTCCCTGATAAATTATATAGCATAGTAGTGGATTTTAAGGTTTTACTGGTACATGAATTCTTAAAATACATGAGGCATAAGGTACATAATATATTTCATAATGTTAATCAGAGGATAAACTAATGTGTTCTAATGAATTCATACACATAACATAAGGATTTATTATGGTTCTTTTGACAAAATTCATATTGGTTATTGTGTAACATTCTTTTGAAATTTCACTAATTTTTTAAGGAATTTTCAGGAAATTCGTAAGTTTCATTTCTGTTATGAAATATGGAAATCTAGAGGAAACTTATTTGACAATTGTTATGTTTTATAATGACAATATTTCTTGAAATAGAATCATGAAATGAAGTAAAAAAATGTTCTATTTATCATTAAATACTAATAATATTCTATTCAACTATATGAAGTGAAAACCATGTCAAATATGTAGTAGGAATATACTTTATATTTATAGTTAATTTAAAACACAAATTTTGAGGATTTATAAATCACATCATTTCTCAGGATAACCTTCCTCATGTTTATGTGAATGGGGACATTATCAGTCATAATATATAATAGATATATCAAAAAACATTGAATAAATGAAACCAGGTATTTTTTTTGTAATTGAATACCATGATATATAGTCCTTGGTGTGAGGATTCATGATATGTGGATGATCTTTGGTGAGAGACTAAATATTAAGATGAGAATAGTGAGGAGAGATTCTAGTAAGGCACTGAGATAAAGATGTGCATGTTTAGTTCAGTGATATCCACTATTGGTATATGAAATTAAAAATGTTGAAAAACATATATCTGATCATGAATTCTCATCATTATAGATATGGTGTAGTCGGTTAACATTTTCATGTGTTAGTTTTTAGGTTGTTAGAGGGAATCATGGTAATGTATCAATATCATGAGAATTTATCATTCAATTAAGAACAATTTCATTGATGAGGATAAATGCACATCATTCATGAAATAACCAATGTTTAAGATGTGTACAGATGGAAGTGACATAGTTTTTGGATAGTTCACGGGTTTTGAAGAGGTAATAACCCGAAATTTTTCTTTAGTGGTTTAAATGATCCCATGTGCGTAAGTTATAAATGAATTAAAATTATCAATGCAGTTGTGTGTGGAAAAATTTTAGTGATAAAAGGTATCTTGATGGAGAAGTTCAGATAACACATGGAATTTTAATATTATATAATTCAATGGTGGTTCATATTTTTTCCATCCTTTTGGATCGGCGAGTAAAAACTTTTGGCTTTAAGATTATAGAAGTGTATTTTTTATATCTTTTGAAGGATTTTATGGGTTTTTCTGAGTTGCATTTGTTTTAGGAAAACCCACCTTTTTGTTTTTGTTGGTGGACGAAACCACCTTGGTTTTAATGCCGAAATATGCCACCAAAACTATATTGTTTTTCTATTAATGTTTAGGTTCAATGGATAGTGGTGTTACAAAACATTACTTTCCACCATGATATTGGTGGCAGTCACTAATGTTTTGAGGAATTTTGTATAGTTTATTAAACTGTGGAAATAGAGAATTATCTAGTTTTTTGGAAACCCTATAAGGGTTCCATCTTGCTGGTTTGTACTCAATAAGGTGGAGGCCAACTCCCATAACCCATCACCCATCAATGGATGGGTGAGAATTATAAATTTGAACTATGATTAGAATATATTGGGAATATATGGACACATGATGTACTGTGTTAGTGGGATCGATACCCTGGGTGAAAAATTATTCCCCATGGAGAGAACTTTTGTGGTTATATGGGGTTCATAGTGATTAGTTATTCATTCAAATTATTTACATTTGGGTGATAGATCATTCATAGTTGATGTTTTATCATTAAAAGCATGTAAATGGAAATGAACATGAAAATTGGCACCCACCACTATAAAATTACATAATAATAAACAATTGAATGATATGATTTATAAAAAAGAAATAAGAAATCAATTCTCAAAATAATAATAAAATATCAATGAATATTTTTCCCCAATTAAAAAAATTATAAATTAAAATAAATTATTTTTACTGGCCATCATAGAATGGGTGACTCTAAAATGAATCTAACCTGAAAATAACATGAATTTTCACATTCTAACATTCATCAACCAAAATTACATATTAAATTATTATTAAATTATCTGAGAATATAATAATACTCCATCGAAAATTCCTACAGAAAATTTCTAATCAATGAAATAATTATTAATCTTGATACAATTGACCTTGTGAATATAGTCATTATTAACACAGAACAAGTCAAAATAATATTTAAGGAGGATTAAATTTAGAACACATAATTAACAAAATTCAATGTATAGAATGGTCATAAAAAAGGTATTCATGTCTATTAAAAAAATAATCTTCAATATTGATTCATGAATTAAAAAAACCTAATTTACTTAAAATCCCTTCTTTATATGTGGAATTACATTTCACACTTTCATTAATCATGTTAAATGAAAAAAGTGTAAAAATTAATAAAACTTGATATCACCAAAATAATATTTCATTCTACGGAAAATAAATACTATAATATGGATTTGGGTAAAAAAATTAAAATGACACAAAAACTATAAAAATCAATACAATGATGGGTTTCCTGGAATATCCATCTAGGTTAATATAATCAATATTATATGTACACAATTATATGATATATCGTATGTATTTGAGTTTAATTTATTTTACATATTCATTACATAATTTATATGTTTCTCTAATGAAATAGTTATAGTTATTGAAATATTAGATCCCTATTGGGGAGATTTTATTTATCATTATAATATTTTGTTCATTATTATATGTGTAGATGACATGGTTAATTTTTTTTATTTTTCATTTATGTAATTTTTATGTTTGTAGAAAAATAATCTCTTTAATGGTCTACAAAACTATAGTTTTAGTCACTATTCATTGACATTTTGAGTAACATGTTTTAGGTTAGTGGTAGTCAGGTATAGGGATTGAACATTATATTTAATGGTCCATTTTAGCATCATTAGAAAAATGTAATTATTTGACTATTAAATAATTCAATACCACAAAAATATTATTTTATATTATCAACTCATCAATTACATAAATGATTAATGTTTTAATGTTTTATTACTATGAATTTGTATACTCATAATTCATTGTGATTTTATTATACATAATTTAAAAGCTGGTATAAATATTGTAAAAATAATTTAATATTAACTCTTAAAAACATTGTGTGAATATCAAATTACTATATGGAAAGATTATTTCATGCCTAGGTTATAATATGGAAAATATTAATTTTTATCTATATATGAATTCACTCATTAAGTTTTTTATTCTTTTAATGTGCATTACCTATATTAATTCAATATTAAATAAATTATTTCACATAAAATGTTATGATATATCATTTTGTTTTACACTATTTAGCCCAATATATAGGAAATTAGGTGAACTTCTTGTCTAATTGTTTATTGGACTTGGCTAAGAAATACTATCTTATTCATCTATCATTTTTCCGATGATCGAGATAACAATAAAAAGAGTGGTCATGAAGGAATAAACTCAAAATAATAATATTAAAAATTGAAATACCTCATTTTTATAATCTAATGTTAATATAACTACTATTTATTTATCTCCACCATTCCCTACTTCCAAAATATAAAAATTCACGAATATCATAGGAAAATATTTCATCGATGAATATTCTACAATTCTTTAGTTTTATTAATTGACTCAAACACCACATTCATCTATTATTATTGGATGATAAAAGGTGAAAAATATAAAACAATATGAACCTGTATGCATAATATTATGAAACTAGCATGATGGGAGGGATCACTAACATCAACTATTTGAAGAGAAAATTCCCTTTGGGCAATTTCATCCTAATACTCCACAATTATAAATTTTAGTTGTAGATAAACAAATAAAAGAAAATACAAATCCAAAATCTCAATCTTGAGGTCATTACAGATTGAATGAAAAAACAATTGTTTGAAACAAAACTAAAAATTATAACTACATCCTATAAAACAAATTAAATCTACATATAATAATTTCTCATAATATTTATGATGCAACTATTTTTATAAATCTCAAGTTGATCATTAGGGGTCAATTGAATAAACAAAGGAAAAATGATGGGAAATAAAATTTAAACACAAAATAATAATTGATCCTATCATAAGGTTCTTTATACAAAAAGTAGTCCAATGACAAGAAAACATGAATAAAATATAAAAAATAGAACTTATGATTAATCATGGTATTGTTAAAAAATGAGGATGCCACCACAAAAGTGCATGGATGACAGAGTAGAACTGATTATAGGGAGCATGACGAGTATGGTTTAAAAATGTGTAGGGGTTGGATCACACAGATTCTACTCCTAGAATGTCTCAACAATATAACTCATTCAATTTCCAATCTATTAAGTAAGTGGTTTTAGATTATTCAAATAATATAGGATGAATGAGTGGAAATGTGTATTGAGGAGGGGAGGAATGTGTGATGAAGTGGATGGGTGGGATAACACAAGGGATAAAGGAATCATGCATAGAGAATAAGCATAGAATTTTTTTAAGGGATAATGGATTATTTGGGTGATGATTGGCCAATAAAGAAGGATTTTTATGGAGGATTGGGAATATGTTTAGGTATGATAAGAATTTCATGATTCTGGACAAAAAATGTGAGAGGTATGCGGCCACGAGTAGATTTGCTTATGGGATATATGTATTTTATATACATGGTTTTAAAAAAACATTGATATATCTCAATTAAAATACATGGACGAATGAAACTATGGATATATTTCTTTGTCTATAGTTCAATTTTTCTAATAGTGTTTGGATTAGGTAAACTCTCTATTACTTTACATATCATCTCATTACAGGAAAAACATTTTGCAATTCATTGTTGAAATAACTGAGTACACCCATCACAATGTGTACATGATTATGTGTGAAACCAAAGGAATGAAATCATAAGGAATAATCATTATAATTAACAATGTAATGAAATGGGATGCATAATCATTGCACATATCATAATCAAAAGATATTGTAAGGATTCTATTTGAGAAATAAAATTATGTCATATAATTTCCTATTAAAGGAAGAATAATATTATAGGTATACATATAAGAGACATATATAAAAATATTTAATCATATAGTAATATAAAATTGGAAAAATGTAAAAAACATTCATTGAAAATATGGTTTGGTTCTTATAATGAGAAAATACGGGATCAAAAATCAAGGGTTCATTTCGGTAGTAAAGGGGTACAGAAAGGGTATATAGTATTAGATATAATGAAAGGGGATTGAAATATATCATTCAAAATAAATGAAATATTAAATAACTACAGGTGTTTATAAACACATGAAAATATAATAAATTGAGAATAATAATTAATAAATAGAATAATTAAATGAATTACATATAGTTGAAAAAATAAATCCTTACCATGGGAGGAAGTTACTTTAAGATGGAAAGAGGTGTCATAGAACTATAGAACCACCTTGGAGAGACTCTTTAGTTATTATTATTGAGTGGAATCATTCTTAATATAATTGGAGTGGAGATTCAATAGTGAATGAGTTTATTTTTACATGAGTAGGGGTTGTTTTTAAAAATAAAATTTTCAAAATTGTGTTATTATGGCCAACAATATTTTGGAGGATTTAATTTCAAAACAAATTGTTAAAAATTAATGCTGAAAATTTTAGTTATTTGTAAAAAATATCTCAACCACCCATTTCATGTTTCTATTTGCAATGTTTTTATATATTTACCTTTTAATTGAAAAATATTAAATATCATATATTATGTTAACTCTTTTTTACTATGGTAAATTTTATTTTTCTAAAAATGATGTTTATCATTTTTCCAAATTTTCTCTTTCTATATCCAAATTATATAATTATTTTAATTTTTATAATTTATCAAAATGAAAAAAAATTATTTCTAATATAATAAGAATATAATTTATATTTTTTTTGTTAAATAAAATATAATTATTTCAAAAGTCTATGATTTTCTGCTTAAATATAACAAATTATGTATTATTATTCATTATATTTTGATACAAAATATGTATTATAAAATTTATATTCTTTATTTTATTGTTATTATATTATAGGAGTTATGGGCATTATTAAAAATTTATTTTCAATTTGTAATAGAAAAATCATCATTTTTTGCAATTTTCCATAAATTTACCCAAGGATAATTTTGATGAGAATAATAAAAAATAATATTTATTTTATCAAAATAAAATTCTAAATAAAATAGTTTTAGTTTTTTAATAAACAAAATATATTTATTTAAAATTGACAGTTTTGATAACCTATAGAACATTCTAATCCTTATAAAATTTACATAGGACTTTCTGAATTTTTATAACAATCTAAAATTTTATTATCATACAATATCATTAGAATAAAATTATTTTATTTTAATTTTTTTTTCATAAAATACAATTTTAAAAACAAAACTAAAAAGGATCAGTAAAATTTTGGTTTCTTCTTCTATAATCACAACTATAAAATTATTATAACTTCATAAAAAATAACAATAACGATCACAATATACATCTATCATATTGTCCAATGTTCAGTGTTATAGATTACTATATTTTTATTTATATATACCTTCATTCTCTCCTAATCATTCACTATCTACAATGGTCCTTACATATATTTTAAAAATATTTTTTTCCAAACATTACTTGTAAATTTCATAGTCATTATGGAATGCACGATTTATACAGGGAAATTTAATCATATATAGTTTATTTTATTTAATATTCTATTATTCAATGTCTAAAGATTTTTATTGTTCCTAGTTTTAGTGTCTAAGATCAATGCATTATGTGTAATGTAATTATGAAGTGTAAAAGTCATTCTATGTAATTCTATTGTAAAAAATAATAATAAAAATATGTGTGGGGGAGTTCTTTTAAAAGAAGAAGAATATTTTCCAAGTTCTTACATTGATCATATAAAATCATTTTCTAGATTCCCTTTAATTTTATTATTTGATTCTTCCATTTAATCAGGATCAATTCTACATAGACTCTTTAAAAGGGGAATGGAACTAAGTATGAGTTAAAATAAAAGATAACATAAAAATGGAAATATTAGCCACCTATAATGATAATATATCCATATATTTTTATATAATATCCATTTATTCAGTATTGAGTATCTCCCCATTAATATGAAAAACTATGCCTCATTGTTGTGAATTATCACCCATATAATGGATTAAATTTCAATAAAGAGTTTATATTCACTATTGTAATGACAGATGATCATATGTTAATTTAGGATATGAAATATAATTTCCCAATCAGAAAAAAAAATATCGAATACTTTTAAATGGAATCTATCTATTTCTTAAATCACATCAAATTGAAAAAATAAAAGATTATTAATCTTTAATAGTGAAAAATACAATAATAATTAATCATTTAGATTTTTAAACATGTAATTAAATCATAAATCATCTAATTTATTTCATTGATAATTCTATATCCCACTATTCATATGGTTAATTAGTTCTTTTAAATAATTAAAAATATGATAGTCTTTGTAGATCCGGATTTAGTAATGAAATTTTCCATTTTTGAATGGATAATGGATGTAAATTTAATGAATTTATTTTAATTATTGACATCAGTGGTAGATTTGAAATAATATTTCCCTTTATAAAATGGTCCTAGTGGTTTTTGAAATCTATTTTCACCAATAACAATTGTATTTTTAATCTTATCATTATAATATTCATACTCCTTACAATTTAATCATTAGGATGTGGGTGGGGAACCTAGTTGGGATTTACATTATAAATTTTATTAGTTAACCTATTCATATCTATTTTAAATTCATGTATATACAATTAATTAATTGGTTAGTTTTCCTAGACTAGCATGAGGGGTGAAAAAATATATCTCCCATGGAACATGTGGGTTACTAGAGTATATTCATAATTGACTCAATAATTGAGGATCACAAACCTAGAAAATAAAGGGTGACACCATACCCTACTAGGGGACGAGATAAAATTAATACGGCCTCTTTAGAAACAGAAGAATGAAAATACACACCTCAATAGAAGACACTGTAAAAGAGTTAATTACATTCACAAATAAGGGATCCTACAAAGGATATAAGGTGATACCTGACCTTATCTACATTGTCCAATAGGTAGGGTATCACATGTCAACATGAAGGAAATGAGATATGTGGAACAATCTCTAGGAATTGATGGTGGAACCTGATATCTGGCCCATTGGGGATATATAAACCTATGTAAGAGTTGGTCATAAATATAAAATGACGCATACATTGAAACAAGGTTTTATTATTGATCATATCTAAAGTTGACATTGATAGTCATCTCTTTGAGAGTTCTCATCCTGAAATACCGAATTCATTTGTGTTGTCTCAATGAACTCATCAGGAAATAATATTCAATTGCACATCACTAGAAATGAACTCATATGTGGGGAATCATCATCATCAACATTTCATACAGTCTAGGTTAAGACATGTTTCTATCTTTTAAAATCCAAAAAGATAAAATACTATTATATGATGAAATAACCAACAAAAATATACCATATTAACATTTCTATATGGTCTATTATTTTTCATTAACCTAATATGAGGCCATTATGAGAATATGATAACCAACATAGTCTATCTAGGTTCCCTAGTCTAACAACCATACTTAAGGACCTTCCAAAATTACCTCTCTACATGTCAAAAAATCTAAATCATAGGGAATTATTCTCTAAATTTCATCCCTATGAAAAACCTATCCATCAATTGATACTACTATGTCATGGACCGACCAACTGATAGCCCTCTATAATAGTGATTAGAGATTTGTAACTGTAATAAAACCAATAACAGCCCCTGGGTGTATGACTGGCACCAAGAAGTCATATAAAAAATTGGGGCATTGGCCTAAATATCATGCATCAATGATACACCTGAAATCAAAAATCAAATAGGGAAAAATAATTGATAATATTCATTATATTTGAAATGTAGAAATATTCATATTAGTAAAGTAACCTCAAAAATTTGGAAGTGGAATATGTAAAGTACGTCAACTATCTACCCAATCATCACTTGCAATGAACCACATTGGGTTCACCAATACTCATTATCCATCATTATAATGAATTAAAGTAACACAACCTATATATCATCCAAATGCACTTAATGTATCTGGGATAAAGTACTATATTGGGGGAGATTATAAAAATACATAGTGGGATACCTTTTAAAAAAATTATATATATGATAATAGGTCTACACACATGTGAGTCCAAATCAAAATGTCTTCTAATTTATCAATGAAATAGGGAACACTAATGGGGGAACCATCACACCACCACTCATGAAGTGAAAAAAACTAGTAACTTTGTAGTCATCTAACAATAACTACTCTTCATTCTCATCATGAGAGGTATTTTCTTAAAATCATGTCACCGACCCTGGGGAGGACACCTCCCTATTTTTTAACCTTAGGGGTATGAAGAGATACTTTTTCATGAGACTAAAAGATGAGACGACGTGTGATTATGGGGCCCGAAGAGCCCGAAATGATTTGTCAAAAATTGTTCGATTTTTAAATACCACGCATGAGTAGTTTTCCAAGAAAAGTGAAAAAACACATTAATATTTACATTGATCAGAAATCTAAGGGCACTGTTGAGTTCAGGATGGTGAGGTTACCCTAGGAGTGGAATAGCTTTATTCGGCGATGGTCTCTAGTGAGAAACCAAAAAATGGAATACTTGTAAATAAAATAATTAAATAAAATTAATATTGTTTAAATCCATATATGTCATAAATAGTAACTGGAATGGAAAATCTGAGAGTACTGCTGAGGTCGTGGGGATGTGTTATCCTTAGAAAGTATCTAAACTTGACAAGAACAGGTCAAGGGTAAGAGTTAATTTTTGGACCTTTTAAAGGAGAATAAAATAAACATAATGAAGTTTATTTTATTTTCTTTTAACATATCGCCGTGTAACAACACTATGAGATAACAATGGTGGAACCCATTATCTTATCATAAATGACGCAGCGTGGAGATGATGTCTCAATGTGAAATAGTAACACTGAAAAAAAAATTAACACATTAAAGTTTTTTCTCCATTAATCGGGGTTAGGGTCCGACATTATAATTAAAAACATTAGATATTTATCTAGAACGTGGGTGATTAACTATGGAATGGGGGATCATGCTCTCTCATCGGTAATGATGGATCAAAAGATGGGATATGATCCAGAGGTAATGAATTGGTGAACACTGGTGGAAGAAGGATCTGTATTGCGACATTAATTCAGTCAACATTTGTTAGTATTACAACTCGATGTAGGGGTTATTATTTCGAATCTTGTATTTACATGTTTTTTGATTTAAATGATGAATACAGATCTACCCATGAACAGGTTGACCTACGATTCGATCATTCTTTTAAGAATGGAGTTTTATTTTCTTGGTTTTGATGGAAGATTGAACCTAGTTATAAAATGTTGATTAATCATGTTTGATGTATTATCGGTTTAGTTCAACTTCTGTTCTAATGCTGACGAACCACAATCGACACTAACATCAGTTGAGGTCTATCCCTTTTTATTAATTCATGCCATTGATACATGCATTATTCATTCATCACGGTCAATAGTTGTTCGGAATGTGACTCATCTTTTGGAAATTTATTAATACATGTTCAATTGTTCATTGGATTAAATACCTAGTATCATTAATCAATGTTGACCATAGAACAATGGAGGTGCGATGATGACGGTGGTCAATGGATTCAAGCAGTGTGGGAGGTGTATCTGTTCCAACGACATTACACCAAGAGGGAACATGGAAGTTTTTTGAAGCCCCTGTAATGTAGAATGTGACATGAGGTCTCTAGAATGTCTTCTGGATCGAATAACGGACCTCCGTTGCGTTTTTGGTGGCATGCAAAAGGCCCCGATGGCACGCCGCGGGGCAAAAGAGGCCCGCAAAATCCATCATGGGTGAGGATTAGAGGTTTTTGGGAATGGTCAGTGGTGGTTCGATAGACAAGGATAGAGAGCTATGTCATGCGGAAGGATATCACTGTTTAGCCAGACTATAGTGGTGACTCGTGGAAATGACTGTGTGTGGGACGCGACACCCACCTCATCCCGAGTAGAGAAGACGATCATGCTCGAGTGAGCCGGGTTGGTCAGACGGGTTGGATCCACCGCCTCATGTTGGTCCAGATAATCAGGCCTGGATGACCCTGTATATTAGACCTCCATCAGGTCTATGAACCCCTAGCCATGTCAGATCTAGTCAGTCTGACTGGGTTGGACTATATGTGGACCCCACCTAACCCCTTTTTACAAAAAGAGCCAGATAATTCAAACCATAAGTCTTATTGATGAGATGTATGCTCCATTCAGACCCTTGTGATAAGGAATTACATTTGATATGGCTTTTGGGATATTAGTAAGGACCAGTATCGGTGTAAAGACTCACCTTGGTTCTTTTCTCAAGGGTTCGGTACAAAATTGCGTGTAAATATCCTTGAGGGATGAGTCCTAAATTGAGTTGTAAATCCTCCTAGGGACTGGAGTAAACTCTCTCACCCCAGATAGAATTTTTTGGGTATTAATGTGAACTTTGATTATATAGAGTTATATCACCATCTAGTGGTCCATATTTTATGGTTTATGGCATTCTTCAGAATCCCCTACGTTACAAGCCACATCATAGGTTTTGTGGTATTCTCTGTGAATCCCCTACTTTGTGGGGTAATACAGATTGAGTTCACATTATTCTTCAGAATCTCCTATCTATATTTCATGACATTTTACTATGATTTTATCTTTTTATGGGGCCCATGTTCGAGGGGACCTCTGCTAAGAGTCTAGGATGAAATCTTGGATTGGGGAGTTGGACTCCCAAAATGTGCATTCCATGAGTAGAATCCTATGGCCACGTATTTGGCTTCGATATCGAGTCTCATTGCATTAGTGAGACCAGAAATCACCAGGAAACAACATGATGTTTAGAGACCAGTTGTTCACTTGGATGTTGTTTGTAGACTTTTTCTAAATGGTTACATTCAGATAGCTTTAGGAGTAGGGTATCTGGGAATAGAGCATGCTACGAGTGGAAAGATATTGATGGGGGTTGACAAGATATTGAGTCATGGAATCCTTTATGAGTATACCTGGGTTTTCATGTTATATGTGTTGTTGAGATATACTTGTGATGAGCTGACTATACCTTCTTTATAGTCTTTCCATTATGGTCTTTCACTTTGTGTTTGTGTTCCCCAAATGAGTATTGTTTTACTCACCCATACATGGGATTTTCCTACATGTGTCATGTCTTATACAGTTGACCGATGATTTGGTGTAGTCCTAGCATTAGTAGTACCACACCACATCCAGATGTTGCCTTGTGATATCAGACAAGTCGAGGGGTTTCTGGAATCATCCTACAGAAGTTTTAGTCCCCTTGTTTGAAGGTCAGACTTTTGAGTTTTTTTTATTTTAATGGTCTTATTTCTGGATTGGATTCACATTAATTCATCATTTTCTATCAAATTCTATCATTGGGTTGTTTTGGTATGCATGCATTTTATTTACTTAGTTTTTTTTCACTCCATCTTTTGGGAATGTCTAATCAATAACCCAATGCTAAAATTCATTCCAAAATTTCAGAAGTTCTGATCTACCTGGAGCTCAATTTCCCCTTCTTAATGAACTGTATAACACCCTTCCATGGAGATAAATTCAAAAATAATTATCTCCCACTTGAAATTCCAAATATTTTCTATGGTTATCAGCATAAAACTTTTTTATTTATTGATAATCACAATTTTGATTCAGAATATACATTATAGTTTTTAGCATCTCCTTAACGTGTTTAGGTCCCAAAGGTTTCTTTTTACTAAGTTAATCCCAACATTTTTGAGTATGAACTGTTTTGTAATATAATACTTCATATGGGGAAATTTGAATATATGAATGAAAACTATTTTTTTAAGAAAAATATAACAATGTTAAATACTAATCCAAAATACAATAACTTTTATGTGAGTAGGACCACAAAATTACTATTAAGGATTAATTAGTTCCTTTTCCCAATCCATTAGTATGAGAATAGTATGTAGTGCACAGAAAAAGATCATTTTCAAGAGCCCTTTGAAGACTCTTCCAGAATTTCAATTTAAATGAGAGATCCTTATCCAAAAAAATGAATTTGGAGGATGTGTTATAAAATTATTAATATTGATCCATGCATGGTTTCAATGAGGTAAATATTCTAATATAAAATGAAAATTCATATATTTGGTTAGGTGATCAATGATAACCCCTATTAAAACATTTTTTTGTCAAGTATTTTATAGACTTGTTAAAATGTATATATTAATATTATCCCATTTCTATATTTGAATAGGTAGAGTACTATTGAATTATTAAGGATTCTGCCACTCATACATCCCCTAATGACAGACCAATCATCTTAAAACATAATCATAAATATTACACTACATTCTATCACAAACAAATTTCTCCCACATCAGTATACATCCTGGTGATACAATGGTTTATAGAAGAATAAAAGCTATAAGAATTATTCAAAACACTACAGTTTTAGCTAAGGTATATATTTATCACAGAGTTTCTTTTATATTTTATAATTAAATCTTCACAAATAAAGAAAAAATATTTCACATCATTCCTGGATTTAATTTTATTCTCAAAATTCACATTATCTGATTTTAACTTATTATTTTTTCTAATAAATATGGGTTAAAAATAATTTGAAAAATGTTTTATTTTGTACCTTTCATAATAATTCCCATATCCATCTTTACATGAAATATGATCATATGATCCCTCTTGATCATAATTTGGGTTAGAACTCCATGATCATTCATGGTCAAAGAATACTCTAACTTATTTTCCTTCTCTGGGTGGTAATTTATTAGGAAATCATAACCCTTAAGAAATTTGTGCTATCCCCTATCCCTAAAATTCATTATGTATTTGAAAATATTTATTTTAGGATCTAATGTAGTAGGTATATCTCACGTCATTCACTACATTGTCAAAGAATCCTTATCATGAAAGATAATATTACAACTTCCAACTCAATATCTTGAGTTTTATCATTATGTTCATGAGTATTTAACTT
The DNA here is from genome assembly GCA_963277665.1 of Viscum album. NCBI lineage: Eukaryota > Viridiplantae > Streptophyta > Magnoliopsida > Santalales > Viscaceae > Viscum > Viscum album. Next base: position 1,953,596,288 of record OY728127.1, on the reverse strand, counting down.
CCATGATCTACATGAAATTACATTACCAGTATTTTAATGGAAAAAACCAAGACATTTATCTAATGCATCACTATATATCTATAACGCATCAGTTCATGATAGTATTTTAAAAAGTATATCATTGAACAATATCCACATTAATTCCTTAAAAATTATTTCAATTCCATTTTCCATATTACCTAAACCCCTTTACATGAATGGTTGGTTGACATGTTAGATAATCAAAATAGTTTCAAATAAATCAGAAATTTTAACCTAAAAATACAACGAAAATATATAAAACTGTTTTGATCATTGGTGTTGGAAAATAATTGAATGCATTTTTTCTTCAAATGATCAAAAATGATTTCTTCCATTGATACTATATAGCCAAGAAAATATAATACATAAGACCATAATTCAAACATACAATATTTTCCATATAACTCTTTTACTATAATTCCCTCTAGAATGATACTCATTTGATTCTCATTATCCTAAAATCATTATGAATACACAAAGATATTTTCAATGAATACTATAAAAAATTCATAAACATATTCCTTTATTAATTTATTTGTTAAATCTATAAAAAAATCGGGTGAATTTTTCAATCCAAATGGAATTATTTTAAACACATAATTCTCATACCTCTTTATAAAAAATTTCATGGAATAACATCGTTCATGACATGAAATTAATTATTCCTACAGTGAAGGAAAATCCTATAAAAAGTATTTATACCTATTAATTTTATCAAATAATTCATCAATTCAAGGAAGATGATGCTATTTATTTATAATAATAGAATTTAATTCCCTTTATTCTACACATCATATCACATGTTCATATTTCATCTTAATAAAAAAAACATGGGCTCTTTGAGGTGAAAAACAACGGAGAAAAAACCTCTTATTATATAACTACAATAGTGGTTTCTTCAAATACACTATTTATAATGTGGCCCTTCAATAGATATTATTTGATATAGGACATGAAAAGTCAATTAATAAATAGGAAACTCAGTATCAATATTCGGTGGATGTCTAGGTAATTAATTTGAAAATACATCTATGTACTTATGTATAACATATAAATTCTCAATTTTAAGATCTCATTTTCCATGATTATATTCTATTTATCCACATCTCTATGAATATCACATAGAATAGTATATGGTGGTTGATCTGAAATGAATCATATGATGAAAATTATGAACTAGTGATATGTAATTCAACAAATTCAATAGAAGTCGTAACATACATCACTATATAATAAATTTTTCTATCATATTTTGGATAAAATTCCTTACCAAAAAATATGTTGCGGTCAAACATATGTATTATAATAAAGTAATCAAATATATTAAGTATCTATATCATAATGTGAACATTCAAACACATCCATTTAGAAGTGAGAATTTCCAAAGGAGTTTTGATAGAAACATCCACTCTTTGGTTTCTATGTAAATATCTAATTTTTGTGGAAAACAATGAATGTATAAAAGTGTGTGAGGATCCAAAGAAAAATAGAGAATGAAATAATTTTAAATATTTTGATAATGTACCAATAACTATATCTATGGGAACATCACCCTCAGTCTTAGTGATCATATAATCTTGGCCTTCCCCCTTTGGCATCTTTTGTGGTAATTTTCATTGATGGATGATGCATTTTTTTAATAATTACATGTTTAATTGTAGTTTAATCACTAGAGATAAGTTATATCATTCTTACCATAAATTCCTGATCCAAATGACCCTTATCTATACACTTTAAAATAACCCTTTTACATTTAATAATTTTTTTGGATTTTTATTTCTAGAGAAATTACATGATGAGAAATTCTTAATTTTCATTCTCTTTTGGGTTTTGTCCTTTTTTCATAGTGTTTAAAATATCTATTATTCTCTTGACTTTCCATGATTATGTAGAATCTTGAAAATTATTTCTCTATTTTGATGGTGAATAAAACAATTTCATTATATGATGAAAATGTTTAAGAAACTACATCCCTTTGGATATTCATCTTTAGCCATTCAAATAAATGGTTAGTCTTTTATAATGTAGTGAATATGTAATCTATATCATTCATAGATAGTCTTATAAATGTATTCACATAATCCATAATAAATTATTATTACTTTTTTATTTATGTTGAGGTATATTCTCTTCATTTCTTTTTTCTAAGAAAAAGGGAAATTTTTGTCCAATTAAATTTTCATTTAAAACACTCAATTCAATATGATTTATTTATTCTTCCTACTTAATATTCTCATATAAAAAATAACATCCATTTTCCCAAACTATAAAATATATTTATTTTATATCCTTTTTTTCACCTCGTCTAAAGGCCATAAATACATTTTCCTTGGACTTAACATATTTATCAACAACTGCTAGATTAGTATTCCTACAAAAATATATAGGGATTCATTTCTACGATTAAATCCTTCATAGAATAATAATGACATACAATTGAAAGTTTATCTAATTAGGAAAGGATGTTATTAATTAACTTGGTTATCTACATTAATATAGTCATGATCTTACCCATTCCAATTCCAATTGGGTTGGATTAAATATTATAGAAATATATATATATTTTAATTGTGACTGTTGATACCTATCAATCATCTGTACACTATTTCTATATAATGGAATATAATGTATCTTCTAATAAAATTATTATTATAAAATTATAGAATATAAATGGAAATATTTTTAAACACACAGAATAAATTTTATCATTTATTCATTTTTAGTTATAGAATCATAAAAATGGATTTTATGTGAATATTTTCAAATCATAAAAATATTTTCAAATTCCTCTATAATAAATTTTAGAAAATATTTTTTCCCCTCGTAATATCCCTCATGAGTGTCAAACCAGGAGCGTAGAAAGGTTCATCATCATTCACCATGTGATTATTGAGCCATATCCCAGTGAATCCATTATAGAATATAATCTCAATGTACATTTTTTCTATAATTACATCATCTTATAATATCTAGAAATGGATAAATTGTTATTAAAGACCACAAAATATTTATCAAACAGAAAAATAATGATGTTATTTTACATTTTCAAATATCCTCATTTTCTATTATAGGCATATATTCCATAGTCATTTTTTTCTGAAATATAGTTCTTTAGGATTTTATTAATACTCATCTAATATAAATACAAAGATCCCCTTCTCCAATAACCCAAAGTATGTGGTCACATTATTACATCAACCTCGATATTAGGGTTCTTTTTGAGAAGGACTATTAATTTTTGTACTCTTGTAGGACTTGATATATACCTGACACCCATTTCACATTGTGAATAGAATACAGAACAAAACAAAAACAAATTTTCAACATACTGGAATCATATTTATAGAGTTTTTACTCATGTAAAAGGGAATAGAAACAAAATAATGGAGAAATAATGTACTAAATAAGTGTTACATATTGGGAAATGTAGAATGATTAAACAAGGTAAAATAAATATAGAATGTAAAATAATTGAAATCTTATACAATTTATTCAATAACATGATCAATAAATGAATCGGAATATAGTATCAATGAAATTAAACACGATATAAAATAATTATATGGGTGGATATAGAATCAAAACCATCTCTGATTATAATATTTCGAATTTTAGTCCATTTGGATATATAAATTAATTTATATTAAATTAATATTATAAGAAATTCCCTTAGTTACACTCCCCTAAATTTAGAAATGTATTCTCATTATATTGTTTAATCACACTTCGAAATCCATTTAGTTGAGAAAGAATATACCCAATCCCTTCCTAACATACCTCCACAAGTTCAGGAGTTATTGTGTTGGGTTAATAAAAATCATTTAGGTATTAATGTGTTATGAAAATGATATTTTCCAAAGAAGAGGATGATAATGAACATAAGTGAAGAGTTTACTCAAGGTAAGAGACATTGATTTAAAAATACACTTTTAGATTTTGTCTTGAAAATCATAATTTCTTCCATGTCTATATTTTTTGCAATTTTTATGGATATATATATATATGACCAATTTTAATTTTATAATGATTAATATCGGTTTTGTTTAACATTATTTCAATGGGTTTCTAAAAGATTATTTTTATAGACATTTTTGACTTTCTATAAAATAGACAAAAGGAATATTATTCATTTAAGTGTGTGGTGGAAATTTTTTTCCAAATTCATGAATATTATTTTGATTTTGAATTCCTTGATAATATTTTTTGTTTTATTCAAAGAAAATCCCTTCTTCCCTTTATTCTAGGAACTCTAATTTTAAAAATTGTTCTTTAAATAATATATATATATATATATATCAAAAAAATTCTTATGTTTGACATAATGATTTTATTATTCAACATTAGAGGTTCTACGATTGTTATATTGTTATTGGTATTTTTTTATGTTTGTGGTTGGTTCCATAGTAAAACAAGGATTGTTGGTTATATTATCAACCAAGGACAGGTGGATATGTGGTAAATCAAGTTTGGGCCAGCCCGTTATAGTTATCCAACACATTTGTTAATAGGGTAGAGAAAACTTTCTAAGTGTCTCTTATATTATTATAGGAATACACTACAATGGTTATTCCATATATGGGATTGGGTAAACTAATTAGTGTACTCCTAAGAGCTTATGGGAATATAATAATATGGATATTCCATGTATAAACATGATGTTAATTCCATGGATAACCATGAGGGTAACTCTATAAGAAATTGTGATATAAAAATGATTCTTCATTTTACCTGTATAATTAATTAATGGGGTTTTATATAAATATTTTGATTTTACAATGTAAATAAATGTATATCGAACATCATAAGGTGGGAAAGGAAAACATTGAAAAAATGTTTTGATTTTTCACAATTTCAATGAATCATATTTGAGTTTTATTTTTCATTTATGAATAATTATGATACTTCCTTAAAACATTTTTGGAAATATAATTTGATTTATTAGGCAAAAAATAATTATTTTTATCCCATTTTTTATTTTTACAAATTAATATTTGTATAATTTATTCATCGAATGGTTGTTTTATTATTTATTTTTTATTCCCCTCTCTATTATTTTTGTTCACTTAACACATTGAAAAATTAGATTCCCATGGTTTATGGATGGGTTAAGAAAAATAATATGTCAATTTGGAATTCATGGTGATTTTTATGGAAAAAAATCACGTTCCATAGGAAATGTTTCATATAAAGGGAAAATGAATAAAAATTACTAGTGTCAATTTATTATATATATATATATATATGATTTTTATGTTATATTTATGACCTACCTCTAAAAAATAGTGTTAAAAAGATCATTGGTACTCTATTAATGTGATTATTATTTTAAAGACCCAATAATATGTAATGTTTATGTTTAGGTCCTCATAGTTGGAATAAAATCAAAGATTAGATATATTTATAGCTTGATATAATAATAATAGAATACCCTTAAAATAATTCACTTTATAGTAATGTTGAAATGTGATATAATTTAATAATGACCATGTTTCGTTATCTAGACTATGTCATTCTATAATGATTTTCGACAAAGGAAATAGGCAGATGAACTAGGAGTCTATAAGTGGACGATATCATTCTAAATCCGCAATGTGGAATTGCATGAATTGGAGCAAATAAACTTCTAAATATGATGTATTAAATGAATTATTCTATAAATGGTATTGGAATTCATGCTAGAGATTATATAGATATTTTAAAAATCAATATTTTAATAATGTATAATTTTATATGGTAACACCCTCATGCATTAATGGGATCGTCTTCCCAGTTGTAATAGAGAGGTGGATGAAATCACAAGAAAATATATTTTATGTCATTGGATGTTTAGATCATCAACAATTTAGTAATTATATTTACCATATTGAATTATAATTCGACTGGTGGGGGTCAATTACCATGATTATTAGTGAAGGATATGAGATTTATACAATGGAATGGGATGGATTTTATACTATTTTATAACCGAAATATTTTTGTAAGGTAGTTTGACATATGATAGAAAATAAATTCTTGTAATTGAAACACATGGTTGATTATTTAGGGGGTACTTTTGAAAAAAAATTCCGCTGATTGGAAGGGTACACATAATATATTTTCTAATATTATGATAGAAACATTAATCAGTTTTACTCAAGATTGAATCCAAGATATTGAAGGAAATTGTATTTCTATGAATTCAAAATTGATGAGAAACTTGTTTGATGTGTCGAGAATATATAGATGTAGTTATCCAATAACCATGAATACTGTGAAGAACATAAAAAAGTGGACAATGTGGAAGGAAAAGTGGGATAATGGATAATAGAAATTTTATGGTGTGAAAATTAAATTTTTGATTATTGAGATTTGTGGTAAAACACACACTAGAGAGGGAATTATGATGTATAAAAGGGCTTCTAATATAGTAATATTGGTAACATGGCTTGTAATTTCATAGAAAAATATGATGGTAATGGTCGTGTTCATTCTTCTAGAGAGGAATTAATATATTTTAAATGTGACAATGTAGAGACCCATACTTGACGAACATAGACATTACATTACTTTTGCGGAATACATAATACATAAAAAAACAGACACCAAAGGACCATAATAGTCTAGTGTCTCTGGAAACTAGGAACATAATATTCTAATCTTGGTGAAAGATATTCATCATCTCCCATAATGATCTTCCCTTTTTTTCTTACCTAAAACCTTTTTTTAATTCCTAGTGAAATGAAAACATAAAAAGGGTGAGCTTAAATGCTCAGTAAGGGTAAACATAGGTAACATAAAACAATCCATATAAATTTGAATGTAAAAACATTAACATAAAATCTACACATCAAAATCTTGAGCAAAGACATAAATCTTGGAAGTATGTAAGGCATATATCATAAAGGAACATCAATAATGATAAAATAGCATGGGAATAAAACATGTAATTGTGTAAAACCAATAAGAACATGATATGATTTCCATAGTATCCAATGAATTTATTTCAATAACATCGTAAGGGACAAATTCCATTTCTGAATCGAGTTCACTCCTCGTTCCAGTCCTGTAACACTGAACATGATTAACTTGTCGTTCCAGCCATGTCTTTCTCATTAGATATAAATCATTACCCAATGCATTAGAGGGAGATATAGGCCCCACCCATCTCATAATTAAATCATTCTTACTTATGCCACAAAATAAATATACATAATTCATAGTAACCCAATGAATAAAATGGGTTTCATAAACATCATCCCATCATAACATAATCCATATAAAGGAAATCGATATCATTTCATCATAAGAAAAATCAAACTTTTTAAATAATAGATACATTATACTTGAAATATAAACATACTGTATAATTTCATCTTAGATGGAAAAAAGTTTTGAGAATACACTTCAAATGAATTCTTGAGGAAAATATTCTTTCTTCTTCAAAATAATTTTCTTTTCTCAAAATGCCATGAAATTTAAAAAAAAGGATTTTGTTGAAAATAATCATGAAAACTTGTAGAAGAATCCTTATGAAAATTAGGAATTATGAAACTGTAAAAATCCGTTCATTCCATATAAGTTAAAAAAACATTCACCACATACTTTTTTTGGAAAAGTCAAAATGTTCCTCATATGGTAAATAAAAAAAGTATTCCTTCCATAACACAATGTAAAAGTAAAAGAGGGGTAAAAATGAATTTAAACAAACATGCAAGAATACTAAACACTTTATAAAACACATTTTTATAGACATAGATGAAAATATAACCACTTTAAATACTTACATATAATCAATACCGGATAAAAATGAGATTTGAAAAATTATCCCTTACCTTAGGTCTGATATGCTTCGTATGTATCTGAACCCCACCTCTTCGACGCACCTATTTTAAGCTTCCTCTTAAGGCACTATAGTTGATCTTTTGAGGAGACAAGAACCTATATAATGTTTCTAGTGAATTTGAGAAGGGAAATGGGAAGGGGTTGGCCGAGCATGAAGGCTTAAAATTGTGTAAAGAAAAGAGGGAGGAGGTGCCCTTTTATAAGGGTAGAGAGGGGAACTTTAGGAAAAAAACTTATAATATTATTTTATAATAAAGTCATATTCAGTTTATAATGGCTCCAAAGTGACTTATTTCGAAGATAATGTGGGAATGGGTCATATTCCTCTCGGCCAATAGGTTTTAGACAAGATTAGGTTACTATTTTAACCTTATCATTTAGATTTAACTCAAAGTTAAATAATTTAACTTTTACCATGTATTCTTGTTTTATTACACTATATGTTTAATAAACATACGATAACAAGACAAACGAACCACAAGTGGTTCATTATTAATATATATAATCTTATCCAAGTCATTTGGATGAACCATAGATTTTTATGAATAGAATAACATTTAATAATATAATACTTGTTTTAAAAACATTTTTATGTCAATTTGGACACTATTTGGCAATTTATTTTTGTGAAACTCATAACAGAATTATTATTTAAAAAAAAGTTAATTTAATCAATACTAACATGTCTTATTAACCTAAAAAAATATTGTAATTTATAAAAAGTCTCAAATTACATTTATTTGGGTATTTATAACATCAATTATGTTAATATTTCATTAATAAGGTAATTACTTCATCATCATTGTTTCATAATTAAATTAAATTATTTAATGTCTAAAAAGTATAAATAAAATACCATTATTTAGGAAATATTTATATATTTCTAATGAATATTTATAATCGAATTTATCATATCTATAACCATATAATAAAAATGTTTTATCTTTTAAACATTAATTTTTACTATTTTAACTCTTCTTTAAATAAAATAATAATAAGTGTCCTAATCTAATCCATGTTGAACTAATGGGTAATATTTTATTACTAATTTTGTTTTTAGTTGAATTAAACTTATACAATAGAATTAGGACATGATTTAAGGTTATAATAATATCATATTTACCCTTAATTACCCTATTTAATTTTAACCGTGGTAAATAAAAGTAAAAAGTTACTATTCACCAAAAAATATTTTTATCTTATTGAACCACGTATTACTCCTTGATATTACTCGTGTCTCTCAGATTTTCAAAATTCAACTCACAGAAATGGTAAAATTATGTTTAATGTACAATTGCAAATGCTCCTAAGAAGTGGTAAAAGATGAAAAAAGTTCAATAAAATTATTATATATCAATATTATTATAAAATGACTCGAATGAATTAAATTGAACTTATATAGGTATTATGTATCTATTTCGGCCTAAAATAAATTTATAAAAAATAAAAAATTATTTAAATAATAAGTCGGTTTTTAAATAGTAACCTAGTGTTTTCACTATTCATCAAAAATTGAAAGTTTTCAGAAAAATACCAATAACTCGCCCTAGGCTAATTTTGATATTCCCAATCCAAAAAAGATGTCCATTTTGAAAGAAAAAATTTATAAATTTTCAAAAAGTTGGTATTACTATTCATAACAGCTAATTCATAATAATATTACAATAATATCTCATTTAGTGAAACTCGGTATTGCTTACTACACATGCTATCGAATAAGGTCTTGATTGCGTGTAATGCATGCCAAGTCAGGGATGTGTGTAGTGAAAGCTCTGTTTGGTGTGCGTATAAAATAATCAAAACTTATTTCATTTATACATTAAACAAAATATATGCTTAATTTTGCATAGAATAATTTCTACAAAATGAACTTGAAATTGTGTGTAACACGAGCCATGAATAGTGTTGCGTATACTGGAAGATAATACGGTGTTGCATATAGTACAAGATAATCTTGGTGAAGTGTACAACACAAGACATCAATGAAATTAAAAGAATAATTTTCATAAAATCTCTGGGTGTTACATTCTACCCCCCTTAAAATGAATTTCTCCCTAGAAATTCGTCGGGGTTATAAATGGTTTAGTAATTGCATGCTTCTTTAATAGAAGCCCACATCATAAAAATGAATACCATAACTTTTCATTAAAAAACTAAATTATGAAACTTAATGGTTACCCAAATTATCTAATCACTAGGTTTCCACATTGGAGAACATAGGTGAAAACATGGATATGGAATAGAAATATAACCATCATGTTTTGTTGGAGAGTGGTATAGAACATGGATATGAAAAATACAACAATCACAAATCCATAAAGTTGTGATGATCTAAGGTACCATCTGATTCATCAGATATGAGGGAAATAAGACAACATTTTTTGGTTTTCAAGATCATTTCCCTAAAGTTGAAGAAATTGGAATCAGAAGAAATACAATCTTGATTTTGGTACAATATTACTGGTGTTTGTCCCTTGAACACTTTTCACTTCATATCATAATGAAATGAAGTTGAATTTGTCTTCTGTGAAGTATTATAAGGTCATGCGATAGAAAGATAGGTCATTCCATTTATCTCAAACATAAGATTAGAAAAAGTTATAAGTCCATCATATGGTGAGATTAATCGTATATGGTTCCAAAAATTGAATAATACTTAATCTATCATAGCTCTTAATAAAATAAAACTAGATTCTACTAACCAAGGACTTCTTATAGGCCGGTGGTAGGCGATAAAGGCCTGTCGTACTTCGGTTGTGGGTTCGATTCATGCATCCTTGTCTGACACAACGGGTTGTCGCCCATTCTGCAGGTTGTCCCTTTTCTTAAACCATACTATTATAACATTCGAAAAATAATATCAAATATTTCTACACTTAAACAATAATATCTGATGTCTAACTTAATCTATTCCAATCATTAGGCTTACCCAAACTCATAGTATAAGGAAAAAGATTGATACAGAGGTCATCTACCAAGAATTTAAATACGGTACTTTATCCCCATATATCATAAGATATGTCTTGTTGGTCACATTCCAATCATTCGAATGCCTTAATCATATATTCTCTTGAAAAATGAATACCCATTGAACCTTAGTGAAAACATGAATACAATCAAAAGTTAACTCTTTCCACATACCAAAATCCCAAAAATTTTATATACTCAATCCATGATATCACTTAGTCCTTATATCAATCATGAGATCATGAACACTATCAAATATATTATTTTCCCCTTGTCCCTTAATTATGCACATAATATCTACTTTCCAAAAATATTTCAATCACTTTTCATGGTTACATGTACAATATAATTATCGAAAACCACAATAAACCATTACATAGATATTCCAATGTTCCACAATACTATAAATGAGATTCCACAACATTATTTTGGAATCCCTTTACATAAACACATAATAATTCCACCAAATCATTTTCATACTAATCATTGTCAATAGTGATCACTTGTGACTTCCCATTGTCTACTGCCTTAAGAGGTTGTTGATGACGATCATCATTAACCCTTGGATTAGAGAGTTGGTTAGCATAATGCCCCATTTCCTTGAAATTTTAGCATTGAAGTGTTGGTGGAGCGTTCTCTGTAATATTTTCTCTATTCAAATCATTAGCTACATTTTTCCCATTACTTCGACACTCAAATTCTCGACGGCCATCATTTCCACACTTAATACATTTTCAAGTACCTTTTAGACAATCTCCACCATTCTTCTTTCCACACATTGAGCATAAAGAAACATTCATCTTTGTTTCACCATTATTATGAGATTTATCCTTAAACTCAATCTTTCGTTTCTTGTCGAAACCATGAGATGGATATGTAACACCAAATTCCATTTCAACCTTGATAGAACAATGCACAATTTCTTCATAGCTATTGAATTCTCTTATCGCTAATTCCCTTCTAAGATTTTGTTTTAAGCCACTGAAAAACCGATCAACTTTACTTTCAGGTTGGATGATAAATCCAGATGCATACCTTGCAAGCCTTGTAAAATTCTCTTAGTATATACCAACAGATTCATCATCCTTTTTCTTAAGCACAAGTAACTCCTTCTCCATATTTTTTCGAAGAATACGAGGGAAGTACTTGTTGAAAAACATGTTCTTGAACTCGTTCAATTCTATGGATTCAATTTCATCTTGGGGCCCTATATTCTTAATTAGAGTCCACCACTAGTCTATTTCACCTTCTAAATAGTCAACAACTAAAATTACTATTCATGTTCTTAACAGTGAAGTATGGAAAATATCTTTTCAATGGTACTAATCCATTGTTCAACAACAAGTGGATTAGAAGACCCATTGAAAGAAGGTGTACATTTCCTCATGAAGGACTCAATACAATATTGTTCCCTTCCCTGCTCATTTGGAAGTCCAGAAGGATTAATAGGTTGTGTAAGTATAACAATAATATTTTTCACTCCATCTCCCATAAATTTGGTTTGTTCAGGAGGATAATCATTTCATCGTCCATTACATTGATCAACATGGTTTCTCCGTGTTCCATCCATCATCTAAAACCCAAAAAGAATTGTGTGAGAGGAAAATTCATGATAGGAAAACAATATAATAAAGGGGGAGTACCTTCAATATCTAACACCACAGGTTAATTCTAATATTGTTACCGTAATTCTAGGTCTATAACCTGTACTTATACTTAACCTTAGGGACATACCTAGACATACCATTGAAATATCTCTAGGGATCTCACTAAAGTTTTTGCATTCTAGTTTCCGAAGGATAACTAAAAATTTCCTCTGATACCAACTATATATACCCATACATGACGTACATTGACATTAAATTAATTTTGTAGAATACATAATACATAACAAAAATAGACACCAAATGATCATAATAGTTTACTGTCTTTGGAAACATGGAACATAATCATCTAATCTTAGTGAAATATCTTCATCATCTCCCATAAATATCTCTCTTTTTTTCTTACCTAAAACCTTTCATTAAATACTAGGGGAAATAAAACATAAAAATGGTGAGCTCAAATGATCTGAAAGGGTAAAAAAATATAACATAAAACAATCCATAAACATTTGAATGAAAAACTTGAACATAAAATCTAAACATCAAAATCATGGGCAAATACATAAATCATGGAAGTCCGTAAGGAATATATCATAAAGAAACATCAATAATGATAAAAAGCATGAGAATAAAACATCTAATTGTGGAAAACAATTAAGCACATGATATGATTCCCATAGTAGCCAAGGTATTTCTCCCAAGACCATCTTAGTAGACAAAGTCCTTTCAGAATCGAGTTCAGTCCTCGTTCCAGTCCTGTAACACTGAACTGGATTAACTTGTTGTTCCATACATGTCTATGTCATGAGATATAAATCATTACCCAATGTATTGGAGGGAGATATAGGTCCCACCCATCTCATAATGAAATAATTCCTACTTGTGACACAAAATAAACATACATCATTCATAGTAACACAACGAATAAAATGGGTTTCATAAACATCATCCCATCATAACATAATCCATATAAAATAAATGGATATCATTTCATCATAAGAAAAACCAAATGTTGTAAATAATAGATACATTATATTTGAAACATAAACATAATTAATAATTTCATCTTAGATGGAAAATATTTTTGACAAAACACTTGAAATAAATTCATGAGGAAGATATCCTTTCTTCTTCAAAATCATTTTCTTTTCTAAAAATGCCATGAAATTTTAAAAGAAAAGGATTTTTTTGACAATAATCATGAAAACATGTAGAAAAAGCATTATGAAATTTAGGAATTATGAAACAGTAAAAATCCGTTCATGCCGTATATGTTAAAAAATGATTCTCCTCATACTTTTGTCGGAAAAGTCAAAAAGTTCCTTGTATGGTAAATAAAAAATGATTCCTTCCATAACACAATGTGAAATTCAAAAAGGGGTAAACATGAATTTAAAAATACATGGAAGAATATTAATCACTTTATGAAATTAATTTTTATTGAAATGGATGAAAAAATAACCCCTGTAAATACTTACATATAAGAAATTTAAGATAAAAATGAGATTTGAAAAATTATTCCTTACCATCGGTTCGATATACTTCGAACGTATCTGAACCTCTTCTTCTTCGACGCACCTCTTTAAAGATTCCTCTTAAGGAACTAGAGTAGTTTTTTGAGGAGAATAAAACCTCAATAATGTTTCTAGGAACGTTGATAAGGTAAATGGTCAGGGTTGGGCTGAGCTTGAAGGCTCAAAATTGTGTAATGAGAAGAGGGAGGAGGTTCCCTTTTATAAGGGAGGAGAGGAGCACTTTAGGAAAAAACATAAAATATTATTTTATAATAAAGTCATATTCGGTTTATAATGGATCAAAAGTGACTTATATCGAAGATAAATTGGGGATGGGTCCAAATTCTCTCAACCAATAGGTTTTAGACAAGTATAGGTCACTATCTTAACCTAATCATTTAGATTTACCTCTATGTTAAATAATTTAACTTTGACCGTGTCTTCTTGTTTTCATATAATATATGGTTAATAAACATACAATAACAATCCAAACGAACCCCAAGTGGTTCATTATTAATATATATAACCTTATATATGTCATTTGGCCGATCCTTATATTTTTAGGAATAGAATAACAATTAATAATATAATAAATGTTTTAAAAACTATTTTATGTCAATTTTGATACAATTTGGTAATTGATTTTTGTGAGAATCATAACAGTATTATTATCTACATAAAAGTTAATTTAATCAATAATAACATGTCATATTAACATAAAAAATTATTGTAATTTATAAAAAGTCTCAAATTACATTTATTTGGGTATTTATAATATCAATTATGTTAACATTTCATTAATTTGGTAATTACTGCATCATCATTCTGTCATAATTAAATTAAATTATTTAATGTCTAAAAATTATAAATAAAACATCATTATGTGGAAAATATTTATAGCTTTATAATGAATATTTATTGTTTAATTTATCTTATGTATAACCCTATATTAAAAATGTTTTAGTTATTAAACATTGATTTTAACCATTTTGACTCTTCTTTAAATAAAATAATAATAAGTGTCCTAATCTAATAAAAGTGGACATAAAGGGTAATATTTTATTCCTAAGGTCGTTTTTGGTTTATTTACACATATCCAATAAAAATAGGACATGTGTTAGTGTAATAATAATATCATTTTTACCCTTAATTTCCCTATTTACTTTTAACCGTGGTAAATAAAAGTAAAAAGTTATTATTCACCAAAAATTATTTTTATCTTATTGAACCACAATTTACCCCTTGATATTAACTGTGTCTCTCGGATTTTTGAAATTCAACTCACATAAGTGTTAAAATTATGTTTTATGTACAATTTCTAATGCTCCTATGAGGTGGGTAATATACGGTAAAAAGTTCAATAAAATTATTATATATCTATATTATTATTAAATGACTCCAATTAATTACACTGAACATATATAGATATTATGTATC
Organism: Viscum album; assembly: GCA_963277665.1. Lineage (NCBI taxonomy): Eukaryota > Viridiplantae > Streptophyta > Magnoliopsida > Santalales > Viscaceae > Viscum > Viscum album. Next base: position 1,953,580,924 of record OY728127.1, on the reverse strand, counting down.
TATTTTCACCTAAAATAAATTTAAATAAAATAAATAATTATTTAAATAAAAATTTGGTTTTTAAATAGTATCCTAGTGTTTTCACTATTCCTCAAAAATTGAAAGTTTTCTGAAAAATACTGAAAATTCAACCTAGGATAATTTCTATATTCTGAATCCAAAAATGAAGTCCATCTTGAAAGATAAAATTTATAATATTTCACAAAGTTGGTATTACTATTCATAATGGCTAGTTCATAATAATATTATAATAATATATCGTTTAGTGAAACTCGGTATTGCTTACTACACACGCTATTGAAGAAGGTCTTGATTATGGGTAATGCAAACCAAGTCAGGGTTGCGTGTAGCGAAATATCTGTTTGGTGTTGCGTATAACATAATCAAAACTTATTTCATTTATACATTAAACAAAATCTATGCCTAATGTTGCGTAGAATAATTTCCACAAAAAGAACATGAAATTGTGTGTAACACGAGCCCTGAATAGTGTTGCATATACAACAAGCTAATAAGGTATTGCGTATAGTACTGCCTAATCTTGGTGTCGCATACAACACAAGACATTAATGAAATGAAAATAATATTTTTCATAAAATATCAGGGTGTTACAAACAGGATGGGTTATTATAAACATGTATGTTTGAATAAGAACCAGAATTATGGGATTCAACCAAACTATAATCAGGAAGGTGTGGTGAAATATTTTACAATAAATTTATAAGATGTTGTGCCATAAAATTATATGGTATTTTTTATATTTCATATTTATTCATAATATTCTAATGTCTTGTTTGATTTGGGGTCTACACATCCATTCATTTTGGGTAAATTTTCGGGTAAAGTAAAAATTTCACCTATATAAATGAAACTATATATTATACTAAAAACACAAGGAGTGTGTATTGTGGAAAAATAAACATAATTTGTTTCCTTTAATTTTCTATGGAAGGACACTAATTTCAATAGTTATTGTCTTTCCCTTGGTATAGTTTGAGTTTTTTAGGTTCTGATTAGAGTGATTTTTACCATGCAAAGATAGATTGTTGACAAAATAAGTTTTTTTAGAAAGGGTTTAAGTTTTTATTTATGAATGAACCCATAACACTAATAATATATCAAGAAGTTGTTAAAATATTAAAAAATGGAAATTAATTTTATTTTTATAAAATAAAAAATAAGGCAACTACTCAAATTAATGATGTATTTTTTGTAAAGGATTATATGATTATTTTTTATAAAAATCGTCCATGGGTTATACCATATTATAAATTTTAAATTACTAATGAAATAGTTCATGATGATTTGTCAATTTATAATCCTCCTTATAAAATGGAACAATAAAAACATATATAATTGAATGAAAATGTTATTAGAGATTATTATTAAATGTTTAATTCATCATATAACTTCAACATGTGGGGTTTTTATTTATTTATTATAAAATGAAATATGGTCCGATGTTGTTATTTATTGATTATAAAGCATTCAATATTATAAAATAAAAGAATAATTATCCTTTTCATGAAATCAATTATTTATTCGAGAAGCTCCAAAGATGTCTTTATTTTTCAAGGGTTGGCCTAAGGTACGAGTATTATTTTCTAATGTATAATGAGAATTACAAGAAAACAACAACATTTGTAACTGGATAAGGGTTCTATGAGTTTTTTGACACTCCCTTGAGTTATAAAAATTCTCAATTTGTATTTTTGGATCATATGAATCGATTCTTTCAGATATTTTGGGTTACTCTTTATGATTTTTTTATTAATGATATATTGACTTATTAAATTTGATATATAATTTTTGGAAAACAATGATTATTTATATTCAAACAATTAATAAAAAAATATGTGTAAAATTTTCCATGTTTAATTTTTAACTACAATATATTCCATTCCATAGACACATCATAAACAATTATGATATAATAGTTCATCCCACTGAAAATAAATTGTTTGATGAATGGATAAGGACAAAAAGTTTTTCTTGGATTTATAGTTTTCTTTAGTTAACATTGAATTACTTGTGGTTTGTTAAAAAACATATATGGATCTATATCCCACTGACCCTGTTAAATAAATAATTATTTAAAATATTATCGAATAAAATGTGACGACATTTGGTAAGAACTCAAAAAAAGATTTGAGAATGCAACATTTTTCCCTTCCCTCTCATAATGGTATGGTTTTCATCTATATTGTTTCTCCACTGAATGGTCATGGTTGTATCTTGATGAATAATGATATTTTAATTACTTATGATTCATGGAAACTAAATCCATATTGGCTGAATTATCCTACACTTGATTTGGAATTATCTTATATGGTTTTTTCTTTATAAATATAGAGACATAATTTATATGGAGAAAAGTGGGAAATATATACACATGAATTTTTTTTAAGTATATGTTAAAAAATAAGTTTTTTATTATGATACATTGGAGATGGTTGGGATTTATAAATGATTCTTTCTACATAATTAATTATCACATTGGAATGGAAAACAAGGTAGTTTATATTTTGAGTCAAAAAAAATGATGCATTAACCATGCTGAGTTTTGAAGATGACCATTTAAATAATGTTTTGATGAAACATTAACTATAAATTTTGAAACATGATCTTACTCTTCTTTATTTTAGTTGTCAGTACAATTTCATATATTTGAAAAATTAGGTTTACTTCGCTAGAAGACCATGAGTTATAAGAAAATGTATAATTTTATAAAAAAATAGTTTTATATAATATAAAATTGATAAATATTATGTTACAAGATTTGAAATGAGATAATTTGTTCCATGAGAATCTCATTTATATAGATAATTATGATTTAATATCATAGTTATCTATTATCCATTCATCCTAGTAGTACAAATATGTATTGATACTTGGAAGAGTGTTTTTGGTGGGATAGAATAAAAAAATATACAGTTGATTTTTCTAAGAAAAATTTTATTTTTTAATTTGGTTATGGGAGAATAATAATTACCTTTGGGGAAACATTAGAGAATTCTAGTTTCAAAGTGGTAATGGGAAAATTTATCTTTATATTTCATAGTGGGAGTGCCAATAAAATCATGATGTAATAATGCAACTTGAGGTGTTGTTGATCTGTTTACTAAATATATGAATTTCATTCTTATTAATCATATTATTTCATCATATATTCATTATCAAATATATATTATGAAGATATTAATAATCTATAGAGTTATTATTTCAATTGTATTTGATTTTGATCCCATGTTGACTTCAAAATTTGGTAATAGACATAAGTAACCATTGTGAAATGTAATGATTTTTAGTAAAACTTATCCTCATCTATCAGATGGACAGTACGAGTGAATGATTCATAATTTTTTTTATTCTTTTATTTTTTTAAATGGGTTACAATTGAAGTTGGGGTTAATATATTCCATTATTTGTGTTTTTCTATAATATCTATTTTCAATCGAAAATATTGATTTCACATTTTTTGGAATTTTATGAAAAGAGTTGTTGAGTTGAAAATTTCTGGGATAATGTATGATAAAGGAAGATAATTACACTAGATTTGATAGAGTATGTTCTTGAGAAGGTAAGGATGATTAAGAATTACAAAAAGATGGAACAGAAAGAAAAACTCTATTTATATAATTAGAGAATATATCATTCTTTTAAGGTATGTAATCATGTTTTCATAAAGTGTCTCAATGTGAAATTGTAAAATATTTTGGTAAATAGTTGAATTTAAGTCGAAGGTATAATGGATAATATGAAATCCAAATGAAATATAGACATGTTTCCTATCAACTGACATGGCCACCGTGATTATCCCTTGTACACAATGTTTTTCATGAATTTGATGTTATGAATATATATGTCAGATTAATCTCTAGTTTTTAACCTTAATGTAAATTAGTTGGAAGAGTACCTTTATTAAGAGTAACGTGTAGTTCATATTTGTAATGATGGGTAATTTTTTTTTGAACAAGGTAATTCAACAGTTTATTGTTTTATGGAAATCCAATATGGATTAAGAAGATACATGAGATTCACAAAATGTAATGAGGGAATAATAGCACCAATTATTTAAAATGTAAATAAAATTATAAGGATAAAAATTTTAAATGGTGGGAATATTGTAATAGAATAGTAAAATATATATAAAAAATTATAATATTTTAATTAGTTAGATTTTACGGATTTAAATTCATTATTAAAATAATTGAATTTTTTTTGGTTAAAAAGGAAAGATCATTATTTCAAAACAAGTTTGATATTTATGTATTATATAGATTTGTATAAAAACAATCCTTCCAAATAATTGAATATTAATTTAATAAAATAATACCCTTATTTGAATTTATTATCCCAAAATTTCCTTTAGATTAAATTTTTAGAATTTTATGAAAAATGGGATTTTTCGAAGAATAGTAAAAAAATAATGATTTTTATTAAAAACATCATTTTCTTTTAAATTATTGATAAGTAAAAAATTTATATTAGATTAATTTCAAAATCTAATTACTAACATTTCATTTAAAATAATTTAATTATGTGTTTTTAAATAAATTTTATAATTAAATTTAATATTAAACATTATATACTTTAAATGTAATTTTTCAAAATAATTACTTTTCACTTTATTTTGGAAGATTATTTATAAATTAAATTCAATAAATAATTAGTATTTAATTTTTAAAAATATATTCTATATATTAAATTATTGGGTCCAAATTTTAAAAATAATACTAATTAATTTTTGGTTTACATGAATAGAACCTTAGAAATATTGTTACTATGTTAAATTGTAAATCATATAATTAGAGAAATAAATGAAATTATATGGACTATAAAATGAACCTAACACATACCTAAATCTCACTGTAACTGTACATATAATCTATAGTAGTAATTTTTTTAGAATATTTCCTTTTTATTCATTTTTGTGCTATTATAACCATATTAATATTTTTTAAAAAAAGTGGAAAATGTTATACACATTCTTTTCAAAAACTATAACATTTTTAACATGAGGATTAAAATGGTATATATTCGGTTATTAATAAAATTTTAACATATATATGATTTTTCATCATGTTAATAATTTAGTTTCAGTATTTATTGAACAAATAATTACCATAAATTCTTACACTACACTAAATTCGTCATTATTTAATATATGTAAAATTATAATAAATAATATTATAAAAAATAAAAGTAATATAGTTTTAATGAATAATTGTAAATGAAAATTTTCATAGGCAAAAATAATATTTTAGGTATTTATTAAATTATTCTCGTTGTTTTTTATTTTTTTCATCATTACATAAAATTAAATGTAAATTATTAGTTCTTAAATTTACATTATTGATATTTTATGAAAACAAAATTATATTAAATGAAATATTATTTCAAAAAAAATCAATATTTTGATAATTTATTATTTTATGGTTTAACATATCTACCATGGTCCATTTATAATATATATTTCCATTTATAGTAATTATCTTGACCCTCAGTGAGCAAGAACAAATTGTTGTCAGTGAAAGTGTTAAATTGGTTAACATAGAGTTTAAATCAAACAAATAACAGAAAATAAAGGATATATACTTGCCAAAACATTATCAAATGGTAGTATTTTGATTCACTCTCAACATTGGTTTAAATATATCACTTGTGATACATTTATAGATCAAAGATAATTTATATTATATTATTATTTTAAAATTTTCTTTTTGTTCCCATCCTCTCTCTCATTAAAGGGAACCACATCCCATTTCTTCAGATATCAAAACAAATATGGATCTGCAGGATATTCCAAAATTCATTACCAATATCACTCTACAAATTATAGTGGAATATATTTGGAAATAATAGCAATTTTAGATGTATTAAGGATTTAAAGAATCTATATTTTCCATTATATAGGACTATAAAAAACATATGTGACAAATCAGACTCAAGGGAAGGGAATTTTAAAAAATTACACGTATTTGTTTTATTAAAAATATTTTTTCTCACATGCCCAAAATTTTAATAAAATAAATTTATTATTTTATTTATACAAAGATTCGTTATTTTTTAAGGTAATATAATTTTTATTTTTATTTCATTCAATTGTGGTTAGAGTGATGTTTTTTACATAATTTTTTAAGATTATTTGAAAAATAAAAAATGAATATTCAATTATAATTTATTTTTTGTAAATCAATTTTCCCAGCACCATAAACCTTTTTATTTTTTCCATTTCTTTATAATTTTTCAAGTATTATTCATTAAAAACCCATTGTTCCACTTATTTTGGAAATTTTAATTTTGAAAATTGGATTTTGAATAAAATGGATATATTAATATCCTTACCATTTTATTACGGTTGAAAAAGAATATTTCTAGGATGCTTGATTTTATGTTTAATTATTATACTATGGTTTATGGTCATTTATTATCATGAAGGATATTTCATTTTAAATTAAATATGGGTGATTATATTATTATCAAAGAATGATGATTCATTGATAAACTATTGTTGGGTGACCCTGTTATAGTTCTTCAATTAATTTGGATGTGGGATGGAGTTATCTGATTGGATTTATCCTAAGAGATTATCATCATATACTTTTATGGGTATTTCAGACAATGGATGAAGTATATTGATTATGATACTCTTAAGAGAATATGGGAATATTTGTTGATCATTCATCCATGTATAATTTTGATGGTTATAATATATATAACCATGAGGGTTACATAAAAAACGAGATATTTAAAAATTATTAATTATGTTTCATATATGATTATATAGGGGTTATTGTGGAGATATTATAATTTAATGATTCAATGAAATGTATATTCTGCATCATAATGTGGAAAATTATAAATTCTAGAAAAATATATTATGAGTTATTCATGATTTAAATGAAACCTTGTTGAGTTTTATTTACCAATTAAAATTTATTATGAAATGTTTTATGAAAATATTTGGGAAGTGTTTTTGATTTATTATGTAGGAAAATGTTTATTTTGATCCTATATTTTATTAATAAAAAATCATTGATTTTTATATGTATTCAAGTGCTAATGGTTTCTTTGATTCATTTTATGTCCCACACTAATATTTTTGTTCTCAGCCCAAATTTTTAAATTCTTTTCATAGGTTTATGGTTGGGTAATGAAATGTAAAAAATCAAGGTGAAAGTCATGAATATTTTTCAAAAAAAATAAAACACGATTAATATAGATTGGTCAATAATATAGTAATAATTGTTACAAATTATAATTTCACTCATTTTAAATATATAGTTATTTAAGAATTATTACCTAACTCTATAAAAATATAAAACTAAATTATCATTTTGGATGTATTAATTTGAATTTTAGTTTAAATCTAGTAGAATATTTAATGATTAAGGTTGTGTTCTTAAAAATACATATATTGAATAAAGAATAGAGAATATCAACATTTCCCTAGTGATTAAAATATCATTAAAAGTAGGACAACATAAATAGAAATAAAATTTGTTTTAATAATATCTATATACATGAAAGTGAATAAGTTTATTTATAGAAAATTTAATTTCCAATTTTCATAATAAATTTAATTTTTGATGAGAAATATAGTGACCATTAAATTAATAAAAGATAATAGTTGACTACTGTTTAATTGAAAATATTGTTTTTAACTGACATCTTTTTTTATTACTAAAATAATGAAAAATCAATTGATATTGTGTAATATATATTCATTTTAATTTTGCCTTTTTAAATCCATTGAATTTTTTTTGAAGTAGTTGAATATTTTAAAATGGTTGCGACGGGGGAATGTCTATTAAAATCATATATATATATATATATAACATCACATTCTGAATTTTTTGTAAATAAATTATAACACTCGTTGAGTAATAAATAACAAATATTTCATTAATATATATCAAAATGATAATATATCACATAAATCATCCTAAAAAATTTATTTGACTAATTTAAAAGACTTTTCTAATGTTTTTTTAAAATAAATACATTAAAGAAAAATATATCATATTAAAAGGAAAATAATATATATTCATTTAATTTTTTTGTTTATTAAATATATAAATATATTATTTTTCTTTTAAATAATGTGATTTTATGAATTTTTTAATCTTATAAATCCTTTATGAATCCTCCCAAACCATTAATATATTTTAGTGTTTTAAAAAAAATTACGTATAAGACTCTCTTCCACATAAATAAGGGTATTATTTTATTAAGCTCGGAACATGGACATAAAAAATAATTAAAATCAAACCCATTTGGGAGAATCTATTGTAAAATACAATGTGAAGGTTTTTGTTTTCGTTATTTTATTTTATAGAGTCCAAAAAATATGCTTGAGAAATGATAAAGACTTACTCACATATTTCTAATATAAAGCCACCCATGATCTAATTTCTCCATACTTAAAATACTTGGGTCATGTATTTTCTATACTCTACCATTTCTAGGGTCCTCCCAGGGCACCCCCAGGTTCTAAATAAGATCCTCTTATAAATTTGGACTCACACACTCAAGTAAGGGATCTTCAAATTCTCTTCTCTTTTTCAAGTTATCGTATTATCATATGCCTTATATTTATAATTTCATATGTTGGGATATGAATTTACATGTCCATATTAATTTATATTTTACTTCAAAATGATTATATATCCCTTTATCACTCATCAACCAATTTTATGAATTTTTAAGTCATGTTGTTATGCTACTGAAATTTCACCATGATTTTACATTCCAAAATAATTGTGTACTGAGTATCATACTCATTTCCCATCAAGTGTGTTCAACATTAAAAACTTATAATTAATTTAATTTGGAGATACATTAATTTATTCCACACTCCTTGATTGAGGAAAAAATATGATGATTAATGAATCCATTTTGTATGATCTATGTGGCACACTTAATCGTAATAATTAAATGAAAGTGGCAGGTGCACCTAGAATTATATAGAACTATAATGAATTTGGCAACGTTTCATCTCACGTTAAGGCATTTTGGTAAAGGGACTGAACGTAATTCCTTTATGGAAATTTTTTTGTCATGATGTATTGGAATTTATCCATGAATTATGTTTACAATGTAGTGTTTAAAGTTGCTTCCACATTTATTATTTTATGATTATCATATTATATCATGCCTTATTATTCATGATACTATTATTCCAAATTGACATGCCTATTTTATAACATTTATTACCTTATTCCAATCATTTTCACTTAATTTTATTTATAGATCACCCCTTTCTTATGTATGTCCCCATGTTATCCCATGAAGTTTTGAAATCCATGGAATTTCATAGGCTAGTTACGGAAGTATTCAATAATGTTGTTAAATCCCATTTTCAAGATGTTATGATATGTAGCTATTTTCCAAATACAATATACATCCCTATCTATCGGGTATTATTAATTTTATTACTATGTAATAATTATGAAGTATAGTGTAATAAAGGGAAGGGTTATTATAGTTGGTATGAAAGGAAATTTTTTGATTTTTATTAGGATAATAAAATTCTAATGAAATTATTAGAGATAAGACTATGTATAAGAAAATAATCCTAAATTTTTGTATGTGTAGTGTAATTTTTCTATCAAGAATTTTCATCCCATTCTAGATAGTATAAATGGATTTAGCTCTAGAATAGATGTACGTAGGTGTATAATTGAAAAAATTGTTGTTGATCTAGACTCAATCAGGAACTTTTGCATGAAAGCGGGACTTGTTTCACACCTGTATTGAAACTCTCATGGAATATGCTTTGTTAAATTTAAAATCTCATTAAAAAAAATATTATGTGAAAAAAAATTCCCATAAAAATATATTTTAGGTAATAGATCAAGGATAACATGTATTGAATCTTATTAATTCACATGTTACGGAAATATAAGTAATTTATATATTATCCCATTAATGTAATCTAATTCCCTTTTGTGTTTTTAATAATTTTAATATACTCATCACTAATATTCCAATTATTTTTTCTAACGGATAGAAATATGTGGAATAATGTAAACAGTCAATGTGAATGGAAATCGTATGAAATTTCTAACAAGATTCCCAACTCAATTGGAGTGGTAATCACTATCTTTATGAAAATAAATTCTCAACTGAATTCGACTCTAAATTGAATCCTTGATTATGAGGATAAACCAAATCCTAATATTAAATATAATGATGCAATTGAGTTAATTTTATGAAAAAGGTCTCTGACATTCAATGGATTATTTGTTTCTTTAATCACGGAATAATGGGACCACTCCAATGAGAAGAACACCTCCATTATTAAATGTTCTTAACAAGATAAAATTATACTAGCCACATATCATATATAGGGGAAGCTGATCAGTGGTAGTCGTTGATCAATAATAATATGCTTGAATAAGGGATCGAAGTGATGCATTGGAAGGAATTAAGTAAAAAGTTTTTTGATAAATATTTTCCTCGTGCTCTCTAAGATAAAATAGAAAGTTATATCCTTTCCCTCAAAACAAAATATGTCGAATCTATCAGGTAATAAGAGGAAAACATCAAAATACATTCATGATATGCCTCTGCCTTTTTTACTGCCAAAAAAAGGTTGACAGCTTCTTTGGTGTTATAACACCTCTCCAATAAAAATCCCTTGTGATCTATGATTTTTATAGCTATGAGATAATAGTTTGATGTTCACTTAATGTTGAAATGGTGTTTGGGAATCTAAAGTTTATTATGTGGATAAGAAAAGGAAAGTGTAGTATAATTTAGGAAGTCTGAGGGAGAAATATAATGGTGATAAGAGATTTAAACATCTCACTTTTCAAAGGTCTATAAATAAGAACTCCAGGAATTTTCTAAGGTGGATGAGTAAATACATTAGGTGAAGGAAGGAAGGAAAAGTATCTATATATTTTCAATGGGAGAACCCCAAAATGAATTAGAGGAAAGGAATCATCTGGTCAAACCTTATCACATTGTTCATTTCTTCAACTACATTGAACTAAGAAAATTTTAAAATCAATGCACTAATCCAAGTGTTTTCAAAGACAACCAAAATTCTCCAAGGTAGTAAGGGAGGGCTTCTTCCATCATAACCACTGATGAAAATCCAATCAATGATGTGGTCATAGGTTCTCTAGTTATTAATTAATGAATTGGGAACATTCTATTTGATTTATTTTCTACTCATTCCTTATTATCACAAAAGTTTATTATAATGTTCAAAAAGAATTGAAAATTATGGAAATATAGTTCACAATGAAAACAAAAAATAGTGTAATTATTTCATCTCAAGTATATAACTCCTCCCCTATTATAATTTTCATGAATAAATTCCCATAAAACATTTTCATTCTCCCTTTGGTGTAATTTTTTTCAATAATGGTTATGGATTGGATTTCCTTATATATACTGAAGATAAATTTTCACAGGAATGAAATCACCCTTTGTATTGTGAATCATTCCCTAATTTTCTACAACTTCTAGGAGGAGGATGAATCTTTTTTGGATAAAAATTTCAATATTTGCTATTATTTCCCTATGAGAAATAATATATATATTAAAAGTGTCAATATAATGAAATAATCATCCTTGAGTACATTCCCATTGTGAGGGAATATGTTGATGTTTTTCTTGAAAAATTTTCCAGTCTTCCTCCTAGATGAGAGGTTGAATTTTTAATTGATCTTATACATGGGGAATTATTGTTATCCAAGAATATATATGAATTATATGTTTTGGATATTGAGGAATGAGGAAACTAATATATGAGAATCTAGATAAGGGATTCATTTTCCAAATTTCTTCACTATAGTGCTACCTAGTCCTCTTCATCAATAAGAATGATGGGTAAATGTGCCTTTTCATTGACTTTCATGAGCTAAAAACGATCATAAAAAGGAATAAATATCATATTTAATGGATATATGACTTGTTCTATCAACTATATATAAAATATACTTCTTTAATGTGGATATACCGTGGGTATATTACCACGATATTGTGAAGATAGACGATATCCCTAATATTTCTTTCCATTCATGGTAATGGCACTATGAGTTCATAGAAATGCCATTCAAACTAACTAATGCTTCAAAAATCTTCACGAAATTGATGAATATAGTCTATATGGATTACACTGAAAAATATAATGTGTTCTTTATTGATAATATTCTAATATTCTCTAAAACCAAGTAGGGTCAGGAAGGGAGTCTGATAATTGTGCAAAATAACTTACGAAAGGACCATATTTATTCTATGTACAAAATTGTGATATATTGTTGAAGGAAGTCTCATTCAGGGTTTATATCATCACAAGAAATGTGTTATCAATGGACCCTTCAAAAATAAAAGCATTCTATGAATGGATGAGGCCATCATCTGTGATATATATGTATAGTGTTCTTGTATTAACTTAGTATTACCGTCAATTTGTGAGAAATTTTTCAAAATTTTCAAACCCTATAACTAGGATAACTCGAAAGGGAGTAAAGTTTTCTTAGAATAATGAATGAGAATGGATATTAAATGACTGAAAATATAGGCCTATAATTTCTCATGTACTCACACTACCAAAAAGTGGAGAACATTTCTTGGAATTCAACGATGCATTAAAGAAGGGCTTGGGATGTGTGTTAGTGAAAAATGATGATTTGGGCGTATATACATCAAGACAGTTGATAGTTCATGATCAAAAGTATTGAACACATGATCTATAATTGGTTTTAGTTATCTTAGCTTTTAAAATATGGCGTCATTATCTCTTTTGGATGAAGTATGAAATATATACAGGTAAAAAAATCCTCAAGTATATACTCATCTCGAAATATATAAATATGCACCATAGAATATGGTTCGATCTGATCAAGGACTATTAATTCTCAATAAAATACCATATAGGTAACGTGAATAAAGTGGAAGATGATATGAGTTTAAAGGATCTAGAAATTTTTCCATTGATGGTAATTGAGAATGTTCACGTCTTCTTAAGAATGAAGAGGATGGACATGGGAATCATAAATAAGAGAACACCACCAATACTTTTACCAATGATTTATTAACATTCTATTTTAAAAATAAAAATGGATTCTAAAAGGGATGAGATGGTAAATAAGAATAATGTGGAAAAAATGGAAAATGGAAATATTTATAGTTAAATGTTAATGAAGGAGTTATTACATGTGGTTCAAGACTATGTTTCCAAAAAAAATCTTGAGTTAAAGAAGGAATTGTAGGATGATACAAATAGTTATACTTTATCTATTCACCCAAGAAGCACAATGATGTATCAAGATATTTGAGATCTCTATTGGTGGGACTCGATTATTAACTAGATCACTGAATATACAAAAAAGTTCTTGGTATGTTAGAAAGTGAAAGATGAAATGCATAAGTATGATGGAATGATGCAACCATTACCCGTACCATTATGGAAATTAGAAAAAATCACCATAGACATTATCATTGAACATATGATGAAATCCTAGGGAAACAATGTTATATGGGTTGTTTTTTATCATATTATAATGATATCTCAATTTATAATAATTCGATAGGACTTCTCACAAGATCAATTTGCACAGATATACATTAAAGAAGTGGTAGGGATGCATGGAGTAAGAATATAAATTGTATATGATCAACATATAAGGTTCAATTCCATGTTTTGTAAATGTCTCCAATATTATCTGAACACTAAGCTGAACAACAGTATGACATATCTCCCTATAATAAACCAGTCTTGACATTTATTAACATAACATAACAGTTTCATAATACTTAAAACATTATACAAATCAATTTTGAAGGACTACCCTAGTCCAGTGCCTTTGGAAGCACAAAAACATAAAGAGTAGTACCCAAATGACCTACATCATCTCCCACTAGGTTCTTCCTAACTACCACCCTTATTAGGCACATCATAAAAAATATATATCTTTATAACATGGATAAAGGAGCATAAAATATGGTGATCTCAAATGCTTACTATTGGTAAATAAGGTAGATATATAAGCATAATTGGGAGAAAAAGTGTTTGAGAACACGGTCATGAAAATGGAAGATCATACCATACTTGTCAAAGATCATAGACATTTATCATGGAATTAATCGTGGATATTCATAAGAGATTAATCATAAGGACATAAATAACACAATCCATAAAATCCTAACATAGGAATAAAACATGGAAATGTGGAAGTCATAGAAACATATAAAAACCTTATGTCAATGTAGACTACGGAGGCCTTTGTAACATGCTAGGATTTGGTTAATCACCCATGTACATGCTTTGGGCTTGGGATTACCTCCCGTGTACCATCTTGTTTCGGGCTTGGGATGTTCTCTCGTATTCCCTCTTATTTTGGGCATGGGATGTTCTCTTATATGCCCTCTTGTTTTAGGGTTGGTATTAACTCTCATGAACCCTTTGATCTCATACAACATTTAACATTATGAAATGCATTGAGGGGGGATATATGTCCCACCATTATTATAATGAAATCATACATATATGTGTCACAAGATCATAAATAATCATATTATAACCCATGGAATGAAAGGTTATTACAAACATGTAACCATATCATAACCTATAGAAAAAAGATAGGTTTCATTATCATTTCATCATAAGATAACCCATGAAAAGATGCGGGTTTCAAAGGCATAAAACCTGTGAATGTGAAATAGGTTTCATTAGCATTTTCCATCTAAATATAATAAAATCAATAAAGAATTTGAATTGAACCTTTGCATTACTTCCTATAAGGTCATGAGTAACATCAATTCATGTCATCATTGAAGTAAAAAACATGGAATGATATTTGGAAAACCTTTATGGTGGAAAATATCCTTTATTATTTTAAATAATATATTTAAAATAGAAAGATATTGGATAACCATTTATTTTATAACTACATTTTAAAACATAGATAAAATGTTTGAAAACATTTTGAAATATTTTTTCCCAAAAATCAAAAAATATATGAATTAAAACCCTTTGAAACCCATTTTTCATTAAAACTTATAAAATAATCAAGAAAAAATTTTGAAAATAATTTTCATTGAAAACTTATAAATGAATATCCAAATTTTTTAAAAAAACTGTTTTGCTTGAAAATTGGATATGAAAACAAATAAAGAATGATTTGAAAATAATGAATCATCTTTAAAATAATTTTTCCTAGAAAATTGTCTTCAAGGTTGGTTTTTAAATAGTTTTTAGAAAAATTTAAAACATTGTTTAAAACATGTTTTTTGAAATAAAACATATTTTTGACCAATGAAATAAATACAATAAGATTTTTATTAAAAAATCTTAATTTTAATAAGTACCAAAGAGTAGAAAATGGTGCTAACACATGGATATATCTTATATAAATATCAAAAAATGAATATCATGAGTTGTAACATCCTATTACTGTTTTATTTATTTTTAAACCATCTTGTGTTAAATTATTTTTACATTAAATTAGAAAAAATAGGTTATCATTGAATTTTTTTTTGTTAAACACATCACGGAATGGTAAAATGTCCAATTAATACTCCAGAATGTTAAATTAAATATTTTATGAGTTAAACCCTTAATAAGTATGATTTTCTGAGTTCTACAATGCCCTAGGGAGTATGAATTAAAAATATTAAATATAATATAATAAGTATACACTATTTATTGAAAATAATTGAATAACTCAAAAATGTTGTGTCCTTTAAGGAATATGAGACCTCATTTATGTCTGAAATATTGTGTTTACCCTAAGAGGGTTATAACATTTGACGAAACCCGAAATTTGGTATCCTCTCTCTTGATATAAATTTATTAAATAATATTTAATATATTATTTTTTAAAAATACTTAAAATATACCAAATGGTGGATCATATGGGAAATCTAAGACGATCGATGGGTACAAAATGATGGGTTTACCCTAGAAGGGTAAAATAATTGAAATCATTAGGTGTTTGGAATCCTCACTCACAAAAATAATCATTTTTATTTTAACTAATTATTTATTCAATTTTTTAAATATTAAATCATTAATATCTCTAAATAGGTTCATTGTTTGAGAAATTTGAGACCACTATTGGGTCTAGAAATAGATGTTTAACCTACATAGGGTATAACTTTCATGAGAAATGATCGTTTTGTCTTCCAGCTTATAAAATTATGTTATTTAATATTTAAATTATTTAATTAATTAAAAACATTCTTATATGTCCCTTTCTCCTCCATTCATCCTCTCCATGCCACACCTCCATTGATAACACACCTAAGTTATAAAATATATGATTTTAATCCTTTTTTACCTAATTAAACTTCCAAATCATTAATGGGATGATTTAGAACACTATGGTGGACACTAATCACATTTGAAATAGATTATCTTAAATTCGTGAAAAATTTAATGCAATATGGATATATGAATTACCCAAACCCATTCTTTATTTGCGGGTGATATTTTTTTGTTGATGATAAGAAACCTTGAGTCTTTGTCTTCTTGGTGGGAGGACCTTCTAAGGTGCAATTTGTTGTTTTTGTACTTGCCACCACTCGATCTTCCTATTTATCACTTTCCTCTCCTCTGTGTGGTGGGCATCCCAGGTAGTTTCGTTTTTATTTTATTATTCTCATCTTCTAAAAAAATGAAATTCGTTTTAATATATAATAATGAAAATTCATTATTTTCAAAATATAATTCTATTAATTCTTTTTTCTTTTCCTTCAAGGGATGATTCCACAATATGTGGTTGACATTATATTAGAAATTATCTGGTGATATTTATAATGAATTATTAGTATATAAATATTGGTTGAATTATCTGAAGACTTTCATAAAAATATCAACTAATAATATATAAATTATTAAAATATAATCATATTTAGTCATTTGTGTATAGATAAAAAATAAAATTATTAATAGATTTAAAATGATTATTTCCTAGAGTAATCCTATTTTTTATTAATCGCATCTAATTTTTCTATAGTTACATAAAATTATAAAATTTAAATTTATAAAATTAGCACATGATAATTATTTGGATTATAAAAGGACAATTAATTATCAGAAGATATATGTATATATAAATATATATTGATAAAAAACTTGGGAAATTTTATCAAAATTATCTAATGTTATTTATCTTGATTGTCAAAAGTGATATATATATATATATATATATATATATTTAGATATATATTTTTTAATAATTACATTAGATGTTAGTGATAATTTTATTAAATATACAATTATCATCATGTAATTGCATGATCTATTGAAGGATAATTTCAAACACATGCGCCGACATAAAATGATAATCCATATATTATCCATGAGATATAAAACTATTACATCATGTAATATTTTAATCGATAATTTGAAAATTATCTAAGAGAGAGAAAATATTATCACATATAATATTTTAATAGATATTTTTAAAATTATTCAAGAGAAAAAATATTATTGCATGCAATATTTTAATTGATAATTTGAATATTTTTACAAGAGAGAAAATGTCTCATTTCATGTGATAATTCCTTTTAAAATAAAATAACTTGTACTGGTTCTAGAAATCCTTGACGAACGTCAATCATTAGTGTGTCAATGATTATGATAATAACACTTTGAGGAAGTGTATTGAACCACATATGGTGGTTTATTTTCCCCACTAACATCGAAGAATTTGTGTTAGGTGGCTCTATTCAGATTAGCCAAATTAATATTCGAAGTATTTAATGATTTATTTCAACTTTTGATTTAATTTCAATTTCCCAAATTTATATTCAATTAAGTTGATAAAAATCCAATTCCAGTGAATTGATATTTTTTAAATCATTTTGGTATATAAATTTCCAAAAAAACCACAATTCCATTGAATTGGGTGTGTTTACGGAAGTTGGATGATTTAAATTATTTAATATAAATTGTATATTGGATGTAAATGATTTCAATTAAATTTTTGAATTTAATTGTAGAATTAAATTATGTGATGATGGAATTAGTTTTTATTTTATTTCAAACTCCTAAAATTGGCTTCATGTGATTTGATAGAAACCCATTGGTTATGCCTTTGGGAAAAGGCATGTTTTAAGAAAAACATGTTTTTTGTTTTAAATGGAAAGAAGTTGTCTCTTTTGAAATGGAAGAATGGGATTAATTATATTTTTATATATTGTTAAATTATTTTAACCATAATGTAAGAGTGTATACAAGACTTAGGTTGTTAATGAGTTAATTGGAAACACTCTACTATACGACAACATTATAAAACATACTTACAACAGGTCACATCCCCGACAGGTTGGTGATGCCTCTCCTTTGTCCAGTGTCATAAGGACATGTATATACACATTTTGCTGAGTTCACATAGAGAGTGTGGAGTCCTATAGTTTTTTAATACTATCGTATATTTTGGAAGATCACCATGTTGCTTGCTTGTTTATTTATATTTGGGATATAAATGTATGTCAATTCTTTTGAACTTCTTTACATGCCTGCTGATTTTACATAAACTATCTTATGTAACTATTTTATTTATTAATTTGTTTTAAAAATATTATATCATTTTTTAAAATATTTTCTTAAAGTATATTTCCATCATTTGAACTATATAGAATTATTTTTTCAATTGTGATTGAAATTATCAAACATTTTTATCTTTTTCATTGAAAGAATTTATTTGGTAGATCAATTGTTGGCATCTGTTATGGAATCAATGGTGAGGCCCTAGTGGGATTTTTATCTCACAAAATACTTTTGCCTTCGGGTTCTTGTAGACTTTCTCCTTCCATGTTTGAGCATGGGGAAAGGATCTCTTAAAGATGGATCAAGTTGTTGAGAATTGGGCTTGGTGAGTTGTCTTTCAAGGGACCTTAGGATGTTTTACCTATTTTAGTACATTATTTTATGTTTTTTGGGTGGGATTATACATTTTTTGACTTCAAGAAAATTACTCCCAATGGAGTTTCTATTGTTATGCATACTATCTTGTTTCATTTCTTATGCATTCTTGGTGGAAAAAATCATCCCCACATGCATGTGATGTGATTCCAAGTGATAGTTACTGACCCAAGGGAATCGAGAACACCCTTAAGGCTATATCAGGGTAGGCTCTGTTATCCAGTTACTAGGGTACCAAGAATGGTTTGTGAAAAAATGGTATCATAGGGAGGTTGACCCTTTTTCTTGAAGCCATTATGAATTTATGAAATCTTTTTAGGACATATGAGATAGTTAAGATTGAGTGTCTGGACAAATATCACCGTATTAAACTTTGAGTATCCATGGGTGGTTGGGGAAAGACATCTTCAGGATTAGTTCAAGTATTTTTCCATATTTTGTTTTGGATAGAGTGAAATCCAAATCATGTATGTTCTACCAGTCGGTATCATGTTTCCCTCATTGCTTTGTACGATCATTATCTAATGTATTCCTTACTATCTATTGATGATGTGTAACATCAAGCCTCTAAGAAGACATGTGAATCTGATATAGAAAGAGAAACTATGGAAGATTAGTGAATAAATCCTTTAGTGGACCCACACCCCATTGATGTGATTATGTGCATTGTCCATGATCAGGGATAGAAAAAACCTCTAGTCCCCATTCAGGCACCTGTTGTGGAACCTAGAGTGGTCCTCTTATAAAATTTTCTCAAGAGTTCTATCACCAAAATACACCATAGTTCAATGAATCCACTGATCCTCAACATACCGAGGAATGGTTGGGATGGTTGAAACATCATTTTGAGTTATTATAGACACCAGATGAGATCTAGGTGAAGTGTTCCACCTTTGTGTTGGAGGAACAAAGAAGGAGATGGTGGGAAAAGATAATTAAGACAACGAAACACAAGGGCATATATTAGAAAGAATTAAATGTTATTTTCATTGAATAGTTCTATCCAGATTCAATGGTGATAGAAAAAGATATGGAGGTTTTTTAATCCTGGGCAGGCTTAAAGAACTATGGATCATGCAGACATTTGGGGTACTTGTAGAAGTTCTGCCACAACTATCCCACTCCACACAGTGGCATGAGATCATCAAAATCTTAAAAAACTATAGGTAAATAAAATTCTTTACGTTTAGAAGGATTCTAGCCATAAGAATCCAGAACGAAGGTTCTTCACGCAGTGGAAGAGTCTCTAGAGGAAGCATATATTATTCCAATGATCGTGAGTGGTACCATTACTATATTTTTTCATTATTGACTACTCATTTTGATATGAGTGCATCTCACTCATATATTTCTTCTTGTACTATTAATTTGTTTAATATTCATATAGAGATTTATCTTGTGTAATGGATATTATAATTCCCCTTTGTATAAAGAGGAAACAGGGTCTCTGTAATCCCTCTTATATCTTCTATCTATCAATAGTAAAACTAGTTTGGAGTTTTTTTAGTACTCTAAATGAAATATTTTGACATCATATTCTATATGGATTGGATAATTACCAATAATTCCCATATTGATTGATGTCTTTGATGGTTCTACATTACTACACCCAATGGTGTGACTCATGTTCTTCAATAAGAATGTGACCCAAGGTCGAGCAGAGATGGACCTTCCAATTCAGAGTTGGTAATGAGATATCAATGATTACTTTTGATCTGGAGTGAGATTCAGTGAATGGTGATATCCCTACAGTCATCATTGAGTTTCTCTACATGTTTCCTTATGAAATCCGTGATTTTATCCAGGTAAGTGATGTTGAGTTTTATATTAACATAACATCTGGTACTCAACCATTTCCATTTCCCTCTTATCAGATGACTCTAGTTGAACTGAATGAACAAATGTCCTAGTTGGATGATCGTATTGAGGAAAAATTTATTCTCCCAAGTGTGTCACCTTAGGCGGCGCTGGTTCTCTCCTCCATGAATGAAAATGGTTCACTGAAATATTCTATAAGTCCCCGACCTTAAACCTTACTTAATCTTGAGTTATTACAAGATTACACATTGAGGATCTTTTCAGGTTTTGAGTTTTATAGAATTAGAGCATAAAACTTGCATTACATTCCACATATAAACAAAGTGGTTACATAAAGATAGTATTCTTTTTTCCTATCAATGGAACCATATTGAAAATAAAACATGGATTCATTATTGACACTTCCTTGACACTATCATCATATCATGTACCTTTCCCTTGAACTGTGAAAAACATTTCAAAAAAACTTGGGATGAGCATAAAAATATCAGTATGGGTTATAAAAATATGGAAAGGAAACATAAGTTCATATATACATAAGAATGAAATCATACTTTACCCATAAAACATAAGTATTTTAACATACCTCATCAAATCATGAATAAAACATAGAAATCATAAGACATAAAGGTAACTTGAGGCATTCATGACATTCTTACGTAGGGAGTAACCCTCTTGGTTACGTTTGGAATACCCATCATAGTATATTCCCTAAATCTCTTTGGAGAAACCTTAACATTTCACTCCTTCGTGTTACCCAATGCATTGGAGAGCTATATCGGGCTCACTCGCCCTTAGTTTATCACGGAACCACCCGTCTTCATAATAATGACCAAGAACCTCAACATAATCGTATCACATCATACATGCATAAAGAAAACATAACATTTCCACCTTTCAATCACAAGATATCAATAAAACACATTGATATAAAAACATCATGAAAACCATTTTCAATACCAAAATAAAAGAAAAGTAAAACATGGTATTTATTTTTCTTTTAAAAAGGTATGACTTGTAGAGGAAGTCGGAACTCAAATAATGGTCACAGCGGCGGAGAAGCCGTTGTCGCCGCATACGTATGACAAAAACATTCCCTTTTTTAGTTTAGTAAATGATTCGTATAAAAAATATTCCTTTTGAATAAACATAAAAGTCAAAGAGGTTTATACACCGTATAAAAGAAGGTTGTGTATAAAAAAAATATGCCTCAATGAAAGGAGATTGAGACGAAGTCCCATACCTCGGGTCCAACTTGAATTGTTCATTATTTAATCTCCTGAATAATAAACTTGATTTAATTTATACTTGTTTAAGAACCTTTTTCAAGTTCATTATTCCTTTTATATCACTTATTTCCATGTCAGGAACACTATGTAATTATTTAAGTTAATAACGGTCGTTTTAACGATCATTGGTACTTGAGTCAAAAATAAACCCTTTATAATTACAAGTTGTTCATGTATCCATTATATCCAGAATGGTATTCATGATATACATATCATATATATATCATATATATCCAGTACATGCATGAATTTATAATATTACATAATCATTTAGAGGTATGAAATGATATGCACCGTTCATGGAGATGGTAAGCCGTACGTACGCATGAACGCTACTTCAATTTCTATTTCATATTTTATAGAATGGAATCATAATGTTATAAAGGTATATTATAATTACAGTATAATATAATATATATTACCATTAATTACATCCTTTATACGTCCCACATATGGCATTAACGAATCAAATCATTTTGAGGGGGCGGTAGTCCGCACTTCCTTAAATGAAGATATTGCGGTTACCCATAATAGAAACCATAAAGGTATGCCCAAAATGAAAAATAAAGAAGCTTAAGGAAAAAATAAACATATTATATATCATATATAAATATAGTGTCATCTTAATGGCCACCTTTTAAGGTGTTAAAAGAATGGTGAACAATCATCGTTTCGGGAGGCAGAAATTCGCTATCCACGGAAACAGTATGTTCTTTAACCATTAGATGTAGGTGTGTGTAAGTGTAGATAAAATCCACCTTATAAAAACATCCTAGTATATGGATGATACTGGTGTTGTTTGAAAATAAATGAATAAAAAGAGTTTAGGGGGTTGGAGAAGTAAAATAAAACAAAAGGACTCAAGTGAAGACATTACCTTAAAATCGGGTAACTCCCTTTGGTTTGAGCTCAAAGGCTTCCTTGGTAAGACTTCTGCCCAAAGTGAGGCTTCAAGGAGTACTAGAGGAATGTAGATAGACAAAATGGGCAGAGGCTGGCCGAACCAAAGGCTTTGGAAGTGTGGGTAAGGAGGTAGAGGTGGGGGCCTTTTATAAGAGGAGAGGAGGGGCACTCTTAGAAAGTAAAGAAATGTTACTTTATTTTAAAATGAGTTTTGGATTCAAAAGGTTCCACATTGATATAATTCGAGGGTAAGGTGATAAGGTTTCGAAATCCACCCATCCAATAGGTTTTGGACATGTTTAGGTCATAGATTTTAAATTATCATTTCATTTTATTTAAATCCTTTATTAATGAGGTAATCGCTCCATCATCATGATGTCATAAATAATTTACTTTATTTAAAGTCTAAAAATTATAAAAAAATACTATGAGGTAGGAAATATATTTATCTTTCCAATGACTATTTATAATCAAAAATATGACTTGTATAACCTCATGTAAAAATTGTTTTAGTAAAATAACTTATGTTTGTGTCATTTTTACTTTAACATTAAATAAAAAGTTATTTATGTCATTTCCCAACCAACGTGGCTCCATGGGCTCCCCAAGTTGACCCATGGATTTTATTGGTCGGCCACGACACATAAAATAAGGTTAGGACATGTTTTATGCTCATCTCATATTGTTAAAACATTATTTTTACCTTAAACTACACTGATTACCTCTAATCGCGATTAAAAACATAAAAGTTACCATTCACCACAAAAATTATTTTAATCTCATTGAACCAAATTTTACTTCTGAATGGAAACCATGTATGTCGTATTTTTGAAATTCAAAACACAGAAGTGGCAATGATTCATTTAAAAGAAAATTCAGTTTCTTTAACTACCACTTAGTGGTGTCACTATTCATCAAAAATTGAAGTTTTTCAGAAAAATACCAAAACATCACCCTAATCTATATTTGATATTCTGAATTCAAAAATTATGTCTATTTTACAAAATTAAAATAATATATGTTACATTAATTAATTTAATAATTAATTCCCGTTGTCATTACAAATAGCATGTTTTTATGAAACAATAACTATCAAAAGATTGACATCAGTTTAAGTCCAATTTCAAAGTGAAATTAATTCCAATGGCCACTATTGGATTAAATGGTAAAAATATATTCTAATTTAACTTTAAAACCAATTCACAAGATAATCTAATCATATAAATAAATTAGATTAAAAAGCAGTTTTGATGTAAAATGCAGTATTTTTCACTATTCATTAAAAAATGAACATTGTCAGAAAAATACCAAAAATTCACACAAAGTAAATTTTGATGTCCCAATCATAAAGAATAAGTTTATTTTGACAAACATAGCTTATAAAATTGTTAAAAGATATATTTAAAAATGGTTTGCAATCAAAAGGCAGTAAAAAATCTTTAAAAAATATTAGTGTATTCCATGCTTAAGATTGGATTTATTTTCATTTTAAGCCTCTAAAACACTATCCAATTAATTAATAGAAATAGATAAAAATATCTATAATTCATTACTTACTTGGGATGTTACATCCTTCCCCCCTTTAGAAAATTTTTTCCCCGCAATTTATTTACTTATCGAATAAATGGGGGTACTTATCCCTCATTGCATTTTCAGATTCCCATATTGCCTCTTCCATCATGTGGTTTTTCTACAAAACCTTTACCTGATTAATCACCTTATTCCGTAACACTTCCTCCCTGTGGTCAAGAATCTGGATCAATTGTTCCTCATAAGATAGGTTCTCTTCCAGCTGAACTACCTCTGGACTCAAAACAAGAGATGGATCTGGCATATACATTATCAACATCGAAACATGAAAAACATTGTGTAACTGAGATAAACTCGGAGGTAAAGCCACTCGGTAAGCAACTGATCCAACTCTCTCTAGAATTTCATATGGTCTAATGAACCTTGGACTCAGCTTTCCTTTCTTACCAAATAGCATTACACTTTTCCATGGTGATACTTTGAGAAAAATATGATCACCTACCTCAAAAGAGAGATCCTTCCTCCTGTTGTCCGCATAACTCTTCTACCTACTCTGAGATGTTATCATGTGTTTCTGAATCAACTAAACTATTTCTGCCATCTCTTCAACCAATTCTGGTCCCATCAGCTTCCTTTCACCCACTTCATCCCAGAAAGCTGGAGTTCGACACCTCTTCCCATATAATGCCTCAAATGGTGACATCTGTATACTAGAATTAAAATTTTTATTATAAGAAAACTCAACCAAATAAATATGTTGGTCCCAACTTCCCTGATAATCCATCGAACAAGCTCGTAGAATATCCTCCAAGGTCTAAATTGTTCGTTCTGGCTTCCCATCTGATTGAGGATGAAAAGATGTACTAAAATTTAATTCAGTACCCAACGACTTCTGAAGGCCTTTCCAAAAGTTAGAAGTGAACCTAGGATCACGGTAAGATACAATGGAGAGAGGAACTCCATGTAACCTGACTATCTCTGTAAGATACAAACGGGAAAGTAGGTCTAGGAAAAAAGTATCTCGAATAGGAAGGAAATGAGCAGATTTAGTCAAGTGATTAACAATAACCGAGATTGCATTATTACCTCGAGATTTCTTCGGTAATCCCACAACAAAGTCCATGGATATATTCTCCCATATCCACTCTGGCACTGGTATAGGTTGAAGAATCCCTTTCGGTAACTTCCGCTCTTCTTTAACCTGTTGACAAGTCAATCACTTCAAAGTAAAATCAGCAATACCTTTTTTCATTCCATCCCACCAGTAATACTCCCGCAGGTCTCTGTACATCTTAGTACTACCATGATGAACTGAAAAAAGAGAACTATGAGCTTCACATAACAACTCTCTCTTCAATTGTGAATCACAAGGCACACACAATCTCTCCCCAAATCTCAAAACACAATCATTATCAATGTTGAATTCAGGTAACGTACCCTTCTGAACCAGCTCTACCATTTTTTCTAACTCACAGTCTTGCTTCTGTGCTTTCTTGATTCTGTCTGATAGATATGATCTCACTAATATCTAAAAAAAATAGAAGAACTTCCTGCACCAACAACTTCTATGCCAAAGTTCATCAAATCCTTAACCAAAGGATCGCGTTCCAAACGCAACATTGTTAATGAAACATTACTTTTTCTACTCAAAGCATCATCCACTTTATTTGCTTTTCCCAGATGGTAATGAATTGTACAATAATATTCCTTGATTAATTCCAGCCATCTCCTATATCTCATGTTTAACTCTTTCTGAGTGAATATATACTTTAAACTTTTGTGATCGGTATATATTTCACACTTTACTCCATACAAATGATTCCTCCAAATTTTTAAAGTGAAAACAACAGCATATAATTCCAAATCATGTGTAGGGTAATTTACCTCATGAGTTTTCAACTGTCGTGAAGCATAAGAAATTACCTGATCATTCAGCATTAGGGCACAACCAAGTCCTTTCAATGAAGCATCACTATATATAACAAACTCACCATTCCTGGAAGGTAGTGCCAAAACTGGAGCATTCACCAATCTTCTTTTCAACTCTTGAAAACAATTATCACATTCTTTTGTACAGATAATCTTAACACCCTTCTGAGTTAGCTTAGTCATTGAAATAGATAACCGTGAAAAATTTATAACAAATCTCCAGTAATATCCTGCCAAACCAAGGATGCTACGAATCTCAGTTACATTTGTGGGTCTTGGCCATTATTCAACAACCTTTGTTTTTGAAGGATCAACAGTTATCCCATCTTTAGAAACAATGTGACCAAGGAAAGAAATTTGTTGCAACCAAAATTAAATCATGCCGAATTTCCCATACAATTTCTTTTCTTTTAATTTTTGCAAAATAACCCCTAATTGTCTTTCAAGCTCCCCTTTATTTTTATAAAACACCAAAATATCATCAATAAACACAACCATGATTAATCACCTGAGTCAACTGAGCCATCACTACAACAAACTGTTTAGTTCTGATTCTGACCATCTCAGGATACTGATTTGAAAGGTCATTTCCCTCTGTATGCCTTCCCAGAAAAGCTGTTCTGTTTCCTCTATGAAAAACCATTCTTAACGTTGAAATACCTTAGGTGAAGCAACATGTTAATATTCAAATGCTATATCATTAAAAAATATATATTTTTGGATAATAATTTAATAGAATTCTAACTCCTAAGGTTATTTAAACCGACCTCTGATACCAACTATAAGGCCCTCCCTTAAGCCTTACTTAATCTTGAGTTATTACAAGATTACACAATGAGGATCTTTTCAGGTTTAGAGTTTTAGAGAATTAGAGCATAAAAAATGCATTACATTCCACATATAAACAAAGTGGTTACATAAATATATTATTCTTTTTTCCCATCAATGGAAACATATTTAAAATAAAACATGGATTCATTCTTGACACTTCCTTGACACTATCATCATATCATGTACCTTTCCCTTGACCTGTGAAAAACATTTCAAAAAAACATGGGATGAGCATAAAAAGCTCAGTATGGGTTATAAAAATATGGAAAGGAAACATAAGTTCATATATACATAAGAATGAAATCATACATTACCCATAAAACATAATCACTTTAA
This sequence comes from Viscum album, assembly GCA_963277665.1. Classification (NCBI taxonomy): domain Eukaryota; kingdom Viridiplantae; phylum Streptophyta; class Magnoliopsida; order Santalales; family Viscaceae; genus Viscum; species Viscum album. The sequence continues at coordinate 1,953,553,396 of OY728127.1, read as the reverse complement.
CATACCTCATAAAATCATGAATAAAACATAGAAATCATAAGACATAAAGGTAACTCGAGGAATTCATGACATTCTTACATAGGGAGTAACCCTCTTGGTTACGTTTGGAATACCCATCACAGTATATTCCCTAAATCTCTTCGGAGAAACATTAACGTTTCAGTCCTTCGCGTTACCCAATGCATTGGGGAGCTATATCGGGATGACCCGCCCTTAGTTTATCACGGAACCACCCATCTTCATAATAATGGCCAAGAACCTCAATATAATCGTATCACATAAAACATGCATAAATGGAACATAACATTTCCAACTTTCAATCGCAATATATCAATAAAACACATTTATATAAAAACATCATGAAAACCATTTTCAATACCAAAATAAAAGAAAAGTAAAACATTGTATTTATTTTTCTTTTAAAGTAAGGTATGGCTTGTAGAGAAAGCCGAAACTCAAATAATGGTCACGACGGCGGAGAAGTCGTTGTCGCCGCATACGTATGACAAAAACATTCCCTTTTTTCGTTTGGTAAACGCTTCGTATAAAAAAGATTCGTTTTGAATAAACGTAAACGTCAGAGGGGTTTATACACCGTATAAAAGAAGGTTGTGTATAAAACAAAATATTCCTCAATGAAAGGAGATTGAGACGAAGTCCCATACCTCGGGTCCGACTTGACTCGGTCATTATTTAAACTCCGGAATAATAAACTTGAGTTAATTTCTACTTGTTTAATAACCTTTTCCAAGTTCATTATTCCTTTTATATCACTTATTTCCATTAAATGAACACTATGTAATTATTTAAGTTAATAACGGTCATTTTAACGATCATTGGTACTTGAGTCAAAAATAAACTCTTTATAATTACAAGTTGTTCATGTATCCATTATATCCAGAATGGTATTAATGATGTAGATATCATATATATATCATATATATCCAGTACATGCATGAATTTCTAATATTACATAATCATTTAGAGGTAAGAAATGAAATTCACCGTTCATGGAGACGGTAAGCCGTACGTACGCATGAACGCTACTTCCATTTATATTTCGTATTTTATAGAATGGAATCATAATGATATAAAGGTATATTATAATTCCAGTATAATATCATATATAATACCATTAATTACATCCTTTATACGTCCCAAATATGGCATTAACGAATCCAATCACTTTGAGGGGGCGGTAGTCCGCACTTCCTTAAATGAAGATATCGCGTTTACCCATAATGGAAATCATAAAGGTATGCCCAAAATAAAAAATAAAGAATCTTAAGGGAAACATAGACATATTATATATCATATATAAATATAGTGTCATCTTAATGTCCACCTTTGAAGGTGTTAAAATAATGTTGAACAATCATCGTTTCGCCAGGCAGAAATTCGCCATCCACGGAAACAGTATATTCTTTAACCATTAGATGTAGGTGTGTGTAAGTGTAGCTCGAATCCTTATTATAACAACATAATAGTATATGTAAGATACTGGTGCTTTTTAAAAAGAAATGAATAAAAAGAGTTTAGTGGGTTGGAGAAGTAAAATAAAACCAAAGGACTCAAGTGAAGACATTACCTTAAAATCGGGAAACTGCCTTTGGTTTGAGCTCAAATGCTTCTTGGGAAGACTTCAGCCCAATGTGAGGCTTCAAGGAGTAATAGAGGGATTTGGAGAGAAAAAATGGGTAGGGTTTGGCCGAGGAAAAGGCTTTGGAGGTGTGGGTAAGGAGGTAGAGTTGGGGGCCTTTTATAAGAGAAGAGGAGGGGCACTCTTGGAATGTAATGAAATGTTACTTTATTTTAAAATTAGTTTTGGATTCAAAAGGTAACACATTTAAATACATAGAGGGTAAGGTGATAAGGGTTCGAAAAATACCGATCCAATAGGTTTTGGACATGTGTAGGTCATAGATTTTACATTATCATTTCATTTTATTTAAATCCTTTATTAATGAGGTAATCACTGCATCATCATGATGTCATAAATAATTTAATTTATTTAAAGTGTAAAAATTATAAAAAAAATACTATGATGTATGAAATATTTTTATCATTCCAATGAATATTTATAATCAAAAATCTGACTTGTATAACCCCATGTAAAAATTGTTTTAGTAAAATACTTATGTTTGTGTCATTTTTACTTTAACATTAAATAAAAAGTAATTAATATCATTTCCCAACCAAAGTGGCTCCATGGGGTCCCCAAGATGACCCATGGATTTTCTTGGTCAGCCATGACACATCCAATAAGGGTATTACATGTGTCAAGCTCATATCATATTATTAAAACAATATTTTTACCTTAAACTACACTAATTACCTCTAATCGCGATTAAAACCATAAAAGTTACTATTCACCAAAAAAATTATTTTAATCTCATTGAACCACATTTTACTTCATAATGACAACCATGTATGTTGGATTTCTGAAATTCAAAACACAGAAGTGGCAAAGTTTCATTTAAACGAAAAATCAGTTTCTTTAACTACCACTTAGTGGTTTCACTATTCATCAAAAATTGAAGTTTTTCAGAAAAATACCAAAACGTCACCGTAAGATATATTTGATATTCTGAATTCAAAAAATATGTCTATTTTACAAAATTCAAATCATATAAGTTACATTAGTTAATTTAATAATTAATTCCCACTGTCATGACAAATAGCGTGTTTTTATGAAACAATGAGTATTAAAAGATTGACACCAGTTTAAGTCCAATTTCAAAGTGAAATTAATTCCAATGACCACTATTGGATTAAATGGTAAAAATGTATTCTAATTTAACTTTAAAACCAATTCAAAATAGAATCTAATCATATAAATAAATTCGATTAAAAATTAGTTTTGATGTAAAATGCAGTATTTTTAACTATTCATTAATAAATAAACATTGTCAGAAAAATACCAAAAATTCACACAAAGTAAATTTTGATGTCCCAATCATAAATAATAAGTTTATTTTTGACAAACATAGCTTATAAAATTGTCAAAATATAGATTTAAAAATGGTTTGCCATCAAAAGGCAGTAAAACAATCTTTTAAAAATATTAGTGTATTCCATGCTTAAGATTGGATTTATTTTCATTTTAAGCCTCTAAAACACTATCCAATTCATTAATAGACATAGATAAAATTATCTATTATTCATTACTTATTTGTGATGTTACATCCTTCCCCCCTTTATAAAATTGCGTCCCCACAATTTATTTACTTATCGAATAAATGTGGGTACTTATCCCTCATTGCATTTTCAGATTCTCATGTTGCCTCTTCCATCATGTGGTTTTTCCACAAAACCTTTACCTGATTAATCACCTTATTCCGTAACACTTTCTCCCTATCATCAAGAATCTAGACCGGTTGTTCCTCATAAGACAGGTTCTCTTCCACCTGAACTACCTCTGGACTCAAAACATGAGATGGATCTGGAATATACTTTCTCAACATCAAAACAAGAAAAACATGGTGTACCTGAGATAAACTCGGAGGTAAATCCACTCGGTAAGAATCTGATCCGACACTCTCCAGAATTTCATATGGTCCAATGAACCTTGGACTCAGCTTTACTTTCTTACCAAATCGCATCACACTTTTCCATGGTGATAATTTGAGAAAAACCTGATCACCTACCACAAAAGTGAGATCCTTCCTCCTGTTGTCCGCATAACTCTTCTTCCTACTCTGAGCTATTCTCATGTGTTTCTGAATCAATTGAATTTTTTCTACCATCTCTTCTACCAATTCTAGTCCCATCAGCTTCCTTTCACCCACTTCATCCCAGAAAGCTGGAGTTCGACACCACTTCCCATATAACGCCTCAAATGGTGCCATATGTATACTGGAATGAAAATTGTTATTATAAGAAAACTCAACCAAATAAATATGTTGGTCCCAACTTCCTTGATAATCCATCGAAAAAGCTCATAGCATATCCTCCAAGGTCTGAATTGTTCGTTCTGACTTCCCATCTGATTGAGGATGAAAATCTATACTAAAATTTAATTCAGTACCCAACGACTTCTGAAGGCCTTTCCAAAAGTTAGAAGTGAACCTGGGATCACAGACAGATACAATGGAGAGATGAAATCCATGTAACCTGACTATCTCTTTAAGATACAAATGAGAAAGTTGATCTAGGGAAAAAGTATCTCGAATAGGAAGGAAATGAGCAGATTTAGTCAAGCGATCAACAATAACACATATTGCCTTATTACCTAGAGATGTCTTCGGTAATCCCACAACAAAGTCCGTGGATATATTCTCCCATTTACACTCTGGAACTGGTAGAGGTTGAAGCATCCCTTCCGGTAACTGCCGCTCCGCTTTAACCTGCTGACAAGTCAATCACTTCACAGTAAAATCAGCAATATCTTTTTACATTCCATCCCACCAGTAATACTCCCGCAAATCTCTGTACATCTTAGTACTGCCATGATGAACTGAAAACAGATAACTATGAGATTCACATTACAACTCTCTCTTCAACTGTGAATCACAAGGCACACACAATCTCTCCCCAAATCTCAAAACACAATCATTATCAATGTTGAATTCAGGTAACTTACCCTTCTGAACCAGCTCGACCTTTTTATGCAACTCATTGTCTTACTTCTGTACTTTCTTGATTCTGTCTAATAGAGATGATCTCACTGATACCTGAAACAAAACAGAATAACTTCCTGTACCAACAACATCTATTCCATAGTTCATCAAATCCTTAACCAAAGGATCGCGTTCCAAATGCAACATTGTTAATGAAGCATTACTTTTTCAACTCAAAGCATCAGCCACTTTATTTTCTTTTCCCGGATGGTAATGAATTGTACAATCATAATGCTTGATTAATTCCAGCCGTCTCCTCTATCTCATGTTTAACTCTTTCTGAGTGAATATATACTTTAAACTTTTGTGATCGGTATATATTTCACACTTTACTCCATATAAATGATGCCTCCAAAGTTTTAAAGCGAAAACAATAGTAGCTAATTCCAAATCATGTGTATGGTAATTTACCTCATGAGTTTTCAACTTTCATGAAGCATAAGCAATTACCTGATCATTTTGCATTAGGACACAACCAAGTCCTTTCAATGAAGCATCACTGTATATAATAAACTCACCATTCATGGAAGGTAGTGACAAAACTGAAGCATTCACCAATCTTCATTTCAACTCCTGAAAAGAATCATCACATTCTTTTGTCCAGATAAACTTAACACCCTTCCGAGTTAGCTTAGTCATTGGAATAGATAACCGTGAAAACTTTCTAACAAATCTTCGGTAATAGCCTGCCAAACCAAGGAAGCTACAAATATCAGTTACATTTGTGGGTCTGGGCCATTCTTCAACAACCTTTGTTTTTTAAGGATCAATAGTTATCCTATCTTTAGAAACAAGGTGACCAAGGAAAGAAATTTGTTGCAACCAAAACTCACACATGATAAATTTTCCACACAATTTCTTTTCTTTTAAGGTTTCCAAAATAACCCTTAAATGTCTTTCATGCTCCTCTTAATTTTTAGAAAACATCAAAATATCATCAATAAACACAACCATGATTTATCACCTGAGTCAACTGAGCCATCACTGCAACAAACTGTTTAGTTCATATTCTGACCATCTCAGGATACTAATTTGAAAGGTCATTTTCCTCTGTATGCCTTCCCAGAAAAGCTGTTCTGTTTCCTCTTTGAAAAACCATTCTTAACGCTGAAATACTTTAGGTGAAGCAGCATGGTAATCATCAAATGATATATCATTTAAAAAAATATATTTTTGGATAATAATTTAATAGAATTCTAACTCCTAAAGTTATCTAAACATACCTCTGATACCAACTATAAGGCCCCTCCCTTAAACCATACTTAATCATGAGTTATTACAAGATTACACATTGAGGAGCTTTTCAGGTTCAGAGTTTTAGAGAATTAGAGAATAAAACTTGCATTATATTCCACATATAAACAAAGTGGTTACATAAAGATAGTATTATTTTTCCCATCAATGGAAAAATATTTAAAATAAAACTTGGATTCATTCTTGACACTTCCTTGACACTATCATCATATCATGTACCTTTACCTTGACCTGTGAAAATCATTTCAAAAAAACTTGGGATGAGTATAAAAATCTTAGTATGGGTTATAAAAATATGGAAAGGAAACATAAGTTCATATATACATAAGAATGAAATCATACTTTACCCATAAAACATAAGCACTTTAACATACCTCATCAAATCAAGAATAAAACATAGAAATCAGAAGACATAAAGGTATCATGAGGCATTCATGACATTCTTACGTAGGGAGTAACCATCTTGGTTACGTTTGGAATACCCATCACAGTATATTCCCTAAATCTCCTCAGAGAAACCTTAACGTTTCACTCCTTGGCATTACCCAATGCATTGGAGAGCTATATCGGGCTCACCCACCCTTAGTTTATCATAGAACCACCCGTCTTCATAATAATGACCAAGAACCTCAACATAATTGTATCACATAAAACCTCCATAAAGGAAACATAACATTTCCACCTTTCAATCACAGGATATCAATAAAACACATTGATATAATAACATCATGAAAACCATTTTCAATACAAAAAATAAAAGAAAAGTAAAACATGTTATTTATTTTTCTTTTAAAAAAAGGTATGGCTTGTAGAGGAAGCCAAAACTCAAATAATGGTCACGGCGGCAGAGAAGTCGTTGTCGTCGCATACGTACGACAAAAACATTCCCTTTTTTCATTTAGTTAAAGATTCATATAAAAAAGATTCCTTTTGAATAAACTTAAAAGTCAAAGGGATTTATACACCGTATAAAAGAAGGTTGTGCATAAAACAAAATATGCCTCAATGAAAGGAGATTGAGACGAAGTCCCATACCTCGGGTCCGACTTGACTCAGTCATTCTTTAAACTCCGGAATAATAAACTTGAGTTAATTTATACTTATTTAACAAACTTTTCCAAGTTCATTATTCCTTTTATATCACTTATTTCCATGTCATGAACACTATTTAATTATTTAAGTTAATAACTCTCATTTTAACGATCATTAGTACTTGAGTTAAAATTAAACCCTTTATAATTACAAGTTTTTCATGTATCCATTATATCCAGAATGGTATTCATGATGTAGATATCATATATATATCATATATATCCAGTAAATGCATGCATTTATAATATTACATAATCATTTAGAGGTAAGAAATGAAATGCACCGTTCATGGAGACGGTAAGCCGTACATACGCATGAATGCTACTTCCATTTCTATTTCGTATTTTATAGAATGGAATCATAATGATATAAAGGTATATTATAATTCCAGTATAATATCATATATAATACCATTAATTACATCCTTTATACATCCCACATATGGCATTAACGAATCAAATCACTTTGAGGGGGCGGTAGTCCGCACTTCCTTAAATGAAGATATCGCGTTTATCCATAATAGAAACCATAAAGGTATGCCCAAAATAAAAAATACAGAAGCTTAAGGAAAACATAAACATATTATATACCATATATAAATATAGTTTCATCTTAATGGCCACCTTTTAAAGTGTTAAAAGAATGTTGAATAATCATCGTTTCGGGAGGCAGAAATTCCCCATCCACGGAAACAGTATGTTCTTTAACCATTAGATGTAGGTGTGTGGAAGTGTAGCTCGAATCCTTATTATAACAACATCCTAGTATATGGAAGATACTGGTGTTGTTTAAAAACAAATGAATAAAAAGAGTTTAGAGTGTTGGAGAAGTAAAATAAAACAAAAGGACTCAAGTGAAGACATTACCTTAAAATCGGGTAACTCCCTTTGGTTTGAGCTCAAAGGCTTCCTTGGGAAGACTTCTGCCCAAAGTGAGGCTTCAAGGAGTAATAGAGGGATGTTGAGAGACAAAATGGTCAGGGTTTGGCCGAGCCAAAGGCTTTGGATGTGTGGGTAAGGAGGTAGAGGTGGGGGCCTTTTATAAGAGGAGAGGAGGGGCACTCATGGAAAGTAAAGAAATATTACTTTATTTTAAAATGAGTTTAGGATTCAAAAGGTCCCACATTGATATAATTCGAGGGTAAGGTGATAAGAGTTCTAAATCCACCCATCCAATAGGTTTTGGACATGTGTAGGTCATAGATGTTACATTATCATTTCATTTTATTTAAATCCTTTATTAATGAGGTAATCGCTGCATCGTCATGATGTCATAAATAATTTAATTTATTTAAAGTATAAAAATTATAAATAAAATACTATGATGTCGGAAATCTTTTTAGCATTCCACTGACTATTTTTAATAAAACATCTGACTTGTATAACCCCATGTAAAAATTGTTTTAGTAAAATAACTTATGTTTGTGTCATTTTTACTTTAACATTAAATAAAAAGTTATTTATGTCATTTCCCAACCAAAGTGGCTCCATGGGGTCCCCAAGTTGACCCATGGATTGTCTTGGTAGTCCATGACACATCCAATAAGGGTAGGACATGTGTCATGCTCATCTCATATTATTAAATATAATTTTTACCTCAAACTACACTAATTACCTCTAATCGCGATTAAAAACATAAAAGTTACTATTCACCAAAAAAATTATTTTAATCTCATTGAACCACATTTTACTTCTTAATGAAAACTATATATGTAAAATTTTCAAAATTCAAAACACATAAGTGGCAATGTTTCATTTAAACGAAAAATCAGTTTCTTTAACTACCACTTAGTGGTTTCACTATTCATCAAAAATTGATGTTTTTCAGAAAAATACCAAAACTTCACCCTAAGATATATTTGATATTATGAATTAAAAAGTGATGTCTATTTTACAGAATCAAAATCATATAAGTTACATTAATTAATTTAATAACTAATTCCCGCTGACATGACAAATAGCGTGTTTTTATGAAACAATAAGTATCAAAAGATTGATTTAAAAATGGTTTTCCATCAAAAGGAAGTAAAACAATCTTTTAAAAATATTAGTGTATTCCATGCTTAAGATTGGATTTATTTTCATTTTAAGCCTCTAAAACACTATCCAATTCATTAATATACATAAAGAAAAATATCTATTATTAATTACTTACTTGGGATGTTACATATTCTCTTATGGAGAAGATTCTTCATGAACCGAAACTTGTTGATGAATTCGGTAAGCATTAGAGACTCTCTTTATATTGAGGAGATTGATGCCTAGTGGTCATTCTACAAAGATGGTGTTATGTATTATTGAAAATGGTTTGTTTCACCATTAGTGATAATTATGGTAGTAATTGGGGATTACCAAATTTTCTAATGATTTATGCATGCAAGAAATACTAATATGGTTTACACCATAAAGTAGAATTTTTTGTGACCCTGTATTATTGAAGGTTTTACTCCAGTAGGGTCATTGATGGCTTGAGAGGAAAGGGAAGGTTACTCCTCACACTTTGGGACATTTTAAGGTTTTGTATTGGGTGGGGAAAATTGCTTACCTTTTTTCTCTACCATCTTCTCTTACGTTACAACATAATGTTTTCTATATATCACAGTTGTGAAAGTATCCCTATAATCCATCTCTCAATTTAGGTTGGAGTGATCTTTAGATTGAACTTGTTTTTTCTATGAATAGACAACAAGTTATGGTTGTTGACTCTGAGGCCATGGTACATCTTTGGAGGATGATACCGCTAGTCTATGTGCTATGGCATCATGGTTTTGATTATCTTGAGATGTGAGAGAGGGAGACACTTATGAGATAACAGTGGCCCTATCTTTTTAATGTGGAGCCTTCTTTGTAGGATTTTAGGGAATAGAAAGTTCCTATGGTGGTGAGGTAGTAACATACTGTTACTATTTTATGTATTCCTAAACCATCTTATGTGAAATTATTATTATGTTAAATGAGAAAAATGTGTTGTTAATGAAATGATATGTTTTTTAAACACGTCGTGGAATGGTAAAACGTTCATTTAATACTCAGAAATATTCAATTAAATATTTTCTAAGTTAAGCACTATGTATGTATGAGTTTTCGAGGTCTGAAAAGTCTAAGGGAGGACAAATTAAAAATATTAAATATAATATATTAATCATACACTTTTTATTCAAAATAATTGAATAACATAAAAATGGTATTTCATTTGAGAAATCTGAGACCTTGTTTATGTTTGAAATATGTTTTTTATGCTAAGAGGGGTATAAAATTCAAAGTCACAAGACATTTGGATGCCTTGCTCATGAGATAATGTTATTAAATAATATTTAATTTATTATTTTTTAAAGATAATTAAAAATATACTAAATGGTTTATCGAATGAGAAATCTGAGATCATTGATGGGTTAAGAATGATGGGTTTACCCTAGACAGGGTATTATAGTTCTATGTGTCAGGCATTCGGATGCCTCACTCGCAAAAATAACCATTTTTTAATTATTTTTTTATTTCATTTTTTAAATATTAAATAATATAAATCTCTCAATAGTTTCATCATTTGATAAATATGAGTCCAATGTTGGGTCCAAAACGTGTTTTTTACCCTAGACATGGTACAACATTCAAGTGCAACGGTCATTTAGTCTGCCTTCTTTTTAACATAGATTATTTAAAACATAAATTATTTAATTAATTTTTTTTCATTTCCCCCACTCCTCCATTAATATTTTCCACGTCCCAACTCCATTGATAATGCAACAATGATCTAAAACCTTTGATTTTCATCTAATTTATGATCCGATTAAATTTCCAAATCATTAATGGGAAGATTTAAAACACTCTATAGTAAATTAATCAGATTTTAAATAGATGATATTAAATTAGGGAAAAATATAACGTGATACGGATATTTAAAATACCCAAACCCATTCTCCATTTTGCAGCTGATGTTTGTTGTCGATGCAAAGCAATATTGAGAATTTATGTTCGTTATTGTAGGACCACCTAAGATGTAATTTGGTGTTTTCTTTCATGCCACCACTCGATCTAACAATCTAGAGCATTCCTCTTCTATGCATGGTGGATATCCTAGGTAGTTTGGTTTTTATTTTATTATTATGAATTTTAAAAAAAATGAAATTGGTTTAATATATAATAATAAACACTCAAAATTATCAATGGATAATTCTGTTAATTCATTTTTCATCTCCTTAAATGGATAATTCCACAATATGTGGTTTGAATTATATTAAAAATTATTTGTAGATATTTAAATACAATTATTAGAAAATAAATATTGGTTGAGATTATCGGAAGAATATCATATAAATATCAAATCATAATTAATAAATTATTAAATGATAATCATATTTATCCTTTTATGCGGAGATAGAAAATATTATTATTATCGGTTTTAAAATAAAAATTTCATCAGGTTATCCAGTTTTTTTAATCTCTTCAAATTATCATTTTTTTATTGATATGGAAAATTATTAATGGTTAATTTATAAAAATAACACAAAATAATTATTTGGAATATCAAAAGATAATGAATTATAACAAGATAATATATATATATATATATATATCGATATTTAACTTTGTATATTTTATTTAAATTATCCATGGTTACTTATTTTAATTTTAAAAGGAGATATATATCAATGTATATATATAAATATATAGATAGATATATATTTTTGATAATTTCATTAGAAGTTATTGATAATTTTATAAAATATAAAATTATCAATGTGTAATTTCTTGAACTATTAAAAGATAATTTCAAACACATGCGTTGACATAAAATGATAATCCATATATTATCCATGAGAAAGAAAATATTATCAAATGAAATATTTTATTTTATAATATATAAAATATCCATGAGAGAGAAAATATTATCCCATATAATATTTTAATCGATAATTATAAAAATATTGAAGAGATAAAATATTATCTCATGAAATATTTTAATCTATTATTCGAAGATTTCCCCCTAAGAGAAAATGTATCCTCACTTATGATATTTCCTTTGGAAATAAAATAACTGGTATTGGTTTTAGGAACACTTAATTAATGTCAAACATTGGGGTGTCAACTCTTATGATAATACTTCCATGAGGAGGTTTACTGAACCACATAGGGTGGTTTATCTTCACCGCTAACATCGAAGAGCTTGAGGTATGTGGTTACATTATGATTATACAAATTGATTATCCTTGTATTGATTTATTTAATTCTACAGTTTATTTATATTCAAATTTTCAAATTTTCTTTCAATTAAATTGATAAAAACCTGATCATAGAGAATCAGTATTTCTGAACTGGTTTTGGGCTAAAAATTTGGAGAAAAACCCAATCACATTGAATTGGATGTGTTTATGGATATTGGATGATTTAAATTGTTTAATTTTAATTGTGGATTTAATAGTAATTATTTCAATTAAATTGTTGAATTTAATTATAGAAATAAATTGTGTAATGATGTAATTTGTTTTTATTATATTTAAAACTAGTGAAAATGACTTACAATGATTTGATAGAAACCCATTTGTTTAATCTTGGAAAAAAATCATGTTTTTAATAAAACCAGTTATGGATTTAAATTGACATAAATTGGAACTCTTGAAATAGAAGAATAGTGTTGGTTGTATTTTTAAGAAGTCATAAAATATTTCACCCATCATATAAGAGTTCATTAAAGCTTTTTGCAGTTAGTGAGTTATTTGGACACACTCTACACTACGATAAAATTCTAAAACATACTTTTGGTGGGTCATATCCTCGAATGGTTAGTGATGACTCTCCTTTTTCCAATGTTATAGGGGTGTGTGTAAACATATTTTGCAGATTTCAAATAAAGAGTGATTAATCCTATAGCTAGTTAATACTATAATACATTTTGGTAGATGACCATGTTTCTCACATGTTTAATTATATTTGAGATATAAATGTATTCCAATGATTTTGAATTTCTTTACATGACTGTTGATTTTACATAAAATATTTTATGTAATTTTTTATGTAATACATTGTTTTAAAAATATTCCATCATTTATAATGTATTTTCTTAATGTATCTTTCCATCATTTGAACTTTATTTCATGATTTCTTAGTTATGATTTAAATGTGAAACTTGTTTATCTTTAATATTGAAAGAACTTCATTAATTAATCAATTATTGGCATCTGTTATGGAATATGTGGTGAGACCCTACATGGATTTTTAGCTCACACCCTAATTTTTCCTTTGGATTCTTCTACACTTTCTCCTTCTTGGTCCGAGCAATGGGAAAGGATATCTTGAAGGTGGATCTATTTGTTGAGCGTTGGGCTTGGTGAGTTGGGTTCCTAGGGGCCTTGGGATGTTTTCCCTGTTTTGTAATTTTTTATAGTTTTTTGGGATGGTTTATACCTTGTTGACTTATGGTACATTTCTCCCAGTAAAGCTTCTATTGTTATTAATACTTTCATGTTTCATTTCATCCACATTACTGATTGAAAAAAATAGTTCCCAGTGGCTTGTAGTGTAATGACAGGTTCTAGTCATCGACCCATGGGAATCGAGAATTCCCTTCAGGAAATATTAGGGATGGATCGGTTAATGGTTTACCAGGGTACTTGGGTTGGTTTGTGACATGAGGGTTCTTGAGGGATAGATCATAAGATTCTATAAATAGAAGAATAATCATTAACAATATCGAAAATCGATGAGATTCTTTCAATCAACACTTACCACTTGGTTACATGGGATGATACTCTCCATGTAAAAAATAGATTTATGTGAAGATTAAAAATATCATAAAAATAAGAAGATTCCTGATAATAAATTTATAATATAATTATATACACCTCGAAAAATAATGAAGGTCTATATTAATACATGTGTCTCCAAGAAGGAAAATTGAGACAAAATTGTCTTACAGATTTGGTAGATTTTGAAACATTAACCTCATTAAATAATGATCATATAATTAATATATAAATACCCATAAATTTTTGTATAATAATAATAAAATATATTCATTATAAGTATTCAAACCACACAAAATGAATGGTTGGTGAATAAATCATGTATCTCATTAAATAAAAAGTGAGATGAAATTCCCTTAACATTTTATCTGTTCAACAACCATATATTGTTTGAATAAGGATTTATTTTAACAAATTTTTATCAATTCTGGGTTGAGGTTTCACTTTAGGTAATACACACATTTTTTCAAAGGTGTCTTAATTTTTATATCTTTGATCCTTATACATAGATATTATTTTCCAAAATGTAAACAATGATAAAAATAAATTTTTATTCAGTATATTTTTATTATAGTAATCCATATAAAATATATGTATGAAACATAATACAATGGTCATGGATACGGTAGGTTGTACATACGCAATAATGTTCTTTCTGTTAAATTATCATGTTGAAAAAAAAGAAAGTAAAAGACATAAATGTAAATAAATATATGTTTGAGAATATATATCAATGTTACAATATATTTATTATATCATGTATATCATATATATTCACTAAACCCATCCTTAATAAATTTCATGCAGGGTATGAACAAGTCTCATTGCTTTGAGAGGGCAGTTTCCACACTTACTCAAACAAAATTATTGTGATAACACATAATGGAAAGTATAAAGAAATATGGTTTAAAGGAATAGAAAAATATTGAATACGTAATAAATATATTATATAGAATATATATACGTACTTTCCATAATAATTTTCATCATGAGAGGTTGTAATGTAAAAATGAACAATCATTCTTTAGTGGGGTGGTAGTTCATCATACACGTAAACAGTTAGTTAGTTACCCATTATATGGAAGTTTTTGTTTGTTTAGATTGAAACAAAATCATAAAAACATCATAGTATATTGAGGATACTGGTATTTTTATACAATTATTTAAGAATAATTTCTTTTAGAGTAGATATTGAAAATAAAAGAATGAAGTTTGAGTGAGGGTGTTACCTCTTAATCGGGCAACTCTTTTTGGTTTGCACCAAGGGTCTTCCTTGGAAGGTTTTATACTAAATGGAGGATTTAAAGTGGATGAGATTCTTTTTGGTGGGATATTAGAGATTATTTTGGAATAATATTAGTGGTTTTTTTGTGTGTGAATAATTGTACGGGAGGATGTCACTATATAGAGGAGGAGTGGTGCTCTTGTAATAATTTGAGAAAGGGATTACGAACACAATTTTTAGTTGTCATGTTCATCCAATAAAGGAACTTATTAAAGAAAAGGGATGATATGGTCAAAATAGTTCCATCCAATGGATATTGTAATAGTTTATCTGTCATTTAAGGTCTTAAATTTAAGGACTAGTCCTTAGATAACAATAATTTTTCCTTAGTCGATGTATTTAATTTTAATCAAATTCACTAAATATTTCGGTAAAAATATAATTTTAATTTATTAGAAATTATGAATTATTCTAATTAAAAATATTTAATCCATTTTATAAATTCTAATAAAAAAGTGTAATATACTAATTTAAAATTAATCAAGTGGTTGGGTCGACAATATGGGTTTTAAAGTAAAAACATTCAATAGATTGTTATGTTTTTATACCCATTGTAAATGTAAAATTGATCTCAATGACCTAAATTGTATTAAATGATAAAAATATTATCTAATTCAACCTTAAAACTAGTTTAAAATATAATTAATCATTATAAATAAATTATATGAAAAATGATTTTTTATCTAAAATATAGTATTTTATATTATCCATTAAAAATTTAAAACCTCCCAAAATAATACCAAAAATTTACCCAGAACAAAATATTATCTTATTATTTCAATTATGATGTTTATTTTGACATATTAAATCAATATAATTTAAAAAAATTTAATTAAAATGGGTTCTCTATTAAAAGGTTTTAAAAGTCCCTTAATAAAAATATTGGTGTTTATACATAAAATTTGGTTTTTTAATGTCTTATGACTATCAAATAAATTTTATGAACATGAAAATTATTTAATTGAATATCTAAACTAAATATTTCATTAATATCACTCATTAATTGAAATAAACATCAATTATTAGGGTAATATAGTTTCTTGACCATACAAATAATAAAATTTTCCATTATATTCAACCAATTTTCATAATTTTTTCTAACTAATTGGTAACCTATGAATTTATCATATATTTATGTAAACTATATATTTTCATAAATTAGTTAATACTATTCATAACAACAAATTTAATAGCATGGTTTTATCTTATTATATTTGGTTATAACATTTTAATAATGTACAATTGTTCGGTAAAACTCGGACATACATGTCACACGAGCCACTGAGGAGGGTCTTTGTTTTGTGAGATGAAATATAATATCAATTTTCTATGTAGATAAAACTAAATTTTATGTTTTAAATAGTCTACAATAATTTTGGTGTTACATATATCCCATTCCAAACATAGTTTCTTAATATAAAATAAACTATCTTCAGTGTTGTGTTAAATGAAAAATATAAAAAAGGTAAAATTAATTAATAATAATAATAACAATTCATTAAATATTTGTGTTTTAAATATCCTCAAACTTATATCCAATCTAAGTGGACTAATTATAAGCTACTAGGAATGTTTCAATCAAGTTTTAAGTAATTTAAAGATGGATGGGACCAACATCTTCTTTGGCTAAGTTCTCATACAATAATAGTTTCCAATCAAGCATCTAAATTGATTCTTATGAAGCCCTTTATTATAAGAGTTGAATAACCCCTTAATATTGGGATGAAATTTGGGAAATAATTATTCTTGGTCCTAAAATGGATGAGGAAATGGTGCAAAACCATTCATCATCACATCAAGGATGATCTGATTCCACAGAAGATATATACTAAACATCGTCAATGAGACCATCATTTTGATTTTAGAGACATTTTATTCCTCCACATATCCCCATGGAATAAATTCATTATATTTTGGATAAAGGGGAATCTTATTCCATGATAAATAATCCCCTTTGAGATCCATGATCATATCATAGTGGTTGCCTATCGACTAGATCTCCCACCTAACCTATCTCAAGTTCTTAATGTATTCCATTTATCCCTCTTGATGAAGTATATACCAAAACCCTCACATGCACTCAATACATAGGTGGTACCATTGGATAATGATATCTCATATGAGGATAATCCAATAAAGATATTATATCATGGTGAAAAAGTTCTACAAAATAAGATTGTTAATATTTTCAATGTGTTGTCGAGACACCAAATGTTTGAAGAAGTTGCATGGGAACTGATGGAGGTGCGGAAAAAAAGTTACCCTTATCTATTTTAGTGTGTAAAAATAAAAAATTTAGTTTGAAATATATTATGTGGGAATGATTATAACCACTATAACTATCAAAAATAAAATTCCCATTGTGATTTAATTAATTTCCTTATTATGTAATATGGTTAGAGAAAACACATTCACATATTTGGTATCATTATATCATAATGGATTAAAAATAATGATAAGAATATTTAACATTGAAAATATATTTTATTAATAATGATCAGATTAGTAGTATAAATATAGGGTTTTAAAAATTCCAATTGGAACAGACAAAATGATGAACTCAGACAGTATGATCATACCCTATAATGCCCATTTATTGGAGATTCTACAAGATATAAAAACACCGAGGTTTTCCCTTAACCAAGACCAATATGAGATCTAGCAACATAATCATGAACAAATCTGTTTTCTAGAGAATTTCATGGTCATCGAAATCATGGTCCAAAGCATATTCATCAAACCACCCCATATAAGTCTCATTATCGTCACCTTACTCTTAGGGTGGTTTCTAGTATTTTAAAGGGATATGTATAATATAACTAAAAATATGAGTATGTAAATTATTTCTTTTAGAATAATGAAACTATTTTCATCATATTATTATTACTTTATAAATTATTTTAATTTTTGTAACACCCCAAGATTTCATAGTGTGTTATTTCTTTAAAATAATTCAATAACTTGCACTACACACAACACCGAGTTCAATTGCACCATGACTTACCAAAAAAAAAGCCATTAAAAGAGGTCATGAATAGTATTAACTAAATTTTAAACTTTATATAATCCTTATAATTTTAGAATCCATATTATGAGTTTCTTAGTCATAATGCAAGAACAGATTCATTTTCAGTATTGCACTTTTATCAACTTTTGATAGTGAAACCTTTTTAAATACAATATTTTAAACTTTTTGACTAAATGGATACATCAAAAAAAATTTAAAATGAAACATCCCAAGCTTCCACGGTACGCTTTCCTTTGAATAAAACAGTAGCGTGTGTTGTACGCAACTTCGAGTTCTAACACACCGTAACCAATCAAACTAGCTGTTATGAATAGTAATACCTACTTTTTGAAATTATATATATTTTATATTTTAAAATGGACTTCATTTTTGGATTCGGAATATCAAATTTAGCCTAAGGTGAAATTTTGGTACTTTTCTGATAACTTTCATATTTTGATGAATAGTGAAAATTACTAAATTTTAATTAAAAACAACTTTTTTAATCAAAATAATTAATAGTGATAAATTATGAATTTGAGTGGTTTTAAAGTATATTTAGAATATATTTTTACTATTTAATATAATTTTTGTCATTGGACATAATTTTACAATTAAACCGAACATAAACAAGTGTCAATCTTTTGATAGTTATTATCTCTAAAAAACACGTTTTTTGTTTTGACAGCGGGAATTAATTTTAAATTAATTTCTGACACTTCTGTGTTTTGAATTTAGAAAAATGGATTCCATATTTGGAATCAGGATGTTCAAATTGTGTAAATAGGTAACTTTTATTTTTAGACATTTTGAATAATTACTGCGGTAAATATTTTATTTACCATGGTTAAGGGTAAATCCGGTAAATAAGGGTTAAAAAATAATATTATAATAATACAAAATTACCCTAAAACGTGTCTTAACCCTATTGGTTGATACATGGTCGACCATGGGCATCTTTGTGTCAATTTTGGGACCCCATGGATCCACTTGTAAGTGATAATGACACTTTATTTTAATTAAGTTAAAATGAATACAAAAATGACACAAGCATATATCTTTTAGAAGAACAATTTTTACATAGGGTTATACATGTTGGATTTTCGATTATAAATATTCATTAGAAAGCTAAAAAGATTTCCTACATAATGATATTTTATTTATAATTTTTAGACATTATATAATTTATTTTATTTATGACACAATGATGATGCAGTAATTACTAAAATAGTGAAAAATAAAAATAATTGATCTTATAAACACCCAAATAATTATAATATGAAACTTTTAATGAATTAAACTAATTTTCTATGATAATATGATATATTAGGATTGATTTAATCGACTTTGTTCGAAGTAATCAATCTGTTAGGAGTTTCACAAAAATCAACTATTGAATAGTGTCAAAATTGACATAAAAGAGTTCTTAAAACAAATATTATATTATTAATTGATATTAAATTCCTAAAAATCTAAGGTTCGGCCAAGAGACTTATATTATGATAGGTTCCTCATTAATGGACCACTTGGGGGTCTCTTGGATGTATATAGTAAGTTTATTAACCATATTATATAAAAATACAAAGAGACATTGTAAAAGTGAAACTAATTAACTTAGAGTTAATACTTAAAGATAAGGTTAATATAAGTACCCAAACCTGTCTAAATTCTATTGGATGAGTTGCTTTCGACCTATCCCCACCTCATACTTTGAATAGTCAACTTTGGAGCCTTTAGAAACCGAATATGAATTTATTATAAATTAATATTTCTAGCTTTTCCAAAGGTGCCCCTCACCCCTCTTATAAAAGGGCACTCCTCCTTCTCATTTCTTCACACCTCTAAAGCCTTTTGGTTCGGCCAAAATCTGCCCAAATACTCTCCCAACATCCCTCAATACAACCTAGAGGCCTTATTTTGATCAGAAAGCCAACCTAAGGAGCCCTTTTGATCAAATCAAAAGGAAGAACCCGAAGAAGAGGTAATGATCTCACCACCCTTTTCTAAGTTCATTTCTTCTTCCACTTCTTCTTCCTTTGTTCTTACCATTCTGAAATAATAACTCCAGTATCTCACATATACTGTGATGTTATTATAAATATGGTACAATCATATTCAATATTCTATCCACCCTTTGAATAACATGTCACCATACGTGCGTACGTACGGCTTACCGTCTCCACGTCGTGGTGTAATTGTTATTCAATATAATATTATTTGGATGGGTATAATAATGATGTGTAACTCATGTAAATAATAAATATAACATGTTAATGATTCTGTATATATGATATACCATCCATTTATATATTATTTTAATATCAAAAGAATGATATTGTCGCTCGTGCGTACGTACGGACTACCGTCTCCACGAACGCGATGAGATTCATTCTCCATCGTAACCATTAAAGTATAATTATCATTTGATGATTTAAAAATGATGTTTAAGGACTTTATATCATTCTGGATATGAATAATATACAACCCATCCTTTACAAAACATGTCTTACGTAACAAAACATATGAAAGAAAACAAGTAAGTTAACACCCGAAACAACGATAATTCTAAGATATTATTAACAAATCAATGTTAAAAGATCATATATGATATCATATTAATATATATGATTCTTGTATAATTTAATAACAACTATTTCACCATTATACAGGAGGTTAACCTACCCCAACCAAGGAAAAGTAAAAGGTAAGGGTTATTTCACAATCTCTTCATTATCCGAGGTTGTATTATACGTAATAATCTACTGGGATCTCTTTATCATCCACATCCATGTTTCTTCGAAATGTATTTCAAAACATTTTTACTATTTACAAGAATATGGGTTAAAGTCATTTATACCCTTGTTTGACTTTTTATAAGAGGTTTATAAAGGAATCTTTCCGTCGTTTTCAAAACAAGGTCCTTTTTAACCTTTTCGACAGAATTGAGATAAGAATGTTTTTTTTACTTATACGGCGGGTGCGGTTATTTTCCGCCGTTATAAAATCGTCAAAGCTTTCCTTACAAGCTTACAAGAATATTTTCAAGAAAATGTTTTATTTTATATGGCTCTTAAATGATTTCAAAAATAGAAAGAGATATTTCTCTAAAAAGTGTTTTGATTTCATCTATGTCAACATCCTTTGATGGATTTTAAGATTATTTGAAGTTGATTTATTATAATACAAAACTTCTATATTGTATTGAAGGTTTTGTGATATGTTCGAATGTGGATGTGCTATTTTATACCATTCATAGTTTATGGTGAAACTATTGACATTTCGTATGCTAGTTTTAACCCGAATGTTTATGTTATATTTCAAACTTTTCTTCAGATGAATGTGCTAAACAAGTATGTTCCGGGTTGGGGACCGGTAAAAGTAATCCCTCCAGGTTGGGGACTGGTTAAAGTAAGCCCTCCAGGTTAGGGACTGGTTAAAGTAAGCCCTCCAGGTTAGGGACTGGTAAAAGTATGCCCTCCGGGTTGGTGTCCGGTTATTAGAGGCACTCCGGGTTGGTGTCCGGTTATTAGAGGCACTCCGGGTTGGTGTCCGGTTATTAGAGGCACTCCGGGTTGGGTTCCGGTTAGAAGTAACCCCTAGGTCTTGGGATGAGGCCTAGACAAAGAAATTAACGTTTAGCATTATGCATTCCAACATTATGAAAGTGGTTATTGATTTTTGCATGTGATTATTCGATTAGTAGAATATCCATGTGAATAAGTAAATGGCATTATTTCATTTTACTTTTGCCATACCATGTTGAAGTTCAATTTTAAAAGGCTTTTGTTTTAGTAATGCATTGCCTTAAATGTTTATTCTTATTTATGAAAGTTTCTGCTATATTGTTATCCTTACTGGGCATTTGAGCTCACCCCTTTTCTATGTTTTATTTTTCCCCAGGATGTGAAGAAGTAAATTATGAATGACCTGCAGGGATATTATGAGGGGATAGTAGTGTGGATTATGGAGACATTATGTTGTTGTAGTAGTTTTTCATTTTATGATGTAATGTAAAACTTATGAATATATCTAGTGTTTCCAAGGCTACTAAACCAATCGGTCTTTCGAGATTTGATCTTTCTTGTGATCATGCCAATGTTATGAAGTAATGCACCGACTCCGGGTAGCTGGGGTCGGGGCGTTACAGTTGGTATCAGAGGAAGTTTAGTACAAACCTTGGAAGCTAGATTTAGATAAACTCTGATTAGAGCACGTAGACCTAAGATGAACTTTGAGAATTAGTATAGAAGAACTTCCTAGAATTTTGGTACTGTAGAGATTTTGTGAGTTTTCCAAGCAATACATCCCTGTCTGTATACGAGCAGGTAGAGGCGGCTCTGGCACAGATGTACCTAGGGGTAAAACCCGAAAACACCGCTTTGAGCTAGACTCGAACGGGAACTGGTGCACGACAACGGGCCTTGCTGCACTCTTGGTTACGACACTCCCGGGGGATATGCTTAGGATAACTCTCATTTTCATTACAAATCATTATGAAGGGTTTATGAGTATATACTTCCTCAAAGGAGGCATTTTTATGATTATGGATTATATCCCTAAATAGTTCAATTTATGTTAAGTGTTTTATAAGTATGGGATTATGTATTTTGATTCATAAACTGATCTAGTATATGCCATTGTTTAGAAATGGCGCCCAGTAGAAGGAATGAGAACTCTAACAATGCACATGATCCAAAGAGAAGGAAAGATCATATCTCTCATGGTCTTAAGCTAGAATTTATAAGAGAAATAGTCTCCCATGTATTATCATCATATAAAGAAATAATATCATGTGTTGATAAGATAAGTAAAGAGTTTACTGAGTCCTATGGATTTGAAGGGAAGCAAGAGAAGAAAAGGATGGAAGAGAGAAAGATGGATAAAGGGAAGAGGGAAAAGAAGAATTTTCCCATATGTGGTAACTGTGGAAAGAAACACCCTGGAACTTGCCTGAAAGGAATGGGAGTTTGTTATAAGTGTGGAGGAAAAGGGCACAAAGTACGTGACTGCAAGGGTAAGAAAATGGTTTCAAATGTACAATGCTTCATTTGAAAGGAGTTTGGACACTACGCGAACCTATGTCCCAGTCATCAGACTATGCCGCAAATGATGTTATTGGATAATAATCATGTTATGATACTACCACAGATGAAGAGGGATGATTAGAGTTCTTATGTTGATTATGTCAATTGAGTGTTGTATCAACAATGTACTTGTTACAATAATCATGGAGTATATAAGGATTGTACTGCAGTACTATTTCATTAAGGACTTGAGATTGTGTGGAATAAAGAAAAGTGACTCAATAATAGGATAAATTTTTGGAAAATATATGGTTGAGAGAATGATAAATCATAATATAGTTCTGATACTGAGGTAGTGATTTTGGAATAATATGTGATTGTTTTGGATAAATTATATTGGATATTCTTGACTACCTTGGAACTGATTAATGATTTGTATATTCCATCATTGTTGGGGTTTAAAACATTTTTGGATTGATGAAGTATATCCAGCATTCTATATGGAATAAGGGAGCATGAATGTAATCAATAAAGATTATGGTAATTCAGGATGTTTCAGTGTATTAAAAGAATACATGATGAAGGTATTCATATGCTATTACGGGGTAAAAAGGATCTATATTATGTTTACCTTCCTTATAAAATTTGGACTGTGAGTTTGGATAGAATTATTTTGGATAGTTCTTGTTTGGATTATTTTGGATTGCCATAAAAGGACAACCCGGAGGTTGGGCGGCAACCCGTCGCGTCCGGCAAGGCTGCAAGACTTGAACCCGCAACCGAAGGGCGACAAGGGTGTATCACCTACCACTGGCCCATGAGATGTCCTGGATTAAATAATGTAGTTTTTATTAAAATATCTTTTAGATGAATTATAAATTCTTTTATTTTGGAACCCTGTACGAATAGTATAAATAGATTTTTTTTTTACGAGTGAAAGATGAGTTTGTGGTAGAAATTTATTAATGGACAAAACTCTAATTATAAAGTAAGTATATCTCCTTATAATCTTATCCAATCTCATAAATAAATTCCTCAACATTAAGAAAAGGAACTTAGAACAAAAATGTTGTCCTAGATGGTACCTTAAATCATCACAAATTTATGGCTTTGGGATTTTTGGCCTTTTCATAGCCATGTTCTCTACCACTCTCCATCAGATAATTGATGGTTAGATTTCTCTTCCATATCCATATTTTCCTACATGGAACCCTAGTATGTGTTATTTTCGGTAATCTTCATACTCTCCACTCTTTATTTTAAATAGAGGTCTCATTAATTCATTTTTCGATGTGGGATTTCAACTAAGATATTTTGAAACGTCAAAAATGTGTTATCCTAATACCCTATGTTTTGTTGAACCGATGGTATTTCAAATCATCATAGATTGATGAATTTAAGGACCTCAATTTTACACTTGTTTGTGATTGATGACCTCAATCACTACCTATAAATATTTACGTTTTTCCTCCAATTATATGTCTCTAATTTCCACCAATGTTCTCCTAATCGAGATCATAATTTGGTGGTGACCCTTTCATTTCTCTTTTCCTCATATTAAGACTAAATTATAGTAACCCAATTTCCGATGTGGGTTTTCCCACAAATATATTTTCTATTTTCAACCTTTAATTTTCGAAAAACAATTTCAAATTGCGAGGACGCAATTTATTGAAGGAGGGGAGAATGTAACACCCCAAGATTTCATAGTGTGTTATTTCTTTAAAATAATTCAATAACTTGCACTACACACAACACCGAGTTCAATTGCACCATGACTTACCAAAAAAAAATCCATTAAAAGAGGTCATGAATAGTATTAACTAAATTTTAAACTTTATATAATCCTTATAATTTTAGAATCCATATTATGAGTTTCTTAGTCATAATGCAAGAACAGATTCATTTTCAGTATTGCACTTTTATCAACTTTTGATAGTGAAACCTTTTTAAATACAATATTTTAAACTTTTTGACTAAATGGATACATCAAAAAAAATTTAAAATGAAACATCCCAAGCTTCCACGGTACGCTTTCCTTTGAATAAAATAGTAGCGTGTGTTGTACGCAACTTCGAGTTCTAACACACCGTAACCAATCAAACTAGCTGTTATGAATAGTAATACCTACTTTTTGAAATTATATATATTTTATATTTTAAAATGGACTTCATTTTTGGATTCGGAATATCAAATTTAGCCTAAGGTGAAATTTTGGTACTTTTCTGATAACTTTCATATTTTGATGAATAGTGAAAATTACTAAATTTTAATTAAAAACAACTTTTTTAATCAAAATAATTAATAGTGATAAATTATAAATTTGAGTGGTTTTAAAGTATATTTAGAATATATTTTTACTATTTAATATAATTTTGGTCATTGGACATAATTTTACAATTAAACCGAACATAAACAAGTGTCAATCTTTTGATAGTTATTATCTCTTAAAAACACGCTTTTTGTTTTGACAGCGGGAATTAATTTTAAATTAATTTCTGCCACTTCTGTGTTTTGAATTTAGAAAAATGGATTCCATATTTGGAATCAGGATGTTCAAATTGTGTAAATAGGTAACTTTTATTTTTAGACATTTTGAATAATTACTGCGGTAAATATTTTATTTACCATGGTTAAGGGTAAATCCGGTAAATAAGGGTTAAAAAATAATATTATAATAATACAAAATTACCCTAAAACGTGTCTTAACCCTATTGGTTGATACATGGTCGACCATGGGCATCTTTGTGTCAATTTTGGGACCCCATGGATCCACTTGTAAGTGATAATGACACTTTATTTTAATTAAGTTAAAATGAATACAAAAATGACACAAGCATATATCTTTTAGAAGAACAATTTTTACATAGGGTTATACATGTTGGATTTTCGATTATAAATATTCATTAGAAAGATAAAAAGATTTCCTACATAATGATATTTTATTTATAATTTTTAGACATTATATAATTTATTTTATTTATGACACAATGATGATGCAGTAATTACTAAAATAGTGAAAAATAAAAATAATTGATCTTATAAACACCCAAATAATTATAATATGAAACTTTTAATGAATTAAACTAATTTTCTATGATAATATGATATATTAGGATTGATTTAATCGACTTTGTTCGAAGTAATCAATCTGTTAGGAGTTTCACAAAAATCAACTATTGAATAGTGTCAAAATTGACATAAAAGAGTTCTTAAAACAAATATTATATTATTAATTGATATTAAATTCCTAAAAATCTACGGTTCGGCCAAGAGACTTATATTATGATAGGTTCCTCATTAATGGACCACTTGGGGGTCGCTTGGATGTATATAGTATGTTTATTAACCATATTATATAAAAATACAAAGAGACATTGTAAAAGTGAAACTAATTAACTTAGAGTTAATACTTAAAGATAAGGTTAATATAAGTACCCAAACCTGTCTAAATTCTATTGGATGAGTTGTTTTCGACCTATCCCCACCTCATCCTTTGAATAGTCAACTTTGGAGCCTTTAGAAACCGAATATGAATTTATTATAAATTAATATTTCTAGCTTTTCCAAAGGTGCCCCTCACCCCTCTTATAAAAGGGCACTCCTCCTTCTCATTTCATCACACCTCTAAAGCCTTTTGGTTCGGCCAAACTCTGCCCAAATACTCTCCCAACATCCCTCAATACAACCTAGAGGCCTTAGTTTGATCAGAAAGCCAACCTAAGGAGCCCTTTTGATCAAATCAAAAGGAAGAACCCGAAGAAGAGGTAATGATCTCACCACCCTTTTCTAAGTTCATTTCTTCTTCCACTTCTTCTTCCTTTGTTCTTACCATTCTGAAATAATAACTCCAGTATCTCACATATACTGTGATGTTATTATAAATATGGTACAATCATATTCAATATTCTATCCACCCTTTGAATAACATGTCACCATACGTGCGTACGTACGGCTTACCGTCTCCACGTCGTGGTGTAATTGTTATTCAATATAATATTATTTGGATGGGTATAATAATGATGTGTAACTCATGTAAATAATAAATATAACATGTTAATGATTCTGTATATATGATATACCATCCATTTATATATTATTTTAATATCAAAAGAATGATATTGTCGCTCGTGCGTACGTACGGACTACCGTCTCCACGAACGCGATGAGATTCATTCTCCATCGTAACCATTAAAGTATAATTATCATTTGATGATTTAAAAATGATGTTTAAGGACTTTATATCATTCTGGATATGAATAATATACAACCCATCCTTTACAAAACATGTCTTACGTAACAAAACATATGAAAGAAAACAAGTAAGTTAACACCCGAAACAACGATAATTCTAAGATATTATTAACAAATCAATGTTAAAAGATCATATATGATATCATATTAATATATATGATTCTTGTATAATTTAATAACAACTATTTCACCATTATACAGGAGGTTAACCTACCCCAACCAAGGAAAAGTACAAGGTAAGGGTTATTTCACAATCTCTTCATTATCCGAGGTTGTATTATACGTAATAATCTACTGGGATCTCTTTATCATCCACATCCATGTTTCTTCGAAATGTATTTCAAAACATTTTTACTATTTACAAGAATATGGGTTAAAGTCATTTATACCCTTGTTTGACTTTTTATAAGAGGTTTATAAAGGAATCTTTCCGTCGTTTTCAAAACAAGGTCCTTTTTAACCTTTTCGACAGAATTGAGATAAGAATGTTTTTTTTACTTATACGGCGGGTGCGGTTATTTTCCGCCGTTATAAAATCGTCAAAGCTTTCCTTACAAGCTTACAAGAATATTTTCAAGAAAATGTTTTATTTTATATGGCTCTTAAATGATTTCAAAAATAGAAAGAGATATTTCTCTAAAAAGTGTTTTGATTTCATCTATGTCAACATCCTTTGATGGATTTTAAGATTATTTGAAGTTGATTTATTATAATACAAAACTTCTATATTGTATTGAAGGTTTTGTGATATGTTTGAATGTGGATGTGCTATTTTATACCATTCATAGTTTATGGTGAAACTATTGACATTTCGTATGCTAGTTTTAACCCGAATGTTTATGTTATATTTCAAACTTTTCTTCAGATGAATGTGCTAAACAAGTATGTTCCGGGTTGGGGACCGGTAAAAGTAATCCCTCCAGGTTGGGGACTGGTTAAAGTAAGCCCTCCAGGTTCGGGACTGGTTAAAGTAAGCCCTCCAGGTTAGGGACTGGTAAAAGTATGCCCTCCGGGTTGGTGTCCGGTTATTAGAGGCACTCCGGGTTGGTGTCCGGTTATTAGAGGCACTCCGGGTTGGTGTCCGGTTATTAGAGGCACTCCGGGTTGGGTTCCGGTTAGAAGTAACCCCTAGGTCTTGGGATGAGGCCTAGACAAAGAAATTAACGTTTAGCATTATGCATTCCAACATTATGAAAGTGGTTATTGATTTTTGCATGTGATTATTCGATTAGTAGAATATCCATGTGAATAAGTAAATGGAATTATTTCATTTTACTTTTGCCATACCATGTTGAAGTTCAATTTTAAAAGGCTTTTGTTTTAGTAATGCATTGCCTTAAATGTTTATTCTTATTTATGAAAGTTTCCGCTATATTGTTATCATTACTGGGCATTTGAGCTCACCCCTTTTCTATGTTTTATTTTTCCCCAGGATGTGAAGAAGTAAATTATGAATGACCTGCAGGGATATTATGAGGGGATAGTAGTGTGGATTATGGAGACATTATGTTGTTGTAGTAGTTTTTCATTTTATGATGTAATGTAAAACTTATGAATATATCTAGTGTTTCCAAGGCTACTAAACCAATCGGTCTTTCGAGATTTGATCTTTCTTGTGATCATGCCAATGTTATGAAGTAATGCACCGACTCCGGGTAGCTGGGGTCGGGGCGTTACAATTTTGATATAATAAAAAATAGTGTTTTATCAAAATATTAAAATTAAATTAATTTATTTATTTTGTTGAATTAATGGATTTTTGAAATAAATTATATCTTAATAAAATATAATTATTAAATAATATTTATTAAATATAAATTATTTTAATTTTTTTATGATGTCAAATGTAATTTTTATGTGTGTTTTAAAACTATTATTGTCAAAAGAAAGACAACATTTCTCAATAAATGTATAAATTTTAAAAGTGATAATATAAATAATAAAAGAATTATGTAGATAAAATTAGTATTACTTTTGGAATCAGAATATCAAAAATATCCAATGATGTATTTCTCATAATTTTCTAAGATAATCAAATTTTCAGGTAGAAATTGTAAATCCAATAAATATACTTTTTTTATTATGACATCATAATTACTGAAAAGTGATATAATAAATAATATAAATTGTATCCATAGCACAATAAATGTTTTACATTTAAAATAATGTGATTTAATGGTTATCTGATTAATTTTATAAAGCCTTAAAGAATCCTCCAAACCCATTAATATATTCTAAGGTTTTAAAATCATTTCTTTATGAGTATGACATGATTCCATATAAGTAGAGGTGTTATTTTATTATGATCATCCATTTTACATGTAAAATAATTAATTCTATTCCAATTTCGACAAAAAAATAGGGAAATACCTTGGGAAGGTATTTGGTTTTGGTTATATTTTTTATAGAGTCCAAAATAGAATGTTGGGAAATGATAAAGAATTCCCGACCCATTTCCTATATAAAAAAAACGAAATATCCAATTTATCTTCACTAAAAAATCTTTCAGAACATAATTAACCATAACTACACTCTCTATATTCCTATCAAGGTTCCTCCAATATCAGAATAATTTTATCTCAATCATTTGTAGCCACACACTCAAGTAATGGATCCCCTTCTTCTATTCTTTATTCAATTTTCCTTATTATGTAATGTATTCTACTTCCAATTCCATATATTGGGATATGTATTTCCACTTGCCTATTACATACTATTTTATTTATAAATGATGGGATAATCATATAACCTTGTCATGAACCCCTCCCCCCAAAGATTCCCCTCCTGAGCTGGCAATGGCGAAAGGGAGATATTGACCCCCGAGTCCCGCCTCCAGTAGGCCCCGAGGTGGCGCCTAGCACCAAGGGTATGAGTTTTTCACAAATATGGGAGGAATTACCCTTTTTATTTTTTTGAAGATCAGGAAATATGACAAGTCAACCACCAGAAAGTAAAAGAGAAAGTGTATAGATATAAACCCAAACCAAGCCCACATGTATGTTTAAACAATTTTTATAACAAAGTGAAAGTACAAGAAAGCTCAAAGTACAATACCAAAAGAAAACAAGAGTACAACAACTGAAACAACTCCAACTGTCTGACTAGTAGGGTCCCGCACGACCCTGGTAGTACTCCTTGAATCTTGAAAGTAAACGTAGGGTGGGAATACAAGTATACTCAGTAGGGAAACCTAAATCTCTCGTGCACAAGTGGGGAGACATCCTAATGTCCCGTGAGAAAAACAGAAGAAACCTATAAAGGAATTTTATCCACCCAACCTCACCATCCCTACTCACAAAAACACAATCACAATAGTTAGTAGTATAAGAACAAGAGTATTGGGTACCCCGCACCATTTCCCTTTAGTTAGCTGCTCTTCCTTACGGTGAACGTCCTGACGCTGCCACACTCTCCCCGCCCGCACACACCTGGGCCTCACAACCACGTATCCCGCCCGCACACACATGGTCCTCAAAACCATGTATCCTACCCGCACACACCTGGGCCTCACAACCATGTATCCCGCCCGCACACACCTGGGCCTCCCAACCATGTATCCCGCCCGCACACACCTGGGCCTCATCCCGAAGATTCATGGGAAACAGTAAAACCTTCACGAAGAGTCTGGGGCTAGAACCACCCCAATCAAAACCTACCTGAAGAGTCTTAGGTGTAAGGTCGCCTCAAGCCATTATAGCCTAGGGGAGAAGGAGTAGGAAGGAGCTAGTAACTAAGGGAAAAACACCCTCTCTCATAAAATGGGAGTGTTCGGAACTAAGTGCTCAACATGGGTACGGTGCAATAAAACACAAAAGATACAGATATATATATATATATATATATATATATATATGTATACCAAACACACAGCCTAACATATGGCTTCTAAAATAGAGAAACTAAGCGCGTTCCTCGACACTTCTACTACAAAGTATGCATACAACAAACAACCACAACCCCATTTAGGTTTTCACGTTTCAGAAGAAATAGTTTATTTAGTTCCTTAACTACTGGGTAACTATCCACAACCAACCACATCAATCGTTCATAAAACATGTCCCTACCATCCAAAAATCATGTTATGAAAACACAAGCAACACAACCATGTCCTTCTTATCAACCAACCAACCCATTGATTATTAATCTAGTTTCATTACCACTCCCCAAAATTCATTAACTCTCCCACTTTTATTTATTATTCAAAACCCATAGCCCGTTCACATTCAAACCCATCCCTGTAGCCCCGCTGCCAACCACAATCACACTGAAACCCATACATCATTATCCTTTTAATACCATTTTTCACAGCCCTGCTGCCCGTTACCAACACAACATTCACACCAACCCACAACCAAGTAAACTACAGCCCCGCTGCTCACCCGATCCACAACAACCCACAAAACACCCCCACCACATGCCACATATCCAAGCCAACACCCACATGTTCATTATTTCATTTTGTTCAACTGGGGTGATCACACAAGGGTTCCAGATTTTAAACAGAAAACTTTACGCGATTAACCAAATTTCCACATACCACAAAGTTTCCATCCATAAGAAAATCCAGAAGGAGAGGGAAAATTTAATTTCATAAGCAAAGGTCCCCAAAGTCTGTGATTTTCAGTAGGCATAAGCCTATTTAATTCACAATATAAAAATCCCAGGATATAAAAAGTAAGGTAGCAGTAATCATAAACTTCCAATCCCCATTATATAAGCCAGTTATTATCTTCATTAAACCGGTTTGACTATGTTTCAAGTAAACAAGAGGAAACCCACCCTACATGATGCACAAATTTAGAGAGACGAAGGTAACATCCCTACCTCAACAGGTTCCGATCGCAACTCTCCCCCTGATCAACCTTAGAAGACTTCCGTCAGTATCCGCCACTTCTGTCAAGTCCCGGCAAAACCTCCTCGGGTGGAATTCAGAAAAGAAAGGCCAAAGGAAAGACAACGGATCCAAAAATGGAAGTTCCGCCTCATCGTTATGATCCCATGGCCGCTGAAGGATCATAAATCGGAGCTCGTATGAAGAAGTTATGGAAGAAAGAGCCTTCGAGCCTCTTGGGAGAACATTGCTCAGAGGAAAGGGGATGAGAGGGGTGAGTTGAAAGGAGGAGGGGAACCCTCCTTTTATAGGTGAGGAAATCAAAAGTACACGGCCGGTACTTTATTGTACACGGTGTGTAATCAGTTATTTACCACGGTCTCCACGCGGCTTCCAACACGGCTCAGCGGCCGTTGACTGGTCAACTCACGGTTTGGGGGTAACACATACGTGAGGAGGGACTACATAGCGTGTAGTTTGGACACACGGCGAGTACCCATTTATTGCACATGGCAGGGACATGGCTCCAACATGGCACATGGCCATTGACTGGTAACGCGTACGCAGGGAAGGAGTACACGACGTGTATTATTGGACACACAGCGTGCACCCATTATTCCACACATCAAGGACATGGTCATCAACACGGGGTATACCCGGAAAGGGGGTACACGACGTGTACTCAGACTACACGGTGTGTAGTTTCAAAATTCTGGAATGCATGGGAAAAGTCCATTTTACCCTCCAGATCACTTCTTGACCATATTTTTGACAAAGGAAAGGACCGGAGAGGTCCGGGCCATTGCACCATATACCTCTTAAAACATTCTCGTCCCCGAGAATTAAAAAACCAACCCAGATGAAACCCAACAAGATACCTCTTATAGTTCTCATTATAACAGGAACCCAACCAACAACCCTAGTCATATTTCTTAGGAATTCTTTCTCCTGTGTTGAGATGTTATCCGCCCTAGGCGGAACTGACTCGCCTGCACAGGTTCAATCGCATCCGCGTTAATGTGTATGGATTAAGGGTCAGGTTTTTTCTTTTCCCCACACAGCCGGACATGTCACATATTACCAGGGAACAATGAAAGAAAATGTCTCACAACTGACAAGACTATAATTCCATAAATATCAAAGGTACATAGTACAAAATCAACACAATGCTCAGAGGAACAATGGAAAACACTAGTCAAAACAACTCCGGGTACTGAGCGTGCATCTGGGTCCCCTGCTCCTAAGTTCTCTCCTCGAGGCCGCCATGCCTCCACAACACATGATCCAATGGAATGGTTTGTCCATGGAGCACCTTCTCCTTGCGATCGTCGATTCTGACTGGTCGTTCCTTGAAGGTAGCTTTTTCTCCCATATCTAGAACTCCCCAGTCGATAACGTGAGAGTCATCGTGTAAGTACTGACAAAGCTGGGAGACGTTGAAGACGTCATAAACTTTCTCCAAATGAGGTGGTAGGGCCAGCTAATATTCCACCTCGCCGACTCTCCTGAGCACCTCAAAAGGTCCGATGAACCTAGGTGAGAGATTTCTCCCATTCCCAAACCACTTTTTCCCCCGTAGAGGGGAAACCTTCAAGAACACATGATCTCCCACCTTGAACTCTAAGGGCCTCCTCCGATGATCAGCATAAGACTTCTGTTGGTCCTGAGCCGCTTTCATCCTCTCACGTACAAGCTGGACTTTCTCTGTGGTGCTCTTCACTACCTCTGGCCCAAGAACACCTGTCTCACCAACCTCTTCCCAGCAAATGGGTGAATGACATGTCCTTCCATACAAAGCCTCAAACGGTGTCATTCCAATAGTAGAGTGGAAGCTTTTGCTGTAGGCAAACTCTAATAAAAGAAACTGGCATACCCATGATCCTTCGAAATCCAGAACACATGCTCGCAACATGTCCACCAACGTCTGGATAGTCTGCTCCATCTGCCCATTGGTATGGGGGTGGAAAGAAGTGATAAGGCGTAGCTAGGTGCCGGAAGCATGTTGTAACCCCCTCCAGACTCGTGAGGTAAATCGAGTATCCCGATACGAGATGATAGTCTTTGGGACTCCATGAAACCGCACAACCTCGTCTACGTACCTCTGTGTTAAGGTACTCACTGGGCATGACTCCTTAATTGCTAA
The DNA here is from genome assembly GCA_963277665.1 of Viscum album. Taxonomy (NCBI): domain Eukaryota; kingdom Viridiplantae; phylum Streptophyta; class Magnoliopsida; order Santalales; family Viscaceae; genus Viscum; species Viscum album. Next base: position 1,953,519,148 of record OY728127.1, on the reverse strand, counting down.
CAAGTGAGCTGATTTCGTCAGTCGATCCACCACTACCCAGATAGCATCATAACCACCCTGAGCTCTGGGTAGTCCTGTGACGAAGTCCATTAAGATGACATCCCACATCCACTCGGGGACATCTAAAGGATGCAACAAACCACTGGGAACACAGTGTTCAGCCTTCACTTGCTTACACACTAGGAATTTAGCCACAAACTCTGCCATGGCCCGTTTCACCCTGGGCCACCAAAACTGATCACTCAGGCCTCGATATATTTTTGAAACTCCTGGATTTACCTCCAACGCTGATCTATGGAACTCACGGAGAACTCCCTCACGCATTACCTCCGGAACAAACAACCTTCCATGGAAATGTATCTGATGTCGGTTGTCCTCTGACCATCCTTCTGGAGAGTTCTCCTAATCGACATGATCCCGCATCACTTCTGCCTCAGATTCCCCCCACTGAGACTCTTCCACCTGCCGCGACAAGGAGGACCACACCGTCATCTGAAACAAATAGCCTCTAACAACCTCTACCCTTGCATCCAAGTGCAAGGAAGTCAACTCTCCCATCGCTTTCCAAGCATCAGTGGATTCCTAAACCACTTCCTTATGTGACTTCTTACTCATGGAATCAGCCACAACGTTGCCCTTACCATCAGTGTAAGAGATCATGAAGTCATAGTCTTGGAGAAACTCGACCCATCTCCGTTGCCGCAGGTTCAGGTCACGCTGGGAGAATATATAACGTAGGCTCTTGTGATCTAAGAAGACCAAAAAGCTCTCCCCAAAGAGGTAATGTTGCCACAACTGTAGTGCGAACACTACTGTTGCAAGCTCCCGGTCATGGGTGGCATAGTTACGCTCGTGAGGGCGTAACTGCCTAGACCCATAACAGATCACTCCCTTCTTCTGCATCAGCACGCACCCTATACCAAGGCCAAAAGCATCACAAAACACCTCATACAATAACCCTTCCTCTGGAAACATGAGTACGGGAGCACTGACCAAATTATCCTTTTTGTAGTCAAAAGATTTCTGGCACTTCTCTCTCCATAAGAAGACTTGGTTCTTCCTCGTCAAAGCTTTCAATGGAGCAGCAACTCGAGATAAGTCTGAAACGAACCTCCAATTGTAACATGTTAACCCCAGGAAACTACGAACTTCTGCCACGCTCTTGGGTGCTGCCCAAGAAACAACTACCTCCACCTTCGACGGGTCCACTGACACTCCATTCTGAGACACCACATGCCCAAGGAAGTGTACTTCTTGTGTCAAGAACTTACACTTAGACAGTTTCCCATAATGCTGGTGGTGTCGAAGGACTTCCAAGACTTCCCTGAGATGCTCAACATGCTCCTCCTCTGATCTTTAGTAGATCATGATGTCATCGATAAACACAACGATGAACCGGTCCAGAAACTCTCGGAAAACAATGTTCATAAGTCCCATGAACACATCTGGTGGATTCGTATCTCTAAACGACATCAATACAAACTCGAAGTTCCCATACCTACACCAGAAACCCGTCTTCAAGATGTCACTATCCTTCACCCTCATCTGATGAAATCCCGATTGTATATCAATCTTAGAAAACCAACCTGCTCCCCTCAACTGGTCAAAAAGATCATATATCCTTGGAAGGGGGTAACAGTTCTTGACCGTTACCTGGTTCAACCATCGGTAGTCTATGCATAGACTGAGACCACCATCTGCCTTTTTCACGAACAAAACTGGGGCACCCCATGGCAACATGCTGGGTCGAACAAAACCCTTCTACATCAGATCGTCAATCTGAATCTGCAACTCCAGCAACTCTGAAGGGGTCATCCGATAAGGGGCCATCGAAATCAGAAGGGCACCTGGCTGTAATTCTATCCTGAACTCAACGTCACGTCGGGGGGGGGGGGGGGGGGGTAGAGTCACAAAATCCTCGAGAAAATATCGAGGAACACCCCAACATCTTCTGGGACATCCATCAACTCTGTATCAGCTGAAAATTCTGATAGCCCGCCTAACAAGGAAAGGAGATGCTTCACATGCTGGCTTCCCACATGATATCTCCTCTCGCCAACATAAGCTACACACTGCCCATCCACATCGCAGAACACGGCTCTTCTATAGAAGTAGTCGATAATGACACTAACAGAAAACAACCAGTAGATTCCTAGGATGACATCGTATGGATGCATCTGTAATAGAAGAAGGTCCCCACTAGATCGATGTGGCCCCAACATCAGCCCACATCCCCGGGAAACAAAAGATATGCTGGTCTGGCCTCCAATTGGTGTAATCAGCACCAGTGGTATGGAAAGTCTCTCTACATCTAGTCCCAAATCATGGGATAGACCAAGTGCAACAAAGGAGTGCGAAGCTCCCGAATCGAACAAAGAAAAAACAAGAGTGATGAATAAACAAATCGTACCTCGCACCACCTCTAGTCCAGTTGGAGCGGTCAACTATGACGCGTGAAACTGTCCATGCCTAGATCCTATGCCTCTCTGATGTCTTCCAGCTCCCCGACCACGCCTTGGTCGAGGTCCCTGAGGAGCACCCCGAGGTTGGCCTCCTCCTGCAAAGTCTGCCCTTGGAAAAGCATGGTCCTGATGCTGTTGGAAGGGCCTCACCGGCAACTGGTGTTGCCGAGGTGAGCGCTGAACCTTCCCACCTCCACCATACTGAGCTAGAGTCGGGCACCGACTCTGAACATGCCCGAAACGTCCACAAGAGAAACACTCCGGCCCTGGGCTCGTGAAAAAGGGACGAGGACCCAAAGATATGAACTGGAACTGCTGGGGCCTGCTCCCCACTGGCCTGAACCTGGAAGGTCCCGTCACAGGAGACCTACTGCTGACTGCCTTCCCCTTCGACAAACCTGGTGAGATCCCCGCTCGTGGTGCACCTCCCATAAAGTGCAACCCCTCTACAACCTCTGTCTTCTTCTGTACCACCAAGTACGTCGGAAGGGTGAATGGTGTGACAGCATACTGGAGCGAAGGACGAAGTTCCTCCTCCAAACGTCTCACTTGAGACTCCTCATCTAGAAAGAGATCCAGAGAAAAGTGCAGGAGATACTTGAACTTGATCCCCAGCTCTCATACTGACATACTCCTTTGCTGGAGGGAGAGTAACTCCTGTCGCTTCTCTGCCTTGATCATGGAAAAAAGGAATTCCTCTCGGAATTCCTTCTCAAATTCAGCCCATGGAACCTCTGCCTCTATCCTCTCTCCGAGGTAGAGTGTCCACCACTGTCGCGCCGCACCTCTCAGCTGACTGAATGCTTGGGGAACCCAGTACTCCCTCAGAGCACGGATCAAGGTAAATGCGATCCCCAGCTCCTCAAGCCACCCCTCTGTCTCTGTATCTGAAATACTACCCTCGTACTTCTTGAGGGTCTGTCGTTGGAAAGAGAGGAGAGTCTTCTGCCACTGGCTATCTTCCTCCTCTCGGTCAATCCTCAACTGATCAACCGCCTGAATCTGCTAGGCCTCGGCCGTCTGAGCCACCTGGGGATGACGTCCATGTGCCATAGCTGTACTGTAAACAAGGATCTCCTAAGCCCAATTATTAAGGAAAACTCAAGGTTTTATTTTATCATTTTATTTCAATTTCTTTCCCAGAACACCCTAATCAAGTAAAACACAATCACGATGATGCATGTACATCCCCTAGGGTCTCTACCCTACAATTGTATTTTCAAGAACTAAGGGAACTAAATACAATATGATTACAAATATTTGTTAAATGTTTGTTAGGTCCACTAGGCTGAATACCCTGAGAGGGGGGGGGGGTGAATCAGGGTATGACTAATTAAAAATTAAAGCCCGTTCTGATCTTGTTTCGCTGTTAAGCAAAACACTCTTCTCTCTCTTTCCTGCTGCACAATATAAACAGAAAGTAAAGCAAGCACATGACGCAAAAATTTTACTTGGTTCACCGCTAAGGGCTACGTCCAAGGAGCATATGCCGACAGGTTGCCGGTCGTACCAAGTCCACTAAACTTCACTAGCTGTGGATTACAATGTTCGGGCTAGATCACTTCTATGCCCAGGCTCACTGCCTATACAATGTTTAGGGTCAGCTCACTGCTTTCCCAAGGGTCACTCCCTGCTTCTCTCTCTCTGGCTCACTACTGGTGGAGAGGATCACCTTCTTCCTCTTCCTAAGCTCACTGCTCTGGGAAGGAATCCACTCACAGTTTATAGACCTGTAGGTCTCTTCATTATCATGAAGGAATGCATCTTCCTCTGTATGTAGTTGCTCTGTTGAAGTCCAACTTTCACCCGTAGATGAATCTCACTTCGCACCGGATGTACCGGGAAACCTCAGTTTTTACGCGCAACCCTTACGGTGTCTTGCGCACAATTTCTATGGTTTGCGCGAAATTACTTTTTCGCGCAACCTCCAAATATTACGCGAAGCCTGGAAACTTCCTTGCGCACAATTCACTACTTTTGCGCGATATCCACTTTTCGCGCAACCTTCCTTTTACGCACCAACACCAACTTTCTGCGCAGCCTCAGCTTTTCGCGCAACAGCTGACTTTACGCGCAAACTTTAAGTTTACGCGCAACACCCTTTCAGACTTCAATTTTGTGCACCAGAGCTTGGGTATTTTCTATGTCTTGAACTCTATTGAATGGAGGAGGGTCACTTCATATTTATAGGCAAAATCGACCCCGCGTGAAAAACCCTCCTTGAGCGCGTAATCCGCTTTGATCGCGAAAAACAAATCTTCCGCACACAACCATTTTCCGTGCATTGCTCCATTATTTCGCGCACCTCATGCCTTTACCGATTTTCAAGCTTTCGGCCTTGAAACATCTTTTGCGCGAAATACAATTTCACGCAACCCGCTGTTTTGCGCGCCACACTTCAAGATTTCGCGCAACCCGCTGTTTTTGCGCGCCACGCTTCCTTTTTCCGCGCACCCCTTTCATTTCTCTCTCCTCAACCTTTTCCAACAACATATCACTCCATTTTCCATTCGCGATTTTCAGGCTCATAAATTTGGCAAACACTGGGAAACGGCGCCACCTTGTACTGCTCTTTTGTACCGCCTCCATATCGCCCTTTCCTTTGTCATAGTTCTTTGTCAACATGGAATGTAAACAACTTCTCGGGAACTCGACAATTCTCCATGGTAACCTGCTTTGTCAACAAACACAATCAACCCAAAAATGCTGCAATGTTACCTTGAGGGATTTTTGCCCAACAATCTCCCCCTTTGGGTTTGTTGAAAACTCTTCACAACTCTGCTCAGAAATATTTTCTGCACTTTGATACCTCACTGAGTCTTCTTCCAGCTTCTACCACCATTTTCCTCTTGCGATTATGATAGCGTTCAAGGATTCACTTAACATGTACTCTAAGCCCATATGAGCAATGCTCGGCATGAGAAACAAGAGTAGTATGAAAAGTTCATCAATGAATCACTTCTTTTCAGACCCAATTGTCGATTCCACCTTGATACCAATTCTTAAAAGAAAACCAGTTGTTGAACCACACTGATACCAATTGGTTGATAGCTGGACACCGTCTCACACCATTCCAACACCACTGTTCTGCTTTTATCACGATCCTCAGCTGTCGTGATTTCTATGATATGATCGATCACTTCTAGCATCGTCAGATTTGAAAATCTCTCCCCCTTTCTCATTGCTCCCCCTTTCTGGCTGCTCCACCTGTCAGCTTCTCCCCATTTCAAAAAAGATTTTTCAAATCTCCACACTGTCTCCCAGTCACCATTTTGCTCCCCTTTTAACAAACACTAGTTCTATTTTCTCCCCCTTTGTCAACGAACCCAAAGGTCATGCCTTTGTAGTCTGTAACAGAGTAGAGAACACAAATTAGCACAGTAAGGAAAAACACACCATACCTCGGGGAGAAAGGGGGGGGCACATCCACACTATTTCAAGTGCGGGGAAGTGACTGAACTCCCAGAGCCAGTCGATGCCTTTCAAATGCTTCCTTGGGTAAGGCCTTTGTCAGGATGTCTGCAACCTGTAGTTTTGTAGGCACATACTCCAACTTCACGATCCCCTGCTCAACCTTCTCCTTGATAAAATGATACTTAATCTCAATGTGCTTTGTCCTTGAATGATGGAAGGGATTTTTGATAAGATTTATAGCACTTGAGTTGTTGCACTGGATTCCGATCGGAGACTTCACTTCAACTCCCATATCTGCAGGCTGCTGCTTCATCCACAATAACTGTGTGCAGGCTTGAGTGGCCGCAATATACTCATCTTCTGCGGTGCTCAATGAAATGAAATCCTGCTTCTTACTTAGCCAAGAAATACACAATCCACCAAGATAGAATGCACCACCTGACGTTGATTTTCTATCATCCGCTGAACCGGCCCAGTCTGCATCAGTATATCCCAATAACTCTGTCTGATATTTGTCGTTGTATGTCAAGCCGAAGTCCACCGTGCCCTTGATATACCGAAGTATTCTTTTCACTGCGAGCATGTGACTCTCCTTGGGATTACTCTGATATCTCGCTGCTTGGCATGTGGCGAAAACAATATCAGGCCTTGTTGCAGTTAAGTACAATTGACTTCTAATGATTTTCCTGTATTCTGTGATATTAACTGCCTTTCCATTCTCATCTTTTGATAATTTCATCCGGGTAGCCACCGGAGTCTTCATCTCCTTGGAATTTTCCATTACAAACCTTCTCAGGACCTCCTTGGCATATTTAGATTGATAAATTAATGTTCCATTCCCTCCTTGTGTTACCTGTAGACCAAGGAAAAACGTTAGCTCTCCAATCATTGACATTTCAAACTCATTTTTCATGATATCAGAAAACTGTCTGCACTGAGCTTCATCTGATCCACCAAATATTATGTCATCGACATAAACCAACACCATCATCCTTTGATTACTGTCATTACTGAAATAGAGATTGTAATCAACTCCTCCACGCTGAAAACCAAGCTTCTTCAAGTACTGATCAAGCCTTGAGTACCATGCCCTTGGTGCTTGTTTCAGCCCATACAATGCCTTCTTCAACCTACAAACTTTGTTCTCATCCTCATGAATGAGAAAACCATCTGGCTGCTCAATATACACCTCCTCTTCCAGAACACCATTCAAGAATGCAGATTTGACATCCATCTGGAACACTTTGAACTTCCTTTGCACTGCGATGGCTAGGAATAATCTTATTGTCTCCAGCCTTGCAATCGGTGCAAATGTCTCATCAACATCAATTCCCTTGATCTGGGAGTATCCCTTGCACACTAGACGTGCTTTGTTCCGAATCATTATGCCATCTTCATTCATCTTATTGCGATAGACCCATTTGGTCCCAATGACATTCTTGTCTGCTGGCCTCGAAACAATCTCCCATGTCTGGTTCTTCTCAATTTGATCAACCTCTTCATTCATATCCTGAAGCCAGTTTTCATCTTCAGCTGCATCGAAAAAACATTTTGGCTCCACCTGAGATAAAAATGATGTTTGCTGTAATGATTTCATTCTTCGAGTCTGAACTGGAGCTGTCTGATCACCAATGATATGTTGCCTATCAATTTCAGCTCGATTCTTTGGCTTCTTTGCAGATACAGACTTGACACTTTCTTGTTCATCATCAGAATCTTCTTCTGAGTCAGCCTCTGCCACTTCCACTACCCCTGTGTTTCTTACCTCATCATCACTTTCATCCAGAAACTATTCACTGCGTCGTTGAGCAGTCTGTTCATTTTCGACTATAGTGACATCATTGCTCTCAATAATTTTTCCCAGCCTCTTGTTGAAACATTTATATGCTTTTCTTTTCCCTGAATATCCAAGGAATATCCCTTCATCTCCTCGTGCCTCAAACTTCCTATGATGTTCTTTTTTGAGAATGAAACACTTACTTCCAAAGATTCGAAAGTATTTCAACGTTGGCTTCATTCCGTACCACAGTTCATACGGAGTCTTCCCTTGCTTCAGACATAACAGGGACCTGTTTGAAACATAGACCGATGTCAAAACTTCTTCCTTCCAAAATTTCTCTGGTAGGTCCTTATCAATAAGCATTGTTCTGGCCATGTTGTTAATGATCCGATTCCTCCTTTCTACCACTCAATTCTGTTGGGGAGTTCTCACTGATGAAACTTGATGCCTTATCCCATGTTTCTCGAGATAGTTTTCAACCTGACTTTTTGTAAATTCTGTACCGTTATCAGTACGAAAATTCAGAATTTTCTGCCCAAGCATCTTTTCTGATTCCCACCTGTACTGCTTTATGCAACTGAACACCTCTGTCTTATGGGTAATGATGAATACCCAGGCCATTCTGCTGTAGTTATCAATGAAAAGAACATAGTACCTTTGCCCATCTATATCTCGTGGTGAGATAGGTCCACATACATCAGCATGCACCAATTCGAGCACTCGAGTTGCTTTTTGTTCCTTTGGCCTGTATGTCTTCCTGATGATCTTACCTTGTTGACAAGAATCACACGTATGAGTGCGATCACGTGATAGTTTGGGAAGGTCTCTAGTAGCATCACACTTTACCAGATCTTCCATAGATGGTTGACATAGATGACCAAGTCGCTTATGCCACAGCTGATTTTCTTCTTCTCTGGATAAAAGGCATGAATCTTCTTCCCCACCTACAAGGTAAAGATTACCCTTTGTTCGTTTTCCCTGAAGAATGACTATTACATCTTTTCCTTTAACAATACCCATATTCTTGGTAAATAGTATAGAGTTCCCAGAGTCACATAGCTGACTGACGCTAAGCAAATTATGACTGAGACCCTCTACCACCAAGACATCAGCATGTCTCATTTCTTTGCCCCAAACTTGGATTTTCCAGAGCCAACAATATTCAGGCCTTCATCATTTCCAAACTTAACAACTACTTCTTTGTCATATTTTATGCCTGTAACAAGATCCTTATTACCCGTCATGTGGGATGTGCAACCACTGTCATGGATCCAAACACCAGAACGATCTGATGCTTTAAGGGAAATTTCAGCAACTACGGCCTTCTCAGTTTTCTTCTTCCTAGTCCATACTTTTTCTTTCATACTCGGCATGGATTGAGGCTTCTGTTCTTTCTTAGAGTATGATGGACCAACTTCATCTTGCAAAACTGCAAATCTGTTCTGAACTTTTAACTCACCTGTCGGTTTACGGATCTGCTGCTTGCGATCATTTTGATTCTGCTTTGGCACATTTTTATGAATGGTCGGAGTGCAGTACCTAGCCATGTGTCCAAATCCTCCGCACCAAAAACTGTGTCCTTCAAAAAATGTTCTGGAAAAACATTCTCTATTTGGCTGCCATCTCTGTTCTTGTTCCCTTCGATATCTTTTGGCTATGGAACACACATACTGTGAATGTCCCATCTTTCCACAAAAATAACACCTGATATAAGGTGCATTCCTTCGTGTTACTTCAGCACTACGAGTTTCCCCTTTGGATCTCTGAGTATTCTGATTCTGCTTTGTGCTCAAATCCACTTTCAATCTCGGGACATGTGCTTGCGGTCTAACTTTAACTGCCGTAGATTTTTGTTTCTGATTAAGCCATGAATCAGCCTTAACATCTGAGTTCAATTGCTTCTTCTTTTCTGCTGAACTACTAGGCTCTTCTTTCTTCTTTTCCGTCTTTGTAACGACATGATTTCCCAATAATGTGTTGGGATTCAAAAGTTTTTCCTGGTCTTTAACTTTTCTCCGCAGACCGACAACTTCCTCTTCAAGCTCTTCAATACGCTTGACGTGATCTTTCACTTTTCGACTCAAGCAATCGATCTCCCTTTTTTGCTCTTCAATCTTGAGCTTATTCTCATCAACCTTTTCTGTGCGCTCTGGCCTGGAAGACTTAAGATTTTCAATTTCTTTCTCAAGCTCAGACTTCTCCTCTTCTTGTTGTTGCATGTAGAGTTTGGCATCACGTACTATCTTATTGGCTTTCTTTGTTTTTGCTCGGCAAACTTTTATCTCTTCAAGAGCTGCTTCTAATTCAGCTTCCATGTCAACTCTCCCTTCAATTTCTTCTTCTTCTTCATCAGTTTCCGTTTCTTTCTTTTCTAGATCGCTACTAGCAACAGCCACCATCGCATTTTGACCACGATCTCTACAGTTTTCTATCTCTTCAACTTCTTCACCCTCAGACTTAGCTGAACTGTCAATTTCTTGGGAAAGAAGATTCTTCTTCTTAAAGAAATTTCTCTTGAACTGCTTCTTCCCTTTCACATAGGCTGAAGATTTTTTCATGGGAATCTCAACTTCATCTTCATCGCTTTCTTCTTGAAACTTTTTGGGGCATCTTGCAGCAAGATGACCAGCCTTTCCGCATCGGAAGCATGCTAGTGGAAGTTTCCCTTTAAACTTTCCTTTTCCTCTTTGCAGATTTGAAGAAAGGAATGACATCACCTCATCTGACTCTTGTTCCTCCTGTGAATCTTCAATAGTGAGCCTCTTCATGGCCTTAAATGCCACCTCTTTGGATTTCCCCTTTTCCACAGCATCGTTGTCATCATTTCTCATTTCATATGCAACAAGAGTGCTGTGTAGGTTATCCAATGTAAGCTCTTTCGGATCTTTATCTTCCAACACAGAAACTTTCGGATTGAACCGAGGTGGAATCTTTCTCAAGATGCGCTTTACGATTTTAATGTCTTCGATAATTTCTCCAAGACCCCGCATGTCTTCTACCACAGCATTTACCCTGTCAAAGAATGCATCAACAGACTCATTCGAGTTCATTTTGAGATCTTCATACTTGTTCCACAACACTTGCAGCTTTGCCTCTCTGACTTTTGTATCCCCTTCATAAATATTCAAAAGTTTTTCCCACATGGCATGTGACGTTTTTCATGACATCACCTTTGTATAAATGGGATTAGAGAGGGCTCCCCCTAAGGCGTTTATTGCTTTGGAATCAGCATCCAGCTCTTTGTGCTCAGCTTCTGATAATGCACCACTAGTAATATCAGCTGTGATACCATGCATAGCTGCTGAAAACACATCCATTCCCAAAGATCGGAAATAGTGTTGCATTCGATTCTTCCATATCTGAAAATTACATCCGTCGAAGATCGGAATCCCTCTATGATTAGTGACATCAATTGAGAGAAGACCAACTGTTAACCTTTCCCTATGATACCACTTGTTAGGTCCACTAGGCTGAATACCCTGAGAGGGGGGGGGGGTGAATCAGGGTATGACTAATTAAAAATTAAATCCCATTCTGATCTTGTTTCGTTGTTAAGCAAAACACTCTTCTCTCTCTTTCCTGCTGCACAATATAAACAGAAAGTAAAGCAAGTACAGGACGCAACAATTTTACTTGGTTCACCGCTAAGGGCTACGTCCAAGGAGCATACGCCGACAGGTTGCCGGTCGTACCAAGTCCACTAAACTTCACTAGCTGTGGATTACAATGTTCGGGCTAGATCACTTCTATGCCCAGGCTCACTGCCTATACAATTTTTAGGGTCAGCTCACTGCTTTCCCAAGGGTCACTCCCCTGCTTCTCTCTATCTGGCTCACTGCCGGTGGAGAGGATCACCTTCTTCCTCTTCCTAAGCTCACTGCTCTTGGAAGGAATCCACTCACAGTTTATAGACCTGTAGGTCTCTTCATTCTCATGAAGGAATGCATCTTCCTCTGTATGTAGATGCTCTGTTGAAGTCCAACTTTCACCCGTAGATGAATCTCACTTCGCACCGGATGTACCGGGCAACCTCAGTTTTTACGCGCAACCCTTACGGTGTCTTGCGCGCAATTTCTATGGTTTGTGCGAAATTCCTTTTTCGCGCAACCTCCAATTATTACGCACAGCCTGGAAACTGCCTTGTGCGCAATTCACTGCTTTTGCGCGATATCCACTTTTCACGCAACCTTCCTTTTACGCGCCAACACCAACTTTCTGCGCAGCCTCAGCTTTTCGCGCAACAGCTGACTTTACGCGCAAACTTTAAGTTTACGCGCAACACCCTTTCAGACATCAATTTCGCGCACCAGAGCTCGGGTATTTTCTATGTCTTGAACTCTATTGAATGGAGGAGGGTCACTTCATATTTATAGGCAAAATCGACCCCGCGCGAAAAACCCTCCTTGAGCGCGTAATCCGCTTTGATCGCGAAAAACAAATCTTCCGCGCACAACCATTTTCCGCGCATTGCTCCATAATTTCGCGCACATCATGCCTTTACCGATTTTCAAGCTTTCGGCCTTGAAACATCTTTTGCGCGAAATACAATTTCACGCAACCTGCTGTTTTGCGCGCCACACTTCAATATTTCGCGCAACCCGCTGTTTTTGCGCGCCACGCTTCCTTTTTCCGCGCACCCCTTTCATTTCTCTCTCCTCAACCTTTGCCAACAACATATCACTCCATTTTCCATTCGCGATTTTCAGGCTCATAAATTTGGAAAACACTGGGAAACGGCGCCACCTTGTACTGGTCTTTTGTACCGCCTCCATATCGTCCTTTCCTTTGTCATAGTTCTTTGTCAACATGGAATGTCAACAACTTCTCGGGAACTCGACAATTCTCCATGGAAACCTGCTTTGTCAACAAACACAATCAACCCAAAAATGCTGCAATGTTACCTTGAGGGATTTTTTCCCAACAATGTTTTTACATTTATCCAATAAACATTAGAGGCTTAAAATGTGAATGAATATAATTTTACGCATAAATACTTTAATATTCATTAAAAGGTTGATTTATCACCTTTTGATGGAGAACACCGTTTAAATATATTTTGGGTCACATTTATATATTCTATTTGATAAAATAAAATTCTTCTTTGGAATCAAGACATCAAAATTTACTTTGGATAAATTTTTATATTTTTCTGATAATATTTATTTTTAATGATTAATGAAAATTACTGTTTTTTAATTCAAAAATACCATTAAATATAATTTGTTTATATAGATATATTATCTTTTTAATTTGTTTTAAATATTAATTAGATTAAATTTTTAAAATTTAATCCAATGTTGGTCATTGGATCAAATTTACTTTAATATAGGACATAAACAAGTGTCAATATTTTGATAGTTATTACTTCTTAAAAACGTGCTTTTTTGTTTTGACAGTGGGAATTTATTTTAAATTAATTAATAAAATATCTTGGTTTTTAATATGGTAAAATAGACATACTTTTTTGAAATCAGATTATCAAATATAGGTTAGGCTGAATTTTTTTCATTTTTCTGAAAACCTTCAATTTTTGATGAATAGTGAAGACACTGAGTAGTAGTTAAAAACAGACTTTTTCAATTAAATGAAATTTTACCTCCTCTGTGAATTAAATTTCCAAAATATGACATAAATGGTTATCATCAGTAAAACAATTTGGTTAAATAAAATGAAAATAATTTTTGTTGAATAGTATCTTTTTGACTTTTATTTACCGCCGTTAATGTTCTATAAGGTAATTCATGTTAAAAACTATTATAATAATATAAAATTACCTTAACAATTGTCCTAACCTTATTGGATGAGTCACGACTAACCAATACAACAGTTGGGTGAGATTTGTGTCCTTTGAAAGCAATTTGGGTAAGATAATGACATTAATATCTTTTTATTTAAAGTAATAATAAAATTATCATAAAAAATTATTGTTTTAATTAACTAATTTTAATGTGGGGTTATATAATTGATATATTTGACTATAAATTTTCATTTAAAATATAAAAAAATTTCCTACATCATGGTATTTTATCTATAATTTTTAGACATCAAATAAATAAAATTATTTATGAAAAATTAATGATGCAGTGTTAACCTCATTAATGAATGATTTAAATAAATGTGATTATAAAAAATATATCAATATCCATAACCTGTACCATTGTTATTGGATGATTTTATTTCAAACAATAGTCTTCTTATATTCTACTTTAATAAGTTTTGTACCTTTAGAAACTAAAAATAATTATATTAAAAAAATTTCAAACATTCCTAAAGAGCCCCTCTTCCCCCTTATAAAAAACCCTCACCTCTAACCCATTAATCACACATCTCAGGCCCCTTGTCTCATCCAACCTCTTCCCAAATAATCTCAAATGATCTCACTCTTCCACCTAGATGCCTTACCTTAGGCATAAGTAACTTAAACAAATCTGTTTGGTTCAAACCAAAGGGAGTTTCCCCATTAAAAGGTAATGTCATCACTTAAGTTATTTTCTATTATTTTACTTCTCCAACCCCCTAAAGTATATTTATTCCTTTATTTTATAAAAAATATGTATCATAAATATACTAGTTTGTTTTTATTAGAATTATTTTAAATACACTTACAAACACCTCTGTCTAATGGATGATGAACATATTTGTTTCAGTGGATTGCAAACTACTGCCTCACGAAACGATGATTGTTCAATATTCTCCTACCACCTTGTATGGTGGAAATTAAGATGAAACAACATTTACATAAGATATATATTATATTTATATTGTCTACGTACTTCATTTTTTTTCATTTATATCACACCTTTATGGTTTCCATAATGGGTAAATATGATAATTTCATCGGAGGATGTATTGACTAACGCCCCCTCAATATGATATGACTCGTTCATGACATATGAGTAACATATTAAGGATGGAATTAATGAAATTATATATGATATTATACTTTAATTATAATATACTTATGTATCATTATGTTTTAATTCCATTAAATATGAAATAGAAATGAAAGCAGCGTTTATACGTACATAAAACTTACAGCCTCTATGAATGATGCATTTCATTTCGTACCTCCAAATGTAATTTACTATTATAAATACCTATATAGATTGGATATATATGATATATATGATATCTAAATCATGAAAATAATTCAATAGATAGTTTAATTTTGACCACATGAACAAATTTTAATTATAAGAAGTTCATTTTTGATTGAAATACCAAATATCGACAAAATGACCATTAATAACATAAATTATTTAATAATTTTTATAACATGGAAATAAGTGATATAAAAGGATTAATAATCTTGAAAAATGTTCTTAAGAACGTATAAATAAACATTATTTTTTTATTTATGAGATTAAAGGACAAATTAGTCAAATCAGACATGAGGTAAGGGGCATTGTCTCAATCTCCTTACATTGAGTAATAATTTGTTTTATACATGTCTTTCATTTATACAGTGTATAAATACCTTTGAATTTTCTTTTAATTAAAATGGAATCATTTTCTACAAGGCGTTTTACTAAACAATAACAAATAATGTTTCCTTTTAACTTACGCGGTGACAACATCCTTTTCCACCATCATGAGTATTATTTGATATTTGGATTCCTTAACAAGACGTAATGTTTTTAAAAAGAAAACTATTACCATATACACTTTTACGTATTTTAGTATTGAAAATTATTTTGATAATAGATTTTTTATTTTAAAAAATTTAAGTAAAAAATTTTGATTGTTATGTGGAAATTATATCTTTATATTATGTTTGTTTTATGTTTTATGAATACGGTATGTTTCTTGGGAACTGTTTTCATATCCGGTTGGTTCCATGAAAAACCTTGGGCGGGTGAGCCCGAGATAGCTCTCTAATGCATTGGGTAACATAATAGAGGTAAAAAAATAATGTTTCTCCAAAGAGATTTAGGGAATATACTATGATGGGTATTCCAAATGTAAATCTTTTCATAGTTGTGAAATCTAAAATGTAAGTATGTTATTGATGCACAAAGTTACAATTATGATTTATGATTTCAAAGTGTTATTCATGAATTTCATAATTTTATGAGGTATGAGCTTATTATTGGTATTTATTGATGGAATAATGTTTTATTTATTTTATATTCTTTACTGAGTTTTTTATGCACATCTCATATTTTGATATTTTTTTCACAGGACATAAATATGAATAGGGTCAAGGATGGGATCAAGGAATAGTCATGCTGTCTAAAACGTGGAACTAGAGATTACCATTTTTCAAGAGTATTTATTTCATGAAAAATGGAAATTGAGTAGAAGTGTCTACTTTGTATTATTTGATATGCAATGTAATAGTTATGGCCTAATTCTCTAAAACACTAAACCTGAAAATATCCTCAAAGTGAATTATTCATTTAATTGAAGATTATGTAAAGTTTTAAGACTGGGTCCTTATATTCATGAGGAAATATCCACCATCCTTTAGCAGGTCTTCTAATGCACTTTTTTCTAAACACTGGATCAGTACCACTGAAAATATATCCCCGATATCCAAGGTTTGGATCATGAAAATGTTTTTCTAGCTATTTATCAGCTAGAATATAACGTATATAATCAGTGGAATGCAATCAATAATATGATGGATCAAGGTGAAATAGAATATATGGATTGAGACGATTTCAAGAAATTATTATTCAATAAGTAATTTCCATATGTTCTTTTTACAATGATGTACAAGGTGTTCCTTCAAGAAAAAGGTTTATGATTCTTTTGGTACCCATTAGGCAAATAACACAAGACTTGTAAGGTAAAAATTTGAAATTATAATCCAACCTGAATGTAAATATCATTGGCAATTTAGTGGCTTAAATCCTTGTTTCATAAGAATGTTTTATATATGAGAATTCAGTATCTATGAAGAGATTGTGCCTTTTGCAATCAAATATTAAATGGAGGATGGATTTACATATCAGTATCATGGATTTAACATGATAAATGAATATGGAGTTAAAAGTAAAATTTAATAACCATGAAGAGAAGGAGATGAAAATTTAATTATACTCTATGTGTGGAAATAATCATGGATGGAATTGTCTTATGTTTTATAATAAGTGTTTTAAGTGCAGAATAGAAGGAAATTGGGGAATTTGTTTCCTCACTATTGGGAATAAGAGGGTCGCTGAAGAAAATAGGGGGAAATCAATATAGTAAGCACCTCCCACACTTTAGTGCTTCATGTGTTAGGAGTATTGGAATTACGTTAACCAGTTCCCAAATCCATGGTCTAATGATCACGATCGATGTATGAAACATCTTAAACAAAGGGACAAGGGGAAATTTCATTTGATCACTATTTATGATGAGGGTTTAGATAATGTTGTGGTGAAAGGTACACTTACCATCCACTGTAGAATTGTTAACATTTTATTTGATTATGGATCTACCAACTCATTCATATCTAAAATTTTTTCTATGGGTATTATGATTCTAATAAAACTGTTATATGTGGATTTACAATTGAAAACAAAAACTTGTACGATGGTTGCATCTCAAGTGTATGATTTATCTCGGATTGAGGATTTTGGGCATGTTCTTTATAAAAATATTGGTATTATTTAATTTGTTGAATTTGATGTCATATTAGGTATGGATTTTATTTCTCTACATAAATCCCAAATTAATTGTCAAGTAAGGGATGTTATGTATGATATTTGAAACACTCCTACGATCTTCCATCTACGTGGTGATAAGTATGAACTTCCAATGTGTATTACATTCCATGTATGGGTATTAATTCTCATTTGGAATGGTTGTGTCTCCCAAATGGTTGGGGAGAAATTCAATATATATTATATATCTATTTTCTAAGAATTTTTGTATGTATTTCTAAAATAGATTCCAGGCCTTCCACAATAAATGGGATGATGAGTTATTAATAAAACTCAAAAATGGTTTCACATATTTCAAAGACTCCCTATAGAATGTTCCTAATTAAGTTGTACGAGTTGAAGAAGAAAATTGAAGAAAACCTTGATAAGGTATTCAAAAAAACAAGTGTGTAGCATTGTGGTGAACCTGGTCTTTTTGTGAGAAATAAAGATGGATAAATGTGACTCTAAATAGAATATATTAATTAATCCAAGATAATAGTCAAGAAAAAGTATCTTATATATCATATTGACTACTTCTTTGATTAACTGTGTGGAGCTTAGTACTTATCCAAGATTGGAATATGTTTTGGATATCATAAATTGAGGGTAAAGAAAGATGATATACCCATGGTGGTATTTCTCACAATGTATGGACTCTAGAAATATATATTTATTGCTTTCTGTCTTACTAATTCATCATGTATCTTCATGTATTTAGTGAATATAGTTTATAGAAATTACCTTGAATAGTTTCAAGTTGTCCTTATAGATGATATTCATATCTATTTAATAAGAAAGGAAGAGAATGATGACCACTTTAGAATTATACTAAATACCCTAAGGATAATCTATATGAAAAATTTAAAAATTGAAAATTTTTGTTTCAAGAAGTTTTAATTTTGGGTCACATAATCTCAAGAGATGGTATTTCATTATATCTATAAAAAATGGATGTTATTGAATGATCAGCAAGACCAACCACAGTTACTGAGAATCGTATCATTCTTGGATTAACTGGATATTATCGATGATTTTTGGATACTTTTCAATGAATATCTAATCTTATAAACATGTTATCATCAAAAGGATTCAATCGCCTCTGGATATATTAATTGAGGAAAATTTTAGGGAACTAGAGAGAATGTTGGTAAATGCACGTGTTCTTACATTAGAATGTAGTGGAGAAGGGGTTGTAATATTTATTGGTGCATCCAAGAAGGGATTCAGATGTGTTATTATGAAGAATTACATGGTTATCGCTTATGACTCATGATAGTTTAATGTTCATGGGAATAATTACCCAACTCATGATTTGGAGAAAGAAGTGATATTTTTGTATTAATGAAATGGAGGCAATATATTTATGGAGAAAAGTGATATATATATACTAATACTAAATTTATGAAATTTATACTCGCATAGAAGGAACTAAAAATGCACAAAAGAAGATAGTTACAGCGGATAATGAAATATGACTGCTCAATATGATACCTCCTTGAATAATTGAACAAGGTGGTTGCTTCATTGAGTCAAAAGGATCATACAAGATTATCCATGATTAGGATAAAAAAAGTTCCAATAATTCTAGATTTTCAAAGGATGGAGCAGGAAATATAGAATAAATGGGAAACATGTTATCTTTCTCAAATGACGGTTCAACCCTATATCCATGTGGATATAAAAGAGGTGAAAAAATAAGATGTAGAGCTATAAAAGAAAGATAGAGATGTTCTAGAGTATATGTTTGACCAGGATGGAATGATAAAGTTCAAGAACTATGTATGTGTTCAGTGTATACTAGATTTTAAGGAGTTGTTAGAGGTATCTCATAGCTCTTCATTATCTATTCATTCTGTAATTATGATGATTTATAGGGACTAGAAATAATACTTTCATTGGGATGTATTTTTAAGATATATATTATAGATTGTATCTCCGTTATGGGTATCCAACAAGTTGTGGCTGAAGGAAAAATGCCAAAGGGTATGTTTCATCCATTACCCATAACAAAATGTAAATGTTATAACATCACTATGGATTTTGTCATTGGGATACCCAAAACCTCTAAAGGGTTTAATTCTATATGGGAGGTATTCAATGGCCTTACCAAGATAACACACATCATCACTATAGGGAAAGACTTCTCTCTGGATTAGCTTTCTATGATATATATAAAAGAAGTGGTAAGGTTGCATAGAGTACCACATTATATTAAGTCATATCAGGATCCATGGTTTATCTCTCGTTTTTAGTGAATTCCTTAGCAAAACATGACATGGAATTGATTTTCACCACTTCATATCATCCACATATAGATGTCCTATCTGAAAGAACAATTAAAACCCAAGAGAATATTTTTATAGGTTATTCTCTATATTTCAATGGTAGTTGGGACCAAACCCTTCCTCTATTTACATTTTTTTCAAAAATATATTTCATCAAATCTTTCTGATGGAACCTTGTGATAACGCTATGGGATGAAATGTAGATCTCCAACATGATGGGATGAGGTTGGAGAAATAATATTATAATGACCTATGATTGTGAAAGAAATGGTAGGGAAGGCTAGTTCCATTCTGCAAAATGTCAAGGAACCTCAACGTCAGTAGAAAATTAATGCCAATAATTTATGACATGATCTTGAATTTAAGGATAGTGATATGGTGTTTATATGAATCTATCACTAGAATAATGTTATGATTTTCGAGAAGAAATGGAAATTAATCCCTATGAATATTGGTCTCTTTGATATTGTTGATTGTATTAGGATGGAAGACTATATATTGGATCCTCCTCTAAATATCTCTCAAGTGCGTGAGGTGTTCCATGTATCTCTCTAAAGGAATTACAGACCTATCCCTTCAGATGTATTAAACTTAGAGGCCATTCCACAAGAATGAGATCTTTCCTATGAGGAATAACTAATTGAAATTATGGATTGAATAGAGAATGTTCCATGAATAAATACCACTCACCTGGTAAACATTTTGTGGATAAATAAATAGTTAGAGAAAGATACGTGGGAACATGAGGATATGATAATGTTGAATTATCCTCTTTTCATTGTACCAGAATGATTAATTTTGAGAAAAAGTTCATTTTAATAGGGGTAGAATGTAACACCCTGAGTTTTTATAGACTATTTTTCTTAAATAAATTATATTTTTAATGATATATTCCACTGAACATTGTCAAATATTCCATTCAAATTTAATTGAATCAGCATACATTTCACGCAACATGGAATCAGCGTATATTATGTGAAGCACTAACTTGGCGTATGTTACATGCAACACTAAGTTTCTAAGAAACATCTTTTATTTTGTTATAATTATTTAAATGATATAATAATAAACTAACCATTAAACATAGTAATATTTATATTAGTAATTAATTTTAAAATATTTTTTAAATGTTTTTATGTCAATAAACCATATTGTTAATTAAAGAAAATAATTTTTCAGAATGTACATAAATGATATGAAAAAACCATTTTATCCAATTAATAGATTTTCATTTTCTCCTATGAAAAATGATAAATTTAATATTAGAAAAATTTTGGAAATATATTTGTTAAGATAAAATTAATTTATGAATTTGATATTTTTATATTAGTTTAGGATGATGTATTAGGATTTTGGTGAGAAATGTCATTTTTGGATGAATAATGAAAAATACTAAATTTTAATTCAAAACATATTTTTCATATATGTATTTATAAGGATAAATTATATATTTTTTTAATTTAATTAAAGTATAATTAGATTAAAATTTTATAAATTAATCTAATATAGGTCATTTTAATTCACATTGAAATTTAATATAATAACATACCAACATTTGATTGTTTTTACCTAAAAACCCCGTAGTGTTGTCTTATATACATAATTAAATTCTAATTAATTTCTATCACTTAGATTATTAGAATTTGGAAAAATTTATTTCATATTTGCATTTAGAATAATTTATAATTTATAAAATGTTAAAATTAGTTTTTGAAAAATTATTACTGAAAGTTGTTAAAATTAATAACAATGATTTACCTAAAATTAAGCTTAACAAGGGAATAAACATTATACTTAAGGAAAAAAATGACCATAAATTTTTCCAAAACCCATTTTTATTCATTATTCATATATTATCCTTTAATTTGTGATTTTTTGTTTGTTTTAAATGAAAATATTTATGTATACACGTGGGTACACCTATGCTTTTTTCAAAAATTCCAAGTATGTCCCCTCCCTTTCCTATTAATGGCTGCCACATATACCTATGTTTTAAACAACTCAAACCTCTTACATTAATTAAATATATTCTAAATAAACTTCCAAAAATCCCTCCATTCCCCTTTGAATCCTCTATTTGTGTATAAAACCTTCCAAGTATTCCCTTTGGTGGAAACCAAAAGGAGTTACCAGATTAAGAGGTAATGCCCACCCTCAAGTTCCTTTATTTTATTTTCTTTATCTACTATTTAATGTATTATTATTCCATGATTATTTAACAAAACCATTATCCTAAATATGATGAGTTTTTTTATATTAATTTTTTTACCTAAACTTACACACACATCGATCTAATGGGTAATAAACATTCTGTTTTTTGTGTACAGTGACAACCGCCTCACAAAACGAAGAATGTATATTTTACTTAACCACATATCATGGTGGAAACTATGATGGAAACATTATATATATATAATAAATATTATATACATTATGTCTTCATGATTATTTAATTCTTCTACAACACATATTTTTATACTTTCCCTTTTGTGTAAATATGATAATTTTGTTTGAGGAAGTGTGGACTACCACCCCCCTCAAAGTGGGGTGATTCATTCACACACTATATGGATTTTATGAAGTATGGTTTTATTGAAATTATATTATATATATATGATATAATAATTCTACTATAATAATTATATTTATATATGTACATAGATGTCATTTTTGATCTTCATTGCAATATGACCATTAAACAAAAAACTGTGCATGTATACGTATAGACTAGCTTCTATTAAAACAGTGTATTTCATTTCATAATTATATATTATATGGATTATTATAATAAAAATATAATTAATATATGTGATATATATATATAATTTATTACATTCTATAAATATGGATATAAGTGTATGGACCAAATATATAACAAATTAAGTCACATGCGAAGAACAAAGCAGATATTACCCGAAATGAAACACTAACATGGAATTTTTAACAAGAGGGTAATATAAAGTCTTAATAAAACCATATCTATTATTATATATATTAATATGGTTATGAATAATAAAAAACATATATCTTTTTTCTAATATTTTAACATGTGTTAAGAGAGTCAAGACACAAGGTATGGGGATTTCTAGTCTCACATTTATTTTTGTGAGATTTATCCTTTTTCACCAATAATCTTTTTTTTGTGGTGATTATACTGACCATAAATATATTATATGATTATTATCATTAATTTCAAAGTAATTTACATACATTTTATGATCTCACGTTCATTGGGTCTATGATTGAAGATTTACTAAATCTGAAAAGATGTTTTCACTCAATTTTCCTTCTTTAAGATAGTTGTCAGGTACTTCATGAACAATGTCTTCATAAATGTTATAAAATATTATATTTTATGTACATTTTCAAAGAAGGATGATTTTAAAATTTTTATGGTATTTATTCTTCTTTTAATAGTTTTCAATGAATTTTCAAATAAATATTTTTGAAGACATTTGCAAGCTTCTTTTATAAATTTGGATGGAAAATGTTTTTCAAAATGCTTTCAAGACTACTTTATATTTTTTAAAATAAAATGGTTTCCAACATGATTTTAAATATTTCACTGTAATTTTTCATTTTTTTCGTGAAAATTATTTTTAAAAGGTTCTATGTTTTAATTATCCTTTTTAAAGATTGACTGATATTTTCCTCAAGAAAGTTTTTTAAAATATATTTCTAAGTTATTTTCAATCTAAGATGAAATCTGTTGACATAACTCACGTAATTATAGAAAATGTCCCAATTTATCTATTCCTATTTTCTCTTGAATGATTTATGTTTTTAGGGAATGATTCTTATGACACCCATTTATCATCTGTGGGTTATATTATTTTTAAACCCACTCAATTTCATGGGTCGTTATTTGATAAAATTATTATAAAATTATCTATTTTACATATGTTAGGATGCAATGAGAAGTTATTTCTCCCCATTTAATTTCATTGGATTAATGATAAGACCATTATAAATCCCATATCATATTATGGATAATGATATAATGAAAGTTGTATTATCTTGTATCACATGTAAGAATTATTTTATTATGAGGTGAGTGGGACCTATATCTCCCCAGAATTAATAGGGTAAGATTAATATTTCATGAGATAATAATGTGAATCGGTTAGAGGGGTTTAATCTACTATGGGAATACGGGGAAACACAATCCCTTATAATTAAATGACTACACTAGGGATGGCGGTGTATCCCGCCCAGAAGTAGTTGTCAACATAAAATTGGAAGATGTGGAAACATGATCCACTATGGGAAGATGGCGAAACATGATCCCATATAGGGAATGGACTGTGACTATTTTTGGTGTTGTGTCCCTCCCAGTAGGTGTGGATCCCATGTTTTTCCTTGTTATGTTCTAGAAATGAGTCTTTACTTATAGGTATTGAAATCAGAGGTCTATGTATAAAAAAACTCAACGTCTTATTCCTATTGTATTATTTCATTACTTATGTTATTTATTTCATAAGGATTTGTGTCTTATGAACTGCCAAAATTTATGCTAGTATTAATGTTTATGATATTCAATTTATAGGGTATAACCTTTTAATGTTATGATCACATTCTCATACCCCTACCCTCATATTTATGCATACATGTCTCCAATGTTTACCCTTACTGATCATCTTATCTCTCCCATTTTTATGTTTCTTTCCCAAGGTTATGAATATATGTATTAATTATGATGTGTCTAAAAAGGTTTTTAGACATTAATTACCTATTGGGAGAAAATTTATTATTCTTATGTACCTTTTTTCATTCTTAAGTTTTCTGAGACACTAGACCAATATGGTTTGGGGCATCTATTTGTTTAATGCTTTAAGTATTCTGGAATATTTTTGTAACGTTAATGAATAACAATCGAGGGTCTCTATATCCTCTCTAAAATTAAGTAAAATTAAATAGAAAGAGGACACAATAATGTTTTTATGTTCAGTCTCAAATTGTATCTACCCCCATTAGGTTATTAGTTAAGGACACCAACCACATATTCATCACTATAATCATAAGAGGTTACTACAAAAAAATTATTCATTATTATAGGGTCTCATTATTATATCTAAAGTATGACTTGATGAAATATTTCACATTTACTTTCTACAAAATAGATTACACAACTACAATACAAAGACCTATTCTGAAATATTAATGGTTTTAAAAAAACTTAGAAGTGTTTTTATTTTGAGATTTCAAGATAAAAAAAATATCATATGAAAATATTCTGAAGAAATCCACCTGATAGGTTCTTCATCAAATTTTGGATCTTGAATTCCCACTATATACATCTCATAATATATTCCAAATTGTATTTATATTAAATAAAAAAAAATTAATATCATATTTATCAATTGAAAAAAATTCCCCAAAATGTGTTGCTTCGTGAATTATTGTCTTCACTCAGATACCATACTGTATACAGACTACAAAAAATTTTATTTCTTTACAAGCATGATATAGAACTATGATTGAAAAAATATTTTCTCATAATATTAACTAAATCAAAAATTATAAGAAGTTAACACATTTTTATCATGTTAATTTTCATAAGCACACCCATACATTTATAGGCGTCAATATTGTGGTTATTAAACCATTTATCCCATGAAAAGTTTTTATTCATGCAAAAACAATTTAATGTGGTTCACAACTATTAAAAACCATTATCCATAAGGAATATACACTATATTGAATTGGTATTATATATGCATATAATTTTTATCCACAAGGAATGATTAAAGATTCACTAGGTACAAAAAGCATCAATCCTCAGTTCTCAAAGCACTGCCACAAATTGATATTTTATTGGCTTCCACATAAACTAATTTTATGGAAAATAAAACCTCAAACCAGTAGAATAACCCATGTGGAATCATCTTAAACAAAGGATTTTAATCTATTAATCATCATCACCCTAAAATAAAATGTAGGTCATCTACAAGAGAGCTTCACTGTGAAGCATCATCACCCGAAAGAAAATAAAATGACGGATTTCATTTTCAATTGATCATTATATTTCTTACCCCCCAAGAAGAAACATCTTGGACGACTCAAATTAAATGTTCCATGAACTATTATTACAGTTGACATATCATCCATCACATACCTTCCTAAATGTAACAAAGAATTTTATTTGTTTTGGTCATTCATTCATAGACAGATTTTGAAATCTCAAATATATATAAGAAGAATAGGCTTGGAAGTTTAGTGTTTTATAGATTCATCATTTGGAAAACCTCATCCACAAAGGGTTTTATAGTGAAGGCACATACGTGGTAGGATGAATAAATTCTCTCATGAATAATAGATGATAAAAATTTAAAATAGAGAACAGAGAAGATGAAAAACATTGTATCAATAATTTTAATGATTTGGAAACAATACATGTATTGCATTGTCCCACATTAGTATAATCATATTCCAGGATGAAAATATATCAAAAAAACGACGCCTTTGACCTTCCAAAAGTCATGAACCCCATACCATCATGTCTTCTAGCATGGTGGTGCCTCGTATTCTCTTATGGTTTTATGCTTCAATCTTAGTCCATGCATGGTTGTAGGCTCTATTAACACTCATGGACATTACTTATGAGAATTATGCCACTCATATTCTAATCAAATACTACTCCATTGTTTGTGGTTGACCTCTAGGTCCCATATGTTCCCATTTTTTACTGGCATAGGATTCCATGGTTTTTGGCCAAATATTTTATTTAATGAAACCATAAAATACAATTACCAAAATTATTAGTATAATGAAATATAATTCCATGTCTTCTAAAAATAAAATTACAATCCAAACAACTCATCGTGTATTAGTATTTTTTAATAAAAGTAAAAACCCCATAGAAAAATAATTTATCAACTAAGATTAGAAAAAATTTATTGTGACATTAAAAAATAAAAAATGACTCTACAAGAATGGAATCATATTCCATATAATGAAGAATTTTCTAATAGTAACATCCATTTTTATAAGATGGATCTATAACAATTATTTGGGAATCATCACTTCATCCATACAAATTCACTAGACATATACACTTCATACATTCCCAATAAAATCATATTGACACATATTGATATAAAATGAAACACTTATTTTAAACATATATAATGAATATATCTCTATAAATATAATATATGATTCTTAAAAATATAGTAAAATAATTTTTTTTAAAATTACATAAATTTTCATATTAAAAGTTAGTTGTTTTTGTGGACAATTATTTATATTGTAAAATTTGGAGTTGTACATTTGAATGATACTTTATAATAGTTATCATTGTAAGTTTTTATAGATATTTAGAATGACCAGATGATATATAAAAGTAAAATATTTGTAAAATCAAAAAAATTATTTCATTTCTCTATTTAATTATGTTTTCGTGACACATGAATGTTTCTTCGTGATTTATTAATGAGTAATTTTATAATTTTTCTAGAAAATAATATGAAACATGATATTAACATCATTAATTTTGTGATGTTGACCAAATTTCAGTTAAAATAAAATAATTTAACTTGTGTATGAATAACTTTTTTTGATTGATGATAACTTATGATTGGAAGAAAATCAACTCAAGAAACATTTTTTGTTTTTTGTAGTCCTAATAGAAGTAAAAAAATAAATTCCTTATGATATAAATTATAACATTTTTATATCTAGACAATGTGTGATTAAATTTTGAATAAGTACGAGAATGAAATTCACATTAAAAGGAGTCCCATTAAAACATTTTTCACATAACTCAAAATTATTGAATATTATAAATGATATATATAAAGTTGAGTAGTTGGAAATCAATAATTGATTATTAAAGAATCATAGAATACTAAATCAAGACCATATCAAGTATAGTTCTTAATTACATGGATTAGAATATTAATTCTCATGGGAAAGGATAATATTTTTTGGGTAATTTTATTCAAAAACATAGTAGTTAATTATTGAGAGTGAAAGATACTAGATGGAGTATTGGGATGTTAGTTGATGATTTTATGGATATAAGGAAAGAGTTAGGGAACTATAATATAAGATTGTACAATTCTTTTTTATATATTTATTGATTTATTGAATTAGGAATAGGTGATCAAAGAGAATAATTGAGTAGAGAGGACATTTGAGAAATATACGGGGAACAATAAGAATATTAGTGAAAGAGAAAGGGGGATGGAAAATATCCCAATAGAGAATATTTAATTGTAATTTATTATTAATTATTAGTTGTTCATATTATTAAACTCTATATTTTTAGGTTTTTTAAGAATAAGTGTTTCTAAATTTATTTTTCAAAGAATAAAAAACTGAATTTATTTTTTCCTATCCTAGCTAATGTTTCATCATGATTTTCTTCATTCATCAAGGGATTTCACTAATTATATTTTCCATTTATTCATGGATGATAAATTTATGGTTTTATTCAATGAATAACTATTTTTTTAATTATAATACATTTTCGTTTCACTATTATATTTAAACATATATTTTTAAATAATTAAAATAATGGTATTGTGAAATACTTTCTATCTATTTTTTCATTTAAATTATTCTAGAGAATTATTTTTATTAGGTAATATGTACTAATGGTTTTTGAATAATGTATATATATCATAAAAATAATGAAATGATGTACTTTAAATAGATATGGTTGATTCTTATCTTCTTTATGTGAGGGTAATTCATTCTTTGATGTTTTTTTAAAAAAAATTAATTATTCATGAAGAGCTTATAAAAAATGTATATTTTAATGATATATTGATTTTTTTAGCATAAAGTCCTCATATATTTTTACAAAATTATCATTAAACATAATGAAGGAATATAAATTATTTTCATCAAATTATATTAGTATAGTCCTTACTATTTCATATATTCTTCCCACATTATCATCATTTTAGCTATTCTGACACATTCTATGCATGTTATCTATTTAGTAAATGTTTCACTTCCACTAACATATAAATCATCATTTATAAAAAAAAATTAGTATAGTTTTTAATCATAATACGTTACTTCCCTATGGATATGAATCTTATTAACTATAATTATTATTTAGAATATAATTTTAAATAATAATTTTCATCGATTTTGATGATGAGTTTTTTTATAAAAATTGGCAACATTTCAAGGGAATGTTATTTTTTTAAAAAAAATAAAACTAAACAAAATAGTGTATAATAAATAATTCTTTGAATCTTGATTTTATCTAGTTCATGGAATACCAATTCAATAAGGATCTTTTTTATATTGGTGATATTGAGGTAGTTGGTTTGAAAATATATTTTAACTTACTCATCAATTTTTTTGACTTAAAAGAAAATTATTAAACAATTTTTTAAGGAAATATTAAATGTTATTTATTCTAGGGATCTAATTTTAGAATAAATTTTTAGATATAGTTATCATAGGAAAAAAGTTTCATTAAATTATAAATAATTTTTTATAATTTGATAAATGAGTATAATTGAAGTCATTGAACCTTATTTAATGAAATTTTACCTCTTAATAGAAATATTTTAGAATCCTTATAGTCCCATTAATGTTGAGGAAGGAACCACATATCCAAATCTTGAAAAATTAAGACTCTAAACAGTTAATTTTTGAGCTTTTTAAGGTGGAGTTTTAGATAAATATCATTGATTATTTTTAAAATAAAGATATTTGATTTCATTCTGAATAGGGAATTATGTAATTCTCACCTGATTTTAAAATTGATAAAAATATGGATGGGTAATTATAGTTTACATCTATTGATCAATAGTCATTTCAAACAGAAATTGAAAATCATCTTATAAAACAACTTTTAAAAACATATCCATTGTCATGTTTGTATTATATAATTGGTGCTTCCAAATAAAGATAATTGTTTTTAGCATCATTCCATTACTTTGAATTATCCAATAAATTTCTACCCCTTCAAGGAATACAAAAATGCATCAAATCTAAGTCAAAATTGTTGTGGATAAAGTTTCTTATAATAATTTCATGAAAAATATTAAAGGATAATTTTATGTTATGTATGTATTCATAGACTACCCAAGAGGTTTAGATGACCCAATAATATTTTTCGAAGAAAATAAAAGGATCCATACATAGGAGGGTATTTATGGATAAAAATTGACACAAATAAAGTCATTATTGATAATTTCATAAAAAAATTAAATTTGTTGAATTTAAATAGATTATCACATGTGAAGAAACCCTTGGTTCAATAAATAAAAAAATATTATGTATTTGAAATAAAATATATCACATTTTGGTACATCTACACATTATTTTTGTATAAGTATCATATCCTACAGACATATTATCTAATTTGATTTGGAATATCTAATCTAGTGGACCAAATTTGAAACACATTCATTAGTTCCAGAAAAACATTACTCTATCATCGTAAAATTTGTTTCTTAGATACATCTTATTGGTTATAAATTATTATATTATATTATTGACTATGTATACTCTTCTATAGTATAATATTAGGAAATACATGATGTGATTGTATTTTTATAGATAAAATTGATTAGTATATTTAAATTCAAATTATTCACTAGTATAAAAGTATCACTATAAATTTGATCATTTATATTGAAGTTTTAAATGATGAACCATGGATTCATAACACTATTTTGTGATGAAAATCAGGTTGATTTGGCTGCTATTGCCTATTTATATGTTTTTCATGGTCATAGTTGTGTGTATTTTTATATTTAATTTTTTTATTCTTTTACAGTCTAAAATATATTTTTGAATTTGTGATGAATTTAAGAAATAATATAATTTCTAGATTTAATGTGACTCTTTTATATGATTTTGACATTTAAAATAAAATTCAATTTTAGTTTTTTTATTATTCAATTTATTTTAAGGTTCAACATTGAATACAAATATTGGATTTTACATCCAATGGAAGTGTCTTCATAAGTAATTAATAGTATTTAATGTAGTATAATTAAAATTTCAATTAATTTCCTTCAAAATTAAGGATTCATTATGACCAAAATTCTTTTGTAATGAATATAAATAATTCATCAATTTAATGATTAATTTTATATAAATTTTTATTAGTCATTTATTCTTAAAAATTTATTAAATTATATTAAAAAAATCAATGATTTATAGTATACAAATTTTCATGGGTAAATTATGGGAAGAAATTTTAAATTTTCAATGTAATTTGAACATAAATATTGGTGTTAAATTTATAAACATTTTCCAGAATTGGTCTAGGAAATGAAATATTAATATTGTTTAAGCGTTGCGTGTGGAAAATGATGGATGATTTATAATTATTCTAACTCATTATTTACAAATTTTATCCACACATCAATCAGGATTTGTGATTATATATACTAACTTTTAATGTCATTTGTATAATTATTAGTAGTTTCTTTTCTCACCATACAAAAAAAATATGGGTCGAAAGATAATTTTAATAAAAATGAGAATGGTAAAATTTCCTAGAAAATATTTAATTTAACCACACTATTATAAATTTAAAACCTCCTTTTTGAAAAATTTTTATTTCATGATAAAAATTATATATTTTCTAACAGAAATTTTAATTTGGGAATAATATTTTTTATTATAACATATTTTTTGAAATAATAATAATTTTAGATAAATTTAAAATTTTATAGAAATTTTGAATTGTTTTGTACAATAAAAAATTGATCAATTGTGGTGGAATTGGACGTGGTTGTATTTTATAAATGTTAGAACATAATTTTTTGAAAATAAAACTATATTGTTTCTATGACTAATCATATCATTTATTAGAATATTATTCTATCATGTTCATTATTTTATAGAAATAGTATTCGTTGAATATTTATGGGAAAATTTTACTTTTTTTTGAAAAATTGATGAATTATTGGTTTGTAAAATTTAATATATTTCAGGGAATTATTTGTATTATTTTGGAGAACTTTTGTTCAATACTATCTTGTGGATGACTTCTTTCTTTTGAAAAAATATATTAGTGTATAAATTATTTTTTTGCTATATGATTTAGAAAATTCAATTACTGATACTTAAAATAAATGTTTGATATTTGAAATTCTATATTAATTTGTACTATCCTTTTCAATTAAAAACAGGGATTTTTATATTTCAATTAATTTTCATATTGTAAATTTCTGCTAATATTTGACTGATACATATAAGTGAAATAATGATATTAAAAAGTAGCATCTTTTGATATCACAATAAATAATATCCATGAACGTTGTCAGTTTCATTTATGAGAGGTACTTTAAAATAACTCTATATGTTTAAGAAAGATGTATTCTACAAGAGAATACATTCTCAGGTCAATTGAGATTAACCCATATGATATTAAATCAAAATTTTGGGGCTCACTAAAACTTATGTATGATATGTCTAGAATAATATAAAGATAAAATAATTTAATTGTATATCATATAAAATTATATCATTTTTTAACCTAGATGATGTTAGATTAAACTGGAAATTCATAGATGATTTCAATATTGACACAAAAGGGTGTTAGTAAATCCTTTCCATAAAATACCTAAATATTATTTTATGGGACTAAATTCAATGAGCATGAGTACTGGGAATAATTTTAAATATTTTTTTATTTTCAAGGAAGATTGAATAAATCTAGGATCATGTTCTCGTGTTTATTAAATGCAGTTAGATCAAGATTTACATGGAGTAGAATCATATTTTTTTGGGTTTTTTTGAGTCAATATTATGGTGATGGTGTATATTTAAGGCTTCTATGTGGATATTCTTTCTGTAAGGTAATTTTTTATGGTTATGAGGAAAGTGTATTAGATTTTTTAATTGGATTGGGGGATAAATTTTGAATGGAATTTATTATGTTCTATGAGGTAAACGGGATATAAGAATATCTTAGATAAAAGATAAATTAATATAAATATAGGGGCAGAAACAAGAATCCTAGAGATAGAGATGGATGATAGGGGAAATCCCTTGAATGAGAAGATTTTATATAGAATTTATAATTCATTCTTCATTATTATTATTAAATATTGCCTATTTTTTAGTATTTGTAATATTGGTACATAATTTTCATTAGAAAATTTTGTTTGAAATATATTTTTTCAATTTAATTTCCCCAATCATGTTTTCTTATGATTGTCTATCATTATTCCTAGTTTCTGGCTTAATGTTTTTGTTTATTTTTTCCTCCAACAATAAAGTGATTGGTATAATTATAGAATATGTGTTTATTTGAGGAGGAAATATTTCTCATAACCCAAATATATTTATATATTGATAGATAAAGTAATTATATTAATGTTAAGTGTGAATTTTGTTTCATCCCCCCCCCCCTCACCATTCACATCCTCCTTTGTAATCTTTTCTATAATCTTCTAAATACTAATAGGTGATGATTGATGGATACATAACCAATAATGAATCTACTAAATTATATATAATGGAATCAATTTATTCTAATTTTCACTGGGAAATAATAATTGATTCTCTCTTTTATTTGGAAAATAAGTCTTCATCGCAAGTGAATAGAATAATGCTATTTACTATGTGATATTGATGTCATATAACATCATTTTTTATAATATTTTTAACAATTATTATTATACATACATTAAGAATAAAAAAATATTCCTTAATATAAAGTACTATGTTCATCCCTAGTTCATCTTTTCATTACACATTTATACATTTTTTTATGTTTCTACACCTTCATAATATTATCATAAAATCATCAATATATTAATTTTATCAAATACACATAACCATTTCCAAAAATTAATTTCCTATTTTCTATTTAATGATTTAATTGTTTAAATTTTTTTAATAATAGTATCACATAATCATCATTCCCTTTGGATACTTCCATTCATTAATATACAAGATAGGTATAGTTACAGATTAAATATTACTTTTATATACTCTTGTGATGATACTCTAGTTATATGTGTTAGCTAAAAATATAACCATGAACATATAATGGATTTTACATCATTTCCCATGTTAGTTTCAACCCATTTCTACCCTTTGGGCCATATATGTAATGTGATTAAATATTATCATCACCTAGGGTCATCGTCTGAATAAATTATCATGATCACAAGATTTCACAATTATAAAAAAATGGGATGACTTGAATAAGTATGGGTATGGGCATCAAACAAAACCAATATTTTTTATATTAATTTCCCAAGGGGACAAAAAAGAAACATTTTACCGAGAAAATAAAAAATGTGACATGATTAAACAAATAATCCACTTAAAAAATATCTAATAAAAAGAGATAAAGTAGCTGATCATGGATATTATAATTAAATAATTGGTTCTTAATGTAAACAGACTCTATTTATTCATGTGAATTCATAAATTAAATATTAAAAAAACGTTGAATCATTATATTTTCCTTGGGGAATATATTTTTTTAATAAAAATAATATAGAATAGCAATATAAAAGAATTTATTTACTCAATTATTCATAGAAACTAAAAATATTCATACACTATAGAGAATGAGTAATAAGATATTGGTGATTTTTTAATTTTTTTCATATAATGATAGGGGACCATATATTCCTCAGTAGATAGATTTCACGGATCATTAAATATGATTTCATAGTATTTCATTCCCTACTTCTTCAATTTTATATTTTACTATGATTTCTATCTCATGTTCTTCTTATTGGTTTTTTGTTGATTGATTTTAATTGAAATTTCATTTATTGAAAACATTCGTTCTTTATTTTATATTATGCATCCAAAATGTAAATATTTAATTTTTATAGGGGAACATTTAAATAAAATTTTGTTACAAATAGAGAGTGTGGACGCTTAGACTTGTCCCTGAAAATGAAAATATGTTCACTATATGATTGAACTAAGAATGGCTGTAACTTTTTAATCCTAACATGTCAATTTTTCACTTGAATAATAGAATACAAAATATAGATAGGATAGTGTACAATTCTGAAACCCTACATATTTTTCATTGATAACAAAAATAATTTATACTTTAAACCCCATATATTAATCAAATTTTATTACAGAATTAAAACAAGCATCCCCATTGATGGAAAAATGATCCAAATACTTAAGGTCAATATGGGAATATTATGATGTCCTACATCGTCCTTAAAATAATGAATAATAGATTTAGGGATAATTTATTTGTAAATTATGGGGGTTACCCATTATTTTATAATAATCACTAAAATGATATTAGAAGAAGTGAATAATATTCATTTCTAATTTCTATTTTATCAAAACTATTTGGAAGTAAGTTCCTCAATTTTAAAAAAATTACATTTTTATCTCCCCATAATTTCTAATTATTCACAATTATCTTATCACACTAGAAACATCAATGCTATATTTTATAAAAAATAATATTATCCGAGCTAACATTACATTTAAAATTTATTAGTCTCTATAGAGAGGGTCTGATTATTAATAGTATGTATTCCACATTGAACCCTTGTATTTTTTTGGGATAATTGTATTTTGTACTTCTGATGAATTAAATATTTCATTTTCTTGAACCATTAATGTTAAAGGGTTAGATGGGTTTAGTTTTTTTAAACATGAAAATCATAAAAAAAAAAATTCAATGTTATAGTTATTAGTAACTTATAACGTAATCATTTTTATATTTGTTCTTTGTTTACATTATATATTCCACTTTCATGAACCATCATGGAGACCCTGGTATACTAATACCCATATATGGATCAGAAATAGCTTGAAGGGAATACTCAACCACCACAGGTAGGTGACTAGCACCTCACATCATCATGAATCACAAGGGTATGATTTTTCCACACAAATAAATCGGAAGTCAAAAGATACAAGTCAGCATCAAAAGAATCCTTAAATATGAAATACCATGATCAAATAGGTAACATAACACGCAAATAGTAAATAGTCAAATGAAACTATATATATTGATAAAAAGTACAGAAAACCATGGAATATGTGTATCAAATTTCTACGGGCCACCTCCATTAGTCCAGGTCCCGCAAATCAAGTAGGCACATCTCCTCTAGGAAGTTATTTTAAATTTTTTTGTTATGGAAAAAGATAATATATAGACAAGAAAAGTAAAATGTATGATGTGAGATAAATATCTCATTTAGCTCTCACCAAACGCTCCAAAATAAATTCCATAATAATTAATCCATTTATTCATTCAATTTAAATAAATTAGGTTATGGCATGGAATTTACATATTTTTTTAAAAAAATAATTCTTAATTAAAAAATATTATAGATATATTATAAAATATTAAATGATTATTTTATATTAAAAATTTAAATAAATAAATTTTCTTGATTCAAAATGTTAACTAATCAGTTGAATGAAACTAACAAATCAATCATATCATAAAACCATGTAATTATCCCTAAAGTATGTTTTATTAAGAAAATATAATCCTCACACTTCTTACCCAATTATCTCTACTAATTGTTTGAACAGTTACCTTAAAATGGGATATCAGGACTCAATTAGACGTCGAAGGGATCATACCATAGTAAGGTTATACTAGTGTTATCACCGTCAATCCAATTATATGGGTTTATATACCAGTGTTAATTTCCTAATTTCCCACTAACAACCAATTCTCACTGGTACTTCAATCAATATATTAATAAATGGGGTGAAACTCAATCATTTCAATTTAATAATATATATAATTTCTTAATTTAAAACATCACTATCACATTTTGAAGAAAAATCATTGGATCTCATCAATTTGTGTCTTTTCAAATCATTTTTTAATATCACGAAATTTTTTTGAGTATCAACATTCATTCCATTGAATTCTTAAAATCATGAAATCATTCCTAAATCTATCGAAAATTTTAAATTCATATGAAATTAGGTTATTATCACATTTTCAAAGAAATTTTTGAAATCAACCATCAATCATCTCAAATATTTGTTTTTAAATAATATGAAAACACATATTTAACCCATCAATATATTTAAATTTTCAGTATTAGTTCAAAATTATATTTATCAACCAACATTTAATCAATGATCTAATCAACTCCCACAATAATAAATGACAATAAAGAATGAAGGGGAATGGAATCAATAAATAATTTCAAAATTAAAATCCACCAAGATAAAACAACTATTAAATTTGAAAATCATGATATGAAAATATTGTAAAATAATTATAGTGGAAGGAAGGAGAATCCCATTAAAATAAAACTAAATGGAGATTAAATGCCTAACTACGATGCTCAAGAGGGCTGGGGTCTCTCACTACACAACAGAGAATTCATAGATCCCTCATAAAGAGTTCATGTAGACTTAAAAATGACATTAGACAATAATAACACATAAACTCCCTATGAATGAGGTATTTAACTCATAAATCATTCATATATAGTTTAAGACAAACCCCATAGAAGATACATTGACAAAATATTCTGATTAGGTTAAAAATATTGAGTGAAAAATTTAAAGCATTAGTTCATATTTTATGACATAAATCATTTTTTCCTCTATCTATTTTCATGGCTTATTACTGTAAAAAAATTACATATTAAAATAAATATTTATCGTTTAAATTTCTTCTATTAATGGTTCCCAACAACAACTTGCTGCATAACCGCTTGTAAATCTTCTAACTCAACCCATAAACACTGTGCACCCTCTAAAAATATTTAAAAAATTATAAAAAGACTAAATTAATTCAAACATAAATCCCCAAATATTATATCATTTTACATGAAAAATGTCTCTATACCTGATCCAACATTCCCTTTATTGGGTATAATAAGAGATAAAAATAGATCGTAACATTAACTATGATTTTAAAACCTCCCCGCCCTTATAAAAACATTATATCCCCTAAAAGATTAAAAAATGGATTCCATATTAAATATATGTGGCCAATAAAATCGCTTTATTTCCCCATTATCTTATATATCTTGGTAATTAGAACCATTATTCAATAGTTCATTCATCAAAAATATCATCTTCACATAAAGAACCTCTATATCAGAATAAAAAACCATAACAGGTTGCTCAGTCACAAATAAATTTTGTTCAATGTAAAAATCTTCCTAGCATCGGATATGGAAAGGATCATGATTACACATTTAATATTCAGTACAGGAAACACATTTTTTATTGAATACAGTTCCATAGGATATCCCAAATGCTCAATAAATTTCCCCACCTTATTAGTCTCAAAACGGCCAATAAACCATTGTGCATAATGTTCCTATTTTCCAAGACAACAGTTACACAACCAAGTTGAAACTATTTATCACACCATTTTACCTATAATAAACTCCATCTTTCATTAATTATTATCATCATATGATTTTTATCGATTCTACATTGTCATAATTCTCTTATGAATCAACTGATTCATTGATTGTGTATTTTGGATCATGTGTAGTCCAACCATTGAAACTTAAAAACACTCCAATAAAACAAATATATATCTACATGGTTGGAACAAAAATGCATAAAAAGGACACCTTATAGTAGTATAAAAGTATATATTTATTTAGGTAAAATCATGAAGTCACATATAGATATCCCAATACACACTATAGCCAAGACGTAATCACATAGCATGTATTCATTAATCAATATATATTTATATATCTGGACACCTTCATATAGATGATATATTGATTAGAAACATACTTATGTTTCTAATTCCACCTGGAGGAATCTTTGAATAAGACAATTAAAATATGTAACCCTATTTTATATTATAATATAAGGAACTTTATGAAAACAAAAAATGTACTTTTAATAGATACATCCAAACTCATTAATATTGGTTGTGTCTCAAATGGGTTTAAACTGAGATAATTTGGATACCTTATCAATCACCACCCATATTACATTCTTCCTCAAGGGTTATATGTAATCATAATCAAAAATTTCATACAAATATCATTCATGTTCTATGTTGGATATGGAAGTGGATGAAGAAAACAATATTATCTATTATGCTCGACATTAATATACTGACAAGTATAAAAAATAAACCATATCATTGAAGTCTCATAACTGACCTAGATAGAATAATAATATATTTATATCATAGAACATATTTGTGGTTCTATAATTCACTACCAACAGGGAATAATGGAGATCCCACATTTCATTTATCTATCTTGGAAATGGAACGATGTACATGCTACATAAGTGGAAAATACCATCATAACGAAACAACTAGTCACTAACTCCATCCCAATGATAAAGTGAATCCTTAGTTATGATGAATTAATTATTCCATTGTTGTTACTGGAGAATCATCTCAATAAGAGAGGATTACAACTAAGTATTTTTCCAAAAAAAAATCAGACACATTCTCCTAAAATCTCAAATGCAAATGAGTAAGGAGATCCCTTAGATTCAAATCTTATAATTATTCTTTCGTGGAAAATGTTTGGAGTTCATTTATCAAAGCATCATATATTAAATTACCCTTATAGGGGTATAAGGAATGTTGAAATAAAAATATTGAAGAAGCTCTACCAAATTCCTATGTTGGATATTAAAATATTTTTGAGGGAATTTTTTATTTATAATTTTGTCGATTGAATAAATGGGAAACATTTTGTAGAAAATTAAATGTTCCAACTCTAAATAGCATGCATCAAAACATAGATATAAACATTATGGGTTGGATAATTCATCACATATAAAAAAAATATATTAGGAACTATAGGATACCATGTCATCTCTCTACATATACATGCAACCCAAACCCAAACCTAAGGATTAAAATTATTATAAATAGCCTTACCTTGCCTCTATAAGAGTCAAAACTAATGTATAATTCAACATATGACTCATTTTAATGAAATAAGTTTCAGTTTTGTTATCCCAAATAGACCTTACTCCCTTTTATGTGACAGTGGTCATCAAATGTGTCATCTTCTAGAAATTTATAAAGAGGATGTGGTAATACACTACCAATTCCATGAATCCCCATATTTGAAAAACATTACATGGTTTATCCCATTTCATTAAAGATTCAAATTTATCTGTATTAATTGAAAAACCATGTTTTTAGGAAATGTGTACCATGAAAATCAATCCTCAAATACAGAAATTTCAGTTCAAAATCATCACAAAGATTTAATTATTTCTTAATATTTCTATATCTATTCTAAAATAACACACATAACCCTCATCTGTTTGAGTGTAAACTGTGGTATTTCCTTAAATACTACAACTAACAAGTTAATGAACATATTAAATATACTATTAAAAAATACAAAAAAACTATAGGGACATTTGTCAGACAAAATTGCATACCAAGATTCTCTTCATGTGTACACATACTCTTGAAGTCAGTCTTCTGAATGAATGATTATTGATTTCACAAACAATGGAAACTAGATAAAATGTCAATATTTTATAACCACTTCACCAATTTCATTTATCCAAATAGGTAATTAATCAATGGTAATGTATACTTTTTCTTCAACTTATATTTGTTGATTGTTTAGTGATAAAACCAATGGTGATGTTTCATGTCATATTTTTCCACAAAGTTAACCGGAGACAACTAAGTTGACACACTCTAGCATATAAAACATTTTAACAATTAAAAAATTCAAATTAGTATTAAGCTAATTATTTTACACTAGTAACATATGGTAATAAGGGATAGACACTAGCTACATTATAGGTACTAACTAAATGGAAAACGTCAACTACCATACCATTGATAAACCAAAATATTCAACTGAAAATACATTGGGAAACTCAGTGTAAAATTAAGGGAGGTCATTAATAAATGATTCTCACTCCATATATAATTAAAAATCATATTAACATAGATATAATTGAAATATAAGGTTTGTATATACTCAACCATGGGTGCAATTCTCTTAGAAGAAGACAACACAACCCCTTGGGCATAGTAAAGGAGACCCACTCAATGTAAAAGTTAATTAAGACCTTATTGAGAAATCATAAAGTCCATTCTAAAAATCATGTCAAAAGGTTTCATATTGAAAATTATAAAATTATAGCTAATCTAAATTAATGATAGTGAGAAAACAGTATCGGTAAATTAAAGACCCTTCTTACTCATTATTCTTAAGGGCTTAGTAATATCCATCTTATATGAAAAAAAGAATGTCTGAAGGTATAATCGGTTCACTAAATGATTCAATATAAATGAGAGAGATATAAAAGATTTAAATGAATAAGCTACTAGATATGAATCTAATGTTATGGTTCCTCTTATAGACACAAATCATGCATCTACTTCCAATGTAGACTCTTTTACTATATGAAGAAGATTGTATTGGGAAGAATGTTGTTGAAAACCGTTAGTTCTTGAATAATATTATTATTCCATTGTAATTTTCAGTAATGATGAGCCCAATATACTGAATGAGAAAGAAAATATTTAGATTAATATCAGTATTTTTTGAGTGACCATAAGAACTATAGATCATTGGTGCCTCAGTACACACTAATTTCAAGTTCCCCACCATTCCATAATGAATGGAAGTTAGTTAGCCTCTTATAAGAACTATAGGAGTTATGGATTATTAATTAAAACTAGAACCACAAAATGAATCATTAGTATTTATATATCCATTATAACAACTCATAGTTTTACCTATTATGTAATAATTAAGTCTTATTAAACATAACGTACCGTCCAAA
Organism: Viscum album; assembly: GCA_963277665.1. Taxonomy (NCBI): domain Eukaryota; kingdom Viridiplantae; phylum Streptophyta; class Magnoliopsida; order Santalales; family Viscaceae; genus Viscum; species Viscum album. The sequence continues at coordinate 1,953,477,909 of OY728127.1, read as the reverse complement.
AAATTCTCAATCATCATTACTCTATCAAACTGTTTAGTATAATTGGTGGGCATCAGTGACACAAACTGTGATCAACTATTAGTTTGGAGGCCCATATAAGTCCTTTAATTCCTAATATTCTCTTTTAATACAACCATATGGGAATGATGAACATATTTTACAAGATGGTTCACATATTATTTGCTGGTAATGTCATGCTACAGAAGGTTGAGGAACTCTATACACATCTATAAATCCATAGATTTTGGATAGAACTAATCAGTGGAAACAAATATATTGTATTTAAACTCTAAGAAATATATATTCTTCACTATCATAATAAAATATAACCACTTTTAATGGGTCCTTATTCATAAAGGTTGCACATGGCATTTTTAACAAATCAGGATTTCTAAAAATTCAAACAGAAAATCAATCTTTTAAAAATCAATCCTAAGCCTATTGAGGATTACTCAATCATTGGAATAATTTTGGTTTATAAATGTCAAGACCCATCCCCTGGGGCCCGTACCATGACTACCCCAAGCCCACCTTCTATAGGACATAGTTTCGAGACTAGCACTAAAGGCGTAATTCCCTAAAACTAGGAAGTCATTTCCTTTATATCATAAAAACGTAGACAATAGAGTACAAGATGGAAGAAAAAAACTAAGTATAAAATATATAAAAAAATAGTGATAAAAAGTAAAATGGGTTGGAAATACAAGCCCAACTGTAATGTACAAGAATATGAAAGTACAAGTACTGGAAAAAGGGAAAACAGCTCATGTATCATCCACTGGGAAATTCTACCTGATGGGTAGGTACATATAGCCTCCGCATCACTCCACATCTGTCTGTCAGATCCATGTACTGTCATGCCCTGTGGTCCACCTTCGGGTACCATCAAGTCCTGGTACACTCAGACTCGGCCAGCGTTGTCCATCGTCTGCATCCAATAGAATGAGGTGCGGGCATACCCCGTGCATGGGTGACTATAACGATACACTATAGGGACCCCGAGACCGTCAAGGTCACAAAATCCAAAAAGGATAAACCACACTGTTTAAATTCAACATATAACCCCAATTAGGTATATTCCCATACATATACCTATGTTATCAACTAATAAATCTCAATCATTAGAAAAACACAAAGTTACTGAATCACCTCACACAAGTATACAACTTTTGTTTATAGTTGAGATGATCAGATGTAGACATTGAATCATTTATTTTATCGAACCCACAGAGGATCCAGGAATAGAAATTAGAACATTCAAACCCTCGCATGATCTAGGAACAGTAATCATAGCAGTCAAACCCTCACAGGATCCAAGAACTATAGACAGAGCTGTCAAACCCACATAGGATCCAAGAACAGTTGTTAGAGCAATCGAACCCACACCGGATCTAGGAATAATATTCAGAGCTGTCGAACCCAAACATGATCCATGAACAATGATCAGAGGGCAGCCAACCACAGGGTTTCTGCACAATGTACGCTTGATTCTGGGAGGGTCCTCTCCTCAAGCCAGGTGACGATACATAAACTACCACGAAGTCCCATGAAATGTATCCCAAAGGTCTGCCAATTCATTGGGGTCTCGACGCAATAGATGATGCACCAATCAGACACCTAGTCTATGAGTTATTAGTGTTTTAGTCCCAACGGCCCGGGTGGATTTGTGCATGATCCAAACTGATCGTATCTCAACTACTCCCCGAACTCTAGTGGGGTATACTCAATGGGACCCTCACGATACTTTTATTCCAGAGCCGCTGATGGTTCATCAAACGGACGTCTGGTGATAAATATATGGCCAAAAGAAAGTAAAGGGGGTCATAGTGGGCCTCGGTCTGGTCCGACCCGGTCGGACCGACCCTGCCTGACTTAGTCTGGGCTGACCCGTTGGCTTCATCCCGGCCCATAGGGCCCAGCCCGGCGGGCCACGAAGTCCACGGGTAGCATGGGGGCATGGACCGGTCACGAGGACGTGGACCGGTCATACATCATAGTAAGGGTGGTTCGGCCTGGAGGCACCGTGAGGGGCGCGGAAGGCCAGCTCGGCCATGCGTGTGTGGGGTGTAGCTCTATGTCTCGGCCTAGATGGCCAAGGTCGGTTCATCCAATGACGCAAGGGGCGTGGCTCGGGAGGCACGGGGCGTACAGGGCCTGCGGGCTGGCGTGGTTCGGTCGGGCACACGGGAGGTGGCCGAGTAGGCCGGGAGGTGGCCTGGAGGGCCGGAGGGCAGGCCGATGGGGCACGACCAGGCCGTCCGGAGGCCGGGCAAGGGGTGGCCAGGCGGGTAGGTGTCCAGGATGGGTGTGGCCAGGCCAGAAGGGGGGCCGGCTGTCGGTCGGTCAGGGTGTGGCCAGGCTGGAAGGCGGCCGGGTAGGGTGCGTCCAGTCCTACAGGTAGCCGGTACGGCACGGGCCGGCGAGGGGCAGCGACTCGGCTAGGCGAGTGGCGCGGCCGACAGGGGCGCGACCGGGGCCGGTTCGGCCGGTGGTGGTTCGTGATGTCTTGGGGCGGTGCGGATCATTGAGGCCGCGAGTAGAGTGGACTTTTTCTTCACCGCCTTCTTCGCCTCATTTATTCAACGCCATGTCATAGATCATCATAAACAAGAACATCGGAGAGGTCGGGCCATGTTGGTTTGGCCCGCACCCTCTGCGTTTAGGGTGGTAACAATTGGCTCATCAAGTAAGAAGAAATATGAAATTCATTTTGTTACAACCACTGCAACGATTCCTTTCCAACATAATAAGAAAAATAAGGAAATTAATATAACAGAAAAAACCCCCTACCTTTGATCGTTGTTCAATGATGAAGTCACAGGAAGAAGATGAAGGAGGTCGTCATTCGTCGTGTCCACCGCACACTTACAATCCAGAGTTTCATCGACTTGTTGATGACGATGCAGAGGGAAGGTCGGTTGAAGGTGTCCCACATCAGTAGGATCTGATGATGAAGATTGAAGGAGATTGTTGTTTTTTTTCTTCGTTGGAAGAATGCATTCTTCGTTCTTCGTTTGGAGATGAGGTTCTTCATTGGAGAACTCTATTTCTCCCAAGCTCTCCTCTCCCCAATATTCCACCCAAAAAGGAAAATGCCATGCCAAATAATAGATTAAGTTAAATATATTATATAATTCATTGGCACAAAATTAAAATGGTTTATTAATTATGTAGTCCCCAGTTAATTAATGAAGAGGAAAAAGCACAATTAAATTTTGAGAGTTGGCAACATTAATGTGGAGGGGCAGTGGCACCATTAAGTGGGGATCTCATGTTCATTCTCCCCATATAATGGGGAGTTCTAGAGGTTTCAACCTCGGTTGGTCCACACGATATTAAACATAAAGAGGAGGTTAGGTTCGGGTGGGCCCCACCATCATAGCCTCTCATGGGTGGCTAATGTGTGGTGGTCCCCACCTCCAACTTCCACAAGGAGGCTTTAACCAATAAAAATAAAAATAAATCCACAACTTTATTTTTATTTAATTCATTAATTAGAACCCAAAAAACTATCTTTTAATTCCGACTGTCTGCCGTTGAGGTGAAAGTATTATTAAGCGAATACTGGCTCTGCAAGTTCAATAGTGCCAAAGGATTTCAATTCCATGTCCCAGTTCAAATGTTATAAAAACCCGCTCGTACGTTTACCGAACGTACCCGAACAAAACATTAGAAATGGGTTACAGGCACACCGGGGCTCAAAATCACGTGCTGTCAATTTTCACATACTCATAAAATTCCCATGTATTAATGAAAAAATATTCCATGGAAATTCTAAGTCTTTACATTCTCCCCATATTAGGGATTTACATCCCCATAAGCTACAACTAGAACTAAAGTTGCAAGTGGGGGTACTAAGCACGCATCTGAGCCTCCCAGTCCTATGTGCTCTCTTGGAGGTTCTCGTGTTGCTAGAGAATGCGCACCAAAGGTATTGACAAACCACGTATCACTCACTGCTATCAATACCCAATCTCCACTAGGACGTCCATATAAGTATCCCCATAGTCGACATCCAGATCACTATAGTCGATGTTGTGGGAAGGGTCATGAACATATCTCCTCAGCTGAGATACACGGAAGACGTTGTACACCCGATGCAACAGAGGTGGAAGATCCTAGTGGTATGCCACCTCACTAACTCTGCTGAGTACCTGGAAAGGTCCGATTAGTCTTGGAGATAACTTACCGCCATTGAAAAATCTCAGTAATCCTCATTGAGGTGAGACCCATTTAAATAGGTGGTCACCATGCCCAAACTCTAGAGGTCTCCATCTCCTGTCAGCATCAAACTTCTACCTACTCTGTTCAGTTTTCATCCGCTCTTGGATGATCTGCACCTTCTCTGCGGTAGCTCGTACCATCTCTGGTCCCACCAGTGCTGACTCCCCAAGGACATCCCAAACAAATTGTATTCTACAAGGTCGCCCATTTAATGCCTCAAAAGGTGTCATACAAATAGTGGAGTGATGTATTTTGTTGTACTCAAAATACAACAAAGGTAATTGATCCCCCAGCTATGACGGAAGTCGAGGACACAAGCACACAACATGCCCTCGAAGGTCTGAATGGTCTGCTCAGTCTAACCATCTGTCTGAGGATGGAAGGTGGTGGTCAGATGAGGTTGTGTCCTGAAAGCATCCTGCAACCCCTTCCATAACCAAAAAGTAAACTGTGAATCACAATCAGAGAAAATAAGAAAAGGTACTCCATGTAGCCTCACAATCTCTTGCACATAGAGGCATCCCAATCTCTCTACTAAACACTGCTCTCTGAACTATAGGAAGTGGGACGACTTGGGGAGTTGGTTGACGATCAACCAAATCAAGTCGTGACACGTGGATGTACATGGAAGTCCTATCACGAAGTCCATGTATATCCCATCCCACTTCCACTCTAGCACCTCTAATGGTTGAACCAGGCCTGCTGGTACCTGTTACTCTACCTTCACCTTCTGACAAGTGAGGCACCGAGAGACAAACTCTGAAACTGCCTTCTTCACCCCCAACCTCCAGTGTTGTTTCTAGAGATCCCGGTACACCATTTACACTCTTGGATGTACCTCTAGAAGGGATGTGTGTAAGTCCTTCAGCACTTCCTCATAAAGTGACACTAGCACCATAGTACATCCTATGACGAGGATGATGTGATCCCCACCTTCAGAAAATCCATCCAGTGCCTACCCTATGGATATCTGATCACGTCGTGTCTCGTAGTCAGCGTCCCCACACTGTTCCTCCCTGACCTGCTAATAGAGTGGCGGTGTGACTATGTGAGACTGTAGGAAAGATTCTCCATCTCTATCAAGAAAGGATATCTGTAAAGCGGCTAGGTGGTCTGTCACTTCACCTAACAACTGTATATCAGACCTCCTACTGAGTGTATCTGCAACAGTATTCCCCTTCCTAGGATTATAGACTACCTCAAAGTCATGGTCCTGGAGGAACTCAAGCCAACATCATTGTCTCATGTTCATGTCCTTTTGATAGAAGATATATATATGAGACTCTTCTTATCAGAGTACACGGTAAAAATCTCACCCATAAGATAGTGTCGCCGAATCTTCAAGGCGAGGACCACTGCTTCTAACTCCAGGTCATGGGTAGCATAGTTCGATTCGTGTTTTCTTAGCTGACAAGAACCATATGTGACATTGCTCGCTCCAGAATCAGGACACACCTAAGTCCGGTCCCCGATGTGTCATAGTAGACTACGCACCCAACACCTTCCTCTGTAAGCCTCAAGATGGGGGCACTAGTCAGCCTCTACCTTAGCTTCTAAAATCCCTACTAAGATCTCTCAGACCACATTAAGGGTTTTCCCTTCTTCGTTAAGGCTAATAGTGGTGCTGCAACAATGGAGAAGTCTGGAACAAATCTCCGGTAGTAACCAGCCAAACTCAGGAAACTCCATAACTCCGTCACAATCTTGCATGGCTCCCAAGAAAGTACTACCTCAATCATCACTGGATCCACTGCATGTCCAGCCTTTGAGATGAAATCTCGCAAAAAGAGAACCTCTCGAATCCAAAACTGGAGCTTAGAAAGCTTACCATAAAGCTGGTGCTCTCGGAGTGTGTCCCATACTACCTTCAAATGGTAGTCATGATCCTCCTCATTAGTTGAGTAGATCAGAATGTCTTCGATGCATAATACGACAAAGAGATCGAGGTATGGTTAGAAAATCTTGTGCATGAGTCCCATGAACACTACTGGAGCATTGGTTATGCCAAAAGGCATATCCAATAACTCGTTGTGGTTGTACCGTCATCTGAAGGTCGTCTTCTTCACATCCTCATCTCGAACTCTGAGCTGGTGATAACCTGATCTAAGTTCTATCTTAGAGAATCACTGTGCTCTCTTTATCTGATCAAAGAGGTCGTCAATCCTTGGGAGTGGGTACTTGTTCTTCACGGTGACCTGGTTCAGGCGATCGTAGTTGAAACAATGCCTCAAGCTCCCATCTGCCTTCTTGGTGAATAGAATCAGGGCTGCCTAGGGAGAAACACTGGGTCGAATGAGCCCCTTCCCATGCAAGTCCTCCAGCTATACCCACATCTCGCGAACCTCCATGGGAGCCATCCGATACACTGGAGTAGATATCAGCGTTGTCCTGTGGTATAGGTCAATATAGATGTCCACCTCTCTGTGAGGAGGTAGACCTAGGACATCATCAGGGAAAACATCTACCTACTGGTCCACCACTACAGGATAAGTTGGACTCTCCACATAAACTCCTCTAAGGGTAAGGCAATCCAACTGATGAGTGATCGGCTATACTATCTCTTGGGAAAGTCTATCATGTACTGCAAAGGCTCCCTTCTCATCGGTGAAGGTGAACCTAGTCCCATCCTTGCAGACACACCTCACTTTGTGCCTAATACATTCATCTGATCATTGACTGTAGATAATCTGTCCATACTCAAGATGATGTCATGTGGCCTCTACACTGCTACTAAGAGATCCCAACCGAAGCTCTCGCCACCTAGAGTAAGCTCACGCTGCCAAAATTAGTGTTTAATTGTTGAATCTGCTTTCGTGGGAGTCTCTAGTCGTAATGGTCGATCCAATGGCTCTATCAGAATCATCGAGCTCTGAACGAGGGCCATTGCAATGATAGAGTGACTAGTACCTATGCCTATAAAAACTGCAGATATGGTGTAGTAGACATAGATCGTACCTCGAATCATCTCTGGAGCGCTGTGATCGTAAGCCTTAGCTGACTGGAGCTGATATCTCACCTATCCACTTTCTCCCTGTGGTCGGGGTGGACCTCCTAGTGGTGGTGGTGGTGGTAACATTTCAAAACATCATCCACCGCCGGTTACACGGATAGCTCCTTTTCCGTGTCCTCCTACTCCCTACGTACCACCTCGATCGATCCTTTTCCACTGCCTGGGGGGTCCCTCCACTGTCTGTTGATCATACGATTGGCAGGTCAGAAAGTCACGAGCCATGTGACCATGCCTGACTCATGTTAAACACTACATGTTCCTCGAATTATAGGCTCTATCTCTTGTACCTCGCACAACCGAACCTGAGTCCTGAGTTCATCCAACAGATGGTCTGGTCCACTTGGACCTCTATGACATTTTTCTATTGTCAGCTATAGAATACTGTGCTACGTGATGCCTGGTGGAAGGTTTTTTTATTGGTGACTGCTCAGCAAAGATACCCTCCACTAAGTGGTCTCTCTCCAACACCCCCGCCTATGTCGAGATGCTGAGGAATATCATCGAAGCCCTGATCTCTCACGTCAGCCCCTGCTCCAAAGTCTAGGCCATGAACAATGTGCCCTGCACCATATCTGTGGAGTAGCATGACTGGTCTGTGATCCTCACTATGTACTGTTACACCATCATTCTAGCCTAGTATAGATGCATTAGCTCTTATATCCGCACTGCACATAGGGTGGTTGAGACAAACTCCACCCAAAACAGGATCTCAAATTATACACGAAGAAGTGTCTCCTCATCATGCACCTGGAGCATAAGGCTCCACCATCTACCTATTGCTTCTTGAATGAGACTCACGACAAGGATCACCATAAGGTTTGCTGGTGTCCTTACCAGTCTGAAGACTCTCACCACAGCCTCCATCCAATCCTCAGCTGCCTGTGGGTCCGTCTCACCCCTATACCTAAGCAGCCTCTAGAACTAGAACTCGTGAAACATTATCAAGAAGTATGCACTCTCTGCTACTGGGGGTGGTGGAATGAGTGGCCTAGCGGGTAGTGGTACTACTGGTGCCTCCGCTGTAATAGGGCCCATGCACTAAGGCCTCATCACTCAATGGGCTGCCATTTCGTACAACTCTTGGAACCCTAGACTAGATGTCTGCATGTAGGCATCCTAAAAAGAAACAGGTGTGCCATAGTCAGCAAGTTATACCTGTTGTGCTGGCTCAAAGAATTCAAGGGAATTTTTTGAAAACACACACTCAATCATTGTTTTTGTTCACTGAGATGGAAATCAGAAGTTTGGGTCCTAGTGAATGGATAACTCAGCCTCCACACCAACACTGGACTCCATAAACTAAAAACCACACTCACTACATTGAACACTTTAGCTTCATAGAAAAAAAGATCAAAGTACTGAGTTTTGCGGTAGAACCGACTACTTTGATACCAATTTGTCACGACCAGTCCCCTAGGGCCCATGTCGTGACCACCCCAAGCCCGCCTTCCACAGGCCAAGGGCTGGTGACTAGCACCAAAGGCGTAGTTCCCAAAAACTGGGAAGGGATTGACTTTATATTGTAAAAACGCACACAACAGAGTACAAGATGAAAGCAAAAAATAAGTAATAACTGTATAAAAAAGAGTGATGAAAAGTAAAAGGGGCCAGAAATACAAGCCCAACTGTGAAGTAAAAAAATCTAAAAGTAAAAGTACTTGAAAATGTGAAAAATGCTCTTGGATTATCCACTGTGAAATCCTACGTGAAGGGTAGGTATAGATAGCCTCTTCAGCACTCCACGTCCATCTGTCACCTCCGTGTACCGTCACGTCGTGTGGTCCACCTCCGAGTATCGTCAAGTCCTAGTACACTCAGCCTCGGTCAGTGTTGTCTGTCCTCTACATCCAACAAAATGAGGTGCGGGCATAGCCCATGTGGGGGTGAGTATAATGTTTCTCAGTAGGGACCCCATGACCCTCAAGGTCTCACAAAATCCAACAAGGATAAACCACAAGGTTTTAATTCAACAGATAACCCCACTTAGTTATATTCCCATAAATATACCTAAGTTATCATGTAATCCATCTCAATCATGAGGAAAACAGAAAGTCACTAACTCAGATCCCTCATGTATACAACTTTTGTTGAATGTTGCTATGATCAGATGAAGACACTCAATCAACTATTCTGTCGAACCCACACAAGATCTAGGAATAGAAATCAGAAATGTCGAACCCACACAGGATCCACGAATAGTAATCAGAGTTGTTGAACCGACACAGGATCCAGGAACAGTAGACAGAGCAGTCGAACCCACACAAGATCAAGAAACAGTGGTCAAAGCTGTCAAACCCACATACGATCAAGGAACAGTAGTTAGAGCTATCTAACCCACACAGGAACCAGGAATAATTGTCAGAGAGAAGCCAGCCACAGGGTTTCCACACAATTCGCACATGATTTAGGGAGGGTCTTCTTTTCAAGCCAAGTATTGATACATCAACTGCCATGAAGTCTCATGAATAAGTATCCAAAAGGTCCGCCATGTTATAGGGGTCTCAATCGGATTCCTGGTCTGTGAGTTATTATTTTTTTACTCCCGGGGGCCCGGTTGTATTTGTGCACGATCCAACCTGATCTTATCACAACTATATCCAAAACTCTGGTGGGGTATACTCAAAGGGACTGTTACATTCCAAGTATTATAGCCCCATTGACGGATCATCAAATGAACGTCTGGTGCCAAAGAAATTTTCAAAAGAATGTAACGGGGGTCATAGTGGGCCTGGGTCTGGTCTGACATGGTCAGACCGACTTGGCCTGACTTAGTCTGGGCCGACCCATTGGGTTCATCCTAGCCCGATGGGCCTAGCCCAGGAGGATGCGAAGGCCGTGAGTAGAGTGGGGGTGTGGACCGGTCATGAGGGCATGAACCAGAAGCGTGTCAGTGTAAGGGAGGTTCAGCTTGGAGTTTTCGCAAGGGGCGCGGAAGTTTGGCGCGACCATGTGCGTGTGGGGCGCGGCTCAGCTTCAGGGCCCAGATGGCTGAGGCTGGTTCCGACAACACCGTGAGTGGTGCGACATGGGTGGCATGGGGTGCGTAGGGAGCATGGGGAATGTGGACCGGCGCGGTTTGACCGGGCACATGGGAGGCAGTCATGCAGGCCAGGAGGCGGCTGGGCATGCAGGCGGGCAGGCTGGCGAGGCGCATCCAGGCTGGAAGGCGGGCCGACGGGTGGTCAGGCAGGATGCGGCCAGGCTGGAAGGTGGCTGGGAGGCGACTGTGAGGAAACCAGGCAGGCCAACGGGGCGTGGGCCGGCACGAACTGGCGAGTGGCCCGACCAATGGGGGCTCGGTCAGCGTGGTTTTGTCCGAGGGCGGTGCGGGACTCCGCGGGGGCAGCACAGATCATAGAGGCCATGGGTAGCGCGACATTTGTCTTCGCTACCTTCGTTCCCTCATTGATTCGTCTCCATGCCAAATATCATCATAAATAAGAACAGTGGAGGGGTCATTCCATGTTGGTTTGGCCCGCACCCTCCATGTTTAGGGTGGAAATATTTGTCTGATCAAGTAAGAAGAAATATGAACTTCAATTTTTTTACAACCACCGCAATGATTCGTTTCCAACTGAAGAAGAAAAATATGGAAAGTAATATTACACAAAAAAACCCCATACCTTTGATCATTGTTCAACGATGAAGTCACGGGAAGAAGACGAATGAGACCGTTGTTCATCGCGTCCACCACACACATCCAATCCCGAGCTGTGTTGGCTCATTGACGATGATGCATAGTGAAGGTCGGATGAAGAAATCCCACATCATTAGGATCCGGGGATGAAGATCGAAGGATATCGTTGCCGTCATTCTTCGTTGGAAGACCTCGTTCTTCATTCTTTGGTGGGAGATGGGGTTCTTCGTTGGATAACTCTATTTCTCTTAATCTCTTCTCTCCCCAATATTCCACCCAAAAGACAAATTCCAATCCAAATAATAGATTTTGTTAAATCTATTATTTAATTCATTGGCACAAAATTCCAATGGTTAATTAATCAAGTTGGCTCCACTTAATTAATGAAGAGGAAAAGGCACAATAAAATTGTGAGAGTTGGCAACATTAATGTGGAGGGGTGGTGGCGCCATTAAGTGGGGAGATCAAGAGGTTTCTACCCACTTAATGGGGAGTTCAAGAGGTTCCAACCTCGGGTGGTCCTGACGATATTAAACATGAAGAGGATGGTAGGTTCGAGTGGGACCCACCACCATAAACTCTCCTAGGAGGTTAAGGTGTGGTGGTCCCCACCTCCAACTTCCACAATGAGGCTTCAACAAACCCAAATAAAAATAATGCTACAACTTTATTTTTATTTACTTCATTCCTTAAAAACCCAAAAACTATCTTTTAATTCTGACCATCTGTCATCGAGGTGAAATTCTATTTAAGCGAATAATTGCACTACGAGTTCAATGATGCCCCTGGATTTCAATTCCGAGCACCAGTTCATAAGTTATAAAAACCTGCTCCTATGTTTACTGAGCGTACCTGAACAAAACTTCAGAAATTTAATCCAGGGACACCGAGGCTTAGAATCACGCACTGTAAATTTTTGCAGACTTGTAAAATTTCCATGTATTTAAGAAAAATATTCCACGAAAATTCTGATTATTTACAATAAATATGTAACTCATGAGCAATATTTCATGATTTATCCATCACGGGATCCACAACCAAAGCCTAAAAAAATAGGTAATGTTATATATCCCATTTCTTAGACAATACGAACCACTAACTCAACAAAATTTTGGTCCAGTGGATGATTCTCATGATGTAGTTTTCCCATATCTTCCCCTTGTGTTTTATTCAATCAAATACTCATTGGAATGATGCTACAAAAACTCATCATACAAAAATAAACTCATAAGAAAGGATACAAATATCTATAATCTAATTAAAATATACAGTAATATCCACTCCATTTAGAATAAATCAATATTGATTTTTCAAAATCTACAAATCTAATGCTGATAAAGGTAAAGAAATCATATAAAATCATTCATCAAATTTTTTTTCCTGAACAAAAAATGTGAATTAAGGCTCATTACTAGGATATTTTTCTTGGAACAGACTAATAACATCCACTTATGTCCCAATAATTTTACCTCTTGTATACCAGAACAAACCAACTACATACTTACATCATAGAAATAAGAAAAACATATCTATAAAAAAACTTTTTCAAAAACCATCTCATATACCATATTATGTTGAAATTTTTTCTAGTTATCACATATCTATAAGGGTGTTCTTGATCCCCATAAGATGGTGACTTCAACCTGGCAATGAGAATATTTAAAAGTGAATAATTCTTCAAAAAAAATTATAAGGAAAAGGATACATGTTAGTATTTACACACTACCTGAGGAGAAAGTACAATTATCAAATAGGTAAAATAATACCCAAATAGTACATCAATATATTAAAAATCATTTTTCATTGAAATTCGTAGAAAAATCATTAAAAAGGTGGATCAATTCTCCACTTTTCACCATAATCAATTTTGGACCCTCAAATTAGGTAAATTGGCATCCACTAAGAAGAACTTTTCCTTTTTCGTGGACCTAACATAAGAAAATATATAGACACCTGAAGGAAATTTTAGGGTATGAAATGAACATCCCAATAGGGTCTCACTAGGTATTCTATAATCATTTCCATAAAAATTAAGAAAATTAATATTTTTTTTAAATAAAACATTTTATGTAATAGAAATTACATATTCAATAAAATAACAATTTCATAATAAAAATTTATGGACAATATATTAAAATTTTCTTAAATGAAAATGTAATATTAATCATTTATATAAGGATATTAGATTGAATTAAATAGTTCAAAAATCCAAATCATGTAATCATAAAATAAATCAAATCAAATCACCCTGTAATAAGTCGTGTGGTATGTCAGTTTTTAGAAATAATATATTCTCTCTTCTCATTAGTGATATTGACATAATGTGTTAACACAGCCCTTAGTTGAGGACATTGGTACTTAACTACACATCCGGGGAATCCTATAATTTTTTTATGACATTTTATATAACATCAATCCATTTGTAGTGTGATTGATACTAGATTTAGTATACCAATTATTTATAAAATTCCAAGGCTCACATTTTCTTCAATCAGTCAATCAACCATATAAAAAATTATAATTTCAAATCAATAATAAATACAATTTCAAAATTTCAATTTTCAACATTTATTTATCATTTTATAACTAAATAAACTATTTTGGGAAATTCCTTCCTTTTAAAATAATACGTTAATTTATGGATATTTTCTCTAGAATCAACACTCATCCATTCATATTTCTCATATCATTCCATCTTTCACAAATCTATCACCGAATCTAAATTCCATTGAAATTGGAGTTTATCTAACGTTACATGACCTTTTGAAATCAAAAATCAATTTTCCAAAATCATGTTTATTAAATAGTTTTTAAATTAAATTAATTTTAATCTTAAAATTTATTATTTCAATTTTAAAAGAAATTATATAAAACCATATAAATTTTATTAGTGATAAAATCAATACCTTCTGAAGGAAATGAAACTGAATCTGGAGGAGAGTAAATCAAAAAAGAATTCCATGTTCAGAATTCCCCTATATAAAAATTCTATTTAATATTCAATCATGATACCAAATATCCATAAATGAATGAATGTGGAATTTAGTAGAATCCAATAATATGGAAATAAAAAAGAGATCTGATTCCCAACTACGATGCATAAAAGTGATGGGGTTGCTCAACCCGCATAGGTGGAAGACATGGTTTATCCTAAGGAAAACCAATAGAATGAAAATAAAAATTTGGTTAATAATCTCACATAAACTCACTCAATAAGAGATAATAATATCATATATAGCTGATTTTTTCTGAAAAACACCCCACAAGGAACATATGCTAAAAAGGTATCCCATCATGTTAAAAATAATTAGCTACTAATTTATTGTGTATGTTAGTAATTTATGGCTTCAATAATTTTCATTTTTCATATGTTTACATGTAATGTTTCCAATAAATGATTTATGCCATTAAACTAGGATTTATGGTAAAAATTTATTCTATAGCTAGTTCCCAGGAGTATCCCCATACAGAATAATAAAAAAGAATCCAACTCAACCTAGATCCAAAGTTAACCCCCTAATGTTTTTTTTAAATTCATATATAGTATCTATTAATTAAAATAAAATAAATCCATAAAAATTAGATTATTTCCCTTGAAAAATGATCTCCACACTTGACCAAAAAATTCTTGTTTTGGGGATGATAAGAGGTAAAAATGTGTGCACCTTTAACATTGATACTTCAACAATTAAGTGAAATTTTTTAGCATTTCTTACATTATTTGATTCAAACCAACCCTTAGACACAATCACTATATTTTTTTATGTATAAAATTGAATCAATGATGCAATAAAAATTTGGGGTTACGTTGGGCCATTTCTGAAAATAATTCCAATAAATGTTTTTACAGTGATTAATTTTAATAGATGAAAATTGAAAAATTAGAAATGGAAAAAGTAAAAAAGATATCTTTATTAGATCGAACATCCCGGGAATAACCCAATTTATCTCCAACATGAACCATCCATTAAGAACAAATGGAGTTCTTGATTCTAAAGGGCTTGAAATAAGATCATAAAAATAAAGAAACATGTTTTTTGGAATGATTTCTCACATGAAGAGTAAATAATTGATCCATAGAATCATGTTGAAAAATTGAAATTATACATATGTTTATCAGGATGACATTCATATGAGGTAAATATTTAAAATTAATATATAAACCAAGAATCAAGTATCTAAACAACTATTTAAAATCCATACATAAACAAATTGATACAAATTAAATAGGAGAAAACCAATACAAGGAAGACTGTTATAAATATAAAATTTAACAAATATTTTGGATGATAAAAATTATTTAAAATAAATAAAATTCAAATGTAAGAAATTACCATCTACAAAAAACCAATGTTTTCTCACCACCTCCCAAATCAAAATCAGTATCCAAATAAGGGAATAATAATTTTATGAAAAAACATATAATCTATATATATTATTAAGATTAAATACATGGAAGATAAAATAAAACAACCAAATTTATTTCTCAAATCCTTGAATCCCCTAAAGAAAAACACACCGAGATAAACTATTTGTGAGTTATAATATGTCAAGGAACCATAAAAATTCTATCATCTATTTATAATTTATTTAAAATAGTGAGATGGAGAGAAAATTATACTAAAAAGAGACGAAAACTCTATGATATATCATCCACCTAAAAGAACATAGAAACTACTTAGATCACTAACAATTGAAAAAAATTGATATGAAATATATCAAATATATAAATGGAATCAAACCTATAAAAGTATCTTAAAATCATAAAATATGATTCTATAAAACCACTAATGGATCCATTGACTCATTTCCAATAATAAATAAACCATCCATATAATTTAAAGGAAATGTAAAATAGTGGCATGATCCCATCATTTGTTAAATGTACCAAGAGATGTGTGTAACCTAAGACCAGACAAGTAGAACAACATATTAATGCAAAACCAACAAGGGAACCCTAAAAACCAACTAGTGAAGAGTCTAAAATTGTGTTTCATTAGTTATGGTTTGCTAAACATGGCTCCATGGAATTTTTGATTTATAAAAATTATTTTTAATACCTTATCACAAGTATAATCCTCGTGAATCAATATCCCACCATACAAATATAAGCTTACTCCCAGTATAGTTACAACCACCAATAACAACATAAAAAATAAATCACATTAGAATCCAAAAAATAAATCAAAAAACTGATAAACATTTCAAATTTACACTCAATACCTTTTTCATGATTTAACAAAAAACATCTATTGATGGTCTGTATGGACATAATGAACGATGGTCTATGGATATTTTAGAGAGGAGGACATGATGTTCCCTATATCTACACTGTAGATAAAATTGTGATATCACTGCCTCTTATGAGATGTGGTAAAGTACAATTAAAAATATATCTCTTTTGGAAACACATGTAACACATGATAACTTAGCTCCTACTACACACCAGATTGGGTATCTTCATTCATGTTTATCATAATACCAGAATCAGCCACACCAATTTACCAAGTTGACCATATTAAAGATGAATCGGTTTCTTAACCATTTATCAATAATATACCAAGATTGACCCAATAATTGATTTTTTAGGTCGTAGTATTGTCCTAATCTTATAAAAATATCTGTCAATTTTTTTTGATGATTTAATTAATATAAATGTCCACTAGTGCCATAAAATTGTCAATATACACATTCACCACTCACTAACCTTAATTGGTAATCATGAACTCAAGATATTTCTCTACAATAACATATTGTAATAATATCACCAAATAAAATCACCCTTCAAAACTCATAATAAATGTATTTATATAATTGGTAAATAATCATATATTCCCACCATATTATTCCTCATACTTTTATAAATCCTTTAATGACTCTCATAGTTTAATCATCTAGGGTCTTGAGATAAGAAATTTGTCATTAAATCCTTTCACCCCGACCCATCACATTAATAAAACATTTATCTCCCTAAAAATAAGGAATAAATTGTTTGTTGAAATCATATATACGATCCATGCACTAATAAGTTTTAAATTTAATCTCATTTTCTAGAACTGTGTAGAATCTTTAACTGAAGGAATCTTCTCTAATGGATGATAAAATATACCATGTGTATTATCCATGATGTCAATACATATACTTTATTTATAAAAACTTATTCATGAAATTTAACAAGGAAAATAATCTGGAATATCATTAATTCATTCCTCATAATTTTGGACAAAAAATTCCATTATCAAACAGGTGACCATCCTTGAAGCCATATAAAAAAATTTATCCAATATTATAATATGTTTTATTAAAATAATATACTCAATATAATTATTTTGAAACTTATTTTACCAAGGAAAATATTTTTAAACATAAACTAAATTTTTTGAAAACAATCAGTTCTTGGTAAAATAAAGCACTCTATTTGAAATAATATAAACTGTTATCAATGTTTTATTGAAGATTTAAAATCATTTAATAATAAATTGGGTTCACAAAAACCAATAATTTGATAATAAATTCCAATCTTGATAAAGAAACTCTTCTCAAGAAACCCAATTGATAGATATAAAAATTAATAATTTCCCCACATTTATTTCTTCAGATATGACCAAATTGATTCCACCAAATTCATATACGTAAAAAAATATGAATATTCTATTATGCCCCTGAAACAATACCATAATAAATCACATGGAACACTTGAATATTTTTTTCATTATATACATGAGGATACATATATAATCAAAATTCTTAAATAAAAATAGTGACCATATATGGAATATGACAGATTTTGGCTCATAGATGAAATCCATGAATGAATCATATAATTTTCTCAAAAATATTTCCAATAAATATCTTTTCGTCACTACATGGTTAGTCATGACATAATATCCAACCATTTTCCTTTTTTTCTCTTTCCATTTTATCCCAAATAAGAATCCTCAAGGTAACTCATTAATTCCATTTAGTGACTAAAATAATTCAATACATAGAAATACAATATAGGGAATAAAAATATAATAAAAATCATATATATTAATGTATACTCGTAGACCGGGGTGGGAAATAGATAGATAGGATTTTCCCTCACATACATCTTGAGTTATAAAAAACTAATTCTCATTTTTACTAACAAATCAAATAAAAATGTGTTACTCAATATCCCAATCCTTTCTTTCAAACATGTCTCTAATACCATTTTTAAAAAAAATACCAAGGATGGCCTAACACATCACTAAAAAACCCACTAGTAGGACCCAATGGAATTTATGATAATTTTCCAAACATTTTTTAATGGAATTTCATTTTATATGAATAAATTCCTCAATAAAAAATTTATATATTGAAAAAAATAACAAATTTGGTTATTTCATTACCATTAACAAACAAGGACCTAATTTCTCTATTGATTATACAAAATATTTATAAAGAATATTGGGTGATAATATAACCATTATATATATGTTTTTATGTTTTCATATATTAAGGATCATGATAAATTCTAATTGAAATACATATAATAAATGATGTCTTATTCTAGTAGGACCATTTCCTATGAATCCAATTTATCAGATATTCTAAATGAGATGGCATCATTGGAATTTTATAATTCCCAAGGCCAAAACATTAATTTAAAATTTAATCATGATGGAAATTTTTTAAAGGAAAATCTCAAGAACATCATGATCACATCCCAAAATACATTCACTGATCCACCTCATGAAAGCACCACCATTACACATCTCACATTTGGGTATATACTAGTAAAATATGGGGTAATGTTTCAAGAACCTAGTAATATTAAATTTTATATTATCTTTTTAATAAAATACTAATTACATTTATCTATTTTTCATTATTACATGTTAAATATATGTGATTAAATAATGTGATTGATAGAAACATTTATTTTAATATGAAAAAAATCAAATTTTATTTTTTGTAAACATAATGTATCAATTAAGACAGTCTTTTGTAATAATTCAACAGTTTTAAAATATTTTATTATAGAATAATATTCCTATTAAGTAATATTTAATAAAATATAAAAGAAAAATTAAAATAATAAAGTCTAATGTATTTTTTTTAAAGGGTTATAAAGTATTTAGTTCTACAAAATCATGTATTCTATAATTAATAAAGATATTTATTTTAAATTGAAAATTCTTATGCATATAAAAAAATATTTTTGAAATTATCACATCCAAATTTGAAAATAGGGAATTTTACATAATTTATAAATATAGTAAAATTTTTTGAAAAAAAATTAAATTCAGTTTAAATATATTATATGCGTTATTATATAACAATACCCCAATTGAGATTTAAAAAATACTATAAATGGTTTCCATGGAAAAAACAATTTCCCGTTTAATATAATTTATTTGAAATTATTTGATTAATTTTATAAACCAATAATAAATCCTCCAAATACTATATTATAATTTAATGTTTTAAAATATCATCTTTTTTACATGACTTGCATCTGCATATCAAATTATATACAATTAAAATTATCTGCTAATGGACTTAAAATATTCAAAACCACCCCATGATGGTCTAATTCCTCGGAAAAATTCATTGGACGTTTTTTCGTTTTGATTATTTTATCATATAGATTCTCAAACCCATTTTGAAACTTTATGAACAATTATCTTATGTTTTTATATAAATTCAAACCCAACCTCCCACTCATCCTTACAAAAAACCCATTTAGCACACGTTTCCTCTCCCACCCATCCTTAAATCACTCCCATGATGATTATGTTCTATTAAGAAACTCCTACGAATATTTTATAAGATTATCCTAGATTGATTATTTTTTGTTCTATTTATAAATATTTCATTATTATAACATTGATATTATATGAATGATATATCATCTAGATACTCCCCTTATAACATTCAGCTATGTTTTTATTATACTGATATAAGTGATTTTTTTCTTATATTCTTTATTTCTGTCCATTATTTCTGTTATTAATTCTTGTTACTAACATTTCATGGTGAAATATGTTTTACACATCCAATTACTGTACCTATAATTCCCATTTAATGAGATACCACCTTTCACTGTCATTATACCCATCCATGAACCATTATGTACATAGGTTATGAAAATAAAATTATTCTATGATTTTCCATATCAAAATTTTTTGTCGTTCATACCCTTCTCAATTTAAACTCAAGGGTATTCACCTAGATGTAACTATATATCATTTATTAGGGACATTCATATATTTAATCCACCCTCAAAATCAAGGGATTAAAGTTGAAAAATGGAAATCTTTAATTGTATGATACAAGTATCACACAAATCCACAAACAAGTTATGAATGTGATGTGTTTTCCCAAAACTATGTATCCTTCCAGTGTAATGTATAGTGTTTTTATCCCGAGTTTCCATGAATATTAAAGGGGAAAATATCATAAGAACACTAGGTTAATATGCCTCAAATGTTAGACTTTACTTCTGAATATGATGTCATGTTTTATATTCTTGAGACATTCATATGTTGCCATGATGTTATTATAATATATCATCATTTTATGGAAATTTATATTAATCACATAACTTTTTTACTATTTTATTATTATTATTGACTCACATGTATTAATTTCATCATATTAT
This sequence comes from Viscum album, assembly GCA_963277665.1. Taxonomy (NCBI): domain Eukaryota; kingdom Viridiplantae; phylum Streptophyta; class Magnoliopsida; order Santalales; family Viscaceae; genus Viscum; species Viscum album. Next base: position 1,953,457,410 of record OY728127.1, on the reverse strand, counting down.
TTTTAAATCATTACCTTATATGGTTTTACAATTTACCCATTTCTTATGTATGTACTCAATCTACCTATGTTGTTTTAGAAGATCATAGGATTTTTATAGAATGTTATGCAGTTTTAAATAAAATCGGTTATCCATGTTTCTAGTTTTTGTGTTATGTTTCCAATTTCATAATGAGATTATTCCTTTTGATCATTTGGGATTATATTATGTGTTTTATTATTTATTAAATCATGGAATAATGTATATAAAATATATGGGTTTTAAAAATTGGTAAATGAGGGAATGCGTAGTTATTTTTGGGGTTTATATACCAAAAACTATAGTGAAATGCTTAAGTATTCAATTGACATAGGAAAAAACACAAAACAATTATTCTATATAGTGAGATTCTAAAAGTAAATAATAAAAATATAGGAACTACATGTGATGTGTCTCAAGAATAGAGTTACCATGGGGTATTAAACCTTAAAAAAATATTTTTAATTAACTCAATCATCACCTAGTGCATGAAACAAAGGCTACAATTTACACCTAGTTTGACATTTTTGAGGGGTATGCTCTGGTAAATTCTCAAGGTCATTACTAACCATTATGATGGGTGATAAAATTACTATAAAATATATTTGTAATAAATAATGCTTTTATAACATAAAGGTAATACCTTAAATTCATTGGTTAAGAAATATATATAATTTTTTATTTATTACATCAACGTTCACAGTTTCCTTTTTACGTGTGAAATATTTGGAAACTTTGCATCACTATTTCCACTTTAGTGTATGTAAATTATTAAAGATAAATTAAAATATATAAACAAATTATTATTATATAAGATTCAATTCATTAATTAATTTAATGAATTTATAGTAGAACTAATCAAACAACCCGTTAAAATATGGATGTTGTACTATCGGTGAAAACAAAAAATGGGGAAATTATTTCATCCCAAGTATATAACTCCTCCACTAACAAAATTTATTATCTCAATATCCAAATGAACATTTTGATCCTCTATTTAGTGGAATTTGATGTAAATTTAACAATATATTGACATTCCTTATATCGAGCTACTATAAAAATTTATAAGAAGGAATGACTCCTATATATCACTAATTGACCTCTGATTCTATATAATACTATAATAAAGGATGGATATTCTTATAAGTCATTATCAAAAGTGTTTATATTATTTCCATATGAGTAAAAGTATCCAGATTAAATTAGCGGGAAGATGGAAAAGATCTTCTCTAATGAAATACACATTATTGGGGAATATGTTGATGTGTTTCTTGAAGAATTTCATGGTCTTTCTTCTAACTTATTGGTTGATTTATAAATCAATCATATTCATAGATAATTTTTAAAATACATGATTCTATAAATAATTTCCACTAATGGAACTAAAAATAATAGGATAAACTATTGAATAATCCAGGTAAAGGGTTTATATTCTTATGTGTTTTTCCATAGGGTGCACCAATCTTCTTCATAAAGAAGAATAATCAGTCAATGTACCTATACATTTATAATACAGATCTCAAAAATGACATCATAATTAATATGTTTCCTCTAACATATATTATTAAATTGTTTGATCTCCTATATTGGGCCTAGTACTTCTATAAGGTGGATCTTCTCTTGGGTCTTATCAAGTAAAGGGGCAGAATGAGGATATCCCAATGACTAATATTCAAACAATGCACAAGAAATTTGAGATCATAGTGACTCCATTTGGACAAATTTTTTCTCTCTCTATCATCAGGGAAATAATGAATATTGTATTTAAGGATTACCAATAAAAAATTCTGTTTTATTTACAGATGATATTCTTATCAACTCTAAAAGAAAGAAACAACATTATGCGAATTTCAATTTTTTACTGATGACATTGAAAAATAAATAAGTTGTATCGAAATTAGAATAATTAAATTTTCTATAGATAATGTCTTATTCATGGGTAATGTTTTAAATGGTCAAAGTATATATATAGATCTTTCATAGTGGAAATCAATGGAAAACCCATGCCAACATCTATGATGGAGATTTACAGTTTCCCATAAGTATTTTTGTATAATAATCAATTTTTGAGAAACTTCATGAGGTAGTCAAGACCAATAAATAAGATTATGACACCCAAATAATTTATAATATATTCTTTTCTGAATAAATTAAAAATAAAATTATTACTTCTTTTTGTACAACACCATGTTAAGATTATGCTACACAGAATAATGAGTTTTCTTGTGTTAAACTCAAGACCCAATTTTACATAACAACAATATATAAATAAAATATTATTATTTAATATAATATATAACATAGCTATTAAATTAACAATTATGAATAATATTAACCAAATTTTAATTTTATATATTCTATATAATTTTAACATTCATCATATGTTCTTCTTATAAATTATATAAAAGAAAATTCAATTATTCGAATAAAAGAAATATTTTTCAAAAAATGCCATTTTAATACCTTTTAATTGAGAACCATTATTAAATCAAATATTTAAAACTTTTAAATATTCAATTTGAAAAAATAAACTTCTTTAGAAGTGGGAGATAAAAATGTAGTTTGGAAAAAAAATTATTGTTTTTGTGATAACATTTACATTTTAATGAATGGTGAAAAATACTAAATTTTAATTGAAAACAATTTTTTCATCAAATATTATTATATTGAAATATTATCTTATTAATTTTTTTAAATTATAAATAGATTATGTTTTTATCATTTAAAATGATGTTGGTAATTGTAATTTTTTCACATTTAATTAGATATAAACACATTCAAATATTTTTATGGTTTTTACTTTGGAAAAACCTAATTTCCCATTTTTTCAACAAGGATTAATTTTAAATTAATTTTTAAAACAGTTATGTTTTTATTTTTTAAAAATGGATTCCATATTTTTAATAAGTGGGTCGAACATAGTTTATGAGGTTACTTTTAATTTTTTTTCATATTATGAATAATAGCTTTAGTAAATTTTTTTATTTCCACGGCTAAGGGTAAATCAGGTACTTAATGATAAATACAATATTATAAAATTACACTAACAAAAGTTAAAATCCTATTGGATGACTAAATTAAACCCTTATCACCTATTTTTTAAAATGGAATAATTTAATGGACCTTTTTCCATGAATATGACATGAGTATTATTATAATTAATTAATGTGAAAAAATGTCACACTCTCATTTCCTATAATAATAATAATTTTAAAATTGAGATATCCTACAAATAACATAAATTATAAATTGTCTATGGAAATATAGATGAATTACGTACCTCATAGGTATTTATTTATGAATTTTTTAGATTAAATTACGATCATTAATGATTACAAAATAGTGAAAAAATTATTTTATTAATAAAAATATCAAAATAATGATATTTAAAATATTAAAATAAATATAATATTGCAAAATTAATGACATCCTATAATTTTATTGATAAAAAAGTCTTCCTAGTGACATATATTAATTATGTTTTAGAAGTTATAATATTTTTTTATATTTTCTAAAATGAAAATATTAAATAATATCAAAATTAAAATAAATGATACTTTAAAATAAATAATATTTAATTAAATGTCATAAATTTCATAAAAATTTAAGCTTTAGTCTAATAATATTAATATTGTAATAAAATCCATTAATTATCTAATTAGGGTTCATTTGGAATTTTATAGTAACTATATTAATCCTGTAGTTTAAAAAGACAAGTTATTACATTAGTTGTTATATTATTTAAAAATGGGTGAAAGATAAAAGATAAGGTTACATTTGTGACCTAAAAATGTCAGAAACTAGTTTTTGGATGATATTTAGACCAAAAATCATCTTATCCTCAAATAAACTCATATAAATTGAAAATTATTTTATATTAATTTAATATTTTGTGAGTTTTCTGAAGTGCCCTCCCCCCCGTATAGAAGGTAACATCTCATTCTCTTTAATCCACCTATAAATCCATTTGTCTCAGGCAAAAAATTATTCTTTACACTCCTAAAATACCTCAATAAATCATATATTCCATGAATTGTGAAAAACATCCATCATAAGGAGTCCTTTGTGCAAATGAAATGGAGATACTCGAAATTGAGATAACTATTTTATCACCTATTTCAATGTTATTTTCTTCATATACTTATTTTATATTTGTTATTTCAAAACCAATGTAATAAATCTAGTAGAATCCATATACTGGAATGTTATTATAGTCGTGGTATAACCATATTTCTCATTTTATATATTATAAGAATAATAATATCACCACGTGTGCGTACGAACAGTTTACCATCTCCACGTTGTGGTCTAATTTGTTATTCAACAGTACTTTATTGGAATGGATATAATGATGAGTATAATGGGAATAAATTATGAATATAACATGATAATTATTTGTAATAATTAATATACAGTCTTATTCAATACCAATTAACCATCAAGGTAATGATACTTGCTTACATACGGTCTACCATATCCGCGACTCTGTGAGATTCATTTTCCATGTTAACCATTATTGATTTATTATATAATTTATATGATGTGTGAAAATAATAATTACGAACCTTATAACATTTTTAATATGAATAAAATTAATCTTATTAATAAGAAACATTACTTACTCAAAAAAATAGCAGAAGAAAATGATGCATTTAACATCTGAAAGAATGGTAATACTGGAATATTGTCAACAAAATTAGATAATAGGATCACACATGATATCATAAATACTAATACATTCCAAGAATAATTTAATAACATTATTCTGAAATTATAAATGATGTTAATTTACCCACAACTAATTAAATTTACAAGGTAAGGCTTAATTTCGCAATAACAATGTTATCTGAGATTGTTTCTGCATAAGTATCAACTAGGAAATTTTTATCGTCCATGTCCATATTTTATAAAATATATTTCAATATATTATCAACTATTTTTGAAAATTAATTTTATCACATGTTTAACTTTTTAAAAAAAAATTAAAAGGAATATTTTCATCTTTTTTCTAAACAATGTAATATATGACCTTTTCGACAAATTAAGGAAAGAATGTTTTTAATATATACTACACGATGGACTATTTTTTCCATTATGTATCCTTAACATTTTGAAGCTTCCCATACAAGATTACAATGTTATTTTCAAATGAATTTTTTTTATAATTTTTCTTCCTCTAATTGATCTCAATGTTAAAAATAGATATTTCTCTCAATGAATTTTAATTAATTTAATATAATATTTATATCCATATAAACATCCTTTGTTGGATTTTATGCTTAATTGAGGTTAATTTATTATAATAAAATCGTCAATATTATATTGAATGGTTCAGGATATATTTTCTTGTTGATGTTTTATTTTGATACCATTCCTGATTTATAGTTAAAGCATTATCATTTCCTATGCTTGTTTTTATATGAATATTTAGGTTTTGTTTTACCACTTTCATAGGATGAATGCATTGTACATAGTAAGTGATGGGTGGGGCACTCTGTAGCCCCTGAATTCATATGTAGGTTTCATAAAACAATATATATATGGCTTTAGCTAAGGCCTTACCCATTTATTAGATTATTGGCATGAATCCATGAAATTTTGTTATTCTTGTTATGAAGCCTTGATAATATAATATTCACGGTATGAAGCAACGATGATATGTTTAAAATAGAAATAATTATGCATTCCTTAATTAAATTATTAGTAATTGATATTAAAAATGATTATTCAACTAGTATATTATCCATGTGAATGTTTAAATGGAATTAATTTATTTATTCTAACTATATTATGTTCATGTTTTTTTTAAGGGGATTGTGTTTTAGTTTTTTACCTTCCTTAAAGATTATGGCTATTTATGAAAGCTTATGTTGTATTTTTTTCCCCTTACTGAGCATTTAAGCTCACCCCTTTATTTTATTTTATTTTCCCAGGATTCCATAAATTGTTTTATGATTGATATGATGGGATAATCAAAAAGAATAATGGTATTTTCAAAAAATGGACTATATTACATATTATGTTTTGAATTGTAATGAATGGTTTGAATATGTAATCTATTTTACAAGACTGGTAAACTGATGGGCCATTCAGAATTTGATTCCTTCTAATCAAACCAATGTATTAAAATGTTTCACTCCCTCTAAGATTCTGGTGTTAGTAAATTATAGTAAGTATCATAGGAATTTTTAAAAAACCTTGGAAATTTTATTTAGAAAACATATATTAGAAAACATAAACATATTAATTACGTTGAGGATAAATCTATGAATATGATATCATCCTATAAATTTGGTATTGGATAAACAAGGATAATCTTATGGACTAATGGATTGAGAAGAAGATGGAATCATTTGGATATCATATAAAGGGTCCTTCATGATAAAATCACTATGACGTGTGTTTCTCACTTTGTAATCTAAGTTTTGATAAATTGTTAGAATCACTAAGGTCATACATAAAATGATTATAATTGTAATGATTAATAGATTAAAAAGGTAAATGAAATGAAGGGTATATTAATGAATAAATTGTTGAAGCATATTTAAGGGTTTAAGAGTGAAGTGAAATTATTTATGTTATTTTGTATTTGGATTCAACAATTATTTCATCATTGGTGATATGGTTATAAGAATCTTGAGATATATAAGGATTTTACGACTGTACTTCTTCATCAAGTATTATAAAGTATGAATGATTTCATTATAGTTTTTATGTTGATAAACATATATAAAAATAAGAGCTATATTACTTTGTCTGGAGAATGTAATGTATTCTGGAAATTTAGAGACCTCTTTAGATTGTGAATTCAGAGGGTAGTATCTTGGTTGATCTTATGGCTAGAATGGGTTAAGTTGAACATTGGATATTATTTTTATAGGTTTAAATATATTTTATTGGATATTATGTTCTAACCATTTTGTCTTTAGTAATCATTTAATTGTTGAATAAAGTACTCATAGACCATATGATTTTTTAAAAGTACATCATGCATAAAGAATCATTTTGAATATCCATATCTAGGTGAATAAAATTAAGTGAAAATAGATCAAATCACAACAAATGGATAACAATCATGGAATCAAGTATGTTTTTGTGAGTTCTCTATTGGATAATAAAATAATCCCTCATATTTAAGAAACAGTATCTACAAATGTGTTATCCTAATACCTAAAATTCTATTGAAATAATGGTATTTTAAATGATCATATATTAATCTCAATGAGGCCCTCAACTTTCAATTAATTTTTCAATTGATTTTGATTGATAACCTCAATCCCTCCTAATAAATATTTAGATTTTTTCTCAATTTATGTATCTCTACTAGCCACTAATGTTCTCATATTAAAAATCCTAATTTTTTGGTGACCTTCACATTTCTCTTTCCATATTATTAATATTTTATTTTTATTAACCATGTTTCTGATGTGGTTTTCTCACAAATTTATTTTTTTACTATCAACCATTTATTTTCTTTGTGCAATTTCAAATTGTGAGGACATAATTTATTGAATAAGGAGAGAATGTAATACACCAAGAAATTATAATATTTTTATTTCTAAATAAAATTAATTTTTTCATTCTGTATTCTTTTTATAAAACACCATGTAAATCTTATTCTACACATAACAATGATTTTGTATGTGTTAAACGCAAGGCCCTATTATACCGAATAATAATATATTAATAAAATATTATTATTTAATATAATATATAACCTAGAAGTTCAATTATAGGTTATTAATATAATTAACCAAATTTTGAATTTTTTATTTTCCATGTAATTTTAAAATTCATCATATGTATTTATGAGTCATGATATAAGAGAAAATTCAGTTTTTTAAATAAAATAAGTATTTTTCAAAAAAAAATCAGTTTTAGAAAATTTTAATAGAGATACCATTTTAAATCCATTATTTGAAATATATTCAATTTTACAAACTAAACTTATTAATTATAATATGGACATAAAAACATAGTTTGGACAAATTTTTGTTGTTTTTGTTATAACTTTCATATTTTACTGAATAGTGAAAAATACTACATTTTAATTCCAAACTATTCTTTCATCTAATTTATTTATATTGTTACATTATCATATTTATTGGTTTTAAATTATAATTAGATTATGTTTTATTAAGTTAATATAATGTTGGTCATGGGAATTATTTTCACTTTAAAAGTAGATATCAACACATGCCAATATTTTAATGGTTTTTACTTCTGGAAAAATAATTTCTTATTTTTTCAACAGGTATTGATCTTAATCAAATTAATGTAAATTAATTTTTTTAAAATTTTAAAAAATTTATTCCATATTTTTAATCAGTTGTTCCAAATTTTGTGAATAGGTTAGTTTTTTTGATATTATGAATTGTAACATTAGTAATGTTTTATTACCGTCGAAAGGGTAAATCAGGTAATTAAGTGTAAAAATAATGTAATACAATTACCTGAACACATGTAAAAATACATTTTTGTTACTTAATTATACCCTTATAACCTATTTAATGGATACTTTTCCTTTAATATGACTTGAAAATTATTATAATTATGAATGTGAAAAAATGTCACACTATCATTTCTTATAAGAATAATAATTTTAATATAGAGATATAAAGGAGATAACATCAATTATAAAGAGTCTATGAATATATAAAAGTTCTAAATACCTCATATTAATTTATTAATAATTTTTAGAGAATAAATAATTTCCATTAATGATGACAAAATAGAAAAGGATGCATTATTTTATTAATAAAAATATCAAATAAATGATATCAAAAATATTAAAATAAATATATTTTAACTAATTAATGAAATACACTAATTTCATATATAAAATAAGAAGGTTAGTGAAATATTATAAGTATTTTTTTTGAAGATATCATATTGGTTTAATATATTTAAAATTCAAATAATAAATTGTATCAAAATTGACATAAATGATACCTTAATATAAATTATATTTTATTATATGTTATAAAATACGTAAATATATGAGGTTCAGAAAAATAACTTTAATAGGGTTAAATATGTCATAAATGAAAAAATTAGTGTTCTTATGGCATGTTATAGTTACTATATATATCCTATAGTTTAAAAATACAAGTTCTCACAATAGAGGTTAAATTATTTAATTAAGGGTTAAACAAAAATATATGGTACAATTTATGACATAAATGTGTCTACAATTCATTTTTTGATGATATTTAGTCCCACAAGCATCATATACTCCAATAAAATTACCTTTTATCAATTAATAATTGAAAATTAATTTATATTAATTAAATATTTTAAGAGTTTCCTAAAGTTCTCCTCTCATCTCTTATAAAAGTGAACTTCCCTTTATCTTTAATTAACACCTCTAAAGACCTTTGTATCATACAAAACATTCCCATTTCATCTTCCAAATTCCCTCACTATATTCTAGATTCAATAAATTGGTCATAAATCCATCCAATGGAGTCATTTTGTGAAAATCAAAAGAAGATACACAAAAATAGGTAATTATATTATCACCTCTTTCAATGTTCCTTTCTTATTAAACCTCATATTTATATGTTGCTTCCATACCAAATTAATAAATATAGTATAATTCATGTACTAAAATGTTTTTATAATCATGTGACAATCATATTCATCATTTCATCCATCATACGAATAAAAATATCACCATGTATGTGTACGTACGATTTATCACTCCATGTTGTGGTGTAATTTGTTATTCAAGTCTACATTATATGGATTGGTATAACGATATGAATAATGAATATATACAATTAATAATTACTGATAATTATTCTGTATAATTAATATTCCATCTAACTCCATACCACTTACCATCAATGTAATGATATCGTCGCTTGTGCGCACGTACGGCCTACGGTCTCCACGATGCGATGAGATTCTTTCTCAAAATTGACCATTCAATAATGACTATAAAATTTATATTATGAGTAAAAATAATAATTATCAAGAATCATATATCATTTTTTATATGAATAAAATACATCCTATTAGTAACAATCATGACTTATGCAAAAAAACATGCATAGGAAAATAATGCTATTAACCCCAAAAAAAGGGTAATACTGAAATATTATTAACCAAAGGATATAATATGATCATATTTGATAATACAAACACGGATATACTCCTAGTATAATTTAATAACATACTTAAACCATTATAAATGAGGTTAACTCACCCTCAAATAACGTAAATTGCATGTTAAGGTTCAATTTATAAATCTCATTATTATTTGAGATTCTTTATGCGTACGTATATACTGGGACATATTTATAATCCATGAACATATATCTTAAAATATATTTCAAAATAATATCAATGATTTGTTAAAGTCATTATTACCCATTTTTGACATTTTATAAAAAAATTAACAGAATCTTTCACTCATTTTTTAAAGGATGTACTATATGTCCTTTTCGAAAAATTAAAGAATGAATGGTTTAAAATCTTATACGATGTGAGCGGCTATCATCCTCCATTATGAAAAATTATATTTTTAGAGATTTCCTTAAATTATTACATTTCTATTTTAAAAAAAAATTCTTTTAAAATTCTTTATCTTCTAGATGATTTTAAAACACTGATATTTATCTCAAAGAGTTCCAACGAATTTATTAGATTATTTTAATTTATGTCAACATCCTTTATTGGATTTTATGCTTCATTGTGTTCGATTTAGAATAATAAAATATTCCATATTGTATTTAAGGTTTTATGTTATATATGACTGTGGATGTTAAATTATGATAACATTCATGTTTTATGGTTAAAGTATTACCATTTTTTTGCAAGATTTAATATAAATGTTTATGTTAGGTTTTACCCCTTTCCTAAGTGGAATTAAATGGACTTAGTATGTGATGGATGGGGCTCGCTATCTCCACTCAATTCATTGGGCGTTTTCATGAAACAAAATATATATGGTTTTGGATAAGGCCTTACCCATATATTTTATTCTTGGCATGAATCCATGAATGTATTATATTCATAGAAGGAATCCTTGACAATGTTTTATTTTTCATGAATCCTTCATGGAATGTTTTAAATGTGAAGCATTATGAATTCCTGCATTAAGATGTTAGTTATTGATATTACATGTGATTATTCTACTTGTAGAATATCCATGTTAATGGTTAAATGGAATTATATTATTAATTCTTACTATATTATGTTCATGATTATTTTTAAAAGTATTGTGTTTAAGTTTTATACTTTTATTAAAGATTATGAATATTTATGAATGCCTATGTTGTATTTTTCAGCATTAATGAGCATCTGAGAATACACCTTTCTTTTGTTTTCTTTTCCTAGTATTCCAAGAAGTGTTTTATGTTTGATATTAAGGGTTAATATAAGATAATACTGGTGTTATGAAATAATGGACTATGCTGCATATTATGTTTTGAATTATACTAAAAGGTTCATGTCTGTAACATATTTCCAAGACTGCTAAATTGATCGGTCCTTTGGGATTTTATTACTTGTAATCATACCAATGTATTAAAATAATGTACCAATTCTAGGTTTTTGGGGTCATGGTGTTACAATGATAGCTTAAAACAGAGTGAATATTTCTTAGACTAATGAATATAGGGATGGAATTAAATGATAAATGAAGAGTCTAATACCTTCACATGTGCTCGAATTACTCACATGTTGGGAATATGTTATGATTTAATATGATAAAACCAAAAAGGGAATTGATTGTGTGCTCAATTAGTATTAATTTGTAATATCGTATTCCCCAAACCAATTAAATATCCATGTCTTGAACTACCTAATACATTATCGTGATTTGGATATAGTAATATTCACATTGTTTATTTTTAATAATTATCTCTATGGTGTGAAGTGTGACATATATACAGATCATAAATGTATCAAGTATATTTTCACAATAAATATGATAAACTTATAGAAAAAAAGGTTTTTAAATATAATAAGGGATCAATATTTTTGAATCTGTTGCCATATATAGAAGGTAAAATGTGGTAGATAATTTGAATAAAAAATGTATCTTGAAAAATTGTCTATGATGCTGATTGAAATGGATCATATCGTCTTGGATAATAAAATGATGTAAATTGTAATAATAAGGGGAACTTAGTCTTAAATTTCTAAAATAACTTTTCATATAAACTTTCTTGGGAGGTTATAAGAATCCCAAAAATAAATGTGTAGGGATACATAAAAATGTAACAAATATTCCTTAGGATGATATTTCTAAATATAGACTAATAAGGCCTGAAATAAGGATATGTGTCCTGTAAAAACTAGAACTAAAGATTTAACATAATAGTAATTTGCATAGCTCATTCTTCCAAATTCATCTAAGAAGCACTATAATGTATATACGTAGGTGGTAAAACATCTGGTGGGATAACATGAAGAAAGATATTAATAAATTTATATATCGATTCTTTGCATGAAAAAATATCATAGTTTAATGAAATAATTCTATGGTTTTAATGTTACCATTGACCATACATATATAGAAATGAAATGACATAACCATGGATATCATCGTAAGATTATATAGGATAACTAAATGAAATAACATCATCTGGGTGGTAGTTGATCACCTTATAATGTCAATACTTTTCATTGTTATTAAGAAATAGGTGTTATAATACCACATTATGGGATGAAGATGAAGAGTATATGATTAGGGGAACTAATATTATCCAAGAGAATACTTCAAAGCCTCAAAATATTCAACATTATATGAAATTAATAATATATAGGTAGATATTTTAAGAATACAATTATTAATGAGACCTATTGTTAGAGGTTGGATAAAAGGTGTTACTTTTAATACCATTGTGAAACAAAGTCATGATTTTTACAAATAAGGGAATGATAATTCCAAGATACATATTCTTATTTGAGATTTTTAATTACATCCAAGACGTGTAATATCATCTAGAACTCCATAATATCCAGTATCATGTACATGATATGTTCCTGGTATCTCTCCTACATATGTACATACCAGTCCCCTCACATATACAAAATACATAGGTGCTACCTTTGAAGATTGATCTTTCATATTAGAAAAATATTGTGGAGATAAAAAAATTATAGATAAAATGTTCTATGAAATGTTATAACCCACCTGGAAAATGTACTATGATGGAACTATAAGTATGATTAAGTAACATGGGAATTATTAGATATAGTGAAACAAAAGAGACCTTATTTATTTTAGTTTATGAAATGATATTTCATGGGTCAAATATAAGAAGAGGGAATAATATAAATACCCAAACTTTTTTACATTAATTTCAATTTTAAATGAATATGTATACCATAATGTAATATAGTTATATAAAACACCTGTACTAATTTGGTTTTTTAGACCATTATAAAATATTTTCATTATTTTTTTATAGGGATTAAAATACCTTCAAGATTCCAAATCCATTGATAATAGATTTTTTCTACTACTACCATTAATTTTTTTATATAATAATGGAATTGATAAAGAATAGTCAACCTAGAAAGAAGAAGAAATGGCATTGACCCATAGTGTTGTACCCTATGAATCCAATTTATCATTAACCCTAAGGAAGATGGCATCATCGAGAGATTCCCTATAAAAATCCATATAATGGATTCAATGATTTAATCATTAGAAAAAAAACATTTTTAGGAGTAGTTCCAGCTTATCATGTTCATAGCACCAACTCTTTTTACTGAACCATGTCAATAAATCCCCACCATCAAACACCTTTCTTAAAGGGTGTACACAGGTTTGATAAAGAGTTATGAATATAAACCCTGGTAATATGAATTTTTATGTTTTTTTAAAAAATCATCACTACATATATACCCATTTAAATTACTAAATCATATATATATGATTAAATATTGGGTTTTATAAAACATAGATTTATATAGAACGAAACATATATTGTTTTTTAGGAAATATATATTATTATTCATTTATGAAACTCACTTTGATAAATTCATGAATTATAGAAATAATGGACTTTTCATATATTACACTAATTAAATATTATTTTGTAACATATAAAGGTTAACATAATATAATTAATTCCAATTTAATTTTAATATGGGTCCAAATTCTGTTAGTGACATATATAATATTATTTTCTACTAAATTTGGATTTTTATATTTTTAATTAAAAAAATCACAAATTTAGAAAACTATTTTTCTTACATAAATATTATTTTTCAAATAATCAAGTTGAAATAAATGAATAATGAATTTTCCATAATTTTATAAGTCATAAGAATTAATAAGTAAAATATAAATATGTCATAAAAATTTTGTATGTTTTGTGAAATTGTTATTTTTTAAAAAAATTCATAAATACAAAAATATGATTCAAAAAAATATTTTTCCCCTTTAATATAATTTATTTTTTATGTTATTTGATTAATTCTATAAAATAATAATGTATCTTCCAAAACCTATAATATATCATTATGTTTTAAGACCATTTATTTATGAAAATGAATCACATCTATATAACTAATCGTATTATTTTAGTATTGTTAGTTCATTTACTTATAAAATAATGAAAACCACTCGTATATTTCTAAAATCATGGGAAAATCGAGGGATGTTTTTCATTTTAGACTATTTAATCATATAGATCCTAAAACATTTTTTAATAAATTAATAAATAATTCCCCTATCATTAGATAAAAATTCTAATCCAATATAAAAATAATATTAAATCAAAAGCATTTTTGTGCGATGTTCCTCTCCCATAGCCTCTATAATTCCCTCCTGAGTTGTCCTCTTGATCTTAATTGGATCCTACATGGATTTTATATGTTACTTATCAAGATAAGGGGTCTACCTCTCTTATTTTCCACTCAACCACCTTCATTGTATATATTATATTCAATATCAATTTATGATTTTATTTTTTAAGTTCTTATAAATATACCTTTACTATAAAATTAATTTTTTGTAAATTAGAGATCATTTAACTCCTCACATTAAAACATATTCGTAAGATGATACTTTGTTGAAGTAAGGGATTCTCTCATCCTCTTATTTATTAATGTACATCGATTTTTTTATGAAATTTTATTTCTAAATATTCACATTGGAATATGTTTTTTCACATCCTATAACTATACATATAATTACCAAGTAATGAGACACCACCTTTCACTATCAAAAAAGTCATTACATGATATTTTCATTACAATTTTTATGATGCTGAAAATATTCCATGATTTTACATTACAATCATTTTTCTTGTGTATACCCATACCCATTTCGAATCATGTTTATTCGCCTATATATAAATATCCTTTAGGGATTTGGAGCATCAATTTATGTAACACACACTCCGCAATCATGGTATTAAAATATTAGAAAGACATTCCTATGTTGTAAGATCAATGTGGAACACAAATTCATGTACATGAAATCAATGTGAATGGTGGGACCATAATTATATATCTCAACATTGAGTTATATAATTTTTTTATACTATGAGATTCGATATATGGTGTGTGGGAGGTTATCATTATCATAATATACTATGATTTATCGACAATTATCCTTGACTAATGCTTATTATGTCATGTTTTATTATCTCTCCACATTACTATGTTGTCACCATGTTCTCATATTATATATTGAATCTAAGTTCATCCTTATATTTCTCACCATTTTTATGTAAAATTGTTAATCCTCTTGGCTCACATGTATTTTAGTCATCATTTTATACTTTTATTATTCAAATACTATCTCTATAAATCACAAATTTATAATGAACATCGGCTAGTTATCCCATGATTTATTATAATATTAAAGGATATTAAAGGTATGTTATATATTTTTAAATAATGTTATTGTTTCCATGTATCAAGTAAATTTTATATCTACCTAATTAACTAAATGATTATGGACAATTGATGTTAGGGGATTATATATTGTGTATGTTTATGTAATAAATTCATAAATGAGGTTTATTGTGGATATGGGTTTTGATATTTCTGATCCCCATGGGTTTCCAAGAAAAGAATTCATATCATTGAAGAATTTTTTTGGATTTTTTTGACCCTAAAATAAGAAATAACCAACACATTAAATTATGAAATAAATATGGAATGGTAGTCATATATTTTGAAATATCATTCATTTGAAATAATTATGTAAAAATAAAAATCTAAACCATGATTTGAAAACTAAATATATTATTAAACACCTTTCAAAAATAAATTTATACTGTGTTAAAAAAATAATTGATACATGAGGAATAATAAGAAGTATAAATAAAACCATCTGATTTAAAAAACAAACGATCAACAGAATATTGAAACAACTATAGAACATACTGTAGGACCATATCCCTAAAATTCATTGTTTCTTTCCATATAAAAATTCACAATCGATGGGACATGAAATGGTTATGGAAAGGAAAATAATAAATGGAACCCTTATAAAATATAAGGGCCTCATAAAACCACACAATATGTGTATGTGGGGTTTCAGTTGACATGACCCGTATGATATCACCAAGGGGTTTATGAAATTTCATACATCAAGTAGTTTATAAATTCTTGATTTAAATTTAATATAATATAATGCTTTCCATTTCAAATTTTCATATAGAAATAAATCCATGTGTCTTTTACCTTAGAAGTTGTAATATTTATATTATATAAAACTAAATTGATATTTAATAAATACAATATACTTTAAATTCCCTAAGAAAAAACAATTCCATTTCCATCATTTCAAACACATTTTAACGTGTATATAATAAAAAATATAATTTATTAAAATGTAAAATAATAAAATTCCAAAACCATAAGTAAAATGAATTTTGGGAAATATACCCATCCATAAGTAATGTGAGTCTTTCATAAAAGGCACCAAAATATGTAAATAAAAATTATTGTATAAAAATTAATACATTGGTTCTAAAAACACTGTAATCAAAAGGGGATTAAAATCAGTATTAATTTGGAATTATCTAAATGAGACCAAAAATCAAGGAGAAAATTTAATGGTTCATACCCTAGGTTATAATGAAAGTTGATCTTAATCACACTATAAGACAGAACAAAATCATACAATATTTCAACATAAACAAGTACAAATTCTACTCAGCATACCCATACATACCAAACCATAAGAATTCCCATAGACATAAGAAATAAAACAACAAAGGGAAAATATCTATATTATGAGATATCAAGGGTAGAATTAATTAAGATCTCTTAATTATATTCACAATTTCTCTAAAGGAAAATAAAATGAAGGTGAGTTCAAAATTATTCCATGATAAAGAAAAAATGAATAATATGTAACTCCTCCATAACTCAAATGACCAAAAAATAGAACATACCACTTCCACATTATTAAATAATTACATTATTTTTACAAAAACCCACAATGGGTGAAATAAAAAATGTAAAATCAATGATAGTATCATAAGTATAATTCATGTTTAATTATTCTCACTGGAATTTGTAAAAAATTTACCATATATAAACATTTATATTAAAAAATATGTCATATAATATATTAATATCACTATTTATTCCATGAATAAATTACATATTATTTAATTTATAAATCCATATAGGGTGTTTTAGTAGTAATAAATTAATCTATATAATTTTATAAAAGATTGTACATAAAATGAGTTCATAAATTAAAAAAGAACATATTGGCACCTATATATCTCTAATTTAAATAGACTTTAAAAGAGCCTCCTTTAATGTAAAATTACCAATCATGAAAGGGGGATTCTGAAAAAAAAGTAAACCATAAAAATTCATGGATAAAACAATCCTATACCTAAATACAATCTTACACCAATATTTAGTTTTTCAGGAGAAGAATCAACATAAAAGTAATAGGTTGAAGAACAAATAATATGAGAAAGATGGAACAATTTGATGGAAATAGGTGTCTACCAAGTGAATACATAAGATATCTAATGAGAGGAGGCCACAAATTCAGAAATAATATAGATACATAAATCCAATTGTGCATCCAAGGATAAGCAAATGATTGGAGAGGAGAGGGAGTTTCCCATGAATTAAAATCAAATTGGGCCATTAACTATCTTCCTTAATGAAAATGTTGACAATTAGAAACATTAAACTATGAATTAAAATCGCCATGAGACTTATTTTTATATATTAGTTTGAGGATTCTTCCATGGGTCCTTATATTAATTTTTTTTATTTTCATAATGATTAGTCTATGTAAAACCTAAAGATAATGATTCTTCATGTGGAAGGTACAACAACCAATTGATTATATATATATATATATATTGATTAATAACACATATATTTTTTATTAAATGGGTCTTATGATTAACCATCACATATAATTGAGCTTTTTTATATTATTGTTGTATTTTCACGATGTATAGTTCATATTATATTTTTTAAATACTAATAATTTATAAAGGCCTTCAATTTATTTAATGGCATACTAGAAATTCATAAAGGAAGAGTAAGAGGAAAAAAATATAGAGAATGACAATAATAAAACTTTTGGGTGTTTTAATCACTATAATTATCTATTATAATCCATCCATAGATGATTTCAATTATAATTATTTATAATTTACTTCCTAAAATTTTTAAATTCATTCAAAATATTATAATATAGTAATTGTGGGTATATGGATTTAGGGTTATCAACCATAATATTGTTGGTTAAATTTCAATAGTGTCATATTACAATGTTTAATAACCTATTTATTTTTTTGTGTGTGAATTTAACGGGTATTTTGAATTTTTAGTTTCTAGAAATAAGTACATTTTGGGAAAAAGGTAAGGATATGAATCCTAATAGTTATATCATCTTAAGGATATTTTTTTAAATAAATTAGCGTGTGTTTAGTGTCTCTAGTTCTCATGTGATTTTAGGGTGGTTATTTTGGGAATTATACAGTTATTTATCCTTATTAATGATAGAATATTCATATTTTGGGAGAAGAATATGTGAATTGATGTGTCTGATAGATTCTAATTTAATTTTCTTCATTCTTCATTTCTCGGAATAGTTGGTACACTGTTTAAGGAAACCCATGTAAAATTATTATTAAATCATGTAGGGTAGGTTTAAAATGTGGATAGAATAATATTTTCACATGGATTCCACATTATTATGTACTGACTATGGGAATCAATTTTTTTTCTGAGTTGTTAATTTCATGGTTGGTGCACAGTATGGAATATAATTAAACTAATACATTTTAAAGGGATGTATTATGATAATTCTAATTGCATGGTCTATTCATGTTTTATGAGACAATGTAGAAAAATAGTTAGGGGGATTTTAATTAAGTTAAATTCTTAAAATCACCAATTTCCCCCAAATTATTAATAACCACACCACATATACTATATCTATCACGTGTTCATGGACTAGGATTTGTTATTCATGTGTTAGGATTGAATTATATCCAATAGGGAGTTAATTTTTTTAAATGAATTAATTAAATTAAGAGTTAAATTATATTTATAATGTTAATTTAGCAGAAAATAAATGGAATAGAACCCAAATTGTTTTATAGTACTTTAGATCAAAATGATTATCTGTCCACTCTTCACCCCTCCCACAAACTAATAGTGATGGAACCCAGTATAACCAATAAAATGTAGTATTAAAATGACTTTTTTCAACATGGATCCATAACACAATTACAGATTATTTTCCCCCTAAATACTTAAACCAAAAAACCCTTAATTTTTCTATGTGGAGGCACAACCTAAAGAGCATTCTTTTTCACATAGAGGTAAAACTAAAAGCCTAACTTTTGATTGGGAATCACCACCCAAAATTAAATAATTTAATCTATATGATAACATGTTATAATTATAAAAATAATAGTATGTATAACCAAGGAAACAAATGTATTATTTTAGTAGTTGAGTGTCAAAGCACTAGAGAACACTCTAGTGGAAAATTATCAAACCGTTAAAGTCTAGTTGAGTGTTATTGGTGATCAAATTTTTTTTCAGTACCTATATAATTAATGAATATCCTCAAATTCTTTATAATCTATATTTTTTAAAATTCATATATTTATTCATATATGAAAAAATTATTCAACACAAGAATTAAATTTCAATTTCACATTCATATTACAACATTAAATATCTCTATTAAATGTTCATGAAATGCATAATATATTAGAAACATAATTAATATATCAAATTAAACTCATGTTGTAAAATGATGACATGTTATTATAATGATTATAGTACTTATGAATAGTTATAATCATCCATATTGTCCCTTTGAAAAATCCCATAGATATTGTGAGGACAACATTCGACATTTGAACAAAATTTTACATTGAACTCACATTTTCCAATGAAATAAACATTAAACATCAACCCATGAGATAATAATTTAGTTCAATTAAATTAGAATATATTTTTATGGATAGTAAACATCTAAAATGTAAACATTGAATAAATAAAACATTAACTATATCAACAATAAACATGAAACAAATTGAAAGGTGAAATGTTAAATTAAATAGATAATATTTCATGATTTTACAACATCCAATAGAAAATAAAAAATCCACATATGGGATTCATGAAATATATTTATGTAGTGGATTCATAATTTGGTCTATCTATCCAAATCTATGTCTGGAAAATCACATTTTTGATTTTCTATATGAGATTCTACAAAATGGTAAACAACATAAATTTTATTGTTTCAATCCTAAAACATATCATAATGAAAGGATAATTACATGTTTCTTTTGTTGAATTATTTATATATAAATTTATTACACTTCCATATATCACGAATCATCTATGATAAGAACCTATAACTCAAGATAACATCCAAATATAGTAGAAAATATATTTTGGAAATTTTCATAATTCTAACTGAAAAAAGATGTAACGTTGATATAATTTATATATGTATAAAAAAATTATTTTTTTATTATATAAATTTAATTTATATTTCTTTTATCTCATCACTATCTAATAAAAATCACTTATTTCAGGGTCCATGTTCCCCAGTTACAGTAAAAAATATAATTCTTCTCACAGTAGGTTCCACAGTTGGTTGAAAATATTAGTTGAACTTACAAGTTAACTCCAACCCTGTTAGTAAATTTTTTCAGGTGGTTAGTTTATATAGTTTTGTTATATGTTCAGTTGAATACCACACATTAATAAAATTTCCGTTCATGCGGTAAGGTGAAATGGTCAGGTGACATAGTCTTTTCACTCTTATATGGTCAGTACATATTATTCATGTGGAAGGGTGACCTGGTAAATTAACCCCCACATGGTAAATAAATTTTTTTAATGTGGTAGGGTGAAATATTATCATGAAAAAATCAGTTAACACCCATATGTTCAGTTATAGAAATTCCAAATTTTCAATTTCTTGACTTTTTAGAATCTTAGTTCCAGAATATGTGATACAACATTCTAAGGTCTCAAATGACATATTTTCTCTAAGAAAACATCATGGAAAATTGATAACATTTAATTAAATATAAAACAATAAATAATAATAATAAATATAAAAATAAATATTATGAAATGATCATGATATTTCATACATTAGATAATTCAAAATTTTATGACTTTTAAAGAAAAACATATAATGATTTATGATTATCAAGACATAAAGGGGTACAAGGAGAACCTAAATATTATACTAGTTATTTATAATACTAAGACAAATTAAAATTTCTAAAACACATCCCCATTTTAAAATTATCAAAAATGTTAAATTATAGTATAAAAATTCTCTCTTTGAAAGTAAAACGTGAAATTTTAATTCCTCTTTAATAAAAACATACATGTAAATTATAGTTTATTCCATGAAATTATTAAAAATTTATATTTAAAAACATATATCATTGAGAAATTAAAAAAATATCCATTTTCAAAACAAGTATTAATAATAAAATATTCTGAGATAAAAATATAAATATTTGTTTCCAATAATTACTAATCAACCATCAATAAAATTACCATTTATGTTAACTAAATATTTAGACAATAAGATAAAAAATTTAAGTATGTATGATAAATATTAATATATTAATAAAATTAAAAAATATTTACATAAAATATTTAATAGTAATATGAAAAATGTTTTTTAGAATCAAAAATATTTCAAATAGATATCAAAATTTCATCACATAAACATGCATAAACTCCTTGTAAATTCATGGAATGTAAATTTAGATATCTCTAAAACTTTGTTAATAATTAATTTTATGAAATTTTTTAAATTATAATGGAATATTAATGATATCCTCATGTTGGTATAAAATAGAATTAAATTCAATACTTTTATTTCATTTTTGAACATGATCTCTATGAAATTGAAATTTTGCATCAATATTCATAGTCCAATAGCATTTTTAATTGATTATGGAAATAGAAATATATTAATTACTATCTCAGAAAGTAATAATCTTCTAGAAATATATTCCAAAATCAAAAAATGTTTTATTAATCAATAATAATTGAGTAGGACTAGATGCAACCGCTATATATTTTGATTTATCTGTTTAAAGAGCATCAAAGTTTTCTTTCATTGAATTTTGTGTAGTAACATATTTTCAATTGAAATGTAACATACCTGAAGTTCTACCCCTATATATCTTTAATCAACCAAAATCAAAATCACAATAACTTTTCAATTCAATGGTTGTTTTTGCAGTATAAAATAAACCATGATTCAATGAATATTTAACCAAAATAATGATCCTTTTAAAATAATTAATGTTACATTTCATAGGATCACAATGATATCTTTAACACATAAAAACTAAAAAATATATGGCCTTTAATTAGTCAAATATTATAAAATCCCAATCGTTACACTATATGTTTTAACATTAGCATATTTTCCAATGTTATTAGTACATTAAATATATCATTAGAACATTTCTTAATAAAAGAATCCATTATCATAATCATATGAAATTTTGTAGTCATTATATATAAAATTCATTATATATATTTTCATTCAAAAATAAAAAAATAATATGATCAACATATATTAGAACAATAAATATATCATTTGAACATTTATTAACAAAAATTAGGGTAAAACATTATTTCTCAAAGAAGTCGTTCAAAAGAACTCTAGTCATCCTTTAATACCAAAATCAATGATTTTGTTTCAAACTTTATAATACCTTAGATAGATAAAAAACATGATCATGATGCTTCCAATTTTCAAACCCCTGGTATTTTTAAAATATATTTCTTTAAACATATAACCATTTAGAAAGAAGGTTTTTGACCTCTAGTTGAAATAATTTGAAATCATGAATAGTATCATATATAAATATTATCTTAATTGCATATGAACAAGAAACATGATAATGATATCCTTAAAATTAAATTCCATCCACTTGAGAAAATCCTTTTGAAAATAATTTAGTATTATTTTCAATTACATTTAAGGATCCATCATGCTTATTTTCGAAGGACAACTTTGGTACCATTAGATGTGAATCATGAAGTGGAACAACTAAAGTACACATACAATTCCTAGTAAAATTATTTAACTCCTCTTGAATTTCTAAAGTCCAATTATCATTATATAATTATTCATCAATATTATTTGGTTCAAAATAGTAAATAAAATCATGATATTCACAAACATTCTTAAAATATATTTTTTATTTGTACTTTAGATTGAACATTTCAATTAACATTATCTATGGTATGATACATATGAGTATTCAATGTATTTTCAAGAATATGTTCAAATTTATAAGAGTAATTATACAACATAATATGTTCAGTGAAACTCCAATTTACCCTACAAGAAACAGTTGTCATTTTAGTTCAAGTTCGTATCAAATATATAGAGACCTAAGAAGAAACTGAGAGACATGTACATTCTATTGAGGATTGTCTTTGAAGTGCCCAATTTTTTTTTCAATTGTGAGACTAAAATACTAATTTACCTAATATAATGGTTTTTATTTATCATTTAAAATCCTAAAAGATAGAATGTAAAAAATAAAATTTACATGATTTGATCCTAGGATAACGTTATGGCATGATTGGACGTATTTTTTTTCATAGAAAATTGAATATCACAAATTCAGGATGTATCCAAACAATGTGGAAATTCAATAACATCATTCAAAAATTTAGTCATTATAAATTTATAACTATAAGATCATATACACATATAAGATAAATTTAATTATCACTGCATTTAATTATATAGTACTATAACTAAAATGGTTTCATTGCTAAAGTTTGAAAAGACGAAGAAGAAAATATTTAATCGAATGGAAATATTAATATAATTATCTGATATAACATATTCAATAAAAAAAAACATCCAATACATACCCTTTACACAACATCGCATCAACTGAGTATATTTTTATGCCACTATTTATTCTATTATATCAATGGAAGTTGAATGTAGACAGATGAGGGAAGAATTGAACAAGAAAAGCATTAAAAATAACGATCACTCCACTAGAGTGTAAAGTATTTCAAAAACTATGATGAGAATGAATTCACTCCCTAATTAAATACTTTCTAAGTGATATAAATAAGAATATAAATGTTAAAAAATAATATTTTTAAGAAAATAATGGTGATTTGAATAACATACATGAGGGAGACAAGCACATGGATAAAAAATGTCAGCGTAACAAAACAATTGAAAGAAATAAATTAATACCCTAATTCCATAACCACCACCACATTAAATAGATATATTGTGATCTTATGTTCTATCCCCTATCAATAAATTCATTCCCCTTAACTAGGATATTAAAAATGTTCATGAGAAATCTTAGTTAATTGGACTTTTTAGTGTTGCCCTGAAAATTTGGACCAGATTAATCCCCCTTTTGGACAAGAGAATTTGAAAGTGAAAATGGGAGAATAATTTATTTTAATTAAATTTGAATATATTAATCCATATTTTCTTTAATATATTTCAAAATTTAATTTCAATTGGATTATCCATTCTAAATTTATACTCAAAATGGTGGGTGTATTTTATGGGCCTTCAAATCTTACAATAAAATTAAATCTCAACATGGGTTCCCAGGATCTCCTTGAAAGCTTTAGAATTATCTTGGGCACAGTGGAATAAAATGATACCCATAATTTCCTCTATCTAAATTTAAAATTTGAGCTTCCTTCATTTTGATTTATGGGGTCCACTTTTACTTGATGGGCATAGGGCTTATTATACATTGTCTATAAATTTTTACATTCATGGAAAAACATTCCATATTAACTTGTGACTCATCCATTAATCCTATTTTTTTTAAAAATGTTCATTAACATCCCATATATCAATTTAAAAATAAAAATATTAAATTCTATAAGCAGATGACTAATTGGACCCAAATGGAAAAACATTATACATGAATAGTAAAATGATGTGAAATGAAGTTAAATTTATTAAATGCACTAAATCCTAGGTTTATGGAAATTGAATCAATTTAAAATTAAAATATGAATAATTAATATTATCCACTTTCAGTGTATAATTAAAACACCCAACTTGATTTTTTCTAGTCCCAAGCAAAGAGTATCTTGAAAATATGAAAATGAATTCCATTTTTCCAAAAAAAATCTGGAAAACAATGCTCAAAAAAATACATCATTCTAAACAATCGTGAAAAAAAAATTAAAACAAATATTAGATCACAACAATATCTCAATCCCAATCCCATTACTTTGTTCAAATTCATCATCTCATTTCATCCAATTTCAATTAATCGGAATGATTTTTTTATTACAAATAATATGGGGCCAATTATGTTGTTTGTGGGTAAAAATGTAATATATAGGTAGATAAAAAATAAAACCTTAATATGAATAACAAATTTTATCTTTTCCCTTAATTTTTTTTATTTTGGATTTTTTTAAATAATAATAGAGATGAAAATACTAACTCTGGGAAAAAATATTACGGAGTCATGATCCCCAAGTGTCGATTACCATAAATTTTGTTAATTATATACTCTAAAATACCTATGTAAATACTAAATCAAGAAAATAAAACTATGGATTATTGATCCCCAAGTTTTAGAATCTATGCATTTGGATAAAATATTTCCCTATGAGGTTACCAATTTTTATATTTTTTGTTTTCTGGAAACATAAATTAGAATAGATGCGGCCCCAAACATTAATAATTGACAAAATGGACCGAAGAGATATTAATTAAACCCAAAATTTAGTTGAAATTACTTTTTTTAATTTTTATTAAGAGGATAAAAATGTAAACTATGAAAAATAACATCTAACAATTGTACATTCCAAAAAAATTCTCATAAACATAAACGTCCAATAAAATAATAATCAAGTCATTGAAAATTATATTACATTCTGTTTCCATGTTTAAAAATTCACATTAAATCATGTAAGGATAATTAATTGAAGCTTTTTTCATTGAATTCAATTGTATCAAAAAATCCATTTTTTTTTTGGAAATCCCTATTTTTCACTCCCCCAACTTACAATGAAACGGCCATAAGTGTTAAAAGTGTATAGAAAAGAGATTTAGAATTTGAAATAAATAGGGGAGATGTTATTTTAAATTATATCAGGTAACAAAACCTCTTGGTTTCAATTTAATGACCCATTAATAAGAAATGGACCACTTTGGCTTCACGTCACATGTAGACTCATCCAGGATGATTAATGGTTGGGTTTGAACATTAGAATGCATCGATTTTATTTGGAAATATCAAAATTGTTAATCTTATAGATCTCACACACAAGAGAAATTATATCTCATTGTTAATCCAAACTAGTTCCATTGAAAACAAAAAAAACAAATACAATGAAAAGAAATAAAATTCAATGTCGAAACAGGGTTTCCTCCTGAGAAGTGATTAGTTTAGATACATTTTATCCACATGGACCCCCAAATTATCCTATACCACTATTAAATATTTTATCGATTTTATTTTTTACCACTTCTACAAGATTGATCTAGATAATTGGTTTATAATTTTTTTCACGTACAAACACATGTAATCCAATGAGTTGGAAAATCCAAGGAATATCAGAAATTATTGACCTAGTTATTTATTCATTCTTTAATAATATGTCAATGATAATTCATATATTATAGGACTCGATGTTTTTTATTTCCTCAAATGTTTTAATGATTTTTTTTATTAAAACTCATCTACGGAGATATATTGAGTAGACTCAATATATGATGCCAATTTATCATCTTTTCAATCCAAAAAATAAATCCCCTCTTTATTTAAATACCATTAAAGAATTCCTTGGTAATATTCAATTGTTAAAATTACAATGGTTGTTTATTCAGTAAATTCATTAGGGTTTTGTGTGTAAAAATATTCTTATATCAATATTGATTTATGGATAGATTTAGTGGGAATGGGGTCTATTATTATTTCAATGTCTTTTAGTTCTAATCCCAATGATCGAATATCAGAATACAATTTATCAATTTGTTCACAAAACATTTAAAGATGTTATTGGGGATCTGGATGGATAAAAAGTTTTCAAATCATGGAATTATCTAATATTTATATCATTAACCATCCATTACAGGGATAGAAATTTATCCTATAATCATTCATCATAAAAAATTCTGATACGTGTCATTGGGTGTTGGGTATTCATTCAAGGTTTGATCAATTAAATTCACTAAGATAGCAGTTTTTCAATATTTAAGTTCAATTTGATTCAACATTGAGTATATGTTTTGGTAATGGGGAATATTCTCCACTGGAGTTGATAGAAATTCATAATTTAGGATTTTAAGACACACCAAAATAGAAAGGGGAATATATGAGAGGAATTTGGGGGATAAAAGAGAACATTTTGTTAGAATTGGATTATAGTTTGAAAGGTAACATAAATAGATCCAAAAAATGGTGACAAAAATTGGTGACACCCAATTTTACCAAAAAGGTAGTTGCAGCCATTTTAGTATAGGTAGGGATCGAATCCACAAAGACCTAAGAAGAAACCAAAAGACATGTACATTATGGTGGATTGGCTATGAAGTGGATTACTTTTCTATTGATTTAAATTGTGAAACTAAATTATTAAAGAACATAATATAAAGGATTTTATGTAAGAATAAAAAGACTAATATTTTGAATAGATAAGGTTAATTAAGATGAGACTATCATATGATATCTCTAGTTCTAGACTGGATATATTTTTTCATATTTAATTTTAGATCAATAATTCAAAATGTATTCATGCAATGAGGTAATTCCACAAAATAATTTACCAATTTATCCCTTAAAAAATCCAAGGATAACAAACAATTCACTTTGATTATAATTTTAATGATCACTCTAAAGAATTGGATCGTACTGTCACTCAAAATGTGTCATCATTAAAGTTGGTGAAAATGAAGAATAAAATAATTCATCAAATGGAAATATTAAAATTATGAACTGATTTAAAATATTAAATATCAAAAAACAACATCTATGTTATACCATTTATACTCCCTTTGAACAACCCAAAATTGGTTCATCCCACCATTGATGGTATTCTATCAATGGAAGTTGGATGTAGACTTCTGAGGGAATAATTGAAGAAGAAAAGCATTGAAATAGCGATTACTCTGCCATTATATGAATAATTTAAAAAATTATGGTGTTAATAGATGGACATCCTAATTAAATGGAATAAAATTGAAATAATAAAAATATAAAAGTTGAATAATAATTACTTTTATCAATAAATGAACAGTTATTTGAATAACGTACATGTAAAATATGAACACTTGAATATAAAGTGGAAGTATAACAAAAAAATTTAACTAAAAACAATGATACCCTAATTCCATCACCAAAACAACCTTAAATAAAAATATTAGGATCCCATGGTTGAGCCCCCATCACTCAATTCATTCATCATTAATTTAGAGATTCAAAAGGTGGGTTACAAATCCAAGTAAATTAAAATTTTCGAATTTGACAAGGAAATCCAGAATAGATTCATCCTCCTTTAGGATGTAAAAATTTGGCATTGAATATGGCTGAAAACGTAGAGACCTAATATTATCTTTATAATACTGTGTAATATTAATAAATACATTTCTAGAGGTAGTCCTTGAGAAGATGTATGATTCTGAGGCACGGTGTGCCCATAATTAATTTTTATATGAATATTAAGAAATATTATATTGTGCATGTGTAGTTAATTAATAAAATGGGATAACTATTAAACAGTCAATCATATCTGAAATATAAGACCACATTTCTTTTTGTAATATGTTGTTTATACTAAATGTGGCATAAAATAAGTTTTCAACGGATTATCAAACCGCTCCCTCATTGGTGGTGACTTTAAGTGAATCAATTAATTAATTTATATAATTAATTAATTAAACCTTGGCTTAAAATGTATTTATAAATTCATATCTGAAGGGAATTATCCAAGGCATTCATATTATTCAAATTCCCCTGTGAATCCCTCACCCCTCCTCTATAATAGAATCTCATTGGTGAATAAAAAATCCTTGATTCAATGAAAATTGAAGAAGAGAAAACACCACGACTCCACCTGAAATCATCAGAAAAATAATTATTCAACATCGATCAATCCAAACTGAGTTATGACAATTCTTCAGCAGTTTTATGCCATTATATTAAAATAATCAAGCATATCCATAATTTTTCTTAGATATATTCCAATTTATAACCTTGCATTCACCGATTAAATGAGATTTTACATGTTTTAATATTGTTAAATAAATGGTCTAACCCTGATTACCCACTATATATCATCATATAAGAACACTTTATTGATGAAATACAAAAAACAAAATTGGTTCCTTTCCCCCTCGATTCTATAAGCATTCTTCACTGGTTGGATCCTTGAGGTCCCAGTTCGATGATTTTCAGATGACCCGAGCATGAACAGGTTCTCAAATATGCAGCGGATTGATGAAACATTGATTTATTTATGAGTGAATAATAGATAAAGATCATTTTTTAGATGAGGATGACAGATCCATTTTTCAATCACCAATATCCTGACAAATATATATGAGCCGGTGTGTCGAATGAAATGTTGTACACCAAATATCTATTGGAAGCAATTACTAATGAATAACTCTAGGAATGGGTAAATATTGGCTAGATCCATGAGATTTATGATGAAAAAAGGTGGGATTTATGGTCTTGGAGATGAATTTTAAGCATGATGATCTGATTTCCAGATTGAAATTTTCTGGCGAAAACCCAACTACACATCGTGTTCAATGAAGAATGCACAATGTGTATCCCATTTCCATGGTGGTGGATAGGTATTGAGAAACTTATGTATGACATGTCATGTAGTGACCCCTCACACACCATTTATACCTTCTCTGGTTTGAAAAATCGTTTGATGGGTCACAGAAATGGGGACTCCATGTAAGATAACACAAACATGGGTTGACCACACATGCAACATCTTGTGTGGACTGGCACATCATGTACCGAAGTTCACAGAAACGTGGTCTCAGTACATGAACATGACCATAAGACATGACCCCAGTTCCGGTTAGTTAGGACATGACATGTAGTCCACCTACACAGCATATTCAACTACATGGGGTGGATCCGCCTATTGTCTAGGAACATGGCCAAGCTTTGGAGGGAGACCACACATTGTGTGGGTCCCCTCACATGTCTTGTTCCCCTTGATATATTCTAATAAATCGTTGATTTTCTAAATCTACTTATTTTGAACTCATATTGTTTCCTATTAGTTTGAAATACTAAGTTTCTTCAATGTTTAAATGGAAGGCTCCCCCAAAAGTAGCTTTAGATATATGATGAGAAATGTTTTGGGTATGGCATGTGCTATGGAGACACCCAATAACAACAACGATCATACATAATCAACAGATCAGTCCAAGCATAACCCTCCAGTAGGGCATGGTCGTGGTGTTCCCCAATGACAATATTCTGATTACCATCTAGAAGGGAATGTCAATGTTTTTCCCAAAAATCTTTTCGAGTTTCCCTTCAATTGGACTAGGTAGTGGTGTTTCTTAACATTTCAAGCTTACCCTCCAGCGGGGCTGGGATGTTTTTATCCCCTGTGAATGTTTTGGTTTTACCCTCTAGAATGGATGGACAATGACATTCCCTGATGAAATATTCTAGGGATAACCCTCTTCATGGCTAGGCAGTGGAGTCCCCTAATGACTCACTAGGCTTACCCTCTAGTAGGATTGGATAGTGGCGTTCCTTGATGAAATTATCAAGCATAACCATATAGCTGAACAGGGAGGTGGATTTCCTTTGGTACTATAAGAGTAGGTCCCTCATATCATACTAGGGCAAGGGATCCTTACCTAGAATTTTTATTCCCTCGACTATGTGGCATAGTGATAAGGCATGGTTTTATGTGGCTTTGGACTCACAAGGATGAGGAATTCTTTCCCAATCAGGATATATTTTTGGGACACAACCTAATCCCATGTGGATGAATTAGTGGAACCTAAATCATATAGTATCAATGCAAAATGGTTGATTCCCTTAGACTTATGTGTTCAGGGAATGTGGATGGCGTGTTGGGAATCATTGATGGACTTCATTTTAAATTTTTGGATATTATTCTTCTTAAAATGATCTATGGTACTTATATTCCCTTACTCTCTCATTTAAAGTTCCTTGACTGAATATATTTATTTATTTATTTATTTGGTTCCCAATAAATTGGATTTGGTTACTCTCATTCCAGGAGAGATGAATATGAGGAGGGTAGTCCACATTTATTATTTTCAAGATTCTCATGGTTAGATGATTCTACTCTCTTTATATAGGTAACTAATACTGGTTGAGAAGTTCTTATTCTCACCATGTTGAGATCCTTGTGTTTGGATGAGTTCACTTTCATTCTCCTGTTGGGATGAGTTGTACTCCATTATAGTACCATACTCTACCTATTTTTTCCCTCCCCAGTTTTATCTCTTACTTCTCCCCCTTCACCCTTGTTGAGGCATTGTACAATGCATGTATATACTCACCCCTTCATGGGATTCTCCCAACACTTTTTTTCCTTTTTCAGACGATGTACTATTCAATCGTGAATTCAGAGGAGCATAGGGATATACTATGCATGGAAAATGTATGGTGGTCATAGCTTGGCATGCAGGAGCTGGGATCAATGAAATTTTTTTCTTTTCTACTTTTAGGTCAATTTGGGACACATTTCTATTCGGGTGTGTATATTTTCCCTTTTTTAGTTTACACTACCACACATTGAACTTTTTTGAGTCCATGTTTGTTTGTTTTATTTTTAGTAGTGATGCATCTTTTTTCACTACACTTTGGCATTGAGTTGGTTTTGTGTGTGCATACAGGTACTTAGGAAAATGCCTCCCCAAGTTTAGTTATTCCATTAGAGCTTATTTCCACCCTTGGCCTACAGATGTGGGTTTGAGGAAGTTGTGGCTTTCTCCTTGGCTTGGGTCAAGTCATGAAAAATTTGTATTAGTGCAAGTTCATTCCACGAGACATTGTTCAGAAATTAACCCTTAATATCATTGGATGGGATTAGGGAAACAGTGTCAATGTGTATCAAGTGCGGCTCTCAGTTTTGGGAGTCTATTGATTGTATGGGCGGGTGAAATAAGCATTCAATGGGATCCTATCCACTAGCTTGTCGACTCGTCATACTAATACATTGGATGTAGGGATAAATAATACATGCATAACATATGATTGAGTATTTTATTTCCCTTCTTCAATCATCTCCTCATTGTTCATGATATAAATATATATACCTATATATAAATATTATCATTTTACCATGGTAATCCTTGATTAACATTCATGATGCCTCCATGATGAAAACCTTCCAGGATACGAGATCTGGTTTTTGTTAATGATCCTATGAGAGATAAGGCCTCAGTTTAGGGTCCATCTTGTTATCCCATTCCTCTAGGTGGGAAGGTAGAATCACATACACCTATTGAGCAGTAGATCATCTAGGCAGAGTAGGTTGAGGTTGTTTGTAGGCCACGTGCACTCCACAAGTTCTAGTATTAGATACTCACAATCTTTTGAAGTGGTCCAGATCCCTATGATATGTAGGACTATCTAGAGTTATAGGTTTGAACCTTCATGCTTAATAAAACCAAAAAATACCATATGTTTTCTTTGACAGATAGACTTTTCCTTAGAACAGTTGTATATTGTAAGTGCCAAGTTACACATTTGCATGATGATTTGACCATCTCACTGTATGACTTCCAGAAGCTGTTATGTGCAGATTACTACCCCTCTTAATTAAGCTTTATCCAGATTCAAGAGATTTTGAAGCATTTGCAAGGAGGGATGAAAGTGGTTGAGTATATATCTCGGTTCAACTATTTTATGCATTACTCACTTTAAATTATTTTTGATAGCTACATTTCAGCATGGAAGATTTATTAGGGACTCTAGTAATAGATTCTAGCTAACGTAGTTCCCTTCTGCATCCCCACCTATAGTGGGGTGCGAGAGTGGGAACATGGGATAGTGAGCACTCTACATGTGGGACACCAGATAGCTGGGGCTAGAAAAGGATCATGAGGGGATGTAGGTGTAGGATGGTTCTATGAGATCCTTCCACCACTACCCCCAAGTGGACCACGTTAGGCTTAGGGAGCTGGCGTCTGGGGCTAAGGGTGGTTGTAGGCTTTGAATTTGTATGATCCTACAACACATGAGATGATTCAATAAACGATCTATTTTTATTATACTCTTTCCTCAGTATTTGTAGATATAGGTTCCATTGAATCCTTTTTTTTCTTGGATATGGGTGCAAGAGCTAGAGGGCCAAGTAGAGATTCTAACACAACAGCTTCTCCTTGAGGTTCCGACATAGAGAGATTCTTCTATATCATTTCTCTAACAATATTGTGGGAAACCTCTTGGAGGATAGAGGTTAATGTTATACCTTCTATTCACCACAATAGAACTATATGTTGTCATCCTGTGTGTGGACTAGATTTCTATGGTACAGGACATGGTTTTCTATCATAGAAGACTAGTCAGATTCTTAAAAATGATGAGATGAGATTCTCAATTTCTAGTGAGATAGATATGATGGACGGATAGGTGAATCTTGAGATGTTGAGGTTTCAACCAATCACCCATCAGTTGGTGAGTATAACCTATGCTGTAGAAAACTCTTCAAAAACATGGTTTCCTTCAGTTGTAGAGGATTATATGATAATATTACCTAAGGATGTTTTGAGGCTACCTCTGAGGTGATATATGGATTTTTTTCATTGAAATACACCCATATACTAGATCGATATCTTTTTTGGTGTTTCAAATGGAACTTACCGAGCTCCGGGAGCTACAGTTATTGTTGGAGGACCTTCGTGAGAACAGCTTATCTGACCTAGTGTGACCCCCTCGGTGGTTCTAATTATATTCTTTTAAAAAATATGATTAGATAATATAGTTTGTTTTGGATTATCCACAACTAAACCAAGTCATGGTAAAGAAAAATTACCCCTTGCTGAGGATTTATGACCACTTTGATAGATCTCATGTTCACGTTATGGGTTCATGAGGATGGTATCAAATGTTTGAATTATGATGTTGTTATGGACACTATGAGTTCTTAGTGATTCCCTTTGGTGTGAATAATTCATCTACCATCATTATAGATTTTATGAACCAGATCTTCTATCCATAAATAAATCAGTATGTTGTTTTCTCCATTGAAAATGTACTCATATACTCAAAAAAAGAGGTGGAAAAAGTAGAGCACTTAGGGATGGTTCTTTATTTACTTAGAGAGTACCATATTTACTGAAACCTCTTGAAGTTATAGTTCTAAATACCTGAGGTTAATTGTTTAGGGAAAATAATTTTTTAGAAAGGTTTATCCTTGGATCCATCGAAGATCAAATAACTAATTTAATAGGATCAAACCAAAAATTTTTTAAGATACGAAGCTTCTCTGGCTTGGCATAGTCCTACAAGAGGTTTGTAGTATACTTAACCAGAATAAAATCACTTTTAGCCACCCTGACAAGGAAAGGGTAGTTGATTATCTAGTCTGAGTAGTGGCACAAGTCCATTGAGGAGTTGAGGACGAGGATGAAGAGTGATATATTTTTGAGACTAGTAGAGAAACATGTTGTGTTTTTATTATATTCCGATGTCTTAGGATCTAGGAGTGGTTGCGTGTTTATGAAACGTTCAGCATTCATCACATATGGCTCAAGGATGTTGAGACACTATGATTAGAACAATAAAATTCATGACCTAGATCTTCAATTAGTAGTATTCACCTTATAAATGTAGAGACACTAACTTCTTGGAGAGAACTTTTTTGTTTTCTCAGACCACATGAGTCTGAGGAACATCTTCACTCAAAGACACCTAAATCTAAGACAACAATGATGGTTAGAGTTCCTAAAAGACTAAGAATTATAGATAGTGTATACTTCAGGAAAGGTAATCATTGTAGTATATTTCATTTGTTGGAATTCCTAATCACACCTATTTTAGGAAGCTTTAGAGTAGTTATCCTCTCTATAGGTCACCCTGGTGGAGAATGGGGTATAGTTTTTCTTGAGTTGATGGTGTTGACTCCTTCACTCTTGATGCATGTGAGATAGTCCCAACTGGGAGGCATCTAATGCATGGTCTTGTGTGATAAAATATCCATAGGAGACATACCAAAAGAATTTCCAGAATGAGGTAATCATGATATTTTGTTCCAGGGGAGAATACTAGTTCCATTCATGATGCGGGAGGAGGTGATGTGGGAGTTACACCCTTCTACCCTTGCTGTACATCCTTATGTGAGGAATATTCATAGACACCTTAAAGGGTTGTTTTGTGGTCTAGCATTACATGAAGAGTAGTTGATATCATCTCTATGTGCATAACCAATAAGTAGGTGAAATATGATCACCATGTACCGATAGGTTTTTTGTATCCCCATAAGGTTCCAAAGTATAAATTGGATAGAATATCCATGGACTTCTTCATAGAGATTATACACATTGCAAAGATCCATGATAACATCTAGTCGATAGTTTATAAACTCAAGATGTTAGTAAATTTTCTTTCTATTGGGGATCATTGTTTAGTGGAGAGTATGGGGCTGCTGTGTAAAGACCCATAAATTTCAAGAAAATGTTTTTCTTAATTTTCTTTGGTATTTTACAAGAACGCATCTTCTAACATCACCTGATTCCGAGGCCCGGTGTGCCCGGAATCATTTTCCGAAGTTTGGCTTAGGTACGTTCAGTGAACGAACGAGCGGGTTTTTCTAACTTTTGAACCGGTGCTCGGAATCGAATTCCGAGGGCACCGATGAAATTGCAGCGCCGGTATTTGCTTAGAAACGCCTATTCCGGAGTTGAGTTTTCTCGGTTGTGGTATTTAATTTTTGGGCTTAAAGTTGAAAAATATTATAAATTGCGACAAACTTTATTTTATTTCACTTATGCCGCTTGGAAGCCACTTGAAACCACTTAATGTAGCTTAAGCTAAGTTGATGCGGATAGGGTGCTATCCAGAAATATCCTACCCTCTTGGTAGGATATTTTTGATGCGGGGCCCACACGAGCCCCACCGTTTCGTTCCGCTAAGTAACGCACCCGAGAAAACCCGTCATTATGAAAGTCAACTAACGTGTTTTCTTATTTTCTTAACGCACCAATTAATTGGGCGATTTTATTCATTGAATTAAATGGGCGGTTTATTCATTGAAATTAATTCTATGAATTAATTTCATTCGTTTCTTAACCTGTTTGAAAACCGTTGGCGTAATAATAAAATAAGACCAACACATGACATTTGAAAAAAAATGCTCGTTGAGAAGTTTTGACAAGTTTTGTGCCTTCTCCCTCCTTCGCGAAGAACGCGAAGAACGCGAAGAACGCGAAGAACTCTGTCACCCTTGGAGATTGACGATGCCCATCCGATACGTTCTTCCATGCCCCGATCTCCGATCACCTACTACTGGAGGTAAGAGATTTCAGATTTCATTTAAAACCCATTTTTCTTTTTTTTAAACATGGATTTAATTATTATTAATTAAAATCTGTTGTTCTTGAATCTCGGAGTTCGACGACGCGTCACCGTTTTCCGTGACATGACGCCCTTCCGCGACGATCAAATCCGCGAAGAACGCGCGTGCGACGACTTGACGAGGTAGGGGTTTTGTTTGTGAAATGATTTTATTCTCGTGGTTGTTCGTCTAAATAAATAATGAGCCCGGACGACAACCCTCTGTCGTTCTTCATTGTTGTGCGGATTTGGCGGTCAATGCGAAACGTGATGCAAGGGCGATTTGATGATTCCGCAGTAAAGAACGGGTCCCGGGAGGAGTAACAGCGTAGAAGGGAAGGAAAACGGACCACCGGAGCAACTCCGGTGGCCCGCGGAAATCTTCGGCAGTGCGGGTCTCCGGCGCGGCGGCGCCGACGGCAGCCAGCGGACCCCCGGACGCGCGGGTCCAGCTCGCCCGCATGGGACGCGGCAGAAGCCGCGTCCGCTTGTCCAGTGTGGCCCCACGCGGGGCCGCGACACCTCCAAACCGCGGGGGCAGTGCCCCGTGGCTCCCGAGCGCTCGGCCGCTCGGCCGAGCCGAGCCCGGCCGAGCCACACCCTGGCCGGGCCGGACCGGGTCCAGCCGGGTCGGGTCGACCCGGTTCGGCCGACCTAGGGGGGGTCGGGCCGGGCCTGGACCCCCCGTCTTCGGACCGTTTTCTGTCTTTTGCCTGTAACATGATCTACGTGCCTCCGAACGACTCGCCGTCAGCGGAAAAGCGATCCTTCGATTGAAATGGTCGTTTCGGTATATGGCTCTCAAGGGTTCGGAATCCTTTAGGTTCGTCCGGGTTTGTTTGTACACGAAACCAACCGGGCCCTCGGTGCGTAAACCCCCATATCTTGAGCTCCGGACGTCCTATTGGCGTGCCGTCGACTTTGGTGGATTCCTCTAAGTGAGACGGATCTTTTGGAATACTCCACCCGAGGATTGGATGTAGGTGGAGTACGGTCCGGTTGGTTTTTTTTAAAAACCAACCGGGCCCCTGGGACGAAAAAGCCAATAACTCTCAGACCGGGCGTACGATTGACGTGGCGTCTGCGACGTTGAGTTCCTGTTGACGATACATAAATTTTGGATACATCAACTCTAGACTTTGGGTCAGTTGATGTATCAGCCTCTCGGCTCGTGGAGCGGACCCTCCCAAACGAGTTTGCTGTGTGCGGGAACCTCAGAGCTGGCTGCTACTGCTCCTGTGACGGCGATGACTGTACAGAGATCCTCAGTGGATTCGACTGCGACGATGATGAAAACCGTACGGGAATCCTCTGTGTTTTCGGAAGTGACCACTATGGTACATCTTGGGATACATCAACTCTGGACTACATATCAGTTGATGCATCGACCTCTTAGCTCGTGGAGTGGACCCTCAAGAAACGAGCATACTATGTGCGGAAACCCTAGATCCGGTTGAGACATGACGACCGCTGATCGAACGACGGAGGTGCGCTTGGTTGTAGCGGCACAGGGGAGCGCTTGGTTGTAGCGGCAGACCCACGAAGGAGGTACGCTTGGTTGTAGCCGCACAGGGGAGCGCTTGGTTGTAGCGGCAGACCCACGACGGAGGTGCGCTTGGTTGTAGCGGCACAGGGGAGCGCTTGGTTGTAGCGGAAGACCCACGACGGAGGTGATCTTGGTTGTAGCGGCACAGGGGAGCACTTGGTTGTAGAAGAAGACCCACGACAGAGGTGCGCTTGGTTGTAGTGGCACGGGGGAGCGCTTGGTTGTAGCAGCAGGCCCACAGTACTCGATAGGTGGAGAACTACAGCAGTCCAAGTTAAGAGGAAAGCGCATGGTTGTAGCGGCATAACCACTGTACTTGATGGAGAAGGAGTTTCCCAATAGATTTTGGTTCAACTCCATGATCATTCCTGTGTGGGTATTTGCGGGGGTTAGTACCTACAGAACCTTTGTGGGTCCGACGACTTAGATGAATCAGTGGCTACATCTGATCATCTCTATCGTCATTTGAAGAAGTATACATGGGTGAGCTGAATCCTGTGTTACTCTCCTTTGTGGATTGTGTTGAGATATCCTGTGTGTATTTTACGTTTTGCTTTCCTGTGTGAATTAGGTTGTGCTTGGGCTCGGATGTTGGAGCCAGACGGAAATTGATGACTTAGGTATATGTATGGGAATATACCTAAGCAGTGTCGGATGTTACTTCGTGATTGTATCTTTCCTTTGTGGTTTATCGTTTGTGGATTTTGGGAGACCGTCGGGGGTCTCGGGGTCCCTACTTAGTAGCTTATACTCACCCCTGCACGGGCTATGCCCGCAATTCGTTGTGTTGGTTGCAGACGATGGACAACGCTGATCGTGGTGGAGGCGTGCGGAGCTGGATGGTACCTGGAGGTGGACCGCTGGGCGGGACGTACTCGGAGCGGACGGCTGAACTGAGGAGCTGTGGAGGCTATATGTACCCACCCTTCAGGTGGGACCTTCAGAGGACGTCTCGACGTTGCAGCTTTTTCTTTTTAGTTTTACATTACAGTTGGGCTTGTGTTTCCGGCCCCTTTTTACTTTCAGCACAACTTGTTACAATTTTCACTTTGTGTTTACCTTTTTGCTTGCTTACTCTGTGGTTCCTGTTTACTTTTCAAAGGCAATGCCTTCCATTTTTCTGGTATTTACTCTTTGGTGCTAGTCTCCAGCCCCTGGCCTATGGAAGGCGGGCTTGGGGTAGTCACGGCACGGGCCCCGAGGACGGGTCGTGACAAATTGGTATCAGAGGTGGTCGGTTCTACCGCAGACTCTAATCTTTCTCCTATGTGAAGAAATAGTGTTTTGTGTATTGGGTGTGGTTATCAGTCCAGGGAGTCTAGTGTTGGTGCGGCGGCCGACGTATCCGTACACCAGGACACTGACTTCTGATTTTCGACTTAATGCACGAAAACATTGATTGCATGTGTGTTTCATGTTATCTTTGTGATTACTTTATGTTAGCTCACCAGGTATACTGTTCTGACAGTGGCACAGTTGTTTCCTTTTCAGGATGGCCCCACGACGGCAGCCAGCTAGGGTTCCGAGTGATGTGCGTGGAGAGAGCCCACCGAGCATCGAGGACTCGGTACATGGCCCTTTCACAGCTGAGGCACCAGCGGTACCTATACCCGCCGAGCCACCGATGCTACCAGCCCCAACCGCTGACGATGCACGTCGCCTTAGTGCACTGCATGAGTTCCAGTGCCAGCGACCGCCCAGGTTCCACGGGGAGACGGACCCTCAGGCCACCGAGGACTGGCTAGAGGCAGTTGTACGGGTTTTCATATTAGTGAGGACACCAGCAGACCTCATGGTGATCCTCGCAGCGAGCCTCCTGCACGCGGCAACAGGCAGATGGTGGATCTTGATGCTCCAGGTGCACGACAAGGCATCTCTCCTCTAGACGGACTTTGAGAGCATCTTCCGCTCCGAGTTCTTCCCAGCCACCCTCTGAGTGGTGCGCATCCAGGAGCTACAAAAGCTGCGGCAGGGCAGCATGACAGTGGCCCAGTACTCGGCGAGATTTACTGATCTCTCGCGCTACTCCACAGATATGGTACGGGACCCGTTCTTCCGGGCCCGAACCTTCGAGCAGGGACTGAGGAACGAGATCAGGGCTTCGATGATCTCCCTCAACATTCCGACTCAGGCAGGCGTGTTGGAGCGAGACCTCTTAGTGGAGAGTTTCCTTGCTGAGCAGTCTCTAGCAGCAGGACCCTCCACTTTCCGACATGCGGCAGAGTCTTCTGCAGCGGGCAGTAGATAGATGACGCAGGGGTCCAAGAGGACTAGACCTACAGGTGGTCGATAGCATGACTCTGGATCGTTTGTGCGAGGCACTCGGGGGGGACAACGACTTTCCATGAGAGGGCAGTGTTACTCCTGCGGCGGGATTGGTCACATGGCTCGTGACTGTCCGACCCGCCATACGAATGACCAATAGATGGACGAAGGGCCCCCCAGGAAGAGGCAGAGGTTCGATCAGGGCGGGCCGCAAGGAGTAGGCGGCCATGGCAGGAGAGCTGGCCGTGCAGCTGGAGGTGGACGACGCTTTGGGGTGTTGCCACCACCACCACCAGGAGGTCCACCACGACCATAGGGGACAGGAGTAAATGGGAGAGCTCAGCTTCAGGAAGCCGAGGCCTACGATCATAGAACTCTGGGAGCACATGGAAAGGAGTGGGACTAGCTCCAGACCTGGATACTTTTGTTCATGTTGCATCTATTTTTTTTGATGTATGTTTTTAGATACTTTGTGTCTTTGTACTTGAGATGCAGTAATAAAAGACACATTTTCTTGTGGAATTTACTTCCCTGTCCTCTCTTGTGTTGTTACTAAGAGGTTCCAGTTTTGACTGATGACTTGACCCTTACTTGTGAGACATCTACTGAAGGAGACCCAGTTATGACACACTGATGCCGACAGTGTGACTCAACCCTTGGAGGCGAGAGTAACGGTTGGATCTCTTGGTAGTAGTGTCGAGGCCTTACGACGTCATCCTTGGTATGGATTAGTATCATCCATGTCGAGATTGACAATATTAGGCAAAGAAAGTGGTTCATTCAGGGGATGAGACCAGATTTCTCTTATCGGCAAAGAAGAAATCGCAGCAGCTCTTGTAGGACCAGAGAAGGTCCAGGTCATCCAGGAGCGGATGAGGATAGCTCAGAGCCGGCAGAAGTCTTTTGCTGACCGGAGGCGGAGGCCACTTGAGTTCGAGGATGGCGATTACATATTCTTGTGTGTCTCACCTCGACGTGGATTACGGAGATTTGGCCGAGGCGGCAAGTTGTCTCCACGCTTCATCGGACCCTTCCAGGTCCTCAGCAGGATTGGCGAGGTGGATTATTACCTGGCTCTACCACCTCAGTTGCTCCGGGTGCACGACGTCTTCCACGTATCTCAGCTGAGGAGATACGTGCACGACCCGATGCACACCTTTGACCATAGGGAGACTTTTGCGGAGGTCCTAGTGGAGATCGAGGATTGACAGAAGCGAGTCCTACGTGGAAGATCGGTTCCTCTAGTGCGCTTCAGATGGTAGCTCGGGAACCTCCAGGAGAGCACTTGGGAGCGGGAGGCTCAGATGTGTGCTCAATACCGACTTTGTATCCCTAAGTTTGTGGTGAAGCTTTACGGAGACGTAAAGCCCAGTGGTGGGAGTAATTTAAAGACCCGTAAATTTCAAGAAATTTTTTTTCTTAATTTTCTTTGGAATTTTACAAGAACGCAGCTTCTGACGGCACCTGATTCCGAGGCCCGGTGTGCCCGAAATCATTTTCTGAATTTTGGCTCGGGTACGTTCAGTGAACGAATGAGAGGGTTTTTCTAACTTTTGAACTGGTGCTCGGAATCGAATTCCGAGGGCACCGAGGAAATCACAGCGTCGGTATTTGCTTAGAAATGCCTCTTCCGGAGTTGCGTTTGCTCGGTTGTGGTTTTTAATTTTTGGGCTTAAAGTTGAAAAATAAAATAAATTGTACGACAAACTTTATTTTATTTCACTTAATCCGCTTGGAAGCCACTTGAAGCCACTTAAATCAGCTTAAGATGAGTTGATGCGGATAGGGTGCTATCCATAAATATCCTACCCTCTTGGTAGGATATTTGTGAGGCGGGGCCCGCACGAGCCCCACCATTTCTTTCTGCTAAGTAATGCACCCGCGGAAACCCGTCATTATGAAAGTCAACTGACGCGTTTTCTTATTTTCTTAATGCACCAATTAATTGGGCGGTTTTCTTCGTTGAATTAAATGGGCGGTTTATTCGTTGAAATTAATTCTATGAATTAATTTCATTCATTTCTTAACCTGTTTGAAAACCGTTGGCGTAATAATAAAATAAGACCAACGCCCAACATTTGAAAAAAAAAATGCTCGTTGAGAAGTTTTGACAAGTTTTGTG
Organism: Viscum album; assembly: GCA_963277665.1. NCBI lineage: Eukaryota > Viridiplantae > Streptophyta > Magnoliopsida > Santalales > Viscaceae > Viscum > Viscum album. The sequence continues at coordinate 1,953,414,449 of OY728127.1, read as the reverse complement.
CCTTCTCCCTCCTCCGCGAAGAATGCAAAGAACGCGAAGAACGCGAAGAACGCCGTCACCCTCGGAGATTGACGACACCCATCTGAGATGTTCTTCCCCGCCCCGATCTCCGATCACCTACTGCTGGAGGTAAGAGATTTCAGATTTCATTTAAAACTCCTTTGTGTATTTTTTAAAACATGGATTTAATTATTATTAATTAAAATCTGTTGTTCTTGAATCTCGGAGTTCGACGACGCGTCACCGTTTTCCGTGATGCGACGCCCTTCAGCGACGAAACGATGCCCTTCCGTGACGACGCGACGCCTTTCCGCGACGACGAGATGCTCGTCCGCAACGATCAAATCCGCGAAGAACGCGCGTGCGACGACTTGACGAGGTAGGGGTTTTGTTTGTGAAATGATTTTATTCCCGTGGTTGTTCGTCTAAAAAAATAATGAGCCGGGATCAAGTTTCAATTTTAATTTATTAAAATTGTTTCTTGAAATGTTTCATGTGTTGATAATTAATTTTTCCCAATTGTTATCGCCTAACGCGGAGGGTGCGGGCCAAGCAAACACGGCCCGACAACCCTCCGTCGTTCATCGTTGTTGTGCGGATTCGGCGGGCGACGACAAAACGTGACGCAAGGGCGATTTGATGATTCTAATGTAAAAAACGGGTCCTGGGAGGAGTAACGGCGCAGACGGGAAGGAAAACGGACCACCGAAGGAACTCCGATGGCCCACGGAAATCTTCGGCTGCGCCGGCGGCTGGAGGCGGCGGCGCCCCGGCGCGCCGCCGGAAGAGGCCGCCACGGCTGAAGCCGCGGCAGTGGCGGCCAGCGGACCCGCGGTTGCGCGAGTCCAGCTCGCCTTCACGGGACGCGGCAGAAGCCACGTCCTCTTGTCCAGCGTGGCCCCACGCAGGGTCGTGGCACATCCATACCGCGGGGGCAGCGCCCCGCGGCACCCGACCGCTCGGCCACTCGGCCGAGCCGAGCCCCCGTCTTCGGACCGTTTTCGGTCTTTTGCCCGTAACTTGAGCTACGGGCCTCTGAATGATGCGCCTTCAGCGGCAACGCGATCCTTGGATCGATACGGTCGTTTCGGTATATTTCACTAAAGGTTTCGGAATACTTTGGTTCCGGCCGGGTTGGTTCATACACGAAACCAACCAGGCCCTCGGAGTGGAAACACTCATATCTTGAGTTCCGGACGTCCGATTGACGTGCCATCGACTTTGGTGGATTCCTCTAAGTGAGATGGATCTTTTGGCATACTCCGCCCGAGGTTTGGACATAGGTGGAGTACGGTCGGGTTGGTTTGCCTTAAAAACCAACCGGGCCACTGGGACGAAAAGGCCAATAACTCTCAGACCAGGCGTCCGATTGACGCGCCGTCTGCGACGTTGAGTTCTTGTTGATGATACAGAACTTTTGGATACATCAACTCTAGACTTTGGGTCAGTTGATGAATCAGCCTCTCGGCTCGTGGAGCGGACCCTCCCAAACGAGCTTGCTGTGTGCGGGAACCTTAGAGTTGGCTGCTACTGCTGCTGTGACGGTAATTACTGTACAGAGATCCTCAGTGGATTCGACTGCGACGATGAAGAAAACCGTACGCGAATCCTCTGTGTTTTCGGCAGTGACCACTACGGTACATCTTGGGATACATCAACTCTGGACTACATGTCAGTTGATGCATCGACCTCTTAGCTCGTGGAGTGGACCCTCCAGAAACGAGCATACTGTGTGCGGAAACCCTAGAGCCGGTTGAGACTTGATGACTGTCGATCGAACGACGGAGGTGCGCTAAGTTGTAGCGGCACAGGGGAGTGCTTGGTTGTAGCGGAAGACCCACGACAGAGGTGTGCTTGGTTGTAGCGGCAGAGGGGAGCGCTTGGTTGTAGCGGCAGACCCACGATGGAGGTGCGCTTGGTTGTAGCGGCACATGAGAGCGCTTGGTTGTAGCGGCAGACCCACGACGGAGGTGCGCATGGTTGTAGCGGCACAAGGGAGCGCTTGGTTGTAGAGGCAAACCCACGACAGAGGTGCGCTTGGTTGTAGTGGCACGGGGGAGTGCTTGGTTGTAGCAGCAGGCCCAGAGTACCCGATAGGTGGAGAACTACAGCAGTCCAAGGTAAGAGGAAAGTACTTGCTTGTAGCGGCATAACCACTGTACTTGATGGAGAAGGAGTTTCCCAATAGCTTTGGGTTCAACTCCATGATCGTTCCTGTATGGGTCTTTGCGAGGGTTAGTACCTACAGATCCTTTGTGGGTCCGACAGCTTAGATGAATCAGTGGCTACATCTGATCATCTCTATCATCATTTGAAGAAGTATACCTAGGTGAACTGAATCCTGTGTTACTCTCCTTTGTGGATTGCGTTGAGCTATCCTGTGTGGATTTTACGTTTTTCTTTCCTGTGTGGATTGGGTTGTGCTTGAGCTCGGATGTTGGAGCCAGACGGAAATTGATGACTTAGGTATATGTATGGGCATATACCTAAGCAGTGTCGGATGTTACTTCGTGATTGTATCTTTCCTTTGTGGTTTATCCTTTGTGGATTCTGGGAGACCTTCGGGGGTCTCGGGGTCCCTACTGGGTAGCTTATACTCACCCCTACATGGGTTATGCCCACACATCGTTGTGTTGGTTGCAGATGACGGACAACGCTGATCGTGGTGGAGGCGTGCGGAGCAGGACGGTACCTGGAGGTGGACCACTGGGCGGGACGTTCTCGGAGCGGACGGCTGGACCGAGGAGCAATGGAGGCTATTTGTACCAACCCTTCAGGTGGGACCTTCAGAGGACGGCTCGACGTTGCGGCTTTTTCTTTTCAGTTGTACTTTACAGTTGGGCTTGTATTTCCGGCACCTTTTTACTTTCAGCACAGCTTGTTACAGTTTTTACTTAGTGTTTACCTTTCCGCTTGCTTACTCTGTGGTGCTTGTTTACTTTTCAAAGGCAATGCCTTCCCTTTTTCCGGGAATTACGCTTTGGTGCTAGTCGCCAGCCCCTGGCCTATGGAAGGCGGGCTTGGGGTAGTCATGGCACAGGCCCCGAGGACGGGTCGTGACATGCTGCATGTGTGGGAGATCATGTGCCTTAACAGGGTACCCGCAACAATTGACTTTGATCATGAAGTGCAGTTTACATCATGATTTTGGAGAGGCGAATAAGAGAAATTCACGACCCTATTTTATATGACTATAACCTTTCACCCCCATAATAATGGTAAGACAGAGCACACTATCTAGGTGCTGAAGGACATACTAAGGGCTTGTATAATGGACTTAAGAAATAGCTGGGAGGATTACCTTCCCTTGGTAGATATTTCATACAATAATGGATTCCACTTTTACATCAGAATACAACCTTTTGGGTCCAGGTACATGAGACCATACATGTCACCCTTGTGATAGACATAGATTGGTGATTCATCTCTTGTGGGACTCGAGTTGGAGCAGGCAACAACAGAGAAAGTGTAGGTCATCCATGAGCTGATGAGGACAACACCGAGCAGAAATAAATCTTATGCAGATCTTCGTCATTGAACCTTAATGTTCATGTAGGGAGAGAATATTTTTTTTTAATCTCCCCATGATGGGGAATGAGGAGTTCTGGATGGGGAGTCAAGCTATCTACAAGTTTCATCAGGAAATTTGAGATAGTATAGAGGCTTAGAGAGGTAATTGATAGCCTCATCCTACCCCCACAACTGAATATAATTCATGAAATCTTACAAAGGTTTCATCTATGAAGATGAATAAATGAACCTTTTCACGTCATTGACTTAGTAGAGATGGACATTAGGGATGGAGGCACCATTGTAGATCACCCAGTTCCAATCAAGGAAAACAAGAGCTTACCTTTCATGGACAGACCATCCCCTTGGTTCGCATGTTGTGGTAAAATAGAAATGTGTAGGATAATTCCTCGATGTAGGAGATCGAGCTGCAGGCTCAGTGTCATGTGTTTGATTCCAATTTTTTCTTTTAGAGGACTATAAGAAATATGGATGAAATTATTTAGAGACCTGGTTTTTTTGTAACACTTTAAAATATTTCAAAAATATCTTTTAGGTGATAGGTTTTAAGAAAGCATGAGATTATGAGGCCTGATGTGCCATGAATTATTATTCAATAAAATATTAAAAATAATTTATATTTTTCATGTGTAGTTATTTAAATAAAAAATGTAAAATATTAAATGGTTGATCAGATGAGAAATATGAGACCATGTTAGTGACTAGAATGCAGTTTTTACCCCATGCATGATTTAAAATAAGTCGGCATGGGAGGATCATACCCCCCGCTCATTGGCAGTGCATTTAATGAAATAAATTAATTAATTTAAATAATTAATTAATAAAACCTTGAAAAAAATGAAGTTATAAATTCATCACCAATGGGAATTGGCTAGGGTTGGCTCATGATTCACAATCTTAGGTGAAGCTCTCCTCTACTCTCCCATTGGAGAATCTATTTGAGGAACTAAACATCCTCGGATCAATGCGAATCAAAAACACAATGAATGTACTGGAATCTCCTGAAATCATTAGTGAATGCATTCTTCAACATAGATAGATCAAAATTGAGGTAGGACTTGTCTTTTGGTTTTGAGTGCCCTTAAATTAAATTAATTTAATAGATCCATCATTTTTCATACATCTGTGACAATTGATGACGTTGAATTCACCCAAGAACTGATATTTTAGATGTTTTAATATTGTTAAATCGATTTTCTAGCTCAAGATCCCCATTCAATTTTTTTAGCCAATAATTCTTGAATGGAGACATAGAAAACTTTGTTTTTACAATCATTATCCCCCATATATATACATGTTCTTCACTGGTTAGATCACCAATGTACCTGTTCAACGATTCTAAAAAACTCAAGCTCGATTGGACCCCTTGATATAGAGAGGATCGATGAAGCATAACTAGATTTGAATGATAACCATAGATATGGAACTTTTGTGAGGTGAGTATGACTGACCTGGTGTTCAATCTTGAAGATCTTGATGAATGAAGATATTGTGGTGTATGGAATGTACAGAGGTTCACAAAATCTCTACCAGAACAATTCATAATGAATAATGGATAACAAGTGTGAATCCTATCCAAATTCCTGAGGTAGAGGTAGAAATTAAGAGTGGTTTATGGTGGTGGAGCTAAATCTGAATCCTAAAGATCATATTTGTAGAAATGATGATTCTAGAGAAACCTCGACTACAAACCATGCTCAATAAATAACACACAATATGTAGCCCCACTCTGTAGAAATTTCTATGGTTTTAGAATGTTAAGGATGACACAACACATAGTGATTCCTCACTCACCGTGTACACCATAACCTATTGTAAAAAAGTGTGATGCAACACATAGGCTGGGACTCCATTTAAGAGAACACATACATGGGTTGACCACACAGGAAGCATCTCATGTGTCCTGACACACAATGTACATAATTACACAGACATAGGGTCTGAGTACCCAAGCATGGCCATAGGACATGGCCTCAGTCCTAGTTAGTCTGGACACATTGTGTTGTCCAAATACACTTTGAGTTCTACAACATGGGGTTGAGTTGTGTATCATCCAAGGACATGGTGAGGTTGTAGAGAAATACAACACACTATGTGGGTCCCCTCATACATTTTGTTCCCCTTGATTTCGTCAGATCAATATTCAAACATCCACATCTCCTTCCTTTGAACTCGGATTTTGGCTTATGAGTATCCTAGCATACTTTTTTTTCATATACAACATGATGGTGCCCTCTAAATAGAATTTTGAGAAATGATCTGAAATGTTTTGGGGTTTTCATGTGCTAAGGGGACGCCTGATGATGAAAGAAATCTTACAAAATCACCAGAATATTCTATGTGTAACCCTCTAGAAGGGTAGGGTATTGTTGTTCACCAATTATAGTACTGATATTAACCTCTAGTAAGGTTGCGCAGTGGCATTCCCCGATGATCATTTTGAGTTTCCCTCTAATTTTACTGGGTAGTGGGGTTCCTCGACATTCTCGAATTACCATATTGTAGTTCTAGGTATTGGTTTTCCTTGAATTTTGATTTGATCATACACTCTAGTAGAGCTAGGCAGTGGAATTTCCCGATTAAATATTCTAGGTGTAAGCCTTTAGTAGGGCTAGGTATTGGATTTTCTTAAAGACTCGCCAGGCTTCACCTCCAACAGGACTAGGTAGTGGTGTTCCGTGATGACATTCGAAAGAATAAACCTCGAACATAGATGGGTAGTGGAGTTCCTAAGTGACCACAAGAGTTGGACCCTCCTAGCATCACATGGAATGAGATCCTTGACTAGAATTTGTATCCACTCGATTATGCAACACAATGATGAGATGTGGTTTGATGTGTATTTGGACCCATAAGGATGATGGACACATTCCCCACCAAGATTATTTCTTAATTAATCTAAAACTATGTGGGGGAGTTATTTCCTCCCAATGAGGATAGTATCAAGGTATGTTTATTGTGTCCCTTATACTTATTTGTTAAGGGAAGATGCTTGTGGTGCTGGGAATCGTTGATGGACTTTCTTTGGAATTTTTGGCAACTCTTCATCTTCGGTTGATCTGTGAGATTGCGATCCCCATACTCTCTCATTTGGTATTCTTTGACTAAACTTATATATATATATATATATATGTATGTATGTATGTATGTATGTATGTATGTATGTATATTTATCCTTCATTGATACCGACTCTTTGGATTTTGTATACTCTCGTTTCATGATAGGTGAATACATCCGGGGTACACTAGGTGGATTATATATCTATCTCTTCCTAGTTCGATGAGTCTACTATCCTGGTATAGGTTGTGAAGACTCGATGAGAAGTTCATATTCTCATCATATAGAGATCCTTAGGTTCAGACAAGTTTACATTCAATCTCTTATTGGGTTGAGTTATACTCCTTTACTATACAATATTATATCTATTATTTTCTTCTTCAGTTGTATATATTACTTATCTACTTCACCCTTTTCGAGTCGTTCTATTTGATATGTATATACTCACCCCTACATGGGCTTCACCAAACACATGTCATGTCTCTTACAGATGGTGAACATGTCAATCGTTACATTAGAGGATATTAGGGATAATGTGTTCTTGGACACGTACTGTGGTCATTGCATAGGATCTTGTAAGTGGGATCTCTCATCAATTTTAATTTTCTAGTTTTCTAAAAATATGGGACACATTTCAGTTTGGGAATGTATTTTTTCCATTGTCCTTTCTGTTTACACTACACTACTACGTACTTTTTTGGGGTCCATGAATGTTTGGAATATTTATAGAAGTAATTCATCCTATATTTAATTTCCTATGAACTTTTATATTGATTTATATGTGTGTGTGAATAAATTTACATATGAAAAGGACTCCATGAGTTTATTTATTCCTTTGGTTCTTTTCTCCACCCCCTGGCCAATAAATGCGGGCTTGGACTAGTTACGACTTGAGCCCCAGCTTGGGTTGGGTTGTCATAGAATCATTAATGGTCATAGTAGTAAAATATCTTCTTGCATGTGTCCCACAATATCTTTCACTATTTCATGTCAATTAGATTATATATTCATATTTTAAACTCAAAATGGACGGATTATTTTTGTGGTCAATCAAATATGACCCAAAAATTAAATTTCAACTCTGGTGTCATGTATCTCCTTCAAAATATCAGACATATCTTTTAACAAAATTAAATTAAATGATCATAACAATATTTCCTATCTTCAATTAAAATTTTATCTTTATTGGCCTTGATTTTTGGTCTCCGCTATTACATAATGAGATTAAGGCCCATTATGCTTGGTCCATAAATTTCTGCATTCATGCAGAAAAATTTCCATCATCACTTGTGATTCATACATTGAACCTAAAATACTAAAATCCTCCAAACAGAGTGATCAATCATATACTAAAATATCAAAATAAAATAATCAAAATAATAAATTCCAAAAGAAAATGATTAATGGGTCGAAATTAACACACTTTTAAAATTAATTGAAATATGTTTTAAAATGAAGTTCAAATTATTAAATGAACTAAAACTATTGTTCATGGATATGTAATCAATTGAATATTAAAATATCTAAAATTAATATTAGATTATTTCAGTTTATAATCAATGTCAATATTTATTAGTTGGTCTTTATTCATCATTGTTAAGGTGTCTAAATTCATCATCAAGTTGTTCAATATCATCATCTATTTTATTCAAATTTGTTACATAAAAATTAACTTGAATAGATTCATCAAAAATTAGGGTTCTTTTACTATATACCCTATATTCATTACTATTATTTGAACTAGTACCCAACCCATGAATTTTGAGGGCATAATATAATCTAACATGCTCATAATAATGAGTTACTAAAACTTTTAGAGACATGCAGTATAAAAGAGAAATAAATGTAAATGTAGATAATTTTTGATACATAAAAAAACCTAATCCATGATCAAATTTTGAACGTAGTTTGATCAAAGGGTATATTCTTATTAATGTACACTAGCATGGAGGATAGAAATTCAATCCAACAAGGGACTTCACCAGTAGGTACCTGGGATGTGTTCATAAAATTTTCATTTTTCAAAAATCATTTTTCATCATGATATCATTTTTTAAAACTATATTTTTATGACAAATAAAAAAAGTCCAATTAAATATGAAATTTCATTTTTTGTAAAATAGAGAAGAAAATAAAAAAATTACTATAAAAACATAAAGTTACATAGGGAAGGACCTCACCTGAATATCAATTATGATAATATGAAACAAACATTATAGGTAACAATATTTATGGAGGTCCTCACCAGAATGTAACAAAAGACACCAATTTATAACCATGATAAGGCATAGAATTTTCATGGTGTCACTAACCACTGATGGAAGGATATCTGATCTTTATATAAATTATGTTCTACATTGATTTTGATTCTACCATTTATAAAGTTTTATCGTATATCAATGTATCTCTTGTAGTAGCATCATTGTAAGTCATTCATAATTTTGATTTCATAAAACTTGTTAAAATCCAATGATTTAGTTGTATCTTCATCCAATACAATGCACTTTCAAGACCCAAAGGCCCCTAGGGATAAGCAATTTCCATATTTCATTAAGGCTACTCAGAACCTAATGGATGTATTCCATACAAAATTAATGTTGTGTCTGTTAATATTTTTCAACGAAGTTTTGTTTAGGAACATAATAATGATGTCAGATGAAAGTAGGAAAAAAACAAGAAATTTTCAAACAACTTAAAGGACTTATTTGTTATCTGGAAACCATCCCCAATACTACTTTCTGAACACCATGCTTTTGCAATGGCTAAAATGAAAACCGAAGTGAAATCACAAATAGTGCAATGATGAGAGTTAGGGTATTGATCTACTAAAACAATGGATTGATGTGAGTTGGTTCTAAGGTGAAGGGTATGGATTTAGGGTGAGACTACACATTAAAAAGTATATAGTAGAATAAAATATATTTATAGGTGACTGGTTTGATTTTGAAGTGAAAAAAATAGAACACTATGTAGAAAAGGAGTAAATGAACCACATGGTAAATCAAAAAACATGAATATGATGTCTTCTGTATCAATCCTCCACATATCATGGTTGATAATGATATGAATTCCCTGAATTATACCTACTGAATATAATATATTAAATATAATGAAAATTTTATGAAACCATACCATCAGGGATTAATAATAGAGGAATATGAATATCGAATCCATTGATTTTATGGGAATATTTAGTTTGAAAAACAATAATAATTGAGTTTCTAATAATAATACATACCTTCATTGTGTAATAGACTTTGAATATGGAATCCATTATGTTCCTTAATGAAGAGGATATAAATTATGGATAATTATATAAACCTGATAGCATGAACATGATTAATATATTGGGAAATGTAGTGAAAAAAATATATGTAGGGGAAATAAAATAAAATAATGATAAAAGCATATAAAAAATATATATGGAACAAGACTATAAATAAATATTTAAACAAAAAACATATTTTAGACATATAGAGGGTCAATATTATAAAAAAATTGTAATGAAATACATATGATTAATTCCATACACTGGAAATTTAGATTGTATATTTTAGGAGAAGAATACAACACAAAGAGAGTAAATAATTAACAAAAGAATTATATTAATTATTGAAAAAGATAACAAACATTTAACTTTAAGTTAAAATAAATACATAAAAAATTAACAAAAAATGGCACCATTAATGTAAAGAGAGTCCAATTCTTATTTTTTACAAAGAATTTGGTCTCTATAAAATGAAATAACACATGCAGGAGGATCAGCAGATAGGAAAACAACTAAGGTTATAATCAGATGAGTGGGTTTCTGTTTTCATTTTTATTGTGTGCATTAATTTCGTTGTTTATGTAGCCAAGGATATAAAATTAAAAACTAAAATAAACCAATGACTTTCTTATAGAATGGTTAAATATCAATACATTTGCATCCCCTCACTTTGTAGTATAATAAGAAGAAATAAAGGAGAACATAATTTTATGTGAAATTTATGTTTATCGATCCAACTACATGGATCAATCAAGATACACTATATAACATGGCCTAAAAATACGTAACAACCATCGATATAAATTATCATAATATAGAATAAGCATTGTTCATTGAAAAAAAATCAGTTTTTTAAATTTTTTCTTGAAATGTAAAATAAATTTAATAATAAACACAGAAATGAAAAAATTTCCCCACAAATAGGTCCTAATTTTAAATATACAAGAGCACAATCCAAGGCACAGTGTAACAGAATTTCTCTGAAGTAAACTAAAATTTATATCTATTGTAATGATTAATGGCAAAAGGATAAATGGTAAAAATGGAATAATTCAGCCCAAGATTGATGTTTTAAGAATCTATAACTCTAATATAATTGATATATTTGAGACTCAAATCCATATATATAAAATATAGCATTTACTACGACTAATTGTAGTTATCATCAAAGAAGAAATATTTTCTAGAAATAGTGAATAATCTTCATCAGATGTGATATAATATTTACAGTGTGAAAAAATCATTTTAGTCCTATGATTTTATGAAATTACCAACAAATGGAGATGATATACTGATGGTGTTGATTTTTTGGGAGGTAGAATTCGAAGAAACACTATAAAATGAAAAGAATAGAAAATATTGATATGGAGTAACTTATTATATTTTTCTGAACATTGTTTATGTGGATGTGAAACAAAAAATAATGTCTCTCTAATGTAAAACTAAAATATATTTATTTAGGTCATATTCATCATTATTTTGTAGAATTATAATATTAAATAATTTGTTTTAATAGTTTATAATAATGATAATTTGAAAGTATTATCTTTCAATGATTAGTGTCAAATTCAAATATTTTATAATGAAATATAGATAGTGAATAGAACAATTTGGTTCTTTATAATTTATCAAAAATAACTACCACATAGAAGGAGTTCATTAATCTTATTGATTTGGGAGCTATTGGGGTAAAGGATCTCTTCAAATTCTCTAAGGTGTTAATAAATAATTTTTCATGGAACCTCCTAACATCAAATTTAGATTCACTATCTTACATGTAAGAGAGGTTTTTTAAAAATATTGACAAAGTATACCCCTATTATGTGATGTGGTCATTCAATCATGGCATCAAATCCTCTTAAAAAGAGATTATATATTGTGAAAACGGTTTTTAGAAAGGGACTCTTCCCTTAATTTTTAGAATATAAACTAGATTTGAAGTCTAATGTTGGCTGAGTTCAACATACTATAGAATCATTAAATAATGACCATTGCTAATAATAGCAGAAACATTACAGAAGATCATGACTTCCTTCTGATGGACATCATCAACCCTGTGAAAAAATATCAATTTATTGACACTCTAGATTCCCATTATTGTGGGAAATTTCACATTAAAATGGTGTTATCAGGATAAATTTCTTAACAATGTTGATCTGTCTAAATAGATTGAATGTTTCAAGAGAACATTTATCAACCCATCAACTGCTACTCTTCTTTAGAGACTCTAGAACTAGTGGTTGCGAATGTATGACCAGCACATAAATTTCTTTTTCTATTCCCTCAAACCATTCTCTATGTTGGGAATATTCTAAATTCCAAAATAATATTTTGTCCACTCCTCTTTTGTGAAAAATGTATGGCTCTATGTGCATGATATTTTGGATTAAAACTATGCTTTAGGGAGGGAATTATTGTTCTTATGAAATCTATGATAGAATATGTACTCATTGAGAAGATTTATAATATTATCTTTATTGTTACTTGATTCTTTCTCTCTTATGAAAGGAGAATAATAAATAAAACCACATTTGATAACCAAAATTCCTCTCTTTATGCAGGTCACATGATAAAAAACATTATTGACTTTAGTATTTTATATATTTTTGGTGTTTCAAAATGGGTCAATAAACCTCTATTCATGAACGATCAATAAACCTCTTCTTTGACATTAATATTTTTTTATTAGTGTGATTTCCCATTGATTATAGGTAATTTATCAAAACCAACTGTATATAAATATAATTTTATCATTTGTGTATAATATTCCATTATTGTTTACCCATTAGAAAAATTGAAAACATTATAGACATCCAAAAATGAATTGTTCAATGGTTTAACATGTATGTGTATTTTCTCTGCTTGTAACAAAATTATGTCCCAAAGGAAATTAGACATGAAAAACCAACATTAATCATAAATCATTTTGTTTTCAAGGAAATATATTACAAAATAATATGAGTTATATTTTTTTGGAATAGAAAATTATGAAAAGAAAATTTTGACTCATTTTCCTAGTATTTTCTGAATGTAAACACCCTTGTACCATCATTTATTAACATAAGAGGGTAGGAAATAATAATATTTCCATTTCATTAAATAAATTATATAGTATACAGAGCATCTCATTTCTCTCAAAACTCTAAAATAATCATTAATGCTTATAGTAGAAAAAATAGACAGTTTCCAAACCCAAAATGAATGAAATAAATTTCAAAATGAAAAATAAATCTTTATTAAAGATGGAATACCACATAGATGGAAGAATTTTCCATTTTCATTTCCTATAATACACTTCTTCGGTAATAGGTGAAAACACTATCATATAAATATTAATGCAAATAATATAAAACATTTTTCAAAACAAAATAGAACCCTATAATGGTGTATGATCCTTTACTATGGGTAACATTGAGAAGTAGTTCTAGAATAAAACTCTAATATTCTATCAGTAGACAAGAATATGTATTCATTGATACCCAGAAGATGAATAAATTGAGCTAAATGGCAAGTATCCAAATGTGTATGTAATTAGGTGATTTGAAACCCCAAAAAAACATATATGATATGAATCATGGAATCTTACATCAGATATGTATGTTATTAAGTGATGTGAGACCCCAAACACAAACCTGTATGATATAAATCTTGGATTATTTCATCAATGTATAAATAAGCTTTTGGTAGATTCCTTCTTCAAGAAAGAGTGATTTGGTTACATGCATGATGATTTACTTGATGTTCATCATCCCTCAACAATATTACGTCTTTAATTATCTTTGAAAAATGATAAATTTGGAACCAGTGAGATAAATTTGGAACTGACAAAGTGGGATTAAAAAATATTATGGCTGAAATTTGAGTACACCTCTAAAATATGTATGAGAATGAAAAAAAGACTGGAAATCTAAACTTTAATAAGATGTATGAGAACCCACAAATGGATTGTGTTTCATGTTTACAAAAATGATGATTGCCAAGGGAATTTCTAGGCATCTCTTTCTCTAATAGATCTATCAATTTCCCCATCCAAGAACCCTAGAAATAATCATCTCTTATATGTATAGTTCTGGATGAGTTTCATAGTAAACCACATATCCCTAATCACTGACATAGTTATCATCTTGATATATTTTTTATCAAAGATCCATGTAGGTACCATGGAAGGGGGCCTCATTTCATCAGTTCATGGTTGTATTTCCTAATCATCAGCTTATTTTAGACTATCTACATGGATAGAATAAAAATATTAAAAACCATTATTTTTTCTATCTTCTTATTATAAGTAATGAGTTTTATGAAAAAATAATTAACTGATCCTAATTCCATCGGAAGATGAATAACAATGTATATATTCATCTATTGAAGATGGTAGTGGAAAAATTGAGGAAAAATATGATGAGGGACCAAATGAAGGAAAGTTTTGTAGTGATTTAAATGAAGTATCATGACATATAACCAATGAATCAATTCTTTATGTCCTTTATTTGGCATGTATGTCCTCGAATAAAGACACATAAAAAACAATTCAAGGAAAAAATGATCCAATTATCCAAAAGAAACTAATACCTAAAATAATATAGAATCAAATGATCCATTGATCCAAAAAAATATCAAGTCATATTTAATTGAATTAATATAATTATCCACTACTTTATTACATGATATAATTCTCTTAATTATCAAGATCCACTACTTTAAAACACATGATCCATTATTCATATAAAGTACATGATCCACTACTCAAAAAAATAACATCATCCACTACCCAACAAAAATGCATGATCCATTGCTCAAATAAAAAACGTGTTCCACTCCTCTAAAAACGATCTTACACTAAATTTAAATATTTGATCCAATATTCAATGAAAACACCAATTACACTGCTATATCAAATGATAAAATTCCCTAGTACATGTCAATTCATATATTTTAGAAGTAAAAATTAAAAATAACATTATGATTCTAAATGCTTGATAACCAATATGAAAACATTTCCAGAAAATTAATTTCTTTTTTAACTGGTTTTTTAGTTGTCATAATGAGTTATATTGATGGAATAAGAGGTAATAATCTAGGATCTCATCACCTAAAAATTAATCAAATAATTTTACCTATAGAAAGAATAATTTTTAAAAATAGTAATATATATTAATAAAGACTACAATGGCTACATTAAGAAGTAAAACCTCATATATTTTCGAGATTCATTCAATACATCCTAATGGTGAATATTAAACTATCCAAATCAACTTACTATAGTGATCATAATCAATCTAGAAAAAAATGAATAAGTAATTTGGTAATAGTTATGCATTATAAATACACAATCTATAGAGAAAATTTCAGACCATGAAAATATTACAGAATTTTTGTTAACTTAATTGTTTTTTTCATATAAGGTCGTATTTTTTAACATTAGTAAATTTATTAATAATTCTTAAAAATATTATGGTTGTAAAATCAAATCATACGCATCGGTGTGTTTAACAGAAATCAATAAAAGATTTTTTGTATTGAGGAGAATATTACTCATTGATGTTTAGTAATATGATAATACAAAAATACAAAAAAAATATTTTAGAATAATCATTACTAAATTTATATAGGATAATACAATAAGAAGATTTTGATTCTGAATCAAAATCATTATACCTGATGGGGTGGCATAGGAAAATTGTGTGTCACAGTGTTTATGTCTTTGAAACATCAATTTAATAAACATCAATAGATAAATCGGGCGGTACAGGGTAAAATTCTAATATGAAAGCACAAACAAATACCGATGAGACAACCAATAATTTTAGAAATAGATGGTTGTTTATAAGTAAGAGTAAAAAATAATAAGGAGATCTAGATGTGTGAAAACGGAGGATCCTAACTCATATGAATCTCAAAGGTCCTTCTAAAAGAGAGAGAATTTCATTTTTTTCAATCTTCCCCTAGGCATTCAACTATATGAAAAAAGATCTATTTCAATATGAAAATGAATCGGGATGGTTTTAGAACCCCATAAACCAATTGTTTGGTTGTTCTATAAACCCATTGATCCATTTTCAATCCTATAAAAGGTATACAATGATGGTCAAATACGTTTTAAATAATCCATCGATGTAAGGTTATGTAATTAAATTTGTGTTTAAGATTCACCGTCGTACTCTATTTGTTTTATGAAAATGAATCTGTGGTAGTAATATGGTGAGATAAATATATAATTTAATTAAACTCATATACCTATCATAATATGAGTAACATGGAAGATTTTTTAATAATACATTTCTTCCATTACTGTCATAGGGGGAGGTGTTCCCACAATAATGACTGAATTGATAGTGGTAATAGTTATTTTTGATGAACTAGAAATTAATACCAGACATATGTCTAATTTTGGACTGAAATTTGAATTTAATGAAACATATAAATTAAATTTGTTACATATAATTGGGTGGAACATTCTGCGAAAACCCCATATTTTATGTTTTGAGTAGATGATTTGAATTAATAGATCACATTGTAACAGGTTGAGGTTGAGATTTTTGAATCCCAGAAAACATATGAAGAAAATATCACATGTTAGATAAAACAAATTCCAAATGGAAATATAAATTCATCAAAAACAATAAAATATAGTTTAGGATGCAATGATATTGTTTATAATGGAAACCAAATTGAATATTTTAATCCACTATCATTAGAGACAACTGGATTCTTGCAAGAAATACAAGGTTCATCAGTTGATTGTGACAAACATGATATCTTAAATATTCATGTCACTTGTTTATATAATTATGTTTTTATAGGAATAATCATATTCTTATTAAGTATTAATGTAATATTTTTAACTCATTGAATCAAATGAGTGTTATGAATATGAAGAAAATCCAACATGAATGTAATTTCCCCATAAAATGAACCATATAGAATAATAGATTATAGAATATAATACACATGAAAATTTAAACAATGAGAATGTTAATTATGAAATTATGAATCAAATATTATAATAAACCAAATAAAAAGAGTTCCAGATTGTAGAATATAAAAAAATACAGAGTCATATTCTATAATGTAAATATTATTCGACATAATACACCTGATGGTGTTCATTTGTAGGAATCATCAGAGGAAGGGGAAACTAATTTTACGGTTTCATAATCGGGGGTTCAAATGTATTCCAAGAAGATCATTACCATTTATTCGTATATATTTCATTAAATGGGACAAATAATATTTAAATTATTTTTTTTAAAAAATTGATAGTCTATGATTTATTAGCTTCAAACTTAGAAAATAAATGAGTAGGTCCTCCATTTAAATTGATAAATATAAAAAACCAAGTATTTTAAAAAAATGATAGTGTGTAACATTAGTGTAGACGCCGGAAAAGTCCGTTGTTCCCAAACGAAGCTCCGGATGCGGAAAGCGAAGTGATATTTGGAGTCGGAAGAACGTTTCGGAGGGCCCGGAGGCCTTGCGCGGAATTTCAGAGGCCCGCGCGCAAAGGTGATGTTCCGCGCGCAAACCCCCCGGGATGCGCGTAATGCGCCGGTCCGGCGCGCAATTTTGCGCGCCGCGGGTCCGCGCGACTCCCTTGCACGCCGCGCCCGATTCCGCGCCCGCGAGGAGAATTTCGCGCTCGCACCCTGGATTCCGCGCCCGGGGTTGCCTATAAATATAAGGCGACCCCCAACGTTTCAAAGGTTGCTGGAAGTCGAAACGTCTCTTGTGCGCGCAATTCAACCCCTTCCGCGCGCAATGACGAACTCTAGGTAACCTCCTTTCTTTCGCGCAAGAAAGCCTCGGGGTCCGCCTTCGCGCGCAATCCCCGCTGGCTCCTTTCATTTGAATAAAAACTCACCCTAAGGCCGTTGCGCGCAAAAGAACCCGCTTGCGCGCAATTGCCCCCGGGGTGCGCGCAATCCGGCCCGATTGCGCGCACCCCCCCTTCTTTCAAGTGGCCATTCGTTAAAGAATGAGCCGTTGCCCCCGCGCGCTATCCGAAGCCCGGTGTGAGCATTCTCAAGCATCCGCGCGCAAGGCACTGGCCCAATTGCGCGCCAGCCGCCCCGATTGCGCGCCGGCCCGCAGTATTGCGCGCAAAGCTTCCTTTTTGCGCGCAACCTGCCAGGGTCGTCCCCTCGACCCCCTGAGGGCACCTGTCTGCGTGGCGCCCGATGATCCTCATCCTGGGTGCCCGCACCGTGCGTTGTCTTCCCGTGCGGCCCTCCAGGTTCGTGCGAAGTGACATGCACCCATCGTCCGGCAACCTATGCCCTGCATGACGTTAAACTGCACATACGTCCGAGCTACAAGACGTTAAACTGTTCAGAATTCGTCCCGCATGACGTTAAACTGCGCATACGTCCAGCATGACGTTAAACTGCATGTTCGTCCAGCATGACGTTAAACTGCACATCCGTCCAAGCTGCACGACGTTAAACTGCCTAGCCCCCATCGTCCGCGCTGCAAGACGTTAAACTGCCAAGTGCTTCGTCCTCAACACATGACGTTAAACTGTACTTCGTCTGGAAAGACGCTAAACCGTCCGCGACCTGATCCCGTGCTCCGCACGCAGGGTCCCCCCGGTTTGGATGTGGCCCCCACCCACTCGTCTCTGCAGGGATGTCGGGATTGTCCCCCTTTTGGGACGATTTAATGGGAGTGGCTTTTCCCTACGGGGGCAGGGTATTACAAACCCCTAGTTTCTCGTGGGAGGCTGCACATGTGTATCTCCATTGCGCCTCCCCACTGCCGAAGCCAGTAGAAGGTCCGACTGGGATCGAGGTGTCTTCTGCTTTCGGTCCAAGTCCCTTCCAACTGAGTTTTGCAGCATCCGGGCTGCCCCAAGTGCGTAAGTCCTGACAGAATGAACTACGTGGACTTTGATCCCTGTCTTCTATACAGGGTACGTAGGAAGCCTCCCTGAGGTCCAAGCCCGCCACCTGGTCGTCCCGGTCGTATTTACGTCGGTTCGTCCATCAGTGGACCCCTCCAGGGTTCACGCTTGCGTTGATTCACCTATGAATCCGCCCCTGTGGGGGACTGCCCGTGTGTATCTCCACGGTGCCTCCCCACAGCCCCCCTTTTTTCCATTTCCCCTTTTATCGTCCAGCATGACGTGAAACTGTGATCCACCCGGCCGTTCCATCCCCCTCCGTGCGAGGTGGTTCGGTTCAATCCTCCGCCCGGCGGCCTCGACCTCTTCGTGAGTCGGCTTGCCGACGTCCAGCATGACGTTAAACTGTATGCCCGAACTACGTTGACTTTGATCCGTGTTAACGCGCGGTACGTAGGAAGCCCCTCTGGGGTCCAAGCTCTTCACTTCATCATCCATCCTGATCCTTACCCGGGCCGCCACATCCCGGTGGGGTCATGCCACTTCACTCCACTCCACGTTACTTGGGAAGCCGCCCATGTGTTGGCCCCAGCATCGGAGGTTCCCCGCAAGGGGTTCTGTCATCTGATCCACTTTTCGTGTTGATCGGTCCGATGCCGTCCCCGCTGGACGTTAAACTCGCGGCATACCCCGTGTTAAACACGGGAAGCTGAGGAAAACCTCAGGTGACACAGTTCCCCGCACCTAGTACGGGATGCCTCAGGCCATCATGCCTTCGAGAAGCCCTATTAGGGACGGAAGACAGATGTGCAGAGCCGCAGTGTTACGACACGCCCCCAGCACCCAGAGCCACCCGGCCTTCTCACCGCAGGTTGCTGCCCTGCCCAGACCCCTTGGAGCGTCCGGGCGGAAGCAGCGTAATTAACCGGTGTCCATGAAGATATGGCGCCGGGAACGAGATTCACGAACATTCTTAAGTCTATGAGGGAGACCCGGATTAGGCGACAAGTTCCGAGGAGACGTCCAAGGAAGGAGGAGCCGACATCCCATCATCCCGGTTTCGATCAAGGAGCAGACGCCCCTGAATAAGGGACGGATGCCGCCCGCCCTTGGAAAGCGGGACTGCGGGACCACAAGCCGCGCGCCCATCCCCTCGGGTTGACGGGTGCACGCGCGAACGCGTCCTGGCGGAACAGCGTAACCCGACGCACATCCGCACCGAAACAGAAAAATGGTGAACCCGACGTGAATCTCTTCTCCTCGATACGAAGACCGATGGCTTTCAGAGGTGTTGGACGACCGACATGTTGCCCGGCCAAGCATTCAGTCTTACCCGCCAGGGGCTGGGGAAGGGACATCGGGCACTCCGTCTCGCAACGTCGAGGGCCTGGGTTCCCCCCACGGAAGGCGTCGTGGCGCTAATGGTTGGTTGTCGATTCCTTTTTCCTGTCAGTGTTAATGGGTCATTCTCCCTGCTTTCAGAAATCAGGTCGCCCGATCCAGTGCCCGATCGCCACCCGCCCACTGGCGTAGGGACAGGGGAAACACCGACGCGGCTACTCCGCGCGGTCCCGCCCGTTCCACAGCCGTCCCAGCAGCCGCAATTGCGGGACGACCACGCCCTCTCTCCCCCTCGGAGGTCATCCAGAGAAGGGTGATCAACACCCTGGTGCGGAGATACGAGGAAGAGGGAGTCATCCCCACTAGGGAAATGGCTCGCCTAGACCTTGAGGAGGCTGCGCCTCGCCACCACCGCCGCCCCCGAGGGCCGCGCGGGGAGGCACCGCTGCCTACCTCAACGTCCAATCGCTTCGGGAGTTTATCCCCGGAGCGCTCTGGCAGTTCCCTTCCTTACGCGGATGAGGTGGAAGAGGCCCGGGATCACCCTATCCGGGATTCGCTCCAGGGACTTACGGTAAGGACTCCCGCCAGGCCACGGCGACACCGCCGCCAGGCCTCTCCAGTTGAAGAGCGGGCTCTCCACCTGCCCGCGCCGCTCATCCCGACTCGTCTGTCTCGACGCCAACGTCGGGCACGAGCGGAAGAGGATGCCCACCTTGGGGCTCTAGCAACAGCGGCCGCACTGGCCCGAGCCACTGCTGGCTCCAGTCGCCAGGCCTCTGTGCATCCTGAGCGGGGGAACTCCTATGCCCGACCCGGATCGAGGCCCCGACCGCCCCAAAGGCAGGTTGGGTTGACTCTCCCGGTTGCTGGTACAGACAGTAGCCACCGCGGACCACCTCGCGGTAGCGCTATTCACCAACAGGGGCTACTCTGTGTGGCCGATCCAGGAGGCATGGGTCATCCCACCTTCCGATCCCGGCCCGGAGGCCTGCCCGGAATCATCTCTCCCCGCGTCCCCTTTGATATCTGTCCCGGTGCCCCTCGCACCTTGGTTCCCAGTCCTCTTGGCCCCAGCACCAGTGCGGCCGGAGGACGCCAGGACAGAGATCAGCCCTGCCCCGAAGAACCACCCAGGGGCAGGAAGGCAAGGCGTCGACGCCGAGGGAAGAATGTTACGGAATTCCGGACAGAGATCCGACCGGTTTGCTTCTCTGACTCAGAGGCGGAGTACGATTCGGCGACAGAGCCCCTTCCCCAGTCCCGCCAGTCAAGGGCAGGGGTAGGAATGCGGCACGTCAGCCTCGTGCTCCCCGAGAGCGAGATCGATGGGATCCCCGCTTCTCTCCGAAGGTATATCCGGAGTAACGAGGGCCTGGTAGACCCCCAAGGATCATACTTGCGGTCGGTACCGGCCCCTCCGGAAGTGCCTTCCGCCTCGATCGAAGAAGCCGGAGACTTTTTCTGGGGACCGACGGTCGAACCACGATCTGGTGCGCCCTCGGAGAGCACCGATGCTACGGCAGGATGTTCGCTCGCTGGCCCGTCCTATCGTGATGTGGTAGCCAGGGCACCGCCACCCTCAGAGGGCGGCCCGGGATATGGAGGCCAATCGGCCTGCTCGCCGTATTCACCGCCGGCCAGCCCGTCAGCCCGGCGGCCCGCCTCGGCACCACTACCAGTTTCCCGTCCGTTCCCAGCCATTGAAGAGGACCAAGGAGATCTGGGTCCCGAGTTTGAGTCGTGGAGCTTCTGGACCGTCCTAGCAGAGGGCCACTTCCCTGAGAAGTTTTGGCCAGTCGCAGGACCGGGCTTTGATGCACCCGAATCACTCACCCCGGATGAGTTCGAATGCTTCCGCCGAACTCTCCGGGAGACTCGCTCCTGTCTTCACCGCCTACAAATGCCATACCCCGGGAGTCAAACGCACCTGGAGGATATTGGTGAGCAGTGCCGTCAAATTGACCTGGCCATGCTCCCCGCGGTTCGGCACCCCGGGTCATTTGAGCGCCACGAGGCCCTCCAACAACGATGCGTTGAGTGCTTTCAAGTACTCCGCAAAGTTATCGAGGAAGCCACTCCCCACGTGTATATCCGTGGATGGGGGCAGTACGCTGCCCTACGCTTCAGTGTGATTCGCCGACAGCCCGATTCGCTGGGTGGCCCTGAGGGTGTATCCCCAGGGGCAGAAACGGTCAATATGGCTGACCTGTCGGGAGAGGGGAACGACTTGGAACTTCTCGACGGGGGATTCCCCCCCGAAGACAAGCCGTCGTCAGATCCATCAGTGAGAGTTACTCGTCATCAGAGAAACCTCCTGGGGCTCCCCGCACCCACTGAAGCACTGACGTTAAGCCGAAACGTCAGCAAAGGAAAAGAGCACAGCGAGGCTATAAAGCCCGCCGACCCATCTGCCTCCATGCAGAGGGCAGAGGAGGATCCCGAGAAGGCTACGCTACGTCAGCAGCTCGCCGAACAGAAGAAGCTGGTTGACCAGCTCCTCGCCGAGCGCGCTGCAGAACGGCGGCCTGACTACGGTGATCCTAGGCCAGGACAGTAGGGACCGGAACAACCGCACCTCGACGAGACTCTCCCGGGCAACCGTGATTACGCCGTGTTCGCCGACAGGAGAGAGGCCATTGCCTACGGCAAGAGGGCGCGGTATGTTTCGCCACACCCTCCCGAGCGGCGTGACTACCTGAGAGATCCCGCTCGGATTCCTCCCGCTGCCCCAAGGGCCGCTCCGCCCGCCATCCCACGAGCTGCCGAGTTCGACGACCCGGTCGACGACCCGATTGAAGGGCCATGCAATGCGCTCGTGGTTAGAGATCCTCGCCAGGACTGGAACCCATGTCCGGATGATCCGATGGCGGCACTCATTGCCCGCTTGGAAGCCTTGGAGACTCGGCAGGTGGCGATCCCACCGGACGGCAAGCCCTACCCAGCATGGGTGGATGACATGCCGGCGCCTCCGGGATTCGGGAATCCCACTTTCGCCCCCTTCAACGGGACTGGAGATCCGCCACAGCATTTAGCCCACTTCAACTCGAGGTGCGGGCCTATGTTGGGGACTCCGGCGCAGCAGGAGGCCGCTAAGCTTCGCTGCTTTGTTCAGACACTGGAAGGGCCAGCATTTGTCTGGTACAGCCAACTCCCCGTCGGGTCGGTAACCAGCTGGGAGGACCTCCGTAGACAGTTCCTCTACCAGTTCAGTTCCACGACCCGGAAGACGAGTATCGCAGACCTCTTCAAGTGCAAGCAGAGGCCTGATGAGCGAGTCGCGGACTTCGTCGCCCGATGGAAGGGTCTCACGTATTCCCTTGACATGCCATTGACTCAAGAGCAGTTGCTGACAATGTGCGTCGGGAACGTCAAGACCGAGCTGGTCCCTTCCCTGATTACTCAAAATTACCCCGGAGGGTTCAGGGACTTCTCAGACAAAGCTCAACGTCTTGAGGAAGCCCTGCAACAGGCCAGCCAGGCACACCCGCTGCCTCCTATGATTCCTGCAAGGAGAGTCAGTAGGGCTGAGCCCGCTGCTGTTGCCCAGATAGAGGCCCCCAGGCCGTTGGAGCTGCTGCCGGTGAGGCCAGCTCCGCAGCCTCACAGGAATCCGCCTCCACGGGCTCAGTTCCCGGCCCAGCAACGGCAGCCTCAGAACCGGCCGGCCCCTCCGCGTAATGTACCGCCGCAACCCAGGCGAGATAATCAGGGTCCACCTCCTCGGCAGGCCCCTCCGGCCCCTCGTCAAGACCACGCTCCCCGAGGCCCGCGATACCTGACTTACTCATTTCACGAGGATCAGGTCCCCGGCTATTTCCGGAGCGCCCTGGAGCAGAGGATTGTGCGACTGCCTGAGTGCTGGAGGCCAGAGGAGGCACATCTCACGGATAACCCCCGCTACTGCCCCTACCATCGAGCCCTGGGGCACACCATCCAGCGGTGCTATGTGTTTAAGGACTGGCTCCAAGACCAGATTAACAACAATGTAATCAGGTTGGGCCCAGCTCCAGCACAAGTGGCGGGCGTATTCATGGGATCAGATGACGATAGTGGCAACGAGGACGAATGGCAGCTGGTCTCCGACCGCGGGTCCCAGAAGTATAATAACTGGATGGCCCGCAAGACGATCATTCGCGCCCATGGAATCATCCGTGCGCGCTTGAATCAGCCTGAGCCCCCAGAACCTACGGGTGCTGCTTCGGCATCGTCGTCCCAGCCTGCCTCCTCCAAGAGGAGCAAACGGCGGCAGCGCAAGAAGGAAGAGCGCGCCCCGCCAGTTCCGCCACTATCCCGTACTCTCGGCGATTTCATGCCCCCGGAGATGGGGGTCCCTCCTCGGATCCGCCCGGTGATGGATGATTCGTCCGATGACGGTATTGGGTACGCTTCGGTTAACACCGTCGAGCTGGTAAATCCCTTTTCGGTTCCCGGCGTCGAAGAACACCAGGTGGACCTCCCTAGTGTCCCCGGTCGTCGCCACCGTCGGAAGAACCGCAGCAGCAGGAGTCGCCGGGGCACAGCCGTTGGTACCTCCAGCCAGGCCGTGCACGCCACTGAGACTAGGCAGCAGGCTCAAGATCGAGCTCAACGTGCGCAGGCCCCCCATCCGGGGATGACGGATTCTCCTCCGCCACTGTTTGTGGTGTGGGACCAGGCAGAACCACCTCAGCCGCGTCGCGATCAGCTCCGCCCTGCCACGAGTCCATCCCGGCCTCCTGACTCCAGTACGGTGACCATTTCCCGGACTGCGACCAGTGAACAGCGAGATGCGCCAAGTACCAGTTGGCCGCCGATCCAACCGGCAAGGCCCGTCATGCTACCAACCGCGGAGCAACCTCCTGCAACCAGGGGCTCGCGCTTGGCCAAAAAGTATGATGTCCTGAAGCACTTGGCCGACATCCCAGCAAGGCTCTCCATCCTTGAGGCTCTGCGCATGTCATCTGAGATGCGCGAGGCACTCGCTGAAGCCCTGAAGAGCCCCCTCCAGTTTGAGACAGAGGTTGCGGCTGCAGAGGCCTTTCACGCCGAAACGATCGAAGACGCCGAATGTCAGGCAGTTATCTCGTTCTCTGGTAAGGATGAAGACCCTCCTATACAGGGACACATTCGTCCGCTGTATGTCACTGGCCAGTTCAATGGCCTTGAAGTCCGGCGTTGTCTTGTCGACACGGGGTCCGGGATTAACCTGATTCCAACTCGGACACTCCGGAGATTGGGGTTGTCTGAGGATGACTTGATTCCCTCCGACCTCAGGATCCAGGGGTATGACCGTACCGAGCAAACCCCGGTCGGCAAGATACGTTTGAAGACCCAGTTCGGTGACTTGGTTGCCAACACCGAATTCATGGTAGTCTCTCAGGACACTGCGTATAACGCATTGATGGGCAGGCCATGGCTTCACCTTCACGCGGCGGTTCCCTCGTCATACCACCAATGCCTCAAATACTCCCTTAATGGTCGAGTAGGCGTGCTTCAAGGAGATGCCTCTCCTTTTGCCTCATGTGAAGCCCGTTATCTGGACGCGGACTATTACAAGAGCAAGGATAAGCAGATCCTGGCAGGTGAGGTTGAGCCTGTCGCTGTTGCAAGCGATCCCTGGGCAAGTCTGGATGACGCCTACGTCCTCCCGATCCACCGGTTGGACTTCGCCATGGTCTTGACGGTCCGCGAGTCTCCTGATGAGACGGCCGCGACCGCCCGCGCCAGCACCAGTGGCCCAGCAGGATCTGGTAGCCCCAATGCAGTTTCCAACGCAGTCTCTCCCGTGGATGATCCCTCCCCAAGTGGAGAGGACGTGGAAGATGCACCCCCAGCCTTTGAGGAGGGCGTCCCCGCCACGGTCGATGAGTTAATACAGGTGAACCTTGGAACCGAGGCCGATCCAAGACCCACGTTGGATAGTGCCGCCATGCCCTCTGAGGAGCGGCAGCAGTACGTGGACTTTCTCAGGCAGCACCGTGATGTGTTCGCTTGGGGCTATGACGAGATGCCGGGGCTAGATCCTCAGGTAGCCGTCCACCGCCTTGGTCTCCCGGCGAACCATCGCGGGTTTAAGCAGCCTCCCAGGAAGATGCACCCGTCCCACGGTGCCATGGTCGAGGCCGAAGTTGACAAGCTTATCAAAGCCAACTTCGTGAGGGAAGTTCAGTACCCCAAATGGCTGGCCAACATTGTGCCGGTCAGGAAGAAGAACGGGCAGATTAGAGTCTGCATCGACTTCCGCGATCTCAACCGCCACTGTCCGAAGGATGATTTTCCCCTTCCAGTGACAGAGCTGTTGATTGATGCCACGGCAGGGTTCCAAGCCCTCTCCTTCATGGATGGATACTCCGGATACAACCAAATTCGGATGGCCCCTGAGGATGAGGAGTTCACTGCCTTCAGGGCCCCCCAAGGTACCTTTTGCTACCGGGTCATGCCCTTCGGCCTGAAGAATGCAGGTGCCACCTATCAACGGGCGATGCACCGCATATTCAAGCCAATCCTCGGCACACTGGTGGAATGCTACGTCGACGACTTGGTTGTCAAATCGCGCCAGCGTCAGGACCATCTCAAAGATCTTGAGAAAGTGTTCAGCTTCCTCCGGTCTCGCTGCCTGAAGATGAACCCGTTGAAGTGTGCCTTTGGGGTCACCTCCGGAAAGTTCCTTGGATTTGTGGTAAGATACCGGGGTATTGAGATCGACCCAGAGAAAATCAGGGCGATTAGCCAGATGCCTCCCCCGGGTACCGTCCGGGAACTGCAAGGGTTCCAAGGCCACTTAGCCTATATACGCCGATTCATCGCGAATCTGGCCGGCAAGTGTAAGCCCTTTTCTCGGCTTATGAAGAAAGGTGCCACCTATGTATGGGATAAAGAGTGTCAGACCGCTTTCGAGGAAATCAAGCAGTACCTGCTTCAACCTCCGGTCATGATGCCGCCCGTATCCGGAAAGCCGCTGGTCCTTTATGTGACCGCCCTGGAACGGTCCCTGGGTGCCCTTCTCGCCCAGAAGAACAACGAGGGAACAGAGAATAGCCTCTATTACCTCAGTCGCATGCTCCTCGATGCGGAGGTTAGGTATTCCCCCATCGAGAAGAGCTTCCTGGCGCTCGTATTTTCCGTACAGAAATTACGGCACTACTTGCAGCACCATGAGGTACAGTTGGTTTCTCGGGTAGACCCGTTGAAATATATCCTGAGCCGACCTATGTTGACTGGCCGTCTAGCGCGGTGGGCTGTGATTCTCCAGCAGTTCGACATCAGGTACGTGTCTCAGAAGGCCATCAAAGGGCAGGCATTGGCAGACTTTCTGGCCGCTCACCCGACCTCCGCGGATCAGCCGCTGGATCTAGGCTTTCCTGATGAGACCATTCTCTCGGTTGATCGAGCCGATCCATGCTGGCAGATGCACTTTGACGGTGCCTCCCGGAGCCCCACCGGTAGAAGACTCGATAATCCTAAGCTCAATAGAGTGGGCTTAGGCATCGTCTTCATTACCCCGGAGCGAGCCGTGCTGCCATACTCTTTCCTGTTGTCAGAAGGCTGTACCAACAATGAGGCGGAATACCATGCCCTCATCACCGGCCTCGAGTTGGCTCTCGAGATCGACGTGCCCCGTCTGTGCGTGAAAGGGGACTCCGAGCTGGTCGTTAAGCAGATCAATGGTGACTACGTTGTCAGGAAGCCGGAACTTGTGCCATTGTTGGAGTGCACCCTTCTTCTGATGGCCCGGTTCCCTTCTCGGCCGGAAATTGTCCATGTTCCCCGGTCGCAGAACGGTCGAGCAGATGATTTGGCCAGCCTGGCTGCGTCACTTGCGGAACCTGAACAGGACAACCTGATCGTCCGCGTGACGCGCCGCAGGCTCATCGCTCCCGTTATCCCGGAAGAAGATCGCGGCCCGTTGGTAAGTAACCTCACCACGGTTGCCCCTATGCCCGGAGCCCCGAGTACCCCAGATATAGCAGTCGAATCAGCCCGTGATTGGAGGGAGCCTTTGGTTGAGTACCTCCAACATGACATTCTTCCGCCAGATCGGGCCGAGCGCGAGCGAGTTCGACGCCGCGCATCGCAGTTTGTCCTCCAGAGCAGTCCCGGTCTGGAGCAGATCCTCTACAAGCGCGGGTTTGATGGTGTTCTCCTCCGTTGCCTTCAGGGAGTTGAGATCCCACGAGTCATGCAAGAGGTTCATGCTGGTTCATGTGGCGCCCACCAGACTGGGCCGAAGCTGTCCCACCAGATTCGGAGGTTGGGATACTTCTGGCCCTCTATGATCCATGACTGCATCGAGTACGCCAGGAGGTGCCATGCGTGCCAGGTTCATGCGAACTTTGTGCATCGGCCGCCGGAGCCTCTCCATACCACGAGGTATTCCTGGCCCTTTGCAGTCTGGGGACTGGACGTTGTGGGACCTTACCCGCCGGCGACAGCTCGCCAGTGCCAGTTCATTCTGACCGCCACGGACTTCTTCTCCAAATGGGCAGAAGCGATTCCGCTCAGAGAGGTCAAATCCTGTTCGATCGCTGACTTCGTGACCTCCAACATCATCTATCGATTTGGAGTGCCTCACGCTATCCTCACGGATAACGGAACCAATTTCCGAGCAGCCGAGTTGAAGAAGTTGTACGCCAAGTATAACATCCGCTCGAACCATACATCTCGCTATCATGCGCAGGCGAATGGACAGATCGAGGCGTTTAACAAAACTCTCTCTAACATTCTGCAAAAGATGGTCGGTCAGAACAAGAAAAGTTGGCCGGAAAAGCTCCCCAACGCCCTCTGGGCTTATCGGACGACGACTCGCAATTCCACCCAGATGACCCCTTATTCCCTGGTGTATGGAGCTGAGGCCGTCCTGCCCATCGAGATCCAGTTACCGTCCTTGCGCGCTGCGGTCTACGACCAGCAAGCGCCGGACAGAGTTGCTGAAGCCCGTCTAGTCGAGTTGGAAGCACTGGATGAGAATAGACTTCGCGCTTTGCACAACTTGGAGAGGCATCAAAGCAGAATGGCTCGAGCTTTCAATAAGAAGGTTCGCCTCCGCTCCTTCCTGCAGGGTGATCTAGTGCTAGCCCTAAGAGCACTGATGATCCCCAGCAGGAAGCCGCCCAAGTTGGAGCCCAAGTGGGAGGGACCTTTTGTTGTCCACAAGGTCTATCCCAATGGCGCGTACTCCCTAGCGACTATGGATGGTGAGCGTGTCACTCCTCCCACCAACGCTAGGTTCCTCAAGCAATACTTTGCCTGAGTGTCCGTTCGTCCTGCATGACGCTAAACTGCGCTTCGTCCTGCATGACGCTAAACTGCACCACGTCCTGCACGACGTTAAACTGCATTCGTCCGGGCTACAAGACGTTAAACTGTTTAGCATTCGTCCGCGCTGCAAGACGTTAAACTGCCAAGTGCTTCGTCCCGCATGACGCTAAACTGCACTACGTCCGAGCTACAAGACGTTAAACTGTTCAGCATTCGTCCTGCATGACGTAAAACTGCCCCTCAAGAACTACGTGCGGCTTGATTCCCATCCTTATGGGATACGTAGGACCGCCTGAACATTCATGTTTCAGGCCCAGCCCCATCCTTCGGGAATTTCCATCCCATCTCAGGCCCTTGGCCCAGTTGCCCCCGGGTGTGCGGCGTATGGTGTGAGTACGGGGCTATGCCCTCATTCACGTCGGTTTGCTCGTCACGCTGTACGCCCCCCCCCCCCCCCACGTTTGGGGATGCCTTCTGCTCCCCCCTTCTTTTTTCCTCATCGTCCTGCATGACGTTAAACTGCACTTCAAGAACTACGTATGGCTTGATTCCCATCCTTATGGGATACATAGGACCGCCTGGACATTCATGTTTCAGGCCCAGCCCCACTTCCCGGGAATCCCTATCCCGCGTTGGGCCTCTGGCCCCAGTTCCCCTCCTTTTTGTGCGAGGCGTATCGCGTGAGCGGGGGATTATGTCCTCATTCACGTCGGTCTACTGGTCGCGCCGTACGCCTCCCCCGTGTGTGGGACTACCTCACACCCCTCATCGTCCTGCATGACGTTAAACTGTCTTTCCAGAACTACGTGCGGCTTGATTCCCATCCTTATGGGATACGTAGGACCGCCTGGACGCTTATGTTTCAGGTCCAGCCCCGTCTCTTGGTTGATCACGGGGATCTGCCCCCCTTCGGTTGCTCTCAGGGTAAGTCCTCCGACCCTTTCCGGAGATCTGGTAACATGTTTTGGGTACTTCGGTCTATGACTCGTGGTGTCAGATTCAATCCCGACAAGCCCTGTGTTGCTTGTCGGTTCTCGCGCTTCCTCTTGTTTGAGCCTTCACTCAAAGGGATCCTCGTTAGCGGTTTGGGTACGATGCCTCAGTGCTCTCCCACCGCTCCGGGTCGATTTACCGGCGGGTCTTGGGCCGCAAATCGATATGAATCCTGCGATTGAGCGGTTGATGCTCGTTTGCTTGCCCCGTCTTAGGCTGACGCGATCGGATGTTGTGTTGCGAATGCGTCAGCAACATCCTTGATCGCCATGTCAGCTCTTTCAGGCTCTGAACATTGGTTGCGCAGTCCTCATCACACTCCGCCTTTGTGCGTTGTAGTGGAATCTTGACACTCTTTTCATACTGACCTTCAGTACACCTCTACACGTTAGGCAGACCAACCAAGGTAATGATGTCGTTCGAGGCTCCCATGATCTGAGCACCAAGGATATATGCGGATATCCTCCCTAAGGGCCATGCGTAGCTGGACCCTCGTCCCCATAAGGAGGAGGGAGTCGCCCGAACAATTGCGTTCTGGGCCCAGTATATCTGGAGGCTAGCATCTCTGCCCCTCGGGTGATGGACATACGCAGACCCCTATCCCAAGACTCTTCTCCTGGAATCGTGCGTGACCGCAGGGCTGGGTATGTTCCCACCTCCGCCGTGTCCGCCATACCACGATAAGCGGGTTCCTCCATGGTCCGAACCACACGACCGTAAACTGTGATCGTCTTGGCCGCCCGACGAGAAGCGGCACTGCATCGTGATGTCCTCCTCAGTGGACACTCATGTTGGGCGCTGGTTAATGACCACGCCATTCATCAATGCCTTCCATGGCTTGATTATTGTGGCGACGCCAGAGATTTCTCAATCACGGGCATGTCGCCGCACAAAGAAAAACCATTCATCTTTAAGGACAAACAAGAAATATCAAATGCCGCTCCTTTTGTGTGCGAGGGTCAGACCCGCACTCTTCCCCGCGCTGGTGCCCGATTGTGTTGCACCGCGCTTCAAGAACTACGTGCGGCTTGATTCCCATCCTTATGGGATACGTAGGAACGCCCGGATGTTTGAAACTTCGGGTCCAGCCCCCCACCTCTTAGAGATTCCCCCTTCTCTGGGGAATCCGCCGCCTTCAGGTCACCCTCAAGGCGTGTTCCCCGACCCCTTGCCGTGGTCCACCGGTGTCAAGAGTACTCTGGTTTATTGCCAGGAGGGTCAGGATCCGCTTGGTCAGGTTTCCTCCACTTTTCAGGCTTCGTGCTCCCTTTCATTCGGACCCATCGTCTACGCCCTGGGTGGAGCCCCCGTGAACGGTTCGGACACAATGCCTCAGTGCTCTCCCACCGACTCGGGCCGGTACCCCCAATGGCCTCGGGCAGCAAATCGATATGAATCCTGCGATTGAGCGGTCGATGCTCGTTTGCTGCCTCATTCCACCAACGGTTGGTGCGATGTTGATGCTGCTTTTCCGCCACGGTCGGCAGTACTCTCATATCGTCACGCCGGTGCTCCCGGTCCTCGAGTGAATGGCCGCATGATTCACATTTTCCACCTCCCATTCTGACCAGGCGAAACCTCGACACTCTTGACACTATCCCTCAGTGCATCTTCGCATATCCAGGGGATATGACCACGATGTGGCGTGCTTTGAGTCCTTATGGTCCGAGCTCTAAGACCTTAAACTAAGATCTCTCCTTATGGTCCGAGCTCTAAGACCTTAAACTAAGATCTCTCCTTATGGTCCGAGCTCTAAGACCTTAAACTAAGATCTCCCCTTATGGTCCGAGCTCTAAGACCTTAAACTAAGATCTCTCCTTATGGTCCGAGCTCTAAGACCTTAAACTAAGATCTCTCCTTATGGTCCGAGCTCTAAGACCTTAAACTAAGATCTCCCCTTATGGTCCGAGCTCTAAGACCTTAAACTAAGATCTCCCCTTATGGTCCGAGCTCTAAGACCTTAAACTAAGATCTCCCCTTATGGTCCGAGCTCTAAGACCTTAAACTAAGATCTCCCCTTATGGTCCGAGCTCTAAGACCTTAAACTAAGATCTCTCCTTATGGTCCGAGCTCTAAGACCTTAAACTAAGATCTCTCCTCATGGTCCGAGCTCTAAGACCTTAAACTAAGATCTCTCCTTACGGTCCGAGCTCTAAGACCTTAAACTAAGATCCTCTAGCCCTATGGTCCGAGCTCTAAGACCTTAAACTAAGATCCTCCACCTTTATGGTCCGAGCTCTAAGACCTTAAACTAAGATCTACCCCAAATGGGGTCCTACGTCCTGCATGACGTTAAACTGCACTCTCAGAACTACGTGTGGCTTGATCTCCAGCTTGATGGAGTACGTAGGAACGCCCGGGCATTCCAACTCGGGTCCAGCCTCAGGGATCGTTAAGTCCCGCCCCTCCTCGTCGTCGGCCGTCTGGCCTGACTTCGGGTAGAGTGGTGCAGTTGTGATATTCTCCCCGATTCAGCTCGGGATGCCCCATCGCAATGATGGGAAGCGACAGTTTCCTCGTCAGAGAGGTGCTGTCTGAGAATTGAGGTGGCTCACGACCAGATTAGTGCATCTACCTAATACGCTTTCCCCACGGTGGCGCAATTTTGAGAGCGTTGGATTCTGTCCGAACAAATCGTCACTTCGCCCCACGCTTTGCATGCCCTGTTGATCTGGATTTTCCACCCTTGTGTCTGAAGGAACCCCAAAGCGGTATTCATGATGACATGTGGTCCGCCTCCTGCAATATGAATGATGGCCTTTTTCGGTCCGTCTATTGCAGTTGTTATGGTCGATCCACTGTCCGCCTACCGTCTTGGGCATTTCCTGGAAGGCCGACCGTTGTGGATGTCTGGATTCGGGACACGCGATTCACCCTTTCTCATTTCCCTATGTTCGGATAAAATCTCAACGCCCCTAGCGTTGTCCCGCTCGTGTGTTGGAACAAGTTGGGGGATGATACATTGGTTAGGTCTGAGGTCTCCTTTCCTAGGAATGACCTCCCTCTTTCCTCCAGAAACCCAGGCCCAATTATGGATGCCTGATGCTTGGTTAACACTCCCGCAAGACAACGAATTGTGGTTGAGCATGTTAAACCAAAAGACGCAGATAAATATGGCGGTTCATACAAGTGGATCAAAATATTAAGTAGCGGAAGCAAATGTTCTGGGAATGGCAAAAAACAGCCCTTAGGGATTAGCGTGATGAATGAGTCTTTCTAATGCCGCTACCCTTTGGCTGGTGGCCTCCAGAGCTGCTTCTCGCTCTCTGCGTGCTCTCTCTTCGTCGGCGGTCGCAGCGCGCAGTTCGTCGATCCTGGCCTGTGCACGCTCCCGCTCGACTTGGAGTGTGACCATCTGTTGGCCCGCCTCCGTCAGCTGTACCTGAGCGTCGATCAGTTGTGCCGATAGTTGCTCCACAAGCTCGGTACATGCTGCGACGAAGGCCTCCTTCTCTGCCGCCTGCCCTTCGAGGCGCCGGACTTCCTGCTCTGCCGCGATGAGCGCCTGCGTGCTCTCCGACATGTCCCGACTTTGTGCGACGTCGGCACGCCGGCGGCTCTCGCGCATCTTCTCGGCCATGAAATCACGGACCGTCAGATGGAGGCGTTGAGCATCAGCTCCCCCGGCACACAGGAAGCGCAGCCAGGTCTGAAGTGATCCCATGCGCCCCAACCATTCCGATGGGTCTCGCTTGAGGAAGCGCTGGATGCACTTCCACCCCCTGCGTCGCGTTACCCGGCTATCCTCGACCGCCTCCGCGTCCGAGTCATCCATCTCCTCGGGGTCGGCAGGCCGGTAAGCAGGGAAGGCAGCCAGCAGGTCTGCTGCAGGGTCCGCCCCTGGGAGGTCCTCACGAGGGATAGGTTCCCCAACATCCGGGCGACCTTCTTCTCTTTCCCCAGCGGCGCTAGCACCCTCATCAGCCCCCGACACCTCTCCGACGGCAGCACCACTGGTGTCCGGAGCCCCTTGATCAGCAGTTGGTGGGGCCGGCTCGGTTTGGGAAGTCTGTTCCGGAGCAGGCGGCATGTCCACCACTGGTCCACTCGTAGATGGCCCGGGTTCGGCAACCCGACGAGCCTCCAGTCCTGAGATCACTGCGCATGGCATGCCGTGGTTAGTCACGGATCGTCAATGGCAAGCACCAGCAGTAAAGCAAGGAGACTTACGGGGGTTCAAAGCGTCATCTTCCGCTGCCCCGGCCGCCGCAGGAACAGCTGCAGCAGGGGGCCCCTCAGCGCTTTTCAGTTCAATGATGGGTGTCTGGCCCCCACCTTGTCCTGCTGGCGCCTCTCCTACTCCTGTTGAGGACGCCTGACCGACATCCGTGTGCTCCTGAGAAGGATGGAGAAACGGGTTAGAAGCTGCATAAGAGAATGGATGAAGCAAGTTGAGTAGGGATAGAAGCGGACCTCGAGGAGCTCAGTGACATCAACGTTGTCAGAGCCGGCCACCTCGCCGCTCTCCCGTGGGCTCCCCCGATGGGACCTTCCCTCGGAGCCTTCATCCTCCCCCGTCTCCTCCTCCTCCTCGGAGTCGTTACTGTCATCTTCTTCCGGCGGCATCTGTTCCGGAGCGGGCTCGAGGCCGAGCATCACCTTCACCAGAAGGGATGGCTCCGCGCGCTGACCACGTTGGCGCGCGTACTCGTCCATGGCCGTCAGATACGCATACTGCCGGTTGAAGTCCACCCTGTCGGTGATCTGGAGG
This sequence comes from Viscum album, assembly GCA_963277665.1. NCBI lineage: Eukaryota > Viridiplantae > Streptophyta > Magnoliopsida > Santalales > Viscaceae > Viscum > Viscum album. Next base: position 1,953,379,471 of record OY728127.1, on the reverse strand, counting down.
CGCCCGACCTCTGGCAGATAGATCCCTTCTCTGAGTATCTTTCGCCAGATGACGTCGGTCCCCAGTGACTGCCGCAGGGTCATCCAGGCCGACCACAGCGCCGGGAAGACTGCATCGTGGGAGGGTTCGAGCAGACGCCTCACCTGCTTCCCGGGCCGCTCCTCGACCGCCGCATGTGCCCCCTCTCTGGGCGCCGAGGTCGTAGCGGCAGCCTGCGATGCGCCCGCCGCCGAAGTCCCTGCTCGCGCCGGCCCCGCTGCTTGGCGCGCCTCCGTTCTCCCCCGTGTGGCGGCACCTCGCCTCCTTCCTTGACGCCCGGTCTCCGCACGGGTAGCCTCGAGCCGCCGGACTAGCTTCCGCAAGAGCCCCTCAGGGTACGCGATGGCCCAGTGTTCGGCGTACTCGGTTGCCAAGCCTGCGTTAACTCAGGTAGGAGGGAGAGTGATGACGTCGCCAGATCCAAAGGCGACGAACATCAGCCACATCTGGCGAAGGACGCAAGGGTTCGTCTCCTCCCGAACAGTAGTGAATACCCTCTTCGGCATCCGTTGAAGGCACCCGAACTGCCTGGCAAACCGGGTCGGCACGTAAGGCTCGCAGATCACCTTCCCGTCGATCCGAGCCACGAGCACCCCGCCCCGCATGTTCAGGAAATATTCATGCTTCTCCAGCGGGCCCTGTCCGTTGTCGATCATCTGGCCGACAGGAGTGGGGAACGGGCTGAAGTTGAAATTGGCATGATTGCCAATCCGAACCCTCACGCCCTCCTCACTGAGGGTCATCAGAGCGACCCCCGCAATGTTCAGCAGGGAGGGTCGCAGGCCGTTGCCCGGAGGACTGATGGCATTTGGGAACGTATACCCACCAAGGTGAGCAGCCACCCAGCCGTGGAAGAACTGAAAGGGCCCACAGATCCTTCGTGGCGACCCCCCTCGCGAGATGCGTCCCAGAATGGCATACAGCCTCGCCAGTACTGGGACCCCGAGGTTGTATCTCTTGTTGGCAGCCATGGCGCCCGCCATCGCCAGTGTCGCCGGGCGGACGCCCATCCTCGCATCCCGCACTGGCAGGAGCCACCCGCTCAGAAAGGCGGCCAGGAACGCCGCGTACCGGACGTTCGGGTCCCGGGCCTCGATGACGCGGTACCCCCATGAGCGGTAGTCGCCCGTCTCCAGAACCCGCCAGTACGACCCGTTCCGGCTCCTCTGAGCTGCGGTCGGGCACCGCTTCCCCCTGCCTGGCATCTTGACCGCCGGGTCATGCTCCAGAAACTGGCCGAACCAATCCTTGTAGGCTATGTCCTTCTGGAAGTCTTGGATCCCGAGCCGCTGCGTAGCCAGGTCAAGAAGATGCCAGGTCAGAATGGGAGTCCGTGACCTGTCCTCCCAGATGTTCTTCGGTGGCAGGAACTCATCGTACTGGTAGCCCTCCAGCGGGATACCTCCGATGCAGTGGATGTCCCAGAGACCGATGCCGACCTCCCCATGGTGAAGATGGAAGGTGTTGGTATCCGGGGACCAGCGAGTGAACAGCTCCGGCCCGAGCTCAGACTGCTGGTAGAAGTGGAACTGCGACGTCCACACCGCCTCGAACAGGCCGATGTACCGCAGCTCCTCTGCGAAGTGATCGCAAGTGTGGCGTACCCAGAACGCCCAGGCCCATTCACTGGTAAAGTTGCCCCCAGATCGCAAGTCCCAGTCCTTCAGCCAGCCCTTGGTGTCGTCAGTGACACTCTGACGGTATGTGCTCGAGTAGAGGGCTGGAGAATTCTCCACAGTAGGCTCACCCCCATCAATGGTTCGCGTCCTCGGGTTCAGGACATAGACATCCAAGTGTCTGGTCTCCCTGGCAGGATGCCCATTGTTGGTGATGTTATAGCAGAGAAGCTCGTCCTCCCGAGTCACCCAGGTTCGCGGCGCATCAACCTCGAACCCTGGCACCGGAACCTCATCGAGGATGCCGAAGTTCCAGAGCGGCAGGTTGTCTGACAATGGGTATGTCTTCTGGGCCGGCGTTAGTAAGTCGAACAAGGATTGATTGTTGGAAACAATCTCCTTGGCTCCGTAAACCTCCTCGTTCGTCGCCATCTCAGCCCTGCGAGTGGCGGCATCCCCTTCATTTCCTCTGTGCGCGGCCATCTCGGAAGATTCGGGAGTCGTGCGGGTTAAGGGATGAAGCGTGCGGGATCGGACGAGGCTGGTGGAAAAGTTTGAGAGGCGGCGCGCAATCCTAGTGGGCGGCGCGCAATCGGGAAGTCCTTCGCGAAAGACCCCGGGTATTCGCGCAAAAGCAGAGCGAAGTCCGGACGGTTTTGCGCGACGAGCGAGCGAATTCTGCGCCGGAAAAGGCAATTTCGCGCACGAGAGCAAAGAGGCTTATCGCGCGGAAGGCCAGTGTACGGCACGGAGGGACCCAGTGCCCCTATTTATAGGCGAGGCCGTGGTCCGCGTTGCGCGGAAAAGGCTTTGCGCGACCGCATCGGCCGCTTTCGCGCCCGACACCCATTTTTGCGCGCCACAGTCCCGCGTCGTCCAGGACTTCGGCATTCCGGCGTCTCCCTCAGAACCCGATCGTTGCGACCTCTCGCCGATCAGATTCCGAGGGGGGGCTTTTGTAGACGCCGGAAAAGTCCGTTGTTCCCAAACGAAGCTCCGGATGCGGAAAGCGAAGTGATATTTGGAGTCGGAAGAACGTTTCGGAGGGCCCGGAGGCCTTGTGCGGAATTTCAGAGGCCCGCGCGCAAAGGTGATGTTCCGCGCGCAAACCCCCCGGGATGCGCGTAATGCGCCGGTCCGGCGCGCAATTTTGCGCGCCGCGGGTCCGCGCGACTCCCTTGCGCGCCGCGCCCGATTCCGCGCCCGCGAGGAGAATTTCGCGCTCGCACCCTGGATTCCGCGCCCGGGGTTGCCTATAAATATAAGGCGACCCCCAACGTTTCAAAGGTTGCTGGAAGTCGAAACGTCTCTCGTGCGCGCAATTCAACCCCTTCCGCGCGCAATGACGAACTCCAGGTAACCTCCTTTCTTTCGCGCAAGAAAGCCTCGGGGTCCGCCTTCACGCGCAATCCCCGCTGGCTCCTTTCATTTGAATAAAAACTCACCCTAAGGCCGTTGCGCGCAAAAGAACCCGCTTGCGCGCAATTGCCCCCGGGGTGCGCGCAATCCGGCCCGATTGCGCGCACCCCCCCTTCTTTCAAGTGGCCATTCGTTAAAGAATGAGTCGTTGCCCCCGCGCGCTATCCGAAGCCCGGTGTGAGCATTCTCAAGCATCCGCGCGCAAGGCACTGGCCCAATTGCGCGCCAGCCGCCCCGATTGCGCGCCGGCCCGTAGTATTGCGCGCAAAGCTTCCTTTTTGCGCGCAACCTGCCAGGGTCGTCCCCTCGACCCCCTGAGGGCACCTGTCTGCGTGGCGCCCGATGATCCTCATCCTGGGTGCCCGCACCGTGCGTTGTCTTCCCGTGCGGCCCTCCAGGTTCGTGCGAAGTGACATGCACCCATCGTCCGGCAACCTATGCCCTGCATGACGTTAAACTGCACATACGTCCGAGCTACAAGACGTTAAACTGTTCAGCATTCGTCCCGCATGACGTTAAACTGCGCATACGTCCAGCATGACGTTAAACTGCATGTTCGTCCAGCATGACGTTAAACTGCACATCCGTCCAAGCTGCACGACGTTAAACTGCCTAGCCCCCATCGTCCGCGCTGCAAGACGTTAAACTGCCAAGTGCTTCGTCCTCAACACATGACGTTAAACTGTACTTCGTCTGGCAAGACGCTAAACCGTCCGCGACCTGATCCCGTGCTCCGCACGCAGGGTCCCCCCGGTTTGGATGTGGCCCCCACCCACTCGTCTCTGCAGGGATGTCGGGATTGTCCCCCTTTTGGGACGATTTAATGGGAGTGGCTTTTCCCTACGGGGGCAGGGTATTACAAACCCCTAGTTTCTCGTGGGAGGCTGCACATGTGTATCTCCATTGCGCCTCCCCACTGCCGAAGCCAGTAGAAGGTCCGACTGGGATCGAGGTGTCTTCTGCTTTCGGTCCAAGTCCCTTCCAACTGAGTTTTGCAGCATCCGGGCTGCCCCAAGTGCGTAAGTCCTGACAGAATGAACTACGTGGACTTTGATCCCTGTCTTCTATACAGGGTACGTAGGAAGCCTCCCTGAGGTCCAAGCCCGCCACCTGGTCGTCCCGGTCGTATTTACGTCGGTTCGTCCATCAGTGGACCCCTCCAGGGTTCACGCTTGCGTTGATTCACCTATGAATCCGCCCCTGTGGGGGACTGCCCGTGTGTATCTCCACGGTGCCTCCCCACAGCCCCCCTTTTTTCCATTTCCCCTTTTATCGTCCAGCATGACGTGAAACTGTGATCCACCCGGCCGTTCCATCCCCCTCCGTGCGAGGTGGTTCGGTTCAATCCTCCGCCCGGCGGCCTCGACCTCTTCGTGAGTCGGCTTGCCGACGTCCAGCATGACGTTAAACTGTATGCCCGAACTACGTTGACTTTGATCCGTGTTAACGCGCGGTACGTAGGAAGCCCCTCTGGGGTCCAAGCTCTTCACTTCATCATCCATCCTGATCCTTACCCGGGCCGCCACATCCCGGTGGGGTCATGCCACTTCACTCCACTCCACGTTACTTGGGAAGCCGCCCATGTGCTGGCCCCAGCATCGGAGGTTCCCCGCAAGGGGTTCTATCATCTGATCCACTTTTCGTGTTGATCGGTCCGATGCCGTCCCCGCTGGACGTTAAACTCGCGGCATACCTCGTGTTAAACACGGGAAGCTGAGGAAAACCTCAGGTGACACAGTTCCCCGCACCTAGTACGGGATGCCTCAGGCCATCATGCCTTCGAGAAGCCCTATTAGGGACGGAAGACAGATGTGCAGAGCCGCAGTGTTACGACACGCCCCCAGCACCCAGAGCCACCCGGCCTTCTCACCGCAGGTTGCTGCCCTGCCCAGACCCCTTGGAGCGTCCGGGCGGAAGCAGCGTAATTAACCGGTGTCCATGAAGATATGGCGCCGGGAACGAGATTCACGAACATTATTAAGTCTATGAGGGAGACCCGGATTAGGCGACAAGTTCCGAGGAGACGTCCAAGGAAGGAGGAGCCGACATCCCATCATCCCGGTTTCGATCAAGGAGCAGACGCCCCTGAATAAGGGACGGATGCCGCCCGCCCTTGGAAAGCGGGACTGCGGGACCACAAGCCGCGCGCCCATCCCCTCGGGTTGACGGGTGCACGCGCGAACGCGTCCTGGCGGAACAGCGTAACCCGACGCACATCCGCACCGAAACAATTAGATAGAACATTAAATGTGCCGTGTATAGCAGTAGAAATTATTAAATGATATTAGATAGTTTTAAATGACATTATTTAAAAATATACATTAAAAATGAGTTTATTATAGTGGGAAGTATTGAATGATGGTGTATGAGGGTAGAAATTAAACAATTGTTGGTTTATAATAGTAGGCAGCATTAAATGATATTTCATAACAGTATATATATATATATATATATATATATATATAATGATAGTGTATAACATGAGGCCAGGTTCATCAAATGCTAACCTATGAGCAGATAAATTAAATTAATGAAATACATAGGTTTCCAGAATATATGGTATATGACTGAAATTGAATCTATGTTTACATTAAAGTAGAATAGAAAATATGGAACTTGATGATATAGCTATTAATATATGAAACATGATTGGAGAACCACAGAGGAGGTAGATAATATATTGGAAGGAATAAGTGATTTCTATAGTCGAAGGAATAATGGATGGATATTGGGGAACAATTGTGAACATTAATGATTTTGGAAGGTGAGGGGATCAGATCTGAAATGTATCTGATGAGAGGAGATGAAGATCATGAGTGAGTGGAGGAATTAGGGTTTCAAGAATAATATTTTAGGAGGCTGGGAGGTTAAGAAACATAGGTAGGTTGGTTGAGGAGGAGAGGAAGTGAGGCACCGAATGGGTGGAAGGGAAGTGGAGGTAGTAAAGAGGGGGTGATTTGTCAAGAGGTTGGGGTGGAGGGGAACAAGTTGGAAATAGGGCGTGCGGGAACAGGGAGTGGGGGAGTGAGGTGAGTGGAGAGGGAGACAAGAATTGGGAGAATTAGAGGGAGACATAGAGGGGTAAGAGATGTGTAGGCTTGTGATAGGAGGATATGGAGAGTTGAAATGGAGTGGTAGGTTGAGAGGTTGGAACACATAGGCTGAGGAATAAAAAGGTAGTGAAAAGAGTAGATTGAATTAGAATAGGGGAATCAAGAGGTGGGGAGAGCCGAATTCAATCTGGTGAAGCTGACACGTAAGGTTAGTAGGATGTGGAAAAGATACAGGCATAATGAGGGTTTACATTTATTATAATTAATAGATATCCTAAGAAAATACCTTCATTATATTAAGCAACAAATTTATATAAATTATACATAATAATAAGAATAAAATAATTATATATAATTAATCTTAATTAACCAATTTTAGGTTTTATTCCTTTTCAATGTTTTAAGGTGTCTTTGACATCATAATTCTTAGAATGATTATATTAGAAATAGAAAATTAAATATTTACATCTTTTTCAAATAAATACATTGATTTCTAAAACTAATTTATCATTTATCTATCCATTTCATGAAGTGTTATATTTCCCACTATAGAAACCATTTTTTGGGGTCTCCCAGGGGATGATAAATTTAAAAGAAAAACATTTTAACTCAAAAAACATTTTTACTCAAAAAAATCATAAATTCAAGTTTCTTGAATTCTTCACCATGATCACTTCTAATTTAATTTATTAAATTAACATTTCTAGTTGGAACTAATTTATATAATTTAACAATCCTGGATAATATTTCATATTTAGGATTAACAAAGAAAACACATGTATATCAGAAAATATCATCTATAATAAACTAAATATAGCTTTTACCTCCCCATCTATAAGGTTTAATAGAACAAAGTAAATCAAAATCAATAAGATTAGGATTTATTAAATATTTTATTTATTTAAATGATTTAAAACAACATTTTTGTCGTTTACCTATCAAGAAACAGTCACAAAAAATGGGGTTATCCTCTTTTGGTCATGGTAACTATAAAACCATTTATTTCTTGTATATATTGATAATAAACATGAAATTATACTATCCCAATCTCCTATTCCATAAAATATTATACTATTATACATCATTTAAAAATATAACATTTTGGTTATTTAATTAACAAAATTTATTTGAATAAATATTACCATTTATATTTTTATAAAAAAACAGATTTATCTTTATGAAATTGAATTTATATTTTTGAAATTTAAATTTTATTTCATCAAAAGATAACTTTGAAATTATTATTAAATTATGTTTCAAATCCTCAAAAAAAAAATACTTTATATAAAATAATACGTTTTTAAATTTTATCCTCAAAAAAACTTTTTACCCTTATTTTTGAATTATAACCAATGGTTACATTACCTATATATCATTTATTATATAATACACCTTTTAAAATATCACCAGTCACATTTCTTGAGAATCTACTGTCCTTGTACCTGTTATCCATTGTTATTTTCAAGATAAAAATTTCCTAAAAGGATAAATTTTAGCGATTTTGGGCACCCATAAAAATGTGGGTATTATGGGATTAGCATATGAATTCATGGGAACCCATAGTAAATTTATAAATCAATTTTCATGAAATTTAGAGGATAATTATGTTCAAAATAAAATCTATAGTCTATCCAAGATATATTAGTAATCTAAATGAATAGTCATTATCCTAATCACCTTTCATATTACATACAAAACATGTACCAGTAGATGTATTTCAATTAAAACCTTAAAAAATATTTTCATGTATGTTTTAGGTAAATTATTTTCATAACACAGATAGGTTATCATATTTTTAATTTTATTAAAACTTGTAATCACCTTACCCTTACATGTTCTCAATCCATAACTACCCCAAGACCACCTCTATAGGCTTGGGGGTGGTGACCAGCACCAAAACACATAACCTAAATGGGAGGACTTTTTCTAATGTACCTGTATCAACACACCCAACTATCTCAATGTATAAGTGTATATAATTAATAATACATATTTTTAATAGTTATAAAGTAAATCATTCATGAAAAATCACTAGGGTGAATAATATTGTGAAAGTGAAACCCAAATATTAAAGGGGAATAATACACTCCCAACTCGAAATATGTCCAAAACTAAAAAAACAAAAATGTAAAACACTAAGAGAGCCCAACTCACAATATGCATGCTACGACTACCATATGTGGTCCAAATCACCCGGTATCCCTATGCTCCTCTTAAGTCATCGATGAACTGGTAGTCATATTCATAAGATATGAAACATGCCTAAAAAGCTCATTGAGGGGTGAGTATATACTTACCCAGTAAGATGGCACAAAAGATGGAAGGGTGAGTAGTAATAGACATTATATGAATGGAAATGTATTAGATAGTAAATAATAAATAATTAAAATATCAACACAAACCAAGAGAGTAAGCTCCTTAAAACACAAGGGGATTAACATGGTTCGTAGGCAGACGACATGTTGAGTCAATTCCACCTAGAGAAGGAGAGTAACCTCATCCAACCATAGTGTGCACAACACTGTTAGTAGGTGGACTACCCCACATGTCTCTTTATCCCATGTCAAGAGAGTAAAGAATTCCGAATTATGGATACACACAGATATATATATATATATATATATATATATATTATCAAACAAATTAATCCCAAATGAGAGATAAATAGTGTCTTCATATCTCATCCAAGCCCATGAAAAGAGTATTCAACAGTTCTAGATTTCTATCAATAATTCCAAGCATCTACGTGTCTACCAAATAATACATTTGTGGAGTCCCACACCTTTCCACTGGCTATAGAGAGGAGGGGAAAATATCTAAGTAGAGGAATCATGCCCTAGAGTGTCAAGGGGTTCCACTAAATAGGTATCTATAAAGTACACATTCCATGATGTGTTAGTGGTTTCCACTATGGTGGTTGGGGACCCACAACCTGATGCTTCTTGGGGGTCCACTCTACTGTCCTGAGGACCCATACCCTATCTGAGATAGGGGTATTACTTTGGATTCATGAGGACCTACTGCCTATCTGATAAGGTGGTTCCACTCTGGATTCTTGACAAAACACTCCCTATATGATATGTGGTTCAAATCGATAGATAAAATACCCTCACCAAAGATGATGGGGGATTCCATTCTATAGGTCAAGGACCAGAACCTTGATTTGATAGGGGTTTCAATATAGTGTCATATGGACACATTCTTCATCTAATATGCGGGATCCACTGAGTAGATATAGGAATCATTCCCATGTTTATGGGGCTTCTATTCTATAGGTCCCTTGTGATCTTCTACTGATCATTTCCATCATATTGTGTTTTCTAATCATGTGTCACACCCTGAAAATCTCACAAAATATAGTCAATGAAAAAAAGGGAGGTCTCCACCATTTTCTATGTGGAAAATCACTCATCATATGCTACTCACAGTCCAAAATCTGAGTCCAAATAAAGAAGATATGAGAGATTAAAATTTCCTCAGAAGGTACCAAGGCATACATGAAATATAAGGGTACCCACATGGTATGTGGTCCTGCTCCATCACCATTTCATGTCCCTAGAGGCAAACATCTCACCAACTATATACCACAACACATAATTTAGTGAGTCTACATGGCGTTTCCAGACCAATCGGTGTCCCTGACCATGCCACCCTAGTCATGTTCATATACTTCAGTACATGACATACCTATGGTTGTGTCTTCCAGCATGGGTTCGTGGGTGTGTTCTCTTATATACTTCTCATCCACCTGGTAAAAGGCTAAACCACATGTAGGATGGAAACATTCCTCACCATCTTAATAATTTTTAGAAACCGTATCTTTCACATCATTAGGGCTGCATGTCATCTGTTCATTGAACTACATGGCATGTAGTAGAGTTTTTCACATAAATCTATATCTGTGGCCACAAATCTAGATCTGGATTCCCCACATTTAATCACAACCTTTATTTTCTCAAAATTAGTGGATCTAGTATTGATTCGTTGTTTCCATCAATTAAGTGGATGGAAAGTGGTACCTGTTGATCCATCAAATATCATCACAAGTCTTACATGAACGGTTTCACCATCATCACTGATATGTATTCCACCTCAATTAATTGATCTTCTACTCCCTACAAGGATTTTTTGATACCTAATTTTATGAAATGATTATCTCATGTGAAATCATTGAAAATAGTTCGGTCTAATTGGGATCAGTCCTTCCCAACTATGTCGACTTGTAACCATAGGGTCCAATAATGATAAATGTGATGAAATTGAGTGAGAAAGAAACAATAAAAATGGTGTATCTCTCATTTCCAAGCATTCATAAACTGTGATCAAGAATAGGGATACCTGTGGATGAAAAAAATGCAATTAATTTCCATTGATGGGTGCATGAAAGGTTTGGAAATTGGCGCAGATCATATAAGGTATGATTTGAATATATTAATTTAATAAAAAATTCAACAATAAAAAATTGAAATTCCTAACTTGAGATTGGAACATTTGTTTTTTATGAACATTGAATCTAAAAATTGACAAGTGTCATTATATTCGTTTCAATTCAATCTACTTAAATCCAGAGTTTCTTTCGTTATATGTCATTCTCCAAAGGAAGAAAAGAAGGAAATTGTCTATATGGTCCTTGGATTATGACACTAACCTTATGAAAACTTCCATAAAAATATATTGATGGTAATATGTAATTATCTTATTCAAATAAATTAATTAAATTAAAACATTTAATTAATTCCCCTAACATACCTCCAACATTGTTTTTATCTAAACACCTCACACCGAGATATTTTTGGTCATGATTAGGGTAAACATCACATTCTGGAGTCTACCATGGACTAATATTTTTTATATGAGATTCTATTTGAGAGTTATCTAATTTTCATTATGAAACTACACATTTGAACAATAAAATATATTTAATATTTTCATAAAATTAATTCCATGAACATGGAGACTTGTAATATCATACTCATATCATGTGGATCCAAAAATATATGTTAAAATATTTAAATGTCTTACATGGAAAAAATGGGTGGCAACATCATTAGACCCTTAAATATTTTGATCCCTGAGAAGAAAAAACTACACTTACATCTCATGATACTGAAACCTCAAATGGAATTCCTGCTCCCAAGAACTCTCGTGTAAATTCCAGTTCTACCACAACACACAAACCAAGGGGAATGTCCATCCATGCATGGTTATCTCTTGTTGACCATCAATTTTGACCAGGTTCTCCACAAAATTTTCTCTATCCTAGATGTTTAGCTCACCCCAATAAATGATTTTTGTGGGGTCATGTGTTTATATTCTCATCTAGGACATAGAAAAGATGTGCTTCCCCCACTCAACTATGGGGGGTAGGGCAAGGCAGTAAGAAAACTCACCAACACTCTGCATGATTGGGAAGGGCCCAATAAACCTTTGGGATAGCTTTCTTCCTAGTACAAAACACCTCAATACTTTCAGAGAGAGACACATAGGAAAATGATGTCTCTCTTATTGAACTCCATTGTCCTATAAAAACAATCTGTATAATATTTTTGTCTTCTTTGGTCCATCCTCATCCACTCACGGATGACCTGGACCTTCTCCATCATCTCCTACACCAACTCTAGAACGAAGAGTAATTTCTTGTAAATATCTATCCAGTATAAGGGGGACATAATAGGTCTCCCATAACGGTCCTAAAAACGTTTCATAATGATATTTTTGGGGTATTTTTTTTATGAAATATCTACCAAGGGTACATGATCCTCCAAGCCCTGGTCGAAGCTTATCACACAAGATGCATCATGTCCTCCAACACCAGGATTGTGCACTCAGTATCCCCATATATATGATTTTGAAAGGATTTAATCAACAATATATGGGTCTATAATTCCTAATGAAGTCCTCTCCACAATTTATATGTAAGCCACACATCACAATCAAAGACAATTGTTGGGGGCACCCCTTTAAGGTGGACAATCTGTCGTTTGTAAATATCAATCAATCTCACCACTGAACTCTACTACCTAATACCAAGGAAATTTTATGACTTCATAAGTTTGTAAATTATCACCCAGAAGATTTCATGGATCTTCTCTATTCAAATTATCCCTACTACATAGTCCAAGGATATAACACTGCATATCCACTCTGTGATCTCAAGGGGATACAAAAGACCTGTGAAAATCAAATGCTCAGCTTTCGCCTACTAATAGGTGAGGCACTATGAAACAAACTCATACACATTATATATCATGTTAGACAACAAGAAAATACTATTGAAGACCACTTCAAATCTTCCCTACATCAGGATGTACAACCAATGTAGATTTGTGGAACTCTTGAATCCCCACCTCCCACATCATGACTGGGACCACCATCTATCCCTAGAAAAAAGGGATATGATTCCCTCCTTCAGAAAATCCAAATATGGCGAGTCTCCTTTGGATATCCACTCACACAAGACTTCATATTAAATGTCTCTCATCTAGGACTCTCACATATTCATGATGTGTATTTTTCAACACCATTAACTAAATAAAAGATTCACCCTCTTGTTCTAACAGTTTCAGTTGCAAGGAATCAAACTACTAAGATTCATCCTACAATAATTTATCCAGGGACATCATACTATGGAAATATTCTAAAACATTGACCATACATAGAGTATACATTATCTCAAATTAATATTCCTATAAGAACTCCAGCTAACACTGTTCCCTCAGGTTTATTTCTCTTTTCATGAAGATGTACCTGAGACTCTGATAGACTATGTAAAAAAAAGCGCTCCCCCATAATATAATTACTCTACATACTCAGGTATAATAAAACTTATTCATGATATAGGTGTTGTTTTGTGTAGTTATAATCATTGTGTCTCAACTACTTAAACATGTATACAATAAATTCCTTACACTCTGTCAAATCATTACCAAGCCCAGCTTTTGAGGAATCGCAATACAGTTTTTACTACACAACCTCCTTTGGTAGTCTCAAATCTGGAGAACTCGTTTTCCTCTACCCCTACTACTTGATGTCCCATTGGAACATCTCAATCCAGGAAAAAGGATACCCATTACATGTTAGGGTGATCAAAGGTGTTGTAATCATGGATATATCTACTAGAAACCTCTTGTTTTACCCCACCAAGAAAAGGAAACTCCAAAACTCTTACATGATCTTGGGTGGATCCCAATAAATAAATACATCGACCTTCCCTGAGTACATGGAAAATAAATGATCCAAAATGTTATTCTATATTAAGTGATCCATAGGAATCTAGAACTAACACATCGAGAGATTTCTATAAATCTAGTTCTCTTGAATAAATTCTAGGACCATCATCAAATTCTTTGCATACTCCTTCTCTAACTCAATGTAGATGAGTATTCCTTCAATGAAGAAAACTATAAAACATTCCATGTATGTATAGAAGATTTAATTCATAATATTTATAAACCTGATGGAGGAATTCATCACACCAACAGAAATCACCAAGAACTCATAGTATCTATTGAGGCATTATAATTCCATCTTCAAAATATCAGCCCCATGAACCCGAAACTATTGTTTTTTTGACTAGAGATCGTTCTTTGAGAACCATATTGCACGTCACAAATATTAAATTTTTCTTAATCATCAAAATGGGGTAATTATTCTTTAATATTTCCCTATTTAGATGATAATAATCCATGAAAATCAATAAGCTCTTATCTTCTATTTTTCAGACACCACACTAGAGTTTCCCAGAGGGACGCACTGGCATTGAAAAATCCCTTCTCTCAAAGGTCATCCAACTACAAGAGAAACTCTTAGATTTTAATAGTTTCCATACAATATGATGTATAATATATTAGAGTGGTCCACTAATGCATGTTGATGCAAAATTATGTATCCCACCTCAAAGGTAATCTCAAAATGTCCTTGGGGTTTACGTCCATATAATCCTCCACAACTGGAGGAATCAAGATTCATGAATATCCCGATGCATAAAAGGGATATACTCTACAAATAATGATTTATGGGTTTCATCCTCCTTCTCATAGTACCCACTTTTTTCTCTATGAGATCACTCTTTCCTCCAAAATAGAATCTCATCCAATCATTGTGATGGCATTGAAATATCTTATGGTGACATCTAATATAGGAGAAAGCCATGGAATTCCAATATATACCAAATATTATGTCATACGGTTCCATAATGATGATATAAAGTTCCCATGTGATCCTCTCTCTGCAAATTGATAGCTTGAACTGCCATACGATAGAAGATATAGATGATGCCTTCCCTATAGGGAACTGAAGTTGAACATGATGTGATAAAGCCTCAACTGGGAGCACCAAATCATGCACAAGAAGACCATATATGAATGATTAACTCACACCTATTTCCACTAATACAGAGTAAAGAGTATAATAAAAAATAATCATTCCTTAAATACATCCTCTACACCATTGGGTCGTAAGCCTCCAAAGCCTGGTGTTATCCATGACCCTAACCACCAATTTACTGAGCTATATGTGGGTCTCCAAGTGGTGGTGGGGGAAGAATCTCATAGAATCATACCCCAACCACATCTTCTTATACTCCTCTTCCAGCTCCAACTCACTGGTGGTATCCATACACTCTCATGGGAAGTCCATGATCACAACGTTTTCTCTTTCATGGTAGTCTATAAATTATTTACATGTACTCCTTGACACATCTGGAAAGGAAGTCTCATGCCATGTGTCCATTACCATCACATTTATAGAACCATCATAATCTGGGTTTCCCTATTCTAATACATTTACCCTAACCACATTCTTGATTCTAATAACAGGGAGGTTTCTTACATCGTGATCATATCATTTGGTTCTTACTAGATGATACAGATGACTCGACCTAGAAACGCACAGTGCCTGATCCAACTGCATAGTTTTCCTCTGATACTAATATCTCTATCACAATATCATCATCCTACTACATGGAATGGGTGGGAATGCACAGAGGAACCATGTTAGCACTGATCTCTCTATGGAGTCCCTACTCAAACTTCCTTGCATAGAAATATCGATCTGGATCATGTCAATAGAGTACCTCATATTTTCTGTGAACCTTTCCATTTACTCATCCACCAACTTCCCTCCCTTATGTAGCTCAAAATTATCATGAATCTAAACTAAATGAAAATGATGGTACTACTCCTGATAGAATAGTTGCTGGAATTTTATCTATTAGAGTGTCGAATCATCATTCATGTTGGTAACAAGACCCCACCAGTACCCAACTACTCTTTGTAAATTTCTAGCATCTATATAAAACACTTGATTGGACTATTTACAAATGATCTTAAACATATGAACCACTGACCCTATCTAATCCTCCAATACCTAGGGATCCAACTCAACATGGAATCCCAGTAGCCTCAGGAACTATAACTCACAGAGTGCGCTGAGCCTACGCACATCCTTTGCTTCCTCTATTGGTATTGTATTCTTCTCAATAGGTGAAGGTGATACTATCTATCCTCCTGGAGTAATGATCTCATAATATGACCCCTAAATTAAGGCCTCATTGGTCATGAAATCATTATCATGATCTAGAAATGGTATCTTTTATGGTTTTCATTGTGGAGGCATCCTACAAATTTAATCAAGAAATACCATGGTTAGATAAGTATATATATATATATATATAATGGGGAGCTGACTCGAGAAGGAAATTCAATGGATTAGTCCTATATGAACTATTTACCATTGATCCCTACAACCAATATATCGATTTTATGAGTAGAAAAGAAGGTATCCATGGTCCTATAAAATTGATATGTTGGCCACCCATACCATCACTTGGTTTACTAGAGTGAGAGCCACACTCGAGAGACTTCAATAGTGTTTCCCTAAATTCCAACCAATTCCTAATAAATAAAATACTCTAAAAACCAACACAATGATCAAACGACATCTGATACAAATCCTTCATAACCCTACCCTAACTAGGGTTCAAGAATCAACTACCCCATGATCACCTCTATAGTCCTAAGGGTGGAAACAAGTATTGAAAGGCATAAACTAAATGGGAGTCCTTTCCTAATGTACCTATACATACATTCCAAAAACATTAACGGGGAAGTGTAGGGGAATAATAAAGAAATTATGCACTTCTTGAAAGTAAACCATGCCTGAAAAACCTCTAGGGTGTACATGATTAAATCAGTACAAACTAAAAAGTAAAGGGTAAAATACACACTCAATTAGAATGATGTATGTAATGTACTGACCTAACTTACCATCCAACCTGGTAGCCGAACCAGTCACCACATGGCCTCAAGCGCATCTCCCCAAACACCATAGGCTACCGACTAGCAGCAAGGGACTAGTTGAGTATGTGGGGAGACTATGCCCTCATTACCAAAGTATTACAACAGAATTTCAAACATATAATAGCCGCAAGAGGTAACCAGTGGAAAACACATAGATAGAAAAAATAGATAAGCAACAGAAGGATCTGATATATATGATGGTGAAAGTCAATACAACACAGTACAAGTACACAAAATACCAAAAAGAAACCAAATGGTATCCCCAGTCGCATCACATGCCTTAGCTTGGTCCCATGCTCACATACTCCGAGCAGCAAGTCAAGTACCGGTACTAGGGCCTTTCCCCTTCACATTACCTGAAATCATATAATCTGCCTGGGTCCAAAAATATGACCCAAACAGGTTGTGAGACTAAATCCCAATAGGCAACCACCAAATATCTATGCTAATCTCTCAGTGAATATATAAAATAGGTAGTATAATATGGGAAAAAAGTAAACAGGGAAAACCAGCAAGACTGAGCCAAGCTTCTACTTTGGCTTGGTTTCACTTCATGTATCCATTCCATTCATTTGTCCCTTCATTAATATTTTCAAACCATTCCTTGAACCCGTTCCTAGAATACTCAATTCAGAGACCAGGCATCATTCAGTGAGAAAATCCACCAACACCCTACAAGTCCGTTCTGGTGAAACTTTAAGAACCCGACATCTCTCTACAAGCCAATTTTGGTAAACCTCATAGGTACCCAGCTTCGCTCTAGGTGTGGTATAGTCTATCATCTGAGCCCATCCCTGGGATCCTACAAATATGATCTGGGTATTTCCCATGACATATCATGCCCTGTTGAGTCCATCCATGGCATCTCATACTGGATCCATGATTCACTCGGAATTTCAGAAAAAAGTCTTGTATGAGTCTATCCATGGCAACTCACATTTGTCCCATGGTTCACCCATGAATTTGTTTCACATTTAAAACAGCTCAAAATCATTTTACTCACGTGTGATAGAAATTCAATAATTATCATACAAGGTTCAAGGGGAAAAACTCCATCCCATACCTGAAACCATTTCCATTACAATTTCATTCTATTGTAATTATATTCATATTCAATTCCATTTTTAACAACCCACAAGGGAAAGGAAAAACATGCCTCATAGGTATCCTGGGTCAAAAACCATAAAAGATTCATTCAAGGAAACACACCGAAGGGGTGGTTCCGTCCCAAGGTATACAACCTAACTCAAGCACATACCATCCTATTCAGATTAACTACAACATGCTAGGTAATAATAGGGTTAAATTTCAGGTTTGAGTGACACCCCAAAAGTAGGTGCGTTGCACTCCGGCATATATAAAAAACTTGAAAATCAGAAAAAAGCACGATAACACCTACCTTAGGCTCATACTAGATAGCTCATCTGGTATCAGAATCTGATTCATCATGGTTTGGAAGAAATCTGGTGAAAAGATGAAGAACGGGAAATTAGGGCATGTGATCCTTAATTCAATCTACATTCGTTACAACTAGAAGAATCAATAAGGATTAAAAAGGAATTGAGGACTTTACGTTGCGGATCTAACAAGATGAATGGCGGTTGAAATAGAGATCAGACGGAGAAGCAGGATCAAAATCCCTCTGAAGCCTCTTGAGTGCTCTCCTAGGCCTCTTCCCCTTCTGTCAGGTTAAATAGAATAGGTTTAGGTTAGGCTTTACAAAATTTTATAAATTTAATTACATATTAATTAAATTTTCAAAGCACAGAAGGTCGCACTATTTATACACATGGTTTGAAAAATCGGGTGGAGACAGTGAGGATCTTACTGGAAGGCAAGGGGAAACCGCATGGCCACCCAGCACAGTTTCCTCAAACTATGCATAGGCCATACTCTAGCCTCTGCCAAGTCTTCACCAAGGCGCAAAGTTTCCCAAGGCCATGCGAAAACTTTGTGTCAGGCCATTTCCAGCCTAAAACTACTTTCTAGGCACCAAACAAGCCCCAGACCCCTCCGCAACTCCCCTGGTCAAGTTACACATCCACATAAGGCCTGAAGAGAATAGTTAAACCAAAAAAGAAAAGGATTTGTACCTCGTATGAAAACCCGGGTTCTTACAATCTTCCATCCTTATAGCAATTCGTCCCCAAATTGCTCTTTGAAGTGTGGTTAAGATTCTTCTGCGAATAGCTATGGCCATTGAGCATGTACGTCGGCCTCTCGCTCCCAAGTCTAATCCTGTAAATGGACGTGCTGCCATAACACCCATACTAGAGGAAATGACCGGCCTCGGAGAACCTTCATTCTTCTATCAACAATATGAATCAGAGGCTCCCCAAATGATGCATCTACCTGAAGCATGACTTCCTCAGGATGGAAGATATGAGACAGGTCAGAATAGTATCGCCATAACTGAGAAACATCGAACATGTCATGCATGGCTCGGTACCTCTGAGGTAACTGCAACTGATAGGCTACCGCCCCAACCCTCTCTAGAATCTCAAAAGGCCCAAAAAAATCTCAGTGATAGCTTACCCTATCTTCTGATCCTCCTGTGTCCCAACCTTGGTGAAGTGGACAATAAAACATGACCCTCAACCTCAAACTCTAGGGGTTTCCTACAGAGATCAGCATATGACATCTGACGTGACTGTGTGGTAGCCATCTGCTTCTGTATCAACTGGACCTGCTCTGAAGTCTCCTGAACAATACGCGGTCCCAGTACAGCTGCCTCACCTACCTCTAACCAGCAGAGGGGTGATCAAAATGGCCTACCATATAAATCCTCATACGGTTCCATCTGTATAGTCACCTAATAACTTTTGTTATAGGAAAACTCAACTAGGTGAATATGCCTCTCCCACGAGCCCCCAAAATCCAGGATGCATGCTCACAACATGTCCTCAAGCACTTGTATCATATGATCTGACTGGCCATCAGTATGAGGGTGGTATTCATTTCTCAGAAGCACCAATGTACCCAGTGCCCTATGAAAACTCTTCCAGAAACATGACATAAACCGAGCATCCCTGTCTGAAACAACAGTTCGTGGGACCTCGTGGAGTCGTACTATCTCCCAGATATACAACCTTCCCAGCTCATCCACACTGAATGTCTCCTTGATTGGCAAGAAATGAGAATCCTCTGTGTCCCTATCAACCACAACCCACACAACATCGTTACCTCAAGGTGACCTCAAAAAACCAATCATGAATTCCATCACAACATCATCCCATTTCCACTCTGGGATAGGTAACTACTGTAAAATCCCAGCTGGCAGCTGGTGTTCCGCCTTCACCTGCTGGCTGGTGGAACATCTCGTTATAAAACTATCCATATCCCTCTTCATGCCCGGCCACCAGTACTGTTGGCACAAGTCATGGTACATATTAGTGACTCTAGGATGAACTGTCCAAACCGAAGCATGAAACTCCCACATCAGCTCCTCTCTAATATCCGTTGGAACACATACACATCCATGGATACGAAGAACTTCATCCTCACCTATCGTCCAACTAGGAGGAGGGTATTCACCTGACACACCATCCCGTATAACTAGGCCTTCCGAATCTGATAGTTGTCTCATCCTTAATCTATCATGGATGGTAGAAGTCACAGCTAAAGACGATAGAAATGACTATCCTTGGCTATTCTGTACATCAAGATGCATCTCAGAGAATAAGAACATAAGCTTCCATACATTTCTAGACATTTGCACTGCATATATTTTAGTCCTCATGCTCAATTCATTGGCCACTACATTTCCCTTACCAGGCGTATAAGAACGCTCGAAATCAAAGGATTGTAGGTAATCCACCCACCGTCGCTGCCTAAGATTCAGATCATGCTGAGTAATGATATATTTTAGTCTCTTGTGGTCTGTGTAGACCACAAAATACTCTCCCAGTAAATAGTGTATCAAACAACGCAATGCATGAACAACTACTTCTAGCTCAAGGTCGTGCATCAGATAATAACTCTTGTGTGGCCTCAGCTGCCGAGATCCGTATGCCACAACTCTGCCTCCCTGCATCAACACTGCACCTAGCCCAATACATGATGCATCACAATAAACAGTGTAACTCTTGCCATGTTCTAGCAATATCAGGACTGGTGTGAATGCCAACCTTCCTTTCATCACCTGAAGGGCTACTTCATAAGCATTTGTCCATACAAACTTCATGCCCATCTTAGTTAGGCCTATCAACGGAGATTAAATGCGTGAGAAATATTGTATGAAACAACGATAATAACTAGAAAACCCAAATAAACTCTATATGTCAAAGACATTATTGGGTTGTTCCCATGAAACAACAGCTCTAACCTCCTCTGGGTCTACGTACACTTCTGTCTCAGAGATAACATGGCCCACGAAGTGAATCTGATCCATCCAAAAGTGGCTCTTTGTAATATTTTCATATAGTTGATGCTCTCTTAGTGTATTCAAGACGATCTCAAGATGGTTGGCATGGTCGTTTTGATATCGAGAATAAACCAAAATATCATCCAAGAAAACCATGACAAATGAGTAAAAGTAAGGATGGAACAGGCGATTCATCAAAGCCATGAAAACCACTGGCGCGTTCGTGAGACCGAACAACATAACCAGATACTCATATAAACAATACTTGCTATGGAAAGCTATGCGAGGTATCTCTGCAGGTCGACATGAACCTTCTGATACCCTGTCCTCAAATAAATCTTCCAAAACACCCTAGATCCTCAAAGCTGATCAAACAGGTCATCTATCTACAGTAAGGGATTTCTGTTTTTAACCGTCAGATGGTTCAGCTTCCGATTGACCACAAATAGCATAAGAGCCTCATCTTCCTTTTTTGCAAAAAAGGATCGGAGAACCCCACAGAGAAGTACTGGGTCGAATAAACCCCTTTGTCTCCAAATCATCGAGCTGTTTCTTGAGTTCTTGCAACTTCTTCATAGCCATCATGTAAGGAGGAATGGATACTGGTGCGACTCCTAGCACTATATCAATGGAGACCTCCACCTCTCCCTCAGGAGGTAAACCAGAAAAGTCGTTAGGAAAAACATCCTTGAAGCGCTCAACTACTTGAGGAATGTACGTCTGACTCACTCCTGTATCATCCAAAAGCTAACTAGTGATCTAGGCTATCATCCCATCCATCCCACGATGCTCTGGTCCAGCTCAGCTTCCCTGGAGATCCACTCACCCTTAAGAGTAAACAATGCACCCTCTAGTGATGTGAAAATCACCCTCTGGCGGTAACAATCAACATTGGCTCAGTAAGCAATTAGCTAGTACATACCTAGAATGACATCAAAACCTTTCATTTCAAGAACATAAAGATCCCAGACGAAGTGACACCCTCCAACCTCAAGGGGTAACCCTTCTCACTTACATACAACCTCTTCCCTAACCCGTAGTGGTTTGTCTAGCATCAAGATGCCATCGGAAGATAACACAACTAGCACAAGGATTTTCACTATAGGTGAAGATATAAAACTGTGTGATGCACCTGTATCAAGGAGGGCAGATGAGATAACATATTCCACTAAGATCGTACCTCTCAGCGTAGATGGTCCCGCTCCCTGATCCTCGGAAGTAGGCTGCACTACAAACACCTGGCCTGAACAACGACCCTTTGACACAACCTCACTACCTGGAACTGGCCCACTTTGATGTCTCGGTGTACCCTCTGCCTGGATACCTCTTCCACGACCACTACCTCATCCTGATTGGCTAGTCGCACCCCAACTCCCTGTCTGATGAGAAGATGCCAACCCTGCTCATTCATATGGAGTCGGTGCCGACCCTCTATTACTGGCTACTGGTGAACATGTTCTATAGAAACGTTCAAGATGACCCACCTTGCCACAAGATCGGCACTCTACTGGGTCCCTCGGACACTGCAGCTTCGTGTGTCCCAGCCTACAGCACTGGTACCACCTCAGATTGCTAACCGAAGATAGGTTCTGACTGCTAGAATCACCGTGTGGAAGCTCCAAACGACACTTCCTACTAGCAGTCGTTGTAGTACCTGATCTCGATGCCGAACCACTCTAGCTCGCTCCTCTAGCCTCTATCAAGTTACGTTCTGTGATTAACGCCTAGTTAACAATTCTAGAAACGGTAGTCAAACTGATGACATTTACCTGAGATCATATGTAATATCTCAAACCATCCTCGAAACTCCTAGCCCTCGACAGATCATCGTCCATCAGGATAGGTACGAAGCACTGAATCTCAGTAAAACAAGCCGAGTATTCCATCACCAATAAATCACCCTACTCCAGAAACCAGAACTCTTGGGCCCGATCAACAATCAAAGTCTCAGGATAAAAGAAATCGTAGAATGTTGTATGAAACTCTATCAAAGCCATATACCGATGAAAATCTGACTGGGTGATCACATCCCTTCACCTCTTGGCATAATCACATAGCATGTATGTAGCGAGCTTCACCCTCCCCTTTGGAGGTATCTCCAAATGCTCAAAGATAGATAATATCGCCTCCAACCAGGACTCTGCAGCCTGTGTTCCTCCATCCCCTGAAAACGTAGGTGGATGATACTTATGGAACTCCTGCATCAACTCTTCCATAGTCGGGGCAGGTCGCGATGCTCACTGAATGGTCTTCATAAATTGCAACAAGTTCTCACGGAACTATGCCTCATCACCTGTGTCTACAGAACCGTCGGTGCCGCAACTAGCACAACTGGAGTTTCCTCTATTACCCCATGGCCTACCATCTCCGGAACGTGGTCTTCACCGCTCTCCCAACGTACGAATAGAGGTCGCCGTGTTTTCATGACTCTGAAATGCCAAACACATGCCTCTTTTCAAGGTTACTAATGAGATTTGAAACTTACAAGCACAAGAACCAGGACAGGACATGTCAAGACCTTCCTAAAAACCACGTCAACCCATAGCCTTCTTCTAAAGCCAGGACTATATAAGGAACAGTCACCAAAAACCACTAGAGTCACTACCTTTTTCCCACTCAAAAGTAGTGTCTAGGTCAGGCTCTATTTTTCAACATTCACTCTTTTAACATACCTTTGTTCAAAAGCATTAACCAATGGTCCACCATGTTCTGATCCCTGAGGGCCCATAACACCTCATGAATCAAAAATTGATGCCCATATAACCATGCAATTCAATTTCATTTAGCATTTACATCCCATTGAGGCATCATTTCCCAATCCATAAGGGACCATACACCTTATGAATTGAAAGATGACGTCACTCTTCATTCATTGCACCCAATCTAACACAAAAATAATAACACCTATCAATCAACTATCAAAACATCATGCAATAGTGATCACTACACTTATCAAAACAGCATACCATATCTAAGTCATCCTATATATCATGGCATAATGCATGACATGTGATTCCTAACAAGGTACCTATATGATGCATGAGATGGAAAACGCTCATCTTATCGGGTTGCAACGAAATAGAACCCACAATAATATCAATAGTATCAGCAAAAACCATGTGTGTCACCCAACAGTGAAATCAAAACAACTGTAGTAATCAAAAACAGAAACACCATTACATTCGAGACAACGTGGTTTTTCCCTGTACGCGGGTTTGCAACTCCCGGGCATAGTTTATTACCAAAGTCCCTTCCCTTCCTACTCCTATTTATAGTAGCCAAATATTAAGTCAAATCAGAAAAGGAAAACCCTATAATACCACTTTGTAATGTCCTGACGCAACTTACCATCCAACCAGGTAGCCGGACCGGTCACCACAAGGCATCAATTGTATCTCCCCAAATGCAAGAGGCTGCCGACTAGCAGTGAGGGACTATGTGAGTCCTTTGGGAGACTATGCCCTCATTACCAAAGTATCACAACCGAATTTCAAACATACAATAGCGGGAAGAGGTAACCGGTGGACAACACATAGACAACTGAAATAGATAAGAAACTGAAGGATCTGA
Organism: Viscum album; assembly: GCA_963277665.1. Lineage (NCBI taxonomy): Eukaryota > Viridiplantae > Streptophyta > Magnoliopsida > Santalales > Viscaceae > Viscum > Viscum album. The sequence continues at coordinate 1,953,355,113 of OY728127.1, read as the reverse complement.
TATATATGATGGTTCATGTCAATAAAACACAGTAAAAGTACAAAAAATACCAAAAATAAACCAATATGTATCCTCAGTCGCATCACATGCCTCAGCTTGGTCACATACTCACCTTCTCCAAGTTGCAAGTCAAGTACCTATACTAGGGCATTTCCCCTTCTCATTACCTGAAATCATATAATCTGCATGGGTCCAAAAACATGACCCAAATAGGGTGTGAGACTAAATCCCAATGGGTAACCACCAAAGATCTGTGCTAATCTGTCTGTGAATATATAAAACAGGCAGTATAATATGGAAAACAGTAAACAAGGAAAACCATCAAGACCAACCCAAGATTCTTCTTTGACATAGCGTCGCTTAATGTATCTATTCCATTCTTTAGTCACTTCATTCATGTTTTCAAACCATTTCTTGAACCTGTTCCTGGAATACTCAATTTGGAGACCCGACATCGTTACGGGAGAAAATCCACCAACACCCTACAATCCCATTCCAGCGAACCTCTAGGAACCCAGCATCGCTCTACAAGCCCATTCCAGCTAACCTCCTAGGTACCCATACTTGCTCTAGGTGCGGTATAGTCCTTCCTCTAAGCACGTCCTCAGGATCCTATAAATAAGATCCGAGTATCGGCCATGACATATCATTCCATGTTGAGTCCATCCAAGGAATATCATACAGGATCCATGATTCACTCAGAATTTTAGTAGCAAGCCTCGTATGAGTCTGTCCATGGAAACTCACATTGGTCCCACGTTTCACCCATGACTTTGTTTCACAATTAAAACAGCTCAAAAGCATTTAACTCGCGTGGGCTAGAAATTCATGAATTAGAATACAAGGGTCAAGGGGAAAAACTCCATCCCATACCTGAAACCATTTCAATTAAAATATCATTCTATTGTAATTAATTTCACATTCAATTCCATTTTTAACAACCCACAAGGGAAAGACAAAACATGCGTCATAGGCATCCTGGGTCAAACACCATAAAATAGTCATTCAAGGAAACACACCGAAGTAGTGGTTCCTATCCAAGGTATACAACCTAAATCAACACATATCATCCTATTTAGATTACGTACAACGTTCTAGGTAATAACAAGGTTAAATTTCAGGTTTGAGCAACACCCCAAAAGTGGGCGCACGACACTCTGGCATATATAAACAACTTGAAAATCACTAAAAAGAATGAGACCACCTACCTTAGTCTCGTACTAGATAGCTCATCCAGTATTAGGCTTTGATTCATCCTGGTTTGGACGAAATACGAAGAACAAATAAAGAATAGGAAATTAGGGCATATGATCCTTAATACAATCTACATTCGTTAAAACCAGAAAAATAGAGAAGGATTAAAAAGGAATTGAGGACTTACCATTGGAGATCTAATAAGATGAACGATGGTTGAAACAGAGATTGGACGGAGAAGCGGGATCAAAATCCCTCTGAAGCCTCTTGAGAGGTCTCACAGGCGCCTAACTCTTCTTTCCGGTTGAATAGAATTGGTTTAGGTTAGGTTTTTATAAAATTTAATCAATTTAATTAAACATTAATTAAATTTTCGAAACACATCATGTCACACAGTTTACCCACAAGGTTTGACAAACCGTGAGGAGACCGTGAAGACCTTACTAGAAGGAAAGGAGCAACTGTATGGCCACCCTGCACGGTTTCCTCAAACTGTGCGTAGGACTTTCTCCAGCCTCTTCCAAGCTTGCAACTTGGTGCACAGTTTACCCAAGCCATGCACAGGCCGTGCGCAAACCATGTTCCAGGCCATTTCCAACCTAAAACTTCATTCTGGGCTCCGAACAAGCCCCATACACCTCAGTAACTCCCTCGGCCAAGTTACGCATCCACATAAGGCCTCAATAGAATAGTTAAACTAAAAAAGAAAAGGATTTGTACCTCGTACGAAAACCCGAGTACTTACAATTTATCAACCTAAAGAAACAAGAATGTAAAACACTAAGTTATCCCAGTTCCTGATATCCTTAATGAGATAACCATTCACTACATAAATCACCCATAATTTCTGTGTTCCACTAGAGTCACCACTAACCTGTATTTAATTTACATAATACATGACACATGAGGGAAAATCCCATGTTGGGTTGTGTAGATAGATACCCAATAGAAGGCCTCAAATGTTGAAAGGGGGAAAATAAGAGACATTATAGTAATAGAATTATAATAGATAGTAAATAGAAAATAGTGAATAGATTAACACAAACGAATAGAGTAAAATAAAATAAACACAAGGGGCTCAACACGATGTGTAGGTGGACTACACAATAATAATTGTCCACCTATATAAAGAGACTAAACATATATAACCATAAAGTGCTCTACACATTTTGTAGGTGGAGTACCCCACACGTCTCTACAACCCATGGAAAGAGAGTAACAAAATTGATCATCATAGATACAGATATAGATATAAATATATATAAATATATTCTCAAACCAAAGAATGAAAATTAAAGATAATATGGATCTCCATATCCCTTCCTAACCTAGATAAGATGTCACCAAGAGTTTTTAAATTCCATCAATGGTGGCCAGTATCATGTGGGTCTTCTTAGAAGCAATTGTGTGCATGCTGACACCTAGACACTGTGTTGTAAAACCGAGATGGTAAAATCTCTGAGAAGCGGGTCTTCTCCATATTATGTTAGGGGGTTCCATCGTATAGGTATCCATAGAGGACTTGTGCCCAGATGTGTCCTAGGGGTTCAACTCTAGTGGTTGATGAACTTCACTCTGATGTGTTAGGATGATTTTACTGTAGTTCCTTAAGGACCCACACCAAATCTAATAGGGGGATCCACTATAGAGTCTCGAGGACCATCACCCTATCTGATAGGTGGGGTTCAAATCTATATTCTCAAGAACCCATGGAATATCTGATAGGGTATCCACTTTTTAGATAGAGGACCTGCACCCAAACTGATGGGGGTCCACTCTATAGGTTGATGACTCACTCCTTGATGTGACATGGGGTTCCAATCTAGTTTCATGACAACCTGTACCCTATCTGATAGGGGGGGGGGTGTTCTACTTGGTATATAGAGGACTAACACCCATGTTTATGGGGCATAGTTCCACTTTATAAGTAACTGTTGGTCCTCTACATGACCAGTTCTATTTTCAGGTGTCTCCTAAACAAGCATAATTCCTAGAATAGCTCATGTCATACCCTGAATGCCACAAAGGGGGAAAACAACACATTATACATTGAAAATGACTTAGTACAGGATTTACATAGTCCAAAATATTATTCCAAATGATGGATATATGATATATTATTTTTTTCTAAAAAGGAACCAATGGGTACATGTGATGTGAGGGGACAACACTATGTGTCGTCCTACTCCATCACCTAGCTCAGTCCCTGTGGATAAATGAATAACCTACCATGTAGAACTACACTGAATGTTGTGAGACAAAATAGGTTTTCCAAGATAATAGACATCCCATCCCATTCACCTTGACCATATCTATGTATTTCAGTACACAAGATGCCAATTTCTAGGTCAATGAACACAGTGTCCACCCCATAGCTCTACCACATGGATCTTCCACCTACTAAAGGGGTACACGGTGTGTAGGTGGGATACATTCCATTCCATCCATATATGTTTTCAATACCATAGATTCTATAGAACATGGGCTACACGCCATGGGTTTATCAAACTACACGGCGTCTAGTCATGTTTTTCACTGAAATACAAATCTACATATGCGTGTCTAGATCTAGCATCACCACCTTGAATCAAGCCTTTCCTTGCCCAAAATTAGTGGATATTGTCTCAATTTTTTGTTTCTAGACATACGGTAGTCAAAACGGTACTTTTTGATCCATATTTGTTCATCACACATCCCACATGAATCGTCATTCCATTGTCTCTAATTTTTATTCAAAATCAACAAATTGATCTCCCACATCCAATAAATCCGTTTTTAACATCCATTATTTGACACTCTGATCCTCGTAAATGAATCCATTTCTAATCTAAGGGTCTGATTGGGAATCGTCTTTCCCCACAATGTTGAATTGTGACCTTGTTGTAAAATGATGATGAATGTGAATCAATTTGGGGGCAATTCATACTAAAAAAGTTTTATTGACTTTTACCACGTGTACCTAGAAATCGATCACTAAAAGAGAAACATGGAGTTAGAAATTAATAGAATAATCAAATTAATTTCTATACATTGTTGCATGCATGGTTTGGAAATTTTAATATATCCTTTAAAGGATGATTTTTCTCAACAACATTAATAAAAAATGGTGTAATACATAATTTGATGTACCCAACATAGATTTTTTTTTATTTTTCAATGAACATGTTATAAAATGATTTATATGGGCTCTTTCATTCATTTCACTGTGATCTACTTTGATCTAGAGTTTTATCATCACTGGATGAGATTCAACAATGGAAGGAGAAGAAAACATTCCCTCAACAGACCTTGGATTATAAGGCTAACCTTAGGAACATCGATATGATGATATATTAATAAGAATTTGTAATTATTATATTAAATTAAATTAAATAAATTTTACACTCAAATACTTCCATGAATAAACCACCAACAATTTGTTTAACCAAATGCCCTACTCCCTGATATTTTAGGTCATGCTTAGGGTACACATCACATTCTAGACTCAACTTTGGTACCATATTTATGATCATATAATTTGTTAAGGAGTTATCTAATTTCATTTAATAATGTTTGTAAATGAAATATATAATTTATATTATATTTATATAAAATTTATTTTGGGAACATTATGCCTTGTAAACACGTACTATCTCAGGACCTGGCTGTCATAATATATGTAGATATATTTAAAATTATTGCAATGAAAAAATAAGTTCTTTTAATGGATCAAAAATTTATCAATGTTTTCCCCACCTTTAACAAAATGGATAGTTTTAAATTTAATCTTTATGCAACATCTTTGATCAGTTCATTAACGTTATAAATGGTATCAAAATATATTATTATAAATTCATGAGTTTTTTTATGAAATCAACTTCTCTTTTTAATTTATTATTTTTAGGGAGTCTATTTTTTATTTTTTTTCATGAGCATTTTCTAGATCAGTATGCATATAATATTTATCAAACTAAATAGATTTCATCAAATTTTTATTCTCCTTATGAAAATAGTTATGTTGTTTCTTAATAATATTTTATAAACTACTTACATTCTGAATATTATGTTCATTTATATCAACATCCTTAAAAAATCCTCAACAAAATTTTTTTAGTATTATAATTTAGAAGATGACCCCTGATTTGAAAAATCAATCAAACATAAGATTGAAACATCTATTTATGAACCTGATTCTTTTAGCAGTACTTGAATCCTCTGTACAAAAACATCTAGATACCATTTCATTCTTTTCATTGTTCTATTTCTTTCTCTAATTATTTTCCGTATTTTATTTTCCTTATTTATTTTTAGGAAATAGAGTTTCATGTGCACATTTTTTCTATAATCATAAAAAATTACAAATTTATAATCATGAAATTTCCTTTATTATTCTCCTTGTGATCATCCTTTGGATATTTTTTATGAGATCTCCCTAAGTATCCATTATTCCTTCTATATCCACCATTTTTAATATAGGATGTATCATTCCTATAACTTTTCTATAACTGAGAGTCAAAAAAGTAAGTGCATATATTTGATATTAATGAAATTACCTTCTTCTTTGAATTATCATTTTCTAATGTATTTTTTAATTATAACTCATATTGTAATAATGATCTGATAATCTCATCAATAGTATATTCATAATGATTATTACATTAATCTATAACTACCTTTGTATCATTCCATATCTTAATGAGATCTCTAAGAACTCTTTCAATATGAAAAGGATCTTTAAGACTTTGATCCAATGAACTCAGGCCATTTACAGTATAAGTAATTCTATGAAGAAATTGATTTATAGTTTCATCATCACAAATTTTAAATTTTTTATATTTATCTCTAAATATTCAAATCATAGTTTTAATAATTTTATTTTAAAATGGATGTGTAGAATTTAGAATTTTCCAAATTTAATGAGTAGTTTTACATGATAAAACATGACTATAATCATTAATGTTTATTAAAATGTAAAATATATTCATCAACATTTAATTAACAACATATTTTACTATATCATTTCTAACCAATGATTTAGGGTCACCTTCAGGCAACTTGTATGGATTTCTAATTATCATCTAATGATCAATTATATGACTCTTCATGAAATATTATATTCTAGATGACCAATATCCATAACCATTTCCATCAAAATGAGGTGGTTTTGAGGTATCCATCAATAATTTTAAAAACATCATTCCAAATTAAATAATAACATTTCCCATTGATGGTTACATTAGAAAATGTTTACCATAAATAATATATAAATAGAGAGATTGGGGTCCTCCTATGATATTAGTAGTTAGTTCGGAGTCAAGATTAAAATATAGCCAAGAGAAATGTAAATTTTCCTTTAAAAATAAACTACTGTATTCTTGGGTTATATCATATTAATAATGTTAATACATAATAAAACAAGGAAAAAGAAACATAAGAAATTATTACATTAGTTTGGATCAAAATGTTCATATGTATTCTATTCACACCTATCATGAAGTGAGAGTGATGAAAACCACTAGAATCAATATAATGGAATCATACAATTACTTTTCCAAACATGTATCCATAGTCTAATTAAAAATACCCCCCTCCCCGATTGGTTTGAACCCAAAACAAATTGTCCTTTTTTTACATGGAGGCACTACCCGAACAACCTTCTTGTTACCCCTAGAGGCACCACCCAATGCCCGAATTTTGATTTGGATTCGTAGGACTAAATAAAAAAATTTAATGAGTAGTATAGCCCATTAAAATTACATACACATAAATAAGATATAAATATGTATAATTATAAAATCATATGTATATATTTAGTGTTTTTTTGTCATTGTATTAGTGAACTCCTCAGCAGCAAAGTATTAAACAGTTAAATTCTTGCTAACAGTAATAGTTGATCATCATTATTTGAAATCTTTTTAAATTTTTATAATATCCACAACATAATGCTAATGAATATCTATTTAATTCCATATATTTATTTCATATATTCACAAATATTCAACACTAGAAGACCATTCCAATTCCGCTTTCCCAATACAACTTATAATTTCATTATTAAATATGTATGCCAAGCATAATCACATGGGACACATCATTTATCAATAAAATTAACATTTTATTTTAATGTGATAAAATATTAGTATAATAATTAATGTAAAAAATGGATAATCATAATCAATATTAAAATACCTTACAAAACTCACATAATTCATGTAAGACAAAATATTCACATTAAGAAACTATTTATGGTGGAATATATGTTTTCTAATAAAATGAATGTTAAATATCAACCCAAGTGATTATAATTTAATAAAAAAATAAAATATATTTTCATGGACTATTAATAATTAATATGTAATTATAGAAATAAAATTATATTCATAATAAATGTATTGTAAATAGAAAACTACATGGATACATGAAATAAATCATATTTCCAGATTTTAAGACATCCCATTGGAAATAAAAATCATCAAAGGTAAATAAACATATGGTTTACATGTACTAGATTTATTTAAAGGATACACAAGAAAATCTATATAGAAAAATCATTCATAGGAAATTCACGTACCTAATTTCATTTAGGCAATTCTAGAAAATTGCAGAGAACTAAATTATAATGTTTTAGATGTAAAAAACCCATTAATAAAGTATATTCATCATTATAAATAGTTTAATTATATTTATATAAATTTATTATCCTTTCATAGAATCAATAATCAACTTAATATGACTTCTACATGTCATTCTATCATAAAAAAACTATAGAAATATAATTCTAGAAAACCATTGAATTTTAAATAAAACATGTAGTGACTTAAATGTAATTTATTTAATTATAAAATAAAATTCATATTTTTATTTCATATAATGAAATTTAAAAAAATTTGTAATATTTATAACACTATAATAAACACTTTTTCTGGAGTTTGTATCCCATTTTATTATAAAAATATATAATGTAACTATTCTGATGGTAGGTTCCATTGTAGGTTTACCTGGTCAGGGGACATGGTCAATTGACACGGAGATGGTAAATATTTTTTTTCTAATGTTATGGTTTTACATGATTAAGTGGAATGTTCAATTTTCATCCTCATAGCCAATATACTTTATTCATGTGTTAGGGTGACTCTTTCAGTTGAATCTATAGAGTCAACACATTTTTTTCATACGAACTGGTGACATGGTCAGTGGACTGCTGCATGGTCATTACATTTCTTCCATGTGGCAGGATGACATGGTTTTCTATGTCTTATATGGTCGGTTCTATAGTTTTCAAAAAAATAATTTTTAGATGTTTTTAAATTTTAGATCCAGAATAAGTAAAATGATATTATAAGGTCTTGAATTACATATATTCCCAATGGAATCATTATGAAACATATAGGATATGTTATATATTATAAAAAAATAAAAAAAAATACATGAAAGGAAATATTATTATATGACATTAACCAGTCATACTTTACATAATTCAAATTTTTTAGTCTATTAATTGAAAAAAATAAAGCACTATAATTATCAAAACATAATGTTGTTCAAGGATCCACTTAATAAGACTGTATCTTTCCACTTACAGTTCCCCAAACCCACTTCCTAATGTTTGATTTCGTGGAAATGTTTATGCTTTAATGATGAGTGCTTCTCTTATTCTTAAATTTTTTTTCTTCTCCTAATTTCTCTACAAAATATTGTTTATTCTAGTATAAGGATTAATTTATAATATCATTAAGTCATGGTCAAAATTAGTATATATGATGAGTATTTTAATCAATGTGGATAGAGTATGTCTCGATATAATTTATCCACATAATTTTTATTATTCAACGGTGGACCTTGACTACAATATTTTAAAATGTTTTATTCATTAATAAAAATATTATTGATTGAATTTTTCTATAGTTATTGAGGATTTTCCCTTGAATGGGGTAATGATTATTTAGTGTTACATACACTAGATTTTGTTTGTAGTTAATGTGTGATTATTTAGATAAGAGAATTAGTGTTGTGATGATCTCGGAAGACACATGGACGATCATATCCAAGAGTATCCAAGATACGATTAAAAACAGGAAATGATATCAAATGATCTAGGTGGACTCCATGAAAACCCCTTGGGATTATAAATTTTCATTTTTATAAAATTTGATATTTGTTCTTTATACTCTTATTGGTTGGACGTCTTATTATATAAATTTGATAATTTTGGTGAAATTTATCATATGATGTAACAATCATGGGATAGTATGGAACCATAAGAACATGATGATTCCTTAACCATAGATCACCGTGTTCTTAATTATAAATGTGTTTTATGATACATTTTCACCCTATAGGGGTATAAATAATATAATTAGGTGAAAAAAGTTAAATTTGATGTGTTTAATATATTCCCATTAAGAAGGGACGAGTGATGAATTGTAATAAATAATAGCAGTATACCATAAAATGACTTTGATATGTCATTGTGATAATATGATATTGCTTTATAGAGTAGGGTGAGGTTTCCTATACTAATTATAGGTGATAAAAATTCTTTGAAGACACTAGTTAGTTTGATAAATTAATGGGAGAGTGGGAAAACCTATTATAGTCTTGGGATGATATATTTGTATTTTTTTGTCTGTTCATAGAAATTACACTATAAAATTACATATACGACTAATGAGGATTTGTTATGGTTATGTTGAGGATAATGAAAATTATTTCCTCGGAATGATGAGCGAGGATTGAGTGATGAAGTAGAGACTGTAGATCCAAATTTGGGTGTTTATATTTTGATGAGGCATAGTGGATAATTGTTATAGTCCCATGATTCTATTGACCCTAGTGATTGTTAGTGTATGAGAGTATGTGTTCTCAATTGCAGGAATCATTTTATTGTCTTATGGTTGATGTGGTAAGCCAAATGTGGCAAGTGTGATGATGATATTGTTAGATATTATGTGTTTTATAAAGTATCATCACATCATTATGATTGAATATTTAGGATATATCTTTGGATTTAACCCTTATATATATATATAGATTACTTAGGATTACCACATAGAAATTCAATCATTTAAAAACATTTGTGATTTTATAAGGATATCTTCTTGGAATATGCATAGCCCTGATACATCTTGGTATTATGGGATTAGATTTCATGAATAAGCTTGTGAGTAATAGTACTTGGTTTCCTAGGATTAACTCTTAGGAATATAATTTAGGATTGATAATACATTAGTTTATAGGATTAAATTATATGTATAAGTGTCGTAATTAATCCCTTGATTCTAATAACATTTGTTCAGATTATATGCTTGTAGATCCTCCTATACTATCTAAGTAACATATTTTTAATCTTGGATGTAACCTTAGAAGTCATGGATCAATGGTGGACATTCATTTATCTTTTCAAATAATAATTATTTATTATAGTGATCACATAACAAGATAATATACAAAAAACTAGTAATGATTGGTACCCCATTGGTAGTTCCCTTGTGTGTTGTACTCACACCTCGATAAAAAATTATGGCTCATGGGTACCTTATAAATACACCCTAGTTATTAGTTAAGATATATTAAATTCACAATGATTTATTTATGACTAGCATAACTCAAGTATTCTTATAGATTGGGATGTGATAGGGCATTATGATCATAGTTCCGCCCCCTTGTTTTTTTCTTATTTAACACGAATTTTTTATTAGTCCATTTGGAGATAATTTTATGTATATAGGTATTTACGTGTATATATATGATTTTATTCTTTATAATTATAAATTGTATAACATTGTTTCTATTTATCATGATTTATTATAGTTATTGATGTTTTTTGGATATTTTTCTTATGTTTCATAATCTAATTTGATTTTATATCCTCCCCATGGTAATATCATATACCCATTCTATTATTTGGTAGCCTATAGTGTATATGGAGGTGAACCATTTTGAATGTAATGGTCATCAGTTTTGAACACTAATTGAGTGGTTTGAGGAAGTTAGGTTTCAAAAAGCATTATTATAAAAATTTATTTTGTGGCACTATTTAGTGACATGGTTGATATGTAATATAGAAATATCTGAGATATTGTTTCTTGCACCATATTAATGGATTATAAACACTATCTTTTTATGGTAATTCCACAATAATTGGGGTATGGAAGTGATTTTCTTTGTTTTTAATTGTGAATATTAAAACATTTATTCTTATGTGATGTTTTTATTTGAGACTTATTTATATTTCTAGATCAGTGAACCTTAGAATGAGTCCCGTGAACTAGTATGATATATTACATGTGGTAAAAACACACATTTCAAATTATTCTTTATGATTAACTTCACTGATGATGAGCGTTATTATTTTATTGTGAGAAAAACAACTAATATAGTGTTTTCTTATATGAATTTTTGAGGGAATTCAATATAGTGAGATAATATATTAATAACATATAGGAAAGGTTTTGTGGACCTGATATTGAATAAGTACCTTAACGACTATTATGTCGTCACACTGTGTAAGGGATGTATAGAGACACATAATGTGTTGTTATATGTAGCAGATTCCTTCATAATGATCCCCATGTGGGAGATTGGAATTTGGATTATTTTTTAAAGTGTCCAAAATAACCTATATAAGGTGTTTTGATATATATTATTATTTTAATTCTAGAAAAAATCCATATTATTATGGGTTTAATCCAAATAGATTATCCTATAAGGATTCTGATATATATTACGATGTGGGGTTTTGGTCCCAAACTAGGTCATCTCTTGTATAGATTCCAAGTGGAGAAAACATCCAAAATAAGATAATATGGTGTCCAGTAATTCTTTATATATATATATATTAGAACCATATATTGGATGTTTTTACATGTGAGATTTTTAGGGTGATTACATGAGTTCCCATGGCACAAGTGAGATGCTTTATGATTTCTAATGTAAGCACTATGTTTCGTCTTATGAGATTATATTGGTATAATGATAGACTTGGGTAGTGCGTTATCCCTATAATCGTATGATTTTAAATAAAAACTGGAAATGGTATAATTTGGCGGACTTTGAAGGGTATCACTAATTTGTTCACATGAATAGGGATTCTTCCCTTTAGTAATGGAGGTTTTGAGCATTTTTCTATAAAATTAACTTTTCGATGGAAAATGGTTAATGAAAATGGGTTTATAATTTTTTCACTCTAAATTTATCATCGATATAGAATTTATATTGTTATTTGATGTGGGAATAATGGTGCCATGAGATAGTTTATCTAAAATGAAGGTATAGGATCATTAACCTCTATAGGTCAAAACAGATCATGATGATATTGTATAAGAATGTATGGGTGATTTCATGGAGACCACCCAACCATCAAAAGATGATAGTATGTGTTATTATGACTTTTTAGGTGGAATTATCGATGCAAAATGGAATGTGTACTTGTGTTATATAATTTTACATTATATACTCTTCTGTGTAAATCCATGTACAGAGCAAAGAAGTGATATTTTTATGATAGAGTTATAGGCATGTTGGAATGTAGTATTAGATCAGAATGGGAGGTGTTTCCTCAATAATATATAGTTACATAACTGATTGATTATATGATTGGTTTAAAGGATGTTTTAACCTGACTTAGAAGGATATATATTTGTGATATTGGAAGCTAAAGATATTGGTATCATGTATGTGGTGTGGAGTTCACTATTATCCATATAGGGTGTTACACATACTATGTAAGGAAATTCAAATGATATAAGGGATTATATTCTTGCGAGCTAAGAAAAATTGGCAATATGGGATTAATTTTTTCACTCTGATTTGATCCAAATGACCACAACTAGTCTTTATGTGATATAATAGATAGATCATGGTCTGTGGGTACCTTTAAGTTTCTAGGGTCATGGGTGTGATGATATTTTTGATTAAATGTTTATTATGACATTAGGATTATAGTAAGAGTGTAAATATAATTTTCAATGAAACTATTGTGTATACTATATTTTAAAATTAGATAGTGTTTTAGATAGAATTATCCATTTTAATTGATCTTGGGATACTTTTTGTGTGTTATAATTTTTTATAAAATTGTTGTTTCACTGGTGCTCGGTTGTTATCATGGTAGAGGATTGGGTTAATCATGAAACCAACTATGGAATGAAATAGAGTGTCATATTTTGAACAAAATGTGGATTTTTTTATGATTTTAGGATGCCAAAAAGGATTTTAGATTCATTAACTGCATGTGAGATAGAATGCCAATGTGTGTTGACATGCATTTTATGGAAAAGTCATCTGGGGGAGGACCAACCAATGTTTTTGTTTTCTATTGGTTGAAGTGAAATGAAAATAATGTTGGCTGTGTTATTTTATTTTGGTGAATGAATTTTTCATAGGAAATTATGTTGTTGGAGAGCAATATTGCTCAAATGTTTTAGTTATAAGCTCAACCATAGGGTGGAAATCAACTTGAGGTTGAGGATATATTATTGGATGACATAGTGGTGTAATAGGAGACGTGTGCATCAGTGAGAAATCTTTTTGTTATTTTCATTGAGATTAGTAGTTTGACTGATATATATTAATAGTTTACATCATTTTTCATGTTATTTATTGAAATGTGTTTTGGTACTCATAGAAATAATTTCATCTTTTAATTTGGAATTAATAACCATGGTTGGTTGTGATTTCTGCTAGAATGCACATTTTGGCTTTGAAAGTGTGTGAAGTTCTATAGTCGGTGGGGTGGAGTTCAACCCCATTTCATTTTAGGTTGGGAGTTACAAATGGAATTTTATTATACAATTTTTTGGATTTGGTTTCGTTTTGGACTATAATTTGAAGAGTTAGTGAATCTCTAGGTGATTTTTTCTAATAAGGATCTATGTTTGATAGGGGACTCGTGTTATTAGGTACTATTATAGTGATTCATGATAGAATTTTGTATTTTTTCCATTGGTTCGATGATTGGGTTAAAATGTTTGATGAAAAAAATGTACACCACCTTTTGGTTATGATTATTGTTTCACATTTTTTAATAAGATTGTGTGGTCAAAGTTATCACATGGTTCAAGGAAAAATGTATTCACTATATGGAAAACAATGTGAGGTTTGATTTTACATGGGGTTTGTTCGTAATTTGTTGATGTTTTCTGATAAAACAACAGAAACCTGAAAAATATTCTAAATGGTAATTTTAATGATTGGTGCATGTGACATAACATTATGTAGGAAAAATATTAAAATTGGGAGGCTTTTGAAAATTACATCCACATAATTGGAATATGGTTTTCAAAAACATGTGAGTTAAATGATTTCTTCTAAATATGGTAATTTACAAAAAATACTGTCATGATTCAACCCCCTACCATCTTTATTCTTCTCTCTTATACACATGATCATGTTGGAATTAACATGTTTCTCCATTACAAACCCATAATAATTTTTGGCTTCACAGGAATTTTTTTTGTGGATGGTTCCTTGAAAAAAAATGTCCAAGGAATTTATTAGTGAAAATGAGATGTTATAAATGTATAATAATGGTATTTTTTACATTCTATATCATGATGTGAAAGAAAACTTTATAGGAGATAATCCAGTCAAGGGAGATATATACCTACTTCTTTTTTGGAGAGACAATTCACCATAAGATTCACCTCTCGATAAATTTATCCAATGATAAATTTGAGACTCTAAATGAAGTCTATATGTTCCATCCATCAAGGAATGACTCTCTATGAGTGGAGTTACATACCATTACTGGTGTTTATTTTTTCCAATAAATATTATCAATTTATTATTCTATTTTTTTCATATAGATTTCTATTATTTTGGAATTCATATTCATTTATATTTCAACTAAATCATATTGGAATCGGTCTGAAATGATGTAGACTTTTCTAGGTGTGGTGAGATAACAAATCAACAGTTTTTGTACACCTTGTTTCTCATTTTTTAATGTACGTCACCCAGTATGTTTTACTATCTTTTTCTTTAATTAAATTAATATTTGGATTGAATGGATATAAGTTGGTAAATATTTTTCTGGAGATTTTTTTGGGTGTATTCCAAGGGCATTTTAGGTGAATTGGTGGTTTATTCAACTTGATGAGGTTGATAAAATATTATGAGATTATATAAATATGAAAATGATACATATGGGGTTTTCAAAAAGTAATTGGGTTGTGTTTATAAAATTAGTAGAAACTATTATGTTTATTTTCCCTAGGTATTCCACTATCACCACCACATATTTAGGTTTTTTCAGTGCCACCCCTTTAATAGCACTAAAAAAAGATATGATAACGGGGGTACCCTTTAGCAGTGTGAGAAAAATCACTGATAATGTGTACATTTAACAATTCTAAAAAATATAATTAAATGTCCCCCTTTATTAGCACTATTTTTATCACTATTAAAGGGGTGTTTTATCATCGCATTTTTAAAAGTTTTGATAAAGAATCCCTTCTCTTTATCAGTGCTTTTCTTACTAGCACTGATAAAGGGTATATTTCAAAAAAATCACTAAATGTGATATATTAATATATTTATATTGTTAAAAAAATAATACATATTTTTTAAATGTGTTTTAGATAAGGATAAATAGAAATTTAAACTTAATATATAAGATATTTAGAAAAACAATCATATGAAATAATTTTAAAAATATTTTTAATTAAAAATTGTGTTATTTATTTCAAATAATAGTAATTGAATAACAATTTTAATATAAAATAAATAAATAAATGATCTAAATTAAGTTGAAAAAACAACTCAAACTTTAAACAGATATAAATTTTGATCCGGATGTCTATTTGAGCTCAACCACATATCAAATCGAAGCTTGCAGTAAGATCTACACCACAGTGGAAAGGGGTCCTAGTAAAAGAATTTTCAAGGCCAAAAAATTCCCATAAGGCCTCCAAAACAGAGTTTTTAGTTGGTATAGCCCAATTTTTTTACATTTTATGGATTTTAAGGCTCATTTAGGTGGTATTGTTTTCTATTTTTTGGTGGGGAATAAATTTATTCCGTGGTCTTACATTCATATTGATATAATGGTTTGGAATTTTTATTGTTTTTTTATAATTTACTATTCTTTTTAATCGAATATATCAGAATATATACATATTTTTTACATATTTATACCTAAAACATTAAATTTATAATTAATTAATTAATTATATTTAAATATAAAATATATTTCTTAAAATATAAGCCTTATATAAATAAAAACTGATATCTATTTTATTTAAAATACAAAATATGAATATTTATATACCTATATAATGTCTGTATGTCTGTCTATATTTATATATATATATTATATATTTGTGCGTGTGTGAGTTTTAGTAAACAGATATATATTATCTAGATATAATAACATATAAATAAACAAATTAATATATAATAATGTAAATATATACAAATCTGTATAATTATGCTACACATACACATATATATAATATATATATATGTGTATGTATGTTTTATATATTCATTTATGTATGTATTTTTTTTAAACACACACAAAAAATATATTTTATAAATGTATTTAAATCTAATCTTACAAATATATATTAATATATTATTAAATATATTATTAAATATATATTAATATATGAATAAATATACTAATAAAAAATAAAACTATACATGTATGTAAATAAATATGTATTAATAGATATTAATAAATAAATATATATATATATTTATATAACTATATATATATTGATATAAATAGATTTTAATATACGAATAAATATAACTAAGGATATATATAAATATATATATATATATCATTAAATGCACAAAAACATAACAAAGATGAGTGGTAATGTGTCCATCGTGCAGGGAAGAGGTCTTGAGTTCGAATCCAGTGAGAGGTAGGGGCACACATGCTTGTACAGGGGGATAGATCTGTTAAAGGGCTTGGGAGGGTGTTGTTAAAGCCTTCTGGGAGGGGGTGGGCACATGTGGGGGTGTCGGTGGTGAGCACTATTGAAAGGGGTTGGTGGGCACTGTTAAAAGGGGTCTCCATTTTTTGGATTGTTTGGATTTTTTTAATTTTTTTAAATTTTATCAGTGCTTTTTTTAGCATAGATAAAAGGGGCCTTTATCTATGCTTTTCTGAGCACTAATAAAAGGGAACCCCTTTATATTCACTCATATTAACATCTTTTTTAAGAGCTATTTTTAGTGTTGATAAAAGAGCTATCTATAGTATTGTATGATATGAGAAATTTAATTAATGTGGAATGTGATATGTAGCCTCACCACAATGGGTGATCAAAACATTTAATTAATTTTTTTTTTAAATTATATATACTGTATTGATATAAGTGTCAAGGGACTTTTTTATAAAATGATCTCCATATAATTTATTGGTCATCGATGCCTGAGTTCATGAATATAATTTTGTTCCATGTAAAGATGTAGACCATAAGGGGTGTTAATAAAATGAATAAACTAAATGTAGGTGACCCTAATAGGTCCCCCTTAGATCCATGGGAAGGATTCAGTGAGTAAATGGAATAATCAGCCAGAGAATTCCATAGTATGAGTGTATGATATAGTAATTTTGATGGCATACTAGATTAGACATTATTGTGAGTGTTCCTTTTCCATTATCAGTTGATCACACGAATGGGTTGACTTTGGGTATATTGATGATTGCTTGGGTGAGTGGAATGGTTTGGGATAATCGTAGTTATATAGATATGAAATATTAATCCTAAAAAAAGAACTACTATAGTGGTATTTCTTATGAGGAAAAAGAGGCTATGTTGTTGTTAGAAAGTGGTTGATGGAATCAACTCACTAGAAATTATTGGATTTTCCTAAGAGATTAAATAGACATAGAAAATACCATATATATTATTCTTATTATGATGAGGACTAGGTAACCCTGATAGTATGTGTTGTTAACATATGTTTAACCACAAAACCTAACAGTGAATGCTGTCTGCAATATGTGTCTAGTGTGATGGTGGTGATGTGATATATTATGTGGAAGATAAATTAGTCTCAAATAATGAATAATGAATTCAAATAATATGAACACATATTTTTTTGAACCAATCAAAACTAATTAGGTTTACAAATGAGGATTAAGATTATTCTTTACACATCATAATTTCTTAGGATTACCTCATTAGAATCTTCATATACATAATAATTTAGGGATGTTTAGGATTTCATTCATTGAATCCCATTTTTCATGATAATACATTATTTCCTAGGATTATATACTTAAATTAGATTTTAATAATGATACTATGTTATTGACTTAAATAAAATCCAAGGAATCAATGCTTGATAGAACCACAATTTATTCATTAAGTCCAATAATACTTGGCATGATTATAAAATTTTCATAAATATACTATGTAACTAGATGAAGAAGTTATTATCAAATCTAAGTGTCACCTTAGAACCTGATAATTTTTAGGGTCATTCATTTATTATTCTTTTTTATACTATTTTATTTAGTTTATTATGTCACAATTTCATAAAATACATTACTAGTTGTTTATAGACCATGTTTATGGTTCCTGAACTAGTAATGCTAACACAATTCTCTGGTATACATATAACATTAGTGTCTAACAAGACATAACTATTTATTGAATTTGATTGGGTAGAGTCTTATTGTTTCATGATTAATAGAGAGATATAGTATGCAACAAGGAGTCCAAGCAATGGTGGGACATGATGATGGTAGTATATACACCTTTTGACATTAGTCATTTTTTTATATTTGTTAGGTAATCATCCCAATAGGAGATCGATTGATATTTTCAAGTATAAATGTTTATCTCAGTGGCTATATGATTCAAAATTACATTTTATATAACATTGTTAATATTTAATGATTCCATATTATTTATAAGATTGTATTTATTGATATTGTATAGATATTTTCTGGTATGTTTCTTCTGATATGCAGATGTACATTCCCCTTGGTAACTCCATTGATCCACTCTTCTAGTTAAAATCCTCCAAAATATAGGGAGATTCACCTAAATTCATTTAGAGCCCATTGATCAAGACACCAGTGGCGTGTACTGAGGCAATATGTCATTATACATCATGTTATAAATAATTCCATTATTTTGATCTAAAATTCACTTGGATAAGATAAATTAAATTTGAATATTGGAATTTATAAATTTACATTATTTGTATCAATATTTAAAAATTTAATGAGTGAGAAAATGATATTTTCAACAAATAAACATTAATCATTCCATTTATTTGTTAAATATATATAAGAATTACTTGGTGTGCTTTTGGAATGTAGAAAACTCATATTACAATTTTGAAATTTGATTTGATGAATATTTTAAGCCTAAAAAATGAATATATGTAAACACTTTATATAAAATTAACCAATATATAGGTGATAAAATCTATCAAAGTGGACATATGAAATTTTTATTCAATTCCATAAATGTATTAAATAGTTTAATTTGGAAACATCATATATAATGAATTATTTCTAAATATGTTTTTTGTAGGGGTGTAAAAATGATGGACGGGTGGGATTATATATAAATTGAGGAAGTGTTGATTCATAATTTCTAAATAAAATACATTGACTTTATGTTTTATAAATGTGAAAACCTGGGGATTTAATATAGTTTATAACATTGTATTTGATATTTATGTCATCATTTTGTAATTTTACATCATTATGATATAAAATCCTTGCGGTTATGTTGCATTGGTTATAGAAAATTTAATTATTCATAAATATTTTTTATTATCAAATAATATTTTATATGATTTTTAATGCACAATAGAAATCAATTAAAGTATTTTTCTAAAAAAAATAATTTTTGTAATATCCCAAAAATTCCCAACTAAATAATTTTTTAAAATTATTTGGTATTATTATACGTCTGTGAAAATTGACGGCTCGTGATTCCCAGGACCGGTGTTCCTAGAATGGAATTTTTGAAATTTTTTTAGTAATGTTCAATAAACACACGTGCATCATTTTCTATCTTTTGAACAGGTGCTTGAATTAAAAATATGTGGGCACTATTGAATCCATAGCATCAGGATTCTCTTAAGGGAGGCTTAACTTAAACCACTGAAGGTCATGTGAAAGTGTTAGTTTTACTGACTTCTAAAGAAATAATAAAATAAAAGAATTGTTATTTTATTTTTTTCCTACCACCTGTTGAGTGGTGTTGGTGGGACCAATGGGTTTCTAAGACATTTAATGGATTAATTCTCCGGTTTTTTAACCACAGTGTTGGGAATTAAGAGGTTCATTTATTAATAAACCTCATAAATTCCTCTGTGTATTACTCACCCTCCCTCCCACCCCATATACATAAATAGTGCTCAGGTTGGAGTTTTGAC
Organism: Viscum album; assembly: GCA_963277665.1. Taxonomy (NCBI): domain Eukaryota; kingdom Viridiplantae; phylum Streptophyta; class Magnoliopsida; order Santalales; family Viscaceae; genus Viscum; species Viscum album. Next base: position 1,953,334,581 of record OY728127.1, on the reverse strand, counting down.
GCGGCTTCATCAGGCGAGAAACGACTGGTGTAGTACTGTGGAAACTTCCACCGATGGAGAATGAAAGATTGGGAGGCAATAATTTAGGATCGATGAACGAAGATGACTTCATCCATTGAGGACTCTTCTCCTTCAACAACTGTGATACCTCCAACGATTTTCAATGTAGGGGATTTTTTCATCTTTTAATTCTTGAATTGATGATGAATAAATTGGTACCCACTTGTTATGACAAAAACATGGAGGGATTGGGTCAAATGAACAATGCTCAGATCCTTCACTGCTTCTTTCTTGACATACTCTTCGGAGGACGAATTTCCAACTCGGCTAAACCTTGAATCTGGGAGCCTCGTAGTGATAGTTGCATCCCGGAAGGCCTGTAGGCATGAGAGGAAGGGAAATAGGACCACATGAGCTCACCTTGTGTCCTGCGGAAGATCCGCCAAGGTGGCACCGCTGTGGCGGCACCAGCCACCAGCACCGACGGCGATGGCAGCGGCGGGTGATCACCAGCCACGGATGCGAGCAGCACTGTAGAGGACTCGAAGGGCATGCCAACACTCGGCTAGCTGCATTGGAAAAGCGGTGAGCCATCGCGCACTGCGATGATGAGGTTTCTTCATTAAACCAGTGGTGGATGGGGACCCATATGCCATGTGACCCGCAGAACATGTGGTGTTGTTGATTGAAGAGATTAACGGTATGTTGAGCCATTCAGAGAGCTGGGTGGCCACCCGACTGGTGAGTTGAACTAGCGAACCAGGTCGTGTCACTTGGGGGGTCACGCCTAGCTTGCGGGCCGAGCCCATCGTTGTCTAGACCAACCGGAATTTCCCAAGCCGGTTTGGGCCTGTCTGGGTTGGACTCAGACTGGGGGCGCAGCCCGAACCGGTTTTGGTCGTCCCAGGGCAGGTCGGACTAGACCCGAACCCATTGGGGCCAATTTTGCATAAAACGTTATACCTTGAGAACCGTACATCCATTTGAAAACCCGTCTATGGTTCTGGGATCCTGGGAGCAAGAGATTCCTTTGAGATACTCCACCTGAGTTTTGGTGAAACTTAGAGTATAGCTGGGTCGGATTGTACCTGAATCCAACTAGCCCCTCGACACTGAAATTCCTATAACTCATTGATCGGGCATCTGGTTGATGCGTTGTATATTTTTTCAGAACTATTATGATATATCTGTTCTTTGGGTTACTCGTGGGTCTTCATAGTAGTTTATGCATGACCGATATCCAGAGGAGTAGATTCTACAGAACTCAAGTGCGCTGGGTGCGAGGAATCCTATGGCTGGTTGTCTTTTGAGTAGCGACCCTATAGGGATCACCATATTAGTGACTCATTGTGGATCGGGATCTTAGAGACCCTGTGTGGATCAACATCTTAGCTACCCTAAGTGGATTAGCATCTTAGAGACCCTGTGTGGATCATCATCTTAGTGACCCTGTGTGGATCCGCATCTAGAGACCTTGTGTGGATTTGCATCTTAGTGACCCTATGTGGATCAATATCTAGAGACCCTGTGTGGATCAGCATCATAGTGACCTTGTGTGGATCATCATTCTATTGACCCTGTGTGAATCAGCAGTGTGCAACCCGATGGGGACCAGCCTTAGAGCGGCCATTGTGGTAGAGCTATATACGACCCTGTGTGGATCAACGATGGAACAACTCACTCATGGTTCAATTGTGGAAACATACTAAAAGAATAAAATGATATAGATTTAGACTAATAATCTTTATTTTTAAACTCTATGTTGTATACCTGGTTTGAGATGAGTCTTTTACTTTGTGCTTTGTGATTGAGATCATGTGTTTTCATTTTCATTCTTGGAATAATGAGAGACTTTTAGGGGTCTTGGGGTCCCTACTAGGGGTATTTTTATACTCACCCCTACATGGGCATTTCCGACACCTTGTTGTGTCTTGTGCGAACAACAGGAAGCCTTGATTGAGACTCGAGGATCTAGGACCTAATGGTGGATGGCAGTGACGGTTGATGTGGAGAGTTCTGGAGGCAATTTGTAGTTATCTTTTAGCTAGGATCCTTCATGGATGATTCCTGGAGTTGTTTACTATTTTCTATTGTATTTCTATCTTTCAATTGAGCTTGTATTTTGGCCCCATTACTTTCAGTACACACTTTTACTACTGTAGTTTTACTTCGTGGTTTCAACTTGTTGTGTTCTTGTACTATGTGTTTGTATAGGTTTAAAGGTAATGCCTCCATATTTTAGGGATATGACCTTCTAGGGCTATTTGCCAACCCCTAGCCTATTTAAGGTAGACATTGAGTAGTCCAGGCATGCACCCTAAGGGATGGGTCATGAAAAAGTGATATCCGAGTATTCGGTTCTATCGAAGAAGTAGGACTCTGATCTTTCCAATAAAGTAATAGGACTAAGTGTTTTGAGAGTGGTTTTTATTTTGGGGAGTCCAGTATTGGTGCAGCGGCTGACGTATCTATACACCAGGACCCTGAATTTTGATTTCTGACTCAGTGCACGAAAACACTAATTTCGTGTGTTTTGGAAATGTTTTACTTGTTATCTTTTGAGTCATCTCACCAGGTTTAACAAATTGACCATGGGGCACCTATAACTTTTTAGGATTCCACCACATAGATAGCCCACCAAGATTTCTGAATGGTTCATGATGACAGCCCACCGAACTATAATGCTTTAGTGTCATTCCCTATTATTATGTTGGCACCATCAGGTTGTGTTCCATCAACACCACCACTTGGAGGGCAGTAGTTTTCTCCAGCCCCACTATCGGATGGTGCATGCCGATTGAGCATGTTTCACGAGTTATAGAGACCAAGGCCTTCAAGGTTTCATGACGATACAGATCCCCAGGCAGGTGAGGACTGGCTAGAGGTTGTGGCTAGAGTTTTTTTCCTAGATGGGACACCAGCAGAGCATATGGTGATCCTATCTGGTAGCCTTTTTCAGGGCAAGGTAGGAAGATGATGAAGCCTGATGCTCCGATCGCATGAGGAGGTGATGTTGTCCCAGTTTTACTTTGAGACCCTCTTTATAGTGGATTTCGTTCCAATGACACTATGCTTTATGCATACTCTGGAGCACCTGCACATACAGTTGGGCAGCCTGACAGTAGCGCAGTACTCAGTGAGATTCACTAACCACTCGTGCTACTCCCTCAGCATTGTACAGAATCCATTCTTCAGGGCTCAGACCTTTGAGCAGGGTCTCTCGCTGGGGATCAATGATATCTATGATATCTCTAAATATCCCAATGTTTTCTAGAGTGCTCAAGTGAGAATTTTTGGTAGAGAGTTTCTTGGACGAGCAGGCACCAAATGTGAGAGCCACCACTGGGTGACAGGTAGCTGAGTCATTTGCAGCAGTTAGTAGGTAGATTCCTTAGATGCCTAAGATGGCCAGACCTTCTGTAGGATATCCCTAGTACATGGGGTCATAGTTATGAAACTCATGAGGCAGAGGGGGTTAGATGGTAAGCAAACTATGCTTCATGTGCGACGGGCAGAGCCACATGGATCGTGACTGCCAGACCCACCATACTGATGATCAACAAATGGTCGAGGCACCTCTGAGGCAGAGGTAGAGATTCTAGTGAGGAGTTCCATAGGGCGGTGGATGTGACATAGGAGTCAGTCGTGCAGTGGGTGGTGGATGAAGTTTTGAGGCTCTACCAACACCACCCACAGGTGGTCCACCCCGACCATAAAGAGCAGGATGACATGGGCGAGTATTGCTACAGGCAGTAGACACCTATGAACACAGTGCTCTAGAGATGATTAGAGTTAGTATATGTGACTATTCAACCCTAGATGTACTACTTATAAACATAGGTACTCGTCACTCTTTTATTGTCACACACTCTTTCGGTCCACAGATATTCCAACGGAGACATTGGCTCAATCCTTAGGATTAAAGAATCATATGGGAGAAGATTCGATGATTACACACTGGTGCGGACCATGTGAGCTCACTCATGGAGCTGAGAGATTATGCTGGGATCTCTTAGTAGAAACTTCGAGGCCTTATGACATCATATTGGGTATGGACTGGCTATCCACAGTCCATGCTCAGATAAGCTATTTTAGGCACAAAGTGCAGTGTGACTGCAAGGATGGGATCAGGTTTTCCTTCACTGGTGAGAAGGAAACCTTTCAAGAACAAGGTGTAATTTCTCGGAGGAGGGTGCAGTCAATAACTCGTTAGTCTGCAATCCTTACCCTTAGATCAGATGATGTGAGGCGAACGAGCTATCCAATAATGGTGGACGAGTATGCTGATGTCTTTACAGAAGATGTTTTGGGACTACCTCCTCATAGAGAGGTAGACTTCTACATCGACATGTACCCAAAAAAGGCATCGATATATATGCTGGCATATCGTATGGTTCCCACAGAGCTTTATGAGTTGCGGGTACAACTAGAGGACTTGCAGATGAAGGGGTTCATAAGGCTCAGTGTTTCACCATGAGCATCCCCATTTTTGTTCGCAAATAAGGTGGATAGGAGTCTGAAACTTTTTTTGGACTATCAGAACTAGAAATAGGTGGCAGTGAAGAAAAAGTATCCACTTCCATGGATTGATGAACTCTTCAACCAACTGAAGGGAGATCAATGGTTTTAGAAGATAGACCTCATATCATGCTATCATCAACTCAGGGTATGAGATTTGGATGTACTGAAGATGACCTTTATGTGTTGGTATGGCCATTATGAGTTCATGGTGATTCCCTTCAACATAACCAATGTTCCGGTAGTTCTCAAGGAGCTCATGAACAAGATCTTCTATCCATACCTTGATCTCTTCATGGTAGTCTTCATTGACAACATCTTGATATACTTAGTGTCGGAGGAGGAGCATGACACACACCTATCTATATAGTTCTGGACTCAAACTGAGAGAACCATCTTTATGCTATTCTCTCAAAGTTCCAGTTCTGGATACGGGATGTCCACTTCCCAGGGCATGTTATCTAAGAGGCTGGAGTCTTAGTGGATCTGGTGAAGATAGAAACAATGCTTACATGGGAGCCACCCATGAGTGTGACTGAGGTGTGAAGTTCCAGGGATTGGCAGGACACTAATGGAAATTTTTACCCATCTTATCTAGGGTATTGAAACCCTTTTAAACTTTTAAAAAGAAGGGGTAACCCTTCATGTATAAGGAGAGATTCCAGTAGTGTTTTCAGGAGATAAGGTAGCGGCTAACGTGTGCACACATCCTGAGGCTTCTAGAAGAGGGCGTTGTATATATAGTCTATTGCATCACATCTGGGATTGGACTAGGTTGTGTCATAATGCCGAAGTGAGTAGTGATCACCTACAAATCTCTGTAGTTGAGATAGCACAATCATAACTATGCTACCCTTAAACTGGATTTAGATGCAGTGGCCTTTCCACTAAAGATGTGGCAACACTACATTATGGGTGAATGGTTTACTATGTACTCTGATCACAAGATTCTAAGGTATATATTCTCATAGAAGGATCTGAACCTGAGATAGTGTCGATGGATATAGTTCCTCAAGGACTATGAATTTGAGATAATCTACACTCCTACGAAGGGGAACATAGTATAGAACAGACTCAGAAGGAGGACAGGTCTATAGTTTCTAAGTGAGGTGACAGAGCAGCTAGCCGTGTTGTAGTTATATTTCATGGATAGTGATGGAGAAACTTACCACTAGTCAGTTATAGTTACTCCCCCACTCCATTACAGATTCAGGGAGGCATAGTTTGGGAACCATGATAGTGAGACCTGACGTGCTCATATATCCTTAGGACAAGCTACTGATGGATATTCTGAAGGTGGGGACCACATCGTTCCCTTTAGAGGATACACCATAGTACCATTGACACAACGAGAGGAGGCATTGAGAGATTTCCATACATCCCCTTTAGCGGTACATCCTAGAGGGTGGATTATGTACTAGGACCTCTGGTGTCAATACTGGTGGTCGGGGATGATGAATTTAGGGGTAGAGTTTGTTTCACGATGCCTCACTTGTCAGCAAGTGAAGGCCAAACATCAGGTACCAGAAGGCTTAGATCATCCACTTGAGGTACCAAAGTGGAAGTGGGATGGTATCTCCATGGAATTTGTGACAGGGCTACCACATATGTTCAAGGGCCCTGATTCTATATGGGTGACAGTTGATGAATCACTATGTCTGCCCACTTCCTTCCTATCTGTGAGCAGGGATCTGTAGATATCATTGTACATCTCTATGTACAAGATAATGTATGGCTTCCTGGGGATCCATCAATGATCGTATCAAGCGACAACACCCATTTAGATCTCGTCTGTGGAGGGGATTACATGAGGTGTTTTGTAACACCCCGAGCTTCCACGATACGCTTCTCATTCAATAATGCAATAGCGTGTGTTGTACGCAACCTTGAGCTCTAGCACACACCACAACTAATTAAACTAGCCGTTGTGAATAGTAATACCTACTTTTTGAAATTTTATAAATTTTATATTTCAAAATGGACTTCATTTTTGTATTCCTAATATTGAAATTAGCCTATGTTGAAATTTTTGTAATTTTCCGAGAACTTCCAAATTTTTATGAATAGTGAAAAATACTTAAAACAACTTTTTTAATCAAAATAATTTATAGTGATAAGTTATACTATTTAGTGGTTTTAAAGTATAATTGGAATATATTTTTACCATTTTATCCAATGGTGGTCATTAGAATTAATTTAACATTGAAAATGGACATAAACAATTGCCAATCTTTTGATATAAATTGTTTCTTAAAAACACGCTATTTGTCGTAACAGCGGGAATTAATTATAAAATTAATTAATGCAACTTATATGTTTGGAATTTTGTAAAATAGACATCATTTTTCAATTCGGAATATCAATTATAGCTTAGGGTGAAATTTTGGCCTTATTCTGAAAAACTTCAATTTTTGATGAATAGTGAAACCACTAAGTGGTAGTTAAATAACTGATTTTTCGTTTAAATGAAATATTACCACTTCTGTGATTTGATTTTCAAAAATCCGACATACATGGTTGTCATTAAGAAGTAAAATGTGGTTCAATGAGATTATAATAATTTTTTGGTGAATAGTAACTTATTAAGTTCTTAATCGCGATTAGTGGTAATTAGGGTAGTTTAAGGTATAAATAATACTTTAATAATATGAAATGACCTAGACACATGTCCCAACCTCATTGGTTGTGTCATGGCCAACCAAGACAAGCCATGGCCTAACTTGGGGACCCCATGGATCCACTTTTGTTGGGAAATGACATAAATTAGTTTTTATTTAATGTTAAAGTGAAAATGACACTAACATAAAATTGGTTTACTAAAACAATTTTTAAGTGGGGTTATACAAGTCCAAATTTTGATTATAAATATTCATTGGAAAGCTAAAAAGATTTCCTTCATCATAGTATTTGTTTTATAATTTTTAGACATTAAAAAAATTAACTTATTTATGACATCATTATGATGTGTCGATGACCTCATTATTTAACGATTTAAATAAAATGAGAAGATAATGAAAAATCCAAGGCTTACACTTGTCCAAAGCCTATTGGATGAGGAGATTTCGAAACCTTATCACCTTATCCTCGAATTATATAAATGTGGGACCTTTAGAATCCGAAAAGCATTTTGAAATAATGTAACATTTCAATCTTTCCAAAAGTGCCCCTCCTCTCTACTTATAAAAGGCCCCCACCTCTCCCACTTCAATTACACTTTCAAGCCATTTGGATCGGCCAACCTCTGCCCAAATACTCTCCCAACATTCCTTCCTTACTCCTAGAAGCCTCACTTTGGGCAGAACTCTTCCCAAGGAAGCCTTTGGCTCAAATCAAAAAGAGTTACCCGATTTTGAGGTAATGTCTTTTATAATGTTGTTTTGTTTTGTTTTTCTTCTCCAACCCCATAAACTCTTTTTATTCAATTCTTTTGTAACAACACCAGTATCCTCAATATACTAGGATGTTGTTATAAGAAGGATTCGAGCTACACTTACACACACCTACATCTAATGGTTAAAGAACATACGGTTTCTGTGGATGGCGAATTTCTGCCTCACGAAGCGATGATTGTTCAACACTCATATAACACCTTTAAAGGTGGCCATTAAGATGTAACTATTTTTATATATGATATATAATATGTTTATATTTTACTTATGCTTCTGTATTTTTCATTTTTGTCTTACCTTTATGGTTTCCATTATGGGTAAACACGATATCTTCATTTAAGGAAGTGCGGACTACCGCCCCCTCAAAGTGATTTGATTCGTTAAATACCATATGTGGGACATATAAAGGATGTAACTATGATATTATATGTGATATTATACTGGAATTATAATATACCCTTATATCATTATTATTCCATTCTATAAAATACGAAATAGAAATGAAAGTAGCGTTCATGCGTACGTACGGCTTACCGTCTCCATGAACGGTGCATTTCATTTCTTACCTCTAAATGTTACGTAATATTATAAATGAATGTATATACTGGATATATAAGATATATATGACATCTAAATCATTAATATAATTCTGGAGATAATGGATATTCTACCACATGAACAACTTGTAATTATAAGAAGTTTATTTTTGACTCAAGTACCAAAGATCGACAAAACGACCGTTATTAACTTAAATAATTACATAATGTTCATAACATTGTAATAAGTAATATAAAAAGGATAATGAAATTGAAAATGGTTCTTAATAAGGTAGATATTAACTCTAGTTTATTATTCAGGAGGTTAAAGAACGGTCGAGTCAAGTTGGACACAAGGTAAGGGAACTTCTTAACCCAATTTCTATTCTTTGGGTTAATCTCCTACTTTCAAATTATGTCATGATATTATTATGTCCTATCTTGTATTTTTACTTTCTTCAGGTGTACCTATAGTGAATACACATAATAGATCTATTTTATTTTAAAAATGATCTTTTTAAGGACTTCGTCTCAATCTCCTTTCATTGAGGCATATTTGGTTTTATACACAATTTTCTTTTATACGGTGTATAAACCCCTTTGACTTTTACGGTTATTCAAAAGGAATCTTTTTATACGAAGCATTTTGCTAAACGACAAAAGGGAATGTTTTTCTTTCTGTACTTATGCGGAGACAATGACTTCTCCGCCGCCGTGACCATTATTTGAGTTTCGGCTTCCTCTACAAGCCATCATTTTTTTAATGAAAAATAAATACAAAGTTTTAACTTTCTTTTATTTTGGTATTGAAAATGGTTTTGAAAGAGTTTTTATCATATCAAAGTGTTGTATTGATATCTTGTGATTGAAATGTGGAAATGTTATGTTTCCTTTATGCATGTTTTATGTGATACGATTATGTTATGGTTTATGATATGTTTAAACCTATTCATATGAGGAATGCATTGGACTTAACAAGTGACGGGTGGAGCCCGCTATAGCTCCTCGATGCATCGGCAGGTCTCATGAGACAAACTAGTGTCTTGGCACAAGGCCTTGACAAAATCTTATTTGTGGTCTTGGCACGAGGCCTTGACTACGTGGTTATGATAGTCTGGCATTATGCATTCCATCATTATGAAAGTGGTTATTGTTATTGCATGTGATTATTCGACCAGGAGAATATCCATGTGAAGAAGTGAATGGCATTATCTCATTTTACTTTTGCCATATTATGTTGAAGTTCATGTTTAAAAGGCTTTTGTTTTATTTATACATTGCCTTAATTCTTAATGATTATTTATGAAAGCTTCCGCATTATTGTTATCCTTACTGAGCATCTGAGCTCACCCCTTTCAATGTTTTAATATTTTCCAGGATGTGAAGAAGTATTTTATGAATGACCTGCAGGGATAGTCAGAAGAGGATATGAGTGTGGACTATGGAGACTTTGTTATTGTAGTTTTTCACTTTATGATGTAATGTTACGTTTACGAATGTATCTAGTGTTTCCAAGGCTACTAAACTAATCGGTCTTTCGAGACTTGATCTTTTGTGATCATGCCAATGTTATGAAGTAATGCACCGACTCTGGGTAGCTCGGGTCGGGGTGTTACAGTTGGTATCAGAGGCAGTTTAGTACTAACCTTGGAAGCTAGATTTAGATAAACTCTGATTAGAGCACATATTCCGAAGATAGACTTTGAGGATTAGTATAGAAGAACTTTCTAGAATTTTGGTATTGTAGAGATTTTGTGAGTTTTCCGATCAATACATCCCTGTCTGGATACGAGCAGGTAGAGGCGGCTCTGGCACAGATGTACCTAGGGGTAAAACCCGAAAACACCGCTTTGAGCTAGACTCGAACGGGAACTGGTGCACGACAACGGGCCTTGCTGCACTCTTGGTTACGACACTCCTGGGGGATATGCTTAGGATAATTCTTATTTTATTTACAAACCACTATGAAGGGTTATGAGTACATACTTCCTCAAAGAAAACATTTCTTTTTATGATTATGGATTATATCCATAAATAGTTCAATTTATGTAAAGTGTTTTATAAGTATGGGATTATGTATTTTGATTCATAAACTAATCTAGTTTATGCCATTGTTTAGAAATGGCGCCTAGTGGAAGGAATGGAAACCGTATCAATGCACGCACTCCATGTAGGGATTGCCCTCCTGCTCAAGATAATTATAGTGGGGCTGGTGATGCAACTGGGGCCGATCAGCTAATCACCATACTGGGACAACTTACTCAGGTTATGAATAATAACCTTACCCGTATGGAGCACCCTGATCCACAGCGTGGAGGATCAATGTTAGATCAATTCATGAGGCAACAACCACCAACGTTCAATGGGAGTACAAATCCCTTAGTAGCCGAGCAATGGATAAATTCCCTAGAGAAAATATTTCAGGCTTTGGGGAGTAGTGAAAGGGAGAAGGTTGTAATGGCAGTTTACCGCCTCACTGGAGATGCCGATCAGTGGTGGTCGCTGATTCGAAACACAAAGGAAGATGATGACGTATCGAATATGGAATGGAGGGAGTTCAAAGAACTTTTCTTAGAAAAATACTCTCCTCGTGACCATCGAGCATATATGGAAAGGCAATTTCTGAGTCTGAGGCAGAAGGAGGATGAGAATGTCGCAAAGTATGAGGCTAACTTTACAAGGTTAGCGAGGCATGCTGCCGATTACATACGTAACCCAAGGAGTAAGATTGATCGTTTCTTTGATGGGTTAAAACCATTTCTCCGTCGAGCTTTGGTATCACAATCCTTCTCATCATACGAAGATATTGTCTCGTGTGCTATCAAGACAGAAAAGGAATTCTCTAAGTCTTATGACAACAAAGTAAAGCAAGAGAAGAAGAGAACGGTGGAACAAGAGACAGATAAAGGGAAAAAGGGAAAGAAGGATTTTCCATTATGTGATAATTGTGGGAAGAATCACCCTGGTACTTGCCTAAAAGGAATGGGAGTTTGTTATAAATGTGGAGAAAAGGGTCACCAGGCTCGTGATTGCAAGGGAAAGAAAGAGGCTGTCAAAGTTGAATGCTACAATTGTAGAGAAATGGGTCATTATGCAAATGAATGTCCTAAGCGTCAGGGAAACTTACCTCAGAAAAGGCCAAGGGATCAAGGACAATCTTATGCTGTTACTACAATTGAAGCAGAATAACTAATGTATTGGTGCTTTTGGACTCAAGGATTATATTCTGGTTATAAGAATAATGTAATATATATATATGGATTGTACTGCAGTACTTTTTGATTTCAGTAAGGTTTTAATATGATTAAGGTAATCATATTTTTAGTATGTGACAATAAGAGAAACTTTTCTTTGTTTGGGGAATCTGATGTTACAATTGATTTTGGAATTTAGAGACCTTTTAGAGAAAGTCTGGATGAAGGTATTTTGGATAACTATAAAGGTTGGAGTGGATTAAGTTGAACTTTGGATAGTATTGTTTAAGGTTAAAACATTTATGAAGATTATTTTTGGAATAGTATAGTACTATATTTTTTAGGAAAAGGACAACCTGCAGGGTGGGGCATAAACCGTCGCGTCGGACAAAGCTGTAGGAATCGAACCCACAATCAAAGTGCGACAGGCCTTTATTTCCTACCACTTGCATACAGGAAGTCCCTGGTTGTTAAAAAATAATTTTACTAATCTAAATGGTATGTGTTAACATTTGGAACCTTATACAAATAGGATAAGTATAATATTTTTAGGTTCTATTATCTTTTTGAGTGAAAGGTGAGTTGAAGGTTGAAACTCTAATTGTCAAGCATAAATATATATATACCTATCTGTTATTCAATGAATAAATTAATTCTTAAACTTTAGTAAAGGGGTATTAAAACAAAAAAAAAGTGTTATCCTAATACCTTATGTCTTGTTGAACTGATGATATTTTAAATCAACATAGATTGAAGGCTTTGAGGCCCTCAATTTGACAGTTGATTGTAATTGATGACCTCAATCACTCCCTACAAATATTTACGTTTTTCCTCCAATTATATGTCTCTAATTGCCACCAATGTTCTCCTTATCGAGATCATAATTTGGTGGTGACTTTCTTATTTCCATTTCCCTCTTATTAAGGCTAAATTTTATTAATCTTATTTCCGATGTGGGTTTTCCACAAAGGTATTTTCTCTTTTCAACCTTTTATTTTCAAAGAAAAATTTCAAATTGCGAGGACGCAATTTATTGAAGGAGGGGAGAATGTAACACCCCGAGCTTCCACGATACGCTTCTCATTCAATAATGCAATAGCGTGTGTTGTACGCAACCTTGAGCTCTAGCACACACCACAACTAATTAAACTAGCCGTTGTGAATAGTAATACCTACTTTTTGAAATTTTATAAATTTTATATTTCCAAATGGACTTCATTTTTGTATTCCTAATATTGAAATTAGCCTATGTTGAAATTTTTGTAATTTTCCGAGAACTTCCAAATTTTTATGAATAGTGAAAAATACTTAAAACAACTTTTTTAATCAAAATAATTTATAGTGATAAGTTATACTATTTAGTGGTTTTAAAGTATAATTGGAATATATTTTTACCATTTTATCCAATGGTGGTCATTAGAATTAATTTAACATTGAAAATGGACATAAACAATTGCCAATCTTTTGATATAAATTGTTTCTTAAAAACACGCTATTTGTCGTAACAGCGGGAATTAATTATAAAATTAATTAATGCAACTTATATGTTTGGAATTTTGTAAAATAGACATCATTTTTGAATTCGGAATATCAATTATAGCTTAGGGTGAAATTTTGGCCTTATTCTGAAAAACTTCAATTTTTGATGAATAGTGAAACCACTAAGTGGTAGTTAAATAACTGATTTTTCGTTTAAATGAAATATTACCACTTCTGTGATTTGATTTTCAAAAATCCGACATACATGGTTGTCATTAAGAAGTAAAATGTGGTTCAATGAGATTATAATAATTTTTTGGTGAATAGTAACTTATTAAGTTCTTAATCGCGATTAGTGGTAATTAGGGTAGTTTAAGGTATAAATAATACTTTAATAATATGAAATGACCTAGACACATGTCCCAACCTCATTGGTTGTGTCATGGCCGACCAAGACAAGCCATGGCCTAACTTGGGGACCCCATGGATCCACTTTTGTTGGGAAATGACATAAATTAGTTTTTATTTAATGTTAAAGTGAAAATGACACTAACATAAAATTGTTTTACTAAAACAATTTTTAAGTGGGGTTATACAAGTCCAAATTTTGATTATAAATATTCATTGGAAAGCTAAAAAGATTTCCTTCATCATAGTATTTGTTTTATAATTTTTAGACATTAAACAAATTAAATTATTTATGACATCATTATGATGTGGCGATGACCTCATTATTTAACGATTTAAATAAAATGAGAAGATAATGCAAAATCCAAGGCTTACACTTGTCCAAAGCCTATTGGATGAGGAGATTTCGAAACCTTATCACCTTAGACTCGAATTATATAAATGTGGGACCTTTAGAATCCGAAAAGCATTTTGAAATAATGTAACATTTCAATCTTTCCAAAAGTGCCCCTCCTCTCTACTTATAAAAGGCCCCCACCTCTCCCACTTCAATTACACTTTCAAGCCATTTGGATCGGCCAACCTCTGCCCAAATACTCTCCCAACATTCCTTCCTTACTCCTAGAAGCCTCACTTTGGGCAGAACTCTTCCCAAGGAAGCCTTTGGCTCAAATCAAAAAGAGTTACCCGATTTTGAGGTAATGTCTTTTATAATGTTGTTTTGTTTTGTTTTTCTTCTCCAACCCCATAAACTCTTTTTATTCAATTCTTTTGTAACAACACCAGTATCCTCAATATACTAGGATGTTGTTATAAGAAGGATTCGAGCTACACTTACACACACCTACATCTAATGGTTAAAGAACATACGGTTTCTGTGGATGGCGAATTTCTGCCTCACGAAGCGATGATTGTTCAACACTCATATAACACCTTTAAAGGTGGCCATTAAGATGTAACTATTTTTATATATGATATATAATATGTTTATATTTTACTTATGCTTCTGTATTTTTCATTTTTGTCTTACCTTTATGGTTTCCATTATGGGTAAACACGATATCTTCATTTAAGGAAGTGCGGACTACCGCCCCCTCAAAGTGATTTGATTCGTTAAATACCATATGTGGGACATATAAAGGATGTAACTATGATATTATATGTGATATTATACTGGAATTATAATATACCCTTATATCATTATTATTCCATTCTATAAAATACGAAATAGAAATGAAAGTAGCGTTCATGCGTACGTACGGCTTACCGTCTCCATGAACGGTGCATTTCATTTCTTACCTCTAAATGTTACGTAATATTATAAATGAATGTATATACTGGATATATAAGATATATATGACATCTAAATCATTAATATAATTCTGGAGATAATGGATATTCTACCACATGAACAACTTGTAATTATAAGAAGTTTATTTTTGACTCAAGTACCAAAGATCGACAAAACGACCGTTATTAACTTAAATAATTACATAATGTTCATAACATTGTAATAAGTAATATAAAAAGGATAATGAAATTGAAAATGGTTCTTAATAAGGTAGATATTAACTCTAGTTTATTATTCAGGAGGTTAAAGAACGGTCGAGTCAAGTTGGACACAAGGTAAGGGAACTTCTTACCCCAATTTCTATTCTTTGGGTTAATCTCCTACTTTCAAATTATGTCATGATATTATTATGTCCTATCTTGTATTTTTACTTTCTTCAGGTGTACCTATAGTGAATACACATAATAGATCTATTTTATTTTAAAAATGATCTTTTTAAGGACTTCGTCTCAATCTCCTTTCATTGAGGCATATTTGGTTTTATACACAATTTTCTTTTATACGGTGTATAAACCCCTTTGACTTTTACGGTTATTCAAAAGGAATCTTTTTATACGAAGCATTTTGCTAAACGACAAAAGGGAATGTTTTTCTTTCTGTACTTATGCGGAGACAATGACTTCTCCGCCGCCGTGACCATTATTTGAGTTTCGGCTTCCTCTACAAGCCATCATTTTTTTTAATGAAAAATAAATACAAAGTTTTAACTTTCTTTTATTTTGGTATTGAAAATGGTTTTGAAAGAGTTTTTATCATATCAAAGTGTTGTATTGATATCTTGTGATTGAAATGTGGAAATGTTATGTTTCCTTTATGCATGTTTTATGTGATACGATTATGTTATGGTTTATGATATGTTTAAACCTATTCATATGAGGAATGCATTGGACTTAACAAGTGACGGGTGGAGCCCGCTATAGCTCCTCGATGCATCGGCAGGTCTCATGAGACAAACTAGTGTCTTGGCACAAGGCCTTGACAAAATCTTATTTGTGGTCTTGGCACGAGGCCTTGACTACGTGGTTATGATAGTCTGGCATTATGCATTCCATCATTATGAAAGTGGTTATTGTTATTGCATGTGATTATTCGACCAGGAGAATATCCATGTGAAGAAGTGAATGGCATTATCTCATTTTACTTTTGCCATATTATGTTGAAGTTCATGTTTAAAAGGCTTTTGTTTTATTTATACATTGCCTTAATTCTTAATGATTATTTATGAAAGCTTCCGCATTATTGTTATCCTTACTGAGCATCTGAGCTCACCCCTTTCAATGTTTTAATATTTTCCAGGATGTGAAGAAGTATTTTATGAATGACCTGCAGGGATAGTCAGAAGAGGATATGAGTGTGGACTATGGAGACTTTGTTATTGTAGTTTTTCACTTTATGATGTAATGTTACGTTTACGAATGTATCTAGTGTTTCCAAGGCTACTAAACTAATCGGTCTTTCGAGACTTGATCTTTTGTGATCATGCCAATGTTACGAAGTAATGCACCGACTCTGGGTAGCTGGGGTCGGGGTGTTACATGTTTGGGACTCACCTACGCTTGATCACTACCTTTCATCCTCAGACAGATGGTCAGACGGACTGGACCATACAGACACTCGAGGACATGATTCGCACTTGTGTCTTTGATTTTGGTTGTAGTTGGGAGGACCATTTTCTACTGGTAGAGTTTGCATACAGAAACATTTATTCCTCCCCCATAGGCATGGTACCATTCTAGGCCTTGTACGGGTGACCATAAAGATCACCACTATGCTGGATAGACCCAAGGGATTCATCACTTATGGGTCCAGAGTTGGTACAGGCTGCCACAGAGAAGGTGCAGATCATCTATGAGATGATGAAGACTACACAGAGCCGGTAGAAGTCTTATGCTTACAGGAGATGGAGACCCATGAAGTTTTAATAGAGAGATCGTGTCTTCCTATGGGTCTCACTCCGACGTGGATTACATAGGTTTAGCCTTGGTGGCAATCTATCTCTGAGGTTTGTCGTACCCTTCCAGATCCTCAGTAGAGTAGTAGAGGTGGTGTACCATATAGATCTTCCACTATATATTCACCGAGTGCATAATGTTTTTATTGTTTCATAGATAAAGAGGTACATGCATGATCCATCACACATTATTGACTGGGGGGAGCTAGACATCAATGATAGATCAATGTTTGAGGAGTTTTTAATAGAGATAGAGGATTGAAAAGAGCAGGTCCTTCGTGGGTATTGGATTCCTCTTATGTGAGTTAATTGGTATCATGTGACTCTCCAGGAGAGAACATGGGAGTGGGAGTCTCAGATACTGCTCCTTACCACTATTCGTTTCCCTAATTTTGTTGTAGCTATTTGGGATGAAAATCCCTAAGGTGGGGAGAATCTAAATTCTTGAAAATTCAATTTAATATTTTTAAATTATTTGTAATTTTTAGGAGTCTTTAAAAATTTATAGTGTGTGATTATGTGGCTCAGTGTGCCCAGAATCGAATTTTGATCTTTTTTAGGTATGTTTAGTAAACGTGCGGGAAGAGATTTCTATCTTTTGAAATGGTGGTTGGATTAAAAATTCAAGACCACAGTTGAATCTGCAATTCCAGGATTTTCATAAGGGAGGCTTAACTTCGACCGTAGAAGGTCGGGTAAAAAATTCAGGTTTTTATACATTTAACGAAATAATTAAATAATAGAATAGTCATTTTATTTTATTTTCCAACCACCTGTTGTGTGGCGGTGGTGGGACCGATGTGTTGTTAATCCATTTAATGGCTTGACTATTCTGTTTTGTAACAACCCCACAGGGAATTAAGAGGTTCATTAATTAATGATCCTCATTAATTTCTCGGTGTGTTACTCACCCCCCCCCCTTAATTTAAATGTTACTCGGTTTGGAGTTTTGACATGGACTCATCAAGCAAGGAACCTCTGGCGAAGTACTACAGAAACTTCCACTGATGGAGGATGGAAGCTTGGGTGGAAAAAATCTGGGATCGATGAATGTTGTCGACTAAATCCATTGAGGACTCTTCTCAAACCACAGCCACAACACCTCCAATGATTCTTGAGATAATGGAATGATTCATGGTTTAATTATTGAGTTGAAGATGAACAAATTGTTACCCTCTTGTTAAGATACTAACACCGAAGGCATGGGCCAAACAAACAAGGTCCAAACCCTCCGCCACTTCGTTCTTGTCGCTATCTTTAGGGGAAAAATGTATAACTCAGTAGAACCTTGATTATGAGAGCCACACAGTGACGATGGCATCCTGGGAGGCCCGTATGTGCGAGTGGAAGGGATAATAGGTAATTGGATCTCACCTGATGGCCCGCAAAAGATCCTCTAGTGTGGCACCAGTGCGGTGGCACTGACGATCGGTCTCGAGGGTGAAGGTAGTGGTCGACCCTTGCTGGTTGCGAAAGAGGTAGGCACTCCTTGGTGTCACGAAGAACCAGAATGGGTGGACAGTACTCGTACGACCATGTTGGTGAAGCGGTGAACTGTTACGCGCCGATGTGATGGGGATGTGAGATCAAAGCCATAGTGGGGGGTGGGAGACCCATGCCCTACAGGTCCTACTGACCATGTGGCGGTGCCATGCGGCACCACTAATTGAAGAGTATAACAGCTCTTTGAGACATTCAAGGAGTGAGGCGGACACCCGACGGGCGATCCATGCCAGCGCATCGGGCCGCGTCCCCCGATGGGTTGTGTTGGTCTGTGGTCCAGAAGGTCGAGCCTACCGTGGCCCCACCCAACCGGATCGACCTATGATGGGTTGGGTAGGGTCGGTCCCACCGGGTCGGACTGGGTCGATCCATCCGGGTTATATAGGACATGGACACATTCAGACCCAGTTTTCTTAAAGAGCCATATCTTGCGAACCAGATGTCAATTTAACAAACTGTCTACGGTGCTGGGATCCTTAGAGAGAGATGGTAGTCTTGAGATACTCCACCTATGTTTTTGAGAAAGTTGAAGTATGACCGGGTTGGATTTTTCACGAATCCAACCGGGCCCTCGACACTAAAATGCCTATAATTCACTTAACAAGAGTCCGGTTGAAACGCCTCATATAGCGTTGGAACCCTTACAATATGCCAGTCCATTGGGTAACTTCTTCATGGATCTTCTTAGCAGCTGAGGCAAGACTGATATCTAGAGAAGCAGATACTACGGAACTCATGTGCACTGGGTGTAGAGAATCCTACGGCTGGAAGTCTTTTGAATAACAATCCACTGTGGGCCATCATCTTAGTGACCCTGTGTGGATCCACATCTTAGCAACCCTGTGTGGATCCTATTATAGTGACCCTGTGTTGATCAACATATTAGTGACCCTTTGTGGATCATCATCTAGCGACCCTCTGTGGATCAACATCTTAAAGACCCTATGTGGATCAGCAACTAGTGACCCTATGTGGATCAGTATCATAGAGACCTTATGTGGAACAACATTCTAGCGACCCAATGTGGATCATCAGTGTGCGACCCAATGAGGACCAACCTTAGTGTGTCCCATAATAGTTCAGTGCTATACGGCCCTGTGTGGATCTACAATGGAACAAATCCATTATGGTTCAGTTGTGGACACTTTCGAACGGAATACAATGATATAGCATTAGACTAATAATCTATATTCCTAAAATCTGAGTTGTATACATTGTTCGGCTGAGTCTTTTACTTCATGCTTTGTGATTGAAACCATGCTTTGTGGTTTTCCTTCATGGAATCATGAGAGACCTTCGGGTGTCTCGAGGTCCCTACTAGGTATTGATATACTCACCCCCTTCATGGTCTTTTCCCGCAACATGTTGTGTCTTGTGCAGATGATGTGAATCCTTGACTGAGACTCGGGGAGCTAGGACCTGACTGTGGATGGTGGTGACGGATGACAAGGAGAGCTGTGGAGACTAGTTGTATCTACCCAAAAGGTAGAAACCTTGATCGATGATTCCAGGAGTTTTTTACTATTTTATGTTATAGTTGTATCTTTCTGTTGGCCTTGTATTCGGGCCCCTTTACTTTCAGTACACACTTTTACTACTACAGTTTTACTTCATGGTTGCATCTTGTCGTGTTTTATAATGTGTGTTTATATAGGTTTTAAAGGCAATGCCTTCCCATTTTAGGGATATTTCTTTCTGGTGCTAGTCGCCAACCCCTAGCCTATGGAAGGCAGGATTGGGGTAGTCACGACACTATCCCCGATGGATGGGTCGTGACAATTTAAGAATATATTCTATTTTTTTCCTAGATAAATTTATAATATTAATTTAATAAATTTTCATAACAATGGATTCATATATCTGAATTTATATATATATTGCGTTTTAACTATTCACTAAAAAATCAACTCTATTTAAAATATCTCCAGTAATTACTGTTAACTTTTTTAAAATTTTAATTTTGAAATAGAATACCTTTTCTTAATATATATATATATATATTAATTTTTAATATGATAGTAATCATTTATCAAAAAGTAATTGATTTATCAATAAAAAATTAAATAACCATTTTCTTAAATCTAACATTTATTATATGAAAATTTTATGTAATTTCTATGAAATTAGTTTAGCAGTATAAAATACTAATATTTATTAATTACCTTATTATATAATGATTTTATGAATTCTGTTTGATACTTTTATTTATAGTGGGTACATTACTATTACAACGGCTAAATAATAATGTTAATATTTATATGATTTGATTTCTAGTAGAAATATTACAACAATTATGTTATTCTTCTTGTGGTCATATAGTTTATTAAATATTCACTTCATTGTAAAATCTGAAATCATTCAAATATTTTTCATTGATCATATACCATGTTTATTCCACTTCTTCTTTTTTTCTTCAAAATGTGAATTTCAAATATATATTATTAATTACTTTTATGGCATGATCATTTAAAAATTTTAGATTATGATAATTTACTATATTTTTACATATTCTATATAACTAGTTATGGCCATTAAATTTACTGTAATTTTCTAGTTCTATGGTGTATTATTTTGATGAAATAAAAAATTTGAATTGATTATTAGTTATTATAATGATGTGTTTATTTTATTAGTATATAATTCATTAATAAAACACATATATGAAAAATAAATATAATTGATTATAATAAAGTGTAAAAGATATTATCAATGTAAAAAATTAATTGATTAGAAAGGACATGTTAATTATATAGGGCGTCACACTATATTCATTGGAGTCAGAAGAAAATGTCTTGGATTATCTTCTATACATTTTTCAAAAATTATATTTTTAATGATTAAATTTCAATTGGTTAATTTCTATGGGATATTTCTAAAAATCCATATTTTATTTAACTCAAATTGTTAAATTTATATTTTAATTTTTAGTCCCTATAATTTTCACTATATGTTAATGGTAATTCTCCTGATGTAATGTTTTTAAGTTGAATTTTCATTATCTCTTATATGCAATTGGATTTTTTTAACTCTATGTATACATTCATTAATATTTTTAATTGATTTCCCTACATTTCCCTCTATGATTTAATATATCCTATAGTAATGAAATTTTACTTATATGAAAATATCTTAATGGATTATCAGAATCTATCCACTTGAATGTTATCCCCTGAGATACATTCTTGATCAACATTCTCCAATATTGTTTACAATACACAACCTTATTATTCTATATGTTAATTATAAATTACAAATATTTTTATAACCTTTCCCTACGTTATTTTTTTAAAATTGAAAAAATTATGTTATTAATTGATATGTTTATAAATGAATATAACTATTTTCTAAAATATTAAAAAAAAAATCATCCCCATAATTGTTATCATCAATAATAATTCCGTCTTATGTCAATGTTTTTTTGATATTCTCATGACTAATCAAGGATATTTTTTCCTCCAACCATACACTGTCTTTTTTTTTTTTGGGTTAATTTACATGTTTTAAAATGATTATTAATCTTATTCACTCTCATGAGTGTACAATTATATGATTCATTAATTAGTATTTTCTTGTTCATGTGGTATACTTATGTATGGTTTATCATGTTGTTATGGGTGGGAAAAAATATAGTCCACTAACACATTTGGTAATTCTCATTATGTCAGGAGATGTTATTTTAGTGGACATTGAAGGATAACCTATTCTAGTATGTTATGGGATGTGTTTTAGATAATAGGACTATTATCATAGTTCTGATACTTTTTAAAAGATACGATTTTTGATTCTTATACATGTTTAATATTTTTATTTTATGTCAATTTGATATGCAAAATTTCATAAGTTATTCCCAAACCACAATGTTTTCATTATTGTTTTCTTAGTCATGTTTTATTGTTTATGATTTCAATATGTAATGTTCATATATCGTGATTATGTCATCGTATCCACATGTTCATCATGTTATCACATATTATCTTTATTATGGTATATTATGTTGATCCAATGGATATATCATATTTTTTATCCCATGATGGTATTTTGATCTCACCCTTTTTCAATGGATCATTTTTCCCTTGAAATAAATTGGTGTTTTATGTATAATGTTAATAGAATTAAATCTTATATAAATAGTCTTGGGGGATATGTTGAATAATATTATATTTTAAGATATTTATGTTGCTAATATATATTGATAGTAAAACAATAGATTATATTCGTCTAATATATGTTGATTATTAATGAATCATATGTTGTCATGATGTAACATGATTGTAGGTTATGGTTTGGATTATGACAACCCTTCTTTTAATTACACAATTAAACAAAATTTATTACATAATATTCACTTGATAAAACATATAATATTAAGATGTCTAGTGTATTTTGGGCTTAGGATCATTACATAACAACTTAAAACATGAAATACAATATATTTGTTAAAAAATTCCTTTACATGACCACTATGTTCCCCCATTCTTAGCATTGCATGGGATAACCTGCGGAAACTCATAAGAAAAGGGTGATCTATAAAGCCCAGTAAGGGAATAATAATGGAATAACATGAGAAATACAATACATGTTAGAAAATAGGCATATCAGTTGAGCACAAGAGAAGCATAAAAATAAAGTCATGATAAATCATGATAATCAGAACATGGAAATGTGGGAACAACACTAAACATGGACTTAGCATGAGCCAAGGCTCATTGCACATGGGGCATGAGTAAACCCTCATTGCACATGAAGCATGAATAAACACTCATTTAAATTTAATAATCATGAGTAAACACCCATGGCCCATGACGTATCAGGATACTATACTTTATCCAATGCATTGGAGCGCTATCGGGGGACACCCTTCTTAAACATTTCATTTCATGCATAAGTGTGCCACATGGAATAGAAAACATTGAATCATTAAAAATAATAATTTATTCCATGATAAATGAATGTGGAATACACACTTGAAACTCTTTAAACAATTAGTAAATTTTCATAAAGGTGAGTACACTGGATAAAGAAATTGGCATGGTATTCACTACACAATGTCTTTGACTTCGAAAAATGCGGTGAAATTTCGGTTGCATAATAGCGCGACATAAGAACTCATAAAAAAGGATGATGAGAGAGAAAGGGTGTCTCATAATATTTACCTCACATAGACTATAAGGGGGTCATAAAGATACATATCACAAAAAATGTAATGGAATTTAGATTCATGATACAAAAGAATTGCTTGAATGTAAATGAGGAGAGAGAAATTCATTTTGGAATTTTGGTATAGTAATGGGTGTACATGGGAGGAATTTAATGATAGAGAAAGGGGTCTCCAATTATTCAAACATAAAAAGGGAAGTATGGGGGAGGTGAGAATCCATACCCCAACATTTATAATTGAAATTAAAAGGGCATAACAACTTAAACAATATTGGACAAAAATCAGAAAGGAAGGAAACCCTTACCTAGAAGTGTGCTTCCAAAGGCTTGAGAGAGGCTTCTTGGGAGCTTGGGGCTACTTGGGAGGATTATATAGAGAGAGGATTTAAGTGGTTTGACAAACTTAAAAGACTTTGAGTGTGGAGAAATTCAGATCTTGGATGGGTTTATATAGGAAAGTAGAGGGAATTGATTATTATTTAGGTTTGGGACACCTCACATTAAACTAATCAAAACCACAAACCATACCATGTTTTTTGTCCATTTTTTTTGAAAAAGAGGAGTGTAAAACAATATTTTATAAGGCCAATGTTTGAACTTCTTAAAATAATGAGGTTGCTTATGTGGAGGTGAGTAACACTCCCAAATAAAACAATTTAAAAAGGAAAAATGTTTAATAAGTCTTGAAGGGTCCACTAATGCTTTGTAAAAATAAATCAAACAAACCCAAAATAACATTATTTTAGTGGTAAATAATATATTTTCAGAAATAATAGTTTATATTATTTTATTACATCACTATTGGGTCATTAAGATGTCATAAAACACATTATTTAAACTGTTTTTATGTTTTACCCAAAAATTTGACTGTCTCAGAAAATTATGAAAAATTAACTATTGGATAATTTCAATGTCCTGATTCTAGAAATAGTATTCATTTTATCAAAATAATTTTATAAATATGTTAATTTTCACTTTTAAAAAAATAGACATTTATCGAAAATTCATGGGTTTTGACAAAAATGGATTTCAAACCTTAATAAA
This sequence comes from Viscum album, assembly GCA_963277665.1. Taxonomy (NCBI): domain Eukaryota; kingdom Viridiplantae; phylum Streptophyta; class Magnoliopsida; order Santalales; family Viscaceae; genus Viscum; species Viscum album. The sequence goes on along the minus strand of OY728127.1, from coordinate 1,953,310,051 downwards.
ATTAAAATTTCATTCATAAAATTATATGATAATTTATATTAAATAAAAATTAATTTAATTAGAATAATAATACTTTATTAAAATCTTATTTAATTCAAAAATCCATTAATTCATAAAAATATATTTCTTAGTTGAACATTAACTAAAAATACTATTTGTGCATTAAAAACTATTTACAAGGTAACAACAATAAAATGAAAGTATATTCATTATTATATACAAAAATATTGTACATAACTATAGTTTTATGGTCTTGTTTTATAACCCCTTATAATACATGCATAATACCGAAGAGTAAGGTGTGCAATGGAGACAGACTATTGGGGTGGCTCAGATAACATTGCTCGGGTGGTAATCTCTATCAACTTCCAATTATTTCATAGGTGGTAATTCTTGAGATTAACATATTGAATCATGGATTGAGCTTCATCAAGAGTGGATCCCAAAGACACAACCTCCTTTCTCATCTCTGGCAAATGGGCTTCATATGGGGCACGTCTACTGGATCAGGCCATCTCTTCCTTTGTCTGAGTAAATTGGATTTGTTAAAGCCATATATTTATACTAATCATGTGATCAATGTTAAAAAACTATATTATCAATGGTCACAATTCATAAATGTATTCTAAAATCAAGAAACATAAAATTAATGAAGTTCACATTAAATAAGACACTTAATTTGATCTAGAGTAATTTTCATTAATGAATGTTTAGGTCAATACAATATTCCCCCTTATGAAATTTCACCCTAGAAATTTCCTTTTCCCACACTAAAACAGATGTGGGTAACTATGCTTCCTCATTTCCTCTGATTCCCACACCGCTTCTTCAAACATGTGGTTTTTCCACAAAAACTTGACGAGGGGAATTATCTTATTTCATATAACATTTTCTCTATGATCTAAGAACTTCACTGGTTGCTCCTCATAAGAAATATCATCCTCTAACTGTACCACCTCTGAAGAGAGTACCTATGAAGGGTCTGATAAGTACTTCATTAAGAGGGATACATGAAAGACATCATGTACTTTGGCCATGGTCGGTGGAATTTCTATTCTATAAGCCACGCTCTCGACATGATTAAGAATATCAAAGGGGCTGATGTACCTTGAACATAACTTCCCTTTATTTCCACACCTCATTACCTTATTCCAAACAGAGATGCATAGAAATACCATGTCTACAACATTAAACTCAAGGTCTTATCGATGGTTATCTGCATAACTATTCTGTTGACTCAGGGCTGCCCTGCTATGTGGCTGAATGGTTTTCACGTTCTCTGCCATTTATTCTACCATTTATGGTCCAAGAATCTTACTCTCACTGATTTCATCCCAACAAATCGGTGTTCTGAACCTTTTCCCATAAAGATCTTCATATGGTGTCATTTGGATGCTCGATTGGAAACTGTTATTATAAGAGAACTCAAACAGAGGAAGATGTTGATCCCATCCTCCTTTAAAGTCCATTGAGCATGCTCTCAACATGTCCACAAGTGTTCAGATAGTTTGCTCAGATTGGCCATCAGTTTGACAATGATAGGTTGTATTGAAGTTCAGCTCAGTATTCAGAGCATGTTGAAGACTCTTCCAAAAACATAGAGGTGAATCATGGATCTCGATCAGACACAATAGATAGTGGAACTCCACGAAGCCTTGCCACTTCTCTGATATATATCTCTGCCAGTTGATCCAATGAGAAATCCTCACGAATAGAAATTAAGTGTGATACATTTGTAAGATGATCCACAACAACAAAGATTGAATTGTTTCCTTTAGATATCTTCAGAATTCCAGTGACAATATCCATGGTGATGTTTCCCCATTTCCATTTTTGTATGGGCAATGGTTGCATCATCCCCTTAGACTTCAACCTCTCTTCCTTCACTTGATTAGACATCAGGAACATTAATGTATATTCAGTGATCTCCTTCTTCATATTATCCCACCAATATTTCTCTCGGAGATCTCGATACATGTTTGTGTTTCCTAGGTGAATAGTGAAATTTGAACTATGTGAATCATCCAAAAGTTCCTTCTTCATCTCCAAAATTGATGGAACACATAGAATTTTCCCAAATCTCAAAATTCCTTCTTCATTAACATTAATCTCAGAGGATTTCCCTTTTATTATGGCTTCCAAATTTTTCCTAAATTCCCACATCATCCTTTTGATCATCCTTTAACCATTCCATAAGTGATGGTTGAGAAATAATTTGTGAAAAGATTGATGATGTTCCCTTATTTATGATTCCCATGGCCATCTTCATCAAATCTAAGAAGATTGGATACTTTTAAAATTTTATCAACGATAGAATCGCTAGGTCCTTTCTACTTAGGGCATCCACAATCTTGTTCGCTTTCCCAGGGTGGTAATGGATTGAGTAGTCATAGTATTTGATCAGATCTAACCATCTTCGTTGGTTCATGTTCAACTCTTTATGTGTGAATATATACTTGTGGATTTTCTGATCTGTATATATTTCATACTTCTCCCCAAGGAGATAATGCTACCAAATTTTCAAAGTGAAGATCACTGCAGCCAACTCGAGGTCATGTGTTAGATAGTTTTGTTCAGGAAATTTCAATTTCCTTTATGCATAAGCAATGAATTTGTCATTTTGCATCAACACACATTACATTCCCTTCTATGAAGCATCACTAAATACCACAAAAAGTTATCCACTTGTGGGTAATGTGAGCACGGGCACAGTGATAGGCCTCCTTTTTAACTCCATGAATCATTCTTCGCATTCATCACTGCAAGAAAACTTCACCCCCTTCAAAGTAATCTTGGTAAGATGGTTAGAAAATAATGAGAAATTTCTCACAAATCGTCGATAATATCCAGCTAACCCCAAGAAGCTACAGATAACTGTAACTAATTTTGGTCTCAGTCATCACTCAATTGCATTTGTTTTGGAGGGATCCACATATATCCCATTTCTTGTGATGATATGGCCTAATAATGATACCTTCTTCAACCAGAACTCACACTTTATGTACTTTTCATATAGCTTCTCCTTCTGTAAGGTCTCTAGTATAGTTCTTACATTTTCCTCATCATGCTCCTAGGTTTTGGAGTATATTCGAATATCATCTATAAAGTCAACCAAAAAATTGTCGAGGTAATCTCTAACGAATCTATTCATCAGGTCCATGAATATTTCTGGAGTATTAGTGAGTCTGAAAGGCATTACTAGGAATTCATAGTGCCCGTATGTTGTATGAAAAGTAGTCTTGGAGATATCTTCATTCTTCACCCATATTTGAAAATATCATGACCGCAAGTCCAACTTGGAGAAGTATTGTTCTCCACACAGCTGATCGAACAAGTCATCAATTCAAGGGAGAGGATACTTGTTATTTATCGTGATTTTGTTAAGCTCACAATAATTGATGCAAATGTGCATTGACCCATCCATCTTCTTGACGAAGAGGACTGGTGAACCCCCTAGTGAAGCACTTGGGTGTATAAACCCTTTATCCAAATTCTCCTATAGTTGTTTCTTCATCTCCTCAAGCTCCAAAACAGCCATTCTATATGAAGTATTGGATATTGGAAATGCCACAGGTATAAGATCAATTGATAATTCTATATCTCTTTTAGGAGGAAGACCAGGAAAATCTTCGAGAAACACTTCATCAAATTCCCTCACAATAGGCATTTCTTCTAGGATGTTTTCCTCCTTAGACTCAATCATCTAATCCAGATAATATTGATTATAGGGAAATAATATCCACGCTTGAGATGATGGAGCTAAATAAGATTCATCTTCCTCCTTGCACTTGTAATGAATTGGGGGTCGATTCACCACATGGAGAGTGATTTCCCTCTCATGGAAATTTATGATTGCTCCATATAAAGAAAGCCAATCCATACCAAGAATTGTATAAAATTACACTACAGGGAGTATGAGGAGTTTCTCAGAGAAGTTCAATCCACATATTTTGACAGGGGAGAAGTTATATTCATAGGATACAATGATTACACCATTTTTCATACTCACCGACATCTTCACTTCAATGATTTGTGGTCGTGCTAGGATTATTCTACTAAAATTTCGAGATATAAAATAATGCGTAGAAACTGAATCAAAAAGTATATTCAATATTTTTGAATGAATAACTAGCATAGCTGTCACCACTGCATTTTTGGGGGTCACATCAGGAGTAGTGATGAAAAAATCTCACCCTTGATACCTTGGAAGTTGTTGGTTGCCTTCGAAAACCCTTGTGTTAGGGCACTGATTTTCAATATGCCATGGGTGATTGCAGTTTTAGTAGTAAACAACATGTCGAGGTTCAAACTGAGAGATACTCTCCTCTATTTCAGCTGTGGTTTTCTCTTGACGATAGTTAATATCCAGGTGCCCATCTCTTCCACACCTAATTCATTTTCTTATACCCTTCAGGAAATTTCCTGGGTGCTTATTTCCACACCTTTGGCAAGTTGGGTTCTAGATCTTCTTTTCACTGTTGGATTTATCAATCAGACCACCATCATTGAAGTCCACATTACACTTCTTATCCAGATGATACCCCTGAGATTATATGATATCCATTTCAACCATGAGGGAACATCAGAAAATTTCTTCATAGTTGTCAAAGTCACGGTTCGCCAACACTTTCTACAGGCTAGGTTTCAGCCCACCAAAGAAGTGGTCAACCTTGAATTTGAGGGTAACGACAAATTCAGAAGCCTATCATACAAGCCTTGTGAGGTTTGCCTCATAGGCTCCAATATATTCATCTTCTTTTTTAGTTGAGGTTAAGGAAGTCCATTTCCATATTAAGCTGGAGGGTGCACATAAACTATTTATCGAAAAACATATTCTAGAAATCCTTCCATTCCAATGCCTCGATCTCCTCCTCAGGCTTTGTATTTTTTATCAATTTCCACCATTGATCATCTTCACCCTCCATATGATATGTATCCAGGAGAACCTTCTCTTGTTCATTAAATTGAAGGATGGAGAAGATCTTCTGAATAGATTTGATCAATTGTTCAGAGGTTGAGGGAACAAATGATCTATTAAAAGTATGAGGCATTTGTCTCATGAAGCTCTTGATAACAACTTGTTATTTATTATGGGTGGTGAACATTCCTAGTGACCCTTGTTTCTATTAAAAGCATGAGATAGATATGAGAAAATAATGAAAAAGTTCACGATCCTACTCCCATTGGATTGGGCATCTCATTAGTACAATCATCAAATTGATCTTCGCATCGGTGGTTAGCCCGAGTCCTCCTATTATAGTCCATTGGCTATAATAAAAGTAAAATTAGGGGTAACACATAAATGTTAATCCAAGAACAAAATGAATTACATATAAATAACTTTTATTTTCTTAACATATTAATCTACTGGCATCAATCTATGTTACCCATGATCTACTTTCTAACATATATTCTTAGGGAATTTTTTGGTCCCTTAATAATTGTTCATACTATGATTGTGAATTTACCATTGATATCCCTCAAGATTTTCGTAACCAATAGTGCATCAGGGCCCGTTTTCGTGCACCAGTTCCCATTTGATTCTAACTCCAAGCGGTGATATTGGGATTTACCCCTTAGAAACATCTTTTCCAGAGCCGCCTCTACCTGCTCGTATCCAGACAGGGATGTTTTTGTCTGATAAACCACTTACTCAATACTCAACAAAACCTAGAAATGTTTTTATTATACATAGTATTGTCTCTAAGGCTTTACTAGGGTTTTATAACCCAAATACCAAAAATAACTAAACCTATCCTCTGATACCAACTATGATAACCCTACTTTTTATTTAACAATTAAACATATTTTATTACATAAACTTCACTTGATACAACATCGAATATCGAGAGGTATAGTTTCTTGGGGGATTAGGATGATTTATATAAAAACTTAAAACATGAAATACAATATATTTATTGAAAACATCATTTACATGACCACTACATTCCATTGTACTTTGCATTTCATGGGATTCCCCCAGGACATGCACAAGAAAAGGGTGAGCTATAAAGTCCAATAAGGGAATAATCATGGAATAACATGAAGAATATAATACATGTTAGAAAATCGGAATATCAATATAGCACAAGAGAAGCATAAACATAAAGGCATGATAAGGCATGATAATCATAAAATGGAAATGTGGAAACAACACATAACATTGAATTAGCATAAGTCGAGGATCATTGCACGTGGGGCCTGAGTAAACCCTCATTGCACATGAAGGACGAGTCAACCCTAATATAACTTGAATTAGCATGAGTAAAAACCCATTTCCCATAACATATCATGATATTTTACTTTACCCAATGCATTAGAGTGCTATTAGGGCGCACCCTTCTAAAACATTTCATTTCAGGCATAAGTGTGTCACATGGATACTAAAACATTAAATCATTCAACATAATAATTTATTCCATGATAAAAGAATGAGGAATAAATACTTGAAAATCATTAAACAATATTTAAATGTGAATAAATTGGAATACCCTTGATAGAGAAATGGGCATGGTATTCATTACACAATGACTTTGGCTTGGAAAAACACAGTGCAATTTCGACAGGATAACAATATGACATAAGAACTTCTTAAAATGGTTAATGAGAGAGAAAGGGGTTTCTCATCATATTTAAATTATAGGGACTATAAGGGGTTCATAAAGATACATGTCCCAAAAAATATAATTGAATTTATATTCACCATTCAAAATAATTTCTTGATTGTAAATTAGGAGAGACAAATTCCTTTCAGAATTTTGGCATAGTAACGGGTGTACATATAAAGACTTTAATGAGATATAAAGGGTTATACCATCATTAAAACATAAAGAGGAATTTATGGGGGAGGTAATAAACTATACCTAAAAATTTATAATTGAAATTAAAAGGTCATAACAACTTAAATAATATTGGACAAAAATCAGAAAGGAAGAAAACCCTTACTTGGAAGTGTGCCTCCAAAGGCTTGAGAGAGGCTTGAGAGAGGCTTATTGGGAGCTTGGGGAACCTTTAAAGGATTATAGAGAGTGGAGGGAAGATGTTGGACAAAATACAAAGGCTTTGAGTGGGGAGGAAGTGGGAGATTGGGTGGGTTTATATAGGAAATGAGAGGGAATTGTTTATTATTAGGGTTTGGGACACCTCACTTTAAACTAACAACACCACAAAATTTCCCATGGTTATTGCCCATGGTTTTTTCCAAAGGGGATTGGAATAAAATATTTTATAATTCCAAAGTCCGAACTTTTTAAAATAATGGGGTTGCTTATGTGGAGGTGAGTCACACTCCCAAGGAAAACAATTTAAAAAGATAAAATGTTTAATAAGTCTTGTAGGGTCACTAATGCTTTGTAAAATAAATAAAAGTAACCCAAAATCACATTATTTTAATGTTAACTCATATATTGGCTGATGAAAAAGTAAATAGTATTTTATTACATCACTATTGGGTCATTATGATGTCATAAAACACATTATACATTTAAACAGTATTTAATTTTTACCCAAAAATTTGACTATCTCATTAAATTATTAAAAATTCACCATTGGATAATTTCAACATCCTGATTCTAGAAATAATATTAATTTTATCTAAATAATTTTAAAAATATGTTAGTTTTTACTTTTAAAATAAAAAAACTAACATTTATTGAAAATTCATGGGTTTTGACAAAAATGGCTTTCAACCCATAATAATAATTACAATGTCAATCATAAAATTATACTATCATTTATATTTAATAAAAATTAATTTAATAACAATAATAATATTTTATTAAAATATTTTTTAATTCAAGAAACCATTAATTCATAATAATATATTTCTTAGTTGATCATTAACTAAAAATACTATTTGTTCTTTAAAAACTATTTACAAGGTAAAAATAATAAAATGAAAGTATATTCATTATTATATAAAAATATATTGTAAATAACCATAGTGTTAATGTCTTGTTAGATAATACCTTATAACACCTACATAATAAGGAATACTAAGGTGTGAAATAGTGACAGACTCTTGGGGTGGCTCAGATAACATTGCTCAAGTGGTAATCTCTATCAAATTCCACTTCTCTCGTAGGCAGTCCTACTCGAGATTAACATATTAAAGTTTGTCTTGGACTGGGTTAATAAAAAATTCCAAAGACACAACCTCCTTTTCGAGCTCTGAAAATGGGCTTTGTATGGGGCATGTTTACTGGATGAGGTCGTCGCTTTCTTTGTCTGAGTAAATTGGACTTTTTAAAGCCCTATATTTGTACCAATCCTGTGATCATTGTTCAATGGATATATTAGAAATGGTCACAATGCTTAACAGTATTTTAAAATCCAAAAACATAAAACCGATGAAGATCACATATAATAAGACATTTGATTAGATCAAGAGAAATTTCATTAATGAATGTTTGGGTTGTTACATGGATTATCTAGAGTCACTCCCCATTGTGTTGTTTTGAGGTGGTATAAAATGAGTTCAATGGATTTACTAAGGTTAAATATCATACTTAGGGGAATAAGGTGATGAGATAAATTCTATTCACAACTAATATTAGGAAAATCAATAATAAAGGGATAAGACCCTTTAAGCTCACCAGGAAGTTTATGTGTTCTTCCTCATGACACCATAGTTGGGTAATTATATGATGAGGATGTAATAAGGGGGTTTTTCCATATTAAATCATTCTATTCATAATAGTCAAGTAGAATGGTTTTGAAACTTATTTTTTCTCATCAATAAAATTATATTTCTATGAACAATTTATTTATAATCTGTTGGATTTGATATAATTATAACAATATTTCATATATAATTTATTATTATATTATTAGACAATATGTATATGTTTTTTATCAAAAATTTGGTCATATCACAGATATAAAGAAAAAAGGTTTTGTGGAGAATCGTAAAGCCTCCAGTATGGTACCATGGATTCATGGGTATAATCAAGTGTGTCCTTGAAATATAAATATAATACGTGGTTCAATTGAATAGTGTTTTTTATATATTGGGTGTATAATTTTTTATTGATGTTTTTATGACCTTGGGGGTGTTTATATTGAACACGTAATAAGTAATTACAATAAGGGTCATGTTATTATAACTAAATTATTTATGAATTTTTTTTAATTTATCCATGGTTTTTTGTGATTTAGTATTTTCATAGATGTATTTTGGGAGATACTTTTGATATATAGTAGTATTGGAAACAAGGTACCTAGAGTGAGGCACGATATACATAGTTGTTGGTCCATGTGTTAAATTACATTTTTACCCCACATTATAACTATTAGTGGAGTGTACGATGACCATTGTGATACAAAGTACGACAATTATGATGACATAGTACTCAGTGGTAAATTATATTGAATTTAATAACCTGAAAATTATGTATTTTAACAATAAAATTGCATTCAAAACTCATACTTTATTCCCATACCATACCCATTACAATACCCCATTATTGTATCCATCTCTTGTTCCTCAACCTCCTCCAATATTGTTTAATTAATGTTTAATTTGATAATTATAGTGATCACATCATGGTGGTATTCATAGATTCAAAAAATCCCTATTTTTTATTTCCCTCAAGGATTAATTTAACACTATATGAAATCTACAATTTAAATTTTTTATCAGGTTATTCAATTTTATTCCACTAATATTAAATCAGTTTACTTATTTTGGTGAGTAAAATCCATGTGCCTTGAGGTGTATATTCATTAAGTGTTTCAATTTTTATTTGAGTATACAAGGATTCTTATGCATACAAATGTGTTTTTATTAATTTAATAATTATTTATTATTTATTTATAACAATAATTTCATTCATTAATCTATACATGACCTAATTATGGTGTATTGTAAATGTTATTTCTTACATGGGAGAAAACATTGTTGGATTTTTTGGTTTTACTTAACGTATTTTCACTCTTGGTAAATAGTAATAAATTATATTTTCATTGTTTTGTTGTGTTTTATGATAGTTTTTTACTTTGAAATAGAATTTTTTATCGTATTTGATTGATATGATTTTTTGGTAATCTAGATGGTTTAAATGAGTGGATTTGAAATGAATTGATTGCTATGTTTGGAAAATTTCCAAATATACATGGTAATGACTATATAGTATAGTTGATCATAGTATTGGATGATAAACAATGTATTTTCATGATGAAATGACCATGGATATATATTAATGGGTTAATAATAATATTATAAAATATGTAAATATATTGGATATGACCATTATTTTTAATTTTTTTATCTCTACAACATGAATTTTCCTTATTTATTAACTTGGGGATTCAATGGCACTATACAATATTTTTTATATTATTTGAAATAATTTGGAGGTTAGTTATATTACTTCCATATATTAGTTCATATCTTATAATGGTTTAATTAGTGGATTATATCATTTAAATAATGTGGTTTATAATACATGTGATATTGGGTATATATGAATTTTGTAAGAATACTTTCATATATGTGATGTTGAATATGTATATCCATCTTTAGTATCAATATATTATGTTATTAAAAATATACACATTTGAATTATTTTATGATTCCATATAATATTGGATAAAATAGGTATCATTATTGCTTATGGTGGTTTGATTAGCCCTTTATTGCCTTGAATGGTTGTTAGTAAATTATTTTAATTATTTACCATAATTTCATGAACTCATATATAATACCATACTACTAGAAGTAGAATAATGATGGTTTAAAACTATATTTTTATATGATCACTTTGAATGGAAACCTCAATGGTCATATAGAAATTATTACATGGATCTAGAAGTAGGGAAGACCAAAAATTATTGGGTCTTAAATGGATGAAATTAGAATAGATAAGGAAGTGATTGCTTGAAATTTTCAAGGAGTCATCAAAGGAATACCACCCACTATTAATTTATTTTGTTATATTCCAATTATATTGACATGCATGTAGTTGAGAAATCATTTTTACTTGAAATTTCTTATCGTAAAATCTTTTTTAATACATGTATTTTAATTTTATGTTTAGGTGAAAACTATTATTCTGTACACTACTATTATTTTTTATTATTGCATAATCTTCTATTTAATTAAATATAGAATTATACTTACATAAAATTATCTCTAATATATGTTTTTATCACTAACTATAATTCCATAGACGATTTTATATTTGGAGTCATATAAGAGGTCAGGTAGCACTCTAATGTGGTTAGTGTGAAAAATTCTGGGGTTTTACACATACATTAATGGATCTTGAATACTATAAAAATAATTTCAGTTAAGGTTTTTTAGATTTATTATTAATTTATTTTATTTCCAACATCTATTTGTGATTTAGGATTCATCTAGTTTATTTATTATATTTAAAAATAGAATATTTATTTCTATAGCACCCCAATATTTTATTATATATTTTTATTTAATTAAATACAATGGTTAATAATATTCTACACACATAAAACAAAACTAAAACAAGGAATAACATATCAAATGGTAATTTTTATGAAAATTAATATAATAATAATACAACTACTCTATAAAAATATATTTCTCAATAAACAGTTTCACATTTAGTGGATAAATAATTTATCTGATTTAATATTAAAAATGATAATTTTTTCTCGAATAATTTTTCAGTGTTTTATATTTCACTAAAATTTATTTAATATAACACTTTTAAGCTATTACAATATACAAAAAAATTTATTAGAAAAAATATATTATAAAGAGATAATTTATTTTAGAAACACTTAACACATTATTTTTCAAAAAAATAATTTTTTAAATTCAATATTTTCATTTAAATACAAAATATATAAATATAAAATTTTGATATTTATAAAAGGTTATTTTATATGAATTTATCATATCAAAATCATATTATGTTGATTTTTTTCAATTTTATGAAATGGTTGAGTTGTTTGAGAATAGTGGAAAATAAGGATTTTATAATTACTGCCATTTTATAAAACATTCAAAACGATTAAATAATTTTAATGTTCATGAAAATAATTTTATAGAAAAAGTATATATTAACAAATTAAAATATTTAATTATCTAATCTATAATAATTAAATTATAAAACCCATTGTTTTAATTTTTGGAAACTAATTTTATATGTTTCCCAATTAATTTCTTTCATATTCTTTTAACAATGTATCCCAGAGGTGGAATACGGTTATGGATTACATTTGAATCCAAATTTTGGTATCATTATATTTATAACACTGATTACAATCTTATGAGTATTACCAAATGGCCAACTTATAAGAGGGGGTGAATTTTTCTTTTAAAAACATAGATTAATAGTACTAAACTAAGAAAACACAAATCCTCTTTAAGAATTGTTATCAGACTGAGACCTCAGTCCAATTATCCTAATCACAGAATCCGAAATTGAAAATGGCTCAAGTAAATCAGAGTAAAAAATATTTTAATCGTGATGGATTTGATTAATAAGAGTATGTATCATAATTATATTTGATATGATAAAAAATAGAATCAAATAATTAATATGATGAATCACTTTCTATTAAATTGGAATCAGAATATAAAACTTGTAAACAACAATTAATACAATAACATACAAAAGAAATAATGAATTTTTGCCAATTAAAAACAATAACTTCTTTTAACCTTAAGTTTATGGTAGTCTATAACCCATACTCAAGGTATCCACTTTTTATACTTATAGAACTGTTGGATTTTCCTTTCCATGGAAATCCCTCAAAAATATGGTTGGAATAACTTTTCATTCTTATCTCAAGAATCCCTCAATATTATAATCGAATTTACTCTATCTACCTATACTAGATTGCCCTCAATTTTATGGGACATAGTCTATGTCTTCTTATCCCGGTAAACCCTCAGTCCTTATGATGATTATATGTATATTACAATGAAAAATTTCATATAGAGATATGCAAACAATTTTTCCTTATAACTAAAAAACTCTAAACATTTACAAAGACTAAGAAAAAGATGTTCCTAATATAAAATATCTAGAGATATCACAAAATGATAAAATGAAAATGAATCAATAAACTATGAGCTTCGAACAAATTAAATGACCTAGTATTTCGATTATTCCTTCAAAAAGTAATCTTGATCTCTCAACGATGGTATTTCTATAATTTGGTCGCAACAAATTACACAAGTGGCGCTTGATAGATCACAAATATCTTGCGTAACTAATTTTATGAAATCATGCTGGTTTATACTATTATATTGAAATATGTTTTTGTTACATTATAAACAAATATTTTGAATAAAATTATAAACTTAGTCAGCCTGATAGACTTACATATCAATTTCAATATGATAATCCTTAAAATTATGAGTTTGATGTTTATCAGTTCTATTATCAATCTAATTTTAAGAATTCATTAGTATGATAGATTATACAAAAAATCTAACACCTTATATAATAATGGTGAGTATGATGTCTTTCATACTCATAATCAATTTGATAATCGTAATGAAGAATATAAATTTTATTTTTGTAAATTATTAAAACTTATTGTAAGTATGGTAAAGGAATATTTTTTCTTGAAAAACATTATAAAACACTTCGGACATTAAAATTTATCAAATAAAATTTCAGAAAGATTTTTTTCTTTCAAAAAATAATGTAATTAAAATATAATAAGTAAAAATTAAAACTCAATAATATCCCCCTTTTTGAAAAAAACAGACCACTAAAAAAAGAAAAACAACATTGAAAATCCTATAGTCCTTTTTCCTTTAAGTACTATTTTTTCAAAGTTAAACCATAAGACCTTAACTCCCACTAAATTATAACTCTTATGAATACAATTTTGATATTATAGATTAATATAAAAGATGTTATTTAGAGATATTCTATCTTTATTAATTTCTCACCCTAAGTATCGTATTCTCCCAATTAATAAGATATTATCTCATTCATAACAAAATCTATAAATTTATGAAATTATCCCCTTCTATGTAAAAATAATATCCCATTAATATGTTAAACAAATAAAGGAGATATGTCTTGATTTTTCTAAAATTTTATAAAATATATGAAACAATATAATGAACTGTCTTATCATCTAAAAAAGAAAAATGAAGGAACATTATTAAAATTTTAATTGTAAAACATTCATAAAAATTGTATTTTGATGGAAAAGATAATAAATTAATATTTTATAAATAGTTAAAATGTTTTTCTAAAATGAGTAAAATGATAGTTCAACGAAATGTTCAATCATTCTTCCTAAGGGTTTTTAAAAAAGACAACATCTTCTTGATTTCTTTTTGGTCATAGTGTACCTTCTCTAGATTTTATTATTGAGTCTAAAGATTACCAGAAAATTATCTATAATTATTCCTCAAAATATTAATTTCATAGTCATAATATTTGAGTCAAGTCAACTCCAACTTTATATATCATATATTTTCTAACAGCATTTAATTACTCTATACAATTATAATTTGTATCCATAAAACCTTCAACCAACTTCACTTGATTTTCCAAATCATTTGAGAACTCATTCAAAGAATTGGATTTTTTATTCATGAACATATACACATCAACTAAATTATCATATTGTATTTTCAGATTGGAATTAGCTTGATGATAACATTCCACTATTTGATTAAAAAAACACTTATAAGTTTAAGATCTTTCTTAATGAATTTTAAATTCTACCATAATATGAATCACTGATTCTTCTAGATGTGATATGGATTCTGATTTATAACCTAGGGTATCATGAAATTTTTATACTTTTTCATAAATCATGTTAAAATATGCAATTTTCTTTCAATCCTTATCGAGACATGAACAACATAATCAAAACCATTCTAATAAATATTTCTTACTGAATCTGATTGATTGGGTTAAACACATGTAGTTTTTCTTCAGCATGTTCTACAATCATCATCATTAATTTTCCATTTATCATCTCTCTCAACTTCTTCTAATGGTTTATTATCCTCAAAAAGTTTTCTATCTCATCACCCATAATAGTTTAATTTTTCATCATCTTTAGTTTTTGAATTCTGATCATCTTGTATTTTCTTTGATGAGGATTCATCTTATTCAAATAATGATTATTCTTCTGATGAACATTCATATTTTTCATAATTATCTAACATATATAGTTGGTATGGAGATGGTGAATTTGATGAATATTTAGATATAGAATCATTAGATTTATTCCCTCTTTATCATTATGTTCATCTTCATATTGATCTTACTATTAATTATCTTCACGAGTCTCGTCCTCCTAATCAAATTATTATTAAAACACTTCATCAATTTTAGTATATTCTTATTCTACTTAAATACCATTATTTTTTTCAATATGATTTCAATCATTCTATTCTCCAATTTCTTTATCAAGTTGTTCATTGACCTACCTTTTTATTCTAAAATCCTCTTTTCTAGCTAGTTATATTTCTGATTGTTTTTCTTAAACAACATGTATGGATTCTTCAACAGGAACATTTAATCTTACGTTTTCAACCCCATATGGAACATCAACATGGATGACTGAGGTTTCTTGAAAATATAATCTATCTCATATAATCACATGATCAGTCAAACAAGGTTGATGATCAACATTCACAGAAGTGATATCAACACATTTTAAAATATTTTCACATATTTAAGCTCCTATAATCTTTTTATTTTTCTTTTCCTCTTTATTATTTATTTATTCTTCCAATATATCAAAAAATATTATTCTAAAATAATTTTCTTTATCTAGATTTTTTCCAAATTGATGGTCATATAGTTTTCTTTCATATTTATTATTCTTGCACTCATTGTAAATTTCCTCAAGAATATTATTTTGTTCAATTTCATTATATGGGTGGGAAGTATCTACATTCCTTTTATACTTAATCTCATCTGTATCTAGTTTTTGTAATAGCTCCACTTCCAAAGTAGTACCACCAACATTATCAAAACTTTTTAGTCTTTTTGAATCTTATATAAATCTCATCATATTCATCACATCTTCACTAATGAAAAAAATAATTGTTTTCATCGAAGTCAATTTTTTGGCCACTTTTACTCAAACAATTCATTGCATCTTCACTAATAACCAAATAATTCATATTATCGAAGTCAATTTTTTAACCACTATAAAACCTTTTATACATTCAACTACCATTTTTTATCAAATCTAGAAACATAATAATGTTGGACTTGATTATGTTTGTTTTGATGATTTAAATAGTGGGAGGAATTTATTTTAAAAGGCCGATATTTCTTCTACTCACCAAATATTCCAATATTAAATCATTCAGAAAATCTTAGGGTACCTCATCCCCCATTCCCTTGGAATGAGGTATCCATACATCCATAGGGTCACAACCTGATTTTCTAGTGTCATATGGGATATTTTTCTGATTTTATTGTAATGATAAAAGAATTTCTTATTCTTTCTACTTATTAAATGTAGCGGGCTTGTTAGGTAATTTCGGAGTAAGGTAAGAATATCTTCTACAAGGTATTCTAGTAATATCAAAACGTTTCTTACAGGAAAATTGACATCACTTTTTTATACATTGAAATATAATTTTTTTCCTTTCCATATTGCATGAAAATATTGAACGATTCATAGAACACATTTACAACATTAGGTTAGAAAAGATCAAAATCCCTATCTAGATTCTCAACCCACACAGATTCACAACCTTGGAATTCTATAATATTTTTCCAAGGTGAGCCATATTTCCTATAAAAACATCACTTTATTAACCATACTCTAAGGAAATAAATCTTTTCAAATCCCCATTTTGTGGCAGCAATGTTCTGTACTAAATCTAGTGAATTGGAAGAAAAGTAAGCATTTTTTTACTATAAAATAATAAGGTTTTAGCATCATGGGGAAAACTCCTTAGAAACCAATGTAGGATAGAGGGGGTCCCTATTTATATATTCACTTAATTATTTGTTTTTATTCCTTAAAGAAAATTTATGGTTGGTATTTAATCCAAAATTGATCTCACAGTTGTCATTAATATAAATATTGTTTTAATGGATTTTAATCTCTTAGTGTTGTTGGATCATTTATCACATTGAGGATGAATTGGATTAGTAATATTTTTTTAAAATGATGTTTTATAAAACTAGATGTTTATCAAAAAAATTATAAACTATTCACATTGATATAGTGAAAAAAACATAAAAGTATAGATAAGTACCATTTGGATTGAAGAGTTTCATCGATATGAATGACATGTTTCCTTGTTTTTGGTATGCTAAAGTAGTTAGGATTGTATTGATTATGGAATACAAAGTAAATTTAACAAAAAAATTATAATGCCTGTTTTTCAAAATTAAACTTTATATGATATTTTTTATTTATAAAACTAAATATTATATTTTGAAATCAAAATTTTGATAGTTTTGTTACAGAAACAAAATGATATATTTTCTGAAAAAATTAATAAAATATTACAATAAAAATTGATTACGAATAATTTAAATCCAAAAATTTGTTAACAAAATATTGAGTCCATAAATGTTCATCACATTTCAATAAGAAAATAATCATTTTGAAATTTATGAGTCAAAAAAAAAATATTAAATGGGAGTCCAGAAACCACATTACGTTAAAAGTTTTATAATTTTTTTTTGAAAACCAAAAAACATTATACTCACCCTATGAAAAAGGTTAACATAATTTAAAAATATAGGTAAAAAATAAGTAGATGTAAATGATTTATTTTCATTGAACATTCCTAAATTTTGATTAATTTATTCAAATCTATCAAACAGTAGAGGTTTTTCAAAAAATATCAACAATTTGTTCTTATATTCCAATAAATTCTAAAATGATATCTCCTTTAAGAGTATAATCGTAAAATAAA
Source organism: Viscum album (assembly GCA_963277665.1). Lineage (NCBI taxonomy): Eukaryota > Viridiplantae > Streptophyta > Magnoliopsida > Santalales > Viscaceae > Viscum > Viscum album. Next base: position 1,953,292,194 of record OY728127.1, on the reverse strand, counting down.
TGGTTTATTATATATATGTTCATTGAATGTGAGTGATGTTTCGGGTTTTTTCTTTTTTCAATGGAACATTTATTATCATAATGTATTTTAGTTTTAGAAAAAATATAGCCAATGTTAGTGAGTGTATGCTACATCCCCAACACTTTAGCACAACAACTTCCAACTACCACATACTCAGTTTTAGTAGTTTAAAATTCTATGGAATTTTTTTACAGGGCCATGAAACTAAGTAATTTATTATGAAATGAAGAGTTGTATATTTTCATTTCATATCCATTCTACACCAACCAAATCCATCATCTGAGAACTTTTTAATTCAAAAAATTCCCAATGAATTGAAAAGTGATAAATCTATATTTCCCATAAGATAATGAAAATTTTGTTTTACATATTTAAAAGGGGATTATTTTGTATTTTACTGACATCTTGAACATAAAAATAATGAAAACATTAAATTTTTTCAACTATAATTTAAATAAAGTAAGTTTCATGTCGTACCTCAAATATTTTTTTGATCAACTGGTTTCCTAGCCCCATCATAGTCATGGGTATTGGAAGTACGAAAATAAGTACAAATATATTTAGTATTATTATATCCAAGAAAAATTAAGAACATTTTTTATATACTTATGCTGTGATATAAAATTACTTCTAGTTTTTGTGTGATTTTTAAATCAAGAAAATATCTTATCTCACCCATCACACACATCTCAACATCATATTTCATAAGATCCAATAATTTATCTATTAAGGATTGTTTAGATGATCTGAATATAGTTTCATCTACATAAATTTTTACAATCGTAATATTTTAATTTACTTCCTTTATAAAAAGTGAGGGATCCATAGATCATTTAACAAAATTGATCACTAACAAAAATCTAGTTAACCTGTCATACCTAGATCTCAGGTACTATTTAACTCTATATAAATATTTTTTAGTTTTAAAAACATATTTAGTATGTTTTTAAAACTAAAAAAATATGTGTTTCATGGCCTAAACTTATTCTTAAAAATATCGATTAAGAAAATAACACTTCACATCCACTTCAAAAATGTTGAAATAAAAGAATGATTTAAGGTTAAATGTATTCAGATATATTCAAGTATATCTACAAGTGTATAGGTTCATCATATCTGATTAATACTTTTAAATTACATCCATTATAAAAAATTATATATTTATTTCTAAATATTATTAAATTTTCATCACACTTATTCAGAAAAAAAACAATTTTACTCTAATTATATAAGTTTATCAATCTAGTTCAACTGATGTCCATAATTTTTTTTCTTAAATTCATTGAGTTCAACCTGCATTTAATTAATCTAATCAATATAATCTAAATCTTCATTGTAATTTATAGGTCAATATTCTGATAAGAACAACATATATTCAATTTAATTCCTTAAAGAACTTCTAGTCCAAACAGGTTGATCAATATCACTGATGATACTCTCCCTTGGATGATTCATAAGAAACAACAGACTTTATGGGATTTATAAATTATATTATTCACCAAAAGGAAGAATAGATTAAAAAGTAATAACTTAAAAAACTATTTCCTGAGTTATTTATTTATGAATGTATCCTTATACTAAAGGTTGAAAATCTATAATAGAAATATTATTTGAGGATGTTTTTTGAAAATAAAAGTGTTTGTTTCATCAAAGTAAAGATGCATTATTTCTTCAACATTATTAAAATTTTTGTTAAAAAATAAATAAACCATGTAAGTAGTGGAATAACGTAAAAATATTCCTTCATCATATTTGGGTGAGAATTTCTCTAAATTATCATTAGGATTGAGGAAAAATACATTGACACTAAAAAGTCCAATGTAATATAATTTTGGTTTTCTACTTATCCAAAACTCATAAGTACATTTGTTAGGAAAATGTCTAATTAGAACTTCTTTTATAGTATAGTAGTTAGTACTAACAACTTTATCCCAAAAAAATAGAAGTTGAGTATTCAATCAGCCTGGTTCTAGTTATTTATTTAAAAGTTATATTTCTTCATTCACGTACACCATTTCTTTTGGTGTTTTTTAGGAGTTGAAAAGTTATTTTCTATACCATTAATACTAAAGAAATTCAAAATCACAATTTTGAAATTCTCCACCATGATCACTACAAATAGTTATCAATGGAATGTTTTTCTCATTCTTAACCCGGACTAATTTCTTTTAAAAATAACTAAAGGATTCAGATTTCATTATCAGAAAATAATTCCATAAGTTTCAAGTGTAATCCTAAATAAGGACACATAAATAGTAGGTTCCACCAATACTTCTTGTTTTTTAACCAAATAAGTCCATATTCAGTAATTTTAAGTAGCAGAAGATGAGACTTCACTAATTTATTTTAATCTTGACTTATGTTTCTTACCATATTTACAAGGTTCAATGACTTCTGAAGTATCAAATCTATGTTCTTGGTAGATCCATAACATGTATTTTCATAGTCATCTTAGATATATTTCTAAGGATACAATGTCCTAACCATTTATTCCATAAACAATATTGATCTTCCATTTCACTATGGCATGTAGATTCTTCTCTAATGTGGTCTTCTATGTAATATGTTTAAATATTTTCATGATTATTAGTAAAAATAATAAATTCATCCTTGAAACTATGTAAAATATATTTATCATTAATAATGTTAAAAAGGTAACCATAATCACATAATTGACTTATTCTAATAATTTTTTCTTAATACCATCATCAAATGTAATTTTTGAAATAAGAGTTTTACCATGAAGAACAATGTTACCTATTCTGATAATCTATCCTTTAGCATTATCTCTAAATGGTACCTTACAACCTTTCATCTCGAAATTATTCTTGAAAACGTTTTTTTTCTACTCATATTTCTGGAACTCCCACTATCCAAGTATTGTATATTCTGGTTCTCGGTATTACCTTTATTTCGGATAAAAAAAGATTGTACTATCGGAAACCAAACCTTCTTGGGTCCTCTAACCTTATAAAAGAAAACTTTGTAATCCAAATTTATTTTGAAAATAGTATTTTCAAAAACCTTGTGATTGAACATTATAAAGTGAAAATTTATTCTTCCTATGACCTAGAGTTTGAAACATAGTTCAAATTGGTAAATTGTTTGGAGACAATAAATTTTTACTAATTTTGGGTTTCTTATAGGCAAAACACATACCATAACTATTTTTATGGAAATTTTTTTTTATAAATTTTATTAATATTTTCTCTACTAGTGCTATTGTTAGATTAATGTTTATTCAAAGAATAAATTTCATACTTTAGTTTTACAACTAGATTTTAATCCATATATGTAATAGTTTTATAACTAATTTTTGTTTCTAAAAAATATTTCTACACACATCAAAATATTTATTTAATTAAAAGATATAAGTTTAAATGTATAAAAAAAGAAAGATTTAATCAAACAAGCACAAAAAATGGGCCAAGATCAGGGGTTCTAAAATACTCAATTCTGAGACTGTCTCTTATAACAATAATAACACACTCCTTGGGTACTATCCCATGTTGTAGAAAGGAAAAAAATCATCATCCTGAATTTACCTTAATGCAAGGTAGTTGTCCACCTTGTTACCCTCCATCCATATATGATGTGATCTTATCCTCCTATCAGTGAGAATCTTGCATTACCAAATAAGATAATAAATGTTCCATTGAGTTGATTTATGATCTTTAAGTGTGTTGTAAATAATCTTATAGTCAGTTTTAATATCATAGTGAGAAATTCATGTAGACAAATAGTATTTAAGCCCTTTGAGAATCACCCAAGCCTCCACCTATAGACAATATCCTCTTGTAAATATTTCATGTAAGTTGCGACCACACATCCTATTGAGTTTTATATAATCCCTCTATCTCCATAGTCTCCATAACACAAGATCCATCAGTGTTTAGTTTCAAACCTTAAATAGGGGGTTTTTAGTAGATCCATAGACCTAGGATTTTAATTATATTACAATATTTATGAAGGTATTTTTAATGTATCACATATGTCATCTAGGGAGGCACTTACCAATTTTTTATGAGTACTCCCAGATCATATATCATCCACTTTTAAATGTAAACCTATCCCACCGTTGTGAAAGAAATCCCTTCATGGTGTTCTTTCATTCTTTCCTTCCAAATACACTAGAAACTCAAAGAAACAATTATAGATCTCACCTTCTTATTCATGGTATTGGTTCCCACTACATGGAACCATATTTGAAGAAAGGTATCTAAAAACATTATCGGGAGGAGTAAAGCCTTTGATTTTTTCCAATGTTTCTCAAACAAAATTAGCTAATTCACTCACATAAAAGAGATAAGAGGTCGACTCAATGCTTGGGTGTAGGAAGCATGAACATTTAGAAATGATGTTGAACCCTTTCCTTCATATCTCCTTGTCTATGAAAATGTTGTGGTGATGAAGCCACAAAAGGAAAAAATTACTTTGGTGAAATATCATTGCACCAGAGGAGTTCCCCCCACGTATCGAAAACATGAGAATCCTAGAGTAAAAATCTATAAGCCTTGACTAAGAAGGAACTAGAAGAGGATTCCTTGGAAGTGAACCTCTATGATTCATCCAAGTGGTTGATAAGATAGATGAAATCCTTCATATATTTGTTAAAGACTACCTGAATAATGGTATGATGGTCACTAGCCTATTTGAAGGTGATATCAGTATCTATACAACTAGGAAATCCAATAGTACCACCCGACCTATTATCCTACCAGAATCTAATATCTCTATTACCGATGATCCAACATGCATGTTATATGAGATGGGGAATATAGATTTAAACTATTTTACATATAAAGGATATATTTTTATTCATATTTTCCAAGTGTTTCATGTATTTATCCATAATTAACTTTTCCCACAATTTCTTCCATTTTCAAAACACCTAGGCCAGACTTGGATGTAGGAAGTTCATCATATCAGAGTCCCTTCACAACCTAATACCACCCTCATCCGTAGGTAGAACCATTCTTGACTAGGTGGCCCAGTGATACCTACTATACGAATGGGAGTCCCAAATCAAGTAGTTCATCAGAATCTCAAAATATCATATGATAAACATCTTCACCCATTGAACCATGCGAACATTCATGGAGTTCAATGTAGTAATGTTTTTAACAAGCATGATCCTCCCTATGAAAGACTGTAAATGATTCATCCCATTATTAATACGAGAATAAATCCTACCCATAACCTTTTCCAGATGTGTGATATGAAGCCTCCCCGATATGATGGGAGTACTTAAGTAGTCCATGGGTAAGGTTCAAATGTGGATGCCCAAGATGGATTCAATGTAGTCTTCCTATATCACTAAGAAATTCCTTGAGATATTGATGCTATTTTTATCCCAATTAATGAGTTTCTTGCTGACCATATCATCTACATACATGAGGTGGTAAAAACTCTAGAAGTGATATCATCAATGGAAATATATAATGGAAACATCATTCATTTTTTTGATTAGTCTACACAGAGAATACTAGTTCAAGATGAAAAAACTCAATGATGGTGGATCTCCTTGTCTAAGACTGTATATAAATTAAACAAATCCCATTCTCACTTTATCCATATCAACCCTGATAGAAATTTTTGAGCCATAATATTTCTTATATATGTCTTCAATCATCTCTTGTGCATGCCATATTTCAACTCAGATGGTCCTAGCTCTCACAAATCCATTTTGATCCATGGAGACCATGGTTTAATGATGTTTCTCTATTAACATAATAAAAACAATATATATAACATTATAATAAATGTTTCAAATAATTATAGGCCTATACTACTTGAGAAAAGATGGATCACTGACTTTAGGAATGAGGAAAAGGGTTCTTTCACTAGCCACCCAAGGGAGTCCTCCAAAATGAAATTATTCTTGTGTTCCCTCAATAAAATTTCCCTTTACAGTGTTCTAACAGGCCACATAGAAGGATATGGGAGAACCATCTCCTCTAGGAGGGATCATTGTATTGATTCCTAATAGCACCTCCCATAACTTCTTACCCTTAGGAATAACTTCTAATATATTATATTTGTCCTCCGACACTATCCTATAAATATTATCAATGATAGGGTAATTCCTTCTTAGGTACCCACCCCGCATTGAAGGGTTAATGCCATTATGAAGAGATTTAAAAGGCATTCATCCAAAGCACATATTGATTGAATGTTTATAAAAAAATACATATGTGAGGAGGATATTATTTTTCCTTATAAAGCTCATTTCAATAATGTAGGAATGAAAATAACAATAGTTTCAATATCAAAATTGAACCCAAAGAGATCATGATTGATCCATTGACAAGTTCTCTTGCATGGGAATCATGTCCTCGAAAAGGATCTTCTTATGAGTATGTACCTAAAAAGATCTTTATTACATTTATATTCAAGCCTTGACTCGATCTACTAAGTGCACTTCTTTAAATATTCTAGCTATTACTGCAAGGGAGAATTCCTACTACTCTGGGATTGTAAATTATCTTATAGTTGGTGTAACTTATTATGAAAACATGTCTAGTAGTTACGTTGAATAGGTTTAATCTTCAAGGTTATAACCTCCTAATAGAAACTGGGATACAAAGTCCAACTACAAGAGAAACCAAATTACTTCCTCCCCTCATCATGGAAATCCATGCTGAATATGAGTAATAGAAATATCAGATTGGGTGCATAAAAGTTGGCTGATCAAAGCCTTCCTATAAGGGAAAATTTTTGTGAGCTTGGAAAAGCACAAAAAAGGAAACACCAGGTCCATCTCATATCATTCATCTTGTTACATCAAGTGTATTTTCCCCCATTTAATCCATATCCATAAGACCATTACGAGAAATTATGAAGGAGAAGTCCTACCCAAACTACCTACAAAAGGTACCACCACTTTTCTTTTTGGAAGGATGAATATTGGAGTCAAAGTCACATCCCAAAAACCACACCAAGGACCCATGTTCAAACAAAATAAGATTTTCACAAAGAAAATCTCTATTATAAGGATATCATTTTTCATAAAATAAGAATACATAAATGTGATTCCTTCCCGAAGATATCTTGGACGTTAGGTGTTGATAAGAAACATATATCTATTCAACTGAGAGAAATGGGTTCAATAATAGCCACACATGTTGGTTACTCGGATGACCAGGCATAAAAAGATGAAAAACCATTCTCATTGAATAAATTGTGATCATGGTGACTTTTTTTAGGCTCTAAGATTTCTAATAATGAAATATTATTGTTGAAAACCACGCAAAATATATAATTTTTTTTCACTCGTGCTCATATACCATTGGATTTCCAAAACCTGATTATTAACATTTAGTTTTTTGGAACCTTTTATTTGAGCCATATGTTGAATGATTGATTTGGTGGATGACTAAGCCTTGATCATGATTGTGTTTCAAACAGGTTTATACATGATAAATCACAAGAGAGTCAGAGCGTGGAGTATAGATGAGGGTTTTCATCTCCTTATCTTGCATAGAGAAATCAACAAGGATGGTGAATCAGTTATATTAAGGAATTATAAAATATCCTGATGATCATGGGTCCATCAATACATAAGAATGTGGGGGTAGGGTTGTCATATGTTTTCCTTAGGTTTTGTAGGGACCCATGATGATCCTTGGGGGAGGAATCTCTAATAAAGGATAGGAAGGCTTGAAAATAATTAGGGGAAGGATTGAGAGGTAGAGAGGTGGAGAAGGCTTGAATGATCTGTTATTTCCTTTTCAAACATTTATCCTTCAATCAGAATTATCATATTATTCCTTATCATTTTTATGTTTTGAAAAATTTTGAAATTATAATTTTATAGTAATTTAAAAAATGAGAAACTCTATCCTAAGAAGGTAATGTATTATCTTATAATGAGGAATATTCTTCATTTGAGGATTTATAATTTTTATCATCATGATTGTTTGATCTAAAAGACATATTGTTGAGGTATTATGATATGTTTACATTGTCCATAAATCATAGATTTTGAAATTACACATTAATGAAATGACTAAGTTCCATTTTTTAGAACTTTTTTTATACGATGAAATGTCTGAGGAATTACCACCAATGGAACTCCAAGTGTTAGTATCTTTCCAAAAATTATTTCCTTTGGTTTTGTAATACATTTTATTATTCTATTTATAATTATTATCATTCTTGAATTTATTCTTCACTCTTGGACAGTCTGGTCTAATGTTTCCATCTTTCTAACACTCAAAATATGTGACTTCATCTTTATTGTCACTTCAATCATTAAGATATTTTATATAAAGATACTGAAAATCTGTCTTTATTAATATCTTATTCATCATTATGGTGATGTTTTCTATATAATTATTATAATTTTCAGAAGTACTAGAATCGGATCGAACAACCACTTTCTTCTTTATTGAGGAATTGAGAACATTTTCTGTTGATTGTACATTTTAGGTAATGTGGATGTTGTAGTAAAGGAAACACTGCCATTTTTCTTCTTTGGTTTCACATAATCTCTCATTAATCATCCTTCATACTGTATAATAATTCCAATAATATCATACATGGTATGATTTTATAAATTCTATTTTTCATCAACAGTTCTCTTAGACTCCCAAAAATTGGGAATAATATCAATAATTTTCTCAATAAGGATTTCATGAATAATACTTTTTTTAAATAGATTGTAAAATATTTATAATGGTTATAAATATTTAGTGAATCTAAATAGTATATTATATAGGAAGAAAATTAATTTCTTGATAGACAACTCTTAACATATCTCTTTTTATTTATACCACCTTAGAAGTTGAAAAATGTGTTGCCTCATGATTTTTCTAATTATTGTTAGAAGCTCCACAATAAGATGTATGCCAACATATTATTATTCCCATTGAACATAAAAAAGAATTTCTAACTCTTTAATTAAAATTATATTTCTATTTTTCTTGATTTGTAAAGGTATTAACATCCTTATCATGAATATTATAATTTCTGATAACCATAAAAAAATTTCCACCCTTCTGTGTTATTAACAAATTTATCATCTTATCCCTATAATATTCATAGTCATCACCATTAAAACTAGACAACCTATTGAGATTAATATTTTATATTGTACTAAAATTCATTCTTTCAGTTTTTAAAAGTAATACAAATTACTATTTACACAAGTACAAGTTAATTTAAAAAAATTATAAACAAATAGTATATTGAAAACATAAAAAAAATGAAATATTAAAGAAGTAAAAAATACATCATGTATATGAGCAGTGTAATCCTTCTATGATATAATTTTTTGATCAATATATCTATCATACTTTTTAGTATCATAAGAGTACGGAAATATGGCTAACATATAAGAGGGGGTGAATTGAAATATTAAAAAACGAAGTATAAATTTAATAATCTAAACAAACCCAAGTCCAATTTAAGTATTATTATCGATCTTTTCCCTTAGTAAAATGACCATAATCAATGAATTATAACAATAAAATGGTAGTATTAAATGATAGTTAAAATGATCATAATTATGATGGATCTAATTGATCATAATATGTATTGTAATCAAAGACAATACAATAAAAAAACAGAATTGAAAGATGGATGTGATTAATCACTTTCTATTAAATGTGATATAGAATATAAAACATGTAAACAAAAATTATTCAGATAAAATAAAAAATAAAGAATTAAGTTCAAAATATTAAAAAGAATAACCTCCATTAACATTAAGATTAAGGTAGTATATAACACCGAATTAAGGTATCCACAAATTTTAACTTATAGAAAAGTGTGTCTTTCCTTACTAAGGAAGTACCTCGATATGAGGATTATAATATCTTTATCTTACTATAACAGTAATCCCTATATATGAATATTGTATTTACTCATTCTACATATCCCTAATATCCCTCAATCTGATTCATTGCAATCTCCATCTTCCTATCTCACGAAGCCCTTGATAGTTATGATGGTTGGAAGAAGTTTATAATGCAAATCATAGAAAAAAGACTACCTGAAAAGGTTTAAATATAACAAAAAAACTCTAAAAAATACAAATAATAATAAATGTTTTCCATTATATGAAATATCTAAGGATCTCACAAAATAAGAAAATTAAAATGAACCAATATGGAATCAACTTCAAACTCATTGAATGACCTGGTATTTATAGGAATCCTTCCCACTGTCATCTTGATATCCAATAGTCATATTTATCTATGTTTGTCACAACAACATGGAAACATAGAAGATGACATCTCATTATGATATGGAATAAATAATTGTTTTACATTGTATTTGTTTACAACATTATAGTGCAATAAGTTCTCCTTACATTAGAAACAAGTCTTTCGAATACAATTATAAATATAGTCAGTCCAATGGAATTATTTAGAAATTTCATTACAATAATTCTTATGGGTACTATTATTATGTTTATCAGTACCATTATCATATAAATGTCTATGAATTTTTTAGTACAATAGATAAAACGGAAATTCTAACACCTAATCAGATAATAAAGAGTATGAGGTATATCGTACTCATACACATTACTATGATAGTAATGAATAATGTAAAATTTATTTATTTGTAATTAATTAGAACTTATTCAATGTATATCAATATAATTTTTTACTATGAAAACATTATAAAACAATTTGGACTGAAAAATCTTGTAAAATATATTTTTTAGAGAGCTTCTCATATTTTCTAAACTAAAGGAATGAAAAAGTAAGAAGTAAAACTTATAACTCAAAACACATATCAATTTTTTATTCAATGATAAATAAATTATTTTCATATAAATTATAAAAATTGGTCACACTATCATAATCAGAATTATTAATCAAAAAAATAAAATTTTCAAAAAATGGTTTTTATAGGATATTTTCTCTAACTTTAAAAGCAATTTTAATGATACATACGAATTTTATTTTAACAAATGAATTTATTATTTTTTTAAAAAATTTGTGAATCAGGTAATAAGTTTAATTTTATATTTAGGCATTAAATTTTAATTACATCGGTAAAAATTATTTATGTTGGTAGAAAAAAATGGTAAAAGTGAAAATGAGATTTGAAAATTATGTAAAAACATGGCTATAACATCAAGAAAAATAAATTGATGAGGCCTTATAGACCATAATACCTATAAAAAACTCATGTTTTCCACTATTTTTTTTATTTTACAAAAAAAATAGTGACTATTTATAAATATACCACTCCTATCACATATAAAATGATCTATCACGACCACAATTCTCTTCACTCCCCAGGATAATTTTATTTGAAAAATATTAACCCAAATATCTCTTGAAAAACCTCTCAACTTTTTATAGGTTCTTATCAGATGAATATACCACATATAAAATAATTAATAACATATTCAAATGAAAACATCCATGGATCAAGGTGAAATTATCAATTCCTCCTTTTTCATTCCTTTTCCATTCATTTTATTTCTACCTCCTCAGAATATAATCTATTCATTTAAAATTATTAAATCATTATCATAAGAATAACTCCTCTATATTTTCTGAAATATTATTTTTTTAAATAAATTAATTTATTTTTATATTTGTTTTCTTGCATGAAACATTAAGATTATATATTTTTTACGTGATACACTGAGTTTATCTTGTGTAATATACAACATTGAGTGTAACTTATGATACATGTTACATAGAGTTTAAATAAACCATAACATACCATTGAAATATTATTATAAAACAAGATTGGTATAAATTAACTATATGAATGGATGGTATAAATAAGATAAAACAAATAATTAAAATATGTGGTATATACATGTATATAAAATAAATTCCATGGGGCCCAATTATTTATCAATGAAAATAAAAACATTTTTCAAATAAAGGAAATAATTTTCAGAAATTCTACTTCAATGCACAAAAACATGTTTTTCCTTAATAAGATAAAAATAAATGTGGGTATATTATTTATATGAAATATATATATTATATATTAAATAAAAAATAACATTCATCTTCTGTTTTCTTTATATAAGATAAAAAATGAATCCAACTTCACGCTTAAAAATTATATTTATCTAAAAATATATTTTCTCATCTCATTGCATAGTCAATTTAAAACTATTTTTCTAATGTTTTAGAAAATTTATTTGAATAAAAAATTATTTTTTAAATATTAATTATAAAATTTTCTTTGGGTGCATTTTATATAATTTTTTTAGAAAGATTATTTTTTTGATAAATAGTGGAAAATACTAAATTTTAATTGAAAATTGTATATTCATTTAGATTAATTATAAAGTAAAATTACATTATTACATGGTTTTAAATTAAATTTATTAAAATTATATTTCTATTAATAAAATTTATTTCATTTTATTGTTTTTTATATTTAATATTGATATTAAAACCTTGTAAACTATTTAATATTTTCTCTTTAAAACCCCATTTTATTATCACGTAAATGGAAGGAATATTAAATTAAAATTTTAAAATTATTTGAATTGAATTTGGATAAATATATTCCATATTTTGAATAATAAAAATTTGATAAGAATTTTTCACCATAATAAACTTATATATAATCTATTTTATGATAATATTTTGACCCTATAACTTTTAAATCCCCATAAAACTACATTTATGGTTATTTTGGTATGTGAAAAATGTGTTTAGAATTTTTTCTCTTAAAAATTTACAATTTTTCCACATTCCTCACTTATAAAAGTATAAATGTTGTCCTATCCTTATCACACAATAAACCCAATTTATATTCCCCAATAACAGCGTAAATAACTTTAAAAGTTAAATAATATAATAAAATAAACATTAGTTTTTTCATAAATAATATCTAGGTAGGATTTTGGTGTAAACCAAAGAAGATTACTTGAAGAAGAGGTGGCTTTCTTCAATGAGTATTTTTATTTTATTTACTACTCATCCTCGTTAAATAATTATTAAAAAATAATTAAATAATATCCTTAGTATCTTTTATATACCTATATGTTTTAATTTTATTGTAATGATCTTAAAAAATTTCCACTTCTATAAAATGGGTAACAAAATCACAATTCCTGTGTATGGTAGACTATTCTATCGCAAGCCAATATCCTTTATTTTTCTATTACCACCTATCTCACATGGTTATTATGATGGATCTAAATTATATATGTTTTTATTTATAACATAAAAATACAACTTTATTCCTTATATAATATATACTTATTTGATTTTAATTCCATAGGGGATATGATAATGACGCTTGTGTTTATAGTGGACTACTGCCTCACAAAGCGATGTGATACGTTTATCAATAACCCTTTACATGAATGATAATAATGATGAATTTAATGTATATATGTTATATAAATTAAATAATTGTGATATTAATGAAATATTTATCATTCGTAAATGATAATATATCATTTTATTGATTATATTTTCAGTTAGTGAAATATGATAATGTTATTTCTGTATGTGTGGACTACTACATTCATAATGCAATGTACCCATCTCCTTTCATTAAGCCACCCCATGGGATATTTTATAGGTCTAATTAAAGTAATAATATTTTATTTAATATATTTTTATCATTATTTAAAGGTAAGATTTTACATATCTGCTTTCTATAATGATCTTTGAAAAATGGAATGGTCACACAAGAATAAGAATGACCGGCTATCTCTTTGATCGTAACACACTTTATTTCTCAAAAACATTATTACTTATTAGAATTAAAATTATTTTTTATCTATAAATATTATAATTATATCATGATTATTATTCGGGATATTATGATACCATGATCAAATTATGCGGACCGAAATCAAAAAATCTAAATATATGTGAAAACAGGTTGTTATTACCCTGAACATGATTTTAACAAGAATTTTTACTAAATGGGTAATAAATTATCATAAGTAAATGTAATATGGTATTAAATATATAATTATGTTTCTATAATAAACTTATAATGTTCATATATTTATTATATAGGAGGTTTGATCATGTACGAATTATGTTGTGACTTAAGATAGGGGATTTCAAGTATCCCTTTTATTTTTTTGAGTCATATAAAAATTTAATGATCATTTATTTTGTGTGGTCTGTATACTTAAACATTGACATGTTATATTTTGATTATCCTACATTTCATGATATTTAATTTTTCATTCAATTTTATGATATTTGTGGACATACGATTCAAATGGATACAAAAGAGGTAAGGTAGTTTCTTTTCACATTGTAAGTCCTTTAAGACAAACCAAATTCACCACCTACTTATTTTATGTCATTTGTATTCGGCACAATTACTTATTTTATGATTAATTTAATTTAATGTATTTTGGTTTATGTATCCATTTTAGGACATGTATTTTAGGTGGTTAATGGTTTAAAAGTTACAAAAGTGGTCATGGTTTTTTGCCTCAATTTTCTATCTTTAGTACATATGGTATATTATTCACCTATCATATTTTATGATCTCTATGAACAAACCCATTGAAATATAATATATTTAAGTTATTTAATTTCATTTTACTCTATGTTTCATTCAATTTTGTTCTTTTATGGGCATATGATTCAATGCTACAAAAGTGGTAATGGTTTGATGATTCAATGACATCATTTATTGGGATAGTTTATGATTATGAATCCAATTACAAGATATTTCATTTCATATATCATTAATTCTCATGAATTTTTAAATTTTTTGATTATTTTATTTGAATACGTTTTTCCCTTCATTTTCTTCTCTTTATGTGCTCAATATTTCGAAATAATGTTTTCATGAAAAAATCATTATTTTAGCCTTTGATCAAAATCCATTTTTCATCAAAAACCATATCTTCTAAAAATGATTTCAAAAATTGATGTTAAAATTAAATAAAATGTTTTATTAAAGACATTTTAACATTATTTTTAATTTTTTCAAGAATAATACAATTAATAATCCTTTTTTCTCAATTAATGATTGTTTATCCTTTATAAAAAATGTGAAGGGAAATTTTATTTTAATGTTTCTGAAATGAATGAAATTTTCCATCAACAGGAAACAAAATTCATTAATTATTACTTTATAAGTTGTTATGGTTTTTTTCAAAGAATCAAATATTCAAAAAAATATGATTTTATTTAAAAAAATATAATTTTAAAATAAAAGTTATTTTCATCAAGAATTGTTCATTGTGACCATTCAAAGTTATTCTCCATCCAAGATGATATCCCTTCATGTAAATAATTATTTGGTGGTATATGAACCAAGGATTCCATTACAATTATTTCCATGAATGTTTTATCATGAAAATATATTTAAGATACCAATTTCTATTCCATGGGAAATACCACGAAAAAATTCATATGAAACCCACTTCCTTTTAAATAGTATATTCTCTAATGAAATGAATTCAAAAACTATCACTTCTCTATAGTTTATGATGTAATTAAATGTTTACCAAACCCATTTCAATTAATTTGAAAGATATGATTGATGTTATATTATATTTTACCACACATAAATATAATTTTCATTATGTGATAATTCTGACCTATATTTCACCCCAATGCATTGGGTAAATATAAATAACTCATGATTAAATATCTTTTGGATGAAAATTATTACATATTTTCAATGTATTGTTTATACCTGATTACAAATTCACAATATTATGCATGATCCTTATCACATACTCCCTAGGTTATGCGTGAACCTTATTTAATGTTCATATAGTTAGGAATTGACATATCCATTATGTAAATAATGTTATGATTAGACCTTATTGAATGTATAAAATTTAATTTGATAGACTGGATTAATTTCCTTAAATTAATTAGTGAACCTCTATCTATTTATTAATGTTCTCAATGTTATAAGATGGTGTGTATTCCAAAAATCTATGTATTTTTCCAATGTTATTGTCATAGGGATCATTTTATTTCATTACATTGTGATTCATGTCTTATTAAAATATAATCTTTATTCCTTGACCCAATATTATGATCTTTGATATGCAGTGCATGGTCTTCTAATTTTATTCTCATGATCTCATACACTTTTTCTTATTCTTACAAATCTCCCTTGTTTACCCTTACCGGCTATTTGTTCCCACACTTTTATTTTTACCTTTCCACTAATTATGAACAATATTTTTAGTATGGTATTTTATTGAAGAGTACTATAGGGGTGATTTTTAATAGATATGTTGAATATATTTCACCAGTTTAAAATTTTGTGTACCTAGACTCAAAAGTAAGTAAACTATTATTGTACCTATACATTTGTTTGAGTAATATATTGATTATTCATATTAAGATATGTAATATATATATATATATATATGAGAATAATGGGTCTATATAGTTGTTATTAGAGGATTGTTTTTGGTAAAAATTAGAATCTATAATGAGAAATCATTAATGAGATCCGTTGGGATGTTTATAATGATATTTCTAGGGATGTCCCTAAGGATAAGGCTAAGGACTATTCAATGTATAGAAACTATCCCAATACATTGGTAAAGTATTGAGCATGTGGTTTCTATGAAATTATATAACTCTCTAGATACTAAATGTGGGTGTGGATCAGGAACCGAGGTTCCTAGGGGTAACAAATATGAAAAAAGGAATATTTTGATGGACTCCATCATGACCCGGTTCTTGAAAAGAGGCCTTCCTACACACCTAGTTTGACACTCCTATGGGATAAACTTTGGAAAATTACAATATCTATATAAACAACTATGAAAGATTTAAAAACATGATTACTAGAAATGGACTAGGATAAACCAATGTAGTCATATATTAAAGATAATCATCCATGATTTAGACATCCTATAAATTATTTTTTATGATTATGTCATTTTAAACTATGATTAGTTTTTTATCACACTATTCTTTTTTGTATTAGTAAATGTTTGGATCTATAAGGAATTATGTTAACATTTGAATCTGATAGACATTTTACTGACTGTGAGAAACCAAATTATATGAATAATGGAAATAAATATATTTTTATTATTCCTAATCAACTATTGTGTAGTATAATTAATTACATGAACTCAGTGAGATTACTAAGAGGTAAAATAAGTGGAAGAATGAATTTTATCAAATTAGATGTGGAAAATAACATAGAGAAAAGAAGATTTAGCATCCTACATGTCAACATGGTTGGAACAAGAACCTGGATGAATATCTAAAAAGGTGGGGAAGATTTTGTCTATGTGTAAAAGATGGTTTTTGAGTAAAACATATTGAGGAGTTCATTGTCTTTTGTTTGGGGAACATTAGAATTATACAACTCAATGATCTGACCAAAGATTTATCTTCTATACCGATGAATATCTTATTACATTACAACCATTGAAGTAGAATGATATAAGTATTTATTTATTTGGATTAAATATTTATGTTGTAGAATTATTTTATGAATTATTTTTGGTTATAAGAAACATTTTTTATCTAAGGATTTCATTTTTTTAAAGAATTTATGTCTCCATGTATAATTAACATAAGAATTATAGAACCCATCATGGGTTCAAGATTTCAAGGTTGATCATAATTTTGTAATCATAGAATCCCATTTTTATATTTAATGTGTTGGGAGTTTTTTAATATTAAAGATATTTTGATAAATAGATATGGAAATAAAACCATATGGTTTTGAGGAGGAATGCATTTTAAGAACATATAATTAAATGTATTAGTAACCATTAGGTTTTACGTTATCATTGATATTTAGGTAATTATAGGAAATTTAAATTTAAATTTTTTTCAAATAATATTTTTTTGAAAAAAAGATAACCTGAAAAATTGGTGACAACTTGTTGCATCCGACAAATCAACCATGGAAGAACCTGCAACTAAAGGTAGACCATGGTAGAGCGCCTACCACAAGTCTATATGAATGATAATTTCTGGTGGGAAAGTGAATAGTTAGATATTTATGACTATTTATCTTGATGAGTACAATATCATCTTGTGATGGATGAGAGAAAACAATCTAAAATTATGATACGACCATTAACCAGTCTAGAAAATAAATAGGAAGAAATCATTGTGGTCTTTTCCATTATACTCCCCTAAGAAACTAAATATAATAATTTTTCAAGGGATATAGTCTATGTCCTTACAAATTCATCACACTTTATATCTATGAAGGAGGATTTATATTTTGGTAACATTTATATGACATACATTAATAACATTATAAATATTGAATGGAGTAAAAAATTCTATAGTAAATGGCTAGGACCTAAATTTTACCTTAATGTTTTTTTGAACCCTTCTAGAAGCACTTGATGTAAGTATGAGTTTTAGAACTGCATATTATTCATAAATAGATGTTTAGTCAAAGAGAAAAATTCAAATTCAATAGGATATTCTAAGATCTAATTATATGGATTTCAAATCTGGTTGGTATCAACACCTTACTCATATTGTGTTTTCTTATACTAATATATTCCACTTGAGTATTAAAATGGATCCTCATTAAACCCTTTATGAAAAGAAGTGTCAAACTTCAACGTACTAGAATTAAGTTATTGAAATAAATCTATTTGTACATGGAAGAGATAATTAAATTAAATATAATCTTATAGACATTCAGTTACAAATACAAGACAATATAACAAAACTGTTAAGTAAATAATAATTGAAATTTTATAGAATTTGAATTGGTTGAGAATATATTTATATGAATTTCATTGTGGGGGAAATAGTGGAAAACTAATACCAAGGAGTATTAGTCCCTTTTAATGTGATGTTCATATTAATACTTTAGCATATCACATTGTTCTTCCATAGAAACTCTATTAGGTTCACAATCTATTCAATTTATCTCTCCTAAAAAAGTTTATACCCGATCCGTCATATGTACCAAACTCAAATGTCACACCACTTGAGCATGATCTTTATTATGATATGTAATAATAAATTGAGGTTTGAGATCAAAAAGATAATATTTTATTAAATCAAACCACATAAATGATCAATTTATTGGGGAGAAATTTCCTAATTGATAAAGATATGTGGGAAAATGGGGATTTAATGGGTTAGAAGTATCCTTAATTTTTTTTACTAATGTGACAAATTTTGAGGGAGAAATTCATTCTATGTGGGGTATAATATAATTCCCATGTATTTTTTGAACTGTTTTTCTTTTAAAATGAAATTATTTATTTTTTTATATTTATTGTTACACACAACACAATTTTTATCTTTCATTTAAATAAAAACTAATTTTATAGGTCATTTCAGGAATCACATAATATTACAGGTGATACATTCTAGAACGAGTTCAAACAAAATGTATTATTCTATAAAAATAATATTATTTAATTTGATTGTCTTCAAATAGTCAATAAAATTGAGGATATTAATAGGATTAACTAAATTGTGAAATTTTATGGAATATATATATATATATAATGATTTATTGTTTGTCTAATTATTTATAAAAGAAAATAAATTCGATTTTAAAATAAAGGAATTATTGTTTTAAAAAACTATGTTTATGTATAAAAACACATTTTAACTTAATAAATTAAACAAATCCATTTGGGTGAATGATTTAATGGAATTTATATTTAATATATTCAAAAAAATGTTTAGAATTAATTTTATTTATTTTCTAGATAGGATATAAGAAAAAATCCAATTTTATTTGTAAAAATTTATTTTTCTAAAAAGAATCATTGTCAAGAACAAACCTAGGTGTACACTAAACTAGTCACCCGAGCTGATCCATGGCATGGCCTATAGGGAATTCTAGATCCCCATGGGTTGGAAACTAGTGTCATATATTAATAGTGTACAATAAGGTAACTATTTCACCAAATAAATGAATAAATAAAATGAAAAATGGAAAGAAACCAAACATCCCAATTCCTAAACAATGTCAAAAAAATAACTTTTACATAACGTTGAATGGTAAAATATAAATTCAAATAAACCAACTGAACAAGAAGACTACACATTCTTCACGTGACCCCATGAGTAACTCTCTAATAGAAAGATCAATCATAACCCAAGGATATCAAACTCTAGATGAAACCTGCACACAGGCTAAAAATTGAAAAAAAACTACAAGTGTGAGTACTAAAACTCTATAGGGTAGCCCAATATTCTATTTCAAATGAACTACCTTTAAAATAATATAAATTTCAACATCAAGTTAGAAATATAATATATAAAATAAATCTTTTCTATATATTTTATTTCGAACATACTACTACCTATTTCCCCCCTTTATTTCAAAACCAGGTTCATTCCATTAGTGATACGATAACATTTTCAAGGGGAAAGTGATGCTTTCATTTTCAAAGATCAGAAAATAATACGTAACACCTTTGATTTAAAAACATTTTTTATAAAATATTTATAAGAAAATTAATAACTTTCCATGAAAAAAATACACAATTAGAACATTATGATATCCACATAATTGGGGAAATATAAATAAAAATACAATTATACGAATCATCATTGCAAGAAGATAAGTGCTAAAAGACATGGGTTAAGATAATAGATTAGGAATAATCCAAAAAAAACTAATAAATTAGACCCATACCTAGTAACATGAAACACATGATGAAATAAAAAATTCATGAATACTCCAGAACACCCTAAATCAGGAAAAACTGATGGGAAAATACCACAGTAATAAACCCAAATATATCCACTTACTATGTGCCACCATCTTGTGTATAAACTAGATAGTGAAATAATGGTCCATAGAAAATTCTATCACAATTCTTGGATCCAATTCCTCATGTATAAAGGGTGTGACCTAATCGACTCTATCTAATCATCCAATCACAAGAACATAATAACAATAATCCACACCAAGCCTCACCCTAAGTCATTCCAAGGGCTGATATCATGCCATAAAACAAATAAAACACATGGTGTATGTGATGAGGATATCTTATAATGAATCCCAAGGATTCCATAAAGAGTAAATCCAATTCATTAAACATAGAAAAGGTATGAAAATCATCCAAATGAGGTTTTTAGAATAATCACCTTCACTATTTTCAAAATGTTTCCAAATGGACCTTTAAGCTTTTTTGCAAACAATCAATTATCAATGATAGAAATACCCCTTTCATAAAGGGTGTAAACACACCATTTTCTATTTCAAATCATTTTAAAAATACCCATAAAACATTTTAATGACAATTTCAATTAAAAATCATTTTTATAAAAATGTAAAATGGTCTATTCACTGGAAACACATTCCAAAAAACATTAAAATCCAACAAATATTTCTTTATAAAAATCCAAAACCACAAGGGAAACCCCATGAAAATAAGAAAAAAATAATAATTTCTCAAGTTTCTGGTATATTTAAAAATCAAACCCATTAATTTTATATCCCAAATCATCCATAAAATCAGACCATAAATTTAATCACACACCAGATGTGCGTTATTTTAAAAAAACTTTTCTATTTGTCACATAACAAGGAATAAAAACACAACATTTCACACCATGAAATTTAACCAAATATCACAAAAAATATTTATCAAATGTACAAGGTTTGAAAATCATGAATTTCATAATTATTAAATTAAAAAGGCATGTTAATGGGAAAACCTTCCTCGGGTCCATAGAGCACCAACAATGCATAACCAAAAACACTATACAATGCTTCCAAAACCGTAGCTCTATAAAGAGGATACCTAAATAAAAAAACAACAATATAAATCAATTGGAAAACAAACACACATGTTAAAATGACTATGGGAGGAAAAAAGCTCCAAAATAAATTGAAGGAGAATTAAGATAGAGGGGATATGAGGGGAAATATCATGATAATCAAGCTGAACCCTTCATGAAATCCACATGGAATTATCAAAGAACGAGGTGGGAGGTGTGATGAAGAGGGGAGAACCCTCCTGAGGTCAAACAAGTCAAGTGGGGGAGAAATAGAGTGTTTTGGATTAAAATCCAAAAAGGGGGGAAAATGTTGAAAATCTTAAAATATTATATCTAGACAACTTGCATGGTTTGGCTGCATCGTTTACCAAATCATGCGCCATCAATGTGGTAGTCAGTTCCCGCAAAAATATCAATTGCAAGGCCAACACACAAGGTTTTTACTACCACAATTTTTTCATGCATTAGGTTTTAGCTAAACCCACCACCAACGATATGGGTACATAGTTTCGGCCACACAGTTTACCAAACATTCTACTAACCGGGTGCAGGCCACGACCAAGCCAAAAATTCATTATTTTATCCAAAAACTTCCAAAAATATTCTTGACCAACCATAATGTAAAACCTAGAAAAATAAATAAATCAATATTTAATCCCCATCATACTAGGAACTCAATAGATAGAGAGAGAATGATATTTCCAATGAATGAGAACATGATATATGAAATGAAAAATTAGGTGTGAAATTACACCCCCATTAACACTTTCCACCTATCAGAAAGCCACAAAACATTCCAGTTGATGTATCAATGACTAATTATTCCATGAACTCATTATCCACCCTATAAAAGTAGGAACATTTCTCCCACTACCAAAGGAAATGATCTGTCTTTCTTATAATATATCAAAAACCCAAAACAACTTCTGAGAATCAATAGATGGATCAAACCACCTAATACAGAACCACATTGAGAACAGGACTGTTGTACCTTTTACTATGAATCCCAATTCTCATAAAAATTGAATAGCATACATAAATACTAATTACCGTAAGGGAGGATGGAATAGACTGCACATAATCAGAAAAAACTAGCACCCAAACAAGTCCAAAAAGAGAAACTCAACAAGACCCATACTAGGACTTCCCACCATTAAGAATTGACTAACAATGATTAGTGAGAATTAGTTATGATCCATGTCAGCCCATTCCCACATAGGGAAAGAAAAAAACTTCCACATCAGCCTATCGACCAAGGCAAAGAAGAATGAAACAATAGCATTTAAACCACCCACATCCGAATAGAGGGGACAAGAACTGAACCAACACTCCCTGAATCCTTGAGGGCCCTGACTATGCACCGGCTTCACTCCAAGACCTATGGATGGACTATGATTATTCAATAATATCCTACATTGCATTTAGGGATTGATAATCCCAACAGAGAACATTGATCACTCAATTTTACAAAATAGTGATTCAGATTTCTAAAATGGAAACCACACATACATTGAAAACCAAATTTCGTCAAGAGTATCATAACATTACCTTAAATATTAGAAACCAAAATTCCATCGAAATGACCTCCATGAGAAAAATAACCCTTAAAATGGATGTAACCTTACTAATGAAACATCAGGAATTTTCCCAACAGCACATCACTTATAATAATTACCTCCCTGATGCCTCCTGGAAACGCCCTGACAAAACTATTGCATGTGACCCAAGAATCGACAAGAATGGAAGGGTTTTGGATAATTTGAACATAAATGATTTTTGTGGCCCAATTTTACACACTAAAAACACACCAAGAACACATTTCCTAAATTTTTTGATGAATGATCCTGAGGCATTTTTAATCCATGACCTGTTCCATTGACTTTAAACTTATTCTTATCTTCTTATTAAAATTTTCTCCCACTACTTCCTTTGTTTGATGGAGGGAAAAACACCTCGATTAATCCCACCATCATGGCATAAACAAGAAAAGAAAGCCTCATCACATTGGTAAAATATGTTAGAATAAAATATGACATCTTTGACTAATGATTAGGATGAAGATCAAACTCAAAATGTCAAGCCATCCTGTGATCATCCACAACATACTACAGAATGTAAGGAACTAATTCCCAAAAATGAAGGAAATAATCCAAAACCAATCCATAACATTAATGTAAGAAAAACATATACATCACCTTTTTCACAATTTCCTTTTTATAAAAATATAGAAAAATGAACAATGCCTTGAGGAACTTGCAAGTAATATCTTTACGAGGCTTATTCTGAGATACCTACTTCTACCACTTCCATGGTGAACAATAAATCATGATGGTTTCAAAGATAACCTTCAAATAGTCAGGAAATTATATGAGGATAATATTCCTTTTTATCTTCCGCATCCTCTCTTTCACTTCTAGAGGATCCGACTGTCCATAAAAGAGAGATGGATCTGGCATTCAGAACTCAAGAATGAAATGGAAGGAGAAGGAAGAGGAAGATAATATGAGAATAAATACATTAAAGATATATCCAATACCTTGAATAAATCTATATTGAGTAATCCTAAAAGGAGGAGAGAGGTCTGAGGAAGATGAGAGTGACCTCTAAGTGTCTAATGAGTTGAGTGGTGTGGGAAGAACATGGTTTGGATTTAAATCTCGTAATGGGGAAAACATGGAAATTCCTAAAATTTTAGATCTGGGAAACATAAAAAGTTGGTTGCACGGATAACCATACCATGTGGTAGCCACTATACAAGAAAATATAAACTATATATCCAACCCACATGGTTTCTCTTACTATGCAAAAACTATGTCGTAGGGTCTATCCCAATCCCCCACCGACCACACAGGTACCTGGGTTCAGCTGCACAGTTTACCAAACTGTGCACCAACCATGCACAAGCCACTACCATGTGAAAAATCCCATGGTTTCCCCGTAAAATCCCATAAAACTAAATACCAACCATGAGATGAAATCAAGACAAAGAAAATCATTATAATTTAATCCCCATCAAACCCAAAACTCGATAGAATGACAGAGATTCCCAATAAACCAGAATGCAAAATAGGAAATGAAAAACAAGGTGTGAGAAGTTTTTTCATCCTTTTCACACTTAAATTAATAATAAGTTTTTATAATTTTAGAAATTTTATTTGAAAAAAATTTTACTCTTTAAAATCATGTTGTCAAAATAATATTAGGGTGAATTTATGATAATTTTCTCAAAAAATTAAATTTGTCATGAAAACTGAAAAATATTGAAATTTAATTGAAAAATACTTTTTAAATTTATTTAGATGGTAAAATTTTGTTATAAATTTGATTTAAATTTAAATAATTATAATTAAATTTTTCTTAATACAAATTCATTCAATTGAAATTCTTTCACATGGAATTTTGATATAAAAACCTTGTAAACCTTTGAACATTTTCTCTTTTAAAATACGATTTTTAGTCACGTTTGATGGATTAATATTAAATGAAAATATTTCAGTTATTTGAATTAAATTTGGAAACAAGTATTAAATATTTTTAATCATAATATTTTATAATATTTTATAATCTAAATATAATTTTTTACCATAATTAATTATAAAAATACTAAAAAAAATAATAGAATTTTTTTAATAAATTGGTTTATGGGGGGTTAACATAAAAATAGAAGGCTTAAAATGACCTAAAAATGAATACAATATATTTTATGGACCCATTTACACCATATAATTACTAGGATATATATATAACTCTACTTAGGACCCATTTTTATTCTGAATAACGTGGGTACACCATTTCAATTTCATAAATTATATGTATTCTACTCTCCTAACATATAAAAGGTCACCCCTCTCATATCAACTTAACAAATCCAAACCATTTTGTTTAAACTAATAAATACCCAAATACCTTCCAAAAATCTCAATTCTCATCCAATAATCCTAAATTTTGGATGAAATTGTTCCTTGGAAATCTTTTGGTGAAATCCTAAGAAGCTTACCCTAATAATATTTAATGTTATTTAATGTGTATTTTGATTTTATTTATTAATAATCCTCCATAAATTATTATTAAAAAAATATAATATAATATCTTCAGTATGTTATATATATTTTTATATTTTTATTTTAATGATATTACATAAAAACTTCACAAAATCCATCAAATGGGTTATGAACTCATAAAACCTACGTATGGTGGACCATCACCTCACCACCTAATGTCATTCATTTCACCATTAACACCACTTAAGATTGTGTATTTTGATGGATATAAATTATATATATGATATTAATAAAATAATTAAACCTTTTGGGTCATTATAACATATATTATTTTTAAATTTTAATTCAGTAGGGGATACGATAATGTCACTCTTGAGTATGGCTAACTACCATCCCATGAAGCGAAGTGATTCATTTTAAATAACTATTTACATGGAAGATAATAAGGAAAATTTTAATTAATATATTTGATATAATTGGTATAACTATGATATTAATTTTATATTTATCCTTACTAAAATATAATATATCATTTTGTTTCTTATCTTTTAAGTCACTAAAAGATGAAAATTATTTTCATGTACCTGTAGAAAAACACCTTCACGAACTGATGTGACTTTATATTCTCATCACCATACCACATGTATGATATGTATAGTTATATTATAATTAAAAATATTTAACTTATGATATTATTATCATTCTTATAATATTAAATTTTACTATCTACTTTCCATAATGATCTTTCAAAAATGGAAAGGTCACTCATGTGTATATACGACTTCTCATCTTCATGATCATAAGGTACGTCATTTTTTAAAATAGAACATAATTAAAGGTAATAAAATTAAAATTTTTGTATAAATATTATAATTTTTTTATGATCATTTTTCTGGATATTATGGTATTATGATCAAAGAGGACCGAAAGAAACAAATCAACTCATATAAGAAAAACAAATCAATTTTTTCATTAATAAGGATTTAAATATGAAATAGTTAATAAAATATATATAATTGGTCATAATTATAACATATATGGTATAATATATATAATAATGTTTTACAATATTTTTATAATAAACTTATAATTATTATACATGATGTTCAAACTTGTATGAAGTAAGTTGATACATAAGGTAAGTGATTTCTAGTCTTTGTTTTATTTTTGGGATACAGATGAAAATTAACCACCTTTTCATATATATGGTTTATTTAAGGACCCTTTTACATTTTATATCATTAATATCTTTAATTTAATGATATTTAATATTTCATTATATTTTATTCTTTATCGGTCTATATGATTCAAATGCTTACTAAAGCAACTTTGGATATCCGCCACACTTTTTTACTTGTGTGAGCCACATTGCATATTCACCACCTATTTAGTTTATATGGTGTGTATAATTCCTTTTCCTGAGTTTTATGATTCTTCTAATAAAAATTATGATTATTTAAATATCCTTTTTAGAACCTCACTTTCCTTAGGTTTTTAGTTCAAAAGTTACCATAGTTGTAATGGATTTTTATTTCAATTTTCTTTCTTTTAGATATTTTTTATGCTAGGAAGTGTCTTATTTTATGAGGTGTATATACATACCCATTGACATTAAATGTCATGAATTAATTTTTAATCATTATTCTATAAGTTTCATTTAATCTTAATATTTTATGGGGTTCATAATTTAATGTTACTAATTTAGTAATGGTTATTTGATACAATATTATCATTTATGATAATTATTAATAATTATTCTCCAATGATAAAATAATATGATTGAACTTCCAATTATTCTCATGATTTTTATTAACCTCTAGTTATGTGATGTGAGTACATTTTTTTCCTTTCAATTTGTTATATTTTTTAATTCAATATTACAAATGATTATTTTGACAAAAACTTTCTTTATTTCCCTCTTCGGTTAAAACCCCTTTTTCATCCAAAATCAAGTTTTCTAAATAGGTTTTAAATAATGTTATCATAATTTATCAAATTATTTATTAAAGGAATTTTTTTCCATTATATTATTTTTAATGGTTTTTAAAGTAATATTCATGTTGTTTTCAAGAAAATTCAAATTTATATTTTTACGAAAATAGGGAAAGAATATTTATTTTAACATTTATGAATTGAAAAAAAATTTCCACCCCAGTGAGCATTATATTTATTTAATTTTCCTTCATATTTTTAATTTTTATATTATATGAAAATTAATTTCGAAATTTTTTCTGATTTTTATATTTTAAAATGTGGTTTTAAAAGAAATTTTATTTTCCTCTTGAAATGTTCCAAGTGATCATTCACAATCATTCCCCATATAAGATGATATAATTTGGTGTAAAATATGATTTTATAGGGATATGAACTAATGATATCACTAATATAATTTCTCTAAATCATTAATAAGGAAAATATTTTTAAGAAAACTCTTTTCTCTTCCACAGGTTACGCCATGATTAAAATACTATGAAACACCATTTTTGTCATGGGTTTTTCTATAATGAAATGATGAAAAAAATTTGAAACATGTCTCTATTACAAATATTATTATATGATGATGTGTTTATGACAATTCTTTCATTTCTTAGGTCAGATTATAATTAATGGTTTATGATCTTGTGGAATATATACATATGATTTTCATTATCGGAATTGTGGAACTAATATATCCCTTTAATTAATTAGGTAAATGTATAAAATACATGATTAAATTTCTTATTCATGAATCTGATTACATGATTACAATGACATTCATAAGCCTAATTCAATGTTCACAATTTGATGCATGAACCTGAATACATGATGAAAATTTTATGCAAGAACCTGAATGCATGTTAATAGTGTTATGTGTGGACCTATATTTCATATCCATAATGTTATACGTGGACCTAGTTTATTTTCTATAAGTTAATTTGAGGGATTTATTTGATGTCCTTAACTTCATGTGTGAACCTGTCTTTATATTTACATGATCAAAAAGTTATAAACAGATGTGTCTGAGACAAGTCTATGTATTATGCCAATGTTATTCTCTCAGGGATCATGTTCATTGATTCCATTATAATTCATATCTTATAGACTTCCAAACCATATTGAATAACTCTATATTCTGATCAATAATAAGAAGGGTTTGGTTTACAAATGTAATTCTCGTGTTCTTATACAATTATGTTAATTCTATGCTCACATAAAAAAATTTGTACACTTACTATGAATTTTTTGTAACCCATTATTATGTTTCCATTCCTCTAGTAATGAAGAAAGTTTTTAGGTAGGGTATATTTGTGATGAGTACTATAGGGGAAGATCGTTAGGGTAGATGTATAATATCATTTACTAAATTTGAAAATTGTGTACCTACTCTCCAGTGACACTAAACAATTTTTGTCCCCGAGTGTGTTTTTGTAATGTTGTAAATATTCATCTTCAAAGTAGTAATATCTATGAATGAGAATTATGGGTCACTATAGTAATTATACTATAATTTTTTTATGTTTTTGGGATAATAATTCTTGAACCTCCAACTAATAATTCTAACAATGATAATGTGTCTTGTGTTATGCAAGAACCATTTTCTCAATATGTGATGTCATTTTTTATTCTCAATCAACATACATAGATTTTTTAAGGGGGTGTTTATTGAATAAATATTAACATTTATTAATTATTAATATTCTGAAAAAATTAACCATTTCCAATATTATTTTCATTAAATTTGAAATGATATCATTCCTCATGTGTACATGAAAGTAACAGCCTAAATAGGGGGAATTATTTTTGTGGTCATCATTTCGTTCAATCATTATCCAAATCTCTGAAAACATGATTCACTACTATGAAAACATATAAGAAATATCATTATAAATGTATAGTAATTTTATTATTCATATTTAATTGCTTTTATAACAATTACCACTCATCAATTGTAGCATGTTATTATTTGGGATATCTTAACTACTTATATGAAAATTGCTATAAATTTTTATCATTGATTTCATGAAATAACCCACTTAAGAACTTTTGGATAATACCATTCCATTGGTAGGACCCTAGTACATCCACTAATGGATTGGGGATTGTTATATACCCTGAGTAGTCTTATCACATAGATGGTAGACATTATCCTAATGAACTTGTACACACACACACCTCCATACACATGTATAATGAAAAATGGTTAATAAAATTTACTATAACTGAATTCATAAAATCTAATCCCATATCAAAGTATGAAAAAAAGGTATATAAATGAAAAATATTACAAATAAAATCCCACCAATACTATAAAGGAGTTTGAGCTATTAGCAAAAATTGAAAACAATTTAACTGAAAATCTTGGATCTAACTATGGTCAATCTGGAACAACATAGATAAACACTTTTCGAGTACCCCAATAAATCCCTTATTTGACCTATCATAATCATATTATATGATATTTTTTGGAAAATACCATTAATTGTTTTATATAATCACAAAAATTATTAAAAAATGAAATTAAAAAACATAAATAATCGAATAGGTGTTTATATCTAATTCAAAAATTAACTTAGGAAACACAAGGTAACCTAGATATGTTCATGGGAGATTAAAAGTATCATGGTATCATATGCCCTCACTATCAAACATGAGGTTCATCTTGAGGTTCCATGATAAGAGAATTCATAGGTATATCCCTCCTCAGTCACAAAAAGTAAACTAATAGAACTCATTTGAGAGGTTGGACTCATCAGGAGTTTCCATGATGAATAATGAAGA
Source organism: Viscum album (assembly GCA_963277665.1). Taxonomy (NCBI): domain Eukaryota; kingdom Viridiplantae; phylum Streptophyta; class Magnoliopsida; order Santalales; family Viscaceae; genus Viscum; species Viscum album. The sequence continues at coordinate 1,953,261,785 of OY728127.1, read as the reverse complement.
AATGTTGAGGGGTCATTAGGGATACTAACATGATTAGACTACACCAAAATGGAAGAAAAAAGATGTAATTACACAGATATTTGATCACATCAATCCTAATGGATGGAAACCAGCTCCAACTAATATCCCACTACGAAGTGGATCAAATACTAGAAATGTTGGTGTTTGGATACCTGGACCTAACTAGGGGGTGATGGGAATGAGTATCCAACCTCTGCCCTCACAAAGGGATACCTCCTCTAATCCACAGAAAGACTAATATGTATAATTCTCTAGAATAGATTCTATATTTAACCCTTATATATTTATTCACATTACACCCACATGAGAATAATAAAACTCTCCCACACTAAAATACAATGATTGATTTCAGCCATGAAAAAAATGAAGTTATACTGAGGTGATCAAGGGATATTACCTACCCAAAGTTGTTACACAGCTTGTAATATGGAAACACTAATTTCCCTATATGTCTAATAATACCATTGTTTTTTTCTATGCCCTATTCCCCTATTTTTATAGTGATCCACTTTTTTGTGATTGTGTACACTGGATGACACACATCGTGCTACTACTCAATTAGTCACAGGGTCAACTGACCATGTACATGGTGTTGTGATATTTTTCATCCACATAAACCCTAAAACATCATGAAGGTGTCGACAAGAATGTTTTCTTTTGAACTAAATTTTTTATCCATTATAATTTCATAAGAAATCCAGAATATAAATATTTTTCAATTCTGATGACATCACCTCCACTTGTACCCCAAAAATCAACCATAAAACTCATAATCACAATGTAAAAGCATGTTTCTCCCTTAGTGGAAGGATTTTGGAACCCCCATTTTCATAAATCACTCATGATTGTTCCTTGATAAAATATTTTCTCGATCAAGCTTATAGATCCACCATTGCCTATAATACTATCACGTTCCTATAATCTCTTCCATTTCTTAGTCACAACCCCAATGAAAATACTGAACCCACAGAAATGATTAATTTTTCTAATGAATATCTTTAAAATGATGAGATTCATAACTATATTTGAATCATTAGACAATTGAAATACTATTGAATAAAATTTAATAATCTATAGCGAGATTATAATAAAACCAAAAACTATGTACCAAATGAATGTTATGTTCATTTGGATAACATAAATAGAATCTGGATAATGGGTATGAGAAAAATATTCCAAAACTAAAAATTAAATTCCCAATTATAGAAAAATGGACGATTTATTGGGAAAATCAATACAGAGTGATCCAAAATTTAATTTCAAATTAGTTTTGTTTGGGTTCCATACAAAAATCATGAAAATTGAATAAACCAATAAAAATAAATACATACATCAGATTAGATCAGTCATTAGAGGGGATTTCATCTAAAAGAATTGATATCTTGGAATTCACTGCATTTTTCAATAGCTCCATGATTACCCACTTCTATCCATTTTAGATCAATAATTTGGTAATATTCCACTATAGATATCCTCTATAACTCATCAATAAAATTTCAAGGGTTATGTAATTAAGCCCAAATATAAGTTATAGGTGGATTTATATAGACTATTTATAGGATTAGTGGATTAATTTAAAAATTAAGTCCATTTATTTATTTATTTTAATTAAATTTATTGAAACATATTCCCATGACTACAGTGAAATAAAACACCCATAATAGACATAAAATTTTTCACAGATATGGTAAAACTCATGTTTTATATTTAATAGATGTATCCATTTTCCCTTTTGAGAGACCGTGTCATGACCTGACTTCACCAAAATGAGGAAAGGGATAGCAACAGCCAGACCCATCCTTCATCATGATGAAAGTGATATAAGGACCCCTTAGTCTTGGCTTCAATAGGCCACAAATTGTTTAATAGTACCAAGGGTATAGAATCTCATGTAAAATAGAAGGAATTACCATTTTTATTTAATAGGATTGGGAGATAAGATGGAAGATCCCAAAAAACTCCAAAAACTAAAAGTAAAAGTAATACCAAAAGGGAAAGAAAACCCACTCGCATATGCATGTTCAAAATAAACTAGTACAAGTCACAAGAAAACTATGATGAAAAGTACCAAACAAAGAAAATAAGTAACAACCCCCAATGCCTAGGCAAGTATAGTCTGGCGCAGTCCTCAAGGTCCACCTGGAAACCTGAAAGGAGTTTTACATATGTGGGGTGAGTATATAGGTATACTATGTAGGGAGAACCAAAAGCTCTCATGCACTATTGGGGAGGCATTCTAATGCCCCGTGAGAAAGAGAGATAATCAAGGCACCTAGTAAGAAAACTATCCACCCAGCCTCACAAAAGGAACACTCCCCAAATAACGTAAGTCCGGTAAAGTAATGGTAATAGCACATCGATATTTGGGTACCCTACACAACATTCCAACTAGTTATTTAGGAAGTCCTACGCATTATACCTCCCCCAAAAGTCTCACTACAGTCCCACTTCCGACCCAACATAAGCTTTATGGGCCACCACCACGCATCAAGTCCACACACATCTTGGCCACCACAACCACACAAAACCACTCCCACAAACACCTGGAGCACAACAACCACTACCATACCAAAAGAAACATAGGCCAGAACAACCATTTTCACACTTGAAGACACATGGGCCTCATCTTGAAGACACGTGAGAAAAACTTTCCTACACACATCTGTTCCAACCACCACAACACACCCTTCCTGAAGAGTCTTGGGAAATGAGGAAGATGGATCATAAAGGAGATAATAACCATACAATCATAAAAATGTTCGTAACAACACCGTCCCCATAAAATAGGGGTGTTCGTTTTTTTTACTCAACATCTGTATGGTGAGAATAAGAAACACAAGAACTAAAATTATACATACAATTAAAAAATATTCATCCCAACCTAAGTGTCCAGAAATAGACTACCAGTCCATACAAAACCAGATCACAACCACCCTCTTCATTATCCCTACATGCATGAACACACTATATCCACAACCTTAGAAGAACCCATTCCTGTTATCATTTTCAAATGATTCCATTTAAATATTCTTTCACGACCAGGAAACTAACAAGAATGGCAACAAGCCAAGACAACAACTGAAGGGAAACATCCAAGAATCAATTTAAGCATCACACCTGGTTCTCATGTAAAATCACAAAAAAAGTGATCTGTGAGATCCCTCAAAGTACTGAAACCAATCCAAGACCCTACATACAGCCCCACATGGCCTCAAATCCACATCCAACCACTGATCAATAGGAGATCTCATCCCCATACATGTCACCCCATAAGCATCAAGAAGAACAACCACACGTATTATCATAACAGAATAAGGGTGTTTTCAGAATTTAACAATACCATTTATCATGTTCCTTCATTCTGTTTCATTAACCGGAGTGATCACACATGGATTCTTATTCGTTGGGAATAAATTTTATCACCCAACTTTATATGATTATCATGTTTCCATATTATATAAATTCATTCACAAGATTATCCAGATAAACAGAGGTTTATTAGTAAACAAAAAAGGACCACCAACGACCATGATTTTTAGTGGGCATTAGCCCATAAAGTTCTAAACATAAATAATTTATGATAAATGAATATAGAAACATCATCTTCATTAAAACCCATTAATTCTTTAAAGGTATGTTTACTATATTCATTATGTTTTGGTTTCATCCACATCCAAAGGGAATCATTATCACACCCAACCCACATGATACATAGTAAATAGAGATGATGGGAAAAACCCTAAATGGATGATCAACAATCAACGTTGTCACCTCGTTCCAAGAAATAGGGATGCAAGAATTGCACAAAAAGGAATCCAATGGATCCAAAGATGAGCAGGTAGGGATCCAGCATGGGTCCATGATTTTTCTCTGAAGGAGTGACTCCAAGCGAACCAAGGAGATGAAGGGATCAAGGAAGAAGAAGATATAGGTTTGTTACAAGGCCTGATGTTGGAGTTATGGGATTTGAAATCTTGAATCGATTAAAAGTAGTATGATGGTTTAACCATTCCATTGTGTGATTACACATGATTTAATTTATTGATATTTAATAATTCTCCTCAGGGATGGTGGAGATAATGGTTGTGAGTTAATAGGTTTCCTTTAAACGAAGAAAACACATATCAAGGTTGATAATGGGAAACACAAGAGGTAAGAAAATGAGACAAAGGGTGTGATAGGCCACAAGTGTTGGTAAACCAAGGGTCTCCCCACTCTTAGGGGATTTAAAACATTATTTATGGGCTTAAAACAGCCTTGAAACACTTTAAAAGGGTAAGAAGAATTAAAAAGTGGTGTTATGGGAAAACTAGGGGAATGAACCCTGAAACTCAACGGTGGAATCATTTGGGTGAGGCATCGATCAGTGATATTGATCGGCGACACACCGATCAGTGTCACCAATAGGTGACACAATGGTAACACCCTTCCATTGACTCCTTTCTCACTCACCAGTGGAGTCCAGGACACCCCCAAACACCAGAATTTGACAATATAAAGGTAAAGGAGGGTTGAGCAATTATATCAGATACCTCCCAAACTATTCTCTCCCTCGAGAGTCAAGACTAAACCCAAAGAAATGGGTCTAAACAACCACCTCATAATATACCTCTCAAGGATCAACCACCCTAGAGTTGTTTAAAGGTCATGTCAACCCTCATCATCCAGGAGTATTTCTCTCGCCAATCTATTGAACAACTATAGAAACACAAATCAACCAAAATAATAATAAAGTCATTCCATACAGACATATAGATTAGGGATTTCCTTCCTATATGTCTAGATACTATCTACTTTTGGTGGCTCTTACTTTCCCACATGGGTTTAATCGAATCTGACTTAATGCATCTTGATCAGGGATCAGGTCCTCCCCTCTACATAATCAATAATTTTCATACACATTTATAGAACAAGGGAAAAAATACCATATCATAGAAATCATGGTCAAGTATCACATAATAATAAATCACAAGGAAAAAAACATCGAAGCACAAAATAGCTCGGGTAATGGACACGTAACAATGCCTCCAACTCCTAGGTTCTCTCCTTGAGGCCATCATGCCTCCACGACACACAAACCAATGGAATGGTTAGCCAACAGATCACCTTATCCTTACGATCAAAGAGTCACTATGGTTTCTCCATGAACGCCGCGTCATCCTCAATTTCCAAATCTCTCAATTTGTGTACATGGGAGTCATCATGTAGATATTAATAGTGCTAAGATAAATGGAATATATTGTGGACCCTCTCCAACCGTGGTGGTAAGGATAGCTAATTGGACACATCATCGACCTACTTCAACACCTCGAAGGGACCGATGAACCTGGGAGAAAGCATGATTACATGTCGAACCTCCACTTCCCATGCCAAGGGGACACCATCAAGAAAATGTGGTCCCCAACCACAAATTCCAAGGGTCTCATTCTATTATCGGCATACAATTACTACCAGTCCTGAGCTACCTTTATCCTCTCACGTGCAAGATGAACTTTCTTTGTCTTTCTCTACACTACCTCTAGGTCAAGAACACCTACCTCACCAACATCCTTCCAATACACTGGTGAACAACACTATATCCATTACAAGGATTAGAATGGAGCCATTCCAATGGTAGGGTGATAGCAATTTTTGTAGGAAAACTCTACCAGTGGTAAGTGTCATAACCATGTTCCTTCAATGTCTAGAACACACAATCGTAACATATCCTCCAATGTCTAGATGGTCCTCTCTGTCTGCTCATCCATTCGGGGATGGGAAATAGTGTTAAGGTGTAGCTAGGTTCCAAAAGCACAATTTCATCCCTTTCAGGTCCATGAATTAATGTATGTATCGTGATCATAAATGATTGTTTTGGGGACCATGTGTAGTCGTACAACATCACCCATGTACTTCTATGATAAGGCATCCATTGTGCTCACCTCCTTTATCTCTAGGAAGTTAGAAGATTTCATCAAATGGTCCACCACTACCCAGATGAAATCACATCCTCCCTCATATCTCAGTAGTCCCATGAGGAAATCGATCGATTTTTCAAACCACTATGCTAATTTGGTCCCAACATTAGTCAGCATCCTCGAAAAGAGTAAGACAATCCAGTATAACCTCCAACTTGTGTACTTAAAACTAGGGGAATGGGAAGTCTCCCTCTATCAAGACCCAAGGCATTGGATAGAATGGGTGTAATGAAGGAGTGAAAAGATCCTAAATCAAACAAGGCAGAAGAACGAGTACTAAATAAGTTGATCATACCTCAAAAAACCTCTGGCCTTGCTGGAACTACTGCATCTATGGGGTGAAACTACCAAAACCTATCTCTGATACCCCATGACTATCAGCCACCTCTCTGACCACACCATGGTCAATATACCTAAGGAGTTCCCTTAGGTTGGCCTCCTCATGATATGTTTGCTCTAGGTAGAGTGGGAGAACATAGTCCCTGATTCTGCTGCTGAAAGGGTCTGGCCGGAAACTACTGCTACAGAGGTGGGTGCTGAAACTTCCCTTCACCACTATACTACACTCGGTTCAGTCACCGATTTTGAAGATTCTCATGGCATCCATAGTTAAAACACCTCGGTCCTAGGATTGTGGATAAAGGTCAATAACTGGGAGACCAAAACTGGAACTACTAGGGCCTTCTCCCCACCGGCCAAAACCTGCAAGGCCTTGATGATGGAGAACTATTGCTAATGGCCTCCCCCTTTAAGGATCTCAACTAGATCCCCTATCACGTAACACCACCTAGAATGCGCATCCACTTCACCAATTAATCCTTATTCTGGACCTCCAAGTATATCGGTAGAGTGATGGGAGTGATATCATACTGAAGGGAGGGTCGGAGTTCCTCCTATAAGTGCCTTTCCCATTACTCCTCATCCAGAATGAGGTCTGAGGAAAAACAAATGTAGATCATTGAACATGATCCAAAAATCCCCCACGGACATACAACCCTACTTGAGGGAGAGTAAATCATGTCTCTTCAAAGCCTTAATTGTAAAATAATGGAATTCCACCTCAAACTCCCTTTTGAATTCGGTCCGTGAAAACATGGCTTCCATATTCTCTCTGAGATAGAGCATCCACCACTAATGTTCCACTCCCCATATCTGGGTCATGACTAGAAGAACCCAGTACAATTATGGAGCCCAGATCAAGATGAAACATGTCACCAACTCCTCGATGGAGCTTTCTATCTCCATGTCTGAGACGCTACCCTCGTACTTCCTGAAGGTCTGCCGCTGAAAGGAACGAAGCATCTTCTTCCACTCTTCATCGTCCTCCTCTCTATTAGACCTATTTTGTTCATCCAAATCAGCATCCTGGGCCTTGATCACTTTCTCTACTCATGGACTTCATCTAGCTGCCAAACTTTCAAGGTAAACAAGGAATGCCTAAGACCAAGTAATGTAGAAGATGTTTTTTATATTTTTCCTAAACTTTTATTCATTTTAAATTCCCCAAAACACACAATATCACAAGTCTTTATAATGCAGGTACCTTTCCTAGGGGATCTAACCTGCAATTAGTGTAGCCTCACTTGGTCATTCGGTTGGCCCTGAGTCCTTGCATCAGATCACAGGGAGGGCCTGAAATCCCATGTCCTAGCCGATTTTCCCTGGACTATTTCATGCACCATGATTTCATAACATTGTTGCCCTACCATCCCAAATAATTCACACTATGAATATCCCCAAACTCAATCGTATCTCTCAAACAACACCTCTGATAACATTCTGTCACAACCCACCTTCACCAAGATGAGGAAAAGTTTATCAACTGCCAGATCATTCCTTCTTCAAGTTGAAGGATAGATAATAACCCCCGAGTCCTACCTCCAATAGGCCCTAGAGTGGTGACTAGAACCAAGGGTATAGAATCTCACATAAAATGGATGGAATTTCCCTTTTTATTTAATTGTATCTGGATATAAGATGGTATATCCTAAACAACTCCAAAAATTGAAAGTAAAAGTAAATCAAGAAGGGGATGAAAATTCACTCCCATTTTCATGTTCAAAATAAATTGAAAGAAGGCAATAGAAAACTTAGTTAAAAAGTACCAAAATAAAGAAAACCATCAACAACTCTTGAAGCCCGAGCTAGTAATGTCTGACGCGGTCCTCAAGGTCCTCCTAGAAACCTGAAAGAAATTTTATATACATAGGGTGAGTATACATGTATACTTAATAGGGAAACCCAAAAGATATCATGCATAAGTGGGGAGGCATTCTAGTGCCCCGTGAGAAATTGAGATAACCAAGGCACCTAGAAAAGAAACAATCCACCCAGCCTCATCAATGTACACTCACCAAATAATGCATGTTAGGTAAAGTAATAGTAAGTGCACATAGATATTTGGGTACCCCACACCGCTTTCCGACTGGTTATTTAGGACATCCTACGCCTCATACCTCCCCCACAAGTCTCACTACAGTCCCACTTCTGCCCCAACAACAACCTTATGGGTCATCAACAAACATCCTACCCAGACACACCTGGTCTGCCACATCCACACGAAACCACACCCATAAACACTGGAGCCACCACAATCACTACCATGAAAAGAAGACACCTGGGCTAGAACGACCACTATCACACCCAAAGGCACCTGGTCCTCATCACGAAGAAACTTGGGAACAAACCGTCACACACACACCTGGGCCTACCACCATAACACATCTTTACTGAAGAGTCATAAGCTACATGGGAGAGGGATTAAAAAGGAGATAATTACCATTCACTCTTAAAAATGTTGTTAAAAACACCATCCCCAATTAAATTGGGGTTTTCGACATGGAGTGTGAAACATGTGTGGGGTACGAATAAGAAACACAAGAACTAAACTTATACATATAATTAAACATAAAATCATCCAAACCAAAGGGTTTTGAAACAGAAAATCATCTCATACACAACAAGAGCACAACCACCCTCATTACTATCCCTACATGAATGAACACACAACAACCACAACCATAGCACAACCCATTCCTATTATGATGTTCACATGATTCCATTTAAATTTTCCTTCACTATCGGGTAACTAATTGGCACAGCCACAAGCCATGAAAAACAACTATAGGGAAACAGCTAAGAAGTAATTTAAGCATTCACACCCACTTCTCATGTAAACTAAAACCATGAAAAGGGATCTGTGAGATCCATCGAAGTACTGGAACCAAACCAAGCCCCATCATATGACCCCATAGAGCCTCAAATCGATATCCAACAAATAATCAACAGTAGATCTCATCCCCATACATGTAACCCCCCAATCATCAAGAAGAAAAAGAATGTGTATTAAAATAATAGAGAAAGGGATTATTCAGATTTTAACCACACCATTTGTCAAGTTCCTTATTTCTATTTAGGTAACCAGGGTGATCACACAAGGATTCATATTCATTGGGAATCCCTTTTATTGACCAACTTTATGTGATTAACTAGTTCCCATGTTATGTCCATTTAATAAAAAGATTTTCCAAAAACAGTGGTTCATTAGTGTGCATGAAAAGACCCCCAACAACTATAATTTTCACTGGGCATAAGCTCATACAATTCACATCCCAAATAGAAGATGATAAATAGATACAAAAAAATCATCATCATTCACACCACTTCACTCATTAATGGTCTTTTTATTATCTTCCTTATGGTTTGGTTTCATCAATGACCCAAAAGGAAATAGTATCACACCCACCCCGCCTGCTACATAGTAAAGAGAGACAAAAGAAAACCCCTACATGGATGATCAACGATCAAAGTTTTCTCCTCGCACCATGAATCGGGGATGTGTGACTTACACAAGGAGTCTGAGGGATCCAAGCCTTAGTGGGAAGGACTCCAACATGGTCACATGCTTTGTCCCAAAAAGAGGAACTACAAGAACACCAAGGAAAATGGGGGACCAAGGATAAAGAAGATCTGGGTGTGTTAAAAGGTATGACATTGGAATTACTGGATGTCAAATCTCGAACCGCTTAAATGGTAGATTTTGGTTCCACCAAACTATTAGGTAGTTACAAACAGTTTAATTTGTTTATATTTAATAATTATCCTCATAGATTATGGAGATAATGGCTATGAATTAATAGGATTCCTTTAAATAGAGAAAACATGTATCCAGGGAGAAACTTGGAATTATAGGTAGCTAGAAAATGTGATAAAGGGTGTGATAGGCCACATGTTTTGGTAACCCAAGGGTCTCCCAACTCTTAAGGGATTGGAAACATAATTTATGGGCTTAAAATGGAATTGAACTACATTAAAAGGGTAAGAAGAATTAAAAAGTGGTGTAATAAGAAAAATATGGGAAAGGACCTTGAAACTCGACGGTGGCACTATTTGAGTGTGGCACCGATCGGGGGCACCTCGGCCAGTGAGACTGATCGACAATACACTGATCTGTGATACGGATCCGGGACACATCGATTGGTGGGATTGATCGGGGACACACTGATTGGTGAGACCGATCAGTGTCATAGACACATGACACAACAGTGACACCCTTCCACAGAAACTAACACACTCTTGACTCGCAAATGGGGTCCAGGACACCCCCAACACCAAAATTTGAAAAAGTAAAGGTCATGGAGGGTCCGGGCCATTACAGACCATTTGGGATTTATTCCATTATTTTTGAAACATATCATGTTCTCAATATAACACCACTAGAGTTTTCTGATATATTTGTATTTACTATATATTTGAACACAATGATAGCCTATTTTACTTTAAAGTCTATCATAAAAACCAATTATTTAAATATTACATTTTCATGTGACATTTATTACTTAGTCGTTAGATTGGGTGGTTCAATACACCTAAATTTATTATGAAACTGAATAATTTTCTCGGTTATAAAATTATTTAATTGGTTACAAGCCGGTTATAAATGAAAATAAAAGCATTTTAGGGTAAATGATTATTTTTTATAAAAACAAATTTATATTTAAACAATTTTTATGTATATTTATATATAAAATTAATTTCTATTGACTAATGACATTAATGAAATTTATATGTCAAATATTCAATAAAAAATTATTATTCATTTAGTGGTTTTCAGTTGGAATGGAAAAACAACCCCTGTTTTATTCATAAAAATGAATTTTCCTAAAAAATATTATTATTGTGGTTTGAGAGATTATTCTCAAATGAATTTCATTAATATGTTGATATTGAATATTATAAAATGGAATTCATATTTTTAATTAGAACAATTAATATAATTTAATATGGACAGTTTGATTTTTTGTCGGTGTAAATAATACAGATGGTAAAGATTTACCACTTCGGTAAGACTTGTTCAAAACTATTGGATATATATCTAAAGTGACATTAATATTAAACTTTATCAAATATTCTAAGTGTTTTTCAACAAATATATGTTTATAGAGTTAAATAATCTATCCTAAAAAAATCAATTTTCAATTGGGAACCCATGAATGGCTTTTGGGAAGATAAGTTATATTTTATTCAAATTAATAATTATTTTTGAATATTTTATTATAATATCATGGATGAAAGATTAAATTCTGATTTATATTTTTAAATGTTTTAAGATCCATAGTTTTTATAAATAAAAACATTTTATACCATCTTATAACATTATTCCAAGGAGAAATGAATTTTAGGTTTAAATCAGGTACTTTCCTTAAAACAATATATCATTAATTTTGTGTTATTTTATTAAAAATAATTTCATAAATGAATAAGAATTTATTATGATAAAATGAATAAAAAAATTAGAATCATCATTTCAAAATTTGGATATAATTCCCCTTTTATTTTTGTCCATATAATTATGTTATTGTAAAGACCCGAAGCTTAACATACATGGAAATTACATTTCTTTTGCGGAATACTTAGTAAATAACAAAAACACACACACAGAAGGACCGTAATAGTTTAGTGTCTTCGGAAACTCGAAATATAATCTTCTAATCGTGGTGAAAGATCTTCAACATCTCCTATAAAGATCTTCCTTTTTTACCTAAAACCTTTCTTTATATCCTGGGGAAAAGAAAACATAAAAGGGTGAGCTCAAATGCTCAGTAAGGGTAAACAAAAGAAATATCAATCACATCATATACATAAGAACATAACTTTTGGAAATCTTAACCTGTAAAAGAAATCATAATTTCATAACATTGGATAAATCATAGTCGTGAAATGTAATCCCAATAATCATAACTTAAAACATAAAATGTTGTGGCATACACACATAATCATAGAGAATCATTTCTTATTAGTCAAGACTCATTGCCAAGACTATCTTAGTGGACAAAGTCCATTTCTGAACCGAGTTCACTCCTCGTTTCAGTCCTGTTTCACTAAACTGGTTTAACCTGTCGTTCCATCCATGTCTATATCATGAGATATAAAATCTTTACCCAATGCATTGGAGGGAGATATAGGTCCCACCCATATCATAATGATACCATTCTTATGTGTTCCACAAAATCATAAACCATACATCATAGCGTAACCTATGTAATAAAAATGGGATTATTAAACAACATGACATCATAAAACAATTCATATAAGATACAGGAATTCATAAAAATAATTCCATCACAACATAATCAAATAAATGTAATAATAGGGAAAGAAACAGAACCCTATATTATCTTAGATGGAAAATAATTTTGATAAAACACTTGAACTCCATTCTTGAGGAAAATATCCTTTCTACTTCAAAAACATTTTCCTTTCTTAACATGTCTTACAATTTTGAACTAAAAGAAGTTGATTAAAAATAAACTTGAAAACTTGTAAGGGAATATTCTTGGAAATATTGTTTTAAAAATCCATTCATGTCGTATAAGTTTAAAAAAACATTCTTCTCATACTTTTGTCAGAAAAGTCAAAAAGTACCTCGTACGAAAAACAACAAAATATTCATTTCATATATTTTACTAAAAACTCACCGAAGGGTAAATTTGGATTTAATCAATTGTAGGTGTATGGAAATAAAATTACATATTGAGAAAACATGGATGTGGATGATAAAATACACCCTAGTAAATACCAAAGTATAAACAATCTCGGATAAAAATGAGTTTGTGATATTTTCCCTTACCTTAGGTCCGATTTGCTTTGTAAATGTCCGAACCTCCTGTATAATGATTTAAATAATGTCATTGAATTATTCCAGAATCATAATCATTGTTATGATATCATATATGGTTCACTTATGACTTTATTTTACCCGTTCTTTTGTAAATTCCATGTTAAAGAGCGTTTTTGGTAAAATTGTTTAATTTGTCGTCCGTGTTTTGACTTGTAATTATTCATATGATTACTTAGATCATGATTACTTAATTCCAGAATATAAAACATGATTTATATATAATATATATTCAGAATATACATATATATAATATACTAGTTAATGAAAGAAATACATCGTTCATGGAGACGGTAGGCCGTACGTACGCATGAACGCTGTTTTCGTTTCCTTATTGAGTTGAATGGAATTAAGTAGATGACATACATATATATACACATAAGTCCAGTTTCATTATTATGTCATATATTTCATGATTACTTATTATATATACTTTATATTCATTCATGAATGGTTAACGTGGAGAATGAATCTCATCACGTCGTGGAGACAGTAGTCCGTACGTACGCACGAGCGATGATATCGTTCTCATGATCGTGGAATTTTATTGGAGTGTATTTATACTATTTCAGAATCAATATCACTTTACAATAATCATATATAGTTATTATGTACACCATTATACCCATCCAAGTAATGTGGTGGTGAAAAATAGATTACACCACGGTGTGGAGACGGTATTCCGTACGTACGCACGCGCGGTAATTTAGTTTTCCGTAGGATGGATAGATGGTGAAATAGGGTTGTTTCATTATTATAATAACATATCAGTATATGATTGATACTGATGTTATTACTTCATAATGAAACAACCTAAGAAGAAGGAGTGGAAGAAGAAATAAAGTTGAAAGAATCGGTAACGGACATTACCACTTCTTTGAAGCGCCTCTTTGAGATCTCCTTTTAGGGAACTAAAATTGGTCTTTGAGGAAGACCAGAACCTCTAAGATGTTTCTAGGGAAGTGGAGAAGAGAATTATTCAGGGTTTGGCCGAGCTTGAAGGGTCAAATTAGTGTGAGGAAAAGAGGGAGGAGGTGCCCTTTTATAAGGGAGGAGAGGGGCACCTTTGAAATAACTAAAAATATTATTTTATTCTAAAGTCAAATTCGGTTTTAGATAGCTCCAAATTGATTTATTTCGAAGCTAAGGTGAGGATGGGTTGAAATCCTCTCATCCAATAGAATTTAGACAAGTTTATGTTCCTATTTTAACCTTATCATTTAGATTTAACATTAAGTTAAATAAATTTACTTTTAGCGTGTCTTTTTGTGTTCTTACACTATAAGGTTAGTAAACATACTATAAAAAGCCAAAAGAACCCCAAGTTGTTTATTATTAAAATATATAACCTTATATAAGTCATTTTATCGATCCTTAGATTTTTAGAAATATAATAACAATTATTAATATAATATTTATTTTAAAAACTATTTTATGTCATTTTTGACACTATTTAGTAATTGATTTTTGTAAAAATCTTAACAGAATGATTAGTTCAAAAAAAGTTAATTAAATCAATACTAACATGTCATATTAACCTATAAAATTATTGGAATGCATAAAAAGTCTCAAATTACATTTGTTTGGGTATTTATAACATCCATTATGTCAATATTTCATTAATAAGATAATTACTACATCATCATTATGTCATAAATAAATTAAATTATTTAATTTCTAAAAATTAAAAATAAAATACCATTATATATGAAATCTTTTTATCCTTCTAATTAATATTTATAGTCTAATTTATCTTATGTATATCCCTATATTAAAAATTATTTTCTTATTAAACATTGATTTTAACTATTTTAACCACTCTTTAAATAAATTAATAATAAATGTCCTAATATAATCCAAGTGGGCATAAATGGTCATAGTTTATTCCTAAGGTTTTTTTTGGTCGAATTACACTTATCCAATAGAATTAGGACATGTTTTTGGGTAATAATAATATTATTTTTACCCGTAATTACCCTATTTACTTTTAACCGTGGTAAAAAAAGTAAAAAGTTACTATTCACCAAAAATTATTTTCATCTCATTGAACCACATTTTACTTACTGAGATCAACCATGTCTCTTGGAGTTTTTAAATTCCACTCACAGAAGCGGTAAAATTAAGTTTTCTGAAAAATTCATTTTTTTAACTACCACTTATTGGTTTCACTATTCATCAAAAAATGAAAGTTTCCAGAAAAATACAAAAAATTAGGCCTAAGCTATATTTGATATTATAAACTGAAAAATGATGTCTATTTTACCAAATTAAAACCATATCAGTTTCATTACTTAATTTAAAAATTAATTCCCATCGTCAAAATAAATAGTTTGTTCTTAAGAGATAATACCTATCAAAAGATTGACACTTGTTTATGTATGGTTTAAATGTGAAATTACATCCAATGACCAACATTGTATTAAATTGTAAAAATATATTCTAAATATTCTTTAAAACAACTCAAATTTATAATTTATCACTGTTAATTATTTCAATTAAAAAGGTTGTTTTTAATTAAAATTTAGTAATTTTCACTATTCATCAGAAAATGAAAGTTATCCGAAAAGTACCAAAATTTCACCCTAAGCTAATTTCGATATTCCGAATCCAAAAATGAAGTCCATTTTGAAAAATAAAATTTACAAAATTTCACAAAGTGGTTATTACTATTCAAAATGGCTAGTTTTAATAATATTTTAATAGCATATTGTTGTTTAGTGAAACTCGTTATTGCGTACTACACACGCTATCGAGGAAGGTCGCGATTGCGTGTAATGCAAGGAAAGTCAAGGATGAGTGTTGTGCAAGATCCTTTTGGTGTAGCGTACAACAAAAGACCTTAATGAAATTAAAAATAATATTTTTCATAAAATCTCGGTGTGTTATATTCTACCCCCCTTAAAATGAATTTCGCCCTCGAAATTCGTCGGGGTTATAAATGGTTTACTCCTAGAAAGTTTCTTTAATAGAAACCCACATCATAAAAAGGAATACCAAAACCAATATTTAAAAACCAAAGTATGAAACATAATGGTTAACCAAATAAACTAATCACTGGGTTTCCACATAAATGAAAATATGGATATGGAAGAGAAATCTAACCATCATGTTCTGATGGAGAGTGGTAGAGAACATGGCTATAGAAAATCCAGCAATCACAAATCCATATATTTGTGATGATCTAAGGTACCATCTGATTCATCGGATATAAGGGTACTAGGACAACATTTTTGGTTTTCAAGATCATTTCCCTAAAGTTGATGAATTAAAAGAAATACTTAAATGATTTTGGTACAATCTCACTGTTGCTCGTTAATTGAACAATTTACACTTCATCACTTAATGAAGTGAAGTTGAATTTTTTATTCGAGATGTGTTAGCAGATCATGTGATAGAATGATGGGTCATTCCATCTGTCTCAAACAAAAGGTTATAAAAGTTATCAAAAATACATAAGTCCATCTATAGTGAGACTAATCATATATGGTTCCTAAAATTGACTTAAACTTCATATATCATACTGATTATTATAATAAAACTAGTTTCTACTAAATAGGGACTTCCTGTAGGCTAGTGGTAGGTGATAAGGCTAGTCGCACTTTGGTTGTGGGTTCAATTCCCACAGCCTTGTCCGACGCGATGGGCTGTCACCCATCCTGCAGGTTGTCCTTTTTCCTAAAACTACATTACTATAACATCCCATCAATAATATCGAAAAAACTTCTATACTTAAACAATACTAACTTATGTCCAACATAATCCATTCCAATCTTTAGGCTTATCCATAATACTGCAGTCCACTCTCATAATATAGTGAAAATGATTAACAGAGATTTCATATAACAAGCATGTTAATACCATCGTTGATCCCCATATATCATAAGATATGTCTTGTTGGTCACATTCCAAATATTCTAAGGCCTTAATCATGTATTCTCTTGAAAAATAAATACCCATTGAATCGTAGTAAAAACATGAGTGCTGTCAAAAGTTAACTCATTCCACATACCAAAAACCGAAAATTCTATATACTCAAACCATGATAGAACTATTTTTATATATCAGTCATGAGCTCATGAATACTATCAAACATTTAATTTTCTCCTTATCCCTTTATTATGCGAATATCATCTACATTCCAAAAATATCTAAATAACCTTTCATGGATACTAGTAGCATTAATCATACACGTTCAAAACTCAAGGAAAGACAACAGTGTAACAATCCTTAGATGTCTTTTTATTCAATAGTACCATGAGAATATTTATAGAACATTACACATGATAAACATGTAATCATTACACTACATTATTAAACAATTGACCGAGCTTCAACAATTCTTTCATCTCACATATCATTTGTAGTCTCTTCATCATCATCAACATAAATACTACCCATACGACCATACTGATTCTCTTCATGAGACTTTCCCTTAGGGAATTGGTTTTCATAATTCCCATACATTCCACATTAAAAACATTTAACCATTGTTGATATCGTAGCAATACCATTATCCTCATCAGTGGTGTTAAGTGAACTTTTTCCTTTGCACTAACTGGCTTTGTGTCCTTCTTTTCCACACCAAAAGCATCTTCTAGTTCCTTTGAAACATTCTTCTTGATGCCTCTTCCCACATGATTTACATAGGGGAAATTGAAATTTCTTTCCTCTATGATCATCATTAAACTCCATCTTTCTCTTATTAGCCGAGTCAGGAAACTTACCAAATTTTACTTTATTGATCATATTATGAGATTGCTGATTCGGCATAATAATGATGTTTGGACTTCCAAATCCCATTTAATTTGGTTTCTCATGAAGAATATCATTCCATTGTACATCATATCCTCCATTATCATGAATCATCTTGTTTCCAACCATTTTCTAAAACCCAAAAAGAATAGTGTGAGAGGAAAACATCATAATAAAGGGGGAGTAACTTCAATATCTAATATCTTTAGTTTAATCTAATATCGTTACCATAGTTCTAGGACTATATCCTATACTTATACTTATCCTTAGGGACATCCCTAGAAATACCTTAGAAATATCTCTAGGGATATCACTAACGTTTTCGCGTCCTAGTTTCCAAAGGTTGACTAAACTTTTCATCTGATACCAACTGTAGCGGTCTGGAATTACTACTAGTGGACTATAATTGATACCTATCAGGGCATTCCATGGGTGGCTACACCCCCTGGGCGGGACACACCACCATCCCCAGTGGTATCCATTTCCTCATGAAGCCCTTGGGCGGAGAGCCATGATTCATCCAACGCTCACATGTGGGAGTTCCCAAAGATCGGATACATTCCTACCTCCTTTGCCTCTGATACCAACTGTAAAGACCTGAAGCTTAATGTAAATGGAAATTACATTACTTTTGAGGAATACTTAGTACATAACAAAAACACACACACACAAGGACCGTAATAGTTTAGTGTCTTTGGAAACTCGAAATATAATCTTCTAATCATGGTGAAAGATCTTCAACATCTCCCATAAAGATCTTCCTTTTTTACCTAAAACCTTTCATTATATCCTGGGAAAAAGAAAACATAAAATGGTGAGCTCAAATGCTCAGTAAGGGTAAACAAAAGAAATATCAATCACATCATATACATAAGAACATAACTTTTGGAAATCTTAACCTATAAAAGAAATCATAATTTCATAACATGGGATAAATCAGAGTAGTGAAATGTAATACCAATAATCATAACATAAAAAATTACACTTTGTGGCATACACACATAATCATAGAGAATCATTTATTATTAGTCAAGACTCATTTCCAAGACTATCTTAGTGGACAATGTCCATTTCTGAACCGAGTTCACTCCTCGTTTCAGTCCTGTTTCACTGAATCGGTTTAACCTGCCGTTCCAGCCATGTCTATCTCATGAGATATTAAATCTTTACCCAATGCATTGGAGGGAGATATAGGTCTCACCCATCTCATAATGATACCATTCTTATGTGTGCCACAAAATCATAAACCATACATCATAGCATAACCTATGTAATAAAAATGTGATTCTTAAACAACATGACATCATAAAACAATTCATATAAGATAAAGGAATTTATAAAAATAATTCCATCACAACATAATCAAATCAATGTAATAATAGGGATAGAAACAAAACCCTATATTATCTTAGATGTAAAATAATTTTGATAAAACACTTGAACTCCATTCTTGAGGAAAATATCATTTCTACTTCAAAAACATTTTCCTTTCTTAACATGTCTTAAAATTTTAAACTAAAAGAAGTTGATTACAAATAAACTTGAAAACATGTAAAGGAATATTCTTGGAAATATTGTTTTAAAAATCCATTCATGCCGTATAAGTTAAAAAAACATTCTTCTTTTACTTTTGTCGGAAAAGTCAAAAAGTACCTCGTAAGAAAAATGACAAAAGATTCCTTTCATATATTTTACTAAAAACTCACCGAAGGGTAAAATTGGATTTAAAAAATTGTAGGTGTATGGAAATAAAATTACATATTGAGAAAACATGGATGTGGATGATAAAATACACCCCAGTAAATACCAAAGTATAAACAATCTTCGATAAAAATGAGATTGTTATATTTTCCCTTACCTTAGGTCTGATTTTCTTCGTAAGTGTCTGAAGCTCCGGTATAATGATTTAAATAATGTCATTGACTTATTCCAGAATCATACTCATTGTTATGATATCATATATGGTTCAATTATGACTTTATTTTACCCGTTCTTTTGTAAATTCAATGTTAAAGAGCGTTTTGGGTAAAATCATTTCATTTGTCGTCCGTGTTTTGATTTGTAATTATTTATATGATTACTTAGACCATGATTACTTAATTCCAGAATATAAAACATGATTTATATATAATATATATTCAGAATATACATATATATAATAGATCAGTTAATGGAAATAAATACACCGTTCATGGAGACGGTAGGTCGTACATATGCATGAACGCTGTTTTCGATTCCTTATTGAGTTGAATGGAATTAAGTATATTACATACATATATATAAACATAAATCCAGCATCATTATTTTGTAATATATTTCATGATTACTTATTATATATACTTTATAATCATTCATGAATGGTTAACGTGGAGAATGAATCCCATCACGTCGTGGAGATGGTAGTTCGTACGTACACACGAGCGATGATATCGTTCTCATGATCGTGGAATTGTATTGGAGTGTATGTATACTATTTCATAATCAATATCACTTTACAATAATCATATATAGTTATTATGTACACCATTATACCCATCCATGTAAGGTGGTGGTGGAAAATAGATTATACCACGGCGTGGAGACGGTATTCTGTACGTACGCACGCGCGGTGATTTCATTTTCCATAGAATGGATAGATGGTGAAATAGGGTTGTTTCATACATATAATAAAATATCAGTATATTATTGATACTGATGTTATTACTTCATAATGAAACAACCTATGAAGAAGAAGTGGAAGAAGAAATAAAGTTGAAAGAATCGGTAACAGACATTACCTCTTCGTTGAAGTGCCTCTTTGAGATCTCCTTTTAGGGCACAAAAATTGGTCTTTGAGGAAGACCAGAACCTCTAGGATGTTTCTAGGGAAGTGGAGAAGATAATTTGTCAGGGGTTGGCCGAGCTTTAAGGCTCAAAGTGGTGTGAGGAAGAGAGGGAGGAGATGCCCTTTTATAAGGGAGGAGAGGGGCACCTTTGGAATAACTAAAAATATTATTTTATTATAATGTCAAATTCGGTTTTAAATAGCTCCAAATTGAGTTATTTTGAAGATAAGGTGGGTATGGGTCGAAATCCTCTCATCCAATATAATTTAGACAAGTTTAGGTTCCTATTTTTACCTTATAATTTCTATTTAACATTAAGTTAAATAATTTTACTTTTACTATGTCTTTTTGTGTTCTTACAATATAAGGTCAATAAACTTACTATAACAAGCCAAACGAACCCCATGTTGTTTATTATTAATATATATAACCTTATCTAAGTAATTTTGCCGAACCATAGATTTTTAGGAATAAAATAACAATTAATAATAAAAAAGTTATTTTAAAAACTATTTTATGTCAATTTTGACACTATTTAGTAATTGATTTTTGTAAAAATCATAACAGAATGATTAGTTCGAAAAAAGTTAATTAAATCAATAAACACATGTCATATTAACCTAGAAAATTAGTGTAATTCATAAAAAGTGTCAAATTACATTTTTTGGGTATTTATAACATCAATTATGTCAATATTTCATTAATAAGATAATTACTGCATCATCATTGTGTCATAAATAAATTAAACTATTTAATGTATAAAAATTACAAATAAAATACCATTATGTAGGAAATATGTTTATCCGTCTAATGAATATTTATAGTATAATTTATCTTATGCATAACACTATATTAAAATCTATTTTCTTATTAAACTTTGATTTTAACTATTTTAACCCTTCTTTAAATAAATTAATAATAAATGTCCTAATGTAATCCAAGTGGGCCTAAATGGTCATATTTTATTCCTAAGGTTGTTTTTTTTGGAGAATTACACATATCCAATAGAATTAGGACATGTTTTAGGGTAATAATATTACTATTTTTACCCGTAATTACCCTATTTAATTTTAATTGTGGTAAAAAAAGTAAAAAGTTACTATTCACCAAAAATTATTTTCATCTCATTGAACCAAATTTTACTTACTGACATTAACCGTGTCTCTCGTATTTTTGAAATTCCACTCACAGAAGCGGTAAAATTATGTTTTATGAAAAATTCATTTTTTTAACTACCACTTAGTGGTTTCACTATTCATCATAAAATGAAAGTTTCCAGAAAAATACCAAAAATTTGGCCTAAGTTTATATTTGATATTATGAACTGAAAAATGATGTCTATTTTACCAAATTCAAAACATATCAGTTTCATTACTTAATTTAAAAATTATTTCCTGTCGTCAAAACAAATAGCGTGTTCTTAAGAGATAATAACTATCAAAAGATTGACACTTGTTTATGTCTGGTTTAAATGTGAAATTACATCCAATGACCAAAATTGTATTAAATTGTAAAAATATATTCTAAATATACTTTAAAACCACTCAAATTAATAATTTATCACTATTAATTATTTCGATTAAAAAGTTAGTTTTTAATTAAAATTTAGTAATTTTCACTATTCATCAGAAAATGAAAGTTATCCGAAAAGTACCAAAATTTCACCCTAAGATAATTTCGATATTCCGAATCCAAAAATGAAGTCCATTTTGAAAAATAAAATTTACAAAATATAAAAAAGTGGTTATTACTATTCATAATGGCTAATTTTAATAATATTTTAATAGCATATTGTTGTTTAGTGAAACTTGTTATTGCGTACTACACACGCCATTGAGGAAGGTCGTGATTGCGTGTAATGCAAGGCAAGTCAAGGATGCGGGTTGTGCAAGCTCCTTTTGGTGTAGCGTACAACACAAGACATTAATGAAATTAAAAAAATATTTTTCATAAAATCTCAGGGTGTTACAATTATCATGGTAAAAAAGATAAGTTTTTATAGTGATGGTTAAAATGGGTTTAAAGTGGTTCAACTAGGATCCATGTCTTAAAAATGTATCCAAGACATGTAAAAATGTTAAATTTTTATTTGTTTCTTCTTCTATCACATATTTTATTCTAATTTGTTGTTACATGGTTCCATATTAAATGATTATGATGTATATATTATTTAATCAATTATGAAATTCAAAATTTATTATTTCCGTCACTTATAAATTGGAAAATCATATCCTGCAATATTCAAAAAATTTAATCCATATACATTAGCTAATAAAAATAAAAATAACTTTTTAGTTTCATTCATTTCTTACTATATCCCATGGTATTCTTCTAAGACCAATGTTTCCGAGGTACATGTATAAGCCATGTGAGGACTCAGAGAATATGTAATCAACTTTACTCACTCCTTCAAGTTTATTTCCCATTATAATTCCCCTAAATCTATTTTCCCCGTAATAAAGAAAATTAATATTTTTTAATAAATCTTGAAATACATTTATTATGGAACTACCATTTTCCAATTATTTTTCATCTTATAAAAAATGAAGAAATTTCTCATGCATATGTATGACTTACTCTCTCCAGGTATCATTGTAACCTGTTTGTCAACAAACTTTTACATGTATTGTTATAAATATGAAAAAAATATGATATTTATGAAATATTTATTATTATGGAAATATAATATAACATTTACTTTTTAAAACACACATTCATTAAAAAATTATAATGTCCATTGTGCATATGTGTAGACTACCGCTTCCACATAGCAGTGTGATTAATTTTTAATTTCCACCATTCATGTATAATTATAAATATTTATATAATTAATATATATAAATATACAATATTATTATTGTTATTAGTATCATTATAGATATTATGGATTCATCATTAAGAATAAATTACCAAACTTACATATCCAAAACATACCTGAAAAACCAAACACATAACAATATTAAAAAATGATTAAAAAATTTATTATTAAATGGGTGTTGAAAAGTCATAAGTGGATCATATATGATAATAAATTTTTATATGTATCTGTTATTGAATTATAATGAATTTATATGAATTAAAATGCGGTCTATAATCACTAACAAGAAATGTCGACCATGTAGTAACGATTGATTTCAAAAACTATATTTATTAGATATTATTTATTTTTATCTCTTTAATTAGTGAATTATAATATCATACTATATTAATGCCAATATATTTTACATATACTTTAGTTATATATAGATAATACATATCTTCATTTCATTCTCCTCCCTTTAATTACTCATTTGATAGAGAAATGGTTTTAAAAAAATCCAAATTACTTTTTATTCACTCCGGGATATATTTTTTCTATGTCAATGTGTTTATAAAAAAATATTTTAAAAAAAATATTTTAATATTACGAAATTATTCATTAATATTATTTTTAATCAATTTTTAATTTATTAATAAATTTTTAAAAGTAATATTCTTTAAATTTCATGAATGATTTACTTTATAAAAAATTTGTTAACAAATATTTCTTTTAGTCTAAACTGAATGAATGGACTTCTCCACCATCAAGGTTTATATTTACATTAAAGATCTTATTACATGTTTCCATGATTAATTCTAATGGATTTTTTTCTAATCTATTTTAAATTTTTTTTTCTAATAATTAAATACAATATGAAAAGTGTATTATCCCCTATATATATTATAGGGATATTTTAAATGAATTTTTATATATTTAATCATCGATTGATGAATATTATGCTTTAAAAATGAGATAGAATAATTATTCCATAAACATATTTATAAATATGGATTATAATCATTTTAATGTGTAAATTTTAGAAATTATTTATATTAGTTCTTCTAATACATAATGTTACTGATTTTAAAGGCATGTTGATTATGTTGTATTGCATATTCGTATGATGAATGCTTTAAACTATCTATGAAATGGGTGGGGCCTATAACTTCATATCCCATAGATGTATTATCAGGTATCATTTGGAATAACATTTTTCAAATTCAGAAAGGGATCTACCCATTTATGTATGATTTCCCTGAATGTGGCACTGATGATATTTTTAGTAATTATTTATATATGTGTTATATCATTATTAAATCTGTTATTGATGCCTATGTGATTATTTAAATATTTATAATTATTACTCATTTGTTTCAAGAACATGTTATTATTTATATAGAATTATTTGATCACAGTTTATTTCTTTTTTATTATTCTAACATAATTTATTCTATAATTTATGATACTTTATTCATTTCCTTACTAATAATTTTTTACCATCCCTTTATTTTGTATCCATACCCAATGATGTCAGGAAATGTACTATAGTTGATATAAATAGATATCTTTTTTTTGGGAATATCCATGTTATAAAATAAAATATTATACTATATTTTATATTTCCAAATGTAATGTGATATTAAAGAATGTATCAATTTTTAGATTATTAATTAACTACTTGATCTGTTGGGATGTGATGATTTATAGAAAGTGTCAATATAATAATGTAACAAATGAATTTAGGGTACTAGGGTTGGGATTAATATAGTTTATATCTGATCATGTTCACTAAAAAATTGGGAACAAGATTTATGAATATTTAGTTTTGTGATATTACCTTGAGAATGACTATTTGCATATGATTTATTTTGTAGAATTTCATAGGTTTTTTTATAAAGTAAAGATTATTTGATTTTGAAATAAATGCATCCTAATCTAGAAACAATAAGTTGGTATTGTTTTTATACATATTCATATAGGGGAAATAATGATGAAAATTTTAAATTGAGTAAAATTTTCTATAATTCTGGAGCATGACAAATGGTCCCTTACTGCACACATTGTTTGAAACACCCTGTAGATATCCTATAGCCATTAAAAATTTTCATTATAAATTATTTTTAATGATTTTATATTATTCCTATGGAAACCAATCATATGATTCTATGATTATAAATTCATAAACATTCAATTTATGTTAAGTGCTCCACTCATTTTGGAATTATAGATTATGATTCACGATGAAATAATCTAATCTAGTGTATTCTATTGTTTATATATGTTACATAATTGATGGAATGGAAATCATACCAAATCATTTAATATATGTTATTATTTCCCAACATGTAATAGTAATGAAGTTGGATATGGTGATGGAGATAGAGCTGGAGCTAGACCTAGAGCTGAATAAATTATAACTACATTGGGGTAGATGATTCAAGCTATGACTAATTACCCAGCATGTATATGGTAGCCTACCAATCAAAACTGAGGTCCAGAATTGTTAAAACATTTTATGCAACAACTACCTCTATCATTCAATATAACTAAAACTCCATTGGTATATTTGAAATAGATATGTTTTTTGAACTAGACATTCTTTAAATTAGGATTTAATGAATGATATCGGGTTGTCGTGGTACATTACAATCTCACCGAGGATACATATAACAACTATTCCATTTATTACACATTAACACATGATTTTGTATATAAAATTACAGTTAATTCACCTTTAATGATAGAAAAGTCTAGTGTCTTTGGGAATTATGTACATTACATTACAACTTAAAACAATGAATAAAACATCTCTATTTTAAACTTTTTTAAAATGATTTTACTTAAAAATGCATGGGATAACCTGATTAAATACATAATAAGGGAGTGAGATATAAAAAATAGTAAGGGAATAAACATGGAATATTGTAAAACATGTTAGAAAATAGTAATTTAAAGTTTCATAAAAATAGTAGGAATTATAAACATGAATGATAATACATTATATTTCATGATAAAATAATGGAAAAATGGGATATGTGGAAGGAAAATTAAACACTACATCATAGGTTAAAGATAACTTCCAATAAATCATATAAGAAAATGTCCCATAAAGGAATCCATTTTACTTCTTTCCCCAACACGATGTATCATGATACTTACCACTACCAAATTCATTTTAAAGCTATATAATTTTCAGCGCTCACATAACTTTCATTTAATTATCATTCTAAATAGTTCCACATAGATCATACAACATGGATTAATTCATCATCATAACTTATTCCATGATAAGGGGGTGTAGAATACATACATGTGAGTCTAACATCCAATAGGAATAAGTGTATAAATTTTAACACTATTGATATTAAATAGGTATGGTTTTCACCACATAATTTCATTGGAATTGAAAATCATAGTGAAATTTAGGCAACCTAACACCATCATATAAATATTCATAAAAAGATTTTATGAGAAGGAAATGTGTCTCTCGTCATTTTAAAATTAGGGTGAAGTAAAATGGCCATGTAAATACATATAAAATCATAAATAATTATAAATATAAGGCATATTATAATAAATAATCTTTATTAAATAATAGGAAGGAAGAACTCTTACGAAAATTGAGAATAGTAATGGGTGTAATTAAGAGTTCTTAATTATAGATAAAGGGGTCCCTAATCATTAGAAAATAATAAGGTCGGTATGGGGGTGGTGAAAAAACATACCCCATCATTAGGAATTAAAAATAAATGGGCGTAAAATAAAGGTAATTCTTGAATAAAATTTAAAATGATCGGATCTAATACCTTAAGAGTGTGGTATGAAAATATTGAAATTAGTTTACTAAGAGCATGGGAGAATCATGGGAGGATTATAGAGAGGGGAGGGTAGATTATGGACATTATATAAGGATTTTTAGTGAAGATAATTGGTTGCATGGGTGGATTTCTATTGGAAATGAGAGGGGGTTATTTAATATTTCACAAACATAGAATTTGGAATCTCTAAAATAAAATATTCAAAACCACTAACCTTCACCAACTTATTTCACAAGGTTTTTTACAAATGGGTTTGTTTTCAATATTTAATTATGATAAGTTCCTAAAATATTAAAATATTAATATTTCTTATTTGGAGGTTAGTCACACTTTTAAAGAAATGAATTAAAAATCCTAAAATATATTATGTGTTTTGGAGGATTCATAATGAATTTCTAAAATTATTAAAATTAAATTAAAATCACATTATTTGAAGTGTAAAACAAATATTTTTCCTAGTATTCCCATTATAGTATTTATTACATCATTTTTGGGTCATTATGTTGTCATAAAACACAACGTATATTTATACATTATTTACTTTTTACCTGGAAATTCGACTATCTCTGAAAATTATGAAAAATTCACCATTAGATAATTTTGACCATATAATTCCCAAAATAATATTAATTTTTTTCTAAATAATTTTCTAATTATTATAATTTTCTCTTTTAAAAAAAATAACCATTACTAATTAAAAATGTAAGGTTTTAGCCATAATAGTTTTTAAACCCTAATAAAACATTACATTTGCATTCATAAAAAGTGTATGATAAATTAAATTTTAAAAAAATTAATAATGTTATTAAAATATTATTTCTTCCAAAAAACATTAATCCATCAAAATAAATTCATTAATTAAATTGAATATTGCCCAAAAATATTATTTATTTTTATAATATCAAAACAAAAATATATTCATTATTCATTAAATAATAATGTACATAATCAAGTTGATAGTGTCATGATAAATATCTCACTAAGAAACTTGTGTACTCACTAAGGTGTTTGATTATGAGACTTTCATGGGGTCTTTTGGAAAACATGATTTGGTCGTGATCTCGATGATCTTTAATTTCTCCCATAAATGATTTCTCTCATGCATATGTTATTAGATCAAAAATAGGGCTTGGATGAGGGAAAAGACTTGAGATGATATATCCCTAATAAGGTTCTATAAATTGGACTTATAGGGTACAATCCTATGGGATTAGGCCACCACTTCCTTTATCTGAGTCAAATGTATTTGTTAAATCCATATATTTATACTATTCATATGATCATTGTTTAGTGGTAATTTTACCCATTTGAAATTTTTTGAAATTAATGATTGTTGCAAGGTCTAAATTTATTTAGATATCTTCAAGTATAGATACTTATATAGACGTTTCTTCATATCATATCCCTACTTGTTGTTTATAACCATTATAAAAAATTATAGATTAATTTCTAACAATTATTCAATTTTTATCACACTTATTTTGAAAGACCCATTTTTCTTCAATTATAGATGTTTCTCTAGTTCATTCAATTAATGTACATAATTTTTTACTCTCAAATGCATTGGGCTCATCATACATTTCCTTAATTAAATCGTTTTCAACTAAAGCCTCATCAGAATTCATAGGTTAATATTTGGATAAGAATGTTATATATTCACTATCATTTTTTAAGGAACTTCTAGTCCAAAGAGGTTGATCAACATAACCAATGATACTCTCACTTGGATGATTCCAAAGAGACAAAAAAACATCTTCGGTTTTGTAAATTATATTATTCACCAAAAGGTAGAAAATATTCATAAGTTGTAACTTCAGAAACTATTTCTTGACTAATTTACTTATGACTAGATTTTTATACCAACGTTTGGAAATCAGTTTTAGTAATAAAATATGTGAATGTTGGTAGGGGTTTTATTGAAAACAAAAGGGTCTATTTCATCAAATTTAAAATGCAATATTTCCTCAAGAGTACAAATTTTTTTTGTTAAAATCTCAATAAAAAGTTGAGGTAGTGGAGTAACCTAAAAATATTCCTTCATCAAATTTGGGATTAAATTTATGTAAATTACATTTAGTATTTAGGATGAATACATTGAAACCAATGACTATGAAGTAAGATAATTTTTGTTTTCTACCTATCCACAACTCATAAAAGGGTTATATTATGTAAAGTTCTAATTATAACATGATTTATAGTATATAAATAAGTACTAATCACTTTATCCAAAAAAAATTAGAAATTGAGAATTCACATAGCATGGTTCTAATTATTTCTTGAATAATTCTTTTTCTTATTTAAAATAAACCATTTTTTGGGGGTTTCCAGGAGCTGAAATGTTAGGTTTTGTTCCATTATTACTACAAAAATATTCAAAATAGTAATTTTAAAATTCTCCACCATGATCGCTAAAAATATTTATTAAGGTTTGTCTTTTCTAATACTTATCTGAGGCTACAAACCTTTTAAAATAACTAAAGGATCAATATTTCATTATGAGAAAATAAAACCATAAGTATCTTGTGTAATCATCAATAATAACATAAAAATAGTATTTTCTACCAATATATCCAGTTTTTTGTAGGACCAAATATGTGCATGAGAACTAATGGTAAAGCATCAGAAGTTGAGACTTCACTAATTGATTTAATGACTGACTTATTTTCCTTAACATATTAAAAAGGGTGATAGACTTTCTTAGTATCAATCCTATGTTCTGGTAGATCCTTAAAAAGTATTTTCATAGTCAAATTTGATATATTTCTAAGGATATAGTGTCTTACCATTTTATTCCATAACCAAGATTAATCTTCCATTTCACCATGTCAAGGCAATTCTTTTCTCTTATGGTCTCATAAGTAAATTTTATGAACATTTTCATGATGATTAGAATAAATAAAAAATTCATCCTTGAAACTATGTATATATATTTTATCCTTCCTAATGTTAATAAGGTAACCATAATCCCATAATTTAATTATTATTTTAAGGATGTTCTTAATACCATAAAAAATTTAAATAATTGAAATAAGAGATTTTCCATGAAGAACAACATATCATATTCTAATAATCTCTCCTTTAGTATTGTCTCTGAATGATACCTTACGTCCTTTTATCTTAATAATATTCTTGAAAAAGTATTTCATTTTATTATTATGCATGTAACGCTCACTATTCATGTACTATATATTCATCTTGCTGGTATTAACATTTTTTTCTTAAAAAATATTATACATTCAGAACCCAAAACATCTTGGGTCCTCTAACTTAAAAAAACATCTGAAATAAACATTATTTTTAAAATAGGATTTTTGAGAACCTTGTGATTGAACATTATAAAGAAAACAATTATTTTTCTAATGACCTTTACATTGACACTAAGTTCATGTGGGTATTTTTTTAGGAACAAATACATTTCATAATAAAAATGGGATTCTTATAGGTAATTCTCATACAATTACAATTTTATCGATGAGGAGTTTTTTTGTAAATGTTATTTAAATATTCTCTACCAGCAGTAAAGTTTTATTAATGTTTATTCAAATAATAAATTTCATAATTTAGTTTTAAAAATAAATTATTATCCTCATCAATAACAGTTTTGTAACTATGGTTAATTTCTAAAACATCTTTTTCCAAACAACAACATATTTATTTTATTAAAAGTTATAACGGTAAAAGTACAGAAACAAAGAAAGATTGAATCCAAGAAGAACAAAAAATGTTCCATGATTGGGGGGTCTAAAATAATAGTGTCTGAGATTGTCTCCTCTAAAAATACTAACACACTATAGGGGTATGGATTCCATTATGGACAAATAAAAAAACCATCATCATGAATATACCTTAACACAAGGTAGTCTTCCACCTTGTTACACTCCTTCCGTATATGATGTAAGCCTGGCCTAATATCATTGAGAATCCTGACATACTTCCTTTATAGTTTGGGATAAACCCTCCCGCCTCATTGTTCCCATAATACAATATCCATTTGTGTTAAATTTCATTTCATCAATAGGGGGTTTCCAATAGATCCATCAGCCTAAGGAATTAATTATATTACCTTCTTTATAATGGTATTTGTAATATAATATATATCTTATTGATGGTGTATCTTACCATTTTTTTCTATGTACTCCCAAATCATAGATTGTCAACTTTATAAATAGAATCCTATCCCCGACATGTTAATGAAATCCCTTCTTGGCATTCATCATTCCTTTCCTCCCAAATTCACCAGAAACCCGATTGAAAAATTATGGATTTCACCTTCTTATTTATGGTATTACTGTTGGATCCTTGGATCAGTCTTAAAATAATGGTACGAAAAAACAATCAGGGGGTGTCAAGCCTGTGAAATTCCCTATAGCTTTCCAGAGAACATTATCCCATTCACTCTCTTAAAATATATCGTAGGTCAACTCAATGCTTGGGTGTTGTTAGCATTAGCATTTATAAATGATTTTGATCCTTTTCAATCATATCTCCTCGTATGTGTAAATGGTGCGGTCATGAAGCTTCCAAATGAGAAAATTATACTTTGGTTAAATATCCTTGTACCAGAGGAATATTTACTCTGTATTGTGGACATGAGAATCCTAGAGAGATGATCTATAATCATTTATTGTGAAGGAAACAATGTAAGAGGCTTCGAAAGTGAACCTATATGGTTCTAACAATAGGTTGATAAGATGGAACCTAGAGTTTTGATCCTTATTTAAGACCGCTTGAATAAAGGTAGGATATGCATTGACCTATTTTAAGTTCATATCAGTAGTTGGAAAACTAGGAAATCCGATAGTACCACCCAACCAATTATCATTCTAAAATATTATATCTCTACTACCGATGATCCATTATGCTTGGTAGAGGCTACAGGGTATGTATCTTTGTATTTTTTTTCCATAGGAAGGAGACGTTGTTACTCCTATTTTCCCAGAACGTCATATATTTATCCCTAATGACCTTTTCCCCCAATGTGTTCCATTTCTCAAACTACTAGGTTATCATTGGATACAGGCAGTTCGTCATATCAGAGATGCTTCGCATCCTGATACCACCCTCGTTCGTAGGTAGGCCCAATATAGACTAGGTGTCCTAGTGATACCTACCCTGATAATGGCAGTCCAAAATTAAAGAGGTCACTATATTCTAAATATTTCTTTTGACAGTCTTTGGAACCTATATAACCATGAAAACATTTATGGGTGTCGAGGTAAGAACATTGCTAACAACCATGATCCTCTCTCCGAAGGAGTGGAAATGATTCTTCCCATTATTAAAACAAGATAAAATCCTACCCATCACCTTTTCCATATTCTTTATATAAATACTACCTATGTGATGGGATCCCCTTAGTAATATATGGTTAGGGTTCTAATACAGATTCCGAAGATGGATTCAATGATGCGTCCATATCTCACTAAGAAACACCTTGTGATATAGAGACTTATTTTATCCAAATTAAGGAGTTTCCCACTCAACTTATAGTAATCATTATGATTATTATCATTTCCCTAAATATAATTAGAACACACATTGATAAAAAGGACAATATCATCGACAAACATGGGTTTTGAAAAATTCTAGAAGTGTGATCATCAATGAAATGGTTGAATGGAACCATCTTGCATATTTTATTTGAATAGTACACTCAAAGAATCCATGTTCATGATGAAAAAACATGATGAAATCAGATATTCATTTCCTAGAACACACATTAATTTAAAGAATCCCATTATCACTTTCTTCATATCCACCTTGATAGAAATGTTTGATCTATGATATTTCATATAGATACCTTCAATCATATCTTGTGCAAGAATTATTACACCTTGGATTGTCCCACCTCTCAAAAATCAATTTTTTCCCTCAGAGACCATGTTTTAAATATGTTTCCCTATTAACCTGTTATGAAAAATAGAAAGAACATTATAAGAGAAGATACACATATTATAGGCATGTACTACTTAAGAAAATATGGGACCTTGACTTTTGGAATGAGTATAACGGTTATTGAACTATCCACCCGGGGAGGTATCCACCATAAAATAAGTATTGCACTTCCTCAAGAATATTTCCCTTCACAATGTTCCAATAGGTCACATATAAGTATCCCGAAAACCATCCATTCTTAGAGAGTCCTAGTATTGAGGCCAAATAATTTGTCCCATAACTCCTTCCCCTCAGGAATAATTTCTAATAGATGGTATTCGGCCTCTGACACCATCCTATAAATCTTAAATAATCTAGGGGAATACCTTATTGGGTAATCATACTACATGGAAGGGTTATGTCCATCAAGAATATATTTAAACAAGACTTCATCCATTCCTCCTATGGCATTAATTTTTTTTCAAAAAAAATTCCAATCTATGATTAGGATATTAGGTTCCCTTATACAGTTAATTTATTTAATGTAATAATAAAAATATAAAGAGTTTCATTCTCCAACACGAAGACAAAGAGCTCCAGATTCATCCCTTGATATGTATTCCTGCATGAGAATAATATCCTCCAGAAAGATCTTATTATGAATAAGGGATCTAAAAAGATCATCATTCCATCTACCTTCAAGTCTGGACTCATTCTTCTAAATTTCCTTTTTTAAAGATTCTAGATGCTTCTATAAGGGAGATTTCATGCTAATCTTGGATGTTAAATTATTTACTAGCATACATAACTTATTATCAAAACTGATCCTCTACTTACCTTTAAAATGACTAATCTAGGAGGATAGAACCTCCTGATAGAATTTTGGATCTAATGTCTATCTTCTAGTGAAAAAAAATCACTTCCATCCCTCGTCCCAGGACTCCAAGATCAAAATAACCGAAGAATGATCAGAGAGGATGTGTACAAGGTGGTAGATAGAAGACTTATTTTAAGATAAAATCATTATTATTTTGGAAATGTATTGGTCTAGGAAACACTAGGTGAATTTATTACCCTTATGTCTGTTACGTCAAGTGTATTTTCTTCCATTTACCCCATATCCATAATCCCATTACAAGAAACAAAGTAGAGTAAGTCCTACCAAGAATACTTTTAGAAGGTTCCCCCTATTTTCTTTTTGGAAGGATAAATAATGGAGTTGAATTCACATCCCACATACCATGCCAATGGTCCCAGATCAAACAAACTAAGATTGTGACAGAAAAACTGCCTATCCTGTGGATTTCACATTTTATAAATGATGGAGATATAAAATATCATTCTTTCCCTATGAGATATTATTAGTTAGCTGTTGATAAGAAACATCCATATTTTCAATTAAGAGAAGTGATATCTAGAATAACCCCACATATTAGTTTCTTGGATGAACATGCATAAAAAGTATAAAAACCATTCTCTCAGCATATATTGAAATCATAGTGCCTTTTCTTTAGGCTCTAAGATTTCCACTATGGAAATCTTATTGGAGAAAACCTCACAAATTATATAATCAATTTTCACCCATGTTCATATACCATCTTATTTCAAAAACATGATCTTTAAAAGTTAGATTTCTGATGCCTTTATTTTTCACCAAATGTTGAAGGATTATTTTGGAGGATAACTAATCCTTGATAATACATGTATTTAGAATAGGTTTATACTCCAAAAATTGAAGGAGTGTCAGGTCATGGAGTATGGATGTTGGTTTTCATCTCCTTCTCTTGTATAGATGAATCAAAAAGGTTGTTGAAGCTGTTAGATAATGGAATTTAAAAATATCTTGATGATCATGGATCCGAAAATGAAGATGTATATGGGGGGTAATATCATTTCCTTCCCTTTTTAGGTATCCTTGAGGATCCTTAGTGGATAAAGATATAAGAGAGTGGGGAAATTCATAAAAATATCCTAGGGATGGATTGAGAGGAATAAGGGTAGAGAAGTCTAGAAGGGTCTAATATTTCATTTTTCAATATATTTAACCTTCAATTCTCCTTAAAAATATTCCCTTTGCATTATGTTGTTTTTATAAAATTCTTAATTATCATTTTCTAGTAATTTAAAAAATGAGAAACATCATCTTAAGAAGGTAATGTTATATCTTCTTATCAGGAAGATTTTTTATCCAAGGATGTAGAATTTTTATCATCGTGATATTTTAACTCAAAGACATTTTTCTGAGGGATTCAGCTACATGTACCTTAGACGTGAATCATTGATTTTAAAAAGGTGGATTAGACAAATTCCAAAATTCATTTTATCAGAACTTTTATAATCAGGTGAAATTTTTGAGGAATGACTGCTAGTGGCACTCCATGTGTTAGTATCTTTCAAAACATTTTTTAATTTTCATTTGTAATACATTTTGGAATTCCATTCAGAATTATTATATTTCTTGTCTTTCTTATTTTTTCTTGGATAGTTAGGTCTGATGTATCCAATTTTCTTACACTCATAACAAGTGACTTCATCATTCTTATCACTTTTATCCTTATGACCATTCATATACCGATATTGAAAATCTCTCCATATTACACTTTTATTAATCATTCTGATGATTTGGGCTCACTCATCCTTAGATTATTTCGAAGTGAAAGAATCGGGTCAAACAACCACTCTCTTTTTTCTTGATTAATTAAAAACTTTCTCTAAATATTTAAATTTTTTAGGTATGGTGGATGTCATAGTAAATGAAACACCACCATTTTTTTCTACTGTTTCTCAGCATATCTTTTTAATCTTCCTTTATACTGCATAAGAATTCCAAAAATATCATAAAAGGTAAGATTTAATTAGTTCCTTACTTCACCAACCATTCACTTTGACTCCCAATCATTTGGAATAATATCAATAATTTTCACAAATAGGGTTTCAACAAAAATATATTTTTATACAATAGATTGTAAACTATTTATAATGGTCATAAATATTTGGTGAATCATAGAAACATATTCTCCAGGAAGAAATTCAAAGTCTTTATATCCATCTCTTATAATATCTATTCTAGTTTCTTTAACATTTGAAGTTACAAAATGTGTCACATCAATATTTTTGCCATTAATATTAAAATATTTAAAAGGGGGTATCTAACTATAAATTTTTATTTTCATTGAACATAAAAAATTATTTATAACGTTGTAATTAAAATGATCTTATAGTTTTTCTCGATTTGTAATGGTTTTAAGTTCCTTATCCCAAATATTATAATTTATAGTCACCATTAAAAATTTATAAACCCCTTTTTTAATAATTAAGGTCTTTGTCCTATCCCTCAAGTATTCATATTCAGCACCCTTAAAAATAGGCAGTCTCTTAAGATTCATATTTTCTATTGATCCAACATTCATTATTTCCATATTTACAAAAAATAAAAAATAATATTTCTATATGTAAATGTTAATGTAAAAGAAAATTTATAAAAAATGTTATATATATAAACCATAACAAACATTAAATAGTAATGAAGTAAAAAAACAAAACATGTATATGAGCAGTAGAATCTTGTTATGATAACGATTTTTGGATTGGTGTGTCTAAAATAATTATTAGGATCATAATAGTTTGGCTAGATGGATAACATACAATAGGGGGTGAATTGTAATTTTAATAAACATAGTATAAGAGTATTAATCTAGATAAACCCATGTCCTCTTTAAGTATTATTATCTACCTTTCCCCTTAGTAAAGTGACCATAATCAAAGAATTGAAACCTAACAGTAGGTAGAATAAATCATAGTTGAAATGATCAGAATCGTGATAGTTAAAATTAATTAGAATATGTATTGTAATCATATTTAATAAAATAAATGAAAAATAATGGAATGATAAATATGATGAATCCCTTCTTATTAAATGTGATGCGGAATATAAATCTTTCAAAAAACAAATAATAAAATTACATACTAATGAAAGAAAGAATTTCAAGATATTAAATATAATATCCTTTTTAACCTTACGATTAAGGTAGTCTATATCCTATAATAAAGGTGTCCATTATTTTATATTTTTATAAAAGAATCTGTTTCCGTACAAATTAAATACATTAATAAGAAAATAAGAATAGTTATGTCTTCCAATCCCTGAAATCCCTCAATACGATTATAATATTTACCTATCTACCTACCCCTAGTAGTGCTCAAACTAATGGATTTGAATCTTTATATTCATACCTCTGAAATCCCTTGATCATTACGATGGTCGGATGAAGATTATAATGAAAAAAATTGAAATGAGACAACTATACAAGGTTTCCCTAGAAAAAAAAAATCTAAACCATTTCCAAGAATAAGAAAAATATGTACATTCTATGAAAGCTCTATAGATCTTGTAAAATGAAGATATTCAAAATAATTAGCCATCAATCATATTCAAACGCATTGAATGGCCTAGTATTTATTAGAATCCTTCAAATGGTTATCTTGATCTCCCAATGTTCATATTTATCTTTGTTTTTTTCAAAAATATAAACATCAAGAACTTGACTTATCATAATGATCTGACATAACTAATCATCTGACATCATATTGGTTTACACCATTACAGTGAAATAAGTTTTCATTACATTAGAAAAAAGTCTTCTAAATACTATTATAAACATATTTTGTCAAATGTACTTCCTTAGTAATGTCAATATGATAATCTTTATGGGTACTAGTTGGATTTTTATCAGTACCTTTATCATAAAAATATCTAAAAATTTGTCAGTATGATAGATGTAAGAAATCGATTCTTATTTTTGAGGAACAAACTTCTTATTTTTCCTTTTCCTTAATTTTTTTGAGAAAATATGGAAAATAGGGAAAAATCCTAAATTTTGGAACTACACACCGTGTACCTTGTCCACACACCGTGTACTTTTGGACGTGTTGGGATGAGTACGCGGGGCGTGTAGCCATGCCGGTGACGAAGGGTGTAGGAACCGACTACATGCCGCATAGTGGTACCTTACACACGGTGTAGTTAGTCGGTAGGCTTAAACAGTAAGGCGGTGGCATCGCTGCCAGCTGGGTGACAGTACACGCCATGTACTCATGTCGACGGATGAACAGTGTGGCGGTGCCGCCAAATGAACAGTTAAATGAAGGAAGTACATGCCATGTACTTTGTTTTTTTGGCTTAAAACATGCAGTAGCCTCCTCATTTGGTAGAGGAGGCACTTGATCCATTTTGGAGCCAAAAGAGGAGGCTAGATCTTTGAAGATCCATCGGGCGTTCGTCTGTAATCCGATTCGGCTTCGGACGATCTCGTTGGAATCGCAGGGGTAAGCCTCTCCTCTCCGGGTACCGTTCTTTCCAATTCTTCTCCTAACATAAGTTTTTTATGTTTGATTGGGTTTTGTTCTTCGTTATATCTACACCATTCTTGGGCGTTTCTGGAGTCGGAGTTCGGGTATAACGCTCGTTGGCATAGAAGGTAGGTGGCTTTGTGTTTATTTTCCAACTGTCGTGTGTTTTTGTGTGTTTTCGTGCCACAAACCCATATTGGGGTGTCGTGTGGCTGAGTTTGTTACTATATTTAATGCCTATAATTGCATAGTTGATTAAATTGTGATAATAAAATGCTGGTTGGGATCGTTGCTTGGATCCGAAACCACCCCAAGGGTGTGTTTCACTGTTTAGCCGTTTGGCCAGGATACCCAAGGGTATGCCTTAAAGGTAGTAATCGTAGAATTTCCTTGAGAGGAATTGCTTGTTTACTGCATTTTGAAATGTTGGGCATGGCCCATTTACCTATTTAGCATGAGGGCGTTGTTGTGATTAGCCTGAGGGCGTGACTGTTTTAGCTTGAGGGTTGTCGTATTTCGCCTGAGGGAAACCTTTTGTGCCTGAGGGCTTGACTTCTGTGCCTGAGGGCGACACTTCGTATGCTTGAGGGCGATAATTTCTGTTACTCCTGAGGGAAATACCTACGGGTTGGTTTCTGTATGGCCTGACGGCAAGCCTAAGGGCGTGGTTTATTATTTTAGCCTGAGAGAAAGCTTCTGGTTGTCCTGAGGGCTTGGTGCTGTTGAGCACATAATTTCACTAAGTTAAATTATTAAATGAGTAATAAAATGGAAATATAACTAGTAGTTAGTTACTTTTGAGTACTGCTTACTTTATTGCATTTCACTACTTCACACTGTTGTTGCATGCTTACACGTAGTTGGGCACATGCCTTTGGTGGGTGCCTACTGAGATATATTTCTCATACCCTGTTTTGGGTCATGCTTTTCGGCCCAAACAGATTACATTTCTCCAGGTGTGGATAGGGCCAAGAGTCCCTATACAAGTACTTGACTGTTTCTATGGAGTAGGAGGGCATGGGACCGAGCCTAGGCTCGCGATGCCGCTGCCAGCTGTTTGCTTTGTTTTGCTATACTCTGTTGTTTACAGTACTATATTGATGTATAACATGTTCTGGCTGTTTTCATAGAACTTGAGACATGTAGCAACATCATTCATATATTGTTGGTTATATCCACTGCTGTTGTTTATTTCAGTTGTGTATGGTTTACTGCTTCCACTGTTTCTTGTATGTTTTATTTCAATTCCGCTGCGCTACACTTTGACAAATGAAGGCATAGTTTCCCCACTATCAGACTTGGGCCCTCGCTACTAGTCGGCATCCTCTGGCATTTGGGGAAAGGCGCTTGAGGTTACGTGGTGAACTGGGTTTGAGGCACCAATTGTGTGGCACCCGGGTCCGGGACGTTACAAAGTCGTATCAGAGGAGGTTTCTTTTCGTTGACTAACTATTTGGAGCCATAGTTAGGGATAGGATGGAATGGTAGTTGGTAATAAGCTATGCCCGGGCATAGCTAACCCGTGTACAGGGAAAAGCCAGTATACCTCGTATTTTGCATTATTTTGATTTTGCAATTTTACGGTTGATATGTTTTCACCGTTGGGTGACGCACTTGGATTGTGTTGTTTATATTTTATCAGTGGGTTCGATTTAGTTTCAACCTGATGAGATGAGGATATGCCATCTCATGCATCATATAGGCACATGCTAGAAATCACATGCCATGCATAGTTTCCATGCCATGTAGGTCCATTAGAATTTGCATGTTGTTGTGATAGTTGATGTGCTAATAAATCATGCTGTTGTGAGAGCTTCTTGATAAATACCTGCCTTCTAATATGGTGTTTGTGTTTGAGCCTGTTTATAGGATAGACGCCGAACATTGGTTTTTGGGGAGTATGGGCCCCCATTGACTGGAATTTGGTGGAGCATTGACTGTTTAGTGGTTATAACACATATAAGATGTCAAAATTTGATTCGTGGGGAGTATGGGCCCTCACGGATTGGATTTTGACACTTATGTGTTGTTTTTTTTAGTATTTTCTGGGTTATGGGGAAGTTTTTGAGGCATACAATCCGGAAAACCTAGAAGACACGCCGTGTAGGACCTCATACACGCCGTGTGTGTTCTTTTGTTAGGGAAGAAAAATGAGCTTTTTAAGTACACGCCGTGTACCCCGAGTACACGCCGTGTAGTCTCTCTCTATGTCACAAACCGTGTGGGCGGCGACACGGGGTAGGGAAGTGCTTGGGTAAAACCCGTCGTGTAGTTTTTGAACACGCCGTGTAGTGTGACCTGTGGACTCGGCCGTGTAACTAACAACACAGGCCAGTGTCACCTCTCCTTGAACACGTCGTGTACCTGTGGGACACGCCGTGTAGTCTTGTTTGAGGACAGACCATGTGGAGTTAGCCGTGTGGCTGGGAAACATGGTGGTGTACACACCATGTACGGGTGTAACACGCCATGTAGTGTCAAGCCGAGTAGTCAGCCGTGTCACAGACGACACGGGCAGTTGGAAAATAACATCGTACACGCAGTGTAGATATTATACACGTCGTGTAGTTTTGTTCGACGGAAGCCGTGTGGGTTAGCCGTGTAGAAGGACCTGGGCAGGGGAAGGAAAGTCATGTACATTCCGTGTAGTCAGTGTACACGCCATGTAGTCTTGTTTTGAAAATTTTGAATGCCTTCTTTCTCTTGTTTCCCTTGTTGTTACTTCGATTTTCGGTCATAATAATATTGAATCTGAGGCGTTCTTTTGACCTTGTAGTGTCATGCCATGTAGGCGACCGTGAGTTTTTCGCCAGGAGAGAAGCGACGATTATACTCCAGAGATGGTGGGCCATCAGCTACCAGTGGATCCTCCAGCAGAGCCAGATGTTGCACCAGCTGTTATACTGTGCACAGGCGCAGAGGCGCAGTTCCGTGAAGGCTTTATGCGGTTCATGCAGACCTTTCAGGGAGCACCGTAGGCTGCCACATCTATGGCCGAGCTGACTCGTATCTTTCAATAGCAGCATCCGCCTACGTTTTCAGGGGATGGCAGACTACAGGCTATAGAGTCTTGGCTAGGATCGATGCATACTATTTTCGAGCATCTGGAGACGCGTCCAGGGCGGAGGGTCAAGCTCGCGACTTACATGCTGCGTGATTCCGCCAAGAGGTGGTGGGACGTTACCACCCATTCAGAGAATCATAGGGAGATGGCGTGGGAAGATTTTCAGGAAGTCTTCTATGACTTCTTCTTTCCCGAGACGCTGAGGGCAGATAGAGATCGAGAGTTCATGAATATGCAGTAGGGTACTATGTCGGTGATGGACTATTCTGCTCGTTTTTTGGAGATTCAGCGTTTTTCACCTGTGTTGGTGGGTGATGAGACGTTGATAGATATGAGTTTTGAGGATGGTCTTCGGTATGACATCCGAGCACTGGTAAATGTTTTCAGGTTGCCTACTCTACACGCGATTGTGAATCAGGTGCTGATTACAGAGAGGAACCTGCGGGGGTCAAGTGGTGTGGGCCAGGGCGGTTCATCACCAGTTACTGGTGTGATCTCTGCTGGAAAAAGGAAGAGACAGATGGACTTCTCTCAGGGTGGCAGTACCAGCTAGACAGCTTCTTCAGGTGGCCTGATTAGGTGCTACTAGTGTGCTAGAGAGGGGCACAAGAGACCGCAGTGTCCACGAGATCCAATGGAGTTCCTAGCTTGCGGCAAGATGGGTCATGTGCAACGCTTTTGCAGGGCGTTTCTACCAGTAGCTAGTGAGAGGGGTTCTTTGCAGACTCCGCGTGCGGGAACAGGACCAGTGGCTTCTTACCAATATGGGAACTGGAACACGTCAGGGCATGCAGGTAGAGATGGGGGTCGTGGCCGTGGTAGCCAGACACCAGGATCGCAGAGGCAGCAAGGCGGGACCGCTCAGGGTACCCAAGCTGTGTCATAGGGCCACAGCACTGGGCAGGCATATACGGTGCAACAGACCCAGCAAGAGAAGGATCCTAGACCTTCTACAGTCATAGGTACAATTCTAGTAGCTTTTGTCTTGACTTCAGTACTTTTTGATACGGGTGCTACGCATAGTTTCATATCTGTACCCATTGTGGAGATCCTTGGGCTTGGTGTTTCTTCTTCTTCTGATATCATGATGCTAGACACTCTGTTGGGGACTAGAACGGCTGGTGTGCATCAGTGCAAGGAGTTACCCCTTGAGGTTGGTGGGTGTTGCTTCCTTTGGGACCTCTATTTCTTGGAGATGACGAGCTATAACGTCATTCTCGAGATGGACTGGTTCGTTCCCTTCCGAGCCTTTGTAGACTGCTATCGTCGTAGGGTGTGTTTCACATCACCAAAGGGAGGATGGTATCTATACAAGGGCGAATGGGATGTTCAGGTGAGTCGAGATGTACTAGAGCATCATGGGCGAGGTGGAGTCACAGCCCAGATTGCGAGTTTATATCTGGATGATCATGGGACTTGTCAGACAGATTTGCCTCTAGTGGTTG
Source organism: Viscum album (assembly GCA_963277665.1). NCBI lineage: Eukaryota > Viridiplantae > Streptophyta > Magnoliopsida > Santalales > Viscaceae > Viscum > Viscum album. Next base: position 1,953,218,703 of record OY728127.1, on the reverse strand, counting down.
ATCGTTTTAGGGATGTCTTCCCAGACAACTTTTTAGGTCTACCTCCGGTGCGTGAGGTGGATTTATCTATTGAGCTTGTGCCAGGAGCAGCACCAGCATCCATTCCTCCTTATAGGATGGCCACGCCTAAGTTGCAGGAGCTCAAGAGGCAGTTATAGGAGTTACAGGCAAAGGGCATTATTCTACCCAGTACTTCTCCTTGGGGTTCTCCGGTCCTTTTGCGAAAAAGTAGTATGGTACCCTCAGACTTTGCGTGGATTATCGGAAGCTGAACCAGTTGACGGTTAAGAACTGATATCCATTGCTGAGGATTGATGATCTGTTTGATCAGCTTCGTGGAGCACGAGTGTTCTCGAAGATTGACTTGAGATCCAGATATCATCAACTGCGCGTGAGGCCATCTGATATACCTCTCACCGCTTTCAGGAGTAGGTATGGTCTATTTGAGTATACGGTTATGCCGTTCGGACTCACGAACGCACCAATTGTTTTAATGGATCTGATGAATCGTGTATTCCATCCATTCCTTGATTCTTTTGTGGTGGTATTTGTGGACTACATCTTGGTGTACTCTCACACTCGACATGACCATGCCACCCATCATGAGATCGTATTGAGTATACTGAAAGAGCATCGACTATATGTTAAGCTCTCGAAGTACCACTTTTGGATGGACCAGATTCACTTCCTGGGTCATATCATCTTAGAGGCAGGAGTTGCAGTAGACCCAAAGAAGGTAAGAGCAGTAATTTCCTGAGATCAACCTAAGAACGTGTTTGAGATACAGAGTTTCTTAGGGCTGGATGGTTACTACAAACACTTCATACAAGACCTCTCCCACTTAGCAGCACCATTGACAGGTCTGACTAAGAAGGGTGTGAAGTTCGTTTGGTCAGAATCTTGCGAGATAGATTTTTAGGATCGGAAGGGAAGGTTGACATCAGCACCGATCATGATACTCCCAGAACAGGGAAGATCTATACAGTTTACTATGATGCATCAAGGATTGGGCTGGGAGCATTTTTGATGCAGGGCGACCGAGTTGTTTCCTACAGGTCTCGGCGGTTGGGGCCACAAGAGAGGAATTACCCGACGCATGATCTCGAGCTGGTTGCAGTTGTTCATGCATTGCGCTGTTGGAGACATTACTTGTTTGGAGAGAATTTTGTGGTTTTCACCGACCAAAAAAGCCCCATGTATATCTTTACTCAGCGTGACCGGAATCTGAGGTAGATAATGTGGGTCGAGTAACTACAGTCCTTCGATTTGGAGCTTGCCTACACACCTGGTAAAGGCAATGCAGTAGCTGATGCACTGAGCCGGAAGACTCAGACACAGGAAGTGCAAGAGGCCAGTAGTGAGTGGGAGCTTAAAGCTTTGTTCTCTGAGATGCATCTAGAGGTGAACGACAGTCAGGGGCAGACTTATCTTTCCTCGTTAGCGGTGACTCCTACCCTCCTGGACAGAGTGAGAATGAAGCAGCTATCAGTTTCATAAGGCCAAGTTCTACGGGAGTCGGTGGCAAGAGAGAACCCTCCTCCCGGTTGGAAGATAGGCGATGATGAGGTTTTGCGTTTCCATGGACGTGTATGGGTTCTAGGGGATATACGCGAAGAGATTATGCAGAAGTTTCATGCTTCAACTTGGGCAGTTCATCCCGGGGTTACCAAGATGTATTGTGACTTGAGGCATTAGTACTGGTGGTTGGGTATGAAGAGGGAGATAGATGGTTTTGTTACGAGATGTTCCACCAGTCAGCAGGTGAAGGCTGAGCATCAGTGACCAGCTGGACTGTTACAACAGTTACCCATTCCAGAGTGGTAATGGGATGATGTCGCGATGGATTTCGTGACGGGTTTGACGAGGTCACCTCGAGGCAATGATGTCGTGTGGGTTGTCGTGGACTGACTCACGAAGGTAGCTCACTTCTTCTCGATCAAGGAGACCATTGGTGTGGACGATCTCTCAAGGCTTTATATCTGAGAGATCGTACGTCTTCATGGGGTCCCTCGTTTTATCGTTTTAGATAGGGACGCCCGCTTTATGTCTCGTTTCTGGAAGAGTTTTCAGAGGGCGTTGGGTACACAGGTGCTTCTGAGCACATCATTCCACCCTCAGACAGATGGCCAGTCCGAGCGGATGATACAGGTGCTAGAGGACATGTTGCGCGCATGCTTCCTAGACTTTGGGGGCTCGTGGGAGAATCAGATACCCTTAATCGAGTTTTCCTATAACAATAGTTTTCAGGAAACTATTGAGATGGTACCATATGAGGCTTTATATGGTAGGCCATGTCGATCACCTTTGTGCTGGTTAGAGGCAGGTGAGGTAGCTTTACTAGGGCCACAGCTTGTACAAGAGACATCTGAGTAGGTCCAATTGATTCAGAAGCGGATGGCTACCGCGCAGTCTCGTCAGAAGTCTTATGGTGATCTCCGCAGAAGACCTTTGGAGTTCGTGGTTGGAGATCAGGTTTTCTTGTGTGCTTGGCCGAGGCTGGGGCACAAACGGATAAGGAGACAGGGTAAGCTTTCACCGAGGTATGTGGGACCATTTTAGATTCTGGAGAATGTCGGGCTGGTTTCATATCGGTTGTAGTTACTACAGCGGTACCGAGCCATGCACGACGTCTTCCACATGTCTCAATTGCGTCGCTACCATTCAGAACCATCTCACACCTTTCATCCAGAGGAGGTTGAGCTTCAGCATGATGTGTCCTTTGAGAAGCATCTGATCCATATCGTTGACAAGGGCACAAAGGTTCTCTGAGGCCGGTCAGTTCCTCTCGTACGGGTGCTATGGCAGTATGGCCGAGTGCAGGATGAGACCTGGGAGCGGGAGGCCGACGTACATGCTCAGTGGCCAGAGCTGTTCTGAGCTTTATCTTCTCCACCCTTGGAAGGGAAATTCTAGGATGAATTGCTATAAGGGGGGAAGTTTGTAAGAACCCGGTTGTTATTTTTGAGGTACAGACTTCTTATTTTTCCTTTTCCTTAAGTGTTTTTTAGAAAATATGGAAAATGGGGAAAAATCCTAAATTTTGGAACTACACGTTGTGTACCTTGTCCACACGCCCTGTACTTTTGGAAATGTTGGGATGAGTACACGGGTCGTGTAGCCATGCCAGCGACGAAGGGTGTAGGAACAGACTACATGCTTTGTAGTGGTACCTTACATGCCGTGTAGTCAGTCGGCAGGCTTAAACAGCAAGGCGGTGGTGTCGCCTCCTACTGGGCGACAGTACACGCCGTGTACTCGAGGGTACATGTCATGTACTCATGTCGACAGATGAACAGTGTGGCAGTGCTGCCAAATGAACAGTTAAATGAAGGAAGTACACGCCGTGTACTTTGTTGTTTCAGCTTAAAACATGCAGTAGCCTCCTCATTTGGCAGAGGAGGCACTTGAGCCATTTTGGAGCCAAAGGAGGAGGTCAGATCTTTGAATATCCACCGGGCATTCGTCTGGAATCCGATTCAGCTTCGTATGATCTCGTTGGAACCGCACAGGTAAGCCCTCTCCTCTCCTGGTACTGTTCTTGCCAATTCTTCTCCTAACGTAAGTTATTTACATTTGATTGGGTTTTATTTCGTCAGATATACGTCGTTCTTAGGCATTTTGGGTGTCGGCGTTCGGGTATAACGCTCGTTGGCGTAGAAGGTAGGTGGATTTGTGTTTATTTTCCAACTGTCATGCGTTTTTGTGCATTTTTGTGCCACGAACCCATATTGGGGTGTTGTGTGGCTAAGTTCGTTGCTATATTTAATGCCTATATTGCATAGGTGATTAAATTGTGATAATAAAAGGCTGGTTGGGACGTTTCTTGGATCTGAAACCACCCCAGGGGTGTGTTTCACTGTTTAGTCGTTTGGCCAGGATACCTGAGGGTATGCCTTAAAGGTAGTAATCCTAGAATTTCCTTGAGAGGAATTTCTTGTTTACTGAATTTTGATATGTTGGGCATGGTCCGGTTACCTGTTTAGCCTGAGGGTGTTGTTGTGATTAGCCTGAGGGCGTGACTGTTTTAGCCCGAGGGTTGTCGTATTTTGCCTGAGGGCAACCTTTCATGCCTGAGGGCTTGACTTCTATGCCTGAGGGCGACACTTCGTATGCCTGAGGGAGAGAATTTCTGTTACGCCTGAGGGCAATACCTGGGGGTTGGGTTCTTTATGGCCTGAGGGCAAGCCAGAGGATGTGGTTTATTATTTTAGCCTGAGGGAAAGCTTCTGGTTGGCTTGAGGGCTTGGTGCTGTTGAGCACAGAATGTTACTAAGTTAAATGATTAAATGAGTAATAAAATGTCAATATAACTGGTAGTTAGTTACTTTTGAGTCCTGCTTACTTTATTGCATTTCACTACTACACACTGTTGTTGCATGCTTACATGCAGTTGGGAGCAGGCCTTTGGTGGGTGCCTACTGAGATATATTTCTCACATTCTGTTTGGGTCATGATTTTCGGCACAAACAGATTACGTTTCTACAGGTGTGGATAGGGGAAAGAGTCCCTATATAGGAACTTGATTGATGCTGTGGAGTAGGAGGGCATGGGACCGAGCTTAGGCTCGCGATGCCACTGCCAGCTGTTTGCTTTGTTTTGCTGTACTCTGCTATTTACTGTACTATATTGATATATAACATGTTCTGGCTGTTTTCTTAGAACTTGAGACATGTAGCATCATCATTTATATACTGTTGGTTATATCCACTGCTGTTTTTTTATTTCAGTTGTGTATGGTTTACTTCTTCCACTGTTTGTTGTATGTTTTATATCAATTCCACTGTGGTACACTTTGACAAATGAGGGCATAGTTTCGCCACTATCAGACCTGGGCCCTCGCTGTTAGTCGGCAGCCTCTAGCGTTTGGGGAAATGCGCTTGAGGTTACGTGGTGAACTGGGTTTGGGGCACCCATTGTGTGATACCCGGGTCCGGGACGTTACAATAGAGAATACTGCAATTCTATCACCGGATCTTATAAACATTAGATTGATGTTTATTGTACTCATATACATTAAAATAATCAAAATGAAGAATATAAATTTTTTAAATTCATTACAACTTAGTCTAATTATAGTAAAATATTTTTTTTCTAAAAAAAAATCTAAAACAATTTAGGTATAAAAACTTAGTAAAATAAGTTTTTAATAAGGATTTTGTGATTTCAAAAACCAATGGAATGGATAGGTTAGAATTAAAGCTTCTAACTCAGTACACATATTATTTATTTTTTCAATGATAAATAAATTATTTTCATATAAATTATAAAAATTGGGAACTATATATTAATCATTATGATTACACCTAAAAATAACATTTTTCAAAAATGATATATAGAGGATATGTTCACTAACATTATTATTTATTTTAACAAGACATCGAAATTTTATTTTAACAAATGAATTTCATATTTTTAATAATTATTTACAAATTATGTACTAAGGGTTATTATATATTTAGGAATTAAAAATAAATTACATACATAAAAATTGGTTACATCAGTAAAAACCATAAAATAGTAATATTAAAAAAGATTTGAGTAAATTACTTAAAAACATGTTAAAAACATCATGAAAAATGTATGGATGAGGCCTTATAGACCTTAATCATTATAAAAACCCCACATTTTCCTCTATTTTATTCCATTATAATTTCAATAGTGACTTATTATAAAATTTCCATTCCTATCCCATATCGAATGATCCATCTCCATAGAACTTATCATCACTCCCCCAACAGTTTTATTTTACAAATATTATCCCAACTAACTCCCAAAAACCCTCTCAACATCTTAGAGGTTCTTATCATAAGAATTTACAACCTCTATAATAATTAATACAAGATTAAAATAAGAACTAACATGGATCAAGGTAAAATTATTAATTACTCCTTTTCCATTCATTTTTCATTCTTTCTGATTCTACCCCCTAAAAATAAAATCTACACATTTTGATATTATTAAATCAATATTGTATGTGTAAATCCTCGATATTTTGTAAAATAATTTTTTTAAAAAATTAATTTAATAATTTTGATTTTTTTTGTAACACAAAACATTTATATTTTCATATTTTATATGATACACTAAGTTTATAATCCATTATACACAACATTGAGTGTATCTTGGGATATATGTTACACTGATTTTGAATGAAAATTAATATTCCCATAAAATATTATTATATTGCATGATAGTTATCACTTATCCATTGGATTTGATGGTATGAGTACGATAAAATAAATTATGAAAAATTATTGTATATACATCTGTATAAAATAAATTCCATGGGGGACAATTATTTAAAAATGGAAATTAAAACTATTTCCAAACGAAGGAAATAATTTTTTGAAAATAATTTTTTATGAACAAAAAAATATATTACTTAATTAGATAAAAAATAAATTCAGGTTAATTATTTAAATTAAATATATATTGTTTATTTTTATTATAAAAATTTACATTCATCTTATGTGTTATCTTGATAAGAGATAAAAATAAATCCAATTTTATGCTTAAAAATTCTATTTTTCTAAAAAGTGGTTTTGTCACATTATTACGTTGTTAATTTAAAACTATTTTTTTCTGAAACTCTAAGATAATTTATTTGAAAAAAATATTTTAATTTTTTAATTCATAATTTAAAAATTATTTTAGGGTGGATCTTTTATAAATTTCTGTAAATATTCTCTTTTGGTAAATAGTAAAAAATACAGAATTTCAATTTAAAACATCCTTTTCATTTAGATTAATTATAAAGATAAATAATATTATAAAATAGATTTAAATTAAATTTATTAAAATTATATATCAATTAATACAATTTAGTAAATTTTATTTACTTTTATATTTAATTTTGAAATGAAAACCTTGTAAACTAATGAACATTTTCTTTTTAAAAATTCACTTTCTTACCACGACTATAGAAGTAATTTTAATTTAAAATTTTCAAATAATATTAATTGAATTTGGATAAATGGATTAAAAATTTTAATTCTAAAATATTTTTATATATAACAATTTCAACTAAAGTTTTACTATAATAAATAGTAAAAACAGTTTAAATTATTTACTTTGGTTAAGATAAAAATGGGTTTACCAGGGGTTTAAACTAAAAATTTAAGGGTTAAATGATATAACCACTTGTATAGAATATATTTTGTGGTCATATTTAGAGAATATAATTTATAAATCTCCATAAAACACCATTTATTCTCCTTGTAGAATTTGAAAAAAGTGGTTACACCTTTTTCTCTTAAAAATCACAATTGTGCCACTTACCTCACTTATAAAAGGCTACCTGCTCTCCAAACCTTTTCACACAATAAAACCAACATACATCCAAAAATTCCTACCAAAATAACATCCAAAATTTCCTAATCTAATATATATATCCTTATGTTTTCATAAATATAAACATGGAAGTATTGTTTTGTAATCATAAGAAGATTACTCGAAGAAGAGGCAATATTCGTCAATAAGTATTTTTATTTTATTTACCACTCATCCTAATGAAATTATAATTATACCATGAGGATATAATATCCTTAGTATCTTCAATATATCTATATGTTTTTATCTTATTGTAGTTACCTTAAAAATCTCCACTTCAATAAAATTGGTTGTAAAATCATCATTCATGTGTATGGTGGACTACTGTTTTGCGAACCAATGTCATCCATTTCTTCATTACCACCTATATCACAGTAGGGTATTATGACTTATCTAAAGTATATAAATATGTTATTTAGAACATAAAAATAACTATTTATTCCATATATAATATATACTTATTTAATTTCAATTCTATATGGGATATGATAATGTCGTTAGTGTGGACAACGGATTACCGCCTCGCAAAGTGATGTGATTCGTTTAACACTAACCCTTTTCATTAAAGAAAATAATGATAAATTTCATCAGTATATGTAATATAAATGGAATAATTATGATATTAATGACATATTAATAATTCTTAAATTATAATATGTCATTTCATTTCTTATATTTTCACTCACTGAAATATGATAACATCATTTCATTGTGTGTGGGCTACAACCTTCACGATGCAATGTGACTCTCCACTTTCATTACCACACCACATGGATGATATGTATAAGATTATTCAATGGAATAATATTTTATTTATGATATAATTGTCATTATTTAATGGTAAAATATTTCATATCACCTTTCAATAATGATATTTGAAAAATGGAACGGTTATTCAAGCGTACGTACAACCAGCAGTCACTTTTATCGCAACGTACGTCATTTCTGAAAACCATAATTCATGATTGGTATAAAAATTATAATTAATTTATAAATATTATAATTATATCATTAATATTATTGTGTATACTGTAGGACCATGATCAAATTAAGAGAACCAAAATTAAAAAAATCCAAATATATGTGAAAAACAAAGCTCTTATTACCCTAAATGCGATTTTGACAAGAATTATTACTAAATGGGTAATAAATTGTCATAAATATATATTATATGGTATTAAATATATAATAATTTTACTATAATAAATTTATAATAATCATATATTTATTAAATATGAGGTTTGATTGTGTATGAAGTATGTTGAGATATAAGGTGGGGAATTTCAAGTCTCTCTTTTATTTGTATGAGACATATGAAATTTCAACACTTGTGTATTTTTTTTGGTGTGTATACTTCTCCTTTAACATGTTATATCATTAATATCATATATTTCATGATTTTTAATTGTTTCAATTTAATTTATTCTTTTTGGGTAATTATAATTCAAATGGATACTAAAGAAGTAAAGGGTTTATTCTCACTTTTTTACATCCGTGAGACACTTACCATATTCAACTCACAATTATTTTATTTCATTTTTAGTCTTCACAATTATTTATTTTATTATTAATATAATATAATATATTCTGATTTACAAATATCTTTTAGGACCTATATTTTAGGATCTTTATGGTCTAAATTTTACAAAAGCAGTCATGGATTTTTTTCTCAATTTTTTTTCATTAGGACATAAGTTATATTTTTAACTTATCATATTTTAGGAGGTGTATGAAAAACCCCATTGTAATATAATTTACTGAATATATTTATTCTAATTATACTCTATGTATAATTCAATATTATTATTTTATGGGGCATATTATTCAATGTTACCAAAGTGGTAATGGTTTTATTATACAATGTCATCATTTATTTGGATTGTTTGTGATTATGAATCAAATGATGAGATATTGAAATTTATATCACATTAATTATAGTTAATTTTTATAATGTTTTTGTTATTTAATGGGAATAAATTTTTTCCCTTTATTTTCCTCCATTTTTGTACTCAAGAATTCAAAATAACGTTTTAATGAAAAAACGTCATTATTTTTGTCTTCGGTCAAAAACCATTTTTCATAAAAAACCTTATATTATAAAAATGATTTAATAAATTGATATTAACAGTAGTAAAAATTTTAATTAAAGGAATTTTAACACCATTTTTAATTTTTTAAAAAATAAAAGTAATCCTAATTTTTTTAAATAAGGAATGTTTGGATTTAATAAAAATGTGGAATAAAACGTTATTTTTATGTGTATGACATGAATGAAATTTTCCATAATCATAAAATATAATTACATTAATTATTAATTTATATGTTTTAATGGTTTTTTTCAATGTAAATAATATTCCAATTTTTTTTATGAATTTTTAGTTTTAAAATTTTATTTTAAAATAAATGTTATTTTCCTTAGTAATGTTCTAGGCGACCCTTAAAAGTTATTCTCTCTCTATGATGATATCTGTTAATATAACTAATTATTTGATAGGTATATTAACCAAGGTTACCATTACTATTATTTCCATGAGTGGTTTTTCATGAAAATATGTTTATGATACCTGTTTCAATTCCATAGGTAATACCATGATAAAATTCATATAAAACCCACTACTTTTTCAACAGGTATGCTCTGAAGAAATGACTATGAAACCTATCAATTTTCTACATGTTTTTCTATAATGAAATTATTATGAAACCCATTTCATTTTATTGGATATGATATAATGAATGCTTTATTATATTGTACCACACATACATATTATTATCATTAGGTGATTATTCGGACCTATATATCACTCCAATGAATTGGATAAATACGGATAACTCGTGATTAAATATGTTATATATGAACATTATTAAATATTCATAATGATATTTTTAAACCTGATTATATATTCACAATATTATTCATGAACCTTATTACATGTTTCCAAGGTTATATGTGAACTCAATTACATACTCATTGAGTTTGGAATAGAGGTATCCTTCATGTCAATAATTTGTTCCATGGACCTATTTGAATGTATACAATTTAATTTAATGGATTTATTTCATTTCCTTAACTTAATGAGTGGACTTGTATGTATTTGTTCATGTTCACAATTATATATGATGATGTGTATACCAAAAATCTATGTATTATGAAAGTGTTATTCTCAAAAGGATAATGTTATTTCATTCCATTTTGATTCATGTAATAAGATCATCTGATATTTCACCATCACTCAATATTAGGATCATTGATATGAAGATCATGGTCTTAAAATTTTGTTATCATGTTTGCATACACTTTTTTTCTTTTTATTCTTATGTATCCCCCTTGTTTACACTTACTGACCATCTCATATCACCCATTCTTTTTGTTTTATATCCACTGATTATGAAGAATTGTTTTAATTAGGGTATTTTGATGAAGAGTAGTATAGGGTTGATTTGTATTAGAGTTTTTGAATAACATTCCCCAATTTAAAATAATTTTTACCTAATCTCAAAAGATTGTAAACAATTATTTTCCCCATGCTTGTGTTTGAGTAATGTATTAATTATTCATATTAAGATATGTAATATATATATATATATATATACTTGAGAATCATGGGTCTCTATAATTGGAATAATAGTAATGGTATTGTAAATCTTTAGAAACTATAATGAGAAAAAATTAGTGAGATCCATAGGGATGTTTATAAGGATATTTATTGGGATGTCTCTAAGGATAAAGCTAAGGACTATTCAAAGTATTAGAAAATATTATAGTATTTTTGAAAAGAATTGAGAATGTGGTTTCTAGGAAATTAAATCTATGTATAGATACTACAAGTGGATTTGGATCTCAAATAGAGATACCTAGGTGTAAAAACTATGAAAAATGGAACATTGATATGGACTCGATAGTTAACTAGTTCTTGACAATGTGCCTTACTACCCACTTGGTATGACACTTATTGGTGATATACATTAGAAATTTACAATATCTTTATGATATATGATGAAATATTTAAATATATTATGGCTTGGAATAAACTAGGATAAACTAAAGTATTTATAGGATTTAATTGAATGTTCCACGATTCAGACAACCTATATGTGATTTTTAAGGTTATTTTATTTTACACAGTGATTATTTTCTTATCACACTATTATTATTTTTAGTGAATGAGTATATCTAGAATGAATTATGATAACATTGAATCTGATAGACATTTATGTGAATATGATCAACCAAATTGGAGGATCAATGGAACTAAAGATATTTTTATTATTCCAAATTAGCTATCATGTTTTTTAATTAATAACATGAACATTGGTGAGATTCTTAATAGATCGAATAAGTGGAAGATGGAATTTCATAGAATTACATATGGTAATGAACACAGAGAAAATAAGCTTTGTCATCCTAAATGTGTATATGGTGGGAAAAATAACATATAGGAATATCAAAAAATGAGGGGAACATGTGATCTAAGTTTAAAATAAGGCCATGGAGTGAAAAAATATTGAGGAGTTCAATGTCTTATGTTTGGAGATCATGAGAATTATACCACACAATGACCTAACCAATGATTTTCCTTTTATACCAAGGATGGGCTTATTACATGACAACCATTGAAGTGAAAGGATTGAAGTATTTATTTATTTGGATTTAATATTTGTATTGTAGAATTATTTTAATAATTTTGTTATGGTTATAAGAGTCATTATACATCTAGGGATTTTATTTTTCTTAATTCATATATTTCTCCATGTATGATTAACATATGAGTTTTGAATCCCATCATGGGTTCATGAGTTCTAGGATGAACATAAGTTCATATTAACAGAAACCCTTTTTTAGATATTATGTGTTGGGTGTTTTTCAATATTATGTATATTTTGAGAAATAGTTGTGGAAATAAAACCCTATGGTTTTGTAGAGGAATTCGGTTTAAAGAAATATGATTAAATGTATTAGTATCCTTTGGGGTTTATCTTATAATTGATTTTCAGGTAGTTATGTGTAATTTAAATTTTAAAATGTTTCTATTAAAAATTTTGTGGAAAAAAATATAATGTCAAAAATGGGTGACAACTTATTGCATCTGGTAATGCCACCATGCATGAACCTGGAACTGAAGGGAGACAATGGTATAATGCCCACCACTAGCCAATATGAAATATTATTTTGGTGGGAAAGCAAATAGTGAGATATTAATGAGTTTATCTCAATGATTATTATATCAAAAATTCATGGATGAGAGAGAAAGTTCTAGAATGATGCTATGACTATTAACCACACGAGAAAATAAATGGGAAGAAATCACTATGGTTTTTTCCATAAGAATCCCCAAAAAACTAATGGTAATAATTATAAAAGCGATATAGTACATATCCTTATAAATTTATTACACTTTATCTCTATGAATGATGATTTATAGTTGGTTAATGTTTAAATGATTCAAATTAATAACATTATAAGGATTGAATGGTGTAAATAATTCTATACTAAATGGATAGGATCTAATGTTTACATTGACATTTTTTTGAATTCTTATAGAAGGTCTTCATGTAGAGTTCATTTTTAGCACTGTGTATTATCTTTAAATAGATGTTCAGTCTGAGAGAATAATTAAAAACTGATAGGATATTCTAAGATTATATTCTATGGATTTTAATGGTGGTTTGAATCAATGCCTTCCTCATGATGTGTTTTCTTTAAATAATTTCTTCCACTCTAGTGTTCAGATAGATCATTATCATGCCCTTTATAAAAATAAAAGTATAAGGAAAATGTAATAGAATTAAGTTAATTAAATAATGTTATTTGGACTTGAGTGAGTTGAATAAATTAAATTGGATTTTATTCCCATTCAGCAAAAAATATAGTAAAAGATAACCAAAATTTTATGTAGATAATCATCAAAATTATCAAGAATTTGAAGTTGGTGTGAAGCTGTATATATGAATTTCATTGTGGAATAAATAAGGGAAAACTAATCTCGAGGTATATTAGTCCCTTTTAATGTACTAATCATATTGAGATTATACTATGTCACATTTTTCTTCCACCAAGAATCACTTAGGTTCAAGATTTATTCCATGTATCTCTCCAAAAAATTAACATACTTGATCCATCACTTGTACTAAACTTGACGTCATACAACTTAAGCATGGGATTTCATACAAGGAACAATATGTTTCGATTCGAGATCAAAAATAGAATTTTATATTAATCCAACCCCCTAAAATGGTCAATGTTTTGAGGAGAAACTGTCAAAATTAGAAGGATATGTGGGAAACTTTGGATTTAATGAGTTAGAAGTATCCTCAGTTTTCTTACCAAAGTGATGAATTTTTAGGTTTAAATTAATTTTATGTGGGGTAAAACGTAATTCCCTAGTATTTTTTGAAATATTTTTCTATTCAAATAAAATTAATAATTTTGATTTTTCAAATTCCATGAAAAAATATTTGAATTATTCATTACAAGAAACACTAATTTTATATTTCATTACATGCAATGCATAATATTAATTGTGATACACGCTACACTGAGTTAAGAAAATTTTAATATTCTATTACTATATTATTATTTAATATGTTAGTTTTTAAACAGTCATTGGAATGGAATGTATGAATAAGATCAACTAAATTACGTAATTTTATGGAATAAATTTTTTTATAAAATCAATTCTTGTTTATCCAATTATTTATAAATGAAAATAAATACTATTTTTAAATATAGGAAATATTTTTCTAAGAAAACACGTTATTCACACAAAATCATTTTACCTTAATAAATGAAACAAATTTTTTGGGTGAATTATTTTAATGGAATTTTTATTTCATATATTTCATAAAATGTAAAACAATCATCTTCTGTGTTTTCATTATATGATATAATAATGAATCCATTTTCACATCTAAAAACATATTTTTATAAAAATTATTATTGTCAAGAACCATCATGGGTTATCCCTCAACTAGTCACCTTAGCTGATCTGTGGCCTAGCCCGTAGGGCATTCCCAATCCCCACTAGCTGGAAACTAGTGTCGGGGGTCAATAGAGTACACTATGGGAAAAATTTCTACCAAGTAATAAATAAATAAATGAAACAGTGCAAAGAAACCAAATACACAAATTTATAAATAATTCCAAACTTAACATCTTTTACATAAGTATGAAAGGTGCAATGATTATTAAAATAAACCAACCAAACAGGACAACTATGCAATCTCCATGTGACACCGTGTGTAACTCTCCAATGAAAATATCAATTGTCACCCCAAGAAATAGATCTCAAGTTGAAACCGACATAAAATATAAAAATAGAAATGAAATATAAGCATTAGTATTAAAACCCATAAATCTAGCCCATTATTCTACTAAAATTGTACATACTTTAAAATAAAAAAAAATATCAACTTCAAGTTGGAACTACAATATATAAAAGTATGCTTTTTTATAAATTTTACTTCGAATATAGTACATACCATTTCCCTCCTTCATTTCAAAAATTGGTTCATTCAATTAGTGATATGATATCATTTTCAAAGGGAAAGTTATTCTTTCATTTTCAAAGAGAGGAAAATATTATGTAACACTTTTTATTTAAAAAATTCATAAAACCTTAAGAATAAAAATAATCACTTACCAATAAAGCACTATAAAATTATAACACTATGATATCTACAAAATAAGGGAAATGGAAATAAATAAACATGTACCTCAATCCTCATTACTAGAAGATAAGTACTAATAGACATGGATGAACCTAGGAGATCATGAATAATCCTTAATATACTAATACATGGGACCCATTTACATTATAATTCCATAGCTAACCAAATAAAATATTCCCTAACACTCTAGATCATCTTAACTAGTGATAGAATGAGGATAAAATATGATCACAACCATCCCAAATATATCCACCTACTATGGGACACTAACTAATGCATAAACAATCTAGTGCAGCAATCATTATCATAAAATTATATCACTATTCCAAGTTCCCATGTCTCATGTATAAATGGGGTGAGCCAACTGATTCCAGTAGAGTATCCAATCACAATTATATAATAACAACAATCCAACACCAAGCCTCACCTCGAGTCACTCCAAGGACCGATCTCATGACATAAAACAAAAAGAACATAATGAGTCCCTATAAAGGATCTGTAATAATGAATCCCACGGATTTTACAATGATAAAATTCCATTCATTAAACATAGATATGGCATAAGAATCATCCAATGAAGGTTTTCATAATAAACACCTTCACCCTTTTTACAAAGTTTCCAAAAAGGCCCTTAATCATTTTTCCACAAACCAAAAACTATAAAAGATAAAAAATACACCTATCATAAATGGTGTAACAACACAATTTTACATTTCAAAATCATCTTCAGAATCTCCTTAAAACATACCCATAACACATCCATGTAAAAATAATTTTTATAAAAATACAAAATGGTACATTCACTCGAAACACATTCCAAATCACATTAAAATCCAAGACATATTTCATAATAAAAAAATAAAAACGCATGGGAATCCCACAAAAGGAACACCAAAAATCATTTATCGTGTTTCTTTTATATTTAAAAATAAAAACCATGCATTTTATATTGCAAATAACGCATAAAATAAAATTGGGAATTTAATAAAACACTTTGTGTGAATTATTTAACAAAACAACTCTATTTGTCACATAATAAGGCACAAAACACAACATTAAACAAAAAAAAATTAACAAAAGATCACAAAACAATATTTAGAATATGTTAAAGGTGTGAAAATCATAAAGTTAAAAATTCTTAAGATAAATCAGCATGTTCATGGTAAAACCTACCTCAGATCAATGGCGCACTACTAACACACACCTGAAAACAATCCACAAGGGTTCCAAAACCCTAGATCTATGAAGAGGATATCTAAATGAACAAAAACCACAATATAAATCAATGATAAAACAAAACTCTAGATCAACATTACCATGGGAGAAAATAAACTCATGATGAAATGAAAGGAAACTGAAGAGGGGGAGGAGAGGAGGAGAAATACCTTAATGATCTAGCCAAACCAAGGAAGAAATCCAGTTGGAATCACCCTAGAAGGAGGTGGGAGGTATTAAGAAGAGGGAAGATCCCTCCTGGGGTTAACCATGCTGAGTTAGGAAGGATTATATTTTTTTGTTTTAAATCTCAAAAGGGGGAAAACTTTGAAAATTACAAAATTTTAGATTTGGGAATCTCTCATGGTTTGGCCGCACGGTTTACCAAACCATGTTCCAACTATGTGGTAGCTAATTCCCCAGAAAATATTGAATTCATGAACAACCCACATTGTTAATCCAATCGTGCGAGGAATGTTTGGTAGGTTTTGTCGGAACCCACCACCAATCACACAAGTACCTAGGTTCAGCCTCATGGTTTACGAGATTATGCGCTAACCATGCACAGGAAAAATCCAAGCCAAAAATACCATGTTTTATCTATAAACACAAAAACTAACTGATGACCAACCATGAGGTAAAATCTAGACAAATAAACACTTCAAAATTTAAACCATGTTACACCAAGAACACAAAATAAAGAACGAGATTCAAAAAAACCGCAATATAAGATAGTAAATGAACATAAGGGTGTGAAAATTCCCCAAACATTAATGATTTCAACCCTAAAAAAGCCACAACACATTAAAATTGATTTATTAATAACTAAGGATTCCATAACCACATGATCAATCCTATATAACTAGAAAAATTAAATAGAAAACCAATATAATAGATTCCTCTTTCATGTGACATAAAAACAACCAAAACGACTGCTGAGAATAAACAGAAGGATCAAGACACCCATCCCCAACCACACCAAGAATAAGACCATTGTAAATTCTCCCATGAATCCAAATTATCACCCAAACCAAAGTGTATACACAAAAATCAACGACTTCAAGGGAGTCCAGAACAGACTCCCCACCATTAGAAAATTATAGCACTAGGAAAAAGCTAAAAAAACTCAACAAGACCTATGGTGTGTCATTCCACCATTAATAATGAACTAACACCAATCAGGGAAATTTTTGTATGGGAAATGTTGTGTATTTCCCATATTTTCCAAACAAAACTATTCAATATTTTCTAATAAAACAAGACTAAGAAGAATGCAACAAGGAAATTTAAACCACGCACTCCCAAAAGGGTGGGAAAAGAACTAACTCAAACCTCCCTACAACCTCGAGGTTCTTGACTATGTGTTGGGATCACTCTAAGACATTTTTCATGATATCTAATCATTGAATACTATCATGAATTAAATTCCAAGATTGATAATACCAAAAAATAACATGCATCACTTGATTAGTCAAAAGAAAGACTGTGATTTTTGAAATGGAAACCACACTTCCATTGAAAAAAGATGTTCATAAAAAGACTCAAAACGTTCCCTTACATCAAAGAAACCAAACCAACATAGCACAACTTCCATTAAAAAAATAACCCTTACACTGGAAGGTCACTTAATAAGGAAACATTAAGAGAGTTCTGAGCAAAACATCCCTTCTGAGAATTTCCTCCATGGTGTCTCCTAATAATGCCCCAGAAAAACTGCTTAAAGTGGCCCATGAACCGATAATAATGGAAGTGTTTTGTAGAATATGGACCTAATTACTTCTTGTAGAATAATTTTCCATAGTAATAACACACAAGGATCTCTTATCCCGGAGGGGTTGATGAATGATCCTGAGGCCTTTTTATTCCATGACCTACTCTATCAAATTTCAACCTCTCTCTCATCTCCTTATAATAATTCACCCCACTACTTCCTAGGATTTATGGATGGAGGACCACCTAGAGTACTCCCACCATAATGGATTCAACATGAAAAATTTCCTCAACACGTAAGAAAAAGATGTTAGGTTAAACTATGAAAACGTCGATTGTTGATAGGTAAGAATCTCTACGTTGAAACTTCGATCCATCATGGGATCATAATGAAAATACTCTAGAAGGTAAATAACTTGGTCCACAAAATGATGAAAATACACTAACACTGATCTGTCACCCTATTTCAAAAAAAAATATCCATCCCCCTTCTCAGTCATTCCTTTTTAGAAAAATATTGATGGATGAACGAAGCCTTGAATAACTACGATGTAAGATCTTCACAAGGATTTTTATTAGATATCAATGTCTTCCACTTCCATAGTGAACCTTCCGGCATGAAGTTTTCATACAAAACCTTCAACAACATGGGAAACATTATGAGGTTAATGTTTCATTTGATCTCTTTCATTCACTCTTGAACTTACAGAGGATCCTATTTTCCTAAAAATAGAGGTGGATTTAGCTTTTGAAACTCAAGAATGAAATGGAAGGACAAGGAAGAGAAATATAAGAGTATGTTAAATACCAAGAAGATCTAGCCAAAACCGTGAATAAATCCACTAGGAATTTCACTAGAAGAAGGTGGGAAGTTTGAGTAAGAGAGGATGGTACACCTAGGGATGAACTAGAAAATTGGGGTTGGAAGAGAGTGTTTTGGGGTAAAATACCAAAATGGGGAAAACATTGAAAATCATAAAATTTTAGATCTAGGCAACTTTCAGGGTTTCGCCACATGGTTTACAAAACTGTGCGGCAACCATTCGGTATCCACTGCCTAAGAAAAGATCCACTATATGACCAACACATAGGATTTCGAATTCTATGCACAAAGTGTTCTATAGATTCCATCGAAAACCACCACATGTCACACGGGTACCTAGGTTTGGAATCCCACTTTACCAAAACATGCGCCAACCATGTGCAAGCCACTGCCAAGTCAGAAATACTATGTTTTCTCAAAGAAACCCCAAAATAAAAAAAACCTACACCAAGGTATAAACTATAAAAAGAAACACATCACAATTTAAACCCTGTCAGACCTAGAACTCGAGGGAAATATTGAGATTCCCAATGAATTGAATCATAATATAGGAAATGAAAAGTTAGGTGTGATAATTTTATCATCTTTTTTACAGTTATTGTAAAATTAATTTCAGGTAAATTTATAAAATTTATTTAAAAAAAATTATATTTTTAAATCATATTGTCAAAATAATTTTATGTTAAATTTATGATAATTTTCTACATACATTAATATTTTGATGAATAGTGAATAATGTTGAAATTTAATTGAAAATTTATTTTTTGATTAATTTATTTAGATTGTAATAACATATTATAAATTAGTTTTAAATTCAAATTAATATGATAAAAAATTAATAATATAATTTATTTCATTTTAATCACTTTCAAATTTTATTTTTATATAAAGACCTTATAATTGTATGAACATTTTCTCTTTGAAACCCCACTTTTTATTCGCACTTGAGGGATTAGTATTAAATTAGAAAACATCACTTATTTGATTTTAATATTGAAATATAAAATAAATATTTTTAACCAGAATAATTTATAATATATAATAATCTAAACTTAATTTTTGACCATAATGAATATTAAAATCAGAAAAAAAAAATATTTACTATAGTTATGGTAAAAAATGGTTTATCAGGGTTTAAACTAAAAATATTTGGGTTCAAATGAAATAAAAATGTATAAAATTTATTTTAATAACATATTTAGACTATATATTTTCTATTATATATAATCCATTATGACCATTGTGTATTTTCAATATCATGGGTCCAACTTTTTCACTTCACAAATTATATGTGTTTAACTCTCATCACTTAGAAAAGGCCACCAACTCTCATATCAATTTCACACCTCCAAAACATGTTTTCAACAAATACCTACCCAAATAACTTCCCAAAATTCCTATTCTCATCCTAAAATCCTTAATTTTGGATGAAATCCAACCTAAGAAGGCTTTGGGGGAATACCTAAAGAGCTTACCCAAACAAATATGTAATGTTATTTAATGAGTATTTTTATTTTAGTTATTCCTCAACCCCCATAAATTATTTTTAAAACATTATAATATAATATAATTAGTATTTGATATATATTTAGATGTTTTTATTTTAATTTTATTACATAAAAACTTCTCTAAATGCATCAAATGTGTTATGTAATCAAATTTCATTTATAGTACAGACCATCACCTCGCTAAATGATGTCATTCGTTTTTTCATTATTATCACTCATGATTGGGTATTATGATGTATATAATGTATATATTACATATTAATAAATTAATTATACCTATAAAGTCATTATATCATATATTATTTTTAAATTTCAAATCTTTAGGGGATATAATAATATCACTCTAGAGTATGGTTGACTACAACCTTATGAAGCGATGTGATTCATTTTCAATAATGCTTTACATGGAAGACAATAATGAAAAATTTAATTAATATATGTGATTTAAATGATATAATTATGTTATTAATTATATATTTATAATTATTAAAATATATTATATCATTTTATTTCTTATCTTTTCACTCAATAAAATATGAAAACGGTGTTCGTGTACCTATGGACTAACACCTTCACGAAGCAATGTCACTCAATATTTCCATCACCATAAAACATTGATGATATGTATAAGTATATTTAACGGAAAAATATTTTACATATGTTATTAATATCAATCTTATAAGATTTAATATTACTATCCCTTTTCCATATTGTTTGTTAAAAATGGAAATGTTTCTCACGCGTATGTACAACCTATCACCATTGTGATAGTAAGGTACATTTTTAATCAAAATATCATTTCATTAATGGTAATAAAATTATAATTTATGTATGAATATTATAATAATTTCACAATTATTTTTCATTATATGATGGTACCATAGTCAAAAAGGGTTAAAAAATAAATCAAATCATATTGGAAAAACAAAGTGATTTTTTTCAAGAATCAGGATTTAAATAAGAAATAGTTAATCAAATATTAATAAATGGACATAATAAAATAATTTATTGTAATATATATATAATTATAGTTTTATAATATATGTATAATAAACGTAAATTTATTATACTAGAGGTTCAGACGTGTATGAAAGAAGTTAATACAAATGCTAAGAGATTTCAAGTCTATTTTGTTTTTGATACGTATGAAAATTCACAATTTTTCTCATTTGTGTGGTGTAGATAAGGAAAATTTTACAATTTATACTATTAATATACATAATTTAATGATATTTAATATTTAATTATATTTTATTCTTTATTGTGTCATATGTTTAAAATGGTTACTAAAGCGATAATGGATTTATGTCTCACTTTTTTAATTCTATGAATCACATGCCATAATCACTAACTATTTCTTTTATGTGGTCTGTATAATTATCAATAATTTATTTCATAATTCTTATACTATAAATTATTTTCATTTAGATACTATTTTTAGAACCTCTCTTTTGATAGGTTTATAATTCAAAATTTTCTAAAGTGGTAATGGATTTTGATTTCAATTTACCTTCTTTTATAAATATGTTATGTTATGAAACTTTATTATTTTATGAGTCTTATATACATCCCCTAAAAAATGTAATATATTGAATAAATTTATTCTCATTATTATATATGTTTAATTTAATGTTTTTATTTTTTCGGGTTTATAAATCAATGGTACCAATGTAATATTGGTTATATGATACAATCTTATCATTTATCAAGATTATTTACAATTATTCTCCATGGATAAAATTTTATGATTGATCTACCAATAATTATTGTGAGTTTTCTTAACCTATGGTTATTTGATGAGAATACATTTTTTCCCTACATTTTCATCACTTTTTTTATCAAGGATTCAAATGAATTTTTATGAAAACCCGTCTTTATTTACCTCTTCAACTGAAACCCCTTTTTCAACCAAAACCTTGTTTTATAAATTTGTTATTTAAATAATGTTATAATAATTCATAAAATGATTTTTAATGACATTTTTACCCATTATTTTATTTTTTACGGTTTTTAAAATAATATTCATGTCATTTTCCAAAAAATGAAAATTTCAATTTTTCTAAAAACATGAAAAGAATATTTATTTAACATGTACGACATTAACATAATTTTACACCATCATGAAAATTATTTTAAGTTATTTTTCCATCATATATTTAATTTTAATATTATATGAAAATTATTTTCCAAATGTTTTATGAATTTATTGTTTTAAAATATGGTTTTCAATGTAATGTTTTTTTCCTCAAAAAAATCCCCAGTGATCTTTAAAAATCATTATATATATAAGATGATATCATTTGATGTAAATTATTATTTTATAGGGATATGATACTATGATACAATTATTATTATTTCTCTAAATTTTTATTCATGAAAATTATTTTGTGAAACCCTTTTCTCTTCCATGGGTTGCACCATGATAAATATTTTCTTAAACATGATTCATTCTCATGGGTTATGCTAGGATGAAATGATGAAATGATTTTGAAACATTTCACATTTAGAAATTTTATTATATGATGAAGTTTTTATGAGAATCATTTCATTTCATATGATAGGATATTATTAATGTTTTATGATCTTGTGGCACTCATACATATGATTTTCATTATCCAATATATGGGAAATATACCTCCCTCGATATCGTTGGGTAAATAAAGATAACACATGAGTAAGTAAGTTACTCAGAAATATGATTTCATGTTAACAATCTGATGCATTAACCTAGTTTCCATGTTCACAATTTCATGAATGAACGTAAATACATGTTCAAAATTTTATGCATGAACCTGAATGCTGGTTAATAGTGTTATGCATGGACATTTATTTCATATACATAATTTTATGTTTGGACCTGGTTACTTTTCCATGAGTTCATATTATGGATTCATTTTGTGTTCGTAACTTAATGTGTGAAACTATCACTATATTTACAAGTTCATAATGTTATAAACTGATGTGTATGAGACAAGTCTATATATTATGCCATTTTTATTCTCTCACAGATCATGTCCATTTATTTCCTAATTATTCATTTCTTATGAATGTCTAGTCCTTATTTCATGACTCTATATTATGATAATTAATATTTACGTTATGGTTTTCAATTTTAATTTCCATGTTATTATAACATTATCTTAATATTATTCTTACATAACTACTTTTTTTATACTTAATAAGAATTTTTTATCACCAATTTTCATGTTTCCAATCCTCTGGTAGTGAAAACAGTTTTTAAGCAGGGTATAATTCTAAAGTGTACTATAGGGGAAGATAATTAAGGGAGATGTACAAGATCATTTACAAAATTTAAATATTGTGTACCTAGTCACCAAATATACTAAACAATTATGGTCTTTGGGTGTGTATTTTTCTAATTTATTAAATATTCATGAAATTTTTTGAAATATTTATATATGATAATCTTAGGTCACTATAGTAAGTATACAATAATTTTATTATTTTTGAGCGATAATAATTTTCAATCCTCCTCCTAATATTTCTATAAATGATAATGTGTATTGTGTTATGTGTGAACTATTTGCTCGATAAGTGATGTCATATGTTATTCATAACCAATATACCGGAATTTTTTAAGGGGGATATTTATTAAATAAATATTAACATTTATGAATTATTAATATTCTGATAATATTAACCATTTCTGTTATTATTTTCATTAAATTTCCAATGAAAACATTGCACATGTGTACATGAATGCAACTGCCTCCATAATGGGAGGTATTTTGTTTTTCATGAGATCATTCAATAAATATCCAAACTATTAAAAAACGATTCACCACTATGAAAACATATAATTAATATCATTATAAATCGGTAGTAATGATATTATTCCAACATAATTTCATTCATAACCATAATCACCCATCAATTGAAGCATGTTCTTATTTGGGATGGCTTAACCACCAATATGAAAATTTCTATAAATTTTTATCGTTGATTTCATCACCTAACATACTGAGGAACATTTGGAAAGTATAATTCTATTAGTAACACCCGAATTTGGCCACCAAAAATCTAGGTTTTGGTGACATACCAGGAGTAGTCATATCACACACATGGGAGAAAATATCCTAAATAACTTGTAGAAAAACACACCTCCATACACATGTATAATGAAAAATGGTTAATAACTAATACTATAAATAAACTTAAAAAATATAATCCCATATTGGAGTATGTAGAAAGGGTATATAAAAGAAACATATTCCCAAGAAAATCCCAGAAATACATTAATGGAGTCTGACCTATTAGAAAAAAATGTAAAACTATTTAAAAGAAAATATAGGATCTATATATGGTCTATCTGGTGCAATTAAGATACACCCATACCTAGTACATGAAGAAATACCTTATGTGACCTATCATATTCATATTATATGATAGTCTTAGAAAACTTCCATACATTTGTGAATGTAATTATATATATTATGACACCCTAAAATTATGTAATATAAAGAATCAAAGTGGGGGAGATCTCTATTTCACAAATTTAAGTAGGACAAGATATGTATCCTTGATATTTTCAAGGAAGACTCAAAGAATCATGGTCCAGTATGTCCTCACTCTCAAATTTTGATTAATTGTGAGGTTCAATGATAATTATCTCCAGGGGGATATCACTCCTCTGTCACATAAAAACTAATGGAACTCATTTGAGATGACATACTCATCGGGAGTTTCCATGTAGAATAATGAAGAAATGTTGAGGAATCAATAAGGATACTAACATGATTAGACTACACCAGAATGGAACAAAAAATAGGTAATTACATAGGTAACTAATCATATATATGCCTAGTGGGAACCCGCTCGAAACTAAATTATCCCACTAAGAAGTGGATAAATGAGTTGTTGTGTTGGTGTTGTTAAACCTAGACCTAAAAAGCTGGTGATGGGAATGAGTATCCAACCATAGGCCTCACAGAGGGATACCCTGTCTAATCCACAGGGGGGGTCATATGTATAATTATCAGGAATGGATTACATATTTAACCCTTATGGAGTTATTATAAGTACAATCACTTGGGAATAAGTGAACTCACCAATACTAAAGTAGATTGTGGTATTTCACCTATGAAAATAGTGAATCTATTCTAAGGTAATCAAGGGATCTTACCTACACTAAATCAAAACACATCTTTTACTAGGGACACACTATTTTTTTTTCTACGTATAATCATAACTTTGTATATTTCTATGCACTATTTTGTTATTTTTATAGTCATACACCTTTTTATAACATTGTACACTTGATGAAAAACAACATGGTACCATTCAATTAGTCATACGGTGAGCAGACCATGTATATGGTCTTGTGATATTTATCTTCCACATACCCCCAACCACTGTAGAATGTAGTCTTCAAAGAATATTTTCTTTAGAAATAAATTTATTTCCATCATAATTTTATAAGAATTCATGACCATTAATTGTTTTCAATCCTGATTCCATTTCCACAAATTCTACAAAATTTTTCAAGGAAATAAAAAAAGAATTGCAATTACTAGCAATGTTTCACCATTAGTGGAATGATTTTATAAAACCCTTTATCATAAATCACTCATCAGCATGCCTCAATAAAATATTTTCTCAATCAGGCTTATAGAGCCACCATAGCCTATAATGTATCATGTTCCCAACATCACTTCCACATTTTAGACACAACCCCAATCCAAATATAGAACCGACAAAATGATTACGCTTTCTAATGAATATCTAAGTAATGATTGGATTCATAACTATAATCAAATCATTTGTTAATTGATATACTATTGAATAACATTCAATAAAACAGAATGATATAAGAATAAAAACTAAGCCTCAAGTGAATGTCGTATTCATTTGGCCATCATCCATAGAATATTGAAAATGTGTATGTCAAAAAAATTCAAAAATCAAATCAAATTACCAATTATAAAAAAATTAACTATTGAATGGGATAATCAATAAATAGTAATCTGAAAATTATTTTCAATTTAATTTTGTTGTTTTCCTTATATAAATAAAGTACATGGAATAAAAAATAATAAAATTATCTTCATCAAATTTGATCAGTCATTATAGAAGGTTTCATCTAAAATAATTGATGTCAATGAAATCACTATGTTTTTCAATATATCTATGTTTTTCCTCCTCTATCCATTGTTAATCAATAATTTGGCTGTCATCCACTATTTATTTCCTTTATAGCACTCCGATAAAATCTTGAGGGTTATGTAATTAACCCTATAGATGAGTTATAGGTTGATTTATATAGAATATTTATAATATTATGTGATTAATTTGAAAATAAAATCAATTATTTTATTTAATTTATTTAATTTATTGGAACATATTCCCACGACTGTAGTGAAATGAAACACCCATTCTCAAAAAATATTCTTTTACACCTATTGTAAAAATCATATTTTAGATTTAATAGTGGTATCCATTTTCCCTTCTAAGAGAGTGTTTGGGATTTATTCCATTATTTTAGAAAAATATCATGTTCTTGATGTAACACCACATGATTTATCTGAGATATATATATATACATATATTTTGATTCATTAATATCTTTTTTTACAAAAAAGCTATATGATTAAAAAACGATGATGTAAATATTATTATTTTATGTGGCATTTATTTCCTATTTGTTAGATTTGATAGTTTTAATAGGACTAAATTGATTATGAAAATGTATTTTTTTCACAAGTATAAAATTATTTTATTGGATAAAATCCGGTTTTAAATGAAAATATAATATTTTTAAGGTAGACGAGTTATTTTTAATGAAAATAGATTATATTCATGGAATATATTTATATATTAATAAATTAAATTAATTTCTATTAATGAATTAATTTAATGAAATTTATATGTTATATATTTAATAAAATATTTAATTTTTATTTAATCGTTTTCACATGGAATGGAAAACTAATAACATTAGTTTTATTCTTAAAAATGATTTTTATTACAAAACTATCATCATGGTGTTTTAAGAGCTTATTATAAAATAATTTTGTTCAATATGTTGATATTTAATATTATAAAATGGAATTCATATTTTTAATTAGATAAATTAATATAATTAAATATGGACAACTTAATTTTTTGTCAATATAAAAGTACCAATGGTAAATATTTATCAATTCATTAAAACATGTTTAGAACTATAGGATGTAGATCTAAAGTCTCTTTAATATTACACTTTATAAAATATTATGACATTTTTTCAAAAACATTGATGTTTATGGAGGAAAATAGTCTATCTTAAACCATAATTTTGTAATTGGGAACCCATGGCTGACTTTTGTGAAGATAAGTTATATTTTATTCAAATTAATAATTATTTTTCTATATTCTAGTTTAATATATTGGATAGAATATTCGAATTAGTTTTTTATTTTTAAAAAATTATAAAATCCATATTTTTTATTATTTAAAAAATATTTTAATCCTTCTAGTTACATTATTCAAAGGTTAAATGATTTTAATTCTTAAATCATGCATTTTCATTAAAAAAAATCAGAAATTTTGTATTATTCTATTAAAAATAATTTTATAAATGAATGGAAATTTCATATGATAAAATGAATAATATTATTGAATCATCATTTCAATATTTTTTATAATTCACCTTTTATTTTGGATCAAATAATTATGTTATCATGGTAAAATGATAAGTTAAGACAATAAAGGTTGAAACTGGTTTAAAGTTGTTCAACTAAGAGCTATGTCTTAAATATTTATACAAGATATGTTCAAAGGTTTCTTTTTTATTTTATTTAGACCCTATAACACATTTTATTCTAATATGTTCTTACTAGGTTCCTTATTATATGATTTTGATGTATATATTATTTAATCATAAATTAAATTCCATATTTATTAATTCCGACATTTATAAACGGGCACCTCGTATACTTCAATATTTACAATGTTTAATCCATATAGATAAAAACACATGTAAAAATACTTAAGTTGATTTCATCCTTTTTTACAAGATCTCGGGGTCTTCTCCTATGACCAATTTTTCACAGATTAATGTGTAAGCCACTAGAGGACTCCTGAAGAAGAGTTAATTATCTTTACTCACTCCTTAAATTTTATATCAATTAAAACTTCATTTAAGTATATTTTACCCATCCTAAAATAATAAATATATTTTCATAAATATAGAAAGGAATTTTTTTAGGGAACTACCATTCTTAACTTTTTTTCATCTTATGAAAAATAATGACATTTATTATACATATGTATGACTTACTCTCCCTAGGTACCACCGTAACTTTTTTTTCAAAAAATTTACATGGATAGTTATCAATATGGAAAAAATAATAAATATTGTACTTATGAAATATTTAATTTTCTGTAAATATCATATATCCTTTACATTTTAACCCTCTAATTCATTAAAAAATTATTATGTATCTTGCACATATGTGTGGACTACCACTCCCACGTAGCATTGTGATTCATTTTTCATGTCCATATTTCTTGGATAATTATAAATATGTATATAATTAATATATATATATATATATATTATTAAAATTCTAGAGTTGTTGGATACATGATCCAAAATAAAGAACCCAGCCTATTTATCCAAAACATACTTAACAAAAAAAATTCTTAACAGTAGTAAACAAGGATTTTTAAAAATAAATTATTAATAAAATGGTGTTGAAATGTATAAGTGGAACAAATATGTTTATAAATATTTATGTATCTCTAGTATAGAATTAGAATAAATTTATATTTATTAAAATTGTTTATAAAATCACTAACAATGAAATTTCTCTTTATAGTAACTGTTAATTTCAAATACCATATTTTTTTGATATTGTACATTTTTATCTTTTCCATTGTAGAATTTTAATATCTTCCGATATGAGTTCCCATAAATTTTCCATATCCTCTAGTTACCTCTTGACAATACATGTTTTCATTTAACATTATTCTCTTTAATTACTCATGTGATAGGGACAATGTTTTAAAGAAAACCCTTAATTATTTTCTATTCAGTCAGTAACATATTTTTTCCCTGTCAAAGTTTTATAAAAAAAATTCTACAATGATTTTAGTATTCAAAAATTATTCATTAAATTTTTTTTAACCATTTTTAATTTATTTATTTATTTTTAAAAGTAATATTCTTTACATTTTGCGAATGATGTACTTTATAGTAATGTTGGGAACAAAATTTTTGTTTTAGTACACACTAAATAAAGTGATTTTCCAACTATCTAGTCTTATATATATATTATTGATATCATTACAAGTTCCCATGATTCATTATAATGGATTTTCTTCTAATAATTTTTAAGCATTTAGATTTTTAATAACTAATTATAAAATGAAAATATTATCATCCCCAATAAATATTCTAGTGTCATTTTAAATGAATTTTCATCTATTTCATCATCGATTGATGAATATTTTTCTTTATGAACGAGATGCTCTAATTATACCATCAAAATATTTCTCAGGATGGATTATGATCATTTTTAATGGGTAAATTATGGAAATTATGTATATTAGTTCTTCTAATACTCAATGTTATTGATTTTCAAGGAATGTTGAATAAGTTATATTCCATATTTGTAGGAAAAATTATTTAAACTATATATATGATGGGTGGGGCATAAAGTTTTATATACCATATATTCATTAGTAGGTATCATTTGGAATAACATTTTTCATATTTATAAGGGGACATACCCATTTATATATGATTTCCTCGAATGTGGCGTTGATGGTAAGTTTAAAAATTACAGCTATATGCATCACATCTTTATAAAATTAGTTATCGATGTCAATGTAATTATTTTAATAGTTATCATAACTATTGATATGTTTTAAGAACATTTTTTTATTTATATGGAGTTATTTTATCATAATTTATTCATTATTTATTATTCGTGCCATATTTATTCTATAATTTAGTCTACATTATTCATTACCTTTCTTAGAATTTCTTTCCATACCTTTATTATGTTTTCATCCCCCATTATGTCAGAAAATGTACTATAATTAATATAAAAGGATGTTTTTTCGGAATATTGATGTTATCCAAGAAAATAATATACTATTTTTTATATTTTCACATTTAATGTGAGACTAAAGAATGTATCTAATTTTACAAGACTAACTAACTACTTGATCTATTAGAATGTGATCCTTTATATCTTGTGCTAATATAATAATGTCACTACGTACTCTAGGCTACTAGGGTTAAGGTTAATATAGTTTATATCTGATAACTTTCACTTAAAACATTGGTAACTTGATTTTTGAAAATATAGTCTTGTAATATTACATTGTGAATGACTATAGGGATATATTTTATTTTTTATTGAATATTGTAGGTTTTTTGATAAGGAAAATATTTTGTGATTTGAAATAAATAAATCCCTATCTAGAAACTAGATTTTGGTATTGTTTTTAAACATGAAAATATAGATTTAATAATTATTAAAAGAGATATTTGAGTAAAACTTGTCCATAATTATAGATAACAGTGAATGGTCCCTTACTACACACCTTTTTTGACACTAACTATGGATATCCTTTAGTTGTTAAAAATTTTCACTATAAACTATTTTTTATCATTTGAAATACATTCATGATTTGATAATATTCCCAAGTAATAAAATCCTATGATTCTGAAATTATTAATGCATTAACATCAAATTTATGTTATGTGTTCCACATGTTTTGGAATTATACATTATTATTCAAAATGATGTAATAAAATATTCTGTATTCTAATACTTATAAATGGTATTTAATGGGTGGAATGGAAATCACACAAATAATGTAATCTATGTAATTATTCCATTCTAGGTAAAGACAATGAAGATAAAGATAATGATAGAGATAGAGTTTTAGGTGGAGCTAGATCTGAATAAATTATAAATATACTGGGATAGATGGATCAAGTTATAACAAATTACCCTCCATGTATGTGGTAGCCTACTAATCAAAAATGTGGTCTCACAATGTTAGAAAATTTTATGAAGCAACTCCCTATATCATTAAATGTAACCAAAAATACATCGGTAGATTTAAAATAGATATGTTTCTTGAAGTATATATTCCTTACTTTGGAAAGTAATTAATGAGATAGAGTTGTCATGGTATATTATCATCTCACTGGGGATATATATATCAAATCATCTATTTATTACCCATTAACACATTATTTATTACATAAAGTTACAATTAACTTAACTAGAATGATTGATAAATATAGTCTACTTGGGAATTAGGTACATTACATATACAATTAAAGTAAGGAATTCAATATTTTTAATGAAAACTTCTTTAACATGCTCGCACTTAAAACTACATGGGATAACCTGAATAAATACATTATAAGGGGTGAGATATAAAGACTAGTAAGAGAATAAGCATTTAATATGGAAAACCATGTTTGAAAATATGCATATCAAGGGGGATAATAATCTTATAAATCGTAAACAAGAATGATACGACATGATATCGCAAGATAACATAAAGGAAACATGGGAAATGTGGAAACAACATAAAACATTGCATCATAGGTCAATGATAATGACCAATAAATCATCATTGACAAAGTCCCATAAAGGAATTAGTTTCACTCCCTTCACCAACATGATGTATCATGTTACTAAACATTACCCAATGTGTTGGAGCACTAAATAATTCATGTTTCACCTGTCACTTTCATTTCAATCTCATTCTTAAGTGTTCCACATAGATCATATGACATTGATTAATTCATCATTGTTACTTATTCCACAATAAGAGAGAGTGAAATAAATACATTTGAGCCCGAATTAAAAAAATAAGTGTATAAAGGTTAACATCATTTGTTTTAAATGGGTATGGTATTTACTACATAATTTCATTGGAATTGAAAATCACAGTGAAATTTTGGTAACATAACTGTGTCGCTTTAAAAAACATAAAAAGGGTTCATGAGAAGGAAATGGGTATCTCATAATTTTTAAATAATGGGGGAATTAATAGGGTCATGGAAATAAATATACCATCATAAGAAATTGGAGATAGAAGGCTTATTATAATAATTAAACTTGATTAATGAAGAGGAAGGAAGAACTCTTAAGATAATTCAGTATGGTAAAGGGTTTACTTGGGAGTGATTAAGGAGGGAGAAAGTGTTACCCAATCGTTTATACGTCATAAAGGTTGTATGTGGGGGTTTAAAAACATACCCCAACATTAGGAATTAAAAGTAGAAAGGGAATAAAACAGGGGATATTCTTGAATAAAAGTGAGGAACAAAGGATCCCTTACCTTAGGAGTGTGACACCAAAAGCTTGAAAGGGGATTATTGATAGATTGGGGAAGCCTTTGGAGGATTATATATATATTATGGTAAATTAAGGATGTGCTCCATGGATTTTTAGTGAAGATAAATGGGTGCTTCAGTGGATTCATATATGAATGAGATGGGAATTATTTAATATTTCATAAATATAAGCTTTGGACTCTATATAATAAAATTTTAAAAACCACAAACCATCACATGATTTTTTCCCATGCTTTCTAACAAATGCGATATTTCTCCAATATTGTATTAGTAAAATGGATGAGATAAATAAAATATTTACCTTTTTAAGTGGATTTGAGTCATACTTTTAATGAAATGAATTAAAAATCTTAGAATATATTATCTGTTCTGGAGGAATCATAAATTCTTTCTATAATCAATAAAATAATATTAAAATAAAAAATTTTATGTATAAAACCAATGTTTGTTTTATTATACCCATTATTGTATTTATTATATCATTTTTGGTCATTATGTTGTCATAAAATACACCAGATATTTATACGAAATTTAATTTTTACCTGAAAATTTGATTATCTTAGAAAATTATGAAAAAATCACCACTAGATAATTTCAACATTTTTATTCCAAAAATAATTTTATTTTTTTCTAAAAAAATTTGTAATTATTTTCAAGTTTAGATATAAAAAATAATAATCGATATTTATTAAAAATGATGGGTGTTTGACCATAATAGTTTTTGAACTCTAATAAAAAATTGCATTTGACATCATAAAAAGTATATGATTATTTATATTTAATAAAATTAATTTAATAAAAATAGAAAAATATTATCTCTTCAAAAAATACATTAATACATCAAAATAAATTACTTAATTGGATTAAATATTACCCAATAATATTATTCATGTTTTATAGTATCAAAATAAATATATATTAATTATTATTTTCAAAAATAATGCACATAATCAATTTTATATCATCTAGATACATATCCATTTTATAAACCATTGTACTCCCTAAGAGTGTGGTGTGTGATGGTGATACATTCATGGGGTCTTTCAGAAAACCTGGTTTGTTCTGTGATCTCGATGACCTTGATATTTTACCACAAATTGTTTCCCTCATGCTTATTTTATTGGATCACAACTCGAACATGGTTGGAATAAATTATTAGATATTCTATCTCCCTTAGATGGTCTGTTAAATGATATTTGTAGGGTATGATCCTAGTGGATGAGTCCATCACTTCCATTGTCAATAATAATGATTCTTAATGGAATTTTGAATCCAATTGGATATAAAAAACAATTTAATGTGTTTTTAATAACCTTATTACTTAATATAATAATATATTATAAGGGATTATTTTTTATAATAGTTTAGGTCATTACAATCTTCCCCCACTGAGAAATTTCACCCTTGAAATTTCCATTTCCCCCACTTAAAATAGATTAGGGTAATTATTTATCATTACATACTCTGGTTCTTACGTTTGTACTTATATATTTTGGTTTCTGTAAATCTATTTGACTAGGTGTATTTTATAATTTCATAAACCATTGTCTCTACAATCAAAGATCTTCACCAGCTGCTCCACATAAGAATTATCATTCTCTAATTACACCACCTATGGATTGAGTATGTGTGAGGGGTTAGATATTCATATCTTAAAGAGTTATACAACTAATATATCATCAACTTGATGTACTTTAGGTGGGAGTGAAAGTCGTTGGGCCACTGTTATGATGCGATTAAGGACCTGAAATGGGGAGATGTATCTTGGAATAAGCTTTCTGATATTCAAAAATATCACCTCTTTCTTCCAAAGAGATATTTGAGGGAATACCATGTATCCAACATAATACTCTAGGTATCATCATTGATTTTCAGTATAACTCTCATGTCAACTTTGAGCATCTTTGATGTGTTTTCCAACAGTTTTAACCTTTTCAACCATTTCAGGACCTACCAATTTTCATTCCCCAATTTCATGCCGGCATGAAGATGTCCTACTCCTCTTCCAATTATGGTATTGATAGTGAGACATTTGGATTCTGGAGTGTAATATATTTTTATAATATAACAAAACTTGATTAATATGTTAACCCCATCCTCCTTTGATGTCACTTGATCATTCTCTCAATATGTCCTCAACTTTATGGATAGTCCTCTTTGATTGGCCATCGGTTTTAGGTTGATAAGAATGATGAAGTTAATATTAGTGTTTAGAGAATAATTAACACTTCTCCCGAACCTGGAGGAGAATCTTGGATCTTCATAAAATATAATAGATAGTAGTACTTCATGAAGTCTGACCACTTCTCTAATGTATATCTTTGCATATAGATCCATTGAGAATTCCTCTCGTATTTAAATGAAGTGTGCAGTATTTGTATGATGATCCACTGAAACCCATATATCCTTATTACCCCTTTATGCCTTTGGAAGACTAGTGAAAAATAATATGGTTACTTTTTCCCATTTCCAAGTAGGTATGGGTAATGGTTGCATCATCCCCTTGTTTTTTTTTCTTTCCGCTTTCACTTGCTGACACACAAGACAACTTGATATATATTCTACGATCTCATTATTTATATTGTCACACCAATAGTGTTCTCAAAGATCTCGATACATATTTTTTATTCCTAGGTGGATAGAGAGGGTCGACCTACATGCATCATCCAATGATTCCTTCATTTTCTAAGAATTCAATTGTACTCATAGTCTTGACCACAAATATTACAACACCTTCATCATTAACATTGAACTCTAGGGATTTCTCTTTCTTTATAGCTTCCACATTCTTCTAAATTCCAAAATCAACACATTGAGCATCCTTTAACCTATCAAGAAGATATGGTTGAGAAATAATTTTTGAAAGGATTGATGAGGTATCTTCCTTAATGATTCCCATGTACATCCTTTTAAAATATAAGAATTGTGGATCCCTAATAATTATCATCAATGATGGAATTTATAAATCCAATATACGTAGAGCATCTTCCACTTTATTTTCTTTCCCAGGGTGGTAGTGGATTGAATAGTCCTATTATTTGATCATCTCTAACCATATTCATTGGCGTATATTCATCTATTTTTGTCTTAATATATACTTGATGGTTTTATGATCAATATATATTTCACACTTCTCACTAAATAGATAATGTTGCCAAATTTTCAATGTGAAGATCATTGTAGCCAACTCCAGATCATGCATTGGGTAGTTCTGGTCATGAATCTTCAACTACCTTGAAGCATCAACTATCACTTTGTCATTATGCATTAACACATATCTCAATCCATTTTTCGAAGCATCGCTGAATACCATGAAAAGTTATCCACCTAATGGTTTTGAAATCATAGGGGTAGTGATAAGCCTCATTTTAAACTCCCTGAAGCTCTCTTGACATTCATCATTACAAGAAAATATTACTCCCTTCCAATTCATCATGGTAATAGGGTTTGACAATCATGAGAAATATCTCACAAACACATGATAATACCCATCTAACCCATGGAAACTATAGATATGTGTCATATATGTTGGTCTCATCCATCCTTAAACTTATTCAGTCTTTTAAGGGTCTATATATATCCCACTACTTGTGATTATATGTCCCAATAAATATACTTCCTTCAACTAGATCTCACATTTTATATACTTGTAAAAAAGATTCTCTATCTACAAGGTATTTAGCATAGTACTCGAATACCCTTCATGATCCTCCTTAATTTTGGAGTATATTAGAATATCATCAATAAATACAACCAAAACAAGTTCCAGTTATTCACTAAAGACTCTATTAGTCATGTTGATAAATAAAAATGGAGCATTATTGTGTTTTAATGGTGTCCTTATAAACTCATAGTTCCCATAACATGTACGAGAAGATATCATGGGGATATCCTCTTTATTCTCCCTAACATGGTAATATCCCAACCTAAGATCCACCTTAGAGAATTATTATGCTCCACATAGCTGATCAAACAAGTCATAAATCCAATGAAGAGTATGATTGTTCTTTATCGTGATCTTGTTGAGTTTAAGATAATCAAGGAAAAGTCACATTGACCCATGTATCTTCTTGAAGTAGAGGACTAGTTCACCCCATAGATAACAACTTGGGCATGTGAACCCTTTATCTAGATTCTCCTATAGTTTTTTATTAGACTACTCATGTTCCAAAAAATTCATTATATATGGAGTCTTGGATAATGTTAATTCTCCTAGTATAAGATCAATATAAAATTCAACCTCTTAGGTATGAGAAATACCAAGATATTACTTACGAAACATGTCGCCATATTCCCTCAAATAGGAAGGTCATCAAGGATTATCCTTTACTTAGAATCAATAATTTTAGTAACATATTATTTCTCATAGGGAAATAATATCCATGCTTTAGTTAGTGGCGCTAAAGAATATTCATCCTTCTCCTTTCATTTTCATAAAATCTAAAGATGATTCGCAATTCAAATAGTGACTTCCTTATCATGGAAATTTATGTTTTCCTTATACTGTGAAAACCAATCCATCCCCAGAATCGCATCAAATCCCATCAAAGTTTCTATGAAAAAAATTTCTAGGAAATCCATCCCATAAACATTGAAAGTAGTGGAATAATATATTTGGGATCAAATAATTTCCCCATTTTCCGTAATCATTGACATCTCTACTTCCAGGATTTGTGGTGGTGTTTGGATAGTTATACTAAACTTTTGTGATATAGAGGAATTTTTAGAACTAGAATAAAAACTTAAGTTCTCTATTAATTAATGAATAAATTATCTACCTATCACCACGTCTTTATCAGGATACACCTAAGTAGTTGTGATGGAAAAATCTCACCCTTGATGCCTTATAGGTTGTTGGTTGTCTCTAAAAACCCTTGGATTACAGCATTGGTTTGAAAAGTACCATGCTTACTTGCAATTCAAGCGATGAACAATCCACTGAGGGTTTACCGGATCATTCCGTTCCTCCACTGATGTAGTGGGTTTATCTTATCGACAATAATTGGATAGGTGTTATTCTTTTACACACATAAATCATTTCTTTCCCCCTTTAGGAAATTTATAGGGTGATTATTTCCACACCTTTTACAAGTGGGGTGTGGAAATTTCTTGGAAAATTTATATATTTCCATCGATCCTCTTGAATTAAACTCCACTTTTCTATTTCTTATCCATGTGATACCCCTAAGATTCACTGATCTATATTTCGACATTAAGGGAACAATGGACAATTTCCTCATATCTATCAAAGTCTTGGATCTCCTATAATTTTCATAGACTAGTATTTATCCCAGTAAATAAGGGAGAAACCATGGATTATAGGGTAATGATAAATCCAGAGTCACACTTTACATGTTTTGTTATGTTTTATTCATACTCCCCGATAGATTCATTATATTTTTTCTTGAGGGAAATTAAATACCTTACTATTTTAAGTTACAGAGTACAAGGGAAATTTTTATCAAAAAACATTTTCAGAAAATCTTTCTACCCCATTGATTTGATCTCTTCCTCATACATCATATTTTTATCAATGTCCACCACTAATCATCTTCACCTTTCATATGATAAATATACCCAAGTACAGCCTCTTTCTCATAATATATAAGGATGTAGAAAATCATTTCAAAGGATTTGATCCATAATTATGAGAATATGGGATTAAATGACCCATTAAAAATCAGCAACCTTTGTTGCATATGGATTTTTATTGCATCTTGTTCTCTCTTTGGAGAATTCAAATGCTCTCCCTAGTCTATTTTTATTTTCAGAACCTGAGTTAGCTGGAGAGTATCATCATGTTGTGTGTGATTCCTACTCTCATTAGGTTGGTAATCTCATTGGGGTAGTCATCACAATTCACTTTACATTTTTTGTTTACCTAATTCCTCTTATATCCATCCTTTAAAAGAATAAATGGAAAATTATGGAAGATTATTTTTAAACATTATACACATAAAGGGAGAATCCAAATACATGAAATAGATAACTTATAAATTACATGTATTCCCTTAACTTATGAATTTATAGACAATATTCTATGTCACCCATTATCTATTTCTTAACATATAATCTTATAGAAATATTTTTTTACTCCTCTAATAATGGTTCTTAATGAGATTATGAATTTAAAAAAGCATATCCCTATGGATTGTCAAACCAGGTGTGTGGTAAGCCTCATTTTCATGTACCAGGTTACCCTGAGACATACCTGGGACACTTTATCAGAATTGTTTCCCCTAGTAACATCTATTATAAAACCACATCCCTTTATAGTATATATACAGGGATATATTTCCCTAATAAACCACTTACTCTATACTTATCAAGATTTAGGGATGTTTTATTATTCATAGTCTTATCTCTAATTCATTTCCTAGAGTTTTTAAATTCTAATCAAAAAAATAAATATTATTTTCCTTCGATACAAACTATAAAAAATCATCCATTTATTACACATTAACATGTGATTTATTTCATAAAATTACATATAATTCTACCCAAAATATTGAGATATATAGTGTATTTGGTCATTAGGTATGTTACATGACAACATAAAACATGTAATACAACATCTTTATTAAAATATTCTTTAACATGAAAAAAATTAAACTCCATGGGATAACCTGAAGTGATAAATAAGAAAGGGGAGATCTATAAATCCAAGTAAGGTAAAAAACATGGAATAAAGTAAAACATGTTAGAAAAAATCATATCTAGGGTCATATAAAGATTAGGAATCATAAAAATGACTTATAAGAAAATATACATAATTGTAACATAATGCAAACATGGGGAATGTGGATGCAACTTAAAACACTACATCATAGGTCAAGACAATATTTTAAGACCCAATAATAGAAAACGTACCAAAAAGGAATTAAGTTTACTCCATAATTGAACATGATATATCGTGATACAAAAAATTACCCAATACATTGAAGCGCTATATAATTCTAGGTGCACCCATCACTATCATTACAATATCATTCTTAAGTGTGCCACATGGGTCAAACAACATAGATTAATTCATCATAATAAATAATTCCACAATAAGGGAGTGTGAAAACAGACATGTAAGACCCAATTCAAGGAATAATAACTGTATAAAGGTGAACACCATTGATATGAAATGGGTATGGTATTCACTAAAAAAGTTCTTTAGAATGGAAATTTGCGGTGAAATTTCGATAGCTTGAAAACGTTAGTAAAAATTCATAAAAAGGGTTGATGAGAATTAAAAGGTTCTATGATAATTCGTACATCAAGTGGTCAGTAATATGGGAATGTAAAGACCTATCGAATCATCAAGAATTTGAAATATAGGGCATATGATGATAAATAAAATTCATTAAAGAAGAAAAAGTAAGAACTCTTATTAAGTTTTGGCATGGTAATGGGGGTACATGGGAAGGCATAATGAGAAAGAAAGGGGTATATAATCATTAATTCATTATAAGGGTAGTATGGAAGAGATGAGAAAACATACCCCATCATTCGGAATTAAAAATAAAAGGGCATAAAATTGAAGAGATTCTTGAACATAATTGAGAATGATACGATCCCTTTCCTTAAGAGTATGAAAAAAAGGATTCAAATGAGATTCAAGGGAGATTTGGTGAACTTTGGGAGGATTATAGAGACAATAGGGTAGATTAAGAATGTTCTCTATGGATTTTGAGTGAAGATAAATGCGATATTGGCTGGGTTTCTATAGGAAATGAGAAGGGAATTATTTAATATTTCAAAAACATGCGTTTTGGAATCTATATAATAATGTATTAAAAACCACAAACAACTGCATGGTTTTTTCACCTCATTTCTGAAAAATTAGAATTTTTTTTCAAAATTGTATTTGGTAATGCGAAGAACATAATAAAATATTACCTGATCTTATATGACGGGGAGTCACACTTTAGAAGAAATGAATTTAAATTAAAAATATATATTATATGTTTTTGAGGTTTCATAAATTATTTATATATTTAATAAAATAATATTAATATCACATTATTTTAAGAGGAAAAAATATATTTTTCCATGTATATAATTTATAGTATTTATTACATCATTTTGGGTCATTATGTCATCATAAAACAAAACATATATTTATACATATTTAATTTTTCCCCATAAATTTGATTGTTTCAAAAAATAATGTAAAATTAACCATTGGGTAATTTGAAAATTTTGATTCCGAAAATAATATTAATATTATATAAATAATTTTTCATATATGAACATTTTCACTAATAAAAAATAATCACTAACATTTATTGAAAATCATGGGTTTTTTGAAACAAATGTTTTTGAACCCTGATAAAACATTACCTTCGACTTCATAAAAAGAATAAAATCATTTAAATTTGATTAAAATAATTTAATTATAATAATACAGTATTATTTATTTGAAAAATATATTAAATCATAGAAATAAATTCTTTAATTTAACTGAATATTACCCAAAAAATATTATTCTTGTTTTATAGTATCATAATAAAAATATATTAATTATTAATTGAAAAATAATTTAAATAATAAATTTTATTGGGTCTTGAAACATATTCATTTAATATAATAGTGAACACCCTAAGATTAATGTGTGTGATGGTGATATATTCATTGGGTCATTTGAAGAACATGTTTTGGGTTGTGATATCAATGAACTTGAACTTCTCCCAAAAAATATTTCTCTCATGCTTAAGTTATTGGATCTGATCTTGGACCAAGTCAAAAGAAAATCCCAGAGATTCTATGTCCCTAGTAAGGTCCAATAAATTGGATTCCTAGGTTACAATCCTATTGGATGAGGCTATCACTTCCTTGGTCTGATTCAATTGGATTCATTAAATACATATATTTATACGAATCATGTGATCATTGTTTAACGGTTATATAATCAACAATAAAGATTATTAATGGTCTTGAATACAACTGGATATAATAAAAGAATTTCAGGTTTTTAGTATAACCAAATTACATAATAAAACATTAAATCATATAGAAATTTTATTTATAACATTTTCGGTTGTTATAATCAATATTAATGGTGGTCAATGATTCTAAACACTGCGAATAATGAGTAAATAGTGGGAGTGCATTGGAATATTTTCAAAGTGTTTTTAATAAAAAATACATTCTATGTGAACAATGATAGAATATGAATAGACAATTCCAGAGTATAAAAAAAAAGGATGGGGAAACTTTTTCAACGTATTAATCCAACTTTATAAGTTTATAAAGGAATTATATGACTATGTACCTAATAAAATTTTTAATAATAAGAAATTCATTTATAGGATAAATTATATCCTTAAAATGGAACTAGAACCCCAAAAATTCTAATTGTATGAGGATATATTACCATATTTTTATCAAGAACAACAAATAATTATCCATTTCAAATAACTTTTAAGGAAAGAAATACAGGAAGAGGATGATTGAGAATATAACGAAGAAAAAACCTATAAGGCGATGATGAGAAGGGTGAATTTACACTAAGTGATACATGTGGGAGGAAACACCCCAGTGCATTCTTAAAGGGAACCGGTGTTTTCTTCATAAATATAGAGGAATTACTTCAGGCTCGTGAATTTCAGGGAAATATTAAACTCGTCAAAGTATATTGCTTTAAATGTAAAGATATTGGGAACTATTCCAACCAATTACTTGAGCATGAAGGGGGAATACAATAGAATAGGACAAGGGGATAAGGTCATGCTTCTGTAGTTACCACAGTTGAAGTAAATGTTCTTAGAAATGTATTGAAAGGTATACTTTTCATCCACAGCATGATTACAAAAGTTTTGTGGGTTCAAGTTCTATATACTCTTTTATATATGAATAATATTATAAGGGATTAAAATAACTATCAAAATGATTAAATTATGAATTATTGTGAAAAATAATAATTGTATAATGATCAAATAATATGTCTATGGTTTATCCCTAATAGGTATTTTTTGAAATTTTTTCTATAAAATATTTTTATTCTTCAAGTTGTTTAATTTGATGTAATTATACATGGGGATTAAATTCATCAGAACATAGCCTATATCAGTTTTAAATTAGGGGAAGATATATTTTGTATTCTAAATTAAACTAAAATTTTATTTCGATGTGATGATGAATCTAATCAACCAATGTAAATTGCTTACATTAAATCAGGTTTACTTCCCATTCCTAAGGGATATATATCTAATATGGTTGTGGAGAAACTCAATATTGAAAATTTTCCTATTTTTTGGAACATTATTATTTATTTCCTTTAGGAATTGTATATTCTTCCTTAGAATCTTTAGGATATGTTTTTAGAAGAACTCACTTAGGGAGGAATACCTATTTTAAAGGCTCCATATTGAATTTCATTGATTGAGTTGCATGAATTAGTAAAGAAACTCCGTGAGAAACTAGATAAGTTATTTATTCAACCTATTGCTTCCCCATTATGTTTTTATCTTATATTTGTTAAGAATAATTATGGGGAAATTATGATATGTATTTATTTTAAATTATATAACAAGATAACTATTAATATAATTACCCTCCACACCAAACAAAATATTTTTTTTATCAACTATGAGAAGCTCAATGTTTTCCAATGTTTGTCCATAGATATCGATATTATGTTTTAAGGGTCAAGA
The DNA here is from genome assembly GCA_963277665.1 of Viscum album. Classification (NCBI taxonomy): domain Eukaryota; kingdom Viridiplantae; phylum Streptophyta; class Magnoliopsida; order Santalales; family Viscaceae; genus Viscum; species Viscum album. The sequence continues at coordinate 1,953,175,479 of OY728127.1, read as the reverse complement.
AGGATGATATGCCCATGATATCTTTTCATATGAGGTATGGTCAGTATGAATTTATAGTAATGGAATTTGGACCCCCTAATTATCCTTTTCTCTCCATTGATTTAATGAATGGATTATTTAGACATTACCTTGATCATTGTTTGGTAGACCATATAGTTAATATTCCTATATATTCGAAGAGATAGTGAGATATTTAAGAAAAATTAATTATTTTTCTCATAAACCTGATTAATGAGAACAAATATTATAAATTTTAAATGTATGAAATATGGATATAGAAAGTTTCATTATTAGGTCATATAAATTCATGTGAGGATATATATGTGGATCCTTTGAACACATAATTTATTTAATAATTATCAATACCAACCACATTGATTAATATAAAGAGTTGTCTAAGTTTTAAAAGACAGTACCAAAAAATTATTATAAATATCTTAAGGAAATCTGATCAACCAAAAATATTGACCAAAATGGGAGCCAAGTTCGTTTGGAAAGATGAATGAGAGGATAATTTCAAAGAACAAAAGAGAAGGATAGTCATCAGAACTATTCTAAAAGTACCCTAAAGATGAGAACGATTTGTTATACATAGTGATGGATCAAATAAGGGACTGGGATGTGTCCTCGTGAATGATGATATGGTGATATTTTTTCCACTTCCCAAATAATAAATCAAGTGAAAAGTTAACTAAATCATGATTTGGAGCTGGATGTGGTTATTTTTTAAATGAAGAAATGGTGAAACTATAGATGTTTTTAATTATGTGATATATATATTAATAATAAAATATTTTATTTTATATTTACATAGAAATTTATAAATATGTTACATAAATTATGGTTAAATATGATAATAGATTTTCACTGTTCAATTCATTCCCTCGTTGAGAAAATGAACATAGTGGCTGATGAACTATGTTGAAAATACCATGATGTTATTTCTATAATAAGGATTCAAATGGAAACAATATTAATGTATTTACATATAATGGATCATTAAATCATGAGAAAATATGGAATATCATATCATTCCCATGATAATATTCAACTATCCATCTGTATGGGGATTAAATAAAAAATAAGGATTATATTGAACTGCAGACAAATGATTTCAATGTTCTTAAGTTGTACCATTTTTAATATAGACTTATTAGTTTCAAGAAATTTTTAGGTTTCCCATCAATACCATACCTACAAAATGATATATTTTTTTAATTGCATAGTTCATCAATTTTTATTTATCCCATAAGTAAAAACATATTAAAATATTTGAAAGTGTATATCATGTGACATAATAGGATAGAATGATATTTAGGAGAATGCATCTTGGTGTTTGGTATATCATCTTGTTATGCCAGAGAAATTTATATCTAATGATATGTCACAAAAATTACCCATATAAGAATGGAAAAGGAAAAATATTACCATGGAATACATCAGTTGACTCCCTATAACATTGAATGGCCATAATGTTCTTTGGTTTGTAGTCGACCACCATAAATATTCAACACATTTCATTGAAATTGTAACGACCCAAAATTTTGTTAATGAAAATCTCTATTGATCTAATTGAATGTATTTATATGTGAAATGGGTATACAATATATGAACATCTTTTGTTTTATGTTTTTGGATTTTAAAATACCATTAATAATGGTGACCATTTCTATTGTAGCCTTTGAATAGTGATCACATGATCAGTATAAATATGGGCTTTAACAAATCCAATTTACTCAGAAAAAGGAAGTGATGGCCTCATCCAGTAGACTTACCCCATATGAATCACATTTGTCGGTGCTCATAAAGGATGTGGCGTCATTGGGCTTCGCTCATGACCAAGCTCAAGTCGAGCCTGAACATGTTAAGCTTGAGTGAAACCATCTATGGGAGAAGTCAAAGTTGAAAGAGATTACCACATGAGCGATGTTATCTGAGCCACCTCAAGAGTCTGTCACCATCACACACCTAACCCTTCAATCTTATGCTAGTGTTTTAAGGGGTTATTTAACCAGAACCTAGTACAATGGTAATGTACATTAGTTTTGTATATGATAATGAATATACTTTCATTTTATTATTGTTTCCATGTAAATAGTTTTTAAATCAAACATAGTATTTTTAGTTAATATTTAACTAAGAAATCTACATTGATGAATTAATGGATTTATTTTGAATTAAATATTATTTTAATATAATATTATTTTTATTTTTAAATTAATTTTTATTTGTTATAAATTATCATATTATTTTATGAATGCAATTGTAATTATTATTAAGGTTTGAAATCCATTTTAGTCAAAACCCATGAATTTTCAATAAATGTTGGTTTTTATTTTAAAAGTGATAATTAACATATTTAAAAAATCATATAGATAAAATGAATATTATTTCTGGAATCATGGTTTCGAAATTATCCAACAGTGATTTTTTCATAATTTTCTGAGGCAGTCAAATTTTTGGGTAAAAATTAAATACCATTTCAATATATAATATGTTTTATGACATCATAATGACCCAATAGTGACATAATAAAATTCTATAAATTTAATTTTCAGCCAATATATGTTTTGACATTAAAATAATATTATTTGGGGTTTGTTTGATTTATTTTACAATGAGTTAGTGTACCCTTCAAGAATTTTAAAACATTTTGTATTTTTAAAATGTTTTTCTTGGGAGTGTAACTAACCTCCAAATAAGCAACCCTATTATTTTAAAATTTTAGGTCTTTGACCTTTTAAAATATTTTTTCCACTCCCCTTTTGAAAAAAAAACATGTTCAAAATCCATGGGCTGGTTTGTGCTTTTCATTAGTTTAATGTGAGGTGTCCCAAACCTAAATAATAAACAATTCCCTCTCCTTTCCTATATAAACCCACCCAATATCACACTTCTTCCACAATAAAAGACTTTGGTGTTCGTCAAACCTCTTTACTTATCTCTCTATAATCCTCCCAAGGCCCCCCAAGCTCCTAAGAAGCGTCTATAAAGCCTCTATCAATACTTTGGAAGCACACTTCCAAGTAAGGGTTTTTCTTCCTTTCTCATTTTTTTCCAATATTCTTTAAGTTGTTATGACCTTTTAGATTCAATTATAAATGTTGGGGTATGGTTTCTCATCTCCCCATACATCCCTATTTATTTTTGAATGATGGGAGACCCATTTTTCTCTCATTAAAGGCCTTCCATGTACACCCATTACTATGCTGAAATTCTGAAAGAATTTATCTCACCTCATTTACATTCAAGCAATTATTTTGTATCATGAATATAAATTCCATTAAATTTTCTAGTATCTGTATCTATATAACCCCCTTACTTTCCATGTCATTTAAATATTATGAGACACCACTTTCTCTCTCATCAACCATTTTTATGAGTTCTTATGTCATGTTGTTTTGCTGCCGAAATTGCACCGTGTTTTTTCAAGCGAAAGTCATTGTGTAGTAAATACCATGTCCGTTTCTCTATCAAGGATATTAACCTTTATGCATATTTACTTATTTCTTAAATAGTTTCATGTGTGTATGACACATTCTTTTACCATGTAATAAATTATTATGTTGAATGATTCAATGTTTTATGTTCCATGTGGTACACTTATGCATGAAGTGAAATGTTTAAAAAGGGTGATCCCTGATAGCGCTCCAATTCAATGGGTAAAGTATAGTATCATGATACATCAGGTGAAATGGGTGTTTAATCGTGCTAATTGAAGTAAAACAAGGGTTTACACGTGCTTCATTTGCAATGAGGGTTTACTCAGGCTCCATGTGCAATGAGCCTTGGATCATGCTAATTCCATGATAAGCGTTGTTGCCACATTTCCATGTTATGATTATCATGCATCATCATGCGTTTATGTTTATGTTTCTCTTGTGCTCTGTTGTTATTCCTATTTTCTAACATGTATTGTATTCCTCATTTTATTCCATGTTTATTTCCTTAATGGGCTTTATAGCTCACCCTTTTCTTAGTCATGTCCTCAGGTTATCCCATGCAATGCTAAGTACGAGGGAATGTAGTGGTCATGTTAAGGATGTTTTCACTAAAGATGTTATATTTCATGCTTTAAGTTGTTATGTAATTATCCTAATACCCAAATACACTATACCTCTCTATATACTATGTTGTATCAAGTGAGGTTTATATAATAAATCATGTTCAATAGTGTAATAAAAAGAATGGTTGTTATAGTAGGTATTAGATGATAGGTTTAGTTATTTTTGTGATTAGGATTAGAAAACCCTATCGAAGATTTAAAGGCATGAATAATTATAATAAAAACATCCCTATGTATTGGTGAGTATTGAGTATGTGGTTTATCAAGCAAATAAATCCCTGTCTGGATACGAGTAGGTAGAGGCGGCTGAGGAACAGATGTATCCTATGGGTAAAACCCAAAAACACCGCTTTGAGCTAGACTCGAACAGGAACCGGTGCACGACAATAGGCCTTGCTTCACTCTTGGTTGTGAAACTCCCTCAAAATATGCTTTGGTATATTAATAAGCTTAGTATGAAACCTTATTAAGGTAATTAATAAAAATTACCCTAAGAATATATGTAAGAAAGTAGATTATGGATAGCATAGATTGAAGCCTATGGATTCATAAGTTAAGGAAATAAAAGTTATTTATAAGTCATCAGATTTGTCCTTGGATTAAACTTATTTTTTTCCCCCTAACTTTACTTTTATTACAACCAATGGTCGGTAATAGAAGGACTCAGGCTGACAACCGATGTAAAGATCAATGTGATGACTGTGAAAATGAGATGCCCAATCTGATGAGAGGGGGAATCGTGAACATTGTCACGATTCTCTCTCATTTAACTCAATATTTGAATAGAAACATGGGTCAAGAGGAACGTTCAACCCCCCCGTATAAAAGAAAAAGTCACTATCAAGAGCTTCATGAGACAAATGCCTCCTATATTTAATGGATCGTCTAATCCCTCAATCATCGAACAATGTATCATATCCATTGAAAAGACTGTCTCCATCCTTCATTATTACAAATAACAGAAGATTCTTATAGATTCTTATCATATGGAAGGTGAATCCGATCAATGGTGGGATTTAATCAAAAATATGAATCCTAAGGAAGAGATCTAGGCGTTGGAATGAAAGTATTTCTAGAAGATTTTTTTAAATAAATATTTTATACGCACCATTCGACTTATGATGGAATGGGACATCCTTTCCCTCAAGGAAAAAAGACAACGAATATGTTAGATTGTACGATGAAAAATTCACAAGGCTTTCACGATACACCTCTGGTTTTGTCGTTACCCACAAATACAAGGTTGAACGCTTCTTTGGTGGGATGAAACCTAGCCTACAGAAAGAAAGGGAGATCCGTGACTTCGGCAGCTAAGAGAAAATTGTTTGATGTTCACTGAAGGTCTAAATGGAGATGGGTGAATATTAGGGGTATCATGGGGATAAGAAGCATAAGGTGGAATTCAATGATGGTTGTCCGATGGATAAATCCAATGGTGCTAAGAAGATCCATCACCCCAATTTCCAGAGGTACAGAAAGAATCACCCCAGAAATTGCCTGAAGGGGGTGAGTAAATGCTTTAGGTGTGGAAGAGAAGAAAACCTAGCTATTAAATACCGAAAATAAAACCATGTGGATACAATATAGGATAGTAACACTCCGTTCGAACCTCAATGTGTTGTTCAATTCTACAACTATAAAGAACCAGGGCATCTAGGAAATCAATGCCCTAAGCCAAGGGTTTTTTTAGGAAAACAACAACCTTTAGGGCACCAAGAGAGATATTTTTTCCATCACTACTTCCAAAGTGAACCATGAAAACGAAGTGGTGATAGGTACGCCAATTAATCATTCAATAATTGAGAATATACTTTTTGATTCAGGTTATATGAATTCTTTTATATCCCAAAAGTTTTGTAGAATGGTCCAAGCACCACCACAAATCATGGAATTAAATATTTCGGTGAGTATGGAAAATGGGTAAATCATTGAATCCCATGAATATAACACCTCCTCCGTCATAATATATTGATTAAATCTCCCATAAAACCTCATCATACTACCTCTGGTGGAATTTGATACAATTCTTGGAATGTATTGGCTTTCTTTGTATAGAGCCAACATAAATTGCTGTGAGAGGTAAATCACTCTCCATGTAGAGAATCAATCCCTGATTCAATACAAGTATAAGGAATAAGGTGAATCTTCTTTAGCTCCATCATCTCAAGCGTGGATGTTACTACCCTATGATCACACGTATCTGGTGTAGATTAGTGAGTCTAAGGTGGAAACAAACCTTGAAGACATGCCAATTATGAGGGAATTTTCTGAAGTGTTTCCTAAGGAATTGACTAGTCTTCCTCCAAGATGGCATGTTGAATTCTCAATTGATATTATACCTGGGGCTTTACCAATATTCAAGACTCCATATAGAGTGGTTGTTATAGAGCTTGAGGTGCTGAAAAAAAAACAACTACAGGAGAATCTGGATAATGGTTTTATACACCCAAGTGCTTCACCATGGGGTGCACCAGTCCTCTTTGTCAAGAAGAAGTATGGGTCAATGTGCCTTTGTATTGATTATCGTGAGCTTAACAAAAGCACGCTGAAGAACAAGTATTTTCTCCCATGAATTGATGACTTGTTCGATCAGCTACGTGAAGCACAATACTTCTCCAAGGTGGATTTGCAGTTGGGTTATTATCAAGTAAGGGTGAGGAAGAAAGATCTCCCCAAGACTGCTTTTCATACAAGATATGGGAACTATGAATTCATAGTAATGCCTTTCAGACTCACTAATTATCTATCAATATTCATGGACTTGATGAATAGAGTCTTTAGGGATTACCACAACAAATATTTGGTAGTATTTATATATTATATTATGATATACTCTAAAACCAAGGAGGATCATGAGGAGAATCTAAGAACTGTACTAGAGACCCTGTGAAAGGAGAATCTCTATGAAAAGTACAACAAGAGTGAGTTATGGTTTAATGAGGTCTCATTCTTGGGCCATTTCATCATAATCAATGGGATATCTGTGGATCCCTCCAAAAAAGTTTCAATTTAGGGATGGACAAGGCCAACATCGATAACAGATATTCGTAGCTTCTTGGGGTTAGCTAAATATTTTCGAAGATTGTGAGAAATTTCTCACGATTTTCCAACCCTCTTACCAAGATAACTTGGAAAGGAGTAAAGTTTTCCTAGAGTGATGAATGAGAATAAAGCTTTATGGAGTTAAAAAGGAGGCTTACCACTGTGTCTGTGCTCACTTTACCCACAAGTGGAGAAATTTATGTGGTATTCAGTGATTCTTCGAAGAAGGGAATGGGCTGTGTGTTGATGTAAAATGAAAAATTCATTGCTTATGCTTCAAGGAAATTGAAATTTCATGAGAAGAATTATCCAAAACATGATTTAGAGTTTGTTGTGGTGGTCTTCTCTTTAAAAATATGGAGGAATTATCTCTTTTGGGAGAAGTGTGAAATATATAAGGACCACAAAAGCCTCAAGTATATATTCACACAGAAATAGTTGAACACGATCCAAAGAAGATGGTTTGAGCTGATCAAAGACTATGATTGAAAAATCTATTACCACCCTGGGAAAGCGAACAAGGTGTAATACGCTCTAAGTAGAAAGGACCAAGAAATTATATTATTGATGAGAATTGAGAAGGACCCAATCCTCTTAGATTTGATGAAGATAGACATGGGAGTCATAAATAATTGAAAATCATCAGTCCTTTCACAAATGATTGCCCAACTATCTCTTTTGGAACAGTTAATGGATTCTCAAAAGTATGATGTGGGAATTCTGAAGAGAGTGGAAGTTATTAGAAAAGGGAAATCCTAGGAGTTCAATTTTAATGAAGAAGGAATTGTGAGATTTTTGAAAAGACTATGTGTCCCATTATGTCTGGAGCTGAAGAAGGAACTTTTGGATGATTTGCATAGTTTAAATTTCTCTATTCACCCAGGAAACACAAATATTTTTCGAGATCTCCAAGAGAATTATTGGTGGGATAATATGAAGAAGGAGATCACTGAGAATACATCAAAGTACTGGGTGTGTCAGCAAGTGAAGGCATAGAGGTAGAAATATAATGGGATGATGCAACCATTGCCCATACCAGCATGGAAATGGGAGAACATCACCATGTACTTTGTCACCGGACATCTGAAGACATCCAAATGAAGTAATGCAATATGGGTTGTTATGTATCTTCTTAAAAAGTTTCACACTTTATTGCAATTCGTGAGGATTTATCATTGGATAAATTGAAATGTATATATATCAAGGAAGTGGTAAGGCTACATAGAGTACCACTATCTATTGTTTCTGATCGAGATCCAAGATTCACCTCTATGTTTTGGAAGATTCTTCAACATATACTAGATACTGAGCTGAACTTCAGTATAGCTTATCATCTTCAAATTGATGGAAAATCCTAGCGGACTATACAAACACTTGAGTACATGTTAAGAGCATGTTATATGGACTCCAAAGGAGGGTGGGACCAACATATTCCACTGGTTGAATTCTGCTACAATAATAGTTTTGACATGAGAATCCTAATGGCACCTTATGAAGCCCTGTATGAGAGGAGGTGTAGAATACGTGCATTTTGGGAAGAAGTCGGTGAGTGTAAGCTACTAGGACCAGAAATGGTCGACGAAATGGTGGAGAAGGTGTAAACCATTCAACATCATATCAAGGCAGCCCAGAGTCGATAACAGAGTTATGAAGATAACCCCCAATGAGACCTTGAGTTTAAAGATGGAGACATGGTATTTCTACGCATATCTCTATGGAAGAAGGTCATGAGGTTTGGAATGAAAGGACAGATAAGTCCTAGGTACATTGTCCCCTTCTATATTCTTGATCATGTTGGGGTTGTGGTCTATAGACTACCACTACCACCTACCGTGGCCTAATTACATGATGTATTTCATGTATCCCTCTTATGGAAGTACATACGATACCCTTCAAATGTACTATCTTTAGAGGTAGTATAGCTAGAGGATGATCTTTCTTACAAGGAGCAACTAGTGAAGATCTTAGATTGTTGAGAAAATGTTCCACGAAATAAGACAATGCCCCTCATAAAGGTGTTGTGGCAAAACCACAAGTTTGAATAAGAAACTTGGGAATCAGAGGAAGTGATGAAGCAAAGTCACCCACATCTATTTTAGTGTGGGAAAGGTAATTTTGAGGGTGAAATTTCTTAAGGGGGGAAGATTGTAACGATCCAAAATTTTGTTAATGAAAATCCCTCTTGATCTAATTAAATTTCTTAATATGTTAAATGGAAATACAACATATGAACTTCTTTTGTTTTATGATTTTGGATTTTAAAAGACCATTAAGATTTGTGATTGTTGATATTCTTGCCATTGAACAGTGATCACATGATTAGTATAAATATGGGCTTTAAGGAATGCAATTTACTCAGACAAATGAAGTGATGACCTCATCTAGTAAACTTTCCCCGTATGAATCCCATTTGTCGAAGCTTGAAATGGAGGTTCTGTCATTGGGATTCACTCTTGAAAAATCTCAAGACAAGATTGCACATGTTAACCATGAGCGGAACTACCATCGGGATAAGTGGAAGTTGATAGATATTACCACCCGAACAATTTTATCCGAGCCAACACAAGATTCTGTCACCGTCGCAAAGCTCACCCTTTGGTCTTATGCAGGTGTTTTAAGGTGTTATTTAACAATACCATAGAACTATGCTTATGTATATTAATATTTTATATGATAATGAACATACTTTCTTTTTATTATTGTTACCTTGTAAATAGTTTTAAAGCAAAAAAATCGTAATTTTAGTTAATATTCAACTAAAAAATCTATTTTGACGAATTAATGGATTTATTTTAATTAAATAATATTTTAATAAGTTATTATCATTATTATTAAATTAATTTTTATTAAATATAAATGAGAATATAATTTTATGAATACTATTGTAATTTTTATTAAGCTTTGGAAGCCAATTTTGTCAATTCCCATGAATTTTCGATAAATGTCAGTTTTTATTTGAAAAGTGAAAATTAACATATTTAGAAAATTATTTAGATAAAATGAATATTATTTCTGAAATCATGAAATCAAAAATAACCAACGGTGAATTTTTCATAATTTTCTGAGATAGTCAAATTTTTTGGTAAAAATTAAATACTGTTTAAATATATAATGTGTTTTATGACATCATAATGACCCAATAGTGATTTAAAAAATTATGTAAACTTTATGTTCTTCCAATAAACGTTTTATCATTAATATAATGTGATTTTGGGTTTCTTTTATTTATTTTACAAATCTTTAGTGGACCCTTCAAGACTTATTAAATATTTTGTCTTTTTAAATTGTTTTCCTTGGGAGTGTGACTCACCTCCACATAAGTTACCCTATTATTTTAAGAATTTCGGACTTTTTTCTTATAAATTTTTTTTACACTCCCATTTTACAAAAACCATTGGCAAAAACCATGGTTTGGTTTGTGGTTTTGATTAGTTTAATGTGAGGTGTCCCAAACCTAAATAGAAAACAATTCCCTCTCTTTTCCTATATAAACCTAACCAAGATCCAACTTCCTTCTTAATAAAATTATTTGGAGTTCATCCAACTTTTTCCCACCTCTCACTATAATCCTCCCAAGGTGCCCCAAGATCTCATCAAGCCTCTCTCAGGCCTTTGGAATCACACTTCCCAGTAAGGGTTTTTCTTTCTTTCTCATTTTTGTCCTATATTCATTAAGTTGTTATTCCCTTTTAATTTCAATTATAAATGTTGGGATATGGTTTCGAACCTACCTCATACTTCCATATTTATTTTTGAATTATGGTAGAACCCTTTATCTCTCATTAAAGTCCTCCCAAGTACACCCATTACTATGCCAAAATTCTAGAAGGAATTTATCTCTCCTCATTTACATTCAAGAAATTCTTTTATATCATGAATCTAAATACCATTACATTTGTTGGGACTTGTATCTATATGACTTAATTACATTCCATGTCATGTAAATATGATGAGACACACCTTTATCTCTCATCAAATATTTTTATGAGTTTTTATGTTATGCCATTATGCTACAGAAATTACACTGCGTTTTTCCAAGCCAAAGTCATTGTGTATTGAATACCTTTCCCATTTCTCTATCAAGGGTATTCACCTATATAGAAATTTTATTATTGTTTAAATAGTTTCATGTATATTTTCTATATTCTTTTATCATGGGATAAATGATTATCTTGAATGATTCAATGATTTATGATCCATGTGGTACACTTAGGCCTGAAGTGAAATGTTTAAGAAGGGTGTTCCTTAATATAACTCCAATGCATTGGGTAAAGTACAGTATCATGATACATCATGTGAAATGGGTGTTTACTCAAGATAATTTAAGTAAACCAAGGGTTTACTCATTCTTCATGTGTAATGAGGGTTTACTCATGATCCATGTGCAATGAGCCTTGGCTCATGCTAATTCCATGTTAAGTGTTGTTTCCACATTTCCATATTATAACTATCAAGCTTTATCACTACATTATTTTATGATTCTCTTGTGCCCTATTGATATTCCTATTATCTAAAATTTATTTTATTCCTAATGTAATTCCATGTTTATTCCCTTACTAGGATTTATAGCTCACCCTTTTCTTATGCATGTCCTCTGGTTATCACATGCATTGCTAAGTATGAGGGAATCTAATGGTCATGTAAAGGAAGTATTCAATAAATATGTTGTATTTAATGTTTTAAGTTTTTATGTAATGATCCTAATCCCTATATACACTATACCTCCCGATATTCTATGTTGTATCAAGTGAATTTTATGTAATAAATCATGTTTAATTGTTTAATAAAAAGCAGGGTTGTTATAGAAATTATAGAAGATTTATATCCTTATCATAATTATGGGATATAAGTTATGGAATAATTTTAGATTCATGGATTAAAATATTTTATTTTTTCTTATCTAGATCGGAGGCTTACCATAATGTTTTGGAAAATTCTTCAGTGGGATATAAGGACAGATTTGAGTTTTAGTCATTCATATAATTATCTGATAGATGGTAAATATTATAGTATAATTAAAAACCTGTATAATATTTCGATACCATTATATATGGATTTCAATGGTGGTTGGGATCAACAACATTCTCTAGTTGAGCTTTCTTATAAAAAATTCTTTTAATTACGCATTTATATCACTCCTCTTGAATCCCTCTACGATTGGTTATTATAAAATTAAATGTATAGTGTTGATGTTGGAGAAACAGAGGTATTAGGACCTGGTATAGTAAAGGAAGTGGCTGAAAACTGTAGATCCATTCAGATACACATGAGGGAAGTCGAGAGTCTATAAAAATGTTTTTCTAATAATCATTGCTAAGATATAGGGTCTAATGTGGGTTCTAGGTTATTTGTATGTATTTCCCATTATAAGATGATTATGTTATTTAGATAAAAGTTAAATTTTATCACTAAATATATTGATCCATTAAAAATTCATTATCATATTAGTATTATTCCCTTTCACATTGAACATCAACTTAATGTATTTAAATTTCAGGATGTGTTCCATGTATTTATTCTAAGGAAGTACAAGACTAATCATTCACATTAAATTAACTCGTAGTGGAACCTATTGAGAAATATCTCAATATTTATAAATATTCATATTGATTCTGAATTTATGACATATCGTGATGCAAAACAAGAAAACTCACCAAGTTAATGTTTTTCGTTGAAACAATAAATTTAAGTAAGCTATATGGGAACCTGATGATGTGATAAAGAAGAAGAATCTTCAATTTGTATTAAAGAAATAGAATTATGAGTGTGAAATTAATATAATGGGATTGAATGTAATGAAAAAATATATATTTATATATTATACTTTAAATAAATTATATATCATTGATTTCATGATTACCAAGAAACACCGAGTTTAAGTGAAGCATGATATAAATATTTTATTTAATTTGATAGTTATATTTTAGTCATTGTATTGGTGGGTTTTAATATTACTAACTAAAATATTAAAATTTATTTTATTTATACATTTGTGAAATGAATTCATTATATATTAGTTTTTTTAAATGAAAAATAATTTCATCTAAAGATAAAAAAATATTTTTCTAAAAACAGTATTTATTCAATAAAAATTCTTTTATAATAATAAATTTAAATAGACTATGTTGATTTGTGGTTTTAGTAATATATATATATATAATATTCAATAAATTTATTTAATATTAATCTAATTTATTATACTTTAAATAGAATAATAATAAATCCTTTTTATGATTAACAATTCATTTTTCGAAAACATGGTTTATTTATGTTTTCTATGATTATATTACAATAAATTAATATGAAATATACAGAAATAGAATCTTGTAATATGGATTATATAATTATAATCAAACTATATAATTTAATGTACTATGGTTACCTTATTTTTTCATTTGTAATAGTAATCATTGTATGGATTTGTCACATGGGTAAAAGTGGTAAAACTGTGATAAAACTATGGGGTCATGATTTGAAATCAGTCAAAAACTTTCCTTTAAATTTTTTTATTTTTTTTCTACCAATTAAATGAAAAATGACTTAAATAAATCAATTTAAAAATATATTTTTACATTGCAAACCCATTCTTGTCTTTTGTGAATATAAGATACATTTTATTGAAATTAAAAACTATTTAAATTTAATTTCATTTTATGGAAGAGTTGGAAGATTAAATTTGCTTTGGGATTGATATAAAATTCTAAAAACATAATTTTTATTTATTTAACCACTAAAAACTTCCTATAAATAAAATTATTTTTACTCTAAAATCGATTATTTTACAAAAAAAAATATTTTTCATTTGTTTTGTTTTTATATATTAAATATTAATTAATCCCCTAATATAAATTGAATATAAAAAATAATAATTTCAAATTATGAATCATCATTTCTAAATTTTTTATAGGGACCATTTTTTCCTATTTTATAATTCTTTTATCTTGATAAACACGTATGTTATCACATTTAAGGATAAAGTGTGATGTTATATAACTAAGAGATAAGAATAAAAATGTATCCAATAATTTTCTAGATGTACTTTTTTGATATTATTTCAACCCTATTAAACCTTATATTAGAATATAGGGTCACATGGTTCAACTTCACTTTGTTATTATATATATACTATTAAACTATTCCTATAATTCCACGTGTGTCTATTCTATATATTATGAAAGGGGTCCTTATCTTTTCAATTGTTTTGTATGTTTGAGCCTTCATGTTGTTACATTAACTATCCTAATACCTTTTTATATTCATTAAATTCATCCTTTAGTCCATTTTATTCTCTTAAGACTAATCTATCATGGTAAATGTTATAATACAAAGTTGTCCAATCAAAGAAGTAGTAATCACTATTTTCCTTCAAGTTAATTTTTTCTTATATTTACTATAAATCAATTATACCCATTGTAATAAAATTAAATTAGTATCTTAAATATAAAATTACATTTTTATGATTACAAGACAATCATTCACATTATATTTTTTACCCCTCATGAAATTAAAACATTTTTTGAGTGTTTGTAAATATTTTTGTATCCACAGAGTGATGTATTTTTTTCATCACCATTTTAATTTGATTTTTATAAAGATATAAATAATGAACATATATCATATTTATGATATTTTTATTATTATATAAATATAATATATCATTTAACTTTTTACCCATCCACTCGTTAATAAAGGACAATGTCACTCATGCTTACGTGTGGATTACTACCTCCTTGAAGTAATGTAATCCATTTTTTATCCTCTCTTCATAGATAATTATATATATATATATATATATAATATAATATATTTATATCATTATTAACATTTTAGATATCATAAAATTAAGAAAAATATGAACGGAATTTTTTTTAAATGAAACGTATATGAAATTTGAAACGGTTAGCACTCGGAAATAAAAATTTTAAGAAATAATTATTAATAAGAGAGTGTTGAAATGTTATAAGGGGATAATAAATTTAATTATCATACTATATGTTGTTCTGGAATATTAATATAATAAATTTAAAATTTTTAAACCTGCGTCCAAAAGTACTTACAATGAAATCTGAATTTGATGTAAGGGTTTATTTCATGATCTCATTCTTATTTGGGATTGATTGTGTTTTTTTGGGAGGAATTTTATGTTCTTACAATCATAAAAAAATATATTATTCATTTATATTGGTTCTCTTAAAAGAATGGATGATTTTTTTTCATTTTACTCCATTTTTATACTTAAGTGAATAGAATAATGTTTTTTATGGAAAACCAACATTTTATTATATTCGGTATGGAATATTTTTCTTCCATGTACATATTTTCTAGAAACTATTCCCAAGATTGATTTTACTATTATTGATTTTTTTATTATATACATTTTCTTTGATTTTATACAATCTATTAAAATATATAAACATAATCTTATTATAGTATTCTGAAGGAGGTAATTGTTACTAATTTTTAGAACATAATTATTGTTTATAAGCACACCACACGAATGAATTTTCCCACCATCACGACTCATGTATCATTAAAGATTAATTTATTGGTTTAAATGGATAATTATATAGATATTTCTCAACATAATTTGTTTTTAATTTTTATATTTTAAATAGGATTTCTAAAACTGAAATGGGTATTTTCTTCCCAAAATCATCCACATATATTTTAAATGTAATTTCATATATGTTAACATGATTTTTAAAATATTATGATTTAATGATTATATACTCATATATTAAAATTAAACATATTTATAATGATAGATTATGCATATTTTCATAGGGTAAATTATTTATGATAGCCCGAGTCCCACACTTCTGAATCTTGTGAAACAACATGCACTATATTTATTTATAAAAAGATACTAGAAAATATATAGTTATTTATATACCAAAGTATCTTTTCTAATTCAGGTTTTGGGGGATTATGAAAATTCCTTACAAAATATTAGAGTTAAAAAAATTTATAAAATAATACAGATACTTATGTACAATATCAGTAGCTCTTTGAACAAAAATAAACACCTTAAAACATATAATGAAGGTATAAAAATCATTTTAAAATGTTGGGTGGGTATAAAATTAGAGAATAAGTGATATTATTTCACGACACACCTTTTACCAGATGAGGTAATGGGTAGAAAAGTGTCACTCCCTTCCTTCCTCGAGATGAAGGAGAGATAATGACCCATGAGTTCCACGTTCAATAGGCACTCGAGCAGAGACTAGAAAAAAGGGTATAAAATCTCACATAATATGGAAGTTATTACCCTTTTCTTTGAAAAATATTGTATAGATAAGCTCGTATATCCCAATTAGCTCCAAATAATAAAAGTATAAGTAAACCCAAAATCCATTCCTACTTGCATGCTCAGAATAGAATCTGATACAGGGTACAATAAAACTCCAATGTAAAGTACCAAAAGAAAATGGACTCAGTAGAATAAGTAAAAATATGGATGCCCAAGCTTTTAAGGTCTAGTATAGTCCTTAATGTCCTCATGGAATCCTGAAAATAATTTTATATACGTTGGGTGAGTATACAAGTATAACATGTAGGGGAAACAAAATCCACCCGTGCTCAAGTGAGGGAACATACTAACGTCTGTTTGAGAAAAATAGTATAACCTCAAAGAATCTTCCAAGGGTTATGAACAATCCTTGTCTCACCAGGGAACACTCACTAAATATTGCAAGTTAAATACCATAGTAGAATAATTAAATCAATATTTGGGTAACCAATACCAATTTCCCATAGGTTAACTTCGCATCCCTAAGAAATAACATCTTGAAGCTACCAAACTTACCATATGCAGTCCCACTGCCACAACCCACCCACACACACCTGGGCCTCAAACCACACACAATCCTGCTCATACACACCTAGGCCACAACAACGCCATCTCTTTCCCAAAAACACATTGGCATCATCATGATGATACTTGGGAAAATAAACATGGATCGTATACACCTAGGCCCCTCATCCACAACAAACCCTCACCCAAAGAATCTTGGAATATGATAATCCTCAAGACATTATACCATACCCAAATACGCCCAAGTCGTAAGAACCTAAAGAGGTGCGAAGAAGAAATTCAGTAAACAGACATTCATCCTCACACGAGGATGTTGGAAAAAACACCCTCACCCATGAAATGGAGGTGTTCAGAACATAAGTCCCAACAAGGGTGTGTAAGTATAGAAATCACAAGTATCTACAATTTATTTATATATATAAGAAAAAACTTATCCATCCTATGGGTTCCCGAAAACAACCAACTCCTATACAAAAACAGTAGAAATTATACCTATATGCAGAACCACACAACAGCCACAGACATAGAATAACCTTACCCCATTTTAATTTAACCACAGTCCATTAATTGTTTAAGGGATTAACATTAAGTTATTCCAACACTACCAGGAAACTACCATGCACCACATCTACAACCACCTCAGAAGGTGAAGAGTTTGGTTAACTAAACACACAGTAATTAACCTACTATCGACTATCATTACTAAAAACTATACCACACAATCATTCTCTCACAACCTAGACTCACATCCCCACTACCAAAAAAACCCCAGTGCATTCCCACTACACAACTAGTCTATATCCACATAGAAGTCCCACTACCCAATGTCTCTTTGTGACCACAACACAACAAAGTTAGTTCATCTGCCTACCAGTTCATCCATTCCACAATCAATCAATCTCTCAAACTAGAAATCTGACTCACCACCTATACCACCCCACACATAAAGACCACAGTAACTACTATTAACCAACAACCCCGAGGTCCACACATACCAAACTGTTCCCATGGAAACATCTCCTTTGTCGATCCTTATACACACAACTGTGCTCCCAACAACAGCACCACACAAACCACACAAGTTCAAACAATTCTAAAAAACATAGAACTCAGCTAAACCTATCAATAGGATGTTTATACATTCAGATTTAACAATCATAGGTTCTTTAATTCTACCTAATTATAACTGTGGTGATCACACAATAGGATTGATCTTGGGTTATTCATTTATTTAGCCAAGAATACGTGATTAAGAATATTTCATATTCCTATCATTTATTCAATAATCTCATTAGAAACAAACATTATTTGTGAAAAAGAAAATACCACTAATGACAATGATTTTAATAATTCAAAAAGCCATGGAAACCAGAATATAATCTAAGATAAAAAATAAAATAAGAGATCAACATCAAACCACTCTCTGACTAATATTTTATATACATGTGTTATCTTTTGACCAAATTAATTCCTTATCTATTTCTTGTTTCTATGAAATATTTTCGTCCATTAACCTAGTGGATTCATTATCATACCCACCCCAAATGATGTACAGTTAAAGAGAAAAAAACGAAAACTCTATCGTATGATCAAAGGATCAATGTTCCTCCTTACACCAAGAACATGGGTCGCATGAGCATAAAGGGAGAACAATAAGAAAACTGAGATGGAGTGGCTCTAGAATAGGTGAACAACTCATCTAGGTAGGTAGGCACAAGGCACACAAAAGAAAATGAAAAGTATGAAGGAAGGAAGAGATCTTAGATTATGGAAAGGTTAAGATCCTAAAAATAAAGGAGATGATTTGAAAGTCCATGAAAATCAGATTTTGGTTTGACCACAAGGTTTGGAAGTTACAAGGATGGTGGAACATTATGAGATATGGGGAATTTAATAATTAATCTTGGAAAAGGTGGATACATACTAGTGCATGGTTGTGAGATGATTGGTTACAATTTCACAGAGAAAATACATAATAGGGGAAAAATGGAAAACTGGGAAAACTAGGAAAACCACAAAAGATTCACTGATGGGTGAGTCACTAATGCTGAGCCACTGATAGTTGAGCGACTGATGCGACCTACCGATGTTGATCCACCAACACTGAGTTACTGATGCCATGATTTACCAACACAACAACCAACAAACGTGTCGACCTACGGATGCCTCATTCTACTGATGTCTCGACCTACCAAATCCTCGACCTACCAATGCCTAGACCTACTGATGCCTTAACCTACTGACACCAAAACCTCTTAACACCTTAACCAAATAGAATTGGAACCCTTGACTCACTGATGATGATGCCCTAAACTCCCTGATACACTATCATGCTAACCCAATAAGATGTCGACACACTAACATTCTGACACACTGAAATGCCAACACTGATACCCTGATTTACCAATGGAAGACTAGAAATTTGGAAAACTCTTTAAATGAGCCATTCTTTCCTCCCAGAACACCATAAACACTGTATTTTCACAAGGTTGAGGTCTAGGAAAATCCAGGTTATTACATCAGATACCCATTAAACTATTATCATCCTCGAGGATTTAAAACTATACCAGATGAAAGGGGGTCCAAACAACCACCCCTTAAAATACCTCTCAGAAGAAAACCCCAATTTTTTATTCCAAAGATGGACCGAAAAATTCTACATCCTATAACACCTCCTCTACATATATCTTCTAAACAACATTTCAAACACTAAAGCCCCACACTGCCCAGAACAACCACATAAGCACTGAAGTTCATGCTGTCTTGACATATGGACATGGGAGTTACTTCCTCTATGTCATGATATTACATTCTTTGGGAGGAATTAACTCACCCGAATGGGTTTGATCGCATATGAATTAATGCATCTTGATTAGGGATCAGTTTATCCCCTCAGCATATGCATGAATTTTCATACAAAACCAGATAATAGGAAAACAACTTATCATATTACAAACAAGGTCAAACATCTCATCATAAGAAAGGTACAAAAAACACAAGAGAAAATCAGAACAGCTCTGGGTACTGGGAATGCATATGTTCTTCTTTCTCCCAGGTACTCTCCTCAAGGCCATCATGCCTCCATAACATATGAACTAAAGGAATGGTATGTCCATTAACCACCATATCCTAATGTTCCTTGATCATTACCTATCGCTCTGTGAACATCGTTTCATTCTCGATACAGAACTATCCTTAGTCTAGGATGTGGGAGTCATCACATGGATACCAACGGATCTAAGAGACATGGAAGAAATTGTGGATCCTCTCCAAATACAGTGGAAACGCAAGTTTATATTCTGCCTCGCCAACTCATCCCAACACCTCGAAAGGTCCGATGAACCTGGGAGAATTCCTGATTCATCATTCAATCCTCTGTTGTCCATGTCAAGTGTAGAAATTTATCAACATGGGGTCCTCCTCCTATGATCAGCATACGACTTCTTTGAGTCCTGATCCACATTACTCCTCTCACTCACAAGATAAACCTTCTCTATTGTTCTCTATACTACCTCCGGTCCAATAAGGGATTCTTCCCCTACATCTATCTACACAATGGTGAGTTTCACGGTATTCCATAAAAGGTTTTGAATGGTTCCATGCCAATTGTAGAGTGATATCTATTATTGTATGAAAATTCTACAAGGGTTAAGTGTCATTCCCATGACCCTCCTAAGTATAAGACACATGCCCACAACATATCCTCTAATGTATGGATAGTATTTTTGTTTTCCCATCCGTTTGAGGGTGGAATGTGCTGTTATGTCATAACTAGGTTCCAAAATCACATAGAAATCCCATCCAGAATCCTGGCATAAAATCTGTATCCCTATCCAAGACAAAGGATCTTGTAACTCCACGTAGTCTCACCAATTATCCTATGAACCGCTGTGCTAATGAATCCACTGCACTCGACTACTTGATCACCAATAAGTGAGCCGACTTCATCAACTGGTCCACTACTACCCAAAGGAAATCGCATCCTCCCGATGCTCTAGATAAACCTATGATGAAATCCATTGAAAATTTATCCCAATTATAATCGGTAATATCTGAGGGCTACAACATACTTCCAGGAACATGGT
Organism: Viscum album; assembly: GCA_963277665.1. Classification (NCBI taxonomy): domain Eukaryota; kingdom Viridiplantae; phylum Streptophyta; class Magnoliopsida; order Santalales; family Viscaceae; genus Viscum; species Viscum album. Next base: position 1,953,154,469 of record OY728127.1, on the reverse strand, counting down.
GTTCGACCTTCACATCCTGACATACTAGGAATCTTGCCACAAACTCCACCACTGCCCGCTTAACACTAGGACACCAAAACTGGTCCCTTAAGAAATGATACATCTTAATGAATCTTAGGATCACAAATTGGTGTGAGCTATGAAACTCATGGAGAAATCCCTCGTGAAATGCCACTTGGACAAAGAACATCTCACATAACATCATCTGATTCTGACTATCCTTTAACCAACCCTCTATAGCATCACCCAGGGTTGCGCGATCACATATCACCTTAGCCTGTAAGTCTCTCCACTAATACTCATCTACCTTCCACACCATGGAAGACTACACTATCATCTAAAAAAGATATCCTCTGCTACTATCCTCCCCAGCATCCAGGCACAAAGCGGCCAACTCTTTCATATCCTTCCAAGTATCTATGGATTCCCAAACTACATCCTTATATGAATTCTTAATCAGGGCATCATCCACCATGTTACCATTTCTAGAGGTGTAATAGATATCAAAGATGTAATCCTATAGAAAATTCATCCACCTTTGTTTCCATAAGTTCAAGTCTCATTGGGAAAAGATATACCTCAAACTATTTTGATCCATGAGGACCACAAACATTCTTTGATGAGGTAATTCCATAACAACCTCAGTGTAAACAAAACCAATGTAAGATCTAGATCATTGGTTGAATAATTTCAATCAGGAGGACATAACTGCCAAGACCCATAAGAGATTACTCATTACTGATTCATCAGTAAACATCATAATCATAGACCAGAAGTGTCAAAGAAAACATCCAACATCACTCCTTCCTCTAGAAACCTATGAACTGGGGAATTGACCAATTTCCCTTTTAGATAGCTGAAATCATCCTTAAACTGCTCAATCCACATGAGGGCCTAGTCTTTTCTGGTTAGAGCTGTCAATAGAGCTGTAACTAGAGAGAAGTTGGGTATGAACCTCTAGTAATAGACATCCAGACCCATGATGCTATGATCCTCCACAACATTCTTGGTTAATTCCCAAGAAACAACTACTTCTACCATTGTAGAGTCCACATAAAACCCTTAACGAGACACTACTTTTTTATGTAAGTATACCTATCCCATACAAAAGCTGCACTTAGAAAAATTTCAGTAGAGTTGGTGCTATCGAAGGACCTATAATATTGTCGTCAAAAGCATGGTGTGCTCCTATTTTGACCTTGAGTATATCAGGATATATTAGATGAATATGATGATGAACTGGACCAAGTAATCATGAAAAATAGAGTTAATTATCCCCATGAACATGGTTGGGGAATTCGTGACACCAAATGGCATGACTATGAACTCGAAATGACCATTCATGAACCTAAATGAAGTCTTTAGGATGTCCCACTACTTTACCCTCAACTGGTGATATCCAGACCATAGATCGATCTTAGTGAACCAAAATTCTCCCTTTAACAATTCTAATAGATCATCGATCCTTAGAAGGGGATAACGGTTCTTGACCATCACCTGATTCAGCCTCTGGTAGTCTACATGCATTCTTAGGCCACTGTCCACCTATTTCGCAATCAATGTTTTAGAAACCCATGGCGACACACTTTTCTAGATATAACCCATCTTCTTTAGGTCTTCAACCTGAATCCTATGCTCCCACAACTCATAAGGCACCATTTGATAGGGATCCATCGAAATTGGATAAGCACCAGTTTGCAAGTACATTGTAAAATCAACTTCACATCAAGGGGGTAGAGCCACAACCTCTTTTGGGAAGACATCTAGGAACTCACTGAAAACCCCCAGAACTTCAACCATCATTATATCTACTGATCCCACTATCATCTCATCCAACAAAGAAATAAGAGGCTCCACACACCAGTCACCCTCTTGACAGCTCCGCTCACCAATGAAATCTACGTGTCGGATGCCAATTTATAATAATGTGACTCTTCTATAGAATCATTCTATAATGGTATTAAAACAAAACAACCAATCGATTCCTATGATGACACCATATTTGGGCATCTGTAGCAAAATAAGATCCCCACGGAACTCATGTATCCACTATAAAATTTTATATCCTTGACAAACATTAAACAAACCAGTCTAACTTCCAACTGTCATACTCAACACCAGGGGAATGAGGAGTATATCTATGTTAAGTCCCAATGAATGGTCTCTACTGGTGTAACAAAGGATTATGATTCTCTAAAATTTAAATAATAACACACAAGGGTACTAAACAGACTAACTGTACCTCAAACAACATCTGGCCTTGCTAGAACTGCTAACATTGTGGTGTGTAACTTCACAGGCCCGACTACTCTACCTATCTGTTTTCAATCACCTCCCCAACCACGCCCTGGTCAAGGTACCTGATTTTCACCCTGATTTTCACCCTGTTTTCGGCCTCACCCAACACTTCTTACCCTCAGTGGAGCAGGAGCTCTCTTCCCCTACTGCTGGAAGGGCCTGACCTGACACTCCTAATGCTTAAGTTGGTGTTAATCCTTCCCACACTCACTACATTGCACCCAAATTGGGAACTGGTTCTATTTATGTCCATTGGATCCAAGAATAAAGCACCTCAGTCTAAATCCCCTAAATAAACGGTGAGAACCAATACATCGATACTAGAATGGATGAGGCCTACTCCTTGCTATCAAGAACCTAGAAGGCCCTAACATTAGAGACCTATTGCTGATGGCTTTCCCCATTGATGAACTTGGATGGTTCCCCTCTCATGGAATACCTCCCAATTAGTTCATTCTTTTCACTACCTCAACCTTCTTCTGAACCTCTAAGCACATTGGTAGAGTGAAAAGAGTAATAACATACAGAAGAGATGGTTGGAGTGCCTCCTTAAAGTATCTCACTTGGTACTCCTCTTTCGGAAAGTGATCTAATACGAAGTATAAGAGATTTTTTTAACTCAACCCCTAGTTCTCTAACTAACATAATCCACTACTGGAGGGAGAGTATCTCCTACCTCTTCTCACCATTCATCGTGGACTAAAGGATATCCACCTAGAACTCCATTTTAATGTCCGCCCATGAGACTTGAGTTTTCTTCCAATCCCTGAAGTAAAGCATCCACCACTGACGCACTGCTCCTCACATCTGGATCACATACATAGGAACCCATTACTTTATTTTATCCTCGATCATGCTTAAAGAGATCACTATCTCCTCAACCCAACTCTTTGATTCCATCTCTAAGATGATTCCCTTGTATATTATGATTGTTTACTTTTGGAAGGCATGAAGCGTCTTCTTCCACTAGTCTTCTTCCTCCTCTAGATCAGCCCTCCTCTGATCAACCAGGTTATCCTGTCGGGACTCAACTTCTCTTACCACAATTAGACAACGTCTAGGTACCATAGCTGTAAAAGTAAACAAGGAACTCCTGAGCCTGAGTTGTGTGGAAAATTTCTTTTAATTTTTTTTTAACTATACATTTATTTTAAATTCCTAAAATACCCAGGACACACAATAAAACAAGTCATTTTGCTGCATGTACCTTTCTTATGGTCTCAACCGTACAATTATTGTATCCTCACATGATTGTTTAGCAGGTTTCGAGTCCTTGCATCAGATCAAGGGGGTCCAAAAATCATGTGTCCTAGTCAGTCTTCCCTGGCCTATTTCATGCCCCAAGGACACCTAAGATCATTGCCCTACCATCCAATGCAATCCTCATTGTTCCTAACATTGAACTCCATCCTATCGATCAAACTCCCAAAAACCATTCTCTAATACCATTTTTTCACAACCCGCCTTCTTCAAGATGGGGGAAGGGGAAAAAAAGTTTCATGCCCTTCCTTCTATATTATGACAAATAGTAAATGACCCCCCAAGTCCCACCTTCAATTTCCCTAGAGAGGCGACTAACACCATGTGTATAGAATCTCACATAATACTGAAGGAATATACCATTTAATTGAACAATATTAGGAGATAATAAGGTAAATCTTAAGTAACTCGAAATGCTAAAAGTAAAATTAATGAATTAAATTCATTCCCACATGCATGATCAATAGTAATGTTGATACAAGGTACAACAAAACTCCAACATAAATCACTAAAAGAAAAGATACTAAGATACAACAGCAAAATATCTTGATGCCTAAGCTAGTATGGTCCATCATAGTTCTCAACGTCCTCTTGGAAACATGAAAACAATTTTATATACGTAGGGTGAGTATAAAAGTATGCCAATTAGGAAAACTAAATTCACCCATTCAAAAGTGAGGGAACATACTAATGTACCTATGTGAAAAAATAGTAGAATATCAAAGCATATACCAAGAGATAATAACCAGCCCAGCCTCACTAAGGCACACTCCACAAATAACGCAAGTATAATAAAGTAGTAGTGTATGAACATTGATATTTGGGTACCCCGCACCATTTTCCCACTAGTTAACCACTTATCCCTAACAACATAGATCTTGATGCTACCATTATTACCATAAGCAGCCCCACTACCACAACCCGTCCACACACACCTAGGCCTTAAACCATACACAATCCCTCCCATAGACACCTGGGCCACGACAACCACATCTCTATCCTATAAACATCGGGGCCTTATCCAAAAAAACTCAGGAAAACAAACCCATACCGTAGACACCTAGGCACCGCATCCACAAAAAAAACTCACTTGAAGAATCTTGGGCTATGGTAAGCCTGACTCCATTACATCCTACCCAGATATGCCTGAGCGGCAAGAACCGAAAGTTGGTGTGAGGAACAAAGCTATTAATCAGCCATCCGTCCTCCCACCAAGATGGTGGAAAAAACACTATCCACCATGAAATACAAGTGTTCGAAACATAGTATTCAACAAGGGTGGGTGTGTATAGAAATAACTATTTACTAAAATTAATACATATAACTAAGAAAAAACTCATTCCAAACTATGGGTTCCCAGACAACAACTAACTCCTATACAGACGTAGTTACAGCTATCCCTGTATGCACAACCACACAACAGCCACTGGAAAGGCATAACGCATCCCCTTTTTCATTAAACAACTTAACATTAATTATTTAATGGAATAACATTATGTTAATTCAAAAATACTGGGAAATATCCAAGAACAACATCTGCAACCACCTCAGAAGGCAAAGAATCTGGTTAACTAAAAACACAGCAACCAACCTACTGTTGACCATCATTCATCAAAAATTTACTGGAAAATCCTTCTCTCATAACCCAATCCTACATACCCATTGGACAAAAAATTCCCCAATACATTCCCACTACCCAATGAGTCCATATCCACATTGTAGTCCCACTGTTCAACGCCCCTCCGTGACCACAACACAATAAAGGTAGTTCAGCTGCCAACAAGTCCATCCATTACACAATCAATAAATATCTTAGACTACAAAGCTAACTCACCACCTGTACCACCCCATGCATAAATCCAACAGTGACTAAAATTAACCAATAGCCCCACTGTACAGACATACCACACTCTTCTCATGCAACCGACTCTTTTGTCCAACTGTGTGACCACAACCATGCTCCCAACAATATCACCACACAACTCAAACAAGGTCACAAAATTCAATATATCACAGTACTAAGACACAAATAAAAATAGGATGTATATACATTCGGATTTAACTACTATAGATTCTTTAATTTCCATATAATTATAACAAGGGTGGTCACATGATAGGCTTGATCTTGGTGAATTTATTTCTTTAACCAAGTATATGTGATTAAGAAAATTTTCACTTCTAGTCATTTATTCAAGAATCTCAATTGAACAGAACATTATTTTTGTGCTAGAACTTTCCACCAATAGGAATGATTTTAAGAAGGAATATAGCCACGACAACCTTAAAAAATAAATGATGACAAATATAATTGGTGATCAACATCAAAACACTCTCTTCCTGTTATTTTATTTACCTGTGTTATCTTTCGATCAAATTATGTCCTTATCTATTTCTTGTTTCTATGAAATTTTTTCATCCGTTCCTCTCATGGATTCATTATATTACACACCTCACAAATTCACAATTAAAGACATGAAAAATAAATCCATACCAAATAATCAAAGGATCGAAGTTCCTCCTTACACTAAGAATAGGGGTCGTGTAAGAAGTAGGGAAGAACTACAAGGAAACAGAGTAGGAGGGGCTCTAGCACAGGTGCATGACTCATCTAGGGAGTAATGACCTAGTCACACCAAATGAAATGAAATGGAAGAAGGAAGGAAGAGATCTCAGTTTATGAAAATGTTTTCATCCTAAAAATCTGTGAGACAATTTCAATGTTCTTAAAAATTAGATCATGGTTTGACCACATAGCTTGGAGGTTACATGGATGGTGGAACATTATGAGATAAAAGGCATTTAATAATTAAACACAAAAAAAAGGATAGACAAACCAGTGTATGACTGTAAGTTTATTTTTTACCATTTCAGATAGAAAACACGTAACAGGGGAAAAATTAGAAAACTGGGAAAAACTGGGAAAACAGAAAATGCGTCACTGATTGTTGAGTCACTGATGTTTAGCCACCGATGGGTGAGCTACTGACATGACCTACTGACACTGATCCACGGAGACTGAGCTACCGATGCCATGTCCTGCTGATGCAACAACCCACTAACTCCTCAACCAACCTATGCCTCAACCTAGTGATGCCTTTACCTACTAATGCGTCGACCTACTAACACTTACCCACTCTACTCACTAATGGTGACGCCCTAGGTTCACCAATTCATTACCATACTGATGCACTGACATGTCGATGCACTGACATGCCGACACACTAACATTCTGACGCACTGACATGTCGACGCACTAACATGATAACTCACTGACATTCCAACACATTGAAACTTGACGCTGATGCACTAAGATACTGATGGAGAACTGAAAATTTTGGAAACTCTTGAAATGATCCACCATTTCATTGAAGAACACCCAAAACACTGGATTTTCACAAGGGACGGGTCTAGGAAAATATGGGTTATTACATTTTATAACTAGTTAAAATTATTTTATAAATAGATTTTTAATAACTCTATTAAAGAAATATATTTGAAATATAATGAAATTATATATTTAATACTTTTGAAAATAAAATTCCTAGGTTTTTAAAACATATAAAGTGTTTCCCAAAAACCATTTAAGATACACCACTTTTATACCCCCAATTAATTTCAAAATAAAATACCATCGAATTATTATTTGGATTTAATAATTAATATATTTTAATAAAAATTAATTTATATGGATTATAATAATACATTGAAAACAATAAGAAATATATGAGGCTACTATAAGTATAACATTTAGGATTTCATCCCATAGATGTTGTGGGATCACCTCGTTCCTTATAAAGTAATTTGATACCCAAGTTCCAAACAATATTTTTCAAACCAAAAATTTATTAGGTCTACAATTCTCATATATAATCCATTAAAAACAATTCAAAATCATACATAAATTTTTTTGAAAGAAGAAAATAATTTTATATCAATTGAAATTCAGAAAAAATAATTTTTAAGCAAACATAATATGGGCAAGGATACAGGCACAAAATTTAAATTAAATCCATAGATTCAATTAAAAATTCATAAATACTTTGAAAATTAAATATAAAACAATTAATTTTATTAATACACCTATAATTTCATTGATATACATAGTTTATGGAGAAAAATATTTATATAGGGAACATTCATAAATTTTATAATATATTTTATACAAAAAATGATATCATTGACATTTAAAAAATAAATTTTAATGTTATTCAATTTATTTATTAAATGGATTATAAATGTAAACCATTCCCCCAAAAGTTGGAGTTTTATAATTCATTAAATTTTTGTAATCTTAAATAGGGGATTTTAATTTGAAAACACATATCCCATTTCTAATATAAAATCAATAAAAAATATAATTTCTAAATTAAGAGTTTTGAAGGTTTTATATTACCCATGGATAGGGTTTTTTGGATATTAATTGAAGAAAATGAATTTCTTTTAAAAAATGTTTTATAAAATATTTTGGAAATAAAATAAAGAAACCCCCTTACCTCTAGTCTTGTAGAACACCTTCCTCTTATTCATGGAACATATTTTTTTTTGGAATCTCTTTCTCTCTATATATTATTTTCTAACTCTTCCACTATCACTTTAAACCAAAAATGGATTTTCTAAAGGTATGCACGTAATGAATAATTGAATGTAATGACTTTTACATTTCCATAACTACACTGTATAGTTATATGAAACATTTTAAAAATATTATAGTTTATATTATATCAAAGGATATATACATCTATATGTGGGTGAATCCTCGTTTAAAAGAGGTTGAAATTTACTGTGAAATCCAAAAAAAATAAATTTTGAGATTTTTATGCTAATGTCATCCATTTAACATCCTACAAACTTTAAAATAAAGGGTTTGATATATATCTTGGTAATGGATAAAATTTACAAATGGATTTAATATATATATATACACACATTTCATTATCACCAATAAATTAGAGGGGATGAACTGTGGAAACATAGTATGTGATGTTGGAGATTTTTTGTACGAATTAAATTTCTATATTCAATTATATATATATATTACTCATTTTAAATTTTTTTGATTGAACTAATTCATCATGGTCCTTTTAAAAGAGATAACACCTACCAAAAATATTTATATTCCATCCATAAAACAAATTATGTTTTATTTAAGGATGTTATCATGATCAAAATCATGATTTTGTTATTATAAGATGAAAGAAATAAATTAAAATAAAATATAAACATATTTTTTCCAAATATTAATATTCTAAAAATTTTAGGCTTTTAAGAATTTTAACACTTTAGGGTTTTTATTAAAAAATTATGGTTATGATGGTTGATGGTGATGTTGTGCTTGGAATGTAATCTAGTAGTGGAGAAGATAAAACCAACATTATATGATATTAAAATATAAAAAACAATTATTTGGATAGGTCAAATGGGGGAAGAATATAAAGTCACAAAATGATCATACAACTCGGTTGAGATAGATCAGATGTCTGATTTTTAAGCGTAATACATTAATAGGTGAAAGGTATCAGTATTTTGGAATCCAACATCAATTTTTATATGGATTTAGTTTATAAATATTATATACGTTCTTTTGGTAACATGGAATATTTGAGTAATGGGTTCACTCCCAACCCTTTATTGGTAATGACACATAATGGATCCCTCCACTATCATGAAATCACGGTGTTGCTACAACCTTAACTATATGATCTTCATCCTAACATGAATGTGACCTCCATGCCTCTTGTGGGCTAGGCAAGTGAAATTCTTACCCACCTAAGCAGTTGTTTCACATGTTCCTTTTTCAGCCTATAAGCTGGCTGTTTTAATTAATTTACTATGTAAATATTTATATTACATACAAATAATTAAAATAAATACTAAAAAATAATTTAGTATATACATAAAAGTATATTTTATAAAATTATTTGCCATAAATATTATAATATTTTTATTAAGTTAAATATACATTATCTACTAAAACAATGACACAAAATTAATACTACAAATTTATTCAAAATATTATCAGTAATGAAAAATTATTAAAATTAAACAATGCTTAATAATATTTTAATTTAAAATTAATATTTGGAAAACTATGAATTTATATATTAAAATAAATTTAATTTTAGTAATCACTATAATTTTATAAACAAAGAATTTTTTAAAAGAATATTATATACATCCTACCACTAATGTATATGGTCAAAATTATTATTTTAGTGTTTTATTTTAATTAATATTTATTTAGTAACTTAGTAATGATATTTTACTAATAATAAATTAGTAATAATTTCTTAATAAAAATAATCTAAAATAATTTTCATCCAAAAATAGTTTCAAATATATTTTCAAAAAATTAATCAATATAATCTTTAATTTAATTAACATTTTCAAAATTGGGTTTTATAGAAATTCTAACAAAATAATTTCATTTACTAGAAAATAGAATGTATAAATTACTAGAAAATACTAATAAAATATTAAAACATAAATTTTCATATAAAGATTTATTTAAGTACACATTTTAATTTTATATATACATTAACTAATAATTTAAGAAATAATTAATTAATTTTATAAATAACAATGTATAATTACATTTTTCATGTGAAAAAATATTTATCTTTATTTATTTAGAAATATACTAAAAAATTCATCATATTTACATTTGAAAAAAAATTAATATTTCTTTAATAAATTAATGTTTTATAATAGTATTATATTTCTTATTGAAGTATTATATTTTATAAATATTATATCATATAATAAAATCTTATTTATATTATATAATATAACTTATTTTCATAAAATATTATTTAAAAAAATTTAAATTTGTTTTAAATGTAAAAAAACAATAAATATTTTTTAAATGAAAGAATATTATTCATAATTTTTCTTGGATGTTACACTCTCCCCAATTAATGGATTAATTACACTATAATTATTTCTTTATACATAATGAAATATAGAATTTTGATCTTCAAAAATTAAAAAAAATACAAAAACTTATATAATATTATGGTTCATTTAATTACTCAAATAAAAAAAATGAATAATCTTAAAATAAAAAATACTAATATCTAGTTTTTCTAAGTTATATTTCTAATACCCTAATTATGACATCCTGATATAGTCACTCCTGGATATGGTGAAAAAATATGTTTTAATTATTTTAAAATATAACTTGAAATTATAAAGATCAATTCAAACTTGAGGGTCTCTTCCGGTATGGATTTTGGAGGATTATTAAAATTCGTTAAAAATCATCATAGTTTATGAATGTTCTTATTTCAAAAATTTATTTGGTTGCACTCATTCTAGATTAATTAAGGAAACCAATAAAATGTGAAACTTCATATTAACCAATTATGACCAATTTAAATTATATGGTGAGAATAAAATTTTAGAATAATGTGTTTTAGAAGTAGGGAAAATTCTTTCATAAATACATATTTAGAAACATAAATAAAACATTTTAAATCAAATATATAATTTTTTATATAGTAAATAATTTTCAGAAAAATTCTATGATTTTCAAAAAAAAGTTCTCTTCAAAAACCATTGAAGATATATGATTTTGAAAATCTTATTAATTTCAAAATAAAATATTTGAAAATATGTTTTGGATTTCTAATTTAGAATTATTTTAAAATAATAAATTTTTATGTATTAAAATGATACATGTAGAACCTTAATCAATCAAATAGTTCACTAGGAGTGTCTCTTTTTAGTCAAATTCCCCTTAAGGTTGTGGGATCACCCCATTCACTATCAACTAATTTGATACCCAAATAGTGAATTTTAATTTATTGAAATCATTTTTATCAGGATTTCCATTATAATTTATAACCTATTCAAATCTATTGAAAAAATTAAATAATTTATTTTAAATAAATAATATATATTTATATCCTTAAAAAATTTATAAAAAACTACATTTAGGAAAAAATAATAAGGGTTATGGAAAATCCTAACTTATAAAGTAAATCCATTGATTCAGGGAATAATTCCAAAATAAATTAGAGATTGTTAAAAAAATAATTTTATTTATATGAATTAAATTTCATTGAAATATATAGTGCATGCCCTGAGCTATTTAGGTGTGAAACATCCAAAAAATTTAAAACACATTTTATGATGATTTGATAGTTTGAATATTTCAAATAATCATTAAAATTATTAAATTTTTATATTTTAACGATTTTACAATAAAAAAATTCCTCCCTTAAATTAGTGTTTTGTAATATATTAAATATAATATTTTTAAACATGGTATTTAAATTTTAAAAGAGAAATCAATTTTATAATTTTAAATCAAAAAAATTGTAAATTTTGATTTTTGATAATGATATATTACCCTTAAATTGGGTTTTTAAAAAATAATTGAAGAAAATAACTTCTTTTTGTGAAGAGTATTTTAGAAAAAAATCTTTCTTAAAAAATAAATAAACCCCCTTACCTCAAATCACATAAACCCACATCCTTATCTTCAAGGATGGTTTTTTTATCTTTGGTTTTTCATTCTCTCTCTCTCTCTCTCTTATTTTCTAGCTCTCTATCTAAATCACATTAAACCGAATAGGGTTTCCAAAGGTTATTCACACAATGAATAATCCAAAGAAATCTTTAGTATATATCCATAAATCCACTATATAGTTATATATAATATTAAAAGAATATATTAATTCATCATAAGTAAATTCTAATATATATATATATATATATGTGGTCAAATACTCATCTAAAAGAAATATATATTTACTATGAAATGTCATTACAATAAAAAATCATAGGATAAGTATTTGGTTCTCATACTTTTAATATCTAATAAAAATCCAAATATTTAGTTTGAGATGTACCTTTTTTGAGGAGAATTATTATATATGGATTGAGAATATATATATCATTACCTCTTAAAAATCAGACTCGATGAATTGGAAAGTAAAGAATGTACTATTAGAGATTTTCGGTTTTAATATGATTGTTATAATAAATTATATATCTATATATATAATTCATTTTTAATCATTTTGATCAAACTTCTTCTTGAATCATCATTGAAATGATAAAACACCCACTAAAAAAGTTTACATTGTATACATAAAACCAATTCAGTTTTATAGTATGATGTTAGAATAAATATTATAGTAAATAATAGGAATAAAGATGAAAAATATTCCACAGAAACTATATGCTGAGAAAATTTTGTTCTTAATATCTCATGGTTTTAAAATTTTGATCACTTTGGGGATTTCGTTAAAAGAAGATGATAATAGAGATTATGGGTGTTTTCATGATTTGAATGTTATATTATAGTAGTGGGAATGAAACCAGTGTTATTGGAGTTAAATAAATTGACATCAACTTTTAGTTTATATCCAGTGGGAGGAAGAAGGATACATTTTGATATGATCAGATGGATTGAGTGAAATAGATCATACAATGGTGTTTCAAGTGTAAAATTTTAATGGTTCTATAATACCATCATTCTAGTATCCCACATTAATTTGTCAATGGGTTGAAAACATAAATATAGGTAAAGTGGTTCTGATGAATAAGAATAATCGAGTAACATGACCTACTCCTAGTCCTTTACTAGTAGAAACTTGTGCTTTCTCGCCAATCCATTATGCCTCCCCACGAACTATTTCCCCAGCTCATCTATACACTCTCCTTCCTTTAATGGAGGTTCTCTCCTTTCCTTTTATTGGTTTTCTGAGTGGCCTTCTTTTCCACCAAAGTAGTGGTTTCACATGTCACTTTTTTAGATTATGAGTTGTCCCATTTTATATTATTAATAAGTAAATTTTTAAATTACTTAAATATAATTAAAATAAAAACTGAATAATAATTTAATTTATAGTTATAAGTTGTTTTAGACAATTTTTTATCATTAAATAAATAAAATTTATATTAAGTTGCTTCTAAATTGTCTACTAAAACTTTAATAGATACATAATACAAAATATTTTATCAAATTATTATCACTAACTTGACAATATTAAAATTAACAAAATATTATTAATATTTTTATCTAAAATAATATATTGAATACTATGAATATACATATTAAAATAAATAATCTTTGAGTAGACACTTGTATATTTTATACAATGTAGGTATTTAATGAATATTAAGTACATCTGACCATAAATGTATATAGTCAACATTATTTTTTTTCTTATTATTGTTAATATTTAGTTATTATATTATTAAAAATAGTTTATTAATCAAAATTTAGCAATAATATTTTAATAATCATGATATAAAATAATTTTCATATAAAAATAGTGTTAAAAACTTTTTCAAAAACTTATTCACATTTCACATTAATGTATTTAACTTTTTGGAAAATGTATTTTATCAAAATTCATGAAAAATATGTACATTTACTTTAAATTATAATATATACTTCAAAATATATTATTTTAACATAAAACTATAAATTTAAATATTATAGTGTTTTTAAATAATCATCTTCTTTTAATATATACTTTTATTAATAACTTAGAAATTTTTTGACCAATTGTATAAATAATAATACAGAATTATATCATTCTAAATGAAAAAAAATTACAAATTTTAATTCATACATTTAATAAATAATATTATATTTACATTTTAGAAAATAAAATTCTATTCAAAAAAAGTAATACTTTTTTATTTTAATATCTTGTAATAATATATGATTTTGATTATAAAAAATAACTTAGTTTCATAAAATATTATATTAAAAAATTTATTAGTTAAATTTAAAATATTAAAAAATCATTAAATTTGTGTTGAAAGAAACAGTATCATTCTTAATGATAATGGGATATTACGTTATTAACATTTTATATGCCATTTTTTCAATACAAAATCATATTGATTATTATGTAATGTTAGTTAAGTTTTATTTTTTATTAATATGAAAAACACATTAAATTATTCTAAGATGATTGGTGCCCATAATTAGGTATCTACGCAATGCATATATAAGTATCACGAGATCAATCAAATTGGTTATTTAGCATAGGAAATTCATATTAATGTATGATTTCTAAGAACGAGGACACTACGGTGTCTTTAAGAAGTTTGATATTATGAATTCCATTATTATGATATCATTAATTGATGTTTATTTTATTATTATAATAGTTATTATATTCATGTATTTGTTTCAAGATCATGTGATTATTTATATGTAATTATTTGATCGTCATTTATTCTATTTGTATTATTCTTTAATTATTTATTCTCTGGTAACCTCCACTATATGAATTACATTATTGGGATTCTGGTCTCACCACTTTCATATGTTTTATTTCCCCAAGATACCCAAATATAATATAACTAATATAATTGAATATTCTATAGATAATAATAATTTTCTCAATGAAAATACTATTTTATATTTCTTGTTTTCAACAATAATTTCATCTTCAAGAAAGTATCTAGTTTTCCAATTATAATAAACTTTTCTATCCTTCAGGATGTGATCGCTTTCATTTAGATAAAATTTCCTAAAATATCCATTAGTTGTTAGCTACTGAGGGATAGTATTATAATACATGATATATTATATTGAAGGTTTTTAATATATCAATTCGGAGCCTCGATAAGGCCTGGAACATCATATTGTCACCATACATGTCATATAAAATAAAATTCAACGTTTTCTGATGTGATATTTTATTTTGGAGTCATTAAATTTTTCCATCATTCCTGGATATTCATTATAAATATAAAAAACCTACCCAAATAGGTGAGGATACTATGATTTCATTTGGTTATCCCACTAATGAAATCACTACTGGATGTTCTAATACTTACACCCAACATAAACATAGGAATTTAATCACAAAATTTTGATATTCTTCTACTTATCCTTATTCAATACTAGGTTTTTTTGGAAGGTATATCAATCTCCAATCTTTAGACCACTAAATCTAATAACATAAGGTTGGATATGAAAGTATCTCCATAGCTATGGAATTTGGATTTGATCTTTCACTTAGGGAAATTGTGATAGTAAGTCCATGAATTACTAAAAATCATTATCCCTAAAAAGTATCTTATAAAGGTAAAATTCATCTTTGTGATAGAAGGATTCCTCAAAAAAATATTCAAAGTCCTCACTAATTTGATACCTTCAAGAACACATGGTCTCCCACATCAAACACCAAAGAGTTTCATCATTAGTCCACATCAGAATTTTGTGTATCTGAGGAGTCCTTATCCACTCCAAGATGATTTTCACATTCTCTTTGTTCATTTATAATAACTATAAGCCCACAATAGTTGTCTCTCCTTACGTCATCTGGCATAGTAGTAACCTAAAATATCTTCCATACAGAAACTCGAATGATTTCATACAAATGGTGGAATATTAATAGTTTTTTCATGAACGTCCCTCTGAGGGTAGATGAACCTCATTTCTTCTACTAATATCCAATATACAAGCTTTAAGAATTCATTCTTGGATTGAAATATTCTATCCTATCTGGTCATCTGTCTACAGGAGGAATTGAATGCACATTCACAACTAATTCCCAAAATACTTCTAAAATCCCCTCCAAAATTAGGACATGAAACTAGTGTCACCAAGTGAAAAAATCATTGAGGGTAAACTATAAACCCATATTGTCTTCTATGCATACACTCATTTCATGCTATTATATGGACTATACTTATGGATAAAAAGAAAGTGGGATGAGTTGGTGAGTCATTCTATTAATACCCATGTAAAATCATAGCCTCTCAATGTTCATGGATATACCAGAACTAAATCCATATAAATCCCATCCCACATCAACTTTGGTTCATTAAGGTGTTGAGTTAGACCCTCTAGTATTTGATTCTTGTCCCTCATTAGTTTGAATATTAGGCATTGATCCACATACTCTGTTACAATCTTCTTCACCCATGTATGCTAAAAGTTATTCATAATATCCTAGAACATCTTCTCCAGCCCAATATATACTGCTAAGGGGAATGTATTAAACTCTATATTCATCTACTATCGTAGTGTAACTTGTATAATCATCATTCCATGAAAATGGAAGACATTCTCCCCACCATTATAAAATCTATTGTGGATAAGTCCTATATATACCTAGTTATGTTTTACCTCTTAATAAATATCTAGAAACAATGAGCTCCTGATACATTAGAAACAACAATGGTTCATAAAAATCTAACAGAGATATTGTGATCAATCCTCATCTAAAACGGTAAATTATAGTGAGGGAAAATATAGTATTTCCATGATCTACAATGGGTAAAAATAAATAATACTTGGAAAATATTCCAATAAATTCCATTTTATTAGAGTACAAAATATTTCTAACAAATAGTAAAATTGTATTTATAACCATAAACTCTAAATCATGTTGAGTTATTTCTTTGAGTTGATTTAATTGAGACTGATACTGTAAAAATAGAGGTAGAATCACAATCCCATAAGAAAGTGTCACCATGAATTCATGGTGAAAACTATTTCTAATATATCAAAATCATAGTCTATGTATATATTCTCATGGTTAACCATATATAAAACCCATAATCAATAATCAGATGCCTCTATATTAGAATGTATACAATCCCAAATCTTGGGGAATCACAAAACACCACATACTCAACACCCTCCTCTGTCAGTCTCGAGATAGGGGTTCTTGTTAACATATATAGAAGATCATAATGAAAATAAACATATCCTTACATAATAATGGATATCCCATTTTGGTAATGGTAATTAAAGGTTTTTTGAATCATTCAATATATGGAATCTTCATACCTAATACATTTTCATTATTTGATTCCAAAATAAAACTACCTTTATCATTTATGGGTATGAAACAACTCAATTTTCGAATATGAAATTTCCCATGACATGTAATTATCCAATCCAAAGATTAAACTTACAAGGAGTCAAATAAATATGGTGATCCTAGAGTAAATCTAAGAAAATCATCAACTTTATTCCATGCTCCTCCTCTACTATAGATTATATGATTATTTTATTGATATAGTCCTCTATGAAACCATATTATAATGGTTGATGGATCTAGTCCTTGAGTCCAATAAATAGAGATATAGTGTATTACATTCCAAATGGTATAAATAAGTACCAATAGTGACTGTAGAAGCACCATAATGTTGTCATTGCTATGTACATATCTTGAACGCGTAGGTGGCGATAACCCTACCAGATATAAATCTTAAATAAAAAATTGACCCTTTTTAACTATTCGATGAGGTTATTTATTCCCAAAATGGATACTCATTCTTTATAGTTACAAAACTCAACATATGATAATCCATGAATAAATTCAAGATTGCATCCGAATTCTTTGAGAAAAATGTTGGGGATGACCAGGGGAGAAATTAGGTCTAAAAGATCTCTTATAATGTATGTACTACAACAACACCTTAAAATCCTGAAACAATATAAGGGTCATTTGGTATGATGGTGTATAAATAATGAAAGTCCCTGAGTGTAGGTATATGAAAAAATTTAATCTGTATTTGTGGAGGAAAGACTGATAATTTCTCAGGGAATATGTCTATATAATATTCCACCATTATAGAAAACATAAAACTCATATCATCTAATTCTCCTTGGGGAATACTATCCAACTGATGATAAATAAGTTATATCTGCATGTCGGTAAAGATAGCTGGATAACACTATGATTCTTACTTTCCAATGAAGTAAATTTTATTCATATCATCTTAGACACACTAAAACACTCATCAGTAACATTTTAAATTTGTGTAGACAAGAATCAACTGGTCCATTCCGAGAAATACATTATAGGGCCACATTATCACTGGGAAGAGATCCAACATGAAACATTATCCCCCTAGGAAACAATCACACTTACCATAGAAAAATGTGATATTTATAACTTCCTTAGATGGAGTCTCTAATATCAAGGGTTTGATTAGGGACCCTACAAGAATATCGCGATCTCTCATTAGTGGTGAAAAAAATAAATCTTTTAAATGTGTTCTAAAAATGTTAGAGCTAAAGAATCGTGTACATAGATCATATCCCATTCAATTCCTATGGCCTTGGGGTCATAATCCTCTACATCCTACAATGGTCTACTTACCAAGTCACTAGATCCCTAAGCATGGAGCAGACCTCCATGAGGTGGTGTTGGGAGTAGTATATAATATTTCTTACCAAATCATATATATCTATCATATCCTTCATCATGTCTACTTCATTGAAATAATTTATTCATACATCAATGCCTCTACCTAGATGACTAATCCATATTCTCTCCACCTATTTCTGACTATTGGGTCATACATAATCACATGATAGGTCATTTTACACTATAGTTATAATAACACCTCACCCATAGAGGAAATGATCCTCCATGAAAACCATGTTTCTATTTTATTATTCAATGTCATCACCTACCAGTTGAATGATACCATCTTTATATAAACAGATCATTATCACCCTAGACCTTGGGTCGTATATGATATTAAAATAGAAGGATTGTTTTAAACATATATTCTACACGTTAGTAGCCTTCGAGGGAAACAATATATTGATATGATGATGTGAAAATAGAATAACTAGAATTGGTGTGTATACATACTGATAAATATGAAAAATAACTTCTCTATGTCTACCTAAAGTGGAAATGTCATGTTTAAGTCCCTCTATGGAGGCTTAATCACCAGTAAATCCATGACCATTACTCTTTTATGTAATCATAATTTACTATAATTATATTAGAATACTGATTTAGTCAATATTTACTTGATCAATGAATTTATATGGGGATCTGGTTCAATAAGGTCATTAAAACAACAAACCATTCATATATGGTGCATGCACCATTCATTACCCTTTAAATGGTGTTCAAATTTATAGATTTGATAGGAAGGTTATCAAATTATTGGTCAATGGATACATTGGATTACATTCCATCACTTTTTCCTTGGGATGAGTGAAAATTTTGAGACACATTAACATTTATATGTTACTTTAAAAGCTAATCCTCATAGCTAAACTTTCTCTAATATCTTGTGCTAAGAAAATATATTCCTCTGATTCCAATCCTTAATGACCCAACACACTATATAATATAGGGATATTTTTATGCCTAGATTGAAACATAAATCCCACCTCAAATATGGTAAGGGATAGAGACTATCATAGAGTAATCATATCTCACACATATGAGGGCATAAACTAATGATCATGTAAACACACACACAAATATATAAAATAGTATAATGTGGACCGATAAAAAACTATTATTGTAATTGATTCCATAACATCAAATCCCATATATGTGTACAAAAAATATTAATATAATTAAATATGGTCTAAATACATGTCTAAAAATTATATAATGGAGTCCAACAAAAAAATAAAAGGGGAAAACCACTAAAAATATTTTTTAGGATCCATCCATGGTCTACCTATCTAAACTAAGATCCACCTACTCTGGGTGCACCCAGAACTCCATCAAAAGGAATATATTTTTTAAAATATAGAGCATTTATAGGAAGATCCCATGAATGGGAGTTTATAAAGAAATCTAATAGGACACCCAAAATAATCTAACACAGTGAATCAAAGAGGGAGTTATATATAAATAAAAATACATGGATGATAAATAGTGTAACATTGATATTCTCAAGGATTATGTCAAGTATCAATGTGAGGACATTAATCACTAAAAACATAGATATTTGGAATGGCACACTATGATAATACATTTTTGGGAGATCCCACTCATATTTCATGAAAAAACCGTTGGTAGTCATCTAATATGTGATACTCATTATGCCTTTACTTATTGAATAATGATGGAAATGAGAGGCCTCATCTGATATAATAAATCTATCAGACTAAACCACATCAAAATAAAACATATGTTTGCCCACTTATTTTCGATCACACCAATGGCCAATTATAGAAAACATACCATAACTGTATTAATCCACAAGGGGATAAGACCCCATAATGTGGGTTGTGTGACATATAAACCTACCTAGGAAGGATTATGGGAAAAATA
The DNA here is from genome assembly GCA_963277665.1 of Viscum album. Classification (NCBI taxonomy): domain Eukaryota; kingdom Viridiplantae; phylum Streptophyta; class Magnoliopsida; order Santalales; family Viscaceae; genus Viscum; species Viscum album. The sequence goes on along the minus strand of OY728127.1, from coordinate 1,953,133,887 downwards.
AAACCTTGGACCTTGATGAGGGAAACTTTACCTAATCTAGTAAAGGGATATTATGTAAAATTCTCTAAATTAGATGCCTCCCTAAACTCTCTGGGGAAGATCTGGGAAATATCACCCTGAAATAAGGTAACACACCAATATTCAAATAAAATGAGGGAACACACCCAATCCATAAATAATATAATAATGAGTCGAACAAGATCTATAATATTCCCTAAAAGGTATAAAAGGAATGTATTGTGGACACACAACAAGTCCCTTACTATCTTTTTTCCAAAAAACGTGTCTATGTACTCTACCCATGTCTTTGTACTCAAATAATGTCTCAATAAACTACTAGTGTATATTCTCATGGTCGGTGGATGGTACATGATAATTTTTATACATAGGGAAATACAATGTTTAGACCAAATACATGAGAGTGTCTGGTACATCTTCTATGTAAACCCTATCCACCACAAGAATGGGTTATCAAGTCATGTGTCCTTCGAAACTGCATTTTTTGTCAATATGAATTTCATTGAAATTAAAGATCATCCTTCATCATTGATCCTAAAATCATCACTACTTCATATTCTATAATTCTTGAATATTATTCTAAAAATCACATTAACCACACCCACATCATCTTTGTTTTCCAAATTTTATCCACCCTTATCTTGTAAATTTCCCATTACCAAGACTCAAATAAATACATACTAGATATGTCTTGTAGAACCCTTAATTAACATACCACCATCAGATTCTAGAAATCACCACCACAACTCCATAACATCTCTATTCCCCATTACAAATCAACAAAAATTATTTTTTAACCATTTAATTATTAAACATTGATTGGGATCATTAATAATGTAAAATAATAATCAGTTCTAAATATTGAGGATGAATATTTATTGAACGAAGAGAGAACATGTAAAGAACCAACTTGAGTAGAACTAACACTTCATGAGATATGTCTTTCCACAAAGTAATGGTCATAAAAAACCTAATGAGTCTAATGAATAAATGAAAAGAAATAATCAAAATAATTACTTTTTGGAGGAAGAGTACACATCAATGAGGAAAACAACGTCAATATAAAAAGTAAAAAAATAAATTTTAAAAACACTATACAAAATATGAATCTATATATAACCATATATCACAACCATCATAACCCACATAAATAATGACATAACAAAAGTGAATTTGGAGAACTACGTGATTCCCTTCCCTTTACACGAGTCTTGAAAAACCAAATCTAAAAACATCAAAAGACTATTGTAAGGTGTGATAAATAATCCAAGTGGGATACCTCCGTTGAATATATAAAAAATATTTTTACATGAAAACATTAGTTCTATATTTACAAGAAATCATATCTATAAATCAATTTTAAAAAATAAATCATTTTTTAAAACATAATTGTGTTTTAATTAAAGTATATTATGTTCCAAAAATGAATAGTATGAAAAATAGATGTAAGATAACATGATATAATTAGAAAAACCATCCATAGTTATTACATAATATAAAAAGTGAGAAAAAAACATGAAATGTACCATCATGAATAAAACCAAGAACAAATTATCTTTGTCTATGGTAATATTTACTCATACTAGAAAAAAAACAATATTCATGGAATGACATAAACCCTACTTCTATCGAGTCCTCCCATCCCATAGTATTTTGATATCATATAAATAAATCATAGGGGTGTCATAAAAACTAATGTTTCATATGTCCTTAACCTGATGGAATAATGGTTCCTAATGATCTATTTTTTATAAACCATTTGAAAATCATGATCCCAAATTGAAAAACTTTTTCATAGTGAATCATCATCGCTCCAATGCTTAAAAACTATTTTTCATTCAGACTCACCTTTGAGGAATTTCATAGACCACATAGTGTATATAAAATAGTTTTTGAAGATAAATCCCTTTAAAAATAGAATCTCACTATATAATTAATCATTTATATGGAATGAAACAATTTCAAAAATTAATCAAAATGAATTCACAAAAAACAGATAATTCGTGATTTATAACATTTTCAGAAAGACACAATCTTCATGAATAAATGGAGAAAATTCACCATTGAGAAAAAAGATTATACATGAGTAGATCATGTCCTTAGAGGCCAAGATATATTTAAAAACACACAATTCTTTATCAATCACCTTAGATATAGAAAGCATAGTTCTATTGGGTTCAATTGGGAAAAGGGTATAATAGATTAAGCAAGGATCTAATAAGATTAAAGAGAGAATTCTCAAAAAATAGAACATACCTTAATGGAATTGACCATGAATAAAGGGATTTCACCATTAGAGTATGTTTATAATCCCCTAGATCATTGAGCTGTGTTTTAGTTGTAACCTAATAGGGAATATGAGTTTATTAAATATAAAATCAATCAAGGTAAAGATGATAAATTCCATATTTTGAGAGGATTGGATTAGGGATCATGGTTAGTCAACATGGATTAACAAAACATCTCCAATCCATGAATTGTCTATGTAATTTTAAAATTATAGTAGTACAGTTCATTGGGTAGAGCTAATGGGTTTTGAAAAACACTTCACAACTGATGATACACAACTAAAAACACTTAAATACCCACATGATTTCCTTGTCGAATCACACAGTTTGACTATCCATGGTCAAACTATTAAATCACTAATAAAGACTCACAGTAAGATACTACATGGATTTTTCAAATTTATTACTTACCATTATCCTGGTTTATTTTCTCTAAAAAGTAATTTATTGATCATACGGATCTTGGAAACCCTTGGAATGAGCCAAATGGTAATCTAATATCATAACTAAATTATAATTATGACATGGATGGTGTCATAATTTTTCCCATAATTAAATATTTATTTCCCCAAAAAGTTCTTGATATTATGAATTCAAAAACTCAAAAGTCCAATGATACCTCATCAATGAATCCCACTCACAAATCTCAGTGTTATCCTAGGCTTATTTCTATATTACATAAACCATGGGAATTGTTTAACAATAAATAATATTATCTTGGTAATCCACAATATAAAATTTCTTTTCTATAATATAGGTATTAGGATCAAGATCAAAATTCTCATATTCAAACACATGGAAATGGTTTGGTTGATACCTCCAATGTTGGGAATCAAGAAACACATTTTGATTTAATTTCAATCATGATATTGAGTCCAACAAACAAACCACATTTCCATATCAACCAACAATCTTAAAAGGTTTAACTATACTATATGACAACATACCCTACATACGTAATTGATGGTGTCCCAAATGAGATGAAACTTTGAGAATGGTGTGATCGTCATCCTTGAACTCTAGAGGGTAATGATTATGATCTACGTGTGATTTATTATTATTTTGAGCAGTCACTAACATCATATGGTATAATTGATCTTTCTATTTTCTATATTTAGTAAGGATCAGTCCAATAAATAACTAATATCCCATATCCTTCCATTATAAGGGAGATATACATGTCCTCTCATATAACTCTTTAAAGGAAAAAATTTCAATATATTCATTATAAATATAGATATTGATAAATTAAATAAGAGGCATATTAATTTCCAACAAACCATGAAAATCATGAATTCTCGCCCGAAGTATATCCTCAAGGATCTGAATAGCTAAATTTTTCTACCCATCTATCTATAAATGATATGGAATTCATATTTTCAACTTAAAAACCATGGCCTCTTGCAACCCTTTCAAGAAACTAGATGAAAAATTTTGGACTCTGATAGAAACCATTTCAGGGGTAACTCCCTAAATCCTTACAAGATCTCAAATGTAAAAATTTATAATATACTCCACCTTCATCATATTCTTAATGATGAGTGAATGAGATGATTTCATAAATCTATCAATGATCAGCCAAATTGTATACACCCTTCCATGTGTCCATGGTAATCCAACAATGATGTCTATATAAGTATCATCCCTTATCCATTCCATAATGGTAAAATTTTTCAAAAAATAAATCATATATGGGGAACCCATCCATAGTTCGATGATAAGTATGGCACTGTGACACGAAGCCTACAAATGACCACCTCATCCATGAAAACTAATACTGACATATCAAATCATGATACTTATCATTAGTCCTATGTTGAATGAACTAAAAATATTAGTGTCCACTACCACTCAGTTAAATCCTAATGGATATAGGAATTTCCATCCTACCTTAGAAAATACAAAGCATTCATGGGAGACCGATAACAGTCAACAAAGGTCTCCCCACTATTTAAAATTTTAATAAAATGTTTTCTTTCAATTTTTGACTTCTTCTCAGGATAAAACCACTCATAAAATGATGATTCGGCCCTCACCAAAGCTAAGAATGTCTTACAGCAAACTCTTACTCACAAAAAAGTAATTTTACTAAAAAATCTAATTAGAGACCATTCCTCTAACGATTCCTTCACAGATTGAGTTGGTATATTCCTACTCAATGTATCTTTGGCCACATTCACATTATTATTAGAATAATTAATATCAAGATCTAATTTATAACATCAATCAACCAAGTATATTTGTCCCATATTCCAATCCCTATGATCAAAAATATACTTGGATATCTTATGATCATAATTTACCATAAATCTCTCCTCAATGAGATTTCAAAACCATATGTTTTTATCATTCATAATAGTTTCTAACTCAATTTCATTGGTAGGGTAGTTATTCTTATGAGGAAAAAATTAGTGAGATCCAAAGACTACCAACTAATTTCACTACATCAGTACACTCTCCCATTATGTACCTAAAGAATATTATAAAATACCATAATCCTATCATGATTCTATAATAATTATAAATAGATGAGAATTTAATATCTTCACTACTTCCATGAAATAACCCAATCATTTTTTTCTAACCAAAAGTAAAACACTTCGTGGTTAAAACTATCATCGTACATATAAGCATAGAGATATCTCAAAAAAATCAATGTTAATAACCAGCTAAGACCAAGATACTTCTTTTATCAAACACATTTATGGGATAATCTCATTACATTATCTCCTGAATCATTTCATGATCCACTAAGATTACCCACTAATATATAACATTCCATAGAAACAAGACTTTTTATATACAAGATTCATATTTAGAAAGATTGATATACATGAAATGTTCTTTTAATATGATATTTATTATTTCAAAATTATCCCTTTGTTCCTCCTATAACTTATAGTAGAAAAAAATTCCTTCAAAAAACAAAAATAAAATAATCTACAAATCGAAGAATGATATGGTTCATTAATTCCATAAAAGTGACATGAGTGTGAGTGAGATAGAATGGAATACCCATGAAATCAAAATTCCCATACCAACTCCTAATTTTTTTCCTAGGAATATAGTCCTCTCAAACACTCAACAAATGGTACCCCAAGTGAATCTCAATTTTAATCAACCATTAGTCCCATAATAGTATATTTAAGTGGTATTAAATTCTTTCTAAAGGGTATTTTTCTTAAAAGTCACCTAATATTTATTTTGATAATAAACATAAACTCAAATTTTTTTATATTCATTCATGGAGAATAGAAATAGTGAAGCCCAAGTTGACACACTATGATGAATAAATACAATTTTCTCAATATCTAAAAGTTAAAAAAAAATTCCCTTTTACTCATCAGTAGCCATATAATATAATAGAATATAAATGTCCATCATCTTGATGAGATGATTAGTAGTGAATTCAACCACTCTCTAAGGTGGTAACCTGTAAAAATCATCCTGAAATACCTTAGGGTATGTACATACAACTATATGAAGTGGTATTCTCAAGATATAATAATATATATCAAGGATATCTCTGATAATTGTCATGATATCATTCAAACAAAAGAACAATATGCCCTTCTCTCATAGGTCTAAAATAATACTCACCCTAAAAAATAAGAGATACCAAATCAAGAGATTGAAACATAACTCGATGATAATTTCAGTTAATATGGGCCTTAACACTAATAAAAAAATCCATTAAATAATTATTTTTAATGATTTCACAATCATGGGTAAATAAGTACAACCCATTTCCATGTCCAAAATAATCAACCAACACGCAAAGCATTTAAAATATTGTTTGGACATCTTTGTCAAGGGAATGGAAAGAACCATCATGAATGATATAAGTTTAAAACACAAACTCATCTTGTAAAATAACATTTATGATATAATAATAGAGTCACACCTATACTAAATAATGGCTATAGCATAGAGGAAGAAATGAACACTGTACCAACAAAAGTAGATAGTCCTCCCTTAGATTCCAATGGATCATTATACACAATATAATGAAATGTGGTATTATCACCTCCCTAATAATTAAAAAAAATTGAGTATTCCCCTTAGAATGAGAATGTGATCCACCACCCTTTTTTGAATTAGAATGATCCTATGAGCCTAAGGTATCAGTGGATCCTACTCTATTAACTTGGGACATTCTCTCAAAAAAATGCACAGGGTGACCAAATTTCCACCAGTAATGATTGATCTAGGGATATTCTATATAGTTAGTCTTTAAATGAATATTCCGTCTATAGAGATAGAAATTAACTTGACACTATAGAAAATTTTTAGTCTACGCTAGTTCTGATGTATATTGGGTTCCATTAAATTTCATTTTTTGTCCATAATACATACCCAAGCTACTACATGGAGTAATTAATGATCAACCTAAGAAATTTTTCTTAGCTATGTATACCTCGAAAATAGTTACAATATTTAATAAAAAACAATTGTTTTATGGAATATGTCAATAAATATATATATAATATAGTCCATCAGAACCATATTGAACCATCGAACATTATTGTAATCATTATTAATAAGATCAGGTGTGAGGTGAACCAACTCAGAAAAATGCAGGGCTTACATCACAACTAAATTCCCCCTTGATCAAGGACAACAATTCTGTAGTCTATTCAAAATGAAATTTTTCCTCTTAGAAAAATAGGTTGAATATATTGCTAAAATAATTCTTGGTATGATCTTTGTGTAACATAGAATCTATATTGGAGCATCACCAATTTCATCTCAGTCCTTCAATCTTATTAGTGTAAAACCCCTGAATTGTAGTCTCCAAATGATTTCATAAGATTAATGACTCTTTATATATTCATGGTCCACTCTTTATTTTCCTAGTGTCTATTTTCTCCATAGATTTCAATTGGATTCTTCTTATAAATTTTCTATCCACCATCCACTATTCATCTCTGGTTTCCAACCCCCTCTTTACCTGAAGTCTAAAGATTTTCATAACATACCACCCCAACTCATTGGTTTGAGAAGGTGAAAGTAAATTACATGGCCTTAAGAAACATCCCCATGGATCCAAATGCTGGCAATAAATATCAAGGGCTTCAATACAACTGGGGAATGATTTTCCCTTTAATAAATAAAACCACTCAACCAAACGTGCTATAACAAAATAAACCCATACATGATGCATGATAACTATATAAAAACTATAAAAAATACCATTGATATAAAACCATACTACAATGGATTTCCAAAATGGATGAAAACTAACAATAAAATACACAATATAAGGAAAAACCAACAAAAATCAATTACAACCCATATAACACAAACAAAAATCAATTAAAAAATCAATTACAACCCATAAAACACTAAAGAAGTTTGATACATTACCTTTCTCTATGCCTCGATAAATTATTTCTACAAAATCACCAATGTTCCAAAGTATTGGTGACCAATAAAACTTAGTAGGATTTCTCTAAATGACTTCACTACTCATGCCACTTGGATGGAACATGTTACCACATTTATATAAAAAAAATTAAATATAGTTTATATCAAGCTCAAGAATTTCATTACCAAAACCATTTTTCATAATAAAACAGTTTCCAAGTAAAAAACACCTAAATAATACATTGAACCATTTCTCATTACTTTTTGGAATAACCATTCTATGATTCGCCACACAGACACACACATGCATGCTTCAATGACTGTTCCATACTCATGAGAGGTTTCTCGTCTATCCACTAAGTCATCACAAAGTGTCCAATACACTCTTACCCTAATGACACATGCCCCTTATCTAGGGTCACGTCACTTTGTACCCTAATGGTACATGCCCCTTATTTAGGGTCAAATATAAAGCAGAAACTCACACAACCCCTATATTCTAAAACCATTTCAATCTAACCAATTTAAATAATTTCAATGAAAATGTTATTTTATTGAAATCCTTTCAAAGAAACCATTTTAATACATTTCAAAAAAATAATTTTATTGAAAACATATCAATTTAAACATTTACCAAATATACACCGAATCATTTTTTTTAAATCAACATTTTAAAATCAAGAAAAATAAATCATAATGAAAATCTACTTTCCACAATTCCACAATTTCTCTAAAAATACATAAAATACTCAAACCATCACAAAAGAGGGTTTATAGCATGATTTTCACACAAAATTAAAATTAAATTTCCAATAATTTAACTAATTTGAAACTAATCCTTCATGTTCTAAGGATATAAGTTGAGAGTGAATCCACCTACCTCTGGAATTATGGTAAAAACAAGTAACGGCATGAAAATGTGCACAAATCAGGGTTTAATCTAAAAAACATCCATAGATCACTTACCCTATCATAAAAAAATCTAAATAAAACCATTATTGGAATCAATAACCTTAGATATATCTGAAGTAGACTAGTTCTAAGAAACATCTAGAGGGATTATTATATATCTAATAAAAACCATGAAAAACTACCATAAACGAATACTTACCATGGGAATGAGGATTAAACGCACTAAGAAAAACCTTCAAATCACTTCCATTTTGATAGGGAGAGGTTATATGGCCTTTGGGTGGTATGAATCCCATTTTAGAGTTGATTTGGTGAAAATGAGGGATTAAAACTTAATCCATACCCAGATCCACCTTTTAATATCTTGTTTCTAAACCGTTCATGGTTAGTCACACAATTAGGAAAAAATGTGCACTAACCATATGGCGTACTCTTCATCCAAGGTGAATCTTCATGGTTGGATCACATGGTTATAAAAAACATACACTAACCATTAAAAATAAACTTTTTACACATTTAATGTTTTTACATGGGTGGACGCACGGTTTTGACATACTATGTGTCTGTCTGTGCACCTACTCCTTAGACTTTGTCTCACTGTTCATGGTTTCCTATAGGATTTTCACTATTTTCAAAACTATGATCTAACCGTTAACTTGTATAAATTCCCCAAACAAATTCCACATTGATTCTAAACTCCTCTAAAATTTTATCCAAATACGTTATACACTTAAAATAAATAAATTACGATTTACTTACATGAAACTAGGGTTTCTACATTCTCCCCAACATTAACCATTTTTCACTAAAATGTAGAATAAACCTGTTGTCTTGAAAGATTTTGGGTCATTTCAAGACAATTTATTTCTCTTTTTCCCATGTCTCTTCCTGAATCTGACCATGTCTCTAGTAACCCCACCCTAGATTGATGCTTTTCTAATGCATGAATTTCTCTTTCTTATCCACAATCCGCACTCACATGTGAACCAATGATGCTTCTGGATCTAGGTCAATGTGATACCATAAAATCAAATGATCAATATCAGGATGATGCTTTTTCATCTGAGATATATTAAAAACATTATTCAAATCACTGATTCGTGGGGGAAATTCCAACTGATATGCCTCCTCACCAACCTATTAAAGTATCTCAAAAGGTTATATGTATCCAAGAGATTACTTTCCATGATTTATAAAATAACAATGTATGATCCTTGGAGATATTATCAAAAACTCATGATGACTATCCTTGAATGAATATTTCCATTGATGATAATCCACATACAATTTCTGATGACTATGATATCTCCATCTTTTTCTTGATCAACTGAATATACTCTATTTTTTCTTCGATAGGGCTCTTCCCAACTAGGGAAGTCTCACAAATTTCCACCCAAAAATGTTGAGAATAATATTTAATCTAATAAAATTCATAAAAATGTTCCTTATATATTTAGGTTTGATAGATATTTTAATATGAGAACTCTATTAATGGTAAGTGAATTTCCCCTGAGACACCAAAATCCATTACACAAGCCTGAAACAAGTCATCCAAAGATTGTATAGTCCTTTCAGATTTCCCATATTCTTAATGATAATACATTCTACTAATAGTGAGATGAGTACAAAGGGATTTCTATAAGGATTTCTAGAAATGAGATATAATCCTTAGATCTCTATCTGACATTATCAAAATTAGTACACTATTCTTCTTTTCAACTTCTCACATATGGATTCTTTACAAGTCCTCCTCCATATAATATTCTACAATAGGGATGAAATGGGATAAATTTGTTAGTTGATCCACTATTATCCATATGGAATTGTTTTTTTGAACCATTCTTGTGAGACCTACTACAAAATCCATAATTATATAATCTCATTTCCAAATTGTAATAGGTAATTATTTCCACATACCAGCTAGTCAATGATGACCTTTTTTAACCTGCAGACATGTTAAGAATCTCAAAATAAGCTCAACCACCTTCTTTTTAATTATGACCCATCAAAACTTTGCTTTCAACAACATATACATTATTTATATAGAGTATGAACTGCTTATATTGAATAGTGGTAAGTGTGAAAAAAATCATGACATGGCATAGGTATGACCATCCAATTTCGAAATCACAACACTAAACCCTCATATAGATTCAATCCCTCAATGGTCTCCCCACCATTGAGTTTTTTCCTTATATAAATACTTTTTTAATAGGTTATTTGTTCGGATTAAACCATCCCCACCATATCAGGAACAACCAAAGATAGAAATAAAACCACAATATCACCTCGGTCTCCACATTCCCCACGTATGGCTGATATCACTGACATCAATTGACACTCATCTAAAGACATTTTTTCCGACATATCATACTCTTTTATGGTTATTTATTTTTCAATCATATTACATTTACACAATGTATACATTAAGTAAATGTATAAAATTTGGAGATACACCATTCATCTTTACATTCTATTATTTAAATCTATTTTTAGAAAATATCTTCAAGATTTTTTGATCTATAATCACTATAAATTTCGCACCAAAGACCTAATTATTCCATGTCTTCAATGCATGGACTGAGGTATCTAACTTCAAATCATGTGTTGTGTGGTTTTCTCAAAAAAAACATAAATTCCTTGAACTATAACTAACAAAATGGTATCCCTATATAATAACACATTACAACCCTGATCCCGAAGAATCACAATATTCCATGGACCCTTATCCTGATTCTGGAAAAATCATTATTAGTGATGATTTAAGGAGAAATTTTATATCTTAAAAAGACTTCTAAAATTATCGATTCCATTAAAATGGAACATTATTTCATGTCTAGTATAAAATTGGGGAATCTAGTAATAATAAATCTTGAAAGAACATCGGTAATAATGAGATAGTTTAAGGAAACTACATATCTCAAAGGCATTCATTAGAAGTTTACAAGAGATAATAGCCTTTATTTTTTTGAATCCATAGAAACACATTTTTCAGATTTTACATATATATGTAAGAATTCCAATTTTATCCAAAAATCAGACATTGATAATTTGGCATAAAAATGATGATCCCAAAATATTCCCAACACTATCTCCAAGTGTTGCTCGTGCTCATCCATTGTCATTGAATACACTAATATGTCATCCAAAAACACCACAAAAAATATTATAGATATATCTAGAATATCTATTTCATTAATTCCATAAAAACATCAGGTGTATTAATGAGACCAAAATTCATTACAACATACTCATAATGTTCATATCTACTTTATAATGTTGTATTTGGAATATCCCCATTCTGAACCCACAATTAGTGATATCCTGATAGAAAATAAATTTTTTAGAACCACTAAGATCCACTAAATTGGTTTAATTTATTATAAATTCATGGAAGTATATACCTATTAATTATCATAACATGATTGATTTTAAGATAATACGCACATAGACAAAGAGTTTCACCCTCATTTTTAAAAAAAACTAGTGTTTCCCATAGAGATATGCTTGGCCGAATGATCCCATTACAGTAAAGATCTTAAAAATACACTTTAAATTTCCTTAATTATACTATTTCTATTCAGTAATATGGAATTTAAATAAAACTAGTCCCTAAGATGAGATTAATCATAAATTGTACTTCTCTTGTGGGTTGTAACACTGACAAATTTTTCATAAAAACATCTTGAAACTAATCAAAAACTTATAAAAAACGGTTACCCATAATCTCTTCCATAGATTCCAATGTTAATGCTACCAATTGGTATGAGATCATTCCAACTTATGGTGTTAAAAAAAAATTGTACCTACCTTTACATTCAGATCCCCTCTAAAGAGATTTTGGGTGTCATCATTAGTCATAAAACTGACTCTTCGAGTATAACAGTCGATGTGATCCTTGAATGTTGTCATCTAATCCATACTCTTTATTATATCATATAGATCAATTTCCTTCAAATAGAAATAAAAATATCTTCTCATATCCATCAATAGTTATAGAACATTATCTATAGACAAAGGATTAACATTATCTTTGTCTCAAAGGAGTTTTCAGTTTCTACATCGAAGGAATCATATCAACATTTAAAGATATAAAATAATTATAATGAGAAGAAGTAAAGGAATGGGATTCACTCGAATCAAACAAAGCATGCATAAGGGTAGAATTAAAAAGAATCATACCTCTCACTGTCGATGGTACAGATTGATCATCCAAAATAACCAACTAATCTCCATATATTTTCTTTCTCATGGAAATTTTCACCTTATTGCCTTAATGTTATTTACAGAACTAATGACTCATGGAATTCCTATAATCACCATGGATATATATATTCTACTAATTAGTATTATTATTCTTACCTCATGTCATCAAATAATACAATGTTGTTGATATATGATAAGTTTCTCAAACACCCAGCCTCAAAGCATTATGAATATAGAACTAAAGATGCCCCATATAATTTCAGTTGTGGCATGATCATGTTTTTTTATACACTCTCACTACATGTGGTTAAACTAACCACATTGGAAACATCCAACTTTTCCTTTGGTTCTTTTAAGAAGATTAAAAAATCTATCCATTTGATTCTTAATCATTCCACTACATATAATTAAGTTTTCATATTCCACTTTTTACTATAATTAGAGTTCCCACTATTTCACATAGGTATCAATATCATCCATCCACTTGTATATCCTGAGATTTCCCTTTATATCACATAACACTATTAACCATCTCTTTATAATCTACAAAATATATGAAAATAATCATTGAGTTAATCTCCTACCTCATCCCGGATTCAATGATGTGTGCCTTCAAGGATTCACTAGTGGAATCTTTGGGTAAAAAGTGGACTGAATTCATAATTTTATCCGCATACTATATCACTCTGAGTTTCTCCAATTTTAATCTAAATAATTAAATCATTCTTTTGATCATGAATGTATGAGGATATAATTCTTTATTAAACCATTCTTTAAAATCCTCCCATGCATGTCCTTGTTTTATTTAGCCGGAATCACTAAATCCCACCATTATCTTGTATGATCCACTAAAATATACAAGTTTTACTTTCATCTCTATTGGTGTGATAGGGAAATTGATGATTCGATTAATCCTATTTAACCAAACCTCTGCCTTATCTGGTTCTGAATTACCCCGCAATATTGGTGGACTCTTCTTCTTGAACTACATGTAGTTATCCACTTTCCTTGGTTCATCCCATTAGTTCCCTATATCCATAGCCTGAAAATAAGGGACAATACTCTAAAATAGCTATTAGTTCACTTGTGGCTCAGGTGAAACCACGTTATTGGTAGCTTCCTTCAGTTGGATTCTACCATTCGAACCATGGTCCATTTTATATAAACACAACAAATTCCATAAATCTCACTCTCTAGAAATAAAGGACATAAAATTTCAAAATTGTATCAAATCAATATATCACAAAGTTTCTTTCAAAAATTAAACCTATCCATGTTCATCCATTTTATAAATATGTCACCATGCTTTTAAAAATCCAACTATTTTCAAAATAACTATTTCATACCTTTTATAAAATCAATCTTTTGTAATGAAATTTAACAATTTTAAAAAATAAAAATATTTTTAACCAAATCATATATCATTAATCAAAATGAAATATGTAGTCCTAGTGGGAAGACATTTCCAAAAAACAATTCATGCTCATCACTTTGGCTAAACCCATGAAAATGATATTCTGATTCCTATAAGTGTCTTCAGAAAACTTATGTACCCAACTCATTGATCCATGAATATTTGTATAAAAAGTTTTGATACATATTTTTATGCTTTATATTTCATGTCCCAATAGTCCTACTCCTTTCTACTATCATAACTCATGGAATAAACCAGAATGAATTTCACCTCCAAGACTAGCATAACTGATATCCACTTATTAGTTAAGGACTAAATAATATAATAACACCTGTGACATCATGCCCCTTCTAATTTGTTTGATAAGGTTGAAGGACATCTCTTTTCCTTTATCAATATCCCCAAGGTGCTAATGGCTAGCAATAAATGACAATGGATTAAATAAAATAGGGGGATGAATTCCTCTTTAAGAAATAAAACCAATCAACCAAAAATTACATAAAAAAATAAATCAATACATGATGCAAGATACTAGTTTAAAACAACTCAATGTAATACCATATATATAAAAGCAAACTAAAATAGATTACCTCAACAGAAGAGAACAAACATAAATGTGCATAACGGAAGACAATGACAACAAAACTCAATGACAACACACATAACTCCAAATCTCCAACATGTTACATGATCTAACTCCATAAAACAGCCCATGTATCACAATTAACTACTAAAGAAGTGTGATACATTACCTTTTACAATGTCTTGATAAATTGTACTTGAAAATGCACCAAAGTGACAAAGTAGTGTGAGTAATGAAACTCATTAGTCTTTCCCCATATTACTTCCCTACTCATGCCACAAGGATATAACATGTTATCATATTTATATAAAATAATTTATTGAAAACAATTGAAAACAGTTTATATCAAATATATGTAGTTTAATATCAAAACTATTTTTCCATACTGAAAAAATTTCTATTGAAATCGCATAAATAATATTTTAAACCATTACACATTCCTTTTTCGCTATACCAATTCCATGATTCCCAAACCACACATGGGTATAATTCTATAACAGTTCCATACTCATGTGTGTGTTATCATCCATCCACTATGTCGTCACATTGTGGCAAGCCTCCTAGTGCCCCAATGATAGACACACCTTATACAGGGTCACATACCTTTTATACATCACTGGAACATCCTCCTAATTCAGGTTCACATTGAAAGCATGAACTCTCACAACCCATGTATTCCAAAACCATTTCAAACAAACCAATTCTAACCATTTTAATAAAATCATTATTTTATTGAAAACCTTTATAACAAACAATTTCAATAAATTTCAATAAAACCATAATTTTATTGAAAACATCTCAAGTAATCCTTTTACCAAAAATCGAGATTTTTTTTAAAATCCACATTTTATAATCAAGAAAACAAATTTCATTACAAAACCACATTCCACAATTCCAAAATTTAACCAAAAATGCATAAGACACTAAAACCACCACACAAGATGGTTTTTACAATACTTTTCTCCCAAATTTCACAATCAATTTTTTGAAATTTGACCAATTCAAAAAAAAATACTTCATATTCTAAGAATAGGAGTCGATAGTGAAGCCAGCTAACTTAGGATTTATGGAGAAAATGAAGAATGGCGCAAAAAAGATTATAAGACCTAGTTAAATATCTAGAAATACCCCTTAGTTATATACCCATATTATAAAAAATTAAAAATATAACCATCATGGTCATAAAACTCCTCATATCTATCAGTAACAAACTAGATCTAAGAAACTGTGATTGGAAGGAAGTTAGATCTAAGAAAAATAATTAAATACTCCCATAAATGAGGACTTACCAAGGGAATAAATATTCCACGCTCCAATAAACACCTCTATATCACTTCAAATTTGATGGGGAGACTCTCTACAGCCTTTGAGAGGGAGAAATACTAACGTAGGGTCTATTTGGAGAAAAACATAGGTGTTAAAATTAATTTTTGACCCAGATCCACTATTTTAGGATCTTGTTTTTAATCCATGCATAGTTAGTCATAGAGTTAGGTAAAACAATGCACTAATCTTGTTATAGCCTCTAGATAAAGGAGGACCTCACCAGTATATCACTCACGATTTGGTAATCCATGCCCCAACCAAGAAAAATCCCACTGTCCCACATTCCACAGTATTTCCCAAGCGGGCTCATGGTTTGGAAAAAAAATCACCTACCCATGTGCATTCCCCTTAGCCTCTATCCCACTGTTCATGGTTTCCAATATAAGTTTTATGATTTCCAAAAATTATACTCAAACCATTAACCTATATAAAATTCCCAAAATCATTACATAAGGTTTTCAAATCCTCATAAACTTCACCCAAATACTTTATATACATAAAATTATTAATTGAAGTGTTACATACATGATGTTGGGGGTGCTACAAGTGTGGATAATAGAATCCACTAAAGAAGTATTCACATTAGAGTTTTCTTATATAAAATTTCATGCAACTTCTTCTAATCATCTTGAAATAGACATTCTAGGTCGAATTTCTTAATAAACATAAATTAAAATGACAAAAAAACAAATGCTAAATTATAGAATCGATAAAAACATCATGAATCCATATTAATGACATTATGAAACCTAGTCATAATGAAAACATGGTATTAGTGAATAAAATATGAAAACTATACAATGAAATTTGTTCATTTAAAAAATCCACAAATTAATTTCATTTAGATAACCTCAAAAAAATGAGTGTCAATTTTGAGAAAAAGGATCTATGGCCCCATATGGTAACTTGTATATAAACATGGAAGTTATTAGTCTCAGAACCCTCCCATACTTACATCCAAAATTATAAAGGATCCAAATCCTCTCTACCATATACACTAAACCAAATCCAAGTAGTTCCATAACAAATATGACTATTTAATCCCTCTGATACAATTTTTTAATTAACAATCCTTGAAATTACACATCAGCCGAGTTGTCCCAATACAATGTAATGATCGATAGAAAACCAAATGAGTATCATGAATAACAAAAAAATATAAAAATATATATCACACTATAGAATAGTATTATACCCACATGATGAATACAATACTATGAAAAATAGTCTAAACCTAAAAATGTAAAAAAGATTATAAAAAATTAAACTCATTGTGTGTTCATCTATCACCACCATCAGAACCCAATATAATAAAGAAAATATATATGTTATGATGATAAATTAAATGATTCCATTCCCTTCACCTAAGACCTAAAAACCTGATCTAGTAACTCTTAATGAAAAATATCATGCATCATCACTTATCTTGATAGGATACCACCAATGTATTTATACAAGTCCTAATAACATACATCCATTAGTTATAGAATTATAAAAAAACCCGTTCTTTTATTCCATTTAAAAATGGAAATCTTTTAATAAAACATCCATTAGAGTTCATAAAAAATTCCAATTTATATAAAAAAGAAATATGACAAGTACATGTCACATAACATGAATGCATAAGAAAACAATCCATGGATACTCCATAATACTTACATGTGAGAAACCAAAAATGAAATATACCATAAAGTATAAAACCATGTTCAAATGGGCTCTATATATGGGGATAAATAAATTAAAACACAAGGGGAAACTATGGTATACACAACAAGAATCTAAAAAGTTTTGGGGACTTCCATGGTCTATCAATGTCAAAAAAAATAACCCCTAGTGGTGTTACACTCACTATGGTCGCATATTTGCATTGCCTAATTTTCCAAAGGTTTCCAATGTGCCATTTTTTAAAAAACCAATTAAATACTTGTTCTAAAAAATTATAAAACCTTTTTTATGGTTAAGAATCATCAATTTAATTCTAGGAAATAAATTTCTTATTGAAAATAACATTTAACTCCTTTGATCAGACACATAGTGTTCATAATTATATTTTAATATTAATTTCTATAGAAACCCCAATATCCTAAAACAATTAAAATTTGATATAAAATAAATTAAAATCATAAAACAAACCATTGGAATTAAAAATAACAACAAGAAATTCATGAGTTAATACACTTTTATAGATACACATACCTCATCAATGAAGGTAAACCATTTCCCTTTAAGAATATATATTAGAAATTGGTACACCTAGTCCTCACAAGCCTGGATTCATTGGAAATATTAACAAATTTCTATAAAAATACATAGATATGGTAACTATTTCCCAATTTAGTTCTAGTGAGATAAGGGGATAATAGATGAAGTGAGGATCTAAGAAGAAAGGCAGAATAAAAATTTAAATATGTTCAGATCAGGGTTCATCGTAAGTCCACATAGTATCATAAAATGTGTTACAACCATGAATATCCTATCATTATTGATAATTACTGGTTTATGGATACTTTAGTAGAGATTCATAGATTTGTAAAACTATTCTTAATATATTTGAAACCATTTTAAATAGACCAATTCAACTATATTGTTTCTTTGTTGTGCCACATTGTTGACCTATCCATTATAAAATCAGGAAAACACTATTGTGCCACATAGTTCTATACCACATAGTCTCGACATTGATATTACTAACTATGAAACTAAATCATGGTCATTTCCTGATTTCCAAAAAGAATTGTTTTTTCAACCTATGACTCTGAGAAACCTCTAGAAATACACAAATAATAAAAAATTCCAAAAAAAATATATTTTTAACCTAGACTAACTGACTGAAAATTAATTTTTTATTGACACATAAGCCCTTTTTAAGGAATTGTGTATTTGTCCATCATCGATGGGATCTATAGAATGTAGAAGATTATCACATTTTAAAAAATAATAATGAAATCACTAATTATATAGAAATTAAATACTCAACTATAAAAAACAAATAAAAAAACAAGAATTATTTTCTAATTAAATTAATTTTTTCCCATCAGAGAAATGAAAAATGTGGAATAAACAAATAAAATTCATTACATAACATTGGATTGATCATTATTGGATAATTAAACTTTTATAATTTATGTTGGAAAATATATTCACTTATCTTTATCTCTTATAATTCCCACCTCCTACCATCATGGATCAGAAATCCAATAGTAATCCACAAATGGTATCCTCCATGACAATCCTCTCAAATTTATTGGGTTATGTGGATAAACATAGATGAGATCTATAAGAATGTTTTTATAGACAACTAAATTTTTTGTGGGAGAAAATAAAATAATTTAATTAATTTAATAAAAATAATTTAATCTACATTTTTCCATGACTATAATTAACTAAAACAAGCATTACCCATAACATATAATTAGAGAATAGGTTAAATCATGTTCTCATAATTTAATGGTAGTCATAGATTTCCCATATAAGACCCCATTTTGTGGTTATTCCTTTATTTCCCAAATTATTACATATGTGATATGTTTAATATGTCAATACCAACCATCTATAGGGCTTTGGAAATTGTATGTACTCTGCAATTATTTTTATAGTAGTATTAAGAATAATTAATCATGTCAAAAAAAACAAATAAGTTACAATGAATGATAATGGAAAGTTAACTGCATGTATTATTATACATGAATGTTAAAATAATATTTTCTATAGATCATAAATGGTTATATTAATAATTTAATTGTTTTTAATATTCCACCCTTTGTTCTATAAAAATTATTGAAATAAACTTATTATAAATTTTACCACAACATGTCACAAATAACATTATAATCAAATAGAATTAGTTAATTATAAATCAATATAAATAATATACTCAAATAACTTGAATATTTGTGGAATGATGAAATTTATATCAATGAACATCTATCCACTTCAACACATATATGATGCATGAAAGAATCAAAAATGATAACATTAGATAATGAAAGTAAACTATAATTAACTAATAGATGTATAATAAATTATTATAATTACAGGTTATATGATTAAAAAGATTTTATTAAGGTCATTAAAAATGTTATTAATTTGATCATGTTTATGATACACATTAATAAATAATATTAATGGAAGTCAAGAAGAATGGTATGGTTATTTCGTCACAATTTCTTTTTCTGGGAGACATGTTTTGTTTTACAGACAAATTTTAAATTAAGTAGTGTGTATACATCAAATTTTATATATAATATCATGAATCATATTTTTTTTCATAAAATTTGAAATTCAATTTCATGGCTACTCACTCATGGGGTTTTTATTAAAACATTTTATTAGGTTTGTTGAATATTACCCTCTCTATTACTATTCCTTGAGACTTATGTGAAATTATTCACATGGTTAATGTTGGGTGGTGTATAAACTACCACATATGTTTTCTAATCATGATATTAATGAAATTTAAGTGATTCCAAGATTTACCTCATTATCTACCTTTCATGGAATTTTGATTCAGAGGATAAAACGTATTTTGTTGTTTTGTTAAATCAGACCCATTTTCTTTAACTAATATTTGTTCATAATGAAATTATTTTTTCAATGTTTTTTCAACAACAATATAATTTTAAATTTATCATTTTATTTATCTATATGTAATTAAAATTCCATCCAATATTTCTATTGATCAATTTATTCCTCTAAAATTTTGACATTACTATAAATAATTTCCATTCCCCTTACAAAATATTTTTCCCCCATAACTATACTTTATCTTCTATCCAATGTTCTCTTTATTTAGAAATCCAATTTTGAATTATTTCATGTCAATTTCATATTTTCATTTTGGATTTTTTAAAAGTGTGTTTTATTATCCATATATGAAATATGGTTTTTCAATAATGGGTTTTTTGAAATATTTAATATATATTTTTATTTAATGTTTGTTTCTCTTCCACTACATTTTTGTTCTATAAAGACATTATTTTTCTCAAGATAACTTATTGATGAATATTTTTTAAAATAATTTTTTTTAAATTACTTCACATCTTCCTTATTAAACTTTTATTTCTTTTTCAAACCATTATTATTGATATTCTTTTCTAAGTAATTATTTGAAAATGTTTTCCTTTAAATTTATAAAAAGTTATCTTTTTGAAACTGAAGCATAAATATTTACATTTTATAACAATGTTAAGAAAAGTTTTCTAATGAATTCATCTATTTTAAATTACATTTAACTCATTAAATATAAAATAACTTTTTTATATAATTATGTTTGATGAATCACCCATAAAATTCAGTTATAAAATTCTACATTTTAGTGAAAGATTTTTGGTTATCAACCTATATAATTCATGAAGTAATTATATGTGATACCACAGAGAAATATTTCAAAACCCATATTCATTAAGTGGATTTTATATAATATATGAAATTATTTATTTCATGTGATACACATTCATGCATAGAATGTCATTAAATAATGATTTGGTTCAAATAAATCCCATATTTTTTGGGTCCAATAATTCTATAAAAATATGTGAGTTTGATAAACTCTAGAGAAATTTTGGGTCTGATGAAGCACTAATATGTCCGGGGTCTGAAAATTCTCCAATATATTCTGTGTCTATAAAATCCCTATATATCAATTGTCAAAATATTATATCTTTTGAGATATGTATACACAAGTATAGTTGTTTTTTCTCTCCAAACCTGGTTGTGACTAGTGACTCATAAAGGTTATATTCCCTATGATTATGTTTATGTGAATATTATTTGTTAGTATACATTTTAAGGGACTATTAAATTTATAATCCTTATTCCTATTTTTATTCTTCATGGATCATGTTTATTATTTACTTTTTTCACATATCTATACAATGGTATATGTTTTTTCCATTTGATATTACATTTCCCTCTATCAATATTATTATAGAACTGTTATTATTCCATGTTAATTTTAATAACATATTTATCCTATACTCTTATTTTATTACATTCATAGGATCTAACCCATTATTTCATGTTGATATGTTTTCCCATACAATGAATCTATGCTCACCATGTTCTAATTTTTCAATTCCATATGTTATTAAAATTATTGTATCATAAAAATCAAACTGAATGGGTGTCTAGTGTGGATCAATTATGGAAAAAATTTAAATATTTTTTATCAAATATGTACCTTATGTAGTATATCATAAAAGAAAAAAAAACCTATATTAATGTGATGCATTAAAAAATGTGTGATTTAACAATTAATGTTATGAAATATATAAAAATATATATATTGGGTAATTGAAATTGGTATTCAAATATAGTACCTAAAGAATGTGTTTTTATACTAGATCTAGGAGATCGGGTCTAGGTTACCTTAGTTGGTATAAAATAAAGTATTAATTATTTTTTAGGGTTTTCAAATTATTTTTTTGGGATTGGGATGAGGTAAAATTAGTTGAAACCTCAATAATAACTCTATGTATAGGATAACATATAGAAATTTTGATAAATTTTAGATTTTTTGGTTCACTAATAATAACATCCCGGTATGTATAAAAAAAATTAGATGCACGATTTGTAATATATATGTACCTAGTTATTGTAACCCAAAATAGGGAATATTGGGTACAAACCCAATCATTCATTATTTTATGACAAATAGGCCACAGTACACACCTTTTTTGACATAATATATATCAATCAATGATCAAAAGTGGGCCTCAAAAAAAAGGGTATGAGAAAAAGGGAATAAGAAAAAGATCATAATATAAGAAAGTCATACCCAATTTATCAATGATATTTTTTCATGATGCGAGGAATAAGGTTTTATCAATACAAACAAAATGAGTGTAAATTATATATAATAAATCATAATACTTGAGAACATATCACAAACATTATACATAAGTTTGTTCCACAGACATTAATATAGAAAATCATTTCCAAAGTCAAAGATCACTACCAATTATATCATAGTGGATTGGGTTCAATTCTTAATTCTTCATTTCCTTAGTCATGTTTCACTCCAAAATCAATCATATTGTAAAATTACCATTACGTAACTAGGTTAACTTCCCATTACATTATTTATTATTCTATTATATATCATTATTTACATAATTAATTGGAGGGGTAGGTAATTTTGATCCCACATATCACATAATGAAATTTATACATATGTATGCCACAAGATCATTAAACATTTATCATATTCTAGTATTATAACCCATGGAAAAAATGGTTTCGAAAAAATCACATATTTATGTTATCATACTCCATAATGATAAAGGAAGTGGATGATATTATAAGTTCATTAGTTATCACAATATAAATTCCTTAAACCATGGGAATGAAATTGGTTTCAAACAATCGTCCAAATATCATCATCATTATAATTCATCTTCAAATTTGGATGGAATCAAAAGATAATTTCCCCAATTTAATATAAAAATCCTTAAGCGATATTGGCATAGGTGAAAAATATAATTAAAAAAACATTAAATACATTCATTGAAAACATGTGAAATGTATATATTTATTATAATGTTTTAATTAATAATACCCATAATATTATAAAAAACATTCACAAAAACTAACCATGAAAACATATAATTTAAGCTTAAAATAAATTAACATTCATGAAATTAGGGAAATCCATTCACACCATATACATTAAAAGTGAACATTTTTTCATAATTTTGTAAAAGGATTAAAAATAATTGTTAAGAAATCTTTGTTTATGATTATTTTTAAAACATTGTAAATAAATTCAAATGAAGTGAAAATAAAATCTTTATGAACATTACATTTGTATGTAAAAACATAAAAAAACAATTTTTATGATACTGGGCATGTGTGAGAATTTTTTTTCACCCAAAGAGGATATAATGGATAAATTCCTTAAATATAATTTCTTAATAGTTCAATATTAAATTGATAATAATCTTAAAGGAGAAAACGGAAACACAAGAAATAACAAGTGGAGAAGAAATTTTGTGGGGGTTAAATTTTATGTTAAATAGATTTATTTCAATTGAAATTTATCAATGATAAACATGAACGAAAATGATTTTGTAACAAAAACACCTACTGATTTGGTAAATTTTATGTCATATCTCCCTTAAAAGAAATAATATAAAATGAATAATTAAATAACATGAATATATATAGATTAATGATATAAAAAATTAATATTTTTTTATACACTCCAAGCAAAATAAACAATGGGTGAAAATGGAATATGTCTCATATAAATAAAAGTGAGATGAGATACACTTTACTCAACTATGACTTTCTTGATAAGTGCTCTAAACTCCAGTATTATAAATTATAATTTATTTTAATCATATACCATATAAATATATTAAATTATCGTATAATAAATTAATTAATTATGACATCATATCACCTATTAAATAATAATGATTCATTTGTATCATCATTTTAGGTGTTAACAACTTTGTTTTTCATTTTTGTTTCCACTCTGTGGTTATGGTCCCTGGATGTTGATAACGATTATTTCATATCAATATTGAATTTTTTTTAATATGTATCATATTTAATAACTATAAGAAATTATATTCTATCATATAATTATTTTCTGAAAAATGGATTACATCTCATCACAAAGACAATATTATGTACACACACATGAGTGATATTTCCACTTGTTTATGGATATGAAAAATTAATGGTAAATAATAATTAATATTTATAGAATATGTTATATATAATAAATATAATATAATCATTAAATTTTACTAGTTTCCCATTCATGTAAGGAAAATAATAAAAAAAATTAACCACATCGCTATATAGTGGAGGTAGTCCACGAGTACGAAAGAGTGACATTGTCATTTTCAAAGATATGGGAATGTAAGAAGGTAGAAAATATACTATAATATAAAATGATTAATTATGTCATAAATATCATAAATAAACATTAAATCCATTATAATTAGTAGAAATTAAAGATGGTGATCGAAAAAAGAATCATATTTTTTGTGTAGAAGGTATTATATATATATATGAAATAGTGATACTTTAATTTACCATTTTATTGAAAGGTGGTGGAATATAGTTCCATGAGAATAAAAATAACATCATATATTATTTATGAAAATTCAATAATTTTAGTTGGATTTATAAAATATATATATATATATTATAAGAAGAAATAAGCTTTTATATGGTCATTTATAATGATAACCTCAACTTTAAAATACCTGATTTGGCACACATCGCAAGAATTTAATGGATAGCCTCTGGGTACAACAAGGTGAACAATAATGAATTCATGGAATATAGAATTTTTTTTGGGAAGATATTTTTTGATATGGAAGTAATAATTTAGAAAAAAAGATAAATGAGAATGGGTTCTCTTTTATAAGTGATGGGTGAATCATTTATGGATGTACATAAATGATTTAAATAATATAAAGGAATTTTATTTTGAAAGTGGAACCATGTGTCAATGACAAAGAAGTTAATATAACATAAAGATTAATTCAAATCATTTAATAATATTTATATAAGGATATTATGGTTCCATACCCTTATCTATTAGTTTAGCTTCCCATAGTAAACCAGTTATAACCCTAACCATGGAAGAAACTTTTTACAACTTTTATTATTCATTATAACAAAAAATAATATTTTGATTTTATTAAATTGTATTTACTATTATGATTAAAAATGTACAATACACTGTAAAAGATTTAATTTCTTTACATGGTACAATTTATTTTTAAAATTTGATCACAAAATGCAACAGAACGTGTTTTTGAAAAATGCATATTTATGCCAGAAACTGAGTTTCTTATCATTCTATGCCAAGTTAGAAAGATTATTTGAGTTTTTAAATATTTTATTTAATATATTATTAACATAATTAATAAAAATAAATAATCAATTGATTTTAATTTAGTTTATAATGATAAAAACACATTATACAAAATTAAAATAGTGTGTTAGAAAAAAATTATTATTACCTTCAAATGCTTATAATATAATATCAAAAAAAATAAAAACTAGTGAATTAATATTATTTGTATGGAAAAAATAATTTTTCCTAATCTAGATATTCATATTAATACACTATAAGCCAACCAATTGCTATAATTTTAACATTATATAACAATAATTCTATAGTTTAATAAATTTAGTTTAAATTCATTAATCCATATAAAGAAAGATATCAATGGAATACAATTAATATAATTTTAAATATATAATAAAATCATAGCGTGATACTTTTACCAAAATCATATTATTTTTACAATAAAAATTTATCCATTGTGATACTAAAAACTAAGGAAAATTATTATTTATACCACCCTTGGTTTCAAAATTTTCATCTATAAATTTATGGTTTCACCCCAAAATAATGGCAATATAAGTTGTCTTGTTTTGAAAAAACATATCTCTATGATGTGAAATCTCTAAAACATTATAATCATAAGAGATAAATTTCTCTAGTGGAATGAACTATAGGAATAGTACATGAAAATGATCAAGTATATACATCCTAATGAGGAATACATGGAACACATAGTGAACTTGAGAGATCTTTATAGTAAGTTCTAGGGAATAAAAAAACATAATACAATCAATAATTTTTAAGGGACAAATATATCTGGGCTCATTTCTCTCTTATTTAAAAATCACTAAACCTTCATCCCATAATATCATTATAAGAATAAGTTATCACTAAATTTTAACTCTATATCTCTCCATCCCATGTTAGTATATATTTTTTATCGAATATTAGATTTCCATATCTTTGTTGAATGGATATGAACTTCTCTTCAATTTCTAAAACTAGTCAATATACCAATAATATTCATTCTCCAAATTCTACCCAACACATTAGAGTTTTGGATATCTTGTCACATAGGGCTTCATTAGAATATATCTGAATGCTTTTGATAATTCTATTTTTTGATGAATACAATTCTAGATAAAGGTGTTAGTCCCAAAACCATTAAAAACTAGAGAACTTGATCTCAATAATTCATTTATATATAGAATAATCATATTATATTGGACATCTATTTGATGATGATACAATGTGATAATGTTAATCTATAAATTCAAATCACTATGAATACTTCTTTTTAATATTGAGGTAATCCTTAGATCTAGGTCAGATATAATAGATTATGGTACTCTATGAAAACATTACACTTCATTGATGTATATCCTAAAAGAATTATTAATAGATAAATTATCTCAGTATGAAATGAAATGAACTCGATTTGTAAGACAATATTATAACCCAAACAGAATTACTGACTTCTGATGTTTTTGGAGTCCAAAACTAATATATATAGTGTTGATTTTCAGTAAATACCCATACTTTTATTAATGAAAATTCCTCTTGATCTAATTAAATTTATTATTTTCTAATATGGTTATATAACATAGTCACTTCCTTGGTTTTATGTTTTTGGGTTTTAAAATACAATTAATAATTGTAAACATTGCTAATAAATTTTCTCAACAGTGATCACATGATTAGTATAAATATAGGGCTTTATCAAATCCAATTTACTCAGAAAAAGGAAGCGTTGTCCTCATCTAGTAGACTTTCATCATAAAAACCCCATTTGTTGGAGCTCGGAAAGGAGGTGGTGTCATTGGGATTCACTCTTGACTATGCCCAAGTTGAGCTTCAAACCATTAAGCCCAAGTGGATCAGCCTGCAGGATTATTTGAAGTTGATAGATATTACCACCTAAACAATGTTATCTGAGCCCCCCCAAGAGTCTATCACCATCACAAACCAAACCCTTTGGTCTTATGTGGGCTTTATAAGGGGTTATTTAACTAGAACATGGCACTATGATTATGTGCATTATTTTTCTATATAATAATGAATATACATTCTTATTTTGTTACATTGTAAATAGTTTCTAAAGAAAAAATAGTATTTTAAGTTAATATTCAACTAAGAAATATATTTTGATAAATTAATGGATTTTTTAATTAAATAATATTTTAATAAAATATTATTATTGAATTACATTTTATTAAGTATAACTAATCGTATAATTTTTATGAATACAATTGTTATTTTATTAAGGTTTGAATGTTGTTTTTGTCCAAACCCATGAATTTTTTATCAATGTCAGTTATTATTTTAAAAGTGAAAATTCACATATTTAGAAAATTAATTGGATAAAATTAATATTATTTTTGTAATCAAGACTTCAAAATTATCAAATGGTGAATTTTTATAATTTTCTGACATAGTCGAATTTTTCGGTAAAATTTAAATACTATTTAAATATATAATGTTCTTTATGACATCATAATGACCCAATAGTGATGTAATAAAATACTATAAAAATTTTGTTCGAAAAATATTTGTTCTACCATTAAAATAATTTGATTTTAGTTTTCTTATTTATTTTACAAATCCATAGTGGACCCTCCAAGACTTATAAAACATTTTATATTTTTTAATTGATTTCCATGAAATTATGACTTACCTCCACATAAGAAAACCTATTATTTTAAGAATTTCAGTGATTGGAATTATAAAATATTATTTTCCACTCCACTTTGGAAAACACCTGGTCAAAAACCATTGTTTGGTTTGTTTTTTTGATAAGTTTAATGTATGGGGTCCCAAACCTAAATAATAAAGAATTCCCTCTCCTTTCATATATAAACCCACCCATGTTCCCACTTCTTCTTCATTCAAAGCATGTGGAGATCGACTAACCCCTGCCCTCCTCTCTCTAGAATCCTCTCAAGGCGCCCTAAGCTCTCAAGAAGCCTCTTACAAGCCCCTCCCAATCCTTTGGGATCACACTTGAAAGGGATTTCTTCCTTTATCATTTTTTTCCAATTTTCTTTAAGTTGTTTTGCCCTTTTATTTTCAATTAAAATGTTGGGGTATGATTTTTCACCTCCCCCCATACATCCCTATTTATTTTTGAATGATTATATACCCCTTTCTCTATCAATAATACCTCACATGTACACCTTTTACCATTCCAAAATTCCTTAAGGAATTTTTCTCTCCTCATTTACATTCAAGCATTTATTTTGTATTATGAGTCCAAATTCCATTACTTATTTTGGTACATATATCTATATGACCCCCTTAATTTCCATTTCATTTACATTTGATGATATACCCTTTTCTCTCTCATCATCCTTTTTTATGAAATCTTATGCCACGTCGTTATGCTACAGAAATTGCACTACCAATTTACAAACCAAAATCATTGTGTAGTTTATAAAATTCCCATTTATCTATCAAGGGTATTCGCCTTTATGCACATTTACTTATTGTTTGTTGAGTTTAATTTATTAATTCCAAATTCCTTTATCCTGGACTAAATTATGATCTTTAATGATTCTATTTTGTATGATCCATGTGGAAAACTTATTCATTAAAGGAAATGTTTGAGAAGGATATGCCCTGATAGTGCTCCAATTCATTGGGTAAAGATTAGTATCTTAATACGTCAACTGTAATTATAATTTACTCATGATAATTCAATTGAAATAAGGATTTAATCATCCTAATTCAAGTGCAATAAAGGTTTACTCATGATCTATGTGCAATGAGCCTTGGATCATACTAATACCATGTTAAGTGTTGTTTCCACATTTCCATGATATTATAATCTTAATATATCATGCCTTTATGTTCATGTTTCCTTTATGAACCATTGATATGTCTATTTCCTGACATGTATTTTATTCTTCAAGTTTTTCATTGTTTAATCCCTTACTGGGATTTATCGCTCAATCTTTTCTTTTTCATGTCCCCATGATATCCTATGCAATGCTAAGTATGAGGGAATTTAGTGTTCATATAAAGGATGTTTTCAATAAAGATGTTTTTTTCATATTACAAGTTGTTATGTAATGTTCCTAATCCCCAAAGACACGGGTTGTTGTGTTCAATAAAGATTTTATTTTTCATATTCTATCTTGTATCAAAGGAATATTTTATGTAATAAATCATGTTTAAGTGTGTAATAAAAAAAAGTGTTGTTATAGTCGGTATTAGAGGATAGGTTTAGTTATTATTGGTATTAGGATTAGAAAAACCTACTGAAATCCTTGGGGATAATACGAAGTATAATAAAAACATCCCTATTTTTTCATGAGTATTGATAAAGTGGTTCATCAAATAAATACATCTCTGTTCGGATTCAAGAATATAGAGGCAGCTCTGGCATAGATGTTCCTAGGAGTGAAAACTTTAACAAGGAGTTTAGGGTGTGACCTAGGGTATCCTGGTACACAGCAATGGGCCTTGATTCACCATTTGTTATGACACTCTCATGGGATATTCTTTGGTAAATTCAGAAGCATAATATGAACCGTTATTAAGGGAATTAAAAAAATACCAAAAGAATATATGTTAGAAAGGATATATTGGATAACATTGATTAAAGCCTATAGATTCATAAGTTAAGGAAATAAAACTAATTTATATGTCATCCATTTTTTTCCTTGGATTTCTCTTTATGTGTCTAATATTTAAAAAATTATTCTCTAAGTCTTTTTGGATAAATTAAATGAGTAGAACAAGAATCAAAAAGTGGAAAGTGGGGTTATCATCCATAGTTATACACATTATTTTATATCCCTAAAGTTTTTTAGAACAATCCCAACACCACTAAAAATAAAGGAAGTAAATATTTTGGTGATTACAGAAAATGGGGAAATCATTTCCCCCCATGAATATAACTCATCCATTATTATAATTTGTGGATTGAACTTCCCATAAAACCTCGTCATACTCCCTCTAGTAGAATTTGATGAAATTATTGGTATGTGTTGTCCTACCTTATTTAGAAAATTCTTTCTATAAAATTAATATTTGTTTTGGAATCAGGATGTCGAAATTATTAAATGGTGATTTTTTCCTAATTTTCTCAGACATTTGAATTTTTGGGTAAAAATTAAATACAGTTTAATTATATAATGTGTTTTATGACATCATAATGACCCAATATTTATGTACTAAAATACTATAAAAATTATGTTCGGACATTATATGTTTTACCCTTAAAATAATTTTATTTTAGGTTTATTTGATTTGTTTTACAAAACTTTAGTGGACCCTCCAAGACTTATAAAACATTTTATCTTTTTAAATTGATTTCTTTGAGTGTGTGACTCACCTCCACAAAAGCAACCTTATTATTTTAAGAAGTTTGTAAATTTTCCTTATAAAATAATTTTCTTCATTTCCCTTTAGTAGAAACCATGGGAAAAAAACATGGGTTGGTTTGTGTTTTTGATTAGTTTAATGTGTGGTTCCCAAAACCTAAATAACAAATAATTCCCTCTCCTTTCCTATATAAAACAACTTAGTCTCCCACTTCATCTTCACTAAAATCCTTTGGTACTCAACCAAATCCTTCATACCTCTCTCTATAATCCTCCCAAGTTTCCCCAATATCTCAAGAATCCTCTCTCAAGCCCCTCCCAATCCTTTGGGATCATATTTCCAAGTATGGGATTTGTTCCTTTCTCATTTTTTTCCAAATTTAATTTTGTTGTTATGACCATTTATTTTCAATTAAAAATATTGGGGTATGATTTTGAACCTCCCACATACTGCCCTCTTTGTTTTTGAATGATGAGATACCTCTTTCACCCTCATTAATTCTCCCCATGTACACCCATTACCGTGCTAAAATTTGGTAAATAATTTTCTCTCCTCGTTTTCATTCAATAAATTCTTTTGTATTATGAATCGAAAATTCCATTACTTATGTTGGGACATGTATCTATATAAAACCTTAATTTCCATTTCATGTACATATTATGAGACACATCATTCTCTCTCATCAACCATTCTTATGAATTATTTTGTCACGTTGTTATGCAAACTATAACAACCCTTCTTTTTATTACATATTTAAACATGATTTATTACAAAAACTATTCACTTGAAACAACTTAGAAGATCGATATGTATAGTGTATTTGGGTATTAGTAACATTACATAACAACATAAAATGTGAAACATATAATATTTATTGAAAACTTCATTTACATGACCACTACATTCGCTCATACATAGCATTGCATGGGGTAACCTGAGGACATGTATAAAAAAAGGGTGATATATAAAGCCCAGAATGGGAGTAAACCAGGAATAACATGAAGAATAAAATACATTTTAAGATATAGGAATATAAATGGAGTATAAAATAAACATGAACATAAAGGCATGATGTAGCATGATTATCATAACATGGAAATGTGGCTACATTACTTAACATGGAAGTAGCATGAGCTACGACTCATTGCACATGGAGTATGAGTAAACCCTCTTTTCACCATAATTATCATGATTAAATTATAAATTTACTTTAATTAGAATGATTAAATCCTCGTATTACTTGACTTATTATGATACTAATCATTACCCAATGCATCGGAGTGCTATCAGGGTGCACCCTTAATAAATATTTCATTTCATGCATAAGTTTGCCACATAGATCATATAAAACGGAATCATTAAATATCATAATTTATTCCATGATAAATAAATGTTTAATTCATAAATTAAACTCAATAACAAATAATTAAATGTGCATAAATTCGAATACCCTTGACAGAAAAATGGGTATGGTATTAACTACACAATGATTTTGGCTTGGAAAATGGTGGTGTAATTTTGGATACAAAACGGCGTGACATAAGACTTCATAATAACTTATTAAGAGAGAAAAAAGGGTATATTATAATATTTACATAAAATGGACCATACTAGGTTCATATATATACTTTTCCCAGTATATGTAATGGAATTTGGATTTATAATACAAAAGAATTTCATTAATGTAAATGAGGAGAGAGAAATTCATTACCGTATTTTGGCATGGTAATAGGTGTACATGGGAGGCTTTAATGATAGATAAAGGGTCCCATCATCATTAAAACATAAAAAGGGAAGTATGGGGTAGGTTATAAATCATACCCCAACATTTGTAACTGAAAATAAAAGGTCATAACAACTTAATGAAAATTGGAAAAAATGAGAATGGAAGAAATCCCTTACTTGGAAGTGTGATCCAAAAGGCTTGTGAGGTATTTATAGAGGCTTATTGAGAGTCTAGGGTGAATTGGGAGAATTATATATAGATAAGGGAAGTGTTTGTTCAAACTCAAAAAGCTTGGAGTGAAGATTAAGTGGGGTCTTGGGTGGGTTTATATGGGAAAAGAGAGGAAATTCCTTATTATTTAGGTTTGGGACACCACACATTAAACTAATCAAAACCACTAATCATCCCATGGTTTTTTCCCATGGGTTTCTACAAAGGGGAGTGGAAAAAAATATTTTTATGTCTGATTTCATAACTTCTTAAAATAATAGTCTTTTTTATGTGGAGGTGAGTCACACTCTCAAGGAAATCAATTTAAAAAACCTAAAATGTTTTATAAGTCTTTGAGGGTCCACTAAGGCTGTTTAAAATAAATAAAACATACCTAAAATCACATTATTTTAATTTTAAAACATATATTGTCTGAATATAATGTTTATATCAATTTATTACATCACTATTCGGTCATTATGTTTTCATAAAACACATTATATATTTAAATGATATTTAATTTTTACCCAAAAATTCGACTGTATTAGAAAATTGTGAAAATTTCACCATTGGATAATTTCAATGTCCTAATTCCAAAAATAATATCCATTTTATCTAAATAAATTTATTAATATGTGAATTTTCACTTTTAAAATAAATACCTGCATTTGTCGAAAATTCATTGGTTTTGACAAAAATAGCTTTCAAACCTTAATAAACATTACAATAGTATTCATAAAAATTATACGATCATTTATACATAATAAAATTAATTCAATAATAATAATATTTTATTTAAATATTATTTACTTCAAAAATCCATTAATTTATCTAAATAGATTTTTTAGTTGAATAGTGAGACCCTAGTATTATAATTATGTGCATTATTTTTGTATATAATAAAGAATATATATTCATTTTATTATTGTTACGTTGTAAATAGTTTTTAAGGAAAAAATTGTATTTTTAGTTAATATTAAATTAAGAAATATATTTTGATGAATTAATATATTTTTTAATTAAATAATATTTTAATTAGATATTATTACTAAATTACTTTTTTATAATATAAATGATCATAAAATTATTATGAATACGATAGTTATTTTTATTAAGGTTTAAAATCTATTTTTTGTCAAAACCCATGAATTTTTTATAAATTTCAATTTATATTTTAAAAGTAAAAAATTCACATATTAATAAAATTATTTAGATAAAATGAATATTATTTTTAGAATCAAGATGTTGAAACTATCCAATAGTGAATTTTTTTATAATTTTCTGAGACAGTTGAATTTTTTGGTAAAAATTAAATACTGTTTAAATATATATTGTGTTTTATGACATCATAAGGACCCAATACTGATGTAATGAAATACTATAAACATTATTTTTATCCAATATATGTTTTTTAATTAAGATAATGTGATTTTAGTTTTCTTTGATTTATTTTACAAAGCCTTAGTGGACCCTCCAAGACTTCTAAAATATTTTATCTTTTTAAAATGATTTTCTTGAGATTGTGACTCACCTCCACATAAGAAAGCATAATATTATAAGAATTTTGGCCATTGGCCTTATAATAAATTGTTTTCCACTCCCCTTAGGAAAAACCCATGGGCAAAGACCATGGTCTGTTTTGTGGTTTTCACTAGTTTAATGTGTTGTGTCCCAAAACTAAATAATAAAGAATTCCCTCCCCTTTCCTATATAAACCCAACCAAGCTCCCACTTCCTCTTCACTCAAACACATTGTAGTTCATATAACCTCTTCTCTTCTCTCTATATAATCCCCCCAAGGTGCTCAAAGCTCCCATGAATCCTCTCTCAAGCCTCTCCCAGGACTTTGGAATCACACTACCAAGTAAGGTATTCCTTCCTATCTCATTTTATCAATGTTTCTTAATATTATTATGACCTTTTATTTTCAATTAAAAATTTTGGGGTATGATCTCGCACCTCACTCATACTATCTTATTTGTGTTTTAATTATGAGACACCCCTTTTCTCACTCATTAATTCCTCCCATGTACACATGTTACCATGCTGAAATTACGTAAGGAATTTCTCCCTCCTCATTTAATTCATGAAATTCTTTTGTATTATTAATTAAAATTACATTAATTATGTTGGGACATGTATATATATGACCCCTTACTATAAATTTCATGTAAATATGATGATACACATATTTATCTATTATCAACATTTTTTTTTGAATTCTTATGTCACACTGTTAGGCTTCCAAAGTTGCACTGCGATTTTCCAAGCCAAAGTCATTGTGTTGTGAATACCATTCCCATTTCACTATCAGGGGTATTAACCTTTATGAACATTTAATTATTGAATATAGAGTTTTATGTATGAATTCCACATTACTTTATCAAGTAATAAATAATGATATTTAATGATTCCATGTTTTATGATCCATGTGGCACACTTTTGCATCAAAGGAAATGTTTAAGATGGGTGTGCCCTGATAGCACTCCCATGTATTAGGTAAAGATTAGTATCATGATAATTCAAGTGGAATGAGGTTATACTCATGATAATTCAAGTGCAATGTGTTTTTACTCATGCTAATTCAAGTGAAATGAGGGTTTACTCATACTCTATGTGCAATGTGCCTTGGCTCATGCTAATACCATGTTAAGTGTTGTTGCCACATTTCCATATTATGATAATCATTTTATATCATGCCTTTATGTTAATGTTTTCTTGATGATCCCTTAATATGTCTATTTACTAACATGTATTGTATTCCCCATGTTATGAATTTTTTACTCCCTTACTGGTATTTATAGCTCACCATTATCTTATGCATGTCCTCAAGTTATCTCATGCAATGCTAAGTATGAGGTAATGTAGTGGTCATGTAAAGGAAGTTTTCAAATCATGAATTTTTGATAAATGTTGGTTTTTATTTTAAAAGAAAAAATTCAAATGTTTAAAAAATTATTTAGAAAAAATAAATATCATTTCAGGAATTCGGATGTCAAAATTATCCAATGGTCAATGTTTCATAATTTTCTGAGATAGTCGAATTTATGGGTTAAATATAAATACCGTTTAAATATATAATGTGTTTTATGGCATCATAATGACATAATAATGACGTAATAAAATAATATAAAAAGTATTTTCGGCCAAAAGATTTTTTACCATTAAAATAATTTGCTTTTAGTTTTTTTTGATTTATTTTACAAAGCCTTAGTGGACCCTCCAAGACTTATAAAACATATTATATTTTTAAATTTATTTCCTTTAGAGTGTGACTCACCTCTACATAAGAAACAATATTATTTTAAGAATTTCTTCCATTGGACATATAAAATCTTTTTTCCACTACCCTTTGGAAAAAAAACATGGCAAAAAACCATGGGATGGTTTTTGGTTTTGATTAGTTTAATGTGTGGTGTCCCAAACCTAAATAATAAAGGATTCCCTCTCCTTTCTTATATAAACCCATCCAAAAACCCACTTCTATACATGAAACTATATAATACATAAGAAATTTTTCATAAAGTTTAATACCATTTAGAGAGAAATGGGCATGGTATTCACTACACAATGACTTTGGCTTCGAAAATCGCGGTGCAATTTTGGCAGCATAGTGGCATGACATAAAAAATAATAAAAATAGTTGATGAGAGAGAATGTGGTTTCTAATCATATTTACATGAATTTTAAAGTAAGGGAGTCATATAGATATATATTCCAACATAATTAATTTAATTATGATTAATAATACAAAATAATTGCTTGAATGTTAATGATGAGAGAGAAATTCCTTATGGAATTTCAGTATGGAAACGAGTGTACATTGGGAGGAATTAATGAGAGAGAAATGGTTATCTCATCATTCAAACAGAAATAGGTAAGTATGTAGGATGTGATAAATAATACCCAAACATTTTTAAATGAAAAATAAAAGGGCATAACAACATAATGACATTTGGAAATGATGAGAAAGGAATAAATCCCATACGAAATTTCGACACGGTAACGAGTATAAATGGAGGTCATAGATGAGAGGGAAAGGGGTATCACATCATTAAAAAATAAATCGAATAGTATAGGGTAGGTTTGAAATCATACCCCAGCATTTATAATTTAAAATAAAATTGCATAACAATATGAATCAACTATGATAAAATGAGAAAAGATGGAATCCCTTACATGGAAGTATGATCCCAAAGGCTTGGGAGAGGCTTAAGAGAGGCTTCATCAGAGCTTGGGGTGCCTTGGGAGGATTCTAGAGAGGGGATGAAATAGGATAGAAGAACTACAAAGGATCTGAGTGAAGAGAAAGTGGGATCTTGGGTGGGTTTATTTAGGAAATGAGATAGAATTATTTATTTTTTAGTATTTGGGCACCACACATTAATCTAATCAAAACCAAAAATCATCCCATGGTTTTTCCCATGGTTTTTGAAAAAGGGGAGTGGAAATAAAAAATTTATATGTCCAATGTCTGAAATTCTTAAAATAATAGTCTTACTTATGTAGAGGTCAGTGCCACTCTCAAGGAAATATTTTTAAAATGAAAAAAAAATTATAAGTCTTGGAGGGTCCACTAATGCTTTGAAAAATAAACCAATAAAACCTAAAATCACATTATTTTAATGGTAAAACATATATTGTTAGAAAATAATGTTTATTTTATTTTATTAAATCACTATTAGGTCATAATGATTTCATAAAACACATTATATACATAAACGGTATTTAATTTTTAAACAAAAATTCAACTTTCTCAAAAAATTATGAAAAAATCACTTTTGGATAATTCTGACTTCTTGATTCGAAATATAATATTCATTTTATCTAAATAATATTATAAATATTTGAATTTTTACTTTTAAAATATAATGCGACATTTATAAAAAAATTTGGGTTTTGACAAAAACAACATTACAGCCTTAATAAAAATTACAATTGTATTTTATAAAAATTAAACGATAATTTATATTTAATAAAAATTAATTTATTAATAATATTTTATTAAAATATTATTTAATTTGAAAATCCATTAATTCATCAAAATAAATTTCTTAATTTACTAAAAATGTTATTTTTCATTAAAAACAATTTACAGTCACAATAATAAAATGAATGTATATTATATATACAAAATTAATGTACATAATCATAGTACTAGGTTTTCCTTACATAACCACTTAAAACACACCCATAAAATCGAATGGTAAGGTGTGAAATGGTGACAGACTCTTGAGGTGGCTTACATAACATCACTTCGGTGTTAATCTCTATCAACTTCCACATCTCCCATTGGTGGTTCTGTTCGAGCTTAATTTGTTGAATCTCATCTAGGACTTGGTCAAGTGAGAACCCAATGACTCCACCTCCTTTCCAAGCTCTGACAAATGGGCTTCATATGAGGCAAGTCTACTGGATTAGGCCAGTAAGGGAGTAAACATGAAATAACATGAACAATACAAGACAAGTTAATCAATAGACATATCAATGGATAATAAAGGAAACAAGAACATAAATTAATGATACAGAATGATTATCATAACATGGAAATGTGGAAACAAAACATAACATGGTATTACCAAGAGCCAAGGCTCATTACACACAGGGAATGATTAAACCATCATTGCACTGAAATTATCATGAGTAAATCTTCATTTCACTTCAATTATCATGATTAAATACTCATTGAACTTGACATATCATGATACTAATATTTACCCAATGCATTGGAACGCTATTAGGGAACACCCTTCTTAAACATTTCATTCGATTCATAAGTGTGTCACATGGATCATACAAAATAGAATCATTAATGATCATTAATTTATTCCCTGATAAAGTAATATGGAATTCATAAATGAAACACAATAAACAATAATAAAATGTTCATAATTTTTAATTCCATTTATATATAAATGGGAATGGTATTCACTGTAGAATGATTTTGTCTTGGAAAATGGAGGAGCAATTTGGGCAACAAAATGGTGTGACATAAGACTTCATAAAAAAGGATGACGAGATAGAAACGGGTGTCTCATAATATGTACCTAACATGGAAAGTATGTAGGTCATATAGATACATTTCCCAACATAAGTAATGGAATTTGTATTCATAATAAAAAATAATTGCTTGAATGTAAATGGGGAGAGAGAAATTCCTTACGGAATTTCAGCATGGTAATGGGTGTACATTGGAGGAATTATAGAGATATAAAGAGGTCTCTAATAATTCAAACATAAATAGGGAAGTATGGGTGAGGTTCTAAATCATACCCAAATATTATTAATTGAAAATAAAATGGAATAACAACTTAAAGAAAAGTAGACAAAATTGAGAAAGGAACAAATCCCTTACTTGGAAGTGTGATCACAAAGGATAAAGAGGGTCTTCAGAGAGGCTTCCTAAGAGATTTGGATGACTTGGGAGGACTATATATAGAGGAGGGGATGTTTGGTCGAACTCCAAAGGATTTTAGTGAAGAGGAAGTGGGATCTTGGGAGGTTATTTATAAGAAAGGCGGGGTAATTCTTTATTATATCGGTTTGGGACACCACACATTAACCTAATCAAAACTACAATCCATCCCATGGGTTTTGCCCAATTATTTTTCCATAGTGGATTGGAAAGAAATATTTTATAAATTTAAAGTCCTAAATTCTTAAAATAATAGGGTTGATTATGTGGAGGTGATTCAAACTCCCAAGGAAAAAAATTTAAAAAGCTAAAATGGTTTATAAGTCTTGGAGGGTCTACAAAGGCTTTATAAAATAAAACAAACAAACCTAAAATCACGTTATATAAATGCTAAAACATATATTGGCATAAAATAATGTTTATGTTATTTTATTAAATCACTATTGTGTCATTATGATGTCATAAAACACATTATATATTTAAATGGTATTTAATTTTTACTCAAAAATTTGATTGTCTCAAAAAATTATGAAAAAATCATTTCTGGAAAATTTTGACATCCTAATTCAAAAAATAATATTAATTATATCCAAATTATTTTATAAATATGTGAATTTTATATTTTAAAATAAAAACCAAAATTTATTTAAAATTCATGGGTTTTAACAAAAACAGCTTTCAAACTTAAATAATAATTACAATTGTAACCATAAAAATAATACAATCATTTATACATAATAAAAAGTAATTTAATACTAATAATATTTTATTAGAAAATTATTTAATTCAAAAATAAATTAATTCCTCAAAATAGATTTCTTAATTTAATATTAACTAAAAAAATTATTTGTGCTTTAAAAAATATTTATAACCTAACAATAATAAAATGAATGTATATTATTTATTATATAAAAAAATAATGCACATAATTATAGTGATAAGGTTTTTTTACATAACCCTTTATGACACCCTCATAAGAGTGAAGGGTAAGGTGGGCGATGGTGACAGACTCTTGGGGTGGCTCTGATAACATCTCTCGGGTGGTAATCTCTATCAACTTCCACTTCTCCCATAAGCGGTTCTGCTCGAGCTTAACGTGATGAATCTCATCATGGGATTGGTCAAAAGTAAAGCCCAATAAGGCAACTTACTTTTTGAGCACCAAAAAATGGGATTTGTATGGGGAAAGTATACCGGATGAGGACATCGCATCCTTTGTCTGAGTAAATTTGATTTGCTAAATCCCTATATTTATACTAATCATGTGATAATTGTTCAATGGATATATTAGAAATGGTAACAATTCTTAATATTATTTTGAAATAAAAAAACATAAAAACAAGGAAGTGCATATTTTATATAACCATGTTTCATAATAATACATTTAAATAGATCATGAGGAATTTTCATTGATAAAATTTTTGGGTCGTTACAATCGTCCCCTTCAAAAAATTGTTTCCTCGCAATTTGATTACATACAAAATGAAAGCTAAAATTTAAACATGACTTCAGGGTTTCTTACCCACCACCATTAGTCATTCCCCAACCCTCATTATCACATCCATCATAGAGAGAGAGGTTCGAAATAGTGTAACAATACCTCAATACACGTTAAAATTCTTCTATTTCCTTAGTCTAGACGTAGTCTGTGGAACATGGATAGTATCGATGGAAAATATGTTTCACTTTTGGAAAAAAACTGTTTCTAACGTATAGTTTCAAAACATCACCATATACCATGTTTT
Organism: Viscum album; assembly: GCA_963277665.1. Lineage (NCBI taxonomy): Eukaryota > Viridiplantae > Streptophyta > Magnoliopsida > Santalales > Viscaceae > Viscum > Viscum album. The sequence goes on along the minus strand of OY728127.1, from coordinate 1,953,092,541 downwards.
TTTAAAATAATATGAGAGTCATATTTGAAATTTTTGAAATGTGGTTCTTATAATATATTGTCTACGTTTCCAAAAAGACTAGAAGACAGAACTTTATATATATATAGGCTACTCAGAGGTATCCCTCTATGGTAACTATTCTAACATGAAATAGTGCATCATACTCTCTATATAGGGTGAAATATTTGAAAATACCCTTATGGTACCCCCCTCATCTTGAAAGATGGGAGAGTTGGGAGCTTAATATTTGATCATAGGTTAGCCATGATCCCTAATTATTCAATTGTATAGAGGAGGTTTTTAATATGTTGTAGAGTGTCCTAGAGGAAATTTGTAAATTGGGAAAGGTTTCAATGTTATGTGAGCTTGACTTATCAATAATTATAGCTAGTATTTCCTCAGGAAGGGACAAGAGTGTTTTATGATGTTCTTCCCCTTCCATCTCGAAACTAACCTTTATCCTTGTGATGAAACATATCAAACATTGAGTTTCCCTCTAGAATTGATAAAATTATGATATTAAACTACTCAAAGTCTAATTATTTATTATTCCTTAATGAAAGGAAAAAATGGGGTAACACAAAAAATTGAATCCAAAGACAAAAAGAGATAACTTAAAAATTACATTTATTTCCATAACTTATGAATTTATAGACTTCAAACTATGTTATCCATGATCTACATTCTGTCATATATTCTTAGGGGAATTTTTTTAATTCCCTTAATAATGGTTCATACTAAGATTTTGAATTTACCAAAGCATATTCCCTGGGATTTTCGTAACCAAGAGTGCAGTAAGGCCTATTTTCGTGTACCAGGATACCTCATGTCACCTCAGAAACTCCTTGTCGGAGTTTTCACTCCTAGGTAAATTTGTGACAGATCCACCTTTATCAGCATGTATCCTGATAGGGATATATTTTCTTAATAAATCAATTACTCCATAATCATCCAATTTTAGGGATGTTTTTATTATACTTATTCTTATACCTAAGGCTTTCATAGAGGATTTTAAATCCTAATCCCAAAAATAACTAAACCTATCCTCTGATACCAACTATAAAAACCCTACTTTTTATTACACACATAAACATGATTTATTACATAAAATATTAACTTGATATAAGATAGAATATCAATAGGTCTAGTGTTTTTGGGGATTGGGAATATTACATAACGACATAGAACATGAAACACAACATCTTTATTGAAAATTTCCTTTACATTACCAATATATTCCCTCATACTTTGCATGGAATGGGATAACATGAGTACATGCATAAGAAAAGAGGAACCAATAAATACTATTAAGGGAGTAAATAAGGAATAACATTAAGAATAAAATATATTTTAGGCAATATATATATTAATGGATCATAAAGGAAACATGAACATAAACGCATGATATATCATGATTATCATAACATGGAAATTTGGAAACAACACTTAACATGGTATTTGAATTATCTAAGGCTCATTACACATATAGAATTAGTTAACATTCGTTGCACTTGAATAATAATGATACTAATCTTTATCCAATTCATTGGAGTGCTATCAAGGTGCACCCTTCTTAAACATTTCATTTCATGCATAACTGTGCCACAAGAATCCTGAAAAATGGAATCATTAAAGATCGTCATTTATTCCACGATAAAAGAATGTGGAATTAATAAATGAAATTTGATATCCAATAAGTTTATTTTCATAAAGGATAATACCCTTGATAGATAAATGGGAAGGATATTCACTGCACAATGATATTGGTGTTGAAAATGGTGGTGCAATTTCGGCAGCAAAATAGTGTGACATAAGACTTCATAAAAAAGGATGATGAGAGATAAAAGGGTGTATCATCATATTTACATGAAATGGATAGTAATGGGGTCATATAAATACAATTCCCAACATATTTTATGGAATTTGGATTCATAATACAAAACAATTCTTAAATGTAAATGAGGAGAGAGAAATTCCTTATTGAAAATTAACAATGTAACGGGCGTACATGGGAAGAATTATTGAGAAATAAAGGGTTATCTAATCATTAAAACATAAATAGGGTAGTATGGGGGAGGTGAGAAATCATAACACAACATTTTTAATTGAGAATAAAAGTCATAACAACTTAACGAAAATTGGACAAAAATGAGAAAGGAAGAAATCCCTTACTTGGAAGTGTGATCCCAATGGTTTAGGATGGGCTTAATATTGGATTCTTGAGAGATTGGGGCGCCTTTTGATAATTTTAGAGATATTATGGAAGGTTTTTATCTATCCTCAAAGGATTTTAGTGGAGAAGAAGTGAGATATTGGGTGAGTTTATATAGAAAAAGAGAGGTAATTCTTTATTATTTAGGTTTGGGATACCAAACATTAAAATAATCAAAACCAAAAATGAAACAACGGTTTTTTATAATGGTTTTTCCCAAAGGGGAGTGGAAAAATATATTTTATAATTCCAATGTCCAAACATTTTAAAATAATAGGTTTTCTAATGTGGAGGTGAGTCATGCTCTCAAGGAAAGTAATTTATAAAGCTAAAATGTTTTATGAGTCTTGGAAAGACCACTAAGGCATTGTAAAATAAATCAAACAAACCTAAAACCACATTATTTTAATTGTAAAAAATATATTGCCCAAACAAAATATTTATAGTATTTTATTACATAACTATTGGGTCATTATGATGTCATAAAACACATTATATATTTAAACGTTATTTCATTTTTACCCAAAAATTTAACTATCTCAGAAAATTATGGAAAAAATCACCCTTGGATAATTTCAACTTCCTGATTCCAAAAATAATATACATTTTATCTAAAATAAATTCTAAATATATGATTTTTTACTTTTAAAATAAAAACCATCATTTATCGAAAATTCATGGGTTTTGATAAAAATAACAGTCAACCTTAATAAAAATCACAATCATATTCATAATAACTATATGGTCATTTTTATTATATAATGATTAATTTAGTAATAATATGTAATTAAAATATTATTTAATTCAAAAATCCATTCATTCATCAAAAAATATTTCTAAATTGAATATTAACTAAAAATTCTAATTGTTCTTTAAAAACTGTTTACAGCGTAACAATAATAAAATGAAGTTATATTATTTATTATATACAAAAAAATTACATAATCATAGTGAAAAGTACTAGTTACATAACCCATTATAACACCCGCATAAGACCAAAGGGTAAGGTGTGTGACGGTGACAGACTATTGTGGTGGGTCAGATAACATCTCTTGGGTGGTAATCTCTATCAACTTCCACTTCTCCCGTGGGCGGTTCTGCTCAAGATTAACATGTTGAAGCATGGCTTGGTCTTGGTCAAGAGTGAAGCCCAATGGTGAAACCTCCTTTTTGAGCTCTGAAAAATGGGATCCTCACAGCGAGAGTCTACTAGATGAGGCTATCACTTCATTTTTCTAAGTAAATTGGATTTGTAAAATCCTTATGTTTATACTAACCATGTCATCATTGTTCAATGGGTATATTAGCGAAGATAACAATTCATAATGGTATTTTTAAATACAAAAAAAAATGAAGGAAATTCATATTTTATATAACAATCTTCATAATAATACACTAAATTATATCAAGAGGAATTTTCATTGATAAAAGTTTGGGTCGTTACAATCTACCAAATATAACAACCCTTTTCTTTATTAAACACTTAAACATGATTTATAACATAAAATATTCACATAAAACAAGATATAAGATCGATATTTATAGTGTATTTGGGGATTACTAACATTACATAACAACTTAGAACATGAAACAGAACATCTTTATTGAAATCTTTCTTTACATGACCACTATATTCCCTTGTACTTAGCATTGTATGGGATAACCTGAGGATACTCATAAGAAAAGGGAGAGCTATAAATCCCACTAAGGTAATAAACAAAGCATAACATGAAAAATACAATACATATTAGGCAATAGACCAATCAATGGATCATAAATGAAACATGAAAATAAAGGCTAGATATAGCATGATTATCATAACATGGAAATATGGAAACAACAAATAACATTGTATTAGCATGATCCAAGGCTCATTACACATGTATCATGATTAAACCCTCATTTCACATGAATTAGCATGATTAAATCCTCACTTTGATTTAATTAGAATTATTAAATCCTCATTTGACTTGATGTATCATGATATTAATCTTTACCCAATGCATCCGAGCGCTATCAGGGCACACCCATCTTAAAAATTTCATTTCATGCATAAGTTATCCATAGGATCATACAACATAGATTCATTAAACAAAATAATTTATTCTATGTTAAAGGAATATGTAATTCACTAATGAAACATTTCCATCAATAATTAAATGTCCATAAAGGTGAATTCCCTTGATAGAGAAATGGGCATGGCATTCACTACACAATGATTTTGTCAAGGAAAATGGTGGTACAATATCGGCAGCATAACAGCATGGGATAAGACCTTATTGAAAAGGATGATGAGAGAGAAAGGGTTGTATCATCATTTGACCTTGAAATGGTCAATAAGGGTATCATATAGATACATGTCCCACCAATTGTAATTAAATTTATATTCATGATACAAAAGAATTGCTTTAATGTAAATGAGGAGAGAGAAATTATTTACGATATTTCAGCATGGTAACGGGTGTACATGGGAGGCATTAATGAGAGAGAAATGGGGTATCTCATTATTCAAACATAAGGAGGGATGTAAGGGGGATCGAAATAATACCATAACATTTTTAATTGAAAATAAAAGGGCATACAACATAATTAAATTTTGACAAAAATAAGAAAGGAAGAAATCCTTTATGGAATTTCAGCATGGTAACTGGTGTGCATGGTAGGTATTAATGGAGGAGAAAGAGGTATCTCATAATTTAAAACATAAGGAGGGGAAAAAATGTAGGTTTAAAATCATACACCAATATTTATACTTGAAACTAAAAGGGTATTAAAACATAATTACACTTGGATAAAAATAATAAAGGAAGGAATACCTTACATGGATGTGTGATCCCAAGGGCTTGTGAGGGGCTTGAGAGAGGCTTCATGAGAGCTAAGAGCACCCGGGGAGGATTCTAGAGAGAGGAGGGCATGGGTTGGTGGAACTCCAAAGGATTTTAGTAAAGATTATGTTGGAGCTAGGGTGGGTTTATATATGAAAGGCGAGGGAATTTTTTATTATTTAAGTTTGGGACACCACAGATTAAACTAATCAAAACCACAAAGCATTTTACCCTTGTTTTTTACTAAAGGGAAGTGGAAAATAATATTTTGTATGTCCAATGGCTGAACTTCATAAAATAATTTTGTTTCTTATGTGTTGGTGAGTCACACTATAAAATAAATTAATTTAAAAAACTAAAATGTTTTTTAAGTCTTTGAGGGTCCACTAAGGCTTTGTAAAATAAATAAAACAAAAATTAAATCACATTGTTTTTATGGTAAAAATATATTGGTTGAACATAATGTTTATATTATTTTATTACATCACTATTGAGTCATTATGATTCCATAAAACACATTATATATTTAAACGGTATTTAATTTTTACCCAAAAATTTTACTGCCTCTGAAAATTGTGAAAAATTCACCTTTGGATAATTTCAAGGTCTTAATTCCAAACAAAAAATATTTTTACTACACACATAAACATGATTTATGACATAAATACTCCACTTGATACAAACTGAAAAATCGAGAGGTCTAGGGTCTTCGGGGCTTAGGAACATCACATAATAACTTAAAACATGAAACACAACATCTTTATTGAAAACTCCCTTTAAATGACAACTACATTCCCTTGTACTTATCATTTCATGGGATAACCTGAGGATATGCTTCAGAAAAGGGTGAGTTATAAATCCCAATAGGAGTAAACAAGGAATAACATGAAGAATACAATACATGTTAGGAAATAGGAATATCAGTGGAGCTTAAGAGAAACATGAACATAAAGGCATGATATATCATGATTCTCATAACATGGAAATGTGGCAACAATAGTTAACATGTTATTACCATGATCCAAATCTCAATTCACATGGAGCATGAGTAAAGTCTCATTTCTCTTAAATTATAATGATTAAATAATCAATTCAATTGAATTATCACGAGTAAATCCTCAATTATCTTAACATATCATTATACTAATCTTTACACAATGCATTGGAGTGTTTCAGGGCGCATCCTTCTTAAACATTTCATTTCATGCATATGTGTGCCACATGGATCATACAACATAGAATCATTCAAGATCATCATTTATTCCTTGATAAAGGAATTTTGAATTCATAAATTAAATGATATAATCAATAAGTGAGTGTGAATAATGGTTAATACTGTTGATAGATAAATGGGCAAGGTATTCAAAACATAATGACTTTGTCTTGGAAAATCACGGTGGAATTTCGGCAGCATAACTACGTGCCATAAGAATTCATAAAAATTATTGATGAGAGAGAAAGGGGTGCCTAATAATATGTACATTAAATGGATAGTAATGGGGTCATATAGATGCATGTCCAAACATAAATAATGGAATTGGGATTCATATTACAATAGAACTTCTTTAATGTAAATGATGAGGGAGAAATTCCATACTGAATTTTGGCTCTGCAACAGTTATACATGGGATGAATTAATGGGAGAGAAAAGGGGTCTATTATCATTAAAAAATAAATAGTACAGTATGGGGGGAGGTTATAAATCATACCCCCAACATTAATAATTGAAAATAAAATGTCATAACAACATTAAGAAACCATGATAAAATGGGAAAGGAAGGAATCCCTTACATGAATGTGTGATACCAAAGGTTTTAGAGGGTCTTGAGAGAGGCTTATTTAGATGATGGAGCACCTTGGGATGATTCAAGAGAGAAGTGGGAAGGGGTTGGTTGAACTAAAAAGTCTTTGAGTGAAGAGGTTGTGGGAGCTTGGGTGGGTTTATATAGGAAAACTAATGAAACTCTTTATTATTTGGCTTGGGACACCACACATTAAACTAATCAAAAAGACAAACCAGACCATTGTTTTTTTCATGTTTTTTCCAAAGGGGAGTGGAAAATAAATATTTTATAAATAAAATGGCATAATGTTTTAAAATAATAGGGTTGCTTATGTGTAGTTGAGTCACACTCTCAAGGAAATCAATTTAAAAAGCTAAAATGTTTTATAAGTCTTGGAGGGTCCACTAAGGATTTTTAAAATAAATAAAACCAACCTAAAATTACATTATTTTAATGGTAAAACATATATTGGCCGAAAATAATGTTTATAGTATTTTATTACATCACTATTGGGTCATCATGATGTCATAAAACACATTATATATTTAAATAATATTTAAATTTTACCCAAAAATATGATTATCTCGGAAAATTATGAAAAATTAACCATTGGATAATTCTGATGTCCTTATTCCTAATATATTAATAATTTTATCTAAATGTCTTTATAAATATGTGAATTTTACCTTTTAAAATAAAAATGGACATTTATCGAAAATTCATCGGTTTTGACAAAAACACATTGCAACCCTTAATAAAAATTACAATTGTATTCAACAAAATAATATGATCATTTATACATAATAGAAATAATTAAATAATAATAATATTTTATTAAAATATTATTTAATTCAAAAATCCATTAATTAATCCAAATAGATTTCTTAGTTGAATATTAACTAAAAATTCTATTTGTGCTTTAAAAAATGTTTACAAAGTAACAACAAAAATAAAATCAATTTATATTCATTATTATATACAAAAATAATGAATATAATCATAGTGCTAAGGTATTTTCACATAAACCCTTATAACACCTGCATAAGACAAAAGGGTAAGGTGTGTGATGCTGACAGGATCCTAGGGTGGCTCGGAGAACATTGATTGGGTGGTAATCTCTTTCAACTTCAAATTATCATGTAGTTAGTTCCGTTCGAGCTTAACATGTTGAAGCTCATATTAACATTTTTCAAGATAAAAGCCCAATGATGAAACCTTCTTTCCAATCTCTAACAAATGGGCTTTGTATGAGGCAAGTCTACTGGATGAGGCCATCACTTCTTTTGTCTAAGTAAATTGGATTTGTTAAAGACATATATTTATACAAGTCATGTGATCACTATTCAACAGCTATATTAGAAACTGTCACAATTCATAATGGTATTTTAAAATTCAAAAACATAAAACCCTTGAAGTGTATATGTTATATTACCATCTTATATAATAAGGAATTTGATTTGATCAATAGGAATTTTCATTAATAAAAGTTTGGGTCGTTACAATCTTCCCCACTTAAGATATTTCTCCCTCAAATTTTTTTTTCCACCATAAAATAGATGTAGGTAACTATTATTCATCACTTACTTTGATTTAAACATTTCCTCTTCAAACATTTGGTTTCACCACCACACCTTGATGAGGGGCATTGTATTATTTGGTATAACTTTTTCACTATGATCTAAGATCTTCCCTTGTCGCTCCTTGTAAGAAAGATCATCCTCAAACTATACTACCCATAAAGATAGTACATGTCAAGGTTATAGTCTATACTTGATTAAGATGGATACATGAAATACATCATTTACATTGGTTATTATAGGCGGAAGTTCTAGTTGATAGGCAACAACCCGAACTAAATAATAAATAATTCCCTCTCTTTTCCTATATAAACCCACTAAATATCTCACTTCCTCTTCACTCAATGCCCATGGAGATAGAAAAAAATATTAACTTCTCTCTCTATAATCCTCCCAAGTCTCCCCAAGCTCCCAAAAATCCTCTCTCAAGCCCCTCCTAAGCCATTTGGATCACACATCCATGTAAGATATTTCATCCTTTCTCATTTTTGTCCAATTTTTATTAAGTTTTTATGCCCCTTTATTTTCAATTACAATTGTTGGGGGTATGATTTTTCACCTCCCCCATACTAAAATATTTCTCTTTGAATGATGAGAGACCCATTTATCTCTCAATAATGCCTCCCATGTACACCTGTTACCATACCAAAACACCGTATGGAATTTATATCTCGTCATTTACATTCCATAAATTTTGTTTTATTATGAATCCGAATTCATTTACATATGTTGGGACATATATATATATAACCCTATTACTATACATTTAATGTATATATTATGAGACACCATTATCTCTCACATAATTCTTTTTTATGAAGTCTTATGTCATGTCTTTAGGCTGCTGAAATTGCACCTCCATTTTCCAAACCAAAATATTTTTATAGTTAATACCATGCCCATTTATCTATCAAGGGTATTCGCCTTTATGCACATTTACTTATTGGTTATTGAGTTTCATTTATTAATTCCAAATTCCTTTATTTTAGAAAAAATTATGATCTTAAATGAATCTCTTTTGTATGATCTATATGGCACACTTATTCATGAAATGAAATGTTTAAGAAGGGTGCACCCTGATTGCGCTCCAATGCATTAGGTAAATATTAGTATCATGACACGTCAAGTGAAATGAGGATTTACTCATTATAATTCAATTTCAATGATTATTTACTCATTATAATTTTTTTCCATGAGGTTTTACTCATTCTCCAGGTACAATGATCCTTGTCTCTTGCTAATTCCATATTAAGTGTTGTTGCCATATTTCCATGTTATGATAATCATGTTATATCATGTCAAAACCCGTGAATTTTCAATAAAGGTCGGTTTTTATTTTAAAAGTGAAAATTCAGATATTTAGAAAATTATTTGGATAAAATTAATATTATTTTTGGAATCAGAATGTCAAAATTATCCAATGGTTAACTTTTCATAATTTTATGATAATGTCAAATGTTTGGGTAAAAATTAAATACCGTTTAAATATATTATGTGCTTTATGAAAAAATAATGACCCAATAGTGATGTAATAAAATAATATAAACATTTTGTTCAGAGAATATATTATTTAACATTAAAATAATGTTATTTTAGGTTTTATTTATTTATTTTACAAAGCCTTAGTTGACCCACCAAGACTTATAAAACATTTGAGGTATTTAAATTGATTTCCTTGAGAGTGTGACTCACCTCTATATAATCAACCCTATTATTTTAATAAGTTATTCCATTTGCCTTATAAAATATTGTTTTCCACTCCCCTTTGGAAAAAAACATGGGAAAAAACCATTGTTAGTTTTGTGGTTTTGATTAGTTTATTGTGTGGTGTCCCAGACCTAAATAATAAATAATTCCCTCTCTTTTCCTATATAAACCCACCCAAGATTCGACTTCCTCTTCACTTAAATCCTTTGGAGTTCAACCAACCCCAGCCCTCATCTACCTATAATCCTTACAAGGTGCCCTATGTTATCAATAAGTCTCTCTCAAGCCCTTCCCAAGCGTTTTAGATCACACTTCAATGTAAGATATTTCTTACTTTCTCATTTATGTCCAATTTTATTGAAGTTGTTATATTCTTTTATTTTCCATTAAAAATTTTGGGGTATTATTTAAAACTTCCCCCATACTTCCCGATTTATCTTTAATGATGAGAGACCCCATTATCTATAAATAAAGCCTCTCATGTAAAACTGTTACAATGATGAAATTCTATAAGGAATTTCCCTCTCCTCATTTACTTTCAAGCAATTATTTTGTTTTATGAATTAAAATTACATTAAATATGTTGGTACATTTATCTGTATGACCCCTTTACTATCTATTTCATGTAAATATGATTGTTCACCCTTTTCTATCTCATAATTCTTTTATATGAATTTTATTTGATGTCGTTATGCTGGTGAAATTACACCGCCATTTTCCAAACAAAAATCATTGTGTAGTGAATACCATGCCCATTTTTCTATTAAGGGCATTCACCATAATGCACATTTACTTATTTATGAAATATTTTCAGGTATGAATTCCACATTCCTTTACTGTGTAATAAATTAGGATGATTAATAAATCGATTTTGTATGATCTTGTGGAACACTTATGCATGAAATGAAATGTTTCAGAAGGGTGCACCCTCATAGTGCTTGAATGCATTGGGTAAAGAATAGTATCATGATACTTCAAGTGAAGTGAGGATTTACAAATGATAATTCAAGTGAAATGTGGATTGACTCCTGCTAATTCAAGTGCAATGAGGGTTTACTCATGCTCCATGTGCAATGAGCATTGGCTCATGCTAATACCATGTTAAGTGATGATGCCCCATTTCCATGTTATAATAATCATGCTATATCATCCCTTATGTTAGTGTTTCCTTTATGATATATTGGTATTCGTATTTCCTAACATTTATTGTATTATTCATGTTATTCCTTTTTTACTCCCTTATTGGGATTTATAGCTCACTATTTTCTTATGCATGTCCTCAGGTTACCCCATGCAATGCTAAGTAACAGGGAATGTAGTAGTCATGTAAAGAATTTTTCAATAAAGATGTTGTATTTTATGTTTTAAGTTCCCAATACATCCTTATTTATTCTTTAATTATGAGAGTCCCCTATCTCAATCATTAATTCCTCTTATGTACACCTGTTACCATGCTAAAATTTCATATGTAATTTCTCTCTCCTCATTTACATTCAAGAAATTATTTTGTATTATAAATCCAAAATTCCATTACTTATGGTGGGACATGTATCTATATGACACCCTTACTATCAATTTCATGTACATATGATGAGACACATAATTCTATCTCATCAACCTTTTTTATGAATTCCTATGTCATGTTATTATGCTGCCGAAATTTCATCATGATTTTCTAATCCAACATCATTGTGTCATGAATACCATTCACATTTCTATATCAAGGGGTTTCAACTTTATGCATGTTTACTTATTAATTATAGATATTCAAGTACGAATTAAACATTACTTTATCATGGAATAAATGGTGATCTTTAATGAATCCATGTTGTATGATCCATGTGGCACACTTATGCATGAAATTAAATGTTTAAGAAGGGTGCGCCCTAATAGAACTCCAATGAATTGGGTAAAGATTAGTATCATGATACATCAAGTGAAATTAGGGTTTACTCATGATAATTCAAGTGTAACGGTGTTTTACATATTCTACATTTGCAATGAGCCTTGGATAATGCTAATACCGTGTTAAGTGTTGTCGCCACATTTCCATGTTATGATAATCATACTTTATCTTGACTTTATTTTCATGTTTCTCATATGCTCCATTGATATTACTATTACCTAACATGTATTGTATTATTCATGTTTTTCCTTGTTTACCACCTTACTGGGCTTTATAGCTCACCCTTTTCTTATGAATGTCCTCATCTTAACCAATGCAATGCTAAGTACGAGGGAGTGTAGTGGTCATGTAAAGGAAGTTTTTAATAAAGATGTTGTGTTTTATGTTTTATGTTGTTATGTAATGTCCTTAATCCCCAAATACACTATACCCCCCCGATATTCCATGTTGTATCAAGTTAAGAGTTTATGTAATAAATCATTTTTATTTCAGTAATAAAAAATTGATATTACTTTTGGAATTTGGGCGTCGAAATTATCCAACGGTGAATTTTTCATAATTTTCTGAGACATTCAATTTTTTATTAAAAAATATATTCCATTTAAATCTATAATGTGTTTTATGACATTATAAGGACCCCATAGTGATGTAATAAAATACTATAAACAATCTGGTCATCCAATATTTTGTTTACCATTAAAATAATGGGATTTTAAGTTTGTTTGATTTATTTTACAAAGCCTTAGCTGACCATCCCTTACTTATAAAACATTTTTGATTTTTAAATTCATTTTTATTAATGAAAATTCCTCTTGATCTAATTAAATGTATTATTATGTAAGATAGTTAGATAATGTATACACATCCTTGGTTTTATTTATTGGATTTTAAAATATCACTATGAATTGTGATTGTTGCTAATATAGTCGTTGAACCCTGATCACATGATTAGTATAATTATAGGGATTTAATAAATCAAATTTACTCAGAAAAAGGAATTGATGGCCACATCCAGTTGACTTTCCTCATACAATTCCCATTATTCGAAGCTGGGAAGGGTGGTGGTGTCATTGGGCTTCGGTCTTGACCAAGCCCAAGATGTTCTTCAACAAGTTTAGCTCGAGCGAAACCGCATATGGGAGAAGTTAATGTAAATAGATATTACCACCCGAGCGATGTTATCCGAGACACCCGAAAAGTTTGTCACCATCGCAAACCTTACCCTTCGGTATTATGCAGGCTTTATAATGGGTTCTGTAACATGACCTTTTCACTGTTATTATGTCCATTATTTTTCTATATAATAAAGAATAAGCATTCATTTTGTTGTTGTTGTTAATTTGTAAATAGTTTTTAAAGAAAATATAGTATTTTTAGTTAATATTCAACTAAAAAATAAAATTTGATAAAGGAATGGATTTTTTAATTAAATAACATTTTAATGAATTATAATTTTTATAAAATTACTTTTTATTAATTATAAATAATCGTTTAATTATTATGAATAGAATAGTATTTTTTATTAATGTTTGAAAGCTTTTTTTTCAAAACCCGTGAATTTTCGTTAAATGTCGGTTTTTATTTTAAACATGAAAATTCAAATATTTAGAAAATTATTTGGATAAAATTAATATTATTTTTAAATCAGGACGTCGAAAATATCCAATGCTGAATTTTTCATTATTTTCTGAGACAGTCAAATTTTTGGGTAACAATTAAATACTGTTTAAATATATAATATGTTTTATGACATCATAATTTCCCAATAATGATGTAAAAAAATATTGGAAACTTTTTTTTCGGACATTATATGTTTTACCATTAAAATAATGTTATTTTAGGTTTGTTTTATTTATTTTACAAAGCATTAGTGGACCCTCCAAGACATATAAAACATTTTAGCTTTTTAAATTGATTTCCTTGAGAATGTGACTCACCTACATATAAGAAACCCTATTATTTTAACAAGTTCATCCATTAGACTGATAAAATATTTTTTTCCAATCCACTTTGGAAAAACCCATGGGCAAAAACCATGGTCTGGTTTGTGGTTTTGATTAGTTTAATGTGTGGTGTCCCAAACTTAAATAATAAAGAAATCCCTCTCTTTTCTTATATAAGATCCCCCAAGATCCCACTACCTATTCCCCCAAAACCTTTTTAGTTAGAAAAAAACCCTTAAATACTCTATATAGAATCCTCACAAGGCACCACAAGATCTCACGATGCCTCTCATAAGCTCCATCCAATCCTTTGGGATCACACTTCCATGTAAGAAATTTGTTCCTTTCTTATTTTTGTCTTATTTTCATTAAGTTATTATTCCATTTTATTTTCAATTAAAAATCCTAGAGTATGATTTCACACATCCCCCATACTTCCATTTTTATTTTTGAATGATTTTAGACCCCTTTATCTCTAAAAAATTCCTTCCATGTACACCCATTACCATGCCGAAATTCCTTAATAAATTTGTCTCACCTCATTTACATTCAAGCAATTATTTTGTATTATAAATCCAAATTACATTACATATGTTGGTACATGTATCTATATGACTACCTTACTATCCATTTCTTGTAAATATGATTATACACAATTTTCTTTCTCATCTTCCTTTTTTAAGTCTTATGTCATGGCGTTATGCTGCCGAACTTTCACCGCCATTTTCCAAGCCAAAATCATTGTGTATTGAACTCCATGCCCGTTTATCTATCAAGGATATTCTATTTTATACACATTTACTTATTGTTTATTGACATTAATTTATGAATTGAACATTATTTTATCATGGAATAAATGATGGTCTTTAATGATTCCATTTTGTATGATCCATGGGGCACACTTATGCACGAAATGAAATGTTTAAGAAGTGTGTTCCCTGATAGCATTCCAATTCCTTGGGTAAATATTTATATAACGATACATAAAGTGCAATGAGGATTTACTAATTCTAATTTAATTAAAATGTGGATTTACTCATTATAATTCAAGGGAAATGAGGGTTTACTCATTTTCCATCTGTAATGATCCATGACTCGTGCTAATACCATGTTATGTGTTGTTGCCACATTTCCATGTTATGATAATCCTCCTATATCATGCCTTTATATTCATTTTTCCTTTTTGATCCATTGATATTTATATTTCCTAAAATTTATTTTATTCTTCATGTTATTCTTTGTTTAATCTCTTACTGAGCTTTATATCTCACCCTTTTCTTATGCATGTCCTTAGGATATCCCATGAAATGCTAAGTACGAGGGAATGTAGTGGTCCTATAAAGGAAGATTTCAATAAAGATGTTTTTTTTCATGTTATAAGTCATTATGTAATGTTCCGAAGCCCCAAAGAAACTAGACCTATTTATCTTCTATCTTGTACCATATGAATATTTTATGTAATAAATCATGTTTAAGTGTGTAATAAAAAGCAGGGTTGTTATATTTTCCATTTTTATTTTAGCGTAGGATATGTGTATAACATCCTAATAGAATCATGTATCTCTGCCTTTACTTGTTGATAAGCTGGAAATCAAGATACTATAATTTCAATTTCCCTTTTCATGTTATCCAAACCGATATCTTTATTTAGGTATCTAAATAACTTCATTCTTTCTACATGGAAATATAATGATGAACAATGAGAAATTATCTACTTTCTCCTTCAAATATTGTATTTACGGGAAACATACTCGATTCATGTGCCTTATCAATCAATCAAAATCATTGTTGAACTCTGGAAAATTCATCACCATTATATATAGTTCCACATATTTATTTTTTCCCTCTTTAACTCCCATATGGATTAATGGTTTATCATTCATTTCATATTGTTTTTATTTATTCCCATTGATCATGATTTTAATATCTATATTTTAATGTCTATAGTTTTTAAAGGTACACTATGTTTGGTAGTATATACAAAATGCACTAGTGTGCTTAAAAAACCATGAAATATTAATATCTAAATTTTAAATTTATAACCAATTCATTAAATATATGAGTATGAATTTTCTATTATAATTTTTTTAGTAAATTCATTTTATTTATCAAAAAAATAATTTTTCAAGAATATTTTTATTTATATTTTATAGTATTTTATATATCATTTCTAGAAATTTAGAAATTATATATGATAAAATAAATATTATTCTTATACAATCTTATCATAATTTACTTATTGTGAAATTTTGGTATTTCTCTGAATAGATATATTTTTCTGTGAATAGTGAAAAATACTAATTTTTGTAAAATTATAATTTATTATCATTTAAATTTAATTTTGATTTTATCTAAAAGATATATTGGTATTTTTTAAATAAATATGATATAACTAATTACATTTAAACAATAATTTTAGATGAATTTATTATAAGTTCATTACTAGTCCTAAAAACATATTTTCTCTATAAAATTTTTTTCATTATATTTTTTATTTTTTCATGAATTAATTTCAAATATCTGTAGAAATTGAATATTAAAAAGTTTAACCATTATTTGGAACTAAAAGGTTTTTATTTCGTAAATAATTCAACTTTATTTCTGATCTTTATGAATTTTAAGAATAGTAAATTTTTGCTAACATGGTAAAGATAAATCTAGTGATTAATGGTAAAGTAATATTATAAGGAAAATAAATAACCTCAATTATTCACATAAATATATTGGATAAGTGGCGTAATAAACTAATCATCCATGATTCGAATTTAAAAAAATTTATGACCTCATTCCATGAAAATTTTTTTGTATATATATATATATTATCTTAATATAAAGTAAATAATGTCACTCCCTTTTTTATATTTTTAATATTTTGTAATAGAAATTACAAAATTATATTGAATAATAATTATTTATTTGAATGATAAATGATTTTTACCATGTTTATTTATTTTTATTTTTTAGAAATAAAATAATTACCTTTAATTTGCACGTAATGTCGATATAGTTCTTTTACAAGTAGTAGAAAAATCTAGTAAATTATTTTAAAAAAGTTGAAATTAATATAATATTAAATAATTATTTTATTCCATGAAATTTTTAGAAATATATACCACATTGCAGATTTTTTAATGGATTATATTCCAATTATTTTTCAATATTTTTTTTCAATTTCAAATTTAATGAATAGTATAAAATGGATTTGATAATATTTTATAATAAAAAATGTTTTATTAATTGATTTAAAATTCCTAAAAAACATATCATCCACCAAGTGCATTTAATATGGTTCAAATATCACCTTTGGTCCATTTACGTCCCATTTTTCATTATTATTAAATTTCTTGACTACTTTAGTGTAAAAAACCTTGGAACCATAGTAAGTGTCAAAATGGTTAATAGGGGTTAAAACAAATAGATAAGGGTGAAAATATATTATAAACAAGGATAAATTTTATTTGAAGGAATTATTTAAACCCATAATTATCTTATATTCTAATTATATAAATTTGGATCCATTTATACATTA
This sequence comes from Viscum album, assembly GCA_963277665.1. Lineage (NCBI taxonomy): Eukaryota > Viridiplantae > Streptophyta > Magnoliopsida > Santalales > Viscaceae > Viscum > Viscum album. The sequence goes on along the minus strand of OY728127.1, from coordinate 1,953,075,058 downwards.
AAATTAATTTATATTAATTTAATATTCTAAGTAATTCCATGAATGATCCACTCCTCACATATAAAATGGAACCACCTCTCAACATTTTCTTATCATATACTAAGAAAAATAAATCATCCAATACCTACCATAGTATCTCCTCACATTTACTCCCTACTTAATGGAGTACATTTTTTAATAAAAAACCAACTTATTGGGACATTACTAGTAATCTAAAAGAGTTTTTTTAGATAACATATATAGTTCTTAACCAAGCGTCTTTTATTTATTTCATCTTACACCGCCTTCAAATATTCTTCATGATTTATAATATAATAAAAAAAATATTATACATAAATTATTTCTGGTTATTTTACTTATATAATCTTTATATGTCTCATATTTCAAGTCATGGTGACCAAGAATATCATTTTTGTGTTTGGAGGACTACCGCCTCTCAAACTGATGTAATTCATTTTCCATCACCACCTCTCATGGATGGTTATGAAGAGATATTTAGTGTATAAGTATGATATTCAATAAATAAATAAAAAAATTTAAATATAATTTATCATTTATTTTATTACATTTCCGTCCATTGAATAATGATAACATAGAAAGTGTGTACATATGGATTATCACATCTACAAAGTTATGTGATTCATTTTTTTAACCACATCACATGGATACTATATATAAAATTATTTAAATAAATTATATTATATTTATTATATACTCATAATATTCATTATATAAAATAACACTTACTCTAATTCAATCATGTATGTGAAAAATTAAAATGTTACTCATGCATGCCTACAACTTGTCATCTCGATTATTTTAATGTAGTTTATTTTTCATAAACATATATCATTTATTATTTTTAAATTATATTTAATTTATTAAAATGATAATTATATCATTAATATTATTATATATATTGTTAAATAGTTACCTATTTTATAATAATCAACATACCGATGTCATTTTGATGTTCTAAATTAAAAATCCTCAAAATACCTAGCATGGACATAACAGATTAAGTAAATAAATTTTTCAATTCAATATATGGAATAAATGTTTCAATGATTATTTTTTAAACCCATTATTTAATGTTAATAAATTAATATATTTATAAATTTTAATTATATAATATCTAAAGGACATACATGTAATGTCTAAACTCAAGGTAAGTAAATTATTCTCAATTTTCATTCATAGAGGAATTATATAATGTTGTATGCCTAATTTAATTTATATAATTTATAAATAGTAAATAATTAATGATTCATACATCATCTAATTTTATTTCCAATTTTAATTGTATCTTCTATGGGGATTTGAAATCAATTTTACCAAGGGGTGAGGAGTTTCTTTACTAAATTTTAATTCATTATGTTATAACTCTTATTAATTGACATTATTATGCCATGATTATATGTGAATTTATATTTAAATAGTTTTATTAAATATTTAAACATTTTATTTGGATTTACATATGTTCACATAATCAATTTATAAATTAATTATCACATTAAAATTTATGATCATTACTATGTATTTATTTTTCCCAATATCACTTTACCAATACATGATTGATGTTATGCACCATGATTTAATTATATTGTGGAATTAATAAATCATGAATGAATTTATCAAAATTAATTATTTTAATTCAATTAATTTATATATCCATATAATATTCATTACTTAAATTTAATTTGATGTTGATAGTTTCCAAATCAATACATTCTTTATGTTACAGTCTCATTTATCTTCAGGATTGTTTATGTTCAAGGATACTTTAGAGGAAATCATGTGCTATTATTTTCCAAAATCACAACAATTTTATTCTCTTCTAGTTTTGAATGTGATATACATGTATAATTTCCATTTATTTTATTTTTTATTAAATAGAAATAAATAATGTTTTTTGTAAGTGAAATTGTTCTTGAATGTTATTTTAAATTGGAAATAATTTTCTTCTATATCCATATTTTCAATAATGTTTTCTAGAATTATCTTTTACAAACAAACAAAAAATTATAGATGTTATTGTTCATGATTTCTTTCCCCCCTTTAAAATGGTGGTAAGATGAAATTACTTAACTTGTTTCCTATGGGACTATTTTTACTCTCTTACCATATTTATAATTTTTATAGACTGATTATGGTAGTTCTAATGAGATTTTAATTAAACCCATTTCATTTTATTTTACAAATCAATCTATGATTGAAAAATGGTAATTGTTATTTTGAAAATTATAAGATTTTAATTTTTTGCAATGATAAGGTACATGGAAATTATTGATGATTATGGAATTGGTGAGTGAACCAAACTCCTAAAGGGTATTTTTACATTATTTACAGGTGGATTCATTATATTATCCTAAATCATTGTGTATTTAAAAGGGTATTGATAGTATATAATTAACTCTAAATTGTTGAAAATGTTAATAGTTTAATAGGTTTATCCTAAGAGATTATTGAAATTCCCAAGTTAGTTTATCCAATCTATAAGAGTGATTGTATGTGTGATATGATGTTGATTTTCCATGATACCAACAAATTTAATCAATGCTTTATATGAGTTTTAAATGTTTCCTCTAATCATGATTGACATCACATGCCTCATCATTATTGGTTATTTTTTCTTTTTCAACTGTTAAAACTTTATAATTTTTCATATGTTTACTGATCTGAGTTCTGATGGGTATGAATTATATTATGTTATTCTCATAAACCATGATTTTTTATCATACCCTTTTTCTCATATTATGATCACTGATTATATTAAATTTTTATTAAATATTTTTATACTCATTTAGAAATTGAGTTAATCCTTCATACATTTTATTTTACCCAAGTTATAAAGAATGATATTAAATTATTTTTTATAAAAAGGGTTTGTGGGTGAAGAATTATATGTTATGTATGTAATACATATTATGAAATTAGATGAGATGTTTATAGTAATAATAATTATCACATAAGGTCATGAGAAATTTTTTGTATGACTTTTTTCTAATTATCTAACAACATAAACTATAATAGACCATTAATATATATGTTATACAATATATTATTTGATTTTATATGTTTTGAAAGATTAAAATTGGGTCACATTTATTGGTTTCAAATCCATAAATGTAATAATTATATTTTAGCTCCATATTTTAAGGGTGTGGGTTCCTAGTTGTTATAGTTGGTATCATAGGTTGGTTTAGATAAAAAATGGAGATTATTATGTTCTTATTTGTGGTTAAATTATGTGTATTGAACCATTATGGGTTTATTTATTTTAGGTTGAGATTGTTTTAAAAGGCCTAGAAACCCCTTCTTAGGTTTTCAGTGATGGGATTTTATGATGATTAATGAGGTTTTGGGAGATGTTTTTTTGGGTTGAGTTATATAAAACGATTTTGTATAATGTGAATCATTATTTTGAAAGAAACCTATTAAATTTTTGGGATGTATATTCAATGGTATGAATTAAACTTTCAGTAAAATCACTCTTTGATGTTGCATTAATTGAAGATATTTGGTGTATATGATTATTTATTGTGGGAATGATTTATGTTGAACTATTCATGTAGCTATATAAATATTGGAGTTAAATTTTCAATTTATTCATATTATGGTTTATACATTTTGGATATTGTATTAACATTTGATAACTATCTCATTTTTAATTGATATATGAATATATAGAGAATTGGTTTTTATCCATTTATATATTATAAGATTCATTATATGTTTATTTTAGTGCTTCATGCATGAGAAATTCATTTGTAATACTCATAGTTTGGGGGAAAAGATGAGATGGTGAAGTAATCTGATTATAGGATTAAATTATATTTTTAAAATGGTTTTAAGAGAAAATTACTTAACTTTTTTCACACAAGACACTTTTTACTCTCTTACAATTTTTATACATTTTCTAGACTAATTATGGTAGTTCCAATGAGATTTTTATTAAACTCATTTAATTTGATTTGATAAATCAATCTTTGATGAAAAAATGGTTATTGTTATTTTAAAAATTATTAGATTTTAATATTTTTCCAATAATACGGTACTTGGAAATTAATGTTTAATGTCTAATTGGGGAGTGAACCAAACTTCTTAAGGGTGTTTTCCATTATTTACAGGTTGGTACATTCTAGCCTTCTAAATCATTTTTTAATTAAAATGGGATTGATAGTGTATAAGTAACTCTTAATGGTTGTAAATGTTAATAATTTAATAGGATTATCCAAAGAGATTATTTAAATTAACAAGTTAGTTTATCCAATCTATAAGAGTGATTATATGGGTGATATGATGTTTCTATTCCATGATACCAACACATTTTATAAATTCTTTATATGCATTTTAAATAGTTCCTCTAATCACGATTGGTATCACATGGCTCATGAATATTAGTTATTTTTACTTTTTCCGATTTTAAAACTTTATAATTTTTCATATGTTTATTGGTCTAGGTTCTGATTGGTATTAATTATATTATGTTATTCTCTTAAACCTTTATTTTTTCATCATACCCTTATTCTCATATTATGATCACTAATTATATTCAATTTTTATTAAATATGTTTACACTCATTGATAATTTGAGTTCATACTTCATATATTTCATTTTACCCAGGTTATAAAGAATGATATTAAATGTTTTTTCATAAAAAGGGTTCATTTGAGAATAATTATAGGTTATATATTTAAGACTGATTATGAAATTAGATAAGTTGTGTATAGTATAAATAATTATCACCTAACGGAATGGGATAAAATTGGGTCACATTTATTGGTTTTATATGTTTTGAAGGGTTAAAATTGGGTCACATTTATTGGTTTCAAGTCCATAAAGGTAATGATTATGTTTTAGCTATATATTTTAAGGGTGGGGGTTCCCAGTTGTTATAGTTGGTATCATAAGTTGGTTTATAGAAAATTGGATATTATGATGTTCTTATTGAATGTTAAATTCTGAATATTGAACCATTCTGGGTTTATTTATTTTTGGTTGAGATTGTGTTAAAAGGCCTAGAAACCCCTTCTTAGGTTTTTATTAATGGGATTTTTGGTGATTATTGAGGTTTTGGGAGATGTTTTTTGGGTTGAGTAACATATAACCCTTTTGTATAATGTGAATCATTATTTTGAAAGAATCCAATTACATTTTTTGGATTTATATTGATAGATATGAAATAACCTTTAGGTAAAAGTAATATTTGATATGGAAATAATTAAGGAAATTTGGTGAATGGGATTATTTATTTTGGTAATGATGTATATTGAAACATTGATGTCATTATATAAATATTTGAGATAAATGATTTAATTATTCATATGATGGTTTATAAATTTGGATATTTTTTTACCATTTGTTAAGAATTTCAGTTTTGGTTGATAAATAAATATATGTGGGATAGGTTTTTATCCATTTATGGATTATGGAATTCATTAGATGTTGATTTTAGTGCTTCATGCATGAGAAATTCATTTTTAATTCTCATAGTTTGGTGAAAAATATGAGTTTGTGATATAATAAAATTATAGGATGAAATTATACTTTTAATATGAGTGTATTTCCTTATATTATAAGTTAATATGTTAAAAAACTCTTAATCTCTCGAAAAAGGATTCTGAAACAAGAAATTTATCCTATTAAATTCATTTATAGTACATCCATGGTCTTTTCACAACTCATAGATTTATGAATTTTTTGTCACTAACATTATCCTTCTCAATCAGTTTATTGTGATTGATGATCTGTGTTACTCTTTTTAATTAAATGGAAAAAAATTTCCTTCTATATCCATATTTTCACATCATAACATTGTTATATTATTTGTAAATATATTCATATTTTATTATCGATGAACTTTGTATTTCTCATTAATTATTTCCAAATGATGTTTGATTAACCCTTTGTACATTATGGCGTATTTTAAAATTTTAAACTCATGAATAAAGATCTTAAGATCATATTTCAAGGACATAATTTATTAATGGGGATAATGTAATATACTGATATTTTAAAATAACACTATGTATGATGTGTTTTACAACACACGACATCAAGCCTGAAAACCCTGAAATATTAATATTTGAATGTTGTAGTTATAACCTAATGATTAAATATATGAGTATGAATATGATTGTCTACATTATAGAAAATATATAAATTTATAACTAAATAAAAATATATTTATTAATTTGTAGGAAATAAAAACATTATTTTCAGTATTGTTTCCTTATTCATCAAAAATATGTTTTCATCAAAAATGGTTTTTATTGCTTATTGTGAGAAAATGATATAATAAATGTATTGAAATTTTATATATTTCATTTGACAAAAAATATATTATTTTTTAAATTTGAATATCAAGATTATCTTGTGACAGTCCAATTTTTTTTAAAGATCCACTTTTTTTGTAGGTGGGAACTATACAAAAACCTCCACAAACCACCCCCACAAACCCCACTTACAACATACAAAATTCAGAAGTCATACAAACATGAATTGTGCCTCGCCACAACGCCTTCCAAAAAACCCAAAAAATTCAAATTTCAAATTAATAGTCATCATCACCCATATCTAAAAATGATACGCATCTTCCTTGAGTCACACACCCATCATGAAAGCCAGCTTATCCGTCCTGAGATACAACACCAACGTCGTTAGCCAACCACCATCACCATCGCCACGTCAATATCCCACCATGGTCATCAACCTCTATGCCTCGTTACCGCCATCAAGATATCCAACATCCATCGCCTACACCAGAAACTGACATCACCTGAAACAAACACCTTTGATTCCAAAACAGGATATCATCACTATCATGAGGTTATCATCGTCTTCTAGAGAGGCTCTTCACCATTACTCCACCATAGTCAAACAGCACCTACGCCCACCAGAAAGTGAAACAATTAATGCACTGGGGATGAAACATCATCACCGCTATGCCATAGAAGAACTTCACCATCGAAGTCATCTACACCAACAATGAATAAAAAGACTAACAAAATAGACACCCAACATTGGAAAACCAAAAGTGGAACCAAAAAGCGGTTTTGGAAAAAAATTAGGGTGAAACACCAAAAGTGTATTTGGGAATGAAACCCTAGAGAAAAAACTAAATGAAAGGAAATCAGATAAAGAACCTTAATAAAAAAACTATAACATGAATAAGTAAACCGAGACGAATCACGAATGAGAGAAGGGGACTCAAACCCTAGGAATAAGGGCCAGCTCTGGAAACACCTGGAGACTTGATGTCCGCAAAAATGCAAGCCTAAAACCTTAGTGTCTCCCATGCTCCAAATCCTTCCTGGAGAGGACCTAAGGAAAGCAAGGTCAGATCTCAAAGAGGCGATTGAAGAGAAAACCGGAGAGTCGTCTGGGAGTCGAGTGAAAGGGAAAGGGAAACCGATAGAGAGAGAGAGAGATAGAGCCATCCGAGAGCCAAGCGAAAGGCGTGGAGAAACTGAGAAAGAGCACAGCCCAGAATAAGTGAGATAGAATATAGAATAGGATATGAGTGGCGTATAGGAATCGCCATCAGGGAATGCTAAAACCCTAGGAGACCATGAGGAATACTGATTTTTTTAAGACTATAATTTAAATTAATTTAAATTGAATATTTTTATTTTAATTTGATATAAGATTAACATATAGGTTATATTATTTTATATAATCTAATTCATTACATTTGAACCATATTTATAGATGATTTTGGTATAAGTTCATTCTTATGCTTAAAAGACATTTTCTCAAAAAATTATTTTTCATTAAGTTTCTCATTTTTTTATAATTAATTTCTAATACTTATAGAAATTTAATCTTGAAAAATATATCTAATATTTGGAACCATTATGTTAAAATTTTGTAATAAAATTCCCTTTTATTTTTTGTTGTTATGAATAATAACCATTAATTTCTTTTGTTGCCACGTAAATGGTAAATTGTGTAATTAAGGTTAAAAATAAATGTAATATCAATTAAAAAATAATAAAAATTTTATTTAGTCTATTTTTCTAGTGGGGAATTACTATCCACATAAAATATTATATTTTATATAATTTTTTTCTATTTCTTTCAGAAAAAAAAAGAATATTATTTTATCTAAATATAATGTTAAAAATGTCACTCTCTTGCTTTTAATGTCAATATTATTTTGTGATAGAGTTCAAAATAACTAATTTATTTGAAAAAAAAAATTGTTTTAAATAAAAATTATTTTATATAATTTAATTATATTTTTAATTTTTATTGTTAAAATAATTAAATTAAATTCTTAAGGAATGACAACATTGTGCTTGTGCATGTAATGGAAAAATCAAGTATATGATTTTAAAAACATTAAACATAATATAATTTGAATTAATTATTATGTTACAAGAAATTTTTATTCATTTATATAACATATTTTATATGTGTGAAATGATTATATTTTAAATCATCCATTATTTTTTATTCTACAAAGTCAATGTAAATGCATATTTCAAAAAATGGAATTAATAATAATTTATAATAAATAATGTTTAATAAATGATTTAAAATTACTTAAAATATTATCATTGGCCATGTGAAATGGAAATGGTTAAAATTTTCATCCATGGTCCATTAATGGTAGATTTTCCATTTTACATTATTTTAATGAATCCTTTTGTGAAAATAACCTAGATACCATTATAAGTGTCACAATACATAATTTGGGTTTAAAACCTATACTAATGCTGAAAACATAATATATACTTGTAAAATATTTATTACATGAGGAGATTTAGACCAACATTCTTATTACTTTATAATTATATTATTCTAGTGCAATTTTTCTAGATGATTAGTTTCTTTTAATTCGTTATTCTAACTAATTCCAAGTTAACCACTCTCATCATTTATAAAAGGGAACATGATCTCCACTTCTCCTCCCACATTATGACCTCCATAGTTTGGAAAATTCATGAAACATTATCCCTAAAATATCACAATCCATGTCCTTGGGGACTTATTTTGATTATAAAACAATCCTAGGATGGATTTAGGTATAAAACTAATGAGGTTGTCTAAAAAATAAGTATAGACCCTAACCAATAATTTTGAATTTATATATTGTTCTATATCCATGAAATATTAATAAATAATTATATAATAATAACACTGGCATATTCAATAAATTAATATGATTTTATGTGAGTTTAATAACCTATGTATATCTCCTCTTCCATCAAATGGGTAATGAAAACATCATTCGTGTGTTTGGCGAACAACCGCCTCACAAACAGATGTAATTAATTTTCTATTGTTGACTCTCATGACTGATTATAGTAATGGATTAAATGTATATGTATGATATAAATGTAATAATTGTAATTTATAATGGATAATATATCATCTATTTTCTTACCATCCCATCCATTGAAAAAATGATAATGTCATTCATGTGTATGTGTGGATTACCACCTCTACAAAGAGATGTGATTATAATTTCATAACAACATCTCATGGATAATATATATAAGTTTATATAAAAGTGGATATGATATTTAATATATAATAATAATTCTAGGATTTATGTATAATACTTACCTTCATTCCATCATTTTCATTTAAAAATTGAAATGTTACTCTTACACATTTATGTCCAACCATATCCACGATCGAAACATAGTTCATTTTTTATAACTATCATTTATGGTTGGTTTTATTAATAAAATTTATATTAAAAAATAATAATTATTTCATAATTATTATTCAATATATGATTAAACAATTTCCTCTTTATCCTTGGAAAACATACTGAATTCATTTCAATGTAAGGAAACAATCATCCTCAAAATACCAGACGTCGACTAAGCCCATTATTTAATTAAATATTTCATTTAAAAAATGAAATAATTGGTTTAAGGATGAATTATTCTTCAGAGATTAAATAACTTGTAATTTTTTTAAATACATTATACTAAGGACATAAATGTAATGTTTAGACTTAAGATAAGGTATTTCTTATGATTTTTTATTCGATAAGGAATGTTTTATCATTGAACTCTTGATTTCATTTAGATGATGTATTTAATGCCCTATTAAATGTTATATATTTAATGTTCCATAAAAAATTTTATTTATGTTCCATTAAAAATTATTTTAAACAAAGCTATGTGATATGGATGTTAAGAAGAGGTAAGTAGTTTGTTAACTCAATTTCCATTAATTAATTCATAATACTTTTTAAATGAAGTTTTTATTATAGGATAATGTGTTATTTTTTCTCTAAATATTTTTATTATATATTTACACATGATTTATGTGGGTTTACATATGATCACATATTAACTTGATGCATTAATTATCACATTATATGTTATGATATCTAAAAGGGTTTTCTATGTTTTGATATCATTTTCCTATGACAATAATAATGTTTTACACCATGATTTAATTGTATGGTGAAAATACAGACTCATGAATGAATTTTAGAATATTAAATATTTTAATTAATGTTATTTATAGATCCTTATCATATTATTTCATTCAATTAATTTTTATTTTGAATGTTCCCAATATTGTAAAGGTTTTAGGTTAGAATCTCTTATCATTTGGGGATTGTTTTTTATTATGTATTTTTAAAGGGAAATCATGTGCAATTATTTTCTTTAAACACATATGTTTTAATATTCTCTAGATATGTATTTTTTTACCTGTTTAATTTCTATTATATCCCATAATGATTAACAAAAAATAAAGAATGTTATTTTTTTGTGATATTGGTTATGTATCTTCTTTTGAATTAAAAATATTACACTTTCATATAAATTTATTCTATAATTATTACATAAATTATCTTTCCTAGACATATATTATTCTAAAAAGTTATTTAACATGATCTTGAACCCCCTATAAAGTAATTAATAGAAAATTTCTTAAAATTTTCTACTTGTACCAGATTTGAAAATTTTTATAAAAGTTTGAATTGAATTTATATTTTTAAATATTTCTTCATGAATTTATTTCACTAACATAGTAACAATTCTTTGATTATACACATCATTTAAATGTTTCCAATGTTACTTGAAATGAAATTTATTTAGAAAATATTTTGTTTATTTGTGGGTTTTAATGTGATTTTCTATTTAGAATAGATGTTTGCCTCATAATTTTTTAATGGTATTATTTTCGTATATCTTGTCACCAGTAAAAAATAACATTAATCTTGATTACTTTCCACTACATATATGTTATAATGATACCATCCTTATATATTATATATATGGATTATTATTGTTTCAAAGATATTTTCATAGAACCCATTTCTCTTCCATGGTTAAATGATGCTATAAAAGGACAATGATTATGGTTATAATAAAATTTTAATTCTTTTAATTGTAGATATATTGATTTTGTACATATAAATTATTAATGATTGTGGGTTTGGATGGTGAACCAAAATCCATATTATACTTTTTTAGATTTTTTATGGGTGTTCCAATTATTATAGAACTTCTGGTTTGACGTATTTAGCTTTTTTTATGAATATATTTGTGTTTAAAGATCTTAGGGAGAGTTGGGAAGAGGTTTGGAGAGTTTGGAAGGGTTTTGAATAAGTTTAGAGGATTTTCAAACGGCGCATAGTTGGAGAATGGTTAGAAGAAACCATGAGGGTTCTCTAGGAAACCGTACAAGGGGAGACAGTGGGCTTCGCACGGCATGTGCACTATTTTCCAAACCATGCGAGGAAACTGTGCAGACCCCTTCCCTCAAGGAAGTGGTGTGTTCATGGTTAGTGAACGGTTTTCCAAGACATGTAGGCTAACCATGTGGCCACTTAAAATCGGGCTTTTTAATTCAGGATCCCTCAATGTTTTCTCTCATCAATCCAAATTTTCTCTCACTCGATCCTCACTCGCGATTTTCGATTCTCAAGGATCGTAGGGGCTCTCCCACTAACATTGGTAGTTATTTGAAGGGGTTTTAAGGTGGTTTGAGGGTGGTTTCTCCTAGGTAAGTTCCTCCTCATGGTTTATTCTTAGTTTTATATAGATCTACTCTTCTCCCATTCTTGTTTTTCTTGATCTACATTTTTTCCATGTAGATATAGAGTTGTGGTAGCCCAAAGTGATGATTTTAGGGATTTTTGATGATAGGGAAGAGGATATAGAACAGTTTCAGTTGTGCATTCACTAGGTTTGGGGTGCGGTTGTGTGTGGGTTGAATTCACTAGAACCCTAAAGGTAGGAGGCTTCTCTCCTGACTATGCTTGGCTAAAACATGTAGTTTTGGATAAAATTAAATTGTTTTTATTGAAATTAATTGTGATAATGAAGTGAATTTATAGTTATTTAAATGTTGATTTCAATAAATGGGATTTCTATTGTAGTGAATTGGCATGTGTTGGAAGGTGTTATGTTCTTATTGTGCTGCCTTGGTGATTTTTTCTTGTTTATTGATTGAGTGTTATGGATTTTTTTGGTTGTGTGGAAGTGGGAGGGAAGCCCCACTATAAAAGGTGATGGATAGTGGTCAGAAGAACCACCATTATGGAAGTGGGCGGGATGTCTTACTAAAAAATTTGATGGATAGTGGTCGGAAGAACCAATATGGTGGGTAGTGGTCAGGAAGTACCGCTCATTAGAAATGTGTTGAACGAGATGGGCGGGAGTCCCACCATAATGATTGTTTTTTTGTATGTTTATTTCAAAGATGTAATTTTTTTTATCCTTTTAAATGGTGAATTGGCTTATTTCATGGTTGTTTGGCTTTCCCTTGGGTTGCATGGTTTAGGTAATGGTGGCTTGGTAAGGGTGTGTTTGGATAATTGGTAATTGTAGAACTATTGAATGTTTTATATAAATTGTCTTATATAATGTGACAACTATTTCATCCTAGTGGAATGTTTAGGTAAGTCATTTGGAGAAAACCTAATAAGTATTTTTACTCACCCCCTGCATTGGAACATGGGTGTTTTTTCAAAAGTTATTTTCCAGGACACGGGTAAGAGTAAGGAATCTGATTTTGTTAGTGGTTTGGCATGATGCCCTGGTGATGTTTTGGTTCTTGGAGCATGGAGCTTGGTGTAGAGCTATGGGTGGTGTCCTAGTTTTTTGGGGTCTTTTTATAGTCTTCTTCTTAGTACTCTAATTTTGGCTTGGTTGTATTTGGAATGTGGGATTGTTATTAAATAGTTTGGTTTCCTTTTTGGTAATGTTTGAGTTTGGTTGTTTTGTTGACATGCATAATGTTGTTTGTTGATAGAGGATTTTTTGTTTTCTTGGTTTTTTCTCAAGGGAAAATCATTCCCCATTTTAATCTCAAAGCCCTCGGTATTTAATTCCATCCTTCGGTGCCTTGGGAACACCATTTAAGGTCAAAGAGCATTCATCTGCCCTCTCAAGGCAATGAGATTGGGTGGGATGTTACCAGTGGTATCATTTTGTTTGTTCCTTGAATTTCAACTGAGAATAGTTTTTGGGTCCTTTGTTATTGATTGTTGGTCTTGGTGTTGACATTCCTTCTTGGTTTATTCCTTTAGTCAGGATGGTATTAATGCATAGGATTGTTGGAACATGGAATGTACAGCCTAAAAGGACGTAGCTAACCCTTTAATTCTAAACTCAGGTTACCAGGGAGTTGGGTACATAAGTATTTGGAGACACATTAGGGATTGGATATCTCATTTTCATGGGTGTATCCAATGATATGGGCATGCCATATATGGTAGAAATGACTTACCACAAGGATGCATATTTCATTGGGGTATACTGATTTATGGTGTCGTATGAATGTATAGATTTTGGAAATTTCTATATTCGGTTTAAAATTTTAAGGGTTTGATCATGGAAATTCATTGTATTATGAAAATTGGTAGATTTTTAAAACATGGGGGAATTTTTTTCAAAAATGGTTCAATTTGAGAAATGTGAAATTGTGAAAAGCCTGGTTGTGATAGTTTTTACGTAATTCACATTTAAATGTTTTGCCTTCAGTTTCTAAGGAGTTATACATATAGTGATTATTATGTGGATATAGATGTATCCAAGTAGGCATCGTAGAGACAAATCAGATGAAGCTACTGGAAATGTGGTTGCACCTGAGCCCCGGGTATACCAGTAGTTGGCCTAAAGCACCATTCAGGATTTTCAAATAGTTTAGTCCGGACTGCAACTAGATACACCAGTTATTATATCTATCACTGTCAAAAATCAAAGTAATGGAAGTGTGATTGACCTCAAGAGAGGAGGTGTAAACCCTAACACTAATATAAAAAGAAATGTGGAATCATTTTCTCATTGACATGGAGAACATCAGAATCATACCACAATATTGTTAAAACATCTTCTAAGACCCAAGTGTAAGTTGTGATGTTTTCAGTGTGGCTCTATGAGTAGAATGAAGTGGGATTGTGAGGCACAACCTCAAAAATTTCATAACTACAAGAACATGGGGCATCATCAGTGGTATTTAAGTTATGCTGTAAGGTGGGGTGTTTGTGACACTCCTTAGTAAGGGATGTGTTAGTAAGATAACAAAGAACAGAGTATGGAAAGAATGCATCTCCTTGGAGCTAAGAATGTTATAGTGTATGATCAGTCGGGACCATCTAGAGTTCGACGTATGGTTATTTTAATATCCACGTTGATGTAAGAATTATTTGATATGGGTTCTTATCATTCTTTTATTTATTCTATCATCATAGATTTTTTTGGGTTTACTTTTGGAAATGATGACTTTTGTATGAAACATCAAACTCCACAGGGTCAAAGAGAGTGTCGAGCCTTCTTATGTTGAGGATTTTGTTTAGTTTTGGATGGCATCAAATTGATGTGATATTTCTCAGATCCTAAGATGGATTCCTATGATATAATCCTGGGAAAATATTGGTTGTAGATGATTAAGGCCCACATCGATTTCTATGTGCGAACTGTAAGTTTTTTAATGGATGATGGAATTTGAACTCAATTTAGAGGTGAGAAGAATGAAATACTATGTGAAATGTATTTGTTGGAGCCATCTATTTGAACGATCTCATATCAATTAGCAGCCTTATCATTGTAATCAATGAAAGTTGTTGGGCAGAGTGTTCTTCCGGAAGTTGTGGATCAGTTTATCAATGTATTTCCCAAATAATTCTTGGGGTTTCCACCTATGAGAGAAGTTTATTTTATGATTGATCTCCTTCCGGGGACTAATCCTATCTCACTTCTGTCTTATTTGAATGGAACCTGTAGAATTGTGGGAATTAAAGGTACTGTTGGAAGAGTTATAGAACAAAGTGTTAATATGGCCTAGTACATCTCCATAGGTATCACTAGTTTTTTTGTTAAAAAGAATGATGGAACCTTGCGGCTCTGTGTTGATTATCTTAGACTTAATCAGGTGACGATAAAGAACTGATACCCACTTCCACGCATTGATGATTTGTTTCACCAGTTGAGTAGAGCTGAGTGGTTTTCCAAGATTTACTAGAGGTTAGGGAATCACCAATTGTAGGTGGGGAATTAGGGTATTCCAAAAACAGATTTCAGAAGTAGATATGTCCATTATGAGTATATAGTTATGCCCTTTGGTCTAAAAAATGCACCATCAGTGTTTATGGAAATTATGAATTGGATGTTTGAGATAAATTTGGATTATTTGGTGGTGGTATTTGTGGATTATATTCTAGTATATTCAAGTACAAGGGTAGACCACGAGAAGTAATTGGAGATAGTTTTAGGGATCTTGAGGGATCACTGCTTGTATGCTAAATTTTCAAAGTCTGAAATTTTGATACAAGAGGTTAGTTTCCTTGGCCACGTTATTTCTGGGAGGGATGTTTTATATTATCCATAAAAGATTGAGGCTATTATCTCATGGAAACTTTTAATGAATGTTTTCGAGATGCAGATCTTCAATGGTCTAGCTGGGTATCACTACTAAAAATTCATCCTATAGCGAACGCCATTGGCGATCACTGAAGCTGGCCAAAATGATAGCCTACAGAAACTGCCATTGGCGGTCTCTGAAGCTGGCTGAAATGCCGGCCTACAACGACCGCCATTGGTGGTTGCTGTTGAGGTTAGCAGGCAACCTATAGGGACCGCCTGTGGCGGTCGCTAAACTGGAAATATTTTAAAAAAAAAATTCATTATATAGAATAAAAAAATAGCATATAAATCATAAAAAATGGGAAAAAAATTCAAACACCATAAATATCAAGATCATCATAAACAATAAATGATAGACGTGCTTCAATGATCCCCAGCCATCTAATTTAGAAACCTACAATAAGATACAAAGAAAACATCTAAACAAAACAAATGTAAATTTTACATATTAATTCAGTTATTATATACATATAATAAAATTAAATCTGACATCTCACGGGTTCTATAATAATTTCAAACTCCCAATTTAAAAAATGTTATCATTTTATGATTTTTTTTTCTTGTTTTGGAGTCTTTGCTTTAGTTTCTGAAATAGTTTTGTTGTCTAAAAATGAATCTTTTCCACACACACCGCACGTCCGATGGACATGCCTTCCCCTCCTACATGTCATGAATAGTATTCATGTTGCTTTCTTGTGGTTTCAGGTCTTTCGGATCATGTTTTCTCTAAATTCGACCAAGACATGTTGTTTTGGTCTTTTATGACTCTGGAAATGCATTTTTGGTCACCGCATTCAAATGACACCTCTGATTGATGTTCCTTCTACCCGACCATTTCAAAATTCATACCATGGTTGTTTTCATATGATTTCATGGAATT
This sequence comes from Viscum album, assembly GCA_963277665.1. NCBI lineage: Eukaryota > Viridiplantae > Streptophyta > Magnoliopsida > Santalales > Viscaceae > Viscum > Viscum album. The sequence continues at coordinate 1,953,058,329 of OY728127.1, read as the reverse complement.
CCGAGGTCATTTGAGTGGTTTTGACCACCCTATGCGCTATTTTAGAGAGCATCGAACTGCTTAAAACGACACATTCAGTCGCACTACGTGCACCGCATGTCCGATGGAAGTTCTGTCTCCTCTTACATGTCACGAATAATATTCCAATTTTTTTGTGTGGTTTCCGGTCATTCAGAGCATGATTGCTCTGAATTCGACCGTGACAAGAAGTTTTGGCCTTTTATGACTCCGTAAACGCTTTTCTTGTCACCGTGGTCAAACGAGACCTCCGATTGACGTGCTGTCTATTCGACCATTTCACAATTCACACCACAGTTGTTTTCATATGATTTCATGGAATTCTGAGGTCATTCGGGTGGTATTGACCACACAATGCACCCTTTTTGAGCGCATTGAACAGTTGAAAACGACACATTTGGTCGTACTGTGTGTACCGCACGTCCGATGGATGTTATTCATCCTTCTACATGTCATTAATAATATTAATATTGTTTTTGTCTGGTTTCAGGTCATTCGGGGCACGTTTTCTTTAAATTCGACCATCACACGTCGTTTTGGTCTTTTATGACTCTAGAAACGCGTTTCTGGTCACTGCGGTCAAATGACACCTCTGATGACATGTTTTCTACCCAACCATTTTACAATTCACACCATGGTTGTTTTTGTATGATTTCATGGCATTCTGAGGTCATTTAGGTGGTTTTGACCACCCAATACGCCCTTTTAGAGCACGTTGAACTGCTGAAAATGACACATTCGGTTTACTGCACACACTGCACGTCCAATTGATGTGTAGTCTCCTCCTACATGTCACGAATAATATTTCTATTGTTTCCGTGTGGTTTCATGTCATTTGGAGCACGTTTGACTTGAATTTGACAGTTGCACTCAATTTTGGACTTTTATGACTCCATAAACACATTTCTGGTCACCGCGGTCAAGAAACACCTCTGATTGGCATTTCGTCTACCTAAAAATTTCAAAATTCACTCCCTGGTTGTTCTCGTATGTTTTCATGGCATTTTGAGGTCGTTTGAGTGGTTTTGACCACCCAACACGCCCTTTTAGAGAGCGTCGGACTATTAAAAACAACACATTCGGTCGTACCGCACGCACCGCACATCCGATGGATGTTTTGTCTCCTCCTACATGTCACTAATAATATTACTATTGTTTTAGTGTGGTTTTAGGTCATTCGGAGCACGTTTACTCTGAATTTGACCGTGACAAGCTGTTTTGGTCTTTTGTGACTCCGGAAACGCATTTCTGGTCACTGTGGTCAAACAACACCCATGATTGATGTTCCATCTGTCCAAATATTTCATAATTCACAACATGGTTGTTGTTGAATGATTTTATGGCATTCTGAGGTCATTCGGGTGGTTTTGACCACCCAACGCACCCTTTTAGAGCGCTCTGAACTGTTGAAAATGACACATTCAGTCGTACCGTGCGCACTGCACATCCGATGGACGTTCCATCTCCTTATACATATCAAAAATAATATTCCTATTCTTTTCATGTGGTTTCAAGTCATTTGGGTCACATTTTCTCTGAATTTGACCAACACATTCCGTTTTGGTCTTTTATGACTCCGAAAACGTGTTTCCAGTCACCGCGGTCAAACAACACATCTGATTGATGTTCCGTCTACCCTAAAATTTCACAATACACACCACTATTTTTTTCATATAATTCATATAATTTGGAGGTCGTTCGGGTGGTTTTGACCACCCAACACGCCCTTTTACAGCGCGTCGAACTGTTGAAAATGACACATTCGGTTGTACCGTGCACACCGCACATCTGATGGATGTGTTGTCTCCTCTTACATGTCGCAAATAATATTCAAACTGTTTTCGTGTGTTTTTAGGTCATTAGGAGGATGATTTCTGTAAATTCGACCGTAACACACCGTTTTTGTCTTTTTGGACTCTGGAAATGCGTTTCCGATCACATCATTCAAACGGCACCTCCGATTGACGTTCTATATACCAAGAAATTTCACAATTCACGCCACAGTTGTTTTCGTATGATTTCATGGCATTATGAGGTTGTTCGAGTGGTTTTGACCACCCAACGCGCCATTTTAGAGCGCACCAAACTGCTGAAAACGATACATTCGGTCGTACCACACACACCTCATGTTCGATGGATGTGTCATCTTCTACTACATGTCATAAAAATATTCTTATTGATTTCTTGTGGTTTCAGGACATTCAGAGCATGATTACTCTGAATTCAACCGTGACACGCCGTCTTGGACTTTTATGACTCCAAAAATGAGTTTCCAGTTAATGTGGTCAAATGAAACCTACATTTTATGTTCTGTATGCCCGACCATTTTATAATTCGCTTCACGGTTGTTGTCTTATGATTTCATGACATTCCGAGGTTGTTCGGGTGGTTTTGACCACCCAACGCGCCTTTTTAGATCCTGCCAAACTACTGAAAATGACACATTCGATTGTATTGTGCACACCGCACTTCTAATGGACTTTTATTACTCTCCTAAATATCACAAATAATATTTCAATTGTTTTTATTTGGATTTAGATCATTCGGAGGATGTTTGCTCTGAATTCAACCATGACACGCCGTTTTGGTCTTTTATGACTCTAGAAATGTGTTTCTGGTCACCATGGTCAAACGACACCTCTGATTGACATTCTGTCTACCCAACCATTTCACAATTCACACCAAGGTTGTTTTTGTATGTTTTAATTTAATTTCGAGGTCGTTCGTGTGGTTTTGACCACCCAACGTGCCCTTTTAGATCACACTGAACTGCTAAAAACGACACATTCAGTCATACCGCACACACAGCATGTCCAATGGATGTGGCATCTCCTCCTAATTTTCAAAAATAATATTACTATTTTTTCTGTGTGGTTTCAGGTCATTCTAAGCACGTTTTCTCTGAATTCGACCGTCACACGTCGTTTTGGTCTTTTATGACTCCAGAAAAGCATTTATGGTCACTGTGGTCAAACGACACCTCTGATTGACATTCCATTTACCTGGAAATTTCACAATTCACACCACAATTTTTTTTTATTTAATGGCATTCTGAGTTCGTTCGGGTGGTTTTGACCACCCAATGCACCCTTTTAGAGCGCGTCGAACTGCTAAAAACGACACATTCGGTCATACCACGTGTATCGCACATCCGATGGACATGTTGGATTCTCTTACATGTCACGAATAATATTACATTTCTTTCTTGTGGTTTTAGATCTTTTGGAGCATGTTTGCTCTGAATTCATCCGTGACACGCTGTTTTGGTCTTTTATGACTCCGGAAACGTGTTTTCGGTCACCGCGGTCAAACGACACCTCAGATTGACATGTCGTCTACCCAAACATTTGAAAATTCAAACCGTGGTTGTTTTAGTATGATTTCATGGAATTATGATGTCATTCGGGTGGTTTTGACCACCCAACGCGTCCTTTTAGAGCGCGATGAACTGATGAAAATGACACATTCGGTCATACCGCGCGCACCTCACTTCTGATAGACGTGTCTTCTCCTATTACGTGTCACAAATAATATTCATATTATTTTCGTGTGGTTTCAGGTCATTCAGAACACATTTTCCCTTAAGGGGTTCATGGCATAATGACTAATTGGCCTAACGGCCAATTGGCCTATTGTATAGTTGTACAATCGGAATAATGGCATAATTTTCTAATGAACATTTGTTCTAACATCCAATTGAACAACTGGCCAAGCATCCAATTTCCCTACTGGTCTAATAGCCTAATGGACTTTTAGTCTATTGTATAGTTGCACAATTGGGGGGGGGTCCTGGGGTGCAGGTGCTGTCAGAGGGTGGGGGCTGTCCGGGGTGGGGTTGTCCGGGGTGGGGGGATGTCCAGGGTGGGGGTGCTGTCCAGGTGTGGGGGGTGTTATCCAGGGGTGGGGGGATGTCCGGGCATGCGGGGGGGGGGGGGGTGTTTGGGGTGGGCGGTTGTTCGGGGTGGGGGGTGCTGTCCGAGGGTGGGGGCTGTCTGGGGGTGGTTCGGGTTGTCCGAGGTGCGAGGGGGTGTCCGGGGGTCTGGGGGGGGTTGTCTGGGGGTTGGGCGTGTCCAGGGGTGCGGGGAGGGGGTTGTCTGGGGTGGGGGTGTTGTCCGAGGGTGGGGGTTGTCCAGGGGTGGGGAGGTTGTCCGACGGTGCGGTGGGGGATATCCGGGGGTGGGGGGCTCTCCGGGGGTGCAGGGGGTGTCTGGGGTGGTGGGGGGAGTTGTCCGGTGTGGGGGGGATGTCCATGGACTACAAATAGTGAACCTGATCTTAGTCATCAAAAACAATTTCATGGTTTATATTAGGAATCACAGGGTTTTTTCAAAACTATTACAGAACATGCAATTTAAAACATTAAATAATTAAATGAATAACAAATATCTAAATAATTAATCAGTTTCATGGTTACATCTCAATTCGTGCACACAAACATTGCATCAGGCCAAAACACACATGATACCCACAAATCACATAAAATCTCACTCAAAACCCAACCTAAACATCAATAAAAACCCCCACCAATAAAAACAGAAACACACCTCGTGAATATGATGCGTCATGCGTGGTCATGACTGCTACCTCCATCTGGTGGGCCAAGGGCCTACAACAAATAAACATTATGAATATTTTCATAACAAAAATAATATAAAATAAATAAATAAATAAAGTATAAACCTAAGTCGTATGATCCCCTACACCATCACCTGGACGCACATATTCCCGCAGTGCTCTAAACTCAGCGATCAATTATGCATTTACCTCTTCAGGTGAAGTTAATAAATAGAATAATTCCATTGAAATATTCTCTAGATGTTTGATTTGGAAGATCAATCCAACTCATATCCAAATAATATTTGTTTAACAAACATTTACACAATACTTATTACATTTTCATTTTTGAAATCAACTATAGTTAAAACAAATACTAATCAATTGTTTTTGAACCATTGATAAAATAATAATGTAAGTGAAATCCCATGTCATACTTGATTGTGCTATAGACCTAGAATGGAGGGGAACTGAAGGTCGTGTTGTGAGGGAGAGGAGAGGCAGCGAAGGGGAGCAGGAGCCAGAGGCGGTGCGGCGAGGAAGGGGACGGGCGGCGATGGTGGCGGGGAGCCAGAGGAGAGGATGTGGTGAGGTGGTGATGGTGTAGTGAGAGTGGGATGATGGGAGAGGGGACCAAGGATAGCGGGGAGCTGGAGTGGACGTGTGACAGTGGTGAGAGGATGAGTAGTGAACATACATGGAGGGAGGGGACAAGGCAGCGGTTGTGCGACAAGGGTGGGGACAGTGAGGGAGGGGACGGGTGGTGGTGGTGCGGTGAGGGAGGAGGACAAAGAGGGAGGGGACGGAGGCTGGCGGGGAGCCGGAGCGGAGGGCAGTGATGAGACAAGGGGACGGCCTGTGAGGGGGGGAGGTTGTCCTGGGTGGGGGGCTTTCCGGGGTGCATGGATGGCTGTTCGGGGTGCTGGTGGCTTGTCCAGGGTGCGGGGGCTGTCTGGGGTGCTGGGGGGCTGTTCGGGGTGGGGGTTGTCTGGGGTGAGCGGGGGGGAGGGATGAGGGGGTGGAGGGCCGAGGGAGGAGGGTGGGGGCCAGAGGGTGGAGGCCAGAGGATGGAGGGAAGAGGGGTCTGAGACCGGAGGGGGTGGAGGCCGGAGGCCGGAGGCCGAAGGGTCGAGGGAGGAGTCCGGAGGGCGGAGGCTAGAGGGCGGAGTGACGTCGGAGGGGATGGAGTGCATGGAGGAGGATGGCTGGAGGGTGGAGGGTGGCTGGAGAGTGGGAGGAGACAGAGGGAAGAGGGTGGATGGCGGGAAGAGGGTGGAGGCCGATTAGGTCGGAGGGTGGAGGGTGGTGAGGGCGGCGAGTAGTGGAGGGTGGTTAGGGCGTGCGATGACAGGGGAGGGCTGAGGGAGGCGACAGGGTAGGGTGCACTACAAGTTTGAGGGCGAGGGATGAGGGCTCTCAAGGGGCGGGGGTGGGGGCGCTGAAGCCCCACTTTTTTGGAAATGCTCAGCGACCGCCAGAGGCGGTCGCCCGTGTCATGGGGCTTCAAAGACCAATATTTTAGTGGTTTATTATCAATGTTTAGTTGGTGATTCCTCAAAATTGTCTTTTTCGATGATATCATTGACCAAGAATATTATACCAATTCAATGGGATGAGGAATGTTAGAAATTCTTTGAAGAGTTCGAGGGTCACCTTACCTTCGCACCAATCTTGGTTCTTCCATAGCTAGGGAAAGGGTACGTGGTGTATTGTGATGCATTGATATCTGTGTTGGGGTGTGTTCTCGTGTATGGGGATCATGTGGTTGTGTATGGCTCTTTCCGGTTGAGGTTTCATGAGAAGAAAAACCCAACACATGATTTAGAGTGGGAATAAATGGTTCATGCTTTAAAAATGTGTCATTGTTATCTCTTTGGTGAGAAATTATAGTGTTTACCAATCAGAAGATCTTAAAGCATATATTATCACAAATATCTATGAAATGACGTAAAGGAGATAAATGTAATACCTCCAGATGTTTGATTTCAAATTAATTTACACAGTGGGTAAGGGAAATTTTTTGTAGATGCATTAAGTATAAAATCATATGCTCGGATACTGAAATAGGAATCAGAACAATGGTAGTTGATGTCAGTCATAGCCAACATGCAGTTGGAATGTGAGGTCCAGGGTGTTAGAGTGGTCTAATTTCTAGTTTTGTTGGTTCCAGACTTGGATGGTTTGGTTAAAGAGGCCGAGACATGTAATTCTAAATGTGTGGTGATGAGTTTGAATCTCAATGGTGGGGAGACCATTGAGAGCTGGGAAATACATGGAAAATTTAGTCGTGTGTTTTCGAAATCATATGTTGGTACCAGTGCCTTATCAAGAGTAAATTATCAGGGCTTATCAATATTCCAGGTGGGATATATATCCAGGGATTTAGAAGTTTTATAAGGCATTGAAAGTTTATTTTTGGTGGGATGGTATGAAAAGGGATGTGGCTGAGTTTGTTTCGACATGGATGACTTGTCAGCAAGCCATGGAATAGATACATCGGATAGAAAGCATGTTGCAGTCCTTACCTATCTCAATGTGGAAATTGGAGTAGATAGAAATGGATTTTGTGATAGGCCTTCTGAGAGAGGTTAGGAAACACAATTCCATTTGGGTGGTTTTCGATCAGCTCACAAAGTCAGACCATTTCATCCATATTTTTGAATCTCATTTGATTGTATCAAATAGAGATATGAGGTCACATATCATTTCTGTAAATCTGTCTCCATGAACGATGTATTTCATTTCCTGTCTCCAAATTTTATGCATTACTATATAAACACATATAACTAATATATATAATATTTATAACATGGTCTACATTATGGATATTATTAAATGATGATCTATATATTATGAACAAAAACAACTGGTCACAACATACTTGAAACACTAGGTAATTAACACTTGAAGTAGTGAAAATAGTGAATGATTTTTAACAAAAAGGAAATAAGATATTTTAATAAGATCATATATAATATTATAAAAAAATATGTTTAATTTATAGGTTTATAAAAATCTTAAAACCATTATACAGGAGGTGATAGAACATTCAATCAAAAAAGGAAGCTTACTAGAAAAGCTCAGTCAGAGGCAAGCGCCCGACCATTTATTAAGAAATGAAAAGTACATTAAACACAAAAAAGCACAATAAAAGACAATTACATATCATAAAATTCATACCCATCACCAAATCCATGATAGATGACTTCCTCCACATTAGTCGATTCATATTCTAAGCATTAGAATTGTTTTAGGAACATAGCATACTTCCTTCTGAGAATTAATTTATCTATTAATATAAACTCCTTAGAAGATTTTTTGATAGAGGACCTAGTTTAAATCGACTTTGGTAAAGCAGAATAATCCATCCTTGTCCTTATTTTTGCTAGGAGAGGCTCCTCATTTTGAGACTTTTTCATCCCATCCTTAAAAATATCACTATAGGAAGGTCTGACCATAGCACAAAGATTTTCCTCTTCACTCTCCAAGACATCCCCCTATTTTCCATGAATTAGAATAGCTTGGAGAGAATCAATCACATTCTGGTCCAACTCATATCGTCCATTAGAGTCAATAATAGCCAAAAACTATGGAAGCTCCACAAAATCAGGACCAACATCCACCTCCTTCCTCATTTTATCCTATATTACATGTTGTATGTTGTTACCATCCTTAATTTGAGAATAACCCTTCATATCATCATGTCCCAATTCTAGAAATCGATTACTAGTGTCAATTGTGATCTTAAAACCAGTAGAAGAATGCAGTTGCATATTAGGATCCTTAACAGCCAGAAAAAGAAGAATTTCAACATTGGATTTCCCATCTCAGGCTGAACACAAAGACAAATATCCCTCCTTATGCCCAGCATCCCCAGCTTTGACCAACCTAATATCTTCCCTACCTACAACACACTGAACAACACCATTTTCCCCATGATTCACTACATCCCTTGATGGACCATTCACTCACGATCTGTCTCCAAATCCATTACTAAGACCTGCTTCATCCAAGTCAACATGATTCACATCATCACTCATGATAAGATATCGCTTCAACCTGTCAAACACTGTAGTAATAGTCGGGTTAGAGGGTGCACATGCCTATTTTCCCAGAATAGAACAACCCAATCCAGTGGTGCCAGGCTTCTCAATATTAGATAGCATTTGTCCCTGCCCAGAGACCCCACCAGGCATATTCATAAGAGAAGACAACCTTTGCTTCTTGGCTCCATGAAGACATTTACTAGCCATATGACCCAAGAGACAAAAATTCGAGCAGTATTCAACCCAATCTTAAAAAAAAATATCTTGACTCTATTGGATCTCCTATCCAATAGAAATCGGAATCCAATCAACCGGTGGATTCGAAACATCCACCTCGACACACAATCGCATATTAATCAGGTGACTCACAGAAGAGGTGTGAGCATCAAAGAAGAGAAAATGACCCACCAGGTTCCCTAACAGACAAATTATTGATGAATTTTGAAAAGGAAAAGGAATATGAGGCAGGATTACCCATGTCTCTATAGAATGAGGGTACTGATTCATAAAAGAAAAAATTACCATTAATGAATGAAATATTTACATCCATTACATCTGCGATGAGATTTAGACCATAAATAGATTAATTCTTCCTCTGAGGAAAACCATATCATCAGGTGATGATTATCAATCATAAATACAACCACACAGTCTTTCAAAGACTTGTTTCTAAACACAAAATCATCAAAATCATCAAACGTAGGCCTTCAATGAATGAAGTGAGCCACCAAAGTCTAATCCAGGAAGCTCGAGGCCTCAAAGAACTCTGATAATGTAATCGAGATATGAGTCTCAATGATGATGATATAGAACTTTTATTCTTAGATAAATAAATAGGAACTCAAGAAGACAACTAGATTTAAAGAAGGGTTCAAACAAAGTTTGTGACACTAGTGGTGGTGGAGACAAATCATCCTCCCCTTCCCACCACCAGGAAGGGGGGGGGGGAATTCTTCATCGATCATCAACTTGTGTTCATCGCTGATATTTGTCACTACATCCTTTACCACCACATAGAAGATATATCTTATATTATGCAATATGAAATAGATTGGTTTTGACTCACAAAAATGGGAGCATGAGGTAAGGTATTTTCACCTCACCTTATATATATGTGATATAATTATCATATTTACCCCTTATATATTTTTTTGGTGTATATACTACCCATTTTAATATAATATACAATGAATTATTTTATCTTATTGGTATTTAAATTTAAAATTGTTGTTTTTTATTCCATGTGACTTATAATTTAAATAATACCAAGTAGTAGGTGATTTCATTTCAATTTACATTCCATTGAGACTTATTTGTTATTATGTACCAATTAACTTTAATACATTATATATATTTCCACATTTTGATTTAATATAATTGTTTACTCATATATTATGGTATTCTAATTTTTAGATTGAATTATCCCATCTATGTAATTTTCAATTAAAAATTTCTAAGTAATAATAGTTATCTTTGTAATCTCACATTCTTTTTTGATTGATAACTTTATCTTGAAGCAAGATCGTCCTGATGATAATTTTTATTGTAAAATACATTCCTCTTAAATATCCATATTCCTATGTGACAGATATTATTATTTCCGAAACCATATACCATTTTTAAATATGTTGTTTACTTTGATAGTTATTTGATTAAATGGGGAAGTGTTGATAAATATTTATTCTTTATATAATGTGAATATTTTATGATAAGGTTTGTTTTTTATTAATTAAGTTGATTATGTGATATATGAGAAGTGATTTGGACTAGAAATATGTGGGTTGGGGAACATTATAAATATACCACTCGATGCATCAATAATCTCATGGGACAAATTCATTTATAAAAACCCTTTACATTTATAACCAATATGTTTTAAACTATCTTTTCAAAGGTCTTCAAAGTAGAGTTATGGTTAGCCAAACTAAATCAGTTTGTACTAACTATGATTTAACCCATATTTTGAAAGGACTTGAGTGTAAAATTTTCATGTGCTTGGGTAACATGACATCCTATAATTAAGTATTTCCTTCATTCCAGTTATTTTTATCCATAGGATTTTCACTATGACAAAATCTATCGACGAATTTTATTATAAATTTATTGATTTAAATGGACTGTGTGTTCATTTATTTACCTTTACATATTGATTATTCTCTATCTTGTCTTTATTGTCATGTTATTTGAGTGGAAATTGTTTTCAATTATTTACCTTTCTATTTTGATTATGTTTATTGATTCAAGATCACTTCCTCAGTACTTAACCCTTACTGATCATTTTATCATGCCCTTATTTTGTTTCGTATCCCATGTTATGAAGATAAATTCTTGGAATGAGTTTGATGGAATAAATTTCTAATATTTTTTTATGTATTATACTTTATTTTATACTCCCAATGTAAAAATGGAATCAAATATGTAATATATTTTTCTAAAATAACTATACTACTTGGTTGTTCATTATTTTATTCCTTGAAATCATGATAATGTAATAAGGTAAGGCACCATCTCTAGGATTTTGGGTTTCAGGAAATATAATTATAGCTAAATAAACGATGTGATAATTTTAAGATTAAAAATTAATTTTTAAAAATTTATAATTTTTACACATTATTTTAAGATACAAAATTTTTTATATCTAAAATATATTGATCAAGTTAATTATATAATATCATAAAAAGGAAATTGTAATTGATATAAAATAAGAATAATAATACTAAATATTTGGAAATATCATTTACCAAAAAAATATTTTTCATTTTATTTAATGTTATTAAAAAGTAAAATTCTAAAACATTAGATTATTAATTTGTTGAAATTTACATCATTTATGAATTCTACATGTCAAAATTAGCTCATATTGATGTTTTTTTATTTTTCTAAAATAGTTTATTTTTATCAAAATCATAAAAACATAGTTTTCAATAATACCATAGTGTTTATGACCAAATTATTATATATGTATGATAAAAAATGAGGACAAGAAATTATTTAAGTTGTTAAATAATTCATTTAAAATAAAAGTTTTTATTTTGGAAATCATGTTTTATATTTGAAAAACATATATAAATCATTATTATAATAAACTCTATTTTTCATCACTATCTTTAATTATATTTTCTCAAAGTGAAATTTATATTTGTATTGATAAGAATGATATGTAAATCATATCTTTTATTAAAAAATATGTTAATTTCATTTCAAATAAAAATATTCAATTTTTTTCCTAAACCAAATTTTATTGCTAAAAAATATAATTTCATTCTAAAATTGGTATTTATATGTTAGGTGTGCTATAATTAAAATTATGTTTTCTAAATAATATGTATTATACATGTTAAATTGGATTTAAATTTTAGAATCATTATTTTTAAATTATTTAATGAGTTGAATCATGATTATTAAGTATAAAAAATAAGTTACTAAGGTATAAATGAACTACCATGGTAGGAAAATTGTATGTGTAAAATATAAGGTTAAAATTCATATAAATAATAAAAATAAGACTCCAAATGAATTTTTGTGGTGTTTTTAGATCAAAAATATTCATCTATATGTTACTGGAAAGTGTGGGTCTATTATTACACACATTCTACAAGAAAAACAAACCATCATTGATATGTTATTATCTACTTTTTATTCAATAGTACATGTGTAACATGCTATAACATTATATTAAGATGTTATATTTAAAAAATATAATCCCCTATAATTATTAAACCAACCTTTATCAAACCCATAAAAGACACTATAAAATTATAATACCTCTTCATAATATTATGATATAACATCACCTACATCCTTCTATGACCACTAGCCTTTGGTCATAAAAACCGGCCTAATTCAAACCCAAAAAATATATCCCGGAAGGAAAATATCATATTCTCAACATGAGTATTAATCATTCCATAACTTCATTTAATTTCTATACATAACATAAAAATATTATTTTACCCTTTTTGTTAAATTAAATAAGTATTATTATAATACAAAATCTTATTATTTTTGGGAAATAGTCAACAATAACTTTTCACATTTTCCCTTATAATAAAAAAATAAATCATTTGTATGTACCTGTGCAATACAACCTTTATGATGAGATGTGTTTTTCTTTCATTCACAACCTTAAATGAATTTATTAAAAGTAGTATTTAATAAAAATATTATATTTATAAAATTTTTATTATTCTTAAAAGATAATCAAACCAGTAACATCTTTCCATTCTATGAAAAATGAAGGTTTCGCCTATGTGTACATTTAGACAACCACCATCATGAAGCAATGTGTTTAGTTTGTCATCACCTAACTAAATGAATGGTTATATAATTTATTTTGTGAAAATATATGATATTAGGTATTAATTTATTTTGATAACATAACTTTTAATGGATAATGAAAAAATAAATTATAGTTAAAATGTAATCAATTGATATCATGAAATTATCTAAAAATGATCTTATCATGGATTTATTTCTCAAACACCCTGGACAATGTTTCCAAAAAATTAACATTGCGATTCATAAATAAAATAAGTAAACTGATTATATTGTCTTTAATAGTTTTAGAATGATGAATATTTTATAAATTAATGGTTTGGAAATACTTCATTATAGAATATTTATAAAATAATAAAGATTATAAACAGATGAGGATAAAAATAAACATTAATAAGCAAGTGTAAAATGATAAATACTTATCTGAGTTATTATGGATATAGTATAACCATTTTTATTCCATAACCTTTTTTATTTAGACCGACTCGTCATGTCCCAATACCATTTTGACATGGTCTAACCCACTAATGACATGTAACCATTTCATCATGATCTGACCAACCTGTGTCCAATTATATTATATCCTGAGATATAAAATATTACTAAATTAATTAGCATGTAATAATGGATCCAACCAATACATAATATTAAAACATGAATTTTTTGGGCACCGGAACATGGAAACATTCATAATTTCATGATATCATAATTATCCCAAGTGAATGAAAATGTCTTTATGGTAATATCCTTGAAACATCATCAGAATCCATACATAAAAAAAGTTAGGTGCTATAATTAGATAATATACAAAATGAATTGTAATAATCATTAATATATGTTGGAATATATTAAAAAAACTATATAAAATAATTAGAAAGTTGATTTTAAAATAAGAAGTAATATACTTTCATTTTTTTAGTACTTATTTTCCATGTGAAAATTTCAAAAATAGGTGGAATAAAATTTATATTGGAAAATTTTGAAAACATTTAGGGGAAAATTCATAAATTAAAAAAAATTATGGTAGGAAAAGGCATCCATTTATAACATTTTATAAAAATTATTATTTGCACACTTTTGTATAGAAAGACCAAAAATGATACATTCCAAAAACATTTAGAAGATTTAATAGTAAACATTTTTAATGAAATTAAAATATAGTGATCAATTATTCTATGAAATTAATTATTTATATAGAGGAACAATCATTAAATAAAATAATTATTATATATATGTAAGGAATGAATTTTGACTCATAACGAATAGATATCGATGACTCCACTTGTGAGTACCCTTATCATTAAATTATCATTCCAAGGGAAGTGAAATGATAAAAATACATGTAAAAACCGTGAAATATATGGGAGAAAATATAATTTTGTGGGTGGTGGTATAATAAAAATTAATACATAATATCCTCAATATGAATTAATATAAAAAAATATTAAATTCAAAGTTTCATCGGAAAATAAAACCTTATAGTTATGGTAACAAATTAATCATAATACATAGAAATATATAGACTTATAAATATCATTAAATTCCTAATAAATATTATATAAAATTATGTGGTAATGTATAAAGTCCTCGTTATAAAAATATGTTGGTGAAATTGAAGCATATATCAATGAATGGAAATTAAGATGTGAAATAGTTACCTCATAATACAATTTGGTATAAAAGGTTATAAATAATGTTATAATAAATTTAAGTTTAATATAAATGTAATTGAGAAACTTATTTAATGATATTTTAATTAATAAAATTAATTTATTATTTACTTCTATCCACATATTAATTTTTCCTATTAAAATTAATATGTGATTGCTAACAGTTTTGTTCCACATTCATGCTTCTATTTCATCATTCTGATCCTTTATCATTTTTTTGTGGGTTCATGACTACTATAATTTTAATTATATGTTTATATATGTTTTATTTATATTTTTATATTCCCCTATAATTTCATGGAATATATGGTGATGGTTTACATGAAATTCTTAAAAAATATTTTCTATGATTACCAATTTAAAAGAATAATTCAATCAACTGCTAATTATAATTTTGTATATTAGGACCCCCATAATTATGATTAATTATTGTGTAAATTAATATTAAATATTATTATATGTTTTTATGTTTTTATAAATATACAATATATAAACATTATAATATCATTCTTCTTTGTGGTAAAATTGACTGAAACAAGAACAAGATATACTGACTGAGTGAATAATAACAATGTGTTTTATAGTAAAAATATTACTTTTCCATAATATTTATGATTTTAAAATCATTTTGTAAAATTTATAAATCATTTAATTAAATATTTTTAATAATATTATATATAAAAATTTGTAAGGAGAATATATTTCTTTTTTTTGGATACTGACTCTTCAAATGATGTATTTGGGACATGTTCTTCAAACCAGAGTTTCCAAAAAAGGTTTTGGTTAATTTAAGTTAGATAATATGAAAAATTATACTATAGAAATTATATATATTGTTTTGTAATGGTATGGGAAGAGGTGGTGTCCTTTTATATATGAGTGGGGAGGCATTTTTCTAAAAATAACTTATACTAATATAAAATGAATGTTATATTTATGTTATGTGGACCCAAAGTATATAATTAAAAAAAATTATATGAGGGGGACATAATAACATCATACAACCATTTAACGATATTTATTTGTGTTATTTTTTTACATTATCTATTAATTTAACCATTTTACAATATGTTAGATTTTACATTGATGAAAATGTTTCAAATAGATAACATATCATTATGCCAAAAAAGAAGATAGTTTTTAAAATAAAGTTAAATTAATTATTCTAGAAATTATAAAAAAAATATGTTCATTTTATAATAGTAATATATATTATTTCTAAAAAATAATTGTATAACAGATAAGATTTATTTTGTCTAAATATATTTATAATAAAACAAAATTTACACAAATGATTCTAAATAGTATTGATTTACATTATATTTATTGTATTATGATTTACTAATATTAGGCTATTATTAATTTACAAAAAATAGAAAATATAATTCAATCATATGAAAACATTTTCAATGGAAGGGAAAAACTAGTTTTTTAGAATAAAATATAATATGCATTCCAACAAATGAATCATATGTTTATATATTTTAAATATTATTTTAAAATTAAATATTTTACTACATAGATAAATAATTTTTCATGGAAAATGTTTCATAAATTTTAAATTCATTATTATATCATCATTATTTCTTGAATGAAATGATATTTGTAAAGACTATTTTTTTACAATTCAACCAAAAATATTCCGTCTAAGAAAAATAAAAAAAATCACCGTTACAAAATCATGACATAATTAATCCAAAAATAATAATCATTCAATGAAATTAATCTTCCAAAATATAGTTCTTTCAATATTAATTAAAAAAATTAAATATAATTAAAATTTGTTTTCATTTAAAAATTGACTTTTAATCAATATGTTTTCTTAATATTAATTAAAATAATTTAATAACTAAATTAGTGTTAATAAATTTGTAAGTAAATTGTGTGGTATATTTTGAATAATCTATTAAAATAATTCTTGATAAAAAAATATGAAATTCTTAAAAAATAGTTCATTGAAAAATATTTATTATTAACATTAAATGATTTTATTTATATCCCATTTTTATTAATTAATTGTCTTCTAAAAATTAAATTTTCTTCCATAATTTATTATTATCACAAGATAAATCAATCTTTCATAACACTACTAACAATATGTAAGGAATTTGTGTATAAGTTTCATTTTTAATAATGTGTTTTGAATAATTATTATCTTCTTTGTTTACATGATTTTTTATTATTAGTATAATTTTTATAATGATGTTTTACGTTGTATTATCATAATGTCATAATGTTAATATGTCATTTTAATAAAAAAAATAACAAATATAATTATAGTTCATTGATTCATGTTAATAAATATATTCACCATATCATCTATTTAAGTAAAAATGAATACTAAAATCTCATGTATCACATTCTATCCCCATTAAATAAACTGAATTGTTGAAATTTTATTTATCACTAAATAATTAAAATGGAAAAGGGTATCCCAATGTAATTAATGAATCAAGATATAATTTCTAAAAATATACAAACCTCACTATGTTATATATTTGTAAACTCATTTTTCCCATTATAATATCCATATCATGAATATTGTGTCTCCACTCCCACAATTTATTATAAAACACATCATGATTAAGTATTAATACTTTTTATTATATGTAATTTCAAAAGGTAGAACATATTCATCCTTTTTTAGATAAGTGATTATGGGATGATATGGAATAGGATATGTGAATTCTTTATATTATAAATTAAATGTGGATCAATGTAGAAAAATCCAGTGCACAGCCAAAATCACGTCATATTGAAAGAAAGAATGAGTTATAAGATATATGGGAAGCACATTCCCATATAAGATATACAGGAAGCATATTACCATATAACTAATTCACTATCTTGAGGTACATAAATAGTTATAACTATATAATAGTTTTATTATCTTTAGGGATATGAGTTTTATAATATTTATTATCAGCATTAACCATTATATTAGTACACATATTGGAATAATACCCCAATTCCATACAATATATTCATTTGAGGGTGGGTGGTACATTAGGATGATATTTCCATCCATCCAATTCAATAGTGTGCCTATTAATATCCCTGCAAAATTCATGTTCTTGATGAATATCTTTTTTATACATGAATAATCAACCTATTCATTGGGGACCGTTATCCAAAACTTCTACCGGAATTTTTGACATACTGGAAGATGATTTTTTATTCCTTCCAAGGTTTTATCATTTGAGATTCTTAAAATATCCATTTTTCTTTTATTCCCCCCAAAAACATAATAATAATAAGATTAACCTAATTATATTTTCATAATTTAATCACATATAATAGTCTCTTTATAACTACAAAATTATCTTTTATGTAATGTTTTCTAGAGACTTTGTTTTAATCAACTAACAATGTTATTGAATTTTTATTCCTGGATCATATTGAAACTAGAATTGTACCTTGAATGTATTATAATGTTTTATCAAAGGTAACAAAAGATTCAACCTACTTTCTCTTTATCTTAAGGAATTGTCTCTCTATCATAGTTTCAGGAGTTTATGGGATGCATTTATTAAAAACTACCATAAAATTCATCCAATTCCATGTTTTTAATTTCTTTATATTTCCTTGTGTTCGTGATTAAGGCTCATCGAAGATCTACCACACTTTCTAAATTATTAATCACTAAAGTATCCATTAAATGATCCAAGTCATAGAGAATTAAAATTATCATTTCTAATATACTGATTTATTTCTCTTTAATTATTGTATTGGAAGAACCACTAAACAGTGATGGTCCATGATGCTTGAAAGTCTCAGTATTGTGTTTTTCCATCACTGGTGTGTTTGTGAGATCAATACTGTATAAATTATTCAACATAATCATAGATATAATTTTCATAATGATATCACTTAATCAATTCTGCAATTTGGTTTCGTATTGGGATAGTTACTGATCTATCGATAAAACTAACTTTTAACTCAATTACTCCATGTTTCAATAGCTTACTAAATAAAAAAATGGATAGTATTAGTGTCAATAAGTAATAATAATAATATAATTTCATCTTATGATAATGAAATAAAACTATATTATTTATTTAATTATAATAACTTCATTTTATCCTATGTCATATGTGGTTCATCCTATGACAAATTTACTTTATCATAAGTTGTTTTAATTACTGCACACTTTTCCTTAATAACATAACCTCAAAAATAAGTAAACCCAAATTTTATATGAACATATATGTACTTAACCAATAGTCTCATATATAGTTATAAAATAAAAAGATAAATCATATGATTTACTTCCAAGTTATATGACATGTTCATAACACAGATATATATTATACATCATTTCCACAGTCTAAACTTTTCATCTTTCAAATTATCCCAATACCAAAATAAAATTTTTTATTGCCTTTGAAGATTATCTTTTTCAATGTCTTAATACACATTAGTTCTTCAACATGTCTAATAAATAGCTTACTCACATGCTACCCTTATAGAAATCATACTCAATAACTTTTTTCATCACCTTTGGAGTGAAATCATAAGGAAAGGTGATCCCTAATTCTATGTAATTTTAAAAATAATTTATAAAAATTGAATACAATAAGTGAGTATACAATTATATATATGAGCATGAGAACATTGTCAGGTTACTTGGTTATATAATTAGATATCTATACCCAAAAAAATATCATAAATCATTTTTCATGGTATAAAAATTTTATAATTGTAACATTTTGTCACTATTTTTCAAGCACTCCTTGACCTAAATTTTGATCTTTTTTGGTTTGGTCATTTTTAGAGGTTCTTCGGGTGAAATTTGGAAAATTTTGGAGGCTTTTTGTAATATTCATAGTTGGTGCACAATTTTCCCAAACCATGAAACTCTTAGTGAATATAATGAAACAATTTATATTGGGGTTTTTCATGTTTGGTGCATGTTTTGTAAAACCATACACCCTAGTATAGGGGTATATGTTTATGGAGAACAATTTTTCTAACCATGTTTCTAGGCCCAGCAGACCATGCACGCACGAATTTTGAATTCAAAAATAATTATTTTGAATTCCATAATCCCCCAGTTGTGTCCTAGATAAACTTTAACTCAAACTATCTAGAATTCCATGGTCTTCTAGTCTCTCAAGAAATAATTTTGGCTCCACAAAAAACTTTCCTTGGTGGATCAAATCATGGAGGATCTCGTTAGATCCCTCTTTCTTAAGTGATTCTGTCATGACCCATCCTCGAGACCCAAGCCATGACTACCCCAAGCCTGCCTCCCATAGGCCATGGGCTGGCGACTAGCACCAAAGGCGTAAATCTCTATAACTGGGAAGGCATTGCCTTTAAGAAACGTAACCACAGACACAACAAGATAACAAGAGGAAGAAAACACTAAGTAAAGAAATATAACAAGAGTGCTGAAAGTACAAAGGGGGCCAGAAATACATGCCCAATAGTAAAGTACAAGAAAAAGAAAAAACAACAGGAAGGTGTTAAGCTGGTCCTGGATCATCCTCCAGAGTCCCTACCTGAAGGGTTGGTACAGATGGCCACCTCATCTCTCTACGTTCGTCTGTCAGCTCCGAGTACCGTCTCGTCATGGATTCCACCTTCGAGTACCCTCTCGTCATCACGTCCACCTCCGGGTACCGTCTCGTCGTGAAGTCCACCTCCGGGTACAGTCTCGTTGTGAAGTCCACCTCCAGGTGCCATCTCGTCATCACGTCCACCTCCGGGTACTATCTAGCTCTACAAGCCTCATCCTCGATCAGCGATGTCTGTCATCTGCATCCAACACAACGAAGTGCTGGCATAGCCCATGCAGGGGTGAGTATACGCTACTCAGTAGGGACCCCGAGACCCCTAAAGGTCTCCTAGAATCCAAAAAGGATGATTCACAAAGGAAAGATACAATCACGAAGTAATAACCAAAACTACTTAGGTATATTCCCATACATATACCTAAGTTACCAATTCCAGTTCGGCTCCAACATCCGAGCCCAAGTTCGATCACGTCCACATAGGATTGTACAACCCAATCCACACAGGATAACACAACCCAATCCATATAGGGAGGCAAGTCAATCATATCGAAGATGATGATTGAAAGTAAAGACTCAACTCACATAGGTATAATTCTTCGTAAGGTGATAGAGATGATCAGATATAGCCACTGATTCATCTAATCTGGGACCCATGTAGGATACTAAACCAGCTAAGCTATCGGACCCACATAGGATACAGAACAGCTACTCTACCAGACCCACGTAGGATAGCAAGAACAGAGTCAGACACTTCCAGACCCACGTAGGATACAAGAACATTAGTCATTGCCGTCGAACCCACGGATAATTTCAGTACGGTCTTCATCGCTGCCGAACCCACATAGGATTTCAGTGAAGTCTTCCTCGTCGTTGAACCCATAGAGGATTTCAGTATGGTCTTCATCGCTGCCAAACCCACATAATATTTCAGTGCAGTCTTCATCATCGTCGAACCCACGGAGGATTTTAGTATGGTCTTCATCGCTGCCGAACCCACATCTGATTTCATTACGGTCTTCATCGCTACTGAACCCACATAGGATTTCAGTGCAGTCTTCATCGTCGTCGAACCCATGGAGGATTTCAGTATGGTCTTCATCGTTGCCGAACCCACATAGGATTTCAGTGCAGTCTTCATTGCCGTTGAACCCACGGAGGATTTCAGTACAGTCTTCATCGTTGTTGAACCCACATAGTATTTCAGTGTAGTCTTCATCGCCGTCGAACCCACGGAGGATTTCAGTACGGTCTTCATCGCTACCGAACCCACATAAAATTTTAGTGTAGTCTTCATCATCGTCAAACCCACGGAGGATTTCAGTATGGTCTTCATCGTTGTTGAACCCACATATGATTTCAGTGCAGTCTTCATCACCATCGAACCCACGGAGGATTTAAATACGGTCTTCATCGCTGCAGCCAGCTCTAGGGTTCCCGCACACAACATGCTCGATTCCGGGAGGGTCCGCTCCACAAGCCAAGGGGTTCGATACATCAACTGACACATAGTCCAGAGATGATGTATCTCAAATTTCCATCTCGACAATAGGAACTCCACTTGACAGACGACGCGTCAATCGGACACCCGGTCTGAGAGTTATTGGCTTTTTTGTTCCGGGGGCCTGGTTGGTTTTTAAGTCAAAACCAACCCGAACGCACTCCAACTGCGTCCAAACCTTGATCTTAGTAATCCAAAAGGTCCATCTCACTAAGCGAAAACCAAAAAAGCCGACGGCGCGTCAATCGAACGTCTGATGCTCAAGTTATAAGCATTTCCCCTCCGAGGGCCCGATTGGTTTCGTGTTCGAAACAACCCTGTCATACACAAAGTTCTTTGAAACCTTTAGTGTAATATACCGAAACGACCGTCTCGATCCAAGGATCGCATCGCAACTGACGGTGCATCGATCAGAGGTCTGTATCCCAAGATATGGCCAAAAGAACGAACCTATCCGGTTTTAGGGGGTTTTGGGCCCAGATCGAACCGGCCAGAGACCCCCCTGGGTCAGCCTAAACCGGGTCATTCCGACCCGGTTCCGGGTCCGGCCAATTAGGTCGCGGCTCGGCCCGGTCGGCGCATCCTAGCCCGGTCGGTGTGGCCCGACCCAGCCCGGCCTGGGTGGGCCGGTTGGCCTGGCGCGCTCGTGCAGACCGTGTGGCCAGCTCGGCCAGCGCCGAGCTGAGCGGAAAGGGGGGGCGGCTGCCCCCCTTGAATGAAACCGCGGCCCCACGTGGGGGACGCTGTAACTCCCTATACTTTTATGAGAAAGGTTTTTTTTTTATCAAAGGAATCTTTCACTACACACAACACTATCTTGGCTTGCTTTAAACGCAATCGCGGCCTTCCTCAATAGCTTGCGTCGTACGCAATACCGAGTTTCACTAAACAACGATATGCTATTAAAATATTATTAAAACTAGCCGTTATGAATATTAATAACCACTTTTTGAAATTTTTTAATTTTTATTTTTCAATATGGACTTCATTTTTGGATTCGAAATATCGAAATTAGCCTAGGGTGAAATTTTGGTATTTTTCTGAAAACAATCAATTTTTGATTAATAGTGAAACCACTAAGTGGTAGTTAAAAAAACTGAATTTTTCATAAAACTTAATTTTACCGATTTTGTGAGTGGAATTTCGAAAATCCGAGAGACACGGTTAATATCAAGGACTAAAATTTGGTTCAATGAGACGAAAATAATTTTTTGTGAATAGTATCTTTTTACTTTTTTACCACAGTTAAAAGTAAATAGGGTAATTAAGGGTAAAAGTGTTATTATTATTACACTAACACATGTCCTAATTCTATTAGATAAGTGTAATTCGACCAAAAACAACCTTAGGAATAAAATATGACCATTTAGGCCCACTTGGATTAGATTAAGACATTTATTATCAATTTATTTAAAGAAGGGTTAAAATAGTTAAAATCAAAGTTTAATAACTAAATAATTTTTAATATGGGTTTATACATAAGATAAATTAGACTATAAATATTTATTAGAAATAAAAAAAAATTCCTACATAATTTTATTTTATTTGTAATTTTTAGACATTAAATAATTTAATTTATTTATGACACAACGTTGATGCAGTAATTATCTTATTAATGAAATATTGACATAATAGATGTTTTAAATACCCAAATAAATGTAATTTGAGACTTTTTATGAATTACACTAATTTTCTAGGTTAATATGACATGTTATTATTGATTTAATTAACTTAGTTCGAAATAATCATTCTGATATGATTTTCACAAAAATCAATTACTAAATAGTGTCAAAATTGGCATAAAATAGTTTTTAAAATAAATATTATATTATTAATTGTTATTTTATTCCTAAAAATCTAAGGTTCGGCCAAATGACTTAGATAAGGTTATATATATTAATAATTAACAATTTTGGGTTCTTTTGGCTTGATATAGTAAGTTTATTAACCTTATAGTGAAAGCAAACAAGAAGACACGGTAAAAGTTAAATTATCTAACTTAAAGTTAAATCTAAATGATAAGGTTAAAATTGATACCTAAACGTGTCTAAATTATATTGGATGATATTATTTCGACCCATACCCACCTTATCTTCTAAATATATCAATTTGGAGCTATTAAATACCGAATTTGACTTTATAATAAAATAATATTTTTAGTTATTCCAAAGGTGCCCCTCTCCTCCCTTATAAAAGGGCACCTCCTCCCTCTCTTCATCACACCACTTTGAGCCTTCAAGCTCGGAAAAAAACTCTGCCAATTTCTTCTCTTCACTTCCCTAGAGACATCCTAGAGGTCCTGGTCTTCTTAAAAGACCAATTTTAGTGCCCTAAAAGGAGGCCTCAAAGAAGAGCTTCAAAGAAGAGGTAATGTCCATTACCGATTCTTCCATCTTTATTTCATCTTCCACTTATTCTTCTTTAGTTGTTTCATTATTAAGTAATAAAATAATTATCACTCATATACTTATATTTTATTATAAGTATGAAACAACCCTATTTCACCATCTATCCATCCTATGGAAAACGAAATCACCGCGCGTGCGTACGTACGGAATACCGTCTCCACGCTGTGGTGTAATCTATTTTCCACCACCACCTTACTTGGATGGGTATAATGGTGTAAATAATGACTATATATGATTATTTTAAAGTGATATAAATAGTATATATACACTCCAATACAATTCCACAATCATGGGAACGATATCATCGCTCATGCGTACATACGGAATACCGTCTCCACGATGTGATGCGACTCGTTCTACATGATCTTCATTGCATAATGATTATATAAATGAATTTAATGAATGAATATGATATATATTACACTAATACCATTCGGGAAATGAGTTATCTATAACCTAAAAAGAAAATTATGAATTTATTCGACAAAACACGCATAAGAACAAAAAGTAATAAACACCCGAATAACAAGTAGTAATGAAATATTACTAATGAGAAGCTAAGAATATGACCATATATGATATCATAAAAATATTTATGATTCTGGAATAAGTCAATAACATTATTTAAATCATTCTACAGGAGTTTTGGATACTTACGAAGCAAATTGGACCTAAGGTAAGGGAAAATATCGCAATCTCAATTTTTATCCGAGATTGTTTATACTTCAGAATTTACTGGGGAATATTTATCATCCACATCAATGTTTCATCAATATGTAATATTTATATCCTTCTACAATAGTTTATATCCAATTTTACCCTTCAGTGAGTTTTTATTGAAACATATGAAATGAATCTTTTTTCGTTTTTCATATGAGGTACTTTTTGAATTTTCCGACAAAAGTACGAGAAGAATGTTTTTTTAACTTATACGGCATGAATGGATTTTTATAATATTATTTCCAAGAAGCTTACTTTAAAAGTTTTCATGTTAATTTTTAATCAACTTCTTTTATTTTATAATTTTATGACATGTTAAGAAAGAAAAATGTTTTTGAAGTAGAAAGGATATTTTCCTCAAGAATGGAGTTCAAGTGTTTTATCAAAATTATTTTCCATCTAAGATAATATAGGGTTCTGTCTATATCCCTATTATTACATTGATTTGATTATTTTGTGACGGAATTATTTTTATTAATTCCTTTATCTTATATGAATTGTTTTACGATGTCATGTTGTTTAAGAATCCCATTTTTATTACATGGGATATGCACTGATTTATGATTTATGATTTTGTGGCACACATAAGAATGGTATCATTATGAGATGGGTGGGACCTAAATCTCCCTCCAATTCATTGGGTAAAGATTTTATATCTCATTAGATATACATGGATGGAACGGCAGGTTAAACCGGTTCAGTGAAACAGGATTGGAACGAGGAATGAACTCGGTTCATAAATGGACTTTGTCCACTAAGATAGTCTTGGCCATGAGTCTTGACTAATAAGAAATGATTCTCTATGATTATGTGTGTATTCCACAAAGTATCATGTTTTAAGTTATGATTATTGGGATTTCATTTCACTACTATGATTTATCCCATGTTATGAAATTATGCTCTCTTTTGCAGGTTAGGATTTCCAAAATGTTATGTACTTATTAATACGATGTGATTGATATTTATTGTGTTTCCCCTTACTGAGCATTTGAGCTCACCCTTTTGTATGTTTTCTTTCCCCAGGTTAGGAAGAAGGTTATTAAGTAACATATGCCAAAAGGGACTATAGATATGATGAAATAAATGGGAGACAGTGTAGACGCTTTATGAACCAGTTGTTTATGTTTCCCAGTTTCTAAAGACACTATACCTATACGGTCCTTTCCTGGTTTTGTTATATGTTGTAATAAGTGTGCTTCAATTCTGATGTAATAACATTGTACGTAATGTATGGGTCGTTATATTTGGTATTAGAGGGAGGTTATAGTCAACCTTTGGAAACTAGGATGTGAAAGAATTAGTAAGAACCCTAAGGATAAGTCAAAGCATAGAACACAATCTTAGTGTTTTAGAAATGGCCATGAATAACCTATGATAAGACCTTATGTGTGAAATTTTATTCTTGATTATGTGGTTTTCCTATTATAATTAGTGTTTCTCACACTATTCTTCTTGGTTTTAGTCAATGGCTGGAGCCCAAAGGAACCGTGTTAATGCGGAATGCGACGGGCAATGAAATGATTGTCCCGCTGAGCAACCAAACGTTATGGGAGCTGGAATGAAAAATCTTGTAGCCATGCTCACACAACATTCTCAAGCTATGAATCATGCAGGACTTCCAAACGAGCAAAAAAAGGAGCAACATTCTGTTGAATCCTTCATGAGGCAGCGTCCACCTTCAGTCAGCGGGTCTACTGATCCATTAATTGCTGAACAATGGATTAGTACTATTTAAAAGATATTTTTAGTTCTTCAATGTTCTGAACATGATAAAGTCATCTTAGCAGTTTATTTTTTGGAAGGTGATGCTGATCAATGGTGGAATCTTATCAAGAATACGAGCCAAAGAGATGAAATTGAGTCCATGCAATGGGACGAGTTCAAGATCTTATTTTTCAATAAGTACATCCCTCGTATTCTCCGAACAAAGAGGGAGAAAGAGTTTCTTGAACTAAATCAAAAGGATGATGAATCTGTTGGTACCTATGAAGAAAATTTTACAAGACTTGCAAGGTACGCTTCTAGTATTATTATCCAACCTGAGAGTAAGATCCATCAATTCTTTAGTGGCTTAAAACCAAGTCTACGAATGTCCTTACCCATAAGGGACTTCAATATCTATGATGAAATTGTTTGATGTGATCTCAAAGTTGAGATGGAGATTGGAGTAACCCATCAGTCATATGGGTTTGATAAGAGGAGGAAAATGAAATTCAAAGAAAAATCTAAAGAGCACACTAAAAATAAGATGAGCATTCCCTTATGCTCAAAGTGTGGAAAGAAACATGGAGGGAGTTGTCTTAAGGGGATAAGTAAATGTTTCAAATGTGGAAAGGAAGGTCATCGGGCATTTGAATTTTGCAATGATGGGAAGAAGATATCTAATGATGAAAACAAAGGAAGGGACACACAGAATGAGCCTACTACACTTCAATGTTTCAAGTTCAAGGAGATGGGACATTATGCCAATAAATTCCCTAATCCAAGGGTTGTTGATGATGATCGACATCAACAAAATCTTAAGGCTAAAGACAAAGGAAAGTCACATGCAATTTCTATCAGCGATGTGGATTATGATAACGATGTGGTGAAAGGTAAACATACCATCCACTCTAAAGTAGAAAATGTTTTATTTGATTCTGGATCCAACCACTCTTTTATTTATGAAGATTTTTCTAAGGGTATCACCGTATTACCTCAACAATTAGATGTTGAGTTAGCTGTGACAACACCTAATGGCACAACAGTCGCATCAAAAGTTTATAATTCTTCCCCGATTGATGTTTGTGGGAAAGTGCTTCCTGCAAATCTTGTGATCCTTCCTATAGTGGAATTTGATGTGATTCTTGGCATGGATTGGATTTCTTTATATGGAGATCATATCAATTTCCAGAGAAGGGAAGTCACATTTCATATTCCAGATCAATCTATGATCGTCTATCGATGCAAGGATGAACATAACCTTCCAGTGGAAATTTCTTCCATCTTATGGGTCTTGATTCCACTAAATGAGGTTTATTTATCTCAAATGGTTGGTGAGAAACTCACGATTAATAATATTCCCATTTTATGGGAGTTTGATGATTTCTTTCCATAGGAATTTCTGGGTCTTCCACCAAATCGTGAAGTTGAGTTTTCAATAGAACTCATACCAGGTGCTTTTCCTATTTCAAACAAACCTTATAGAATGGCCCCAATTGAGTTGCAGGAATTGAAGAAGAAACTCCAAGAGAATCTTGATAAGGGATAAATACGCCCTATTGTGTCACCTTGGGGAGCACCTGTTCTATTTGTTAAGAAGAAAGATGGATCAATGAGACTCTGCATTTATTATCGAGAACTTAACAAGATCACTATCAAGAAAAAATATCCTCTCCCATGCATTGATGACTTATTTGACCAACTACGCGGAGCTCAATACTTTTCCATGATTGATCTTCATTCAGGGTATCATCAATTAAGGGTCAAAGGGGAGGATATACCAAAGACAGTTTTCCGTACAAGGTATGGACACTATGAATTTATAGTGATGCCATTTGGTCTTACTAATGCCCCTGCTATCTTCATGGATCTGATGAATAGAGTCTTTAGAGACTATCTTGATCAATCTATGGTAGTCTTTATAGATGATATTCTTGTCTATTCAAAGAGCAAGGAAGAACATGAAAATCACTTGAGAATTATATTGAAGACCCTAAGAAAGGAGAAGCTTTATGCCAAATTTAACAAGTGTGAATTTTTGCTTCAAAAAGTTTCATTTTTGGGTCACATAATCTCAAAAGAGGGGATATCTGTGGATCCAGCAAAAATAGAGGTTATCGAAAGATGGTCAAGACCAACAACAGTAACTGAGATCCGAAGTTTTCTTGGTTTGGCTGGATATTATCGATGTTTTGTGAAAGATTTTTCACGATTATCTAATCCATTCACCAGGTTGACTCGAAAAAGAGTTAAGTTTGTTTGGACGAAGTAATGTGAAGACAATTTTAAGGAGTTGAAAAGAAGGTTATCCAGTGCACCTGTGCTCACACTGCCTTGTAGTGGAGAAAGTTTTGTGATCTACAGTGATGCATCCAAGAAGGGGTTGGGGTGTGTTCTTATGCAAAATGATATGGTGATAGCTTATGCCTCACGACAGTTGAAAATCCATGAGAAAAATTACCCAACACATGATTTGGAGTTAGCTGCGGTAATCTTTTCATTAAAGATTTGGAGGCATTATCTTTATGGAGAAAGGTGTGACATTTATACTAATCATAAAAGTTTAAAGTATATTTTCACACAAAATGAGCTGAATATGCGCCAAAGAAGATGGTAAGAGCTGATTAAGGATTACGACTGCTCAATTCATTACCACCCTGGGAAAGAAAACAAGGTGGAAGATGCATTAAGTCGATAAGACCATGCCAGTTTATCCATGATGAGGATCACAAAAGATCCAATATTTATGGATTTATAGAGGATAGATCATGGAATTATAATGGAAGGGGGGAAATAGTATCTTTCTCAAATGAATGTTCAACCATCTATACATGTGAAGATTAAAGAGGCGCAGAAAGAAGATGTATAGTTACAAAAGAAGGTGAGAAATATTCCTGAATTCAACCTTGATTGTGATGGGATAATAAAATTCAGGAATCGGGTTTGTGTTCCTCCCATCCCCGAATTAAAGGAGCTGCTGGATGAGGCTCATAGTTCTTCATTCTCTATTCGTCCTGGAAGTACGAAGATGTATAGGGAACTGAAAGAGTACTTCTGGTGGGATGGCATGAAAAGAGATGTTGCGAAATATGTCTCTCGATTCTTGGTTTGTCAGCAAGTTTAAGCTGAGAGACAGAAGTCTAAGGGGATGTTACAACCATTGCCCATACCCGAATGGAAATGGGAAAACATCACTATGGACTTTGTCACAGGACTTCATAAAAAATCCAAAGGCAATAATGATATCTAGGTCATAGTTGATCATCTTACAAAGTCTCCACACTTCATTGTTATTAGAGAGGATTTCTCTTTGGATCATCTTTCCAGGATATATGTAAAGGAAGTGGTAAGATTGCATGGAGTACCACTTTCTATTATATCCGATTGGGATCCGAGATTTACCTTGAAGTTCTGGTGAAGTCTTCAACATAATCTGGATACAGAGTTGAAATTTAGCATTTATTATCATCCTCAGACAGACGGTCAGTATGAGAGAACAATTCAAACTCTAGAAGATATGTTGAGAGCATGCTCTATGGATTTCAAAGGTGGTTGGGATCAACACCTACCTTTGGTGGAATTTTCTTATAATAATAGCTTTCAATCCAGTATTCAGATGGCTCCTTATGAAGCTCTCTAGGGAAAGAAATGCAGGGCTCCAACTTGCTGGGATGAAGTTGGGGAAAGAAAGCTATTAGGACCTGATCTTGTTGATGAGATGGCAGAAAAGGTCTAATCTATTCAACAACACATAAGAGCAGCTCAGAGTTGATAGAAAAGTTATGCTAACAACCGGAAAAAAGACCTAGTGTTTGAAGTGGGCGATAAAGTGTTCTTACGAATATATCCCTGGAAGAGGGTCATGAGATTTGGAAATTAGGGGAAGTTGAGCCCTAGATATATCGGTCCTTTTGAAATACTGGATCATGTTGGAAAGGTAGCTTACCGATTGGCGCTTCCACCAAATCTCTCTCAAGTTCACGATGTGTTCCATGTATCTCTCATGAGAAAGTACATACCTGATCCTTCACATGTACTCAGCTCAGAAGTTTTACCGCTGGAGCAAGATCTTTCTTATGAAGAACAGCCGGTAGAGATTCTGGATCGTAGCAAAAAAGCCCTACGAAACAAGACCACTCGATTGGTGAATGTTTTATGGAGGAACCACCAATTAGAAGAATCTATATAGGAGCTTGAGGATATGATGAGGGAGAGGTGTCCTCATCTTTTTGTTACAATGTGATGAATTTCTAGGGCGAAATTCATTTTAAGTGGGGTAGAATGTAACGCCCAAGACTTTTATGAGAAATATTTTGTTTTTATCAATGGAATCTTTCCTTACACAAAACACTAGATTGGCTTGCTTCACACGCAACCGCGGCCTTCCTCAATAGCTTGCGTCGTACGCAATACCGAGTGTCACTAAACAATGATATGCTATTAAAATATTATTAAAACTAGCCGTCATGAATAGTAATAACCACTTTTTGAAATTTTATAATTTTTATTTTTCAAAATGGACTTCATTTTTGGATTCAGAATATCGAAATTAGCCTAGGGTGAAATTTTGGTATTTTTCTGAAAACGTTCAATTTTTTATGAATAGTGAAACCACTAAGTGGTAGTTAAAAAAACTGAATTTTTCATAAAACTTAATTTTACCGCTTCTGTGAGTGGAATTTAGAAAATCCGAGAGACACGGTTAATATCAAGGACTAAAATGTGGTTCAATGAGACAAAAATAATTTTTGGTAAATAGTAACTTTTTACTTGTTTTTACCACGGTTAAAAGTAAATATGGTAAGTAAGGGTAAAAGTGTTATTATTATTACCCTAACACATGTACTAATTCTATTGGATAAGTTTAATTCGACCAAAAACAACCTTAGGAAAAAAATATGACCATTTAGGCCCACTTGGATTAGATTAGGACATTTATTATCAATTTATTTAAAGAAGGGTTAAAATATTTAAAATCAAAGTTTAATAACTAAATAATTTTTAATATGGGGTTATACATAATATAATTTCGACTATAAATATTAATTATAAAGATAAATAAATTTCCTACATAATGGTATTTTATTTGTAATTTTTAGACATTAAATAATTTAATTTATTTATGACACAATGATGATGCAGTAATTATCTTATTAATGAAATATTGACATAATTGATGTTATAAATACCCAAATAAATGTAATTTGAGACTTTTTATGAATTACACTAATTTTCTAGGTTAATATGACATGTTAGTATTGATTTAATTAACTTGGTTCGAACTAATCATTTTGTTATGATTTTCACAAAAATCAATTACTAAATAGTGTCAAAATTGACATAAAATAGTTTTTAAAAGAAATATTATATTATTAATTGTTATTTTATTCCTAGAAATCTAAGGTTCGGCCAAATTGCTTATATAAGGTTATATATATTAATAATAAACAACTTGGGGTTCTTTTGGCTTGATATAGTACGTTTATTAACCTTATAGTGTAAGAAAACAAGAAGACATGGTAAAAGTTAAATTATCTAACTTAAAGTTAAATCTAAATGATAAGGTTAAAATTGATACCTAAACTTGTCTAAATTCTACTTTATGAGATTATTTCGACCCATACCCGCCTTAGCTTCTAAATATATCAATTTGGAGCTATTAAAAACCTAATTTGACTTTATAATAAAATAATATTTTTAGTTATTCCAAAGGTTCCCCTCTCCTCCCTTATAAAAGGGCACCTCCTCCCTCTCTTCCTCACACCACTTTGAGCCTTCTAGTTCGGCCACCCCTACCAATTTCTTCTTTCCACTTCCCTAGAGACATCCTAGAGGTCCTTTTCTTCTTCAAAGACCAATTTTAGTGCCCTAAAAGGAGGCCTCAAAGAAGCGCTTCAAAGAAAAGGTAATGTATGTTACCGATTATTTCATCTTTATTTGTTCTTCCACTTCTTCTTCTTTAGTTGTATCATTATTAAGTAATAACGTCTGTATCAATCATATACTTATATGTTATTATAAGTATGAAAAAACCTTATTTCACCATTTAACCATCCTACGGAAAACGAAATCACCGCGCGTGTGTACGTAGGGAATACTGTCTCCACGCCGTGGTGTAATCTATTTTCCACCACCACCTTACTTGGATGGGTATAATGGTGTAAATAATGACTATATATGATTATTGTAAAGTGATATTGATTCTGAAATAGTATATATACACTCCAATACAATTCCACAATCATGGGAACGATATCATCGCTCGTGCGTACGTACGGAATACCGTCTCCACGAAGTGATGCGACTCGTTCTACATGATCTTCATTGAATAATGATTATATAAATTAATTGAATGAATTAATATGATATATATTACACTAATACCATTCTGGAAATGAGGTATCTATAACCGAAAAAATAACAATATGAATTTATTCGACAAAACACGCATAAGAAGAAAAAGTAATAAACACCCGAATAACAAGTAGTAATGAAATATTACTAATAAGAAGATAAGAATATGACCATATATGATATCATAAAAATTAGTATGATTATGTAATAAGTCAATAACATTATTTAAATCATTATACAAGTGTTTTGGACACTTACGAAGCAAATTGGACCTAAGGTAAGGGAAAATCTCCCAATCTCAATTTTTTTCAAAGATTGTTTATACTTCAGAATTTACTGGGGAATATTTATCATCCACATCCATGTTTCATCAATATGTAATATTTATATACTTCTAGAATATTTTTTATCCAATTTTACCCTTTGGTGAGTTTTTAGTAAAATATATGAAATGAATCTTTTGTCTTTTTTCGTACGAGGTACTTTTTGACTTTTCCGACAAAAGTATGAGAAGAATGTTTTTTTAACTTATATGGCATGAATTGATTTTTATAATTTTATTCCCAAGAATCTTACTTTACAAGTTTTCAAGTTTATTTTTAATCAAATTCATTTAGTTTATAATTTTATGACATGTTAAGAAAGGAAAATGTTTTTGAAGTAGAAAGGATATTTTCTTCAAGAATGGAGTTCAAGTGTTTTATCAAAATTATTTTCCATATAAGATAATATAGGGTTTTGTTTCTATCCCTATTATTACATTTATTTTATTATTTTGTGATGGAATTATTTTTATGAATTCCTTTATCTTATATTAATTTTTTTATGATGTCACGTTGTTTAAGAATCCCATTTTTATTACATGGGTTACACAATGATGTATGATTTATGATTTTGTGGCACACATAAGAATGGTATCATTATGAGATGGGTGGGACCTATATCTCCCTCCAATGCATTGGGTAAAGATTTTATATCTCATGAGATAGACATGGCTGGAACGGCAGGTTAAACCGGTTCAGTGAAACAGGACTAGAACGAGGAATGAACTCGGTTCAGAAATGGACTTTGTCTACTAAGATAGTCTTGGCCATGAGTCTTTACTAATAAGAAATAATTCTCTATGATTATGTGTGTATGCCACAAAGTTTCGTGTTTTAAGTTATGATTATTGGGATTTCATTTCACTACTATGATTTATCCCATGTTATGAAATTTTGATCTCTTTTTGCAGGTTAAGATTTCCAAAATTTTATGTTCTTTTGAATATGATGTGATTGATATTTATTTTGTTTACCCTTACTGAGAATTTGAGCTAACACTTTTGTATGGTTTCTTTCCCCAGGTCAGGAAGAAGGTTATTAAGTAATATATGCCAAAAGGGACTATAGATATGATGAAATAAATGGGAGACAGTGTAGACGCTTTATGAACCAGTTGTTTATGTTTCCAAGTTTCTAAAGACATTATACCTATACGGTCCTTTCCTGGTTTTGTTATATGTTGTAATAAGTGTGCTTCAATTCTGATGTAATAACAATGTATGTAAAGTATGGGTCTTTATAGTTGGTATTATAGGGAGGTTATAGTCAACCTTTGGAAACTAGGATGTGAAAGACTTAGTAAGAACCCTAAGGATAAGTCTAAGAATAGAACACAATCTTAGTGTTTTATAAATGGCCATGAATAACCTATGATAAGACCTTAAGTGTGAAATTTTATTCTTGATTATGTGGTTTTCCTATTATAATTAGTGTTTCTCACACTATTCTTCTTGGTTTTATTCAATGGCTGGAACCCGAAGGAACCGTGTTAATGCCGAATGCGACGGGCAATGCAATGATTGTCCCCCTGAGAAACCAAACGTTATGGGAGCTGAAATGCAAAATCTTGTATCCATGCTCACACAACTTTCTCAAGATATGAATCATGTAGGACTTCCAAATGAGCAAAGGAAGGAGCAACATTTTGTTGAATCCTTCATGAGGCAGCGTCCACCTTCATTCAGCGGGTCTACTGATCCATTAATTGCTGAACAATGGATTAGTACAACTGAAAAGATATTTTCAGTTATTCAATGTTCTGAACATGATAAAGTCATATTAGCAGTGTATCATTTGGAAGGTGATGCTGATCAATGGTGGAATCTTATCAAGAATACGAGGCAAATAGATGAAATTGAGTCGATGGAATGTGATGAGTTCAAGAACTTATTTTTCAACAAGTACATCCCTCGTATTCTCTGAATAAATATGGAGAAAGATTTTCTTGAACTAAATCAAAATGATGATGAATCTGTTGGTACCTATGAAGCAAATTTTACAAGACTTGCAAGGTACGCTTCTGGTATTATTATCCAACATGAGAGTAAGATCAATCGATTCTTTAGTGGCTTAAAACCAAGTCTTCAAAGGGCCTTAGCCATAATGGACTTCAATAGCTATGAGGAAATCGTTCGATGTGCTCTCAATGTTTAAGTGGAGATTGGAGTAACCCATCAGTCATATGGGTTTGATAAGAAGAGGAAAATGGAATTCAAAAGAAAATATAAAGAGCACACTGAAAAGAAGATGAGATTTCCCTTATGCTCAAAGTGTGGAAAGAAACATGGAGGGAGTTGTCTTAAAGGGACAAGTAAATGTTTCAAATGTGGAAAGGAAGGTCATCAAGAATTTGAATGCCGCAATGATGGGAAGAGAATGTCTAATGATGCAAACAAAGGTAGGGACACACAGAATGAACCTACTACACTTCAATGTTTCAAGTGCAAGGAGATGGGGCATTATGCCAATAAATTCCCTAATCTAAGTGTTGTTGATGATGATTGACATCAACAAAATCTTATGGCTAAAGAAAAAGGAAAGTCACATGCAATTTCTGTCAGCGATGTGGTGAAAGATAAACTTACCATCCACTCTAAAGTAGCAAATGTTTTATTTGATTCTGGATCCACCCACTCTTTTATTTCTGAGGATTTTTCTAAGGGTATCACTGTATTACCTCAACAATTAGATGTTGAGTTAGCTGTGACAACACTTAATGGCACAACAGTCGCATCAAAAGTTTATAATTCTTCCCCGATTGAATTTTGTGGGAATGTGCTTCCTGCAAATCTTGTGATCCATCCTATAGTGGAATTTAATGTGATTCTTGGCATGGATTGGCTTTCTTTATATGGAGCTCATATCAATTTCCAAAGAAGGGAAGTCGCATTTCATATTCCAGATCAATCTATGATCGTCTATCGATGCAAGGATGAACATAACCTTCTAGTGGAAATTTCTTCCATCTTATGGGTCTTGATTCCACTAAATGAGGGTTATTTATCTCAAATGGTTTGTGAGAAACTCACGATTAATAATATGCCACTTGTAAGGGAGTTTGATGATGTCTTTCTGGAGGAATTGTCGGGTCTTCCACCAAATCGTGAAGTTGATTTGTCAATAGAACTCGTACCGGGTGCTTTGCCTATTTCAAAGACACCTTATAGAATGGCCCCAATTGAGTTGCAGGAATTGAAGAAGAAACTCCAAGATAATCTTGATAGGGGATTCATACGCCCTAGTGTGTCACCGCGGGGAGCACCTGTTCTATTTGTTAAGTAGAAAGATGGATCAATGAGACTCTTCATTGATTATCGAGAACTTAAAAAGATCACTATCAAGAAAAAATATCCTCTCCCATGAATTGATGACTTATTTGATCAACTACGTGGTGCTCAAAACTTTTCCAAGATTGATCTTCATTCAGGGTATCATCAATTAAGGTTCAAAAGGGAGGATATACCAAAGACGGATTTTCGTACAAGGTATGGACACTATGAATTTATAGTGATGCCATTTGGTCTTACTAATGCCCCTGGTATCTTCATGGATCTGATGAATAGAGTCTTTAGAGACTCTCTTGATCAATTTGTGGTAGTCTTTATAGATGATATTCTTGTCTATCAAAAGAGCAAGGAAGAACATGAAAATCACTTGAGAATTATATTGAAGACCCTGAGAAAGGAGAAGCTTTATGCCAAATTTACCAAGTGTGAATTTTGGCTTCAAAAAGATTCATTTTTAGGTCACAAAATCTCAAAACAGGGGATATTTGTGAATCCAGCAAAAACAGAGGTTATCGAAAGATGGTCAAGACCAACAACAGTAACCGAGATCCGAAGTTTTCTTGGTTTGGCTGGATATTATCGACATTTTGTGAAAGATTTTTCACGATTATCTAATCCACTCACCAGGTTGACTCGAAAAGGAGTTAAGTTTGTTTGGACAGAGGAATTTGAAGAGAATTTCAAGGAGTTGAAAAGAAGTTTATCCAGTGCACCTGTGCTCACACTGCCTTGTAGTGGAGAAAGGTTTGTGATCTATAGTGATGCATCCAAGAAGGGGCTGGGGTGTGTTCTTATGAAAAATGATATTGTGATAGCTTATGCCTCACGACAGTTGAAATCCATGAGAAAAATTACCCAACACATGATTTGGAGTTAGTTTCGGTAATCTTTGCATTAAAGATTTGGAGGAATTATCTTTATGGAGAAAGGATTGACATTTATACTGATCATAAAAGTTTAAAGTATATTTTCACACAAAAGGAGCTGAATATGCGCCAAAGAAGATGGTTAGAGCTGATTAAGGATTACGACTGCTCAATTCATTACCACCCTGGGAAAGCAAACAAGTTGGTAGATGCATTAAGTCAACAAGGCCATACTAGTTTATCCATGATGAGGATCACAAAAGATACAATATTTATGGATTTACAAAGGATGGATCTTGGAATTATAATTGAAGGGGGGAAATCGTATCTTTCTCAAATGAATGTTCAACCATCTATACATGTGAAGATTAAAGAGGCGCAGAAAGAAGATGTAGAGTTACACAAGAAGGTGAGAAATATTCCTAAATTCAACCTTGATTGTGATGGGATAATAAAGTTCAGGAATCAGGTTTGTGTTCCTCCCATCCCCGAATTAAAGAAGGAGATGCTGGATGAGGCTCATAGTTCTTCATTATCTATTCATCCTGGAATCCATAAGATGTATAGGGACCTGAAATAGTACTTCTGGTGGGATGGCATGAAAAGAGATGTTGCTGAATATGTCTCTCGATGCTTGGTTTGTCAACAAGTTAATGCTGAGAGACAGAATTCTAAGGGGATGTTACAACCATTACCCATACCCGAATGGAAATGGGAAAACATCGCTATGGACTTTGTCACAGGACTTCCTAAAACATCCGAAGGCAATAATGCTATCTAGGTCATAGTTGATCGTCTTACAAAGTCTCCACACTTCATTGCTATTAGAGAGGATTTCTCTCTAGATCATCTTGACAGGATATATCTAATGGAAGTGGAAAGATTTCATGGAGTACCACTTTCTATTATATCTGATCAGGATCTGAGATTTACCTCGAAGTTCTGGTGAATTCTTCAGCATACTCTGGATACAGAGACGAGTTTCACCACTGCTTATCATCCTCAGACAGATGGTCGGTCTGAGAGAACAATTCAAACTCTAGAAGATATGTTGAGAGCTTGCTCTATGGATTTAAAAGGTGGTTGGGATCAACACCTACCTTTGGTGGAATTTTCTTATAATAATATCTTTCACTCCAGTATTCAAATGGATTCTTATGAAGCTCTCTATGGAAAGAAATGCAGGACTCCAACTTGCTGGGATGAAGTTGGGGAAAGAAAGCTATTAGGACCTGATCTTGGTTATGAGATGACAGAAAAGGTCTGATCTATTCAACAACACATAAGAGCAGCTCATAGTAGACAGAAAAGTTTTGCCGACAACCGAAGAAAAGACCTAGAGTTTGAAGTGGGTGATAAAGTGTTCTTACGAATATCTCCCTGGAATAGGGTCATGATATTTGGAAAGAAGGGGAAGTCGAGCCCTAGATATATCGGTCCATTCGAAATACTGGATCGTGTTGGAAAGTTAGATTACCGATTGGCGCTTCCAACGAATCTCTCTCAAGTTCACGATGTGTTCCATGTATCTCTCCTAAGAAAGTACATACCTGATCCTTAACATGTACTCAGCTCAGAAGTTGTACCGCTGGAGCAAGATCTTTCTTATGAAGAACAGCCAATAGAGATTCTGGATCATAGCGAAAAAGTCATATGAAACAAGACCACTCGATTGGTGAAAGTTTTATGGAGGAACCACCAATTAGAAGAAGCTACATGGGAGCTTGAGGATATAATGAGGGAGAGGTATCCTCATATTTTTGTTAGAAAGTGACGAATTTCGAGGGCGAAATTCATTTTAAGGGGGGTAGAATGTAACGCCAGAGACTTTTATGAGAAATATTTTGTTTTTATCAAAATAATATTTCACTACACAAAAAACTAGCTTGGCTTGCTTCACACGCAACCGCGACCTTCCTCAATAGCTTGCGTCGTACGCAATACCGAGTTTACTAAACAACGATATGCTATTAAAATATTATTAAAACTAGCCGTTATGAATACTAATAACCACTTTTTGAAATTTTATAATTTTTATTTATCAAAATGTACTTCATTTTTGGATTCGGAATATCGAAATTAGCCTCGGGTGAAATTTTGGTATTTTTCTGAAAACTTTCAATTTTTGATGAATAGTGAAACCACTAAGTGGTAGTTAAAAAAACTGAATTTTTCATAAAACTTAATTTTACCGCTTATGTGAGTGGAATTTCAAAAATCTGGGAGACACAGTTAATATCAAGGACTAAAATGTGGTTCAATGAGATGAAAATAATTTTTGGTGAATAGTGACTTTTTACTTTTTTTACCACGGTTAAAAGTAAATAGGGTAATTAAGGGTAAAAGTGTTATTATTATTACCCTAACACATGTCCTAATTCTATTGGATAAGTGTAATTCGACCAAAAATAACCTTAGGAATAACATATGACCATTTAGGCCCACTTGGATTAGATTAGGACATTTATTATCAATTTATTTAAAGAAGGGTTAAAATAGTTAAAACCAAAGTTTAATAACTAAATAATTTTTAATATGGGGTTATACATAAGATAAATTCGACTATAAATATTCATTAGAAATATAAAACAATTTCCTACATAATGGTATTTTATTTGTAATTTTTAGACATTAAATAATTTAATTTATTTATGACACAATGATGATGCAGTAATTATCTTATTAATGAAATATTGAAATAATTGATGTTATAAATACCCAAATAAATATAATTTGATACTTTTTATGAATTAAACTAATTTTATAGGTTAATATGACATGTTATTATTGATTTAATTAACTTGGTTAGAACTAATCATTCTGTTATGACTTTCACAACAATCAATTACTAAATAGTGTCAAAATTGACATAAAATAGTTTTTAAAACAAATATTATATTATTAATTGTTATTTTATTCGTAACAATCTAATGTTCGGCCAAATGACTTATATAAGGTTATATATATTAATAATAAACAACTTGGGGATCTTTTGGCTTGATATAGTAAGTTTATTAAACTTATAGTGTAAGAAAACAAGAAGACACAGTAAAAGTTAAATTATCTAACATAAAGTTAAATCTAAATTATAAGGTTAAAACTGATACCTAAACTTGTCTAAATTCTATTGTATGAGAGTATTTCGACCCATACCCACCTTATCTTCTAAATATATCAATTTGGAGCTATTAAAACCGAATTTTACTTTATAATAAAATAATATTTTTAGTTATTCCAAAGGTGCCCCTCTCCTCCCTTATAAAAGGGAACCTCCACCCACTCTTCCTCACACCACTTTGAGCCTTCAAGATCGGTCAAAGCCTGCCAAAAACTAAGGACAACTAAAAAGGATTTGAACCCTTCAAACATGAAAATTATAGGGGTTTATAAAGAGAGATAGGAATCCAAGTGAAAATATTATATTAAAGACTCTAATTGGTATATAAGTAGAAAGTACAAAATTTTGGGTTATCTCATTGGATTATGCCTAAAATGAGTTATTGGGAAGTTAATAGAACTATCATCTTGAAATGGTCTCATCTTTAATCCCCACATTACTCAAATACTCCCTTGATGGCTGAGTAGGGGTTCACTGAGGTGATACACCCCCTTTGACAATTGCAAGGCTCTTTATCTAGATTTTGGGTGCTAAAAAATTAGGGGAAATTATAACTCTACTGATGGGGCTGAACACATTAATTCCCCTAATAATATTATAGTTACTATAATGAATCATTAACATACTTGAAATATATCTTTACTATCAAAATTAATTAGTTGGAATTTTTAACATGTGATATGGGGGGTTTGATTCATAGCTTTAAATAATATGGATTCGTTATAGATTACCTCATACTCCTACAGTTGATAGGCTTGGTCTATACCAGTTAACCCATCCCCTATGAAATATAGAGTGGTTTGGCACACGAACAACAATATGCAACATTATCACATGTTCCACAAAGCTAGTATGAATTGACAGACATAAACCTATCTCTATTTCTTTAATGTCAGGATTGGACCTTAAGGTCAAAAACCAAGTGGGAATGGATCATAATCTTTTGTCACCATTGTTAACATGGAATAATAACACCTCATCAAGGGTCATGTATCCACTATAAAAGAATATAGTACCCCCCTAGGGCCATCCAGTTCCAAATAGTTTCTTCCTTCCTATAACCCCATTTTATTTGATGACTAAGAGGATATGGATGATGCCCCTCAAGAATTTGAATAGGGTATCTCATCCATTTTTTGAGTATTTCACTTAGGTTAACCTCAACACAGAATAAAATAAAAATCCATCACTGATTAGTGTATCCATGCCATTAAAGGAAGAAATATGGTATATGGATTTCCTGACCCAACACCCTGATAGGTTCTCCTAAAGATATTACAAGATATCAGGGATCATTCCTTAGGTTAATAATCATTTCCTTGGACTCCCATTGGGTTGGTATAGGTTCAAACAACCTAACATAAATATGAACCTCTCTCATGGTGTCATGGTAAATGATGAAGTTGAAAACATAATTAAGTCTTATTATTTAATAGAGTTCCAGCACTTCAAGTGGCTGCTAATCATTTTCCTAGTCAATAAGAAGAGTGAGAAGATTAGTGTTTCCATTAACCTATAATACCTCAAATACCATTTCCTGAAGGATGATTTCCCCCAATCGATGATATATATTCTCATCAATGAAATGTAAATTTTCCAAAAACTCTCCATTATGGATAGGTATTCCAGGTATAATCAGATCTAGATTACCCTAAGGATGATGAATCCAATGCCTTCTAAGAAACCTAGGGGATGTTTTTATTCTAGGAAATGACTTTTGTTTTGAAGAATTTTAGGGTCACTTATGAGTTTTCAATGAACTACATATTTGTACCACACTTAGATATGTTATTGGAATTCTAAGTTAATGATTATATGGTTAACTATCATTGACACAAGGAACATATACAATTCATTTATAAAGTGTTTGGATTCCTCCACTCCCATCAATTGATGATGAACCCTTTTAATATCACATTAGGGGTTACTTTTAGAAATATTATTGGCTTTATCATATGATACAGAGACAGAAACATCGACCTATTGAAAATCAAGGCTATCATCTAAATTTCTCATCCACACAACCTATGGCAGTTACAAGGCTTCCAATCCCACATAAAATATTTATTGTTAATATATAAATCAGGTTTAAACCCTTTTAGATAATTATGAAGAAAGGTGTCATTTAACTATTATATGAGGAATTCCAGAACTCCTTTCAGGATATTAAGTATCATCTTCTATAGACTCTGTTTATGAATCCATATTTCATAGAAAAGAATTTAATCCTATATGTGACCACTATAGAATAGCCTCTTGCCTCCCTCTTTGCATAAAAAAAGAGGTAAATGAATAGACCCTATATTATCTCAACCATATTTTCCCATACATAGGCAATAGGGACTCCTCCAATGGAAAGAGTTTCCATTCACTAGTCATTTTGGTAAAATATTTGAGGCATTAATTATAGTATCATGAGATATATATGGTTTTATATGTTAAAATAATAATGCACATCATCATCATCCCTGTAACACCCTGAGATTTTATGAAAAATATTCTTTTTAATTTCATTAATGTCTTGTGTTCTACGCTACACCAAAAGGAGCTTGCACAACACGCATCCTTGCCTTGCATTACATGCAATCGCGACCTTCCTCGATAGCATGTGTA
Organism: Viscum album; assembly: GCA_963277665.1. Classification (NCBI taxonomy): domain Eukaryota; kingdom Viridiplantae; phylum Streptophyta; class Magnoliopsida; order Santalales; family Viscaceae; genus Viscum; species Viscum album. The sequence continues at coordinate 1,953,015,359 of OY728127.1, read as the reverse complement.
CTACGCAATAACGAGTTTCACTAAACAACAATATGCTATGAAAATATTATTAAAACTAGCCGTTATGAATAGTAATATCCACTTTTTGAAATTTTTTAAATTTTATTTTTCAAAATGGACATCATTTTTGGATTCGAAATATCTAAATTAGCTTAGGGTGAAATTTTGGTACTTTTTAGATAACTTTTATTTTCTGATGAATAGTGAAAATTACTAAATTTTAATTAAAAACAACCTTTTTAATCGAAATAATTAACAGTGATAAATTATTAATTTGAGTGATTTTAAAGTATATTTAGAATATATTTTTACAATTTAATACAATGTTGGTCATTGGATATAATTTCACATTTAAACCAGACATAAACAAGTGTCAATCTTTTGATAGTTATTATCTCTTAAAAGCACGCTATTTGTTTTGACGACGGGAATTAATTTTTAAATTAATTAATGCAACTGATATGTTTTGAATTTGGTAAAATAGACATAATTTTTGAGTTGATAATATCAAATATAGCTTAGGCCTAATTTTTGGTATTTTTCTGGAAACTTTCATTTTTTGATGAATAGTGAAACCACTAAGTGGTAGTTAAAAAAATGAATTTTTCATAAAACGTAATTTTACCGCTTCTGTGAGTGGAATTTCAAAAATCCGAGAGACACGATTGATGTCAGTAAGTAAAATGTGGTTCAATGAGATGAAAATAATTTTTGGTGAATAGTAACTTTTTACTTTTTTTTTACCACGGTTAAAAGTAAATAGGGTAATTAAGGGTAAAAATGTTATTATTATTACCCTAAAACATGTCCTAATTATATTGGATAAGTGTAATTCGACCAAAAACAACCTTAGGAATAAAATATGACCATTTAGGCCCACTTGGATTAGATTAGGACATTTTTTATTAATTTATTTAAAGAAGGGTTAAAATAGTTAAAATCAAAGTTTATTAAGTATATCATTTTTAATATAGGGTTATACATAAGATACATTCGACTATAAATATTCATTAGAAATATAAAAAGATTTCCTAAATAATGGTATTTTATTTGTAATTTTTAGACAATTAATAATATAATTTATTTATGACACAAAGATGATGCAGTAATTATCTTATTAATGAAATATTGACATAATTGATGTTATAAATACCAAAATAAATGTAATTTGAGACTTTTTATGAATTCCACTAATTTTATAGGTTAATATGACCTGTTAGTATTTAGTTAATTAACTTTTTTCGAACTAATCATTCTGTTATAATTTTTACAAAAATCAATTACTAAATAGTGTCAAAATTGACATAAAATAGTTTTTAAAACAAATATTATATTATTAATTGTTATTGTATTCCTAAAAATCTAAGGTTCGTCCAAATGACTTAGATAAGGTTATATATATTAATAATAAACAAATTGGGGTTCTTTTGGCTTCTTATATTATGTTTATTAACCTTATAGTTTAAGAACACAAAAAGACACGATAAAAGTAAAATTATGTAACTTAAAGTTAAATATAAATGATAAGGTTATAATATTAACCTAAACTTGTCTAAATTCTATTGGATGAGATGATTTCGACCCCTCCCCACCTTATATTAGAAATAACTCAATTTGGAGCTATTTAAAACCGAATTTGGCTTTATAATAAAATAATATTTTTAGTTTTTCCAAAGGAGCTCCTCTCCTCCCTTATAAAAGGGCACCTCCTCCCCCTCTTCCTCACACCACTTTGAGCCTTCAAGCTCGGCCAAACCCTGAAAAATTCTCTTCTCCACTTCCCTAGAAAAATACTAGAGCTTCTGGTCTTCCTCAAAGACCAATTTTAGTGCCCTAAAAGGAGATCTCAAGGAAGCACTTCAAAGAAGAGGTAATGTCCGTTACCAATTCTTTCATCTTTATTTCTTCTTCCACTTCTTCTTCTTTAGTTGTTTCATTATTAAGTAATAACATAAGTATCACTCATATACTGATATGTTATTATAAGTATGAAACAACCCTATTTCACCATCTATCCATCCTACGGAAAAAGAAATCGCCGCGCGTGCGTACGTACGGAATACCGTCTCCACGCCGTGGTGTAATCGATTTTCCACCACCACCTTACTTGGATGGGTATAATGGTGAAAATAATGACTATATATGATTATTGTAAAATGATATTGATTCTGAAATAGTATATATACACTCCAATACAATTCCACAATCATGGGAACGATATCATCGCTCATGCGTACATACGGAATACCGTCTCCACGATGTGATGCGACTCGTTCTACATGATCTTTATTGCATAATGATTATATAAATTAATTTAATGAATTAATATGATATATATTACACTAATACCATTCTGTAAATGAGGTATCTATATCCTAAAAATAAAAATAAGAATTTATTCGACAAAACACGCATAAGAACAAAAAGTAATAAACACTCGAATAACAAGTAGTAATTAAATATTACTAATAAGAAGCTAAGAATATGACCATATATGATATCATAAAAATAATTATGATTCTATAATAAGTCAATAATAATATTTAAATCATTATACAGGAGGTTCGGACACTTATGAAGCAAATTGGACGTAAGGTAAGGGAAAATCTCACAATCTCAATTTTTATCCGAGATTGTTTATACTTCAGAATTTACTAGGGAATATTTATCATCCACATCCAATTTTCATCAATATGTAATATTTATATCCTTTTAAAATAGTTTATATCCAATTTTACCCTTCGGTGAGTTTTTAGTAAAAGATATGAAGTGAATCTTTTGTCGTTTTTCGTACGAGGTACTTTTTCACTTTTCTGAAAAAAGTAAGAGAAGAATGTTTTTTTTAACTTATACGGAATGAATGGATTTTTATAATATTATTTACAAGAAGCTTCCTTTAAAAGTTTTAGAGTTTATTTTTAATAAACTTCTTTTAGTTTAGAATTGTATGAAATGTTAATAAAGTAAAATGTTTTTGAAGTAGGAAGGATATTTTCCTCAAGAATGGAGTTCAAGTGTTTTATCAAAATTATTTTCCATCTAAGATAATATAGGGTTCTGTTTCTATGCATATTATTACATTGATTTGATTATTTTTTGATGGAATTGTTTTTATGAATTCATTTATCTTATATGATTTTTTTATGATGTCATGTTGTTTAAGAATCCCATTTTTATTACATGGGTTATGCAATGATGTATGATTTATGATTTTGTTGCACACATAAGAATGGTATCATTATGAGATGGGTGGGACCTATATCTCCCTCCAATTCATTTGGTAAAGATTTTATATCTCATGAGATAGACATGGCTAGAACGGCATGTTAAACCGGTTCAGTGAAACAGGACTGGAACGAGGAATGAACTCGGTTCAGAAATGGACTTTGTCCACTAAGATAGTCTTTTCCATGAGTCTTGACTAATAAGAAATGATTCTCTATGATTATGTGTGTATGACACAATGTTTCATGGTTTAAGTTATGATTATTGGGATTTCATTTCACTACTATGATTTATCCCATGTTATGAAATTTTGCTCTCTTTTGCAGGTTAAGATTTCCAAAATGTTATGTTCTAATGAATATGATGTGATTGATATTTCTTTTGTTTACCCTTACTGAGCATTTGAGCTCACCCTTTTGTATGTTTTATTTCCCCAGGTCAGGAAGAAGGTTATTAAGTAATATATGACAAAAGTGACTATAGATATGATGAAATAAATGGGAGATAGTGTATATGCTTTATGAACCAGTTGTTTATGTTTCCCGGTTTCTAAAGACATTATACCTATACAGTCCTTTCCTGGTTTTGTTATATGTTGTAATAAGAGTGCTTAAATTCTGATGTAATAACAATGTATGTAAAGTATGGGTCGTTATAGCCGCTCCCTTGCCAACGGATGCGGTGCTGGGCACCACGTCTCCCCCGGGTCTCGTGCGGTCGCGGGTCCCCGGTCGCCTGCCACCACGGTTTCACCCGCGGTGGTCCCTCCTGGCGGCGTGCCGGGTGCCACCGCCTCCTGGCGGCCGACCGGTGCCGGCCTCCGCCTCCGACCACCGGCGCCTCCATGTCGGCATGTCGTGCCGTCAGGGTCATCCGCGGACCAACTAACGCACTCCGGTGGTCTGTTTTGCCTGTCATCTTCGTAAGCGGTCCTCCCGGGACCAGCTCTTCACTGAAAATTTTCAAATCGTCTCTGCGGCCCGTTCTGACATCTCCGGTCGATCCTCACGTCAATAAACAAATTGCAGAGTCTTCGATTCGCCTTTGCAGCCCCGACTCCGACGACGGTTTTTTTTGGAATCAACGCCGCGACACGACGGCGCCGCGCTTCTTCACCGCATTCTTCTTGTTTCTGCGTGGTGCTATTTCACTACGCGCCTTTGTTCATGTCGCGACAAACACAACATAGAAGGTGGAGGAGAGTCGGTTGTGTTCGTGCAGTCTGACCTCCTCCTATTATAATTATGATAGGCGGCACAAGAATAAAACGGTGAATAGTAAGGAAAAATATTCATGAACGGGAAATTAACCCATACCTCAAGGTGTTGTTGAACGAAGGTTCGTCACAGGAAAAGAACGTCGCAGAAGAAGGCGTCGCGGAAGGAGGCTCCGTAAACATCGTCGGCGTTGCGGAGAAGGGAATCATCGTCGTTGTGGTACACGGCGTCACGTCATCGATCTCTGAGGATCTGGCGTTTTTCTTCATCTTTCGTCGGAGGCTAGCGTTCTTCTTCATTCTTCACATTCTTCAACGAGGAAAAACATTATTAAAGACTGGAGTATTTCTCCCCAAATCATCTCGCACAACAAACAAAAAAAATAAAATAGGGTTTCCCTTATTTTATTCCTCATGTCAACTCTTTCAAATTTCAAAAAGAATACACGAATTAATTAACATGTGTTGACCAATTAAAGAGGCATTTAATATTCCAATTAAATTCAAGAGTTGACTTGGCATTTAAGAGTGGGTGCGGTTGAGTTACCAAATTAATATCACGTGGGAGGTAAAAGGAATTAAAGGGGGTGGGGCTCATGTGGGTCCCACCTCTCTAATATCCTGCCTAGGGAGTTAGGATATTAGTGGGTCCCACTCCAACCACCAAGCATAGGTTTAAACTACCTTAAATAAAAATAAAATTGGTTGCACAAATTTTATTTTATTCATTACTTAACCCACCATTTTAATAACCACACCCGAGAAAACGCAACTCCAGAATAGGTGTTCCTAAGCAATTATCGGCGCTGCAGTTTCCTCGGTGCCCTTGGATTTCGATTCTGAGCACCATTTCAAAAGTTAGGAAAATCCCGCTCGTTCGTTCACTAAAAGTACCTGAGATAATCTTCGGAAATTGATTCTGGGAACACCGTGCCTCAGAATCAGGTGCCTTCAGTAACTACATTCTTGTAAAATCCCAATGAAATTAAGAAAAAAAATTCCTTGAAATTTCCGGGTCTTTACATTACTCCCACCTCAGGGCTTTATGTCCCCATAAAGCTTTAACACAAACTATGGTTACAAAAGTGGTACTGAGCATGCATATGAGTCTTCCGCTCCCATGTGCTCACCTGGAGGTTCTCATGCTGCCAACGAAAGCGCACAAGAGGAATCGACCCTCCTTGTAGGACCTACTCCTATAGATCCTCAGCCTCTACTGGAAACCCGCAAAATCCACCCCATATCCATGGTCTAGCTCCCCATGATTGATGATATGCGCCGGGTCATGCACATATCTCCATAGCTGAGATACATCGAAGACGCCGTGCACCCGGTGCAACTGAGGTGGTAGAGCCAGGTGGTAAGCCACCTTGCCTACCCTGCTGAGGACCTGGAATGGTCCGATGAGGTGTGGAGATAACTTACCGCCTCAGCCAAATATCCATAATCCACATCGAGGAGAGACCCTCAAGAAAACATAATCTCCATCCTTGAACTCTAGTGGCCTTCACCTCCTCTCAGCATAAGACTTCTGTCGGCTCTGAGCTGTCCTCATCCGCTCCTGGATGACCTGGATATTCTCTAGTTTTACAAGAGCTGCTAAGATTTATTCTTTGCCGATAAGAGAAATCTTGTCTCATCCCCTGGATGAACCACGTTCTTTGCCTAATACAGGCATTACCGACATGGATGATACTAATCCATACCAAGGATTACGTCGTAAGGCCTCGACGCTACTACCAAGATATCCAACTGTTACGCTCACCTCCAAGGGTTGAGTCACACTGTCGGCATCTGTGTGTGGTCATTGGGTCTCCTCCTGTAAGAATCTCAAAAGTGAGGGTCAAGTCAACAGTTTAAACTGGAACCTCTTAGTAACAACACAAAGAGAGGGTAGGAAATAAAATGACACAAAAAAAGGTGTCTTTTATTACTGAAGCTCAAAGTAAAAAAGACACAAAGCATCCACAAACAAACATCAACAAATCTAGAAGCAACATGAACAAAAGTCTCCAGGTCTGGAGCTAGTCCAGCTCATGTCCATCTGCTCCCGAAGCACCATGATCGTAGGCCTCAGCTTCCTGAAGATGAGCTCTCCCATGTCCACTCGGTCCCTGCAGTCGGGGTGGTCTCCCTGGTGGTGGTGGTGGTGGTAGGGCCTCAAAGAGTCACCCACCATCCGCTGCTTAGCAAGGTCCTCTGCCTCACCCGCCTGCTCCCTACGGACCGCCATGGTCGAACCTCTTCCTGGGAGGTCCCTCTACCGCCTGCTGCTCATCAGCAGAACAAGTCGGGCAGTCTCAAGCCATGTGACCCTGCTCACGGCATGCATAGCATTGCCTGCTCCTCATGTAGCTGGCTCTCCTTCATGTTCCCCACACAACCAAATCTGCATCATGAGATTGCACATCTGATGGTCTGGCCTGCTTGGACCTCTGCACCACCTGTCTACTGCCAGCTGCAGAAGACTCATCTATGGGTCGTCCTGCCGAGGGTCCCACCGCTGGTGACTGCTCAGCGAGAAAACTCTCCATTAGAATGTCTATCTCCAACACCCCTGCCTAAGTCGGAATGTAGAGGGAGATCATCGAATCCCTGATCTCATTCTTACATCCCTGCTCAAAGGTCTAGGCCTGAAATAATGGGTCTCGTACCATGTTTGTGGAGTAGCGCGAGAGATCAGTAAACCTCTCCGAGTACTGGGCCACATTCATATTGCCCTGGCGTAGCTATAGTAACTCCTGAATTAGCACCGTATAGAGGGTGGTTTGGACGAACTAAGAGCAGAAGAGGCTCTCAATGTCCGTCCAAAGGAGTGATGCCTCGTCGTGAACCTGGAGCATCAAGCTCCACCATCTGCCTGCTGCCACGTGGAGGAGGCTCGCTGCAAGGATCACCATGAGGTCAGCTGGTGTCCCCACTAACCAAAAAAATCGAACCACAGCCTCTAGCCAATCCTCGGCTACATGAGGGTCTATCTCCCCACGGAACCTAGGCGGTCTCTGATGCTAAAACTCGTGCACTTCACAAAGGCGACGTGCACTCTCAACGGTTGGGGCTATTAGCATCGGTGGCTCGGTTGGTAGAGGTACAGTCGGTGCCTCCACTGAAAAAGGGGTCTGCACCAAGGCCTCATCGGTCGGTGGGCTGTCGTCTCGCACAAAGCTCAGAACCCTAGCTGGCTGCCGTCATGGGGCCATCCTGAAAATAAATAGGTGTGCCACAGCCAAAATAGTATACCTAGTGAGTTGACACAAAGTAATCACAATTAAAACTTTTCAAACACAAATGAAATCAATGTTTTCATGCATTAAGTTGGAAATTAGAAGTCAGGGTCCTGGTGTACGGATACGTCGGCCTCCGCACCAACACTGGACTCCCTAGACTGATAACACCACTCAATACCGTTAACACTATTGCTTCACATAGAATAATGATCAGAGTCCTGAGTTTTGCAGTAGAACCGAACACCTCTGATACCAATTTGTCACGACCCGTTCTCAGGACCCGTGTCGTGACTACCCCAAGCTCACCTCCCATAGGCCAGGGGCTGGAGACTAGCACCAAAGGCGTAAATCCCTATAACTGGGAAGGCATTGCCTTTAATAAATGTAACCACACACACAACAAGAGAACAAGCGGAAGCAAACACTATGTAAATCAATATAACAAGATTGCTGAAATTACAAAGGGGGCCGGAAATATAAGCCCAACAGTAAAGTACATGAAAAAGAAAAAACAGCAGGAAGGTGTTAAGATGCTCCTGGATCATCCTCTGGAGTCCCTACCTGAAGGGTAGGTATAGGCGGCCACCTCAGCTCTCTACATTCGTCTGTCAACTTTGGGTACCGTCTCATCGTGGAGTCCACCTCCGGGTACCCTCTCGTCATCACGTCCACCTCCGGGTACCATCTGGTCATGAAGTCCACCTTTGGGTACCGTATCGTCGTGAAGTCCACCTCGGGGTATCGTCTCGTCATCACGTCCACCTACGGGTACTGTCTAGCTCTACAAGCCTCAACCTCGATCAGCGATGTCCATCATCTGCATCCAACACAACGAAGTGCGGGCATAGCCCGTGCAGGGGTGAGTATATGCTACTCAATAGGGACCCCGAGACCCCTGAAGGTCTCCCAGAATCCACAAAGGATAATCCAAAAAGGAAAGATACAATCACGAAGTAACAACCAACACTACTTAGGTATATGCCCATACATATACCTAAGTCATAAATTCTAGTTCGGCTCAAACATCCAAGCCCAAGTTCGTTCAAGTCCACATAGGATAGTACAACCCAATCCACACAGGATAACACAACCCAATCCACAGAGAGAAGAAATTAAATCATATCGAAGATAAGGATTAAAAGTCAAGACTCAGCTCAAAACGGTATACTTCTTCGTAAGGTTATAGAGATGATCAGATATAGCCATGAATTCATCTAAACTGGGACCCACGTAGGATACTAAACCAGTTAAGCTGTCGGATCCACATATGATACAGACCAGCTACTCTTCCAGACCCATGTAGGATAGCAAGAATAGAGTCAGACACTTCCAGACCTACGTAGGATACAAGAACAGTAGTCATTGTCATTGAACCCACGGATGATTTCAGTACGGTCTTCATCGTCGCCGAACCCACATAGGATTTCAGTTCAATCTTCATCACCGTCGAACCCACGGAGGATTTCCGTACGGTCTTCATCCCTGCCGAACCCACATAGGATTTCGGTGCAGTCTTCATTTCCATCGAACCCACGAATGATTTCAGTACAGTCTTCATCACGGATGAACCCATATAGGATTTTAGTACAGTCTTCATCGCTGCGGAACCCACATAGGATTTCAGTGCAGTCTACATCGCCGTCGAACGCACGGAGGATTTCAGTACGGTCTTCATCGCTGCCGAACCCACATAGGATTTCAGTGCAGTCTTCATCACCGTTGAACCCACGGAGGATTTCAGTACGGTCTTCATCGCTGCCGAACCCACATGGGATTTTTGAGTAGTCTTCATCGCCGTCGAACCCACGGAGGATTTCAGTATGGTCTTCATTGCTGTCGAACCCACATAGGATTTCAGTGCAGTCTTCATCTTCATCGGACCCATAGAGGATTTTAGTATGTTCTTCATCACTGCCGAACCCACATAGGATTTTAGTGTAGTCTTCATCGTCGTCGAACCCATGGAGGATTTCAGTACGGTCTTCATCGCTACAGCCAGCTATAGGGTTCCCACACACAGTATGCTCGATTCTGGGAGGGTCTGCTCCACGAGAAAAAGGGGTAGATACATCAACTGAAACATAGTCCGGAGGTGATGTATCTCAAAGTTCCACCTCAACAAGAGGAACTCAACGTGACAGACGACGCGTCAATCGGACGCCTGGTCTGAGAGTTATTGGTCGTTTCGTTCCAGGGGTCTGGATGGTTTTTAAGTCAAAACCAACCCTACCGCACTCCAACTACATCCAAACATCATTTGGAGTAAGCCAAAAGGTTTGTCTCAATAATAGGAAACTGACAAAGTTGACGGCATGTCAATCGGATGTCTGGAGCTCAAGTTATAAGCGTTTCCGCTCTGAGGGCCCGGTTGGTTTCGTGTTTGAACCAACCTGGTCATACCCAAAGTTCTCTGAAACCTTGAGTGTAATATACAGAAAAGACCATCTCGATCCAAGTATCGCATCGCAACTTATGGTGCGTCGATCAAAGGTCTGTAGACCAAGATATGGGCAAAATAATGAACATGTTCGGTTTTAGGGGGTTTTGGGCCCGGACCGACCCGGCCCGAGACCCCCTGGGTCGGCCCGACCCAGGTCTGGGTCTGGCCCATTACGGAGCGGCCCGGCCTGGCGCGCGCGCGCGGACCACATGGCCCGCTCGGCCAGCGCGGAGCTGAGCGGAAGGGGTGGGGGGGCGGCTGTCGCCCTTGAATGAAACCGCAGCTCCCACATGGGGGCTGCTCCCTTGCCAACAGACGCGGCGCTCGGTGGCGCGTCTCCCCCGGGTCCCGTGCGGCTGCAGGTCCCCGGTTTCCTGCCGCCGTGGCTGAAGCTGCGGCGGTCCCTCCTGGCGGCGCACCGGGCGCCAGCGCCGCCACGCCAGCATGGCGTGCCAGCAGGGTCGTCCACGGACCACCAGACGCGCTCCGGTGGTCCATTTTGCCTGTCATCTTCGCTAGTGGTCCTCTTGGGACCGACTCTTCACTGAGAAGTCTTCAAATCGCCTATGTGGCCCATTCCGACATCACCCGTCGATCGGAACATCAATAAACAAACTGTAGAGTCTTCGATTCGCCTTTGCGGCCCCCGACTCCGACCACGGTTTTGTTCGGCCTCAACGGTGCCATGCTTCGTCGCCGCATTTTTCTTGTTTATTCATGGTGCCGTTGCGCCCCGCGCCTTTATTCATGCCGCGACAAACACAACATCGAAGGGTGTGGAAAGTCGGTCGTGTTCATGCGGTCCGACCTCCTCCCATTATAATGATATCTGGTGGTGCAAGAATAAAATGGTGAACAGCAAGGAAAAATATTCACAAAAAGAATTTAACCCCTACCTCAAGGTGCTGTTGAATGATGGTTCGTCGTGGGAAAAGAACGTCGTGGAAGAAGGAGTTGTGGAAGGAGGCTCCGTAATCGTCACCGGCATCACGGAGAAGGGAATCGTCGGCGTCGCGGTACACGACGTCGTGTCGTCGATCTCCTAGGATCTAGCACTCTTCGTCATCTTTCGTCGGAGGCCGGCGTTCTCCGTCGTTCTTCGCGTTCATCAATGAGTAAGAACTTTCTTAAAGACTAGAGTATTTATTCCCAAATCATCCCGCACAACAAACAACCAAAATAATATAGGGTTTCCCTTATTTTATTCCTCAGGTCAACTCTTTCAAAATTGAAAAAGAATCCATGAATTAATTAATGTGTTTTGACCAATTAAAGAGGCGTTTAATATTCCAAATAAATTCAAGAGTTGACTTGGCATTTAAGAGGGGGTTTGGGTGAGTTACCAAATTAATTTCACATGGGAGGTGAAAGGAAATAAAGGGGGTGGTGCTCATATGGGCCCTACATCACCATATCCTGCCTAGGGAGTTAGGATATTAGTGGCTCCCACTCCAACCACTAATCATAGGTTTAAACTACCTTAAATAAAAATAAAATTGGTTGCACAAATTTTATTTTATTCATTACTTAACCCGCCATTTTAATAATCACACCCGAGAAAACGCAACTCCGGAATAGGTGTTCCTAAGCAATTGTCAGCGCTGCGGTGTTATCGGTGCCCTCAGATTTGGATTCTGAGCACCGGTTCAAAAGTTAGGAAAATCCCACTCGTTCGTTCACTGAACGTACCCGAGCTAAACTTCGGAAATTGATTCCGGGCACACCGGGCCTCGGAATCAGGTGTTGTCAGAAACTGTGTTCTTGAAAAATCCAAAAGAAATTTAGAAAAAAAATTCTTCAAATTTCTGGGTCTTTATAGATTCTCCCCCTATGTGTATTCTCCCTCTCTCTCCCCCCTCATTATAAAGTCTTAGATCATTGTATTGTTGATAAATCTAATATCTTTTGAAGTGAAACTTGATTATAGGTTTGATTTTTGGATCTCAATTTCCATCGATCTTCGTTGGAAAATCCCATTGTGGGTGGTGTGCATTATGATTCTGTTATTAATGGTTGGTGGTTTTGATTGATATTATCCATTGGACTAAACATTTATTTTCATGATCTTATTTATATTTATTTTAATTTATTTATGTAAATACAATATTATATGAATTGAAACTATAATTTGAATAGTCATGGAAATTTGTGAAAACCCATCAATTCAAATGAAATTAGAATTGGGGTGTATTTTGATAATTGAAAGAATTTGTGAATTTATTTAACACTTTATTTTAGAAAAAAAATATATTGAATTTAAGGAAACTTATGATTGGTTTTGTGTTGAAATGTAATAAATTTATGAAAAAGAATCATGTTTTGTTTTTGAAAGTGAAAAAGAATTTTGAAAATCGAAATTGAATAATTGAATTATTAATAATGATTCTTTTTAAATGAAATATTTTTTAATTTTTTGTATTGATTGATTAAGGACATGTGAGATTGTGAAGTTAGTGGGTTATTTGAAACAAGCCAACTATGATGATTATTTTCTAAAAATGGATTGATAATGAAAACAATAAACAAAAATAATTAGGTAGATATTATCCCTATTGGGAGGTTGATGAGTCCTATTAATCTTGATCCTGAGGTATGTGTGTACACATACTACCATGATCACTAATATGAGAGTGTAAGGGTCCTATAACCAAGAAGTATGTTATCATAGAGTAGATGACTATGTTGCTCCTTGTGCTTGATTTTATTATATATTCCATTTATTATCAAACAGTTATAACTCATTTTTACTAATTTATATAAATTATTTTATAAAAAATGATTATTTAAGTATTTGTTTGATATGTTTTCATCTTTTTAAATGAAATCATGTTTTGTTTTAAATATTAAAGTGTACTATCGTGCCTTGTTTTATTTAAATTGAATTCATGATTTGGTTATTTATCATGGAATATTGTTAAGGAACACTGGGTGATATCCTACATGAATTTTTATCTAGCAGAAAACCTTTACATTGGGATTCTATAGATTTCTTTCTTCTAGGTCAGAAAAATGAGAAACTTCATCTTGGAGGAGGTGGATGTTCATGATCCTTTGGGTCCTGGAGTGATGTTTCCATTGGGTTGTTTGAGTTTTATCTTCCTAGTATTTTATTACAATTATGGTGTACTATTTTGGTTTTTAAAATACATGTTTTGTTTATGTTACATTCCCCCTATGGAGTTTTGGGAATACTGAATTTTTTCATATATATTTCACTTTATGTGTGGAAAATGCATACCCTTTTATCTTACATGATTCCAGGTACTTTCCACAAACTTATAGATCAGTGTAATCTTTGGATGTATTCAATGATTTTTGATGATATTGTTCAGCATCATGACTCCAAAAATATGTTTTAATAGGCTCCAGGTGAAGGATTCCGATCAAATAATGTTTGAAAAACCTCTCATGGACTATAATATTGTTTATATTATTACAAATTTTATCCAAGATATGGGATAAGAACCTATAATCGAACCTTATTCAGATTAATTTGTGGAACCTCAAAGGGGTGAATCACAAAATCGGGATCACGATTTCTTTCTCTAGAAACCACCACTATTCCAAGTCATTAATGATACTCAGGTTGATAAATATTGGTTGAGTAAGATTGATATTTTGATTGAGGTTATGGAAATACTTGATTCGATCAAGGAGAAATGTGATTCTCTAAATATAGAGATACCTAGTAGTAGATGTTGGGACATGGTGGAGATGGAGAAGAACAGTGAGGGTTTAGAGTGGAAGAAAATTAAATCCTATTTCACTGGCCATTTTTATTCAGTGCCTATATTGATGTCTTAGGATATGGATTTTTTCAAACTTGGGTAGGATGATAGGACTATGAAATAATATGAAAATCAATTCACCAAGATTGTGTTTTTTTGAACTTAAGATGGTATCAAACGAGAAGATGAATACTAGAAGGCTCAAGATGGGAATTAAATATAATTTTATTTCCCACGTTTTCTTTCTAAAGCGCTCTTCTTATACAGACTTTATGGATATGGTTTTAATGGTTGAACATGATCTGGATGGTAATTCATGGTTGATGATAATTCCTTTTTCTTCTAGTGGTAGTTCTATGAGTTAAATTAAAGGAAAGAAAATGTGTGATGATTCTCATGTTAGAAATTGATAAACAAGTTTATTATAGATCTCCTAAAATTCCCAGTAGAGTACATTTGACTTTATTTCAATTTAGAAAGCCCGATCATTCAAAATGGGTTTGAACTGAGGTAACTGTGATCTGTAGCTCGAATGGATGTTCATGAAACCAGTTGAAATTATGTTATATCTGATTTAATCCAAATAGTGGAATGGTGTAACTTATGTTCTTATATAATATATTTTTAGTTTGGAAATATGTATTTAAATTCAATATAAAAATATAAAGAAATAAGTGGTTTTTATATAGATTAAATAATTTATACTAATGGAATAGTAACTTGACCTGCGAAATAGTAATATGGCCAATAGAATAGTAACATCACCTATGAAACCATAAATAAAATTCATGTATCTTAAAATTGAAAATATAATATATTTATATCATGTACTAACTAAATATATGTTTCAAAATTGATAAACTGAGTGTTGTATTTTTATGAAACATAAACATTTATTTAAAATTTTATAATTAATATAATGATTTAAAAGAAAATATATTTTCAAAAAATTTCCATGACCCCTACCTCCAAAGATATCCCTCCAGGGATGGTGACTAATAAAGAGAGATAATTAACCCCTATTCTCACCTCTAATAGGCCCTGGGTTGGCTAATAGTACCAAGGGTACAAAGATCACACAATATGGGATGCATTACCATTTATTAGAAAAACAAGATCGGGAGATAGGATGCATCAAACACAAACCACTCCATGATATATTATAAAATAATGTAAAAACATCCCAAAAATCATGTATAAATCAATTCTGATACATATAAAAGTCTCTAAAAGAAATCCCAAGAAGAATAAAAGTTATGGCAGTGACATAGTGACATCTCCAATGGTCCGAATTAGAAATGTCCCAGATGGTCCACAAATTCATCTTTGAAACTTGAAAAATTAATTATATACTAGGGTGACCATACATTTATACTCAGTAGGAAAACCAAAGTCTCTCATACACATGTGAAAAGAGCATATTAATGCACCTGTGTGAGAGAATTTTAACCAAAAACCACCTAAAACGTTATACTAACCATCCCAACATCACCAAAGAACACTCACCAAATAAGTCAAGTAAAGTAATGTAATATAGTAATAACATTGATTATAGGATATCTTGCACCAATTTCCCACTGATTAGACTCTCTCACAACCAAATGTCAAACATCGTGGTTCTCCATCCTCTTTAGAAAGTACCACATCACAACCTGCCCGCACATACCTGGGCCTCATATCTAGGCCTGCCACCTGGGAAAACAAATATCATCACATCTATCCTACACAAAACTTGGCCTAAAAACCACTTACTTCCCACAGACACTTGGGCCACATTCCATGTCACAACCTGAGAACACCTGGGAAAGCACAACACATCCCATTATGAAGACACTTGGGTAACCACAACTCATCTCATCTCAAAGACACCTGGAAAAACACAACTCGCCAACACACACTTGGGTATCAAAAACCACTATGTGGCCAAATAATATTGGGATACCAATGCCGGGAAGAGGGAGCAGGGAAGATCTAGTGGCCATCCATCCATCCTCTCACTATGGTTTTTGGGAAAGACACCCTCCCTGGTGACAATGGGGGTGTTTGACAGGTTGTTCTCAAATAGGGTGGGGTGTTAATATAAATCCCAATGAAAATATAGTCTATATACATTTATAGTTATAGCACATAATCCTGAACTATGGTTTTATAATAAGTAAAAACCATGTCATAGAGTTAACACAATCACTGCCTCTTATAAATGCATAGAAACACAAAAACATGGTGCAACCCGTATTACGTTTTCAATCATTAAACCATATACTAGAGCTTCTATTTTATCAAAAATTTCCAATTTATCATCCACTTTATTTTTGAAATCAACATTATTTATAAAAACCATTTTATTAAGAAGTAATTATTATTTAATATTTTCCTCCAATTTTTTTATACATATTCATCAACCAGTTAAACAACACATCCAAAATTAACATTCTCATTATACATGACCATTTGAAATTATTAACATATAATATTAATCCCATTAATAATTTTTTATATATAATAGACCAAACCACATAGCATAAACACAACACCATTTATGTAGAACACAATCTACAAGTCACGTTATTCTTTTAATACACATTTTTCTGCTTTAACAGATTTCAAAAATATTGAATAATTCATATTAACAACAGATTAGTTCATTAAATTCTAGCTTATCATCATTAATCTATTACTTGTTCACATTCCTTATTTCATTTCAAATAAACCATTATTTGAGATTCTTCCTAAGAAATTTAATTAATTCACACAATACAATAATGAACACATAGAAAGTAGAACCACATAAGAACCCATTACTCTCTTACTAATACTTCCACAACTTCACCAATTTACAGCCACATTCCATTTTTTCAGCCCTGAGGCACATCCACAAAATAGACATCATACAACCATATGCACCATTACAACAATCATATCACCACCACATAAAATATCTCATCCACTATTCCTACATACCACAACACAGTCATATTCCCTTCATCATATCACCAGATCCAACCCACTACACACAATAATTTCAAGAATCATGTTACAACACATAATAGAGAAATAGATTCTTTTAATTTTAGTGTGGCATCAATTATTCAATTCAGCTTAATTTAGGATGTTATCATAGAAACCATATAATCCAGGGGCACCCATTTATTTCAGCCGAATATAAGTGGTTAATAGTTTCCATGCATTTATTTAACTAAAAGCATACAAATATGAATTATTAAACATTATGTACACAACTAATGACCCCAAAAACCACGATTTTCAGTAGTTATATAGCCTATTCATTAAAAATATCAATGAATAACAAAGCAGAACATATCACTTTTCCCGACCCCACATATTGATCTTAAACCAATTCCATTATATTTTTTAATTTTTTATTCAATTATCCTCATGAAGTATAAATTCATACACCCACCCTGCATGATGCACACATTAGAGGGAAGAAGGAAAAATTAATTGGATGGAGAAGTGATCGACGCTTCCCTATGGCACAAAAACATGGGTGTGCATGCAGTTGGAAAAACTCTAGGAAAACACAAACCAGCTCCTATAACCTAGCCACATGGATCCTATTGAAATGAGAGTTTTGAACATCCCATATTGAGATAATGGAGAAGGAATGAACTAAGGTAAGGTCTTCAGCATTGAAGGATTAGATTCGAAACTCATGATATTTGAAAAGGCTTAGAATTTTCATTAAGGAGAATCACTTGAAACCACACAGTTTAAAAAATAAAGTCTTCAGATATTCATAAAAATCAAAGATATGATTTAGATCCCTTGAAACAGCTTCATCCCTACTTAAATATAGAATTAAACACATTTTATGTCAAAAGATGTTTCCAAAGGGAAAATTGTAAATAATCAAGAAAATTAAGGAAATTTATAAAACTATTGGAATGATCACTATTAGACATACCATTGTATCCTACTAATCCTGACTCACCATTGCGACCAAGTGATCTTTTCACACCATTTAGACCTACTCTTAGAGAATCATCAGTCCTGAACAACTAATCATGACCTATAGATCCTAACACACCATTGTGACCTAATATCAGTGAATCACTAGTCCGGACCTACCGATCCTAGCCTACAAGTACTACCTCACTATTGCGAGCTACCGTCATTGAATCACTGGTCCGGACCTACCGATCCTGACCTACCATTGTGAGCAATAAATTTTTTCAGTGTGTTGAAATAAGTCACCTTGACCCCGCATAACACCTAGAAAATATATTTATACAAATAAATAGATGGGCGAGGTCAGGTCCATTACTTCAGATACCACTCACACAATTCTATCCCTTTTTAATTCAAAACCAAACCAGAAGAAAAGAGTGGAGGGTTCCAAAAAAACATTCCTTGAGATACCTCTCATATTTATAATTATAATTGGAACACAACAACCATTAGGGAAAGAAGTTCAAATATACATTATATTCAACACCTTCTCTTAGAGGAGATACCTCTCAAATAACAACATGTCCTCCTAGATAGGTATGACAAGTCTGGTATGAAATTCATAATAGATAAACAACCACAATAACACCATGGAAGGGATCATAAACAAATAATTTATTTGTGTTATTTTAAATTGAAGTGATTGCTTCATATCATAGAAAATGTTGGGATACCTTTTATATCAACAAATTCACTTAATCATGTCACTGAATGAAAATATATACATGTATTTTCTTCATTTTTGAATCCATAAAATTTAAATTCAATACATTTAAAACATTTCATGCTTAACAAATCTGGAAGGAATAGAATAACATGATCATGTAACAATTTTTTTACTTTCTAGACATGTCACTTAACATTTTACTTTTAAGAATTTTATATTCAAAAACATTCTTATTAAATAATTTCCATGAAAAATATAAAAAAAAATTCAGTAGGCTAAGAAAACTTCTTTGAGTCAAAACTCAATTTTTGAATCCCTTTTTTTGGATGGGATTTATCAAAATAATTTTTATGAAAACAATTTTAGAAAATTTTTAAAAACAAATTTTATTTAAAATGTTTCCAATGACCAAATTCATAAATTGGAAGGGTTCATGATTTCTCCAAATTTACCCTATTCTAATAATAGAACTCTTTCATAATATTTACCATATCACAGTTAATACAATGTTTAGAAAACATTATTTATCAAATGGAATGCATCCCAATCTTTGACATGAGTTTTATAAATACTATATTATCCATGTTTAAATGTTTTCTATGTTTTTTCATCAAAGAATTAATTTCCAAGAACATACTTATACAGATACAATAGAGGATTTAAACATTTAAAATTTCTTTTTTCACAGTTTTGTGCCATTAATTGAAAGAGTTTTGAATATAATTTCTCTACCAACATTAAATGTTATATTAATATAGACAGAGATACCACAATCATAAAAAATAAAGGAACCCATCCACTACACCATGATATTGTCTGCTTTGGGATGCACTAACTCGCCCACACGGTTTTAAAACATGTTGTAATATAAAGAATCTATATGCTGGGAAAGAGCTTCCCTCTATTAATATGATTGTGGTCATAAACAATTCCATCAATATAAGATCAAACACAAAAATATAGACAAACAATATAGTAGGAAAATTTTCCAAAACTTTCTTTATAAAGGATCTAGGCATGAGAGGCAAGCCCGTTATTATTGACTTATTAACCTCCAAAACAGCCGATTTACATTACTACTTACATTGGGTGATTAATTCGTTTTATAAGAGGTGATGGATTCTATAAACATAGTCACAACACATCACAATAGAAAAAAAAATCATTTTACCACAAAAAAGAAATATCCCTTCCATCTCACTTCACCATTACTGTAGAGCACAACCATTTTCCAAACATCCCAACCATAAAATGTTTACCATACCTTTTACACAACCACATCAGTGCAACACTTTGCCATCTACAGGAAAATGACATTTTCACATAACCACTTACTTTATCTCATACTACACACATCCCTAACCAACTATCCCAATTAACATCTCACACAAGGCCCAAAGAACACAATTTGAGGAATCCCCTCTCCCACAATGAGATATTATCCTCTCTAGGAAGAACTGACTCAGCCTCATGCTTTTAATTGCATCATGGTATAACATGTCTCAGTTAGGGATTAGGTTTCCTCATTCTCTATACTTAATGGATTTTAAACCATATGTCATCGGAAGAAGTTATAGTACGATCAATCACACATAACATCTTCAATAATTATCCATTGGTTTATATTACTTAATTTCATTATTTAGCAAGGGTAATTTCAAAAAAAAAATTTATCATTGGGAATCAGTTCATTAGCCACATATAAGTAATTATACTTCTAATACATGGTAAGTATAATCAATTAGTCATATCAAGGGTCTTAATATCTACAAAAAAAAATCACAACACAAACATGTTTTCTGACAAATGCTACTCTCAACAAGGCATATCAATACATTAATGAAATGATAACAATGAAATCATAACAACACTAAACATTCCTAGATTATTACTAGTTAAATATTATTACATTCATTTTAAATATTCCTAAAATGCATCCATGTTAAGGACAAAACTATATACATTTTATCTCAAACACCATGATTAATGTTCTTAAACAATACATTATAGATTCATCTTATTATCAAGAAAATATAGCTTCAATATTCATTTGAAAGTATGTACATGATAGGTTCATCTATTCAATTCAATTACTATATTACTTAAATAAATTCATAACCATCAATGTAAAACATTCTTTCTGACAAAAAAATAAAAACATAACATATTGTATTATAATGTTCAATTCTTTAACATGCTCCAACTATACATTCTTTATTCATTTCATTTATCTGAAGAAAATTTTTACATAATTTATTAAGGATAACATTATTATACCATTATATTTAAATGCAACATATTAATCATGCTACCTGTTCAAGTCCTTCATACTAGGATTTCCCTAGTTACCAAAAAAATGATTTCATCTTAGTACATGCCTCCCATAAAAAAAATACTCTTCAATTATCAATTGATTTAAGGTTGTTTCAGTAAAATTAATTTCAATCATAAAATAATATATTAAATTACATAAATAGTTTTATTATCAATAACTTACAACAATTCATGCTTATCATTTTCCAAATAAATGTTAAAAGAATGTCCACCCTAAAACATGCTTATAACATTTAGTTATATAAATAATGTAGAAAAAAAATAATGAAAAAAAAAGAGAATTTTATTCTTGTTAAGGTTTTAAGATTTTAAGTAATTATTTATAATTAAAATTTAATTTTTCGGGAATTTCATAATCTAAATTTTTAAATCCCCATTTTTTTAAAAAGTGGGCAACACATGCTTCTGAAAAAAAAATGTAAAGAAAATACATGACATATTAACTAACATGTGAACATTAATACATTATAATTTATTTTTTCAAGATAGAGTGGAATCTACATCAAGGTAACATGCTTCATAAAGGGTTTTAAAATTTTAAATAGTCGATCGCAAGAAATAACACTAAGCACGCTTCTCTGTCAATTTCAAACATTTGGAAAACTAGATGGCATGTCAAGAATTTCTGACAAAGGAAGAAAAATAAAATTTATCAAGAATAATGTTGTAACAAGATAGAAAAAAACACATTCAATCTAAAAGTATGTTTCAAACAAACAATTCAATATATTTAACCATTGTATTACTCATTACTCTTGGTTATAAGAATCATTCACCAAACAATTAATGAATTTTATTAGCAATAAATTCATGGGAAAAGTCATAGAACCACACATAAAATATCATGATTCATTTAATTTAGCTTAACATTACAAAATAAACCAATTAAAATAAGAACACAAGTCCTTAAGATGCATGTACCTATCCTAGGTCTCTACATTACAAGCACTACCACATGACTTTGTTGTTCGGTAGGCACAAATTCCTTGCATCAAATCACAGGGGTCCCTAAAATCTAGTGTCCTGGTTGGTCTTCCATTGCACATGTCACACACTAAGATTATATGACACTATTTCTATACCAAAACATGCAATCCTCAACGTGAATAACCCAAAAATCCATCCTATCTCTCAACCATCACCTATGACATCATTCTGTCATGACCCCCTCCCTCCAAAGATACCCCTCTTGGGCTGGAAATGAATAAAGGGAGATAATGACCCAGATTCCTACCTCCAGTAGGCCCAGGGTTGGAGACTAGCAGTAAGGGTACAATGATCACACAATATGAGAGGAATTACCCTTTAAAATGAAAACAAGATTGCAATATATGATGAGTCAACATAATAATACCCTATGATATATTATAAAATATAGAAAACCATCCCATAATGCATGTATAAATCAAAACTGATACATATAAAAGTCTCTAGAATAAAGCCCACAAAGAAAAAAAGCTAAGGCAGTGACACAATGACAGATCCAAAGGTCTAAACTAGAAATTTTCAACACAGTCAAAAAAGTTCTCTGGGAAACCTAAAAATAGTTTTTATATACACAGGGTGAGCATACAGGTATACTCTGTAGAAAAATAAAATTCTCTCATGCACATGTTAAAAGAGTATACAAATTCACCCGTGTGAATGAAGTAGAACCAAAAAGCACATAAACATGTATACTAACCATCCCAACCTCATCAAGGAATTCTCCTCCAATAATTAAATTCATGTAATGTATTATAGTAAGAATATCAATTATAGGGTACCCCAAACCACTTTCCCACTAATTAGTCGCTCTCACCCCCTAACGAAAAATGTCACAATACTCCTACATCTTCCAAAAGGACCACATCACAACCCACCCACACACACCTATGTCTCATAGCTTATCCCACAACTTGGGAAAACAAATATCATCACATATTTCCCACACACACCTAGGTCATACAACAACGTCTCACCCATAGACACCTGGTCCTATTAACAGGTCACATCCTGAATACACCTGGGAAATCAAAACAAATCTCATCACAAAGATACTTGGGAAACCAAAACTCATCTCATCCCAAAGACACCTGAAAAAAACTCACCCACACACACCTAGGCCTAAAAACAACAACCTTTCTAAATAATCATGGGCTACCAGCACCTAGAAGTGGAATTAGGGAAGAGAGGGTGGCTAGCCATCCATCCTCCCTTGTGGTTTTTAGGAAAGACACCCTCCCCCATGACAATGGGTGTGTTCGACACGTAGTGCTCAAATAGTGTGGGGTGCATGTAGAAATCACAAGGAAAATACAATGTATATACATTTAGAGTTATAGAACACAATCCCATCCTATTGTTTTATAACAAGCACTAACTATCTCATAGATTTCACAAAATATCTTCCACATCAAGATTCATAGAAACAAAAAAACAAGGAACAACCCAGAATTCATTTTCAATCTTAAATCCATATTCCAGAGTTTTGGTTTCATCAATAATTCCCACTTTATCATCCACTTGATTTGTGAAAACAAAATTCATTAGAAAACTCATTTCATTTAGAAGGACATCGTATTTCATATTTCCAACCTATTCATTTATACATAATCATGAACTAGTAAAACAACACAGTCCTCATCAACTTCCTCATTAAATATACCCATTTGAAATTATTAACATATAGTATTAATCCCATTGATAATTGTGTAGATATAATAGAAAAAACCACATAGAATAAACACAACACTATATAAGCAGAACACGATCCATAAATCACATTATACATTTAATCCACATTTAGATCCGTTAACATATTTAAAAAATATCAAATAACCCCATATTAAAAACCCATTGGTTTGTTAAATTCTAGCTAGTTATCATTAATTAACTAGTTTTTCACATTCCAAATTACAATTTAAATAAACAATTTTTCTAAATTCTTCCCTAGTTTTTGAATTAATTAATAAAATATAATAACCAACACATGGAAAGTAGCACCACACAACAACCCATTACACTCTTACCAATACTCCCACATCATTACTAATTTACAGCCACATTCCCTTATTTCATCCTTATTACATATCCACACCATAACCATCATAAAACACCAATGTATAACCATACCCATCATAACCCTACTATGAAACCATATATACCATTTTAACAATCACAACCCCACAATATAAAACCTATCATTCACTACCCCACATACCACAACACATTCGTATTCCCTTCATAATATCACCAGAGCCATCCCATATTACACAATCATGTCCAAAAACAAGTTAGTTCAGATAACAGAGCATGAAATGATACCAATTTTAGCTCGACATCACTTATTCAGTTCCACTTAATTTAGGGTGTTATCACAGAAACCATATATTTTTAGGGCACCAATTTATTTTATCCAAATATTCATGGTTAACAGACTCCATGAATTTGTTTATCCAAAAGAAAAAAAACAAGTATTCATAAACATTCTATGAGTAACTATAGACCCCCAATGCCCACAATTTTTAGTAGGTATATATCCCATGCATTCACAATATTAATGAATAAAAAAGGAAAACATATCATTTTTTCTGACCCTGCATATTGATATTAAACTAGTTTAATTATCTTTATTAAGTTGGTATTATTCTATCCTAAAAAAGAATACCTTCAAACACCCACCCAACGTGGTACAAAAATAAGAGGGATGAAGGAAAACCTAATTTGAAGAATAAGTGATCGTAACATCATGGTTACACAAAAATAGGGGTGCACATGTAGTAGGAAAAATACATAAAAACTCGAACCAACTCCAACTACTTAGACGCATGGGTCTTACAAGAAGGATAATTTTGAACATACCATATCAAGTGAAAGAAAAAGTAATGAACTTAGGGAATGTATCTAACTTTGAAGGATTATATCTGAAACTCATGATATTTTCAATGTTTTAAAAATTTTATTAAGGTAGATAACCTTAAACCATGTGGTTTGACTAATTAAAAGTCTCCAAATATTTTGAAAATTCAAAGATATGATTTATATCCCTAGAAATGGAATAACCCCACTTAAATAAGGAATTAAAATCATTTTATATTTAAAGGGGATTTAAAATGGAAAACTGGAATGAAATATGGAAAATTCTGGAAATTTGGTAAACTGTTGAAATGACTCCATGTTGGACCTACCATTGCGACCTACCGATCCTAACTCACCACTGTGACCTACCGATCCTGACTAATCGTTGAGACCTACCGATCTCGAATTATTGTTGTGAACTACTGTTAGCAACTCACCAGTCCTGACTTACTAAACCTGACCTACCGATCATGGCCTATTGATCCTTACCTACCAATCCTAACCTATCGATCCTAGCTCACTATTGCAACCTACCATCAGCGACTCCATGGTCCTGACCTACTGATCCTAACCTACTAGTCATATATTCCCATTACAACCTACTTTCAATGAATCACCATTCCTAACCTACCAATATTGACCTACGACCTTGACTTATCAATCCTGACCTACCATTGTGAGCTAGATATTTTTTACAATGTACTTGAATAAGTGACTTTAACCCCCCCCCCCAAACACCTCAAACATCATATTTTTACAAATTAATAGACTGAAGAGGTTTGATAAATTAAAAAATATATTAATAAATTAATATTTTATTTTTATATTATTTTAATATAATTTTATGATACTTTAATAACTTTTCAAAGTGTAAAAAAAATCAGTTATATTTTTAAAATTTCCATTTTTCGAATAAATTTTTATTTTAATTAAAAATTAAATTTAAAATATTTAAAATATTATTTTCATAAAATAAAGTTCATTATTTAATTATACATGATGAAAAATAGTTAGAGTTAATTTTATGGACTTTTTTAAAATACTTGAATTTTTGTCAATAGGGAAATATTATAATTTATGATATAAGCTAAATACTTGATTTATTGAGTAATAGATGATGTAAAGAATATTTAAGACCAAAATCTAGAACTATCTTAATTATTTTAACATATTTATTTATAATTATTAAACTATTCAATGTCTTAAGCTAAAATAATAAACTAATGAATATAATAATGAGAAAACACCACTCTCCTCCACTATAAATACCTCCCCTCACCACCTCTTCTCCTCACACCTCAAATACTTGTATCTAGTTTAATTTATTATCAGTTACCTCACCAATCCTCTTCCCCATGTCTAAGACCTTATTTTCTCACCCAAAGGTGAAAATCAAGGGCCTTAAGGAGGATCTCAAAGAGGATAATTCAAGAGGTAAAATCCTCTTTCATTCTCATTTATTTACATTTAAATTCTTTTTATTTTCCTATTCTATCTTCATATACCCTTATAAAAGTGGAATTAATACTCCAATATCTTATATATACTATAATATTATCTTTTTGATGAAAAAATGCATCATAAAACTTCTTTTCCCCCCTTTTAATCTAAAATTGAGAAAAGCATTCATGAAGTGTCAATTTATTGTCATCGTGGATGATACACATTCATTTTTCATTAACATCATCATGTATGGTCATAAAAGAATAATCATGGTTAAATAATATTTTATTATACATATTATAATATATTTAATGTTTTGGAAGAAATATATAAACATTATATTCAATAAAAATATATATGTTCACAATGATTATAAAAACTGCCTAAATAAATTAAATCATTTTCAATAATGTTTTATCTAATGATTCATCCTCATATTAGAAAAAAAAATTATATATGGTGGAATTTATAATTATAGAAACAAATTAAAACCATTTTATTCAATTTATGGAGTTTTTCATCCATCAAAAAGAAATTACATAATGAATAAACCATGAAAACCATGAAATAAATACACCCAAAGCAATGAAAATTACAAAAAATTAGAAAACATGTTATAATAAAATAATATATATAATTATAAATATTAATATGGATCTTTAATATAATAATAAAAATCTTTAAACAATTATATAATAGTTTTGAACAAGTTTTATATAAGACTAACCCAAGGTATGGGAATTATTATCCTAATTTCTATTCTTT
This sequence comes from Viscum album, assembly GCA_963277665.1. Lineage (NCBI taxonomy): Eukaryota > Viridiplantae > Streptophyta > Magnoliopsida > Santalales > Viscaceae > Viscum > Viscum album. The sequence continues at coordinate 1,952,988,505 of OY728127.1, read as the reverse complement.
CAGTTAACCTTCAATATTTTTGATTATGTGGTACTAAGATTATTTGTGAAATTAATTTTCACTATATTGTGTTTTATTATGTGTATTTACATTTTATACACATATTCCATCCTTATATAAATTCTCACATCAAATATAAGATATTTGTAAGTTACTTTTCTTGAAGAATCCTCTTTGAATTTTCTATTCCTACAATATTCAAATGGAATTTTTTATGAAAGTATTCTAATTTTATTATTATGTTCCAGTTCATAGAAATTTTTTATGATGAATGGCGGGACATATGTATCCCTCAAATTAATTGGGTATATTTATGTTGGAGGTCACTAGTATGGTTACTCTAACTGTAACTACGATGTCCACACCATAAGGTAGCCATGATGGTTACATTGTAAGGAAGTCCAGAGAGTTACAAATCATATGGTAGCCATAATGGTTATAATAATATGTTATTAATTCCCAAAGTTAACTTTGTGGTATTATTTATGTTTTTATGTAAATATCATGTTTTCACAAAGTAACTATATGATAATTAATTAGTGAGAAGGTTATATTTGTTAAAATGATATCATATGATTATAAGTATAAATGTGCCAATGGATCCGCCCTTTATTTTAATTTACTATACTGAGATTTTTGTGCTCATCCCATGTTTGGAAACTTTTTCATTGGGTTTAAGGATGGGTAAGAGAAAATTAGAATCCAAGATGAATTTTGTAAATACTTTTCATGAAAAGATTTCTTTTTTTAATTAAAAACATTTGTATTATGGAAGAAATGGACATTGTTTTAGTAGAACCCACTTTGTATGCTTGTGGTTGATATGTATGAATTATTTCCTAATTTTCTAAAACTCTAAACTAAAAATATCATTGGTAATGTAAATAAGTTAATTCTATATTAATTTACTATATTATGAAAATTTTAATGTCGGGTCCTTATAGATGGTATCAGAGAACAATTTTGATAATTTTAGGGCTTAAGATGATGATGATAATATAATACCGAAAAGGATTTTTAAATTATTGTTTTGTGTAAATGATATAAAATTTTATGATTACCATGTTTCTTCATCTATGATATGTCTTCTTAGAATGGTTTTCACAGAATAAGTTTGTAAGATAAAGTAGGAAAGCACCGAGAGTATGATATCTTTCTAAATCCACAACTTGGAATGGTGGGAATTAGAACTGAATAGTTTTTGACAATAATGAATCAGTTGATTTAGGTTATAAATAGTAGTGGAATAGATGAAATAGAATAACTTGAAATACCACAAAGGAACATGATGATAGTGTAACATTTAATGTGGCAACACCGTTATGCTTTTAGTGTATCTTCTAAACCAGTGGCAGCTAAAGGATGGATAAAATATTTTGAAAATATATTCAATGTCATGGGATGTTTTGGTAATCAAAAATGTTAGTCCTTAAATTTATCATTTTGAAGGTGAATCTAACCAGTGGTGGTTAATAGCCATGAATACCAAGGATATTAAGGATATTTGTGCCTTTTAATAGGATTAATTTAAAAAAAATCCTTGAAACATATTTTCCTAAGGTAGTTTGACTTAGCATGGAAAATAAATTCCCTTAATTGATATAGATGGAGGTGGATTCAATGGCCTTTTGTGAAGAAAACATCACCTGATTGGCATGGTATGCTCCAAATATTATTCAAGATCTTGATAGTAAAATCAATCATTTTTACTCAAAATTAAATCAAAAATATCCAAGTGAATTTACCCCCACATGAATTCAAAAGTCCTGAGAAACATGTATGATGTGATGATAGGGTACAAATAGAGTTGTTGATGATCACATATACTTTGAGAAAAATAAGAAAAATAGTTTCAGATGAAAATTTATGGGTAAGAATCAATCAAATATATCTGAAGGTAAGAAAATACAATTTTTAGTTTGTGAAAAGTGTGGTAAAAAGAACCCTGTGGAATGACTTAAAAAATTGGGGAATTGTTTTTGAATGAAGTAAGTTTGGACATATGGCCCTAGATTTTAATGAAAATTATATTAATATTAATTCCCATAAGAAAACTACAAAGTGTTTTAAATGTGGTAGGATGGGTCATTATGAAAATACCTTCCCAATGAGTGATATGAATGATGGAAGGCAGCCAGATTATAAGAAGAAAGGTGTAGTAAGATCCTTTGCGACTATGTCAGTAGATGTCAATCCATCCAATGAAGTGGTATCAGGTAATTTGTTTTTTTACACAAATTTTTATAATGACTTTTTTGATACAGTTTCTTTACCTTTGTTTATTTATTATAAATTTTATATTAAATTGAAAATTTATACATAATAAATGTGATCGAATCATATGGTTAAAACACTAGGGGAAAATATTTCAAAAAATAATTATAGGAATTTTCTTGTTGTTGTTTATGGAATGAAATAACCTATAAGCATTTTTTTCTTTATTACAGTTTTATGTTATTCTAGATATGGATTATATTTCTGTTTGTCATGAAAAGATTAATTGTAGAGGTAAAGAAGTTGTTTTCAAGAAAGTGTTTCAGTTTGTTTAGAAGAATAAACCCACACAATTGATAAGATGTCACAAAGTTGAGAAACTGTAAAAATATGGAAATGAATGTTATATTACTCATATTGATGAAATAAAATAGAACTATTCAGATTAATAATGTTGTTGTGGTAAATTAATACTTGGATGTTTCTTCTAAAGATTTTCCTGGTGTTATACCTTATCGGGATGTTGAATTTACTATTCAATTCGTTCTTGATGCTTAGCCAATTTCAAAATCCACTTATCTAATGGATCAATTGGAACTTATTGAATTGATAAATAAGTTATAGGAGTATTTTGATAAAAGCTTCATTTATCCTAAAACTTCCCCACGGGGTGATCCTATTTTGTTTATTAAAAATAATAATGGTTATATGATACTTTTCACTGATTATAGATCTTTAAATAACATTAATGTTACTAATAAATATCATTTTCCTTATATCAATGACTTGTTTGATAAGCTCAAGGGAGCTTATTATTTTTCCATGATTGACATGAGATTCAGGTACCTTCAGCTCATGGTGAAGGAGGGTGACATCCTGAAAACATCATTTCATAATAGATATGGGAATTATGATTTTGTTGTTATTCCCTTTGGTTTGACAAATACACCTATTGTATTCATAGTTCTCATGAATATAATATTTTTTGAATAATTGGATTTGATTTTTTCATTGATGGTATTAGGGTTTTTACAATAATTTATGGGGATCTTGAAAAACATTTAAGGATTGTATTGAAATCTCATAAAGAAAATAACTAATATGAAAAATTTATAAAAGTTTATTTTTGGTTGAAATATATTTCCTTTATTGGGTACATTGTAAATAAGGATGGACTAATTCTTCATCCCTCCAAAAAAGTGGTTGATGAATGTAAAGGACCTAAAAATTTAATATATTTTCATAGTTTTCTTGGATTAGGATTTTATTATAGACAGTTTTTTAAAAACATTGCATAGTTATCTATCCTGCTAAATAAGTTAACACAAAAATGTGTTAAATTTATTTGGACAAAAGACTGTAATGTTTTTTTCATAAACTGGAGAAGATATTGGTGAATATTCTAGTTTTGGCACTCCCTTCTAGAAATGGTGAATTTTTTATCTACAATGATGCTCCATTTAATGGACTTGGTTGTGTTATGATGTAAAATGATCAGGTAATTTATTATACTCCAGGAAAACCAAAACATCATGAGTTAAATTACCCCACACATTATTGGTAATTATATTCTATGTGTTTCACTTTTAAAATTTGGTGGTATCATTTATATGTATATAAATTTGAAATATATAATGATCATAAAAGTATTAAGCATATATTCACTCAGAATAAATTAATCATAAGGTATATAAGATGGATTGAAATTATGAAGGATTATTATTTCCTACTCAATTACCATCCTGGATAAGCAAACAATGTGGTGGATTCCTTGAGTCTTAAAAATAATGCATCATTAACCATGTTATTTTAGAACAATACCCCTTAATTGATGATTTGATGAGTTTTTTCTTGGATGTCATTGGTACCTAAAATTCCTCTTTTTTTTAGGTTTCAGTACATTCCTCTATATAATAGAAAATTAAGAAATCATAGATGAAATATATAGAGTCATAGAAAAGGGTAAAATTGGTGGAAAAGGAAATGTTCCTGAATTTAATGTTCATAAATATTGTGTTTTGATATTTAGAAAGAGATTAAGTGTTCCTTGTGATTCACAGATAGATGTTTCATATTTTACCATGAAATGTCTAACTTGTCAATAGGTTAAAGCATAGCAACAATTACCAAAGGGGAAGCTTCAGCCTTTTCTAATACCACAATGACAATAGGAAAATATATTCGTGGACATTAGGGTGGGACTACCAAATAATTCTCAAGGTAACAATGTTATTTGGGTTATTTTTGACCAACTGACTAAATTTTCTCATTTACTTACTATTTTATATACATTGCCTTTGGATCACATTTCTCAATTTTACCATGAAGATATTGTTAGGTTACATGGAGTTCCTCTCTCTATTGTATCTAACTGTGATCTTAAGTTCACTTATAAGTTTTTGAAAGGCCTTCTTAAGTCATTAAGAATAGAATTAAATTTTTTAACTACTTTTCAACCACAATCTAATGGAAATACTATGCAGAAAATTCATACATTAGAGGATACACTTTAATCTTTTTTTGTGGACTACCAGGGAATTTGGGATAAACATATTTCTTTAGTTGAGTTTTCTTATAATAACAAAATCCATTCTAGTATATAGATGGAACCTTTTGAGGTATTATATGGGAAGTGGTGTTGAACTCTATATTTTTGGGATGAAGTTAGAGAAATATAGTTTATGGGAGCAGAATTAGTAGAGGAAGTGGCTAAGAGAGTGAATATGTTCCAAGAACACATGACGAAAGCTCACAGAATGCAGAAAATTTATGCAAATAACATGAGTAAAGATTTTTTTGAGATAGGACATTATTGTTTCCTCAAAATATATCCTTAGAAAAGTTTTATGCATTTTGGGAAGAATGGATTGTTATGTCTCTGACTCACTGGACCTTATGAAATCCTAGAGAAATTTTGACCAGTTTTCTACTAGGTAGCTTTTTCTCTAAGTTTATTTCCGGTACACAATTTTTTTCATGTTTTTATGTTGAGAAAGTATATGATATATTAATCTCATATTTTGAGCCCTAAATTTGTAAAGCTCGAAGGGAACCATTATTATGTAGAGAAACTTGTTCATATTCTCGATCATAGAGGGAAATTATTACGGAATATGGTAATTCTCTATGTTATGGTTTTGTGGATAAACCACATAGTTGAAGAAGTAACATGGTAATTTTAAAATCCTGAGGAAAAGACACCCTCCCTTATTGAATAAGTAAATAAAAATTGGGAATAATAAATTTCAAAAATGTGGGGAGAATATAACCTCCCAGGTAGTTTTAGAATAATATTTCTCATTTTGGAATTAGATATTTTAATTCAGTATAAATGTATAATGAAATAAATGGTATGTATTAAAATTAAGGAATTTATACTAACGGAATAGTAACTTAACCTTGGGAATACTAATCTAGTCAATAAAATAGTAAACTCACATATAAAACTATAAATAAAATTAATGTACATTAAAATTGAAAATATGTTATATTTATATCATGGAATAAGTAAATAAATTTTTTAAAATTGATAAATTAAGTGTTGGTATTTTTGTGAAACATAAATGATTATTTATAATTTTATAATTAAAATAATGATTTAAAATAAAATATATTTTTATAAAATAGATTTATAAATTATAATTCTATTTTATTATGATTATAAGATAATTTTAGGAGATTTAATTAATTTTTCTTTGTATTAAAAATTAAGTTATAGTTTTGAAATTGTTATTTTTAGAATAAATGTTGGTTTAAATTAAAAATTAAATTTATCATATTTATACATTCATTTTCAAAAAATTATGTTTTTTTTAGAATTATAAACATAAAAAAATGGTTTGGGTGATTTTGTGATTTTTCTAAAATACTTGAATTGTTGATGAATAGTGAAATTCAATAATTTTCGATATAAGTTAAATACATGATTTATTGAATCATAGATGATGTAAGGCTGATTTAATCCCAAAATCTATATCTATAATTCATTATTTAAAAATTTTTAGTGGAAATTCTCAAACTATCCATGGTCTTGAGCCAAAATATTAAACTAATGAATATACTCTATACCACTATAAATACCGACCTGCACCACCTCTTCGTTACTCACCTGAATGCCTAATATATTATTTTATTTCTACCAAATTCTCTTCCCAAGAGTCATACCCACGTCCAAGACCTTATATTATCACCAAAAGGACAAAACCAAGGGCCTTAAAGAGGTTCTCATGGAGGAGAATTCAAGAGGTAAAATCCTATTTAATTTTAATTTATTTTCTTTTTAATTATTTTTCTTTTCTTATACTCTCTTCAACTACCCTTGTCCAAGTTTCATGAAAAATATAATATTTTATATATAATGGAATTTTATCACGTTTATGTAAAAATTAATCATCAAACTTCTTCTCCTCTCCCTTTTATTCTAAAAATGAGAACATCATTCGTGATGTGTCGATTTATTGCCATTGTGGATGATACACTTTGATTTTTCATTAGTGCCTTCAAGGATGGTCATAAAACCATTAATATGGTCAAATAATATTTTATTAATCATATTATAAGTTATTTAATGTTTTTAACCAATATATAAACAAGATATTTTATAAAATGATATAAGTTCACGATGATCATAAAAACCACCAAAATAAATTAAATCATTCCCATTAATGTTTTAGCTAACAATTCATCCGCATATCAGAAAACAAAATGATATATGAAATAATTTAAAATTATGGAAAAATATTAACACCATTTAATTTCAATTTTACTGTTTTTCTTCCATTCAAGATGAATGTCCACAATGAACCAACCATGGTAACCATGATATAAATGTACCCGAAACAATGAAAATAACAAAATATTATTTATAAATGAGTGGAATAATGTTATGTGAATTTCATATAAGTAATTATAAATATAAATAAAGTTCTATAATATATTAATAACACTATTTAAACCATTATACATGAGGTTTTAACACATTTTTAATAAGACGAACCCATGGTAAGGGAATTCTAAACCCAAATTCAATTTTTTGGGTTAACCTTTTACTTTATTGATTATGTGGTACTAATATTATTTGAGAAATTAATTCTTATTATATTTTGTTGTATTATGTGAATTTATATTTCATACACATATTCTATTCTTTTTTGTCAAGTATCACTTTAAATATATGATATTTGTAAGGTAATTTCCTTTAAAAATTCTATTTTAAAATTCTATTTTTTACAAAATTCAAAAAGGAATGTTTTTATGATGCAAGTAATATTATATTACGATTATGTTATGGTTCTTGATAATTTTTTATGAGTAAGGGTGGGACATATATTTCCCTCTAATTCATTTGGTATGTTTATGTTGGAGGTCGAATATATGGTTACTCCATGTGTAATTATGATAGTTACACCATAAGTTGGTAGTAAAGGTTAAATTGTAAGGTAGTCATAAGGGTTACATTATAAGATATACATGAGAGTTAAAAGTTATATGGTAGCTATGATGGTTTTGATATTAAGTAATTAATTCCCCAAGTTACATTTATGGTGTTATTTTTTTATTGAAAGATCATGTTTTCCCAAATTAACTATATGATAATTATTGGGAGAGAAGTATGTATATGTGAAAATTATTTCATATGATTATAATTATTCATGTACTAATGATTTATATCCTTATTTTTAATTTCATTACTAAGGGTTTTGGGCTTATCCTATGTTTCTAAATTTTTATCATAGGTTTTAAGTTTTGTTAAGTGAAAAGGAGTATCCAAGATGAATGTTGTGAAGAATTTTCAGGAAAATATTTCTATTTTCATTAAAAACTTTTTTTAATGGATGAAATTGATATTATTTTAATATTACCAACTTGGTATGATTTTTTTATATGTATGAGTTATGTACTAATTTTATAAAACTATAAATTGAAAATATATTTAGTTATGTAAAGAGGTTAAGTCTAAAGGAATTTACTAGATTATGTAATGTTTAAAGCTGATTCCTTATTAATGGGCCCATCAGCACAAAAAAATTACTATAGTACATTCAGATGCTTCATGAGCAAAGGGGTTCCATAAACATGCATATAAAACTAAGATTATTCACGAATTTTAAGAGTCACGTGAGGAAGTAGATATAGGTCAAGTGACCATGAGAGGTGCCATCACTATAGCTTCATTATTAGTGACTTATTTATTTGATACTAGTACATCTCATTCATTTATATCAACCCATATTGTGAATCTGCTAAATATTCCTACGATGATTTTATCTTAGGTGATTGATATTACTTTACCCCTCAAAATGAAGTGAGGGTGTGGTCTCAGTTGTCTTTCTTGTGTTTTCTCATTATCAGATATTGAAATTACATGGTATTTTCTGGTTCTCGGAATAAAAAATCTTGATTTCATATTTTGGAAGGATTGTATTATAGCTAATAAATCCAAAACTAACCAATATCTTCTATCGTACATCTTTATTATGCTTCGTGGAGTGTTCCATATCATTCAAGAAGAATGAAACCTGAGGTAAATTTGATCAAATCCCTCTTATATAGTGTTAGAGAAAGTAATATCAGTGTTCACTTTTTATCTGGAGTGGGAATCATTTTGTAAAGATATCCCTCTAGTTTTCATCAAGTTTCTTGATGTCTTTTCTTATGATATCTCTGGTTTATCACGAGTAAGGTAGGTAGATATATTTACTGATTTACTACCAAGTAATCATTTAATATTTAAACCTTCTTACTATATCGAACCAGCTAAAATTAAAGAGATGAGGACTTAGTTGGATGATCTATTATAGAATGTCTTTATATGCATGAGTGTGTCACCTTGGAAATCGTATTTTCTCTTTGATAATAATTTTTATTAGACACTTCACCTATGTAATGATTATCAAAAACTAAATCTAGTCATGATATAGATCAAGTATCCATTTCCACATATTGATGATATGTTTGACTAGTTGAAAGGGGATAATTCATTCTCTAAGATTGGTCTTAGATTTGGTTATCACTAGTTGAGAATAATGTATTATTGAAATCATAAAAATGACTTCTAGAGTAGGTAGTTTCAATATGAATATCTTTTCATTCTATTTGGTTTAACCAATGATCTATTAGTCATTATGGATTCTAAAAATAGGATCTTATATGAGTATCTTGATACGTTCATTGTGGTCATTGTGGATGGAATCCTAGTTTACTATTAGTCTAAGGACGATTATTAATGTCATCTAAGAGAAATTATGGGATTGTTGATAAATCAATGACTTTATGAAAAACCATTTAAATGTTATTTTTGGATTTTCAATGTGATGTTATTTGGACACAGGGTTTTAGAAAATTGTATTTCAATTGATCTTGAGAAGGTATAACCTATTATGACTTGGAATAAACCTTGTAATTTTTTCAATATTCAAAGATTCTAAGGTTTAATTGGGTATTATTTCAAGTTATTAAATAATTTCTCGAATTTAGAGTCATTTATGACCTCTCTAACATAAAAAGGTATTATGTTTAACTATGATGAAAAATTGCATACATCTTTTCTTGAGATTTTTTTTTTATTTTTGTGCTAGTTTTCACTCTCCTAGAGGCCTTTTTTGGATATATGGTTTTCTATGACACATCAGGATTGGGTATGGGTAGTGTTATAATATAGGTTGATCATGTGGAAGCCTATAGATCTTGGTAGCTTATGCCCCACAATGAAAATTATCAAACCCATGACCTTGAACTTGAACCTATGATTCAAGTGATTTAGAGTTTGATGAATTACCATTTTAGATAAGGGTTAACCTTGTATTCTATCTATAATATCTTATGCTATATTTTAAGAAATAATATTAATCTCTAATAGAGGAATTAGGCTGAGTTCCTTCAACCTTTGGATTTCAAAAATTTCAATACACCAGGGAATGGTAATATTATCTCTAATTCCTTGAGAAGGAAACATCTGAACCATGTCGTGAAAGAATGATCAAAAGAATGGAACATGATGGATCCTTATAAATATTTTCATGGTTATTTTGTCTAGTGTTCAGTTGACCTCTTCTATCCTCGAGATGATTCTCTAAGAAAAGCATATGGATGATGAATTCCATAACATTAGTGATTCACTTTATTGTGGGCTGATTGTTGTTCTGTGGTAGTTCTCCAGAGATAATGTTCTATGTTTTCAAAATATGTTTGTTTTGCCTCTATCCATGTGGATATATATGATAGGGTATTTCTATAATTTCTAGTGGTTTTCCCCTGGAACCACAAAGATATTTTATGAAACGAGTTGATGATTCCGGTAACCTGGTATAAGACAAGATATCCGTAATTTTTTATAACACTTATATATTTTCCTAATTTTCAAGTACAAGAAAAAAATTAGTTTGTGTATGCTTCATCCACTTATAGAGTCAACTTGGAAGTGGGATTATATTTATATGTACTTTTTGGTTGGGTTTCCACATACCCCGAGAAACAATAATGTGATATGATTTTTGATTGATAAGATGATCAAATCAGCTCAATTTATAGCCATTCATGATACAACAATAGTTGTAGAGATATGATATCTATCTATAAGAGAGTATTTTCTTTTTAATAGAGTTTAATTTTATATATTATAAGATATAGAATCTTGTTTTACTTCTTTCTTTTGGAGAAGCCTCCATGAGTCACTAGGGGCTCAGAATCATTTGAGTATGAAATACCATCTACAGACATATGGCTTGAAAGATATAGAAAAATTGACTCTTTAGGATATGATTCATGCATACATCCTTTATTTTGGTTGATCTTGGTATTTTCATTTGTGACTTTTTGAGTTCTCTTATTACAATAATTAGTGGTCCATGATCAGAATGGATCCTTTTGAGACCTTGTAAATCTTTGTTTTGTTGGTCAAAGATCAGTGAAAATTCTATGGTAGGACTGAGTTTGGTTCCAAAGAAGACAACATAGATTTATTTTATTCATCTGAGAATGTTTATAGTAAAGAGTTGGTATGAATATTCTACTAATCTTCATCAAAGACCATTCGAGTTTTGAGTTGGTGGCCAGGTATATTTGAATGTTTCAGCTCATTTAGGTCATCTATGGATTAGGTGGAAATAGAAGAATGCTGCTATATTTATGGGAAATTATTAGGGTTATGAGTAGGTTTGAAATTTTTATTATTATTTATAACTTCTACAATTATTTATGTTGAGACACAATGTGTTTCATGTATCATAGTTGTGAAAGTATCTTTCTGATACATCTCATTTTTTGAGTTGGTGTTATTTTGATGTTAATCCTGATTTATCATTGAATGTTCATCCTATCAGGATATTTGATTTTGGTAAAAGGTTACTTCATGGGAGGAAGAGAAAAATATCCTATGTGATATGGAATCATAGTTCTGATTCACATGTGACATGGGAGAGGGAGGCGCTGATGAGAGAGAAGTGGCATCATCTTTATGATATGGTGATTTCTTGATTGGATTTTTGGGTAAATAATGTTTCTATTGTGAGGATAATGTGACAAACTATTACTAAATTTCATGTACTAATTTACCCTCATTTATATCATTCTTTAGTTGGGTCTTGTTTAGGGGTTCTTTAGGTAAAATTAATAAAGTTTTGGAGGCTCTTTGGATTTTTCATGGTTGGAACATGGTTTTCCCAAATCGTGCACCCTACAAGTGAAAACCATGAAACCCTATATAGTGGGGTTTTTCATGATTGGTTCATGGTATGGAAAACTTATTGACAACCTATTAGAAATCATTCACCCCAATTTAGGGTCAAATAGTTAGGGAATATTGTTTTTCACCCATGCAACCCTTCCCTACAAACCATTCACCTGATAATTTTTAATTCCAAAAATTTATATAAAATTTCTTAAACCACTATTTAAGTTTTCACATCCATGACTTATTTTAAAGTTAAATTTCATTAAATTTCAATTCATTCTTTTTTTATGGGGTTTACCAATATTTTTTGGAGTAAAGGGTGAGTTTTCATGATTTGGGAAAAACCGTAAGCCCACTTCCATATTTAAAAACCAATTTGTTTTATTTTATAACTATTTAATTTTTTAATATTTTGAACCCATTCCAATTCCTAAATGGCCTCCCCTAACCTATTAACACCACCATTTCAATTTGGTCCCTTTAGTAATTCATAATAATGGTATATTTGGGTCTTTATTTAAGGAATTAGGCCATCCTCAAAGCACATTTCCATTTTTTTAAAAAAAAATTAATTAATATATTATTCAATTTTAAGGATTTTTTAGTGATTATAACTCTAAACCAATAACACAGAACCCAACTACTCTCCCATCCTCTTTTAACTCTCCTTGGAGCTCTTATTCATCGTGATTTAGTACAGAACATCACAGGGTTTCTCAAATCGACCCGATCTGAAGAGGTAAATTCTTTCCTTCTTAACTCTCTCAATTTGTACTATTTTTACTTCATTATGGTTTCTAATTTGACCCTTCCTCCTCCTATTCAAACCTGAGATCCATGTAATCCCTCCAAGTCACTTAAAACCTATTTGGACTCCCATTTTATTGGGGATTCAGTGGAGAAACTTGAAATAATATCAATTAAGTGTCTCTCCTCCTTAGTTTCTCCATTTCCATGACGTTTTATTCAATTTCATTGAAGTTACAATTGTTTAGGGAGTAGGGTTTCAAACCGTGGGTTTAACCTTGGGATTTTTTGGTCAATTATTGTGGTTTTAGGTTCGATCTAAGTACCTCTTGGTGCGGCGGTGGTGCGACTAGATTTCTGCACGGTGATTCAAGGGTTTTCTTTGATTTGGTAGGTGATTTATTTTGGTATGAAATCATTGTGAACTAGATGTTGTGTTTATGGTATTTTCATGTCTATTTGATTTGAATGTTGCTACAAAAATTGGTTTTTGTGGAAACTATAAATAAATGAGTTTTAAGTGACAATTTTTGGTGAAATTGGGGGTTTTTCATATAAATCTTTTATTAGTTCACTAAGGGCTTACATATAATTATTTAGTTGTTTTTATTTAACTATATTTGGGCTTTAAATAATGTTTTGAATGTTTATCCCCTTTTTTGTTTTGGAGAAAAAGAATTTTAATGATGTTTGTAAAGAATGTGAAGTTTTGGTGCCACTTTTGTGTGAAAATGGAGGTTTTACAAAGTTATCATTTCTTGTTTAACATGGGGCTTCCCTAAAATTTATTTTATTTTTATCATTGAAATTTATTTGTCTTCCGTTACTTTTTTTGTAACTTAAATGTGTGCATATAGTGTACAATTGGGGTTCTTAAGGGGTTTTGTGTGAAAAATAATACGGGATTTTGAGAAAAAAATTCATTAAAAATCAAAGTGTTTATTGTGTTTATTAAGTTGTATAAAATGTAATAGCTGATGTACTAGGTGTATGTTACCATTATTGGTGTTTTACATAAATAAGGATATGTGTTTCTTGCTGAAATTGTTGGATCACAAAGTGGGAGGCCCAGGTAACTAGGTGGTGCAGATGTGTACTAGTACAGCTAATGGAATGGATGGTTTTTGTCCCTATTCCACCTAGAATTTGGATAATGGAAACTCTAAATAAACAATGTGGATGATGATTGGGGACCATAAGGTTATGGTTATGTTCCCTACTGGTGGATCGTGCATGATAACAGATTTTACTATGGTTAATTTACACCGATGTACGAGGGGCATGGGGACCGAGACTATCTAGTGCCTAGGGGTGTTACCAATTTAGTTGATCATTGTATTTGTCGTATTTGACCTTGTATTGGGGTGTTTTTGGAATTAATATACATTAGATGACATTTCTATTTAAATGTGTGAACATTCTGAAAATTTTAGCTTGAAAAATATTTTGAATTGAATGTTGCATTTCATGTAATTTATCAGTGCTTTTATTTGCATATTAAAACTGTTTACTTTTTCACGTTGTATTGAATGCTCTTTGGAATCATTAGGTGGTTTATTATTGGGAATAATATCACACCCTACTAACACCACTTCTGTGTATGTAGAATTTTTTATGCCTGACTCAGGTAAAGGTAAGGCTATGGGTGATGGCGGTTCGGGGTGTTAGTTCTTATCCTTGGTGCGGAATAGTGAAGACGGCTTGTGGGTGAGGACCCATTATTTTGTGGATTCATTGGGTATTTCTTGATATTGTCATTAATTTTATTTGGACCACTTGTATTTTATTTAAACCAATGTATTCAGTTCTAGTTTTTTCTTAATCTTGTTAGGATTGAAACTTTCAGATTTATATTCTAGGTTGTTTATAATGTTTTAGGCATTCATACTCAGGAAAATCATTCCCAAACCTAAATTAATGATACTAGAGAACTTTTTCTAGCCTGTGATGATAGGTAACACCCTTTGGGTCTTGCCACGGGCTGGGTTTGGTGCTGGTAATAATGGCGACCAGATTCGGTTCCTGACAAAGTTGTATGAGAGCAGGTTAATGTTTTTGGGTTATATTACTATTTTGGGATGATTCGGGATAGAAAAGATCTAGGGTTGTTGGGACACAGAGTTTTGGTCATGAGTAGGGTTCATGGTTTCCACCTCTTGTGGAAGACCATTATTCACCAGGGGACGTTGGAATTTACGGATTGACTTCACTACCAGGTGAGACATGTGGGCTGTAGACCCCACTAGGACATCAGGCGTAGGTGGAGTAGTTTTTTAAATTATTATTGGAATGATTTTAGATTATTTAGATTTTATGTATTTTATTAAAATTTTCAGAATTTTGGTATTGATTATTGTTTTGTGACTGTTGAATTCTGTAGCAACATGCCTCCCCAGAAATCTCCCATTCACCCAAGCGAGGAAACCGAAGAGAGTTCTCCCACACCGATTGATTAGAGGCAAGTCTAGGCTGTGGTCCAGGCTATCCAAGATCAATTGCAGGGAATGAATCCTTCTCCAATTCTTCTTAGGATATAAGAGACAGGTCTTAGAGAAGATAAAGCTCAATTTTTTGTAAAAACAAGCCTTCTAACTTTTGAGGCAGCTTAGAACCCCAGTAAGAAGAGGAATGGATCATGAAGATGGAGTGTATGTTTGAGTTCCTAGAGACACTCGGGGAGCTTAGGGTGATGTTTTTATCCTTTCTGTTGGAGGTTCCCTACCATAAGTGGTGGGAGTCAGTGCTTCAAACTAGGAAGAATGAGCAGATGCGCTGGAAAGATTTCAAGGTCGTCTTCAATGAACCGTACTGCCCTGTGGTCTTGGCATATGCCAGGTCCAAAGAGTTCATGGAAACTGTTTAAGGGAATCATTTTGTGATGGAGTATGCCAACCATTTCATTTATTTGGTTCACTATGCCCTTGATGTCATCTCGAATGAAAAATTGAAGGCTAATATGTTCGAGAAAGCCTTGCGACCAGAGATATGACACCATGTTTTCATGTTCAAGATGAGGACCTATGCGGAGGTTGTTGATCGGGAATTTATAGTGGAGATTGACAGGAAAGGCGAGGCTAGTTTATCTGTTTTATTATTATTAGTATGTAGTGGAAACATCAAAATAAGAAAAGGATGTGGGAGGAACAGGTGAATAAAGGAGGTGGCAGTTCAATCCACTCTTCTAGGTAGTTTTCGTTTGCGGCTTCTGATGTTAGATCGGTCATGTGATAGCTGTGTGGGAAGCACAGAGACATCTGAACACCATGCCTACTTCTTCGAAATACTTGTTACCAGTGTGGAGGTTTGGGGAATTTGTAGCGCTTCTGTGGGGTGGCACTTCCACTTCCTAGTGAGGCAGGGTTAGTGGCTTCAAGAGGAGTTCAATCATAGTCTGAGCCATCGATGATTGAGGGATCTTGATTTGGAGGCCATGGTGGTAGTGATAGGTCAACTTCTAGGAATATCTAGTTTGGGGCACATCCAAAGACTAGCGGTCATCCTCAAGTAGAGACTGAACATCTCCATGAGGTGGATCAGGGCCTGTTTGGATCAAAGGCGGGACCATTGACAGTTCATGGTAACTTTTTTATCACATATTCTATAGATGTTGCTCTTTTTGATACTAGAACCTCTGTTTAATTTATTTATGCCCATTTTGTGGACATGTGAAATTTTCCGACTGAGTTGATGTCTTTCACGATGGAGTTGGTGACACCGGTGGGAAAGAAGAAGGAGCAGGGCCTTAGTTGCCCCTCGTGTATGATTTCCATGTTAGGGGTTGAGATGGAGTGGGACCTCATCATTCTAGATATGTAATGGTTTGACATAATAATTGGCATGGATTGGAAAGTACACTTCTAGAAAAACATTTATTGCTATAAGAGGTGAGTGAGTTTCATGACATCTGATGGGAGTCATCATGTGTTTTGGGGAGAATGGGATCCTCGGTCGGGTCGTCCAGGACCTCCACTCCCAGATATTAAAAGTTTTACCTTCTAGTTATCATCACTTTCACTAGAGGATGATATTATGTCCCTTGAAGTTTCACTACCTCATGTAGTGAATGAGTTTCCAGAGGTATTCCCATATGATTTCTTAGGTTTTCCCCCAGAGCGGGATGTGGAGTATTTGATTGATATGGCACCAGGAACACAACTGATATCTCTTACCTCTTATCTCATGGCCCCCACCAAGCTGAGTTAATTAAAGATGTAGGTGGAGAACTTAGAATCCAAAGGATTCATTCTCTCGAGCGTCTCTCTTTGGTCCTCTCCTTTGTTGTTCATGAAAAAGGCTTACGGATCCCTCTGGTTGTGCATTGACTACCAGAAGCTGAATATGGTAACAATTAAGAACAAATACCCCTTTCCTAGAAAAGTTTATTTATTTTATTATTTTAAGGGGGAAAAGTGGTTCTCAAAGATAGACATGTGTTTGGGGTAACATCAACTCCTAGTGAAGGAGTCAGATATCCAAAAGACAACCTTCCAAAGCAGGTACGACCACTTTTAGTACTTGCTCATGCCCTTCAGATTGACCAATTCTCCAGTGGTATTTATGGAACTCATGAATAGGGTTTTCTATTAGTATCTCAATTCTTTCATTGTGGTGTTCATGGATGACATTCTAGTATACTCTGGCTCTGAGGAGAAACACAAAAATCACTTGAGGATCGTCTTGGAAACTTTGTGGGATCACTACCTCTATGGAAAATTGTCAAAGTGTGATTTCTGGATCAGGGAAGTGAGATTTCTAGGGCATATGATCTCTAAGAAGGGGGTTCCAATGGATCTCATAAAGATTAGTGCGGTTATGTCATGGGAGTAGCCGAAGAATGTGTTTGAGATCAAGAGTTTCCTTGGCTTGGCTGGTTATTATAGGAAATTCGCTCAGGATTTCTCTTAGGTTGCTTCACCGATGACCGCGCTCACCCGGAAAGGGGTGTAGTTTTTTTGGGCCCCAGAATGTCAGGTATCATTCGAGGAGCTAAAGAGTAGGTTGACTACCAAACAATACAGATTTTTCCAGTGCATGGAAAGGGGTATGTGGTCTATTGTGATGCTTCAAGTATGGGTCTTGGGTTCATTCTTATGAAGGGTGATCATGTTGTGGAATATGTCTCTCTCCAACTTTGGCCACACGAAAAGAACTACCCAACCCATGACATAGATTTGGCAATTGTGAGGCATGATTTGAAGACATGGTGTCACTACCTGTTTGGGGAGAAGTTTTTGGTCTACTCTGATCAAAAAATCTTGGCCTATATCTTATCGCAGAAGGACATCAACTTGAGGCACTGTTTTTGGATCAATTATATGTAGGGGTTCGACTTTGAAATTATATATAGGCCAAGAAAGGGTAATGTGGTGGCTGAAACATGGAGTAGAAGAGATCCAATGCATGCTTTGATGAAGTCCAGTTATGTGTAGACTTTGATGGAGCTCTTTTCT
Organism: Viscum album; assembly: GCA_963277665.1. Classification (NCBI taxonomy): domain Eukaryota; kingdom Viridiplantae; phylum Streptophyta; class Magnoliopsida; order Santalales; family Viscaceae; genus Viscum; species Viscum album. The sequence goes on along the minus strand of OY728127.1, from coordinate 1,952,970,424 downwards.
CTGATTCATGTGGAGACCATGGAACAAAATGGAGGTGCATTCTTGGCGAGCATCCAGTTGAATTCATCTCTATTGGAGTTGATGCGGTGGGAACAACCTAGTGATGAGCTTTTCCGGTGATCGAAGTGGTTTCATTATGGTGGAGAGACATCCTCTGATTGGTCGTCGTCTCCTGGGGGATTCTTGTGCTTCAAGGGCCATCTAGTGGTGTGGTTATCTTTGTATAAGGTGGTGATGGAGGACAACCACTAGTCTCAGTGGGTTGTCTATCCGAGTTCAACCAAGATGTATTATGATGTCCATTGGTAGTTCTAGTGCCTTGTTATTAGACAAGACATAGAGGACTTTATGTCGAGATGCTACACATGCCTGTAGGTGAATGAAGTGCATCAAAACCCCTTTGGTTTGATCCAGACATTACCCATTCCTACCTAGAAGTGGGATGAGGTCTCTATGGACTTTATTGTTGGATTACCTCGTACACATCGAGGTACGAACTCCATTTGGGTGGTAATTGATCCTCTGACCAAATCTTCCCACTTCATTCTGATTAGAGATACAACTAAAGTGGATGAGTTGGGTCGTTTGTATATTCAGGAGGTGGTGAGAATCCATGACATTCCATCGGTATTTTTCTGAGATAGAGACCCCCATTTCACTTCTCGATTTTGAGAAGGCCTTCAGAAGTCCTTGGGGTATCAGATTAAGATAACAACAACATACCATCCTCAGACGGATGGTCAGACAGAGCGAGCGAATCAGATTTGGGAGGACATGCTTTGTGAATGTGTCTTGGACTTTGGAGGTTCCTGGTATATCCATTTGGGTCTAGTTGAGTTTGATTATAATAACAGTTACCAATCCTTGATTCAAATGGCTCCTTTTGATGTGCTCTATGGTTGGCCTTGTCGGCCCCCCTGTGTTGGGCTGAGGTAGGTGAGACTACACTGCTGGGGTCAAGTCTGGTGCAGGAGATGTCTGAGAAGCTCAAATTGATTATGAAGCACTTTTTGACAGCTCAGATATGTCATAAATCTTATTCTGACTAGAGGTGTTGATACCTAGAGTTTTATGAAGGTGATAGGGTATTCTTTAATGTGGCCCCTCATCTAGGTCAACGTTGATTGGGAAATAAAGCGAGGTCGATGCCACAGTATGTTGGGACCTTTCAGATCACCAAGCATATTGGAAAGGTGGTATACAATTTATCTTTACCTTCTCTATTGACATCCATCCATGATTTCTTCCACATCTCTCGATTGAATAAATACAACCCAGATCCATCCCATGTGTTGAGTTGGGAAGAAATGGAGATAGAGCCTGACTTGTTTATTTTTGAGTGGTCAGTGAAAAGATTGGACACCAAAGAGAAGATACTTTGAGGGAAGTCCATTCCCTTAGTTTGGGTTCTTTTGTAGCATGGGAATGATACACATGAGACATGGGAGAGAAAGTCATGGGTCAAGAAAGAGTACCTATTCTTGTTTTCCAATCAAGCTTCAGGTTAACTTCCCGGGGAGTAAAGTCCTTCATGGTGAGGAGAATTTTCACATCCATGACTTATTTTAAAGGTAAATTTCATTTAATTTTCATTCATACTTTGTTTTGGGGGTTTCCCAATCTTTTTTGGATGAAAGGGTTAGTTTTAATGATTTGGGCCAAACCGTGATCCCATTTCAATATTTAAAAACCAATTTTGTTTCTTTTATTACTATTTCATTTTTTAATATTTTTCACCCATTACAATTCCTAAAGGGCGACCCCTAACCTATTAATACCACAATTTCAATTAGGATCATTTATGAATTCAAAATAATAGTGTATTTTTCTCTTTATTTAAGGAATTGGGTCAGCCTAAAAGCCTATTTCCAGTTTTAAGAAAAAAAATTAAATAATAACTTATTCAATTTTAAGGATTTTCTTGTGATTACACCTATAAAACAATCCCACTGAAACCATCCACGCACCCATTCAAAGAATCTCATGTAAGTGTCTCTCCTCCTTCGTTCCTCCCCTTTCTATAAAGTTTCATTCAATTTCATTGAAGTTACAAATGACCAAGGGGTAGGGTTTTGAATCTAGGGTTTAAACTTGGGTTTTCATGGTCAATTATTGTGTTGTAAGGATCGATCTATGTCCCTCTTGGTGTGGTAGTGGTGTGACATGATTTTTGCATAGTGATTCAAGGGTTTCCTTTGATTTGGTAGATGATTTATTTTGGTATTAAATATTTGTGACCTAGCTGCAATTTTTATTATATTTTTATGTCTATTTCATTTTAATGGTGATGCAAAAATTAGTTTTTGTGGTAATTATAATGAAAATTAATTTTAAGTGCCAATTTTAGCTGAAATTGGGGGTTTTTAGTATAAATATTTTATTGGTTCATTAAGGGATGACCTATAATTATTTAGTTTAATTTATTGAACTTCATTAGGTCTAAAAATAATGTTTTAAATTTTTATCCCCATTGGTTGTTGCTGTGAAAATGGGTTTTGATGGTGTTTGTAATGAAAGTGATGTTTTGGTGCCACTTTTATGTTAAAATGGAGGTTTTACAAAGTTATCACTTCTTGTTTATCATGGGGCTTCCATAAAATTTATTTTTTTGTTTTAATTGAAATTTATTGTGATGCCTTTAATGTTTTGGAAACTTACAAGTGTGAACATAGTGTACAAGTGGGGTTTTTAAGAGGTTTTGTGTACAAAACAATACGAGATTTTGAGAAATTGTATCAATAAAAATAAAAGTGTTTCTTGTTTGTTTTAAGTGGTATAGAATGTGATAGCTTATGTAGTAGGTGTATGTGAAAAGTAGTGGTTTGTTACATAATAATGGATATGTGTTTCATGCTGAAATGTTTTGAGCACAAAGGGGGAAGCCCGGGTACCTAGGTGGGGCAGATGTGTACTAGTACGGCTAGTGGACCATATGGGTTTTGTCCCTGTTCCACCTAGAAATTGGATAATAAAAACTCTAACTAAACTATGTGGATGATTATTGGGGACCATTAGGTTATGGTTATGTTCCATAACTGTGGCTTGTGCACAAGAACAGATTTTACTATAGTTACTTCACACCGAGGTACGAGGTGTATGGGGCCCGAGACTATCTTGTACCTAGGGGTGTTCCCGATTTTGTTGATCAATGTATTTGTTGTATTTTACCTTTTATTTCGGTTCTTTTTTCAGTAATTTATAGTATATAACATTTCTATTGAAATTTTTTAACGTTAAGAAAATTTTCTCTTGAAAAACATTTTCAATTGAAAGTTGCATTTCTTAGAATTTATCATTGATTTTCTTTGATTATTAAAACTGCTTGCTTTTTCAAGTTTTTTTTCATGATATTTGGAATCATTGGGTGGAATTTTATTGGGCTTAGGCTCACACTGTACTTAAACCCCTTGGGTTTAATTATACTTTATTATGCTTGACTCGGGTAAAAGGAAGGTTATGGGTGATGGCGGTTCAGGGTGTACTTCACATCCATGGTGCAGAGTTGTGGAGATGGATTGAGGGTGATGACCTCTAGTCATGTGGAGCCATTGGGTTTGTCTTGATGTTTTATTTATTTGTATTTGTACCTCTTGATTTGTCTTTAAACCAATGTATTCAGTTCGGGTTTTTTCTTAAGACATATTTGGCTCGAAAAGTTCAGATTTATATTCGGGAATTTTTTTAATGTTTTATGCTTTAATACTCTGGTAAATCATTCCCAAACATAAATTAATGATACTTGGGCACTTATGCAAGCCTGTGGGGATATGGATTTCCCTTCGGGCCTTTCCACAGGCCAGGTTTGGAGTCGGTAATAGTGGAAACTAGATTCGATCTGTGGCATAAGTCCTAATTTGACCCTAACTCGACTTATCTAAAATTACTAGGTATTAGGGGCTCTGAAGAACCCTTTTCAGATACTCTAAACTCTTTACTTGGTGGGTTGATACATGTAAAATCTAGTTGTATCCCTCTATGGTAAGTGATTATCCACTCGTGTGTCTCCTCCAACTTTCTCTCTTTCTCTCCTCTATGGGATGTGTTAAACAATTTTATTGTTGTTGAATATGAACTCTGTTGAATATAATCTTAATTCTAGGTTTGATTTCTAGATATATTTTTCCATCATTTTTTGTTGGAAAATATTGTTGTGTGTGGTTTCCATTGTGATTACGTGATTAAAGGTGGGTGGTTCTATTTGAGATTAAAATTTTGATTAAACCCAAATTTTATTGATTTGATATAAATATATTATTATTTATTTATGAAATCCCAATTAGAGATAAATTATATATTTTATATTCATTGGAATAGAATTATGGGAAAACCCCTCTAATTCTAATGAAATTGGAATTTGGCCAATATTTTGGAAATTGATGGATGTTGTGAATTGATTTGAGAATTAATTTTAGAGAATTGATTAAATTTAATTCATTAGAACCTATGATTAGTTTTTTATTCAAAATGAATTAACTAATGAAAAAAACCATGTTTTGGTTTTTAAGGTGAATTGGAATTTTGAAAAGAAAAAATGGGAAATTGAATTATTAATGATGATTGATTTAAAATGAAATGATTTTTTTTGATTGATTGATCTCATGAGATTCTTGGAAGTTAGTGGGTTATTTGGGGGAACCATTCTTGGATTATTATTCCCTTGAAATGTATTGAAAATGACAACACTAACAAAAACCTAGTTAGGAAAACATTTTTCCCGATGGGATATTGATGATTTATATCGGCATGATCCTAAGGGACGTGTGTAAAAAAATTTCCCTAATAACTAATATGTAAGTGTGAGGATACTACAAACAAGAATTATTGTACCACATTTTAGATGACAACGGTCTTATTTTTATTATTTTGATTATATATTCTATTGATTATGAAACCTCCTTAACTCATTCATGTTGATTTATATATGATATTTCATATAAAAGTTCTATTTATGTAATTTTTTGAAATGTTTCTATCTTTTGAAGTAAAAGAATATTTTGTTTTAAATATTAAAAATTATTACAATTACTTTATTTATATAAAATTAAATAATATTTTTTATTAATATTGTATCATTTTATGGAACACTTTTTGAGACCCTAATTGTATTTTTAACTCACATCATACCTTTTAGTTAGGAAGTTTTTATATTTCTTTCTTCCATGTTTGAGTAAAAGGAAATCAACTCTTGGAGGATGTGGATGTTATTGATTCTTTGGGGAATGATTTGATGATTCTTTTGGGATTTATGAGTTTTATATTCCCAGTATTAGAGTACATTCATGATATAATATTTAGGGTTTTGATATAGTTGTCCGGTTTTTGGTACTTTCTCCATGTGGTGTTCAGATAAATTTGACATGTTTCTTTTATCTTTCGCTATGTATGAGGAAAATTTATTTCGTATTTATCTTATATGGTGGTAGGTTATATTCACCAATAAGTGTTAGTTAGGAATACCCATTGTAAATACTTCAATTCTTTCTTAGATATCAATGTTCCAGGGTATCTAGGCAGGTTTGTGACAAGAATAATACACGATTCATATGAGTGTGGAAGCATAGTCCAACAGTCATGATCCATGGGATGTTAACATTGTCATAAGAATGTGTCATAAGTGTTTGGTGTAACCATATGTCAAGGCTAAGCAATAAATAATTTACATTATAATAGAATATGACAACTATCTATCCATACCATTGTAGACATGCCCTAATTACCTTTATCTTACAAACTTTTGGATGTGGTCTAACCACCTATGTCCTATAATAATTTGAACATTGTCTATCCCATAGTGTCCCACAACGTTATTGACATAGGTTGAACCACCCATGTCCTATAATATTTTTTTTCAAATATAATATATTATTTAATTAAATAGATAGATATAATTTAACCACACATCAATGAATGATAAAACATTAAGATGTTCTCCCCAAGAATATGTAAGCATTTATAATTCCATCATAGCTCAGTTAACCCATGTGAAAGAAGTAGGTTTCATGAAACCATATGTAACACATCTTTATAATACATCCAAAGAGATAACGTGCATGGAATCATTAAATAACATCCTCATGGTAGAATAATAAATATTAACATATATTTACAAAGGTTAAAAACAACATTATAATAACAATTGAATTTTAAATTCAAAAAGTATTGGTCATTTTATTTTAATTTGATATGATTAATTTTATATATAAAAATTAGAAACAAATTGGTATATAACTTATTTTAGAAAACCAGGAATATTTTGAAAAATATATATTTAAAGAAGTTTAGCCGTAATAGTGGGAATTATCATTCTATTGGAAAAATTTTAACAATTGTTTTCATATTTTTTGTATAGAAATCTAAAAAACCAGTCATACAAAAATACATTAATGTGATTAGAATTTATAATGTTACAAATATGTTCAAGTATTGTACAAAATGGCCTCATAAAATTATGTATGTACTAATAATAATATTCTTGATTATATATAAATAATATAGATTTAGGGGAGAAAGTCTCATGGTCGTAACAAAGAGATAATATTAAATCCACTTATGAGATCCTTTTTGTTCAACTGTGAAAAAAATTGTATTTTAAGTGAGAAGAAGACAAGTAAACCCAGGAAATATATGGAGAAGAATAAATATGTGGGTTTTTAATGAAAAATTACTAATACTTTCCTTAGTATGAGTTAAAAAATATATAATCCACAATTCAATGTGATATTTTAAAACAATACCTCCGGACATTAGTAACTTTTGAATCAAATTACCCTAATAGAGATATATTTATATATATTTTTAAATCACATAATATAAAATTATATTTTATAAAAATTATTGGGGGAGGTATATAAACCACACAAAAGAAAATAAGTGGTGAACATAAGGTAGATCTCAATAATTATATCATGAGTTGTGATACCCTTACCTTAGACTTCCATTTAGTTAGATTCATTATAACCCTAAATATAACAAATTTAGGTTTATTATTAAAATATTTTTAAAATTTAATCTACTTAGTCCCATTAATTTTTCAGTATTTTGTTCACATATATTAATGTTTTACTACAAAATATTTTTTGGGTGTTAACACATCCATTTCACATTCATTCATCAGTTGGCCATTTCGGTCAATTATCATTGTTCTTGGGCTCTTCACCTTAAAAATAATCATGGAAATGATATATATGTGTATTCTAGAGTTATGTATTTTCATGTAAATTTAATGGATATTAAAGTGATGGTTTGCTTGAAAGGCTTAAAATTCATTTTCAATGATTATTGAATTACCAAAAAAATTGTATTAATTTGGGAATATAATTTAGCATATTAGCTCCTAAGAATGATTAAAATATCTTAAATTCATAATTTCTTAATATTTTTTATTTTTTATTTTTCATTAAATATATAAATATTAAAATATCATCCATGTTAGTGTTAATTTTGACATAAAAAATAACACATTATATTGATTGAATGGGTAAAAAATGATACTATATAGGAATCAAATCTCTTTAATAGATGATATATTATTTCAAAAAATATTATAATGATAAATTATATTCATATTTTTGGGGATGAAGAAGATATAAAATAATAAAAAGGATAAGATAACATTCAAGATGAAGTCTTAAATCAACTCTTAGAGTGATTCTCAAAAATGAGGTCTTTGGGATGCCTTTATGAAACCATAGGAATACAGAGGTGAGAGATGATTTTGAGGGATAGAAAATTTGTTGGGATGGAAGATAAATTCTAGGGAAAGGTATAGTTTGAGGAGGGAAGGGGGTCCTTTTATATATAAAAAGGGTGGTGTTTTGTAAATAATCATTTATTAATATAAATTGAATTTTAAATTCAATTCTGGTATATCCAAAATTGAAAACTAAAAAATTTAATATAATGGAGGGTATAGAATACCCTCATCCACCAATTTGAAAATAGTATTTTTATATTTTTCAACATTATCCCTTAATAGAACCTTTTTCTATTATTTTATGATTTACCCAGATAATTGACTTTAACAAAGTTAAATTGTATTAATGGGAAAAAATGATATAATATTTTTTAGATAATTTTAATGTAATGATTCCAAATATTATATCTATTTTATTATATTAAAATTTTAAAATCAATAAGAATAAATTATAGACTAATAAATCAATAACGGGTAAAATTATGTTCTTAAAAAAATATAATTTTCATAAAAAATGAATTTTGGATAAATATAATGAAAAATATTTATTTACATGATATATGATAGTTTATGATTAAAAATAAAATTATGTGACATTACAACTATTCCAAAACTAAATAGAATGTTTCTAGATACTCAGTTAAATGAAAAGAGCTATTTTGTTTTTCTATTATAATAAAATATCACCTAGGTTCCATAATACTGGTCATTGTTTTTTAAATTCAAAAAATATATGTTTAAATGAATCACATTAATATATCAATATAATGTTCGTAAAAATTATATTTTTTATAGGTCATTATTATATCACAATATTGTCACAAATGATATTATATTTATAAAAACTATATTTTTTCAATTCACAGAAAAATAAAACTTTTTAGAAAAAAGCCTAAAAAATCACCATAAGATAATTTTGACATTATGAATCATAAAATTATGTTATTTTAAAAATATTAAAAATTTAAAATTGTGAAATTTAACATTAAAATAAATATATAAAATACAATGGTTATATTTTATTATTTAAAATATTTTTCTTTTTATATATTATGTGTTCTTAGTAATATATCACATAAATTAATAATTAAATGTGTGTTAATATATTTATTTTTTTAATTAATAATTTTATTAGAATAATTTTTAAAATGTGATCAAAAAATATATAATATTTTAATAAAGACCTCGGATAATTATCCCCTTTTCAATTAAATTATTTTAAGCATATCTCATTAAAAATAATTATTCATCTACAAATAATTAAATTTTCTTTAATTAATCAACAATAGAATACATAAAATAATTCTATAATAATAATAATAAATAAATAAATAATCATTTATGAGTTAACATGAATGTTTTTAATAAACAATTATTTTAATTAATTTGAATTTGATTATTTTCTTTACTTTTTACTCATCTTGTAATTTTCTGAATGTTAATTCACACTACATTCTCATAGTATATTAAAATATATATATTATTATAATAGAATATATCATTGTCTATTTTTGTTCAGTATATCATGTGATTCAATATATTCAATATATTATTTATTTATTGGGAAATATAGACTAAAATCATTGTGTGTTATAATGGTGGTTCAAATATCATGATCCACTAAGGATGCTCAATTTACTGAAAATAAACAACGTTGATTGATGTAAACTATCTAACTGTATGTTGTATATTTAAGGAAACTAAGGGGATCCATAGGAATATCTTGTCCCAATGTTTTATATCTACCCATACTTTCATCCATGAAATCTCCCAATTAAATCATGAAAAAATGTATTCATCGCCAAATAATGCATGTCTCATAAGTTTGTATGCTACCTATTGTATACTATACTATTTTATTTCTAGTATCCAATAAGAAAACTTCACCTGATTAGGTAAATATGTCATTATTAATTTAATATCCAATTAATATAACCCCTTATGTTATGTGAAAATCCATGTCACGTCATAGGGATTAAAAATAGGGCTAATCGCACCATTTTGAAGGAAAGTAATTAGTCATGGGGAATAAAAACCCATAAATAAACCCCAAACTCTATGTCTCATACAATAGAGCGGGGTAACACATGATATGTTAGAGGAATATAATCTATCTTCATTATCATTTATAAGGACTTGTGTCTCACCATACAACGCCCATAAGATGTTTTGGAAAATATATAACTTTGAGAATTACTTGATCATCACTCTCAAAAAATATAATTTTCCCCTAAAATCCAAATTATAAATCATCTTATATCACTTTTAAAACATAATTATATAATTTATCATACCGAACCATTTTGATCTACATTGAAAAATTATCTAGAAAAACTATTCGGTTTTTAAAAATAATCTTTAAATGGGAAATATTTTGGTCAGAGTGGTTATGATGAAGACAAATAAAAAAGTGGGGGTGATTTTGTTTTCATCAATAACATTGAAAAATTCACAACATTGGGTTGATTAACCATACATTCTTTACAGTGTATGGTATATAATCCATATTTGATGATCCAAATGTAAGGTTAATTCCATGAATATTTATTTTTAAAAATTTACATAGAATCATATTCATTAGTAAAATGAATTTGGGTGTTTATGATCATCAAAACCAAATAGAAATTAACTAAATTAATGAATCATCATATTCTCAAAAATCCCCCCCTTTTTTATTGCCACAAAACCCATAACATAAATAAATAGAATTTATAAACAATTTCTAGAAAAAATCCAAAATAAAATTCTCCAATTCCATCTTTATAAAATTATTTCATTCCTTTTATAAGGATCAAATATTCTACCATATATTAATTGTTTTTAATTAATTATTTTATAGAAATATTCTCCCTTATGAATATAAACATATAAAATAGGGACTAAGAGTAATAAACTTCTCCCCTTGTTATTCATTTTTGTAAATTTTATCTTGATAAAACTTATCCCCTATGATAAGGTTATTAAGAAAAAATAATTAAATAAATCAGAATAAATTTATCTAACTTTATAGTCATGGTAAGGAAATTAAATATATAAAATATCTCCAATGTGAAATTAAATCTATAAACTTTTCCACCTTTTGTGAAATAAAAAAGATAAGAGTAGTGAAATTAACAGCCCTTAAATTTATACTTTCTTAAAAATAAATATTTAAAAAAGGAGAAAATATAAGAATAAAATGATTATTATCTTAAACAACCCCCTAAATCATAGAATATAGTTTATTCTATGAATTTAAACATTAAAAATATAAAATTTTCATAAGTAAAAATCAAAATAGTTACTTACAGTAAAAAAATTAAAAAATCTAATACTTACATCATATGAATAATAAATATTTAAAATAAATTATGAAGTAATTAATTGTACTATTTTACCAAAATATAAATATATTATAAAATATATATATAACATTGATTTTTAAATAAATTGAAAATAAAATCGAAGGGTCAAGAAGGAGTACACTTTTTGTTTGAACTTTTAAAACTTCAAAAAAATTCTCTTAAATTAGCTAAAACTTATAAGAGTTCTTATAATATATTTTCAACTTATTATTTTATTTTATGAGAAGAATATAGAATCTCCTCAACCAGAAATAGATTTAGTTTATCAAGATCAATATTTTTAATCAGCTCTCTTCTTAGCAACTCCATTTGACATAGAATTTATACTTTGAAAGCTTAAAAGTACTATTTTGAAATAGAAATAATATAATATTTTTTTACTGAATAAAAAATAATTTTCAATATAGATTCTTCTTGTATATTATTATATAACATTCTTGACACATCCAAATCAGCTTGCAGTTTCACTTTTTTTCATTCAATGTTCTGATATTGAACAAAATCCTTTCACCAAACGTTCAGGATGAAGAAACATTTAATTCTTTATAGACCTGAAATATCTTATTTATTTTAGAAGACCATTCTTATGAATCATAAACAATTGAAATCATATTTCCTTTTAACAGATCATAAGGATTAAATTTTATCCTTTTGGGAGAAATATTATCTTTTGAACATGAAGTACTTGATCACTTCATCATTCTGTATCTGGTTTTCAACCATTATTTGAATAATATATTTTGAAGAAGAACAATAAGATACCGATGGGGTATATAAAAAGTTTTTAGAAGAATATGAAACATTTGGTTCTGTCAAAATGAATAAGGTATTTCATTATCTTTAGTTGAAAAAAACATAACATCTGTTACATATTTAACATTTTTAAAATAAACATTACATAAAAAGAGTTTTCCTTGATTACATAAACAAATAAAATTTTAAAAACAAAAAATATAAATATTTCAATAGAGTTTAAAATGAAAAATATAACATTTTCATTATTTAAAAAGGTAATATATTTATCTAAAGAGTAAAATAATTCTTAAAAAAGGTTTGAAAATTGTTGTAAATAATTTTTACATTTAAAATACACTAACAATTAATTTAACAAAGAAAACAAGACTATTTATGGAATTTTAAGAAATATAAATTTTCCCTGTATAAAAAAATCAATGAATAATATGTATATTGTTATAAAAATGAAATACTTATGGGTTTAGTGTTTATAATACTGTGATTTTTTTGAAAACGAACTACTTTATAGTTGTCCACTTTTTTGGTATAGACTTTAATATATCAAATGATCAACCACTTAAAGCTTTTAACTATACATCTTAGTGGTGTAATTATTGAATACATCAAATTCATGTGTTTTTGGTACCCATATGCTTTTGGATATAATAGTGTTAGAAACTAAATTTTTTGGTAACCAAGCATGTTTATTTTGAATAAAAATTCTATTATTCAAGTTCGATAATTATTTTGAGGAGAAAAAAAATTTCACACCTAAAATATTTGGTTTTATGAAATAGAAATAATTTTTATAATGAGAATTAATACAACAATAAAAATATTAATAGTATATATGTTTTTTCAATTTAATTTGGTACAAAATAATTCTTATATAGTTTCATTCTTTCTCTATAACTTCATTTTCCAAATTTTTTTATATTTTATTTTTTTTAAGGGATTTATTTAAATATTTTTCTCTTTTTATTAAAATTATAGAAGATTTTTTTAATGAATTATCTTCATCCAATAATTATATAATATTTTTGTCATGTAATTCATAAGAATTTTTAGAAGCATTAGATATTAAATATAAAATTTATTTAAAAAAACATTTTCTAATAGAATAGTCTCATGATTTTCTAATTATTCTATGGTTATTTTTTAAGGATTCATATATATCATGTAGACTAAATGAATTTTTATTTAAATCATCCTAAAAAAGTTTTTTAGAACTAGAGTTTTAAGAGTAATATTATTGTACCTCGTCAGTATCAACTATGAGATATTAAATTTTATTCTCATTATATGAATTTTCATAAGATTCATAATGTGAACAAGAATAATTATAGGAAGTGTCCTTCATGGATTTATTTCCCTTTCTTTTGTAATTATATTTCCATTGATAGTTGAGTAAAGGAGTATTATCCTTTGTATGACCTTTTTACATACATTCAAAAAATCTATTTTCTTAAGTAGCTTTAGTTTTTCATTCTATAAAAATTTTCAATTATTTCATCAAGATCTAATTAATAATTATCTAAATATGGATGAATTTAATCATATAATTCAACCATTATAGTTTTTAAAGAATATTCTTCTTGTTTGATATAATTTTCAACTTCAATATACATCTCAACTATAAACATCATTAAATTCTTAATTAACACCTTCATTGTCAAAATTTTTACTAATATTGACTGGTGTAGAGCTTTATATATTCCATTTCACTTGGGAAGTAGTACATTGATTACTTTTAATAATTGATCTGGTTGTGAAATAGGATCTCCAAAATCAAAATCATGAAAATATCTGTCAATATTTCATTCATTTTATGGATAGTTTCATTTTCATTCATTCTAAAAGTATTGTACATTAGATTTTATATAGTGTACTTAAATTGTGTGATATTTTCCGTTCAATCATAGGAAATATAAATAGCCTGTGACATCTCATGTATAATATAATGTTGAGATACTTGATAGAATTCATTAGTTCTTAAACTACACACAATAGCAATCATGGATTTTGAATTGAGATCATATTATTTTTCTTGATCATTACTCCAATCTTTCAAATATTCCTTAAATATCTCAAAAGGCATACTAAAATTTAAATAAACCCTTATTTCATGGCATTTAAAATAAATTACCATATGGGATTTCAAGTGTCTAAAATTATCACCATTAAAATACAGAGCACAAATCATAGACATACATTCTCTAGATTCACCAATTTCACAATGTCTCCATCTGAATATTTAACTCAGGCTTGTTAAAGCCCTTACAATATTGAAAAGTTCAAAAGTTCATATAGAACTTTCATTGATGTTATTTTCATTATCAAGTGTAAATATATTTTCATATTGATAAATTTCTGCAATAGATTCCAATCCTTTGATACCAATTGTTGGTCAGAATAATTATGAAAAATAGAAAGACACAAGAGGGGATGAATTGTGTTCATAATGAACATAAATAGATTCATAACATAGGTTTTATTAAAAATAATTTCTTGATATCATAGGGTATATGATCAATATGTTTTGATCGAAACATAGGTTTGATTCCTTATAGTATGCTTCTACAAGTATGGTATGAACCGTGGTTCTAGAAAACACATAAACACATACAAAATACTTAAAAATTATTTCCCATGGATTAATGACATAAAATATTCCCAAAATAAATATTTCAACATATATTAATTTCCTGAAATTCACTTAAAAAAATTCATTATTAACAAAAATGTGGGCACTTGTGAGAATCAAATCCAAAAAAGAAAATAAAGAAATTTTTGAATAAATACATGATAAAAAAATACATATTTCATTGGGATATAGTTGGGAGGTACTACATGATGGTATCCAAGGATCATGTAATGAGGATAAATTATGTGTCAAATATTGGTGTAGAATCATTCATCTCAATGTGTTGATCATGATATCATCAATATATTGTCAATCAAAAATTATAATAATAAGATAATCCCAAAATGATAGACTAATATTATTATAATATTTTTTTAATTATAAAGATAATAAATGTTTTAAGAGGGGGAGTATCCACTCCTCAACCCCCACCCATCATGTTCTTCTAGTTTTAAAAAAATAATACCTCTATTTTTTATCAATAACATAAATTAGGGTGAATAATTTCACTACCCTATATCTTATTTCATAATCACAGTGGTGGCCTGTATGGAATTCACCGCTCTTTCAATTCTATCCACTGGACCCGAACAAAATATATTACTTTCCACCATGAGTCCCTCACACCAATTTTTGTTATCTAGTCCCCTAAAACATCACCACCCTTCAGAGTGGAGTGAAAATTATTATTGTACATGCCTCCATTGTTCCCTCTCTCCATGCACTACTTCCATATCATGCCTCCATCATCAGCCATGTCATTTCATGTTTTACATTATATCACATATCATCTATAAGTGACAATAAATTAAGGGGAGAAAATATAGAAAGAGAGTGAGAGAATAAAGATAGAGATATTGAGAGTTTCACATACTCATTCTTTATCAATCAATTACAAACATATACAATTAATAATTAATTTTTTGATAAATTCAATATACCCAATATGATGAATCTGTGGAATGGAATTTTTGGGAATCAGGAATGAGGAATAAAAAATGTTCACAAATATTTCAATGTTAAGGGAATTTCATGATGAATATAAGAACATGTTATTGTAAATATATATTCAGTGGATATTTATTGAGAATGATGTAGAAAGAATTCATGAATACATACCTCATTGTAAAATCTATGATTCTTGAATCCATCATTAACACCATAATTGCATTATTCATCATCACATAAAAGTATTTTCGATTTGATCATAGTTGTAGCCTCATTCTCAGGGTCTAGATTCATTTCCAACGAGAATATAATATGTCTACTCATCCAATCTCTTTGCATCCTAATTAAAAAATAAGTAAAACTTTTGAGGAGGTGGAAATTGATTTATATATTCTTTATGTTGGGTTTCACCGTAATAAATGATCTAGATAATCAATTAATTAAATGAAATAAATTAATAAATTAATCCACTCATAATCATTAAAAACTAAATTTTGTAATAAAAAATATTGTTATCTAATTCCTAGGGTAAATCTCCCATATTTGATAAAAATATGTTCTCTTATGTTCTATTAGTGGATTAATTAAGAAAAAAATTTGATTTATTATAGATGAATATTCATGGGAAAATAATAATATTTTTATCATTATGATATTTTTTTAATGGATCCACCACATCCAAATTTCAATGAATACTCATCCAAGTATTAAAAACAACCCATTAGAGTCAATATGAGAATATGATAATTTGTTAAGTTTTTTTATACTTTCAAATTACCATTTCACCCATAGGGATATCTTAAGACTCTGAAATTAAAAATTATGTTATGTTTCAATCGTTAAAAATCATGTTCACTAGATAATAGGTGACTCCTTCACTACAATATATTTCACTTTTTCTAATTGAGTAATATATATTATTAAGATAAAATTTTCTCATGGAAAACCATTTTACCAGTGGTTATGTCAACACCTCCAAATAGTTACTAAAATATCTGTTTTTAAATGTTATTGTGAAAGATAAAATTATTCTATTTAAATTATTAATATACCAATATAAAATATATATTTTTTGGTAAAAATTTTTAGTAATAGATTGTAGTTTTGGTGGGATATAAGTGGTTAACACACCCCAAAATCCTATATAAAACTTCAGATCAAATCATGGTGGAAGAATATTTTTGGTTTATAGTAATAGGCACTATAGCGGTACTGTAGTGGCTGGAAATATTCTTATGTTTGGGCCTTCAGGCCACCAGTTTGGGACTATGGTCCACAGGGCCTTTAGGCCAGCAAAAGAATATTTATAATCCCAATATGGCCACACATTCCAAGGTCTGAGAATATGATTTATATTATGTAGCATCCACTAGAGAAGAGATAACAATATTGGAAGAACGAGCGGGTATAGAAATCATCATTAGTACCCGGTACCGTGAAACTATTCATGGGGAAATGCTAGCCAATCAGCAATTTAAGGTGGGTATCTAGGTGCCTTCAATGATGTATATTCTGGGGAGGGGTAGTTCATGTGAAGTTTTATTGGGATTTCAGGTCATGTAATGGGAATTGTTCATCTAGGCCTTCATTTCATGTATGGGCATTGTGCCACTCGGCATATAGATAGTGTAAGGGTCCCCTCTCAACCCAATTAAAAGGGTCATTATCAAAAAATAAAATAAAAACTCAACAACCACATGCCATTTACATCAATATATTAATACCACTGACATACTTGTTGATAATTCTAATAACATTTATAAATAGTACCAATAATTAATATTTGTTCTTAAATTTTATTTTATATGATAATATTCCAATATTTTTTGATAAAATTTTATATTCATTTTATTAATATAATTTAATATAATATATAATTATATTTATTATATTTATTATATAATTTTTGTAATTAAATTACCTTTTATGAAACACCAAAAAATAGGGTTTTATTGACAAAAACATGTCGAAATCAGACATAAAAACATGTTGAAACATCATGAAAATACATGAACCTCCAAAAACATTTTAAAAACGTTTTTAAGTATCTTCAGATACTATGTATCTTTATATGGAACTCATTTAAACTTTGTCTTCATTATACTTCTCACAGTCATTAGATGTCTATGTTGTGGAATCCACATCTCTACGCATGAGCTATTACACTTTGTAGTGGATCTAAACATTCATAAATACCTTTGATTTTAGTATAACACCCTTCTAGGATTGAATAAAAACATATCCTAGCTCTGATCACACGTGGATCCTATCCACATTCAACATTCACTATCACAAGAAGTGTTATAATAACACAAAAACAATTATAATGTATTTTAAATTTAAATATATGATATAAAAGTAAAAATTATTTATATAAAAATTTCATTCATTGAACACTCTAAGAGGATTATATAAAAAGAGGAAAAAAATAAAATATTATCTTAATAGAGATCACAAACAGAAAATTAAATATCTAGTGACTAATATAGGAATATATAAACAATATCCCCAATAAATTATATAATTCATAATAAAAAAATTACCAATGTGCTCAAAAATATAAAAATTAATTGAAGGACCGATGACCAAAAAGATATTACAAGTGAACTCATTAATAGAATTTAATCAGGGACCTCAAAAATGAAAATAAAAACATATTTTTTAAAAATAAATAGTACATTATCTAACCAATGAACACAAAAAATTTATAGTTATATTAATTTCAGTTAAGAGAGACAAATAACTCAAAGTTCTACAATCCAGTAACAAAATATTAAATTCCATAATCTAACAAATCTGCTTTAAATATATATTGACACTACTTTTAAATTTTTAATGATTCCTAATTCAATAGCTAAACAAAAATTTATTGTAATGAAAAACCTTAGGTGTTGAGTTTAGAGTTACAAAGACATCATTGAATGAAATTTTCAAAATCTATGAATATAAGTATGAAATTATTTTCTCCTGAAAGTTTATTTGAGTTAATAGTAAACTCACATAATTATTTTATTGTATTTTGAGTTGATATTTCTTTTTATGATATCATGGTGATGTTTTCCATGTTTGGGAAAATAAATTAGGACCACAAAAATATATTGACAAAAAAATAGATAATGAAAGGTCAATACAGTTGTTACATATTTTAAGGAACCATTGGTTTCATTGGGTATATATATCATTGATGGAAAACCCCTTTGACAAGGTTTAACATCCCCCATGTTTATTATGAAATCAAAATTTGATAAAAATGGTGAGAAATTAATAGAAAAAAAACTGGATAAGAGAAATTAAAAAAAATAATGGATGAACAGAAGATTGTTTGATGTGGTGGTTGTGATAATTCCCATATGTCGATTCCTTATATTGTTATCCTTAATCATATGTTTAACACTACTAAAATGAGATCTGATGTGAATATAAATATATAATTATATGAAAAAATTGAAGATTAATATGTGAATCTTGGTCCAGTTGACTACATCGGTGTATGTGAGAATCATCTCCCAGAATTTTTCATGGTGAAGTTCAAGGATAAGAATGATTCATTATATCATAGTGTTAATTAATTTTTGATGTTTTGGTGGGTGAAATGTTGATGTGAGAATGGATTATGGGAGTTTTAATCACATGATAGTATGAGGCTAGGATGAAGATGCTTCCCACTAGATAAATTCATCGCCAAGGTGGATGTGGATGGGTAGATTAAAAATCAGAAATAAATGTCTGAAAAAATGTTTTGAATATTTTTTACGTAGGAATTAAAATAATTACACATTTATATTACATATAGGATCCTAAAAATTTAGCAACTTCTTGAGGATATTTTTTTCTTATTTTCTTCTATTTCAATATTATTCTTAATAAAGGAATGAGTTCATATACAACTATTGAAAATATCATTTATAGAGGGAGAACTAGATCACATAATATTGAGTTTTCAATAACATACCTACTAATTAGTGACACTAAAGTTTCATTATAGATCATTTTTATACAATCCATGTTGATCAAAAAAACCAAAAGTTAAATATACTTTATTTATATTGATTATATTAGTATTTTTATTAACATATGGTTTTTTCATTGTTTTTTATAATTTTTTGTGTAGAATATTAACCAATTGTTGTTATGTTTGTAGATTAGTGGATAGCTTCAATTTTTTAAAGGGATTATCTTTATTTAATTTTTAATAACATGGAAAGTGATCTTTGAAACAGAAGACATGTATGTTGTTTGTGTGGCCCTGATTGAACCTTTTAAATTAAATATTATATGGGTTTTACATCAGAGTCTAAAATAGTTTTGAATACCATATCTCTAAAAGCATGCATGTTTAATGATTCATAATAGATCTATGATAATATGTATTAGGTAATCTTTCTATCTTAGGATCATCCAAAATTGAATTATATCATAGGTTATACTCTATGTGTAAATTATTCCATCCATGACAATTATATTTTAGCTAACATGTCATTTATTTAATTTCTTTTATCAAGATCATTCATAGAGAGAATAAATCATATCTAGGCCTCTTTGAATCTACCTTAAAATGAAGTTAGTCGGGTCACTAATATTGGAAAAAATTCAAAGTATATTGAGAATAAAACCGATTATAATGATATACTTATTGATTAGGGATGGTTATTTGATCCACAAAATATACCTTGTACAGATAAAGATGTTAATTGAAGCTTAAAGGTTAGCAATTAGTAAAATACGGATTGAGAATCCAATAATAAAGAGTCTTACCTTGTTTTAAATTTACAAAAGGATTTATGTATTTATTAATCACGTGATGGTAATGAAAATTTTAATGAAATTGAATATATAGTCATTATGTTGAGAGTAGAAAAAATAAACCCAAATATTTTCATTCTGTTTTTATGATGGAAATGTGTTCACCTCGATAGGATGAATGTATAAGGAACTAACATGGGATATGACTTCAATTTCATATATCAGAGTAGGGAATACATCAAATATGTTAAGTGGAAAATTTCACTTGGTGGGGAGGGGTACCAGGTTTTAGGATTCATTTATCTACTACATGAGGATGTTTTCATAACACCTATACTACAGGTCCCCTTTCCGAACATTCAAAATGAACTATTCATCCTTAATCTCAGACTGGTAGAAAGAAGAAGATTTTTATTAAATAAAAGATAAAAAATTTAGATTCTTCTAAAACAAAATAACACATCAAATAAGAAAGTTAAAACAAAAAGAGATGAAAATAATTATGAAACAAATATGTGAAAATAATAATTCAAGAATGATTTATATTCATGGGTCATGGTTGTGAAACATTATCTTACTGTTATCTGATGTGGTGGCATGGGTAATGGTGGTGAGCGTACTAGAATCATTATGCTTGGTGATGCATTAAACCAAATCCCTTTGGTTAATTTTTTATAAAATTAACAAATATAATGTTGAAATAAAAATATATTCAAATAATATAAGGGACCCTAAATTTTTAATCTCCATTCATAATATAATATAAAATGACTCTTTGATAGGATAATAAAAATATGAAAATTCTAATATATTAGTTGTGACCCATTTCTTGTAATAATATATTAGTCATGTAGAATATGTGAGAAATATTGGTCCATGTCTTGTCAATTTTAATGTATATTTGTCCAACATTATTTTTGGGATATATAAAAATTATTATTAAAATATAACCTAAAAATTTAAAGTTTTTACAACACTAAACATATTGAAATCATTATTTAAAATAATCTTGATGAGAATAGTTATTCTAGAACCTAAAACTAAAAAAATTAAACAACCATCAAATCATTAGACTAGTGAATATAGGATTCTATTGTAGTTTTTAGGGGTACTGCCATTGGATTAGGTATATATTTCATCATAGGATTTACAGTGGTTTGTGGCTGGCCAATTGACAGTTGTTTTTAATATAAATTTATTTTCAATTTAAGAATCTTGTGTGGACATTATAAAAATAAAATTTGATTGTAAAGCATTAAAAATAACTAGGGATTAATTTGTTATTCACATGTGGTAGTACCAAAAATATACAAATCTTTTTAAAAATAACTCTTTTGAAAATATAACATTTCTCAAGCATTAATTTTATTAAATTAATATATAAAAATTAAATGTAAATTCTTATGGTAGGACATAGGAAAATATGGTTTAATTTCCATTTTTAAATTTATAATTTGTTTTCAGGAACTAGTGTTTCGTTTTTAAAAAATAATCATGTTATAGATGTAACAACTACAAAATACACACACACACACACTAGACTTGAGGAAATGATCGGTAGGTAAGAAATATTATTCACAACAATAGTAGAGTTCATCTCAATGAAAATCAATGGATTTTAATTTAATCAAGAGTGTGACCATTAATTGTAACACCATGAACATTAAATATATCTTAATATGTCTCATTGGAATCAATTAACCTGTTAATTTGAAATCCATACACTTCATATATGATATAAAATGTAACATCTTCAGGTATTATCTCATCAAACATTTCATGTATGATATCTTCTTCATCATAACCCTAGAGTAAATTTATCTGAAATAATTATAAAAACTAATTAGTTTACAATATAGAATAAATTTAAGTAGATAAAAGAATCTATATATTACCATGAATAAATAGGCCTCAATATGAATTGACCAAGAAAGATAATAAGGTTTGTGAAATGTGGAAAATATTTTAGCTTTTTAGGATTCCCATCATTAATATGAAAAATAAAAAAGTGTTTAAGGAACTTTTATTAAATATTTCTATAGAAATAAGGGATAATTACTATAGTTTATGTTCGAGAAGTAATAATTATAATCCAAATATATGTTATCAATATAATTTATATATAAATATTAAACATCATGATTGCAGCTATGATCACTATGAAGAATGGAATCTAATTTTTTCACAATAATTATAAATATATGTGTTCTGTATAACCAAGGATAACGTGTATAAAATAATTTCAATAATAAATAATAAAAAATATCCATAGATAATACAAGCATAGAATTCATCAAATATTTTTATATATGGTTTGGAAAAAAATACGTATAAATACTTGTATGGGAATATCATGGACCACAATCATAATTATTATTAATGATAGATATGATTATGCTGATATATACTGAAAAAATAATTAATTTAATTAATACATATTTTAGTTGTATCCAAAATATTTTATTGTAGCCAAATGTAATTAATATTTAAAAAATGTCGGGTGTGCATATATACTGATATAAGGGATAGAGAGGTTACTGTTGGGTCCAAATGATTAAAACCCCAAAGCTGAACACAAACCTATGTAGTTCAAGTTTTTTTATGGATAATAATTTCATACCGCGTTTATAATAAAAAAATTATCTAAAAAGAACTATATGGGGAGTATATTTCTATAAATTTGATGAATGAAACAACGCATGCTAAGTGCTTGACCAAAGTAATTTCTTAGAAATGAATTTCAATATTTTATTTAAAAAACATTAGATATTTTCTTTCATTCCTTATGATATATTAGTATAAAATCATAGGTATATAATATAAGAAGGGGGAGAATAAATACATATTAGTACAAATGTTATGTAATATGTATAGAAACATAATAACATACCAATTGACATGTCATGACTTAATATGAATTTAAATCTGAAGTGTAGTGTTTTTCAGAGATGGTGTCCTAAAACCAACTATTTTTACTTTGATTTCATTAATATTTTATGTATTAAATATTAAATTAAACATTTAAATACAAATTTTTCATTTTTCATCATGACTTTAATGTAATAATGTTCAAGATTACTTCTCACATTGATAAGGTCATAGTAATTTCCCACTATGATGAGAACCTTAATATGATATGATAATATTATTAATATAGTTATACGGTTGGAAAAAATAATAAGATGGGACACATATTATATGGACCATTAGGTGTGAGTACTCATAAGTAGATGAGACTTCTTCTCATGAAGATCGCACTTTGTAATCTCCAAGATGGGGGATTATGAGAACAGACCCACAAGTAGGAATTTTGCATTATTTGTGTTATTGAATATTTCTATCTACGATCATGTGTGATGGTCCTTGGACATTATGATTTTCATTATTTCATGTCATGAATAATTCATTTAGATTTACTAAGGAAAATCATCACTCCATATGATGGCAGGAAGTAGGGAATAAGGGGTGAATTATTAATGACTTGTTATTAAAAGATATGTCAAATAAGGATTTCTCCCTTACATCTTTATGTATGTTGATATCTTGAACCTTTTATTGAAGCAGAACTGTCACCCCAAATTCCATGCACATGCTGTAATGACAAGTTTATTTCAAATACTCAAAGAATAATTTATAAATCATATAGGTTGATAAAACCGTCATGTAACCTACATGAAGATATATTTTGATAAAGTGATTACATTAAAGGCTGAGCGTCTGTATGGGGTTATCGTTGTTGTGACTTTAAGTTCATTATCATGGGTTCCTTGACCTATTTCTAAATAGTAATCCTGGACATTAGGAAATCTATCGTAATTGTAATGAGAAAGAATCCTAGAGGGTCACAGACTAAGGGTTTTTATTGGTTTTTATTAAATTCTATTTGAATTTAATTAATGGAATAATTATTACTCTCAAGAATGAGGAATAATTGTATTCAATTTATATTGATCACATCAATTAAATAAATATTTATTCACTGGATTATGAATAAAATATATATATTTATTTTATTTAATATTTAATAAATATTTATTTAGTAGTTTATGAGTAAAACATTTATTCAAGAGTATGAAATATTTATTCGAGTGTCTAATAAATTAAATATGATTTTGAACAGACCATGACAATGTCCAGTGATAAAATAATTATTTACGAGCTAGTAAATATTATTTATCCCTTCATTTCCAGTTAACACACCAAATAATAATAATAATAATATTATTATTATTATTATTACTACTATGAGACACTAGATCTCAATAATGGTTATAATTATATCTAATGGCTGTTAAGAAACTAAATTTTGTAATGAAAATCCCATTTTTATAAATATATTTATATATCTATTGTGTAAATCATTTGAAACCAATTCCAAGTTTTGGAATGGAGAATTGTTGCACACGGAAAATTACCTCTCGGAACATCATTCTCTCTCCCTCTCATGTATGAGAAACCCAAAAGAGAATTTATTCCGGACCAAAAAATGAGCATTCAAGAACAAACAATGAATGAAATTTTATTCTCTATACTAGCACCCGGAGAATGATTGGCATTCCATGGAGACCATTGGAGAATGTTTGGATCTCTTCTAGATGGATTCTACCCTTGGATCATTACAAGTGAAATGACGATAATCTAGAAGGGTCATTTCAGATGATCAAAAATCATCAACAAAGGATGTTCCTAAGTTTAGGTATTTATTTTTTCATATAATAAATATTTAATTATAAATTTGACATGAAAGATCATCGCTTTTGGTTCTAGGAATTTATTAATAAAAGAAATTTTAATATATCTTCCTTCTCCAAAACACTTGGGTTTTTCCATGATACAAAAAGTGGTATCAAAGCAAGGTAGCATTCAAATTTATAATTATATATTTTATTTTTGATCTATGTGAAATTTTGGTTACATTTTCATTTCATGTTATCTATTATCTAATCCAATTTGAAGTAAAAAAATTTTGAAATATTTATCATGTTAATTCAATGTTTCATTTTCTTAGAGATTTAAGAAAAAATTAATAATGGGCAATGATTCTATCAGGAAGTGCCAATTATTTTGATGGTAATGCTAGGTTACATGGAGTGTGGTCAGACTACACAACATATAACCCTATTCATTGTATCTAGATGCATTGTGCAATTAAAAATACATAGTTCTTTTACTTCAAACAATGTGTTAACTAGGACAACCTGGCTTGTGGAAAGTGGATAAAGCAAGTGTAGCAATAATGTGCACACCGTGTAGTTTGGATGATTTAACATACTGAATCCCATGGTATGTGACTTGAATATACGACAACTAGGGTACATGGTTTGTATTAGGATGTACATTCCATGTAGTCTCCCATTAATGGAAAAAATTAAAATTACATTAAATTTGAAAAAATAAAGTAATAAAACTATATTTTCTAAATTGGAAAACCATTTTGTGTTTGATAGTTTAACAATGGTTTTAAATAAATTTAATTGCTAAATTAATTTACTATAATAAATATTTCATTAATGGTTATTATTTTTATTTTCTATGATTTCATAATTCATGTGTATCTCCAATTAAGTTAGGATGATTTTTAAGAAGAAAGAGAATTTATTAATTGATTTAATTTATTAATACTTGAGAATTCATATTAATAATAAATAATGAATAAATAAATGAATACTAGAATGTTAATTTTTTCATATTAGTTGCATGTACAAAAATAAAGAGATTGACTATGACCTATGTATGTATTTTAATATATTTAATTAAATTTATTTCAATGTTTTTAAATTATTTAATATTAAATTAAATGATGTTTTTTGAGACATCCCTCCCTCTATTATTATGTAGGACCATCTAGTTCGAGGATATTTATGTAATTCCCTTTAACCAATACTTTGGATCCCCTCACTTTCATGTGAATAATTAATATTTTTAATTAATGGAGCATACCAAGGCCTATGGGGACGGTTCAAGACAAAACTATAATGGCACCAACTTAAGGATACATAGGTGGAAATGTGGATTGTTATAGCTCATGCCATGTCCAACATAAAGAGTTATTTCTCCTAGGTCATAGGTTTATTTACTATATTCTCATTAAATCAACCATTACATAATCTCATGATCGGTTCATTTAATTATTTATTTATTTTCTATCTAATGCATTAAAATTATATTTATTTATTCAAGGCCGTAATCACATAAATGAATTAATATGAAAAGTTGAAATTTAAAAAAAAAAATTGATTATGCATAATTGTTTTATCCCAACATGGCTAATTAATTATGTAAGAATTCAATTAAATATTAAAAATAAATGTATAGGATAAAAAAAGATAAATTTTTTTGTATAATAAAATAAAATCCTTCAATCTAATATTAAGTTATATAAAGCCTTCTGTTACATGTTTATGAAAAAAACTCCATAGAAAAATGTGTTTGACCAACCATTATTAAGAAATTTACTTTTATAAAAGGATTCCTAATGATGTTTTATGGTTTACTAAACCATTTTACATCAATAGTATTATCCCTAGGTAGACATAGTTTGATTTGGAGACAAGTGTTGAGAAAATCAAAGTCAGGATTTCTAGATTGGGGAGTCCACTCAATGGATCAAGGAGCTGCAAGCCCACAGTTGGAAAAGACATTCCAACACAAATAATTTTAAAATATCTTGAGCAAACCTTTTTTGGGTTATGTGAATGGGAATTTTGATCATTTACGCTAGATTGTTTAAGAAACTAGACATTCCAAAGTTCAATGGTGAGGGATATTGAGACTTGATAAAATAGTGTGAGATTTAAAAAATCAAATAATTTATTATTTCTCACAAAATTTTTAATCAAGAAAATTACTAATAATATATTATTTTAATCGTAGAATAAAATTAAAATATTATTCTCCATACTATCCCTACGATCAATATTTTATAAAGGAAATATCCTCACTAGAAGAAACATCCAAAGTGGTTTAGATGCCTTCATGTGTTCTATGACCTGAAAAAAAAATCTTACATGCTAGAATCCTCAATGCATGATCCTCCTACTCAAGAGGGGGGTGATGAATAATTCCTAGTCTATGAAAAAAAATATGAATGTAGTGGTTGATGTTTAATGTTTTATTTGTTCATCTTTTTCTAGTGAACTCATGGAGTCTCAAAAAAACTTGGATGCATGTAGAGTGGTCGGTCACCTTCGTCATCTTTACAAAGAGAGAGCTAGATGAAAAATTTTGATATTTATGAGGATCAATTTTAGAGTATTCTTGGATAGGGTTCTTCACCTAGGCCTCTCGTAGTCAAGATCATTGATTATATTAAACACCTAGAAGTTATAGGGGTTAAACTCCTAGAAGAACTGGGAACCAATCTCATTCTGGAATACCTACCCCAAATCTTCTCCATTTTTTATGTTAATTTTAATATTAACAACATTGAGATATCTCCACTATATATTATTATCATCCTTCACCATGTAGAAAAATATATGAATCTTGAAAATCCTTCTGTCCTTATAGTGGAAAAATGGAAAGTGAATGGAATGATATTTAAGCATAAAGCCTATTCATAACCTTCCAAGAAGAATAAGATAAAATGGGTATAAAGGGACCATGATGCTCTATGTTTTTATTGTGTCAAGAATGGACATTTGAAGGAAAACTGCACCCATCTAAAGAATCTAGGGGAATATTTAGGTGCATTTTTCATCAAGTGAAATTTATCTATTTCTAAAAACTTGTTATTAGATATAGCTTATGGTTATCACATATGTATTCAAATATTGAAACCTAGTGGATTTAAGAAAACAATGAGGGGAGGTGGTTCTATGAGTAGCAAAGAAGATAGACTTGTTATTGAAGTGATCATGGACTATCATCTCACATTGCTGACCAGAATGATCTTGGTTTTAAAGTGTTGTTATTATGTGCCTTCAGTTTCCAAAAACATTATTTCTATATCCATACAAGATTCATATGGATTCATTTTTGAATTTGGAAATAAATGTTACTTCTTTGAAAAAGGTAACATTTATTATGGTAAGTCACATTTACATAATGGTCTTTATGTGTTGGATTACATGAAATAAGTAATGGAAATCGATAATAAAGTTACTTCACATTACTCATACCACACCAAATGTTAGAATCACCAGTTATGTCATGAAAATGAAAAACTCTGGAAAACATTTCTTCAAGATGGATATTTAGATTCTTTTTAGGTAAAACCAGTATCTTTATTTCAATCATGTTTACAAGGAAAAATGAAAAAAATACCCATTTAGTGGAAAAGGTGAAAGGGATAAAGAGCTTCCTGAATTAGTTCATACCAATTTGTGTGGACCATTTCCTATTGAAGCAAGGGGTTGGTACTCATACTTTATAACTTTTATGGATGATTTTAGTAGATATGGATATATTTACCTAATGAGGTATAAGTCATATTCTTTTGATAAATTCAAGGAACAAAATATTGAAGTTGAGAACCATATTGGTTCCAAGACTAAGATGCTATGATCCAATGGTGGTGGAGAATATATTAATCAATAATTAATTGATTACTTAAAAGAGTTCAGTATCATATCACAAATCACTCCTCCTTACACACCTCAGTGTAATAGTGTATGATAAAGGAGGAACCAAACCTTATTGTATGTGGTGATATCAATGATGAGTCATGAAAGTATCCCATTATAATTTTCAGCATATGCATTACAAACAAAATAACACATAATAAATTGAGTACCAACTAAAAATATAGGTGGTATTCCATAGAAATTTGGTAGTGGAATAAAATCTATGTTATAGAATTTACAAGTGTGGGGAAGCGAAGCGTTTTTTAAGGCCTCTTCAGGTAATAAAATTTCACCCCAAGGCACAAAGTATACATTTATATGATACCCGAAGGGAACAAGGGGATATTACATATACAACTCCTCAGGAAAAACAATTATTGTGGAAATATACTCCATATTACCTGAGAGGTAGAACATCCCCAAAATTCATAGTCGTAGTGAGATAAACATCAATGAAGTCGAGGGTCAAGGCACAGAAGAGTTGGTACATCATAAGATTCCACAAAGCCCTGTGAAAGAAGAAACTATTCTAGAGACACAAGTCCTTTGTAGTAGTACATGATTTGTTAGAGAACCATAAATGCATGTTTTTCTAGGTAATAAGTATGGTGACTCATTATTAGTTTATAATAATGATCCTCTAACCTAAAAGTAAGTAAAAATTTGAATATATACTTCCAAGTGGTAAGAATCCATGATTTCTGAAATGGATTCTATATGCCACAACCAAGTCTGTATTTTAGTAGATCCTCTAGTGGATGTAAATCTTGTTGGTTAAAAATGGTTATTCAAGAAGAAACTGTACATGGAAGGACATGTTAGTACCTATAAAGTATGACTAGTTGAAAAATGGTTTAAAAAAATCAATTAATTGACTGTGATGAAACATTTTCATCATTATCATTGATGAAATCCATTAAAATTCTACATTTTATTACGTCATTTCATAACTATGAGATTTAGAAAATGGATTTCAAAACAGCCTTTCGTAATGGGAAACTTTAGGAAGATGTCTACATGACACAACCTGAAGTACTTGTGACTCCAAAAGAAGCCAATAATATTATAAAGTTCCATAAATACATTTAAGTATTAAAGGAATCATCTGAGTCATGGAAAATTAATCTTGAGGAATACAAAAAAGAATTTGGTTTCATAAAGAATGAATGTGAGCCTTGTGTCTATAAACGATTTTGTGGGAGTGCAGTCATTTTCTTAATAGTATATTTTGATGACATATTACTTACTAGAAATGAAATACCAGTCTTATAGTCTGTTAAGAAATGGTTAAACAAAATTTTTCCATGAAATAATTGGATAAGGAATAATATATTGTTGGGATAAAGATCCATCATGGTAGATACAAGAGGTTTATCAGCCTAATTCAAATTATATTCATTGAAAAAATACTGAATAGATTCAGTACGGAACAATCCAAGAAGGGATTGTTTCCATCATCACATGACTTTCACCATTTCAATAAAATGTGTCCTCAAAATCATGTGAAAAGAAATATAATTTCAATGATTACATATGCATCATTGATTGGGTCAGTCATATATGATATTCTATGTACTAGGCTAGATGTCTCCTTTGTATTAAGTGTGGCAGGTAGATGTCAAGCTAATCTAGGTGACTATCATTGGATCGCAGTCAAGACTATCCTTAAGAATCTAAGTCATACTAAGGATATTTTCATAGTTAATAGAGGATTTGAGGAACTAGTCATCAGAGGATATGCATATTATAGTTTCTAAATTGATCAAGATGACATTATGTCTAAAATAGGATACATATTCACTTTGAATGGAGGTGATGTGAGTAAGAAGATCTCAAATAAGGTCATGGTCGAAGATTATACAGTATAGTCTAAGTATATTGAAGCTTTTAAGGCATCTAAAGAAGCAGTTTGGATGTGAAATTTCATCCAATATCTTGATTTGGTACCTAGTAGTAAAGACCTCATCACATCTCTATTGTGATAATACTACAGTGGTGGTTCTAAAAAATATCCAAGTTCACATCAGCGGATGAAGAAAATGCTTCATAAGTATCATATCTTGTGGGATTTTACTGAGAGAGGTGAGGTTGTAGTGATTAGTATTTCCACAGAAGACAACCTGATGGACCCCTTTACTAAAGCCTTAAATCATCCGAAATAGGAGTATCATGTGTGCTCTAGAAGACTGATAGTAACAAGCAGTTGTCTCTAGTATGAGAAAAATTTTGTTAGAGTTGGTATCCTAGAACCAACTATTTTTACTTTTATTACATGAATATTTGATGTATTAAATATTTAATTAAAAAATTTATTAAATATTATTCATAGTTAGGCATTAATTTAATGATATAATGTCCCAGAGTATTTTTCTCATTGCTAAGGTTATAGTCGTTCCCCATTATGTTGAAAACCATTAATTGTTATGAAAATACTCTTAATATAGTTCTATGGTTGGATAATATACTATTATGGGGCACATAGTATATAGACCGTCAAGTGAAATTATTCATAAGTAGATAAGACATCTTCTCATGAAGTTCCCACTTGGTACTCTCCAGGATAGGAGATTATGAGAACAGACCCACAAGTTGGAATTCCTCATGTTGTGGTTTCATTGGATATTCCTATTTACGAGCATGTGTAATGGTCTTTATAATTCGAGAAAATCATTAATGAAAATCACGACTTGCACATTTAGATTTTCTAACAAAAATTTTCACGCCATATGTTCATGGGATGTAGGGTACGATGGGTGCGTCACAAATGCCATGTTATTAATGGTTAATTCAAGGAAGGATGTGTCCCTTACATCTTTATAGAAGTTGATATCTCCCCCATTGTATTTAAATATAACAACTTCCCTAAATTTATTTCTCACAGTGTAACGATTAGTTTATTTTAGATATTCAATGAATGCTGAATTGATCATATAGGTTGATGAAACCTTCATAAATCCTTCTTGATGTGATGTTATGATAAAAGGATTATATTATAAAGTGAGTGTCCTCATGTGGTTTCTTTCATTACAACATTAGGTTCTTTTTCTTTGGTGGCTTGAATCGTTTCTAGATAGTAATCTTGGACATTAGGCAAGCCAACCTAATGATAATGATAAAGAATCCTAGAGTATCACACACTAAGTGTTTCTATTGGTCTTTTTTGAATTCTATTTGAATATACTTAATGGAATAAATATTATTATCAAGAATAAGAAATAATTTTATTCAAGTTATATTAATTTTAAAAATTAAATAAATATTTATTCATCATATTGTGAATAAAATATATTTATTTATTTTATTGAATATTTAATAAATATTTATTTACATTTTTGTGAATAAAATATTTATTTAACAGAACAAAATAATTATTGGAGTGTGCAATAAATGAAAGAGGAGTTAGAATGGACTAAGACTATGTGCATTGATAAATAAATTATTTACGAGCCAGTAAATATTATTTATCCATTTTTCAAAAGATAACACACAATAAAATAAAATTAATAATATTATTATTATGTGAAATGAGATTTAATTAATGGTTTTATTTTTATTTAATGTATTTATGAAATTATATATTATAACTAAAATCTCATCTCTATAAATAGATGGTTGTTCTTATTTTGTAAAGTATTCAAAACAAATTCCATGTTTTGGAATTGAGAATTGTTGTTCACAACAAATTCTCTCTCAACTCGTCCTCCTCTCTCCCTCTCAAGAATGAGAAATCCAAGAGGGAATTTCTTGGAGACCAAATAATGATCGATCAAGAATGAAAAACACAAGACATTTGATTCCATGTTCTAGCACCTAGAGAATGAGTGGTGTTGTTTGGAGACCATTGAAGAATGTATGGATCGCCACTAGAGGTATTCTTCCCTTGAATCCTCACAAGTGCAAAAAAGGAAATCTAGAATATAATTTTTAGATGATCAACATTCATCAATGAAGAAAATTCATAATCCCAAGTGTTTGTTTCTTCATATATAAAATAAATTAATTATAAATTTGATGTAAAATACAATCACTATTTGTTTCGGGAAATGATTATTAAAAGAAGATTTAATATATTGGCCACCACATAAATGCTTCCACTACAACTAGAACCAACAATTTCAACACTTAAATTGGATGATACATGAATGATATATAATATTTTATTAAAACTAAATATCATTGAACAAAATTCATATCATTAGTCAGTTATAACTCCCTAAACAAGATAAAGTGTCATAATTTATACCCCCTTATTAATGACATTCATTGTAGTTAGAACTCAATGAAGTGAAAATTAGAATAAGTATACTATCTTAAAATTCCTATATATGGTACATCATATTCTTGATGTCCATCACACAAACTGGAAACCAATAATGGGTGATCATAATATGATTTATCAAAAGGAATAACATCTTAACAGTAAATAGTTTTTTTTTCATGTAAATAAATAACTACAAAAAAACATTATTCAATTGTGTATTTAATAATAGTTATTCAACTATAGATGATGGAAGAGTGACCTGCCAACAGATTACCCTTTTATTTTGGTGTGTATTTCCAATACTCCCCTTCAAACCAAAACAGGCTTCATTCCAAAAATGATTCTTAATTGTTTAAATGCATCTGTCAGTAATGCATTTCTAAAAATATCATCCACTTATTCCATAGTATGTAAATAATACAATTTTAGAATTCTCTACTTCACAAGATCTCTCAGAAATGGATATTGGGTATCAATGTGTTTGGTTATTCTATGCTACACAAAATTCTTGGAAATTTCAATTACTGACTTATTATCCACATATATGACTATGGATCGATCTGAAGGATACATTATCTCATTTAGAATATTTCTAAACCAAATTTCTTCAAAAATATTGGATGATGTTTCTATATACTCTACTTCACATGTGGATAGTGAGGCAACACTCAGATTCCTTGAATTCAATGTAAAATTAGTCGTTCCATGAAAAAATACATATCCAGTAGGGCTTTTTCTTTCATCTGGGTCACCTCCCAAATCATTTTCCAAGTATCCATAAATCTTTTCATCATCATTGAATGAATATAAAATAAAAAATTCTATTGTTCGTTTAGCATACCTAAGGATTTGTTTTATGGCTATCCAATGTTATTATTTTGGTGACTTAATATATTTCCATAGAAGCCCAACACTATATTCAATATCTAGCATTGTGATTGTGTGGTACAATAGTTTTCCAATCAGACTCTTGAAAAAATCCAATTAAACACATCTTTCTTATCTAACTTTTTTCAAATTTAATCCCATTGCTACATGTGTTTTTATGGTATTTCAATTGGCCATCTTGAAAATTTCAAAAAATTCCTTCGCATACTTATTCTGTTGTATATAGATGTTGACATGTTGATTATTTACTTCTATTCCTAGTAGAAAAATGCATGATATGTCCTTTTATCATCTCAAACTCCTTAAACATAGATTTCATGAATTTATCAAACATTGATCAGTTGTTCCCTATAAATAGAAAATCCTCAACAAACAATAATGCTATAAGTATATCGCTGTGATCGATCTTCTTGATGTAAACTACATTCTCATATGGAAATTGGGTTAATCTATTATCTTGAATATAATTATCAACGAATTAATTCCAATAACATAGATCTCTCTTCAACAAATAGAGAGATTTCTTTAGTCAATACACCCTATCATTCTCTCCTTTCCTAATAAAGTCTTCAGGATGGTCAACATAGACCTCTTCTTCTAGAAATTCATTTAGGAATACATACTTCACATCCAGTTGGTATATCATCCAACTGTGATGGATTTCAAGGGAGTTAATCATCATCAAAGTGTTAAGGTGGGAAAAAGGAGTGAATAATTCTTCATAGTCCACCCCGTACTTCTGTTTATACCCCATTTTCTACAAGACATTACTTGTAGCGGGTGATCTCTCCATCATTAATTCTCTTGATCTTGTATACCCATTTGATTCTAAGGATTTTCTGCTATCAGGTATCATAGTCATCTCCCATGTGTCAATTTTCTATATGGAATAAAGTTCTTCTTTCATAGATATTCTCTATCATTCATGTCTTATGACTTCCAGAAATTTTATAGGCTTATGATCTGCAAATATGTAGAAACTATTTACACTAAATTTTTTTCATAGATGCCTTTAAAGATCTTCATTTTTATGTATTCTAAGGGGGGAAGATGATCTAGCTTAAATTTGAATCGATGTAGTGCTTTCAAGAGTGATGGAATGTACTCATGGACTTCTTTTTACTAATGATGTTCCTACGGTAGGTGTTATGGGTGTTTTCTTATGATGATCATGCCTTTCTCCAGGATATGATATTTTTACTATAATATATTTATTTTATTCTTCATCATTACATTTTCAAGCTTCTTCACCACTATATATCACATCTCTAATCACTGCTACATTATTGATTAGTTGATTGTTGATCTTATAGGCTTTAGACAATTCAGTATAGCCTATGAAGATTCGCTTTTATCATTGATCATCAAGTTTCCTTCTTCTTGATTCTGGAACATGATCATAGGTGACCCACCAAAATATTATTAGGTGTGACACACTCAGTTTTTTTGTTACATGCCTCTTGTGGTGTCGAATTTCTCACACACTTGGTGGGACATCGATTGAGAAGGTAATCTGTACATGAAACTACCTCTGCCTATAATCTCTTTGGAAGTTCCCTCTCCTTAAGCATGGTCCTCATCATAATGAGGATGGTTTGGTTATTTATTTTTGAATTTCTATTATGTTGTGGTGTATATGCTGTAGTTTATTGATTCATGATACCTTTATCCCTAGAAATCCTGAAATGCATTTGAAGTGCATTCTCAGCCTCTTTTATATTTGAGTACTTTGTTTTTGTGACCACTTTTTTCTTCAACATAGGCTTTAAAAATTTTAAATATTTTAAAATTAGAATATTTTCCTTTTATACAATACACCCAATTTTTTCTTCTGAAATCGTCAATGAGGGTAATAAATTACTTATTACATCCATGTTAGGGTGTTTCAAGTTGTCCAAAAATATTGATGTAAACCAACTAAAGTGGTTCCTTTGATCATATAGACACTACACTTAAAAAGAAATTTCTTTGTTGCTTACCAAGTTTACAAGCCTCGCAAAAATGATTTGGAAAATCAATTTTTAGTAAGATATGCACCTTTCTTGATGAGGATAAGAGCTCAAGGATACTGAAATGGAGATTCCCAAAGTTTATATTCGATCTCCATGATTCATTTTTCATGATTCCAAGGAGTCACCTCTCATCCTTTATATTAATATGCAGTGGAAAAATTATATTCTTCTCCATTTGTACTTGAGAAACAAGTCTCCTATGAGCAATACTTATACAGAGAAAAGTGTTCTCCTTGTGTAGGACATACCCCTTCTCATGGATTTGGTCGATAATAATGATACTATTTTTCATGTTTGGTATGTAATACACATTATAACTGTAATTCAACTATCCATTCTTATGATATATTTTAATTTTACTTTTACCAATCATGAGTACCTTTGATGAGTCACCAAAATTCCTGTCACCACGAACATCTTCTGTGAGCCCCTCAAATAGTTCTTTGTTACTAATCATATGGTTTCTTGTACCCATGCTGATATACCACACATATGGATGTTCAAATTCATTTTCTTGTGCGAGGAGGAGTTTGGTGACTTCTTTCTCTTGGTGTGATGCTTAAACATAGTTAGATCATTCATCTTGATCTATCTTGCTCCAATACTCAGATGAAAAATGACTGAATTTATTGAAATTTTGGTATTGAATGTTATTTTGTTTTTCACAACCACACATGAATTTGATTCTACCATTTCATCTTCCATAGAAGATAGAAAGTTTTTTATTTTTTTTAATGTTTTGATGATATTCACACCCTCTTCCTCTATCACGGTTACTAGTTCTATGACTATCTCATTGTGTATGGCCATTCAATTTTTCTTTTAGATTCAACATGGACTCTAGGTAATGATATAGTGTTGAATAATCATTATCTTTCATTCATTTCTCAAGCACCTGCAATGATCCAGTCAGTTCATTAATGGAAAAAATTTTCCAATTCCTTTGATTCAACTATTTCCACAACCACATTCTCAAATATAGTTGTGATAGATTGAAGTGATTTTTCAATCACATGAATGTCCTCAACATTTTCAACATTTATTTTTAAATTATTAACGATAAAAATTAAATGTGATAAGAAATCAGAGATACTCTCACCTTTCTTCATGTGCTCCACTTTGAACTCTGCTCTTAGTGTTTGAAGGTAAATCTACTTCACTCTATCAACATCATTGATGATATGGCCAAGGATAAACTAATATTTATTTCTTTATGTTGCTTCATATATCTTTTAAAATTTTGATTCATCTAACCATTGATAGAGAAGGAACAACACCTTTTTCCCTTTTTCTCTTTTCGTTTTGAGAAAATCCTTTTCATTATTTGTGAAGGAATATTTTTTCTCCAAAGTGGGTACTATATACCCATCGGTGACAATCTCTCAAAGTTCTAGTTACATGAAAAATGACTTCATTTGGATGAACCACCTTTCATAGCCATCCTTAGACATCTTAGTAACATGAGTCTAGATTGGGGTGGCCATATTTAGAAATTGGAGGATTCCATGGTACCAGTCTCTAAATCCATAATGTTGGATATACAAGAGATAAATGTGAGTAATAAGAAATGGAAGAAAACACAACAAATATTTTAAGATTTTATTATATAATATCTCCTAGAATACACATTAACCCTATTTATTGGTTATTCCTAGAAATTAAATGACACAAAAAAGCCAATCATTTTTGAAGGAACAAAAAATGATGATAAATATTAAAAGCTTCCACTGGAAATGAAGTGGACTCTTGGAGTGTAGACAGATGCATTGGGAATTCCACCTTCTTTGAAAACCCAACGGATACCCCTTTTATTTTTATTACATTTCCAAAATGGGGGTTAGTAGGGTTGCAGTAGAGGGGCTAGTGGAATCGTTGGAGGGTCAAAAAGGTGGTAGTGGGGGCATGGATGAGGTGGGTGGTGGTGAAGGAGAGTGTAAATGGAAACAATAGGGGTCGTTGAGGGCAACATTGGTCACATAGGAGTCATGGGGTCATGGTGGTGGAGGTGTCTATGGGATCAGTGGAGGGTGATGACACCTTTGGTCCTTATATGATGCAATGTGTTGGGTGGATCACATGGTGGTGGGATACATGAGTTTGGTATGCGGATTCAAAATGATTTTAAAAAATATAATCAAATAAATAAAATATCAAACATCAACTCCTTTTTTAAACTAAAAATATAAAAATTATATATATGTATATATTAATGGTATAAAGTTTTATAAAAAAATAATAATTTTATTTCATAGTATCAAATATATTTCAAATATATGAATACTAATTAATAATAAAAGAATATTTATCAATTGATTGATATTTTTTATTTAATCAAATTTAAATAAATAATTTATTTAATTTTATTTGATGGATAGTTACAGTATATAAATATCAAAATTATATTCTCATATATATAGAGAATATCATATATACATTTAAATATATCTGATATCATAATGATTTAAAAAATCATAAAAATTATTTATATGATCATCAAATGAAAGAAATTAAAAAAATATAAACTATTGATATTTAGATAAAATTTAAAATTAAAAATAATTAACGACATATTTATAATAATACATTAAAAATTGGATATTGTATTTGGTCATAAAAATAATTAGATATAAAAAATGGTTTCTATATATTGCTTAGCAATAAAATCTATGTTTTCATTAAAAATTTTATTATAAATTTTTTTATTAATTATAATTGATTTGTTAGTAATTATTATAATACGAAACAAAATTATATATAGGTAAAAAAATGTTTTTATTGATATGATAAGGAAATAAATTTAACTATTGGTAAAACATTTTTTATTGAATTATTAAAATTAGTAGATATATTTTTTTGGCACAAAATGTGCTGGTACTAAAAATTAATACCAATAAAACTTAATATCAATTAGAATTCCATATTTTTTACTTTCATGTATCATTTCTATAAATAAACTTCTATTAGTATAATCCATTCGTAGTGCCTGTAAGATTAAATATAAAAGGTACACCCTATTTTTTGTTTATGTGTGTGTTTCATGGGTTCATTAGTTATCAAAAATGTTTTGAGAACTTTTCAGAAGATATTGGGATAATCATTGCATGTGGTGGACACTTTTGTTGTAAATGGTTAATTTGTGATGTAAATTGGTTGTGAGGCATAAGTTGTGAAAATGGTATGAAAATCAATTCCATTTAATCCATAAAACATGTTCTTACATTAATAATTTATATCTCCAAATTTTTAACCATGGAATACATGTTTTAGACATACTTTTATCATTGGG
Organism: Viscum album; assembly: GCA_963277665.1. Taxonomy (NCBI): domain Eukaryota; kingdom Viridiplantae; phylum Streptophyta; class Magnoliopsida; order Santalales; family Viscaceae; genus Viscum; species Viscum album. The sequence continues at coordinate 1,952,931,306 of OY728127.1, read as the reverse complement.
ATTTTATGCCATAAAATCCTTTTATATGTTGTAAACACTTCATTCCATGTAGTTTTTATGCATTGTAAGTTTGAATCCTAAGTCACTCACTTTCGTGCATCCCCCTCTCAAACTCTAGGATCATCCAAAATATTTTGGTTGTCTCTTAATCTTACAAATTTCATTGTTCATCACATGATGTCGGTGGTAATTATGTCGTGTCTTCCTCAATGAAAGACTTTTCTAGTTCTTAATTTTCATTGGCCATAAAATTTTGGTTGGGCCATGTAATTCGGATTGATTATGATATATTTATTATTATTTTATCCTTTCTAGATACATTGTGTGAAATGAACCTGAATGATGACCCTCATGTTGGTTGTGGTGCGACGAGTGTGTTTATTGAGGTATGTTTGATAAATCCCCTACAATGGCTCTTTAATTGTATAGAATTTTATTCTGAGATGAAGGAATCATTTTTATGGAATCTGTTTTTTCCATTATTCCACCCAGTATTGGTGGATCCTATTATGGTTTGTGTTCAAAAAAAAATTTATGTTGGTGGTTCCATCTTTATCTTACTTTTGATGAACCATATTGTTACAGTTTTTATAAATTAATGGTCGTGATTATTTTATTTTATTAAATGTAATTTTGATAAAATATTATTCTTCCGTTATTTTTTTTAATGGATTTTTTTTTTGAAATCATTGTGAAAAGGATTGATAAGTGGGTTTTAAATGTTTATTTAGTGAAAAATGTGTTGTGGACTTGTTTTTTGAAGTTTATAACCCTTTGAAATGATTTGATAAGTGCATCACATGTGATTCCTTGGGTAGTAATGTTGGAGGTGTATCATAGGTCCATCGTCCATTTTAATGGTGGGGTGTTCACTAATGGGGTGGTCCTATTATCCCTATGGATTATATTCTAGGGACTTTTTTTGACATTGTTGGGGGGTTTACTCATTAGGTTTTTGCTCTACTCTTTAAGCATGTGTTAAAGGACATGGTAGTGAACTAGTTATTTATTTTTGATACATGATGTTTGTTATCTTATCACATTTTGATCCTAATAATCTTTACATTTTTTTCATGGCTTCTACTATTTTGGAATGATATTTCTATTTTGGATATTGATAAATGGTTATAGAAAATTATACTTGGAAATTATGTCACCTAGCTTGTTTTAGAATAGTTGAAAAGGGAAGTATTTATTGTGATTTTGATTTAAAACTAGTTTATTTATTATCAAGTAATTCTTTATTTAAAATAAATATAATGGGATTATTTCCATAGTGACATGATATGAAAAACATGGGTGGGATCCTACTGATCATATTTTTCTCCCACCCTACACAACCCTTTGAAATTGTGTAGACCTTGATAGGTCTTTTGACGTAGGGAAAGTAAAGGAACCATAATCTTGATGAATGGATTCTGTTGGCTATGTCAATGAATATAGTGGTTAGATAATAAATATTTTTTACATATCAAAATAGTGGTTGTCTTCTATTTTGGTTGTTATTTTTTTTGGCCTCTACATTTTTTTATTCTATTTTTAGAGTTGAAACACTAAAAAAACTATCTTTAGGTTATGGAATATATTTCTTTTAGATTTTCATACCCTTTTCCTTATTATATATATATATTCCATGTATCTTTTTCTGGTTCAGATAAATATTTCTGTCTAGGTATTGTATGGTTTACCAATTCTAGTCCCCAACCCATGGGGATTGTGAATGCCATTTAGGTATGTGGAGGATTGTTTTAGGTTTCAGTTACTTAGGGAATCTTGTGTCAGTTTATTATAAATTGGTATCAAAAGTTGGTTTTTATTATATATTCCATGTCTTATGATTTTTTGAATATTGCAAATAGAATTTCTATGACTTTAGTGGTTGGTTGTGGTCAGTTCTTGGCTAGCACATTCCTTGACAATTGAAAATTAACCATGTGATGATGGGATATGTGTCTCCTATGTTGAGATTATGATCATAATATTAGTTTTTTCTAATTTTTTTCTTGCTTTTACAGATATTATAATCATTTATAATAATTTCTATTATTTGTGTTGTGAAATGATATGCCTATAAGATGTCTCCCATGGCTTCAGTATGGAGGTGTATGGGATTATCCTCAATCGAATCCACCACTGTATCATAATTTTTAGTGCATATTGTGTGACTAGTGTATGCCATGGGCCAGAATGTAACACATGTTTAGGATCAGGTTTTTATGGTGAACCAAGAAGATGACAAGGAAATGGATCAATCATGGTATTTCTTACACAAGCATACACCATCAATTAATGGTATGGATGATTCCCAAAATGTGTAGGAATATATATATATATATGATCAATTATGGATTCAAAAACTTATAAACACATTATTCCATCAAGGTGAAGTGTGAATCATTGAGGCATGATAATCCTTTCGATAAATGGCAGAATTATATGGTACTGTTGGATATACATGTTGGAATGGTTTGGAAATGTTTCAAGATAATATTCCTTCAGTAATTATACCAATAGTATATGATGATGGAAAATTCAATGTAGTTCCTCTCTTTGAATCAATGAGAGTATTTGTAGTTGGATTTCACCAATTGGTTTGAAGTGCTTGTAATTTTTGTTGTAGAGGTGGTAAATATTGATATGTTGAATTCTAAGAAGTAATTGTATGTTTTGTGACTGGGTATTAGATCACAGGTATTTATACTGATTCATTCTAACTTTGAAAATATAGTTTACTAATCCATTATGGAATAAATATACATAAAATGTAACATTTTATAGTTTAACCCTTGTATTACACTCATTGGATAAATTAGTGGTGAACATGTAAGGGAGAGAATGTGTTATGATCTTCACTAGAATTGTGGAGGTGGTTCATATTATTATTCCACCTCTATACCATAATTGTTTTCCAATAGTGTCCCCCTGACTTGTTATAGGTTTCATCCAAATTTCATATCCAACACCCTCGAATATTTGTAATGGTCATAAAAACTATAAAAATTTATAGAGGGTTTTCCAACATATATCAATGCATCTCTTTGGTCATTGATTATATGTTCCAAAATCCACTACAATGCAGTTACAGGCATCTAAGTCCATAGGGCTCCATAAAATGGTTTCAGGGGTGAAGTACATTAAAAAATTAAATAAATCTCCAATAATGGATATTGAGATTATAATGGATTTTATAAGTACCATATTTTTATATTCATTTAATGAAAATAATTTATTTGATATAGGTGCCTACCCTTCCTTTATATCTTCTTGTTTTTTTATCTTTTTAAACTTCTAAGGGATGTCAAGAAATTTTTAAGGGAGTTATAGGTAGCTCTTTGGATATGGAAAGAGAAGGGGTTACAATAACCTTATTCTTATATATCGATATATAACATGAACTAAGAATAATATTTCCTTATTTTAGGTAGGGATCTGTTTTATTTCATCATAGTACTAGATGGTCTTAGAACCCATCACACTGAGATTGATTTTTATCATTGGGGTTTTATGTTTTTTTACTAATAGGACCTCTTGGGTGTCTCATGGAGAGTGGTGTCCATGTTCTGGTCATGAAGGACCTTCCATACCAGATCATGGAAATTTATTGTCTATTGTTGTGTATTATCTCGAAGTAGTTTATTTGTATGTTGATGTTCTCAGTATTTTCCAAGATAGTGTAGTTATTTTCACAGATGACTTATTCATTATTCATCAATAGAGGGAGGTAGATGATATGGTTGATATGGTGTCAGGTACATATTGGATATCAATACTGACTTATCCTATAGAACATGTGGAACTAAAGAATCCCAAGGCCTAGTTGAATGACCTGACAGAGAATGGATTTTTTCACCCTATTGTTTCATCATGATAAAAACTAGTAATATTTTCCCAGATGGAATATGATTCACTTTAATTATGTGTAAAATATTGGAAGCTGAAAAGGTAATGGTAATGAATAAGTATCATTTCCCCATGTGGATGATTTATTTGACTAATTATTTTGGGGAAATTGGTTTTTGAAAATAAATATTTGATGGGGTTATAATCAGATTAGAGTTTACGAGTTTGATATTCCAAACATGGTGTCCATATGTAGGTATGGATATTATGAATATCTTGTGATGTCATTTTGATAGATTAATTATCCTAGAATTTTTGTGGCTTCTATGAACTAGATATTCCATCAGTTTCTTAGCATTATTTTCATAGTGTTTTTTGATTAAACTTTTCTTTATTCTAGGAACTATTGTGACCATGAGAACCATTTTAGTTTGTTTTTGGATGTCCAGAAAAATTATCATAGATATGGAATTATTTTGAAATATAGTTTTCAGATTCAAGAAGTGTTGTTCTTGTTGAACATGATTTCTAATCAAGGCTTATCAGTCAATCCTGAGAGGGATACAGATATCTTTTCGGGGTAGGATCCATAGACTGAATTCAAGAAATATATCTCACTTGGGATATTTGGATTAAATTAAAGATTCATCAGTGGTTTATCAAATTTGGAATCACCATTCAATTTTCATACAATTATAGTGGTAAAACTCATATTAGATTCGAAGTATGTTACTTTATTTGATGATTAGAAATGGGTTCTAAAATCAGTAACTATTTTGGTCTCACATGATCTTGGTAAGGGTTGTGTTGTGTACTTTGATTCTTTTGGTGCTGGTTTGGGTGCACGCTTATGAAGGATAATCATGTCGTGGTGTATGGTTCTAATCATCACCAGAAACACAAGAATAATTACCCCACTCATGATTCGAAGATTTCCATATTTATGAATGTTCTTATATTTTTATGGCATTATATTTTTAGGGGGATATTCAAGTAGTTTATGATCATAAGAGTTTTACCTATGTCATTTATTACATAGATATGAATCTTTTTTATTGGAAGTGGGAATAATATCGTTATATGTTCACCTATGACATTTTCGAAACCCTAGAATGTGGAATATCATAGATGATGATATAATTAGGAATATTCCACAACATGTAGTTCTAGAATCAATGGAAGAGTATAACCAAATTATAACCTTTGATCAGTTGAATATGGTTACATAGTATGATCAATAGATGAAGTAACCCCATTTCATTCTGATTAGGGAAACCATTGAGAAATATTATTTGGGTAAGCTATATGACCATAATACTGTGAGGTTAAATGAGGTTCCATTCAACATTATCTTGGAATGGGGTCATGGGATTACATCTTAGTTTTGGAAGAGTCTCTAAGAGGCGATGAGACTGAGGTTTGGTTGAGTACAACATACCATCCATAGAGGGATGGTCAAATAGATCATTATATTCGAATGCTAGAGGATATTCTCAATTCCTATTTATTGATTTATAATAGATAATGGGATATCAATATAATACTAATAGAGTTTTCTTATAATAACAATCACCATTATTTGATTAGGATGGAACCAATTGAGGATTTGTAAGGTCATTAATGTAGATCAACTCTCGGTTGGGATGAGGTGGGAACATCCTCTCCTGTGTGACCAATTCTTATTTAGTAGATGTAAGTGAGGATTTATGATATACATTTATTTCTAGTTACAACATGGTGCTCAAAAAAATTAAATAGATATTTGATGCCTTCCTTTTTAGTTTTCAATAGGTGACTAGTTTTCCTTGAATTTTTCTCCTCTCTTAGCTCACTTTCAGCTTGGGAAACCAAAAAATAAAGCTTTGAGATATGTTAGACCTTTTTTTTCTCTGAGTGGATTAGATAGGTTTCTAATTTAAGGTTCTGAGTGTAGAGGAATCACCTTAGGTTGGAATTATATTAATATTTATTTTAACATACTTTTTCCTAAAACCCCAATAGAGAATATGTCCATGATAAATGTTTAATTAATTCCCATATTATTAGGAGAAAAGGTTACCTCATATCAGAAAAATTTGATCATTAATATTTTGTTAATCATATGAAAACCATTTTCCTAATTACCCATATTTCACTATAATGATCCATGTGTAAAATCTCTCTAATAATGATATAGACTTTATCCTTTGATATCTAAAAGATGCTTGTTGGTTTCTGTGTTCTTGAAAATATATCAATTTTCATTCATTTTTCATGATGATTTATTTCATACTTTCAAACATGAGGAGATATATCATGAACTTCTCTATCTTGAAAGTAATAATGGATAATGAATAGAGGACCCTTTTTGTGTGTGAAATGATTCTCAAATTTAAATTAGACCTATACAATATAAATATTCATCAATTTATAGAGCTAGGGTTTAGGTTAAAAATTTTATTTATCTATGTATCGTCCCTTTAAAGAATGTCACAATCTATAATAAAATCTAATCCATATATTAAAATTATTATTATTATTATTTTGTGATACACACTAACATGCATGCTTATAAATATATTTTTACTAGCTTGTAAAATAATATTTATCACTAAACATAATCTTGGTCCGATCCAAATTCTTTTCATTTATTAAATACCCAAATAAATAATTTATTAACAACCATCCTAATAAATATATTTTAAATATTCCAAAAATAATATAATTATTTTTTAAAAAATAATAAAATAAATATTTATTATATATTCTTATAATCCTAAAAATTATAATTTTAATAAATTAATAATTATTTATTAACTTGAAAATACTAGCGACCAATAAAACATGAATGAAAATTTTCCTCCGTGTTGATTATCAAATTTTTCCTATTAATTAAATTGAAATAAAATTTAATCAAGATCTACAGAAACACATATTTTATGACCCTCTATGATTATTTCTCATTTTCATTTGGCAAGCTTTCCTCATGACCGTGATTACACTCTATAAATAGGGAAAGCCACCCAAATGAATGAACATAATGTATCAATGTTGAAAACCACATATGAATGCTCACTGTATAATATAATTCCCTTTTCACAATATATCATCAATCTAGTTTCACATATATGTCATCAACATATATTCTTGATACTCCATTCATTGACTATCTGAAATAAGAATAATTACACCATGTACATTGAATTTAATGCAACATTTATATGTTAATAAAATGGATGAGATGTCATATTTCATAATGATGGAAGGTAGAAATATTTCCCTAGTTTATCAGTTAATAAAATGTCATTTTTCCCTCAACCAAGGTACCTTACTTCCCACCAACATATGGCATGATGGTTTATCTCTATAAAGATAATTGTAAAAGTCATTACATGTATCGATGATAATATCATTGTCTAAGGACCCTTAAAAATTCTCATATATATGAATAACTTATGAAGCAAAAACATGAAGAGTTATTATATGTGGGACTTCTCCCATTATCTATCATCATTGATATTACCAAGTGAGAACTTCATTAGAACAATTATCATCCACTTATGTGTACTCAAACATGATATTCTACGTACTATGTTCCCTATCATAATATGAAATATGAATATTGAATAATATTTAATAGATATCCTCATAGCATATTAAGGATTTAATCGTCATGGGGAACTATTGTGGTCTCATCAATGTGACATTCACTCATGGAAATTATCACACAAATGTTATAAAGATGAAAAATAAATATGTGATAATATCATTACAATAATATTCACTTATTTGAATATAGATGTTATCCAAAGAATAATGTAGTTAGTTCTAGGGAGTAAATACCATATTTATTGATGTAACCGAGTGAACATATTTACAATAATATTCACTAACTTTTTTTATGGATATTGGGCCTACCATGTTTTCATGTTTGGGGTTGGGAAAACAAAATTTATATGAGGTGAATATATTTACTCTATTATTACTATCCTTTGAAAATACCATATGTATTGATGTAACCAAGTGATCATTTATCACATTTAAATGTATTAACATTGTGACTATGTACATATTAAAAACATATCATAAGAATGATAGGGATATTTCATTTTCTATAATACAATATTGGAACAATACATTGCTAAAACCACTCCTTAAGCTGCATTACAAGTTGTAATTACTTAGATATTATAGATATGGTATCCAAAAATGTAATATGTTTTTTCATTCATATTATCTTTACCCTTTTCTATGATTCTAGATAAAACTTAACTAAATAAGGACAAGTGTTCAATTTCCTTGTTCACTAGTATTTTCTCTACTCCATAAACCATGAACTCATCTAGTTCTAATTTTCCATGTACTATTAGATTGTTCTAACTACATGTTTATGAAATTATGTTGGATAATTTTTATAATCACTAATTATCAAGTATACATTGGTAATATCAAATTTCAGTGCATATCATGGTATATGAGATCAATTACAGGAACTTGATATTGTGAAATTATTTTAATTTCCATAATATATTACTTTTAATATGCATGTTCTACAAGAAGAATAATATTCTAAAATAATATATGTCTTGAGTTTTTTCAACTTGTATATTTTTAAATATATTGTTCATATATATAGTAAATTTTATTTACAAAACCCATGGATATATTATTTATATCTAGTTCCATAGAACATAGTTTCTATATTATGTCATACATAGAGAGACATAAATACTTAGTATAAATAAATTGGTTAGTCAAAAAAAAAATTCACATATTATCAACATACTTATCATAAAAACCTATAGTTTTACGATTAACCAATTAGATAAACATGTCACTTATTCATTTCTAATGTACTATTTTATGGTCCTTATACATGACTTATACATTAATTAATTTATGTAATATTCATGTCATATAATAATTTATTGATGTCAAAAAACCTTTTATATATTTCTAGTAGATATATAACATAGGGTGTAATTGTAGTCACATCATATAGGCGTAATCCCTAAGGAACCCTCTGTATGAGGTTTCCTTTACAATAAATATCCAAACTTAACAATTATAGAAATAAGATTTGACTATTATAATTCATAAATAATTCATGTCATGCTTAGTGGTGAATGAATTTTTTTCATAAATAAATAATTTTAATGATTTTTGATGTTATATTCGTATGATCGAGTACCATCTATGTCTAGTTCCACTTGAATACTGGCCATCAGTATCATGTCTCAGAAACATTCAAAATATAGAGTCCCTGAATCCAGATACTTGGATTACATTATGTGAATTTATACATACTTGTTGACTTTATCATATTACCATTTAATGCTTCTTTTTTGGAATAAGTATTATAAACTAATAATATATGTATCACCCATCTTAATGAAAATAATAAATGTATTACCCATCATAGTGGAGAAGCACTGCAGTAGCCTGAATACTATAGAATCACTATTCAATGGAGGGCCTTTTTGTCAAGTATTTGTGTTTTTTAGGTCCATTTAATGGTCTTTCATGTCTATTGGGCCTATGGGAAATGTATTGAATAAATAAGGCTTGATTAATGGCCTATACCCTAGGGGATAGGGCCTACCTTTCTAGTTTGTGTGTAAGGTGTGTGTGTGTGTGTGTATTTAAATGTAATTTCACCCAAAAAACCTAATATATATTTTAATGTTATTTTAAATATAAGATCATATTTTAATAATAATTTTTAAATAAATGCATGTGGTAGTTTTTTAGAAGATTATTATTTTACCACAAATGATATAATACCCATTAGAATATATAGTTTACCTTTTTCTACTTGATTCACATCATTATAAAAAATATTTCAAGGATTTAATAATAAAAGATTGTCATTATTTATATAAGATTAGTCATTTATATTCCTTTTACTATCATCATGACATTTATGTATATATTGGTATGTGTGTTTATAATAACCTTTTCACAACATATATGATCTATAATTTTAGGGATAAGTTGTTCCCTGTTAGGAAATCTTGGAGAATATTCAATTATTAACCAGTGAACTCATTTAATTCACTGATTATTTCAAAAATTTCATAAATGAATATCTAGAATTATATGAATTCATCTTTATCATTACAACAGTTCATGTGTATATGTAGAACCAATGTTAAATGTATTACTTACATACCATAATTCAAAAATGATTCTTTATCTAAAACATGATATATAATTTATATTTATATCAAGTATCTTTTATCAATTAAGACTAAAACACATTTATAGGTATAAATAGGTCAACAAAATTTAGTTTAATTTGATAATGATTTACCTTTTCTGCATTTTGGAAAGAGTCCTATATTTTATATTCATCATTCATTAAAATGTATATTTTTTGCATGATTTAATGAACTATTAGGTTAGTAATAACATATAATAAAACATTTATTCTAAAAAGGAATAACTTTATGTTGTCTCGATCAATAAACTATGATATTTTTTTGGTAAAATTAATTTAAAACATGAATCAATACATTTGTAAATGAGAAATAGTTTTCTCCCATTGGTTGATATAGGAATCACGCTTTCTCACCTATATTTGAGTTCTCTCTATAAAATTTATATTCTTGCTTGTTTCATTTATTTAAATAAATTTATGGTGTAAGAATATTATTTTTAACACACAATTTCTGAATATAAACTTAAAGAATACACCTAAAGTGGAATCAAATTATTTCTTATTCAATTATTTGAAATTTATTTTCTATGGTCTTTTATTTCCACATAAGAAGCAGATAAATTCTTTTTCCTACTATATTCATTAAATATTTTGTCACATTCATGAATTATAATTTGGATTTATACTATCCATGGAATATTTAACCTTTCCTTTCATACTATTTACCATTAGGGTTTATGAAATAGGTTTTAACCAATAATTAGGTTATGTTTTAAAAAAATATTCTATAGTGGTTTATCCAATTCCTTTATCTAGGAATCTAAAAATAAAGATAATGACGGTGTTATAGAAAATATGATAAGATAAATGTATAATTTCTTATCTAAATGGAATCCCAATTTCTCAATCCGGTCAATATACCCTAGTATTTTGAAATCGTGAATTGAAGATATATTTATATATTCTAGTCTACATTAATATTGTAGAACATCTAGTTTCAAGTAATTAAAACCTTTATTTATGTATTTTAAATAGATAAAGTTATTGGGTTAAATTTGGTGTGGTTTGGAGGAGTTTTATAGTGTTTTGGCAGATTTTATGGAGGTATTTGATTTGAGAAAGGTTATGAAAAACTGTAAAACACCTCTAAGAAAGTATGAAAAGTGAAACAGTGGGATATGGGTAGGCGCATGGATTAGAACACGGTCTTCCCAAACCATCCATCCACCTAAGAGTAACTATTATTTCTATAGAGATAATTAAATTCATGGTTTTTACTCAATTTCTATATTAATGTGATCAAACTGTGCAAGGTATTTTTTTAGGTGGTGATTGGCGCATGGTTTGTGAATGATTTTTCTAACCATGTGCTTAAACTATGCATTGTTTAAAACAATATAAAAAAATTGTGGATCTAATTTATATTTTCCTATAAACAACCGTTCCAACTAAACATGAACTAACTCATTTTCCACTCCTTCCAATGGATGTAGAGACCTTTACCCTTGATCTAGGAGCAATCTGTTGGTGATTCTTTGCGCATTCGAGGATCAGATTCCTTAGTAAGGGACTATTTTTACTGGTTTTCCTTACTTTTCTAATTCTTTCTCTATTGGTTTCATATATCTAATACATTGGGGGTAGATCCATGGTGTGTGATTCCAAACCTGATTATATATTCATATTATTATTTGAAACAAGATATAAGGTTGATTTTTCGAGATTCAATCTATCTTTTTTGAATAATTTGTGTTTTTCTACCTTTTTGCATATATTTCCAAGGTATGTTACTTCATTCTTAACTCATCTTCGTTGAACATAAATTCTAAGATTCAAATTGTTTTAATTTATTTAAATTTATGTTCAAAGCTTGGTGGAAACCCTCTTCATTCGTATTTTATGAAATTATGGAAATTGGTTGTTGTGTAAAGTGCATTGTTTCATGATTTTAAAATTGTGATTTTGAAATATGGATTTGTTATGATTCATTGAAATGGAATGATTGAAAGGTTTTCAATATAAGAATTTTTTATTGAAATCGATTGAAATGATTGGTTTAGCATGGAATTTGTCTTACTTGGTTGGCATGTGTTCATTTTAATTAATGTGACATTGTGAAAGGGGAATCTTCCATTGGGTAACATGTTATGTGGATACCTTGTGATGGCATGGTATATTTAATAGAGAACTCTCATGATTATGGAACTATCAACTACACAAGAATGTGTGGTTGGGTGTAATTTTGGAACCAAGTAATGGGTATTCCGTGGATTGAGAAATGGTTTAAAGGAATTGTTTGGTCACCTTTCTTGGAAATGGTTTTGGTTTGGGAAACGTTTTTTTATGTAAACTATTTTTCATGGAAATTGTTTTTCTTTTATATAATCTATTTTTAATCATTTTCTATAATTTTTATATAAATTTTCTAACATGTTCTATCATAGTGGAATGAGTATGGATTGTCATTTGGGGAAAATCTACTAATTTTCATTACACACACCCTTCATGGGAATTTTGGTACATCTGTTTATATGTTTTATCAAGACACATGTAAAGGGAAGGTATCTAATTTCATTAGTGGTGTGTCATGATAATTTTATCTTTCTTTTTGAGTTGGATCTTGGAGAATATTGTGAGAAATGGAGTTCGCATCGTTTGATTCTTTGAGTTCTTCTTTATTTTGTCTTTTACACTATAATCTGGAATGTTCTATGGTTATTTTGATAAATTTTAGTTGTATTGTGTTATTATCATCCATAATATACTGAATAATTTTTTATATTATTCTTGGTTTTGTTGTTTTCAAAGATAAAATCACCCCTATAATTTATGAGGATCTTGGCATTTATTTCAAGCCCTTATTGTCTTGGGGTGCCACATAAGTCCAAGTAATGTCACTACCTCTTTCAAATACAATGGGTGAGGGTAAGGAAATTTAAAATGGTATTATTCTTGGCTGGTCCATATTGCATTTTGGGAAAAATAGTATTTTTCCTCAGTCTTGGAGTTGGAAAATCATTCTTAATTAGTCCTTGACTATGATTGGTAGAAAGGAGTAGGATAATTGTGACACGAAATAGTGTTCATTAAAACCTATAGGTAACCTATTTATGATTCACTTCATGTTATTAGGTATTCAGGTACATAAGTGGTTTGAGACACTTTTAGGGTCCGTGATCTCATTTGCAGGGGTTTAGCCAATGGGAAGAGCGTGGAATTCGTTGATAGGAATGACTTACCACTAGGAGTGCATATTTTTTTAAAGTAATTCTTTTTTATTGGGTACAAAATAATTAATTTTTTAAAAGTGATGAATTTTTTATTCAAATGTGAGAGTTTTAAATGTTCATAGTAGTGGTATTTTTAAAATGGTTTTATTTTCAAAAATCATGATGTAATTTTTAAAAAATGTGTTGAAAGTGGAAAATATAGAGTTTTTAGAAAACCTTGTTGTGAAAATGTGATACAGTAAATTTGAAATTTTTGAGCCTTTAGTTTCTTGGGTGTGAGAATTAATGTATTTTTATGCTGATTAAAGAAAATGGAAATATGTAGGCATAGAAGAAACCAACCAAAAGAGGTTGCTGGGAATGTGGTTTAACCTGAGCCACATGTGAACCAACATGTAATTCAGAGTATTGTCCATGATTATCAACCAATGGATAGAGGGAATAAAAAGGATGCAAAAAAGACAAATGGATCATTCTATTCAGTTCTAGAAGCCAAATGCACCCATATTTCAGGGTGATTTGGAACTAGGGTATGTTTAGGTGTGACTGAATAGGATGACTCAAATCATTGACTTCCTCAGCACAACAGAAGATATGAATTTCCTATTGGAAACATATATACTATAGGATCTTTCACACATGTGGTGGGATTGATAAATTTAGGATAAGATAGACCAAGGTATTTCATGGGAGGATTTTGGATAATTCTCTAACAAACAGTTCTATGCCCACACATTCATAATATATTAAATGATAGGATTTTTCATCTTGAATAAGGAAAATATCTCAATAACAGAGTACACGGCTAGATTTATGTGTTTATTCTACTTTTCACCTGAAGTTTCTTCTAGTTCAATATTGAAGCATTAATTTTTGAATTGAGGCTGAGGTAAGAGATGTTATCAAAGATTAGTGTGATTTTTATAATGAATTACAGAAATATGGTCAATCAAGAAATGGTAAATGAAAGTGACATCTATGGAACTATGTGTAGAGGAAGCATGTTGATACCTATAGGAAACTATAATAACTCTAGTGTTGTGAACAAGCAGTAGAGGTAAACTAATTTCCAAGGTAATGGTATGACTCAGAATCAGATAGTTGGATTAAGGAAATTTCCTCCAAAACCAAAGTATAAGATGACTTGTTTTTGGTGTGGATATTTTGATCACATGAATAAAGATTGTATGACACCATCTATATCATTTCAAAATTGAAATTGTATGGGGAATCTTTAGCATTATTGTTTCCATGATCCAGGGTCAAGTGATTGGGACACATATCATGTATCGAAGACATAATATGCTTCGATTGGGTGAGTAAAATATAATAATTATCATTATTAGAACTGAACTAGACATGGTGATCTTAGGAATATCATGACTCCTCAAAAAGTTAAATCTAGACAAGGTCATAAAGAAAAAATTGCAACAAGTAATAAATTTTATGGAGCTAAGAAAGTTATCTTGTATGATCAATCACAACCTTCAATGGTGAGAGGTATGATTCCATTGCATTATACCATTATGCAAAAAAAAATTTATATGGGGTAATCCCATTAGTTTATTTTATCTATTTTTTCAATCTTCTTGGTTTTCTTTTTAAGTTGATTTTTTTTGAAACATAAAACAACTCTTAGTTAAAGATAATTTAGATCTTTTTATGCAAAGAATGTTCTATAATGATTAGTTGATATAAATTGGGTTAGGATTTCACTATGATTGAGATGGATGTCTATGCCATAATTCTGGGCATGGATTGGTTGGAAATTTTTAACTCTCACATCGATTTTAATACCCTAAGTGTTAGTTTTTGGATTTATGATTACATCAAACATATTTTTTGAATATATTAGAAAGTAATGAAGGCTGCAGAATGTTTTTTAGAATCAAGGGGTTGGATCTATATCATACTATCTGGTTGTGTTTACATTTCAGTTTATGAATGAAATTGATAATAGCAGTTTTACCACAATTTATGATCAGTTTACAGATGTTTTTCTTGAAAAATTGTCAGGGATTCCATGAAAAAGAGAAGTGGAGTTTATGATTTAGATCTTACCAGGGAATAACCCAATCTAAATTTCATCTTACTGGATGTCACCAATAGAATTAAGGGAATTTAAATCACAGTTAGAAGATTTGTAATAAAAAGGGTTCATTCCGCCTTGTACATCTCAGTAGGAATCACTTTTCTTATCTGTCAAAAAGTCACACGGAACTATCTGGACTTATGTCTATTATCATAATATTAACCAAATTAGTATTAATAATCATTTTTGTAAATACCCCAACCCTAGTGTCCCATTGTCGGTGCCTTACTTTATTTCATTGGAATGATGAAAAGAAATTTGAATCCAGAAGGACTGAATAGTTTATTAGTTTTGGAAGCCATATTACATACATGAACTTTCTATTAGTGTATGAATGTAAAAAAATCATATTATCTCCATTAGTAACACTCAGAAACACATTTAATAACCATGAATGTTCTTCATAGTAAACATCATCGCATCTTGGGAAAAAAATAAAATATAAGAAAGGGGTGTTCTCAGATTCACAATAAGGGTATGTAGTATAGTGTAAGCTTTCATAAATAAACATAAATAATAATTCATGTTTAATAAATAAAAATAAAGTCCATTAAAAAAATATTTTGAGTATAAAATGGAATGAATTGAAGCTGATTCAATAATTACATAATAAAACATAACCATAGATATTATACCTGTTGAATAATATCTTGTCCTATCAATTACTAGTTTCATAATGATGAAAAATGCATAATGATGTATATCTAAAACATACCTTCAAGTATTCATGCCAAGAATATTTTATTATTAAGGCTTCATTCCAAGGATCTATTTTTGTTAAGGATTCATTCCATGATTCTAATAAATGGGTAAAACATCATCCAGAACCATATCTAGTTTTCTCATGAGACCTACCATTGACCCACCCATCACTTAATAAGTCCTAATCATTCCTAATATAAATGGTTAAAAACAAAAAAAACATATACATATGATAATTAATAAAATTTTCCCTAATATGTAATCATAATCACTAACCTTTCTATTTAGTATGGTGAATTGTATCATGATAGCACATCCATAGTCAAAATAATCATAAACCCTTTAATGAAATATATTGGATGATAAAAATAATATATCAAACTAAAAAATTAATAACATTCAATATATGCGTTGAAATAGATGAAAATACTATCAAAAAATCATTGCGTAATTCTTGTGAGAACTACCCTTTTTAATTTACAAAGAAGATTTCTTTTGGGAAAATAATTTTTATTTGTAATGATTGTTTTTATAAAATTAAAAATGAAAAAATATAGATTTTCATGAAAAAAAATTAGTGATTTTATAAAGATAATGGTTTTTTAAAATATATTATGGATGGTACTTGAAAATGTCTAAGAAACTAATAGGTTCCGTTTAACCAAGCATGTGTATTAGGATGAAATGAGAAGGGAACCCTATAAAACATTTGTTCACTCATAAAATAACTATGAAATGAAATGGATATATGATTTTGGAACATATATATATATATAATTTAAAATAATTATATAAACATAATAAAGAAATACATTTGAGTATAGAGAAAGAAAGTGTAACTGGAAAGAAAATGGATCTTCAGGAAGAAAACCCTTACCACTTTTCAAACAGTAGAACCATATGCCCAATAAAATTAATGATAATACAATAAGATATTGGATACCATTAATATAAAGTGATTCGTGATGTGAAATATCAATTGGAAGTATACATATACCACACACAAGAACTAGTGGCGAGTAAGGCATATCTCATGAAAATGAATGTGAGTTAAGAAAAATCTTACCTCGGGTTCGACTTCATTAAATTTTATTAAAACCACGTTTATGATGGATTGAATGGTGTTATTAATTTATTAAAGTACTAAACTCATGTTTTTAATACCTTACATAATCTTCTTGTTAATATTTATTACCCATTTATTAACAATATTTTGTTATTTACATTGTTTCAGGTGTGTACTTTTTATGGTTTTCAAAGTTGGTTTATTATGGTCTTCCTTTTCAAAAAGATATAAAAATATAGAATTGATAACATATATATATATATAGGTAATTTTAAACAATTAAAAGTTAATTAAAAATTCCAATAATTTTGGTAAAGTGAAACAAAAACTCATTATCCACAAATACTATGAATTGACACACCACGGGCATTGATTTCCTTATTTATGAATAAAAGAAGAAAATAAGATATTCTATGATTCATATGCAATAAAAACAATAATATTCCATTATATATATAATACTGGAGTTATCATAAATCATTGTATAGGAGTTGAGGATAAGGTAGAGGTGAAAAATAATTTCAAAGGGAAGAAACAAGAATCTTACCTCTTGAATCTTTTAACCTTCAAAACCTCCTTAGGCTCTTGGAAGTGGTCTTTTTGTGAGAAAAAAAAGCACTATAATATATAAACTGATGAGGAGAAGGGAAATAGGCCACATATTGGTGATCAATAAGGCTTTTGGTGATAAAATATTATTAAGGTAGGAGACTCCTTTTATAATTGAGGTTGGGGGAAAATTCGAAATTGCTTAATATATAAAGATACATTAAGCCTAAAATAGGTTTAAATGATTTAAAAAGATCTATAAATCAAATTTTATCATAATGTAGACAAAATCTTATCATCTTTATCCTTTTTCAATATTTTTTTTATTTTTAATTAATTCAATACAATATTTTACTCATGAAAAATAATTTATTACAAATTAAACACTTTTCATAACCATGAATTTTAACACACAAACAAATGTTTAACATTAGAAACCAATTTTTTATTATATCCTACACATATCATATTAACCTATATAAATTTTTATGTAACTTAAAAATATTTTTTTTTAATTACACTTATTTTAATATCATTAGTTTGATTTATTCATTAATTATATAATTACTACAATGTAATTGTTCAATCCATTAGGGTAATTATTTATCTCCTAAAAATTAAAAAAAATGTCATGAATAAGATAAATTTAATAGATTTAAATACAAAAAAATATTTTTGAAAAAATCTACAGTATAACCATTCAATAAAATATTCAGCTAATTAAAATCTATAATGTACTAGCATGATTCCCTTAAGATAAAGAAAATTATGAAGTACTTAATGTGATAAATGAGGGTCCAAGGTGTCCCAAATTCGAGTAAAATTTAGATAATGGTCAAAACATACTTAAGAAAAAAATTCCAAAATATGTGTCCTTTAATAATTTTTATAATTTTAATTAAAAACACTTAATTTATTTTTCTTATTCTTGCACATGAACTGTAATAGCATTTTATAAACATTTATATTAATTATTTTATATATAGAAATTAAAAATAAATTACTATCATAAAAAATTAATTAGGTTCAAAATAAAATTATAGAATTTTTCATTATGTATATTACAAGATAACTTTAAGAATTTGTTATTTTTTCTTTTCTTGCCCTGGGCAAGTGTTTCCCTAAAATTACGATAATAATAATATCATATAACTATAAAATTTGAAATTACCAGACAAAAAAATATATTATATAAAATAATTAATAAAAAGGTACTGAAAAGAACTTTTAGTTATTAATTATTATTTTTATGTAACCAAATTGACTTTTTTAGTGTGGTGCAAGCACTGCATCGATTGTGACAATGATTATTTTATAATTTTACGGAAAAATATAATATACTTGTTCTAAATTATTTATATAAAAAAATTCACTTATAATATCATTATATATTTTTTCCATAAGTTTAATATATTATATATAATAAATTTCTCTTGATGCTATCACAAAAAAAAACATTGTACTTTGTTAACAACTGCATTATTTTCCTACTCACTAAAAATTAAACTACATCAGAAAAATCAAAAAAAATCACCCTAACCATTTTTTGATATTTGTAATTTATAAATTAAAACCATTTTCTAAATATAATTTTATAAATTTGAGAAAGTATATTTTTAATTAAAATCATCATTTACTCAAAAATATCTGACACTTTAAAAAATTATCTAATGTCTCATAAAATTATATTATAATCATGAGAAATATTAATATTTTGTTATGATTATATTTTATAAAAAAAATATTTGGAATCATTATATTAATTATAAAATTTTAAATAAACAAAAAAATTATAAAAATACTAATAATTAATTGATAATTTATAAAACCTTTATTTACTAAGATAAAATTATATCATACTTTCATTTATAAGATGCATAAATTTTATACATAAATTAATGGATGATGTTAAAATTCATTTTTCTAATTTACTATTCATAAGGGTTATATTAATATACATAAGGATAACATTACTATTAAAAGGGTCAAGATACTATTCACCAAAAATTAAGTTCATACTATCAAACTCTAAATATCATATTGACTACAACCGTGTTTTTATTTTTAAAATTAAATTCACAGAAGTGGAAAAATTATGTTTTATGGATGAGTTATAAATATATTTTTTAAATAATTATAATAAAAAACTGTTGTTTTTTAGAGACTCAATGTTATCTGAATTGCATTCTATATTAAATTTATTTGTAAATCTTTGGGGTGTTAAATTCTTTACTCCTTCAATAAAGTATGTCCTCACAATTTGATATTGCACTTCGATAAATAGTGGTTGTTTTTTAAAAATTCATTTGTGGGAAACCCACATTAGAAATAGGGTTACTAGAACATCCTCTTAATAAGATAGAAAGTTGAAATGTGAAGGTCACCACAAAATTAGTTTCTGGAATAGGATAAAATTGGCGTAAAGTGAAAAAATATCCATGGAAGCGAAATATTACTATCATGTTGTGATGGAGAGTGATATAGAACATGATCATTAGAAATTTAAACATCATAAAAACCTAAATCTATAATCAGTTAAAATACCATTGATTTCATAGAAGAAAATCTAATATGATGAGTTTTTTGTTCAAAAATCATTTTCCTAGATTTAAGGGTGTCATTTACAATCTTGATAAGAACTTCAAAAAATAATCGTACATGATGTTATAATCTTAAACTAATGAAATACTTTACATAAATTGTGTTAGGTATAGTAGGTTGAATACCCTGAGAGGGGGGGTGAATCAGGGTATGACAGATAAAAACATTCTAACTTTCAGATCATGTTTCATTGTTAGACAAAACTCAATTATCTCTTCCTCCCAAAGCAATATATGACCAGATATGAAACCATGCACAGGACAAAAAAAATTACTTGGTTCACCCTCACTGGGATATTTCCAAGGGGTATACAATGATGATGTGTCGATGTACCAAATTCACTAAGGCTCACAACCAATAATGAGTATAATGGTTGGGCTGTAACTTTTATTCCTAGGCTTACTGCCTTCACAAGTTTTAGGCTCTCCTCACTACATTCCCAAGGTTCACTCCCTACGCCTCTTTCTTTGGATCACTACCAGTGGAAAGGGTCACCATCTTCCTCTTCCTATGCTCACTACTCTAGGAAAGGAATCCACAGAAAATTATTCAACACTTAAGTCAAATATAGTTTATGGACATATAGTTCCATTCATTTTCATGAATTCCTTCATCCTTAACAGTAGGTAGATGCACTGTTGAAGTTCCTTTCTAACCTATAGATGAAGTCTACCTTCCCTATTACTGCTAGATATCGGAAAATATTTTCATAAACTAATTTGTAGCTTTCACAAGATTCCTTATGCAAATCACGAACCACTATCCTCTTCTGCGTACTGAGTACCAGTTTCGGTTCACGGAACACATCCTTCGCGTGCTGCTTCATCTTCTACGAACCTCCCTTCATCAATGGACTATCTCTGCCTTTCCTATTGCATACTCCATGAACCTCCTCTGTGAATCACCCTCTGCCTGGGAATTTTTCTCTATTCTCGAATTACCTTCACTAACCACCAGCACACCACACATTATTCATTCGTGTACTATGTCCTATGCGGGTTACAATTCTCTACAAAAACCTTTAGCAGAATTTCTTCCGTGTGAACCACATCAGCTTCCGTGGAATTCTCCCTCACGAACTTCATTCAGACCTTACAAAAATCCTATAGAAAATTATGTTCTCAAATGATATTCAGTCACTCTTCTAATCGGTGGGATTAGTGATTCTTATATAGAAAAGGATATCTACAATATCCACTAATCCAAGATTTACCAAATCTTTTTTTTGGTAAAGCCTCCACAGCATACCGATCCTCCTACTGCCACAAACCACATGCCTTCATGTGAACAATTTTTCATATGTGATCTACGTACTTCCTTTGATCCTACACAATCGATCTCCTCTTCCAATTAAAATCCATCTGTGTACCGCACCGCCTTCTAACACGAACAATTTTTGGTTTCACGGACTACCCTCGCATACCATTTTAGCTGCCTGGTATGCATCTGTGTACCCTTCTCGGACATGGAACGTTATCCATGTCCCAAGATCCATATTTCTCTTCCTTTGATGATTTCTGTAACCATTATTCACATTTTCTAGTCCTTTGAAGAAACCTATACATTTCTAAAAACAAGTTCCGGAAATTGTGGCCCAAAAATTTGGTAAACAATGGGAAACTATGCCACCTTAAAAACCCATCTTCGGCAAACACCAACCATAAAGATTTTTGATCATGTAACTTTTTCAACAAACACAGTAACACCCAAAACACACCGATAGGACACATAGAGTTATTTTTTCCCAATAATCTCCCCCATTGGTTTTGTTAACAATTCTTCTCATAAAAATTCTTCACATTTTGATAGCTCATTTAAATTTCATTCATCATCAGCCACCATTCACTTAATACTATTAACATAGCGATAAATAATTTACTCAACATATACTCTAAACCCACATGATCCGGGCTCGTCATGAGATACAAGAGTATAATGAAAAGTTCATCATGAATCACTTCATTGATAATCATAATTTTTTATACCATTCTGATACTAATAAACTACTTTCATAAAAAAAATCAGCTGTCATGATATCTATTCTTTGATTGATCACTTCAATAATCATCAGATTTTATACTACATAATCTTATATCTTCTTTGATTAGCTTCATCATAGCTTCAACTCCCCTTTCTCATTTCTACACTTAATAGATTCTTCCCGTGTCTTTTCTCAGCTGTAATATAAACACTTTCTCCCCCTTTTTCAATGAACCCTAAGGTCACATAAAGGTTTTCTACAATAGGGTGGATAAAACATATAAGTACATCAAGGAAAAACACATCATACCTCAGGGAGAGGGGAACACATCCACACTTTTTCAAATGTGGAAAGTTAAAAGGACTCCCATAGACAGTTGATGTCTTTCAAATGCTTCTTTGGGTAAGGCCTTTGTTAGAATTTTTTCAACCTATTATTCTATAGGAATATACTCCAACATCAAAATTCTTTACTCCACCTTCTCCTTGATAAAATGATATTTGATTTTAATGTGATTTGTCCTTGAGTGATGGACTGAATTTTTTCAATGATTTATAGCAATTGAATTATCACAATGCATTCCGATTATAGATTTCACTTCAATTCCCATATCTTCAAGTTGATGTTTCATCCACAATAGCTACATGCAAGCTTGAGTAGCCATAATATATTCAACTTCTACATTACTCAATGAAATGAAATCATATTTCTTGCCAAACTAAGAAATACACAATCATCCAAAATAAAAGGCACCTCCAGATGTTGATATTCTATTGTCTGCTGAACCGGCCCAATCCGCATTTGTATATCCCAATAACTCTGGCTGAGATTTTTCATTATAAATTTGGAAAAAATCCACAGTTCCCTTGATATACTAATGAATTAATTTCACTATAATCATGTGGATTTCCATGTGATTTCTTTGATATCTCGATGCTTGGTATGTGGAAAAAATCAATATCAGGATTTTTCACTATCAAGTACAATAGACATCTAATGATTTGCCAATATTCTGTGATATTAACTGGTCTTCCTTCATCATCCCGTTAAAGTTTCAACTGGGTAGGAACCAGAGTCTTCATATCTTTGGAATTATAACTTCCAAACATTTTTAAAAACTTCTTGGCATATTTAGATTGAGAAATAAAAGTTCCATTCCTACCTTTCATCTCCTCTAATCCAAAGAAAACTTTTATCTCACCAATCATCGACATTTCGAATGTGCTTTTCATGTATTCAGAAAACATTTTTCATTATGCTTCATCTAATCCACCCAATATTATGTCATCAACATAAACTAGCACCATCATCTTTTGATTGTTTCCATTATTGAAATACAGATTGTAATCAACTTCACCATGATGAAAATAGATATTCTTTATAAATTGATCTAGCCTTGAATACCATGCTCTTGGTGCTTTCTTCAAACCAAATAATTCCATGTTCATCTGAAAAAACCATGTTCTCGTCATTATGGATGAGAAAACCATCTGTTTTATCAATGTAAACTTCTTCTTATAGCACTCCATTCAGAAATGATGACATGACATCCATATGAAAAACCTTAATATTTGTTTTCACTACTATGGCCATGAATAATCTGATTGTATCCAGCCTTTCCAGAGGTGAAAATGTTTCATCTAAATCAACTCCCTCTTTCTGAGAGTACAATTTTCACACAAGTCGTGCTTTGTTTCAAATCAAAACGCCATCTTCATTCATTTTGTTTCAAAACCCCTTTTTGACCCTATAACATTTTTTTCATATTATCCTAAAACAATATCCCATGTTTGATTCTTTTCCTTTTTTTAGGCTCTTTATTCATGGATTGAACCCAGTTCTCATCTCTAGTAGCTTCATCAAAACATTTAGGTTCCACCTGTGATAAGTATGATGATTTTTATAGTCTTCATCCTCCATGTTTGTACTAGTGTTGTCTGGTCACAAATTATATTTTTCCTATCAATTTCATCTCTTCTCGTTGGTCTTCGGATAGATACTAATTTATTATCATCATTTGAGTCTTCTTCCAAATCATCCTCTAGAGCTGGAGTGTCATTGGATCTGCTCATCTCTTCATCTCTATCCTCTTTAGTCTGATCAAGTAGTTTCTAAATATTTTGTTCATTTTATACTGTAGTCACATCATTACTTTCAACAATATTTCTCATCCACTTATTAAAACATTTATATTCTCTTCTCTTCTTTGAGTATCCAAGAAATATCACTTCATCCCTACATGATTAAAATTTCCTCTGTTTCTCTTTATTGAGAATGAAACATTTACTTATGAATATTTGAAAGTACATTAATGATGGTATCATATCATACCATAACTTATATAGATTCATCACCTCTTTTGGAAAAAGTAAATATCTATTTTAAGTGTATAATATTTTCATCACTGCTTCTTTCCAAAATTTATCTGGAAGGTCTTTCTCAATGAGCATTGTTCTAGAAATTTTTTTGACAATATGATTTCTTCTCTCAACTACTCCATTATTCTATGGAGTTCTTACTATTGAAACATGATACCTTATCTCGTGTTTTTCAAGATAATCCTCCACTTGGATATTTGTGAACTCTATTCCATTATCTATTTGAATCGTTTTCATATTTGGACCATGCATCTTTTCACATTCCTATTGATATCTTGTAATGCATCTCGACACTTCACATTTTTTGGTGATTATTGAAACCCATACCATTCTGCTATAGTCATCAATGAATTGAAGATAATATCTTCTCACATCAATATCCCTCATCAAAACTGGATAACATATATCAATATACCCCAACTCAAGAAATCTTGTTGAATTTTGATCCATTGACTTATGTCTTTCGAATGAACTTACCCTGTTGGTAGGAATCACATGTATGAGTACGATCAAGTGATAATATAGGGAGAGTTTATGATACATCATATTTCATGAGATCTTCCAAGGAACCTTGCCTTATATGGCCAATATTCTTATATCATAACATGTTTTCTTCATCCTTGGATAAAAAATAACATATCTTCTCATCCACTAACAATGTATAGATTCCCTTTCAGACACTTTCCTTGCACAAAAATAGCACCATCATTTTCTTTGATGATACATAATATCTTCGAAAATCTTTTTTCATGTCCTGAGTTACACAATTGACTAACACTAATAAAGTTATGACTAATCCCCTCAACAACCAACACATCTACTCGTCTCATGTCCTTTCCTCCAAACATGGCATTTCCTAAACCAATAATTTTCAATCCCTCATCATTATGAAATAATATGATACCTTCTTTATCATACCTGATTATGGTCACTTGATTCTTATTTCCCATCATATGGAAAGTGCATCTACTATCAATGATCCATATCCTAGTGCGATCTGATGCCTTGAATGCAATTTCTACAACCACTGTATGTTCTTCCCTTTTCTTTTTGGCCCAAGAATTTGACTTCATATCCATTATGGAATGATTATATTGATATTTCTTAGTATATGATGATCCATCTTCAACCTGAAGAGCTTCAAGTTGACTTTGAATTTTTATCTCTCTTAAAGATACATTTGGCTGCTTCTTGTGAACAAATTCAGTCTACCTCATCACATTCCTCTGAATTGTGGATGTGAGATATCTTTACATATTTTCAATTCCTTTAAACCTAAAAAATAACCATCAAATGATGACCTAACATTTTGAGCTCTATAAGACCACCTCTGTTGGTCTCGTTCCCTTTGGTACCTCTTTACTATGGAACATACATTTTGAGACTATCCCATCTTCCCAGAACAATTGCATCGTTTGTGAGGTACATTATTATCTAGCAATGATGCACCAATTTTTAGTTATTGGGTTCTCTGAATCTTATTATTATACTTTTTACCCAAATTAATCATTAATATTGGAGTGGTTGCTTGTGTTCTAACTTGAACCATAACTATTTTCTATTTTAGATCAGGCCCCATACCAGCTGTATCATTCCGAATGTACTGTTGCTTCTATTATGATGGAACAATCTGTTAAAATCTCATCCTATATGTTCCCTATAGGATCTTATTTCTTGATGTTGAACTGAGAGTTAGTAGTTTCTCTTGATCTTTAATTGTTTGTCAAATACAGATGACTTCCACTTCTAGTTTTTTGATACGTTTGATTTTATCTTTTTTAGTTTTAGTCAAACTATCAATTTCTATTTTATATTGATCAATTTTGAGTTCGTACTCAACCACCTTTTCAGAGATTTCTTGAATTGAAGACCTCATCTTTGAAATTTTTACATTCAACTTAGAATTCTCTTCTACGTTCTGCTACATAAATAGTTGGGAATCATAAACAACATTATTATATTTTTTTTTTTTGGCTCTCAAAATATCTACCTCTTTAAGGGAATCTTATAATTAATCTTGAAGATAAACTCTTACTTAAATTTCTCCTTCTCCATTTTCGCTTTCATCTCTTTTCAATGAATCTCAAACAACTTCCAACAATGCATCTATTTTATGATCTTTACAGTCATCCAAATCTTATTCCTTAGATTCATCTGAACTTTCATTATCTTTTGAAAGTAGATTCTTCTTTTTAAATAACTTTCTTCTAGTAATTCTCCTCCCTTTCACATTTGATGAATACATCTTTTGGAAAATTTAATCATTTTCTTCATATTCATCATAAAACATTTTAGGACACTTTGCTATAGAATTACTAATCTTTCCACATCAAAAGAATGTAAATGGAAGTTTTCCTTTGAACTTCCATTTTCCCCTTTGCAGATTGGAGGAGAGAAATGACATGACATCATCCATACTGTCCTTCTTAAGTCTATATTCAAAAGAGATATTCTTCATAGACTTGAATTCCACTTACTTATACTTCCCTTTTCCCATTCCATAATTATCATAATTTCTCATTTCATATGCTACAAGGGTACTGTATAGGTTATCTAGTGTCATCTCTATCAGGCCTTAGTCTTCTAACACTGATAATTTTAGATTTAATCACAGTGAAGTTTCATCAAGATACATTTCACAATATTTATATCATAAATGACTTCTCCAAGACCCGACATGTCTTCCAAAATAATATTTATCCTGTCGAATAATGCATCAACAGATTCAATGGGATTCATTATGAGATCTCCATACTTTTTCAATAGAACCCACAGCTTTGCTTCATGGAATTTTGTGTCACCCTCACAAGTGTTCAACAATTTTTACCACATTGCATGTGATGTTTTACAAGACATCACCTTCATATAAATTGCATTAGATAGGGATCCCCCAAAAGCATTGATCCCTTTAGCATCTGTATCCAACTCCCTTATTTTATCTTCTAATAGAGAACCACTATTAATGTCACCTGATATTCCTTGCATAATTGTTATAAAGACATCCATTATTACTCATAAAAATTAGTGTTTCATCTCATTCTTCAATAGTGGAAAATTATTTCCATCAAATATCAGAATTCGTTTATGATTGACCACCTCAATTTCTTTTTATTGAGAGAGAACCACTGAATTTCAACCTTTCAACCTTTCACTCTGATACCAATTGTTAGGTCCACTAGGATTAATACCCTAATAGGGGGGTGAATCAAGGTATGATAGATTAAAATATTCTCCCTTTGGGATCTTATTTTGTTGTTATAAAAAACTCAATTATCTTTTCCTCCAATATTAACATATGAACAAATATGAAATCATGCAGAGGACACAACAATTTTTACTGGTTCACTCTCACTAGGCTACATCCAAGGAGAATACAATGGTGATGTGCTGATGTACCAAATTCACTAAGGCTCACAACCAATAATGAGTAAAAGTTTTAGGCTATATATTTTATGCCCAAGTTCACTACCTTTATAAGTATTAGGGTCTACTCACTACATTCCCAAAGGTCACTCCCTATTCCTTTTTCTCTGGCACACTGCCAGTGCAAAGGTTCAACATCTTCCTCTTCCTGCGCTCACTACTCTTGGAAAGGAATTCGCACACATTTTATCAACATGTAGGAAAAAAATAGTTTAGGGACATGTAGGTCCCTTAATATTCAGGAATTCTTTCATCATCAACTATAGGTAGATTCACTGTTGAAGTTCCTTTTTCACTTTTAGATGAAATCCACCTTCCCAAGTACTGTAAGGTGCCGGAAAATATATTCTCAAACTGATTTGATTCTTTTTCAAGATTCCTTGGGAAAATCGTAAACCACATTCCCCTCCCGCATACTGAGGACCAAGTTCAGTATGTAGAACTCCTCCTTCATGTACTGCTTCAGCTTCTGTGAACCGCCCTTTATCAGTGGATTTCCTCTGCCTTCTCTATTGGGTACTCTGTGAACATCCTCTACGAATCACCCTTTGCCTGCGAACTGTTCCATATTCTTGGAATACCTTTTCTAACCACTGGAATACCACACCTTCTTCCTCCACATACCATTTCCTATGTGGGTTACATTTCTCTACCAAAACCATAGGTGGAATTTCTTCTGAACAAACCACTTCATCTTTTGCCGAATTTTCCCTCGCAAACTTCCTTCAGACATTTCCAAAATCCTGGAAAAAAATATGTTCTCTAATGATATTTAGTATCTCATTTAATAATTGTTATTATTGATTATTATATAGAAAACTATATATAAGATATCCTCTAATCCAAGATTTACCAAATATTTGATTCGGTGCAGCCTCCACTACATACCGATCCTCTTACCGTCGCGAACCACAAGCCTTCCTACAAACCATTTTTCAAATGTGGTCTGCATATTTCCTTTTTTCCCTCATGGTCGATCTCCTCTTCTAATGACAATCCATCTGTATACTGCACTGCCTTCCACCATGAACAATTTTTGGTTTTACAGACTACTCCTACGTACCGTTCCCACTACCCAGTATGCAGTTGTGTACCCTTCCCAGACATGGTATGCAATCCTTGTCTTGGGTTCCACTTTTCTCTTCCTTTTCCGATTTCATTTACCATTATTCGTGTCGTCCAGTCCTATGAAGAAACCATACATTACCAAACACAAATTCTTGATTTTGAGGCCCAAAATTTTTTCAAACACTGGGTAATTGCACCACCTAAAGAACTTTTCTTTAGAAGACACTAACCATGCTCATTTGAGATCATCTGGCTTTGTCAACAAACACAATCACACCCAAAACAAACATAGAGGATGCGTCAAGGGTTTTTCCCCAAAAATATGAAAATTTATTCATAGTTAAACTCATAATCATAAACATGGTTTATTTGGGGACATATTAACTTTTAAATCCATTATAGTGGTTTGAAAATAAAATTTTACGGATCTTATGCATATCCTCTAGGATTGTTAATACTAGTGTGGAGTAAGACATGTTTTCATATACCATGTTACCTTGAGTTAGGCTCGAGATACCTTATTGGAGTTGTTACCCCTAGGTAATTCTATTCCAGAACCACATCCACTAGTAGTATTCATAAAGTGATGTATTTCATAGAAGATCCACATAATTTATACCTTACCAAAATTCTAGGATGTTATTCTATTCTTATACTAAAATTCTATAATAGTGTTATGTTCTATAATATATGTTTTATAAATATTATTACAAAGGCTTATACTAAATTTATTATGATACCAACTACAAAGACCCCGACCCCAGTATCATGAATTTAGTGTCACTATTCATTTCATTTTCATGATTACAAGGAATTTGTATCCCAAATTACAAAATATTTTAGTAGTTTTTGAATCAATAATACATAAATGAACTTTAAATTTCAACTTTAAAGGAATAAAATATTGAAAATTCCTTAGTAAGACCCAAAAACTCTTTGATTAACCATGAATTTCATTCATAATAAACATCTTCGCATCCTAGTGAAAAATAAAACATAAGAAATGTGTGATATTAGATGCTCTGTAATGGTACGAAATTTAGCATAAGCTTTCATAAATAAATATAAACAATATTTCATCTTTAATAACTAAATACACATTCCATTAAAATATAATTTTGAGTATAAATTTTCAGGAATATAAGCTGACTTAATAATTCCATAATAAAACTTATCCATGGATACTGAACTAATCAAATGATCACAAAGAATATCAATTATTATTTTAATAATGAGTTAAAATTATTAACGATAGATATCTATAAAATAAAATAAATTATTCATGCTAGGAAAATATTATTTTTAGGGCTTTATTTCAATTATATATTATTGTCAATGCTTCATTCCAAGAATAAAATAAATAGTTAAGGCCTTGGCCAAAACAATATCTAGTTTGTCTCATTAGACCTACTCATGTATTGGGGGGTTACAGAGCCCCCAAAAACCACTTAATAAGTCCAATAAATTCCTAATATGAAAGGGTATAATAAAAAAACATATACATATAAAAATTAAACAACATTCCCCAATTTTTAAATATTATCACTAACCATTTTGTGCAGTATGGTGAATGGTATCATGATAGAACATCCATAATAAAGTTGATCATAAACCATTTAAAAAAAATATTTTAGAGGACAAAAATAAGAGATAAGAATCAATAATTAATAAAATTCAACAGATTTTTTAAATAGATGAAAACTATCTAATAAAATCATTAATGAATTCATGGGAGAAAAATACTTTTTACTTTTCAAAGAATAATTATTTTAGAAAAATCATTTGTATTTGTAATGATTGATTGTATAAAACAAGAACTAAAAAATATATAGTTTCTCATGAAATAATTATTTATTTTATAAAAATAATGTTTTCTTATAATAGATTATGTACGGTACTTGAAACTAGGTAATAAATTGAGACGTTCCCTATAACCGGGATTGAATATCAGAAAAAAATTAGAATAGAACCTCATAAAATAGTTATTCTCCCATAAAATAATAACATAATGATCTATATATATGATTTTGGAACATATATATATAATTTATAAGAATTATATAAAAATAATGAATAATTAAATTTCTTTATATAGGAAGATAGCATAACATGAATGAAAATGGAGGTTCGGGAAGAAAACCCTTACCACTTTGCAAACAGTCAAACCATATACCCCATAAAATTAATGATAATGAAATAAAACATTAGATAACCTGAAGATAAAGTGATTTCTGATATAGAACATAAATGGTTAGAATACATACACCAAACACAATATGTAGTGGCAAGTAAGGCATATCTCACAGAAATCAATGTGAGTTGAGAAATCCCTTACCTCAGGTTTAACATCCTTAAAATTTCTTCAAAACTCTTATATAATGGTTCGAATAGTGTTATTAATTTATTAAGTAACTAAAATATATTTTTATAATATCTTACATAATCTTATTATTACATTTTCAACCCAATTATTAATAATATTTTGTTTTTTCCATTGTTTCGAGTGCGTTCATTTTATGGTTTGAAAAGTTGGGTTATTATGGTCTTCCTTGTAAAAAAGAAATGATAATCTAGAATTGATAACATATATATGTGTGTGTGAGTGTGTGTGTGTGTGTTTCATTTTAAAAAAAATAAATTTGAATTAAAACATCACATGATTGTTGTAAAGTTAAATAAAAACTCATCATACAAAAATGAGGTGAATTTACACACCACGAACAATGATTTCATAGTTGAAGAATAAAAGAAGAAAATATAAGATTTTAGGATGCATATAAAATCAACCAAAGAAAATTATAGTATATATATGATAATGGAGTTGTTATTAATAATATTATAATAGGTGTAGATAAGGTCAAAGAGAAAAATAATTTAAAAGGGATGAAAAAGGAATCATATCTCTTGAATATTTTCTCCTTGAGAACCTACTTAGGCTCTGGGAAGTGGTATTTTTGTGAGACTAGAAGAACTAGAATTCATCAAGGGAAGATGAGAAGGAAAATTTATAGAATATAGGTGATAAATAAGGCTTAAGCTCATGTAATCTTATGAAGGGAGGAACCTCCTTTTATAATTTAGGTGAGGATAAAATTAGGAATTGCTTAAAATATTAAGATATATTAAGACTAAAATAGTGTTAAAGAATTTAAAAAAGAGATATAAATCATAGGGGATCAAAATTTAAATTAAATATTATCATTTTTTCTTTTTTCAATAATTTTGTGGTTTTTAATAAATTTAATAAATTATTTTAATCATTAAAAATAATTTGTGTCAAATTAAACACTATTCATAGAGTTGACTTTAAACACACAAAAAAACAATGTTTAAAATTAGAATTATTTTTTTATATCTTAGAAATATCATATTAATCTATAAAAATCATGAATTAACATAATAATATAAAATTTTATTTATTTTATTATTTTTAATATCATTACTTTTATTTATTTATTAATTAAATAATTATTGTTTCGTAATTTTTCAAGCCATTTGGGTAATTATTTATTCGCTAAAAATTAAAAATTAAAAATCAGGAAGAATATAAATTTATTATATTTCTATAAACTATATATGTTTGAAATAATTTACTATAAATCCATTTAATAAAATATTATACTAATTAAAAACTATAATACACCACCTTGACTCCATTTTGAAAAAGAAAATTATAAATTATTTAATATGATAAATATGGGTCCAAGATTTACCAAATTTATAGAAATTTATATAATGGTATACACTTTCTTATAAATTTTTTTTATCCAATATATGGGTCATTTAATAATTTCTATAATTTTCATTAAAAAATATTATTTATTTTTGTTATTCTTGTATAAGAACTACATCAGCATTGCATAAGTATTTATGTTAATTATTTAATTTATAAAAAAATTGAAAATAAATTAAAATCATAAAAATAAATAAATAAGGTTAAAAATAAATTTTTTGATTTATTCATTATGTATATAACAAGAAAACTTCTTAAATTTTTATTTTTTCTTCTCTTTCCATGTGCAAGCATTGCACATGCATTAGGATTAGAATAATATCATATAACTATAAAAGTTTAAATTACCAAACAAAGACATATATTATACATATTAATTAATAAAAATTTCATGAAAATAAAATTTAGTTCTTAATTATTATTTTTAGGGAACCAACTAAACTTTGTAAGTGTGGTGAAAGAACTGAGTCGACAATGATAATGATTCTATTATACTTATCAAGAAAAATATAATTTATTTTTTATGAATTATTTATATAAAAAATTATCATATAACATCATTATTTATTTAATATAGAATTTTAATAAATATTATATCATAAATTTATCTTGACGCTGTCAAAAAACATCTTATTTTCAAAAAACTATATTTTTCAACTCACTAAATAATCGACTACTTCTGAAAAGCCCCCAATATTCATCCTAACCATTTTCTAATGTTTATAATTCAAAAATTCACTCCATTTTATTAAAATAATCTTATAAATATGAGAAATTATATTTTTAATTAAAATAAACATTTACTCAAAAATACAAATTTTAAAATTATAACTTATTTTATGACACTTTGACAAATTATATAATGTCTCATAAAATTATCTTATAATCATAAGACATAAAAATATTAACTTATGATTCTAGTTTATGAAAATAATTTTTTTTGAAACATTATATTAACTATGAAATTTTAAATAAACATTTATGTTATATAAAAATACTAATACATAATTAGAAATTTCTAAAACATTTATTCACTCTGATATAATTATACCATACATTCATTTATAAGATACCTAAATTTTATATATACATTAATGGGTGAGGTTACTATTCATTTGTCCCATTTAATATTTATAAGGGCCATATTATTATTCATAAGGGTAACATTTCTATTCAAAAGAGTTGACATACTATCCATAAAAATTAATTTAATACTATCAAACTCTAATTGTCTTATTTATCTCAACCGTGTATGTATATTTTTCCAAATTCAATTCACAGAAGTTGAAAAAATATGATTAATATATTGGTTACAACTATCTTCTTTAACTAATTATAATAACAAAGTGTAGTTTCATAGAGACTCAGTGTCACGTGTATTACATTCTATATTAATTTTTATTAAATCCTTATGTTGTTATAGGTTTCCACTTTCATAAATTTATTATATGTTCGATCAATTAATGGGATCTCAGTGGTTCTCTAAATTTGACCTGTGTTTAGGGTATCACCAATTGTTGGTTCAGTATGAGGATATTCCAAAAACAGCATCCAAGTGTAGATATGTTCATTACGAGTATGTGGTGATTCCTTTTGGTCATATTAATTCACCAAAATTCTTTATGTAATTTATTAATTTTATATTTCAAATTTATTTGTATTCTTTTTTGGTCAAGTTTGGTGATGACATATTGTTGTATTTGAGGAAAAGGGATGAGCATGAGAAATATTTAGCGATATTGTTGGGAATTTTAAGGGATCATTATATTTATTCCAAATTATCAAAGTATTATTTTTTATACAAGAGGTAGATTATTAATCCAAGTAATCTATGAAACGTTTTTTTGTGGATCTAGAAAATAAAGTGGTTATAATTTCATCAAATCCATCAAAGAATTCAATCGAGATACATAATTTTCTTGGTCAAGGTGGTTATTAAAGATGATTTTTTGTGAATTTTCATGACTATATTCACCTATAAAAATGTTTAAAATGAAATTTGTTCCATTCCAATGGAATGATTAATTTCATAATTATTTTCACGGGCTTAATTTTTGACATAAATTAGTAATAATATTGATTTTT
Source organism: Viscum album (assembly GCA_963277665.1). Lineage (NCBI taxonomy): Eukaryota > Viridiplantae > Streptophyta > Magnoliopsida > Santalales > Viscaceae > Viscum > Viscum album. The sequence continues at coordinate 1,952,896,419 of OY728127.1, read as the reverse complement.
TTTGGAATCTGGACAATGGTTTTTGGTGTATTGTGATGCTTCAAGATCATGGTTGTGGTGTGTTCTCATGAAGTGAGGTCATGTTGTTGTTTATGGTTTAAAAATTTTATGGATGAATGAGAAAAACTACCATCACACAATTTGGAATTAGAAGATTCATTCCACTCTTGGATGAATTGACATCATTACCTATTTGGTGGGAAATTTATGGTGTTTACAGATCATAAGAACATGAAAAACATTTTCTCACAAAGGGATTTGAATATGAGACAATAAATTTAGATGGATTATATCCAAATGTTCTAATTTTAATTGATTTATACATTAGTTAAAGAAAATTTAGTGGTAAATTCCTTAAGAAGGAATATAGATGGTCAGAAGCGATAAATCAGTGGTAGTTGATGTCGGTGATAGCTGACATGCACTTGGGTTTTGAATACCATTGTACTGTTTCAATGTAATTCCCGTTTTATATTGTTCCAGACATAGTGTAAATTTTTAAATAGGTATAGAAATATTATTTTTAATTCCTTGATATTAGTTCAAAACTTAATGGTGGGGAGACCATTGAGGGATGGAAGCTTGATGTGAGTTCAGTTATGTGGTTTCATGATCATATGGTCATAACTATGGAGTTTCATGAAAAAAATATTCATACTTACCACCATTAGATATGGTTTTTTCATCCTATAATATAAAAAATATACATGAAAATGAATTCAATGCTTTTATAGTTTGTAATGAAAAGAAAAGTAGTTGAGTTTATGATGATATGCCTCACCCATCAAGAGGTTAAGGAAAAGAACCAATGACCAGTGGGTATATTTCAGTCTTTACATATTCCTATTTGAAAATATGAGAAGATATCCTTGGATTTTAGGATAGGTATCCCAATTACGGTTCATAAACATGATTCTATATCAGTGGTAGTATACCAACTCACTATGTTGGACCATTTCATCTCTATTTTTGAATCTCATTTGGTGGAGGTCTTGTCAAAATTTTGTATTTGAGAATTGGTAAATAGGCATGGAATACCAGTTATTATAGTATTGAAACGAGATTGAAGGTGCACATAACATTTTTATAATTAGTTATTGCAAGACAATGGTACTATGTTTACTATGAGTATGGTGCATCATCCCCCTACAGATTGACAATAAAAAAGGATGATAAAAAATGGATGACATTATTTAGTCTTATGTAATATATTTTGATAGGTCATGGGAGGAACACATACCATTAGTGGAGTTCTCATATAACAACAATTATCAATACTCGATAAATATGGATCCTTTTGAAGAACTTTGTGGGAGTCCTCTTTGTTGTTTACGTTGTTGGGTGGAAACATGTGAGAATTATCTTATTGGGAAGAGCCTTTTACAAGAGACAATATATAAGATTCAATTGATCAAGAATATGACAGAGATGGATCAGAGTCATTAGAAATCATATAAAGATCATCATTGACAGCCGATGGAATTCAAGGCGAGTTATAATTAATTATTGATAATCACTCCCTCTCTTGGACATCATCATCTTTTGATGCATGGGAAGTTATATCCATGAAAAATAGGCCCTTTTGAGTTACTTGAAGGGGTTGGTGAGGTGGAATATCATTTGGCATTGCCACCATGGTTTAATTCAGCGCATAATGTATTTCATGTATCTTAGTTAAATAAGAATCATTCTGGTACTGACCATGTTATTCGATGCCACTAGGTTGAACTAGAGTATGATGCTTCATTTTTCTTATTTGTGGGAAAATTTTAGATTACTAAAAAAAATTATTGAGTTTAAAAATCATTGGTCTAGTGCTTGTTGTAAGGAAATATGGTCGAATTCCTAAAGATACTTGGGAATAAGAAAATAAAATGGCCGAGTAATGGCCAGAACACATTCAGAACAATGGTGATTATCAACATTATAAGTATGGAAAGGATAATAGTGGGGATAAGTAACCCCATTATTTATGTATTTGAAGAATATAATGTTATCAGGTTATGTTCGAGTTGTTTTGGAATAGTTATGTAGTACATTGGGTCATTTATAGAGGTTAAAAAATTGAGAAAGATTACTAGAAACTGTCTAACAAATCTAAGAAATTGTGAAATGTGAAATAATGAACTTTGGGTAGGTTCACAGTTAGGCACACGTTTTTTCCAAACCAAGTGAAAACCCAGGAGTAACTATGAATGCAATGGATATAAGTGAAATAATGTTTGGTTCATTGTTTTTCTAACCATATAATCCAATAGTGTGAGGTCTATTTTGGGAAGTTGCTGGTAGAATATTTTCTTACATTTCTCTAACTAGGAACCTAAACCATGCACTATTAAAAACAAGATCCAAAAATTGTTGATATAATATGGATTTTACACTAAAACTCTTATTTTTCCACTAAATAGGCCCTAACACATTTTCAACTCCCCAAAATGGATTTGGATACCTTTCCTCTTAATTTGGGAGCAATCCATTGGTTATTATTTACATGTTGGAGGCCCAAATTGTTTTGTAAGTGCTCATTCATATTGGATTTCCTTGGTTTTCTTCTTCTTATCTCTCTTGAATTCATGAATCTAATCTGTTGGGGTTATATCCATGGTTTTTTATACCAATCATGATGATAAATTCCAATTTTGATTATATGAAACAAGATCTATGGTGGATTTTTTCAGATTTAATCCATTTTTTATGTATTTTTTCCATTCTTTATTTTTCCTATGTTTTCAAGGTAGGTGGTTGCACTCTAGACTCTTATTCATCGAACATGAGGCCCTAGTTTTAGTTTATTTTAATTTATTGAAATTTATTGAAAAATTGCTGTTCAAATCATGGTAGAAACCCAATTTAGTTATGGTTTGTGAAATTGTGGAATTTTATTTAAAATTCATTGTTTCGTGATTTTAAAATGATGATTTCAAAATATGACTTTGTTTTGATACATGGATATGGTTTGATAGAAAATTTTTCATTAAAAGAATTTTTTTATTGAAATCACTTAAAATGATTGACATGTCATGGAGTTTGGCTTACTTGGTTAGTGTTTTCTCATTTTCATTGACGTGAAAATGTGGAATGGGAATTTTCCATTGTGGTACTATGTATATGGTAACCTTGTGATGACATGGTATATCAATGAGAGACCTCTCATGAGTATGGAACTCTCTCCTAGGAATGCATGTGTGGTTTTGTGGAATTGTGTAACCAAGTTAAGGGCATTAAAATGGATTAGGAAATGGTTTAATGGAATCATATGGTCTCTTTTCTTTGAAATGATTTTTGTTTGTAAAATTGTTTTCATATGAAAACTATTTTTCTTAGAATTTTCTTGTCTTTAATTTATACTATTTCTATCTATTTTATATAAATTATTTACATAAATGTAATAACATGTTCTATCCTAGTGGATTTAGTAGGGAATTCATTTGGGGGAAACATACCTAGTTTTATTACTCACCCCTTACATGGGAAATTTAATTCAATTTTATAATTTATTTATCAAGAAATAGGTAAAATAAATGTATCTCATTTATTTAGTGTTTCATCATGAAACATTGGGTTGAAATTTGGAGTTTGTCCTTGGATTATATTGGGATTTTGGAGTTCATGTCCTTGGAGGCTTTGAGTTCTTTTGGTTTTTTCTTTCGCATTGTACTCTGTTATGGTCTTTGGTGGGTTTGGATACATTGAGATGTGTTGCATTGGTCTTAGGAATCATTTAGTGGTTATTTTTTTATTTTATTCTTGGTTTGTTTGATTTATTTCCCATTGTTAAATCATCCCACAACATTTTATTAATACCTTGAAATTTATTGTAATCCATTGGTGTCTTTGGGATTCCACCTAAGGCCTAGTAATCTCACCATCTAAATCCAAGCCAATGGGTTAGGGGTGGGATGTTACAAATATAGTTCATTTATAATCTTCTTTATTTTATGATTTCATTATCATTATCAAGATAAATAATATGAAATATTACGGTGTGTTTATCCATGTCATTATGTTGAATCATTTACTCCTAAAACATAGTTGATAACATAATAAATTGGACATAATAATAATCATTCACATATCTCTGGTAGGAATCCTTTTCTCTTTCACTCACATTCTAGGGTGAAAAAAAGAGAGTAGGGTTTTCCATCAAATAATAAAACAATCCAGATAATAATGCATCATATAAGAAATTGTACTGTATCTAGAAAACTTTCACTGTAATAATATTACTAATTTAAGGAATGATGGCATTGTTTTGTGGTTTTTCTTTCCATTTTCATCAAAAGTTTAAATATATTATTATTACTTAAATTTATTAAAAATTATGAAATAAATAATAATAAATAACATTTTTAGTTTTTAGATGATTTTATCAAGTTCCAATAGCCCTCTCCATTGAACATTCTAATGGAAATGATCCATATACTCATTTATATATCCCCAACAAGGATTACTCAAGTTATATTAAAGTATTTAGGTATGCAGGTCTATGTAAAATACTATATTACATCTCCTTGATCCGTTGAGTGGATTCTACAATCATGAAATCCTTATAGGTATTTCCGAAACATGTTCCTCCACATTACACCAAGTCTAGAAAGGGAGACTCCTCTTGAAGTATTATGGATAAGTAAAAACAAAACATTAATAATAACTCCCCTTAAAAATTTGGTTTCCCATTAAGGTATGGTCAATCAATTAGTTTTATTGGTTTCATTCCTATACATGTAACAGAAGTAATATTCTAACCAAATAAATATTTCATTGATTTTATTTATTATGTATAAAATATGTCTTGTTTTATCATTTATATTCCTTTCCAATATTAAGTGACTTTTAATTAATTTATTAACAAATTTTGATAAAACAATTATGCATAATACATTTATTTAAATTACATCTTTGTGCATTAATTCATTTACTTATGTGACTGCAGTCTCACATCAATAAAATAAATAATTCATAAGACAGAAATAAATAAATAAATAAATCACCCTATCATGATTTCATCTAACATTTGAATTATTATGATGATAATAAATCAAACTTGTACAAAGGGGAATTAACTAATTGTGCTTGTATTTACATGAGTTGCAGCATTCCATCTGTCAACCTATGTATCTCCTGAGTTGTCATTGTCATGGTTATTACTTGATCCTTCTCTACATGCATTAGGATACTCCAATGATTACATGTATTTATAATTCTCATTTAAGAAAGCGTAATAGAGGATTGGTTAAGGTGGATTACATTAATAACTTTCGACACAAATATTCTACATAATAATTGACGGAGGGATGGTATAAAGACCATCATTTTAATTTAATAATTAATAATTGAAAACCCATGAAATAAATTAAATTAAAAAAATTCAACTCATACAATGGTATTTTTCAAGATCATAAATGGACATAAAATCCAACAAATAAAAAATAGAAAAATTGGTAAACATTCATTTCTTATTTTTTCATTATTATTATTTTAAATTTTTTTCAGTAATTAATTAATTAATTAATTAAGTCATTTTTATCTTAATAGATATTCAAATTATCTTGGATAAACCCATCATAAATTTATTAATAGAATATATAATATAGAATAAATAATTATAAATAATTATTATAAATTAATTGAGTATTCAATAAAAATTTTAAATCATTATTAAAATGAAAAACATAGTAGCTTTCAATAAATATAATAAGGTGTTAATGATATAATTATAAATTTATTGTAATTTATTTTTTTCCTTTATTAAAAGAATAATCATTATGAACTTTCTAGTTACAAGCCTTATATCTCAGTGGTCGTGTACATAGGAAACATGTCTGGTTCTTTAGCATGTTCCTCAACCCGAATACATATTGTGTAATATCCAGCTAAACACCATGTGGTCCAATTTTCATGTTTTGAAGATACATGGAAAGAATCTCAACAGATTAAAATATATGTATTAGTGATCTAAAAACTATTTGGTCTTAATTCAATTTGTCTATTCATTTCCCTTAATCACTCAACATGTTCCTCGGATGGGGAACTACATGACATGTACAATACACCTACACATCATGCATCTCACATGATGTGTGTCTACACAACTCACTAGGGAACTCAATATGAATTTCAAATATCGGAAATCATGATCTTCATGTCGTCTATATTAGCAACACATCATGTACTTTAATAATACACCTGGTGGCCAGTGTCTTGAGTTTCGACCATGAATTTTTTGACGACATTGTTTTCATGATTTTTTCGACTAAACCTTGTAGAATACACTCTATGTATAGCAAACAAACCCTGTGTAATCTGACATGTTGTGGCCTTGGTTAGCCCAATCTAAACACGATGTGAAATAAGTTCACTGTCTGTAGTTGCATTCTGTAATTACATGAATCCCACTACAAATATAGATACATTTTACTTTGGTACATGGTTTATAATCTCGTAACACACCATGATACGCATTCTTAAGGACCAAATTTTTTGGATCTTCCCATTGCAATCACCATCCCTTCTAGAATGGTTCTTAGAAAATTATGAAAATTAAATCATTAATAGTGATAATTAAAATATGAAAGCATGAAAATTTTAAAATTAGATTAAAGAAAGAATAATATTGAAATGAAATATCTGACAACTATTTTGAATATATTTCAATAATGAAATAAATAATTATAAATTAGAAATTTTGATTCATTAAAACCACTATATGGGTCTGATAACAATGCAATCTCCTTAAGTGGGTGTTATGTTGAAATTTATTTTACCATAGAGTTTCTAAATTCCCAAACAGATGATCTCTCAACATTAAATTTATAATTAACATGTTTAATATTGGGATAAATGGTTAACTCATCTTAGAATCTATGTCTAATGAATATTTTTATGATCATAGGAACCCATTTTCATAATTACCAACATTATGTTATAAGGATCCAATTGTAGAATCCATTTATAATTTATCCTCACAAGCTCCATTGATCTCCAAACAATGTAAATTTATTTGTGAGTGGTTTTATAGAGAATCAATTTTCTTTCATTTTTTGTGGACATAGTTTTTATTCCTTTGAAATTGAAGTAATCTCACTAAAACATCTCGTTATTTATAATAAAAAATGAAGAAAAATGAGAGATAATTCTATTATGTGTATTGATTTTTATATGTCAATTAACGATAAACAATAGACACAACCATATATTTATAGAGTTATATTTTCATTTAAAAATATTATTTATTTTTTTACCATCCCATAAATAATATTAAAATCTTTAATATACCTCATACTATATAATAAAAATATTATTATTTTTATTTTATAATGCACACTAACTATCATGCTGGAAAAAAAATATTTTACTTGATTCTAATTTAATTCTCATTATCTAACAAGATCATGGTATTTTCGAAATACTTAAAGTATATTGAATACATGACTAAATATTTGATTCACAAAAAAAATATTATTTTCACAATCTATAGAATAATTATTATTTTGATATTCAATAAATAAAATAATTATCTTAATAAAAAACCAATGAATAAATATTTATTATATATTCACATAATGAAAAAATTATATATTAATAAATAAATATTTATTTAATACCTTGTGTTTATTAGAGATCAATAGGGGGTGGAAAAAATTATTCCCAAGTCTCGAGAAATAGTTTTATTCGATTAATTAAATTACATTACAATTTAATCAAGATAAATGGGAACACTTTCTGTTTGACCATCTAAGACTATTACTCATTGGAAATTGGCATTCAATCCTAAATTTCAGGATTAATATCTAATAATAGGTCATGTCACCAAATAGAATGAATATAACTTCATAATGGAAAAAACCACATATGAATGCTCACATTATAATATAATATCATTGCCTTAATATCACATCATGAAGGTTTCACATTTGTGTCATCAACCTATATGCATAATATGTCTTTCATTTACTATTTTAAATAAATTTCATTGCACTATGTCCCTTGAATTTAATATAAAAATTATATTTCAATCAAATAGTTAAGATATCAACCTTCATAAAGATATAAGGGATAAATACTTCCTTGAATAATCCATTAATACAATTTCATTTAGGATGCACCCAATGTTCTCTACTGGCTACCAATATATGGATTTAAGGATTTAGTATATAATTCTAAGTGTGTATGTCATAAAATTTGTCAGTGATAATAGAAAAGTCTATGTACCATTACGCACACTAAAATATATGAATATCTAATGAGCCACAAACTTTTGGAATTTCTATTAGTGGGTATGTTCACATAATATCCTGTCTTGGAGATTACCAATATTAAAATTCTTGAGAAGAAGCCTCATCCTATTTCAAGTAATCTCCCATAAAATTTTATCTACTATGTTCCCTATTAAAGTATTTCATCCAATTATGGAACTATATTTAAGATATATCACCATAACATCTCAAGATTCACATCATAGTAAGGAACTACTATGACTTTATCTATGAGATAGATACTAGAGAACATTTTCACACTATTTTTATGAAAAATAAAAATCAATATGGGATTATAAATTTACCAAAACATTTAATTATTTTAATATAAATGTAACCCATAATACCATATAATTGGTTATAGGGAACAAACCCCAAAACTTATCAGTTGGTGTTACTGTCTCAATTGATAGGAATTCATATTTTTTCCATGTATCTTAGATCAATAATTACCATTTGGATCTCTCTCATTTTCTGAGTTGGTAAGTGATTATGTTAGAAATAAATGTTTTAGTTGTGGACCAAATAATATAGATCATGTATTATTAGGTGGATATCTTGTGTTAAAATTTTATCCTATTTGTAAGAGTGTTATGGTGACATGTATCATACTCTCATGGGACATTGGTTTCTCAATCATCAGTGAGAGAGAAGTGACCTGACCTATTTTTGTGGAACACTTCTTCATCAATAATACCTATGGATAGAAAGTCATACAATGGGGATATTGAAACAACCTTGATAAAATATAGCATATATTTTTTGTTTAAAATCATGTTTCTTAGGTTTTAAGGGATTTATGAATTTTTCAGGTGCATTTAAGTAGACCCTAGGCTATACAGTGCATGTAGATAAAAATTTTATCTCACACCCTCCACTCCCCTTCTAAATTGTTTAGATCTAGTTATGTATTTTTTTGTAGGGAATGAAATGTCTCTGTAGTGAGGTTATTAGATTTATGAAAGTTGGGTTTGAGTAGTTAGTGGTGATGTGGTGGGATATTGGACACATATCAAAGTTGTAAGTGCCATCTATTTTGGTAATCCTTTGTTTTTTTAGACCTCTAACTTTAAATTTTATTCAGGTCATTGAGTTGTATCGATGCTACTATTATTTTAGTTATGGTCTTTATTTATTTCTGTTTTTTTATATTATTATTTCAAATATGTATATATATTCTCTGTATCATGTTTAGGTTAGGATAAATTATTCCCTCAAGTTGTTTTTCTCGGCCTGAGTTCTAGCCCATATCCTATTTGTATAGAGGATTCCCTTTGTGTATGTGGTAGATTGGATTGGGTTCTAGTTAGTGAGGGAAAACCGGGTCGGTTCATTACACCCCTTCCCCACACATATAATAATTATTATTATAGAAACATGGTCTTATAGGTTCACATAAGAAGAAATTTAAAACCATTTATTCTCTTTATAGTTAATTATTTTCATTCAAATTAATTAATAAACGTTTATTGATAAGTTATGGAATGTCTAAGCCTTGTATTTAGGGTGTCAAATTTCAATATTTTGGCCTATAAAGTGTTAACATATTTAATTTGTATTTAATTCCATGGATCATTGAATTATTTTGAAATATTTATATGTCCCTTATGATATTTATGAGTTTCCTATATTGATGATTAATATTTCCATGTTGGATACATCAATTTTGATTAGAATGACAATGTAACGGGTGGAATATTGATATTTCTATAGAAATTATTGGTAGCTCCTATAGATGAAAAAATGGCTTGGAATGGTTATCTTTACTACCCATATATGTGTGTGTGTGTGTGTACCCAATATATATGTTATAATAAATATTATGGATCAGGAGTATGGAACATTATATGCCTAGCCATTTATATAATGACATCAGTATTTATTTTATGTAGACATTATGTTTCTAAAATATATTATTGGAAAGTTAGGGTGATATGGTTTGGTCAATGGGTTGGCTTACACCAATTCATACATTTTTTGATATCACTTTTATTATTGGTGACATTTTGATATTATATATATATATATATCCCTTCATAAAATCATGACACCATAGTATGGGAATTGGGAGCACATTGTATCAGGATAGTGGATTGACAATAATGATTTTTTTATTTTATAGGACAATATTACGAGGGATATATATGAGAAATATATAGATAAAATATCACTCACGATAACTCTATTTAAAAAATTTTGTAGGCACTTGAGTTAGTTAGTTTACGATTAAAATATTTATACTCAGTTATTATTGGTTATATATGATGTTTAGTCTATTTGAATTCTTTATATTCAATTTTTTAATGGATTACAATTTTAATATAGTTTTTTAATTACATTTCAATCTCTATATCCCAAACAACACGTTCCATTGTTGAAAAATATGATATTAATTTTATTTTTTAGAATGTAGAATTTTTTTAAAGGATTTAAGCATAATCTAATGGTATTTTTGTATCGATTATATGTGGGAAACAATATTCAAATTTATTTAAGTTAATCTTCAATTTTTACACTATACTCTAGTGAGCATGATGTTTTCTTGATTTTTTTTGGTTATATAGAAAAATACTTTCAAGTAACATGGCTATTGTTGTTGCATCAAAAAAAAATCCCTTATTTAATGAATCACTTTTATCACACACCCTAATCGAGTTAAGATTTGGGTCATTATAGGTGTAGTGAGTAGTATTTTTATAATCTCCTTGCTGATTTCATTTCATTATTCTATGAAAATATACATTACCACCCACCTTGTTATCTTAAATTACGAGTTATACAATTATTAAATTTTTTTAGAAAGTGTTTGTAGCATCTGATTAAAATAAGAGTATTACATATCTATATAACAATTATTGGCCTAAATAATTTCTCAATTTCAAATTTCAATGAAGGATCGATGGAAATTCCCATTATTATAATGACAGGCCCAAATAATATGACCCACTCAATCAAAAAGTCAAACTTGTTGAATTTGCTGAAGAGATTTTCATTCATTAATGTCTCCAGCACAATCCTAATATATTATTAATGATTTCTTTAGTACTAGGAGTGAGTGAGAATATATATAACAAGTAAAACCAAAATATTAATGAATTAAAAACTAATTTCCCAATTTAATATGAATTTATACATGGTTAGGTATTTTGTGAGTTCAAAAAGAATTACTATAAACACATAATGTCTGTATCATACAATGAAAATTATTTTTTGACTATCATATCTATACACCCATAGGTAATGATATCTAAAATTAAGTTCCACTTTTTATATGTATTGGGCTTCGTGATGTTGATCATAAAAGTCATAAATTCTCGGTAGTGTATATTTGTTCTGTAAAATGATCTTATTAAGACCACAATGGTCTATGATAATCCTCCATCATATTTGATAAAATGAACACAGATACAACCCAATTTGATGAATTATAATATTTAAACCCTTTCAATAACTTCTCTTATATTTTCTTATTTAATTCCTATAATTATTTTAGGGGTATTCTATAGATCCAATTTGATATAGGTGGTTCTATATGTATAATTTCTATTGAGTAATCTAGATCAAGATTCAATAGATGATAAAAAAAATAAGGGAATACATTAGTATATTTATTCATAATATAAATGTCATTATGTTTGAAATTTTTAGTTTTGTACACCATTTCAGTAAGATATGCTTCATCATTGGGTGTAAGTACACATAGTTTTGATAGAATGTCTAATAAATATTCATAATTCCACACGAATTTATATAGAATACTAGTATAGTTTAAGATATTAATAATATTTCTTCTTCTTAGTCCATGATATGAGATCAACATAATTAGTTTCAATCCACTCTCAATATAACATCTCACAATACCAAAGGAAGTTTTATAACATTTTTTGGATGATTCTGTCAAAAAAATTAATTAGGGAAGACTTATGCATGTGGGATATAAAACATTAACCACTATGTGTCTTTATAGATATATTACCTTAAAATATTTGAGTAAAAAATTTGATTTTCTAATTATACAATCAAGATATCAAGGAAAACATTAAAACAAAATTAAATAATACTTTTAAAAATTATAAATTAATAGTATGTGTTCCTTTCAAGACTATATTTTTCACGCTATAATGGATATATAGATAAAATAAACATTTAATTAATCTGATCATTTTAGTTTTTTATAGAATTAATTATCCCAAATACCAAAGGTTCGGTGCATAAATATAAAAAATTCTTATTTTCTCGGTAAGTGAAGCATTAAACTTTAGGTGGTTTATTTTTTTAACCTTCCATTCCTCCAATATTTTGAGTGTCCTTTTTATATATTTTCCATAATCTTGTACGTAATTACATATGTTTCTAGAAATGATATATTTCCAAGTTCCCTTAAGTCTATTCTCTAGGTTTTTCATTTAATATTATAGAAATGGGGGAAATTATATCTTTTCCCCTCTATATACATTGTGCTTTTATACTCATTTATGAAAATCAACCCTCTATTTCATATCTCCATGCCCATGATACCATTCTACAAACTCTATCTATACATTAAGAGAATGTATAACTACTTCTTAAATCCAAAATCACGTGTAGTTAGATCCTATAAAAGATGAGGTTTTATGACACAAATTAAATTATGTATTTTTCTATCACTCTCAATTAAAAACCATAGTAATTCCTTGAATTAATTTTCAATTCATTGTACATTTAAAAATAGATTTTTTCTTATTTTTATTAATATAATGAAATTTTATACCCATTTTTAATGGTATTAGAGAGAAAATATTTATCATTTTATATTTTCTCATACTATTCTCACATAATTGTTTCAAATTAATATTTAAATAACTTATTCTTGATCAATGTAGACCATTGATCAGCATAACCTTCCAAAATATTGATGTCCATGGTAACTATATCTTTTGTAGAATGATGAAGTATACAAAATATGTTCTCTATAGATTTTACCTATTATTCAATAAATAAGTTGATTAAATGTTCCAAGAATCACATGTGGTGATTGTTTTATGAATGAATCAAGGGATATTTTCTCACTATTTGGTGATGTTGGATACTTTATGTGGCTTGAGATTTAATTCATAACCCGTCAAATTTAGGAAATCATTGCTATTAGATTTTGTACTACATATCCCATTAAATAATAATTTCCACTAAATATATCATTACATTTTACATTATATTGGTTGTGGTAATTGTTTTCTGGATAAAATGATTTTATAAAAATAAATATTTAGAACCTACATGAGATAATAAAGAATTGATAAAAAATTTATTCATCAGAAGATATCATAAATGTAGTCTCGATAAAAATGACTTTGGATCTTTTGGATGATTAATATCTATTTTCTTTCTATGTGGTAGATAAATATATTAATCCTTATGATATGGTTAACTCACATTAGGGATCAAACTCCACTATCATTATGAAAAATCTGAATTTTTTCTAACCTATAGTCCCAAAAAAATCTTGTTTGATCCTTTATGTTTGAAAAAATTCATTTGATGCTAAAATTGTTTTAAGGTAGATATTGTTTTCCCTCATTTTACCATGACTTCACATATAGGTTGATGATTTATTAAACCGCAAGTACTTTATTAATGCAATATTAGAAGATTATATGATGTTAATAACCAATGATATTACCATATTAAGTGATCCAAACCTCTTTATTATCTTTGTGATTCCCTCATATGGTAATATCCCCCTTCTTAAGATTCAAACTTTTATATATTTGAGGAGATTATTTCTACTACATGCATAGGGATTCACATTGAGATAATCTTTGATATATAATATTATATAAGGACATATACATTTATATATAAAAAATTTATTGATGGGGACAATAATAAACTATATTAATTAATATCTCACACGTCCTTTATTATTTTCCAAAAACAAATCATACAGCTTTTCCTCTTGTATAATGGAATTATTTTTTTTCACCACTCATTATTCTATGAGAATCTCTACTCCCAAGTGATTAGTGGTTATATGGAACTCACATTCATCATAATTGATTTTTTTTGTATGATCCTTCCTGGAATATATTTTATCTGTTGCTCTATATATCCTGATATAAATAATCATTCACCATATGGGATGGTGGGTTTGTTTGTAGATTCAAAAATTTGGGCTTATGTATAAAATTGATTGGTATTGTGGAAAAAAGTTTATGTTAGAATGGGGTTTAGTGAAAATTTACAATGGAGATGTTATATTAATTTTTACATTCTCATTCAAAATAGGTACTCCAATCACCATTTAATATTAAACAACTCTATTTGGGATTTAGATATACATTATAAGTTAACATCTAATTGAAAACAACGAGTTAAATTCATCTGTACTCCTATTGAGCCTCATCTATTATATCACTATAGTATGGTCTATTATCTATCACACTCACCATAATTCGATCATATTACCGCCTATTATTTAATTTATTCAAATATGAAAAAAATTAAACAAAGTAGAGGATTAGTAAGTGTTCCTCAAAAAGATAGTCCTCATCATTAAAATATATGGTTATATTAAGTTTACAATAAATTATTATAAATTATTTTATTGATATTATGTATATGGTGGGAAATTTTTAGTCCCCCAAGCTCCACTATGTCAATTTGCCACATATATTTAATATTTTCATTGAAAAAAGGAAATATTGTTTATTATAAAAAATTAATCTAGAAGGAAATTAATTTATTTACTATAAATATTACTCATGATATCATTTAATGTAAACCATGTCATATTTTAATACCTATAGAAATACCCATAATAAATAAACTATAATATAATAAATTATATAGTAACCCTCACATTATATGAATGATTATTTCATTATTTTTGGTTAAATCTACCTAATATTATACATCACATAATTTATGGGTTTAGTGTCCTGGAATATTAACTAAATCAAATATTAATAGGCATAAAATTATAAACATTTTTTAATGTCATAAAAAAAATACTACCAATAAACACATAAACACCTTCTAAAAATATATGACCACTTGGGGATATCTGTCATTGAAATGGTGATGTAATTTCCAAATCTGTGGAAGAATAATTGGAATGGAAAAAAACATGAATCAATATGAGAAGATTGGTGAGATAAAAAATTACCATAAAATAGTAATAATATGATCACAATGATTATAATATATAAATTTTATCAATAAGATAATGAATTACATATGTGAATAAAAATTAATTTTCAAAAACATATGTAACGACTTAAAAAATAGAAAATAAAAATAGTTAGAATAGGATTTCTACTAATTCAACAAATATATTTTCTCAGAAAATAAAATATTTCCAAAATTCATTTTATGTATATATAATTCTTCAACAACACATCACAACATAATATGTTCAAATTAATTTGTTTTATGAGTATTATAAAGGATAAAATGTTCATACTTAGTCAATAATAATGATGTGGATAACAAATGATGAAATTGAAATATGTTCCCTAATAAACACATAAATTGGGAAATATCATCAATACAATAACAATAAATTTAAAAAATTCTCCTAGAGATGTGGGTAAACATAAGTGAATTACGCTACATTCAGTATTGAGATTTATTAATTTTTTATTAGATAGATGAGTTATACCATAAATTTTATTAATAACTCAAAGGTATAAATTAGAAAAAGTGAAAAATTGAATTGAATAGATACCCTACAATAAATTCATTTTATGTGGATAAAGAATAAATATATAATAGAAATAGGATAACTATATTTTAATACCTAACAATAATAATAATAATAATAATAAAATAAATGATGAGAAATATAAATGTTATGATAATATTTTGAAAGTGGATAATGAATTATATTGTGTTATAAAGTGAGGAAGATTAGATATTTTTGTATACTGTAGTGACCATAAAAATAGATATTGAGAAGTATCAATATCCAAGAAGGAGATTGTAAATAGATATATAAAAAATAAATTTCATGAAATTGGAATTAAAATTTAATTGGTAAGAAAATTGAATTAAATCCCATTAGAGAAGAAATTACAATGGAATTGCCTTACCTTTGGATTCTTTTCTCATTGTCACACATACACCTCCTCTATAAATGTTTATATTATTATTAAAATTGATTAATAGGTATTTAAAACTCATTTATATTATTTTATATCATTTATTAAAATTTAATGTTATGTACTAAACATTCATTATAGAAAAATTCATGAGGACATAATTTTTAAAATTATTTAATTTTCATTTTAATATTGTTCATTGTCCTTTTTTATTTATCATTGAAAAATATTATCTTTAGCCACTAAAAATAGAAAATACTATATGTGTATGTGTGTGTGTTTGTGTGTATGTGTGTTTTTGTGTGTGTTTGTGTCTGAATTATATATCATGTACATTAAATAACATTAATTTTTTATATTTATATAATGTAGACATCCTTGTAGGAGGAGAACTGAATATGTAAGGATTTATAAAAGGAATGATAGAGATCGTGTATATATATTATAGCTAATTTTTAAAAAAATTATAGAATTATATTAAAATTATTTTTTTTTACATATTGATTAAATATTTAAAGGATAAATTTTATTAAAAATAAAAAGGCCTTATAGGGAGAGAAAATTTAAGTCAGAGATTTATAGATGTTACACCTTCTTTTGGAATCCCCAATTTATAAGGCCCTAATGCCTTAATGGATTGAGGTGGGCTGAGAGTATAATGTCGTTAAGTAGCTTAAGAGGATTAAAAGTAGGAATATGTGTAGATATTAATCAAATGATTAGTTTTTGAAAGTGGTTTATCAATAGGAATTTAGGGGATAGTTATAATTTAATGGATTATTTTAACATAGAACAATGAATATAATAAAATTTAAAGAGAAACACTTGAGAATTTGGTATTCTATAGGTATTTAAAATGTGTTTATTTTAAAATATATAGTTTTAAGAGGTTAAGTACATTTTATTAAGAAAATTTTAATAAACATAATTATTCAAAGATGAATTAGTAAAAGAATAACAATATTTCTTATTTTAATTTTTTTATTCTTTTGAAATTACATTTTATGTTTATAAAATGAATTTTTTGTTCTTAATTACATTATTTATATTATATAATTTTTCTTTTGATCGTAAAATCTTAGAACTCATTAGGAAATTGTTATATCAAAATAATGTCAAAAAAGCATAAAATATTTAAGAAAAGATATTCTTACTACTCACATTAAAATTCAGATTTTCAAGAAAAAACTGAATGAAATAATCCATAATGAATTTACATATTATAATTATTAATTTTCAAAAAAAAATATGGAAATAAAATTCTAAAATATATAAATTTAAATTTTAAATTTATTATAAAATATTAAATTTTATATTTTAAAGTAAACACACATTATTAAAATTATTTACTTTATCTTCTCCATATAAATTAAATAATTATTTATTTTCTCTAAAAAGTAAATATTTTTATTTTGATATTTATATGTGTGTATTTAATCAATTATATCGTTTTTTAAGTGGTTAACCATAATGGTTAAGTCACTATTCTGACAGTCGGGTTACTATTCTACTTTTCATATTTCTAACAACATCCTAACCTTTTTTTGAAAATTTTGGTGGTCGTGCCCCATTTATTGAAAAAAAGGAATCCCCTTTTTGAATTCAGAAAAGGAAAAAACCATTAAATTACCCCGATGAAAAAAATCTTAAATGAAACATGATCTAAAGGCCCAAACATGTTTCCAATTTCCAAATTCATAACATACAATTGTCATATTTTTTACTCTTTTTTTCTCATGGTTCATTAAATTTAATTTATAAAAAAACATACCATATTTCTAATTAGTTTCTTTATTATTAGTGAAATATTAACTAGTTAAAATTTTATGGGGGACCATGCCCCATCAAATTTACAAATTCAACTCATGTTATTTACTATTTTTTTCGTTTTCCTATTTAACTTATTTTAATTTTATAAATTGTATTTATCCATTTTATGTAATGTGATATACTTATATAAATCCATGCTCCTGAAAATTTGGAGATCATCCTTATAATTCTGGATATTATTCAAGTTCATGAACATAAATTTATACCATGATCTAATAATAAGATTAGCTATATTCAACATCCTAGATATTTTTGAATTGAATTACATTCATCATTACCCTTCCAAGAATTCTCATTAACCTCCCTGAAATCATCATGATCCATATATGAATTAGTGAATTTAAAATTAGGTGTATGGTTCATGATATAATCTTATAGTGAAAGTGGAATTTGAGAGTGGTTAGAATGGAGACTCAAGAGGGGTCTGTAGAAAATAAAGTGTTAGAGTCACCACCCACTTTGGAGATGAAGGCCCTTTTAATCCTTCATTCATGGGTTCCATTAAAAATATTATAGGACCATGTAAATTTATCCCATGAAATGGTTATTTATTAGAGGAAACAAAATTCAATGATATTATGGAAATTAGTAAAGGTCACTATAATATACTTATCCACTATCTTTTCCCACAAGATAAAGAGAGTGTTAAAGTCATTGATGATACACACAATTTCTCACGGAGGCTAAACATTGTGCTATTTCATTCCTCACATTCACACATTCCAAATTCCAGATATATAAACACAACATTCTTGTACATAAATATGACATAAGTTTAGATGAATATTCAATAAATTACACATATACACACCTATGGACTATAATAGTTTAGTGTATTTGGATCCTAGGTACAAAATCTTCTAATTTGGACAAATAACATTAACAACCCCCATAATGATCATCCATTTTAGTACTATTAAAAAATATACCCTAAATAAAACATTTCCTCAAAACCTGTGAAATGGAAACATATTAAAGGTTGAGCTTAGATGCTCTATAAGGATAAAAAATGAGATATATAAGCATAACGTGAATATAAATGTATGAGATCATGGGAATAACATTTCAAAACCATAAACAACATATCAAAGATATTAATATTGAGTCTTTTCATAATTACTAGAATTTCATAAGAAATGAATGATAAGGAAAACAAAGATAATGATCCATTAGAGCATAAAAATGGGATGTGAAATAGATTTATACAATACACAATGGATTATAAAATTTTGAACATGTATAGAAAGAGATATTTTCAATCATTATATTATGGACATGAAATTATGAACTTTCATAAACTTATGGACATGTAACCAAGTCTAAAAAAATATTATGGACTTGAAATATATGTCGATGCATAACACTGTGAACATGTAATGAGGTTAACTCATAACATTATGAACATGTAATCAGGTCCACACATAACATTTTGAAATTTTAATCAGGTTCATGTATAACATTTTTAATATTTAATATGTTTCATGAATACATATTGACTAATTAGTTAGCCATATTTACCCAAATCATTGGTGGTAGATATAGGTCCCACCAGTCACATAATGAATATCATATGTATGTGTGCTACAAGATCATAAAACATTCATCATAACATAAACTATGAAATGAAATGGTTTTCATAAAAATTTTCTCATATCATAACCTAGGTAAAAAATAAATTTTTCTTAATCATTTCATCATTCCATCATAGTATAACCCAAGGAAAAAAGAAGTGGGTTTCATAATAATTTTACTATGGTATAACATGTGGATGTGGAATGAGTTTCCTAAAATTGTGGTCATGATAAACTATTCATATAATGAATAACAATATTATCCTTGGTTCATATCCCCAACTATTTATAATTTATTTCAATAGATATCATCTTATATGGACAATTATTTTGAAAGGTCACATGGAACATTTCTTGAGGAAAAATAATTCTCTTTAAAAATAAATTTATAAAAATAAATATTCATAAAAGTTTCTGAATATCCTTTTCATTAAAAGTATCCTATTATTAACTTATAAAAGATGCTTCAATGTAAATATATTCCTTGATCATAGAAAATTATATTCATTTCATTCATGTTTAAATAATATTTCATTCATAATTTTTACACTATCCCAATAGTATTTTTTTGGGAAACTAAATGAAGATTAATTTAAAAAAACAATTGTAAAAAATAAAATATGGGTATAAATATATTTAATAAATAATTCCATATGTGATAAAAATAGTTTTTAGAACATTTTTACAAAATATTGTTTTATAATAATATGGGTTTTCGACTAAATAATGAAACAAAGGAAATTTATCTTAAAACAATCTCAACTATTTAAAGTAAAAAAAGTGTGAAAAAATTTTATTATTAATTTAAAATATAAATAATAACTAGGTGATAAAAAATACATTATAATTACAAAGTGGTAGGTCATAATAATTCAGCATTGGAGAATTAATCATAAACAATCCCGATAAACAATGAGATTGTAACATAAAACCATTACCAGTTTGGTGACATTTGAAACACAATCCACATGAAAGACATATCAAAAAATTTATATATAATCTACATAATTTTCAGGATAATAATAATAAAATATTTTCATGGGCATTATATATATAACATAAAAGAAATCGATGATCAATATGGCATGTGTCTCATAGAACAAAAAAGTAAGAAAAAAATACCTTACATTAAGTTTCAACTTCCATTGTACACATTTGAAACTCCTATAAAATAAATATAAGATTATTATATATATATATATATATTATATAATAAATATATATATAATATTTACATGTTACAATTTATTAACATTTTATTAAGAATTTCTTATTAATTCATATTTCGAGTAATAACCACTTTATTTTTCATATATGTTTTATTATAATTTTCAGTACTCTTAATTTGATCATAGTTCCATAATATAAAAAATAATAATCATGAAGTAATTATAATATCTATAAATCAATTATATTTTTAATTCCAATCGTGAATGATTATTTTGAGAAATGAAGAAAGTTACAATCATGAAGATGGTAGTTCATGAGTACGCATGAGTAATGTTTCCATTATTAAAAAATAATTACAAAAATGAAGTAAGTAATATTCTATCTTTATATAGTTATATTAATATCATAAATAATATATTATACCATTAAATATACTTATACATATCATCCATGAGGTGTGGTGATCAAAATAGAGAGTCACATCGCTTCATAAAGTCCATAGTCCACACATAAATGAATGATGTTATCATCATTTAGTAACTGAAAAGGTAGAAAAAATATAATATATTATCCTTTAATAATGATAAATATTTCATTAATATCATAACTATTCCATGTATATTATTGTACTTGATTTCCTAGGACCAACTGATTTTACTTTGATTACATGTATTTTGGATGCATTGATTATTAATAAAAAATCATATTACATATTGTTCATTGTGAATCATGACTCTAATGTAATAATTAACTAAATTATTCCTCACATTGATAAACATATAGAAGTTATACAATATGATTAAAACATGGAATTTCTATAATAATATTCTTAAATAATTTTCTATTCCAGGATAACATACTACGATGGGACACATAGTACATAGATTGTTTAGTGTGAGTAATAATAAGTGGATGAGGATTATTTTCATGATTTTCTCTCTTGGTAATATTCAAAATTTGAGATTGTGATAAAAGAATCACATGTTGTAATTCCACATGTTTAACTGTCATCATATATTCCTATATATGAGTGTGGGTAATTGTCCTTAGACCTTAATATTATTATTAATTCTGGTTATGACTCGCGTTAAAAGATATATCTCATAGGACATAATGATAAAATTTAATGCCAAAGATAGATACATTGGGAGAATCACGAGGGACATTTCATTAATTTTTATGTTAGAGAAGTAGTTTTCCCTTCAATATTTATTGATTTTGATATCTCATCCCTTTGATTGGAATATAACCATTGCTATAAATTCTATGTCCATGATGTAATGACATGTTCATTTCAGATAGTCATAGAAAGATGTACCAATCATATAGTTTGGTGAAATAGATGTTAAATATTCTTAATGATTTATTTTGAAAAATGGATTATATTTCACTATGATTGACCATATAAGTTTTTCGTCATTGTGACATTGTTTTCTTTATCTTAGCTTCCTTTACCCTTTTCTAGACAACAATCATGGTCTTCATGAAAGTCCATTGATTTCCAGTGAGAAAGAATCCCAGAGGGTCACCCACTAAGTGTTTATGATGATCAAAATTAAATTATAATTAAATTTATATAATTGAATAAATATTATTCACAGTATAAAGGAAAAAATTTATTCTTTTTTTATTAATAGAAAATATTTATTGATTAATGAAATATTGAAATTAAATATTTATTCGAGTGTTCAATAAATGAAAGAGGAGTTCTAACCGACCAAGAAAATGCCTGGTGACAAATATTAACTAACAAGACGATTATATTATAATAGTTATTGTGAAATTCAGTGCACACCACAAAATATTATTATTATTATTATTATTATTTGTATGTTGAAAGGGTTATTATTAGTGGTTTTAATATTCTTTAAGAGACAGCATGAAAAAACAAGTATCCTAACCTAAAAATAACCTCTATAAAAAAGTTGTGATGTTGATTATGTATGTAATCAAAAATAGTGAATTTTTCCAAAAAATAATTCTCTTTAGACTCCTCCATAAATCTCTCACAAGAACAACAAATTATTTTTATATTTATTTAAGAACAAATAACGAGTGACCAAGAACGAATAAATAAATACATTTGACTCTTAGAGATAGGAACTAGATATTGTTTGGTGTTTCTAAGAGATAAAAGGAACACATGATGATCCCCAATAGTGGGATTTTCTCTTTGAAACCTCAAAATCTCATTGAAGGTAATCTTAAGGAGTCATTTTGAACAATTAAACTCAACAAAAATGAATGAAACTCAATGAAAGATAATGTAACATCCCACCCAACTTAATTGGTTTGATAGGGATGAGGAATGATAAATGTCTTTAAGAGATGCTCCCAAGGAGTCAAAGGCTAGAAATAAATTATGAGGGCTTCGAGAAAATATTGGGGACTGATTTTCCCTTCATATAAAATTAACCAATCTAACAAACCATTACAAAAAAAACTACATAATGCATTCTAACTTTGCAACCCAAACCATAAATTTCAAAAAGACAACCAATTTATTTCATAAAATATCTCAAAGATAAATACAAATAAACCCAAATAAGAGTACCCAGTGGAAGACTACATAAAAATACCCAAAAAATAGGACACCATACATTGATCCACTCCAAACTCCATGGTCCAAGCACCACAACATCACCAAATAATCATGCTGAACCACTAGAAATATGAGATTCTTTACTCTTACCTATGTCTTGGAATACAACATTTGCAAAATCACCCAAGTTCCAAAGTTGGGGGTGAGTACAAATACTCAGTAGGTTTTCCCCAAATTAATTCCCTACACACTCCACTAGGATGAAACTGTTAGAAAATTTATATAAAATAGTATATATAAAACATTAAATAGTTCAACAATTTATAGCAAGTCAAACACAGCCTTGCCAATCCAACATACCCTAACCATGAAACCCAATGTAAATATAAACATCCATTCCATAATCCATATCACCATTCAAATTATCACAACAATTTACATCTTGCAAAGCAACACACAATAAGGCAACCAAAATGGTGGAGCCTCCATCTACCCCATTCACTACATTTCCAACTATCGGTGCTTCCCAACCACTATCCATAAAGTTGTCTCTTCCATCAACTATTCATCACCCTTTATGTGAGACTTCCCGCCCACTTCCACACATCAACACAGAACATAACACTTAAAAACCAACAAGAACAATACACCAAGGCCACACAATAAGCACACCATTATTCCCATCACATGCTAATTCACTTCAACAAAACACCAATTTATTGAAAATACCATCATTACAAACCAAATTTAAATAAAAAAATCTCTATTGAAAACCATATTTCACAAACATTTTTCATATTTATCCAAAAACAATTTTAAATTCAACATTTTCAAATCACACAATAAACCCCTTTTTGCAACAATAACCCATTTTCCCTTAAATCCCCCAAATCATCACCAATTGGATTTTTGAAAAGATTATCATATCATTATCACAACTAATTTCAATAAATAATAATAATTGTAACCAAAACCACTAGTTCTAACCAAGTGGAGTCGAGAGAGAAGCCACATGTATTTAGGGTTCCGGTGAAATTGACCCACAAGCAATCGCACCACAAAATCCAGAAAATGCTCCACCAAAACTACTCAAGATATACTTCCCTACCATCTAAAAGACTTAATATCATCACTAATGGAAACATAAACCTATATATAAACACAATAGGTGTAGATCTAAAAAACTGAGAGAGAGGTAAGAGTGGATAAAGAGAAAACCACAAAGAACTAAGTGGGGAGCCTTACCAGAGAAGAATCGGCTCAACCACACCAAGAAAACCCTTCTATTTGCCTCTAAAACGAGTGGGAGAGCACCCATATCCTTTGACAAGAGGAAATAATGAGTGCGTCTCAAATGGGATAAATTCTTGGTGTCTCTAGGTAAATCCTGAGTAATCTTGGATTTTTAAAAACCCATTTTTTACGGGCCGCACGGTTATCTCACATGGTTAAAAAAATTGTGCGCTAACTATGCACCTACTGCTGCCTCAAAGGGGGGTCAAGCATGGCCTCCTAGAAATTTTATACAAAATGTGTGTAACCCCAATGTCTTCATGGTTTCCACTAGCATGATTTTCCCAAACTGTGCTCAAATCATGCAGCCTTAAAAGGCTTCCAAAACTTTTCAAACCCTTTCCAAACACTCCCAACCTCCACAAAAATCATCCCATTAATATTAGACACATGAAAAGGTATAAAAAGGCTATATACCTCAAACTGTGGTTCTAAATTTTCCCCACCATTGGACTTTCCATCCTTGGAAATTTTAGTACCAACTCATTGTCGAAAAAGATTGGGCCATTGCTCAGCCATCTCTTTCTCTTGCTCCCAAGTCTCCTCCTGAATCTGACCATACTACAACAAAAACCTGAACTAAACTAATGCTTTTACCATAAAAAACTTTATATTGCCTATCCAAAATACGCACTGGAACATTTACCAAGGAAACATCTAGTTCTAACTCAACATGATCCCAACACATAAAATAGTCTCGATCCGGGTGATCCCTTTTCAACTCTGGCACATAAAACACATTGTGAATTTCACTAAAATACGATAGCCAAGAAAACTGATAATTCACCTCTCTAATATTCACAAGTATCTGAAAAGGACCAATATACCTCATAGATAACTTACCATGTTTCCAAAACTAACGATGTTCGAACCTTGGAGAGATTCTCAAAAACACAAGATCACCAACCTCGAATGACAATGATTGTCGAAGATGGTCTGTATATTATTTATGATGACTTCAAACCATATACATCCTATTTATAATCAACTTGATCCTCTCCATGGTCTCTTGGACTAGTCTCGGTCCAATCATCGAAGTTTCACCCATTTCCACCCAACATAGTGGAGAATGACATGAATGACCATACAATGCCTCAAATAGATCCTTATGTATGGAAGCTCGATAACAGTTATTATAGAAGAACTCGAGAAATTATATGTGCTACTCCCATGAACCACCAAAATCCAACACATAGGCCCTTATCATATCCTCCAATGTTTTTATCATCCTCTCGGATTGGTAATCCTTCTGAGGATGATAATCCCTGCTCTTCGTCAATTGTGTCCCGAGGTTTTGCTGCAAGGATTTACAAAAATGAGATGTGAACCTCAGGTATATATTTGATACAAATGAAAATGGAACAACATTCTTTGTTACCACATCCCTGATATATATTTTGGATAGATCTTTCACCGTATGATATTCATGAATTAGGGTGAAATGTGCCGACTTTTTAGCTGATCCGTAATCACCCAAATGACATTGTGTTTCCTAACAGTCTCTCAAAAGACCTATCACAAAATCCATTTCTATATAATACTATTTCCAAACTGGGATTGGTAAAGATGGTAACATGCCAACTAGAAACTAATGCTCTTCCTTGACTTTATAAAAACTAAAGCATCTCGAAATAACTCAACCACTTGAATTTGCATACCAACCCACCAAAACTATGTTTTCAACACATTATAAATCTTCTAAATTATAGGATAAACAAACCACCTATAATGATTATAAGCCCAGAGAATTTCCTCCTTACAAGACACGGGTACCACCATCTGATTCTGAAAACACAATATCGAATCTCCATTCAATTCCCAGCCCTTAATGGTCTTTACACCAATGAGTTTCGACCTCATCTCCATACACTTGTAATCAGATGCATGTGTCTCTTTAATGAAACAAACCAAGTCAAGAACCAATGAATATGGATGTAATACCACTCATTCACCCATTTCCCCACATTCTAACCACATGCCAACTAGAACTGACTTCAACAGCCACTGATCTGATGCATGTTTCACCACCGGAGCATATGATTTTCAACTTAATGCATCTTCTGCCGAATTTTTATTACCCGATGTGTAGGTTAAGTCAAAATCAAACATTTGGATATATTCGATGTATATAATTTTACTAAAATTCAGATATCTCTATGAGAAAATATGTTTTATTCTCTTGTGATTGGTAAACACTGTAAATTTCTCACCTAATAGATAATGAAACAACATTTTTAAAGCATGAACCACTGCTTCCAACTCAAAATCATTTTTTGGGAAGTTCCTCTCATGAAACCTCAACTTCTATGATCCATATGAAACCACATGATCCCCCAACTTGAGAACACAGCCCAACCCCGATCTTGATGTGTCGCAATACACCACATTCCCTTTCCTTGGTTCTAGAAAAACCAAGATTGGTGCTGATGAAAGGTATCCCTTTAACTCTTCAAGGAATTTATAACACTGCTCATACCATTATAATGAGATATTATTCCATGTCAAAGTTTTCATTAGTGATTAAAATCATGAGAAATCATGAAAAAATCTTCAATAATACCCAGCTAGACCAAGGAAGCTCTGTATTTTGAAAACATTCTTTGGCGGTTTCCATGATATAAGAGCCTCTATCTTTTTTGGATCAACTAAAAAACCTCTCTCATAAATAACATTTCCAAGGAAACGAACCTCTTATGTCCAAAAGTCACACTTTGACAGTTTGGCATACAATCGATGATCCCTCAAGATTCCCAACACTATCACCATGTGCAGCTCATGCCCTACCCCTGTCCTCAATTACACCGGTATATCATCTACAAATACCACAACAAGAGAATCTAGATATCTTTGAAATATTCAATTCATCAATTCAATGAACACAACTGGTGCATTATTTAGACCGAAGGGCATAACCAAATACTCATAATATCCATATCTACTTCGGAAAGCTGTTTTGGGAATATCATCCTTCCTCACCCACAATTGATGACACCTTGACCATAAATCAATCTCAGAGAACCACTGAGCTCCCCTAAACTGGTCAAACAAATCATCAATTCATGGAAGTGGATATAGGTTCTTTTTCATAACCTGATTAAGTCTATGATAATCAACACATAGCTGCAGATTTCTATTCTCCTTTTTAACAAACAAAACGAGCACTGCCCATAGAGACATGTTAGGCCGGATGAACCTTTTGTTCTCTATGTCCACAACTACACCTATAATTCTCGTAATTCTTATTGTTCCATAAGTTAAGATGAAAGTGAGATAGGAATGGTCCCTGGAATGAGATAAATTGCAAACTCAACTTATCTCACATGTGGCAACCCTAAGAATTATTTGGGAAATACATCTATAAACTGATCTGTAACTAATTGAAGAACACCCTTCTCAACAACATCAACTGATCGCAATGAAAAATCCGCCAAATGATATGTTATCATGCTAACCACTGGTTCCAACGAGCCTGTTTCACCTAAATTCTCACTCTTCTCCCCCTAAAGAAATGTCTAACACCATACTCCATCATAAAACTAACTGTTCATGCATAGAAATCATTGTGGGAATCAAAAATCTCCAACCAATCCATTCCTAGGATTATGTCAAAAGAAT